>OX336333.1:8165988-10852330 GCA_946902875.1 Nematopogon swammerdamellus
ATGATTCCAGGAGTACACACACGTATGTACTCACAGGGAATATCCTTGCGGCACGTCCGTGACGTCAGCAGCGGTGGCGAGCACGTACTGCCGATGTACCATCACGACCCTGGGCACGCGGCCGTGGTAGAGCATACCATCTTTTACTGAAAATTTGTTTACAACTTTCTCATTTACAAACAATTTTACAAATAATACGAAGACAACATAGTGCAACCAAAGAGATTTTACGTCATTGAGTGCAACCAAAGTGCAACTAGTGAATTGGTAATACATAAATATGACACTTTTAACATTGAAAATATTTTTTGAAGTGAAAACTTCTTGTAGAAAACTTCTTTAGCGGCGCTTGGCACTTTTGACGTGATGACGTCACGTCTTATAAATTGATGAACACCGGCTGCACGCACGAAGAAGTGTCACGTTGATATTCAAAGTTACCATGGAAACGTAGCGCGATAGAGAGGCATATACAATAGTAGGAAATACAAAATATATTTCTCCGTCTTTTGCGAGCCTCGAACCCGCGATCCCTGCCACCATCACCGACTTTATAACCACGCGGGCCAATCGACCGTGTACTTCGATCATAAAAAATATTAAGATTCCGCAAGTCAGTCCGAATCGTGCCCCACCAAAAATACGTGCAATTCAAATAATACGTGCATCGCCCGCTTAGTCTGCGAGCGACCGCTAGCGCGAGAACAGTCGACCATAATAATGAAAAAATGCCTCATTGCGCCATTAAAACCTGTAAAAGTGACAATAGGAAGCATAAGAAAGCGTCTGGAATTACATTTCATGAGTGAGTACCCCTTTAAATACAATATTTTATGAGAAAAAATTGGAGAAAACGTAAAATTTATTATTTCATACATTTGATCTGGTTGGATAAAGTGGAGACGGCTTCTTTAGAATTATATTTTTTTACGCTACCATCTTTAAAAACTGAAACACTGGATTATTGTTTATTGTTCTTTATTGTTTATTAAGTATTATTGCACTCCAAAATGTTCACGATTTGTTATGTCCGGTTCGATTACACCTACGAAGAAGAACTGGCCAGAAACTTGGTGGGATGGTTCCCGAAGACTTCTTTAAAATATTTTTTTATGATAGGTGGCAATCTGATATGCTCCAATAAATTCAACTAAATACTATAAATCCTAAATATTGATAAACATTGTATTTATAGATTTTATTAAATTTTTTTTAACCGGTCACCTTCAGGTGATGAGGAAAAAATAGTAGATTAAAGTATTCATTATTACATTATTTTCCTCTAGATTTCCACAATCTGCAGAGAGGCGAGAAAAATGGATTAATGCTATACTTGTAACGAGAGATCCCGAGTGGGGACCGTCAAAACGTTCCTGTATTTGTTCATTACATTTTCATGAATCGGATTTTTACACAACCGATAAAGGAAAACGAAGATTAAAGAAAAGTGCTATACCTAAATATAAATTACTGGTGAGTATATTACACTTAGTATAGTATGCATGGTTGCTAGCTCGCGTCATATCGGTTTGTCATTGCATCTAAACTAAATTTCAATTCAAGATAAGTAATCTAAAATAAAAGTTAATGAAAACTATCTATAATTGTTGAAAAAATTGTTGAAATTCAGACAAATGAATGATGACTGAAAGATGTGCCTCTCTTTTGGTCTAGTGTAGTATTTAAGTATCTTAGTTTTTTATCTGCATTATTAACTGAACATTATTTATAGATTCACTCCGGCTGGCCAAAAGATCCACAACATCTAGCGGCATTTGAAACAGACCAACCAAGTACTTCGACTCAAAGATATCCATGCTATGAAATTCCAACGACAAAGTCTATTGAACATCTCGAAGTACTAATCGACGATCCATCGCGTGAACCTTTACAGGATATATCTAACTCCACGACATTTACTATACCACGAAACTCAAATAGTTCGTCCGGTTTGAACATTTTTGTGTCAACATTTCGCCAACCTTTAACTGAAGTGATTTGCACAGATACACCGACTGATGAGTTTGCGATGGATGTTGGTCTATCCAATACATTGGAAGATTTAACCAACGTACGATCTAGGAAAAATTTATCTGAAATGCCATCGTTACCTAATGTGCCGGCCCCTACTTTTCGTTCATATTGCGAGCATCGGGAACCTAATAATACATTTCTGCAGGACTCATTGCAAAAAAATATTAATTCTCCAATTTCGTCTTATTCGGATATAAATTCATATTTGGAAAGTCCAAAAAGACATGCTCTTAAAACAAAATTAAGAAAAAAATCTATGCTTGCGGACCTTCGATTGCAAAAGTTAAAAAAACTACAAAGAATTAATCTAACAAATATGTTAGAAGGGTATTCGACTCGTGTTTACCACATCCATCAACGCTTAATAAATGGTATCAAAACATAGATGGGAATCCAGGTTTCTCGGAGGAGGCATTCCGGGCATTAAAAGATAAAGTGGTTGCAACTACTGACAGACAATTGAGATTCTGCTTAATCGTGGATGAAATGGCTATTAGACAAAAAAAGGTTTTCAACGGAAAATTCATGGAAGGATTAGTCTCTTTCGGAGAAAATACAGAGGAAATAGCGACTCAAGCGTACTGTTTCATGTTAGTGCCAATAAACGATTCTTTTAAATTACCCTTGGGCTATTTTTTAGTAAATGGATTTTCAGGCGAACAGAGAGCAAATATTATCAATAGAGCGTTAGAAAAATGCCACGACGTTGGAGCCATAGTAGTGACGCTGACTTTTGATGGATGTGCCTCAAATTTTGCTGCAGCTAACGAACTGGGGTGCAAATTAGATGACGTTAACAACTTAAAAACGCACTTCCCACATCCAAGCAACAATAGCACAAATGTTTGCTTAATACTTGATCCATGTCACATGATCAAGTTGATTAGAAATACGCTGGAGTCCAAAAAAGAATTTATAGATTCAAACGGAAAAAGTATACACTGGCAACACCTCGTAGAATTGCAAAAGTTGCAGGACAACTTAGGTCTCCATTTTGCAAACAAGATCACTGAACAACACATAAAATTTCGCAATCAAGTCATGAAAGTCAAACTCGCTACCCAACTTTTTAGCAGTAGCGTTGCAAGCGCTTTAGATCTGTGTGAAAATGAACTTAAATTATCCATGTTCAACAATGCTTCAGCCACTGGTAAACTCGTGCAAACAATGAACGACCTATTCGACGTATTAAATTCCAGGTCGATCAATAATTTCGGTTTCAAACAACCAATCTGTGCGGAGAACAGAGAACAACAGTTCAAGTTACTAGATGAAGCCGAGGAATACCTAAAAACATTAAAATTTAGAGTGCGAATGAAAACAGTCAGGAAGTACAAAAAAAAGAAAATAACTATAAATACAATTTATGAAAAACCAATTATTGAGACCAGAAATAAAACAGGATTTATCGGATTTATTATTTGCATCAAAAGCCTGAGATATTTATATGAAGAACTAGTTGAGAAGACCAAAGTCATAAAGTACCTTCCATCGTATAAATACTCACAGGATCACGTAGAATTATTTTTCAGCAATATTCGAAGCCATGGGGGTCACAATAACAACCCAGATGCCTGTCAACTACGCGGTGCTTTCAGAAAACTATTAAACCATTTCGAACTGAAATCAAATTTCACTGGAAACTGCATCCCCCTTGAAAATTATCCAATTTTAAATTGTTCATCAGCCGTATCAATAATTAACCGAACTGTTACTGGCTATCGATTCGAAGAAGATGAAGAGTCAGAGAAAGCGTTTGAGAAAGATACGCAGGAAGGCAAAAACTGTGACATATTTAATGAAATATTGAATACTTCAGTGCCACCAGAAAGTATTGAGCAAATAGTGGGATACATATCAGGTTTTGTATCTAAAAAAATTAACCGAAAAATTAAATGTCGTACATGCACAAATAGTCTTTTCGCGACAGACAGGTTATATTTTCATAAACTAATTGACAAGAAAAATTTTGGCGGACTGATCTATCCGTCCGTCGATGTTTATAAAGTTTGCATCAACAGTGAAAAAGTACTTAGAAAACTATTTAAAGAACGTGTGAAGTCTTCTGACAAAAACTATTTCGCTCGTGTTAGCACACAGTGCTTCAAAAGTTGCATTTATATATATAAGGAAATATTTCACTGTCTCGACGAGCACTCCTTAGAGCAACCGGCCACTTATAATCATAGGCTATTTTTGGTAAGAAGTGTGATTGAAGAGTATGTTGGCCTGCGTCTTCATTATAATTCGAAAAAGGAGTCGTACATTAAAACTAAAAGACAAGTGTTTAATAAACTGACACTATTTAGAGGTACATGAATGGTTCCAATACTTAAAAAATTGCCATATTATAAAAACAGTATTATATCTGTAAGAAATGTCTCCATGCTGTGTCAACTGGAGAGACAACATATTGGCCTACAGATATTAAGAAAATATTGACTCTTGACGTCCTGATAGGGACGTTTGCGAATACACAGCTGCTTTGACTGTTCACGCGAACCCTGTTGAGGCATCTCGCATGCTGAAGAGAAGCCTTAAGAACATATCTGCTCGGCTAAAGAATTGGCGCATCAAGACCAATGAAACCAAATCTGTACAAGTGATCTTTACCACTAGACGTGGCACATGCCCACCGGTAACATTAAATGGAGTTGAAGTTCCCCAAGCGGACGATGCCTAGATACTTGGGACTATACTTGGACAGACGTGTTACTTGGAGAAAACACATATTCACAAAACGGAAAGCGCTGAGTCAACATCTCAGAAAACTTGGCTGCTGAGCCAAAAAATCTCAACCTCCACGGAAAACAAACTGTTGTACAATGTTATCCTCAAACGTATTTGGTGCTACGGTATTCAAATATAGGGCACAGCCGCCAATTCAAATGTAGAAATCCTACAGGGCTTCCAATCAAAAACCCTTCGTATGATTGTTGACGCGCCTTAGTAAAGAAGGAAACAAAGACCAGAACTGAAGCATACAAAAAAAAAAAGAGTTGAAAGATACCCAAACAAGCTAGCAGCCGAGCTGATGGCTGCTAGGAAAAATAGTTTCCATAAAAAAAAATCACCAGACTGAAAAGAAGAGAGTATGTAGAGTAAGATTATTATGTTATTAAGAGTACAGTGCGACAAGGCTTCAAATGAACGTGGCTGACAGCTGAACTAACACCGCCACAGTGCTGCCAGATGACCGTCTCACGTTTCACCCGTTCAAGCGTACGTTAGTATCACTTCATAGTCTGTGGTGTTGTTAGCAGAAATCTAAGTCTATCTGTTATTTTATTAGAGAGCAAGTCTTCCTAAAATTCAATACATAAAATAAAAAATAAGTAAGAACCTACTTACCTTATATGTTCTATACATACATTTTCTTTTACAGCGATATTTTACCCTAGTGTAAGGAAATTTTCAAAATTGACAACCCTAATGCTGCAGCAGCGCCCTCCCACAAACGTCATCCACGTTCATTTCAAGCCTTGTCGCACTGTAAGTATGTTTTAGATTATAGAGGCAGATTATACATTAGCTGCCTTATTCAGAGTCACGCGGTTAAACGAGGACTAGATCGGTATAACTTAACACTTGTATTTGATATAAAACGAGCATAACATTCTTATCTATTCAGAGTGCCACATCAACCGCGAACTAAACCAACACTCGAATTTAGTTTTCGTGTGGCAACACAGCATAAAATAACCATTGTCTACGACACAAAATGGGGTTTGTTCATAATGACAGTTTGCGCGCGTATCGTGCTATCTCATTATCTGACATATGTTAGAAGAAGACAACACTACTGTTTAATTAGTTAGGTTAATTTGGGTATTCTGTGACAAAGTAGGCACTTTAGGCTCATGTTTAGTGCTAGCTATATATTAAAAATATCAAGCAATTGTATGTTGTACGTACGTATGTAGCTTACTTGTGTGTTGTACTTAAGTGGCAAAACCACTTAGGCATGCCAACATCTTCAGAACACACAACACTTCTCGTACTCGTGAATTTCCGCGAGTTCTTCCATTACAACACTAAAACGAATCAATAACACTTGTTATCACTACAATTCACAAATTCACCAACTCGAAATCACGCTTCGAAAAATCAACACAAGCACAACAGCTGTCTAAGGCCCACTTGCACCAACACGAATTTAACTATAAACCAGTTTAACTCGTTAAACTAGCACCCGTTGTATGTGGGAACCGCGTTTGAACCGCGTTTAAATCCATAACTCGCTATTTAACTCTAAACTCGTGTTGGTGCAAGTGGGCATAAGAATCATGGCCGCCGCCATTGAATTATATGACCGCCGCTCGTTAGATAGGGTTTAAACCCGCCTCTACCTGCTTTAAACAATGAATGGAGCTAACTCGCTGCAAATATGCCGAATAAAGATAAAACTGCTCTCTGAATAGCTTTTTTGTTAACACGGTCTAAATAGCCGATATAACTCTGTGTTAACTTTAACCTGGGAACTCTGAATAAGGCAGTAATTGTTTAAATGTGTACCTTACTCTTACCTTACTTAACTTATATTGTATACGTAACTTTATATGTGTAGAAAGACCATAAATAGTCTTAGCGATCTTTTCGAATCTACTCGTAGTAAATTTTTTTTTTTATTTATATAATATTAATTACTAGCTTTTGCCCGCGGCTTCGCTCGCGTGAAATTCGTATTTCGAGGGCGAGCTGGGTTCAGGCTAGTAACTAAGGGCGAGCTGGGTTCAGGTAAACGATAAACCGTCTCGAAGAAAGTGAGTTAATTTTTGAGGCCGAAGGCAGAGTTGCGTTCAGGAAGACGATAAACCTTCTCGAAGACAGTAAGTAACTATGGGCGAGGCCGAAGGCCGAGCTGCGTTCAGGAAGAGAATAACCTTTTTGAAGAAAGTAAGTAACAGAGGGCGAGGCCGAAGGCCGAGCTGCGTTCAGGAAGATGATAAACCTTCTCGAAGATAGTAAGTAACTATGGGCGAGGCCGAAGGCCGAGCTGCGTTCAGGATGAGGGTATCATTTTCGAAGAAAGTAAGTAACAGAGGGCGAGGCCGAAGGCCGAGCTGCGTTCAGGAAAACGATAAACCTTATCGAAGACAGTAAGTAACTATGGGCGAGGCCGAAAGCCGAGCTGCGTTCAGGAAGAGGATAAACCATCTTAAAGAAAGAAAGTAACAAAGGGCGAGGCCGAAGGCCGAGCTGCGTTCAGGATGAGGGTAACCTTTTCGAAGAAAGTAAGTAACAGAGAGCGAGGCCGAAGGCCGAGCTGCGTTCAGGAAAACGATAAACTTTCTCGAAGACAGGTTCGGCCTGTCAGGCTCGGCCTTCGGCCTCGCCCATAATTACTTATGGGCGAGGCCGAAGGCCGAGCTGCGTTCAGGAAGAGGATAACCTTTTCAAAGAAAGTAAGTAACAGAGGGCGAGGCCGAAGGCCGAGCTGCGTTCAGGAATACGATAAAACTTCTCGAAGACAGTAAGTAACTATGGGCGAGGCCGAAGGCCGAGCTGGGTTCAGGAAGAGAATAAACCATATTTAAGAAAGTAAGTAACAAAGGGCGAGTCCGCAGGCCGAGCTGCGTTCAGGAAGACCATAAATCTTCTCGAAGAAAGTAACTTCTTTGTTACTTACTTTGTTCGAAAAGGTTTATCCTCTTCCTGAACACATCTCGGCCTTCGGCCTCGCCCATAGTTACTTACTGTCTTCGAGAAGTTTTATCCTCTTCCTGAACGCAGCTCGGCCTTCGGCCTCGCTCTTTGTTACTTGCTTTCTTCGAGAAGGTTTAGGGTCTTCCTGAACGCAGCTCGGCCTTCGGCCTCGCCTTTTGTTACTTACTTTTTTCGGGAAGGTTTATAGTCTTCCCGAACGCAGCTCGGCCTTCGGCCTCGCCATTAGTTACTTACTTTCTTTGAGTAGGTATATCGTCTTCCTGAACGCCACTCATTCACAAACTTTCGCGTTTATAATATTAGTATGATGTATTTTGGGTAGGTTCGGAGTGAGGCCTGATTTTAGAAATTATTCCCAATTTATCGGATGCATGCAAGCAAATCCGAAAGCAACAGCTAACAATATATAAATTTTTGAAATGTGTTAATTAAGCCCTTTCATTTGATACCTAACACGGCATCATTAAAAAAAATTTTGTATAGGTCATGACTTTATGTCCTTTAGAGGGCGCCATATCCAATTTTATGGGACATCACATAGCCTATAACCAGCGTCAAGACGCATCCAACGATACCTCATTTGTCAAATTATGATAAGTAGTTTCGAAGTTATGAGGGAACAGATGAACATACATACATACATACATACATACATACATACATACATACATACATACATACATACAAACATACATACATTCATACATACATACATACATACATACATACATACCGGTCAAACACATAACTCTCCTTTTCGCTTCGCCGTAGTCGGGTAATAATAAGAATCTTTTCGTTAATATTGCGCGCATAGGTACTACACTACGTACGTACAATATAATAAACATACGATCAAATAACTTAAATCAAATAGGAATTCCAGTTAGGTAAATATCCGCTAACATCGACTTGCAACAACACTTTGCACCTAAAATTAATCAAATAGATACCTAACGAAGTTAACCTACATAATATTATGAATCGAATTAAATAAGATACTCTGCCTGCTCGAGACAATGCATACACACACCGCGCTCCGCCAGACCGCACCCCGTGCCGCGCCCCGCGCCCCGCCGCCGCCACCAGCCTCCGCAGCTAGTCGCCACCAACCGCCGCCGCGCCGCGCCGCTTTTATTTCGATTCGATTTGTATGGGAGCCACATCTTAGCGTGGCCTATCCTGTGTCCCGTATAGTAAAATGTGCTTGTACTAAGTTTCATCGAATTCGGATGATGGCTTTAAGAGTTATGGCGGAACATACATACATACATACATACATACAGAAAAGATTTCTAAAAATCGTCAATTTAGCTTTAGTATCATACATAGAGGCTACAAACGCAATATTTCCTAAAACAAAGTAACTTACTCCATGACCATCCCTTACAGATTTATTATTAGTATTGATGATTATATAAATTTAATTTGTTTTTAATATGAAAAATCTATGACAATGTGGTGCTGAAAAGTAAAATTTAAAGGGGTTTTCCCTACGAATACGGAAATATGGAAAAGTGGTCTCGTTAAAATAGTTAATGAGAAATTAATATTTAGGCTAACCGCAAAATACGTTTATTTGTATTACATATGTATCACACACTTTTTTTGGGGTGAACTTAATTTGCATTGTAATTAGTACGGAACCCTCGGTTTCCGGGTTCGACTCGAACTTAGTCTGTTTTTTTTTATGTTAGATATTGTATTACTAAGATGTTGGCTTTAATTATAATAGACACTACTACAGCCAAAATTTCGTTATTCCTGTCATTTTAGTTATTTTGAGAAAAAGAGGAACAGGAAATGAACGAGTGATTAAGAATCTTAATTTTAAGCCCATTTGTCTAGTTTTAGGTGATTTTAGTTGCAGGTGACGCTTCTGACGCTAGTGACACTTCTAAATTCTACAAAAAAATTTATAAAACTTTTATAAAAGCATTCGCTCATCTTCCATACGTTAAAAAATAAACGAAAAAAATTTGCAATAAAAAAATTATTTATTAATAAAAAGTTAAAAGCCACCTCCATAGTTTGGTATCGTTGTTGCAGCAAGCGGCAATTATTTATTATCGACCGACTATGCGCGCCGACATTCGCTTGTTTTGGAACAAGCAAATGTGTGCGTGGAGCGTACAGGCAAGCGATATGGGGTTACTGCGTGCGGAAAAAGGATGACACAATATGACTGCGATCTCTTAAAGACGGTTGGTCCTGTATCACACACACGCACGATACGCACACTACCATAACCGCGGTGTCTCATTTTAGTAATATTTGAAGTATGAAGTGCGGAGTCCAGAACTATTTTTTCCGTCTACGACCGTGTACCTATCGCAGCAATTTTTCTCAACAGTATGTGAAGATTTTTCGCAGTTAGGTAGTTGTCATGGAGCGACATCTAGATGAACTTCGCAGCGTCAATAGTAAATGAGTGTTGCAACGTTGTAGTATGCGCTTTGATAATATGTAGATGGCGTTATCGACATCTAGATGAACTTTGCAGCGTCAATAGTAAATGAGTGTTGCAACGTTGTAGTATGCGCTTTGATAATATGTAGATGGCGTTATCGACATCTAGATGAACTTTGCAGCGTCAATAGTAAATGAGTGTTGCAACGTTGTAGTATGCGCTTTGATAATATGTAGATGGCGTTATGTAGGATTATAAATGAAATACTTTGGCGTTATGTAGGATTATAAATGAAATACTTCAGCGGTAGTTTACTATATAAAATAAATAAAAATTAATTATTTTCTCAAATTTTTTATTAGTAATAATCACAACTTTAAAAATAAATAATTTAACATAGGTATGTAAAATAGGTAATTTTATTTTCAGTACACAATCATGAATACTTTTTAACCGACTTCCAAAAAAGGAGGAGGTTCTCAATTCTTCTGTATGTTTTTTTTTTATTTTTTTTTTTTGTGTGTTTGTTACGCGATTTCTCCGTCAATTGAGGACCGATGTAGAAAATTCTTTTTTTGTTAGTTAGGTCATACTTCCGAGGTGGTCCCATTTCAATTTTATCGAAATTGGTTCAGTGGTTTTCGAAAAATCAGCATAATACTATGGTGTGTGGTTACCTTCAGCAAAACTTGTGATGTGGTCGTTTTCGGCAATTTTCAGTTTGATAAATTAGTATGGTGTGTGGTTACCTTCAGCAAAACTTTTGTGATGTGGACTTATTCAGCAATTTGCAGTCTGACACATATGGCGAATAATTCTGTACCACTTCAATCGATTTCGATTATTCGATTTCGATTATTCTTTTTTATGTAATATTACTAATAATATTACTAAAAAGAATGAAATAAAAACTGTTTTAAAAAATATTAAACCGATTTCCAAAAAAAAAAAAAAAGAACTAAAAAGTATTAAATACATAATATTATGAAATTTTCTCTGTCCTGTTGAAATACATGAATCGATATACTAGTGATACATATTCGGACCCTTGTTTCATGAATATTCTAAATTTGAAATTTTTTATCTTTTCCGACCGGCCAGGTGTGCTTAATTTATTATGGTACGAGTACCATCAAGCTGGTCTGATGATGGAGACAGAAGGTGGCCATATGAACTCCTAAACTACACATGATAAACCCATCGTGTTTGGGCTCGTTGCATTTGTCTTCACGAGCAATTTACTTTAGACCTAAGAGATTCTCAATACGACGATATGTTTTCTTTTTTTTTATGTTTGTTACGCGATTACTCCGTCAATTGTGGGCCGATTTTGAAAATTCTTTTTTTTTTATTTGAAAGGGGATAACCCTGAGGTTTTTGAAGTGAAAACTTCTTTAGCGGCGCTTGGCACTTTTTTAGGTGGGTAAAAAATTTATAACTCGCGACATCGCGTCAGCGTCTTTTTTTAAAATGAAACCTTAAGTCATTGCATTAAGGGTTAAGTTAGAGTGGCACGGGATCTGCCGGCACTCCCGGAGTGCAACTGTTAAGTAGGGTTCGGTAACACGTTTATGTCTGTCCATTCCACTAAGTTCTGCAAAATGAATGTAGGGTTCCTTAACAAATGCATGTCTGTCTGTTCTACTAAATTTAACATTTATTTTAAAATGAATGTAGGGTTCCGTAACAAATGCATGTCTATCCGTTCTACTAAATTTTATAATTTTCAACCAAGGTCCTCCGACGGTTATTTTATAATAAAAGTAGGGTTCCGTAACACGTTTATGTGTGTCCATTCTACTAAGTTCTGCAAGATGAATGTAGGGTTCCGTAACAAATGTATGTCTGTCCGTTCTACAAAATTCAACATTTATTTCAAAATGAATGTAGGGTTCCGTAACAAATGTATGTCTGTTCGTTCTACTAATTTTTACAATTTTCAACCAAGGCCCTCCGACGGTTATTTTATAATAAAAGTAGGGTTCCGTAACAAATGTACCTCTGTCCGTTCTACTAAATTTCACAATTTTCAACAAAGGTCCTCCGACGGTTATTTTATAATAAAAGTAGGGTTCCGTAACACGTTTATGTCTGTCCATTCTACTAAGTTCTGCAACATCACCTACAACGTCCGTGATGTCAGCCCATAACACCGGGTGAACTAAGTGCCATGTCAGTGCTTCCCCCTTTGATCGTGCTGACTACACTGAACTGGTCGGAAAACACAAACTATTTACATAGCCGTTTCGACCGACGTTTAATTCAGTGCGGTGGTACCAACCCGGGCGGGTTAAACCCAAGTAAACCAAGTAACATTAGGAGGGAAGGGACCTACAGTTTTACGAGGAATCCGAACCTCGGTCAGCGTCCAACGGTCAGCGGTCACCCATCCAAGTACTGACCGCACCCAGCGTTGCATAACATTCAATAGCGACAGTTGACTGTCTGCACCACTGAGCTATTGAGGCTGACGTGGTCCTATTTTAATTGGGTCAAGATCGGATTGGAAAGCGATTCCGCCGAGTACATTAATAGCAAAAAATTACTAAAAAAAACTGTGAAATAAAAAAAAGTTTTAAAAAACATAAAACCGACTTCCTAAAAAAAGTAAAACTAAAAAACTATTTAAAATAAAAATATAAAAACCGCCTTCAAAAATATATGAAATAAAAACCTAAAAAAAAAAACGAACCCTAGAGTTGAAGGCGGTGCTAAAGCAAGCAAAAATGATGCATGAAAGAAAACATGAGTGGATGATAATATCCTTTGTGATTTGTGTAGCCTTTTTAGCACCGCCTTCAACGCTAGGGTTCGTTTTTTTTTAGGTTTTTATTTCATATATTTTGGAAGGCGGTTTTTATATTTTTATTTTAAATAGTTTTTTAGTTTTACCTGTTTTTGGAAGTTGGTTTTATGTTTTTTTTGTTAATGTTATGAAACTGAATCGATTAGTCTATAAAAATCAGCCAACTATTAAAAAAAAAATTTAAATAATATTAATTAACATAAAAAAAAGTCCAAGGTCATAAATATTGTATATAGGTTTTACCAAAGAGATGATACGTCATTGGGTTTTACTCCCTATATAATACATAACAAAACCCTTAAAACAAAATTATTTTCACCTTTAACCATAAATAATATTATTTAATTTATTATTAATTAAATTAAGAAATTAATATTGAACAAAATTATTTTCACCTTGAACCTTAAATCATATATTAATTAATTTATTATTATTTAAATTAAGAAATTAATATTGAACAAAATAATTTCAATGGTTCAGTAGGAAGGTCGGAGACGCCTTAAAACAAATCGAGTTGCCATAACAACTTACGATAGCCGCATTCCACTTCCTAAACGAAACTGACCAATAACGCGGGCCAATCGATCGTACCTATCGCAGCAAATTTTCTCAACAGTATGTGAACATTTCATGGAGCGACATCTAGCGTCCACATCTAGCGTCATGGCCCAAATCGAGAAATTGTTTGAACTTCCCGCCATGTCGCTACCACGCAACCAAACGTTGTAGTTCCTTCGCTAACCAATAGATGGCTATATAGAATAAGCCAAAGTAACCGGCCGCTACGGTACTTAAATTAATTTTACATATTTTATATTCTACAAAAACTTACACAAAATTAATAAAAATCTAAATAAAAACGGTAAATATCCGCCGGAACTGATTTTGTATCTGACTTCGCACCTTATATACTTTATGACGTGATCACGTAAAACTATCGTCCGTAAACCGACTTTACAGACAACCAATTTTTTTTTAGATGGGTAAAAAATTTATAACTCGCGACATCGCGACAATGTCGCGTCCGCGTCATTTTTAAACGGTTTTATATATATATATTTTTTTTTTTTTATTTAGCTTGACTTCGTATATTTGTTTCTATCTTTCTTTCAAATCTTGCGACAACTTTTTCAACTACTTCTACTGAACCGATTTTTATGAAACTTTGCACACACATTGAGTTCTCGTGACAATACAATATTATGATAATTTCAACTTGGTAACGAGGGTCTGATGATGGAGTCAGGAGGTGGACAGTGGAACTCTTCAACCGTTACTAGTAACCCCATCGAGTTTGGGCTCATTTGGTTGGTTTGGACGAGAGTCCCATACTTCTACCAATACACTTGGTGACGAGGGTCTGATGATGGAGTCAGGAGGTGTACAGTAGAACTCTTCAACCGTTACTAGTAACCCCCTCGAGTTTGGGCTCATTTGGTTGGTTTGGACGAGTGTCCCATACTTCTACCAATACACTTGGTGACGAGGGTCTGATGATGGAGTCAGAAGGTGTACAGTGGAACTCTTCAACCGTTACTAGTAACCCCCTCGAGTTTGGGCTCATTTGGTTTGTTTGGACGAGTGTCCCATACTTCTACCAATACACTTGGTGAAGAGGGTCTGATGATGGAGTCAGGAGGTGTACAGTGGAACTCTTCAACCGTTACTAGTAACCCCTTCGAGTTTGGGCTCATATGGTTGGTTTGGACGAGTGTCCCATACTTCTACCAATACACTTGGTGACGAGGGTCTGATGATGGAGTCAGGAGGTGTACAGTGGAACTTTTCAACCGTTACTAGTAACCCCCTCGAGTTTGGGCTCATTTGGTTTGTTTGGATGAGTGTCCCATACTTCTCCCAATACACTTGGTGACGAGGGTCTGATGATGGAGTCAGGAGGTCACAGTGGAACTCTTCAACTGTTACTAGTAACCCCCTCGAGTTTGGGCTCATTTGGTTGGTTTGGACGAGTGTCCCATACTTCTCCCAATACACTTGGTGACGAGGGTCTGATGATGGAGTCAGGAGGTGTACAGTGGAACTCTTCAACCGTTACTAGTAACCCCCTCGAGTTTGGGCTCTTTTGGTTGGTTTGGACGAGTGTCCCATACTTCTATCAATACACTTGGTGACGAGGGTCTGATGATGGAGTCAGGAGGTGTACAGTGGAACTCTTCAACCATTACTAGTAACCCCCTCGAGTTTGGGCTCATTTGGTTTGTTTGGACGAGTGTCCCGTACTTCTACCAATACACTTAGTGACGAGGGTCTGATGATGAAGTCAGGAGGTGCACAGTGGAACTCTTCAACTGTTACTAGTAACCCTCTCGAGTTTGGGCTCATTTGGTTGGTTTGGACGAGTGTTTCATACTTCTACTAATTCACTTGGTGACGAGGGTCTGATGATGGAGTCAGGAGGTGCACAGTGGAACTCTTCAACCGTTACTAGTAACCCCCTCGAGTTTGGGCTCATTTGGTTGGTTTGGACGAGTGTCCCATACTTCTCCCAATACACTTGGTGACGGGGGTCTGATGATGGAGTCAGGAGGTGCACAGTGGAACTCTTCAACTGTTAATAATAATCCCCTCGAGTTTGGGCTCATTTGGTTGCTTTGAACGAGTGTCCCATACTTCTACCAATACACTTGGTGACGAGGGTCTGATGATGGATTCAGAAGGTGTACAGTGGAACTCTTCAACCGTTACTAGTAACCCCCTCGAGTTTGGGCTCGTTTGGTTGGTTTGGACGAGTGTCCCTACTTCTACCAATACACTTGGTGGCGAGGGTCTAATGATGGATTCAGGAGGTGGACAGTGGAACTCTTCAACTGTTACTAGTAACCCCCTCGAATTTGGGCTCATTTGGTTGTTTTGGACGAGTGACCCATACTTCTACCAATACACTTGGTGACGAGGATCTGATTATGGAGGCAGGAGGTGGACTGTTGAACTTAAATAAAACAAAAATAAGGATCAGGATATTTGTTTGAATCCACCCAAGTTAAGGTTTCTGTATTGTCCCGAGAACTGTGTGGCGTTAGGGTGGCTAAAAATGATACGTTGTTAGCGATACACCACCCAAGTCAACGTTTGAAACGTGCCGAGGACTGTGTGGCATTAGGGTGGATAAAAATTATACGTCGTTAGCGTTTCAACTTCAAGGCTGGCCACATCTTGTTGTATGAGAGCCTTGCGCCACTACATGGACCTCAGGGAGGGGGTTGTCTGTTATTGGTCTAATACTCGTGGGAACAACATGAAAGAAAAAAAATATAAAAAAAATCAAACTAAAAACGAGTAAATAAAAAAATAGGTAAAAAAACTTTTAAGTTAAACGGTTTTATTAAAAAAAAAACAGCTGTACAAAAAATTTGAAAAAAATCAGCTATACAAAAACTAAAAAATAATAAGGACACAAACCTGGGCCTTCTTCAGATTTTACGTCTGGGTAAGAAATCGTCAATACTAGCGTGCTGTCTTCTCATGTCGGATGCCAAAGGGCACTTTGTGTCGCTGGGTCAGCGGAATAAGTAATAAATTGAGACTTTTAACAGACTAATATAAAAACGTGGGGCGTATAATATACGTAATAACATGCGCCCCACGTTTTTATATTAGTCTGTTAAAAGTCTCAATTTATTACTTACTTGCTTTTCCCCGCGGCTTCGCTCGCATGTAATTCGTATTTAAATAGAAGAAAGTAAGTATGCCCACTACCGCGTACCTTTATTTCGGCGCGCAGAACAATTCGGTTTGTATAAGAGCTACATTTTAGCGTATCCAGAAGTGAATTTTATTTAGCCTATCCTGTGTCCCGTGTAGGTAAATGTGCTTGTACAAAGTTTCATCAAATTCAGATGATCGGCTTAAGAGTTATGGTGGAACATACATACATACAGAAATGATTTCTAAAAATCGTAAATTTAGTTTTAGTATCATACACAGAGTCTACAAACCCAATATCTCAAAAAACAAAGCAACTTACTCCATGACCATCCCTTACAGATTTATTATTAGTATTGATGATTGATGATTGATTCCGCTGACGCAGCGACACAAAGTGCCCTTTGGCATCCGACATGAGAAGACAGCACGCTAGTATTGACGATTTCTTACCCAGACGTAAAATCTTAAGAAGGCCCAGGTTTGTGTCCTTATTATTTTCTAGTTTTTGTATAGCTGATTTTTTTCAAATTTTTTGTACAGCTGTTTTTTTTAATAAAACCGTTTTTAAAATGAAACCTTAAGTCATTGCTTTAAGGTTTAAGTTAGAGTGGCACGGGATCTGCCGGCACTCCCGGAGTGCAACTGTTAAGTAGGGTTCGGTAACACGTTTATGTCTGCCCATTCTACTAAGTTCTGCAAAATGAATGTAGGGTTCCGTAACAAATGCATGTCTGTCCGTTCTACTAAATTTAAAATTTATTTCAAAATTAATGTAGGGTTCCGTAACAAATGCATGTCTGTCCGTTCTATTAAATTTTACAATTTTCAACCAAGGTCCTCCGACGGTTATTTTGTAATAAAAGTAGGGTTCCGTAACACGCTTATGTCTGTCCATTCTACTAAGTTCTGCAAAATTAATGTAGGGTTCCGTAACAAATGCATGTCTGTCCGTTCTACAAAATTGAACATTTATTTCAAAATGAATGTAGGGTTCCGTAACAAATGCATGTCTGTCCGTTCTACTAAATTTTAAAATTTTCAACCAAGGTCCTCCGACGGTTATTTTATAATAAATGTAGGGTTCCGTAACAAATGCATGTCTGTCCGTTCTACTAAATTTAACATTAATTTTTTTTTTTTTTATTTTAAGCAATGTTACGGTGTTGTTTTCACTTCTGCCGGCACTCCCGGAGTGCAACTGTGGCTTTTTTTAGGTTTCCTTATCCCAGACGGAAGCCTATTACTAAGACTCCGTCGTCCGTCCGTCCGTCCGTCCGTCCGTCCGTCCGAGAGCTGTATCTCTTGAACCGTAATAGGTAGCCCGTTGAAACTTTCACAGAATATGTGTTACTATCAAATGATACGTCGTTGGTTACTATGGCGGATGAAACAACAAATAAGAAAAATAACAAAAAGGTAAAAATTAAGGGGAGCCCCCATAAAAGAAACATTTTATTAAATAGATTAGTCACACTATTTAATAACAGATGGCGCAAACGACTTTTATGCATTGCATGCATTGTTAGGTGCTGTCATTTTCCCACCATAAAGTGCTATCGACCTCATTGAGGCGTCTCTAAAAGATAGCCGCTTCTTAATCTTTGGTCGGTCCAAAAAAAGACTTTTCAGAAGATTGATGTTTGACAGATCACTTTTAAAAAATAAAGTGACGTTACTATGGTAACAGCTGTCAGTGGGCAAACATGGAGACCTGTCATAGTCATAACATAAACATAATATATCTGATAAATTCAAATTCGAAGACCATGCTACCTGAGCGGATAGGCGGATATTATTGATAGCGGATAGATACGGAAACCTTCGCGCGCGAGTAAAACTCGCACTTGACAGATTTTTTCGATCGCTTCAGTATAGCGCCCCATTTTCGCTGAGAGTGTGAAATCGTCCTGGTGTCGGGAGTTTTGGGGCTACGCGAGTGCTTGAGGCCTCAAAAGACACGCATCGGCTAGGGCTACAAGATGGTTATAATTTTTAATGCAAACATATGAAAAAATCAAATTTTTTTTCGAACTAAATCTATATCTCAAAAACTAAATGTGATTTCGAAACATTAAAAAAACCTGTTTAGATTTGAACTTTGGGCTACATTTTGTCTATAGATGATGATTCGTGCTGTAGGTGGTCCCTCAAAATTTTTCCATTTTCGCTGAGAGTGTGAAATCGACTTTTGGAAGTTCAACAGCGTAGAGAGCGAAGAGGAATATCCGAATGTATGAAATAAATTGTGAAAAATCAAATCACGGCTCAGCAGATCTTCGGGTGACTTTGTTAGTTCGTTAGTTGGGTTCTGATGATGGAGCCGCAAGGAAGCCATAGGAACTCCTAAACTACACATGATTAGCCCATCGTGTTTGGGCTCGTTGGATTTGTCTTCGCAAGTACTCTTGTCATACATGATGTCCAGGGTCCTGATGATGGAGCCGGAATGAAGCCATAGGAACTCCTAAACCACACATGATAAATCCACCGTGTTTGGGCTCGTTGGATTTGTCTTTACAAGTACTCTAGTCATATGTTATTTCCAGGATCCTGATGATGGAGCCGGAAGGAAGCCATAGGAACTCCTAAACTACACATGATAAATCCACCATGTTTGGGCTCGTTGGATTTGTCTTTGCAAGTACTCTAGTCATATATGATTTCCAGGGTCCCGATGATAGAGCCGGAAGGAAGCCATAGGAATATAGGTTAGGTTATCCTATATTATATTATATAATACCTATATTATATTTTTATAATTTGATATTTATTAATTTGTTACTTTAGTTAGACATAATGTCACACTTATCTCTGTTTCTGCAGTTTCTGTCTAAATTTTACTTTACAATTTTTAAGCTGCTTGTATGTTTGAAAAATAATAAAAAAAATGTATATAAATGTAATACTTTTTTTTTATTTTGTTGAGTTCATTTTCAATGTACCTCGAAGGTCGTGTAATGCAATGACGTATCACTTTGGTGTAATGCACTAGATATGTGAATTTGTTTTATGTAATCCTGTATGGGTGTAGCAATCCAAAGGAGGATTGCTACTGGACTAGAGGAGAATACAGCCGAGTTATATTTATGAGGAATTCCCCGTGGACCAAGGTATACTGTCACTATACCTACCAAGTTTCGTCAAAATCCGTTCAGTAATTTTTGAGTGATACGCGTACAGACAAACAAACAAACATTTGAAAATCGGTTCTAAAATGTTCAATTACTCATTTTAAGTCGCTCTGGTATATATTATAGTCGTTTTTTTCTGAATATATTCAATGTACAGATTGTTTTGCTTTTACTATTTTATTATACAGGGTGTTCGGCACATCGACCGACAAAATTTTTTTTGGAGGTAAGTGGGGTCATTTGCAACAATTTGACCTAAGATAGCCTTGGTCGGATTTCACCAGGTATCGCGATACGATTTTTTTTTCTTTATTTTTGAAAATTACCAAAATCCCAGCTATAAACCCTTGTAACTTTTTTGTTTATGATTGTATCAGCACGAAATAAAATTTATTGAATTTTACGATGTATCCTTGTTCTAGAAAAAATATTATTTGATGAAGTTAATACCATGAAAAGGTCTTATGACCTCCCAAAGTCCCGAGAAGGAGTAAAAATATGACAGAATTTTAATTTCTTTATTAATAAAAAAAAAATTGGTTGTCTGTAAAGTCGGTTTACGGACGATAGTTTTACGTGATGACGTCATAAAGTACCTATATAAAGTGCGAAGTCAGATACAAAATCAGTTTATAATACTTTATCGTGCTTAGAAGTTTAATTCTTAAATCGCAAACGTGAGTACTTTAAAAACTAATAATATTAAGAAGAAAATCTGTCAGACTGACAGAGGGTAAAACAAATTTCTGAAAATTTGAAAAAATGAAAATTTTATAAAACCGGTTACCCGACAGCCTCGGCAGTGGATTACCGGCGACACCGCCTCAGCGCCTCACCACCCCGCTGTGTCAGAGGAGGGGCAAGTGACGTCGCGCGTCCCGGTCAACACGCCTCGCCCTCTTCGCGGTGTGGCCGGATCCAGTGACAAGACCTGCTGCTTCTTTCGCAACCAGCGCACCCAATCCACCACGGTTCGCTGATCCATCGCCCGCGTCTGCCGGTGAGGATGACGAACCAGGGACACGCCCCGCCACACCAGCTACGACGGGACGAAGTCCGCCGCCACCGGTTAGCTTGGGGCTATCGAGGCCCTGTGTCGCGCTTGCAGCCTCCGCTACCGGTGCAGCGCCGTGCGCAACAGCGACGCACGCAAGAGGGCCAACAAAGATAGAAGAGCTGTGTGACGTCGCCCCGCAGTCCGACGGATACGGAGCTCTCAGGGATGGGGGTGGTGGTGGCCTACGTGTCTAGTAGCACCACCTAACGCTCGTAGCTTGTCTCGCGTCATCCCGGAGAGCGCCGTAGCCACGGCCTGCACCCACCGGCGTGCTTGGAGGCCTGCCTCCCGCCGCCGGCGGATATTTACCGTTTTTATTTAGATTTTTATTAATTTTGTGTATTTTTATAAGTTTTTGTAGAATATAAAATATGTAAAATTAATTTAAGTACATGATAAAAATGTGAAAATAAAGATTAATTATCAATATAATTTTGTGTATTTTTATAAGTTTTTGTAGAATATAAAATATGTAAATTTAATTTAAGTACATGAAAATATAAAAACTCAGAGCAGCGCGGGAATTTACTTAGCGGCCCCCGACCCCTTTAAGTAAGTAAACGGAAATTATATTTGACTTTTTAAGGGTCGGGATTTTTTAAATTTGTAATTTAACTTTTTATATACAAAACAGAAATTACCCGCACTACCCATCTACCATACTCACAATCCCAGGCATGACTGGCAGATAATGCCTTTAGACATAACGCCATCTACATATTATCAAAGCGCATACTACAACGTTACAACACTTACCTAACTGCGAAGCTGAAGTATTTCATTTACTATTGACGCTAGATGTTGACGCTAGATGTCGCTCCATGAAATCTTGACCTACTGTTGAGCAAATTCGCTTCGATAGGTACATGATCGATTAGCCCGGGTGGTTAAGACGTCTGGTCGGTGATGGTGTCAGGGACCGCGGGTTCGAGGCTCGCAAAAGACGGACAAATATATTTTGTATTTCCTACTATAGCGATAGAGAGGCACTCTATCGCTTGTTACGCGCTCTCGCTTGCACACATAGGTTCAGATGGAACGTGACACTGCTTCGTGCGTGCAGCCGGTGTTCATCAAATACGGACGTCATCACGTAAAAAAAAACTGACGGAAATTGATAGTTTCATTTTGTTTTAAAAAGTTGGCTAGTTTACGCCCTTTCCAACGGTATACCACATGTCATACAAATAATTCACTATGTGGTAAAATTAGGCACAGAGACAGAACAGAACGACAACACGGGCACTAATCGGTGGTCGCTTCCCGTATTGAGAGCGTTTTCGGGAGAATTTTCAAATTTAGAACATGTACCGGTCGCGCGGGCACTCTTGCAAATTATTCCTAATTTTGTCGTTATGTTCTGTCTCTGTGCCTAATTTTGGCCACATAGTGAATTATTTGTATGACATGTGGTATACCGTTGGAAAGGGCATAAACTAGCAAACTTTTTAAAAGAAAATGAAGCTATCAATTGGTGTCAGTTTTTTTTTATGAATTTAGAAATTAAGATTCTGTCATATTTTTACTCGTTCTAGGGATTTTGGGAGGTCATAAGACCTTTTCATGGTATTAACTTCATCAAATAATATTTTTTCTAGAACAAGGATACATCGTAAAATTCAATAAATTTTATTTCGTGCTGATAAAATCATAAACAAAAAAGTTACACGGGCTTAAAGCTGGGATTTTGGTAATTTTCAAAAATAAAGAAAAAAAATCGTATCTCGATACCACATGACATCTGACAAAAGGTATCATGGGTCAAAACGTTGCAAATGACCCCACTTACCTACAAAAAAATTTTGTCGGTCGATGTGCCGAACATCCTGTATATACGTGTAGACGTAGTGAAAGAGCGGACGCTTTCGACCAGCACTACTTATCTATGATTTGAATTTAATTTTATTGATTGACTAGCTGTTGCCCCCGGCTTCGCTCGCGTGAAATTCGTATTCCAAAGAAGAATGTAAGTAACTAAGGGCGAGGCCGAAGGCCGAGCTGCGTTCAGGTAATCGATAAACCTTCTCAAAGAAAGTAACTAACTAAGGGCGAGGCCGAAGGCCGAGCTTCTTTCAGGTAAACGATAAACCTTTCTCAAATAAAGGAAGTAAGTAAGGGCGAGGCCGAAGGCCGAGCTGCGTTCAGGAAGACGATAACGCTTCTGGAAGGAAGGAAGGAACTAAGTGCGAGGCCGAAGGCCGAGCTGCGTTCAGGTAAACCAAAAACACTCTTCCGCCTTCGGGCCTCGCCCTTAAAGACTTCCTTTCTTCGATAGCATATAATATCGTTTACTCAATCTATTTGTTTCATAAAAATTAAAAAGTAATATTAATAACTAAAGAATTAAAACCTAACTAACAAACGTTAAAATAACTATCAAAACAGGCATTTTCAAATGTTCTTAGAGCACTTGCGGCATTACCCGCTGGATGGCAAGGCTTACCCTTTGAATGAAGTACATAAGCCCTTGATGGCGGGACACCAGTTTCGTCAACCAGCAGAGGCCCAAGCCTCTTTTGGCTTCACTGCTCCACGGACCGAGGGTTTCCACCGCAAACGAAACAAATTCGAAATCTTGAATTATATTTCTATATTTGTTGCGTTTGAGGCTCTCCGCCGCAGCCTCGGCCGCGCCAGCCGCTCTTGAAGATGTCCTAATGTGACTTGGAGCCAATGTGAGAACACAAGTGGCGTCCCACACCATAGAACTACCCTTAGTCCATGGCACTAAGGTGATAGCATCGGGCCTCTTGCCATCCAGTCGGGAATAACCGCGAGGTTCTAGGATGCACGGTATATTTGCCGTCAGAAGCGTGGACTTTATAATAAAATTTAAATTGAATTAACTCAATCTTAATATTAATTAACTGTATTCGAGGTGGTTTAGCTTCTTCCTGAACGCAGCTCGGCCTTCGGCCTCGCTCTTAGTTACTTGCTTGCTTTGAGATGGTTTATCATTTATCAGAACGTAGCTCGGCCTTCGGCCTCGCCTTAGTTACTTACTTTCTTCAAAAATGTTTACCTTCTTCCTGAACGCAGCTCAGCCTACGGCCTCGCCCTTAGTTACTTGCTTTCTTCGAGATGGTTTTTCAATTATCAGAACGTAGCTCGGCCTTCGGCCTCGCCTTAGTTACTTACTTTCTTCAAGATGGTTTAGCTTCTTCCTGAACGCAGCTCGGCCTTCGGTCTCGCCCTTAGTTACTTGCTTTCTTCGAGATGGTTTTTCTATTATCCGAACGTAGTTCGGCCTTCGGGCTCGCCTTGGTTACTTACTTTCTTCAAGATGGTTTAGCTTCTTCCTGGACGCAGCTCGGCCTGCGGCCTCGCCCATAGTTACTTACTTTCTTCGAGAAGGTTTATGGTCTTCCAGAATAGAGCTCGGCCTTCGGCCTCGCCCTTAGTTACTTACGATCTTCAAGAATGTTTTTCTTCTTCCTGAACTCAGCTCCGCCTTCCGCCTCGCCCTTAGTTACTTTCATCGAGAAAGAATATCGTTTACGTGAGCGCAGATCCGCCTTCGGGCCCGCCTTTAGTTACTTACTTTCTTTTTTTGAAATACGAATTTCACGCGAGCGAAGCCGCGGGCAACAGATATATAAATTTTATTGCACCAATGACAGCGACATAACTTCGACTTTCAATATTTTTTTTTATTTATCAAACAATTTGTCACCGGCCAGCTCACGTCGAGATGACAGTTCTCCGTTGTCAATATGACATTTGTGTTTTACCTTTACTTTGGATTATTTTTATTATATTTTTATTAATTAAACGGTTTTATTTTTTTTTTTTTAGCTTGACTTCGTATATTTGTTTCTATCTTTGTTTCAAATCTTGCGACAACTTTTTCAACTACTTCTACTGAACCGATTTTTATGAAACTTTGCACACACATTGAGTTCTCGTGACAATACAATATTATGATAATTTCAACTTGGTAACGAGGGTCTGATGATGGAGTCAGGAGGTGGACAGTGGAACTCTTCAACCGTTACTAGTAACCCCATCGAGTTTGGGCTCATTTGGTTGGTTTGGACGAGTGTCCCATACTTCTACCAATACACTTGGTGACGAGGGTCTGATGATGGAGTCAGGAGGTGTACAGTAGAACTCTTCAACCGTTACTAGTAACCCCCTCGAGTTTGGGCTCATTTGGTTGGTTTAGACGAGTGTCCCATACTTCTACCAATACACTTGGTGACGAGGGTCTGATGATGGAGTCAGAAGGTGTACAGTGGAACTCTTCAACCGTTACTAGTAACCCCCTCGAGTTTGGGCTCATTTGGTTTGTTTGGATGAGGGTCCCATACTTCTACCAATACACTTGGTGACGAGGGTCTGATGATGGAGTCAGGAGGTGCACAGTGGAACTCTTCAACTGTTACTAGTAACCCCCTCAAGTTTGGGCTCATTTGGTTGGTTTGGACGAGTGTCCCATACTTCTCCCAATACACTTGGTGACGAGGGTCTGATGATGGAGTCAGGAGGTGGACAGTGGAACTCTTCAACTGTTACTAGTAACCCCCTCGAATTTGGGCTCATTTGGTTGGTTTGGACGAGTTACCCATACTTCTACCAATACACTTGGTGACGAGGATCTGATTATGGAGGCAGGAGGTGGACTGTTGAACTTAAATAAAACAAAAATAAGGATCAGGATATTTGTTTGAATCCACCCAAGTTAAGGTTTCTGTATTGTCCCGAGAACTGTGTGGCGTTAGGGTGGCTAAAAATGATACGTTGTTAGCGATACACCACCCAAGTCAACGTTTAAAACGTGCCGAGGACTGTGTGGCATTAGGGTGGATAAAAATTATACGTCGTTAGCGTTTCAATTTCAAGGCTGGCCACATCTTGTTGTATGAGAGCCTTGCGCCACTACATGGACCTCAGGGAGGGGGTTGTCTGTTATTGGTCTAATACTCGTGGGAACAACATGAAAGAAAAAAATTATAAAAAAAATCAAACTAAAAACGAGTATATAAAAAAATAGGTAAAAAAACTTTTAAGTTAAACGGTTTTATTAAAAAAAAAAACAGCTGTACAAAAAATTTGAAAAAATTCAGCTATACAAAAACTAGAAAATAATAAGGACACAAACCTGGGCCTTCTTAAGATTTTACGTCTGGGTAAGAAATCGTCAATACTAGCGTGCTGTCTTCTCATGTCGGATGCCAAAGGGCACTTTGTGTCGCTGCGTCAGCGGAATAAGTAATAAATTGAGACTTTTAACAGACTAATATAAAAACGTGGGGCGTATAATATACGTAATAACATGCGCCCCACGTTTTTATATTAGTCTGTTAAAAGTCTCAATTTATTACTTATTCCGCTGACGCAGCGACACAAAGTGCCCTTTGGCATCCGACATGAGAAGACAGCACGCTAGTATTGACGATTTCTTACCCAGACGTAAAATCTTAAGAAGGCCCAGGTTTGTGTCCTTATTATTTTCTAGTTTTTGTTTAGCTGATTTTTTTCAAATTTTTTGTACAGCTGTTTTTTTTTTAATAAAACCGTTTAAATTAAAAGTTTTTTAATTATTATGTTAATCCGGGATATACACTGTGACTATAAAAAGTTTCGTCAAATTCCTTTCAGTGGTTTTTGCGAGATGCGCGTACAAATAGACATTTTTGCATTTACGATTTTATTATATATGTATATAGAAAGAATAGATATGTATAGACTATTGTATTCAAGTTATAAAAAAGAAGAACTGTCATTTTCGTTGTATCTACTTATTTTTAAATTTCGAATGAATATTTTATTGAAATTGTATTTGCTGCCAGTTCTCAAGATATAATTATGTACTTTGGACTACGTGATTTTAAACGCGCAATAATGTTTATAATTTGTTTAATTATTTTTTTTTTTATATTTTTTTTACGTATTATCCTAACCCGGCATATAAACTGCCACTATACAAAGTTTCGTCTAATTCCGTTCAGTGGTTTTTGCGTGATGCGCGTACAGACAAACAAACAAACAAACAAAAATTTTAAAAACTTAAAAACATGTTCAGTATCTCATTTTAAGCCACCCTGGTTAGTTTTTTTCCGAATATATTCAATGTACAGACTTTCTTACCCTTACGATTTTATTATATGTATAGATGTACAGACTTTCTTACCTTTACGATTTTATTATATGTATAGATTATTATAATACTAGCAGATGTTTCTAGATACTCACTGCGGACGTATTGTAGGAAGGCCAGCCAAGGAAACCTCATGCGAACATCCGTAAAATCTCCTGGGTTAGAACCCAAGTCATCGTGACATTCCTCGTAATGAGGTGATAACTCTGTCCACTGTGCCATCGCCGAGTCTCTCAACACTACAAGACCTGGAAGTAAGTACGATGATGAATAATGAACCGTTTCGTTAGATTATATT
Source organism: Nematopogon swammerdamellus (assembly GCA_946902875.1). Taxonomy (NCBI): domain Eukaryota; kingdom Metazoa; phylum Arthropoda; class Insecta; order Lepidoptera; family Adelidae; genus Nematopogon; species Nematopogon swammerdamellus. Next base: position 8,193,155 of record OX336333.1, read on the forward strand.
ACGCACGATATGCCTTCACTTACCAGCGATTAAGTACGATAATTCAATATATTTCAAAGTAGTATATCCGATCATTTTATTTCATACGAAGGTTAGATGGATAACTGTACACTGCCGACAGTTAAGTTTCCTTTTATCTGTCCGTACAGACATACCTAACTTAGTTAAGCGGGCCATAGACCGTTATAGTTTACGGATAGGTTATGCCTGCACAGATTTAACTGCGTTTCATGGAGGACGCACACATAACTGCAAGCAACGACATTCTACTTTCTTGACAGGCCCTCGTTATACATTTTACCGGTAGAAAGGTGCGATTGGAGTTCTTCTATATATTGCCAATATTTAAAACAGCGTAAGTGCGCGAGCGCCTCATACATCACGTTACGTTTCCGCTCTGTGAACGTCGATAGAGTAAGACGGTTAATTGGAAATTTGATACATATAAGGGAGACAACGATTGCAGAGTGTGCTGAATGCTCACAAATAGCGCGCCTCAATTCGGTGCGTTGTATGCCACTTCCCGATAATTTTAATTGGTTGACTGCAAGTCCGTCGGTTGGTTAGTTTGCAAGCATACTGTCACCAGCGACCCACTGTGTGTGATTTGGTTTCTTTAGTAGGTTTGTTGTGTTATGAAGAATAGAAAAGAAGAAGAAACCGGGAAAAGAAGAGAAATAATAGGTTGAACCTTTGTGGGTAATATCGGTCTCACATACCGCTATCGTTTCTTCTACATACCCCTGCCGCCCCGCTCCGACTCCCAGCGACTCGCCGCTCGCAGTACCTTTCGTCAATTCGTCGTGGATCGGAAAGTGTGGGCGTAGCGGTTAGAAGTGCACGTAACGGTAAGTTTTCGCGCCATTTTTAGAACAGGAATTTTTGCATAACGGTCTCGCAGACCGATGTTACCTGGAACGTCGATATTTTTGGAGGTCTCACAGACCGATGTTACCCGAGACGTTAATATTTTAGCGGTCTCACTGCCCGTGATAGCATAATGATTTTCTTGTAAATAAACTGTTTTATTATTTTTAGTGACAATTGTTGTGTAAAACTTATTTCTGCATATAGTACTGGAACCATTCTTCTTAGGAGGTAAATAATATAACATAAAAATTAACTGTAGGAGAGAAAAGCATATTTTGTTTTATTTTTGAATGTTTTTATTGCAGAAAAATGGCAGACGATGAAGAAAGGTAGCACCGGCGGATTTTGGAGATATTTGGGAGAATGGAGACACCACCATTACCTGAAGAAGAAGATAGTGATGACTCTGTCGATGATCTGGTTGATCCGGTGATCTTTCATTATTACCAATGAAGATAACGTATAATTTGTGTGTGTGTTTTTTGTATTATTATTAATAACTAATACATAAATATGTGTTCTCATAGTACCATAGGATCTGATATTTTGAAATGTATGGCAAATAAAGGAATTTTAAAATCTGAATGAAGATTGTTTTTAAGCCTATACCAAAATACCGGTTTCAGAGACCGATGTTACCTGTAACGTATAATAAAACAATATGTTACCCGCAGAGGGTATAAATTTTTGTGTTTATTTTTTTTTACGTACTTATAAGCTAAAAATTAATACATAAATATGTGTTCTCATGCGTGCGTGAGGAACTGGTATTTTGAAATGTATGCCAAATAAATGACTTTTGACTGATAAAGCTTGTTTTTTAAGCGTTTACTCAAATAGCGGTCTCAGAGACCGTGTTACCTGTAACGCATGTCGTCGTCCCATCTGACGGGTGGTCTTCCCACACTCCGTTTTCCTGTCGGACGCGGTTACTCCAACGGACTTTTCGGCTGAAGTGTCCAGCCCACTGCCACTTGAGCTTAGCCACCCGGTGTACAATATCGACTACTTTGGTGCGTCGGCGGATTGCCTCGTTACGTACCATATCACGTAGCGATATTCCCAGCATGGCTGGCTGCATTGCTCGCTGGGCAACATTCATTCTTTGGACAACACCGACCGTCAGAGTCTACATTTCTAATATACATAGACACACTGGTAATATATTACGGGTCCTTAAATTTTGCGGAATGTCAGACTTAGGGCGAATTTTAACTTTCCGAAGACAGCCCAATCCAGTTGAATTCGCCTCTCGAAGTCTTTAAGTAGACCTTTTCTACCAAGCCGCAGAATTTGACCGAGATAAATGTACTCTTAAACCTGTTCGATCACTTCTCCGTCAATAACGATTTGTCCTCCCGTTGTTCCTCGTAGTCACACCAACGGTGTGACTACGAGGAAAATTAATTCCTCGTGGTCACACTAGTGTGACAATTCGGTGTGACCACGAGTCCGCCACCGATTTTCCTCTATAACGCGCTCAACCAACTTCATGTTCTCTCGGCGAATATCACGGCGAATGGACTTGCTTATGGTATTTTTAAGGTCCCGTGCATGACACTGCTCCGGGTCTTCGGTGTTATGTTCCGTCCTGTTTCCAGGAGCCTCAACGTCTCTGCGGATAACTTGCTACGGAGTACCTGTCGACTTTTGCTGAAGTGCTGCTCTGCAGTGTCCGTTCGTGCGGACACGAAGCCCATAATACAGCTTGTCGATGTCGGTATCCTCATCTCGCGGCGCTAAGCTAAAGGCATCCTGGAGTTTGACTTCGAAATTTTCGAGCGTCTCGTCCGGTATGTTCAGCTTGGCCAGCGGTTTGTGGCTGAGTTTGCGCCGTTCCATCTTGAGGTTTAGCTTCAGCGTACCACGCACTAGTCGGGGATCGCTGCCAATATCGAAGCGATTAAAGACAGTAACGTCTATACACGACGATTTACTGTCCGCCAGTATGTAGTCGATCTCGTTTCTCGTGCAACCGTCAGGGCTGGCCCACGTCCAATTCCTTTTCTCCTTTTTCAGGAAAAAGGTATTCGTGGCGTGCAGCTGGTTGGCCTCGAGATAGTTGATCAACATCTGGGCGCGTCGATTCCTGGCACTGAAACCGTTCGGACCTACAGCTCTGTCTCTTTTCAGAGGCTTGCCTAGTTTGGCATTAAAATCTGCAATCACGTACCTACTGAAAGTGAGATTTGTTGGTGTCTAAGGCTTTCGATCCATCCCCATAGAACTGCTCCACCTAGTCGTCACTTCCTCTTCCTCTGCCACTTCCTCTGAAATAGAACAGGTTGCCGGAACGTAGCACTTCAGTCTCTTCGCCCTTTCTTTTGACTGGGGTGCTGGGAACTAGCGGCCAAGGTACTGTTTTACTTTTCAAGAAGATTTTTGGCCATAAATCGCCACGTTGTCCAAACGTCTTGGCGAGCCTTCCGCTCTCGTCAGCCTTAAGATTGTAATACCTACAGTATTACGCGCCTAAGTTTCCAGGATAAACCGCGAGGAGGTGTGAGTCGGATATTGGAGAAAAAATTTCACGCAGGTGATTAATTCAGTCTCCCGTTTATATCCCTAGAATAGAGAATGTAGAATATAATAGATTTTAGAATAGATAATTATAATTTAGAATAAAAAAAATTGGTTGTCTGTAAAGTTGGTTTACGGACGATAGTTTTACGTGATGATGTCATAAAGTAAATCAGTTCCGTCGGATATTTACCATGTAAAATTTATTTAAGTACATGATAAAGATGTGATAATAACTAATAAAAAATATGAGAAAATAACGACAATTAATTTTTGTTTAATTTATATTTAAAAAACCTACATAACGCCATCTACATGTTCAACGTTGCAACAATTACCTAACTGCTAAATCAAGTATACCGCTGGCTGAAGTATTTCTTTTAATATTGACGCTAGATGTGGACGCTAGATGTCGCTCCATGAAATTCACATACGAAATTCACATACTGTTGAGAAAATTTTCAGCGATAAGTACACGGTCGATAGCCTGCGTGGATAACACGTCTGGTCAGTGATGGTGGCAGGGACCGCGAGTTCGAGGCTCGCAAAAGACGGAGAAATATATTTTGTATTTTCTACTATTGTATATGTCTCTCTATCGCGCTCTCGCTTGCACACACAGGTTTAGATGGAACGTTACACTTCTTCGTGCGTGCAGCCGGTGTTCATCAATTTATAAGACGTGACATCATCACGTCAAAAATATGCAAATTAAACAATCGGAAGATCTCAAAAGAGTTGAATAAAATTACAGAAGAACGTAAATGAAACACGTTGTCCGTAATCGAGAAAATAAAAACACATTTTCTTCGTCTGCCCCTTGCCCCTGCCCCGTCTCACCTTGTGCCCCTCCCCGAAAAAAGTCCTGGATCCGCCCTTTCGCGCAGGCATAACCAACCAGCAAAAATATATATTTTCATATTCTTCGGGTTGCATGTACAGGCAAGGGTAACTTCTGTACCCTTGCCTTTTCTCCTACATACCTTAATGAATGCCTGTACAGTTTGACTGTACAGGCAAAAATGTGCACGCATAACCTCGTCTATGGCCCGCTTTAGAGTCACAATGTTGATGTCTGCATTGTGTTGTGTTTGCTTGTTTGTAATACTGGCTGAAAACATCCAAATAATTTGAATGTCTGAGCAAATCAAGCATCTATTTGAGCGTCGCTATTGACGTTTTGTTTGTTATTTATTTATCAATGTTTGATCAATGTGAACCACAGAGCATAGAACTGCGCACGCATGTATTTCATGCTCTGTGATGTGAACATAGTTTTGATGAATGATGATGATGAATGATAATGATGATGTAGTGAAGAATTCAAACACACATATACTAGCTGTGCCCGCGACTTCCTCCGCGTGGACTTAGATCTATCTCAGCTTGTTATAAAACCCAACGTGACTCTGTCTGTAACTCGTTCAAGGGACATGTTGGAGCCACTCCACTTTGGAAGTCCTCCTCCTCAGCGAGATCGCAGGTTGTCTCTCTTCGATCTTATGATTCAGCGGACAACTGGCACAGCCTCAGCACCATCCCACTGTGATACCCGGACTCTCAGGAGCGCCTATGCAGAAGCTCCACTTATAGAAGGAACAGGCTGACACATCAGCAGACCCCTGCGGTCCTCAGTAGAGCTCATAGGCAACGGCTTCACCGAAACCCCTCCGAAGCCATCAATCTTATCAAGTCTCCGCAGCTCATAGAAACCTTCATCTTCAGTCTCCGTAGCGCAGAGAAGACTTTATCTTCAGTCTCCGCAGCCCACAGAAGCCTTCATATTCAGTCTCCGCAGCCCACAGAAGCCTTCATCTTTAGTATCCGCAGCCCACAGAAGCCTTCATCTTCAGTCTCCGCAGCCCACTGAAGCATTCATCTTCAGTCTCCGCAGCCCACAGAAGCCTTCATCTTCAGTCTCCGCAGCCCACAGAAGCCTAAGGCGCGACCAAATCCACTTCAGAGTTCAGCAGACCTGACTGCTGCACCGTTCGAAACCGGTGTAAAACTGTTGGTCCCTTGCCCCTTACTAGGTGGTAGGCTCAAATTGTAGCCGACTGGGTTACTACCACTGTAATGGATGTAAGACGGCCGCATAGCAGCCTCGGCTGTGTTCTCCAGTATAGCCAGCAATCCAGGGAAGTCTCCGGCTACCTTCTTGAAGGTGATATTGGCTGGTCGGAGCATGCGCTTTGTCCCCTCTGATTCAGCCGGACTACATCATACCGGAATACATAAAAAAAAACTCGTAGCCCTACAAAGGCCGGTTAGGTAAAATAAGAAAGATTAAAATGAAATGTTTTTTTTATGTTTTATTTAAACCAGCATGGTGGCTGTGCTGAGAGACCAATGGTGCAGTCTACAGAGCCAAAATCACCTCTCCTCGCAAAAACGCTCAGTTAGGTGCCATGCCAGCAGATTTGCGGACTGTTGCTAGGCTGTCTAGCGCCGACGACACGCTTGAAGACACCCAGGTTAAAGGATTCAGGAAATACACTCGCCGGAAGACAGTTCCACATTCTGGCTGTGCGACAAAGAAACGATTTAGAGAACCGATGGGTTCTCAAAAGCCCAATGTCAACAACAAAAGGGTGCTGAGTCTCTCTGCGACGAGTCATGCGGAGATAGGACGGGTGGCAGGGAATAAGGGATGCTAGTTCTACAGAGCAGCGTCCGTGATAGTATCTGTAAAACAGACTAAGCGAACCCACAAATCGTCTGTCGAATCGATAAAACAACTAATAAGTCTAATTAACAGATAAAAAATGCACACACGATTTTTTTCACCCTCAGCATTCTACAGCCACAGATAAATAAAATAATGTATTCTACAGCCATGTTTCTTTTCCATGACACCAAACAAAAGATCTCTAATATTTATTTCGTATACATTTGCAATTGCTACGTGCCAGCAACTATTTTGCAACACATAGAGTAATATTGTGTCAATGCCCAGTATAACCTGTCGCTCACTTATATATTATTTTTACGTGATAACGTCACATCTTATAAATTGATGAACACCGGCTGCACGCACGAAAAAGTGTCACGTTCCATCTGAGCCTGTGTGTGCAAGCGAGAGCACGTAACAAGCGCTAGAGAAGCACAATCGGCCCAAGCGTCGGCTTGTACTCTCTGGATCTAAAGTACCAGGGCAGCAGAAATTGAAAGGAGGTTACTCGTACCATTAACGTTCCATCTGAGCCTGTGTGTGCAAGCAAGAGCGCTTAACAAGCGATAGAGAGGCACAATCGGCCCAAGCATCGGCTTGTACACATTTATCTCTCTGGTTCTAAAGTACCAGGGCAGCACAAATTGAAAGGAGGTTACTCGTACCATAATATATTAAGCGCATCTGGCCGGTCGGAAAAGATTTCAAATTTAGAAAGTTAACAATAATCCACATCATAGATCTTATGTTACACGTTACAGCAAAATCTTTAAACAAGTTACCATTAAAGCCAAGCAACTGTTCCTTAAAAACTAAATTATGAATTCAGATAATAAAATAAAAATGGCCTGGAACATAATTAAAGAAGAAACTGGCAAATCTAAAGACTGTAACACCAAGCTAGAGTTAAAAATTGGATCAGAAATTACTTCGGATAATACAGCGATTGCCAATCATGTGAATAAATTATTTTCCACAATAGCCCATAATACTACTCAAAGTCTAAAGGCTAGCAAAGAAGTATCGTTAAACTGCCTCAAATCATTTATCCCTCGGAATTCTGAATCAGCGAAATTTGCATCTGTCACATATCTAGAGACTAAGAGAGTAATTAGGGACCTGAAATCTAAAAATTCTCTAGACCCTTGGAGTATATCACCTGTATTATTGAAATCTGTAACAAGTGTCATTGGCCCGCTAACAGATATTGTAAATGACTGTCTAAAAATGGCATATTCCCAGATTCATTAAAAGTAGCCAAAGTCATGCCTTTGTATAAAAAGGGATGCCATAACAATGTTGAGAACTATCGTCCTGTCTCTATATTGCTAGTTTTCAGTAAAGTCTTTGAATTTTTTTTGCAAAAACGGTTAATTAAATTCTTTACAGATAATAAACTTTTAAATTGTAAACAATTTGGATTTCGGAAAGGACTGTCAACGGGTGATGCTATAGCTTCTATGGTAAAATCTATATTAACTTCTCTAGACGACTCTCAGCATACATATGGCATCTTTTGTGACCTGTCCAAAGCCTTTGACTGTGTAAATCACGAAATATTATTAATGAAACTAGAGCATTATGGTATAAGAGACAATGAATTGCGTATATTCCAATCATATTTAGAAAATAGAGCTCAAATATGTGACGTCAATGGCTCAAAATCTAATGTAGAATCAATTACAATGGGTGTGCCGCAGGGTTCCATCCTGGGACCATTATTGTTTCTAACATATGTTAACGACATCTCGAGCTGCATAACAGACGATATAGAGATGGTAATGTTTGCAGATGATATCTCAGTTGTACTGAAAAACAATGATATAGATAAACTAAGAGAATCCTTTTTAACTGTACTAGAATCTCTAAAATCTTGGTTTGAGTGCAATAATTTATTACTAAATGTTAACAAAACTAATATTATGCACTTTGCTCTTGGGACTCATAGACGTAATAACAATGATGGCATATTAAAAACTGCAGAAAACTTGTCATTAAACCTTGCTAATGAACTAACTTTTCTTGGGGTAATATTTGATAAAAGTTTTACTTGAAAAGCCCACATAAACTCTTTAGCTGGTAAGCTGAGTTCCGCTTGTTATGCTATCAAAAAAATAAAGAACTAGGCGGAACTCATGCTGCAAAAACGGTTTATCATGCTTATTTTGAGAGCATCATGTCATATGGCCTTATGTTTTGGGGAAATGCAGCAGATTCAAATAGAATATTTTTATTACAGAAGAGGGCCTTGCGGTACATCTTGAATATGAAAACTAGAGATACTTGTAGGACAGCGTTCGGGGAGATAGGAATCATGACTTTACCAAGTGCATATGTTTACCAGAACATATGCTATGCCAGAAAATATATTCATGATTCCTCTCTTAATTCCGACATTTACAACTATGATACACGGCGTAAGAATAATGTACAATTAATAAGACATAGATTATCTAAAACCTCAAAAAGCTTTATTTGTAATGTGTTTGTAATAGTGTTAGATTTTACAATAAACTGTCTTCTAACATAAAACAATTAGAAGATAATAATTTTAAACGAAGAATTAAACAATTGTTAATTGAAAAGAGTTATTACACTATTAAGGATGCTTTAGCTGACCATAATTTTATCTGAGAATCTGACTACTGTTTTCCCCACTAAATAACTTGACAATTGGATACACTTTGTATCTTTAGATTTTTAACATGACTTATTACTTATTACATTTCTTTGTAATAAAGTTTTACTAATATTTGTTGAATTGACTTGATATATTTAAGTATCAAATTGACGATGGCATTATACACCAGATATAGGTAATGTAAATAGGCAGAGTGGTCAGATTTTTCAGTATTCATGTTTATGCCGTAAATATGAATGCTCTTGTGAGCGGTAGTATGGGTTAATTATTTATAAGTTACTATAATATAATACTTATAAGGTACTAACAAAACATTGTGACTTGCGAAGTTTGTTTGTCAGTTCTTCTTCGCATTGAATTTAGAACTGGCGGAATTTTCGACATGTCCAAGCGTAGGTTACCTACCAATGGATGAAATTATACAATAAACAATAAACAATTCATGAAACAAGGGTCCGAATATGTATCACAATATCGATTCATGTATTTTTTTTTTTTTTTTTTTTTTTTTTTTTTTTTTTATGTGAACCAGCATGGGTGGCTGTGCCGAGGGACCAATGGTGCAGTCGACAGAGCCAAAATCACCTCTCCTCGCGAAACCACGCTCAGTTAGGTGCCATGCCAGCAGATTTGCGGACTGTTGCTAGGCTGTCTAGCCCGTTAATACGACGCTTGAAGACACCCAGGTTAAAGGATTCAGGAAATACACTCGCCGGAAGACAGTTCCACACTCTAGCGGTGCGACAGAGAAACGATTTAGAGAACCGATGGGTTCTCAGAAGCCCAATGTCAACAACAAAAGGGTGCTGAGTCTCTCTGCGACGAGTCATGCGGAGATAGGACGGGTGGCAGGGAATAAGGGATGCTAGTTCCGCAGAGCAGCGTCCGTGATAGTATCTGTAAAACAGACTAAGCGAACCCACAAATCGTCTGTGACTCAGGGACTCCAGACCATCTGTAAGTTTCGGGTCACCAACAAGACGGATGGCTCGGCGCTGTATCGAGTCCAAGGATGCTAGCAGATAATGGGGACTACCCTCCCAGATGTGACTGCAGTACTCCATCACCGGCCTAATCTGTGTTTTGTACAACAGGAATAGTTGAGCCGGTGTGAAGAACCGCCGATTGCGGAAAAGTATTCCCAATTTTCTGGATGCAGTTTTGGCCTTAGACTCGATTAGTTGCCGGAAACCCACGTCTTTGGAAATAGTGGTGCCCAGGAGGTCCAGGTGTTCCGAGACAGGTACGACGCTGCCTTGGAAACTTGCTTGGAAAGGAAAGGGATCGACCTTAGCAGATAATGCGCAGCACTGAGTCTTGCTAACGTTGAAGGCGACAAGGTTCTCCTGGCCCCATATAGCTACTTTTCCGAGAACGTTATCGACCTTATCAACAACTGAACGTTGAGCCTCCCTGTGCCGCGAATCTCTACTCTTCCAGTCCTTAACATAGCCCTCGTGCTCCGTGCTGTCGTCTGCATAGCTGTGTATCATGCCCAAGGACAGTAGATCGTTTATAAAGATTAAGAAAAGCGTAGGCGACAGAACAGAGCCCTGCGGAACACCAGCGTTAATTGGAAAGTCGTCCGATTTCGAGCCATCGATGGTAACGAAAATGGAACGACCCGCCAAAAAGCTGGCGATCCAGGTGCAGAGTTTGGGTGGAATGCCGAAGGACGGAAGCTTGCCTAGAAGGCCTCGGTGCCAAACGCGGTCGAAAGCCTTGGAAATATCCAGGGCGACTGCCAGCGACTCCCCAAAATTGTCCAATCTTTCGGCCCATATATGCGTAACGTACGTTAGAAGATCTCCCGTTGACCGCGCTTTCCGGAATCCGTACTGCTTGTCATCCAGGAGTTTATTTGCTTCTAAGTACGTTAGGAGCTGGGTGTTAATAAGGCGCTCCATAACTTTACATAATAGTGAAGTTATCGCAATGGGCCGATAGTTGGAGGGGTTCGCGGAGTCTCCCTTCTTTGGAACCGGCTGGACCGAGGCTCTTTTCCAGCAAGAGGGTACAATCCCACGGGCGAAGGAGAGACGGAAAAGGCGGGAGATGATTGGTGTCAACTCAGGGGCACAAATCTTGAGCACTATGGCTGGAATGCCATCAGGACCACTACTCTTCGAAGTGTCCAACGTCTTCAAGCACTTGTAGACCTGTCTAGGGTGCATCCTTGGCTCCAACATCGAAATCCCACAGTGTGGTATCGAGGGAGGGGTTGCACCCTGGTCATCCAGATTTGAGTTGGACGCGAAAAGGCGAGCAAAAATGTTCGCCTTCTCCTTCGCGAGGATAGCGAGTGATCCATCCGGACGTTCCAGCGGTGGTGTAGCAGAGCGACAAAAGTTTCGACCAATAGAGTTGGCGAGAGACCAGAATGCTCGGCTGCCGGTTGGACAGCGGACTAACCTCTCGCCAATTTTATGGTCGTGCTTGTACTTGGCCATATTGAGCGTTCGCTTGCAAGACCTGGAGGAGGCATTAAGTGTGCGTCTTGCCTCAGCAGTACGGGCGCACAGCCATTGCCTGAAGGCCTGATTCTTGGCCTCTACCGCAAGGCGGCATTGGCGGTTGAACCAGGGCTTGTGTCTACCGCCCACCGGCACAACAGAAGACGGAACAAAATATTCCATACCCTGTTGTATCAGCTCGGCAATAGACACGGCGCACTTTGAAGGGTCCGCTGAGGCAAAGCATACCTCCCTCCAAGGGAAAGTTCCAAGGAAAGATCGGAATTCCTCCCATTGCGCCGACTTGTAGTGCCAGACTGTGCGTGTACTAGGCTCGCGTGATTGCGCGTAGTACACAGTCGGCACATTACAGGACACGAGACAGTGATCAGAGCTCCCAAGAGGAGCCCTAACACTAACTCTGTATCCTGCAGGTTCAGAAGTCAGCACAAGGTCCAACAAGCTGGGCTTATGCGCAGGATTGTCAGGTATACGCGTATAACCTGAAACCAACTGTGTCAATCCGTGAGCTATGGCCAAGTTGTAAGCTTCCCGGCCGGAGTGATCGGTGACGGGGGACCCAAGCCATTCCTTGTGTTTGACATTGAAGTCGCCCACCATCACAATTTCGGCCGTTGGAAGCTCACCAAGCAACTTGTCCGTCACACTGCTAAGGTGCTCAAAGAATGAGGTCGATTCGTTGAATTCGATTCAATACAACGACAGAGAACCAAATATTAGGTATTTAACACTTTTTAGTTTCAGGTTTTTTTTTGTTTGGAAGTCGGTTTCGTATTTTTTAAAACTGATTTTATTTCATTCATTTTAGTAATATTAAATAAAAAAGAATAATCGAAATCGAATAATCGAAATCGATTGAAGTGGTACAGAATGATTCTCCATATGTGTCAAACTGCAAATTGCTGAAAAAGTCCACATAACAAAAGTTTTGCTGAAGGTAACCACACACCATAGTAGTTATCCTCCTTTCAATTTCTTCTGCCCTGGTACTTTAGAACCGTTCCCAGTAGTCTTACCACTTTATGACGTTATCACGTAAAACTATCGTCCGTAAACCGACTTTACAGACAACCAATTTTTTTTTATGGATACGCGAGTCACTTGGCGCCGCCGTCAGCCTGGATTGTTGAGCCGACGACGCCCAAAAGCATTCGGTTTAGAACGGGGGAAATGCCGTGCCGGCGGCGGCGTGACAGATACCTTTTTACGCTTCTCTTGAAAGATCCTAAGTCATACACTGAAGGAAACACATCGGGAAGAAGTGTATTTCAGAGTTTCGCAGTGCGGAAGATAAAAGAAATAGATTCCGTCTCACGAAAGAAGTCCCGCGGCAATGTATGGAAGTGTATGACCGTAGTGCCGCGTCTGCGGGACTTCTTTCGTGAGACGAACTTTACTGGAGCGCTTAGTCTGCACTTTAGGCAGCTCTACAGTTAAAGCGCGGAATCCAGCGCGACCACTGTACTGGATTGGGCACTGGACTGCACCATTTACATTTAGTCCAGTGTTGATTCTACTTTGTTGAGGTGACCATACGTTTCATTCGTAGCAAAAATGAATTTTTCGCGTGTTGAAAAGCGAAGGCAACTTTAAATTATCAAAAAAACTGTGTGCGTTATTAATCAACGAACTGACTAACATTTCATTTTTGGTACATACACATCTCCTCCAGCCCCAGATCTTGAAGATTGTTTGATTTTGTCGCATTCTAAGTAGTAAGTGGATCTCAAGTAAATTCCCGCGCAGCTCTGAGTTTTTATATTTTATTTACTGAGCGATCCCCCGACTCCTTTAAGTAAGTAACCGGAAATTATTTTTGACTTTTTAAGGGTCGGGGGTTTTTTAAATTTGTAATTTAACTTTTATTTTAAGGTTTTTTTAAAAAATCCGCATGAAAATCGGTCCACTTTTTAAGATAATTAATTTTTTTATTACTTAATTACTTGATTACTTGATTACAACCATAGCTAAGAACCGCATCCAAATCGGTCCATCCGTTTGGGAGCTACGATGCCACAGACAGACACACACGTCAAACTTATAACACCCCTCCGTTTTTTCGTCGGGGGTTAAAAAGAAGTCTTTATATTACAAATGCTTATTTATTTTACAAATATTCCAGATCTCAGAACCGCCGCAGCTGCGGTTCGTAAACGTACTTTACTAAATGTATTAAGTTTCTTTTATTTTATTTATATTTTACTTTCCCCGGAAGTCAAACATATTTTTTTAGAATAACAATGTTTTCTCCATCCTTAAGTTCAACTCGGGCTTTACAATTTTTGTCATATTACTGCTTCATATTAAATTTTTCTTTTATAGATTCAGATTTTTTATCTATATATATATATATATATATATATATATATATACATATATATATATATATATATATACATATAATAAAATCGTTAAATTAATAATCTCTCTTTGTCTGTACGCGCATCACGCAAAAAACACTGAACGGAATTTGACGAAACTTTGTATAGTGACAGTGTATATCCCGGATTAACATAATAAACAAAAAAATATAATAAAAATTAAAATTATTATAAAATTTAAATGACAAGTTGACAACGGAGAACTGTCATCTCGACGTGAGCTAGCTGGTGACAAAATGTTTGATAAATAAAAAATAAAAAAAATTGAAGTCGAACTTATGTCGCTGTCATTGGTGCAATTTATATTTCTGTTGCCCGCGGCTTCGCTAGCGTGAAATTCGTATTAAAAAAAAAAGTAAGTAACTAAAAGCGGAGCCGAAGGCGGATCTGCGCTCACGTAAACGATATTCTTTCTCGATGAAAGTAACTAACGGCGAGGCGGAATTCGGAGCTGAGTTCAGGAAGAAAAAAACATTCTTTCTTGAATGAAGTAAGTAACATGGGCAGGCCGCAGGCCGAGCTGCGTTCAGGAAGAAGCTAAACCATCTTGAAGAAAGTAAGTAACTAAGGCGAGGCCGAAGGCCGAGCTGCGTTCAGGAAAAAGCTGAACCATCTTGAAGAAAGTAAGTAACTAAGGCGAGGCCGAAGGCCGAGCTACATTCTGATAAATAATATACCATATCGAAGAAAGCACTTAACTAAGGGCGAGGCCGAAGGCCGAGCTGCGTTCAGGACGAAGCTAAACCATATTGAAGAAAGTAAGTAACTAAGGCGAGGCCGAAGGCCGAGCTTCGTTCTGATAAATAATAAACAATCTCGAAGAAAGGAAGTAATTAAGGGCGAGGCCGAGGGCCGAGCTGCGTTCAGGAAAAAGCTAAACCATTTTGAAGAAAGTGAGTAACTAAGGCGAGGCCGAAGGCCGAGCTACATTCTGATAAATAATAAAACATCTTGAAGAAAGCAAGTAAATAAGGGCGAGGCCGAAGGCCGAGCTGCATTCGGGAAGAAGCTAAACCATCTCGAAGAAAGCAAGTAACTAAGGGCTAGGCCGAAGGCCGAGCTGCGTTCAGGAAGAAGGTAAACCTTCTTGAAGAAAGTAAGTAACTAAGGCGAGGCCGAAGGCCGAGCTGCGTTCTGGATGAAGCTAAACCATCTCGAATAAAGTAGGTAACTAAGCGATATTAAGATTGAGTTAAATTAATTTAAATTTTATTATAAAGTCCACACTTCTGACGGCAAACATACCGTGCATCCTAAAACCTTGCGGTTATTCCCGGCTGGATGGCAAGAGGCCCGATGGTATCACCTTAGTCCATGGGCCAAGGGTAGGTCTTTGATGTGGGACGCCATTTGTGTTCTCACATTGGCTCCAAGTCACGTTCGGGCATCTTCAAGACCGGCCGGCGCGGCCGAGGCCTGGGCAGACAGCCTCAAACGCAATAAATATTATAGATATATAATTCAAGATTTCGAATTTGTTGCGTTTGCGGTTGAAACCCTCGGTCCGTGGAACAGTCATTGAAGCCAAAAGCTTCTTGAAGAGGCTTGGGTCTCTGCTGGTGGACGCAACTGGTGTCCCGCAATCAAGGGCCTACTTCATTCAAACGGTAAGCTTTGCCATCCAGCGGGGTAATGCCGCAAGTGTTCTAGGAACATTTAAAAACGCCCCTTTTATGATAGTTATTTTAATGTTTGTTAGGTAGGTTTTAATTATTTAGTTATTAATATTACTTTTTTATATATTTTATTAAATAAATAGATGGAGTAAACGATATTATATGCTATCGAAGAAAGGAAGTCATTTAAGGCGAGGCCCGAAGGCAGAAGAGGGTTTTTGGTTTACCTGAACGCAGCTCGGCCTTCGGCCTCGCCCTTAGTTACTTACTTTCTTCGAGAAGGTTTATCGTCTTCCTGAACGCAGCTCGGCCTTCGGCCTCACCCTTAGTTACTTACTTTCTTCGTGAAGGTTTATTGTCTTCCAGGATGCAGCTGGGCCTTCGGCCTCGCCGTTAGTTGCTTACTTTATTTGAGAAGATTTATCGTTTACCTGAACGCAGCTCGGCCTTCGGCCTCGCCCTTAGTTACTTAGATTATTCTTTGAAATACGAATTTCACGCGAGCGAAGCCGCGGGCAACAGCTAGTTAATAATAATTTTTCATATTACAAGTCATACAATAATTATTACACCTAAAAATATTTATATTATTATAGAACAATAATATAGAATTTTAGTGTATATAAAAAAGAATATAAAATTCAACAATAGAAAATACTACCAATTACATGGCCTTTTATTTGTTATCCTATTATCCTATTTATATTATTATTTTATTCCTTTATTAACACATTATCTTAAAACTAATTTTGTACATATTAAAAACCTAACATTAAAAACATATACAAAATTAACCTTAAAAAAAATGGAATTTGCACCACCTGCGGCGCCGGCGGGGCGAACCCAGGCTACCGATGGTCGGGTCCCAAAGAGAGGAACCTCCGGACGATGCGTGCAGTGTCGAGCAGGGCTGCCTTCTGGATCTGGCCCTTGACCCAACCACTCAGCGAGAGCCTCTCAAGGTGATCGTCGAGGCTCTTCGCTATCAGCCCATGCGCCGAAACAACTATGGGCACAACGATCGTCGAGTCGACGGGCCACATTTTGGTAACCTCGTGCTGCAGATCCAGATATTTTAACATCTTCTCTGCTTCCTTACTAACGAGGTTACCATCGTGCGGCACGGCGATATCGACGAGCGTTGCGCGCCTTGCCTCCCGGTCTACTATCACAATATCAGGCCTGTTCGCGAGAATAGTCCTGTCTGTGATAATGGACCGGTCCCAGTAGAGTGTGACATGACCGTTCTCGAGAACTGGCGGTGGATTGTACTTATAGTAAGGCACCTCGGTAACCACAAGGTTGTACTTTAAGGCAAGTTGCTGGTGGATAATCCTGGCTACTAGGTTGTGTCTATGCAGATACTCGGTGTTGGCAAGCTGCGAACAACCGGAAATCACATGTCTGAGGGACTCGCCAGGTTGGTGGCAGGCGCGGCAGATGTCAATGGTGCCGTCCTTCATTATGTGTTTCCTATAGTTGTTCGTCTTGACAACCTCATCTTGTATTGCAAAGACAAAACCCTCGGTTTCCCCGAAGAGGTCCCCGAAGCGTAGCCAGTGCACGGAAGCAAGTTGGTCTACATCCGGTCCCGTGAGAGACCGGAAGTACCTACCGTGCAGCTCCTTGCCTTTCCATACTTCCATGCGGTCCTCAGTGCTCAGTACAACCGGCTTCCGCCAGTTCTCTTTTCCCATGCTCAGCGGGGTAAGACCTTTATCGCTGGTGACGACATCCCGATGCATCTCACAAACATCAGTCTTTTCCAAAAAGTACTGACGGAGATTGCATACCTCGCTGTTGTGCAGGTTCTTGGCATTTAACATACCTCGACCCCCACACTTCCGCGGGATATACAACCTCATGACCGATGATCGTGGGTGATGCATACGGGATTTCGTCATCAGCGTCCTGACCTTTCTGTCCAGCGAGTCCAATTCGGTCTGAGTCCATCTGAGAATACCGAAGGTATATACGAGGTATATTACCGTACCGTGTAGGGCCGGTACTTCAAAAGAATAGCCCCACTGCATCTCTCCCCATGCATGTCGTAAAAGGCGACTAAGGGATAAGGACAAGATGCCGTGCTAAAGGGCGACAGGCTCGCCACCTCTCACCTTGGCACGGTGCTTCCACTGAGTCATGCAGCAGGTGGGTCTTCGTGCCTTACTTGCTGCTTGATCGATTGAATCTTGTTCGAATACTTTGCGAAACGTGGTGGTCGGTGTTGTGCTGTAATTTACCACAGTTCTTGCAGCACAACACCGATTACTCTGCTTACCCCGTTTGTCGGGATTCAGCGTGTGTGATATGTATGTATATATGTACTTACCCATTACACAAGTCCATTTAATAATACCGTATTGATAACAAGCATTGCTTTTAGAAATGTCTTGTGGTCTTGAAGAATAAAACTGATTGGGCTGAATATTCATATTCGTGTTCTATTTAATTATTACTTTTAATGTTTGTGCCACGTGTGTCATATTGATTTGTCACTGATTGTAAAGTTTGTGTTGGCATGGACACATTTTGTTATAGTTCGCATCTATTTGTTTTTAGCATTTAGCTGAGTCAAAGTAAACATGATATCATTGTCTAGTTCTCCAACAATTTGACCAAGAGGTAATTCTTTCCTCTTTGTTGTTGAAACTTTAGATGTTCGTTCATACTAATAATAATAAAATTATACTACACGTCAAGCAACCTATTCACGTTGTTTCATTAATATCAGTGACTTGTGAGTGATCTAGAATATAAGTCGTTTATACAATTTACTTAATTTTAGTTTTAAGTTTTCTTGACTTTTTTTAAATGATATAAAATTAGCACTATAAGTTTATTTTATTTTTATAAAAGTAATTAAGGAAAATTTAGATTAATTTTATTTAAGACACTATTTCTACGATAATCACATAATGAAAATTTTTCATGTAATAATGTTTGCTGTTGGTAAGATATTATATAACCACGTCATTCAGTGTCAAGTTAAAAGCTGTGTGAAGTTAATGTCTTTGGAAGTAATTAATTAAACATACTGTTGTATTTGTCAAGTATAGTGGTGGGTACGTGGTCGTGGAGCAACATCCCGCTGCGTAGAGCAAAGATAACGGTCTCTTCAACTTCGAGGCCAAGTGAGTTTACTCTGACACTCCAGTTTTCGGTTGTTTGACAAATTTTATAGAAAAATATAATTGTTATTATCAATTTTACATTTTCCAGCTATAAATCATTCCGAGTACAGATATGGAGATTGCGCCAACGAGGAGAATTTAGTTTTCCTAAACAGCTCAGCAATATATGCTGTACACATTTATCGCGAGTTACTCGTGACTGTGAGTACATATTTAATTATTACTTTAGAGTACACAGTAAAAAGCCAGAGATTTATTTTAGAGTACACAGTAAAATGCTAGAGATTTATTTTTAATTTGAAGGTACAGACAAGCCTCTCTCGTTCAGAAATGTTTACTAAATATTGAAAATTAACCTTTATTGTTCGACACGTTTCGGAATAGAAGTGTATTACGAGCAGTGTCTGCAGTAACTTCTAGTATCCGATGTCAAATACGACTTTGGTGACGACAGCATAAGATTCAATATTGAATCGTGGAAGTTGACTGAACGCAGGCCATGCGTCATACACGTGGCATGTGGCAATGCCACATTTTGTATGGAAGGTGGTGCCTTTTTTTTTCGCGTGGCCATCAACCAAACTTGGTCATCTTAGTTTAGAATAATGTTACAAACAAAACTTGTTAAAACATGTGTATGCCTAAACTCAGTCCGAACGATCAGAAGGGTCAGAAGTTCGAATAATATTTATTATGTTTCTATGCATTTTCATCGGGTTTAGTTTTATATTTAATGGTTTTACATAGAATTGTTGAACTATAATATTTTTATGATAATTATCTTTAAATCAGAGATTAAAGGTCACAATCTGTTGTGAAAAAAGTCAATTATTAAAAAAAAATACCAAAAAAATTACAATTCTTCGCTTATAACCCCATGTAGGTACTTCGTTCTCTACAAAATGTTATATTATGATATTGTCTAATAAAAAAGCAGGTGGGTTTTGGGTTTTCTTGATGCCTTCCCCACTTTAAATACCATAATATTGTCATATTGACGTGCACGTGGGTACAGCAGCCGAATATATGTTTCCTAACGATGCAGCTACAGCAATGATTGTATAGCTTGTCTGCCTAGTCCACCCCCACCTATCAAAATATATCTCTAGTATATTCTGGCCTGCCTATGCCGGGACTGTATTCGCCCTCTCACCAGCCATGGGTTGGTGTCTGCAATATTATAAAGTCTGAGATCTTGTATATTTACCTCTCTACACACCTCTATCATGTATGTTCCATCTTATTTTACGTGCTCCCCGTAATCTGCGGGGAGCACGTAATATAAGTGCGTGTCTTTTTTAATTGATATATCCCTAGCGCGTAAATGATGAGCTCGTCAGTAGTTAGCACTGGAAAATTGTTTTTTGTTGTTGTTTTGTTTTGGGGTTGGGTCTAAGCTTGCAAACTAGTCCCTCTTGGCAGGGACCTTCGTGCAAACCTCCTCGATATCCAGCAATTCTAGCGAACCTATGTCCTCCATGAAGGCCACAAGACGACTGAGTGTCTGCAGATCTCCCCAACAGAAGATTCTCCGCAAGAGAAGAATGGAGTATGTCCTGGGGTTCTTGGTCCTATGATGGCTTCGTAATGTCTTTCGTATAAGTGAGCGGTGGGTATCCGATAGGAGCCTGCTCTTAATAAGGGCAGTTCATTGTAAACCGTGTGCAGGACAGTTGTCCTTGTTGAACCCCATGCACGAGTAATGCAAAGGAGCTTAGAATCTTCACAGACGGGTCACGGACAAGCTGTGGGACCGGCGGGCGGCGGGTATATTCTCACTAGAGCTGAACATCAATAGACCGGCACCCTTAGTGCACACTCAACAGTTTTCCAAACAGAAGTAATCGGGGTGCTACAAGAGGCAACGCCGTGACAGAGATGGGCGTATCTGGATACGCTATCAAGATACTCTTAAGACAGCGCAGGGACTCCTCTGTCACTAGAGAGCAAGAGGTGTCAGGCAGGCCTGGTGCTACAACATCATAGGGCCCTGGGTACCAGTGCAGGAAACAACAACAAGGTGACCCTCCAGTGGATAAAAGACTACAACGGTCACGACGGAAATGACACCGCTGATGAACTCGTCCGAATATGTTCCAGGACGATACCTATAGGCGCGTAACCGTAACCCGTGATAATGCCCTCAGCGAGCACACAGACATCTTGGTTGCACGCGTCGATATTACGGAAACACAGAGACAGATGGAAGGGCCTTTCAGAGTGCAGACAGTCGAGACCTGCTCTTCCTAAAACATACCGAAGGCTGACTCGAAAGCTAATCAGCTTGGTCCGGGCTAAGCTAAGAGTAGCCGTTGGTCTGATGAGCGGCCACAGATCACTAAATAAACACCTACACACCATACGTGATGGAGTACTGCAGTCAGATCTGGGAGGGTAGTACCCAATATCTGCTTGCGTCCTTGGACTCGATACAGCGCCAAGCCATCCGTCTTGTCGGTGACCCAAAACTTACAGATGGTCTGTTGAGTCACGTACGATTTGTAGGTTCGCTTAGTCTGTTTTACAGATACTATCATGGACGCTGCTCTGTGGAACTAGCATCCCTTATTCCCTGCCACCCGTCCTAGCTCCGCAGCACTCGTCGCAGAGAGACTCAGCACCCGTTTGCTGTTGACATTGGGCTTTTTGGAATCCATCGGTTCTCTAAATCGTTTTCGTACCGCTGGGGTGTGGAACTGTCTTCCGGCGAGTGTTTTTACCAAATCCTTTAACCGGAGTGTCTTCAAACGTCGTATTAACAGGCTAGACATCGTAGCAACAGTCCGCAAATCTGCTGGCATGGCACCTAGCTTTTTCGCAAGTTTCGCGAGGAGATGTGATTTTGGCTCTGTCGACTGCGGCATTGATCTCTTGGAAAAGCCACCCATGTTGGTTTGCTTAAAAAAAGGTATTACGGATAGTCCAATGTACATGAGATGCTTGGCGAAGGATGAAACGGCCGAGCATGTTTTGATGAGTTCAGTGTACTTGTCAACCAACGAAGGGACATACTCCATTCTCCATCTTCCGTTGCGGAAGTCTGCAGACACCCGGTCGTCTTGTGGCCTTCATGGAGGACATAGGTTGGATGGAGTAGCTGGAGATCGAGGAGGTTTGCACGAAGGTCCTCGACCAGGAGGGAGTAGTTTCGCGAGGAGTTGTGATTTTGGCTCTGTCGATTGCGGCGTTGGTCTCTCGGGAAAGTCACCCATGTTAGTTTACTTAAAAAAAGGTATTACGGATAGTCCAATGTGCATGGGATACTTGGCGAAGGATGAAACGGCCCAGCATGTTTTGTTGAGTGCAGTGTACTTGACAACCAATGAAGGGACATACTCCATTTTCCATCTTCCTTTGCGGAGGTTTGCAGACACCCGTTCATCTTGTGCCCTTAATGGAGGACATAGGTTGGATATAGTAGCTGGAAATCGACGAGGTTTGTACGAAGGTCCCCGACCAAGAGAGACTAGTTTGCAGGCTTAGACCCAAACCCAAAACAAAACAACAACAAAAACAAAATGCCAGTACTAACTAATGATCTACTGACGTCATCATTCACGCGCTAGGTATGTCAATTCAAATAAAACAGACCGGCAGTTATTATGGGGAGCACGAAAAATAAGATGGAACATACAGGATAGAGGTGTGTAGAGAGGTAAATCTACAAGATCTCAGACTTTATAATATTGCAGTCACCAACCCATGGCTGTTAAGAGGGCGAATACAGTCCCGGCATAGGCAGGCCAGAATATACTAGAGATATATTTTGATAGGTGGGGGTAGACCAAAGAGATTAAAAGGGGTTTAATGTCTTTGGGGTAGACTAGACAGATAACCAATACAATAATTGCTGTAGCTGCATCGTTGGGAAACATATTATTCGGCTGCTGTACCCACGTGTACGGTGAATATGACAATATTATGGTATTTAGGGTGGGGAAGACATAAAGAAAACCTAAACCCAGCCGCTTTTTTTATTAGACAATATCATAATATAACATTTTGTAGAGAACCTTGATGAGGTTATAAACGAAGAATGGTAATTTTTTTGGTTTTTTAAATAATTGCCCTTTTTCGCAACAGTTTGTGACCTTTTATCTCTGATTTAAAGATAATTATCATAAAAATACCTATTATAGTTCACCAATTCTATGTAAAACCATTAAATATCTACTATCTTCTTCTATCTATACATATAATAAAATCGTAGACTTGCCGTGTCTATACATTAACTATTTTTAACCGACTTCCAAAAAAGGAGGAGGTTCTCAATTCGTCTGTATGTTTTTTTTTTTTTTATTAATTTTTTTTTTATTTTTTTGTATGTTTGTAACACGATTTCTCCGTCAATTGAGGGCCGATTTAAAAAATTCTTTTTTTGTTAGTTAGGTCATACTTCCGAGGTCGTCCCATTTCAATTTTATCGAAATTGGTTCAGTGGTTTTCGAAAAATCAGCATAATACTATGGTGTGTGGTTACCTTCAGCAAAACATTTGTGATGTGGACTTATTCAGCAATTTGCAGTCTGACACATATGGCGAATAATTCTGTACCACTTCAATCGATTTCGATTATTCGATTTCGATTATTCTTTTTTATGTAATATTACTAAAAAGAATGAAATAAAAACTGTTTTAAAAAATATTAAACCGATTTCCAAAAAACAAAAAAAAAAAACTAAAAAGTATTAAATCCTTCCTTTTTTAACCCCCGACGAAAAAAACGGAGGGGTGTTATAAGTTTGACGTGTGTGTGTGTGTGTGTGTGTGTGTGTGTGTGTGTGTCTGTCTGTGGCATCGTAGCTCCCAAACGGATGGACCGATTTGGATGCGGTTTTTTTTATTAGGAAGCTTGTTTAATCGGGATGGTTCTTAGCTATGTTTTTAATCAAGTAATAAAGTAATTAAGTAATAAAAAAAATAATTATCTTAAAAAGTGGACCGATTTGCATGCGGTTTTTTTTAAAAAGCTTCAAATAAAAGTTAGAAATTATTTTTGACTTTTTAAGAGTCGGGGGTTTTTTAAATTTGTAATTTAACTTTTATTTGAAGCTTTTTACCTATAATAAAATCCAACGTCTGCTTTCTGTCTGAGTGTCTGAGTGTCTGTCTGTCCGCTTATAACTCGAGAACCACTGAACCGATTTTAATAAAACAAAATTCTGCGGATAGCTTGATTCTTCCCATCAACTATAGGCTACTTACTATCACGCTAAATAGCTTATGAGGTTAGCAGTGAAGTGAAATATGAGAGCGGGCGGAGCCGCGGGCACAGCTTGTACCTAATATTTTGAAATTTTCTCTGTCCTGTTGAAATACATGAATCGATATACTAGTGATACATATTCGGACCCTTGTTTCATGAATATTCTAAATTTGAAATTTTTTATTTTTTCCGACCGGCGCTTAATTTATTATGGTACCTGGCCGGTACCTACTGTACCGAGTACCATCGAGCTGGTTTGATGATGGAGACAGAAGGTGGCCATAGGAACTCCTAAACTACACATGATAAACCCATCGTGTTTGGGCTCGTTGCATTTGTCTTCACGAGAAATTTACTTTAGACCTAAGAGATTCTCAATTCGACGGTATGTTTTCTTTTTTTGGATGTTTGTTACGCGATTAATCCGTCAATTGTGGGCCGATTTTGAAAATTCTTTTTTTTTTATTTGAAAGGGGATAACCCTGAGGTTTTTGAAGTGAAAACTTCTTTAGCGGCTCTTGGCACTTTTTTAGGTGGGTAAAAATGTATAACTCGCGACATCGCGTCAGCGTCATTTTTAAAATGAAACCTTAAGTCATTGCGTTAAGGGTTAAGTTAGAGTGGCACGGGATCTGCCGGCACTCCCGGAGTGCAACTGTTAAGTAGGGTTCCGTAACACGTTTATGTCTGTCCATTCTACTAAGTTCTGCAAAATGAATGTAGGGTTCCGTAACATATGCATGTCTATCCGTTCTACTAAATTTTACAATTTTCAACCAAGGTCCTCCGACGGTTATTTTATAATAAAAGTAGGCTTCCGTAACACGTTTATGTCTGTCCATTCTACTAAGTTCTGCAACATCACCTACAACGTCCGTGATGTCAGCCCATAACACCAGTGCCATGTCAGTGCTTCCCCCTTTGATCGTGCTGACTACACTGAACTGGTCGGAAAACACAAACTATTTACATAGCCGTTTCGACCGACGTTTAATTCAGTGCGGTGGTACCAACCCGGGAAGGTTAAACCCTACCACCAAGTAAGATTACGAGGGAAGGGACTTACAGTTTTACGAGGAATCCGAACCTTGGTCAGCCTCCAACGGTCAGCGGTCACCCATCTAAGTACTGACCGCACCCAGCGTTGCTTAAAATTCAATAGCGACAGTTGACTGTCTGCACCACTGAGCTATCGAAGCTGACGTGGTCCTATTTTAATTGGGTCAAGATCGGATTGGAAAGCGAGGCGGAATCGCGAGGCCGAAGGCCGAGCGATTCCGCCGAGTACATTAATAGCAAAAAATTACTAAAAAAAACTGTGAAATAAAAAAAAAGTTTTAAAAAACATAAAACCGACTTCCTAAAAAAAGTAAAACTAAAAAACTATTTAAAATAAAAATATAAAAACCGCCTTCAAAAATATATGAAATAAAAACCTAAAAAAAAAAACGAACCCTAGAGTTGAAGGCGGTGCTAAAGCAAGCAAAAATGATGCATGAAAGAAAACATGAGTGGATGATAATATCCTTTGTGATTTGTGTAGCCTTTTTAGCACCGCCTTCAACTCTAGGGTTCGTTTTTTTTTTTAGGTTTTTATTTCATATATTTTTGAAGGCGGTTTTTATATTTTTATTTTAAATAGTTTTTTAGTTTTACTTTTTTTAGGAAGTCGGTTTTATGTTTTTTAAAACTTTTTTTTTTGCAAAACAATAACTGGGGGACGGAAGGAATAAGAAATAGAACGTAAAAATATATTTTTTGAAATTTTTGTCTGTTTGTTGGTTTGTCGGTTTGTCGGTTTGTCGGTTTGTCGGTTTGTCGGTTTGTCGGTTTGTTTGTTCGTTTGTGCGCGCATCACGCAAAAACCACTCATTGGATTCAAAATATAATGACAAAAAAATATGAAGCTTTATTCTGAGTAACATTTAGAGTTTATTTCATCAAAATCAACACACAGAATCAAAAGATATTAATTTTTTAAGTTTAGTTAGAAAATATCTCATAGCACCACGCCACCACCGCGCCGCGGAGCAGCGCTGCATCGCGCGGAACTTTTGCTTATTATCATGGAAAAGAAACATTTCGTGTGAAAAATGTCGTGTGTGCAGTTTTTATCTGTTTCTATTTTTATAATTATTTATATTATTAAATAAAAAAACACATATTTTTTATGATATTTCGACAAATTTGTCGTCTACAGATAAAATTGTTTATATAATTAATAAGTCAACTAATGAATGATAGATGGCGCTGTTATCTGGTAATTAGATTTATGAGTTCTTTTATCCTTTCATTTAATTTTTAGGGTTCCGTATCCGGTACAGGACCCTATTATTAAGCCTACGCCGTCCGTCTGTCTGTCTGTCTGTCCGTCCGTCCGTCTGTCTGGCTGTCCGAGGGCTGTATCCCTTGAACCGTAATAGGTAGCCCGTTGAAATTTTCACAGAATATGTGTTATTATGGCCGATATAACAGCAAATCATAAAAATAAGAAAAGTAAAAAGTTCACGGGGGTTGCCATAGAAGAAACCAAAAAGTGTATGCGCGCGCGCCATCTACCGAATAGATTATGAAGCATTTTAACTAATCATTACATTTAACTAATATGAAGCATTTCATAACACGCCATAGATGGCGTGAGTGGCGCTAGCCATGACATGGCGATACGGAACCCTCTGTAGCTCAGTGGTGCGGTCGGTCGACCGTTAATAAGCAACCCTGAGCGCGGTCAGTACTTGGATGGATGACCGCTCCACCGTTGGAGGCTGACCGTGGTTCGGATTCCAGTTAAACTGTAGGTCCCTTCTCTTCTTACCTTACTAGATGGTAGGGTTTATCCCGCCCGGGTTCGTACCACCGCACTGAATGAAACGTCGGTCGAAACGGCTATGTAAATAGTTCGTGTTTTCTGTCCAGTTCAGTGTAGCTGACATGAAATGAAGGAAAGCACTGACATGGCACCTAGCTCACCCGGTGTTATGGACTGACATCACGGATGTTGTAGGTGATGTAGCCAACCGTATCACTTTCCATGAAAAAAAAATTGATTTTTTTATCTTAGCGGCTTATGGGCCACGAGGTCTTCTGAACTCTGAAGTGGTCGTGGTCGTGCCTTAGGCTTCTGTGGACTGCGGAGACTGCAGATGAAAGCTTCTGTGGGCTGCGGAGACTAATGATAAAGGCTTCTGTGGGCTGCGAGGCTGAAGATGAAGGCTTCTGTGAGCTGCTGAGACTGAAGATGAAGGCTTCTGTGGGCTGCGGAGAATGAAGGTTGATGGCTTCGGAGGGGTTTCGGTGAAGCGTTGCCTATGAGCTCTGCTGAGCACGAGGACCGCAGGGGTCTGCTGTATCAGCCGGTTCCTTCTTTGAGTGGAGCTTCTGCATAGGCGCTCCTGAGAGTCCGGGTATCACAGTGGGAGGTTGCTGAGGCTGTATCAGTTGTCCAATGAACAGACAATTATATCAACATCTGTCGTGAATCGAGGAGTTCACCAGATATCGAACAATGAAGAACTTCACCAAGAAGCATAAGAAAAATTAGTATAAATATATACGCATGTAATAAATAGTAAAATAAGTATTATTAAGAGAAGGCTGTGACTTGAGGCTGTGACTTACTGATTGGTCACTGCCATTGGTTCGGTAGCAGGTTTAGATCGATGTTGAGTTGCTTTTCGCACCGCTAGCTATACGTGGCTCTTTCCCGTATTAGTAATTCAAATAGTTTATATGCAAACATTCCTGGAAATTCTACTTCTAATATAGTTTACAGGGAAGCGTTATTGTAGATTATAAATTACCATTGGTTGCGGCTTCACTTATGTAGGTCGAATCAAGTCTATAACCTACCCCAAAACTAATCTAACGAACGGACAGAGTCACGTTGCGTTTTATAACAGGCTGCGAAAGCTCAAGTCCACGCGGACGTAGCCGCGGGCACAGCTAGTAAAAACTAAACCTGATGAAAATGCATAGAAACATAATAAATATTATTCGAACTTCTGACCCTTATAACTTCGTTCTGACTGAGTTTAGGGATATACATGTCGTAATAAGTTTTCTTTGTAACATTATTATGAACTAAAATATCGAAGTTTGGTTGATGGCAGCGCGAAAAAAAAATCATAAAAAGGCACCAATTTTAGGCAATGTCCTTTAGAGAGATACGTTATAGACCCGGGGGCGGAATTGGCAATGCGCTGCTGACTGCTGACGGCTCAAGCCGGAGTTCCAGGTTCGAATCCTGGTCGGGACGTATATTATCTCTTCATTTTCAGCTTTGCATTTATCTAAAAAGATATATAAAAACGAGTACATGCTTAGTACTAACATAAAAAAATTAATAAATATAATGTATTACGATCATTGCAAAAGAAAAAAGAAAGTAACTAAGAACGAGGCCGAAGGCAGAGCTGCGTTCATGTTAACGATATTCTTATCGGTAAAATTAAAGTAGGTAACCGAGAGCGAGGCCGAAGGCCGAGCTGCGTTAAGGTAAACAATTATCATTCTCGAAAAGCTGGAGCTGCGTTCCCGTACCTAAATGTTATACTCTCTCGAATAAAGTAAGACCCTTAGGGCGAGGCCGAAGACCGAGCTGCGCTGAGTTAAAAGATATTGTTCTCAAAGAAAGTCTCAGTGGCGCGGCCGGTCGACTGTTGTTAAGCAGCAACCCTGAGCGCGGTCAGTCCTTGGATGGGTGATCGCTCAACCGTTGGAGGCTGACCGTAGTCATACGTTAGTAATATATATTCGGTGCCGCTGTTTATCATTTTCCTAAATGGAGCTCGGCCTATGGCCTTGCACTTAGTTACTTACTTTCTTCCAGAAGGTTTATCGTTTACCTGAACCCTGTTCGGGCTTCGGCCTCGTCTTAGTTACTTCCTTTCTTTTTTCTTTCTTTTGAAATACGAATTTCATGCGAACGAAGCCGCGAGCAAAAGCTGTATGTAAATAAATCTTGTCAATACACAATCAGTTTAACTGTTTTCTTTTTAGGATTTATTTTCTTATGAAAAAATTAAATTTCATGTGGTACTGAAAGAATAATTTGTAATGTTCAGTTATCCACGCGGACGAAGTCGGGGGCAACAGCTGGTAATACAGGTGCGGCAGAAAGTTCGGACGTTTTTGAAATGGCTTTTATTGGGTCGATAGATGTCCGACAGTTAACGTTAGGTTCGTGAGGTCCTAGCATTTTTTTACGTACCTACTGCCATTAGAAACGCTTCGAAAGCGCACGCACGCACAGTACGCGCCCGACCACTACGACACATGACGAATCCTCACGAAAGATTAATCTAGTGTGCCACGATCACCGCCCTCAATTCAAACGGTTTTATAAATATTCACATTTAGAATCCTACTGTACCGTGAGACACTTATTTTCAATTATGTTTCATTTAGTATTTCTTATATCTTCCGCACTGCGAAACTCTGGAATGCACTTCCTCCCGATGTGTTTCCTTCATCGTATGACTTAGGATCTTTCAAGAGAAGCGTAAAAAGGCATCTGTCACGCCGGCACGGCATTCGCAGCCCCCGTTCTAAACCGAATGCTTTTGGGCGCCGTCGGCTCAATAATCCATGCTGACGGCGCTAAGTGTCTCGCGTATCCATAAAAAAAATAAAAATAAAAAATAATTGAAAACATATAGCCGTGGACGGTAGAACACCGCGCTTTTTCTTATGGCAGTTTCGTCAGAAATAACGAGTCGATCACGGCAGTTCAGCATGAGTTTCGTCGCCACTTCAACATCCATAGAAATCGATTCTTTCTTGTTAGGTCACCTCAAGGCACGTGTATATAAGCACAAGCAAGCCAAGGAGCTGCACGATGTCATCCCTCCATCCCCATTCTACCATCGTTCCACCCGCAACAGGTTGGGAATGCATCCACACACTGTCGATATTCCCCCACTTAGGACAAATCGATCCTGTAAATCCTTTATTTACAGGCTTTCCTCTAATGTACAGTCTGGGGTCCTTCAAACATAATGTGAAGGTGCACCTAGCCGGCCGACAAGGTATTCGCAGCCCCCGTAAATATTCGAATGCCCGTGGTCGCCGTCGGACTACACCACTGCGTTAGTCTGGCGGGCGCCATTTGTCGTGCTCCCCATAAAAAAATAAAAAAAAACAAGCCCCGAACATTTGAGGAACCTAATGAAGCTATTCGCGTGGAAGTCGCCCGAATTGACAGAGCTATGTTGGAAAGTGTAGATGTCAACTTCCAAGAACGCCTACAGCAGTGCATCTTCAATAACGGACATGTAAGATGTGGTTTTCCACTCTTAAGTTTCCAAAATTCTATTTAATTACGAGCTAGAATATGTCAATAATTTTATTTTTAAGGAGAAATTATCGAATTTTTGTAACCGTCCGACCTTCCTGCCGCAATCCTGTATCCAAATCCAAATCACTATTCACTAAAATAAGAATTTCGGTTGGAGGATTACATTTGGTTAGTGAAGAATGTATTTCTATTGTTGTTTATTGTTTATTGATCATTCATCATACATTCATAATGAGGTCCTAATCGTACCTAGTCATGCGTTAACTAATTATGCAGTTAGGTAAGTAACATATACATAGGTATACCATTCAAATAACATTCTGCCAATTGGAGCAGGCCAGTCTCCACAAACAGCACTCGTTCACGAGCATCAAGCCAGGGCCAGCCACCGCTTCTCTCAACCACGTTTGAGGGTGAGATAGAGACGACCCGAATCAAGCGTCAACGTAAGCAAAGACCTTAAAGCGATGCACCCCAGTGGCAACATGCCATTTTTACGATTCGTCCGCACATATCGATAACTAGCTGAGCCTGTGGCTCCGCTCGCATTGATTTCTTGTTTGACAATGCCTATTCAGAGAAGTCAATGTCATAGCCAACATAGAACACAACCGCTAAGCGGCGGGTGGTCGAGTGGTTTAGGCATCGGCTTCTCATGCGAGAGATCCGCGGTTCGAATCCGGTCGGCGTGTACCAATGAGTTTTTTCTGACGAAAAAATTTACGTGCATACCTACACCTGCTGCTCACCGTTCGGAACCGGTGTAAAACTGTAGGTCCCTTCTCTGGCCCCTTACTAGGTGGTAGGCTCAAACTGTAGCCGACTGGGTTGGTACCACCGTACTGGATGTAAGATGGCCGCATAGCAGCCTCGGTTGTGTTCTCCTCTAGTCCAGTATAGCCAGCAATCCAGGGAAGTCTCCGGTATGGCACCTACCTTCTCGGTGGTGATATTGGCTGGTCGGAGCATGCGCTTTGGCCCCTCCGACTCAGCCACCCATACAGGATTACATAAAAAAAAAGGAATATTTCCGGTAATGCTATCTAGCTTTTTTATAGTAAGCGCGACATGTGGTGCCAAGCCACCCATAATGTGTCTAAGGACACCCATGGACATTCGGTCGCATGCGGTGGTTGCGAATGCCATGCCTATCTGACGGGTGCCTATATTCATGCCTCTCTTGAAGGACCAGAGACTTAATTGGAGGGAAATATGTAGGTAGGGAGAGCGTTCCCAGTTCTGTAGAGGAAGGATCTGCAGAACCGATCGGTACGCATCCGCGTTAAGTCCAGCGCGTAGGGATGCAATCCCTGCCCATTGCGAGTTGTGCGGAGGTGGAGACGGTGGCATTGCGTCAAACAGCTCCTCCGAGCCTCCCCGTGGAATAAGCGATAGATCACACTTAGGGCGCCGACATCCCTACGAAGTTGCAGAGGTCTTAGATCGCGGCCACGTCAGGGTCATCCACTAGTCGCACGGCACGACGCTAGATCGAGTCCAAAGGCGCAAGCTGGCATTTGGCTGAGCCATCCCACAAGTGCGAGCAGTGCTCCAAGCAGGACCTAATCTGCGATTTATACAGAAGCATCTTTTGTTTTGGCCCGGAGTAAAGTACGGTCTTACCTTATGGAATACGCCCAGCTTTTCAGAAGCTCGATATGACGCCGGAAGTTTAGGTCGTACGACAGTTCGACTCCGAGGACCCCGAGGTGGTCGCTTAATTTAAACGACGTACCTTGGACGAATCACGAAAGCAGCTGGTGTGAACGCCGCTGAACGCCGTGAACTTGTGTTTTGGAAGCGTTGAACTTTGGAACTTGAGTGACTGGTGGTGTAGCAGTAGGGTGATTGTGCCGTACTGTCAAGTTGCCGAGTGGCAGCATGTCATAGATATGCAGAAGGAACAGTTCCCTGACATCACAGATCTCTGCGGTACACCGGCATTCACTGATATGACGTCCGATGAGCAACCGTCCACAAAGACTTGAAATGTAAGAAGTTTGTGACCCAGTCGTAAAGGCCAGAAGGAAGTTCGTACGCCGGAAGCTTGCCTAAGAGCGATTTGTGCCAATCCGGTCCAATTCCTTCGCAATATCGAGGCAAATTGCTAAGGATTCACCATCGAGCTTCAAGCTATTCCTCCCAAAGGTGAGTGACGAACGCTAGAAGATCACCTGCGGACCGGTTTGGCCGAAAGCCATATTGCCGATCGCTGATCAGTTTATTTGTCTCCAGGTACGTCATGGGGCATTGATAATGCGCTCCATCACCTTGCAGAGTAGGGAGGTAATCGCTATAAGTCGGTAGGTCAACGGGTTTGAGTGGTCGCCCTTTTTGGGAACTGCTTGGGCAAACGCAGATTTCGACACATTCGCATTCCTGGTGTCTAGGCAGAGAAGCTCCGCCCGCAAAGTTCGTTGTTGGAACTGTACTTTCGGCATAGAGATCTCACACCTAGTTGTAGATGGAGGGATGGCACCTCCATAGTCCAGGTTGGAAGTCGGTTTTCTCCTTTGTGGTGTGTGCAAGTTAGCCCCAGGACATCGCACAGGTCAAATGGGCTCACATGGGCGTCGTTAGACACCTTATGGGTGGCTAGGTGCCATATGTCGCGCTGTCAATAAAAAAAAGAGGTGGAAGTTAGGAGCGAGAGAAATTCGATTCGCCAGATTTTCCGAGAGATTAAAACTCACGACTTGCAATTGGGTGCCGGTTCAGCCTATCACCAACTCTGCCTATATGTTCCAATCTGGCTCTGGCGACAGCCCTCTTGCAAGATCTGGAGAGGGGGTTGTATTCTTTCTTCAGTTCGAGGACATTAGGATCAAGTCTGGCACGAGCTTACGACCATGCACGATAAGCTGCGCCATTAGGTGCGACACCATCAGCACAGTCCCGGCTGTATCAGGACGGCTTTTACCACCGAAGCGGACGAGGGCACTGGGAACATATACATTCCCCCCAGAATCACCTCACCTAAGGCATTGGCGTATTCCGACGGATCATTCGAACTGAAGTATAGCTCTCTCCATGAGAAGGATGCGATGTGTTCTCGCAGCCCATCCCAATCTGCTGACGCGTAGCGCCAAATTCGACACATTGCTTCAGTACGGGACTGAGGAGGTGAAGATGGAGCCAAGAGGAGCGCATACTGTGACTTTGTATCCAGCAGGGTTCGTCGTCAGCAGAAGATCCAGCAGAGAGAGTTCATGACCATCTATATCTAGCATTCCGGTAGGTTGGTCGACCAGTTGAGACTGGTCGTGCGTCAGGGTGAAGTCGTAGGCGGCTCTCCCCGCAAAGTCAGTTCTCCCGGAGCCCAGCCACTCCTCGTGGTGGGAATTAAAATCCCCAGGTAGAAACATATCTGCAGAGAGAAACCACTCTTGCACTTCATCTGCCGCTCTACTCAAGTGCCCGAATAATCGAGCTGTCCCCGCGGCGCGGCGCCTGTACAGACAGGTGTAGACACTCGACTCCGTCCCCAAGTCCACATGAACCCACAGAACTGGCACACCCACAGCTCTGGGTCCTCCAGGCAGCGCGTGTAGCCCGGGTAATGCAAGTAAGATGTGTCGACAGGGCGAGATATTTGCGTTTCTGTCAGGAAAGTAAAGCCGGTTATGCCGTCTCTAGGTGATGATGGACGGCATTCAAGTTATAGTGCAACCCACGCACGTAAACAGCCAACAAAAATTTTGGTTTATTAGGGTTATTCATCCGCACGGACCCTATTACTAAGCCTACGTCGTCTGTCCGTCCGTGTGTCTGTCCGTTTTTTTTTTATTTTAGTACTAAGCATATTGTACACGCTTTATTAGATAGTTAAAAAACATAAAATAAAGTGAAAAAACGGCGCGCTTGTTTTTAGTCATGGGCTTCCGGGCGGATACGGAAACGTAAAAATACGTCCCGACCAGGATTAGGACCAGTGACTCTCGCACGAGCCGCCAACGCGTTACCAATTTCGCCACCGGGTCGTGACGTATTCTCTCCAGATCTCGAGGCTCGTGCCAGAGGTTCAGGGTTGAATCATGGTCGGGCGGTCTATGAAGAATCAAAAATTATCTCAATGCATTCTCAACTTATTCTACATCCCCAATTAATTCATGTAAATATGTTTCAAACCCGCAAAGCTTACAGTTTAGTTAAGTATTAGTATTGATGATATGTATTGATTGATTGATTTTGTTTGTATTTAACTTGTGGTTACTGGAAATGGTCCCTCGCAGAGATACGTAAAAGTGAACGTGATCCCGGAATGTACTGTAATCTTAGCGAAGTCAGTTCCCGAGTTCTTCGGTTACTTCCCCCGCATACCCATGCAATTGTGCTACGCACGCGTCACCTTCATAGACAACATGACTTGGAACCACACCATCATGCTGGAGATAGCCTTCACAGCAGAGTACGAGGCGCCGCTGGACTTTTACTTGTTCTACTACTCAGTCAGAGCCGCACAAAGTTATGAAAGTGTAATGTAAAAGTGAACGTGATCCCGGAATGTACTGTAATCTTAGCGAAGTCAGTTCCCGAGTTCTTCGGTTACTTCCCCCGCATACCCATGCAATTGTGCTACGCACGCGTCACCTTCATAGACAACATGACTTGGAACCACACCATCATGCTGGAGATAGCCTTCACAGCAGAGTACGAGGCGCCGCTGGACTTTTACTTGTTCTACTACTCAGTCAGAACCAAACAAAATTATGATTGATTTTTCAAAACTAACCAATTCCACTTCCGACCGAAGTCGTTTATTTTTTTCGGGCTCTAAACCCACAGATCCATCATCTCCATCATTAGTTTTAGTCAAAACTGCCCAGAAGTCTTTTTAAAATAGCTCTGAAAACACCGTTTTCAATCATAACATAAGTCATAACTAACCTTTTCTTTAAAAAAGGTGGCCACTCGAAACTGCATAAAATATTTTTCAAAAACTCGACAGATTTGTATAGAAATTTGCAATAAGTGAAATGTTTTCAAACAAAGGTGACCAATGACCTCGAAATTAATTATTTGGAAATATTAATCATATGGAAATATAACCTCTTCATACTTGGATATTCCTAGGTGCCATGCCATAACATTCGAACGATTTTGTAGTTTTTTTATTTTTATTTTTTTATGGAAACTGACACGGTTGGCTACATCACCTACACTGAACTAGACGGAAAACACAAACTATTTACATAGCCGTTTCGACCGACCATTCATTCATTTCATTGGTACCAACCCGGGCGGGTTTATTGTTTATTGTATAATTTCATCCATAGGTAGATAGACTACTGGATATGTCGAAAATTCCGCCAGTTCTAAATTCAATGCGAAGAAGAAGAACTGACAAACAAACTTCGCAAGTCACAATGTTTTGTTAGCATTATATTAAAGTAATTTACAATAATTAACCTATACTTACTACGGTTCACAAGCATAAGCATGAACACTCAAGAATCTGACCACTCTGCCTATTTACATTACCTATATCTGGTGTATAGTGCCATCGTCAATTTTGATACTTTAAATATTAAGTCAAATTAAAAACAATTAGTTTACGTTTATTACAAAGAAATGTAATAAGTCATATTAAAAATGTAATGATACAAAGTGTATCCAATTGTCAAAGTTGTTAGTGGGAAAAACAGTAGTCAGGCTCTTAGATGAAATTGCGGTCAGTTAACGCATCCTTAACAGTATAATAATGTTACGTGGCTCGTCCACGGGCAAAGAAAAACTCTGTGATCAGGTTTTTGAGAATCGTATATTTTCCATATCCTTTCAGTTCCAGC
This sequence comes from Nematopogon swammerdamellus, assembly GCA_946902875.1. Lineage (NCBI taxonomy): Eukaryota > Metazoa > Arthropoda > Insecta > Lepidoptera > Adelidae > Nematopogon > Nematopogon swammerdamellus. Next base: position 8,228,752 of record OX336333.1, read on the forward strand.
TATTTGTTGTGACAGACCACCTTTTTTATATCATTTTAGAGAGCTGTCACTAGAATCATTATACCAGCCAGATCGCGACGTCACACTGCTCCCTCCTTAAGTATGTTCGTCCCGAACATCATTTGAGCCCAAGTACGGTGCCAACCTGTCCACGTGAACGATTCTGGGCTCCTCTCGTGTTCCACGCTGTATCCTGTAGGTCACATCAGATATCTTCGTTATCACCTTAAAAGGGCCCTCCCAACGTGGCTGTAGCTTCGGTGACTTGCCCTTTCGCCTCTTCGGATTATGGAACCAGACGAAAGATCCTTCGTCGAAAATTCGAGCGTTCGCCCTGCGGTCGTATCTGGTCTTCATCTTCTCACTTGACTTCCAATTATTTTCCCTGACAACCTCGTGAATGTAGTCGAGTCGATCCCTCAGTCCTGTTGCATAGTCGTCTACGAGCTCCGTAGCACCAGGTGGAGTTCCAGTCAACAGGTCACAGGGTAGTGGAAGTTTTCTTCCAAGCAAAACTTCAGATGGAGTTCTTCCTGTACTTTCATGGACAGCTGAGCGGTATGACATAAGAAACAATGGGATTAATTTGTCCCAATCGCGTTGATGACTTTCTCTGAGCTTGGCTAAGTTGGATTCTAGAGTCCCGTTGAACCTTTCTACCATGCCGTCCGACTGTGGGTGAGCTGGCGTGGTTCTAGTCTTGCGCATCCCCATTAGTTCACACGGCTCTTGGAACAGCCTGGCCTCGAAGTTTCTTCCTTGGTCAGAGTGGATTTCCAAAGGAACTCCAAACCTACAGATTAACTCTTCCACCAACTTTCTGGCAACAGTTTTAGACTCTTGATTGGGTATGGCATAGGCTTCCGGCCATTTGGTGAAATAATCCATTATTACGAGAATGTACTTGTTTCCGTCATGTTACTGGGAAAGGACCTGCAATATCAAGCGCGATCCTTTCCCACGGCGCGCCAACGTTGTATAGTTGCAGCTTCCCTCGAGATCTTGTTTGTGGTCCCTTGACAGCGGCACAGATGGTGCATCTGCGGCACCAGTCTTCCACGTCGCTGCGACACCCAATCCAGTAGAAGCGCTTCCTTACTTTTACTAAAGTTTTCTTCATACCCAGGTGGCCTCCAGATATACCGTCATGAGTTTACCGTAAAACGTCAGGGACCAGCTTACGGGGTACGATAAACTGCAGAGTCTTGTCTTTTCCATCCGGCGATTCCCATACACGATGGAGAATTCCATTTTCCAAAATCACAGTTTCCCACTGGGCCCAATAGCTCTTCGTTCTGGGACTCAACGCAGCGACTACGCTCCACGCTGGTTTCTCCGAAGAATCAGCCTTCCATTTGTAAATTTGCTTGAGGTCTGTGTCTTCCTGTTGGGCTAAGCGAAGCGAGTCTTGACTCCATCAATCATCAGTACGCTCCAGACGCATGCGATTCACTGTTTCAGCTTGTTCTTAAAATTGAGTAGCCATTGAAGTGCAGCATGGTCAGTTCACAGGCGAAACTTCCGTCCAATCAAATATTTGTTGAAGTGTTGAAGCGTCCTTACTACAGCCAACAGTTCTCGTCGAGTGACGCAATAATTGCGCTCTGGTTTTGAAAGAGTCTTGCTGAAGTATGCGATGACCATTTCTCTTCCATCTTTGACCTGGCTGAGTACTCCGCCCATTGCAGCATTACTTGCGTCTGTGTCCACGACAAATTCCAAACTTGCATCTGGATAACTCAGTATAGGCGCCTCACAAAGATGTCTCTTCAGCTCGACAAAAGCTCTTTCACAATTTTCGTCCCAAGAGAACTGACGCTTATCCGCTGTCAATTGATGTAAGGGCTTGGCAATAGCAGAAAACTCCTTGATGAACTTTCTGTAACATGAAGTGATACCAATAAATGCTCGTACCTCAGTTTTGTTACACGCAGTAGGCCAATCTTTCACGGCCGTAATCTTCTCGGGGTCTGGCTCGACACCACTTTCCGATATTACGTGGCCCAAGTAACTCACCTTTCGTTGAAATAACTTGCATTTCTTTGGACTGAGTTTCAAATTATTTTCTCTTAGGCGTTCAAATACTCGTTTTAAATTCTTCAGGTGCTCGCCGAAGCTTCTCCCCACGATAATTATGTCATCAAGGTAGACTAAACATACTGTACCGGTGAGGCCACTGAGCAACAACTCCATCAAGCGCTCGAAGGTAGCTCCTGCGATAAAGAGGCCAAACGGCATCACCTTAAACTGCCAAAGTCCATGCCCCGTCGAGAAAGCGGTCTTCTCTTTATCTGCCGGATTCATCTCTACTTGCCAGTAACCACTTTTCATGTCTAGAGTAGAGAACCATGTAGAACCTTGAAGTGTGTCCAAAGTATCGTCGATTCGAGGTAACGGGTAGCTGTCCTTCTTCGTAATATCGTTTAGACGACGATAATCTATACAGAATCTAGTACTCCCATCCTTCTTTCCCACAAGAACTACCGGAGAGCACCATGGACTGGAGGATGGCTCGATGACATCGTCTTTCACCATGTCGTGAAGCATCTTATTTACCTCTTCTTGCTTCGCTAGAGGAACTCGGCGAGGTCGTTGCTTTATGAGCGTCTCGATACCGGTACAGATTTTGTTTGAAACCACATTGGTTCTTCCAAACTTTCCTTCCTCCATGGCAAAAATATCCTGACATTCTATCAATAAATTTTGAATTTGTTCCAAATGTTTCTGTTCTACATTTTGTTTGCATTCCATAATTAAACGCGACAAATTCAAATTTGACAACTTTCCAATAATTATTTTTTTGTGTGCCAGTCAACAATGTTTTGGTTTTTCGGTGATGATCAGTTTTTCTGCAAATGTCACTGCATTTTCCGGCTATTTCGTCTTTCATCAAACGCACAAATCCGGGTGACACACTTTCTCTGCGAAGAAAAACTTCATTATTATCCACCAACAAGATTCCTTGTTTAACATTTAAAATGCATTCGTATCTTTTGAGAAAATCTAATCCTAGAACACATTTATCCGTAATGTTGGCCACAATACACGGATGGTCATAGTTTCTATCTCCAAGCCTGAACCGGACATCACACTCACCAAAAACATCTATACGGTCACCAGTAGCCGTTCGTAGGTCGATGTGAACCTGGTGGTGCAGTTTAAGACTGTTAACAATTGCTGGATTTATGATAGTGCGGGTGGCTCCTGCATCGAGAGTGAATACGCAGTGTTTTCCATCAGCGAGCCCGTCCACTAATAGACTGTTGCCATCACTTGCCTGACATATAGTCATCCTTGGGACTACAAACCTTCCCGTCAGCGCCCGCCCCGTGGCCCTGACGTTTATTCGTTTCCCTGTGGGGTTTCATCGCGATGGCCCACCGACTCCTGTTCATCAGTCTGACGTGGTTTTTCAGGACAACTGGAGCGTATGTGTCCTCTTCTACCGCATCTGTAACACCTCATAACAAAAGGACGATATTGAGTTGGTAGTTGCTCCTCAGCAGGCATCTGTCGGACTCTGTGCCCCTTTGCCTCGTGTCTCACTGCTTCTACCTCCAGCGCGTGAGCCAATGCGTCCTTTAGGAGTTCATGGTGCCCCAGTGATACAGCTGCTCTTACTTCTAGGTCACGGATGCCATCTATGAACGCTTGTACCAAGGTTGACGTGACGCTTGCCTCCGCCGCACCTGGATTAGCACGGCGTACCAGCTTTTCCACCTCCAAAGCCCACTGCTGGAGTCCTTCAGTTGATCTCTGCACACGGTCACGAAGTTGTGCACGGTAGACATGGCGTAAATGTTTCTCTCCATACCTATTTTCCAACGCGTCGAGTAGTGCAATGTAGTCGCATTTTTCCTTGGAAAGAGCCTCGAGAACTTTCAAAGCCTGGCCTCGCAACGATATCGTCAACGCTGTAACCCGCTCCTCGTCGCTCCAGCCGCTTGCCTCGGATACAGCATCAAACTGTCGACGGTAGGCAGGCCAAGAGCTAGTTCCATCAAATGAGGGCACTTTGAACTTGTGAGGCGCTGCCTGGTGTCCACCTTGATATCCGCCTCCAATTCGCTTGACCTCAGTGCGTGTTACGTCAATTATCTTCTTATCTAGATGATTGATGGTCTCTTCTAGCTCTTGGATACGCGAGGAATTGTTTGTCACCACCTCTTTTACTCCTTTCAAGTCATCGACGAAATTTCCGAAGGAATTCTCCACGGCCGCAACTTTAGCGCAGATGTTGCCCTTTAGGTTTTCCATTCTGCGCGCCTGGTCGTCCCGGAAAGCTTGGAACGTTGTGACTGCGCTTGCAGCTGCGTTTGAATAGCTGCAAACATCGCCTCCAATGACAGTTCTGAAGAAGCGCTAGCTGCCGCCATTGAGCGCGTCGTTACACCTTCCGCGTTCATCTTCAACCCGTGCCACTTCTGACACCAATTGTTACGTGGCTCGTCCACGGGCGAAGAAAAACTCTGTGATCAGGTTTTTGAGAATCTTTCCATATCCTTTCAGTTCCAGCTATTAGTTGTGACAGACCACGTTTTTTATTTATTTATTTTTTTTGGTTGTTTTATCCCTTTTTTGGGATAGGCAAAGGTATTATACCATGCAGCCTTGTCTGTTATTATATATATATTTTTTTAAATTCTATATGTCTTCAATTGTTGTTGAAATAAATTCATATATTGATGGAAAACATTCTGTATTAGCAAGTATATCATTTTAGAGAGCTGTCACTAGAGTCATTATACCAGCCAGATCGCGACGTCACACTCTTTTCAATTAACATTAGTTTAATCCGTCGTTTAAAATTATTATCATCTAATTGTTTTAAGTTAGAAGACAGTTTATTATACAATCTAACACTATTACAGATAAAGCTTTTTGACGTTTTGGATAATCTATGTGTTATTAATTGTACATTATTCTTGTATATCATAGTTATGATTGTCGGAATTAAGAGAGGAATCATGAATATATTTTCTGGCATAGCATATCTTCTGGTAAACATATGCACTTGGCAAAGTCATGATTCCTATCTCTCCGAATGCTGTCCTACAAGTATCTCTAGTTTTCATATTTAAGATGTACCGCAAGGCCCTCTTCTGTAATAAAAATAATCTATTTGGTTAAACCCTACCCTACCACCTAGTAATATAAGAAGGTAGCCTTAGTCGCCTTTTACGACATACACGGGGAGAGATGCAGTGGGGCTATTCTTTTGAAGTACCGGCCCAACACGTTACGAAGCTTGCTGGTAGGTAGGTATACCTGCCTAACACGCGCACTGTGCTTGGAGAATGCATCTGTACCTCTGTAACTCATGTAACTCACAGTGTTTCTTTTGTGGGTCCGTCCGTCCGCCCGAGGGGAAGAGGGCGAACGAACATTCTTCGGGTGGGGGAGTGAACATGCTCTGGAGGCTCCGCGTAAAACTGTAGCTCCCTTCCCTTCTTACCTTACATCACGGATGTTGTAGGTGATGTAGTCAAGAGAATCGGTAAAAAAAATCATCTGTAACTATGCGTATTTTTATTGTACTGTTCTAACAATGTTTTTTCTTTGTTTAAGGTATAACCATTTTCTTTAATTGCATTAATTGTTCTGTTTTCATTCAAAACTTAGACTTTTACACTTCGTTTTCAATCAAAACTGGCCAAATTTTCAGTTTTCAATCAAAGCTAACCAATTCCAAATTTGTTTTTTTTATTGCTGCACCAACATAAGCAGACACGCTAAAAATTTAAAAGCTACCTTTCATCAGAGTGACTTTCAGTACCACATCGCATTTAAACAATAAAACATTTTTGCTTCCTTCTAGGTGTTTCAGTTTTTTGGCTCTCCTGTAAAATTATATTTTGTGGAATTGGTTAGTTTTGAAAAATCACTCCTCAAAATATTGATTAAGACTTTGCCGTCCGATATTTGTGATTTTTTTTAAATCTCAGATTTATACGACATGCGATAAGATAACCTATTATAAAAATGTATTTGAAAAAAGAAACTTCCACATATGGAACATACCATTTTGTAATTTTGTATTAAAAGTTTTAAATGTTTATAAAAAATCTGATCATTATGTGTTTCAACCCCCGACGCAAAAAGAGGGTTGTTATAAGTTTAACGTGTGTGTGTGTGTGTATGCTTATGTGAGGGTGTGTATGGGTGTGTCTGCCTGTGGCATCGTAGCTCTCAAACGGATGGACCGATTTGGATTCGGATTATTTTATTAGAAAGCTGGTTTAATTGGGATCGTTCTTAGCTGTGTTTGTAATGAAGTAATAAAGTAATTAAATAATAAAAAAAAAATTATCTTTAAAAGTGGACGTACTAGCATGCGGTTTTAAAAAATAGCTTGAAATAAAAGTTAAATAGCAACCTTAAAACGCCCGACCCTTAAAAAGTCAAAAATTTCCGTTTACTTACTTAAAGGAGTGGGGAAATTTAGTAAAAAGGAAGGTCCTACTGCACAAGTAAAAAAAAAATTTGGTATTCTAAGCTTGTAGTTATATGATTATGTGAATATATGGAATTCATTCCGACCAGGATTCGAACCTGGAACTCCGGCTTGAGCTGCCAGCGCGTTACCAATTCCGCCACAGAATCGATGACGTATCTCTATATTTTCGAACCGTTACTTGCATTGCAACATCTCTAGTAGGTATGACGCAAGCTCCTGCGTTCAGTCAATTTCTCTCTTGGCTTTGCATTTAATTTTATCCAATGAAGAATATAAAAAGCAGCACATGTACTGCTTCTCTATCGTACTAACATATAAAAATAAAAACGTACCTAATATTAAAAATCCCAAGTCAACTTCTAGTGTCCGATTTTTTTTTAATGTAATCCGGTTTGGGTGCCTGAATCGGAGGGGCCAAAGCACATGCTCCGACCAGCCAATATCACCTCAGAGAAGAAGAAGGTGGCATACCGGAGATTTCCCTGGATTGCTGGCTATAATGGACTAGAGGAGAACACAACCGAGGCTGCTATGCGGCCATCTTACATCCAGTACGGTGGTATCAACCCAGTCGGGTACAATTTAAGCCTACCACCTAGTGAGGGACAAGGGAAGGGACCTACAGTTTTACACCGGTTCCGAACGGTGAAGCAGCAGGTGTAGGTATGCACTGAATTTTTTTCGTCAGAAAAAACAACCTATGTAACCTACCAAGGTACACGCCGACTGGATTTGAACCTCGGACCTCTCGTATGAGAAGCCGATGCCCAAACCACTCGGCCACCCGCCGCTATACCAAATACGACTGGTGACGACTCGAATCCTGGTCGGGACGTATTTTTTCTCTTCATTTGCGGCTTTGTATTTATCTAATGAAGAAATATAAAAAGCGAGTAGGTACATGCTAAGCACTAACATATAAAAAAATCAACCGACGAAAAAAGAAACTAAAAAGCGAAAAATAAAATAAACCTTTTTAGTCATAAACATAATACAGACAGTTGAAAGAACCGACTCAAAATTAGTTACTTACATTAGTTTACGTTAGGAGCTTGGTCTATTGCTGGACTCGCGTGAAAAAGCTCCTGTAAGGCCGGCATGGCATTCGCAATCCCCGTGCATCACAGAATGTCCATGGGCATCGTAAGTCACCTACTCGTAAGTGAAACGATGCCAAATGTCGCGCTTTCTATAAAAAAAAAAAAACATAGGCCTCTCCCAAGGCACGCCATGACACGCAGTCCACCCCCGGCTACATTTTTTACTTTCGAGCGACTGGAGAAAGGAAGTAAGTATTGTGATCGTCCAAAATTTCGAAGTTCAGATTTCGACTGATTGGGTTATATATGATACTGGCTGACCCGGCGGACTTCGTTCCGCCTTAAAAATTAATAAAAAATTATTCAAATCGGTCCAGGCGTTTTCAAGTGATGCGCTTACCAACCAGTAGCGATTCCTGGTGCTGAGTATTGGGTTGGCTCTGGCTAATTGTTTTTTTTTTATAATTTCATAACTATCTCGTTAATTTTTTGAAATATAATAAAAAATGAAATGTATGTAATAATCGGAATAAGGTTATAGTGTAATAAAGGCGGACCGAATACCACAGGGTTAGCTAGCTATATTTTGTGCTTTTCCCCGCGACTTCGCTCGAGTGAAATTCGAAAATGTCAAAGGCCGACCTTCGTACAGGTGATAGATGCAATGTATAGAAGTAAGTCACTTAAAGCGAGTCCGAATGGTAAACTGCGTTCAGGTAAACACAGGTATCTCTATCTCTCTCGCTCTCTCTTCCTTCACTCTATCCCCTCCCTCTATCACTCCCCCTCTCCCTCGCCCCTCTCTCACCTCCTCCTTTTCTCTCCCGCTATTAAAATAATCATCTGTCCCACGTGAGGTAAGAATTCGTATGGTCACCTTATTAAAATAAAACCATTTGTCCCACATGTCGAATCGCATGGTCACCCCTCTACTAACGATTTTTTTTTTGTCCCACATTAAGTAAGTAATCGTACGGTCACCCTATTCAAATAGAACCATTTGGGAATCGCATGGTCATTGGTCACTTATCTACTAACTTGAAATTTTTTTGTCCCACTTTAGTGAAGGAATGGTATGGTCACCCTATTAAAATTAGACCATTTGTCCCACATCAGGAATCGCATGGTCATCCCTCTAATATTTTTTTCCACATTAGTGAAGGATTCGTATGGTCACCCTATTAAAATAAAACCATTTGTCCCCACATGGTGAATCGCATGGTCACCCTCTACTAATTGTTTGTCCCATATTAGGTAAGGAATCGTATGGTCACCCTATTCAAATAAAACTATTTGGGAATCACATGGTCACCCCTCTAGTAACATAATTTTTTTTGTCCCGCATTATTTAAGGAATCGACTAACTTAAAAAAAAATGCCCCAAATTAGTTAAGGAATTAGACCATTTGTCCCACATCAGGAATCGCATGGTTACCCTCTAATATTTTTTTCCACATTAGTGAAGGAGTCGTATGGTCACCCTATTAAAATGAAACCATTTGTCCCACATGAGGAATCGCATGGTCATCCTCTACTAATTTTTTTTGTGCCATATTGTGTAAGGAATCGTATGGTCACCCTATTCAAATAAACCTATTTGGGAATCACATGGTCACCCCTCTACTAACATAATTTTTTTTGTCCCGCATTATTTAAGGAATCGTACTAACTTAAAAAAAATGCCCCAAATTAGTTAAGGAATCGTATGATCACCCTATTAAAATAAATATATTTGGGGATAGATTGGTCACCCCTCTACTAAAATATTTTTTTTTCCATATTAGTGAAGGAATCGTATGGTTACCCTATTAAAATAAAACCATTTGCCCCACATGATGCCCCAAATAATGCCATTTGTCAGCCTCGATAGCTCAGTGGTGCAGACAGTCAACTGTCGCTATTGAATGTTAAGCAACGCTGGGTGCGGTCAGTACTTGGATGGGTGACCGCTGACCGTTGGAGGCTGACCGAGGTTCGGATTCCTCGTAAAACTGTAGGTCCCTTCTCTCCTAAACTTACTTGGTGGTAGGGTTTAACCCGCCCGGGTTGATACCACCGCACTGAATAAAACGTCGGTCTAAACGGCTATGTAAATAGTTTGTGTTTTCCGGCCAGTTCAGTGTAGCCGGCACGATCAAAGGGGGAAGCACTGACATGGCACCTAGTTCACCCGGTGTTATGGGCTGACATCACGGACGTTGTAGGTGATGTAGCCAACCGTGTCAGTTTCCATAAGAAAAATAAAAAATAAATAAATAAAAACATGAGGAATCGCATTGTCACCCTCTACTAAAGGTAAGGAATCATTGGTCACCCTATTCAAATTATTTAAGGAACCGCATGGTCTTCTTCTTGTCCCACATTTGGTAAGGAATCGTATGGGCACCCTATAAAACCATTTTTTACTAATTAAAATTTTTAATCTTATGGTCACCCTATCAAAATAAAACTATTTGTCTCACATGCATGAGGAATCGCATGGTCAGCCCTGCACAATTATTTTTTTCTGGCGTTCGATAATTTTTTTTGTCCCGCATTTTTTAAGGAATCGTGTGGTGACCCCTCAACTAACTTAAAAAAATGCCCCAAATTAGTTAAGGAATCGTATGGTCACCCTATTCAAATTATTTAAGGAATCGCATGGTCTTTTTTTTTGTCCCACATTTGGTAATGAATCGTATGGGCACGCTATAAAACCATTTTTTACTAATTTAAAATTTTAATCTTATGGTTACCCTATCAAAATAAAACCATTTGTCTCACATGCATGAGGAATCGCATGGTCAGCCCTGCACAATTATTTTTTTCTAACGTTCGATAATTTTTTTTGTCCCGCATTATTTAAGGAATCGTGTGGTGACCCCTCAATTAACTTTAAAAAAATGCCCCAAATTAGTTAAGGAATGTTATGGTCACCCTATCCAAATTATTTAAGGAATCGCATGGTCTTTTTTTTTTGTCCCACATTTGACACAATCGATATTATATTCTATCGAAGAAAGCAAGTCATTGAGGGCGAGGTCCGAGGGCGAAAGAGGATTTATTGTTTCCTGAATGCAGCTCGGCCTTCGGCCTCGCACTTAGTTACTTCCATATTCGAGAAGGTTTATCATCTTCCTGAACGCAGCTCGGCCGTCGGCCTCGCCCATTGCTACTTAGTTTCTTCGAGAATGTGTATCGTCTTCCTGAACGCAGCTCGACCATCGGCCTCGCCCTTAGTTACTTACTTTCTTCGAGAAGGTTTATTGTCTTCCAGGATGTTGCTGAGCCTTCGGCCTCGCCGTTAGTTACTTACTTTTTTTGAGAAGGCTTATCGTTTACCTGAACGCAGCTCGGCCTACGGCCTAGCTAGACCTTAGTTACTTACATTCTTCTTTGAAATACGAATTTCACACGAGCGAAGCCGCGGGCAACAGCTAGTCATATAAATAAAACTATTTATATAGTTTTTATAGTTTTTTTTGTACAGTTTTATTGTATACTAGCTGAGCCCGCGGCTCCGCTCGCGTGAAATTCGTATTCCAAAGAAGAATGTAAGTAACTAAGGGCGAGGCCGAAGGCCGAGCTGCGTTCAGGTAATCGATAAACCTTCTTAAAGAAAGTAACTAACTAAGGGCGAGGCCGAAGGCCGAGCTGCGTTCAGGAAGACGACAAACCTTCTGGAAGAAAGGAAGGAACTAAGTGCGAGGCCGAAGGCCGAGCTGCGTTCAGGTAAACCAAAAACCCTCTTCCGCCTTCGGGCCTCGCCCTTAAAGACTTCCTTTCTTCGATAGAATATAATATCGTTTACTCAATCTATTTATTTCATATAAATAAAAAAGTAATATTAATAACTAAAGAATGAAACCTACCTAACAAACATTAAAATAACTATCAAAACGGGCATTTTCAAATGTTCTTAGAGCACTTGCGGCATTATCCCGCTGGATGGCAAGGCTTACCCTTTGCTTTGAATGAAGTACATAAGCCCTTGATGACGGGACACCAGTTGCGTCAACCAGCTCAAGCCTCTTTTGGCTTCACTGCTCCACGGACCGAGGGTTTCAACCGCAAACGCAACAAATTCGAAATCTTGAATTATATTTCTATATTTGCTGCGTTGGAGGCTCTCCGCCCCAGCCTCGGCCGCGCCAGCCGCTCTTGAAGATGTCCTAACATGACTTGGAGCCAATGTGAGAACAAAAGTGGCGTCCCACATCAAAGAACTACCCTTAGTCCATGGCACTAAGGTCTCTAGCATCGGGCCTCTTGCCATCCAGCCGGGAATAACCGCGAGGTTCTAGGATGCACGGTATATTTGCCGTTAGAAGCGTGGACTTTATAATAAAATTTGAATTAAATTAACTCAATCTTAATATTAATTAACTTTATTTGAGATGGTTTAGCTTCTTCCTGAACGCAGCTCGCCCTTCGGCCTCGCCCTTAGTTACTTGCTTTCTTCGAGATGGTTTATCATTTGTCAGAACGTAGCTCGGCCTTCGGCCTCGCCCTTAGTTACTTGCTTTCTTCGAGATGGTTTTTCAATTATCCGAACGTAGCTCGGCCTTCGGCCTCGCCTTAGTTACTTACTTTCTTCAAGATGGTTTAGCTTCTTCCTGAACGCAGCTCGGCCTGCGGCCTCGCCCATAGTTACTTACTTTCTTCGAGAAGGTTTATGGTCTTCCAGAATAGAGCTCGGCCTTCGGGCTCGCCCTTAGTTACTTATTTTCTTCAAGAATGTTTTTCTTCTTCCTGAAATCAGCTCCGCCTTTCGCCTCGCCCTTAGTTACTTTCATCGAGAAAGAATATCGTTTACGTGAGCGCAGATCCGCCTTCGGGCCCGCCTTTAGTTACTTACTTTCTTTTTTTTAAATACGAATTTCACGCGAGCGAAGCCGCGCGCAACAGATATATAAATTTTATTGCACCAATGACAGCGACATAACTTCGACTTTCAATTATTATTTTTATTTATCAAACAATTTGGTCACCGGCCAGCTCACGTCGAGATGACAGTTCTCCGTTGTCAACATGACATTTAAAATTGTTTTTACCTTTACTTTGGACTACGTGATTTTAAACGCGCAATAATGTTTATAATTGTTAATTTTTTTTTATTTTTGTTAATTTTTTTTACGTATTATGTTAACCCGGCATATAAACTGCCACTATACAAAGTTTCGACTAATTCCGTTCAGTGGTTTTTGCGTGATGCGCGTACAGACAAACAAACAAACAAACAAACAAAAATTTTAAAAACTGTTCTAACATGTTCAGTATCTCATTTTAAGCCACCCTGGTTAGTTTTTTTCCGAATACATTCAATGTACAGACTTTCTTACCTCTACGATTTTATTATATGTATAGACTTAGTTATTTAGCCTGATACATATTAGGACAAATTGCTCAATAAAACAAGGTTGTCTACTGCGATTACACCTTAATAATGCGTGTTTCGGGTTTATTAACTACACAGAACAGCCATCGAGGGCCGTCTTCCGCCAGCCAGTGTTTCACTTGTACCTTCATGCAATGCATCATGCCATGCACTGCATTTGATGAATGAGGCCTGGTGTTGTCAGTTTACGTTTCATTTCACACGTTGTTTGAACTTAAAGTTGAAATAAAGTATTTTCGTGTACTTTATTGCTACCTATTCAAAAGTTTCAAGTACGGATACCCAAAATAACGCAAGTGAGGTGGGCAACCCTAGCATTTGAAAGAAAGAAAATTAATCACTATAGCTGCGCGCATGTCTGCGCGCGTCGCCAGCCATAGTGGCAACAGATTAGGAATTAGTTCGCGGGTCGGGGGTGGGCAGGAAAGCGGATCCTCGGCTGGATCCTTCCAAGTTGGAACTTGGAATATTCTAGTGCATCGTCGTGGTGGCAACTGTGCCAGTACCTACATATTATATTCTCTATTAGCGATCAACGCAAAAATAGCTGTAGTCGCAGCTCTGTCTCACTAGATGTACGAGTATTTAGAAGTCCGTCGGATCGAGTGAGACGGATCATGAGAAATTGCTAGTAGCGATGAATTGCTAATATAGAGATAATAGCCCCGCACCAGGCAGGACCTGCCCAGTTAATAGAAGACCTGGTGAATTTATAAGCAATGTGGTATTTTTGAACTTTTGTAAAAAGATAATAAACTTTTCAAATGACTTAATGTAGACCGTTTGATAAGTAGACCTCTGGCGCGTGAGGGGTAATTAGAGCTTAATGTTTGCTCGTGACACCAATTCTATCGCATACTCGTATTTATTAAAATAACTATATTAATTTATTAATTCATTGTGCTTTTCAAATATTTCACTCGCCCAATTCTTACACGGGTGTCCTTAGATTTTTCACAAAGTGAAATCGAGGCAGTTCAGTTGGTTTTAGCGTTGTCGTTCTTGAGTCCCCCGCCGGGTAGTGGTGGAGGCGGCACGTCCGGAATGGAGCGGTCCTTGCCGCTGTAGTTGTTGAGGTCTAGGTCTGCGGGTGCGGAGGGCGGTGGGCCGGGGGGACCGGTGGCAGCGGGCGCGAGTTCCGCGCTCGGCGGCAACGCTTCTCCGTGGAAGCGATAGAGGGGCGGCAGCAGGGGATACGATTGGAACGAGTACGGATCCGAGTACGGGTTTAACTGAGGGTAGTAGGGCGAGAAGTGCGCAAATGGGTCGAAGGAAAACGCCGGCGCCAGCCGAGGTTGGTCTTGGCGGCCCCCTAGCTGCATGATTGCCGGGGGCAGACCGAGTTCATTGAGCGGAATTGGAGCTTTCGTGGCGGGCGGTGGTGGAGGCTGACCTCCGGGCGGCGGAGGTGACGGTTGAGGCTGCGGGTCGGCGCTGGCAGATGAACTCTCCTGCTGAGGTTTGCCGCTAGGCGCGGGCTGCGGGACGGGTGTTTCGTCGGCATTCTGGCGTCTTCCGGCGTCAGCGGAGGCAACAGTCTCTGGAGCCGAGGGGCTTGATATGTCGCTCTCGCCCGGCAGTCCCTGTGCCGGCTCTAACTGTAGCTGGAGGTCCGAATTCGAGAAGAAGCTCTAAAATGTTCAAAAATTACATTTTAATCATTTAGTAGTAGATTTATATAAAAGGTGTTTTTATTACCTGCAAATTATTTTGGGAGGGCCGTAAACAGCTGATTACTCGATGTCATCGACTCTCCCGTCCGGGCCGCGCTGGCCGCACCCCGCGCGCTGCACAGGAGAGTCAATGCTCTCAAGTAATACATAAATAATCTGCTGTTTAGGTACGTTAGCGGCACGTTTAGATTATGTAGGTAGAATGTAAGCATGCTCTGTCAAATTTATCAAAAAACTATTGCTAAAAATAATTATGTTTTAACTTAATGTACTATGGCAGATATGCACCCCTCCCAAAATATTTACAGTTAATAAAGAAACACTTATATAGTATTCCGGTTTACCAAATACTGATTAAATACTATTTAAAAAAAAAAGTGAAAGGAGCCCAGATTCTATACACATACATTAAGACCTAGTTCGGTAATGACGTTGAAACTGATAAAATTCACCGTTTATCTTGAATTTAAATTTATTAATGAATAACTAAATTTAGATGTCAGTGAACTTTGCTTATACGTAGACGACCATCAGGCACGTTCAAGGGTAAAGGGTAGCGATAAGAAAATTAAACATTAATCGATATATAATCTATATACATATAATAAAATCGTAAAGGTAAGAAAGTCTGTACATTGAATGTATTCGGAAAAAAACTAACCAGGGTGGCTTAAAATGAGATACTGAACATTTTAGAACAGTTTTTAAAATTTTTGTTTGTTTGTTTGTTTGTCTGTACGCGCATCACGCAAAAACCACTGAACGGAATTAGACGAAACTTTGTATAGTGGCAGTTTATATGCCGGGTTAACATAATACGTAAAAAAAAAAAATTACAATTATAAACATTATTGCGCGTTTAAAATCACGTAGTCCAAAGTACATAATTATATCTTAAGAACTGGCAGCAAATACAATTTGAATAAAATATTCCTTCGAAATTTAAAAATAAGTCGATACAACGAAAATGACAAGTTCTTCTTTTTTATAACTTGAACACAATAGTCTATACATATCTATTCTTTCTATAAAATGTCTATTTGTACGCGCATCTCGCAAAAACCACTGAACGGAATTTGACGAAACTTTTTATAGTTACAGTGTATATCCCGGATTAACATAATAATTAAAAAATAATTTGTTTGTATTAATTTTGTGTAATTTTATTACTTTTTATAGTTATAATATATGTAAAATTATTGTAAATGTATTTAAAAATGTGAAATAAAGGGAAGATAATAATAAAAAATATAATAAAAATCACGTAATCCAAAGTAATGGTAAAAAACAATTTTAAATGTCATGTTGACAACAGAGAACTGTCATCTCGACGTGAGCTGGCCGGTGACAAATTGATTGATAAATAAAAAAAAATAATTCAAAGTCGTGTCGTTTTATGTCGCTGTCATTAGTGCAATAAAATTTATATATCTGATGCCCGCGGCTTCGCTCGCGTAAAATTCGTATTTCAAAAAAAGAAAGTAAGTAACTAAAGGCGGGCCCAAAGGCGGATCTGCGCTCACGTAAACGATATTCTTTCTCGATGAAAGTAACTAAGGGCGAGGCGGAAGGCGGAGCTGAGTTCAGGAAGAAGAAAAACATTCTTGAAGAAAGTAAGTAACTAAGGGTGAGGCCGAAGGCCGAGCTCTATTCTGGAAGACCATAAACCTTCTCGAAGAAAGTAAGTAACTATGGGCGAGGCCGCAGGCCGAGCTGCGTTCAGGAAGAAGCTTAACCATCTTGAAGAAAGTAAGTAACTAAGGCGAGGCCAAAGGCCGAGCTACGTTCGAATAATTGAAAAACCATCTCGAAGAAAGCAAGTAACTAAAGGCGAAGCCGAAGGCCGAGCTGCGTTCAGAAATAAGCTAAACCATCTTGAAGAAAGTAAGTAACTAAGGCGAGGCCGAAGGCCGAGCTACGTTCTGATAATTGAAAAACCATCTCGAAGAAAGCAAGTAACTAAGGGCGAGGCCGAAGGCCGAGCTGCGTTCAGGAAGAAGCTAAACCATCTTGGAGAAAGTAAGTAACTAAGGGCGAGGCCGAAGGCCGTGCTCTATTCGGGAAGACCATAAACCATCTCGAAGAAAGGAAGTAACTAAGGGCGAGGCCGTAGGCCGACCTGCGTTCAGGAAGAAGGTAAACATTTTTGAAGAAAGTAAGTAACTAAGGCGATGCCGAAGGCCGAGCTACGTTCTGACAAATGATAAACCATCTCGAAGAAATCAAGTAACTAAGGGCGAGGCCGAAGGCCGAGCTGCGTTCAGGAAGAAGCTAAACCATCTCGAATAAAGTTAATTAACATTAAGATTGAGTTAATTTAATTTAAATTTTATTATAAAGTCCACGCTTCTGACGGCAAATATACCGTGCATCCTAGAACCTCGCGGTTATTCCCGGCTGGATGGCAAGAGGCCCGATGCTATCACCTTAGTGCCATGGACTAAGGGTAGTTCTTTGATGTGGGACGCCACTTGTGTTCTCACATTGGCTCCAAGTCACGTTAGGACATCTTCAAGAGCGGCTGGCGCGGCCGAGGCTGGGGCAGAGAGCCTCAAACGCAACCAATATAGAAATAAAATTCAAGATTTCGAATTTGTTGCGTTTGCGGTTGAAACTCTCGGTCCGTGGAGCAGTGAAGCCAAAAGAGGCTTGGGCCTCTGCTGGTTGACGCAACTGGTGTCCCGCCATCAAGGGCTTATGTACTTCATTCAAAGGGTAAGCCTTGCCATCCAGCGGGGTAATGCCGCAAGTGCTCTAAGAACATTTGAAAATGCCCGTTTTGATAGTTATTTTAATGTTTGTTAGGTAGGTTTTAATTCTTTAGTTATTAATATTACTTTTTTATTTTTATGAAATAAATAGATTGAGTAAACGATATTATATTCTATCGAAGAAAGGAAGTCTTTAAGGGCGAGGCCCGAAGGCGGAAGAGGGTTTTTGGTTTACCTGAACGCAGCTCGGCCTTCGGCCTCGCACTTAGTTCCTTCCTTTCTTCCAGAAGGTTTATCGTTTACCTGAAAGCAGCTCGGCCTTCGGCTTCGCCCTTAGTTAGTTACTTTCTTTGAGAAGGTTTATCGATTACCTGAACGCAGCTTGGCCTTCGGCCTCGCCCTTAGTTACTTACATTCTTCTTTGGAATACGAATTTCACGCGAGCGAAGCCGGGGGCAACAGCTAGTGGAACAATAAATTCATTAAAGCAACCAACCGCTTTACATAGAATGTTTCTTTATTATTTATTATACTCAAATATTTTGGGGCGACCACACACCCACCATTTTAAACGCGTTAATAAAAACACATTATTGTGTTTAACAATAGTTTTCGAAAAATTCAACAAAACATGTCTATATTTTATACAATCAAAACTGTGGTCCCAAACGTGCCACCAAATGACCTCATATAATCAGCTGTTTAGGTACTTCGTGGCATGTTTGGATTGTGTGGAACATAACATGCAGTGGTAAATATCTCGAAAAGGAATGTTAAATTTAATTTTTTTTTGTTTAACGTGTTCAATAGAGTGGATATGATGCACCCCTCTCAAAATGTTTGCAGCTAATATAAAACGCCTTATATATAAATTTACCTAAATTACCAAATTAAATATTTAAAAAAATTTTGTATTATTTATAATACAGATCGGGTAGAGCGCCCGAATGTCCCTCGGAACGTTATGATGAATTTGAAAGATCTGCGGTAAACTAGACTTTAACGAAAAATTCAGGATCTAGGGAAAATCGGTCAAGCTCACCTTGAAGTCGTCATCGTAGTAGAAGGTGGACAAGGGGAAGCCGTATGCCTCGCGGTAGATGGGCTGGTAGATGGGGAAAGACTTGCTGGGAGCCAGGTTTTGTCCCGAAGTGATGAGTGCGTTGTACACCTTGGGCACGCGGCCGGGCAAGCTGTGAGCTCCCAGGACCAGCAATAACACGCAACATGTCTGAAAAGACGGGGAAAAGTAATAAGAACAATGTTTTTAAAACGGAATAAATTTTTTAAGACAGACCTGAAAATTATAGAAAACGGTGCGTAAATGATAGAAGAATTAGCTAAAATAAAATACTTGTGTAATATTCCTCAGAACAGATTAAAGACAAAGTACTTGTAGGTGGACCCACTATTAAAACAATTAACCGACGATGGCGATTATGTATAATGAAGGGCTTTTGGAATAAAAGACACTCGATAATAAATCAATTCCTGATTGATACCCACTCATCTCGCCATTCTGTGTAAACTAGTGGAGGCAATTATTAATGCATTTAGAGATTACAAAATCTTCTGATCAGAGAATCATTTGCACAACACTACAAGCAGCATGCAAGAAGTTTTATATTGCAGTATTCACTGCTCATGTGATATAATGAGTGCCTAGCGACGGAACTAGTTTGAGTGCTGTATAGAGGCAGAACAAGTTGCCAATGTGTGACAGCAGTTGTATTGCTGCTGTAAATGGGAGTGAGTCCTTGGAATGTATTCTTAGTCAGTGCGACTATTTGCATATTTTAATGAAATTGTAGTGTGTCGGTGCCTTAACTAGTACTGTGCGGGGCCGGTACTTTAAAAGAATAACCCCACTGCATCTGTCCGCGTGTATGTCGTAAAAGGCGACTAAGGGATATGACTCCCTTCTTATTACTAGGTGGTAGGGTTTAACCCGCCCGGGTTGATACCACCGCACTGAGTGAAAAGTCGGTCGAAACGGCTATGTAAATAGTTTGTGTTATCCGTCCAGTGCAGTGTAGCCGGCTCGACCGAAGGGAAGCACTGACGTGGAACCAAATTCACCCGGTGTTATGGGCTGACATCACGGATGTTGCAGGTGATGTAGCCAACCGTGTCAGTTTCCATAAAAAAAAACTAGTATGTCACGTAGATCGACTAATCGCACCACCTGACCTGGCTAATTTTAGGATACCTAGCTAGTGGTTGTGGTAGTGGTAGTCCGCTCGTGCTAGTGAACCCGCAGCTACTGACTCTTTGTTCGGGCAATTATCGACTTGGATACCGAAGGTGTACCTTGTTGCACTGGAACAAAGGCAAATTCCGGTTGTGTCGGAGAGCGGTATCATATTCCATTTCTAAGACCTTGACAGAAGACAAACGAGTTTGCTCGAAGTCAAGGCGTTCGATCATTGTTATCAATCATTGTGTGATCGCGACAACTAAACTGACGGTCACCGCCACCGATACAGTCAGAACCTAACCCCGGCCAAGCCCGTCACCACCACTAGTCACCAGCACCACCCGTGTGACACCAGCTTCCCGAATACTAGACGGACACGACAATAGCTCGCTCGAAGACTAGAAGCCTTGTCCTCGATGGCGAAGAATTCAAATCAAAATATGTTTATTGTCTTTTTAAAATTTTGGAAAAGGTACAACTTAACGCCGTAGGCATTCTCCTCCAGCCAACCTTTGGGTTATCATGAATGAGTATGGAGTGGCAGAGAACAAATAAGAATGATGTAGACAGTTTAATAATATTACAAAATAAATATAAATAAAAAGATAAAAATATATAAATACATACAAATATAAATTATACACGAATAAAATATACAGAGAAAACTAAAATTAGACTCTAATCCACTCTCTGAATTCGACTCGCTTCTCGTTCAGAAGATATAAAGATAACTTGAGGATAGTAAACGATTGAGTAACGTGAGCGCAAATTGCTATTGAGTAAACGCATCCAAGAGGAAACACGCAGTTAAATACAAATACGACTGCCGATTCTCAATGTACAGGGGAAACAAGCTTTTCGTTCGGCTAGCTAGTCGGTTAGTATTGTTCATTCATTCATTTGTTGAACGAGGTTATGGTTAATGAGCTGCATAGCGACACTATTTATATGTAATTTTTATATGTAATGCAAACTATTCTGTGTGTGTATCGATTCTATTATTTTTGCAGAACCTTTGAACTGAACTGGTCAATATAGTAGTGATTTACCATAGACGGGCGGGACTTACCGTTACTTATTTTTTATTTTTTTTTTTATTAAAAAAGGTTTCAATATTTAATATTACCCAAAGAGTTTGTATTACGTCGCTGCGCTCCTTTAAAGGAGCGCAGCGACGTAATACAAACTCTTTGATATTACCACAGAAAAAACTTTGAAAGAGCGTGTGGATCTGAAAAAATTCTAATAAAAAAGTGAAAACATTATTTTTAACTTTAGTAGAATTAGTGGAACTCAGTCTCAAGATTTCATCTTGCAACTGAATTTTTAACCAGTTCCACCCAACAATTGAGATGAAATTTTGAAAACACACTCTTTTGGTTCTGATTACAATACAATCTAGTATACCCAAAATTGTAAAAAAAATGGGCGCGTTTACGACCCCTTCGACCCCTCCGACAGCTTCGACTATTTTGACCACTCCGACCTCTCCGACCCCTCTAATCCCTCGATCCCTCTTCAATATAATAAAAAAACTAAAAAAAACCCAATCACACAAAATAAAATATTAAATAAAAAATATTATATAATAAAACCCCTTTAAAAAGAAGCTTTTATAAAAAATTTACTAAAATGACAAAATTACTTTCGGCTTTTTATTTTTTTTATTCAATAATCTTGTCGCGTAATGTTCATAAAATTTTAATTGGACAATGATAGTTTAATAAGCAAGTACCTACTTGCCGACGTAGGTATGTATTTTCTTTTTTAGTATTTTTTTAATAAAATATGTTTATTGATTGCCCTTGCGTTTCTGTGGTGTTTTTCTTGCACGATAAACACATATTTAGTGCATATTTTATGAAATATTCCATATAACGTCTAACGTCGTTGTCAGCCTCGATAGCTAAGTGGTGCAGATAGTCGACACTGGGCCGGTCACTACTTGGATGGGTGACCGCTCGATCGTTGGAGGCTGACCGTGGTACGGATTCCACGTAAAACTGTAGGTCCCTTCCCTGCTTAGAACTTAGGTGGTAGGCCTTAGGTGGTAGGGTTCAACCCGCCCTGGTTGTCACCACGCACCGCACTGAATGAAACGTGCGTCGATCGAAACGGCTACGTAAATAGTTCGTGTTTAGTGGGGTCATTTGCAACGTTTTGACCCATGATACCTTCTGTCAGATGTCACGTGGTATAAAGATACGATTTTTTTCTTTATTTTTGAAAATCTTCTGTCAGATGTCACGTGGTATAAAGATACGATTTTTTTCTTTATTTTTGAAAATTACCAAAATGATTGTATCAACACGAAATAAACTTTATTGAATTTTACGATGTAGCCTTGTTCTAGAAAAAATATTGTTTGATGAAGTTAATACCATAAAAAGGTCTTATGACCTCCGAAAGTCCCGAGAACGAGTAAAACTATGACAGAATCTTAATTTCTCAATTCATTTAAAAAAAAAATTGGTTGTCTGTAAAGTCGGTTTACGGACGATAGTTTTACGTGATAACGTCATAAAGAAACACAGCTTTAAGAATTACCGTATTTTTTCGTACGGCACCCCTATCGCTGCCGTACGCCGTACATTTGTCGATTTCTAGCCTCGATTACCGTACGATACGGCAATTACCGTACGTTTGGCAACACTGCCGCTTGGGCCGATTGTGCCTCTCTATAGCTTGTTACGCGCTCTCGCTTGCACACACAGGCTCAGATGGAACGTGACACTTTTTCGTGCGTGCAGCCGGTGTTCATCAATTTATAAGACGTTATCACGTCAAAAACTGACAGCAATTTTATTGATAGCTTCATTTCATTTAAAAAAAAATCGCTAGTTTACGTCCTTTCCAACGGTATACTACATTTTATACAAATAATTCACTATGTGGTCAAAATTAGGCACAGAGACAGAAAAGAACGACAACACGGGCACTCGCTTCCCGTATTGAGAGCTTTTTCGGGAGCATTTTCAAATTTTGAACATGTACCGGTCGTGCGGGCACTCTTGCAAATGTATCCCTAATTTTGTTGTTCTGTTCTGACTCTGTTCATAATTTTGACCACATAGTGAATTATTTGTATGACATGTGGTACACCCTTGGAAAGGCCATAAACTAGCAAACTTTTTAAAAGAAAATGAAGCTATCAATTGCTGTCAGTTTTTTTTTAAATGAATTAAGAAAATAAGATTCTGTCATAGTTTTACTCGTTCTCGGGACTTTCGGAGGTCATAAGACCTTTTTATGGTATTAACTTCATCAAATAATATTTTTTCTAGAACAAGGATACATCGTAAAATTCAATAAATTTTATTTTGTGCTGATAAAATCATAAACAAAAAAGTTACAAGGGTTTAAAGCTGGGATTTTAGGGATTTTCAAAAATAAAGAAAAGAAATCGTA
This sequence comes from Nematopogon swammerdamellus, assembly GCA_946902875.1. Taxonomy (NCBI): domain Eukaryota; kingdom Metazoa; phylum Arthropoda; class Insecta; order Lepidoptera; family Adelidae; genus Nematopogon; species Nematopogon swammerdamellus. Next base: position 8,251,615 of record OX336333.1, read on the forward strand.
TCTCGATACCACGTGACATCTGACAAAAGGTATCATGGGTCAAAACGTTGCAAATGACCCCACTTACCTACAAAAAAAAATTCGGTCGATGTGCCGAACATCCTGTATAACATACCATTTGTTTGTTAGCATTTGCTTCCGAAGATAGTAAGGGGTAATTTGTAACACACCCGTAGGCTTCCGCTGGATCTGATCAGACCCGAAACTTCACAGTTTACCGTTGACTCCCGTTTGATCTGATCAGACCCGAAGCTTCACAGTTTACCGTTGACTCCCGTTTGATCTGATCAGACCCGAAACTTCACAGTTTACCGTTGACTCCCGTTTGATCTGCTCAGACCCGAAACTTCACAGTTTACCGTTGGCTCCCGTTTGATCTGCTCAGACCCGAAACTTCACAGTACCGTTGACTCCCGTTTGATCTGATCAGACCCGAAACTTCACAGTTTACCGTTGACTCCCGTTTGATCTGATCAGACCCGAAACTTCACGGTTTACCGTTAACTCCCGTTTGATCTGATCAGACCCGAAACTTCACAGTTTACCGTTGACTCCCGTTTGATCTGATAAGTCCCGAAACTTCACAGTTTACCGCTGACTCCCGTTTGATCTGATCAGACCCGAGAATTGCAATTCGAATATTTTCGTCTGTTTCTTATTAGAACAAAAGATACCAGTTGAGATACGGTTAAAAATCCGCCCGTCAAATAAAAATAAATCTGACGGCTTTCATTGTCATTGACGACGCCTTACGTCATTTCTGTCAGATGTGGAATGGATTCAGCCGTACGTGAATTCGTGACCACGTATTTATGGTATGATAAGAGTATGGAAAATCTTTATCTACACTTTTATATGCGATTGGTATGAGGTAAATGTAAATGTTAGGTTAGAGTAATTCGGAAAAAAATTCAAGCGTGTTTTGATTAACTTGGAGTTAAAAAAATACGTCTGTACTTCTAAATGAGTGAATGCTCTCTTGTTTCATTTAGTTTTATAGGTAATTTCATTGGCTTTATGTGCCAATAGAGTTTAATGATCTGACTTTATAATTTTATAATATATTTGAGTTTATGTGCGCTTGCGTACGCCGCGCTACTGGCTCGACGCCGAATCTTCGCCCGGCAAAAATGACATGGAAGTCGAGGCAGGCCTTCGTCACTCGCTCAATAGTCCAGGAAACGAGGAAATTCCTTGTATGGGCTCTTCGGACTAATTCCTCTGTCGCTGAAACTTTGCAGTGTGATAGAGTAGTGTTTAAAATATACGTTTGACAAATTATCTAGGATTTTTGATGTTTGGAAGTTAGGTATTAAAATGAATGAATGCCTAAAAATGAAAATCGCTTATAACTGCTGATGAAAAATTGCTCCGTCCGAAATTCCTTCGGTATATGATATTATATATTAATAAGAGAATATATTAACATTATCTAGGAAAATTTCGATTTCGAATAGGCAGAAATTTGAAAATATCTATTTTGTATCACAACTTCTTCAGAAAAATTGCTCTGTCAATTTGAATTTTTTTATATGTCTTAATTTATTTAAATATATCGCTTTTGACAATTATCTAGGAAATTTTCCATATCGATCACACCTTTACAGATTTTCGGCAATAATTCACTGTGAAAAATTGCTCCGTCCGAAATTCCTTCGGAATATGATATTATATATTAATAAGAGTATACATACAACATTATCTAGGAAAATTTCGATTTCGAATAGGCAGAAATTTGAAAATACCTATTTTGTATCACAACTTCTTCAGAAAATTGACCATATAAATGCCAAAAGGCACCAACCCACAAATTGGTTAAAAATGAGTTAAATATACCAATCGAGAGCTAATCAACCCTCTATTTTTTGCAGAAAAGACCCAGGCAGGCTACTTGGTATATACTAATAGGTTTCTACACATTCGTCCGCCCAATTGAGGTATATCGCAACAGCAGAACAGAATTATGCTACTTGGTACTAGCTAACTGGTCAGATTTTTTTTTTGCGTAAAAGATCCAAGCGAGATGGACTTTTTTGTTTTTAATGAAGTACGCTAAAAGTATTTATCAAAACAGAGCCAAGATATCTGGTTCTTTTTGGCATTATATAATAAAAACAAACTGTATATCGCAAAGTGGAACCAATTTATGTGGTTCTTTTTGGCATTTATAATAAAAACAAACGGTATATTGCAAAAATGGAATCAATTTATGTGGTTGGTTTGCCTTTGGGGACCTATAGTGAGTCTTATTTCATTGGAAATAAGAGTTCTTTTTCTAAAAATAAAATCAAACATGTCTACGTTCTATGAAACAGAACGCCTAATAATAAATAAGTTCAGTTCAGTTCACTACCGCGACGAATGTGTCAGTTCACGACCGCGAAGTTTTTTTTTTTTTTTTTTTTTTTATGGAACCTGACTCGGTTGGCCACATCACCTACAACATCCGTGATGTCAGCCCATAACACAGGGTGAACTAGGTGCCATGTCAGTGCTTCCCTTCATTTCATGTCGGCTACACTAAACTGGACGGAAAACACGAACTATTTACATAGCCGTTTCGACCGACGTTTCGTTCAGTGCGGTGGTACCAACCCGGCCGGGATAAACCCTACCACCTAGTAAGGTAAGAAGGGAAGGGACCTACAGTTTAACGTGGAATCCGAACCACGGTCAGCCTCCAACGGTCGAGCGGTCACCCATCCAATCACTGACCGCGCTCAGCGTTGCTTAATAACAGTTGACTAACCAACCGCGCCACTGAGCTACCGAGGCTGACGAATTTTCTTATCCCTTAGTCGACTTTTACGACATGCGACGGGGAGAGATGCTGTGGGGCTATTCTTTTTAAGTACCGACCCCACACGGTACAAGTAAAGTAAATTGCTGTTTTCGACGTGGCTCAATGTACCTACTACGTAGTGATCGCGACATATCGTCAGAGTGTAGTTCGACGTCGTCGTCCAAGCAGGTGCCTACGCCGCGCCGCCTAACGTAACCATTGAAGATAGAATAGAATAGAATAGAATATTTATTTGTATAACATATACAAGTCACAAACTAACATTCACACATTTTAAAATTTTTCTATTTAGAAAATAAAATAATATGAAACATAATAAATGAATCCTATTAAAATTAAAATTATTAATAATAGAAATCCGATATAAAAGTCACACGTGCCTCCTGGGTGGTGCCAAATGAACAGCAATCAGCGTGTGGGAGATCTTCGGATCGGCTGGGTTCGCCACCACACCCCGGGAGAAACAATTACACCGGCATAACAGTTCGCTGTGTTCCGGTGTACTTCCCGGGGACCCAGTAGCAGGTGGGGTTGGCTGTGGTGAGGAGTAGGCCAGTGATCCCGACGCGGATTCGCTGTTCAGAGGTGACGCATCGACACGGTTGACAGGGAGACCCGGTTAAACGGTTATTCCGCTGGTCGCCCGCCGGGTAGTACAGGAGCCCAATCGCGTCTAACCAACGCGAGAGGCTGCCCCGGTCAACCGGCGCATAATCCCGGAGTGGTCCGTCGTGCCGGTTGGTGACCGGAGTAGGGGTTCCGGCGGCCACTTCCGGGGGGGACCGGGGGCCTTTCCGTCTTCCGTGTCGGCGCAACACTAACCTGAGTAGTAAGCGATGAAGTTAGGGTCCACGCTTTGCCCGTGAATCACCACAGCCACCCTTTCATGCTCTTTCCCTCCCTCTTACAAAAATCATGGCAGCGAAAAAAAAGGAAAAAAAGGTTCAATCAGCGGTGCACACCCTTACACCACTATTTAGCGTTGACTCGACCAACGTGCGGGGGTTGCATACCAATTTGAATGCCGTCCATCACCACCTGGAGACGAAGAAGCCGGCCTTGCTTTTCCTGACGGAATCACAAATATATCGACCTGCACTACCCCGGCTACACCCTGGAAGAAGCCTTCCGGTCGCGAGCCGGGGTTTGCTTGTTTGTCAGGGCAGATATTTGCTGTCGTCGCCTGCGCTGCCTTGAGGACTCCGAGCTATCAGTACTTTGGGTCCACGAGGATCTGGGAACGGTCTCGCGGGTGTACGCCTGTCTGTACAGGTCGCACTCTGGTGATGCAGAGACAGCTCGGTTATTTGAGTACCTGAGTGGAGCGGCAGACAAAGTCCAAGAGCGGTTCCCTACCGCGGATTTGGTTCTTCTTGGAGACTTCAATGCCCATCACGAGGCATGGCTAGGCTCCAGGAGAACTGACTTTGCGGGGAGAGCCGCCTACGACTTCGCCCTGACGCATGACCTGTCTCAACTGGTAGACCAGCCCACCAGGCTGCCAGATATAGACGCTCATGAACCCTCTCTGCTGGATCTTCTGCTGACAACGAACCCCACTGGATATAAGGTCGCAGTGAGAGCCCCGCTGGGTTCCTCTGATCATTGTTTAGTGTGGTCCACGGTGCCATCTTCGCCTCCTCAGTCCCGTACTGGAGGAACGCGTCGAATTTGGCACTACGCGTCAGCAGATTGGGATGGGATGCGAGAACACTTCGCATCCTACCCTTGGAGAGAGATCTGCTTCAGTTCGGGCGATCCGTCGCAATGCGCTAATACCGCTGCCGAAGTGGTTCTGGGGGCAATGGAAATGTTTATTCGCAGCGCCTCTGTCTACCTCGGTGGTAAAAGCCAACCATGGTACAGCCGCGACTGTGCTGATGCTGTCGCAGCTAAATGCGCAGCTTATCGGGCATGGTCGCGCGCTCGTGCCGGACGTGATCCGAACGCATCCTAACTGAAGAAGGAATACAACCGCCTCTCCAGATCCTGCAAAAAGGTTATTGCCAGGGCCAAATTTGACCACATCGGCAGAATCGGCGATAGACTGAACCAGCACCCAACTGGGAGCCGTGAGTTCTGGTCTCTCGCTAAATATGTCGAGTCAAATTTCTGCCGCTCCTCTCTTCCACCTCTGCAGTGTCCTGGAGGCTCACTTGTCCACTCCGCAAAGAAGAAAGCCGACTTACTGGTATCTCTCTTTGCGGGGAACTCCAACCTGGACGATGGGGGTGCCACTCCCCCATCCATACCTAGGTGTGAGAACTCCATGTCGGAAGTGCAGTTTCGACAATGGACTGTACGGGCGGAACTTCTCTCCCTAGACGTCAGGAAGGCGAGTGGGCCGGATAGGATTCCTGCATTGGTGTTAAAAAGGTGTGCTCCCGAGCTGGCCCCAGTGCTGACGCGCCTATTCCGTCTCTCCTACTCCAATTGCCGTGTGCCGGCGGCCTGGAAATCTGCGTTTTTGCAAGCGGTCCCTAAAAAGGGTGACCGCTCAAACCCGTCAAACTACCGACCTATAGCGATTACCCTTTTCTGTAAGGTGATGGATCGCATTATCAATACGCAGCTCATGAAGTACCTGGAGACGAATGACCTCATCAGCGATCGGCAATACGGCTTCCGGCCAAAACGATCTGCTGGTGATCTCCTAGCGTACGTCACTCACCTTTGGGGGGAATCGCTTGACGGTCATGGTGAATTGATGCTACCTATTTTAATTTTGAATTTTAATTTATTTTAATTTATTTTAATTTTATTTTAATTTAATTTTAATTTTATATTTTTTTATATTGACATAATTGAATTTTTAACCTTTGACAATTCTATTGATGCGAAGTATTTTAATTTAGCTCTAGTTTTAATTGCCTTTCATGCACAAAACAGTTTTTTTTTTCTCTGTATTCTTATAATTTTTAGTTATGTACCTATATTATTGCTAATTATTAGTCCCTTACCATGGCTAGACCCAGACAGTTTCAATTGTAAATTTGGTAAACTAAAATGTGACGAACTCAAGTGTACCGATGGTACCTAAGATGGAAATGAATAAATGAAAAATGAAATGAAAAATACTTGGCAATTGGCCTTGATATTGCCAAGGCATTTGATCGGCTTTGGCACAAGTCGCTCTTGGGCAAATTGCCGGCTTACGGACTTCCTTCTGGCCTCTGTGACTGGGTCGCCGACTTCCTACATGGGCGTAGCATTCAGGTCCTAGTGGACGGTTGCTCGTCGGACGCCATGTCAGTGAACGCCGGCGTACCACAAGGATCTGTGTTGTCACCCACGCTGTTTCTTCTGCATATCAATGATATGCTGTCTCTGGGCAACATACATTGTTATGCGGATGACAGTACGGCACACGGATCGTACACCAGTCACCCTTCAGCCAGTCGGGATATTGTGGATGAGAAGAGGCGAAGACTTGTGTCTGAGCTCGAACACACACTCGGCTCTATTTCCGAATGGGGCCGTAGCAATTTGGTCGAGTTCAACGCTTCCAAGACACAAGTTTGCGCGTTAAGTGCGAAGAGAGCGGCGTTCACACCGGCTCCTTCATTCCAAGGCACGTCGCTTAAATTAAGCGAACACCTCGGGGTCCTCGGAGTCGAACTGTCGCACGACTTGAACTTTCGTCGCCATATCGAGGGGAAGGCCAAGCTGGCTTCTAAAAAGCTGGGCGTACTCAATAAGGTGCGACGGTACTTCACGCCGGACCAAAGGCTGCTTTTGTATAAATCGCAGATCAGGTCCTGCTTGGAGTACTGCTCGCACCTGTGGGATGGCTCTGCCAAATACCAGCTTGCGCCTCTGGACTCGATCCAGCGTCGAGCCGTGCGACTAGTGGGTGACCCCGCAGTGTCCCGCGATCTGAAACCACTGCAACACCGTAGGGATGTCGGCTCCCTAAGTGTGTTCTATCGCTTATTCCATGGGGAGTACTCGGAGGAGCTGTTTAACGCAATCCCGCCGTCCCCTGTCCATCTCCGCACCACATGAACTGGGCAGGGATTGCATCCCTATACGCTGGACTTACCGCGGATGCGTACTAATCGATTCTGCAGATCATTCCTCTACAGAACCGGTAAACTCTGGAATGCTCTCCCTGCTAATATATTTCCCCCCAAGTACAGTCTCGGGTCCTTAAAGAGGGGCGTGAATGGGCACCTGTCAGGCCGGCATGGCATTCGCAACCCCCGCATACGACCGAATGTCCATGGGCGTCGTTAGACACCTTATGGGTGGCTCGGCGCCATATATCGCGCTTTCAATAAAAAAAAAACGTTCCTCCATTCTCTTCGCCTCAAGACTCTACCTGCAGCGGTCTTCATGCAAGAAGCACACAGCGCCTCCTGGCGGAAAGGAGAAGAGTCCGGTTGCCTAGGCGACGGACTGTTGTGATCTGACACGTCCGAAAATACAAGCGGGAGCGGGCGGTTTTGTTCAAACATTTTGCTCTGGAAAAGATAAAATCCACCCTGATCGAGCGCGGCGCGGGCTCTCAGGGCTTGTTGCGACCTAATACGGCATAAGTATAGTGAGTGTAGTTTCCGAAGTGTGTGCGTAGCTGGGCCCAGCAGATCCTCGGACACCGGGACGTTTCCGTGCCGATCGACGACCACCACCTGAAGGACCGAGCTATCGAAGGTGCGGCTGCGGGCGGAGACATCAACATCCAGGTAGGAGGTACCACACCACCACACACTTTGCGCTACACCTCGAAGCTAGTCCGACGAATCCCGACGCTGCTCAGAAGGAGTCCAACGTTTCTCTGTGTTCCCCCGACGCCATCCAGACGCAGTCCGACATCTACGTGAGCTCGGAAGCTAGTCCGACGAATCCCGAAGCTGCTCAGAAGGAGTCCAACATTGCCCTGCGTTCCCACGACGCCATTCAGACGGAGTCCGACATCTAAGTGAGCTCGGAAGCTAGTCCGACGAATCCCGACGCTGCTAAGAAAGAGCCCGACATTGCCCTGGGGTTCGCCGACACAATACAGACGGAGCCCGACATCCAAGTAAGCCTCAAAGCTAGTCCGACGAATCCCGACGCTGCTCAGAAGGAGTCCGACACTGCCCTGCGTTCCCCCGACGCCACCCAGACGCAGTCCGACATCTAAGCGAGCTCTGAAACCAGTCCGACGAATCCCGACGCTGCTCAGAAGGAGTCCGACACTGCCCTGCGTTCCCCCGACGCCATCCAGACGCAGTCCGACATCTAAGCGAGCTCCGAAACCAGCCCGACGAATCCCGACGCGGCTCAGAAGGAGTCCGACACTGCCCCTGCGTTCCCCCGACGCCATCCAGACGCGGTCTGACATCTAAGCGAGCCTCGAAGCCAGTCCGACTAATCCCGACGCAGCTCGGAAGGAGCCCGACACTGCCCAACGTCCCCCGACGCCATCCCGACGGAGCCCGATACTGCCCTGCGTTCCTCGACGCCATCCAGACGGAGCCCGACACCTAAGCGAATTTCCGAAGTCAGCCAGACGGATCCAGACGCTACGCCAAACTAATCCTATCACGAAGCGCAAAATAAGATCTGAACTGACTGATAGATAACAGTAGACAACACCCGTCGCCGCCGCGTAAACCAGCCTCGGGGAAACTTGTAAAAGTCCCAATCGTCTCTTATTTACCCTATTTCACCCCTTATGAAACTATCAAACCCAGAATATGAGTACCGCTGCGGTGACGGCGTGATATTGCATGTGCACAGTCGCACCCCCACCCAACTACAGTCCACCCACTAACACCACGGGGTGAGAACGACTGTTGCGTACAGCGGCCCCATTCGGAAATAGACCGAAGCGTTTGTTTGAGATCAGACACAAGTCTTCGCCTCTTCATCCACAACATCCCGTCTGACTGAAGGGTCACTGGTATAGGATCCATGTGCTGTACTGTCATCCGCATAACAATTTATGTTGCCGAGTGGCAGCATGTCATTGATATGCAGAAGAAACAGTGTTGGTGACAAGACAACACAGATCCCTGCGGTACGCCGGCATTCACTGACAGGGCGTCCGAAGAGCAACCGTCCACTAGGACCTGAATGCTACGCCCATGTAGGAAGTCGGCGACCCAGTCGCAGAGGCCAGAAGGAAGTCCGTACGACGGAAGCTAGCCCAGAAGCGATTTGTGCCAAACCTGTAGAGGTGGAAGGGAGGAGCGGTAGAAAATCGATACGACAGATTTGGCGAGAGACCAAAACTCACGGCTCCCAGTTGGGTGCTGGTTCAGCCTATCACCAACTCTGCCGATATGCTCGAATTTGGCCCTGACGATAGCCCTCTTGCAGGATCTGGAGAGGCGGTTGTATTCTTTCTTCAGTTCGGATACATTAGGATCGCGTCTGGCACGAGCGCACGACCATGCACGATAAGCTGCGCCATTAGCTGCGACAGCTTCACCACAGTCGCGGCTGTACCAGGCCTGGCTTTTACCACCGAGGCGCACGAGGGCGCTGGGAATGAACATTTCCATTCCCCCCAGAACCACCTCGGCTACGGCATTGGCGCATTCTGCCGGAATGCGCCAATGCCGTAGCCAAGGTGTAGATCATCCGAGGTGTAGATCATCCGAACTGAAGCATAGCTCTCTCCATGGGTAGGATGTGATGTATTCTCGCATCCCGTCCCAATCCGCTGACACGTAGTGCCAAATTGGACGCATTCCTCCAGTACGAGACTAAGGAGGCAAAAATGGCACCGTGGACCCCACTAAACAGTGGTCAGAGAAGCCAAGAGGAGTGCTCACTGTGACTTTGTATCCAGCAGGATTCGTCGTCAGCAGAAGATCCAGCAGAGAGGGTGCATGACCGTCCATGTCTGGCACTTTGGTAGGTTGGTCTATCAGTTGAGGCAGGTCATGCGTCAGGGCGAAGTCGTAGGCGGCTCTCCCCTCGAAGTCAGTTCTCCCGGAGCCCAGCCACTCCTCGTGATGGGCATTAAAATCCCCAAGCAGAACCATATCCGCGGATATATATATATATAGGGAAACTACATGCCTTCATCTGCCGCTCTACTCAAGTGCTCGAACAATCGAGCTGTCCCCGCGTCGTCTGAGTGCGACCTGTAGATACTTACAGGCGGACACACGCGACTCCGTCCCCAAGTGAACCGATTGTGATGATTCTTTTTTTATTTGAAAGCTGGTGCTTTCCGCGTGGTCCCATTTCAATTTCATCAAGATCGGATTGGAAAGCGAGGCGGATTCGCGAAGCCAAAAGCCGAGCGATTCCGCCGAGTACATTAATAGCAAAAAATTACTAAAAAAACTTAAATAAAAAACTATTAAAAAAAATATAAAAACCGCCTTCAAAAATGTATTAAATAAAAAAAATCGAACCCTAGAGTTGAAGGCGGTGCAAGCAAAAATAACCGACCGCCTTCAACTCCAGGGTTCGATTTTTTTTTAATTTCATACATTTTTGAAGGCGGTTTTTAATTTTTTAAATCGTTTTTTTACAAAAATGTATACACTTTATTTACATACAGACTGTACGTGCATGAAATATGTTTAATAAGTTGTTTCGACATACTGTCATACAAATTAAATTACAGAACGAAAGTTAAATTTTAAAAGTTCCTAATACTATATAGATAGGCCCTACATTTTCGTTCCATAGGCGGCAGGACGGCGCGGCGGAGCGGCGTTGTAGTGGGACGACAGAGGTGGCGGGCGGAATAGCGAGCCGCGAGCATCGACGACGCTCGCGTGTCGTCTCGTCGGTCGCGGTGCGGGACGATGAGCTGCTGGCGCGCGGGCGGGCGGGCTTATTCTTCCCCACTCCCCGCAGCCCTCCCGCACCCCGAGTTCAGTGTAGTGCGAGCGCGCGCTTTTTAAACGTTGTTTTATTATATTGCGATACTCGAAACTACTCGAAAGTTCATGTTTAATGGAGAAATTTTATTGGATAATATACAATTATATTATATTTTGATGTTCTGTGTCTAATAAGTTAATAAAAACAGACGAAGCAATTTTTCACAGTGCTTGGGTTATTGCCAAAAATATGTAAAGGTGTGATCGATAAGGAAAATTTCCTAGATAATTGTGAAAAGCGATATATTTAAAGAAATTAGGAGATGAAAAAAAATAAAAATTGACAGAGTAATTTTTATAGGTATTTTCAAATTTCTGCCTGTTCGAAATCGAAATTTTCCTAGATAATGTTATATATATACTCTTAATAATATATAATATCATATTCCGAAAGAATTTTGGACAGAGCAATTTTTCACAGCGAATTATTGCCGAAAATCTGTAAAGGTGTGATCGATAAGGAAAATTTCCTAGATACTTGTCTAAAGCGATATATATAAATAAATTAAGACATATAATAAAATAAAAATTGACAGAGCAATTTTTCTGAAGAAGTTGTGATACAAAATAGGTATTTTCAAATTTCTGCCTATTCGAAATCGAAATTTTCATAGATAATGTTATGTATATACTCTTATTAATATATAATATCATATACCGAAGGAACTTCGGACGGAGCAATTTTTCACCAGCAGTTATAAGCGATTTTCATCTTTAGGTATAAATACCTAACTTCCAAACATAAAAAATCCTAGATAATTTGTCAAACGTGTATTTTAAACCCTACTTTATCACACTGCAAAGATTCAGCGACAGAGGAATTACGTCGAGTGGAAATGCTTTATTGATTGGAGTACAAGGTCGCGAGTTAAATGCCTACCGCTTGGCGTAGCGGCTAATCTACAATTAACAGTGGGCTGCCGCTATCCAGCAAGACCGGGCGCGTGGCGCTTTCGAATTTAGAAAATGTCGAAATCACGTAAATATTGTGCAGTGGACGGGTGCAAAAGTCAACAGACAAATGAAAACTTGTCTTTTTTTTCATTGCCGAGAGACGAAGAAAGGTAAGTGTTTTGTTTAGTAGCATTTTGATTTATTTCTAGTAATTTATTTATTCATATAGTAGGAGGTCATTGATTTAAAATGATATTATTATATTGCCAATAACATTAGTTAGATAACGCCGAACAGCGTGGCGTGTATGGCCTAATTCGTATAAGGATAATAGGTACATTGTAGATGATCATTGATCATTAAATTTATTGATCAAACAAAACTATCACTGGAAGGTTGCACGCAATGCACGCTTCGATGCGAGAAACTAATTGTGACGCTAACGCATGCATGAATTTGTTCGCATGAATTTGCCGTAGCTAAATATCATATCGTTGGTAGCAAGAACGATAAAAGTTGGTAGGTATCATCTTCATTTTATTCCTTACAATAAGACAGCACAAAGACATAGCCCTTAACGCGCTGAACGACGCGCTTTCGAGATAGAGTTACACGACAGAAAGAGAAGCGAAATGTAGGCGGTTATCGTGGTTAGGCATGCAGCTCTGTGCGAGTCAATTTGTACTTTATCGCGTCGTCGCAGAGTAGCTATTTCTTTGTGAGTGTTTGTACAGAGCAGCTTCTGTACGGAGTACTCTTTTCTATTTTGTGGTCGAGGGGTAAGTATATTTAAAGGTTCCGGAGCCAATGGGATGCACTTCATGTAATAAAAAGTTTTATGATACTTACTCCTATTTCATTAATGTATTATTTGGTTTAACAAAAGTTGCATTACAAATTTAAAAAAACCCCGACTTTTAAAAAGTCAAAAATAATTTCCGTTTACTTACTTAAAGGAGTCGGGGGACAGCTGAGTAAATACCCGCGCAGCTCAAAATTTTATATTTTACAAAATTTTTTTTTTTTATTACTTAATTACTTGATCTGAAACATAGCTGAGAACCATCCCGATTATACCAGCTTTCTAATAAAAAAACCGCATCCAAAGCGGTCCATCCGTTTGGGAGCTACGATGCCATAGACAGACACACCCATACACACATACGCACACCCTTACATACACCCTTACACACATACGTACACACGTCAAACTTATTATAAGACCCCTCTTTTTGCGCTGGAGGTTAAAAATGTAAGTAAACAGTGTATCAGAAATTCTCATAATTTTATACTTGCTGTATAATTTTATTTTTTTACATTTAATAATAAATCCTTACACTCAAACCACAGCGCCAGATACTGCAATACCTTTTTAATGAACTTACATAGTTCCTCTTCATCTCAGTGATTAAATAAACAGTTTGTATCGTCTGCAAACATTAGGATGAGTGAACCGAGTTGCATGCGGTTTTTTTAAAAAACCAAGTGCGGGCCGAACTCGCGCACCGAGGGTTCCGTATCGGCATCTCATGGTTAGCGCCTCTCACGCCATCTAGGGCGTGTTATGAAATGCTTTATATTAGTTAAATGTCATGATTAGATAAAATGCTTCACACTCTATTCGCTAGATGGCGCGCGCGCATACACTTTTACTCCCGTGAATTTTTTACTTTTTCTTATTAGGGTTCCGTAGTCAACAAGGAACCCTTATAGTTTCGCCATGTCCGTCCGTCCGTCTGTCCGTCTGTTCTGTCCGCGGCTTAGCTCAGAGACCCTTAGTACTAAAAAGTTGTAAGTTGGTATGGGTATACATATTAATAACGCCGACAAAGTCGTAAAATAAAAATTTTTAAATAATTTTTTTTAGGGTACCTCCCCTACACTTAAAGTGGGGATGATTTTTTTTTTCACGTCTACCCCATCGTGTGGGGTGTCCTTGGATAGGTCTTTGGAAAGTATTCCCGGTTTGTGAAAAGCATTTTTCGATTTAGGGATCCGTTTGCGAATTATTAAGCTTTTAAGTGATAATTTTTGTTAGAGCCAAGTGTCCCCCCCCCCCCTGCCAGCTAAACGGTTTTTATTAGATATCTGAAAAATTCAAAGCAGTAGCATATATATCGAAATTAAAAGGAAAACTATCACAGCTAAGTAGGCTGTACAGGTTGACGAGTAATAGTCGACCAAGTTATAAATGTACGGACGACAGCCATCATTTCACTGTTGAAGAACTTTTTCAAATTAACATTCATTTATTTCCCCTACAAAATTATACAAATATTCAAATAATTTATTTTGATAGGGTTCCGCAACTACGGAACCCTACACTGCGCGTGGCCCGACACGCACTTGGCCGCTTTTTATTATTTGTTGTTATATCGGCCATAATAAATAACACATTTATTTTGTGAAAATTTCAACGGGCTACCTAATACCTATTACGGTTCAAGAGATACAGCCCTCGGACAGACAGACAGACGGACGGACGGACGGACAGACAGACAGACAGACAGACGGCGTAGGCTTAGTAATAGGGGCCCGTCGTACCGGATACGGAACCCTAAAAAGCTTCAAATAAAAGTTAAATTACAAATTTAAAAAACTCACGACCCATAAAAGTCAAAAATTATTTCCGTTTACTTATTCAAGGAGTCGGGGGACGGCTACGTAAATAAAATATAAAAACTCAGAGCTGCGCGGGAATTTACTTAGTGGTCGGTCCCCCAAGCGGCCAACATAGCAATACAGTCACTCGTACATATTGCGCGGTACGATTACGCTGAGCGCTGCAGCCGGGGCGGCGGGGGCGGCGGCGGCGCGGGCGCGGCGGCGCGACGAGCTCACAACACTTTGGCTTGGCCTGATCTTGCGCAACTATGAGTACAACGAGCCCAAACGAGGCGACAGTCATAATGAGTCGATCCCACTTGTGTCTCAATTTCTTTTTATGACCACCCAAGACAGTCTAACTTTGTCAGCCTCGGTAGCTCAGTGGTGCGGTCAGTCGACTGTTGTTAAGCAACCCTGAGCGCGGTCAGTACTTGGATGGGTGACCGCTCGACCGGTAGAGGCTGACCGTGGTTCGGATTCCGCGTAAAACTGTAGGTCCCTTCCCTTCTTACCTTACTAGGTGGTAGGGTTTATCCCGTCCGGGTTAGTACCACCGCACTGAATGAAACGTCGGTCGAAACGACTATGTAAATAGTTCGTGTTTTCCGTTCAGCTCAGTGTAGCCGACATGAAATGAAGGGAAGCACTGGCATTGCACCTATTTCACCCGGTGTTATGGGCTGACATCACGGATGTTGTAGGTGATGTAGACAACCGTGTCAGTTTCCAATAAAAAAAACTTGTTCTTTAACTAGGCTCGTAACGATTAGACTGCGACGGGGAAGTGTAGGTATATTCAAAAATGGCATGTCATACATTCTTCACTAGATTCATCAATTAGGGAATCTATAGGGTGCCCCAGTTCGACCGGACTTGCTATCCACCGCGGGATTCCTCGTTGAATGATGATGATGATGATGATGATGATGAACTTAAAAAAAATATTAAGCTAAATAAGCTCAGCAAAATGTTTTCCTTGACTCGTATTTTTCGAGATGATCGCCATTAAAAGGTCAGTTTCCGATGTTGGACATGGCTTTGGCGACCCTTTCCTTATGTATAAAACCTCGATTATCTCGAAAAATATGAGTACTAGGAAAAAGTGCTATTGAGCTTTTATGAAGCTTTTTAAATTGGGAATCCTGTGGCGGTAAGAAAATCCTAGGACTGGGACAATCTGTGTACATAAAGCAGCATAACGTGCCTAATGGTTTTTTTATATCCCTTATATTTTTTTCTAATACGTACAAAAATAACTATGACACACGCTGTAAGAATAATGTACAATTAATAAGACATAGATTACCCAAAACGTCAAAAAGCTTTATCTGTAATAGTGTTAGATTTTATAATAAACTGTCTTCTAACATAAAACAATTAGATGACAATAATTTTAAACGACGGATTAAACTAATGTTAATTGAAAAGAGTTATTATACTGTTAAGGATGCGTTAACTGACCGTAATTTTATATAAGAGTTTGACTACTGTTTTTCCCACTAACAACTTTGACAATTGGATACACTTTGTATCATTAGATTTTTAATATGACTTATTACATTTCTTTGTAATAAACGTAAACTAATTGTTTTTATTTGACTTGATATTATGAAGTATCAAAATTGACGATGGCACTATACACCAGATATAGGTAATGTAAATAGGCAGAGTGGTCAGATTCTTGAGTGTTCATGCTTATGCTGTAAATATTAATGTTCTTGTGAGCGGTAATATGCGTTAATTATTGTAAATTACTTGAATTATAATACTTATATATAAGGTACTAACAAAACATTGTGACTTGCGAAGTTTGTTTGTCAGTTCTTCTTCGCATTGAATTTAGAACTGGCGGAATTTTCGACATGTCCAAGCGTAGGTTACCTACCTATGGATGAAATTATACAATAAACAATAAAAGAAAAATAAATAATTCTTGTTCTTATTATTACATTACATAACATTTACTTTGTTGGCAATATTTGGTCAGCACTCACTCCGTGTGGATGTGATGCGATATGATGTGATGTGATGTGGATGTGATGCGATATGATGTGATGTGATTTTGATGTGTCGTGAGTAAAAAACTACGGCATAGTGGTCGATAGTTAAAATTGTAAATCTTGCATTAAGAAAAACATATTTTTACTGTCGGCTGTCCCTTGACCACCTATCCCTTTCCCCTTATATGTACATTTTTAGTTTTTATTTAATTGTATGTTTCATTTTAGTAACGCCCTAATTAGATGGATAGATAGAAATACTTTATTGCTCCAAAAACATTTTACATAAACAAACAATAAGTAATTTACATGGGGGGCAAAGGCGGACTTATCCCTTACAGGGATTTCTCCCAGTCAACCTTTGGATGTTTGAGAGTCGTATGTCGTGAGATATACGTAGGTAGTAGCAAAAGACTTGAGTGTGGGAATGTAAAATATAATATAAGGAAATTAACAATGATAAACTATAATATACACTACGTATATATAAGTACGTACTAGTTAATTAAACGTATAAATTACTATTTATAAATTTAATTGAATACATATGAATTACAGTTTATATAATACATAATACCTAAATATATACACATATAATTATTAAGTATATACTATGTTGGTTTCTCACAATAATATGCATAACATTATTTTATTTTAGGGACAGGCATATTTAACATTATTTGCAATTTCGCCTTTAGGTACAATGTCGATGTTTCGGTACATTTATTTTACCTCCTCAACAAGCATGTGCTGTGCGTGCGAGTCAACATTGACGTTTGTCTGGTTGCACGAAACTTTGCTTTAGACGACTTCAATGCACGAACGTCATGGAAATTATTTATCTATTTCTATGCAACGTGAATTAGTTTATTTGCTATCCTGAGTGCATTGTATCGGATGTCGGGTGACACGGCAGAAATATTTTCCATGACTAAAATTAAATATGTACAAGATGATATTTTAGTCTATAGTAATGCAATTTAATGTCATTTTAAATTTAGTTGTAAATATGTACCTTGTAAAATATAATTATGATTTTTATTAATAATTTAGAAACGTATTGTTTCAAAACCATAATTATATACATACACGTAATAATAAAATTATGATGAAACTATAAGTTTTGTTCACTCACATAGAGTATTAAAAGAAGATACAATATACAGGTATTACAAATTATTTCCATCCATTCGTCATCATCATCCAGATGAAAGCGCGCTTTCACTGCGGCGCAAGCGCAGTTTGCAATAATCCTATCCACCACCAATTAAAATTGGCAGAGTGAATCTTCAAAGCAGAAAAGGTCCTAATGCCAAAGGGCAAACAAAAGGTTTTGTTTAAGGTTGATTTAAGTGCTATTTGTTACGTTTCACTAACATTCCTTGTGGCACAAAGGTCTTCTCGATCAAGAGCGGGCGAGTAGTGAACAATAGAAGCGGAATTTTATTCGAGTAGGTTACCGTGTTCCTAATGATACATTCTTGTAATAAGTTCAATCGAAAAGTGTTTAGGTATCAGAGGGCCTAGTCCGAGTTTACGTGACAGCTACGTAAACGTCAAATACCGATCGAATTGAGTTTTTATGTATGGAGCTCTCTAGTGGCGCCGCGGTGAGCGTATTGTGCTCCCATACATAAAAACTCAATTCGATCGGTATTTGACGTTTACGTAGCTGTCACGTTAACTCGGACTAGGCCCTCTGTAGTTCATCCTCAGTAGTTGTAGAGCTTGCCTACAACTGATGACGCCACAACAAACGTTTTCTAAGTGAAAAAAAAATCAATATTCAAAATGTTTAGAATACAAGACAACTACTAAGTGCTATACGCTTGAGTGGAAACCGACATTTTGATTTTTTGTTTTTATTATGTTCTAAGACCAAAACAAAGAATATTATTATACGTGTTAAAATGTAGTGACTCACGTGTACGAGCGCCATAATGGTCGACAGGGGGTGGTGCGGGCGGCGCGGCGACCGGTCGCGAAATGCGCGCGAGCAACACTCTTACTCCGACCTCCGACTCCGAGTAACGAGCCACACTTGCCGGTCGCTGTTAGCCTCCGCTCCGGCGGCGGTGGGGCCTTGATAGAATGCAGGCCGTAGTGAGCCGTGAGCCGGTAACATTATTATAAAACCTGATTGCTCGGCATTGGCCTGGGGGAAGTTGTACAGTTGTATTTCCGTTGAGCAAAGCTGAATAAACCAATTGTACGTTGTTGCACCGTGTTGTTCTGGTAAGTATTTAAAAAGTATAGTCCCACTGCATCTCTCCTCGTGCATGTCGTAAAATTATACTAAGGAATGAGGACGAGATGTCGCGCTAAAGGGCGACAGAAATTACCACCCACGTCTCACCTTGGCACTATCCTTCTACGCGTCATGCCGTCATTAAGTACCGTGTGGGGCCGGTACTTAAAAAAATAGCCCCACTGCATATCTCCCCGTGCATGTCGTAAAAGGCGACTAAGGGATAAGGACAAGATGTCGCGCTAAAGGGCGAAAGGCTAGCCACCTCTCACCTTGGCGCGGTCCTTCCACCTTGTCATGCAGCAGGTGGGTCTTCGTGCCTCACTTGCTGCTTGATAGTTATCTTGTCCGTATACTGTGCTAAACGTGGTGGTCGGTGTTGTGCTTTAATTTACCAGAGTACTTATGGGAGTGAAAGTTGGGTATGGCAGGCGAAGCATGAGAGCAGGATAAATAATGTCGAAATGAGCGCGTTGAGAGGAGTATGTGTGGAATAGGAGGAGTATGTGTGTCTGTAGAATGGATGATAGGAGACTAATGAAAGAAATCTATGGAGCGAATGTTAGTGGAAGAGTCGGGAAGGGTCGCCCTAGACGCACGTACCAGGACCAGATCGGGCATGTGCTCGAAAAGGGTCAGGTGCGTAGTACCCGTAACCGACGAGCATGTATGAAGAACATGAGTGGAAGAGGCGGCAAAAGTGTGTCAGGATCGTGGCGCGTGGGGCTTGGGTTGTTTGCGTGGGTTGGGTCCGTTGTCTTTGCCTGCCCCACTGGCAGGCAGGCAGGCGTGACGTTATGTATGTGTATGTATGTATGAACTTATAGCACAACACCGATTACTCTGCTTACCCTGATTGTCGGGATACAAAAGCGTGAGTTATGTATGTATGTATGTATGAGTCATGCAGTAGATGAGACTTCGTGCTTACTTTCTGCTTAACAGTTAGCTTGTCCTAACTTCGCTGGGCCTGGTTGGTGGTCGGTGCTGTGCTGTAATTTGCATATATTCTCATCATCCTTTCCTCTTTTTAACATTGGAAATGTTTTTTCGATCGCGTTGGTAGGGGGCCGTTTTCAGCGAAAGTGCGACATCGCTCTGGTGTCGTCAATTTTGGCTACGCGGGTCAATGGGTTATCAAAAGACGTGTCTTGACGAGATCTACAAGATGGTGTGAAAAAATGTAAAAAAAGTCTTAAACTTTTTCGAAAAAGTGCAAAAACGTCGAAAAATTACGTGATTTTTTTGCGACTTCTCAACTTGAATCGACGATATCTCGAAAACGAAAAGCGATATCAAAAAAATTAAAAAAAGCACTCAGGGTATTGAGTTGGGCAAAAAACGGAACCTCGCTATCTGTAATGGGGTTGGAGAAAGCCCTAACCTATATAATATTTTTATATTTGATATTTATTAATTTGTTACTTTAGTTAGTTAGATCTGTTAATTCGTTTGGTTATAAGTATGTTGATATTTAATTAAGAAGACAAATCGTTACACAAACTTATTAATTGTGAGTACTTAATTCTATCTTATAATTTTATGTGTACCTAATAAAAATAATTATTTTGTTTTTTTAAAGAATAAAGATTGTAAAAAATACGTTTTGCCTATGTTCATTTTCAATGTACCCGAAGGTCGTGAGAGGCACGAGATCTGTGAATTTTTTTTATGGAAACTGACACGGTTGGCTACATCACCGAAAACGTCCGTGATGTCAGCCCATAACACCAGGTGAACTAGGTGCCATGTCAGTGCTTCCCCCTTTGATCGTGCCGGCTACACTGAACTGGTCGGAAAACACAAACTATTTACGTTTCATTCAGCGCGGTGGTATCCCCCCTACCACCAAGTAAGATTAGGAGGGAAGGGACCTACAGTTTTACGAGGAATCCGAACCTCGGTCAGCCTCCAACGGTCAGCGGTCACCCATCCAAGTACTGACCGCACCCAGCGTTGCTTAACATTCAATAGCAATAGTTGACTGTCTGCACTCTTTTATGCATTGCCTTTTGCATTTTGAAGTGCAGTATTTTACATGGGTAGGTACTTAATTGAGTTGATTATAAGTGAATATGTTAGGGTGTTGTTGCGAGCCGACATTACCGGATCTACGATGCAGATGCGGTCAGGTAAACGATAAACCTCCTCGAATAAAGTACGTAACTAATGGCGAGGCCGAAGGCCGAGTTCAGTTCAGATAAATGCTATTCTGTCTCGATGAAAGTTAGCAACTAAGGTGTGATTTTAAGTAAGCAATTAAGGGCGAGGCCGAAGGCCGAGCTTCGTTCAATTAACGATATTCTTCTTGACGAAAGTAAGTACCTAAGGGCAAGGCTGAAGGCCGAGCTTCATTCATGTAAACATAAAACCTTCTCGAAGAAAGTAAGTATCTATAAGGACGAGGCCAAAAGCCTAGCTTCGTTCAAGTTAACGATATTCTTCTCGATGAAAGTAAATAAATAAGGGCGAGGCGGAAGGCCGAGCTGCGTCCAGGCATAGTTTAAGAGTTTGTATTAGCACTAGGCTATTTGTTATTTTATCATCATAATCTACTCGCCAAAACAAATATAATTAGCAAAAAAAATCATCTTTCTATGATTTTTAGTTTTCAAGACACATGTTTTTTGCTAATTTCTCGAAACTAGGATCACG
Source organism: Nematopogon swammerdamellus (assembly GCA_946902875.1). Lineage (NCBI taxonomy): Eukaryota > Metazoa > Arthropoda > Insecta > Lepidoptera > Adelidae > Nematopogon > Nematopogon swammerdamellus. The sequence continues at coordinate 8,272,654 of OX336333.1, forward strand.
TCACAAAATACTGTTTGATTAGTTGTTCCTCCCTTCTCCCGCCCTCGCCTCGGGCCTACTTAGATAGAATATAATATCGTTTACGCGAACGCAGCTCGGCGTTCGGCAGCGCAGCGCCCTATCTTACTTTATTTGAGAAGGATTATCATTATTTTACCTGAATCCAGGTCGGCCTTCGGCCTCGCCCTTAGTTACTTTCTTTGAAAAAGTATATGGTTTGGCTGTACGGAGCTCCGCCTTCGGCGTCGCCATTAGTTACATACTGTTCGAGAAGGTTTATTATTATCATTAACCCGAACGCAATTCAGCCTTCGGCCTCGCCCTTAATGACTTACTTTCTTCTTTTGAAATACGAATTTTACGTGAGCGAAGCCGCGGGCAAAAGCTAGTATATCATATATCTTTACATAATTCTTGCAGCACTACAACGTGATCACAGGGCTACCCCGCATGTCGATGGTCGGGAGTCGAGACTCGGGACGGGATACATAGTGTCTGCTATGTATGCAATAGCGTCTTTACCATAAGGGCACACGGGGCACGGGCCCAGGGCCCCCCACATCAAGGGGGCCCCCCGGGCCCCCTTGATGTTGATGAAATTTTTTCCGCCAATATCGCATTAGTTATCATAGGACGCGCCAACTCAGTTTAACAAGAAAAAATTACTCTTTAAAAACTACATTACCAGCGATCGCTTAGTCTTCTATCTATATCTATTCTATACATATAATAAAATCGTAGACTTACCGTGTCTGTACATTAACTATTTTTGCAAAATAATAACAGGGAGACGGAAGGAATTAGTAATAGAACGTAAAAATATAATTTTTGAAATGTTTGTCTGTCGGTTTGTCGGTTTGTTTGTTCGTTTTTGCGCGCAGCACGCAAAATCCACTCATTGGATTAAAAATCTAATTACTAGAAAAAATGAAGCTTTATTCTGAGTAACATTTAGAGTTTATTTCATCAAAATCGACCTACAGAATCAAAAGATATTAAATTTTTAAGTTTAGTTAGAAAATATCTTATAGCACCACGCCATCACCGCGACGCAGCGCCACCGCGTGCAGCGACCCCGCGCCGCGCCGGAAAAGAAACACGGCTACTGTAGAAAAATTTCGTGTGTGCAGTTTTTATCTGTTTTTATAATTTATATTATTAAAAAAAAAACACAGATTCTTTATGATATTTCGACAAATTTGTCGTCTTCAGATAAAATTGTTTATGTCAAATAATACGTCTATGGTTTATATATTTAATAAGTCAAATATTGAATGACAGATGGCGTTGTTATCTGGTAATTACATTTATTACTTCTTTTATCATTTCATTTTATTTTTAGGGTTCCGTATCCGGTACGAGACCCTATTACTAAGCCTACGCCGTCTGTCTGTCTGTCTGTCTGTCTGTCTGTCCGTCCATCCTTCTGTCTGTCCGAGGGCTGTATCTCTTGAACCGTAATAGGTAGCCCGTTGAAATTTTCACAGAATACGTGTTATTTATTATGTTCGATATAAAAACATATAATAGAAATAAGAAAAAGTAAAAAATTCACGGGGGTTCCCATAAAAGAGACCAAAAAGTGTATGCGCGCGCGCCATCTACCGAATAGATTATGAAGCATTTGAACTAATCATGTCATTTAACTAATATGAAGCATTTCATAACACGCCATCTAGATGGTGTGAGTGGCGCTAGCCATGACATGGCGATACGGAACCCTCGGTAGCTCAGTGGTGCGGTCGGTCGACTGTTGATATGCAACCCTGAGCGCGGTCAGTACCTACTTGGATGGGTGACCGCTCCACCGTTGGAGGCTGACCGTGGTTCGGATTCCACGTTAAACTGTAGGTCCTTTCCCTTCTTACCTTACTAGATGGTAGGGTTTATCCCGCCCGGGTTGCTACCACCGCACTGAATGAAACGTCGGTCGAAACGGCTATGTAAATAGTTCGTCTTTTCTGCACAGTTCAGTGTAGCTGAAATGAAATGAAGGGAAGCACTGGGATGGCACCTAGCTCACCCGGTGTTATGGGCTGACATCACGGATGTTGTAGGTGATGTAGCCGAACGTATCAGTTTCCATGAAAAAAAAATGTGTTTTTATCTTAGCGGCTTATGTGCGGCCACGAGGTCTGCTGAACTCTGAAGTGGACGTGGTCGTGCCTTAGGCTTCTGTGGGCTGTGGAGACTGAAGATGAAGGTTTCTGTGGGTTGTGAGGCTGAAGATGAAAACTTCTGTGGGCTGCTGAGACTGAAGATGAAGGCTTCTGTGGGCTGCGTAAACTAAAGATAAAGGCTTCCGTGGGCTGCGAGGCTGAAGATGAAGGCTTCTGTGAGCTGCTGGACTGAAGATGAAGGCTTCTGTGGGCTGCGGAGACTGAAGATTGATGGCTTCGGAGGGGTTTCGGTGAAGCTGTTGCCTGTGAGTTCTGCTGAGCACGAGGACCGCAGGGGTCTGCTGTGTCAGCCGGTTCCTTCTTTGAGTGGAGCTTCTGCATAGGCGCTCCTGAGAGTCCGGGTATCACAGTGGGAGGTTGCTGAGGCTGTGTCAGTTGTCCGATGAAAAATCAGATCGAAGAGAAGCCACCTGCAATCTCGCTGAGGAGGAGGACTTCCAAAGTGGAGTGGCTCCAACCTGTCCCTTCCACGAGTTACAGACTATTATATCAACATCTGTCGTGAATCGAGGAGTTCACCAGATATGGAACTATGAAGAACTTCATCAAGAAGCATAAGAAGAATTAGTATAAATATATACGCATGTAATAAATAGTAAAATAGTATTTAAGTATGTAAGTATTATTAAGAGAAGGCTGTGATCTGAGGCTGTGACTTACTGATTGGTCACTGTCATTGGTTGGGTAGCAGGCTTAGATCTAAGTTTGAGTTGCTTTTCGCACGGTCAGCTATACGTGGCTCTTTCCCGTACTAGTTATTCAAGTAATTTATATGCACACATTCCTGGAAATTCTACTTCTAATATAGTTTACAGGGAAGCGTTATTGTAGATTATAAATTACCATTGGTTGCGGGTTCACTTATGTAGGTCGAATCAAATCTATAACCTGCCCAATTAAAAAACACCAAAACAATTGAATCATACTAACGAACGGACAGACATAGTTACGTTGCGTTTTATATCAGGCTGAGAAAGATCAAGTCCACGCGAACGTAGTCGCGGGCACAGCTAGTTCTATAATAATTGAGTGAATGGAGTATAGTATCAGCTGTCTCAAAGCTGTATTTAGAAAAAATGTTATATATGGCAGCTCAGACGTCAGAAAATTCTCTGATACCCGATAGAAATAAATTCATTACAATTAAACGGTATAATATTAAGGCTTCAATTGATATTCAGTGGCTTCTCATAAGTTTAATAAAGACATTTAAAAAACATTTGTTAAAAAAGTGATTTAGTTGTGTTAACAATGAGATTACATCGGAAAAATTGGCCCCGTAAGCTTACAAAATCACAATTTTTATGTAAAAATGGCATTTAATTATTGTAAAAAAAAATTTCTTTCTAAAGATGGCCCCAAATTATTTTGTGCCCAAGAGCCCCTGCATGGCCTAAGACGGCCCTGTATGTATGTATCTGTATGAGCTTTACGGCACAGCAGTAGGTAATAGAAATACGTGAAAAAGTAGGTATAGTATAAAGAACAATTAGATCGTAAAGGCGTACGTAGGTAGGTACATATCACTAGGAGTTACTAATTCCAGTCAACTTTTCGTGTTATTTTTGTTCTTCATCCATCAAGTAAAGCAAAGTGATATCGATACAAAAGATCAAAAGCACTGATCATTGGTCCGGGGTTGTTCTTTTTTTTTTTTTAATGTTTTAGTATGTTTGTAATACTTACACTAAATAAATAAAAAAAAAGATCACTTGAAACAAGCTTTATTTCTACTTAGTTCTACTTTGAAATCCGAATGCACCAAAAGTCGAAACATAGCCTTGAACCTCATGTTTTGAGAAGTCAATGAACTGAATGAAAAATTGTTCGACAATAAAATTTTCAGTGGCCACCCTCGTGCAAGGTTCATCTTCACACAGTAGCTGTAGGTACCTAACCTAAGATTTTGTCACCCGTCTGGCTTCATGGAATGTTGTTTTGGTTAGTTTTTGCGCCATCTATATCAATATCCTCGTAACTATATATCAGAATCCGCTCGCCAAAGTCATGCTAGCGACTTGCGTGAAACTGTCTACTTGGTGAGCGAGTATACAGTTCAAGTGTTGACCGCTAGATAAACTCCAGCGTGCTTATGAATATAGAGCTTTACTTCTCTCGATAGATGGCGCTTTTCTCTAGCACTGTGTGGGGTGTGGGTGTGGTATTGTGTCGTTACCTCCTAAGAAAAAGGTTCGGAGACCTATTGCGGCCGTTTTCCACTTTTACTTACACAAACTTTAATGTTCATATCATTTTACACCATTTCTAATATATATATTTTTTATATATAGATAATTCTAAATATAAATAATTGAGTTCCTATGGCTTCCTTCCGGCTCCATTATCAGAACCCAACTAACAAACTAACAAAGTCACCCGAGGATCTGCAGAGCCGTGATTTGATTTTTCACAATTTATTTCATACTTCGTTATTCCTCCTCGCTCTCTACGCTGTTGCATGTACCAAACTGTACACGTAGTGATTTCGAATTACTGCCTGCTTTCATTCAATTTTTGGAAATAAAATTATTTTGATTTTAATTTCTTATTTTATTAATATCATACCTTCAAAATTCATAAAATATTAACAAAATCACCAACAAACAAGTATTAACCAAATTGCTCTCAAGCTGTGTTTTACATAGACTATGGGCGGTGTTATTATGTGGCTAGTCAATAAATACTTGTAAAAATATGTTTAAAAAAATACCCTGCGAAGTTTCTTGTCGGTTGTTCTTCGTGGGTGTAATCGAACCGGATAGAACAAATTGTGACAACGACTGCGCTCGAACAGTCTAACTGCCATATGAATGATCAATAAACAATACAATACAATACAATACCCAAAATTTCTAATTGTGCATTTAACTAGGAAGTTAAATTCTAGCGGTTTAAAAACAATATTGTAAGTCTAACCTCCTTCTAACACCAATACAAAGCCTAAATTGTTCAGCATTCATTAAATTTCATTACCACACCTTACTTGGTGAATAGACCTTATCGCCTTTGCGTCTACAAATTCTCCATGGAATATGGACCTAGTGAAAGTTGAGCTCTTCGCAGCTCCAATTTCTCCGCGGAGTATGGACGTAATGGATGTTGCGCCGTCCAAAAAATCATAATCTTTCCCCACTCCACAGATCCACAGATCTTCAAATCTTCAATAGTCTTTCCCCAGCAACATTACGTCGCTCTAGTTCTTGTTTTGGGCACAGACCATATTTGGCGAAATTGAGTTATGAATGTAGAAACATTGAAAAAAAAATTACGCATCCGATAGACAAAAAAAGATCTTATTTTTTAAACAGTAAAGTACTTTTTTCAGAATCCATATCCAACATGTGAAGAAAACGTTTAGTTCTTAATTTTGGCATATCCAAAAATTTACCGAATTAATATTTATTGACTTCTTAATTTGGGTATATCCATGTTCCCGCCAATCAGAGCGCAGGGATTTTGCTTACGTCATCTCAGTAGACGCCATATTGTCTATCTTTATCAGTGGAATTTACAACGCGAACCGTTTTTCATTCGTGTTTTTGAATAGTTTGCAAAGGTTTTTGCTGATTTTCGTCTGAAAATCGACATCATGGACATGGAAGTGACTCCTGAACCTGGAGGCAACACACTTGGAAGAAGATACGCGACGTAAATAAGATTTATCTACAATTTATTAAACTAACCTAAAACAGCTGGCTGTTATACAGGCTGCGCCTTTTCGTCGTCAGGATGTGTATCAAATTCAAATTGAATGCGCGGTATAGCTTCCAATATAAGATTACATAAAAAAAATATATTATATACCTACTTTGCGCGGTGTAGCTTCAATATCATATTACATTTAAAAATAATATGTAAGTTTATATACCTATGTTGAAAGTTTATGAATACGCTAATTTGAATACGTGTAAGAAGTTTCATGCATGATCGATGCAAGAATACTACCAATCTCACTCAAACAAATTGTAAAAATTTCTTTAGGCGTAATAAAAACAAAAACAACCTGTGTGTGTAAACTAGGACATGCCAAAAACAAGAACTGAGAGAATGCTACTCATGAAATGTCATATCCACGTTGTCTTGGGGCATATCCATAAAAGTTAACGGACTTTTTGCAACTTTGTGGCATATCCAAATGTTAGTAATTTTAATTAATTTGTTTTAGTGTATATAAATAAAAAAAGAGTGCTATCCACTATAGGGGCATTTCTTCTACATACTGTTAAATTTTGATGCAAAAAGGATTAATGTTTTAATTTTAAAACAGAAAAAACCGTTTCCTGTAAAATTTTATAAATGGCGTATGCCCAAAACAAGAACTAGGGCGACGATTAGTCCATCTCCAAGCCAGACTGGCACCTCCTCGGCGGTGAAATTGGCTGCGCCTGAGGCTTCGACCTCGGGCAGAGCCACCCAGTTCGGAAGCAATAAAAAAAAACAAGGTTCAGAGTGCAGCTTGGTGCAGCGCAGCGCAGGCCAATGTTATGCTCACGTGTCACGGACACCGCTATTGCACAGCGCGCGCATGAAGAGCGCTTAACCGTTACGCATGATCAAATCAAATCAAAATATGTTTATTGCCTTTTTAAAAATTTTGCAAAAGGTACAACTTAGTCAGCCTCGATAGCTCAGTGGTGCAGACAGTCAACTGTCGCTATTGAATGTTAAGCAACGCTGGGTGCGGTCAGTACTTGGATGGGTGACCGCTGACCGTTGGAGGCTGACCGAGGTTCGGATTCCTCGTAAAACTGTAGGTCCCTTCCCTCCTAATATTACTTGGTGGTAGGGTTTAACCCACCCGGGTTGGTACCACCGCTCTGAATGAAACGTCGGTCAAAACGGCTATGTAAATAGTTTGTGTTTTCCGACCAGTTCAGTGTAGCCGGCACGATCAAAGGGGGAAGCACTGACATGGCACCTAGTTCACCCGGTGTTATGGGCTGACATCACGGACGTTGCAGGTGATGTAGCCAACCGTGTCAGATTCCATAAAAAAAAAAAAAAAAACTTAACGCCGTAGGCGTTCTCCTCCAGCCAACCTTTGGGTTATCATGAATGAGTGTGGAGTGGCAGAGAACAAATAAGAATTATGTAGATCATTTCAACAAATTATACCACATAAATATAAATAAATAGATAAAAATATATAAATACATACAAATATACACGAATAAAATATACAGAGAAAACTAACATTAGACTCTAATCCATAAATAGCGAGTAATTTATCGTTCCTATTTATTTATTTTACAATTTATGATCCCCATAAAGATAATAAAATCATATTTAGTTTATTGACATGTAAGTAGCTATGCATTGCATTTAGGTGTCGAATAAAGGACTTACTTGTGAACAAACCTTATTACAAGGTAACTGAATACCTTGATGACAATTTTACTGAATAATCTATTGTACTTACAGTTTATTGTATATTTGACTATTTTTATTTGACAATATTTGTCTGTGATGGCAATTTTACTGAATAATCCATTGTACAGTTTATTGTATATTTGACTATTTTTATTTGACAATATTTGTGTGTCACCGATCGCCATTGACTATTTTGACGAGTAATGTAAATGACCAACATGTACCTAAACATCATTTTTATATGTGTGTGAAATTTTGCATTACGATAAATAAATACAATACAATACAATATGCTAGGCTAGTCGGTAGCGTAGAGTAAATGTGCTAGGCGTCCGAAATTATCGTCCACGTCCAGCTTATTGCTACTACAGTTCATGTGTATGTGCGATGCCACGCATCACATATCTCGATATAAGTAGCTATGCTAGGCTAGTCGGTAGCGTAGAGTAAATGTGCTAGGCGTCCGAAATTATCGTCCACGTCCAGCTTATTGCTACTACAGTTCATGTGCATGTGCGATGCCACGTATGACATATCTCGATATAAGTAGCTATGCTAGGCTAGTCGGTAGCGTAGAGTAAAGGTGCTAGGCGTCCGAAATTATCGTCCACGTCCAGCTTATTGCTACTACAGTTCATGTGCATGTGCGATGACACGTATGACATATAAGTAGCTATGCTAGGCTAGTAGGTAGCGTAGAGTAAATGTGCTAGGTGTCCGAAATTATCGTCCACGTCCAGTTTATTACTACTACAGTTCACGTGCATGTGCGATGACACGTATGACATATAAGTAGCTATGCTAGGCTAGTAGGTAGCGTAGAGTAAATGTGCTAGGCGTCCGAAATTATCGTCCACGTCCAGTTTATTACTACTACAGTTCACGTGCATGTGCGATGACACGTATGAAATATAAGTAGCTATGCTAGGCTAGTAGGTTGCGTAGAGTAAAAGTGCTAGGCGTCCGAAATTATCGTCCACGTCCAGCTTATTGCTACTACAGGTCAAGTGCATGTACGATGCCACGTAGAGAACTTTATTTAGATATCATACGTTGCTGTCACATCTGCGTCTAGTTTAGTGTAGCCGGCACGACCGAAGGGAAGCAATGACATGGGACTTAGTTCACCAAGGTGTTTTGCGGCCGACATCACGGATGTAGGAGGCGATGTAGCCAATATTGACAGTTTCCATAAAAAAAATTAAACTGGAATAGGATATTGATTTAATTAGAACTAATAATGTTGTTTCGCATTGGCCAAAAGTTAGCAAACTTTTACTAAAAAAAGAGCATATATATGGAAAAGTATAACAAAATCAGAATTAGCATATCACATATATTTACAATACATCTATTGTACACACACATAAGTTCATATTCAAAAAATAAAATTACCTTAAGCTAAATATAAATTTACATTATCACATTAAATTAGCCACGCACCCCTCGACCGGCATACGGCCTCCAGAGAATGTTGATCGGCGAGGGATCCTGTTAAATGTATTCGAAGGGAATGTGGCACAGCCTGCGCACCACCAGCAGGGGCAGCTGCGGCAGGCACACCACAAACAATATGGCGAAAGGACTGAACAGAATGCACGCCGCCAGCCAAGCTAGAACGAGCCATGTTGGCGAGAACACCGCCTGCTCTAACATCTCTCTAGCGTCTCCTACCACCTAACTTACAATGCTCCTGGCTATAGGCATATTTTATAAAATAAACAAGTAAGCTCTATGGGATAAAATACCGAAAATATAACTATAAAATATCGTGAAAGAATGTTCTCGAGTCGTCGTGGTCGCGTGAAGTGTGGCGAGCTGAGTAGGAACACAGTCCGTAGCGTGTGAGGAGGGAGACTCGCTGGTGTGTGGTAGTCGTGGACTAGGAGCGCCACCTGAAATTAAAATAACACCTCATTATAACTTATTATGTTTATACATAACATTATTATTATTTCATGTCAAAGCACACGCCGAGGCCGAGCACGAGGCCGAAGGCCGAGCTTTGTTCAAGTGAACGATAGTCTTCTTGATGAAAGTAAGTACCTAAGGGCGAGGCCGAAGGCCGAGCTAGGTTCATGTAAACAATAAACCTTCTTGAAGAAAGTAAGTAACTAAGGGCGAAGCCGAAAGCCGAGCTTCGTTCAAGTTAACGATATTCTTTTCGATGAAAGTAAGTAAATAAGGGCGAGGCGGAAGGCCTAACGATAAACCTTCTCCCGCCCTCGGGCCTAACCTTTAATGACTTGCTTATCTGTCTGTCTGTCTGTCTGAGTAGGCTGGTATTTCCGGACGTCTATAAACAAAACGTAAGAGAGAACATATGAGTAAATCAATCTTGTCTCTCTGTCTGTCCGTCCGTCCGTCTGTCCGAGGGCTATATCTCTTGAACCGTAATAATTAACCCATTGAAATTTTCACAGAATAAGTGTTATTATGGCCGATATAACAACAAATAAGAAAAAGTACAAAATTCACAGGGGTTCCCATAGAAGAAACTAAAAAGTGTATGCGCGCGCGCCATTTACGGAAATCGGAAGCGGTGGATCCACCGCACCATTGAGCTACCGAGGCTGACTTTAAATCAAGAAAGACAACAATCATTTGCGACGTTGGATCAGTAGCACGTTGGAAAATAAAATATTTTTATCACGTTCGCATTTGGACGGACTGATAAATTCCCGTTCCGGGCATTGTTTCTGACGAATGATACCTATACCTAATGTGTTTTTGGCAAAGTATTCATGCGGATGGGCGGCGGAAGAGCGGCGCGGCGCGGCGTATGCATGGGGGATCTGCGTGACTAACCTATTTTCACCCCACTACGGCGAAGCCAACAGGTCGAGGTTAATGTGTTTGACTAATGCTATTCCTCGACAATGTAGGTAGGTACCTAACTGATTGTAAAATGTAAACAATTTTATATAGTTTTTCTTCCATATTGTTATTTGTTTTATCTGCGTTGTTTGTATAATTTTTCTTAGATAAGTTATCAGAGTTCCGAATGATTTATACAAACATTCGCCTTTAATTATTATGCATAAGAGGTACCACAAAGGAGGTTCAGTTCAAAGTTCCAATGATAGCCTGTACCTATATCTGGCAGTGATAGTAATGTGGGTTTTATTTACAGTTTCGCTAACATAATATGCGCACAGACCCAATTAATAGTTTGATAGAGGTCAATGGTGATTGATTTTTATGGAACCCGAAGTGGCTGGCTACACCATCTTGGTAACTACATGTATTATGTCCGGCTAAGGCGCAGCACTATCGATTTATAAAAATAGATTTATACCGATTGGTGTTTCTCGTAAACCAGTGGGAGTTTGGAGGAAGTAAGTGCAGAATAAATCTAATTACTTCAAGTGAGAAATTCTTGTTCCAGTATACTGGAAAAAAATCGGAATTGCTGGGTCTTAATTCACCTCACGATGATCACCGGTAATGGCCGTGACCGAAAATGGTCTAGATTTAGACGGACCGTAACTCATTTGAATTGCATGAGTTCACGAAATAGCCTAGCCATACGTCTGATGAGTGATGATTGATGACTATGACCGTTGTCGAAAAATTTACTTTGAGGTGCATTTGCGCTACAGCAACCACTGGAACTATGTGTGTGACGTTTGATGTAGGTACATTGATGTGTATTTGTGTAAGTACATTTTGTTTTATAAACATTGAAAGATGAGAAGTCTTCATTAACCAAAATAGTCATGTTTATGTTATTACTGTATTTAATCAGCTACTTTCTGAATGTTTTCAATGTAGAGATAAATTTATGTTTTCACTGTGTCGTCTTTGTTGTCAAAGCTTAACTAAGATACGAATTTGCATCGCAATTTGACCTCACTCACGCGACTAAAATCTAGGCAATACCTACGTACGTTCTACGTCTCAAAATCCGCCGGTAAACCGTTCAGCAAAAATTGAAAAGGATATAAGGAGCAAGAAAAGATCACAGAAGCGAAATCAAGACTAATTTAATAATAAATCATTAGGGGATGGTGATGGAGTAAGTTACCTAGGTACTTTGTTTTATGAGATATTGCGTTTGTAGACTCTATCTATAGTATGATACTAAAACTAAATTGACGATTTTTAGAAATCGTTTCTGTATGTAATGTATAATGTATATGTATATGTATGTATGTAATGTAATCGTTACTCTATGTCTATTGTATGATACTAAAACTAAATTGACGATTTTTAACTCTTAAACCGATCATTCGAATTCGATAAAACTTTGTACAAACACATTTAACTATATGTGACACAGGATAGGCTTAATAAATTTCAGTTCCGGTTACGCTAAGATGTGGCTCTCATACAAAACCGAATTGTACCTACAGCGCGCCGAAATAAAGGTACAGTAGCGGGCTTACTTACTTTCTTCTTTTTAAACACGAATTTCACGCGAGAGAAGCCGCGGGCAAAAGCTAGTTGCAAATATATTCTATCTGATATATTTGTTTCAGTGTTGCCAATGCACTTCGGAGTCGAGGAGTGGTTCCGTACAGCTGAAGGCCGCACTTACAGAAAAATTGGAGAGGCATATGTCCAGCAGTGTACGCATAAACGCAGACTGTTTGTATGACATTGGTAGGATTTATTTGTCAGCTAAAAACTGCCCCCACGAATAACTTATTAACACCTGTCACTCTTTCAAGGTGACTTGCTGACCCTGAGAAGTTAAAAATAAGCAAGTCAACTGTCGCAACGTGTGGACTCAAGTTTGATGAAGTAGTCAGCCGGACTGTGTGTGTAGTCAAGAACCGGCTGAAGAACAAGATGTTTTTTTTATTTTTAGTTCCGGCCCCGGTCCAGACTGAAACATGTAAAACTAAAATAATTTATAGATACATATTGATTCTAGAACCACTGCAACTTCGTAGGTATGTCGGCTCCCTAAGTGTGTTCTATCACTTATTCCATGGGGAGTAGGTACTCGGAGGAGCTGTCAATGTAGTGGTAGCAGTCGCGACAACAGAGTTACCGACACCAGTGAGGTCGTACGATCTGCTCTGCCAATTCGTACTCCAAACCCTCTTTGAATTGTTATATGTGTATTAACCATGTATTAACTAACTAACCTATGACTTCTCGGTAGCTGCCACCCAAACACTACTTGCGTACAGAATGATCGGTTCAATTACTGCGTTATACAGCATGTTTGATGACTATAAGTCATAAGCAAACCAGGTACTCCTGAGCCTATTTGGAGCAAAAAAGTTAGATGACATTTTGCTCTACGGTGAATTTTTTTTCCATACAAAAATAAATAATTTTATTTAGTTTTATATGGAAAAAAACCCGCTCTATTCAGACTTCAACATCTATTTACAAGCGCCTAAGATTACATTCGACCTAGGTGCTTTGCAAACAATGTCTTTGTTTGCAAATCATATGAATTTGCAATCGACCGCCGACACATGCATGTGTCACTATTGTTTTTTTAAAGTAGGTACCTACTAGAATTTATAATACACAATACGGGTTATCAATTCAACTAATCAATAAAATTGTTTGTGCAATGTGCATATCTGTGAAATGAAGTGTAAATTTTAAATTAATTATATTATGCAGCATAAAATTGATAATCGTTCCAAGCCATTTTAGATACGCGATTGTCATGTGCCAACTTTTCTTTGGCTGTGCGAGAGAAAACGTAAGTACATTATTATGTATAGATTATCTATTGGTTACTGTTCACATAGTGAAACCAAGACCATGCATGACACATTATGGAGAAAAAAAAAACACTGACCGTATGCTTCTTTTTGTGCAGGAACATCTACACAAGGAAATTTAGGCAGAAAAACATTTCAGCCCTTACCAGATTATCAGAGTGAGGAGGAAGGGGTGTCTATCTGTTACAGGCTGAATGTTCTCCTTTCTGCTGATTTCCGGTTTCAGTCTGTAGATGTTTACTGATACCTAGGTACTTTAGAAACATTAAGCACATTGTGACATAAAAAAAACCGGCCAAGTGCGAGTCGAACTCGCGCACCGAGGGTTCCGTATCGCCATGTCATGGATAGCGCCACTCACGCCATCTATCGCGTGTTTATGAAATGCTTCATATTAGTAAAAATTTATGATTAGTTAAAACGCTTCATACTCTATTCGGTAGATGGCGCGAGCGCATACACTTTTTAGTTTCTTCTATGGGAAGGGAACCCCCGTGATTTTATTACTTTTTAGGTTTCCGTACCCCGTGCAGAAGCCTATTACTAATTACTATCCGTCGTCCGTCTGTCCGTCCGTCTGTCCGAGGGCTGTATCTCTTGAACCGTAATAGGTAGCCCGTTGAAATTTTCACAGAATATGTATGTATACGAAAACCTCCGTCCGCGAGTAAAACTCGCACTTAACAGATTTTTCTTATTTGTTGTTGTAGCGGCCATAATAAATAACACATATTCTGTGAAAATTTCAGACAGGCAGACGGCGTATGCTTAGTAATAGGGCCCCGTACCGGATACGGAACCCTAAAAACTACATGCTCAATAAATTATTTTAAACGATTAATTGTTTAGAAGGACCCTGTCTGTGGAAATGCAGATGGACAATTTTCTCGTTCCAAGAGATCGTTAGCATCATGTTTGCATAATTTTTAGTATGAATCGCTAAAAAGTACAAATAAGATGAAGCGTTTCACTTCAAAAGATAAACAATAAGTGCAGCAAGATTCATCTGGGCTCGCCTCATCTCTGCTCACCTTGAATACCGACTGCTTGAAACAGCGCATGCGTCATTCATTACAAATATAGCTATCCTGCCTGCTGGACATGAGTCGGGTTGAAGGACTCATATTTTTTACTTTCATACGATATACTGAAAATGCAACATCGACTGAATATTTCCTGTGCGTCATTCATTAAATATTGGATCATGTCCAGTTCTAAAATACGCCAATTTAATGTTTAAATATTTTTATCAATATCTATTTTCTTTGTCAAGGACACTTTTTAACTGGAACTGGTTATTACTAATCATTTCTTTCTAATGAAAAAAAAAACCCCTTTAATTTGAACAAAGATAGTGTTTTTTTTATTAAACTTAAGTAGGTAAGCACTCATTGCTTTTTTGACTTTACCATACTTCGATTCAGTGTTTCAAATAACCTCTTTACAAAAATATTTACGAACTCACCAAGCAAGCCTTTCTGATCCGAATAAGTCACTCAAACTGTTTCAGCTAAGTCATTATTGCCCAACGCATATACTGCAAATTGCATGTCGCACGTAAGCTGTTAATACATCCTCACTAGACACTTCAAACTGCAACTGTCACTTTCAATAGAAGATGTTCAAGTTCGTAAGTACTTGAGTTGAAGAGCTTTGTCTGCCACTCATCGAAATAAGGCAAAGATCCAGCAGAATTCCACATCAAACTGACTCCGTTCGACGAACGCTTCGAAGCCGGCTGCAGCGCGCCACACGACACGCGATGTCCCAATCCCAACCCAACAGAGGAAATGCGCAACCGAAAGCCTCTCCCTCCACCACGTGGAAAATCAAACGGGCACGATAGAGATAGAGAAGGTAGTGGCGCCGCCGAAGGCAGACGAGGAGCGTGGACTGGTTGGCCTTCTTGTTACTAGTGTGATGTAATTATTTGTAAATATTTTTTTTGTGCCAGTTTTAGTGGTACATAATGGCAAATAGAGTACGCAGGCTAACGAATGAAACGAAAAGGGAAAGACAAAAAGTAGCATTGTGTACGTCTTGAAACTGAGGAAAATCAAAATAAATTTAAGCATGGGCTAAGCTGTCCTTATTGGATGCGAATTAAATGTGAGTGTGATGAATGAAGGTACGCCAGTAAGTAGAGTCATTATAAATTCTTTGTTCTGCTACAACTACAAGCAATACAGGTACATTATGTAGGTATAGACTTCATGGTCAATCTGCCATTCGTTTACCCACTCGTTCGCGTGCTCCAAGGTGGACTAGTAGCATTTCGTTGGAGTAGCTCTATGCAAGTTCCAGCTACCATTTTGTGACATGCACTTACTGGCACTTACCATGTATCGTGTGTGCATAGGTAATGAAATGTTTCATGCTGTTGTGTCACTATTGAATAGTTGATATGGTAAGTTTATTGTTGACTGCGTATTTTAATATTTAGCAGAGCTTAATTGATTAATAGTGCGGAGTACCTACCTAAATTGATTCATGTATTAAATATGAAATTTATTTTAAAATAGTTTTAGTCACTAATAAAGCGTAGTCTTTAGAACACTTGTATTACAATTTTTAAATAGTTAATGTCGAGGTTAATGTGCATATTTCCAAAACCAGACTGTACATGCTCTCTATCTGCCATTTTGAAATACTTATCTTATTTACTATAATGAAAACCGTGTGTAAATTGGTTAAAATATTATTATCAAGTTATATCGGCGAACATACATAAGCAGACACACGGCAGACTTGCATTGTATACTATGTAGCAATAGAAAACACCATGTGATCATCTCATACATAACATAACATACGAATTGACATTGGACGAGAGCGGTCGAGAACCGGTTTAACAACTGATTAGGTAAGCAAGCAGGGCAGAGGGCACGAGCGGGCGTGTTCGGTAGCAACACCCTTCTGTTCTGTCAGACGGCGGCGGTTGTAGTGGACAAATGGGTACATGTGGTTTGGTAGGAATTAAATTCCTAACCGACCAACTAGGTGGATGGATTGAGTGGTCCGTTGGTAAACGAACAGCATTGCAACAATGCAACAACCATGTGCGGTGCGAGCAACTAAAATATAGAGATATTGACTTATTCATCGATAATCTAAGTCTATTAGACAAAGGAGTGAGAGGTGAATGCTAAGGGACAGACAAAGGCCTCGCCTCGAATAATGTGTGTGGATAAAAGCGAGCACAAAGCCGTGGGACAAAACGTCACCTATTAATCTATACCGAAATGAAATAATAAGATAAGATATTGATAATATAAGTTAAATAAAATAATAATAAATATTGCTGTGAACTAACAAAAAGGACCAGTATCTTTACATTATGTAATTAATTTTAGATTAAGAGACGACAACTGCGACATTTAATATGTAATGTTAATTCGAAATAAACATACATACTTACCTATAAAAATAAAAATTACTTAAACTAAACAAACAAACCTTAAAAATAATTAACCTCTCGAGAGACTACCACGATACCGCCCGTTGCTACCGCCATAGTCATAGAGCAATTCCCTCGACGAAATAAATAAAAAAATAAATTTGGAAAACTGCCTATATTCATATTGATCACAGTAATCGCTCGAAAAACGAAAATAAAAAAATGCATCGATAATACAATGTCGGTAAGTAAATAAGGACTTTATTAGTTTAGGCTTTATCAGTATAGCTCTTGACTTGTTGTTCCGTTTGTTATCGTGAATTAATCTTTCGGTTTTTCAATCATCGATCATAATAAAAACCAGGACATACATTTTATCTGCGACGTCTGACGCGATTTCAAACAATTTGTACAACTTCTTCGTATCGATGACATCATAAAAATGTTTATGAGGGACCTTCGTTAATAAATTAACGACTAAATAACTTTCATTGGAGAAGATATCGTATGCCTGGAAATGGTCAATAATAATAAAACATTCACTCAATTAAAAGAGCACTATGAGGAGGTAGCCAGAGAAAGGAGTATGGTGCAAGACTATTCAAACTGGGCCACACACCTGCTGTACACCTGCTGCTTCACCGTTCGGAACCGGTGTAAAACTGTTAGGTCCCTTCCCTTGCCCCTTACTAGGTGGTAGGCTCAAATTGTAGCCGACTGGGTTGATACCACCGTACTGGATGTAAGATGGCCGCATAGCAGCCTCGGTTGTGTTCTCCTCTAGTCCAGTATAGCCAGCAATCCAGGGAAGTCTCCGGTATGGCACCTACCTTCTCGGAGGTGATATTGGCTGGTCGGAGCATGCGCTTCGGCCCCTCCAACTCAGCCACCCATACCGGATTACATAAAAAAAAAAAAATCAGCTGTGGACCATGGATAGGCCATATCCGATATTGATATTGTACTCAGTTCTGCCCGTACTTCGAGACTCCGTTGTGGTCATACTCCATTAAATACAAATTGCACACATGAGGCGGAAAAGTGTTTCGCCTAATTGCAACTCTATGCTAAAGTGAAGGACTAGGTTGAAATGTTCACATATGTGCTATTACGGCGGATATGCCAACAACTAATAAAAAAAGCAAAATGTAAAAGATTATGGAGGGGGCCCCATACAATAAAAGTGCTAAGAATAGATACATATTCACGATAAGAAATAATAGATGGCGCCATAGTTACTTCGCATTGCAGACAGACAAATGATAGACGGATATGGTTTTTAACCGGTACGGTATAGCGGATCTACGAAACCCTTCGTGGTTGATTAAAAACTCGCACTTGACCGATTTTTCCTCTAACTATGTAGATAATAAATAACATTCTCAGGGTCTGTCTCGCATTTTTCTACTTATCTGATAAAAGCGTCTACAATAGCCTTTGAGTATTCGGTCAATTGTGCGTCTCAGCTAAGAAACTGTTCTTTAAACAAACCTAATCAGTCAGTCTATCTTTTGATTATCTATAATAGTCGTAAACTAATACATACCTATTTATAATTCCACTTGTCAACGCAAGGAGTACTTCAAGCGCGCCTGATAGGAGTGATTGCTTCAGACCGACAAGTACGTACTTTGGACTCAATTACAACTAATTCAATGTGGACTTCGTATGGCTTCTGCGCAATCAACTGTTGTGGTACAAATTACAATCAATAAAAATAAAACAAAAAAACCGGACTGCGTAAAAAATCCTAACAAAAAACAACAAAAACAAGCTAGCAAATTACATTTTATGAAACCCCTCCACTATTAGCCGCAGCAGCCGTGGACCTTTAAGTATTGCTGCATTTAAAATACTTCTGTGTGCTTCTGTGCCTATTTTATTTTGCCTAAAGCCTAAACATTTATAAAAAACGATTACAAAAAATATAAAAACCGCCTTCAAAAAAGTATGAAATAAAAAAAATCGAACCCTAGAGTTGAAGGCGGTGCTAAAGTAGGCTACACAAATCACAAAGGATATCATCCACTCATGTTTTCGGTCATGCATCATTTTTGCTTGCTTTAGCACCGCCTTCAACTCTAGGGTTAGATTTTTTTTTATTTCATAAATTTTTGAAGGCGGTTTTTATATTTTTTTAAATAGGTTTTTATTTCACAGTTTTTTTTAGTAATTTTTTGCTATTAATATACTCGGCGTAATGTGCGGCTTTGAGCAGTCGGATTTTACAAATGTTTTTTATATACGAGTATGATAAATTATGATAAGTGAAAAAACACTGCGTCACTAGTGGGCGTTCGAACTGCAAACCTGTTCCGTATACCTAGGTAACACTCGCTTGTTTTAAACGAATAACAATTGAAGAAATACAATCAACTATACTAAACTAAATCAAAACTTAACAATAAAAATATACATACATAGGTACCTAAAATTGGCCAAATAAATTAAAACCAAAACTAACGTAAAAAAAACTTACCTATCTATCTAATAAAATAAAACTAAACATAAACTTATAAATAAAAAAAAATTCTCCTAGTTCAGCCGAGGCAGCCATAGTCCCTAGGACGCTATAGCGTTCCCTCTTTGAATTTCTAGGCTTATGCGGCGCGTATGAAGAAAGCCTTGGCACGCACCTCACCGGACCGTCCACTAGCAATTTATCGATGATTTCGGCAAAAGCCAGTATGAACACTCTAACTGAAATGATTTCTTCAGTCTTACGTATATTCTGCTTTACATAAGTCTGTTTCATAACTCTGTCTTTGTCCATAACTCTTTTCACTTGTAACTATATTTGCTTTTTCCCTAGTAAACTGTACTAGTCCATCATGATCATGACTATGAGACTATATGCGGTAGCTTAGAAATAAAGAGTTAAACTATAGTAACCGCATCTCAGGTCCGCGTGATATTGACAGAAAAATTAAGTAAAGGATTATAATAGGTTGTTTTTGTGGATTCTTGGTTCACACCACAGGTTCACACATCGCGTCGTCGCAGCTACGTATCAATATTTCTATTTCCTTCTAACAGCTGTTATGTGAATAACTATTCGACATAAATTTTTAACTGACTTTATGATGTAAATATTCCATTGAAGTAACGATCTCATTAAGTAACAGTTTGCTAATGGAAATTTTAATAAATGTTATCTAACTAGGAACGAATTGAACGAACTGTATACCTATTAAAGTTTGGTCGATAGACCAAACTTTTGAAAGATCTTGTAGAGTCTACAATGTAGACAATCACCGTAGAACCATAATGGTTATTTTACATTTAGTTTATCATGTTAATATTTTACTAAACCACAATCAATAATAAAACAAAAATGTCATAAGGACAAATACCCATTCGATACTGAATAACTCATCTTAGTAACTACTTCTTTTTTTAGGGTTCCGTATCCGGTACGGGACCCTATTACTAAGCCTACGCCGCCGTCTGTCTGTCCGTAATAGGTAGTAACTTGAACCGTAATAGGTAGCCTTTTGACATTTTCACAGAATATGTGTTATTATTATGGCCGATATAACAACAAATAATAAAAATAAGAAAAAGTAAAAAATCACGGGGGTTACCATAGAAGAACCTAAAAAGTGTATGCGCGCCATCTACCGAAAAGAGTATGAAGCATTTTAACTAATCATGAATTTTAACTAATATGAAGCATTTCGTAAGCACGCCATAGATGGCGTGAGTGGCGCTGACCATGACATGGCGATACGTAACCCTCGGTGCGCGAGGTCGACTCGCACTTGGCCGGTTTTTCTTTATGTAATCCGGTATGGCTGGCTGAGTCGGAGGGGCCGAAGCACATGCTCCGACCAGCCAATATCACCTCCGATAAGGTAGGTGCCATACCGGAGCCTTCCTAAACTGGATCCTTCTAACAATAAAATCAAATCCGAGCTCGAACACACACTCGGCTCTATTTCCGAATGGGGCCGTAGTAATTTGGTCGAGTTCAACGCTTCCAAGACACAAGTTTGCGCGTTCAGTGCGAAGAGAGCGGCGTTTACACCGGCTCCTTCATTCCAAGGCACGTCGCTGAAATTAAGCGAACACCTCGGGGTCCTCGGAGTCGAACTGTCGCACGACCAGCAGCCCGACCGTGGTAATTTTACTCGATCGACGAGTTCGAGCAAAATGAACGAGTAGGCATAATTGGTACCGTCGTCGTAGCTGTCAAATGTACAAGTGAGTGAGTGCACGAAACGGTCACGTGGTCTACTCGAACTCGAACGTCGATCTACCACATTTTGACAGTTATTGGTACCGTCGTACGAAATGTGAGCTCGAACTTCGAGTCATTTTGACGTATACGCTCACCCAAACACTCGATTGATCTTGATCAACTTTTGCTATAGTTTAGTAAATCTCAAAGTTGGTTATATGTTAAATTAACGATTCCTTTCATTGAATTTAGTGGAAACGTATTTAAATATGTATTATTTTATTTATAAGTTGTTCATTCCTTTATTTTATTTAAGTATTTACTCAAATAATATAGATAAAAAATACAAGTAGGTACCTAAGTACCTATTACTAAAATAAAATAAGAATAAAGTCTGTACCTAGGTACATACATACATACATTACATCATACATATCACACGCTATATCCCGACCATCATCCCGACAATCGGGGTAAGCAGAGTAATCGGTGTTGTGCTACACATACCTAACTACATCAAGCAGCAAGTAAGGCATGAAGACCCACCTCCTGCATGACTCGGTGGAAGGACCGTGACAATGTGACAGGTGGCTAGCCTGTCGGAATATCTTTAAAGGCATTATAGGCTAGGCACCTCGCCTCGAATAAATGCGCTTCCCCCGCACTTCACCGCGGTCTCGCCTCGTTAGTACCGTTATCGGGGTATTTTTGTGGCTAGGTAATATGGCTGGAGGAAGGGCGGAGGGTTGAGGGGAAGAGATTCAAAATGAATGTCGTCATCACTCACACAGCTGGCTGACCGACAACCAACATCGTGTGTGTTGCCACGATGTAATTTTTACTAATACTAAATAGCTACTCTTAAATATCGGGGTGTTCAATTTATACTCGTTTTTCAACTTAGTCAATACTCTTTTTCTCTTTTAATTAACATAAAGATTCTGAAAAATAGTATACATACCATATTGACCGTTTGATACCTAGCAAAATGAGCGCTTTGCATTCTAGGTAGCATAATACATTTAGTAAAAAAATTTTAATAGTGGCAAGACTGGTAGATCGACACTCGATCGAGAATTCGTCACTTGGTCGACACTCGCATACGTACTCACCTGCACGCCGGTACCAAAATAATTTGCCTCGTGCGACCGATCGAGTCGAGCGCAGCTCGAACTCGTCGTGCGAGTAAAATTAGCACGGTAGGGGTCCTGGTCCTGCTTGGAGTACTGCTCGCACCTGTGGGATGGCTCTGCCAAATACCAGCTTGCGCCTCTGGACTCAATCCAGCGTCGAGCCGTGCGACTAGTGGGTGACCCCGAAGTGTCCTGCGATCTAGAACCACTGCAACACCGTAGGGATGTCGGCTCCCTAAGTGTGTTCTATCGCTTATTCCATGAGGAGTACTCGGAGGAGCTGTTTAATGCGATCCCGCCGTCCCCTTTCCACCTTCGCACCACGCGCACTGGGCAGGGATTGCATCCCTACACGCTCGACTTACCGCGGATGCGTACCAACCGATTCTGCAGATCTTTCCTCTACAGAACCGGTAAACTCTGGAACGCTCTCCCTGCCCATATATTTCCCCCCAAGTACAGTCTCGGGTCCTTCAAGAGGGGCGTGAATGGGCACCTGTCAGGCCGGCATGGTATTCGCAACCCCCGCATACGACCGAATGTCCATGGGCGTCGTTAGACACCTTATGGGTGGCTCGGCGCCATATGTCGCGCTGTCAATAAAAACAAAAATAAAAAAAAATGTAAAATGGTAACTTACATCATCCACAAATATTCTTCATTGGTGGTGCTGCATTGTCTTTGTAGGGAGGTGTTGGAAGAGCCTGCAAGAACCAATACTTATAGGTACGTCAAGCAAGATCTCCTAGCCATTTCATGTCCATGGCCTTATATACGTACATACATACCTACGAGAAGGTGTAACATTAATATGTGTGATTTTATTATTCATGTTCTTCATAAAGCAGGTAGTATTTTGGCTAGTTTAAAAAATGACGTCAATATCAGGCGTTTGACGTCATTTTAAGAAGTTTTTGTGTGAACAGCCGAGGAAACACAAATATTTATTTGTGTGCGTGCCCATGGATAATCTGTGGTGTGTGTCAAACCAACAGTAATAGTTGTCGAACATTCGCCCTATGTAAAAAGAGGTCTGCCAATAATAACTTACTGGTAGGTATAATATACATATTGTGTAATAACCGTGTGAGTTTCTATTAAAAAAATTCTATCTATTATAATATAATAGATTTTTTTTAAATAGAAAAACACGCGGTTGACTACATCACTAATTTGTTAATATCAGCCCCATAGTACTCATCTTCTCCCACCGACTTCTCCATCCCTTAGGGCCCAGAGTCTCTAAGGGATAGTGAACGCTCCACGAAATTCAACACAATTACTAAGCCCCTCTCAGTTGGGCCCGCCAACAGTTTATGTATGCTAAAAAATAAATTGAGTCTGTCCACCCTATGTGACGTCTGTAATTCCGTCCGTAATTCCTCGTTCTGACCACACTCCATCAGCAAATGGTACCTACATGTCATCCTCCTTGTTACACCGATCACAAATTAGGAGAATCTCTCTTTTTCATCAGGAATTTAAATTTATTCAATGGAATGTGGCCAGAACGAAGTCTTAGAGCTAGCACAATTTCAGGCCTTCGTTTTACAGGCAATTATAAGATGTGCTACGAGTAGTTCTCGCAGATTCGGAAGAAAGAGGCGGAACTGAAATTAACTTTTTGAGTATTTAATTATTAATTTTTCTAAAGAGACATTTTGATAATGACACTGTTTCCATTAAAAAAAAACTAGAAATATTTTCATAATTTTATACACACCTATACAAATTCATTTTAAGAGTAGGTGCTAAGCATTCGCCAGGAATACGCTCGTCTTAAGACTAGCGTAATTTTTTCGAAAACAAGGTCACTATTCTGCTGACTAGAATATTTTACGTTGAGGAAATTCTTGCACTTGACGTTAAAGTTGTATTTATAGAATCAGCTGAACTTCGTGTAGCTCGGTCACAGATCACTTTAGTTAGTTAGAACTTTATTTCGGTAATCTGTGAGCTCCAAGCTTGGTCAACTAGAAACATTTTACACAATACCTACCTACTAGAAAGCAATTAAGCTAATGTCTATTGTACTATTTGATCTCACTAGGTTAGGACTTAGGACCCGGAAACTTACATCAAGTTTAAACATCGAAATCGAGTTCCACAAAAGCCTGCTTTCAATTCTTTAATTTCAAGTTTTCTGCTAGTTTCTTAGATTCTTATTATTATTGAACATAATTCACAGAGTGTGGTATGCTCCTCGTATTTAGTAACATAAGGAAACAAGTAGCAAAGGCGAGTTTATCCTTACAGGAGAAACTCGCGTTTCGATCAGTCACCTAAGCTACCAACAACACATGCACAACACGTGCACCCAACATGGATGTAGCGGTCTCGCATGAATGAGTATGTATATAGGGTTTATGTAGTTCCTGACCTGACTGGAAGCTCTGTGTGCTGAGTGTAGAGGAGATGCTGTGCTCGCTGTCACTGCGCGACCTCGGCTTCCAGATCAGGTTCCATGGATTGTACAGTCCGCTTGACTCCCGGCCTCCCGCCGCCGCCGCCGTCTGCTCCCCGCTTTTCGATTCTACTTTGCCCTTCGAATCCATATCTACACAGAAACTCTTCTACGAAACGCAGATCGAATATTTTATTTATATTATTAGTATTGATACCAATGATTCGGTCGGCAACGGACGCACAGAAAATGGATATAAATAAACTCGCAAGTGAAATTTAAAAACAATCAGATGGCACGTCCGACTCGAGCGGTGTCTTGCGGAATAATAACAAACAAACGTGACGCGAAGTGAAACGAAAGCTGCCAAACTACTGTTTTGTTTTGGCCGGCACGGGGAGCGCTGCGGTCGGTCGGACGGAGGCGTTTATACGACACGTTGTCAGTCGAAATGTTACGGAAACGCACGAATTTGTAATTTACTCGATCACCGTAAGTAGGCTCTTTGACAACAAGGAATTCTGATCGCTGTGTCTCGAGAATAAAGTCCATATCGTTTAATTAAAAGCTTAATCAGTGCGGACGGTTGGCGTGGCCGCCCGCCCCCGCGCCGCCGCGCCGGTGCTACCGCTGCCACCGCTCCTCACCGTGTGTGTGTGTATGTTGCTTGCATGCAACTGAATGAGTGAGCGAGCTGTAGGTAGTGAGTGACGAAGACGATGACGTGACGTGACGATGCCGATGCCACGATGCGGATAGTCAGTAGCACGATGTCGGCAGACTTCGTACCGTACTAACATGCCTATCTGTCGGCACCTCACTGTCACCTCACTCTCGTCACTCTGCCATAGTATAAGTTACTATATGACCATAGCACTTTGGTCAACTTCCCTGTGTTACGCTTGCTCCACACATAACATCAATAATTGATGTTATGTGTGGAGCAAGCGTAAATAAATTATTTATCTCATGAACACCGTATCAGCTTTTAAACAATCATTCGAGAACTCATTTGAAAGATATTCAGTTCTGTACATCGATTTCAAATCGATGGTTTCAAACTACAGTTTCTAAGTCCGACGTTCAATAATGAATTTTTTTCACATTCTTTGTTGAACATTGTTTGCTCGCATGCATTATCTCAAACTCCTTCAGAATTTTATTCCGGTCTCTACCAAAATTACGCTTCACAGTGTCAAATATGACCTTAAAATCGGACACGTTCTTTTTATTCCAGAAATTAATAGATTTAGTTATTTAAAATGCTAGAGTAAAACTCCCCCGCCTCTGCGACTTTTAGTTTAGGAGAAATAATTTTTTGAAAATTACACTTTTTTAGTTTCGGAAAAACGAAAAATAATTCTACAATTAAAACTAAGCTACTTATTTAAATTTCACTCAGCCTTATCAAAGACCCTTTCGAATATCCACATTTGAAAAGTTATTCGAGGCTGTGAAAGTTTACAGAAATCGAATTATATTTATTTTTTATTTTTTTTCTCCTAGATCCCATAGTAGTAGGCGGAGATATTTATACCGAAAATAGTTCACTGTTTGCTCTGTCCGTTAAAAAAAAATCGACGCCTAATTCCATGGGATTAAGAAGTTACAGGAGTTATTCGCTATGGGCTAGGGTTGTTACTAGAATGAATAAAAATTTTCCCATTTTTTATTTATTTATTTTTGACATTTGATTAATTTTATTGTATTGTTTCGTGATTTCTTTTAATAATAATTAGCTGGTTTTGGTTTTTGTTTTTGTTTTTTTTTGTTTTTTTTTATGGAAACTGACACGGCTCGCTAAATCACCTACACTACAGCATCCGTGATGTCAGCCCATAACACCGGGAGAACTAGGTATGCATGCCATGTCAGTGTTTCCCTTCATTTCATGTCGGCTACTATGTTTAAAATTGGGGAGGCGTATGTCCAGCAGTGAACACATACATACTGACTGACTAACTGACCAGTCCATATACATCCACTGCTGGGACCATATCATTATTTTGCGGAAAAATAAAAGATTTTGTAAAGTGCCAACCCTATTGCCCGAAACTTGATAATTGCACTAAAATGAGCATAACTTCTTAAACCCATGGAATTAGGCGTCGGTTTTTTTTTAACGGACAGAGGAAATAGTGAACTATTTTCGGTATAAATATCTCCGCCTACTACTACGGGATCTAGGAGAAAAAAAATAAAATAAAAAAAATTAAAAAAATATATAATTCGATTTCTGTAAACTTTCACAGCCTCGAATAACTTTTCAAATGTGGATATTTGAAAGGGTCTTTGATAAGGCTGAGTGAAATTTAAATAAGTAGCTTAGTTTTAATTGTAGAATTATTTTTCGTTTTTTCGAAACTAAAAAAGTGTAATTTTCAAATATGTATTTCTCCTAAACTAAAAGTCGCAGAGGCGGGGGAGTTTTACTCTAGCATTTTAAATAACTAAATCTATAAATTTCTGGAATAAAAAGGACGTGTCCGATTTTATGGTCATATTTGACACTGTGCGCTTGCACAATCACTACTCCTAACCCTATTCCTAATGCTCGTATACCTAAGTGATCGTTTTTCCTTTCTCAGCTCTCACGGGCTATAGCTAAGGTCAAATGATAACTTGGTGCTGACTACTGCTGACTATTCCTTCCCATTCCACTACATCATATTCGGACTCATTCACGATACATGCATCTCTTCTGTGGAACCAGCTCCCTGTCAATCTCGTCTCTCTTCTTCCATTCACACTTTCAAAATTCTTCTAAAGAAACACTTTTTGTCATCGTAATTTCTCTGATCCAAAACTATGTCTCTATGACTGGAAATATACAGGGACTGGAAATATACCATAGGTTATTTAGAACAATTTAACCCCCATCAACTGGGGGTCGGAAATGAGCGGTTTCCGAGATATCGGGGTTTAAGATTTTTTTTAACCTTATTTTTGGGCACTCCACTGATATATTTTTGAAAGCTGTTAAGCTACCAATCATTTCAAATAAAAATTCTCAATATCTCAGAAATAAAGGTCTTAAATGAATTTATTTTTAATTTTATTTAAATTTTCCGAAAATCTACAAGAATTATTCGAATTTTTTTTAACACTTGGCATACAAATTACTAAAAAAATTACACAGCTTCATGATCTTTCTAACAAGGTAAACATTTTATACAATTTCTCAAGAATTAACTAGAAAATGAGCACAAAGCACACTGTACGACTAACTTGTAATTTTAATTATAAATTTAATGAGCTCGATAAAGTTACCGGTGTTGAGTAATGGTTAAAAAACTTGTAATGTAATAAATTTTTATTAAAAAATAAAATATCTAATAAGTAAAAGAAACACAAGTATTCATAAAAATCATAAACCTTGTTCAAATTGCCGCCCATTGTTGCGTATGCAACAATGGGCGGCAATTTGCCTACTAAAATATGCCTACGACGTATTTACGTCACTGTCACTCTTGGTGAAAATGTGTCTTCGACGGATGGCACGGGTGTGTTGTACACTTATTCTTTCATGTGACCCCAATTGTAAAAGTCACAGGGCGTAAAATCCGGACTTCCCGCCGGCCACGGCGGCGCAGAGGCGCGTGGCCGGCGCACAACAAAAATTACATTTTGAACTGAGTAACTAAGTATCTTACATAAGACACAAGCCAATGTTCAGCAAGTTACAAATGAAATGTGAGCACATGCTCATTTTTAATCAGTAATAAACTATACATATGCATTTATAATTTTACATTCAACATTTAACATTTAATTTCGAATTTATTTTTTATACATGTACATTTAATTTTATAGTCTTATTCTACACTAATACATATTATACAGCGCATAAAAAAGATTACGTAGTAGTTAAACATAATATACATTCCTACTAACCCATAACAAACAACTATGAAACCGAACAAAACAAAACAGACGCAAGTCTAGTATGTTTTTGTCTCGAAATTAGGTTAAACTTATGAGAAGGAGACTCCTTAGAAAGAAAGAAAGGAAAGAAGAAAGGAAGACCTTAAGTTTCTTATGAAAGTGAAAATAGGTACAAAGTTTTAGCATATACATTTGGCGAACATTGAGAAGGTTACACTCTACACTCTACATAAGTATAATGTATCAATCGGATACCGGAAAGGCAAAAAGGTTTGTGATACATTACCTTGAGTATATAACGCTTTGTTCTTTCGGCTACTATCAAAGAAGACTTCGCTGAACCTCCCCAGGCCATTATACCATAATTGATCAGCGAACCACAAAGACCATAACCATAATAGACATTATTGAGAAGGTCAGAATCAGCTATATGACGGATTTCGCTAAAAAAAGTTTTTTAAATCTTACTGCTAGATTTTGAATGTGTGTTTTCCAATTTAAGTGTTTGTCTGTTATTAAAGCATGCCTACACAATTTTGAAATTTTACTTGATTTGGAACCAAAGAGTAAGTAATACTTTTTTGGAACCAGTTTGAAGAGAAACCGAGCTACAGATTCCTCATATTGGATTGGCTATTCTCGTGTTGTGTGGACTGCGTGTTTTAGGTCTAGCCCCGGGAAAATTTAAATTTTATAATTTGGTGAACTCTGATTTATTATTATTTTCATTACTTATTAGCCATCTGTATACGCGGTAAGTGTTTTTAAATTCTTTTTTGAGTGGGAAGGCAGCCATGGACCCGACAAAGCCGCCAGACCCGGACCCCCCCGATATATCGCCGCCATTACCGTCTCAGCTATGTAAAGATATTGTAGATCATAATAGTTATGATGAGGCTATGTCACAGGATAGCCCTCTTCCGCCCAACATGACGTGTGTATCACAGACTTCGTCTATTGCCGCATTCGTTACTGTTGATAGTGAGTCATTTATAACTCCAGAAGTCCCAAAAGCACCGCGCGAGCGAAAGCGCCGTGGTCAAGGTGAAAAAAAAAGTAGAAGGAAAAGGATTCGCTCTCTTCGAGGAGTTCGAATGAGAACGATTCCACTTCCGGTTCGGAGAACACCGTATGTTCTGTTCATAAGCCAACTGCCGTTTCCTCAGTTCTCCACTCTGATCAGTCATCAACATCATGTATCAGACCAGCCTCTGGAAGTACTCGGCCGGTTGAGGAGCCTAGTGCTCCTTTGCTATATAGGTCTCACGACGCTGGACCATTTGTGGTTCATGTTCAACTAACCGAGACACGACCTGATTCAGGCACTACTCTACACCCGGTGAACTTTGGTCGTTTTTTAAAAAAGAACTCGTTTCGGGGCATCGCCAGTGACGGTGTCAAGAGTGTTGGACGCAACAGAGTGGCTGTAACTTTTACAACATTTGCTTACGCAAACGGTTTTATCAAGAATGATCGCATTGTGTCTGCCAATTACAAGGCATTTATACCTTCCTTCATTATCACCCGTATGGGTCTTGTTAAGGGAGTACCGACAGAACTAACAACTGAGGAGATCATTCAAGAGGTTGTTGTTCCTGATGGATTTGGCAAGGTCATTAAAGCCCGCCATCTCAATTTCAAACAAATAGTTAATAATTCTCCTGTGTGGAAGCCTTCCCAAACAGTGGTGCTTACATTCGAAGGTCAGAAACTCCCTGACCGAGTCACCCTGTTGTATAATTCTTTGCCTGTGGAGCTGTATAAATATCCCACAATACAGTGTTTCCGTTGCTGTCTTTTTGGTCATACGAAGCTTGCATGTAGATCAAAGATCAGGTGCTTCAAGTGTCGTAACTCTCATGATGCTGAGGAGTGCTTGGTGAAGGAGGCTGATGCTGTATGTTTTTATTGTAAGGGCCAACATTTTGCTATTAGCAAAAATTGTGCCGAGCAATTAAGACAAAAAGAAATCAAATCCATTATGGCTGAGGAGTCTATCTCTTATGTGGAAGCCGCCAGGCGTGTTCCGCCTGCGAGACGTTCTTTTGCCGAAGTGGTCTCTGCCTCTCCTCCAGCCGGTTCCCACAGACCAACAGTTAATACATCAAGGACAGTCCATACTTCTCAATCTTCCAAGTCCTCTACTTCTTACAAAAAAACCTTTGTATCACAACCCCGAGCTCGAGCTCCGCTCGCTCCGGGTTATGACCGTAAGGCTCATATGGCTATTACTGCTGACCCTCCTTCTTCTCTGTCTCAGAACAGTTGTGCCTTCTCACCATCAGTGGAGCAAGGCACGTTCACCATTGCTGATATTCAATCTCTTTTTATGTCTTTTATTCAATCATTTTCTTCAAACAAGTTACCGTACCACGATGCTGCTAATCTAACCTCTTCTCTCCTCATCACTAATGATGGCCTACAACGAAACAATTCTCCAGTGGAATTGTAGAAGTGCCTGGAAAAACAAATCTGATCTCATTTATTTGGTCAATAAGCACACTCCCATCGCGTTTGCAGTCGCGGAGACTTGGCTCAAACCCGAAGCTCGGTTCCGAGTTCCTGGTTATGCCATTCTCCGTGACGACAGACGTGAAGGTTATGATGGTTGTGCTCTTTTTATTGACAAAAAAATCCCTTTCATTCGCCTCGATCTTCCCCCTCACAGTGACAGCTTTTTTGCTATTGCTGCGAGGGTGAAATTCATTTCATACATATCCATTTACATCCCTCATCCATCCCCTTCCTCTCTTCGTGACCTTAAGTCAATTTTAGATATAATACCTAGACCGTTCATTCTACTTGGTGATTTTAATTTTCACCACACAGTGTGGGGTTCATCCTCTTGCGACGCATCTGGAAACAGATTAATTGAGCTATTAGATGAGCTCAACATTTGTCTCTTGAATGATGGATCACCTACCCGAAGGGTGTCTCCAATTCAAAATTCTAGTGCAGTCGATTTATCACTTTGTTCTCCAGACTTGTCATCGCTCTTAACATGGCAAACTCTCAGTAGTACATTTGGCAGTGATCATTTTCCAATTAAAATTATTCTACCGACACAGTCTGGCCCTACAGTAATTAAGAATCCTTTATTAAAATATCGTCTCGCAGGTGCAGATTGGGACAGATTCATTACAGCAGTAGACGAATCAATTTCAAAACTTCCTGAAATTGTCATGGACAATCTTCTGAACTGCTATGGTCAGTTTTCAGATGCGCTTATTCGTGCGGCAGACGAGTTTATTCCACTTAAAAATTTAACAGACAGACGGTCATCGCCTCCCTGGTAGGACGCTGAGTGTTCGGGTATTGTTCGTTCCCGCAAGGATGCTGAAATACTGTATAATGGTGATATGTCTATGCCAAACTACTTGCAGCTTCGCAGGATTCAAGCCAAAGCCAAGCGTCTTCTTAAGGACAAGAAGAGATTGGGTTGGCAATCATTTTGTAGTTCTATCTCCCCATCTACACCTTCCTCAATAGTATGGACTAATACTAGAAAGTATAGGTCATGTTTCGTTAATGACGATAGCTCTAGAGCTTCGTCGTCTAACTGGAAGGAGGTATTTTTGGACAAGTTGGCTCCTCCGTCGGTTCCACATTTGGAGGAAATACCATTCGTTTATGAATCCCCTCCACTTGTGGATCCTATGAATGTTCCATATTCTATGCAGGAACTTAAAACCATTCTTAAACATCTGCAGGATTCCTCTCCGGGGATCGATGGTATACCATATTCATTTTTAGCTAGGGCTGGCGATCCCACTTTAGAATACTATCTAGATATGGTAAACCTAATAATTGACTCAGGTCAAATTCCCCAAGCTTGGAAATGTCAAATTATCATCCCTATTTTAAAACCTGGTAAAGACCCAGAAGAGGGCGCCTCATATCGTCCAATAGCCCTTTCATCGACTCTTCTGAAGGTTGCTGAACATTTAGTCAAAAACAGAATGGAATGGTTTATAGAAAGCAAAGGCCTTTTAGCCTCTACTCAGTTTGGCTTCAGAAAAGGTAAGAGTACGATGGATAGCCTCGCCATATTCACCACTGACATTCGCCTGGCCTTCAGTCGGAACGAATCTATTGTCGCCGCTTTTCTTGATGTTTCTGGAGCGTACGACAATGTTCTTCTTTCAGTACTTAGGCATAAGTTGCAAAAACTGAGCGTTCCTTTAAAGATGATAAATTTTATTACTAACCTTCTTTTCCAAAGATCTATATTACTTCGAACTGATGGGGTTTTATCTAACCCCAGAGTAATTTGGAAAGGCCTTCCTCAAGGTTCAGTTCTTAGTCCCCTTCTTTATAATGTTTATACACATGATCTTGAAAAATGTGTCCTTCCCTTTTCCAGGATATTGCAGTATGCCGATGATCTGCTCATCTATTCAGTTCATAAATCCATTGAAAATGCCTCTGATTCTATAAACCATTCTATTGACTCCTTGATAACATGGCTCTCTGATCATGGTTTGCAGTTATCTGCAACCAAGAGTAGTGCGGTTGTGTTCTCAAGGAAATACAAAATTCCCGTAGTCAGTATTCAGTGTGACAATGCTCAAATCCCAATTCAAAAAGAGGTAAAATTTCTTGGAGTAATTCTTGACTCCAAGATGTCTGGGGCTCTTCATATTGATTACGTGGTGAAAAAATGTGAGCGAAATATCAACATTCTCCGAACCCTTGCTGGTGTTTGGTGGGGTGCTCATCCATATTCGTTAAAGCTCCTATATAATGCTCTAGTACGCAGTCATCTGGACTATGGCACATTCTTGTTAGAACCGTCAAATAAAATGTCCCTTCGTAAACTGGATCTTATACAATCGAAGGCCCTCCGTATCATTGCGGGAGCGATGAAATCAACCCCAATCAATGCCCTCCAAGTGGAGTGTGTTGATCCTCCCTTATACCTACGTCGACAATTTCTAGCAAATAGGTATTTTTTTAGGGCGTGTCAATTTTTAAATCATCCTTTAATTCCTAAATTAAATCTTTTAGCTGAATACACATTGCAAAAGTACTACTGGGTTAATAAGGTGATACCTCGTTTGGTTAATAGCTACAAAAAATTTAGATGTCTCAAAGATCCCACCCACAGATCCCTTACCCTGCCAATGTATGAATTTCCATATACATCCGTTATTCTGAAACCTGAAGTGCTGCTAAGTATTGGCATTTACAAGGACATGCCAAATGCCAATGATACATTTAGAATTGCCGTTAACAGTAATTGGGCTAATTGGCATGTTTTCTTTACGGACGCATCTAAATTGACTTCTAACGGTAGTGTAGGTGTAGCTGTATTTTATGTCAATAAGGATGCATATTTGAAAATAAAATGTCCTCCGGAATCCTCAGTTTTTACAGGAGAATGTAGAGCCTTGTTGGAGGCGGTGAAATATGTTGCTTCAACTAGTGAAATAGATAAGGCTATAATTTTTTCAGATTCGCTTAGTTCTCTTCAATCCTTGATTCAAAACCCATTCAAATCCCAAAATAATAATCCCATAATTTATAATATTAAACATATATTAGCAGGTCTTACTGGAAGACGAGTGGTGTTCGCCTGGATCCCCTCTCACAGTGGCATACAAGGTAATGAACACGTAGACTCCCTTGCTAAAGATGCTGTTGTACATGGCGGTAAGCTTGACTATGAAAACTTTTCGCACGATCTTATTGCCCTCCCTAGAACGTATTTACACAGTTCTTGGTCGAATGCTTGGGATAGGTCTAGCAAAGTCAAGGGGTCATACTATGCCAGTATCCAGTCAGAAATTCCTCCAAAACCATGGTTTTATAAACTTTCAATTCCAAAAAAAGAAACATCAATAATATGTCGTTTAAGGTTCGGTCATTGTTGCACTCCTGTGCACCTGGCTAAGCTGAGGATTCGGGATTCTTCAGTGTGCGAATGTGGCGTAGACGAAGGTACTGTCGATCATATTTTTTTCTCTTGCCCGCTCATAAAACAGTCTCCCTCCTTATATTCCACTCTTCCCGAGTTTGAAATTCCTCTTCCTTCTAATATTCGTTGTTTATTAATTTCAAATAATTACTCTATTTATAAACTCATTTGTAAATTCATATTTTTTCATAATATAAAATTATAAATATCTTTCATTATTTATGTATGTTCTTTATTTTCACGTTTTTTCAGCATACAGGTACATATTCATGTTAATTTTATATAATTATAAAATAAAATAGCTATAAATAAAAAAGTATGTATTATTATTAGAGATCAGAGTTGATCATTTTCGTGCAGTTTAGTTGGTTTTTTTTATGTCTTTCTGTTTTATTAATTTGTTTACAAAATTTTAACTTTGTGGTCCTATCACACCTGACACTGGCATAGTTCGCTTATGCGAGACGCCAAAAAAAAAAAAAAAAAAAAAAAATACCTCATATTCTCTTTGAAGCCAACGATTGTCAAAATTGAAAGTTTGTCAGCCGACTTTAGAATTTGTCAATTTTTATTCTGGATTTTATACTTTAGGAATATAAAAATATTATTCTATTTTAATATTGACACACTTTTCCTTTTCTTTAAAACTTTCAAAGAGTTCATCATGAGGATACCTTACGTCGTATCCAATAGTGCTAAGGAAGTATATCAGACCTCTGCAACGATGTCCAACAGTGCCCCTGAGAAAGACCGAACTTTGGTGGCGGAAGACTTCGACTGGGACACTCGGTCGACTCCGCTTCCTCTGGTAGAGTGGGCTGCTGTTGCCCTTTCCAAGATTTTCCACAGAATGCGTCCTTTAGACATGATCCTTCAGAAAGATGTCAATGTTCTTATGGATTTGTATCCAGCCGACATACCGCTGAAGTTTAGTGTGCCATACATAAAGGTAAATGAATACCCGCTTGCTTAGTAATTCGTTAATGCCCAAGAAACTTAATTGGATAATTAACTTGATTTCATAACATGAAAAAAATTACAAAAAATCTACATTTGTCTACTTTCATTGACTTGCATATTACCTACTAATAACGTAAGGACATTGCCCAGACACAAGGCACATGGTAGGTAATACATTTCTATTTATTTATTATACAGCGTGTTCGGCACATTCAAATTTAGAACATGTACCGGTCGCGCGGGCACTTTGCAAGTTATCCCTAATTTTGACCACATAGTGAATTATTTTGTATGACATGTGGTATACCGTTGGAAAGAGTATCAACTAGAGAACTTTTTAAAAGAAAATGAAGCTTTCAATTGAACTGGAGGATGGAACTATTTGGCATTCAATCAAATGTGTGTACGCCCGCCCGCATAGTGCACTTTGATGCGTGCTCGGCGTGCTCCAAAGAATTTATTACTACCGTGCTCTTTGCACAATACCTGCCCATGCAAGTCGCTGCGTGTAACCCTTAGCTCCATCTGTGAGTTTACCCGAAATAAGTGCAAATATAATTATTATAGCTCTTATGTTCAACAAGACCAGACTGTGCCCTTCTAGCGCCCTTTGGTCAGGTAGTTGAACATGAGAATAAGAGATGTCGCTGCTTTAATGCATCCACTGTTCACTAGATGGCTGTAGGAGCAGTGACTTGCTAAAGGAAATTGGAGGAAAAGTATAAATCGAAGTCAGATAATAATATGACCATTTCAATTTTTCTTTTTACAAAAACCGATGTTGCAAATAATTACATAGATGCCAAGTGCGAGTCGGACTCGCGCACCGAGGTTTCGGCACCACAAAAAAAAACATTGAAAAAAAAACACGTTTCTTGTTTCCCTTCATTTTTGACTTTTTCTATTTTTTATAATTTTTCTTTATTTTTGTTATATCCGCCATAATAACACATATTCTGTGAAAATTTCAACGGGCTGCCTATTACGGTTCAAGAAATACAGCCCTCGGACAGACATACAGACAGACGGACGGACGGACAGACAGACGGCGTAGTCTAAAATTATCCCAAAAATGTCCCAAATTTGCCACCACTATCATATAGGGTGGAATGGACCGTCACGGCACGGTCTGTAATTTTGGCGGCATGCGGGCATTAACTGCGGGTCATTGTCACAATAGCAATTTCATCGCCTTCAGCAATTTCAATCTAGCTAGTGCCAGTGCCGTTCGCACCCCGCGCAAAACATAAATAACATAGGATAGGAGTATTACTATGTCGCAATGGGGACTTAAAACATTTGCCGAAATTATATTTAGCATACCTATAATAATAGATCGAAAACCTATCCGCAAGTGACTTGCTTGAGTATTGTGTCCATAATCGCGCACGAACGCGGTATATGTGTGTATTTATATTTCATACAACTGTTCCATGTTTAGTACTGCATTGTCCGCCCCTACGTGTTTTCCACATCCCAAAGGTTAGTTCGTAAAGAATGCCGCAAGGCATTAAACTCGCCTTTTGTAACCATTTTATACGGTGTACAATAAAGTATATTTTCATTTCATTTCATTTCATAATATTCTTTATCACCTTCGGAAATCTGCCGCTCCCCCGAAGTTTGCCGCCTCTGTGCCGCGGTCTATCTATTCGCAGCCCGGCGCCGGCGGACATTCAGTATTGTCTTCATACCTGCAACGCCCTCGTCATTCATTACCTATTCGCGAGAGGACATCGGTATTTTAATCCGAACTGTATGACTGTAGGCTTGCTCCAAGAATAAGGTTTAGTTATCGTATTTAATTTGAAAACGTTTCAATGTTTCGACAAACACAAAACAAACATATAACACAAAAAATCTATAAAAACCGACTATGAAAAACGAAGAAAACAATGCAAGTTGATCCTAAACAGCAGTTCATTCAACGATTATTCTAATTCGTTTAAACGTCCGAATACAACACTTTATACTTACTTCTGCAAGATAAACTTGCCTTGCTTACTTGTCATAATCTGGTTTATAAAATTATTATTATTTATACTTTTTGTTTAATTATTTTTATTTCTCAATCATAAAGTGTGAAATTTCCATTTCAACCTCTAGACAATGATAACCCGCTCTATGGGTTTTGGAGAAATGTTATTTTTACAGTTCTTAGTTTACAGACGGTATTGCGCGGCGGCCACTTTGAATTTACCAAAAAATATGGTACTTACCCAGTGTTACCTACCCATGTACCTAATTGAGATTGAGACAAACCAAATTACACCAGAATTATCAAAATCGTTTATGAGTTACAGTAATCCTAGAGCATATACATACAAACATTTAGGCTAAACACATTATCCAACTTTTGGCTGGGCCATAAAAAAAAAGAAGGTAAGAGAGAAAGGAAAGAAAAAAAAGAATAATGACGAAATATTACAATTCACTCACCATTCCCTCACTCACAAATATCTCAAAATGACGCGCAGGCTCCGCGATGGCGCTTTCTCCTTCCGTTATGTACACAACATAATTAAATACTATTAATAAATATTATTGTATTTTCAAAGGATGAACAGTATTGGAAGAGATCTTTCGCGACCAAGTGGCCCCAGCGGAAGGAGCTGGGCGTGTCCTGTTGGAAGGCCAAGTTCCTGTCTGTCGCTCTGCAGGAGTACCTCGAGAACGCCAGTGCTGATGTTTTCCTCGTGGAGGAGGCGGACGAACTTGCTAGACTAGTTTGTCCCAGATTTTCTGATTATTATTCTAAATCATTTCAGTCTCAGTAACCTTCCATAAACAACGTGATTAAATAATGTGATATAAATAACTAATCCTAATAAATCCTAGAAAATTAGAAAATTAATCGAATGAACTTCACTCCCAAACCTTAAATTCTTTTAAAAAATCATTGAAGAAATTCTACCCTTACCTTAAATTTTATTTTTTATTATTAACCTGTGGATTAGTATAGTATAGTATGTATTATTTGTATGTAGTATCTATGTTCTATACATTGTATGTATGTTTATGCTGTTTGTATTTTATGTATTGTAATAATAGGTATGTATGTTACATGTAGGTATATTCATCATAAAAATAAAACACAAATATTCCTCCTCCTTTCGTTTGCACTACCCATACTTCTTTCTCTATTTTATTCCTCATCCCCCAAAGGTTGACTGGAAGAAATCACTTGCAGTGATAAGTCCGCCTTTGCGCACTTCTGTATTGGTTTGTTCTACTCGTGTACTGTTCTTCTTTCCATTGTGTGCAATAAAGAGTTTCTATTCTATTCTGTTCTAACTTGTTAGTAAATAGCACTTTAAAAGTTTTACATCCATGTTCTACAATTTAATGTAAAATGTGATTGTTTTTTTAGGTGAGCCCATACATATTCAGCCTATCATTGTGGCAACTGCAGATAGTTCGTCCGCCTGCAGTCGCATTACCTTCGGAGGAAACGGTAGAGGACACCTGTCCTTTCAGTGTCGCGCCTTGTGTCGACCACATCCCGCTGGAGACAGTGCTCAAGAAACTGTACCAACTTGTAGAGATCAGTATTGTCTTCGGAATCAACGGTCTAGAGGAGCGATACACCTCTAGATACTTCGACTTCTCAATGGCCGATTGCGATTCTCTCTGTAAGGGTCTAATGGACCTCAAATTTCTCAAAATATTCCGCATAAATCGCAGCAAACTCGACTGCCCGAAGGTGAAATTGATACTTAAGTATTTAGTGAAGAAGGAGACTATAGAAGAATTGGATTTTTCGCACTGTATCATAGGAGATGCCGGAGCGAAAGCGGCGGCCGGATTTCTGGCCACACATGCCGGTTTGAACGTTTTGAGGCTGGGTAATAATAAGTTTGGCGAGATGGGAGTACAGGGGCTAGCGTATGCTTTGCAAATGAAGCCTCGTGCTCCTTTGGAAATATTAGGTTTGTCGCATTTCTTGAATCTTTAAAAATGTTTAGAGTTGCCATTTTTTTTTTATGGAAACTGACACATTTGGCTATATCACCTACAACATTCGTGATGTCACCCCATAACAGTGGGTAAACTAGGTGCCATGTCAGTGCGAACCGCGGTCAGCCTCCAACGGTCGAGGCTCGAGCGGTCACCCATTCAAGTACTGAACGCGCTCAGCGTTGCCTAACAACAGTCGACCGAACGCACCACTGAGCTACCGAGGCTGACGACGCCATTGAGTAATTATTTTCCCGCGAGAGCAGACATTTACGCAGTTCGCATACGTGGAGAATTATTGACTCGTGTCAAATAAAATTCGCCAATACCGCTCTGCTATATCAAATTTATAGTTGTATGGTTCCGTATCTCAAAAGAGGAAAAAACTAAATCCTTATGGATCACTCTCGTGTCTGTCTGTCTGTGTATCTGTTTGTATCTTCCGGTACATATAATATAGAGTTTGATCAGCCAATTACGAACGTAGGTAGATATAGCGTAGTTGAAGGAATTTTGATTTTGGGGGACAAATTATAAAGTACATAATTTAAAAATTTATAATTTTAAAATGCGTATTTTAAAAATATTAAAGAAAATATACGGCGCGGCAGAAGTGAAGCACTGACATGACACCTAGTTCGCTAAGGTGTTATGGGCTGTCAACACTCATCACAGATGTAGTTGGTGATGTAGCCAACACTGTCAGTTAAAAAAAAAGAC
This sequence comes from Nematopogon swammerdamellus, assembly GCA_946902875.1. NCBI lineage: Eukaryota > Metazoa > Arthropoda > Insecta > Lepidoptera > Adelidae > Nematopogon > Nematopogon swammerdamellus. The sequence goes on from OX336333.1 coordinate 8,312,450, forward strand.
GAAATCGAGTATTCCTTCCCCCATTATCTCCGAAACTAGAGTCTAAAATTTTGAACATTTAGAATATAGGGCTTCTCTTATAGTTTACATGAAAATCTAAACGAAAATCCTAAGTCTTAAATTTTTCATGGAAAAAAAACAGAATGATACGGAACTAGGGTTCCGTCCACGCGAGTTCTACTCGCACTTGACCGCCTTTCGTCAAGAACCTGCAATATTTAAAAGTAACTTGTTCCAGATCTGCGAATGAACACGATGACGGCGAACAGCGCCAGAATGCTGGCGTCGTCGCTGGTGCGCTGCAAAGAGAAGCCGCGCACTCTTGTGGTCGCCGCTTGTGGATTACGTAACGACTCGGCTGAGATGGTGCTAATCTAATTTGATGAGATACCTATTTATATTCAACCTACCGTTTTTGACATATCACAAGTTGGTACTTTAAATCCTCTTCTTCACACTTCTCTTTAAAAGTCGACGAATGAAAAATTTGTTTTTACACATACACATTCATTACAATATAGATATAGGAGACAATCATTTGTCTATCAAAACTAGAATGTTTTCATAGCTATAATATATATGTATAATAGTTTGTTCATCCTCAGATGGTGGGCTTGCTATGTCTGAATCGAGGTTTGATAGAGCTGGACCTGTCAGCCAATAACTTGTCTGGAGAAGCAGAGACGAGCCTCCTCAATGCGCTTGAGAAGAACCGGAAGATTTCGAAGATAGATCTGAGGAACACGAGTCAGTAGCTTTCATAAATTCACTAGAACAAACATAATATTTTTTTATTTCGTTGCTAGTCAACAAAAGTTAAAATACACATAAAATGTGTGACAAGAGTATGTTTTACCGATAGTATAAAGTACCTACTCTTTTGACTGCATAATTGTCCACTGTTCGATAAAGTATGCGTATTAAGGTCCCCAAGACCGTACGGGCACCAATTTTCGGCAACGTGAAAATGTAAGTCCAAGACCGCACAGGCACCAATCTTCAGCAACATGAAATGTAAGTCCCCAAGACCGCACGGGCACTAATCTTCGGCAACATGAAAATGTAAGTCCCCAAGACCGCACGGGCACTAATCTTCGGCAACATGAAAATGTAAGTCACCAAGACATCTTCGGCAACATGAAAATGTAAGTCCCCAAGACCGGACGGGCACCAATCTTCGGCAACTTGAAAATGTAAGTCCCCAAGATAGGCTTACCATCCATCCGAAGATGTCCGGATATGTCCGGACTTTCGGCCACCGTGCGTTCTGACTTACATAGATGGGAAAATGTTGAATGAATGTTTAATATTCGCATTAAATTACTAAGAAATAAAACATAATATGTAAGTCTTAAATCTTTACTAAACTTATCATCACACAATCCCTGTAAAAGTGCTCTGCCCGTGGGATTTATTATTTCATTTTGTGACTAAAATGGCCGAACTTTTTTGATAAGTCCGACTTTTTGTCAGGACTTTTCAAATTTCGAAATGGTAACTCCCATGATAAGTCCCCAAGACCGCACGGGAACCAATCTTCGGCAACATGAAAATGTAAGTCCCCAAGACCGCACGGGCACCAATCTTTGGCAACATGAAAATGTAAGTCCCCAAGACCGCGCCACTATCTCCGGCTAGATGAAAACTACTGACGACCTGCAAACTGATTTAAGTGTGAGATCTGGCCGCCATTTTGCGCTCTATAGGTACAATACCGGGAGACTTTGTTTGTTTGTTTTTTTTTTATGGAAACTGACACGGTTGGCTACATTACCTTAAAACATCTGTGATGTCAGCCCATAACACCGGGTGAACTTGGTGCCACGTCAGTGCTTCCCTTCGGTCGTGTCGGCTACACTGAACTGGACGGAAAACACAAACTATTTACATAGCCATTTCGGCCGACCTTTCATTCGTATTGTCAAACTTCTTCCACTACAAAGTTAACCAAAATTTTCCTTTCTAGGAATATCAGAGGAGACAGCACGGGCTGTGTCCGCTCTGCTGGATCGCAACGCGCGGCTCGTGGGTCGCGACACGGAGCTGAGTGATGAGATCCCGCCGCTGTACCTCGACCAGCCGGAGTACCTAGTGTGGGACTACAGCCCGGACAACCCGCGCCGCCTCCCGCCCCCGCCGGGCTACCCGCTGCGCGTGCCTCAAGTCTGACTCTGTATTTTTTTTTACTTGATTATACACGATAACTTTTTGCATTTTTTTTTTATTTCTCCTATTACATAATTCAGATGGAGTCTTTCTGTGACAATTTTTTTACTTAAGGCATCCCATTTGGCAGCCTGAAACTTTACAGGGGGTGACAGAAGTCGCGACGCGACTTAGCTGTTTCATCACAATTTAGTGCGATCCGTAGATTGAATGCGAACGAAACAGCAGGAAAAATATAATGTTATAATCAGGGATCGCAATATAAGAGTATAAATATCAAATGTTAGCGAGAAGACATAACATGGTGTGGTTAAAACCACCTCTTTCGGAAATACAGGAATTTGAAAAATATATGCTGGTAGAGATATAGATAAAGTAACTGTTGACACTTGTAACATGCTGTAATGTATTTTTTTTTATTTTTTTATTTTATTGGGAAAACATACAGTCATCGTAAAAAGGAGTAAGTACTAACATTAATTACACAGAGACCAGTAAAGTTTTCTACATAAAGTTATCCGTTTAAGTGCGTTCATGATTAATAAATTAACCTAAAAGAAAGAAAACATCAAAAGCTAACTAATACCAACACACGAAAATCAACCAATTACTTAACCATAGGAGATACATTGATAAGAAGTACATACCTACCATGTACCTAGCAAGAAAACCAACCCAACCTACCCTCACACAATTCTCATCTGCCCGCTTTAACACCTGTTTCATCATTTACTGTTTCGATCGCTGACCTTTTGAGATGGCTGAGTGATACATGAAATATATCAAGACAGGAGAAGAAGTTGTCATAAGTAGCACAACTCCGGTTAGTAAAAGAATTTTTACTATAATTGGTACCCACTTTGGCGATATGAAAAGTGTTAAGACATCTCGTTGCCTTAGTAGGGCAACGAAAACTTAACTTACTTAACAAATAAGGAGAATCTATGTAATGATGGATCAACTTGTATATGAAAGTAATATCCTTGATCTGCCTTCTTTTCTCGAGAGACATTATTTCAAATGTGTTATCGTCGCTCTCACTTCCCCGACGAGTTCTATAGCCAACATATTTTAAAAACTTTTTTTGAATTTTTTCTATGTCAGTTATATAGACTGCATACTGCGGGTTCCATACTATGGAGGCATATTCAATAATAGGTCTGACAAACGAGGAGTATAGGGTTATGAAAGTGGAGACATTTTTGAATACATTGCAAGTCCTAAATATAAAACCGAGTAGTTTATATGCTTTCCATGTTATTGTATCAATATGTGATTTAAAAATTAATTTACTGTCAAGCAGAACTCCTAGGTCTCTGACTTCGGTAACTCTATTGATTAATCTATTAGAGAGATTATAATTGAAGTGAACGGTATTTTGCTTACGAGAGAAGGAAATGGTAGCGCATTTGTCAACATTTAAATGGAGGTAATTGTTTTTACAATAAGTTACCAAGTTATTCAAATCTTTTTGCAAATCATGACAATCAAGAAGTGATTTTATTACCTTAATAATCTTTTTGTCATCCGCGTATAGTAATAAAATTGAGTTTTTGACAAAATTTGTTACGTCATTTCATTAATGAAGATGTTAAACATCAGAGGTCCGAGGTGGGAACCCTGAGGGACCCCAGAAGTAACAGGAACGAAAGAGGAGCAAAAACCGCTAACTGTGACCGCTTGGGATCTATTCTGTAGGTAGGAAGTCAGCCACCGAATAGGTCGCCGTGTATACCAATTGATTCAATTTTTTGTAATAATAGGTTATGTGGAATTTTGTCGAAACATTTCGAATAATCAGTATACACGACATCTACCTGATACCCGTGATCCATTGCCCCAAGAGCTATATCGATAAATTCGGCGAGGTTGGTCTCAGTCGACTTCTTACTGACAAAACCATGTTGGTTTTCTATTAGATGTGGCTTTATGATTGGAAAAATAACGTCAAAGATAATTTTTTCAAAAGTTTTACCTAAAGTGCATAGTTTGCTGATAGGTCGATAATTAGATATATCGTGCTTATCGCCTTTTTTGAAAACGGGTGTTATGTAAGTACGCTTCCATTGACTCGGGAAAACTCCAGAATTAAGGGACTTTTTAAATAACATGCTAACAGGGAGAGATAATGATTTAGCACAACGCTGGATAAATAGTGGATGTAGGCCGTCCGGGCCAGTACCTTTATTAGGATTTATACACTTCAGATAGCGCTCAGTCTTCTCGACAGATATGTATATACTACCAAGGTTGACGCTGTTGCAGTTACTGGAAATAAGTCGAGAAGGTATATTAACTGGCGGTTCAAAGACCGATGTATGAATACCTTATTAAAACTCCAAAAAAATATGTTGCAAAAGTTATTGATGTGGAAGTGAGAAGAAAGATTTTTAATAAGGTATTAATACATTACAGCATGTTACAAGTGTCCTACATAATTTACTAACTATATATCACTAACAGGAAATATTTCTCAATTTCCGGAATTCCCGGAAGAGGTGGTTTTAACCACTCCACGTTATGTCTTCTCACTAACATTCGGTATTTATACTCTACCTATTCCGATCCATGTTTATAATATATTGGGTTCTAATTTACTCAACATTGCCCAATATACCTAGAGATGTAAATCCTACACGAATTTGAAAGTTAACTTAAAATCCGTCTAGGTTTTAGTTTTTCCGTATTCGATAATCAGGAGCGTGTGTGCGTGCGTGCATCTTGGGATGGATTCAGGCCGCGCTTCAGTCGCGAACCTGTGATCGTAGGGCCAGTTTCCTATGTCACATCTCGCGAGAGAAGCTCGTCTCGCCAGTGCGACTCCAGCATCCGCCCGCCCGGCACGGATCGTCCGCGCCCCCGCATCCATCCGCGCCGCGTCCGCGAGCTTTATCAACTTTATGCAACTTCTTAACTTTTCATCGAAACTTTTAGTGATATGCGATTGAGATGGTATTATCATTGGTGGTGTGTACAAAAACATATTAAGAAAAATTATGTCTAAATCGGGTGAGAAAACAAAATTGTTAATCGGGCCCTGACCTAGGACATACAATTACAAATTTCATAACATACAATTTTCTTATAATTTACTAGAACAACAAGGAGAATGTTTCCTATCTTCTTCCGGCAAGGGTCCCGCCCCATTTTAATTTTTATCGAATAAACAAGTTCAAGTCCCAAGTATTCTGAAATTCACCCTTTCAGGCATTCGTTGGGTAGAATCCCTTCCTATTCAATTAGTTTTGCAAGGTACGAAAAGTGCGACGTAGATGACATATCCTTAATAATTAAATATAAATAACAAATTAGTACACATATAAATATTTATTAATTAAGGAGTGTTTTGTATATCTATGTAATTTACTTGTAGAAGTAAAAGTGAATTCTTTAAATGACATTGTAGACAATTCCGAGAACTAACAGCATCTTCACACTTTCATTCATTCAAACGTATTCATTAATGTGCCTCCATTTACCAAATAAACCAACTCAGAATAGTATAGCGTTTTACAAAATGGTTGTTTTACTGTAAATTCTTAAAATATAGATATAATACTTAAGTATTAAGTGTAATAATTGGTCATAGTGCGTGTGTGTGAATGTTGAGCACGAGTGACTCGCATGAAGACATCGAAGACGCAGCTCAAGATGGCGTCCGAGACGCTGCCGCCCATGTGGATGTTGTTGCTGCTGGTTCTATACCTCTGTACTGGTTGGTATAATTCTATCAGGTGGCGCGGTAACACACCACCAAGTTAGAATCTGTTTCCCTTCAACTTTGAAACCAGAGACCTTCCCTTGATACATTTATCCTCCTCTCCTGCAACTCATATTTAGTTCTTTTTTTTTTATGTAATCCGGTATGTGTGGCTGAGTCGGAGTGGACAAAACGCATCCTCCGACCAGCCAATATCACCTCCGAGAAGGTAGGTGCCATACCGGAGACTTCCCTGGATTGCTGGCTATACTGGACTAGAGGAGAACACAGCCGAGGCTGCTATGCGGCCATCTTACATCCAGTACGGTGGTACCAACCCAGTCGGCTACAATTTGAGCCTACCGCCTAGTAAGGGGCAAGGGAAGGGACCTACAGTTTTACACCGGTTCCGAACGGTGAAGCAGCAGGTGTAGGTATGCACGTAATTTTTTTCGTCAGAAAAAACTCATTGGTACACGCCGACCGGATTCGAACCTCGGACCTCTCGCATGAGAAGCCGATGCCCAAACCACTCGGCCACCCGCCGCTTTTCTCCTTTCAATATTCGTCTTGCCTGTGATCTTGCTGACATACTTCCAAATATGCTCTCAATTAAAAATATTGGGCACAAAAGGCAAGTTTACTACCGAAAAATTCTGTTCTCCTTCGAAATCATTTTCCTATCATGCATATTGTTTCATCCCTTGCCACTGCTGGTTACATATTAGTATACCTGTAATGTTCTTTTCCTCAGCACAGCATTACCAATAATCTATGGTATTGTAGAATACCTATCTTATTTAATCAACCTCTCTTGTGAAACCACTTACAGGTTCACAAAGAGATAGGTAAGGCTGGCTTCTGCGTCAGTTACTCCTGACCTGGTTGCATTTAAATGGCATGAACAGCTCTGCCACCATATGGGATCTACCAACTTTGTGTAGTTTTGTCAGTACTCCCAAAATCTATTCCAATTGTTGAATGTTGTTTAATGCTGGCTCTGTGCATATTCCAAACTGGTCGCTGCTGGCTTATTCAGTGAAAGTATTGGTTAATTCCCTCAAGATGTACTTATAAGCCTAACATGGATATTTCCCATTTTACCTACCTACTACATTTTAGGTATCTCCTATTTTCTTCATTTTGTGCATAATTAGTTTGACGTGCATTTAATCGCACAACCTGTGAACGTGAGTGAAGGGCTGGGGTTAGCATTGTACCTACTTGCACACAATTAGGTTGCGTTGTTGAAAATTGCTTTTCAGATGCGACACTCACCGTTTGACCTAGTTTGCATACATATTTACCTATTCCAGTCGCATTATTGTAACAATATTATTAGTAACTGAAGAGAAGAATATGAAAGGAGAAAGAAATAATTAATAACAATAAGCTGCTTTTGTATAAATCGCAGATCTAGAATAATGCTCGCACCTGTGGGGTGGCTCTGCCAAATAACAGCTAGCGCTCGAGACTCGATCCAGCGTCGAGCCGTGCGACTAGTGGTGACCCCGACCGAAGTGTACCGCAATTTAGAACCACTGCAACGGGACCTCAACCCGCTATATGTGTTCTATCGCTTTTTCCATGGGGAGTGCTCGGAGGTGCTGTTTAACGCGATCTCGCCGTCCCCTTTTCACCTCCGCACCACACGCGCCGGGCGGCGATTGCATCCCTACACGCTGGACCTGGACTTACCGCGGATGCGTACCAACCGTTTTTGCAGATTTTTCCTCTACAGAACATTCGTAACCTCCGCATAGACCATGGGCGTCTTTAGTCACCTTATGGTTGGCTCGGTGCGAAAGATCGCGCTTTAAATAAAAAAATAATAAAAAACTTCAAATGCTAACAAACTTTTGCAAAACTTTAAAAGATGTTTGGTCACAATTTGAATTATTAAAATTGCTTTATTTACATATATGTAACATCACAGGTTTATGACGAGGATCCATTGTGCGTGGCGAATATAATATCGAGATAAACATACTTCAAAACTTCACCAAGTAGCTGAAGCGTTTAAATGTTCATTTAATATTCGAGGCATAATGAAAACAAATTGTTTCTTCAAGGAAAATTACTTTCACAAAGCCTTGCTAAACATTTTGCAAATCTTGAGCGCACAGACTATTCAACTTTTAATACTGGGGAGTGTAATCGTCTCGTGGAGGCCCTTGAAATCTTGCTAATATTCGGAGTGGCACACCCGCTTGCTTTCCTAATAAAATCTAATAAGGGAAGGCGGTTATATTATAATTTGATATATTCTTAGGTGAGAGTGGCTACGGGGGTTGTTTCTTGTGATGAAATTTGAGTAAGTATTTTTGAAAATCTCCTACCAGTTCTATTATGTACAAGTAATTATAGATTGCTAACTGAAAAAAATATATAATCATACTTACTACGAGTGGAATTAGGAAGCACATTATTTTTACGTGGTTCAACTGTAATGACGGACTAATAATTAAAACATACATTTTTGTCGATGTAACATCGTGAACATTGTGTTATTTTTGGCCAAATAAAAAAAACTCTAATAAAGTTACGAATGTGTCTTCTCCGTGAGATAATAGCGACCAAGCATTGGATCCACTTTCAAGTGTAGTTTTAGTAGCCAAAAGCAAGAATTCTATTAGTTATGTCAATATAAATTTCCTTCTAGTAATAGGAATAGACGATTCGTGCACACTTCCTTTGGGGCTACCCTCCGCTCAAACGACTCGTTTTAGGTAAAAAGTCTATGTAAGCAAGCATTCAACGTTGCTTCGTTTTTATTTCGCAGTCGAATTTTAATGTTTACTTGGTTCGGACAAAAAAGGTAAAATTGTGTAATATTTTAATGGAAAAAAGTTTGGTCACTTGACGGAATAAACATGATTTTACATGTGCGAAATAGCTGTTGTAAAAGACCAGGCTGAGGGAAATATTTGTGGGTTGCCAAATGTTTAGAGAAAAGAGGAAACAGGATATTGTAATAATATCCGCTGCAGTCCACTCGGAGTTCGCATACACAGCGAAACCAGGCAGATGGGCAACAATAATTTCGTCGACGGCTGAAGAGTGATATGATAATGCATGTACAGTCATCTGTTCTAAATATAGAAATCTGTGAACCCGGGTAGTGATTTAGAGCACGCGAGAATATAAAATGTTGCAATATGCCGAACTAAAAAAATGAAACAAGGCAAATCGTAATAAGCATGAAACTTATGTAAATCCAATAAAGACTCTTCAGTGTGAGCGGGTGAGTGTGTTCATTTAATAGCTGACTGGACTAGGGTGATTGTGATTCCATCTTCAATTGCGGTGGTCTTTAAGGAAGATTGACCGGTGTATCTGTATATCGAAGGGATTGCAAGAAGGTCGGCGGTTTTTTGCCGAAGTAGCTACTCCTACACACTACAACAAACAGCGTATGTACAATGTACATATTGTGTTCTGGAACGAGACTTTACGGCTGATATTTTATTTGTGAGAGTAGATACGCGTGAGGTTGTCGCGATAATAATGCGGTGATAAAACACGTGATCCGTCCTGAAGGCATAAAGCGGGCAGTAAACTACTGCGGGTCGGACGCGGTCGTCTGACCTGCCCTGCGTGCGTATTGTTGTATTAGCGATTCTTGCGAAAATGCTGTAATTGTCGCTCTGCAGATAGACCAGCAAGAAGTACAAGCATGGGCGAACTAGTTCACAATTCATTTCAATGAATCCGAATTTTTTAATAATATAATGGCACTTTGCCCATTACAAATTAATGTTAGCTGAATGACAAGCCAGGGCAAAATCAGAGCATGGTACTTGTCGAATGTTTGGTTTGTAAACAAAACAACGAAGCCAAATGAAACAAGGCCTATTACAAATTTTGGTGGACCGCTAAGTAAATTCCCGCGCAGTTCTGAGTTTTTATATTTTCTTTAATTAGTATGTTTTCTATAATTTACGGTACTTCCACCGAGTCATGCAGCAGGTGGATCTTCGTGCCTTACTTGCTGCTTGATCGATTGAATCTTGTTCGAGTACTTTGCGAAATGTTGTGGTCGGTATTGCGCTGTAATTTATCAGAGTTCTCGCAGCACAACACCGATTACTCTGCTTACCTCGATTGTAGGGATTCAGCGTGTGTGATATGTATGTATATGTATTATCTGCACATCGGAAATATTCACTGCAGCACCGGGTGATAAAACATAATATTTTGTCCCTTACTTCACGCTGTGGCCACGAACTCGTGTGTTCTGTTCAAAGCGATTCCTAAATTAAATTGAGAGATATAATCGTTTTGCCAACGCCCTGCTTCAAAGCCGGAGATGCGCGAAATAATTTATTACGAGTTAGGGTGACATCGTATCGGGGTGCGGCGTCGCCGGTGGAAGAGGAACCAGCATATTATTTCGTATGTAGCATTATCAGTGGGCGGTGGCTTGGCGGCGTTGCCAAACTTGTTTTTATTTTAAGTTTTATTTGACATTTTTTGGTCGCACTCTCTGGCACTATTTCTATTGAATCTGCTTATCAGAGGCATTTTATTTACAAGTATAAAAGTGCGTCTCAAATCTTATCAAATCAAAGGGAGAGCTAAACATTGCATTTTAAATTATTTTTAACAAACAGCACTTTGGTATTGTTACATATTAAAATTTCCTCGGTGTCTTTTCTTTCATCAGATCGGCGGTGGTTACACGCAGTACTTTTTACGAGAGAGTTGTTCATGGGCATTTTCTCAATGTGCGCTCAAGCCCCTGGAGTGTTTACAGTCATACCAGTTTAAATAATGACGGCACAATAAAACACTGGAGCATAAAAATTGGCTCAATAAGCGAGGGCCCGAGTATTGATTAGCGCAAATCAAATGATTCGTTTTATGAGACAATTTTGTAGACGGCTGGTGCGAGGGTGTTGGCGGGGGCGGTTGGGGCGGAAGGGGTGGAAACATCTGCGGAAGTCGTTCCAAACCACAGCCTCCACCCCGGCACAGCCTCGCCACCCCCACCTCCCGCACAACCCTTTCCGATCCGGACCCTCGCTCCTCTCAACTCTTCAGGGGCATGCGACATAGCCCCCAATAATCAATCAAACTCGAAGAAACGTACGATTTCGTACAAACTTTTGATGTTGCGATGAATAGGGGTGACAAATGGATTAAGGGTAGACAAATTAGTTTGTAAAATCAACAATTATTTAGTTGCTGAGAATGACAGGAAAGTGCGTCAACGCGGAAGCGTTAATTTTATAAGCTAAATTCTTTTAGCTTATTTGCACAATTATTTATTATGATTTAGTGAAGCGTCGTTACTGAGGCAAATTAAATAAAGGAAAACCTTTTCCGTGGGCACAAATAATATAAATATTCTCGGTAGAATACAAATATTCATACAGTCTCGGTAGCTCGGTGGTGCGGTCGGTCGACTGTCGGTCGTAATCATAAGCACACTTGGGTGCGGTCAGTACTTTGAAGGGTGTCCGCTTGACCGTTGGAGGCCGACCGTGGTTCGGATTCCACGTAAAACTGTAGGTCCCTTCCCTTCTTACCTTGCTAGGTGATAGGGTTTAACTCGCCGGGTTGATACCCCCGCACTGAATGAAAGGTCGGTTGAAACGGCTATGTAAATAGTTCGTGTTTTCCGTCCAGTTCGGTGTAGCCGGCACAACCGAAAGGAAGCACTGACATGGCAACTAGTTCACCAAGGTGTTATGGGCTAACATCACGGATGTACTCGTAGTAGGTGATGTGTAGGCAACCGTGTCAAGTTTCCATAAAAAAAAAGTTATGGATGGTCGTCATCATACCTACTCATTTTGCGATATTGTTTATCCTATGTCGTCTGCGCCGTCTGGTAGACTAGTGGTAAAATGGCAGCATCTGTGTTTTGAAAACTCGGCGCTCCAGTCAAAAAGAAAAAATATATATAAAATCGGCCACCTGCGTATCGGAACACGCGCAGTGAAGTTTTATGTAGTCGGGAAGGAAGTTCACATTCTAACCGAAATTATCGCATATCTTAAAAAACTACAGGACATTAATCAAACCAATTTTCGTTGAAAGTGTTTTTTTAAGTTACCACCTTAAATGTTTACCAAATTTCATCTATATAGTGTCAAAAGTGTCAGAGTAATATAGCTGTGTCATACGGACGGACGGACAGACGGACAGGGCGAAATGATAAGGGTTCCGTTTTTGTCATTTGGCTATACGGACGGAACCAAAAAAATACCCTTCACTTCCTTAAAAATGCAAACTCCTGTGCACTGTGCACTATTAGTATGTATAATATTCACAGATATGCATAGAAATCTGTAATAAATGCGCCTTCTGCTCTTCGGAAAACTAATTACAATAAATGGTTTATCCAATTTTCATTACGAGCGATAAGGCCAAAGGTCTATCCTCGCTTACTTATCTGTGTCAATCAGGCCGCGAAACTTTTGCACAGCCCCCGCGCCGATTGTTTTGCGGAAAGAGCTCTACTTTATCTAACAGCTGACATCTCAGACAAATCTCTCTCGGAGCCCTAGTTCCACTCGCGAGACAATTTCTACAGAGTTTTCTATGTTGGGTCGACTTTTGCTGATATTTGACATGACGTATTTTTGTATCTCAAGTATAAATTGCGTTCTCTTTCCTGGACCCTGAAGGCAGGTTTTTTACGGTTCCGCATCCATATGGAAGCCTATTACTAAGCCTACGCCGCCGTCTGTCTGTCCGTCCGTCCGTCCGTCCGTCTGTCCGATAGCTGTATCTTGGGAACCGTAATAGCTAGCCGGTTTAAATTTTCACAGAATAAATGTATTGTTTTAGGCGATGTAACAACAAAGAATAAAAATCTGAAAAAGTGAAAAATTAAGGGGTTTCCCATACAAGATACGTGTTTTTTTTTCAAAGTTTTTTTTGTGGTGCGGAAACTCGGTGCTCGAGTACGACTCGCACTTGGTTTTTTTTAAATATCCCAAAAACAACACAACATATCCTATATTTTAAACCAAAAATAGTTGGAAAGTGTTTTCAAGTCCTCCCACATTAATTTTTTCAGAATTTTCAATCTTAAGTTGAAAAATTAGTTTGCACACTTTTACAACTTTAGAAGCGCATATCTCACCAAATATTGACCTAAACCAAATAGTCATTGGAAACCTATTATTTTTAAGACCTATACAACAATACCCCACACACTTATATGCATTGATTTTTTTTTTCATCTCTAAGTTACATGTAGATACGTAATGGTGTGCCACCCCTACTTTTTTTCCTAATTTCATCTATATAGTGCCAATAGTCTGCGAGTAAAATGGCTGTGACATCCGGACGGACGGACAGACGGACAGAATGAAATTATAAGGGTTCCGTTTTTGCCATTTCGTTATGGAGCCCTAATAAAAATACAAATTTTGCAACAACAGGCTGCAATGCAAACTGCAAAAATTGCAACAAAAGTGATGTGACTGAATATTTATAACAGCTCAACCTACAAGAAAAAATTAGGACATTATTATCTACAACATCCATCTCACATCTATCCCCTCTCCCGAGATGCACTTGTGCGGGGAATGATGTAATTCCAGTACAAGATCCTGAGAGTCTAAAAAGACCAGACGAAGAATTTATATATACATATGTATATGTATATAATGTGTGATGTTCTTTATAGGAATGATCTTTTCCCAAATAAACTAATCTGAGTTTCTCTGTAAGCAAAGAGTTACATTTATTAATTTCCTCATTATTATAATCTTTAGTTTATGTATGACCTAACTTCTACTATTTACAATATTTACCTGTAAGCAAAGAAACGACATTTAAAGTTTATTTCTCACAATCACTCCTTTCTCACGGTAAATTCTATTTTTAGGTTCATTGACAGATTACCAATTTATATGTCATCTATCTTTCATGTGTTTTAAAGTCGCGTTCGGTATTGATCTACTTTCCCATCAGCCAGTAACCGTGTCTAAAGAATATAATATTATACCTGACGAGTAGCCGCGCGGCAAAGTATGAATTAGTTTAAAGTAGGGCTTGTCTTACTTTACATCTCCCTCCTCGGAAAGAAAAAATAATCCTCTATCTTCCGTGGTATCTGGTGCTGGAACAAGCTTCGAGATGTGGAATAAGTTCGATTCTGCTTTCTTGTGTCCTGTATCTATTTTATAGATAGAGTTAGATAACTTTTCTATTATTTTGAAGGGACCTATTTTTATCTCGTCCAATTTTTTCCTATTTAGTCGGTTTCCATTTTCTACGTATACCAGGTCTCCATTGTTGAATATACATTCTTTTCTGTTTTTATCATATAGCGCTTTGTTATAGTCGTGTGATTTTTTTGTATTCTTCAGGGCTAAATCTCTATCTTGTGATAAGTTGCTAATATTTTGTTTCCCCTTCAGTTCTCTTGGTAAGGTTGAGATATTTGTTCCATGTAACAGGTATATTGGTGTGAAGCCGGTAACCGTATGTTCGGTTTCGTTATATTTTTGTGTACATTCCTGTGCTATTGTTGTCCATGCTGATTTTTTAATTTTTTCGTTAATCTTGCATCTTATTTTGTTGACTATGGTCTGATTTAGCCTCTCATTCAGACCATTGGAAAATGGTGCGTTTACTGCGGTGAACACTAAGGGGATCTGTTTTTCTTCTAGAAACTTTTTAAACTCTTTTGAATTGATTCCTGGGTACTGGTCCGATAGGATCATTCCAACTGTATTGATGTCTGTTGCCTGTTCGACTAATTTTATAAAATCGGTTGCATTTTGTGTTTTTGATGTTAGAATGAATGCGTATCTTGTGAAGTGGTCAACTAGGAGGTGCAGATATCTTTTTGTTGATCTGGTGCCGCCAAATCCTCCTATTGTGTCAAGTGACATTATTTCGAACGGTTCTTTCGCCGGTCCTAAATGTGACATTAGTCCAAATTTTCCTTGTCCTCTTGTTTTGTTCTTTATGCATATTGCACAATTCTTGCATATCTTTTTTATATTCTGTGTTAGGTTGTTCGCTGTATAGAATGGGTTTATTTTGTTTTCTAATTGTCTTACTCCTATGTGACAATATTCTTTATGTATTTGTTTAATCAGTTCTATGCTGAAGTCTTCTGATAGGATAATTTTTTCTTTGGTTTTAATTTTTTTATAGTATACATTGTTTCTTAGTATTGTTTTGTTTTTATGTCTTGTAAATTTTGATTGTTTTGTTGGTCTTCAATGATCCTATCAAGTTTTACTACATTTACAAGCTTTAATTTTTCGTCTTTGTTTTCATGAGCTTCTAGAACTGGATTTCTGCTTAGGCAATCAGCTTCTAAGTTATCTTTTCCTGGGGAGTATTTTACTGTGAAGTCGTATTGCGACAAATAGTAAGTTAAATCACCCAGTTCCTCGTCTGTCCTTGATTTTATATTGAGTTTCTCTAATGGTTTGTGGTCTGAAAAAACTATGAATCTTTTTCCCATAAGCCAGTATTGCCAGTATTGTATTGCCTCTTTTATGGCTAGGCATTCTAAGTATATCGCTTTTTTCTTCTTTTGGCTGTTATTTAATTTTTTTGAAAAATATCCTACTGGTTTTTCTTCGTCGTTTGCCTGTTTTTGTTTCATTACAGCTCCTATGCCCTGTAGGCTTGCATCCGTATAGATATACGTTGGTAGTTCTGGGTCGTATATTTCTAACACAGGCTGGGAGCACAGTAATTGTTTCATCTTTTCAAATGAGTCTTGGCATTCCTTTGTCCAAAGGAATTGCTGCCCCTTTCTTAATAAATTATGTAGTGGATCTAGGGTTATAGCTATGTTCGGTATATATTTGTTGTAAAAGTTTATCTTTCCCAAGAACTGTCTAACATTTTTTTGTGTTCTTGGTGTTGGAAAGTTCCTGATTGAAACCAAGTTATCTTTTATCGGGCGTATTGAGTTATTGCTTATCATGTGACCTAGATATTTCACTGATTTTTCTGCAAATTTGCACTTGCTAAATTTTAATCTGAAACCTTCTTTTCGTATTGCTTCTAGTAATTCTGTTAAGTGTTCGATGTGTTCCTCGAACGATTTCGAAAATATTAATATGTCGTCTATGTAGTTCACTGCGAAATCCGATAGTTTATACTTCCTGATGATATTGCTTAAAATTCTCTGAAAAATTGCTGGAGAAGTTTTCAACCCAAACGGTAGACAGGTCCATTGGAAGTGGCCTTCTTGTGTCACGAATGCCGTTTTTTTCCAATCCTCTATTCTTAATGGGATTGCCCAGAATGCCGAGTTTATATCCAGTGCCGAGAAATATTTGCAATTTGTTGTTTTTACCATCAAGTCTCCTATCAATGGAAAAGGCTGTGACTGTGGTATGACGATTTTATTTAGATCTCTAAAATCAATGCATAATCTTGTTTTCCTGTTTTCTTCTCTTTTATATGCCAGGGTTACTGGCGCCGCAAATGGGCTATAGGACTCTTCTATGAGGTTCTTTTCTAGTAGCTTGGCAACTTGTTCCTCTATTTCTTTCTTATCTTCCATATTGCATTTATATGGTCTTTTACTGCAGTATCTGTCGATTAGTAGATCGATACGTGCTTCATAGTCTTTTACTGTTCCTACATCGTATTTATCTTTGGCAAAAGTCGTAGTATATTTTCCTATCAATCTATTTATCTCAGTTTTCCTTTGGTAATCTAAGTGATTTATTGATATTTCAATGTCTGATGCATTTACATGTTCATTGAAATTTATAGAGTATCTGTCTATGATATATTGTTCTTTTATATCTCTATCTCTCTCCATAATGTTTCTATTTTCTTTCTGTCTAATCTCTAAGTTTTCGTCTTGGATAAGTTGGAATTCTTTTATTATGTCCAATCCGATTAGAAAATCATATTGAAAATTATCTTTATCTATCACGAAAACATTCGTGACTTTCTCTATGTTGAATATCTTTATTTTTATGTTTATCATTCCTATTGTCTCCTTTACACCATTAATCGTTGATAAATGTGCGCCTCTCGCGTTATCCATATTGTTATTTTTCAACCTCAATATTTTAGAATTTATCAATGACACGTTTGCGCCTGAGTCATATATTCCGATTATTTCTACTGTGTCCTGCAGTAGTAATTTGAGTTTGATTAATGGTGGAGTTATAAGTTTTTTTGGTTTGTTTCAACTAGTTCGGATTCTATTTCAGTGTTGTTTACGAATTTGATTTGGTTTTTGTTTTCCTCGGCCTTTTGATTTGCTTTAAACCAACATGTAGCTTCGGGATGGTAACGGTTCATCTTACCTTTCTTTTCACAGATTTTGCATGGGTGTTTCTCTTGTTTTTTCTCCGGGTTTTCCTTGATATTTTTGTTTATGTATTTTCTTTTCATCAAGTGTTCCAGGCTTCCCAATTCAGTAAAAAGATCTTTGGGTGTGTTCAATTTTTCTCTATTGATCCTATCTGCTACAAACTCCGGTAACCCCACTGCGATGAGATCGATCAAAGTGCTATTATCGATTGTTTTGTTCATTTCTAATAAAATTATCTCCTTCTTCAGCGCATAGTCTAGTAAAGATCCATTTATGTATTTGTATAGGATCGCATACCTGATCATCGACCAACCTTTGTTTGAATATGTTTGACAGAAGTTTTCCTTCCAGATTTGCCATTCCGATGATAGAGTGTTCCTTATAAGCATCGAGTTGTACCAGTCTGTGGCGGAGCCTTCTAAAAATAGTCTCAACACTTCGATCTTCTCTGAGTCTTCTTCTAGGTCTAGGCGACTGCATTCGTGCTCGAAAGTGCCTAGCCACTGAATTCCGTTAGCATTTTTGCCTGTGAATTTTTCAATGACAAATTTTTCTGTTAGTTTTCGTAAATTGTTATGTTTATTATTGGGTTGTGTATTTACACTTGTAGCCTGTGGTGTTTGCGTGGTTTGAGGTTCTTCTGTAGTTTCTTCTAGATAGTAATCTCCAAATATTGGGTTCTCATCTTCACTCAGTTCTTTCGTTAGTGTGATCCAAACACTTCTTGTTTGGTGGCGTGTCTTTATTGTTTTTGCTATCCTCTTATAAGCTGCGGTCGTTAGTAATTCAGTGTGGTGTCGCCCGCTTTCGTATTCCGTTGGTATTTTGTACGTCTTCGCTTGTGGCGTTTCAATTGAGGTTAAGCATATAACATTGCTTTTCTTGTCTGATGCCTCTTTTACGATAAATGTGAATCGTAGTTTTTCCATGTTTTTGACTAAAAATGTCGTTTTATAATGTGTGATGTTCTTTATAGGAATGATCTTTTCCCAAATAAACTAATCTGAGTTTCTCTGTAAGCAAAGAGTTTACATTTATTAATTTCCTCATTATTATAATCTTTAGTTTATGTATGACCTAACTTACAATATTTACCTGTAAGCAAAGAAACGACATTTAAAGTTTATTTCTCACAATCACTCCTTTCTCACGGTAAATTCTATTTTTAGGTTCATTGACAGATTACCAATTTATATGTCATCTATCTTTCATTTTTTTTTTTGGTTGTTTTATCCCTCTTTGGGATAGGCAAAGGTATTATACCATGCAGCCTTGTCTCCTCCCGAAACAGGCAAAACTCATTAGAGTATACAGCCAATTCTGTTGTAGCTTTTAACGTCTGTTGTATAAATTCTCGCACCGCGAGAACCACAAAAATATATATTTCTAATTACCATCTATCTTTCATGTGTTTTAAAGTCGCGTTCGGCATTGATCTACTTTCCCATCAGCCAGTAACCGTGTCTAAAGAATATAATATTATACCTGACGAGTAGCCGCGCGGCAAAGTATGAATTAGTTTAAAGTAGGGCTTGTCTTACTTTACATGTATTTATTATGAATCTACACAGTAGACTCTAATCCATACATTGTTTCTTACATGGTCGTTATTTTTTATATTTTCTCTGAAATAATACACTTCGAGAACGATCTACCTTAGAAATTTGAGAGAAGTAGTCACATGAAAGTGGATAAACATGTCTAGAACCTTGTCACAATCACCAGCTTTCCCGACGAGCGAGTGCCGCAAGATGTGGTTCTAGCTAGAGATGCATATCTAATGACTAATTTGTTACACGACCCTACGAGCATATATTACGTTATGTGACGTTATGTGAAGAGGGTTGGAACCTGATATTGAGTACTTCTGTCCGGGGATAAAGTTGCGATGTCACCTTCGCAATTTCCCTGGCAGCTCTTTCAGATAACGAGAAGTGAAAATGATAATGATTGTCCTTACTTGTTTCCGACAACGGCTACCCTTGTCAGTGTTGAGCGGCGCGAACGCTCGTGAGGAGGAGCTTGCTCAAAAACCTTTGATTACATGACGCAGGGGAGCGTATCGGTTTTAGAGTACAAATGTCCGTCAGCCTTTGTCTGAAACTCCTCATAAAACACTCTAACGTTGTAGACATGTTGGTCGAGCATACAAATATGTCTGTACAAGTGTGTTGTGTATAAAATAATAATGGAATAGTTTTTAAGAACATGTAACATTTATTTAAAATTACGTCGATCATAGATGGTTAAAATCCTAAGTTCAAGTTACTTCTATTTACAGTTAAATTTAATTTTACCTACATCATATAAAATTCTTATTTAAAACATCGTTCAACTTTTCCTTCTATCAACACTAACTGCGTGTTGATACCTACCAACACTTATGTAAAATTCTATGGTGCTCGTAGTGGGTGTCTCCCGTTCGCATCCGCCATCCGGCATCCGCTCTTTTGGGTTAAGTCTCTGGCTTTCTCTTTCTTTCTTCGAATCTACTTCTATCTAATCTAATTCTACTTAAGTAGTGCAAGCGAGAGAGTACAAAGGAGCCAAATACCAAAAGTGTACAACGTAACATTTTAACTTTGAATAGATTTTTATAGAATTTTCGTTTGTGAAATATATAAGTTGGAATCTTAATCTCGAAATAAATGAAGTATTCAGAATAGTTATCGATCTTCACAGGCAGTATTGGCGAGTCCGTGCACGTATAGTAGGAGCGCTCACGCCGCAAGTTTAGGGCCGACCCTACCCCGGGCCTCGGGCGCGGTGGGCGTCTCAGTTCAACTACTGCTGAAAAAAATCGGTCAAGTGCGTGTCGGACTACGCACAGTGCAGGGTTCCGTAGTTAGGAAGAACGTTCACGGTTAAAATACAAAGTTAATAATAAATTAGGTGTACGATCCAAAAACCAAAACACGAACAGGCCACCAGAACATAATTTTTCACCCACTTTCCAGCAAGGCAGCCGGTTTGTGTCTTTCGCGAAAAACAAAACACCATCTCCACTCGCGACCATACGTCTATGCTCGCGACCTACTTACTTTCAATTTTATTTAACATACAACGTTCCAGTAATTTTGCAACGTGCCAGCAACACAGCGAAAATAGCAATTTTCTTTTTCTTATTAAAACCAAAAATCGTTGAAAGTGGTTTTTTTTAAGTTCAACCACCTGAATTTTTTCGCAGAATTTTCCACTTAATGGTTGTATAGTTAGGGGTGGGGGGCACAATTTTTACGACTTTAGAAGCGCATAACTAACCAAATATTGACTTAAACCAAAAATTCATTTGAAACTTCTTTATAATTTTTTATCCAACGATAACCCACATGCTTATTTATATGGATTGCAATTTTTTTTTTTCATCCCTCAGTTACATGTATTGTGTGCCACCCCTATTTTTTCCTAATTTCATCTATATAGTACCAATAGTCTCCAAGTAAAATGGCTGTGACATATGGACGGACGGACAGACGGACAGGACGAAATTATAAGGGTTTCGTTTTTGCCATTTGGCTACGGAACCCTTAAAAACACATATCTCCTTGGCTTCTTAAATGGCTAAGTATAACGACATTTATTCACTCGTCGAAAAGATAAGAAAATACATTTTCAAAAACCAAATCTTTTTCACAGAACCCGTTAAATTCTTACCATTGTAAAGCGAAAGGAACCCAGAGAGAATTTAATTCGTTTCAGTTTATTTAGCAGAGCGTGTGATTTGAAACCTTTTGGTTTCAAATCACACGCTCTCGGACTTCGACAGCGAAGGCAGTGGCGGCGCGGCGCCTGGGGCGGGTGGCGTGACGGTCGCAGGGCGGGGCGGCGCAGACCAGTTTGTTTTTCGTATAAATAAATGGTCGACAGGGCGCATCGCATGCCATGTGAAGTGATATTCAGTTTTGTTCGCGTTCACTTTCATCGGCACCGGTGGAATTATCCCAAGTGGCCAACTTGCTAATCGAAATCAATTATTGTCCACTGCGAAGACCACCGCGCAGCGAAAAGATAAATTTACGAGGACTCAATGAAATGGTCTATATGGATTCCACTTCAGTGGTCGCTCTCAGTGCGCTTATCTTCTGCGTAAAACTTACCTACGCAGTTCGTGTCCAACAGACCCAAGAGATTTCGTCCTTGAGAGTAGACCAGCTAGTATTCGCTAATAACTAATAACTTACTGAAAATATAGAGATAGCTGACAGCTTTATGACAGCTCTAATCTAGGCTCACGATTTGCTCTCAAAACTTGTATTAATAAATTACCGTCAACGTCATCCCTTGGAGCGGCTCATTCCTAGACTACCAAACAATTTTCGCAATTTTTTCTCTTAAATTTCAGCGGTGAGACAAATATTATGATTGGTAAATAATTTATATAACAATTTCATAGTTCTCCGGATCTCAGCAGTGGTATAGTATTTAACTAGTTCCGTTGTGAAAAAAAATTGAGATATAATTAGTGAACGGAAAATATGCGGGCATTTCATAATTAGTGCTGGGCCTCACCAGACAACGTCGACGTGGCATCGAAAGGCCAATGTTCAGTGAGCTGAAAGGGTTATTAGAGAGAGAGAGAGAGGCCTTCCCTCCCCGGCACGCCGCCGAGACACCTCCCAGCGTCTGCTGAAAGAAGATCAAGATGTTGGAGCTCGCGTTGTAAAATTTGAAAGTTTTAATTAAACCTTATTTTATACACACAATCTTTGTATATGAAAATGCTTTTTCTACACAGTCCGTCCGTCTTTCTGTATAGTTTTTTCACTTCTGGTTAACAAGGGAAGAAATAAGATGAGATAGATGAGATATAGGTGCCATGTCAGTGCTTCCCTTCATTTCATGTCGGCTTCACTGAACTGAACGGAAAACACGAATTATTTACATAGCCGTTTCGACCGACGTTTCGTTCTTGTAAGTAAGTGCTTGTATGAAGACTGAACTTTCACAAAACCTCATTAAATTACAAATTAATGTTGTTATTGTTGTAAACATCTTTCATTGATGTTATTAAACGTATGTAAGTACATGTAATTGTATTATGTAAAAACAAGTTTCTGATACGAGACTAATAGCGGTGCCCGCTTTGGGTGGTGAAGACTTTTCGTCGGGAGCTCTTAGAGCAAAATAATGAAGCTCCCCCCTCGCCCCTGTGCCCCTTGCCCCCCGTGCACTCGCCCTGCCTTCGCGACGGATTAACGAAATCCTAATAAAAATAATTGGCAATGAGCTCCCGGCGGCGTCAACTTTGAGAGAAATATTCAAATATTTATTTAAGGCAACGATTTTACATTTAAATGATAAAAGCCAGATTTAATGAGCGGTAATGGCCAGTTGAATAAAAAACTGGACTTTTTACTTTAACTTATTAATTCTTTCCCCCGGAACACTTCATTGTGTCGGCGTAGCGGACGTTTCATAGCTAATTTAGTTTTATGTTAAGTTTAAAATAAGTTTTTGTCAATCAATCAGAGATCATGTGTTCACTGCTGGACACAGGCCTCTTCAATTGTTTTCCAGTCCTTCCGACCTCCAGCGATGTTTTGACGGCAGTGCGGAGTTATGATTGTATCGTCCATTTATTGTGAAACATCTTGCCCTGCATCAAAAGAAAAAAAGCCGCCAAGTACGAGTCGGACTCGCGCACTGAGGGTTCTGTACCACCACACAATATATTTGTGTTATGTGTTTACCAAATTAATTGTGTTTTTGAAAATAACGAAATGCCTAAATAAAAACCGCCGCCATTGTCGAAAAAACCTGCAGTTTTCCTGTAATGGGTTAATATCTACCAACCCTATTGTTTGACCCCTTTGGCTCTGGAAGCATTAACCAAAACAATCCTTCTACTACACCAGGTGGCGCGCCGCGATCGGCGCCGGCGCATTACTCTCGAAAAAAAATCATTTTGGAAGATTTTTCCATGAAACTTCATGAACTAACATATGGATTGTATTTACAGATAAATATTCTAGCTACAAATAGTATTTTTATATATATATTGCATATTATTATTTTGTAAAGTTGTGTTATATGAAAATCGCGACCTGTCTCAGATTTTTTATTTTTATAAATTTATTAGACCGGAAATCGGTCACATAGTATTTTTATTATAAACACTAATAAATAACGGACCTAATCATACCTTTCTTGTGTATCAGCAGCCCCCGTGTCAACCACAATAAAATTTTGAATTCGCAAAAAATGTTGGCAAAAAAAAAACACTTTCACCAAGTTTCCAGGCAAAACCTAGGTCACAAAAATGGCTCATTTCTCGTAAATTTACGACATGCAAGCACTAAGCGGCACATATTATTCAACTAGAAGAACTAAGGAACATTTCTGTCACCTCACTTTCTCCAAAAAACCGATTTATTTTGAGAAACAAGCTTCTCAAAACTGTCGTCCGCTCGAAGCAAGTTTGTACGGCGAGACCTAGGTCACGAAAATTGCTTGTTTCTCGTAAATGTACGACATGTAAGCACTAAACGGCATATATTATTCAACTAGAAGAACGAATGAACATTTCTGTCACCTCACTTTCTCCAAAAAACCGATTTATTTTGAGAAACAAGCTTTGACAACAACAACAAACAGGAAAAAATTGTCAGTATGGAGTAGGACTTTTCTTCGACTTTTTACGTAAAATGCATCTCAACTCAGTACAAACAAATGTACTCAATAGGTCCGGAATATAATGAAAAAGAGAAAAAACATCACTTACCGGTCCATTCTTCTGTATTTGGTGAACAAACTCAACGAACATTCACTACACCGACCCACAACTCCCACTGGCAAATGACGACAGATATGATATTTTTTTCCTACTCTGTCGGCTCGTTATAGTCTTGGGTAATGATAGTGTTGGTAGCTCAATTTTGTCAACTTTATAGTATGTCTCTTTGTAGTAATACTCCCATAGTAGATTGTGTAGGGAAAAATTATTTTTCGGCCCATGCAGCGGTTTGGAGCGGTGGCGGGTTAATATTGACCGCTCCATAGATGACGGTATAAATGCTCGGCGGGTAATATTGACCGCGCCAGTGACAAAGGGTTGAAACATCTTGCCCTGCATCAAAAGAAAAAAAGCCGCCAAGTACGAGTCGGACTCGCGCACTGAGGGTTCTGTACCACCACACAATATATTTGTGTTATGTGTTTACCAAATTAATTGTGTTTTTGAAAATAACGAAATGCCTAAATAAAAACCGCCGCCATTGTCGAAAAAACCTGCAGTTTTCCTGTAATGGGTTAATATCTACCAACCCTATTAAATCCTTACTAAAACTTATTAAATCAAATATTTTACAGTAAAAATATTTCTAGAATCCGTACAGCTCAGCTAGCTCTTTCAGCTCGTATAGCTCTTTCAAATGATACCCCACATATGTTAATTTAACCCCCCTTAGTAATAAAAAATATTTTTTAACTAGTTATTAACGATATATTATGTGCGCCTCATCAAGATCTATCATTATGCAAAATTTCAAGTTTCTACGTTACTTAGTTTTCGAGAAAAACCTCTGTGACAGTCGGACGGACACGGAACTGATCTTATAAGAGTTTCGTTTTTTTTTACATTTTAATCCTAAAATCACGAAAAAGCGTACCGACACGAATGTTAACGCCATCATTAACCAATGTGATACGTGTTCAGAGTTCATCATCTCGTCACTTTTTGCTGCGGAACCCTCTCAACTAGGATCGTAATCGGCGATTATCTACTGAAAAAATCCTTTTTAACTAACTTTTAACGAAATCTAGAACGACGATCGCAATTACCTTTTAGAATTTTTCTTAAGGAAGTTTCACGATGGAACGCTACATAACTAGAGTCAGTGTGACTTTAGTGATGTATTTTTTTTGTGAAAACCAGCATGGGTGACTGTGCAGAGGGACCTATGGTGCAGTCGACAGAACTAAATTCACCAAACCTTGCGAAATCACGTTTATTGACATTAGTGGACTGGTAGTTGGGCTGTCTAGCCTATTGATACGACCTTTGAAGACCCCCAGGTTATAGGATTCGGGAAACACACTCCCGGGAAGACATTTTGAGAAACGATGTATTCTCAAAAGCCCAATATCAACAAAAAATGGTGCTGATGTAAAATACGTTTCGATTGTTATGACGAAAATTTATAATAGCGAAAATCTTCGAGGGAAAATAAAATGGATTCATACAAAAGAATTCACAAATTTTGACACACCACCGAATTGATAATAGTCGTATACAAAACTGGCGGATGAACTATTATGACCACCATTATGACAATTTGGTAACAATTTCGTGGGACAAATTTAACACCCTAACCGGACCTGTGGACCTATCGCATGATTTATATGGTTCCCCACAAGGGGGCTACTATATAGATAACCTTATAGGCTATAGAAAGAGTCCACTTCTAGAACCACAAATCTTACAAATTTAACATTCATGCTTCCATCTTAGTAGTAGATGGCATCTACTTGGAATTTCGAACATGTTTTTGTGTGGAAAATAAATGAAGGTGCCTAAATGAACGAACACGTGCCGCCTCGCGTAGTTTGCCGGCTGGCTGGAGTAGATGTTATGCAGTGGAGACAAATTATTTTGAGTACCGGCTCCGCACGGTGCATGTCGTAAAAGGCGACTATTCTGACCAATGATATTTTAGGAAAGATAGGTTATCTATATGACATTCAGTGCTCACTGCTCACACATGGCACGTCCTTGAAAAGTTGAGAGGAAGAACTATAAAGTGATGCGCCGACTCGAATAGTCTTATTCCAATTATTAGAATTATTGCAGAATCTCATTACACACGACGGCATTTTCGATGTGTTAGCGGCTCGTGGTTAGCGGTCCTAACGCGTGCGTAGTTGGTGGGCGACTAACTTCAGACAGGACTGTGGTCTTGTATTTAATGTGCCGCTTGGGAGCTGAGATAACCTATCTACCTCCTTTTAACTTATAATATCATTGATTCTGACACATAATAAATTAAGTACAAACAGTATGACATACATAACGTAATGTTCCCTACTAACTCTGTGACAATGAATACTATTGTGTATCTACTTTTTTTACCATCGACATTTGTACTACATTGTAGTATGTTACTTGCTTACTAACAAAATCAAATAATGACCTGATAAAATTTCGTATCAAATTTGACGATGGCACTATACACCCAACGACGTATCACCGGAATTTTTCATTCCTATTAATATTAGAAACGCGAAAGTTTGTGAGGATGTATGGCTGTTCCTCTTTCACGCAAAAACTACTGAAAGGATTTTGATGAGACTTTACAGTACTATAGCTTATACATCAGAATAGCACATAGGCTATAATTTATAAAGATATTGTGTAAATTTGCCAAAATATAACGATAAATGTCAAGTAAGTCGGAAAAAATCCTGCCATCATATTATTATCTTCCCCCAATAAAAACAAAAGCCTATCAACGTCCATAAAAACTTCAATTTCGAATTCTGTTCTTTTTGTATTTTCAAAAAACAAATACTTATGGCCAGCACGGAAAGGTGCGGGGCACCGCGGGGCGGCGCGGGGCACCGCGGGGCGGGCATTTTTAGGGTCTCGTACCGGATACGGAACCCTAAAAATGTACACAGACAGAGCTAGTGTATACTAGTGTACATAATATATCACCTTATCTAAATATCTTTCAGCTACTATAAGTACAATCCGTCCACAGGCTGAAGCCAAAATTTGTCCACTGCACGCGGTCAGCATCGCATCACACGAGACGCTGACTTCGCCGTCCGCTCTACACTACAAACGTAGTAAATATCTCCTCTACAACTGCCAAGGTTTAGAACAAGCGCCGGGCATTTAAATATGGGATATTTGGGAGTTTTTTTTTTATGTAATCCGGTATGGGTGGCTGAGTCGGAGGGGCCAAAGCGCATGGTCCGACCAGCCAATATCATCTCCGAGAAGGTAGGTGCCATGCCGGAGACTTCCCTGGATTGCTGGCTATACTGTAGGCAATGATGTGACCAGGGCATCATCGTCCGCATGTAAGTTATTAAATGAGTCAATATTAAATAATCAAGAGTCAAGAGGCGAAAAAGTTATCTGAGGATCCCATGGGATCGGCGTCATGGGAGCCAACTACGGAGCCAAGTGTCCGGAGGGCATTTTATACCTCTTTCTTTACACATAACAGAAGGGTAGGAGCAACATATTTTTAATTTGTTCTTAGAAAATTTGAAATACAGGAGATACTATCTACATATCGTAACATATAATAACAACAACTTAACTATTCATGAACCAATACTTTTGCAATTTACAAAATTTCTATCATATTCTAGTTTTATATACAAAAATCCTGGAAATAATATGCCTGTTTATTTAAAAAAAGACATAAAAATAACCAACATTCCCGAGAATAAATGAGTTTGTTCTTGAACAATAGCTCCCCAGACAAATGCGAAAATTCTTTAGCCGAGAAACGAGACCATTAGTTACCGCACTACTACGGTTAAACGTTTCACAAAACAACTGGTAATGCCACTGAAAGACCCCGGACGAAAGTGGATAACAGCGAGCTGCAGCCATTACAGGAGGCAGCCTGCCGAGATAATATCGACTTAGGGTCGCATTGCCTGCTGTACAGTTTTAAGGAAAACAGGTCAAGCGTGAACCAACTTCTTGTTGTGAGGATTTCATCTGCTACACACTTATACAGGGTATTTGTAGACTATAGGTCATAAATCAAACCAGGTACTCCTGAGCCTATTTGGAGCAAAAAAATTAGATGACATTTTGCTCTACGGTGAACTTTTTCCATACAAAACTAAATAAAATTAATTAGTGTTGTGTGGAAAAAAAAAGTTCACCGTAGAGAAAAATGTCATGTAACTTTTATGCTCCAAATAGGCTCAAGAGTGCTTTATGACCTCTAGTCATCAAACACCCTGTATGTACCGCGTGGGGTCAGGTATTTAAAAATAATGATCCCGCTGTCTCTCTCCTCGTGCGCGTTAAGGCCACTGAGGCCACTAACGACCGAAGGAAAGCACTGACGTGGCACCAAGTTCACCCGGTGTTATGGGCTGACATCACGGATGTTGTAGATGATGTAGCCAACCGTGTCAGTTTCCATAAAAAAAGGGATAAGGACAAGATGCCGTGCAGATCACTTTGACTCGGTCATTCCATTAAGGGACGGTATTTAAATTATCACTTTGGGCTAGGAATGTGACATTAGATACGTAGATACGGGGGATCTGACACTAGTAGAATTGAGTTACCAATGTTAAGTCATGCAATAAGCAACTGTCTGCCTTTGCTAAATTGGTGGTCGGTGTTGTACGGTAATTCAAAATTCAAATTCATTCAAATTAACATAGTTATAAAATAATTAACTAATCTAAAAATATTATATAAACTAACTTAGGAAATAAACTAACTTAAAAAATAAATTTCATTTGCAAAATTATTATTAGCAATTAAAAGATACATATATAGGAATCCAGCAAAATGTAAAAACGTCCAAATGCGACAGCAAACTGGAAATAACTATATAGATATTAATTTTATTAATTTCAACTTGATACCTCTACCTGTTTCTGAGAAAAGGGGTCTTGACAGACGGACAGACAGACGGACGGACAACAAAGTGATCCTATAAGGGTATTTTTTTTCCTTTTGAGGCACGAAATCCTAAAAATTAATAAAAAAATGCTTTATTATATATTATACAATAGAAGGTTCCTTAGCTACTTGTCATCTTGTGAATAGGACCGACGAAGGATATAGCAGATTTTTTATCTAGAAGGGCTGTATTCTAGAACCATAGCAAAGTGAAAAATGAATTAGGTAGAGTTATAACCTTAAGTTGTACTCGAGACTCGACCGTAATTGATGTCGACCACTCAAATCGGTCTGGCACTGAACTCTAGACCGAGACAATTTATTTGACAGCTAGTGAGTGCATTTGTTTTAGAAACAACGTGTTAAGCGAGAATGTTGTTCACAGAGGGTTCCGTAGCCGTACGTTCCTTCTTCTTGCACGTATAGGGAGAATTCCTTCTTGTCGGGCACGTGCCTCGCATTGATATATTTTAAGAGCGCGGTACTACAGCATCAAAATGCCGCACCGCGCGGCAATGATTGAATAGCGAAGCGTTCGCTTGTTTTATAGTATTTGTTCAAAGTTTGTTAAACCAATTTACATTACACGAATATCCAAATCTGTCAAAAGAAGTAAAATTTTATCTTACATCATCTGCAATTAGTATAAACTCAAAATAATGTTTTAGAAAGCTACAATTTCGAAACAAAGAGAGCATTTCGGAGTATTTAGGACCATTTAGTAGTACGTTTGTGATTTTTTTTTCACATATTAATTGACATAAATAAAAATAAAAATCTGTCACCAACTTTTAAATATGGTCAACTTTGAGACAGGATTTTTTAATATATATATTTTTGAAATTCGTTGAACAAAAAACCGAAACGAAAATGTGGCAAATTTTGCAAATTGTGCCTCACGCTGTAGTACCGCAGTCTTAAGTCATTCGTATCCCTCACGCCATCTATCGTTGACCGTTGATGTTTGTAGTTAAAATGTTAAATGATTATACTGTAGAAAGTGCTTATACTCCGGTATATACCGATCTATATGATAAATTGTACGGGGATCAACTTGAATGAGGGTTACTTTTAAAACGGAAGTATTATAAGATCACTCCCGTATCTGTCCGTTTGTCACCTAAAAATGTGCCAAAATAATTTGACTTAAAAACTGTCGGCCCTTAAATTCCTGTATTAAATAAAATGTAATCGTTATTAAAACATGTTAACCATGATCTTATTCAATTTTATATTTAACATTTCGATTACGCTCATTTTTTTTTATGGAAACTGACACGGTTGGCTACATCACCTACAACGTCCGTGATGTCAGCCCATAACACCGGGTGAACTAGGTGCCATGTCAGTGCTTCCCCCTTTGATCATTGCGTTCCTACTCCGTATGATTTTTAAAGGAGTTGGGTTATTATTCCAGGAGTAGGACTCGTCTCTCTCATGGGCACCGGCGGCGGCGGCCCTTAACGTATGGTTCCTGCCTTGTTGCTATCGAAATATTTAATGTCCTCAATTTAGAATAATGTACTTTTTTTTCACCTCAAAATAACAGCATGTTCTACTGTAAATTATGAGAAACGTTCTCAAGAATAGGAAATGGGATTAATGCGAGGAGAACATTTTTATGAACCACTGGAACGACACGCTCGAGCTAAATTACATTTTTCGGATAATTTACGAGCTAATTCGGTACACAGGCGGATCGCGGACCTCCAGACAAGTTCCGCGCCCCCGCCGCCGCCGCCGCCTCCCATTTTCATTTTTATTGCAGGCAGAAACGCGGTTTTCCAATATTTGTTTACTAATGTTCGTTACCATATGTTCGTTCAATTTGTTGGTGAAAAATTCATGAGCGTTTTAACACATTTTCAATTCATTAAAACCCTCTAATAACTCGTACTCGTAAACACATACTAGAGCATCGCCAATGCCTTCAATCCAATACGGTACGTCGATGAGCTCTAGTTGAATATGAATCATATGAATCACATGGGTCGTGCGTGACGTGGATGCAATGCCTATGCCATCTACTGTTTGTCTTTTCTTTGTGAGCTATTCTTACATAACTAGTTTTATATTTGTATATATAACTAGTTTTTCTCTGTTCCATATCAAATCCGATTTAAACGCAAATATAATAAACGATCGCTACTCTTATATTCTATCTATATCCCTCCCCCTCCTTCCTACCATTCGACACTAAATTCCGTTCATACTATACTTTATTTGATACTGCTTAATCCTTAGGATATTTAGCGTGATGGTATATAGCCTATAGTGAGTCGGAAGATCTACTCTTTACATTGATGTAAACCGCATAAAAATATGTTCAGTAGTTCCGGAGTTTACCTCAAACATATACAGACAAATAATGAATCGAAACCTCATAGGAGGAAGACTAGTTGGCAAAAATCCATCCAAAATAACAAGTACAATTACGCTGATGTCGTAATTATTAACTTATTGCAAGGCAACCCGCCTACACGTTTAAATTCTGTGAAGTTCTTCGTCGGCTGTATGCCTTTCTGAAGATGAGTTTCGCTATTCCATCACAGGCTAGTTCCTGTTGATGTTCATGCTTCCGCTGCATAGCAGCGGTTCCTGTCACCCGCTTCTGTGGTTCCTGTCACCCGCACCTGTGATTCCTGTCACCTACTGGGGCTCCTGGGTTACCTCCTGTCGGCCCTTGACACCGGCTCCATGTCACCTCCTAACACCACCTGATACCGGCTCATGTCACCTCCTGACACCTGTCCGCCATTGTACCACTTCCGATTCCTGTACCAAGAACCTTCCTGCTGTCTTCAAATGAGATGGATATGAGATACGTACTTTCTAATTAGGTTCAGGAATACCGAATCTGGTTATTGTAAAATTAATTGAATTAAAACTATGACGGAATCCCAAGTGTTTTAATCAACAGAATCTGCCAGGCAAGCCTCACCCCTGATTTCATGTTCTTCTTCTTTAAAATTTCGAAATGCTGAGTGCACTGGGTTCACTTAATCTAATTATCTCTCCTAATTGGAACTCTAATGTTAATGCTTTCTAGGAAACAGCTCTAACGATTTGGATGAAATAATGTATTTAGATAATGTTTTACTTCCAAGTTTATCTAGCCATCTCTTAGACGCCGAGCGAAGCTCGGTCGCCCAGGTATTTTCACGTTTATTGTGTTTTTAAGATATTTTATAGGGTTTTAACAAAGTTATTTTACTCCTGTGCAAAATGAGAATATTAGTAAAACATGGTTAGTATTGGCAAACTGCTAACATCGTTTAGCAGCATTGCGTACAAGTTGAACGCGAAGACGAAGTCGCACCGCCACATTGAGACTACCATCTACATCAGGTGGATGGCTGGTACCATCAGCTGTCTATGAAGGTAGCATTGAGCCCAGTTCAGCCAAATGATTGAAGCAGAGACCGCCTTGCCTGTTTCGTTCCTCGGAATAAACGACCTAGCGATCTCATTAACTTTTTTTTTTCTTTTCTTTTTCCTGTAAATTTTTCTATACGAACATTTCCCTCGAGTGTTTTATTCTTTGTCATTCACGAAATGTTTTCTCACTTAGGGCCGAGTTCTCATAGCAGCGAGTACAGATCGCGTTATGCAAATTGTTTTATTAAATTAAAAGCGGCCCAAGTACAAGGTTACGTTTTGTATATAGAGGGCTGCGTAGAAAAAGTATTAAAGGTAAATACGAGGGCAGAGTAACTTTACGCAAAATATGCGATTTTCAAGAGACAAAAAACCATTATTACTCTTTTTTAACTACATTTTTATATATAAAATGTACACAGGTAGGTCATTGAAATATTTGAATACAGGACACCTATAGTGACTAACGATACCCATGGACATTCGGTGATTCGTGGGGATTGCGAATACCATGCCGTTTGATAGAAACCATCCCTTTTTTTTAATCTCATTATTATGAAAGGCCCCATTTGTATTTGGGAGGAATTTATTGACCGAATATTTTTTTTTTATGTAATCCGATAGGGTGGCTGAGTCGGAGGGGCCAAAGCGCATGCTTCGACCAGCCAATATCACCTCCGAGAAGGTAGGTGCCATACCGGAGACTTCCCTGGATTGCTGGCTATACCGGACTAGAGGAGAACACAACCAAGGCTGCTATGCGGCCATCTTACATCCAGTACGGTGGTACCAACCCAGTCGGCTACAATTTGAGCCTACCACCTAGTAAGGGACAAGGGAAGGGACCTACAGTTTTACACCGGTTCCGAACGGTGAATCAGCAGGTGTAGCTATGCACGTAAATTTTTTCGTCAGAAAAAACTCATTGGTACACACCGACCGGATTCGAACCGCGGACCTCTCGCATGAGAAGCCGATGCCCAAACCACTCGGCCACCCGCCGCTTTAAGTTGCCTGCTAGAGCCCGTATTGTTGGTCATTAAAACTTGGTCCTGATATGGCACTAGGTGCCGTGTCAGTCAGTTCTAGTGTTATCGTGTATCGTGCTTTGTTGCAGGCGTACTCAGCTGCGACGACGAGTACCGACTGATCAAGCACCTCATGGCGAGCTACGACCCCTCCGTGCGACCGGTCGAGAACTCCTCGCATCCGCTCCTTGTCACTTTCGGCGTCTCACTCCATCATATTATAGACGTCGTAAGTACCCTCTCTCTCTCTCTCTCTCTATTTTAAATAAACTTTTGCATTTTCATTTATACAAACTGACAACTGTTTTGTTCCACATAGGTTTTTCGGTCTTTTGTAAGCGATTATTTTATTAGGTTTTATGTACCTAGAGCAAATTAATTACACCAGTCAAATAGGTTATTGGCCCTAGGCGTCCACATTCCCATATTATAGGCGTTCTTCTCTCCTATATACTACATATCATATCGGTGTCTACGAGAATGCATAAGCTTGCTTGCAAAAGTTGTCATCGCAGTCAACCATTTGCTTGGAATTTCAATATGTAGTAAGAAAAATATGCTACAGGTCTTACTACTGTGTGGGGCCGGTACTTAATAAGAATAGCCCCACTGCATATCTCCCCGTGCATGTCGTAAAAGGCGACTAAGGGATAAGGACAAGATGCTGTGCATAAGGGCGACAGGCTAGCCACCTCTCACCTGGGCATGGTGTTTCCAGCGAGTCTTGCAGCAGGCGGGCCTTCATGCTTTACTTACTGCCTGATCTGAGATATCTTGTCCGATTACTTTGATAAACGTGGTGGTCGGTGTTGTGCTGTAATTTACCAGAATTGCAGACTTCCAGCACAATACCGATTACTCTGCTTACCCCGATTGTCGGGATACGGCGTGTGGGTCTTTAGTCTTTCTCTCTGTGTGCATCGAGAAAGGCAAAACAGTAACTATATATTACCATTTCTTATTTTCCTTGCAAGCTAGGATTCCGCGACCGCACCGGCC
Organism: Nematopogon swammerdamellus; assembly: GCA_946902875.1. Classification (NCBI taxonomy): domain Eukaryota; kingdom Metazoa; phylum Arthropoda; class Insecta; order Lepidoptera; family Adelidae; genus Nematopogon; species Nematopogon swammerdamellus. Next base: position 8,346,592 of record OX336333.1, read on the forward strand.
GTTCCCGGCGCGGTCGTCCTCAGCTCCCGGTATCTATCTTCTTTGTTTTATTTTTTATTCCTCTACCTACACATATACTGGAATTAAGTTGTGTTTAGTTAGACCTTCTTTTCTTTTATCAATACGACTTTGGTACAAGTAATATTATGTGCAAAGTAAAGATACTTTTACATTTTTACATCTTCCTGTACAAATAAAATTTGTTCGTATCCACTGAAAATTAACGAAATGTTGGAAGATTAGATCCTGCGGCCTGCTGTAACAGTGTTCTCCTACCCCGCGCCGATACACTAGCAGGTATTATCCATGCAACAATCAGCTAAATCCCTCCGCACGACAACATCGGCGAACCGTGAAGATTACCCGAAACCCCAAAGCTCTTAATTCTCAAGGCAAGGACTGTGCAAGGGAAGGGGCACCCCCGACCCCGCACTAATCTTTATTGCCAACTTCTGAAGCACGGCTGGCGCAGCGATTATTTGATTAAAAGTCAAGTTAATGTAGGTACATTACAAGATATCCTACAAAAGAAAAAAAGTTTATAGACGATACCACAGATTACTTAATTCGACCAAATTATACTTAATTCTTCGCGCGGCTGACGAATTTCCACTGAAATAGACCGCGCGCCGGCGGCCCGTCGGGCGGTAGGTAGTTAGCGCGCGCAAGTACATAGAGTGCGTGAGGCCTGACGATACTTTGCATGAGTTAAATTTAGCGGTCAACGCCATATTATGGCGTCGCCTCCGCGCCGTTTGGCGGAAGACGGCTGCCAATCGCTGTTCTGTGCTTATAGGAATAAATCAACTTTTTCCTAATGCTGAAAATAATATAATAAATTTTTCAAGAATATTTACAAACAAAAACAGAAAAACTGAACTAATACTACATACTTGTGCTGAATAGTTATCAATAATACGTATGTTATGTACCGTGTGGGGACGGTACATCAAAAGAATAGCCCTACTGCATCTCTCCCCGTGTATGTCGTAAAAGGCGACTAAGGGATATGACTCCCTTCTTATATTACTAAGTGGTAGGGTTTAACCCGCCCGGGTTGATACCATCGCACTGAATGAAAGGTCGGTCGAAACGGCTATGTAAATAGTTTGTGTTTTCCGTGCAGTTCAGTGTAGCCGGCACGACCGAAGGGAAGCACTGACGTGGCACCAAGTTCACCCGGTGTTATGGGGCTGACATCACGTATGTTGTGGGTGATGTAGCCAACCGTGTCAGTTTCCATAAAAAAAAAACCTATACATTGTTGGGGAGTACTCGGAGGAGCTGTTTAACGCGATCTCGCCGTCCCCTATCCACCTCCGCACCACGCGTACCGGGATGGTTTGTATTCCTACACGCTGGACTTACCGCGGTTGCGTACTAACCTGCAGATCTTTCCTCTACAGAACCAGTATAAACTCTGGAACGCTCTCCCTGCGCATATTGAAAATTGAAAATTGAAAATTTATTTATTTAAACATAATATTGGCACTTATTACATACATTTCAGTTCTGCACTAGAAAGTTCTGTCTTGCAGGAGTTTATCCGTAACTTCTTTTTTTTTTACATTTACATTTGCGCCCGTCTATATCTACATTATGTAATAAATAAGTGTAATAAATACAAGATGTGAGTAAATCTAACTATTATGTTTTTTCCCCTTTTTATTGTTATAATTTATATAGGTATATATTTATACTATATATATATATATTTTTTTAGTTACAGATTTTTAATACTAAACTTAATAAATAAATAACACATTCAAAGAAAAACATAAAGCATTACGAATCATGAATCAATTCAAATGTATAAATGTTTAACTTAATATTTCCAGTAGTCGCTCTGTTCCGTGGTAATCCAGATTATTTAACCAGGTTCTAATTGAGTCTCTTCGTGCTTTACCAGCTTTCTCAGTAAAATTACACTCTGCTTTAGCCTGTTTATAAATATAGGCAGTTAAAAATATTTTTGACCGTTGTCCAAATGTTGTTTTCATTTGTGGAGGTTGAGTGTCATCACAATTTCTAGTACGTGGCCTGTCTACGATTCCATGGGTCTCCGTTTCCTTAAAGTATCCAATAATTTTTTCTATAAATAGCTGTCTAATTGATAAAATCCCTGTCTCGGAAAGCAGCGCATGTGTGTTGTAACGAAAAGGCTTCTTAAAATATATAATATATTTCCCCCCAAGTACAGTCTCGGGTCGTTCAAGAGGTGAGCACTTGTCAGGCCGGCATGGCATTCGCAATCCCCGCGCACGACCGAATGTCCATGGGCGTAGTTAGACACCTCATGGGGTGGCTCGGCTCCACATGTCGCGCTTTCTCTAAAAAAAAAGTTGAGTCAAATGTTTTTTTTTTTTCAAACTAAGTACATTTAGTGTTGCATCTTTGTCAAGAGCTTGAAAGGCGATTTTGAAAATTTTGGAACTGAAAGGAATAAATACAATTACAATTTTATAAAACCTGACTACGAAAAAACGTAGGAAATAACAAGGAAAGTTGATCCAAAATGCTGTAGTCGGGCGTGTAGAAGGATTCGAACAGACAGCCCGACTACAGTATTTTAGTTTGTTGGTTTGTTGGTGGAACCGGAAATTAGTACATATTGAAGGCAGATAGTGTTTTAAGTACATACAGCACTTGTGGCCATAATATCCATAAACTGTAATATTTATTATCTATGGCATCATTGTATATTTTTGGTGTTTCACACATATAGCAATGGCAACATTACATTCCACATGGCTGACTGAAGTAAAAGCGTCTTTCATTCCGTTCTTGTAAAATCATCGTCAATCCTCAACAACCCAAGACTTGACAGATAGATATTAGTACTCGTATATACACTTTTTATTGCTCCATTAACATAGCGTATACTAGTGAATTTAATTACATTCGGGCAATCTAGGTAATCTATCTATGTGTATAGGATTATGTATCTAATGAGCATTTCATTTCGCATAGAAGAGGCAATATTCAAACAGGACATAATATATAACGTGTCCCAAAACTCAAGGTCAAGCGGAAACCAGGGAGTAGGCCAGTTTATGACTACCCAGGGAAAAGTGAGAAAAATAATCGGAGTCATTTGTTTTTTCAGAAAAAAAATTTACTGAATATTTTTTGTGATAAAACTATGGGCATTTTGGTTTTATTTAGGATACTGATCAATAGCAGAGTTATTTAGGCTACCAATAAAAAAATATTAACAATTATAAATTATTTGTACATTTGTAGTCGTAGTAGGTAGGTACCTACCTAAAAATGTTGTACGAGAGTGTTTTTCAAAAAATGCTCATATCATAAAAACAAATGACTCCGATTTTGTTTCCTTATTTTTCCTGGGTAGTCAGGCCTACTCCCTGGTTCCCGCTTGACGTTGAGTTTTGGGACATGTTGTATATAAACAGGGCGGAAAATTCAGCCTAGTTGATGATAAATAGCAGAGACAGAATAATATCTCGTTCTGTGTGATTACCGCGCCATCTGTCGGTGCCATTAGATATATTAATTTGAGTACACAAAATAAGATCAATTACATGAGATTACCCCGAGCACGTTGATCCTAATTAGCGGACACGATGCGAGCGCGCGCCGCGCGGCGTGTCGTCGTCGCGGCCCCGGGCGGCGCGGCGTGGTACACACGAGCCTTGATAATAGCTTTTTCCAACTGTGTCAACATTACGAATTGGTACATCTCGTGGTATGTTGAAAGTGTGAACTTTGATTGAGATGACTTACTTAAATCTGTCTCTACTATAATTACCTCCATTCATACATGCGTTACGGTAGGTAGAGTAAATGTTCCGGAAGTACCTGCTCACAGCGTTTTTCAGCATGTGTGCAACCATAGTTCGGAGTATGGAAGCTGTCTAACTTTTAGGTCGATACAAATATAATGTATATAAATATACAATTATATAAAATACTTCCTTCCTTATCCTTACCTTTAATAAAGTCCAACGTCTGCTTTCTGTCTGTCTGTCTGTCTGTCCGCTTATAACTCGAGAACCACTAAACCGATTTTAATAACAAAAATTTTACGGATAGCTTGATTCTTTCCATTAACTATAGGCTACTTATTATCACGCTAAATGGCTTATGAGGTTAGCAGATAAGTCAAATGTGAGAGCGGGCGGAGCCGCGGCCACAGCTTGTTTATTTATATATAAAATGCTTTATAATCCACTTTAAAAATATAGGTACGTTTTTAGTTCACCGAGACGCCAACTCACTCACCCAACCGCACCAGACAACTATTCTAATGATGTAAACACAGTGATATGCTAAATATGTAAGTCAATGTGTAAACATTGATTTAGATAGCGATTTGTTCAGAAATTGAGGACTTTAAGTTTTGAGTGCTGAGTTCCCAACGAAATATTTATTTAAATGTTGATTGCACGAATTAGTCATAAAGGAATAGCGCTTGCACAATCTTACTCTCGTATTTATTTTGTTTTATGTGGATCGTATCACGTGTACGCGCGTATTATAACTTATTTCAAAATAAATATTTAGATAGGATGCGCCAACAAATTGCTACTACGCACGCCCAGTAAAATGAACTGGTTACGAACCCAAATTAATGTTTCATATTTTCTTTCAATTACTCTATCCATATCTTAGAGCGTTTAAATATATTAGGCAGTTAATCTGTTTAGTTAAAATCAAACCTTTCGGTATATAAGTGCAGATAGTAGATAATATTCCACATTCCCTCCTGAGAGCACCTCCCACGCAATCACAACGTGTCGCCTCCGCAGGCTACACGACACGCCACCCTCATCCCTCATTCCGTCATCCCTGCTACCCTCGCTTCGGGTGACCACGTGACTAAATGTTGACTTAGGACAACATTTAGCGGGGCCTAAAACTTTTGGGTATAATTTTATTCCGAGTATAAAATAAATTAAAAATGAAGAATGCCCTAATTACACGGATATAAAAGGCTTATACCAACATTAGAAGATCTATGGTATGCATTTATTTAATTTATTATAAAAATATACAAATAAACATTACTGAATTTTCCCTAATGCAGAGCTAACATTTCCAATAAAAAAAATATTGGTTGTCTGTAAAGTCGGTTTACGGACGATAGTTTTACGTGATAACGTCATACATAATTTCTGCTGCCCTGGTACTGTAGAACCAGAGAGATAAATGTGTACAAGCCGACGCTTGGGCCGATTGTGCCTCTCTATCGCTTGTTACGCGCTCTCGTTGCACACACAGGCTCAGATGGAACGTGACACTTTTTCGTGCGTGCAGCCGGTGTTCATCAATTTATAAGACGTGACGTTATAACGTCAAAAAGGAAGAAAACGTCATCACATCACTATTGAATATCTTCATACAGTAACTAAACAACAACGTGTGACCACACGTGGTTACAGATAGCTGATAATAACCGTACCTACTTACAACCATCCCGTGGTATATTCGATTATACAATAATGTAATTATTATACTCTTAGGTGGTGGAAAATCTCTCTCAGTTATACCTAAGCGAATAGACAGAAAGACGGCACAAGCTGCATTTAATATTAAATTGTGAAAACAAAGACGGCAGATTGCACATATTGCATAGAGCATGACCTTAAGTTTTGCAAGCGTCTGGACATCCTATCCCCGTTGATGTTCGAGGTGACTGCGCGCTAGCTTCTACACGCTACCATTTCAAATAATAACACCTGAGAATAAGAATAGGCGCGCAGGGGAGACACAATTTCATGTAGGTAGCTATCTTAGGATTGCAATAAAACTGCCACACAGTTTTGCCTTGCTGCCTAAGCGAAATGTATTTCGTGACTAGGCCTACGAGTATATTTCAGGTCTTATAAGCAAATAATATTTCAGGTCTAGTATATTGTGCGCAGGAGATATTCTAATTTCTTTTTCGGGGGTGTTTCAATTTTGCAAATGCACTAGGTCGTAATTGAGTTCCTTTCGTAATATTATATTTCGTGAAACTTGAGATAAATATGCTCGAACTCTTTAGATATGCTTAGGAAATTACTATGAAAGTGGGGGTGTAATATTACACAGTGAAAAAATAAATATGTATTGTTTCATACATTATTTTCACCCTAATAAATTGACCTACATTGCCTACGAAAGACAGTCTAGTTATTATTATGTACAGTTGTTATTTGTCGGTTGTTCTGGCAGCTATATTCCAGCTGAAGAAAGTAGGTTGTCTGTCAGCCTCGGTAACCAGTGGTGAGGTCGGTCGACTGTTGTTAAGCAACCCTGAGCGCGGTCAGTACTTGGATGGGTGACCGCTCGACCGTTGGAGGCTGACCGCGGTTAGGATTTCACGTTAAACTGAAGGTCCCTTTCCTTCTTACCTTACTAGGTGGTAGGGTTTATCCCGCCCGGCTTGGTACTGTCGGTCGAAACGGCTATGTAAATAGTTCGTGTTTTCCGTCCAGTTCAGTGTAGCCGACATGAAATGAAGGGAAGCGCTAACATGGCACCTAGTTCACCCGGTGTTATGGGCTGACATCACCGATGTTGTATTGTAGGTGACGTAGCCAACCATAGCCAACCGTGTCAGCTTCCATAAAAACGGTAGGCCGTATAAATGGGGTACCTAGTTAGATTAAAATAAGTGTTGTTTATTCTTGTTGATTATTGAGTATTCTTATGGCAGTAAAACTTCACTCGAACTTGTCACAATTTGTTCTATCCGGTTCGATTACACCCACTAAGAAGAACTGGCGCGAAACTTTTCGATCGCTTCAGTATAGTCCCCGATTTCCGGCGAATATTTAGGGTGTCAAATGACGCGTATCGACGAGGGCTACAAGATTGTGAAACAATTTTAAAAAGTTTGAGAGTTTTTGAGAAAATTGCAAAAAACCGCTTAAAATAGCCTTAGGGCGTTTAAAAAGGTAACTTATAAACATATTTATAAATATATATTTTAAACTTTTCTATTTTTATATTGTAGATTGACTCAATATCTGAGGATTTTTTTTATTGTTTGAAAAAAGTGAAAAATTTAGGAAATATTATTTTTTCAAATTTTCCTTTACGCGAGTTACGAGTCGTCTTATCTAGCAGTGTGGGTAGTTAAAATGGTTTTCGTGTATGCACATACTTGAAGTTTTAATTTTAATTTTATTTTTATTAATTTTTTGACAATTTTTGTCTATTTTTCAAAATTTACATATTTCAGTATGAAAAAGCAAGTAAATTATAATCAAATTTATAAATATGAATACATGTTAGTATTTAGAGAAGTAGAAGTAATTATGTAGTGAACAGGTGCGCGCTGTTAGAATCTGGAGTGCGTTCGCTCGTTGAGTTCGTCGCTTCCACACCAGGATATTTTCACGCTCACAGTCGGCGACGTACGCTTATATTTGAATACGCCCTAAAAGTAATTTTCAATGTACCCGAAGGTCGTGTAATGCATGAGATCTGTGAATTATTTTTTAATACCTTATTATTGCAAGTATTTTAGTGACTATCCACATACCTAATAACATAATAATAATAATGTTTGTTTAAAAAGGTTGTTGCATTACCGCAAGGATATTTAGTAGCACGCTCTAGGGAAATTAGAGGAGAGTAGTATTTATACATTAAAAGCTCTCTTAGGAAACTAGATATACAAACGAATTTGTACCTGGCAGCTTTTTAACTCGATAATCCTTTAGGCGGGTACCAACGCGCCCGGTCTGAGGACTCTCTGAATAAATCGTAAGGCCCGAGGGAAGTTTCGGCTGTGACACTAACGGTTCACTAACGGGCCCTCTGTTACTGTCACCTTGAGTACGTCACTTTATCGACGGTGATTTGTAGGGTACTGGCGGTTAAGTTTAGATAGCTCGAGTCTGTCTGGTAGATGAACGGATAAAGAGACATAGAAAATAATGTTTTATTTGCAAATCCACAGATTTACAAAATGCATCATGGAATACAGGCAACATACCAGATTACACTGCAAGCATAGCAATGAATTAAATAACCCACTACTACTAATTAAAGAGTAAAAAATAATTTCCGCGTAAAGTAAATTCACGCGCAGCTCTGAGTTTTATATTATTTTATTTACTTAGCGGTCCGCCGACTCCTTTAAGTAAGTCAACGGAAATTATTTTTACTTTTTAAGGGTCGGGAATTTTTTAAATTTTTAATTTTACTTTTATTTCAAGCTTTTTTAAAAAAGCGCATGCAAATCGGTCCACTTTTTAAGATAATAAATTTTTTGATTACTTAATTATTTGATTACTTGATTACAAACATAGCTACCAACCATCCCGATTAAACCAGCTTTCTAATAAAAAAAACGCATCCAAATCGGTCCATCCGTTTGGGAGCTACGATGCCGCAGACACACACATACACAAACACACACACCCTTACACATACACGTTAAACTTATAACACCCATCTTTTTTCGTCGGGGTTAAAAATAAGACATCAATTTCCCTTATAAGTGGAAGATTTGTACCGTGTGGGGTCGGTACGTAAAAAGAATAGCCCCACTGCATCTCTCCCCGTCGCATGTCGTAAAAGTCGACTAAGGGATAAGAAAATTCGTCAGCCTCGTTAGCTCAGTGGCGCGGTTGGTTAGTCAACTGTTATTAAGCAACGCTGAGCGCGGTCAGTGATTGGATGGGTGACCGCTCGACCGTTGGAGGCTGACCGTGGTTCGGATTCCACGTTAAACTGTAGGTCCCTTCCCTTCTTACCTTACTAGGTGGTAGGGTTTATCCCGGCCGGGTTGGTACCACCGCACTGAACGAAACGTCGGTCGAAACGGCTATGTAAATAGTTCGTGTTTTCCGTCCAGTTTATTGTAGCCGACATGAAATGAAGGGAAGCACTGACATGGCACCTAGTTCACCCTGTGTTATGGGCTGACATCACGGATGTTGTAGGTGATGTAGCCAACCGTGTCAGGTTCCATAAAAAAAAAAAAAAAAAAAAAAAAAAAAAAAAAAAAAAAAAAGATTTCAATTACGGGGCGTTTTCACTGACGTTTTCTAGGGGATTTAGGATGGTTAGTATATTTTGCCGCAAAGCCTAGTCGCGGGAACAGCTAATAATGAATATTTCAATTTATCAGTAGTCTCTATAATATATTTGAATAAAATTAAAGCAAACATCCCTTGCGTATTCGACAATCACAGAGATTTATGAAGGCGGAAGTTTTTTGAAATGAAATTATGCATGCTGGCTACATTCCAACTGTATATTATGATGGAAATCTTCTTTTAACCAGATTGATCACAATTTTTGCATATTTATGTAATAGTATAAAATTTAAAGAAACCCAATGCATCACTCCGTTGAAGAAAACCACCGTTCACAAAATAATGCTACGATGCGTTTTGTGTACAGGGTTGCCTGAAATAAATTGAATCCTGCGATAAGTCCGCCCTATGCATACATTGAATAATATAATGCGTGCATATTCTGACTAGTAAATGTATCATTTAATGTCAATCATAATACTTTATTTGAAATGAAATACTTAAAAATTATAAAATTTAAACCTAAAAATCACTAAATGAACTATAAAAATAAATCAAATAATTTGTACCGTGTGGGGCCGGTACTTTAAAAGAATAGCCCCACTGCATCTCTCCCAGTGTATGTCGTAAAAGGCGACTAAGAGATATGACTCCCTTCTTATATTACTAGGTGGTAGGGTTTAACCACCGCACTGAATGAAAGGTCGGTCGAAACGGCTATGTAAATAATTTGTGTTTTCCGTCCAGTTCAGTGTAGCCGGCACGATCGAAGGGAAGCACTGACGTGGCACCAAGTTCACCCGGTGTTATGGGCTGACATCACGGATGTTGTAGGTGATGTAGCCAACCGTGTCAGTTTCCATAAAATATATATATATATATATATATATATATCAATAAATAAAAATAATCGTCCTTAGAGGGACCATTGGCATGGTCCCCATGAATGAAGCGGCGCTCCCCCTCTGGATCGCCAGGCTGATCCGCTGCTTGAAATACGCCCGGACACGAGACGGTCCCTAGCTAGACGCGTCAATGAGTACCTAGTCCGGGCTCCATGCCCAAAGAGTCTCAGCTACAGTAAAGGTATGTATGCAATGCATTTCTTAACTGAATTTTGTGTTTATTTGAGGATTTTTTTTTACTATAATTTAGGCCATTCAATTAGAAATTTTAATGAATAGAGTGATCGATGTCTCCACTTGACGCCTCTCACCGGAACAGCTGACGCCAGCGGCGGCGGCGGTTTCTTATCGCACTCCGCGCCGCCGCGCCGCCGCTCACTCCCCGCAAACAGCTTTGTGTTCTAAACTTTTTAATTACTAGTACTGGCTAAGATTAACGAAGCCGCCATGATAGCTCGCAACAGTTTACTTCGAGTTAACTACGCGAAAGTTGAAAATTCGTAGTGAACTTTCAGAGCCCTTGAAAAATAATCATAAGCTAATTACGTGATCGATCATACCGCAACTTTAGTAATTCCTGAACGATTTAATTTGAAGCTAACAACTGTATATTTCTTCACTATAAACTTTTACTTCAAATAAAATAAAATAAAATAAAATAAAATAAAATAAAATAAAATAAAATAAAATAAAATAAAATAAAATAAAATAAAATAAAATAAAATAAAATAAAATAAAATAAAATAAAATAAAATAAAATAAAATAAAATAAAATAAAATAAAATAAAATAAAATAAAATAAAATAAAATAAAATAAAATAAAATAAAATAAAATAAAATAAAATAAAATAAAACGAAATAAAATCAAATCAAATCAAATCAAATCAAATCAAATCAAATAAAATCAAATCAAATCAAATCAAATCAAATCAAATCAAATCAAATCAAATCAAATCAAATCAAATCAAATCAAATCAAATCAAATCAAATCAAATCAAATCAAATCAAATCAAATCAAATCAAATCAAATCAAATCAAATCAAATCAAATCAAATCAAATCAAATCAAATCAAATCAAATCAAATCAAATCAAATCAAATCAAATCAAATCAAATCAAATCAAATCAAATCAAATCAATATAATTTATTGCGTATTTGTAGTGGTGTAACAGTGCCATATATATAAATAAATAGGTTAAAAGTTCCTTCCACAAATTGCCCGGGTAGGCGTGCAACAGCGCCTGTCACAGCCACCGAGCATGCAGATGGACCGAGTCCATCTGTGCTCGGTGGCCACAGCCCTCCTTCAAAAAGCTGTGCAAGCACACACAAATTTGGTTAGTATAAATAAACCATCTCATTATAATCACAACTGATTCTTAATTATTATTTTCAATTAATAAAATATTTAATACAGAGGTTCAAAGTTATAAAATCATAAAATTATCAAATTCATTAAGACACAATGTAACATAATTCATAAAATTCTAATTAATTAAAAGCATATAGGTAAAAAATCTAAAACTAATTATTAAAATAATTTTAATATTACAATAGATAGAAAGTCATTGATTTTATAAAAACATTTGTCAACTAACCATTTATATAATTCTATTTTATAAAAGATTTAAAGAATTTAATGCCGCGCTTTCTTAAAAAAAAAATCATACAAATAATCGGCCAAGCACAAGTTTTACTCACGCACGGCGCGTTCCGTAGATCAGCTAAACCAGCGGTTCTCAATCTATGGTACGCGTACCACCAGTGGTACGCAGAATGCTTCAAGGTGGTACGCGAAAAAATTAAACACTATGCACAAAATTTTATAAGCGGCAATAAAAGTCCCATAATCCTAATTTAGAAAGTTTTGTTGGTATAAATAGAATTTGAATTATTTGATGTTCTTAGCGATATAAATACTCACTGTCAATGCTCATACCGAGTTCCGAGGAATATTTTAAACAAGATTTTTCAGAACTAAATTCCATAAGAAATAATTTTTTAGATTTGTTTCCGAGATCACTTACATTAGAGGAAAGAAAATCATTAATTGACATTTGATGTGATGCTAACTTCCAAGAGAATTTAAGAATGTTGATATAGTAGAAAATAAATATTATTATTAACTTCTTGTATGTAAAGGTAGTACGCCCGGTAAACATATTGGTTTTAGTGGTACCTGATACAACAAGTTTGAGAACCCCTGAGCTAAACCATACCCGTCAAAAAACCATACCATTTTGTTTATCTGCAATGCAAAATACCTGTGGCGCCATCTATCATTTAGTAGCGTGAACATGTACTCATTTATTCTCATCACGTTTCTTGTATGGGGACCCCGCTTAATTTTTTATGTTTAGCTTTTTGTATTATTTGTTGGCATATCTCACCTGTGGGATGGTTCTGCCAAATACCAGCTTGCGCCTCTGGACTCGATCCAGCGTCGAGCCGTGCGACTAGTGGGTGACCCCGAAGTGTCCCGCGATCTAGAACCACTGCAACACCGTAGGGATGTCGGCTCCCCAAGTGTGTTCTATCGTTTATTCCATGGGGAGTGCTCGGAGGAACTGTTTAACGCGATCCCGCCGTCCCCTTTCCACCTCCGCACCACGCGCACTGGTCAGGGATTGCATCCCTATACACTGGACCTACCGCGCATGCGTACCAATCGATTCTGCAGATCTTTCCACCGGTAAACTCTGGAACGCTCTCCCTGCTCATATATTTCCCCCCAAGTACAGTCTCGGGTCCTTCAAGAGGGGCGTGAATGGGCACCTGTTAGGCTGGCATGGCATGCGCAACCCCCGAATACGAACGAATGTCCATGGGCGCCGTTAGACACCTTATGGGTGCGTCGGCGCCATACGTCGAACTTCCAATAAAAAAAAAATAAAAAAAATGTCCGTTATAATAACACATATTCTGCGAAAATTTCAACCGACTATCATCACGGATCAAAAGTTACAGCCCTCTGACGGACGGACAAACAGACAGACAAACAGATAGACCAGATCTGTATGTATACAGAACCGCAAAGAAAAAAAGTCGTACGCGGAATATATGTACTCGTATGTGGGTGTAGCGAGTAGTGCCCCCTGCCAGTTTAAGCGCCGAATTACGTCTCAGGCTGTCCTATTTGTACACCTCTCCAGAGAAAATGTTGTCAGCAGGAGATGCTGCGCCACTTAATGCGGGAAATTAAATCTGGTTGCTTGTTTATATACAACATTTGTATTTAATGTATTCGCGTCTGCGGCGCGGCGGCCTCTTCGGGGGATATTAAATAAGCAGTGTTGGGGGGAGCGAGGGAGCTGGAGCAATTTCCTTTAAGGTGATTATATAGCTGACATTTCAGTGAAATTCGACGTTGAGATGTACAAATGAAACTGACGCAAGCGAGGCCAAAAACAAGATACGATGAGTTGCATAACACAAGTTAAAGTTATATGAATTCCCCTGTAAACTTACACAAATTTTGGAAGGGCATATAAGTTGTGGGCCACTCTTGTCTCCATTAATAAGCTCATCTGCAAAATTTAAAGTTTAAAAAACAAAAAAGATTCCTTGAGAATGCTCGAAGCACAGAACTAAGCCGATAGAACAAAAGGTTCATTTGGAACTGCAAAAAAGTCGCAAATGGTCTAATGCTGAATGGAAAAGCTTTCCACGGAGGCAACTCATTATAAAATGAAGCGGTATTGGGTCGGTCGGGAGGACTACGATGGGTTGATGAGAATGAGCCGGCATGCACGGCCGAACTGGAACAAAGCCTAGCGGGAGACATGCACGGCCAGTAAGCCGCGGATGAGACCTCTATAAACTCGTATTGTCATCGCATAATGGACAGACCGACAAATAGGTCGGTCGGGACCTGTTTGTTACCGACTATTAACGATTTTCAAGGAAAAAAGGGGAAATGAGACAATTTGACCTGGCTCTATTTTTAGGAATCTGAGAACCTCCGTAGGGAGATTATGTGATTTATCTATTTTGGATGTTCTATATACGAATATACGAGTGTACGAGTGTGAAATAAATTTAAGGGCACAGGGGAAGAACGAGCTCAGTCCATTTTTTGCTAAAATGAATTATTGATGCAGTTTTGTAGGCAATTTCGGGTACTATCCTGTGGTCGAGCGCAACTGGCGATAAAGTGGCCCAGTCCGCCACAATCGGCGTGGGAAAAAACCTTGTACAGGGGAATAAGGAGCTTTGTCCACAATTTATAAAGCGCGAATGCCAAGATTATTTAATTTTTAACACTGGCAACTAAATAATGAATTGTCATTTCGTACTGTCACTGGCGTCAAAATCAACTGTTATTTGTGGATGCGGTTTGTGAAAGTATTTTCTCAGCATTTCCAGGAAAATAGAAAATAATATGAATCTGGTTCAAAATATTAGGAAGACTTTCAGGATATAAGCACAGATGACCCAATAGTTACTTCGTAACAGATGAATCACTCCATAGAAAAAGTGCAATACCTACGGCTTTAATAGCCTACAGCTTTACATCGCCAGTCGCTGCGTGCGAAAATGTACCTAAACGAAAGAGCGTAAAGCGATTATTGCTTTACAGCCGCGTGGCCTTGAAGCAAACTCGGTGACGCTAGGGCTGCTACTTTCGATAAAAATATAAATTCATTACACAATATAATATTATAAAGAGTGCTAGACCCATCGTGTTGGTACTCAAACTTCAGGTCTCGGTGAGATCTATCCATCTGTCACGTGACCTTTTGTTTTGGTCATGACTCGAGAACCACTGGTGCTAGACCCATCGTGTTGGTACTCAAACTTCAGGTCTCGGTGAGATCTATCCATCTGTCACGTGACCTTTTGTTTTGGTCATGACTCGAGAACCACTGGTGCTAGACCCATCGTGTTGGTACTCAAACTTCAGGTCTCGGTGAGATCTATCCATCTGTCACGTGAACTTTTGTTTTGTTCATAACTCGAGAACCACTGGTGCTAGACCCCTCCTAACTAAAACTAACCTAAACTTTACTTTTTGTGACTGAGCTCGTTCTTCCCCTGTGCCCTTCAATTGCGATCTAATAGTTTAAAGACATTGAAGCATTCAAATAGGATCTAAAATCGTAAATAAACAGGTAAAGTTACTCAGTTTACATCGTATCGTAACTAACCGTACAACCGGTAAAGCCTCTTGACGTATACTAGTGGTCATGTTGCCAAGATTTAAAGTAAATCTCTCGTGCAAATAAATGACTTTTTGTATTTTGACAGCTTTCTGATAAATACATTAAACAATACTTTACTTTAAAATAATTAAACCGAACTCCAGCCAATAATTACTTACAATCTATAAGCGCCGCCGCCGCCGCCGCCATCGCGAATTTATGTTCGCTCATAAGTCGAAAACTGCTCAATAAATTCTTAAAATTATCTACTCATTAAACAGGGATGGATGGTATAGAATATTTCGCCGTAAAACGAAACCGCGGGAACCCGATGGTAAGTTTAATTTAACATAACCTCGGTTGCTCAGTGGTGCGAACTGCCGCACTGAATGAAAGGTCGGTCGAAGCGGCAATGCACATAGTTCGTGTTATTCATCCAGTTCAGTGTAGCCGGTACGACAAAAGAAAAGCACTGACATGGCTGGCACCTAGTTCGCCGACGTGTCACGGATAGTGTAGGTGATGTAGCCAATCGTATCAAGTGATAAACAAAAAAATTGTAATAACCCCAAGGGCTTTAAGTATTGACACTGATGTAACTGCCTTAAAAGCACAAGTCAAACTAAACAATACAGAAAATAAACAAGTAAAATGTGCTCAGCCAGCCTAAAAATGTAATAAAACACGGAATGTTTATGTAGGAATGGAGAGTGAAATATTGCGGTAAATGTACTGGAACGAAAATTGCTTTGTGACTTCACTCCTTCTAGAGTCAGTAATGAATGAAGTAGGTAAGTTGTTTTAGGACTGTGGCGAAAGCTAAGTGCTTGAGGGTTCCTTTATCTAATAATGTATTATTTTAGCATGCTAACCTAAATTATTACCTCTCTTTTTATTAATACTCTTAGTCTATTTTCTCCTAACTCGAAATATTTTAGAAAAATTAATTCTTTAATGGAATAATGGCAACGGAACATTTTTATGTAGGTATCTATTGAATTGATTTTAGTAATCTATCTATCTATCTATCTATATCTATTCTATCTATCTATATCTATCTATCTATCTATATCTACACATATAATAAAATCGTAAACTTGCCGTGTCTGTACATTAAATATTTTTGCAAAAAATTATCTGGGGGACGGAAGGAATAAATAATAGAACGTAAAAATATAGTTTCTGAAATTTTTGTCTCTTTGTCGGTTTGTTGGTTTGTTGGTTTGTTTGTTCGTTTGTGCGCGCATCACGCAAAAACCACTCATTGGATTCAAAATCTAATTACTAAAAAATATGAAGCTTTATTCCGAGTAACATTTAGTGTTTATTTCATCAAAATCAACCCACAGAATCAAAAGATATTAATTTTTTAAGTTATCTTAGAAAATATCTTATAGCACCACGCCACCACCGCGCCGCAGCGCTGCGTCCGTCGTCGCTCGCAGCGCCGCCGCTCCGCCGCGTCGCCGCGCGGAACTTTTGTTTAGTGTCATGGAAAAGAAACACGGCTGTAGACTCGTGAAGGTGAAAAATTTCGTGTGTGCAGTTTATATCTGTTTTTATTTTTATATTATTTAATAAAAAAACAATTTTTTTTTATATTTCGACAAATTTGTCGTCTTCAGAAAAAAAATATATTTAATAAGTCAACTAATGAATGACAGATGGCGCTATTATCTGGTAATTACATTTATTAGTTTTTTTATCCTTTCATTTCATTTTAGGGTTCCGTATCCGGTACGGGACCCAATACTAAGCCTACGCCGTCTGTCTGTCTGTCTGTCCGTCCGTCCGTCTGTCTGTCCGAGGGCTGTATCTCTTGAACCGTAATAGGTATAGCCCGTTGAAATTGTCACAGAATATGTGTTATTATGGCCGATATAACAACAAATAATAAAAATAAGAAAAAGTAAAAAATTCACGGGGGTTCCCATAGAAGAAACCAAAAAGTGTATGCGCGCGCGCCTTCTACCGAATAGATTATGAAGCATTTGAACTAATCATGACATTTAACCATTTCATAACACGCCATCTAGATGGCGTGAGTGGCGCTAGCCATGACATGGCGATACGAAACCCTCGGTCGGTCGGTAGGTCAGTGGTGCGGTCGGTCGACTGTTGATAAGCAACCAACTTGGATGGGTGACCGCTCCACCGTTGGAGGCTGACCGTGGTTCGCATTCCACGTTAAACTGTAGGTCTGTCCTTCCCCTGTCCCTTCTTACCTAGATGGTAGGGTTTATCCCGCCCGGGTTGGTACCACCGCACTGAATGAAACGTCAGTCGAAACGGCTATGTAAATAGTTCGTCTTTTCTGTCCAGTTCAGTGTAGTTGACATTAAATGAAGGGAAGCACTGACATGGCACCTAGCTCACCCGGTGTTATGGGCTGACATCACGGATGTTGCAGGTGTACCTGCCCAATTAAAAAACACCAAAACAATTGAATCATACTAACGAACGGACAGACAGAGTCACGTTGCGTTTTATAACAGGCTGATAAAGATCAAGTCCACGCGGACGTAGTCGCGGGCACAGCTAGTATTAACTAAAGCTATGAAATACATTTAATGAATTTATAAATTCGTTTTTAGTTTTCGGTACCAGTACGGAAGCTAACCCTGCAGTAACTATTAAGTAATCTGTCACCCTGCGCCGTCCGTCTGTCTGTCTGAGGCCTATATCTTTTGAACCGTAATAGCTAACCGGTTGAAATGTTTGTTACATATAACAACAAATAATAAAAAAAATTATAAAAAGTAAAAAATTAAGGGGCTTTCTATACAAGGACGTGGTACGGAAACCTCGGTACGCAAGTCCGACTCGCACTTGGCCGATTTGAGAATATGTATGTTCCTTTAGGCTTATACCACTGCTACACATTTTTGCATTTTGCATTTTTACCGCTCTGTTTTACATCATGTTTTCGGTTATGCGGTAGACTAAAGTCGACGTCGTCGGTATTTTTTTTTTTATTATTAATTCTGTAAGTGGAAATGAGGCACAATTGTTCAAAATATCTAATAGGTTCTAGGTTATTGTATTTGGCGGTTATTTATTACGCTGTATCCCAACAATCGGGGGGTAGCAGAGTAAACGGTGTCATGCTGGTGCTCGTGTCGAACTCGGATAAACCACTAATCGGTTCTGCAGATATTTCCTCCACATAACTGGAACTGCCCACATATTTTACCCCAAGCACAGTCCCGGGTCCTTCAAGAGAGGCGTGAATAACCACCTACCAGGCCGGCATGGCATTCGCAACCCCCGCGTGCGATCTAATCTCCATGGGCGTCGTTGGAGACCATATGGGTGGGCCACGGCACGCATCTTGGCCTCTGTGCGAGAGGGACGGCGTTATACCGACCACACACTTATAAAATTATAATATTTGAACAAGATAACTATCTAGCTGGAAGTAGGCACGGCGACACATACTGCACGACTGTGAAAGGACAGTGCCAAGTCGAGACGTGGCTAGCCGCTCTTCAGCACGACAGCTTATTCTTTAGCCGCCAGTCGCCTTTTACTACATGCCCGGGAAGAGATGCAGTGGGGTTATTATTTTAAGTAAGTACCATATCCACGCGGTACATTACATTACCGCGGCCCCCAAATAATACATTAAAATTAATATTTGAAAAATCGTCAAAGCAACCACTCACATACAAGATACGATAAAAGCTTCCATCGTGAGTGTTGTATGCTTTCAATTGATCCAATTCTCTCTCTCTTAAATCATAATTTTTCTTTTCTTCCACTAGCTCAGGCTATAAATTTATTATTAGCTACTAAAAACTTTTTCTTATCCTTTTTTTTTATGGTAACTGACACCTACAAAATCCGTGATGTCAGCCCATAACACCGGGTGAAATTGGTGCCACGTCAGTGCTTCCCTTCGGTCGTGCCGGCTACACTGAATTGGACGGAAAACACAAAATATTTACATAGCCGTTTCGACCGACCTTTCATACAGTGCGGTGGTAACAACCCGGGCGGGTTAAACCTACCACCTAGTAATATAAGAAGGGAGTAATATCCCTTAGTCACCTTTTACGACATACACGGGGAGAGATGCAGTGGGGCTATTCTTTTAAAGTACCGGCTCACACGGTATCCTATTATATCCTGTTGTATTAGTTCGCTGTAGTCACTGCATTTTCCATCGCATCTCAATGTTGCCGCGAAACTTGTTCAAAGAATTTCAAAAAGATAGAAATTGCATTAACTCGTCGACGAGCAGGTGAAATGATTATAAAATGGTGTGACACAAATTACAAACCTTTTTTTTTTAAACCCCTTTTTTTTTTGCTTTTTTCTCTCTTTGGTTTAATTAGATCTCGAAAAATCTCTCTGTATAAAAATTCTGGAAACCCCAAAATATATAAATAATATAAATATACCCAATACGGTCCATTCCCTATTCTATACAGTTTAGTTCTAACTGCTCTACAGTCTATTCTCAAAACAAACAAAAAAACAAAATTGGTGAAATTCGCAATGTGTCATCCATCTCTAATGATCTCTAATAATTTGACAATACTTCTTTCGTAGGTACCTAATAGTTCAGGAAGGTGTGGATCTAAGCTTACGATGGCTTCACCGAACATATCCGGGCCCATCGGCAGTAGAGGAGGGTATTAATCGAGGTCGGGACTAGCGAGTGGCCACTCTAAATTTCCCGCGCATGCTTCACGTTTCGGCTCGCTTCAAGCCCTCGTCAGCTAGTCATAATTGACGAATCTTGTACGTATTTATTATAGATGTTTCTACATACCCAAGCAGTTCTAAACCTTTATATTCTTTGTTCGTTCCGATTTAATTTAGTGCTAAAGTTCCTGCACGCAAAGACGTCGAGGACGTCTCGGGGGCAAGTAGCAGAGCCCCCGCCCTCCACCCGTTGCCCCGGTGGCGGATACGGATAGTAAGGGAGGATAAGGATGGCATTTCAGTTGGAACGAGTGTAGGGGGTCGCACGGCGAGCGTAGAGCGTGCGAGGAAGCAAGGTAATCCCATTGACTCTAACGAGTCAGCAGTTGACCGAATAACTGGAAGTAGTATCATAGATAAGGTGGGGGCGCGGATGCCCCTGTGCTAGGGGGAAGAAAAAAGTTGGTCTTCGTAGTAGATTTTTTGCTACAACCGTAATGTTAGCATTTTACAACTGTCATGTTAGTGCTTTCCTTTGGTCGTGTCGGCCACACTGAACTGGCCGGAAAATATTTGACCTAGGTACTTATTTTTCATTGACATTTCTACGGACCGTAATTTAGTGGGGAAGGCAAGGGAATGA
The DNA here is from genome assembly GCA_946902875.1 of Nematopogon swammerdamellus. NCBI lineage: Eukaryota > Metazoa > Arthropoda > Insecta > Lepidoptera > Adelidae > Nematopogon > Nematopogon swammerdamellus. The sequence goes on from OX336333.1 coordinate 8,366,930, forward strand.
AATCCGAAGCATGTTCGTGAATAAAATCACTTATGCGAATCTTAAAAAGAGAAAAAAATTTGTTTACGCCAACGAGGTCGAACCCGTCACTTTTCGTTTACTAAGCCAGGCCTTTTGACCAAGTGCCGCCCAAATATACCTATGGACCACGTCAAACGTGAAATTTCGTGGAATCGAGATATTATATACGCCATCATTTATATGTAGGTTTGTAGTCGAGGGTGAAAAGGTGCGTTAGAATTGAGTTTTCGCCGTGTAGGTTTGATTAATGGTTTGCATATCGTACCGCTTCGCGTTGGGTGGGATGACGTTGCGAGATGTGGCATCTTTTTTTTTCAGCTGAGTCATCATTTTAAAAGTTCTGCGATGTTGTATCAAACATTCGAACGACGTTACAAGAAAGTAAACCAGACGTATAAAGTATTCAAAATTTGCCCAATGGCTGTTGCAATGAATCAGCATTTTACTTAAGAAAGCGGTCAAGTGCGAGTTTTACTCGCGCACGGAGGGTTCCGTAGATCCGCTATACCATACCTGTCAAAAAACCATATCCGTCTATCTTTTGTCTTTCTAAAATGCAAAACATAAAGCCTGTGACGCCATTTACTATTCAGTAGCGTGACTAATCGATTCTTAGCACGTTTATTGTAATGGAGACCCTTAATTTTTGACGTTTTACAAATTTTTATTATTTGTTCTCACATCCGCCATAACAACACATATTCTGTGAAAATTTGAACGGGCTCAATTACGGTTCAAAAGATACTCGAACGGACGGACGGACAGACAAACGACGTAGGCTTAGTAATAGGCTTCCGTAGAACCCTAAAAAGGAGCCATCATTTAACTAAACTTATCAATCACATAAATCAATCCACACAATGGTAAAAGATTATATTCGAATACCTACAAACTAATTTGTAATTGGAAAACAATAATAAGAATGTGTTGTTTAATTCTTATGGTTATGCCATGGAACTTTCATGATTTGATTAGTTCTGGAAAATAGTCTTAGCTAATCGATATAACCACGCGACTATCGATTGTTTTTATGGCATTCAACGTATTATCTTCATCCTCTCCGCTCTACTGGTTTTCCATTACCGAATATTTATAAATAATTCCACATTCTTAATATCGGTCGTAACCAATAATCATATCGTTAGGAATACGGGAAACCGAATGGCCAGCAGCGATGATAACAGTCGCATTGCTACTCTCTCTGGCGAATTACGCAATTTTTTTGCCGCTAACCTTACATTCACGAGGGATCACGATGGCCTTGTCTACTACATACATATGCATACAGCAGTGCAGTGTAAAGGTCGAACTTATTGCCAAATGTTATTTATTCTAGCCAACCTTGTAGGTATATAACACCCTCACATATTCATAATGTTTCCCATCACTGGAGTGAACGTGCTCGCTGGGAGTGAAGGATCATTCAGTGAATCAAGCCGAACAACGAACATTTCGATGTTAGCCGTTTTCAGTGGTCCGTCCGCCGAACACGTCGACCACTGTGAATGGCAGACTGGATGTTTAGCTCACGTTTGAGCGAAGGGTCAGTCACTTAGGCAATCTGGTGTAAAATTGTTTGGTAATTTCAGGTAACCTTAGGTGGGAGTCCGAGGAATCTGGAAATCTTCGGCGGCCCCGAGTAATCCCAGGAAGTCTAGGAATCCCAAGGGAATAATTGATAATTCGATCAAAGTCTTGGTAATCTCATGTAATCTTAGGTGGGAGTCCAAGGAATCTGGAAATCTTAGGCAGTCTCGATTAAACCCAGGGAATGTAGGAATTCCAAAGAAATCATTGGCAATCCGATCAAAATCTTGATAATCTCAGGTAATCTTAGGTGGATTGGAAGTCTCTAGGAATCTTTAATGGTCTCTAAGATTCTTTTAAAGTCTCGGAATCTTCCCAAACATTTTTGTTAATCCCTTAACAATCCTGGTAATCCGTAGAAGTATTTGGTAGTCTCTAGGAATCTTTGGTAATCCCTAGGAATCTTTGTTAGTCCTTAAAAATCATACGAAATCCTGGAATCTTTGGTAATCCTAGAAATCTTTGATACTCCCTTAGAAATCATTGGTCGTCCTTAAAGAATCTTGGAAATCCCCAGGAATCTTTGGAATCCTTCGGAATCTGGAAATCACAAGGTAATCTTGGTAATCTTGCCTACCGGTAATCTGGTGTAACGTTTTGCTCTAGTGACTAACCCCTGGCGTTTGAGTAAATGCGCTTGAGTAGGTATGTGGAATACCTACGGACGTGTTGGCTAACATGTTCGCCAACATGCTACCAACTACGAACAGTCGTGAATGCCCTGTTTTACCCTGTGCGTCCCGATTCTCTACCCACGCCACGACGCGCGCCCTCGCCGCGGCCGCTCCGCGCCGCGCGCCGTCGGGCTCGGGTTTTTATAGAATTATCGATGAAGACACAGATAGACACTTAACTCTCCTCCATGAGAGTTCCCGGCTCGCGAGATGTGCAACATCGAGCGGAATTGATTAAGCAATTCCTTTGATCTCGGGCGTAATTGAAAATCTATAATGTTTGAATAGTCGTCACTTTATATTCATCCATCAGTCAGATTATATTTTTATGCTGTGCAAAAGGCAAACTTATTGCACAATCTTCTCGTTAACCTTGTTCCAAACACGCTTCTTATTGTTAGCTTCCATTCTTCTTCTGTATGTTATCTTCTGGCTTGTGTATCTCTGTGTTTTTGTGTGCAATAAAGGATTTCTATTCTATTCTATTCTATTCTTTCGGCCACCAGAGTGACGGAAGACACACATACAGACAGACGTTGTAGGCTTATTAATACGCTTCCGTACGGAAACCTAACAATGACTCACTTCCCATACAAACTTTCATTCCCCAATTAACCTTCCTAGGGTTTGAATTTCCAAAAACGCAGATACAACTAAATTGTATTTATAAACAGAAGCCTAAACACCAATTTCCATATTTTTACCTTAAAAAAATACGAACTTCAATACGAACTTAAATCCCTGTTTAACTTTCCCAGTATATGAAATTATTCAAACAATTTGCGGAGCTGTCAATCAAAACTAACCAATTCCATTTCCGACCAAAGTTGTTTTTTTTTCTCGGGCTCTAAACCCACAGATTCATCAATGCCCATCATTATTTTCAATCAAAACTGTCCAGAAGTATTTTAAAAGTAGCACTTTATTAAGTAAGTTTTAAGTAAAATTTAATTTTATGGAATTGGTTAGTTTTCATTGACAGCTCCTTATTTATTATAGCCTCTTTATTTATATTTTCCAATTGGAACGATCTTAATAATACAAGTTGCTTCACAAAAATTGAATTCAAATAATTTATATGCACACATTCCTGGAAATTCTACTTCTAATATTGTTTACAGAGAAGCGTTATTGTAGATTATAAATCAGCATTGGTTGCGGCTTCACTTATGTAGGTCATTCTCGAATCAAGTCTATAACCTGCCCAATTAATTAACAAACACCAGAACAATTGAATCATATAACGGGCAGACGTTCACGTTGCGTTTTAAAACAGGCTGAGAAATATCAAGTCCACGCTGACGTAGTCGCGGGCACAGCTAGTACACAATAAATAGGTACTATCAATGTTTTAAGAGGAATGTTTTCACTTTGTGGATGTTCATTTCAAAAGAACTTTTATCTGTACACATATTTTTTAGTTCCTTAGCCTAGTTCCATCGAGCTTGACAAAAGCCATAATTCAGACTTAAAATTGACTTAAAACTGTATTTTTGCACGAGAAATTTCCCTGCGCAACCGTATCAAATTGTCATTTTAAATCCAGTATAAAATAAATACGAACTCATTCCCATCTACAAATTACCTGCAGGATTGCACGTTTGTGGTTCTGGCAGCGCTGGCAAACGAAACTAATCAATTCGCCCTAAAATTATTGTAAAAATTGAACAGGCAAGCGGCCATGCCATACAGTATCACCAGTCTAATTTCACGTGAGATGAAAATATGATTTCCATGGTTCTCTTTCACACAGACACACACCCTCACGCGACAGTCGACATACACGACGCGCTAACGATCACTCAGTGTATATTGATCGCGATGCATATTTTGGAATGCATGGTATAATTGAGTATGTCATCATCATTTCCATCGTCATTACGTGCGGCAGTCACACTGGCCACTCACATCGCGCGGCTCGGTCATTTGCTTAGCGGTCAGTTCACTGAAAGGCATTTGCGGCTGAAATTAATAATGCACTTATTATTGAATTTAATTAGTTTAATTCCTTTTTTAAACAGAAATAACTATAAATTAAAATGTAAACTAAATGGCCCTAAACAAAACCTTAAAAATATACCTATCAAAGAAAATAAAAACTATTCGCAAAAAGAATCTCTTGTTATCACGCTGGTGGCATTCCTCCTCTGGATGGCAGTACTAACCCGATGAATGAGGATGGCGTGAGTCACCAGATGCCCCAGCCAGTTTTGAGCCTATAGATTTCATAAAAAGATTGATCCCGGATTCCCACGAGCCCAACGTATACACAGCGAAGGCCAGAAATTAGTATTTTTTGAAGATACCTTAGTGCTTTCTACGCTCCTGAATTTCCGCTGCCTTAGGCGTAATAAATAAGTAATAACATGCGCCCCACGTTTTTATATTAGTCTGTTAAAAGTTTCAATTTATTACTTATTCCGCTGACGCAGCGACACAAAGTGCCCTTTGGCATCCAACATGAGAAGACAGCACGCTAGTATTGCACGATTTCTTACCCAGACGTAAAATCTTAAGAAGGCCCAGGCTTGTGTCCTTATTATTTTCTAGTTTTTTGTACAGCTGATGTTTTTTTTTCTAGTATTTTTTTTCTTACTTTCTTGAATAATTATTTTTGCACCTTACAGCTCTCATGAATACGCGTCTTTTGAGCCTTTTTTGAATATCATATCTTCACAACTCTCCGAAAAATAAGGGGATCGCACTTTTTCGTGAAATCGGGGCCTATACTGAAACGAACCAAAAGACATTTTCAATGTCAAAAAGAGGGCGTCATAGGAATCCTCTCATGTTCAATTCATTAGTGCGGATTTAGTACCAAAATCTACAAAAATATTGCATTATTTCTGAAAGAAACTCTTACGAGCCTTCAATATGAATCGTAGCTATTTGGTGGCCCTCCACATGGAGGTTCATATTTCATAAATATTTCTTCTAACAGTAGCCAATCTTTATAAATGTAACTACTCTCCGATAAGCCACATTTATTACACAACGAATGAACCGCTCCCGTTGAAATATCGCAAGGTCAAAATTTTTTAAGAAAAATATCATTGTAGTCATCAGTATCCCAGTTTGCTTTATAATTATTGCATAAGCGGTTACCGCGGCTTCGCTTCGCGTCATAATAACCTAACCTAACCTTTCCTAACGTAACCTAACCTAACCTAACCTAACCTAACCTAACCTAACCTAACCTAACCTAACCTAACCTAACCTAACCTAACCTAACCTAACCTAACCTAACCTAACCTAACCTAACCTAACCTAACCTAACCTAACCTAACCTAACCTAACCTAACCTAACCTAACCTAACCTAACCTAACCTAACCTAACCTAACCTAACCTAACCTAACCTAACCTAACCTAACCTAACCTAACCTAACCTAACCTAACCTAACCTAACCTAACCTAACCTAACCTAACCTAACCTAACCTAACCTAACCTAACCTAACCACGCAGCACGGGCAGCACGCACCCTCTTGCTGTTGAGATTCGCCGGCTAATGGCGGAGATCTCCAGCAGGGGGGGCTCACTCAAATTATTTTGGGTTAGAGCACACGTCGGCACGGCTGGCAACGAGAGGGCGGACGAGCTGGCGAAGCATGCCGCCCAACACGCTAAAACCGCCCCCGCTTATGACAGGTTTCCCGTGTCGTACGTTAGGTACCACACGAGAAGGCTGTCAGTGGGGAGCTGGCAGCAGCAGTACGATGGGTCCAAGACGGGTGGGGTTACACGGATCTTCTTCCCCAACGTCACTGCCTCCTACAAATACCTGGCCGGTGTCCGTCTAACGAGCACGAGGAGTCAGATCTGGAGCGGGCATGGAGGGATAGCAGCCTACCTGCACCGCTTCAAATTGAGGGACTCTCCCTCGTGCTCGTGCGATGGTACGTCCCCACAGACTATGGTGCACATCCTGTCAGAGTGCCCAAGATTCTCTGCCAAGCGCTACAATCTCGAGCACTTTGCCAGGATGGATATAAAGCCTAAAAACTACCCTGCACTTTTAATCGACGACGAGAAAGTGGGAGAGGCCTTTGTCAACTATTGCGAGGACATAATGGCGGCCGTGTCTAGGGAAAATAGCACAACACCTATTATTTTAGACATGTACTAAATAATCTCAATATTATTAAATTGTTAGTAAATAAAATTGTAATTAAACATTTGAATATTGTTAATTTAAAGAATGGCAAACTTATGGGTTGCATTCTCGGCCTAATTGTAAATCTCGTTACTTACGAACTTGTTATGTTGTAACTTGAGTGTGTTCAAGCATACTCATTAGCAATGTACTCATAAACATTAACTAGGACAAGCTGTAAATATATATATAAAAATAATAATAATAAATAAAAATGTAAGAAAGAGAAGGAACTTGCACTCCTGCTGGAACCAGGGTGCAAGGGGGTGCGTGATGGTGGGATTGAGTGACAGGACGAAAACAAGAACTCGGCATGTATAGCTGAGGTGTTATTTATTTGGAACTAATAAAAAAAAAAAAAAAAAAAAAAAAAAAACCTAACCTAACCTAACCTAACCTAACCTAATTATCTGAAGTCGATGGTTATTTGTCCTTTGAGGTTTAGCTTAAGGTTATTTAAGTTTACAAGTAAGTTTATTGTTTTAGAGCAGAGTGTTGTAAAATAGTAATAAATAGCAAATGTAAAAAGAAGATAAATAGCAAACTTAAATCAGATATGCATAATTTTCTCTCTCTTTGTAAATACATATCAGATTAGGGCTTTTAGTTTTTATTTCTTTGGTTATTTCTTTGGTTTGTTATTTGTAGTCGAGGGTTATTTGTCCCTTAAAGTTTAGTTAAGGTTATCTAAGTTCACAAGTAAGAATTTTTTAGGGCAGAGTAGTGTGAAGTAGTAATATTGACTCCCGCGTTATAAAGCCCCAAAACCGCTTAGTCCCGCATGGGCGTGGCCCGCGGACTGCGCGCGCGCACATGAGCGCCGATCTCGACATAAACGCAGATATTTCGGAAACTAATAAAGTTAGATCTATAAACTCTTCTGTCCTAGAAAGCCTAGAAAATTTCCTAAAATCCATGTGAAACAGTGAGGCTTACCTTGTTTAGAAGTACCAGATATTTTAGATAAAAAAAAAAATCCCAAAAAAAATTTGAAAAATTCATTATAATATAAATTCAAAACATACCTTTACAATATTTATATTAGAATACTCGTAAAGAAACATACTTTTAGAAATAGTAAAGTATAATATACGTTTTCTTTACAGAAATCGGCGAAATCGGATGTTCAAAATGAACATCCTGAGAGCATCAGGACAGTCCGAGATGGCACGCGCGTGATATTTTTTACCAATTTTATAAATATATTATTTGAACTAAACCTTCTTTTATTTTGCAACTGGTCGTATGTTTGTATAATAATGCGAAGAAAATTGGAAAAATAAGCTATATTTCCATGAAAAATATGCCCTCAAAGTCATTGTTTACACATTTCATACAAAAATAAACAAACATTTTTGAGCGACGAAAAATATGACTTTTGTCGCCACCCGAACTCGTAATGCATCTTCTATTGGTAGAATAACTAATAAATAACACTATTTACTAACCTTTAGCTCATAGATGCACTTGAATACACTTATAAACATTATTTTCACGGGGCGCTCTTACTTGAAAAATACGCACACGGACAGATTATCAATGTGTCCACTGACGGCAAGTTATTGTTTCCATAGCCAATATTATTGTTTCTTGGAGACAGGCTCCTCATCCTTTCAAAAAATGCTGCCTGAGTCAAGAGAGGATCAGGGCAAAATAAAGTGAATTTGGTCAAATAGTGCGGCCGTAAATTGCGCATAAATCTTGTGACCGAACGGTCACGCGGGAGCGAGCGGAGATCGCAATTGTTCCCCATCGGGAACCATGGAGACTCAACCGGTTCTTATATTATGTTGATTTGTGAGCCATATTTATTATCGTATAAGCAAAACAATATTAATGGAAAAAAAGGAAAGAAAAAAAAATGTATTAACAAATAAAAAATATACAGATAAGGGAACAGAGCCATATTAAAAACTATGAATGAGAAGGAACCTGCACCTATGCTGGAACCAGGGTGCAGGGGGGTGCGAGACGGTGCGATGTAGCGGAAGGAAGAAAACAAGGACTCGGCAAAAACAGCTGAGGTGTGTTTCATTGGAACAAAAAAAACCTAACCTAACCTAGCCTAACCTAACCTCACCTCGCCTCGCCTCGCCTCGCCTCGCCTCGCCTCGCCTCGCCTCGCCTCGCCTCGCCTCGCCTCGCCTCGCCTCACCTAACCTAACCTAACCAACGTTACTTAAGCCTGTAAACGTCAGTGAAAACCCCACGTGAATTTATTGAGTAGTTCTCGATTTTCCGCTTTATTAGTAAGAAAGAACCCTTTATGGGAACAATAAAAAATATATTATTTGTTACTCGGACGGAATGCTGCTGAAGTCGTAGCTTTGTGTTGAACTTTGTTATTTTTTGAGTTAGTAACGTTGAAATTGATGCTTAGGGTCTGTTTATAAATAAAAGTCAGGTTGTTATGGGTTTTTGAAAATTCAAACCCTAGGAAGGTTAAATAGGGGATGAAAGATTGTATGGGAAGTCAGTCATTTAAAATACTAAAACAACCGAAAAAGTGAAAAACTAGGGGGGGTCCCCATACAAGAAACGTATTTCTTTAACTTTTTTTGTGGTGCGGAAACCTCCGTTCGCGCGTACGACTCGCACTTGGCCGATTTTTTAAGTTAGAAATCTGAAAATTAGTGTTTAGGCTTCTGTTTATAAATAAAAGTCAGTTAATGATTTTTTGAGAAACATGTCAAAAGATAACGTAGAGGTACCAGAATTGCAGTAGCGGACAATAATACAAACCGCGGCATTAACTGGAACTTTAAAAACTGAAATAACGTCTGTCTGTCTACAGGGTAAACTGGAGAATGACTGAACCGAATTGCAAGCAGTTTTCATGAACGGAATCTGGTATACCTCGTGTTGGTTATAAAGGTTGTTGTAACGGCCAGTACATTAATTTCGCCAGCGCAATCCGCCTTAGATCCTTTTTACATTAAATAAATCAATTAGTTTGTATGAAAACTGTAACTTTTTATTTAAAGGTACCTAATTCAGAAAAAAGTTATTAGACTTTTTTGTTACGATTGATCCCAATAATAATTTCCTAAATTTAATGTAGTGGCCGTTACAACACCCTAAGTTGAGTTAACCCATTTCAAGATGATTATTTGCTATTTCTCGATAGTCCGCGTTTCATAGGCTATAAATAATTACAAATAAATAAATAAAGCACTGCAGTACAAAAGCACAAAGGGCTTCATCTTCATTTGTCAGCCTCGGTAGCTCAGTGGTGCGGTCGGTCGACTGTTGTTAAGCAACGCTGAGCGCGGTCAGTACTCGGATGGGTGACCGCTCGAGCGTTGGAGGCTGACCGTGGTTCGGATTCCACGTTAAACTGTAGGTCCCTTCCCTTCTTACCTTACTAGGTAGTAGGGTTTATCCCGGCCGGGTTGGTACCACCGCACTGAGCGAAGCGTCGTTCGAAACGGCTAGGTATGTAAATAGTTTGTGGTTTTTATCTAGTTCAGTGTAGCCGACATGAAATGAAGGGTAGCCTGACATGGCACCTAGTTCACCCGGTGTTAAGGGCTGACATCACGGATGTTGTGTAGGTGACGTAGCCAACCGTGTCAGTTTTATTTACATAAAAAAAAACTATTTGTATGCACTGTTTGTATGTGGCATTAAAATGGAATGCAGTTATGCATAAAATGACCGACCAAGAAAAATAATTAAAAACAATAACATAGGTATTTGAGTTCATAAATTGGTGTTTTTACGATATGAAAAAAAAAATCAAGTGAATTTGATGGTTTTCGTAGTTCTAGAGACTTGTTAGAATATTATTAATTGTTAGATAGAATATTAGAAAAGTTCAAATTTCAATATCTCAATTTGGTAGTATTGTTGGTTGCTAGTCTTCAGCATAACTAAAACTCAATTAAGTACCTACGTATATGCCTAGGTATTACGGTAATAGAACACGTTCTTTATTTTCGCTCTCAAAGTACCTAAGTGGGTACTGAAGTTTTTTGTGAAATCTGGAGAGTGCTCGGTTCATTTCGTCACGGTACGGTTAGTAGTGTGGAATATTTCAGGGAGTTATTTCTGCCATTAAAGTAAAACATATATTTTCCTCGCATTTGTATATCAAAGATACTACTATCCTAATACATACCACACGCTGTATCCGGACAATCGGGGTGAGCAGAATAATTGGTGTTGTGCTGCAAGGAGTGTTGAAAATTACAATACAACACAACACCGACCACCACGTTTAGCAAAGTATGTATATTTATATTATTATATATAATGTATTTGTTTAATTATTCATGTGTAAGAATACATTGTCTTGTTACATAGCAATAAACATACTTAACCTACAAAGTAAAAAAAAATAGTATCCTAATACATTATTATTTAAAAATACCCTAACCAAGGTGCTTTGAACCAGACCAGTTCTGTGACCCTAACCGATAATGTTTGGAGAATTTTAGTTTCTGAACAAGATTAATTCCTTTCACTAGTACCTACTAATCTCTAGAAAATTGAACCGAAGTTCGACCATACAACAAATCATTTTCAAAGTAAAAATGCTACAAATTCAATGGTGTAGGTATTGAATGATATTGAAATAGATAACAGGGCGAGTGAGGGCCGGCGGCGGCGGCGGCGGCTGCATTATGGCGGCTATAATATGCTGACGGCTAGAATTCAGATTGCCGGATCATCCCACGTGGTATCTATTGAAACTGGTACCTATCTATTGAACGCGGTACACGTATCTATTCAACCTGAGCAGCGATGCGAACCGAACTAGACATAATATGAAATACCGAGTCTTTTTAAAGAGAAAATTGGAAACGGAACGTGCTTTCGAACTTTTTCTATTGATTCATTATCTAGGTCTTGTGATGGAATCACACAAGGTAAAAATATAAATATATAGTCAATAGTAATTCAAAGCTAAAATATAGAACATCAAAACGTTTCATTAAAATATTAACAAAATAATTTATATTACAATTTAACTAATCACCTAATAAATTCAAGCGTGACTGCACACTCCACTAAGAAATAAAATGGCGCGAACGGCCATTACAATACGACGCGCGATTAGACAAACAAGAAATATAATAACATCAGTTGGTTCGCATATAAAACACTATAGAGCGCCGAGGTGGGGAAGGTAGCATGAGGTAATCCTGACACGCGGTGAGAGGGGAACAAGACATGGGCGCGTACGAAACAGCGGAGAGGTGAGGTAAGAAGACGCGCGTCTTGCGGGCGCGGGGACGGAGATCGTGGTATCATCACGCCGTTGGAAGCGCGGCTTGAGGTAGCGAGTTAAGGAGCGCGAGTAGTGATTATTTCGCTGCGAGTTGATAGTATGAAAGAATGAATTATTGTCAGGACACGAGCGTGACACGCCCATACTGCGGGGCCACCGTACGTTTTGTTCCTACGTGTCAGAAACGTGTCAAGCACATATTAATAATTTATTTTTATCTCCATACTAAAATTTGTGTCAGGACACGAATGTGTCATGGCCATACTGTGGAGCTACGGTTCGATTTGTTCCTGTGTGTCCAATTCGTGTCGAGCCCATACGAATGATTCAATTTTATCTCCATACTAAAATAGTATCAGGACACGAATGTGACACGGCCATACTACGAGGCCACCGTTCGATTTGTTCGAGCGTGTCACAACCGTGTCCAGCCCATACTAAAAATTAAATTCTATCTCCATACGAAATTTCGCTCTGTGACACGAACGTGTCACGGCCATACTACGAGGCAACCGAGCGTTTTGTTCCTGCGTGTCAAGAACGTGTCACGGCCATACTAAGAGGGCGCCGTTCGATTTGTTCCTGCGTGTCCGATTCGTGTCGAGTCCATACTAATGATTCAATTTAATCTCCATACTAAATTCGTGTCAGGACACGAATGTGACACGGCCATACTATGAGGTCGCTGGTCTATTTGTTCCTGCGTGTCTGGAATCTGGACATGACGGAGTTTATGGGAATTTGAAGTTTCGTGATCTCTGTGAAGATATCGCACAGGGTCTAAAATTATTTTAATAATTATTTATTAATGATTCAAACTAATACACTAAACATTTTATAAAGGGAAGAGTATATAAACAAAGTACCAGTTATTAAACAAAAACATAAAATAAAACAAAACAACGTTTCTTTGAGTATGACGCCAACATTCAAATAAATATCCGTTGGAGCGTGCGCGCGGGGCGGAGAGAGGTATGAGGTAAACAAGACAAGGGGTGAGGTATTACCGAGCTGCGGGCGCGCGTGGGCCGCGGGGCGAGGCGGAGCGACCTGAGGTAATTTGTCAAGCGGTGCGGGAGGGGTTTTCGTCAAGCGATGTTAGTATGAAGGAATGGATTCGTGTCCTGACATGAATAAAACACGACTATGGTAAGGAGATTTCGATTGGTTTCTGCGTGTCCAGGTTCCGTACATGACTAGCATTAGCAAACACGGAATATGGTATCACGTATGTACAGAAATGAATATATATACAAAATTAAACAAAAATATATAAATAAAACACTCCGTCATGGCACTAAAAGTCGACTTATTAATAGAGCACATGTAATAACATCAATTAATTTATATAACAAAAGCAACAGTTCTCTGCATGCGGAGATGCACAATGGGTGCGGGGAAGTGGTGTTAAAACCACCGAAGTAGAGGTAAAGCGCATCGCTGACGAGCGAAACAGCTTTAGGTACCATGTGGAAGGTACGAAGAGGGTTTGTTTTCCCTCCAAAATCGAATTTATATCGTGTCACAAACGTGTCCAGTTCATACTAAAAACATAAAATTATCCTCCATACAAAATTACGAGTCCGGACAGAAACGTGACACGGCCATACTACGAGGCAGCCGATCGATTTGTTCCTGCGTGACACAAACGTGTCCAGCCCATACTAAAAATCAAAATTCAATCTCCATACAAAATCGCGCTCCGTGACACGAACGTGTCATGGCCATACTAGGAGGCCACCGTTCGATTTGTTCCTGCGTGTCAGGATTGTGACACGAGGAAAGATTATAAAAGGAGAGGGAGGGGAGCGTGGGGAGTTCAGTCTGTTTTGGGAGTCGAAGGAGACGGTCGTGCGTATTTAGCGAGAGCCCAGGTACGAAAGTTAGTACTGCTCCGCTCGCGTGAGTTTTCGAATAAGTTCGGGAAAGAAGTATCGCTCGGCTTCGCTCGCGTGTATTTTCGATTGGGTTTTCCTAGTGAATAATTTCACTCGGCTTCGCTCGCGTGTATTTTTGATTGGGTTTTCTTAGTAAATGAATTTGGTAAAAAACCCGGTGAATGAAATTAGTTTAATTTCGTGAATATTAGTGTGGGAATTTCTGTAAAGCTTTCGGAGTTGCAAATGAAGGTTGAGCTGGATTTTGTAATTTTGGGGGTGATATAGGAGTTTTCAACTAGTTTTACGGAAAATATTTTGGATGTTCTTTTTGAGCCTTTTGAGTTCTGGATGAAGGTCGAGCTGGATTCTGGAATCTTGACTGGTGATGGAAGGACTTTCAAAGAACTTTTACAATGACACTATGTCCGAACTGGCCTACCATGAGGACTGGTACATTGGGAAGGTTTTCTTAGTTCATAAATGATTTTGTAAAGAAACCGGTGAATAAAGTTTGTTTGTTTCGTAAATTTTAGTGTGGGAATTTCTGTAAAGCTTTCGGAGTTGCAAATGAAGGTTGAGCTGGATTTTGTAATTTTGGGGGTGATATAGGAATTTTCAACTAGGTTGCGAATTATATTTTGGATGTTCTTTTTGAGCCTTTTGAGTTCTGGATGAAGGTCGAGCTGGATTCTGGAATCTTGACTGGTGATGGAAGGACTTCCAAAGAACTTTTACAATGACACTATGTCCGAACTGGCTTACCATGAGGACTGGTACATTGGGAAGGTTTTATTTTATATTAAAATATAGTGGACTGTGACCTGATCATAAATTTCACGCACATAAAGGAAGTCAGTGAATAGAGTTTGTTTGATTCGTGAATTTTAGTGTGGGAATTTCTGTAAAGCTTTCGGAGTTGCAAATGAAGGTTGAGCTGGATTTTGTAATTTTGGGGGTGATATAGGAATTTTCAACTAGGTTGCGAATTATATTTTGGATGTTCTTTTTGAGCCTTTTGAGTTCTGTATGAAGGTTGAGCTGGATTCTGGAATCTTGACTGGTGATGGAAGGACTTCCAAAGAACTTTTACAATGACACTATGTCCGAACTGGCCTACCATGAGGACTAGTACATTGGGAAGGTATTTTAAAATATAGAGAAGATTAAAAGAAACAAAACCCGATCTTTAAATTCGTAAATCCTACGTATATAAGAGTGTTTGAACCACGCGTAATTATTAAAAATATGTCGAATTTAAATATGTAAAATCAGTGGTTTTACCGTATTTTTGATATAAAAGTATATTTTTATTAAGTGTTAACTTCGCGATTAGATTCAGTGGCGGGTGTTGTGGTTTCGTTTGAATTTATTATTTTACGCTATTCTATTTGTAATGGTGTTTTATTTAAGGTGATTTTAGTGAATCGTGTCAGACCGGTTAGGATAGTGTAATTCAAAGGTAAATTTTGTAATATATATGCACATGCAACATTCTGGCTAGTTACGTTTTAGGACGTAGGGAGATTGCGTAAATCAGGTTTAAATATACCTGTATAGGTTATATAGATTATGACCAGCACACAATTTTAATAAACCCTTAAGAAAATATTCCTAATTGATTTCGGTGAAAGGTGGACCCCTGACCGCATCATTTGGAATAAAACAATTTCTGTAGGTATATCAATAGATAGCCACAGAAATGTAAACCATAACATATACACTATACACTCACAATTAAAAGCATACACTTATGCCTTTAGGGAGGACAAAAGAATATCTTTTGAACTCCAACATAACACTACGAGATTAAATTGGTAAATCTGTCTGAAGATGTATATTTTGTACAGATTAGAAAACGGGGACTCCTAGGGACAAATAATAAATTTGTAACTTAAGTACAAATTTATCTGCGTTGGGAGTCACGGGGACTGGCGATGGATAAATATCGTATGGGCAGAGGGTCCATACGAATTTAGTGGGGCCAGTTCCACAAACCCCTTCAAAGGGGGTTCAATAAAAGTTTGTATTGTTGAAGTCCTAAAATATAGAAGAAAATATAAAACAATAGATTTCATCTATTGAATAGCACAACAAAATTAAGCTATCAAGTAATACATTGATCATAATAACAATAACACAACTTCAGAACACTTTTCATTTCGAATTTAGGCGGGTCTCACAAGCTCGCAAGCGAGGCGCGTGAGCGCGCTGTCGAAGCGTGTACATAGAACACAGGGGGAAACCAGAAGGGTTAATGACTATAGTTGAATGAGCAATTAGTTTAGTAAGTATTTTAATGTTGATATTAGAATTTACTAGAATAGATTTAGGAAATGACAGTTAGTACTCTGAGTTATTACGGTACACAACGGCTTCCTGAAAAGGAAGTAATAATTGGGTCCATTTTACAGGAATTATGTGTACGAATTAGCGACACTGTTTCTGACAAACCTAGAGATCACTTGAAAGCTATACGCTGGCCATATTTCGATTCTTTATATTCTAGTTGTTCTAGAGCTATAGAGTTGATTTTTGATAATCCTGCCTTTAATATCTAAGGTAAGACAATAGGTATATATAGTGGGGTTATTACAGTCTTCTTTTTTCTAAAACAGAAACATTACATTGTTCAAGTGCGATATTTATGAAATTGTTTTCAGCAATAAGTAAATAGTGAGTTTTATTTCTGGCTTCATTGTGGATGAGACGCTCGATCATCGCCTTCAAGGACACCAAGTATTTTGATGAATTTGATTTTATAGTGTCTATTTATATTAATAAATTTTATATTAACATAATTAAAATTTTTCCGAATTTTTAATTTTGGCGCTCGATATTTTGGAAACGAAGAATGATATCAAAAGTTTGAGAAAAACTCCTCTGGACAGTTTAGTCAGCTACAATTTGAGCCTAAAACAAAGACGTTCGGGTTAAGGGTTTGCCCTGTAGCTCAACCTTTCTGAAAAAAGAAATTCACAGATGTCGTGCCTCACACGTCTATCGAGCACATTGCAAATGAATCTACTGAATTCGAAATAATATTGTCGCTGAGCGACACGAGAAAGTCAGGATAAGGAAAACGTTAGTTGGGGTCTGATGATGGAGCCGGAAGGAAGCCATAGGAACTCCTAAACTACACATGATAAGCCCATCGTGTTTGGGCTCGTTGGATTTGTCTTCGTAAGTACTCTTGTCATATATGATGTCCACGGTCCTGATGATGGAGCCGGAATGAAGCCATAGGAACTCCTAAACCACACATGATAAATCGACTGTGTTTGGGCTCGTTGGATTTGTCTTCGCAAGTACTCTAGTCATATGTTATTTCCAGGGTCCTGATGATGGAGCCGGAAGGAAGCCATAGGAACTCCTAAACTACACATGATAAGCCCATCGTGTTTGGGCTCGTTGGATTTGTCTTCGGTATGTCTATCATGTGTAGTTTAGGAGTTCCTATGGCTTCCTTCCGGCTCCATCATCAGAACCCAACTAACCTTTTCCTTATCCCGACTTTCTCGTGTCGCTCAGCGACAATATTTTTTCGAATTCCGTAGATTCATTTTCAATGTGCTCGATAGCCGTGTAAGGCACGAAATCTGTGAATTTTTCATCAGGAATTTACCAAGGTCGAATCCGTCGAAGTATTTTGTTTAGTGGTTAAATGACACAAACATAATTAGTGTGGTTAACCTGCCCATCAAATATAGGGAGGGAGAGGGAAATCCCAATACGAGCGTCCTTCTGCGGCCACGTCGTCGTCTTCGTCGTCGTCACCGCCCCCGGCGGACGACAGTCTCTGAGTTAATCTGCCTATTGTCAGTGGCATGGCAGCCACAAATCTGCCAATCTCTAGTTAAGCTTAAACTAGAGATTGGCAGATTTGACACTCCAGATTACTGCTGGCGACTTTCCAATATCGTTGACTTTGTGAGCTGTTATTAAACGTTAAAAAAAAAATTCTTTTTACCCGACTGACCGAGGTAAAAAGGTGGGTTATGTTTTTCGAGTGCACGTATGTATGATGTATATTTATTTATTTCTATGTCATGCTCTGTAGCCTAAAAGCCTAAACGGCTTTATCGATTTTGACATCGAAGGTATCGTTGGATTCGTTGGGGTGACTTATAAAAAAAAAAAAAAAATCAAAATGGCGGAAACACGACTTCAAATTCAAAAATACAAAAAAAATCAAAATCTATCGAGTGGGGTATCAAATTAAAGTAAAATGCGAATCCAAAATATATAAAATATATCAGGAGTGACACTGGGTAAAAGATTAGTTTAATAATAATGAAACTCCTTTCATAAATATAACTGTAAAATAAAACAGATCTAATTGAAGATCCCATAGAAGTGACTTATTAATTACATTCATACATAGGATGAGTAAAAAGATGGAGTGAAATATCGACGAGTAAGTGAACTTTAAGTAGGTAATAAAATAAACCTTACACATACTTTACTTTATCATGGACTTTCTTAGAGTATGCCTGCAATAAATTCACAACATAATATTATATAGAGAATTATATTTTCTTACCTGAATGAAACAATATTCCTTTTATCTTAAGGTATTGGGATTATTTTGTGTAAACAAATAAGAGTATATTGGAAGAAATATGGTTTCGGTACATAGGCATGTATTATTTTTGGAAATTGTTGTCGAAGAATGGACGTATCTTATTCTCGGCTTATTTTTACAAGATTCAGCGAATAAGCAGAGTAAAGTCTAATATGATTATTTTTACGTGCCCAAGAAAATAAATAAATGGAGGATTTAGAAAGGGAGAAGTTAGTACCTCTTAGCCCTTTTAGGATGAGGTTTTGATACTAGAAATTCCTAATAACACTAAGACTCTGTAAATTAGAAATTGTATGACGATGTTCATGCCTGTCATTTGTTTGTTCATTCCAACCTTCTAACTCATATCTTCTAAATAAGAGGTTTTTATAACATTTACTTGACTTTTTACTTGACTGAAAACTTGTGCGAAAATTATATCCACTATACAGGGTGTTGTAACGGCCACTACATTAAATTTAGGAAATGATTATTGGGATCAATAGTAACAAAAAAGTCACATAACTTTTTTCTGAATTGATTTTTTTCTAAATAAAAAGTTACAGTTTTCATACAAACTAATTGATTAATTTAGTGTAAAAAGGATCTAATGTTCCGCACAAACGTGGGAATGAAAGGCGCGCGGTGAGTGAGCGAGCAAGGATAAGTGCGCGGAGAGAGGAGATGCGCGGGGCGGCGCGGAGTGAGGTTTTCGACCCCGACCCTTCCCGCGCCAGCACCCTACCCCGCGCGCGTCAAATTACACTTAACGAAAATATAAAATTCAAAAATAAATATCACCAAAACTAGACACTTAGAGAAAAACTTTATTTACTTTTTGTCTCGGAAAAACATGAGGAGTGCGCTAAATTAATGTATTTATTGGCCGTTACAACATTCTGTATAACGTTTTTAAACAATTCAATAATGGTGTTTAATATGTGATTGATAAGCATATAGTAAAATCTATCAAATCTATAAATTATATCAAGTGCTATTAGCTATGCTGTGTAAAGCGTGTGGAATCTTTCGATCGCTGTCATCATGGGTCTAACCTCGAGCTACCCCGCACCACCCGCCGTCGACGACGTCCGCGCCGCATCTGCGCCAAATCTACCACATTCGCGCCACACCTCGTCGAACCTACCATGTCTCCGCGCCGCATCTGCGCCAAATATACCACATTCGGGCCACACCTTGTCGAACCTACCACGTCTCCGCGCCGCATCTGCGCCAAATATACCACATTCGCGCCACACCTCGTCGAGCCTACCACGTCTGTGCCACACTGCGCCGAATCTTTCGCGTCCATACCACACCTCACCTAGCCTACCACGTCCGGGCCACATACAGCCGCCACACCACCGGCACTGCTGCCGTACCACGCTGGCATCGGGCAATTATCCTTTTATAGCCGCCGCGATTTATTGGGACGTTAAAAGAGGCCAAATGGAAGAGAAACGAGAAGGATAAATAGCGCTACTAGGTACCTATATGGTCGGATTATTTAACAAGGAATAGAAAGTGTTACATACAATTTCTTCTAATCGCTCATCTGATAATAATGCTGTAATCCCAACAATTATTAAAAATATATTTACAACCAATTTGCCATGTTTTTATTCTTTCAATAAACTACATAAATATTCATGTTAATAAAATATCTATATAATTAATTCTATAAAAATATTTCTAAGAAATGATGATGAAAGATATAGATATAGGCCTTACTTAATTGAAATATTCGATACAAAAATTATTGGGCCGAATTTGTTTTTATTCACCCTATTCAAACTAATTTCTGTATTACGGCATATTTACAGTATTGGCTTAATTTGGCGGTTATCGGCTTAGTAATTAAAAACACCATACCAGCTATCATACCCCAAAGGTAGATGTATATCTACCTTTAGTAGAAAATGCCTAGAGGCATTAATGTGTTACCTTTTGCCCGTATTACTATTTGACATACATACATACATAACGTCACGCCTATTTCCAAGTAGGGTTGGTAGAGACAACGGATCTCCACGTGCCACGATCCGACACACCTCTGCCGCCTCTATTGAATGCAATAAATAAATATATACAACACATACAATACAATACGTAAGATGTGGCTAAGAATTCCTTGTTCTCACGAAAATTATCGGAGTGAAAGAGTAATAATATACATTAGTAATGAGACGACAGAGAATTTCGAATGACAGCGAGACAGTTGTTCTGCGGAGACGTCGCTGCGAGTTAATTTAGTAGGTAAGTAATTATCTAGAATCAGTCATGCGGTAATGTCGCCGTTATGAAATTCGATATTTCAAACACAATCTATTTTGACTTGGAATGGAGTAGCTGGAGAATATTTAGAGGAAATTACGACGGAATTACTTGTTTTATAATTTAAGAAGGCTAAATGTTCAAAGAACAACATAAAAACAACAACAAATGTAACGAAAATTACTCAACCACTCACTCACTCGCCCACTCATTTACATGCATACGTCTAAGTGAAACACATTACCAATTTAGTCAGCCTCGGTAGCTCAGAGGTGCGATCGTTCGACTTCGTGCGGTCAGAATTTGGATGGGTAACCGTTTGGCAGTCCGTAGCCTGACCGTGGTTCGGATTCCACGTAAAACTGTAGAACTGCTTTTTTTATTTATTCCCTTCCCTTCCTAGCTTACCTAATTTCTTAGTATGTGGTAGGATTTCACCCGCCCGTGTTGGTACCACACCACTGAATGAAATGTCGGTCGAAGCGGCTATATAAATAGGTACAGCACGACCAAAGGAAAGCACTGTCATGGCACATGAATCACTAAAGTGTTTAGTCTGACATTTAGGGTTGGAGGGTGTGAGAAACCCTTCGCGTTCGCAGTCGTGTAAAAATAAATAAAAGCTTAACTTAACAGAACTGAAGCTCTTCAAACAGAGAAAGAGTTTGCTAGCTGAATGGATATAGACGTTCTTCTGAAACTAAAACTAGTTAGAAAAGGTTTCTATTTCTGGAACGATACGGTTCATCCCTTAGGATATCATGAGACCGTTGTTGCTGTCGCCTTGCGCCGCCCCTGCCGCTGCCGCCAGCATCTCTCTGAAGGACATGACAGATAGATTACAGATGACACGTCACTTCTATCGACACGTTCGTTCTGTCACTTTCCCCAAATAAAAATACCTACATATAATTTTCGTTAAGGTTATTTTCCCCTGAGACATCCGTGTTCACAGGCGAATCAGGCCTCACGCACTCTATACTCCAACATACTTGGGCGTGCTAACTACCTACCCCCCGACGGGCCGCCGGCGGTCTATTTCAGTGAAAAAGTCGTCAGCCGCGCGAAGTATATATAGACGCGCGCCCACGCAATTGCGCGCAGCTGCAAAGCAATAACCACTTTACACTCGATCGTTAAGGTACATTTTCGCACGCAGCGATTAGCGACGTCAAACAGTAGGGTATTAAAGCCCGAAGGTAGGAACAGTTTCTATGGAGTGATTTATCTGTTACGAAGTAACTATTAAGTAATCTGTGGGCGAATTCTCAGCAATACTGGGAGCAGTATACTATGTGGAAGCCCATAAATTTAAAAAATCTGTTATTTTCACAGACTCTTTGAGTTGCCTCAAAGCTTTCCAGCAATACCACTTCACATCAAAGGTGCACAGGGTTGTGCTCGAAATAAAACATCCTTGGTGAGTGTTCCTCCGACCTGCTTGAGGTGAACCTCGCATGCATCCCCAGCCATGCTGGTATTACTGACAACGAGCAGGTGGACTCGCTTGCTAAAGAAACCACCGCTGATGGCCATTCATTCTTCTCTGTTCAGCCCCTAGACCTGGTCTCTATTCCCAAACAACTACTTAAAGAAAATTGGTCAATGGAATGGATGAGAACCAGCAGGTGAAAGGGTAGACATTACGCTTCTCTTCAACTTCATGTCCCAAGCAAACCATGGATCTCAAAATTTAACACTTATGCCAAGAAAGAGACTTCCATATTAAGTAGAATGCGCCTGGGACATTGTTGCTCCCCGGTCTTCTTGACTCGACTCCACATCAGAGACTCCTCCATCTGCGAGTGTGGTCTCGCGGATGGAGATCTTAACAACATATTTTTTTCTTGCCCACTACAAAATAAAACGCCTCCTCTTTATGACCTTTTACAAAACCTAGATATAGAGGTACAATTCCCTATAAACATATACTCCCTGTTAACTTTCCCCCACCCTACTATTATTAGAACCCTAACATCCTTTATACATACAAATAAAATCAGTCTATAACAAATGTGTAGAAAAATCAATTTCCTAGATATTATATTCATTTATATTCTGTTGTATTTTTTCTCTCATATGCCTGTATAAAGTTTTTATTGTGTATATTTCATGATTCCTTTATGTTTGTTCTATGTTTATACATGTTGTGTGTTACCAGGCTCTGCATCTATCGTTCAGCATAAATAGACCACACTACAGCATGAATCCCCACTGTACATGACACTGGTAGGGGTGTCTCAGACGAGACAGTTGCCACTAATCAAAAGAAGAAGTAGAAGGTTATTTTCTTCGTTGTCTTTGTCAAAGGCATTTCTTCTCACTGCGCCCTTTCCAACTGAGAGAAATAAATTTAAAGTATGTAACATAATTAAACCTTTGCAGAGAAAACAAATTTCTCGTGCACAAGAATATGAGCTTTGAGTTGTAGCGCTGCCCAATGCGTCTTCTTTGATTTCGTCGTCTTCCTTGCCGTCTGCCTGTCCTAACCTGTCCTTGTAATTCAGCTAACTCACAATAAGTACAAGCAAAAACGAAATCATTCATATTCGAATTTTATGAAGCACTTTTTTTCTTCTTCCTATGAACGCCATTACATTTTTGATACCGAGTTCTCGAGTTATTCTGCAACTGATTTACATAATTTAGAAGAAGTATTCGATGCATCTTTCAGTAACGCAAGGGATACCATCATCACAACTCTCCCTCTAGATTCACGTTGATGGACCCCATCATAAATCTCGCGGCGAGTAATGCCATTGGACGGCTGGCATGGAGGCAAATGACAATATGATCTCGGGCGACAGGCGGACCTCATTAGACAACCTTGGAGTTTGCGGATCCACGGGGGACTCGGCTTGCACATTTAAAGATAATTCATCAAATAGCATAGGTTCTAGCATATTGGAAATTAAGCCAAAGGAATGGGTGAATGTAGAAACTGCAGGATTGTCATTAGATCTTCTGCTTCGGAAACACCAGTGTGATAAGGGTCGCTTTGTTCGCAATTTGCGATGGGACCCTAAAAATTAAGTCAAAACCTGGGTTTCGTTTGACCGTTTAAAACATATTAGGTGTTTTTTATGTACACCAGCATGGGTGGCTGTGCCGAGAGACCAATGGTGCAGTTGACAGAGCCAAAATCACCTCTCCTCGCGAAACCAGGCTCAGTTAGGTGCCATTCCAGCAGATTTGCGGACTGTTGCTAGGCTGTCTAGCCCATTAACACGACGCTTGAAGACACCCAGGTTAAAGGAAAATACACTCGCCGGAAGACAGTTCCACACTCTAGCGGTGCGACAAAGAAACGATTTAGAGAACCGATGGGTTCTCAAAAGCCCAATGTCAACAACAAAAGGGTGCTGAGTCTCTCTGCGACGAGTCATGCGGAGATAGGACGGCGGCAGGGAATAAGGGATGCTAGTTCCGCAAAGCAGCGTCCGTGATAGTATCTGTCAAGCAGACTAGGTGTTAGGTGTTAGGGTATTAAGGGTATTAGGAGATGCCCGCATGTCATAATAATATATTATACTCGTACTCTAAGGATCGTCCTTGAACACAATTTAACGTACAATCCTTGCATACTTTGGCATGCAAATAATTCTCACTTTGATGTAGAAAACTCCCCACGAAATACCCGCAAACTTGGAATGACGGTGCCCGCATGGCGGTTTGCAAAGCTACATACGTCGAACGTCGCTCTCTGTTTTAAAGTTGAATACGCAAAACCAAAGGAATAAATACTCAGAAACGTCATTGCATACCATTGCACGCCATTTTTAACCGACTTCAAAAAAAGGAGGAGGTTCTCAATTCGACTGTATTTTTTTTTTCACATTGTAGCCAGCACGACAGAAATAAATACAATGTAGTTCACTAAGGCGTGTTGGGCTGACACCGTGTCTCAGGTTTTAAAACTTAGGAACCTGACACGAAAAACCTTTTTACCAACGACATTTCATCGGTACAGGTACACTGCATTCGCAGGAGACAGAAAGCGCGAATAAACAATGAAATAATTTAGTGAAAATATACTTTATTTCACGATAAAAAGTGACAAAAGGCGGCCTTAAAGCCTAAAGGCATTCTCTACCTGTCATGATTGAGATTGCATTGAGATTTCGTCGACGGTAGTGCGAAATTAATTTCAAATATTTAAATTATAATTCTTTATTCTTTATTCGCTGGATAATTTTTTTTTGCGTTCACTTACACTCCGTTCATCGTAGCAACTAATGCCGAGCGGTTTATCTTTCTCTGTACTTCTCACTCTCGCAAAGGGTGATTGAAGTGACTGTGAACTGAGGTTATGAATATAGTTTAGTTTTAAAAAATTATTGAATTATTGTTTATTCATTTGATGAATGAAAATTTTGCAATAAACGTGTTTATCTTTATTTTTTGCTTGGAATCAAGTTAAATATTTATATTTGCACAGTAAATTATTTAATATTAAAATTATATATTATTTAAATTTTGTACCTAATTTTCTTACTTTAGCCATATATATGCTGTGCTTCAGCTGTTCGTTCTATTGTAGGTGGTTAAGTTAACCCACCAACACAAATAATATACAAAACTTCAAAATAACCCGTGAAAAATATGCAAAATAATTAATATGTTGTTATTATGACGCGTAGGAAAGGCTACTGATTGTAATGCGTCGACTGACCGGCCGACTGCACCTGGCTACCTGAAACCTTCTCAGAATAAAAACACAAAAGTAACTCCAGGCGCAGCGGCGCACGCGCCGTTATGGTTTTGAGATGACTTTCGCATACACCTATGACTTACAAACACAACCTAGGATGAACGGAGTATAGTCTAAATTTACAAAAGTGTTTGTCACTGCCTTACACAGTACTAATCATAATTATTTATAAAAATTTATCACAAATACAATATTTCTTTTTCATAAGCGTAAACCATTCATATAATATGTTGGAGCCAATTTCAGCAGGCCAATCTCCACAAACAGCACCCGTTCACGAGCATCGCGCCAGGGTAATTAAATTAAAATTTAATTAGTAGATCCTGCTCTACCTACACTCGAGCCTACACTGTACCAGTACTTTCCAGTTTCCGCCTCTTCGATTATTTGATGCAATTTGTAGGTATTTATTGCCATCTGCAGAGCGCTTCTACCGCCAATATTCCGACCTAAACACATTTTCTGCGGCAGGTGTACGTGAAAAGAATCGTTCAGAGAGAAGCGTCACGCAAGAATACACAATAAAGCGTTATGTGAGTCGAAATAATTCCTACAGAGTGAAAACTGAAACTTGACGCGTGGCGACGCGACGCCGGGCAGCATATATCCATAATCTATAGGGTGAGTTATGCTGATTGGTCGATGCCAGTTTGGCGGGAAATTTAAATTCCGTCTGGCTCCGCCTCCGGCACACCTAGCGAACCTACTGAACCCGATATTCGTTAGTTCGTCTAAGTGATTTTGTGGCGCATTGGTACGGTGTAAAGTTTGTATTTTTTGACCATGGGTTCGAGTCCCACAAAAGTTATATTTGTTTTGTTTTAAGCAATGTTAGGTGTTTAAATTTCTTTAGGGTGTTTAGATTTTTTTACAACCACCTAAAAGCTTTATTTTCGGAAATACAAACGTAACAAAAACGACATGCGCCGCCTCAACATTAGGTTAGGGTTAAATTATAGAAGATGCCTATAATTTAACCCTGGTTATTTTTTTTTAAACCACCAAAACGGAGAAAACTCGCATAGTGCAGTTCAAATACTTCCGAAATTTAAATTTCCCGCCAAACTGGCATCGACCAATCAGAGCAACTCACCCTATAGACTTTGGAAATATGCCGCCGGGCACCATGCGGGATGCCGACGTAATTTTTTAGGGAGCGAATTAGTTTGTCGGCTCCGGCGGCGGTGGCGGGTAGCGGGGCGGGTGGCGCGGAGGCGGCGCGGCGTGGCGCTGCTGGGAAGAGTAATGGTCGCCATCTCTCATCTGGATATTATTGTCATTGAATTTGTGGAATTTTCGAAATCTATAATGCATTGAAATAAGCCATTAGAATGCTTGATAAATTATGTTTTAGAAACAGTTAAAAGCTGTGAGCGGCATGTAATAAGAACCTAATATATGTAATTATATCCTTCTTAGTAAGAAGTTCTTACTTGCTTCAACTTGTGCTAGACGTCGGTACAACTGCGTGCATGCACACGCAGTATTGTGATACGTGACACGATCCCTGCGACGATGCTATCGCGCTCTCGCCCACAGATGACAAGAGCGAGCGAAAAAGACGTCATCGCTCGTTCACCGGCGCGATTGCCGTCTTTCCGCCCACTCCCATCACCAGCAGGCAAGCGAGAACGAGAACGCGATACCACCGCACCGTCACACAATCCTATCCGTGACAGCATGTCGTCTTAACACGCCATAACATGCTCAGGCGAAACAAACAACAACGTTTGTCACTGTCACTCTTTATAACAGCAAGCGGGCATGCTGCACACACGCGTCACCGAATCGATGCAGACTTGCGTGCGTTCAACACGCGACGCACACGCCGTATTAAGCGGCTGTCCGTGAAATCTGCACTATATGCAGGTCTCGTCGAGAACATATTTTTTCAGGAGTGATGTATGGGATGGGCCAATCTATAAAATAGATATCGATTGTGTAAAACATTTTCTTTTCAATTGTCATCATCAACTTACTTACGCGAAACAGTCTTGAAACAATACACAAACTACAATGTCTTTATTAAAATTGTGCCTTTTATTAAATAAGTACTAGCTTTTACCCGCGGCTTCGCTCACGTGAAATTAGTATTAAAAAGAAGAAAGTAAGTAAGACCGCTACCATACCTTATTTATATCGTCGCGCGGAACAATTCGGTTTGTATGAGAGCCACATCTTAGCGTAACCGGAACTGAATTTTATTTAGCCTATCCTGTGTCCCGTATAGTAAAAAGTGCTTGTACTAAGTTTCATCGAATTCGGATGATCGGTTTAAGAGTTATGGAGGAACATACATACATACACACAGAAAAGATTTCTACAAATCATCAATTTAGTTTTAGTATCATACATAGAGTCTACAAACGTAGTATCTCATAAAACAAAGTAACTTACTCCATGACCATCCCTTACAGATTTATTATTAGTATTAATTGATTGATTGTGATCTTTGTCCATTCCATACAATGTTGTGCCTTTGATATAGAAAACTGTTTCTAAGACTTTTCATTTAATAAGTTAAAAATGTCCTTCCATTTTAGGGTAAACAAAAGCTTTTAATAATTTCAAAGTGCTCGTAGGCAAGTTAATCATTCCAGCACACCATCCAATTATATAAAATCGCAATAATTACTCACATAATTATTCGAATTTGGGAATAATTTTAATGAAATTAATTTCTCACCCAAATCTCTACATATTTTGGTCCACCTCACAAAACCATACAATTATTCATCATTTGATCCTCGCCTTTTGACCGTTCTCAACATTTAAATAATTATCTTAGAGCAAAAGGGTGAGCTCGCATTCCGTAGCATCGAGGCTTAGCCGCATACTCGAATCTGTTTGTGATTATACAAATTATACAAAATTTTAAATATAAAGCACGCAAAATTAATTATCACTGACCCTCAAAAGCAGACTGAAGGCAAAACCACGAAAGTGTCACATAACCTGAATCAGTGTTATTTAATTGTGTACATTTCGCTTATTGAGGTCCACCCAAAACAGGATCTGAATTTGGACACGCTCAATTAATTGTACCGAGTATTGAAATCATATTGAAATCGTTGATAAAGATCTTCTAGACGGCGGCGGCGTGTTGAATTATTGTTTCAATTACGTGAAACTATCATGTTGTAATTGAATTTTGAATGTGCGTGCATGTAATACATAACTATATTCGTATGTTTCGTGTCTGAACATAAAGATTTAAATCGATTTAGATCTTTTTCTGACCCACGAGTATATCTTCATTTATCATTCTATCGGACAAAATCTATGTAAACTGGTTATCCGTTCAGGCCATTCGCTCAATAGAGCACAACAGATGGCATGGAACATCTATATTAGGAATAAATATATACGCACTTGCCTAAATTCAGTTGAAATATTATAATGGAATTATTCTCTTAGAAAATGGAAGAATGATAAATTAATTCAATTAATTAAAAAGCGCTGTAATTGTTCTACAACCGCATATACCGTATAAAATAATATTGTCTCCAGACGCTTTTCACCACAACCAGTCGTTTCGCCACAGTTGTTTCACCGCTTTTCAAAGTGGAATCGTTAGAGTGAATGAAAGCCACAGCCGACCTCAGCCGGGCGTGGTGACCGCGGCACAGGCTACGCGGCTGCTCACTGAAACTATCATGAAGCTTTATCAAATGTGAAACAACTTAATATTTCGTCAAAAATTATATTATGTACTGTCTTTGAGCCTTACGTGCTTTATATTATCCTAATACTTTACTGAATGTAGTGGTCGGTGTTGTGCGGTAATTCACCTAGTTCATGCAATATAACACAGATATCTCTGCTTATCCCGATTGTCGAGATACAGTGTGATGGTATGTATGTGTGTATGTAATGTATGTACCTACGTAAATAAGCGTAACATACAGTATACACATTCCATCGAATCGCGCACACTCTAGACTAGAAGGTCACAATTCGGTGTCAGTCAGCTAATGGGCAACATACGTTGTGGAGCTGTAGTAACTATATTATTAATTTTATTTTAGGCCACAAAAATTGTAAAGTAATTTTTGAATATCGAACTGCATGCTTGCCATGACTTTTAATTAAACTTAACCGTTTATTCCACTGTGATACATGTTGTAATTATTAATAAAATTAAATGGTATGAGCGGGAAGGCCGAAAGCCGAAAGAAATATAGGTACGGTTTAAATAGTGAGTGATATTGTTGCGTTTCTGTTTGTTCAAGGAAGAGAAGGACCAGCTGTTGACGACCAACTGCTGGATCACTCAGATCTGGACGGACCACCATCTGCGCTGGAACACCAGCGACTTTGCGGGCATCACGGTCATACGCATACCTTATGAGCGCGTCTGGAAGCCTGACATCATCCTTTACAATAAGTGAGTTATCATAATCCCCTTTATGTTTATAATTTATCACACAATGAATATGTACGAGTATAATATATCATTTAGTAACAAATAAAGGCAAAGCAACGTGCACTGTCGCCCCTGAATGTTCTCAATATTCGTATATCGAGAAAAATCTACCTCACGTACTTACGCAGCACTCCTTTTTAGGTTTCCGTACCCGGTACGGAAGCCTACAACGTCTGTCTGTCTGTCTGTCCGTTGAAATTTTAACAGAATATGTGCTGTTTTGGCGGATATAACAAAACAAAACAAAGAGTGAAAAAATAAGGGGATCCTCATATAAGAAACTTGTTTTTTTCAACTTTTTTTTTTGTGATGCAGAAACCTCCGACTCGCACTTGGCCGGTTTCATGATGAATAACCACCAAGAGATTAAATAACGACCAACCACTTCAACAATCTGAATGCAAGCTTGTCGGTTTATCACGCAAACATATTCTCCCCTGCAAAATCGAGTTTGTTTGGATTCTCCAGTTTTGTCAGTTGGCAAGAGTTTAACGACACATCTTTTATTGCTCCTTCCGGTATTTTATTTTCTCTTCCTGAATAACTAAATGGGGGTCTGTTGGCCTCGTAAATGGCGTCCCCAACCCTAATCTGTATAAAACAAATTGATACTTTGCTGTTTCAATGAAATCAATGCAGTTTGCACGATTTCAACTATGCTAAAATTCTGGTAGAAAATTAATGTAGCATTAAGATTTTTTATCATATTCGATCCGAGTGTTAACTTTAAAAATAAATTCAAGAGAATAAATATAATTCTTGGTGAAGGAAAAGCTGTAGATAATAATTAATATTCTGTGATGCAGTGTTGACTTAAATATATGTGTCAATGCTTGAAATACGTGTTGTAATACTCAATACACACGGTCAATTATTTTGATGATGCTAGTGCAAAATCGAAGTATTCGTCAATAAATCTGTATATACACAGAACATTTCTTACACAAAATCCATCAATGTCGTTTATATATTAAGAAGAAAGTTCTTTGACATTGGCGAACACAGTCGTTTAATAACTTAAAAAAACTATCACATCTCCGCAATAAAGCATCAGCCGAACAATAGCAGAGCCCACTATAAAACAGTATCATCTCGCAAGATTGATGTACCGGAGTGGAGTTATGACTCCTTGAAGCAACTTTGCTCCATCGATGACACGCTGGAAAGCTACAAATCTATCACACAGACATTATGTACATCCCCGAGTAACATATTTTCTATGAAATGCACACACATATACTTATGCCCTGGATTTAAATGTTTTAAGCGAAGTAAAGGAGCTTACATAGAATTATGCAATAGTATTGTTGTGCGCGAATTAAAGTAATTCAACTTAAATAGTTTATGCAAAGTAAAGGAACTTAGAAAGATTTATGCAATGTTAATGTTGTGCGCCACTTAAAATAACTTAACCTTAAAAGACGGGAACGCGGCCGGCACCTTCGGCACAGGGGAAAATCGAAAGAAATGTATTAACTTTAATTAGTTTTAGTTTAATTTCATTTAGTTATTTATTTTTAAGATACATTTAATTGTCAATGTACAATTAAATGTATCTTAAAAATCATTGTTTGTTAATTTTAGTCCGCCCGCCTTTCTGCAATTAAACAGTATATACTTACCTTAAAATGCTCTAAAATTATATCAATGTTGTGTTACTTCCACAGAGAGATAGATAATTAGTTGTTTCGTGGATAATGAATGACCATTACCCTTGATGTTATGTCAGTAACTTACTTCAGCCACCAATACTCGCTACGCATGTATGGTTTCCGCATTATTTTTTACACGAAAAAACAAATAAATTCAACTGAAGACACAAAGTTTCCGTTTAAGAGACAAAATTGTCCAAGAATCAAATCTCCCTCAGGCAAATTTCATATCGAAAAAATGTCGAGCCCCATATAGGATGCAAAATATCCGTTCAATATTCGAAGACAAACACCCGAAAACAAATACCTATTCGCATCATACATTTTAAAGAAGAGCATAGATTATTCAGTATTTTAGTATTTTTTAGGCTCAAAGA
Organism: Nematopogon swammerdamellus; assembly: GCA_946902875.1. Classification (NCBI taxonomy): domain Eukaryota; kingdom Metazoa; phylum Arthropoda; class Insecta; order Lepidoptera; family Adelidae; genus Nematopogon; species Nematopogon swammerdamellus. The sequence continues at coordinate 8,398,478 of OX336333.1, forward strand.
GGTGAAAACGAAACCAATAGTGTGACTCATATGAGTCAGTCCGTTCGTCTGTCCGTCTATCACAGGGTCATAACTTCTAAATTAGAGAATATTATTTTGCGTAAACTCTAGAATACATGTATTTAATACATCTGTTATGAAAGAAAAAAAATTAAGTACGTGACCAACGGGTCGCACACGTTGGTTCCGTAATTTTTTTACTTCCAAATTTGTTCCCAAAAATTTACCCCCAAAATCTAAATTCGTTCATTTACGCTATACGGTCGTGATTGGGTCATCAAACTGTATGTACCAAATTTCAACTTTTTTCATTCAGTAGATTCGGAGAAAATAAGCTGTGACAGACGGACATACGGGCAGACAAACACAAGAGTGATCATATAAGGGTTCCGCTTTTTTCCTCTTCTGAGGTAGATAAGAGAGAGAGAGAGAAGAGGCAAGAGGGACTGACCTGTTCTCCTGGACATTGTCTTCCACAGGCGCGTATTCTCCTTCATCAGCGGTGCCGGAGGCAGATGCACTTCACTCCAAACTTTGCACACACTCGCGGACACTTCTCGAACGCTTCTTGTCATAAGCGTGAGAGTTAGACTGATGGTGTTACAGCGGAACCGACTTTACTTCTGTCTTTCGCGGGAGCGGATTTTATGCAATGCCGTTTTGAAAATGGCGGGCAGACGCGTACGAGTGTCTGGCTGACTGGTTGTCCCTCTCCCTCTCTCTTAGGCTAGATTTTGTTAAGGAAGAAAATCAGGAGCGATAGTGAGGTGGTTTGTTTGTTTTTACTATATAAACGGCGGGAAAAGTATACGCAATAAGTTCTTTCCGCCGGCCGAAGGGTTGAAGGGTTCCTTCGTTCAAAAGATAATGAACTAAAATTAGCTAGAGATAGTGTGAGTAAATAAAGCAAGTTTAATCAAAATCTAAAGCGAGAGACGCAATTATATACCTATATCTGCTACGTTGGTAACGAATAAATCGGCACAACCAGGTATTGATAGGTGCCGGTCTTGGTATTGACCTCCACTACACGTACTGACCGTCACATTTTACCTGGGCAAGTATTTATGATGATGCCGAGAGGACAATGAAAAGGGGAAGAGTTGTCCTGAACAGAAAGCTTCATGAGCGTGGTCATTGGAGCTAAATGTTCAAGTGGATCATAGTCGCGCCGTGTCGACAAGATCATGCTCTTTTTGCACCGTTACTTGACTGGCTTGACCTTGAATTGAACCAGAAGCTTCTCCAGGTTTTTTCGGCAGCTTTCTAGGCCATTCCTACAACCTTGGCTTTGGCGTCGACATCGAATTCGCTCACCTGTGAGAGGCACTGCGACTGCGGTATGAGCTTCATGAGTTGATTTGAGTTGGTAACAAAGTTGAAACCTCCAGCGTGGAACATACCAACGAGCTGTAGGTATAGTGCGTGAGCCTCTTTGACCGTATCCACACTGCTTATGAAGTCTTCGACGGACATGTGGCGCGGTATGACACTCGCGGCAAGCGGATTTTGGTCTTCTCGTCGGCAGCGAGCTCACGGACGACCCGAAGCGCGAGGTATTGAAAGCACAGACGTCGAGGTGGTCTGAGGGGTTAAATCTGAATAGAATTCACTGGAAAGCCCTTTGTTCTGGACTATACAAGTGGGATTTTTTTTTCCTTGTCTGCAGAAAGATCGATCCGAGAGAACGGTCCGAGATTGACCAGGTAGGAGGTTGAATATGTTAATCCGCAAGTTGGGACCTGCATGAAGTAAGGCGCTAAGCGATTTTCCTGAGCTCGCGTCTAAAACTACCCTTGTCCTGGTTGTAGACTTGTCCGGGCGATAAACGACGCGAGGCGGGATGTACAAGTTGAGGTTTGACCCGTGCGGGGGGTGTCTACTTTAGAGAAATAATTTTTATGTATGTATTCTTGAATGATTGCGTTGTAACCTTCTCTTAAGTTCTGGTTTAGCGGTCAGTTACTTTTCCAGGAGCAGAAAGTGCCGTTTAGCGATAGCATACGCATCGCCGAGCTCTGAGGGCGGACTGCTGAATGAATGAAAGGCTGAATGTAGCGGCCGGTCACGCACACGCACCTCGCGTAGTCTTCACGATAAAGGCGCGCTCACACTGTGCGTCTTCGGGACTCAAGTGTGTGCGGAACGGAACCCTGTCCACTTCCCAGAATTCCCAGAAATCACCTAGGACTTGACACTATTATCGAGGATTGTGCAAAATGTATGATTATCTATTTCAGGTTGAGGATAACATATTGTTTTTTCCCATAACTATGTAGCCTAATACCTATAGTTTCCATAGCAAAGGCGAAGGAGGTTGAACTTAATATGTTTTTTTTTTCAGATTTCATAATCCGAGTAGTCCGCGTATAAGTTCACTAGGTTTGTAGAAATTTACATGTACCATGGACAAGTTTTTTAGTGGGATAGTCAGATAGTAGGATCAGTCAGATCTATAGCGGATTGAGATAATTTGTCGTTGATACGGTCGATTACTTACATGTTATTTATTAGGATGTTCGTAGTAACAGTGTGAATCAGCATTTACTTTGTTTGTTTACGCTTTATGTGTCGGTGAATGAAAGTGAGTAACGGCGCGGCGCGGTGAACGAAGACCGGTTACGAGAGGGGGGGGGGGGGGGGCGCGGCGACGGGGCGGAGGCGGGGGGGGGGGGGCCGCAGCGGATGCGAGCGACCGACCAGCGACCACACGGTGCGGTGAGCGGTGAGGGGGCGGGCGCGGCGCGCGGCGGCGCAGTGGAAGATGTACAGCGAGTTAGGTGGCGGTTATATTACAGGCAGTGCGGTTTTGTTAAAATTAATTTTAATTATCCATGTAAAAAGTTGTGTAATTTTTAGGTTTCCGTATCCCGTACGGAAGCCTATTACTAGGCCTCCGCCGTCTGTCTGTCTGTCCGTCCGTCCGTCTGTCCGAGAGCTGTATCGCTTGAACCATAATAGGTAGCCCGTTGAAATTTTCACAGAATATGTGTTACCATGGCGGATATAACAACAAATAATAAAAAAAAGAAAATATTAAAAATTAAGGGGGGGCTCCCATACAACAAACGTGCAATAAAATCGATTAGTCACGCTACTGAATAATAGATGGCGCCACAGGCTTTTATACATTGCATTGTTGAAAGACAAAATATTGGCGGATAACGGCCTCATTGAGGTGCTGTCATTTTTCCTTCACTCTAGGCAACTTGAGCGGTTATTGAGAGCGGATAGATACGAAAACCTCCGTGCGCGAGTAAAACTCGCACTTGACAGATTTTTTTTTAGAAACCTTGGAACACGTACTTTACAAAACCTCGTATTATGGGAGCCGAGACAGCTTCTACGGAACGAATGTTCTTGTACCTACAACCTTTATTTTATCTAGCGGACAGAGTTTCGCGAATTCAGGGCAGTGAAAGGGATGTTTTTCACTCGCATTGCACACTACACAACGTAGTTCTTCATTTACAACAAAGGTGTGTGAAGTTAGTTGCTTGCCAGTGGAAATGTCAGTGGTGCTGGATTTGGGCGTGAAGCTACTTTGGCCGCTCGAACGCGATTGTTTTTCATTGTTGATGATGATGATATTGATGATTGATTGGTGATAATTTTTTGACGTGATTGTTCTTTGATTGACGAATGTTTCTAGTTTGGCAAAGCGAGGAATGCGTTCATTTCGTGAGTGCTGTTCAAATGCAAGCAAACACGGTGTCCTTATCTATTAATAGTTTGCTGAGCGAAATGTGCGTGACGATAAAGTTAGATAGATCATCCGAGTTCCAACTAGGGTTGTCAACTTTTTTTAGAAGAAATGACGTGTTTTTGATTTCTGGGATGGTAAATAAAAAGTACAGTCTCATAGAAAAGTATTATTTATATATGAAACAAATGTTTGTAGTGCTCTTTGCACATTTCAGCAATGATGTGTGATGAGTGATGGATGAGGCATTTATGAATACCCTATAATATAATATGATGCATTGAATTTGACTACTCAGGCATTGCTTTAACTTAAAGTTATTTTCTTAAAGTTATAGACCGTGGTTCGGATTCCACGTAAAACTTCAGGCCCCTTCCCTTCTTACCTTACTAGGTGGTAGGGTTTATCCCGCCCGGGTTGCTTTTCCATCCAGTTCAGTGTAGCCGACATGAAAGGAAGCACTGACATGGCACCTAGTTCACCCGGTGTTATGGGCTGACATCACGGATGTTGTATTGTAGTGTAGGTGATGTAGCCAACCGTGTTAATTTCCATAAAAAAAAATTTTAAAAAATTTATACTATAAAATTAGTTTGGGGAAGGACACTAACCGAAGCCCCGGGTGACAAGTAGCCATGGGGTGACAAATTGACTGGGATGAGAGAATATTGTATAAAAATGTACGACAATGAACCGACTCGTCCGAATCTATCTCTTCCTTTTTTCCTAACGATCTGTAGCCCAGGCTAGCTAAACTAACAAATTAGGCAATACTTTTAATTGAAAATGAAGAGGACAAACATTTTACCTTTGAAGAGGCAATTGATATTTTCAGTAAAATAAAAGTTCGCAAACACATTTAAGAACCATAATTATATAATTAAATTAATTGTAAAAAAAATTACGTTATATTTTTCAGCCCTTTCCCTTAAAATATATTTATAGGATAAAACATGGTTATTTTATTTTCTTCAAATTAGTGACAGTGGGGGTGCACAAATATTTTTCCGCCCCGGGTGTCAATCCACCTTGAGCCGCCACTGCGATGGGGTACCTCCGTACCATGATGAAGGCATTATTATTTGTACCACAGCGCGGACCCGAACTACCGGTCGGCGGTGATCAACACGAACGTGATCGTGCAACACACGGGCGAGGTTACGTGGCTCAGCCACGGCATCTACGTGTCCGTGTGCGACATCAACGTGGAGCAGTTCCCCTTCGACGTGCAACTCTGCAACCTCAAGTGGGCCTCGTGGACCTACGACGGATTTCAGGTTTCTTTTCTATCCAAATTACTCTAATTTAAATTCAATGATTTGTTTAACGAAGAGGTATATAAGGTAGATATACCTTAGGAAGTAATAGGAAATAGGAAGAGTGACATATTTTTTTTTTTTATTTTTTTTATGGGGAGCACGACAAATGGCGCGCGCCAGACTAACGCAGAGGTGTAGTCCGACGGCGCCGTATATGGTATTGTTTCACCCAATCATAGCTGACTAGGCGGTGCCCATGAAAAGTCGGTGTTTTGCGGAGGGTGCGAATATCCTATGCCGCATTGAAAGCCTTTTTCAAGGGAAATAAATAATATCGATTGACCTATACATACAAATAACTACTTAGATAACGGACATAATATGCTTGAGTTAAAATTGTATTTAACATATATATAATAGATAAGATGTATATAATAGTAATAGGTTCTCCGAGCTCCGCAAGCAGCACTTTAAAATCAAGATAATTGTCCGGTCAAGTCAGTCTCTCACGTTCGATTACATCTCCGGACCACTTTCACATCTCTATTTTGCGCCCCAAAACCAACTAAAATTCAGTTGTGTGTGTATTATGTTATGAGTTATGAGATTCTGAAAAAACTATACAAGAAAAGCTTCTAGAAGTCATGGAATCACATATCATTTGTTATTACTATTTTCATTATATATATAATTTTTCACAATATCAAACATTACTTTTATAAAATATTGCACATCAGAAAATATCGAGTGCGACAAGAAATACCCGATGCACGAGTGCGATAGAGAAGTTATATGTGGGACGATGCTTGCCTTTTTTTCTCTCATTTCTCTCACCAGCAGACATGCGCCAATTCGATGTTGAATACAAATAATTTACGAATGCAAACGCCGAAAAGCAATCGAATTCGAAGTTGTTATTCACAACGAATCAACGAATCACAATGAAATATTATTCAATCGAATAATTCGAATAGGACTTTCGAATCGGTGCATCACTATTCACTCAAGGTCGTGCCGTTTAAACACCAAATGTCGTGTAGACTGTAGATTATGGACAACTTATCTTTTTATTAAATTTAAGTAGGTCCGATAAAATGTTTTACCTTAGGCAGTGCCTACTAGAAACTTTGTTTGAAATTCGATCGCTGTCTTCATTAATGACTCGTGGTTTCAATCTGTCGCCTCGCCAAGTGAAATATCTGACACGTAAATAATCAAATTGATGTCTTCCAGAAGTTGAGGACTAACTTAAATTGGAAAATTATGTTGAGGGCTTTCCATAATATCCTTAATAGGAGAGTGTTTATGAAAAAAGTTTCCCTCAACGACTTTTCGTTCTGAGGTAAAAAATATATCTTTAGGTAAGTACTAACTGCTTTAAAATAAATTATTCAGTATCATGTGCTCATAGTTCATAGGTAGGACACATCTAAGGCTCTGTTTAAATTAATAATCTGTTAAAATTCATCCTGCATATTCAAAGTTGTGTAAAGTACGAACAACAAGTGTTAAAGTTCAAAGTATGTAGGTGTTACAACAATCTGGAGTGTTACAAGTTCTTTTGCGCAGTAAAAAGTAAAGGCGGCTTACATTACTGAAAAAACTGAATCCAAGTAATTCTAGAAGAAACACGAAATTAAAAGTATAATATTGTCTTAAGAACTGTGCAAAGAGAATTTCAATAAAGCGGTGTAAAGTTTGTCGCTCGCCTCGGAGGTGAGGCGTGTTGCGTGTGCAGAAGTATCAGTCACTCCACCTGGCGCTACGAGCGATAAGTCTTGTTCTCGTGGAAAACAAACTGGGCTAATAAAGTTATATAACTTGAGGAGGAAACGTTGTTCGGAATAGCTCCTGGCGTGCTTCGTGGGTTCTGATGCCCGTTTCGGGTTTAGATGATACTTTTCGGTTAATTTTATGTGTCGAGTTTGAATGTTTAATGAATTCAGTACATTAGTAAAAATTGTATTTGCTTTCCTTTTTAACCCCCGACGAAAAAAGAGGAGTGTTATAAGTTTAACGCGTGTGAGGGTGGGTGTATGTGTGTACGGGTGTGTCTACCTGTGGCATCGTAGCTCCCAAACGGATGAACCGATTTGGATGCGGTTTTTTAATAGAAAGCTGGTTTAAATGGGATGGTTCTTAGCGTAACCATTAGTGTAACCATTATTTTATGAAATAATGGTTACACTAGCTGTGCTGCGTATGCTAAGGCGACACAGACAGCTGCAAGCGCACCCCGTTGCGACCAACCAACGCCTACGTTGTTTATTTACATTCATACATTTTGTATGTCAGTCAGTCAGCGTGTGTGCGTTCACTGCTGGACATCGCCTCTCAAATTTTCCTCCAGTCTCTCGTCCTTCAGCGGTACGGAACCACTGCTTTGCGCCGACGTACTTGATGTTGTCGTCCCACCTGGCGGGTGGTCTTCCCACGCTCCGTTCTCCTGACCACGGCGAGGTCCACGGTCGCCAGTGTAGGACACGGTTACTCCAACGGTCGTCGTCTCTTCGGCTAACGTGCCCAGCTCACTGCTCACTCGAGCTTAGCCAACCGGTGCCGGTGTCCATATAGACGACTTTGGTGCTTCGGCGGATTGCCTCGTTACGCACCATATCACGGTAGCAATATTCCCAGCACGGCTAGCTCCATTGTTCGCTGGGCAACTTTCAACCTTTGCACAACAGCGACAGTCAAGATTCCACTTCATCATAACCCGTACTATGTCATAACCGGGTGGGAGCTACTTTTTAATTCGTTGGTGGGAGCACGATTAATTTGATTGAACAATTCAAGATGAGGTCACACTACGAGGAACCTATAGTAAAGTGCGCTCGTTAGAATAACGTTTGAAGGATCATTTCCGAAAGCAAACATTGCGTAGGTACAAGAACAATATTAAGCTGACTGTTACTGTCATAGTTAAGTGAGTTATTTATAGTTGGTTTTTTGCTTCCTAGTGCTACTCTTTTTGAACATTTCGTGCTTCTATTGGGCTCTAAGACGCAGTTGGTTCAACGAAATTACCAACCGGTATGATGGTCATCGTGTTAAATAAAAAAATGGTTAATGTGCCTAGTCTGTCATTCATTACATTAGTAAAGTGTATACGTACTTCGAAACTCTCAATAAATATATTAGTGGCACAGTGCTCGTAGATAGGTTTTTGGAACTTCGGTAAGCCGTACAATAAAGACAACATATTATTATGTTTGCCTCGCGAAGCTTCCGCGAGCACGAAATTCAGGAACCGACTCCAAAATCAGGTAGATGCAAATACAGCACGTGATTCCTTTCCTCTTTGATATTCAAACATTCGAGTTAGATTATATTCCTTGCAGAGGAGGCTGGAGCCGCGGCGCCGCCGCCGCCGCCGCTATGCACAATATGTATGTACTCTGACAAAATGTTGCAACGCAAGAGCAACAAATATGAAAAGATAATTAATATTTATAAGAGAAAGATTGATTACGTACCTATATAGGGAAAGAGAGTTAGTATCTTGTTTCATATTATGTACCTCCTCTGTTGCTTTTAAGGTTCCGTACCTCAAAAGAAGAACAAGAACCGAACCCGTACAGAATCACTATGGTGTCTGTCTGTCTATCTGTCTGCCCCAGCTTATTTTCTCCGAATCTACTGGATGAATAAAAGTTGGAATTTGGTACATGTATTTATAGATTGTGATGATGACCCAATCACGGAAGTGTCACGTAAATGAACAAATTTAGATTTTGGGAGACAAATTATAATATAATAACTAAAAGAAATGCAAACAATGTTTTTTATAATTTTAAAATGCACAGTTTAAAATGTAATAAAGAAAATATACGAAAATCGAGAATTTTCCCTCCTTCCAATTATCTCCGAAACTACTGAGTCTAAAATAAAAAAAAAATTGGGAATATAGTTTTCAGGAAACGAAAATCCTAGGTCTTAAATTTCTGACGGAAAACGGATTAGTACGGTGTATGGTGTATAAATGAAAACATATTATACAAACGAGTCTGCAGTATAAACAGTGATGTCTGAATGAGAACTCATCTTCCACCCCCGCTTCACCCCGAAACCAGCCCTCGACCGCTGCCGCCCCCATCCCTACGTCGTCCGAGGGTTAAATGACTCGTACTAAATGCACCGCAGCACTTCTTTCGATTTGTTAGCCTCGGTAGCTCAGTAGTGGTGCGGTCGGTTGACTGTCGGTCGTGATCATAAGTACGCCTGGACGCAGTCAGTACTTGGATGGGTGACCGCTCGATCGTTGGAGGCTGGCCGTGGTTCGGATTCCACGTAAATCCCTTCGCTTCTTACCGTACTAGATGGTAGGGTTTAGCCAGCACGGGTTGTAATCACCGCACTGAATAAATTGTCGGTTGTAACGGCTATGAAAATAGATCGTGTTTTCCGGCAAGTTCAGGCGACACGACCCAATGGAAGCACTGACATGGCGCCTAGTTCACCCAGGTGTTATGGGCTGACATCACGGATGTAGTAGGTGATGTAGCCAACCGTGTCAGTTTCCTCAAAAGAAAAGTTTCAATCAGACCTTGAGACTCATCTGTGCGACCTTCTCCCACCCTCTAAGCAGGTGCTTAGAGGGTCCTTGGTGCTTAGAAGGAGCAGCGCATAGTATACATAAATACATTTTAAGTTATATAGTGTGTGCCATGGGTTGCCAACCTTTTTCAGCACGCGGGTCAAATTTTAGAAATAGTGTCGCTTGCCGGGCCTCTCCACCGAAACCTTTTTTTCTTGCAATATAAGAAAACAAGTCATATTTTTTCTTTAACTTAAATAACACAATTCTAGTCTAAAATGCATTTCAAGAAACACACAAAATATTGCTTTGCTTGTAGTGGAGCCGAAGGCGCCCGGAAAAGTTATGAAATCAATCAATTAATTTAAGTCTGAAATAAATCTCAACCAACCGGAAAAATAATGAAAACAATAAAAATTGCAGTTTGAAATGCATCTCAACCAACCGACAAATCTGCTTTGCTTTGATAATAGCGCCCAAGGCGCCCGGGAAATTATGAAAACAACAAAATTCTAGTCTGAAATACAAGTCAAACAAATCTTCCAAATTCATGGCGCTGAATGCTCTAAGAACGTGGAATAATGAGCTGATCTTTTATTGGTTTAATGTATAATTACTAAAAAAAATATTGAAAGTATAAAATATTTTCCACGCACCGCGGGCCGCAAGTTGATGCCCGGCGGCGCGGCGGCGTCGTCGGGCCGCGGGTTGGCCAACAGCAGTTTAGATAGTTTTAATTAAAAAAAAACACTTTCTAATTGGCTAAAACTACTTAACTTTTAGCCATAACTCGTCTACCTAATTCAAATGTGTTTGTTTTTTAACATCGCATTTAACGCGAGCGAACCTCATTAAAATTATCTGTACAATCTTAGGCCCAATTGCGAGTGGCAGGACTATCCTTCGATTCAGATATTTAGATTATTTCACGGAAATGTTTAATTTCTTCTTCTCGATCCATACGTAAGATTAGCAAAACCATAGACAATCAGAAGATAATCTTTCCACGCTTAATTGGACCTTAGAATGTAATGATGTCTGTAATGTAATAATGTAAATAATGGTCTCATATTCACGAGTGTAGAAACCTATTAAAAAGTCATAATTATTGCAATTTTAGCAATTTCCACTCTTCAACGTGCGCAGTTAGTTACACTTCCATACGAAGAACCAAAGGAAATAGATATAATATTTCCCGCATCCACATTACCAAAGAATGTTACATGTGAAGCATTCATTCATTCACTAAGAAATTTTGCGATATTTATTTTTCTCTTATTTCCAAGAGTAAGCAGAGCGAGCCAAGCAGATAGGTCGTCCGTAAAATCACATTTGAAATGTAAGCTTCAGACTTCTGAGGAAATAAATAGAAGTAGGTCGAATATACTCGTAGAATACATACCTACATATTTTAATGTATTCCACTATACGATTTTTCCTAAATTTTAAAATTAATATACTTACATACATACCACACGCTGTATCCCGAACATCGGGGTAAGCAGAGTAACCGAGTGTTGTGCTGCAAGAACCCTGGTAATTTGTAATTAGGACTGATAATTAGGACAATAAGGCGCTAAGACACACTGCATGACTCGGTGGAAAGATCGTTCCAGAGAGAGATGGCTAGTCTGTCGGCCTTTAGCACGGGATCTCGTCCTTATCCCTTTGTCGCCTTATAGGACGTGCACGGGGAGAGATGCAGTGGGGCTATTATTTTACACACAGTACTAGTGCTATTAAAATTAATATGTTACTGAAATATCGGAATATAATGAAGAGCGCAGACGACGGCCCCATGAGATACGAATATTATTGGTTTGGAAAACTTGAGAATACTCACCTCACCTCACCTCGGTACTCACCGATATTAGCTCTTATTAACGTGGAAGTAAAGTAAATTAGGAAATGTAATGTGTTTTAATAGCTCACACACACCAATACTTCTCTCTGCATCGCCCAGATCAACCTGATAAGATAAGTGATAAGGATGAAGATGTGGGTCAAGGAGGAGGTGTCGGTACCGGCTAGCTCGATTAGTGTTGTTCGTCGCAATTCCGACCCTGTACATTCATTTTGTATTTGTTATGGAAGTTGACATAGTTCCGCCGGCGCACCAAAGCAGTAGGAAAACCGGCTCAAGTGGCAGCGGGCTGGACACGTCAGCCGAAGAGACAACGAATGTTGGAGTAACCGTGTCCTACTATGGCGACCTTGGGCAGGAAAATGGAGCATGGGAAGACCACCCGCCAGGTGGGACGATGCCATCAAGTACGTCGGCAGAAAGCAGTGGTTCTCTACCGCTGTAGGCCTCGAGGAAAATTTGAGAGGCGTATGTCCAGCAGTTAAAGGCATACACGCTCACTGACTGACTGACATAGTTCGCTACGTCACACCTTAGTGAAGAAGGTGCCATGTCAGAGTTTCCCCCTTTGGTCGTGGGTCGTGGTGGTGGCTGCACCGAGGGCTGCACTCAACTGGACGGAAAATATTAACTATTCTCATAACAGCTTCTAACGACCTTCATTCACCCTACCTATTTTTTTTTATTTTTTTTTATGGAAACTGACACGGTTGGCTACATCACCTACAACATCCGTGATATCAGCCCATAACACCGGGTGAACTTGGTGCCACGTCAGTGCTTCCCTTCGGTCGTGCCGGCTACACTGAACTGGACGGAAAACACAAACTATTTACATAGCCGTTTCGACCGACCTTTCATTCAGTGCGGTGGTACCAACCCGGGCGGGTTAAACCCTACCACCTAGTGATGTAAGAAGGGAGTCATATCCCTTAGTCGCCTTTTACGACATACACGGGGAGAGATGCAGTGGGGCTATTCTTTTAAAGTACCGGCCCCACACGGTACAAAAGTAACGGTACAAGGTATATGTATATATACGTTAGAGTAAAGTAAGGGACAGGACGGGACCTGCAGTTTTACCTGAAATCAGCACCACGGCCAACCTCAATGGTCCAATGGCTAACATATATCAGTCCACTTACTGAGTAAAATTGTGTTGTTGTTTGACTAAAAGAAAATGTAGTCGGCAATAAATTAGCCCGATGGAACGAAAAAAATTGTGTGTATAATTAGCACAGCTGAAAGATTGGTATGCTGGCCGGAATGAACGATGCCAGTGACGATGATTAGAAATGATCCAACATCGATCCAAAATAATATGCAAAAGGATGTGCAAAACTACCAGAGAATGTTCCACGGCGGAAAGAATCCGGGCCAATTGACGGTTTTCATTGGAATTTGCGGGGGATGAACTGCTTCAGCACAATTTAATACATCGAGCGAGTAATTTCTCGCTACATTGGGTGCAGAAATTCCGTCGAAGATTTATAGGTAAAACTTGCAAACAAAGTATGGCGAGCCTGAATATTTGCCGCTACTTGTTAATAATTTATTGGGGTTTTATTAACACAAGCTAAATTCAGCGTTTGTATTGTTTTTAGCTGGAAATATTTCTTCGGTCATTTTATTCTATGTGGAAGTTTTGTAATGTGTCGATGTACTTTCAGAGTCTTTCAGGCTCTCGACAAACCTTTTTTAGGATTCCGTACCTCAAAAGAGAAACAGGGAAACTTTATAGGATCACTCTTGTGTGTCTGTCACACTCACACTTTATTTTCTTCGAATCAACTGGACGAGAAAAGATATAATTTCGTACACAATATATGGAGTTTTAATCACGGACGTAGAATGAATAAACGAATTTAGATTTCCGGGGCCAAATTAGAAACTGAAAGAAATTATGTTTTTTTCAAGCGCATCATGTAACATATCAATGAAAGGGGCTCGTTATAAGAAGTACAATAAATGAGGAGCTCACGAACAAAACTTGAGTAATTTCGATTTTGGTTTACTTAATTATTATTTTTTCTTTGATATGGCCACCCCAAATTTCGAGGAATTTTTGTTAAAAAGTGGCACTAACAGCTGTTTATCTTCGCTCAAAAATTTTGTTTTCATCAATTTAATTTCAAATCTATGTTTACATAAAATAACCACAAGCGAGTAGTATTAGTCACACAAAAATTCTAAATTTTTAACCCAAAACATTACATAAATTTACATTGTAATGCCGCCATCTGGTCGACAGTTTGAGTTTGTATCAAAGTTGTGACGAGAATACTATATAATTTTATTTAAGCTTTTACATCTCCTAACATATCCGTCTCCCGAGGTCTTCTCCCAGACCCAAAGCATACGTCTTCCGAGGTCTTCTTCTCCCGAGGCCGCCGCCCGGTGAGACTTTGTGTTTCACCACAACCACCTCAGGAATAATGAAAGGAAACATTAGGTATTTATTGTATTTGTAAAAATGATATAAGCACTAAGCACATGTCTCTTCTCTTTGTACATGATGCCTTGTCGTTTGTGTTTTCATTCGGGTTATTTTCTTCTCATAAGTTGAACGTATTCCAACAATCAATCATAATAATTCCTATATTAGCAACATAATAAAACCTATACGATTAACATAATAAATTGTAAATATGGCTGATATTGAACTGCTCACACCGCCTCCGCCGCGGCGCCATAGAGATAGTTGCCGGAGGCTGCGACGCCGCCGCGCCGCCGGCCGCCGCAGCCCCGCGCCGATGCCACTACTATGTGTCGACTAGGCGTATGTAGACACAGCGTAAGGTCCTTAATCTGTTTTTTTTAAACCAATGCATTGTGTATTTTCATTAAAATCTATGTATTCTTTATTGAACAACAATTTATACAAATTTTGCACCATAGGCGAGCTTAATGCCGTGAGGCATCCTATTCTAACTAACCTTTGGGATGTTGTAGAAGAAGTACCTATATGCACGCGAAGAAGAATAGTTTGTGGCAACGTTTTAATGAATACTACAATATAAATACTTCAATACGCATGTATAGCATATTATGTACATTAATCAGTGGTATCTACTGTTGTACAACACAATCAAGAGAGAGAGAGAGAGAGAGAGAGAGAGAGAGAGAGAGAGAGAGAAGAAAGGAGTTAAGGTCTTGTTAGAATATTTATGAAATATATGTAGGTATTTACATCAGTAAGGATAGGAAAAGATTTTTAAAATTTATCTTAAATACATTCGTATTGGTGCGTAAATGCAATTGTAATACTCAGATTGATTTAATTTTTTGTGTTGATTCATTTTCAAAAATAAAAAGGTAGATACCTAATAGTTTTTTATAAATACGAAGACTGTTTTTTTTTTCTAAATTAATACTATTTAATTACTTGTCAAAAATATTATAGACACGTAATGAAATTATATCATTAATAACATTTATTATCTCAAACGACTCGATCCGACATAACGCGCGATCATTCAATAACGAATTTGTTAAACGGACACCATAATCGATACCTCCATGTAAAGAAATCTATTAAATAAACCGTAGAGCACTCTAATCCTTCTTTTGAAATGTCGCCGCTCCGTGCCGCCTTCGTGTCCTTTGAATCATTCGAGGGCTATTTTGAGTCAAATCCAAGATTATCCTGGCACACAAACCTCGACCTAATGCCTCCTACCCGGAGCCCGGGACTGAATATTTTATTCATAGAGTCGCGAGGAGCGGAGCGGGGCGGGACGGCGCGGCGGGGGAGGGGGAAGGCCTCGCTCAGTTTACCTTTACAGGCGATTTCAATACCTCGGCGTGGGCGCATCGCCCTCGACTCCACTCGAGGCAGCGACAAATTTGATTCTTCCGCTACCCCGCTCATGCAATCGTTTTTTTTTTATGAAACCAGGCACGGTTGGCTACATCACCAACAACATGCGTGACGTCAGCCTATAACGCCTTGGTGAGCTAAGTGGCATGTCAGTGCTTCCCCTTGGTCGTGCCGGCTACACTGAACTGGACGGAAAACACGAACTATTTACATAGCCGTTTTGACCGATCTTTCATTCAGTGCGGCGGTAACAACCCGGACGGGTGAAACCCTACCACCTAATAAGCTCCTACAGAGAGGCCTACAGAATCCTATCGTATCCGAACAACGGTCAGCCTCCAACGGCCGAACGGTCACCCATCCAAGGTGTGCGATCACGAACGACAGTCAACCGAATCGCACCACTGAGAACAGTAGGAAAATAACAATATTCATCCCTACGATGACTGCGACTGCAAGAAATTGCATTCTCAAATAAGTCAGCAGTCTTCTTAAACTTTGAGAAGTCGTAATAAAGTTGTAAGTACTTAGGTATTAAAAATAATAAGTGTAATAAATAAGTGTTTTCCATACATGTAGGTATTGAAAATAATAAGCGTAATAAGTGTTTTCCATACATTTTACATGCTCTGAAACCCCTGATACCATATTGATGCAATGCAGAAATTAATAACGCTATTGCATATTGTTTGAAAGAAAATTCCAATAAGTAACCTTGGAGGCTGGGCTCGGGCGGCGGCGCGGCGCGGCGGGCGGCCGGAGCGAGCGAGCGACTTACCTACCTACCTACCAGCGGGAGCCAGCGCTCTCCACGCCTCCACTCATTGGACTGGAAACCATTTAATTAATCCGATCAGAGGCTCTCAACTTTTAAGTCCATAGTAACGGCTCAAGAAAACAAGCGCAGCCGAAACGATCCTGCTACTATAAGCTTCTTGTTTATCAGTTGTCGAAGGTGAGCGGTGGCGAGGTGACCTGCTGAATTGAATCGCTGATTGTTAAAAGGGGGGTACCTATCTTACATTTTCAACTTTCCGATATATAAAAAAAACTGTTTTATTTCTAACATAGTCACATATATATTAAAAGTTTATTTGTTCATATCAAAGTTAGTGTGTTTAGTGATTATTTTATGTTATAATGCTTTTTTTATATCCATTAATTTTCTATACAACATAGCTCCCTTTTAACAATCAACATATTTTTCAAGCTGTCAAATAAATGACTTCCTGTGTATGAATTCGTTCCTTTTTTATGATGGAGCTGCCGTTCAAGAGCCCGAATCGATAAAAAAGTCAATTCGGCCAAAAGTGTATAATATCATAACACCCCTTTTAACAATCAGCGATTCAATTATAATTCAACTCAAACTTAACTCATACAAAAACTGGCCAAGTGCGAGTCGAACACGCGCACCGAGGGTTCCGTATCGCCATGTCATGGTCAGCGCCACTCACGCCATCTATGTATTAGTTAAAATGCTTCATACTCTTTTCGGTAGATGGCCCGCATACACTTTTTAGTTTCTTGTACGGGGACCCCCGTGAATTTTTGACTTTTCTTATTTTTATTATTTGTTGATATATTGGCCATAATAAATAACACATATTCTGTGAACATTTCAACGGGTTACCTATTACGGTTCAAGAGATACAGCCCTCGGACAGACGGACAGATAGACAGACAGACAGACAGACAGACAGACGGCGTAGGCTTTTTAATAGGGTCCGGTACGACGGATACGGAACCCTAAAAACGAGCGAACGATCTTCGGTAACAAACCTTTTCCATCGAATCCCTTTCAACTTTTTGAGAAAATCAATTTTGAAAATTGCACATTACAGTACATTTGGCAGGCTCAAACTATAATTACTGCTTACGGTGTAATTTAAATAATGTTAGCACAGATTACATAATAATTACTTCGATGTCAGTTCTATACAATGGTGTACCTAACGTTCTGACCGTATGTCTGCAAATAATATGTGTTATTATAATATAACATTAAACTCAGAAACGCATTACAACACAACTTCTCCAGATAATCACAAGATGAAGAGGCGTTTCTACGTGCTGTTATAAAAAAGACATAGAAAGATAAAAGAAGACATAGAAATAAAAATCACAATAATTAAAACCCGTAAAATTGTCCTCGTTATCAGCTTCTAAGCATATAAGCGCACTAGCAACGCACAACATACATTGAACACTCATAGAGAAATATATATATTTATACCTATAGAAAATAAATATTTGCATTCTCCGTAAGAGCTGGCAAACGGTATCGATGTGAAATGCAGGTCAGACCGAGGTCGGAACACACCCTCCCGGTACTGGCGGTGCAGCAGAACCACAGAACATTAACCACCAAGAAATGTCCAGCCGTGCCACTTTCACCTTACGCATTACTAATAAATAAAGCGAACCGTGTGGGGCCGGTACTTAAAAAGAATAGCCCCACTGCATCTCTCCCCGTGCATGTCGTAAGAGGCGACTAAGGGATAAGGACAAGATACTGCGCTAAAAGGCGACAGGCTAGCCACTTCTCACCTTGGCGCAGTCCTTCCACCTAGTCATGCAGCAGGTGGGTTCTTCGTGTCTCACTTGCCGCTTGATAGTTGTCTTGTCCGTATACTGTGCTAAACGTGGTGGTCGGTGTTGTGCTGTAATTTACCAGAGTACTGTAATTTACCAGCACAATACCGATTACTCTGCTTACCCTGATTGTAACGTGCTTCAACGCATGACTATCCTTATAACTAGATAACCACTTTATCCATTTACATATGGTTTTAACTGTTACATTCTGTCACTACTCGAGATTGTTTATGCTATAGATCATACATAACGCTACGTCATCGGCGGCCTAAGCTGTGAGCAAAAAGGTACAACCCTATACACGCGAAGCGAAGCAGCGGGTATAAGCTAGAGTAAATCGATACCATGAGAAACGTGACCGAAGTAGAAAACTGGATATTAATATGATGAAAAACGGTTCACTGTTCGCTCTACTAGGAAAGACAATTAAAAAAAACGAAAATAGCTCCAAACTAATATAATACCATTTACCTTATGTACATACACGACCGAAGGGAAGCACTGACGTGGCACCAAGTTCACCCGGTGTTATGGGCTGACATCATCGATGTTGTAGGTGATGTAGCAAACCGTGTCAGTTTCGATAAAAAAAAATATTTCATGTATGTTTTTCTTTACTCTATGGACGGCACTGATGATGTAGGGAGTTGAAGCGTCTCTTGCAGGCTTAAGCTGATTTGAAAAATTCTCCGCGCCTGAAATCTCATATTTTTCACTCAAATATTGGCCGCAAGCCGTGACGAAGCCGTGCCAACTCACACGAAGCCTGAATAATTCTAACACAGCGCGAACGGAGCCGGCAGACACGTGAGTACCTTATCCATTTCAGTTCGACGTTTTTGGATCGGCGACATCAATCGCGGGCGGCCGTGAGCTTTTGTCGAAGCGATCCTGATCGGATATATTTGGTCAACCGAGATTTACTGGTTGGCGGAAGCGAAAATGTTATTTCGTATCGTACCCGCCGTCGTCGTCGGTGGCAATTTTTCTCCCACTATCGCATCAAATTATCTAGACCTGTGATGCATCTACCTACGCGATAAACCGTAGTGCTATTTTGGCCAAAAAAGAAGGTATTTTCTTTATATTTTACCTTGAGATTCCACCTATTTTCTAGTAAAGCGCGACCGGTAAAAGGTTAGCACTGTTGTAAAAAAATATCATTAAAATTTGAGTGTTTCGTAGTATACATACATGTTCAGAATAGAAAAGTGACTTGAATCCTTGGTTTCGTTTTTGTCGCTCGCTCCTGGCGCCAGAGGACGATACTAGGAAATGTTTTTGGGCGCGGGCGCACACACAGTAATATCGTAGTTAGTTTACCTTTACTAACTGTACCCTCAGTTTTTCTTAGTGATAATTTAATTTGACTGCAAGTACATCGCACAATACATGATTATTTTTTCAAATATGTATGCACCGTGCGGGGTCGAGGCCGATAGCCGAGTTCCGTTTAGGTACTTAAACGATATTCTTTCTCGATAAACGTAATTTACTAAATGTGTAATAGGTTTGGTATATGTATAGTTAAGTATAGGTAAATGTATGTGTGAACGTGTTAGGGTATATAAGCGCGTGTATTAGTAGAATTCGTATTAATTAGTAGTAAGGTATTATAGACGATTTTAAAATTAGTTAGGTATGCATTACGGTGTCTGGCCTCTCAATTTGTTATGTATCAATCATCAATCAATCAATACTAATAATAAATCTGTAACTTACTCCATGACCATTCCGGTCATGGAGTAAGTTACTTTATTTTATGAGATACTGCGTTTGCAGACTCTATGTATGATACTAAAACTAAATTGATGATTTTTAGAAATATTTTCTGTATGTATGTGCGAGTATGTATGTTCCTCCATAACTCTTAAGCCGATCATCGGAATTCGATGAAACTTTAGTGCACGCACATATATTTATATGGGACACAGGATAGGCTAAATAAAATTAAGTTCCGGTTACGCTAAGATGTGGCTCTCATACAAGCCGAATTGTTCCGCGCGTCGAAATAAAGGTACGGTAGCGGGTTTACTTACTTTCTTCGTTTTAAATGCGAATTTCACGCGAGCGAAGCCGCGGGCAAAAGCTAGTTTGTCATAAGTTAGTTAAGATAAGGTAATATAATGTATTTAGATGTTTTACTGTAAAAATAGGAAACATTCAGTAAATATTATTACGTAATTGTATATTGTTTTATTGACTTCGTCTTTCAGTCGCAAATAATTTTAACAAGGTCTTAAACCTAATGGAAGCCATAAACATAAAATAAGAAATAACAATAAAATGTTGCTTAATCGATAGAGAGTTGTGTGACTGAGACGGTGGCGCGGCGGCGGAGGCGGCGGGGCGGCCCCGGCACCCGCCCGGGCTAACTTAGATGACTTACTTAACTTCATTATGTTTAGGTTCATAAAATTTAATTTTCAAGCGGGAAGAATCCTCTGGGTCAGAATCAGAAGGCTCTTTTTCTCTTCCGAACCACAGATAACTGTAATGCAATATGATGTTGCACGAAGTTAAACTCAAATGTACACACACACATTCACCATAAACTCAAAAAAAAAACAAACCGATTTGGAATTAAATTAAGGTTTGCAACGTACACTTAACAAAACAGTTATATATATAATATTACATACCTAATAAATAACTATGAAAAATAGGCTATGGGCCCAGCGTATGGTACTGAGCCGGGACGACCCAGCATCACTGATTTTAAGCCCGCAGCCTCCAGAATATTCTATTTAACTATTTATTTAATAAATAGACAGAAATTAATAATAAAAAAGTCAAATAAATAAAATTCAAATATAAAATGTATTTAATATGCTTCGTATAACAAAGTGAAAATGACAAATTAACTATTACTAACAATATTACTAAATTAACAAATTAACACAACTGGCACAAAATGAAAATGACAATTAATTATTACTAACAATATTACTAAATTAACAAATTACCAAATTAGAATAAGTTTAAAATCAAACGAGACAAATACAAATTACAAGAGAAATGTGACACAACATAACCCCTCAGACCACACCAGTAAAGCAAATACGTACACGTGAAAAGTCAATGTACGTGAATGACAAAGTAAAAAGGTTACGTATATTCTCACGTTGGCTGTGTACCTACATGTTCATCAAAGGCCTCAAGCCACAAGTTTCGATAATATTCTCAATTCCAGGAGAACTTCAAACCGCACTTCTGTCGTACCTTTTCTTTGTCGCGGTGTGGTGGCGGCGGCGGAGGCGTCGCGGGGCGACGACACGCTCGACGCCCTTCAATACCTAACGTCTTGACTTGTCACAAGCAGACGCGACGCCCGCGCGCCCCTTGTAAACTTGAAAGCACAAAATAACTCGATGACATCGCGTATTAAGTTAATTAAGGAAGAAGATAAAGAACTCCACCGCGCACTAGAATTTTTCAATCTACAGACTTTGGGAGGAAGCATTATGGAAGATCAGTAAGGCAGTACTTAGGCACATTCAGTTATTTTTCATTGTTAATAAATTGGGACAAAACCAAGGTCATGGCGACCGAGGTTATGGCAGGAGGACAAATTGTTATTGACGGAGAAGTGATCGAACAGGTTGAAGAGTACGTATATCTCGGTCAAATTCTGCGGCTTGGTAGACAAGGTCTGCTAAAGGAGGTCGAAAGACGGATTCAACTGGGTTGGGCTGCCTTCGGAAAGTTAAAATTCGCCCTGAGGTCTGACCTTCCGCAAAATTTAAAGACCCGTATATATGACCAGTGTGTCCTCCCGGTTATTACGTACGGGTGTGAAACGTGGACTCTGACGGTCGGTGTAGTCCAAAGGTTGAAAGTTGCCCAGAGAGCAATGGAGCGAGCCATGCTGGGAATATCGCTACGTGATATGGTGCGTAACGAGGAAATCCGCCGACGCACCAAAGTAGTCGATATTGGATACCGGGTGGCTAAGCTCAAGTGGCAGTGGGCTGGACACGTCAGCCGAAGAGACGACGACCGTTGGAGTAACCGTGTTCTACACTGGCGGCCGTGGACAGGAAAACGGAGTGTGGGAAGACCACCCGCCAGGTGGGACGACGACATCAAGTGCGTCGGCGGAAAGCAGTGGTTCCGTACCGCTGAAGGCCGGGAGAACTGGAGGAAAATTGGAGAGGCGTATGTCCAGCAGTGGACGCTTACACGCTGACTGACTGACTGACTGACTGACTGTTAATAAATTAACCAACTTGACATTTTCAGTCTCGGTCTCGCCTCGTCTCGGTTTCGGTCGGTCTTTGTCAGCCTCGACGGTAGCTCAGTGGTGCGGTCGGTCGGATCATAAGAACACCTGGGCGCGGTCAGTGGATGGGTGACCGACCGCTCGAGCGTTGGAGCTGACCGTGGTTCGGATTCCACGTAAAACTGTAGGTCCCTTCCCTTCTTACCTCACTAGGTGGTAGGGTTTAACCCGCCCGGGTTGATACCACCGCACTGAATGAAAGGTCGGTTGAAACGGCTATTTAAATAGTTCGTGTTTTCAGTCAAGTTCAGTGTAGCCGGCACGACCGAAAGAAAGCATCGACATGGCACTAGTTCACCAAGGTGTTATGGGCTGACATCACGGATGTAGTAGGTGATGTAGCCAAGCGTGTCAGTTTTCATAAAAAAAGTCTATTAGCAAAATTTTAACGTCAACTGAACTAACGTCTAACTTTTGTTTTGAAGAACTGGCCTGGGACGATAGACAAAACAATCACCACCTGAGTGTTAATAAAAGCTTCTAAAATAGAAGAAAAAATAATGAATCGCTCTTACATTAATAACATTTAAAGAGGAATATTTGCCGAAACACGTAAGGCTTATTTGTATTGTGACTAGCAAAGAGGTAGTTGAGGCTATGTAAAATATTTAGGCTTTAATTAATTATATTTTTATTAAATTTGTTCAAACTTAATTTTAAGAAATGGCATTATATCATTATAGCACTGGCGTAAGATAAATAAAGGCTGGTCTGCGCGTGACTCCAGTGCAGGGCGGGCGGATATCGCCCCGCCCAAAACAGCTTTAACGAAAACATTATACTTAGCATATATTTTCGTAAGTGATTTATTAGTAGACTTGATTTAAAATTCGGGTATAACATTAAAAGTAAATTGGGCCGAGAGCTTCGCTGCTCGCTTAGCGCTTTACTCGATTATAGAGTAACGTTTACGGCAGTACAACCCTCCGGTAAACTCGAGGTGAAATAGTCTTATGTTTCGCGTCGTGTTACAGTTCAGTGAGAGTTGAGAGTACAAAGACTGTATGTTTGTACAAACACCACCCTCGTCATCTCCTATAACAAGGATTCATCTGTCTTCCGTATTTCACTGAAACATTTTTACGTGATTGATTAGTACCCAATACATTGGGCAACTGTACCATTAACTCTCAGCGTCATCGGCGCCGTGTATCAATAAGTTTTTTCTGACGAAAAAATTACGAACGTACCTACACCGTTCGGAACTGGTGTAAAACTGTATGTCCCTTCCCTTGCCCCTTACTAGATGGTAGGCTCAAATAGTAGCCGACTGGGTTGGTATCACCGTACTGGATGTAAAATGGCCGCATAGGAGCTTCTTTTATGTTCTCCTCATTGTCCAGTAATCCAGGGAAGTTTCCGGTACGGCACCTACCTTCTCAGAGGTGATATTGGCTGGTCGGAGCATACGCTTTGGCCCCTCCGCCCCAGCCACCCATACCGGATTACATAAAAAAAACTCTTTCGTAGCCTCAACTGGTCAAACCTGTAATAAAATATGTTCACTGCGTCTCTACGGCATTCCAATTTCATATCGATCACATCTATAGATATCTCTCATCTGTACGTTTGTATGTTCGCTTATAACTCGTAAACAAGTGATTTAGAAGAATTTTTCACCAATGCAATCTTACATCTTATCTCCCCATAGTCTATCTATACAACAGCGCGACATCGTATACGCGAACGGAACCTCCGGCACAGAAAGTAATTTGTAACTCTTTGTGTTGTCGACAGCTGGATCTGCTGAAGCAGTTCGACAAGGGCGACACGAGCAACTACCAGACGAATGGAGAATTCGACCTCGTCAGCTTCGACGCGTACAAACACGAGCAGTACTACTCGTGCTGCGTGGAGCCCTACCCCGACATCACGTTCGTCATCAAGCTGCGTCGCCGGCCCATGTTCTATGTCTTCAATCTCATTCTGCCGTGTTTGCTCATCAACGGAATCGGTAACCACATTTCTCTCAGCCTGTCGCGGCGACGCTGACACCTCCGCCGCCACGCACGAGCGAATTGCCTTGTTATAATAACAGATCTAGCGAGTGCGGTGTGCGCCATATTCTCGCCTTTAATCTAATACAACCTAGCTACTCTTAAATAAAATCAAGCACCTTTACGGAAGAACAAAACAACTTTATTTACCTGCTTTTAGAATAAAGGTGACGAAATGGCCCAGTAGTGAAGCCTAAAGTAAGGCATGTAATTCTATAGTTGATGCTTTCGCTAGTGCAGTTATTAAAACCAATATTCTGGGCTCTAACTACTAACTTCAAACAACCATGAACTTTAGTGGATAATTTAATCGAAAAAAAAACAAGAAACTAGATTCAATAAATTATTTAAATTTCAATTTGAAGAATGAATGGTGTTAAATTAAACTAGCCGTTCAGAACTGCTCTAAAGAGTACCTGGACCAGCTCGGGCATGTGCTCAAAAAGGGTCAAGTGCGTAGTACCCGTAACCGACGAGCATGCATGAAGAGCATTATGAGAGTGGAAGAGGGGGCAGAGGTGGGTCTGGATTGTGGCACGTGGAGATCCGTTGTCTCTGCCTACCCCACCCGGAAACAGGCGTGACGCTATGTATGTACAGTATAATTCAAAGGTGTCCTACGAGCGGTGTTATTATCTGGTCAGTTTCGTCAGATCAGTTTAGTCCTACAACACTTGGCTTTTCCTTTTTCCGTCCGGGGCGCCTTGGCTCGCCGCGCCCCATCCGCCGCAGCTTATCGACAAGAAAGGGGCAAAAACACCGCTAATGCCTTTATTTTGCTCGACGCTCTAGACCGCCTATTAGCTTAGGTTAGGAATCGAGAATAATGATTAGTCAGACAAATAGCCGTATATCTTAGTTTTTCTTGAATCAACCCGTACTTTTCTGCTTTTAAACTGTTTTCTTGTTATTTGGAGATATTGAAATCGCATTTGAATAAATATTGTGTCCATTTTCGGCTATTTGCATAACTCACCCGTTGGATCATTCTGAATTTTAGATTACGCACCATTTATATTATAGTTTATTTATTATCTTGTGGCGTCCTTACATAAATAATCACCGCCCACGACCACGATTGACAAATCAATAATAACTTGCCGGTAGATGGCAATACAAGGTAATATTGCGCGCTGCAGCATGGAACGTACATCTCGTTAGCATTATTGTATATTATGTTATCGGAAATGTATTTAATCCGTCATTATATAGAATTCCTAGGAAATGTATGTAATGCCTAAAATCAACAGGAAATGTGTGAAATAAATAATTTTATTATACATATTTCCTAAGGAATTATATACTTTTCCTAAATAAGCGGAGCGTGGGAGAGGTGTTGCTATTGCTTCATCCGCTCGCGTGATCGCGGGGCAGTTGGGTTAGGTTAGGTTATTATGTTATTTTTTTACGCATTTCGTAGTATCATTTAGGAACTGCTTAAAATACCTAGGAAATGCATACATAGGAAATGTATGTATTAAAGAACCTTTGACAAATGTTTTACACATTCCTAAATTGGTCGGGGTTGTATACATATTCAAGGAATTGTATACCGACTAGGTTTCATACATTTCCGGCAACATATACATCTCTCTCTTATCTTCACTAGATGTCTGCAACATTCACACAGCCTGCTCTAGACACCGGTTCTTTGCACATTTTCTTGCAGCTTTGCTGGTCTTCTACGTGCCTTCCGAGTCAGGAGAGAAGGTAACCCTGGGCATCAGCGCATTGCTATCCATGACCGTCTTCCTCATGACTATTCGAGATACGCTGCCGCCTACTGAGAAAACTCCACTCATCAGTTAGTATGTCTTTATTATTATTTCTCTTTCTCTTTAGTTTCTATAATATTTAAAATTAACATCATGTATTTATATCGGGTCTTCAGATGTACCTCCATGGTACAGGGTTCGTTTATTTGGGTTGGAAACAAATTTCATTTAGATTTCTGTATACAAATAGGTAGGCTGGGGAACATGCTGGTGAAAGGTCCACGGAACGTGCCTATACAACCTGCATAGAACACTCAGAGCCATTGTGCCGCTCAGAATAAACATCTTCGCAGTATTCAGTGGATATTCATACATTAAACTAGTTCAGTATGCTCACGAGTACTTACAGGAGATTGCGCAGGTACTGGTATATCGATTTATCTTTGAATGTTTTAGATTTAACCCTTATAGTTCAAGTAATTAACGTCGTGTCAAATCATTTGATGTGCCCGTTGCTACAAATGTTACGGGTTTCTCTAAAAGTGGAGATGAATTTGTAGTACCTTTTCATATTCACTGTCTCACTACATATTATGCGTCCCAATAAGCATTTCCAATATATAGAATGACAAAGTTCTATGCGTTGTATGTTCTTTTACAGCTGGCTGTGCCTAAACTAACATTGTTGGATGTTGTCAGGTTTGTACTACGGCGTTAGTACGTGCCTTGTCTCCTTCTCAGCCTCACTGTCAGTCGTCACACTCAACATATCCTACAGGCGAGTATTATCACTATCGTCTTAGCTTAATGCTATACGACAAAACATACTAGGTATCTACATTTAATTTCATGTTTTCCACCACATAAAAAAAAAAAATCCTTCCATAAGTTGTTTAACTTTCCGGTTAAGCCTTGGAACCATGTTATCCATTCAACGGAGACAAATTTACCTCATTTGTGAAAATAAATTCCACAGATTAGCGGAATGCTTAATACGATTAGGACCCGAGATCGAAAGTTTCTTGAGTCCGTTTTTAAACAGTTCCATACCCTCTTTGAGCATCAATGCGTTCTACGAAGCTTCATATCGGCAACACAGAAGCATGCTCAATAAGTTTGCGATTCGAGTAACATAATATGAGATAATATGATTAATATATAGAATAATATTTTATGATGCGAGGAAAAAGAAAAATTTCCATTCGCTACAGGTGCCAAGAAATTACAGCTTGACAGTAACTTCGCAGCCCTTCGGTCCTCGCACTTAACAAAGGGGACCCAAAGTGCTTTCGCTTTGGAGTTTTCCCATGTAAAATCCGTTAAAGTCCTGGAACTGAAGCCCTTAGACCTTCTTAGTAAGGAACGTTCTATAAATACTTGTGAATTGACATTGAGAAGATTTTATATTTATCTAAGGTAAGATGCAGCCTAGTGAGGCCAACAATGTTTTGTTATAGAGGTCACATTATGCAGGTCCATACATACATACATACATAGCGTCACGCCTGTTTCTCGGTAGGTTAGGCAGAGACAACGGAGCTCCAAGTACCAAGATCCTGACACACCTCTGCCGCCTCTTCCACTCTCATAATGTTCTTCATCCATGCTCGTCGGTTACGGGTAGATACTATGCATTTGACCCTTTTTGAGCACATACGCGATCAGGTACGTGCGTCTAGGGCGACCATTCGCAACTCTTCCACTCACATTTGTTCCATAAATTTCTTTCATTAGTCTCCTATCATCCATTCTTCCAACGTGAGCGAACCACCGATATTGTACATCCTCAGCATTGTGTCGCTGGATCGATGGCCGTTAGACAAACATTGCATTCTCAGACTAGTGTATATTATGTCTAAATGTATTCTGAAGATAGGTTGTATTTGGTGGGTGTAGTCAGTGTATGCCTATAATAATGCAGGTCCAGTTCATTTAATTATTCAATTGGTATTGGGTAATGCGTTACGCTTGAAAGTCATTGTAATTTTTTATCCTTCCACCTAATCTCGAGTGCCCGCGGGGAAATTCGATATATAATGTTCGATATATATTTCTAATATACAGGGTGTTGAAACGGCGAGTACAAAAAGCAAATAAAGTTTTTCTCTAAAGTGTCTAGTTTCGAGATATGAATTTTTGAAATGTATGTTTTCGTCTAGTGTAATTTTACGCGTTGTTGCCGCTCCGCACCCTCCGCCTGCCGACCTCCAGTCCTGCACTCACAAAGCTAACCCCCGCCCCTCCCGCCAACAACTCCGTCCGAGGCGCTCACGCGTTCACGCCTCACGTCTCACCCGCTCTTCCCCCCTCCGCGCCGCCCCGTTTGTCATTAGATCATTTTTACACTAAAATAATCAATTAGTTTGTATGAAAACTGTAACTTTTTTACTCTTGATCCGAATAATCATTTCCTAAATTTAATGTACTCGCCGTTTTACACCCTGTATAAAGTTACAATTTCGTGTGTTAAAATTAGTATGAAGTAAGGATTGAGCCGTTCTCGAGGCAACACAGATTGAAATATTCCTTAATACTTAAATATTAAGAGTTGATAAATATCAAACGCCGGTATGTCCACCCCAGACCACATTTTGACATTTTTTCTATGAAATATAGAAAAGCTAATTCTGACCATTCCCGTACTATTCAAATTTAAATACGTCCTCATTATTGCTATGAAAACGTTGTCAAAAAACTCTGTTTCAATTCAGAAGCCAGTAGGTCCACATATACATTCATATCAAAATCCCATACGTCCAAACCAGCCAATCAACATAGAGCAGTCGGCCATTATGGCGGCCATTACTGTTAGAAGCGGAGGCGTGTTTGGTGTCAGTCTATGACAGTTCTGTATCAAAATCAAGTAAGTCCCGCTTTATATTTTTTCAAAACCCTATACGTCCACTGGTGTATTTCAAAACCTTGTATGTCCACACCCGATTTAAAGGTTTCAACGAGTTTTTCTATGATCACCTATTATTATATTGTGACAGAGACGTTATAATAACTAAACAACGTAAAATAAATCTAAACATTTAGGTTATACGGTCTATATTACACAAAACATGAAAATGCTTATTATCTCCTTTACACTTATCAAGGACATACTGGCGTTTGATATTTATCAACTAATTGTCTTGCCTACGAATTGAAAACGCAAAATTACTTCTACCTTTCGAACTTACAATGTCTGGTGGAACCGTTTTCGTTGGATACATTCGTTAGATCCAAAGATAGAATTATGTTGTACAAATAAATTTATAAGGTTTTGTATAAGCCCTTGTATGTATGGTTACATGTCAAAGAGTTATTCTTTCCTATCCATTTCAACCGGACTATATCTACCAAACAAACCATGTCAAATAGCGCAATCTCGTCCCAAAGGGTTGAGAGTTGAGATAACTCGATATAGCATTGAACGAGGGTCGATGGAGATTGTGTGGGTGGATAGTTCCCACGCAGATAGGCGGTAGGTAGCGAGCTACTGGACTGGAGTCTAAATATATCGTGTCGAACATGTAGGGCCAACATGCTACAGAATATACGAGTATGAAATACCCAGAAATGACATTGCCGCATAGCGTGCCTTGTTGCAAATATTTAGCTGCAATGCACTGCATTCGAAGAAGACAGAAGATAAACGCAAGTAAGTAAGTCCGACGGAGATAAACATCATTTGTAAATTAGCCTTTATGTACTCTCTATGTTATTTTAGCTTCTCGACAAGTTTATGGTCGTTGTAGGTATTTAATTCCATGCTACAGTGCCTAACGTACATTTTACAGTGCCTATTGTACATCGTCAGCATTGTTTCGCTTGATCGATGGCCGTTAGACAAACATTGCATACTAAGACTAGTGCATATGCCTAAATGTATACTGAAGATAGGTGATATTGGTGTTTAGTGCAGTCAGTTTATATATTCATTTATTTAACATGCGTACGAGTAGGTGACTAAATACATTTTTATATATAGGCAAAGTAGGTAAAATATACTATATATTTACACTTTCCGAAATACTCTCATTATGCTTGATACGAGGTTGCATCCGGTAAAACCACTCCGGAAGCAACCACCCCAGGTTTGTTGAGGGATGTCGAAAATGGCACTCGGCACCTGCGGGACTTGTAAACAATTACCCTTTATAACCCCCGGCGCAAAAGGAGGGGTGTTATAAGTTTGAAGCCTCCGTCTGTCTGTGTGTGTGTGTCTGGCTGTGGCATCGTAGTTCCTAAAAATTATTGTTTTTACTTTTTGAGGGAGTTTGATGTGTCGGGAGTTTTTTAAATTTGTAATTTAACTTTTATCTTATCTTTCACGTTTGTGAACAAGAATTCACAATTATTTTAACACCTGATTTATCTAAAAATGTGTTTGTCTTAAAAGAAGTAAGAGACGATGCGTTATTATGGAACAGAAAATGTGGTACCCAGCTACAACCTTCCTGACATGCAGATGCTGATGTAGGATGTTGTAAAAACTTCCCGAATGTATGCCAAGGGTCTTCGCAAAAGCTGCTTTTAGGGGTTCAAGTGTTCAACGCACGAATCTCCTGATAAATCAACCTTTAAAACGTTTTAAATCATCACATCACGCAAACCTGTTCTCTCTTGAGCCATCGTGTGTGACAAAAAAATAAAAATGGGCGCGAAATTATTTAAAAACAAGTTCAATCGTTTTGACGTGATGACGTCACGTCTTATAAATTGATGAACACCGGCTGCGCACACGAATAAGTGTCACGTTCCATCTGAGCCTGCGTGCAAGCGAGAGCGCGTAACAAGCGATAGAGAGGCACAATCGGTATAGTCAAAGTTACCATGGAAACGTCTTAAGAAGTAAAACTGTCAAAATCAGACAACAGAAGTTTATTGATGGCCAGTCACAAGATGATTAATCTTTCTACTGGAAATAGAATTACTGATCTTTGCTCTATGTACTACGATTATTCCACGTCATCACGTAAAACTATCGTCCGTAAACCGACTTTACAGACAATCATTTTTTTTGTCCTTTTGAACGTCACGGTGTTCCATTATCCAGTCCAAAAATATGCCTGCCAGTGATATAATAATATTACACTTTCCAATGACATCAACTTCAGCGTATCTAAAAAAATATTGAGTAACTTATGCATTCTAGCACAGATAACTGATATCTATGCATTCTATACCTTCAATAACTTTATGGTAATGATACTTTCTTTCCAGATAAAAAAAAATATATTTTTTTTATTACTTCATCATTACTTGATTACAAACATAGCTAAGAACCATCCCGATTAAACCAGCTTTCTTTAAAAAACAGCATCCAAATCGGTCCATCCGTTTCGGAGCTACGATACCACAGACAGACACACACATGGACACACGTTAAACTTATAACACCCGTCCGTTTGCTTCATACGTAACGTAGTGTGGGTGTTGTTCGTAGAGGAGTGAGAGGGCAACCCGTGCCGGCGGTGCTGCGCGAGGTCATGCTGCACCGGCTCGCCCGTCTGCTCTTCATCAGCTTCGACACTGACGCCAAGACGCCGGTCCGTATAGCACCTGGATGGATCAACTTTTTCTTGTTTTTGGTATCTGTATGAAAAAAGGATATTACCTTGATAAATTCACCTTATTTTAATAGTTACAGCAACTCTCAAGATAAGTAATTGATCAATAAGAAGGAAGCTGCACAAATAATGTTGAGTATTTTTTTTAAATATTGGTTACCCTGAGGACAACCAATGATACGTCATTGAGGACAACCCCTTTTTTCCATACAAAACTGGGGACAAAATTGTCCCCTGGGTCACCACTAAAAATTTGGTTAATTATAAATTTTTAATAGTTCTCTACTTTTTTTGAATTTTTTTATAAACTTAAGTATTTTATACTTATTGATTTCAACTAATAATAAATTGCAATTAACATTTTTTTTATTTGACTTTGCAACTGGTTTTTACGTTACAAGAAAAATTTTATCCACCCACCTCACCTCACCTCCGCCCGTACTCACCCGCCTCACCTCACCCGCATCTAACAACCGCATCACCTCATCTAACCTTACCTAGGTGGTAGGGTGTATCCCGCCCGGGTTGGTACCACCACACTGAATGAAACGTCGATCGAAACGGCGCTTTTTTTTTTATGGAGACTGACACGGTTGGCTACATCACCTACAACATCCGTGATGTCAGCCCATAACACCGGGTGAACTAGGTGCCATGTCAGTGCTTCCCTTCAATCGTGCCGGCTACACTGAACTGGACGGAAAATACAAACTATTTACATAGCCGTTTCGACCGACGTTTCATTCAGTGCGGTGGTACCAACCCGGGCGGGTTGAACTCTACCACGGAGTAAGGTAGGAAGGGACCTACAGTTTTACGTGGAATCCGAACCACGGTCAGCCTCCAACGGTCGAGCGGTCACCCATCCAAGTACTGACCGCGCCCAGCGTTGCTTAACAATCAATAGCAACAGTCGACTATCTGCACCACTGAGCTATCGAGGCTGAAATAGTTCGTGTTTTCCGTTCAGTTCAGTATAGCTGACATGAAATGAAGGGAAGCACTGACATGGCGCCTATAGTTCACCCGGTGTTATGGCCGACATCACGGATGTCGTTTCGACCGACCTTTCATTCAGTGCGGTGGTACCAACCCGGGCGGGTTAAACCCTACCACCTAGTAATATAAGAAGGGAGTCATATCCCTTAGTCGCCTTTTACGACATACACGGGGAGAGATGCAGTGGGACTATTCCTTTAAAGTACCCGCCCGACACGGTACAAACACGGTACACGTGAACCATTGACATTGCTAATGCGATGTTGTGTTCAAGATTGACTAGAACAAATTGCATTCTGCTAAATTATGTTCTTCTTCTGCATCCGCATCGTAACACATTGTAAAATATTTCACACACTGTCGGAAGCATAGAGAAATAATATACGTCTATGGTCGGAAGGAGTTCCCGAGTTTACTGTCTGTATGTAAACATACATACAGATAGACGTTCCCTTTTTATAAGAAGTAGAGAAGAGATTCGATAGATTACTTTTGGAAGAGAACAATCTACGAATGGCAAGTGCGTGTGGATGCAGCTTTTAACCAACCAAGGTGACCTCCATGGCAACTATCCGATCGTATGTAACATGTATCATACTGGCTTGGCTCAGAGCGAGGGTGGCGTGTCCGGCGGGGGTGCGACGGTGGCGGGGCTACAGGTGAACCCGCGCACGGGGTCGCGGCTCAAGGCGGAGGCGTGCGGGGGGTGCGCGGCGTGCGCGGGCGCACACGGCGGCGTCGCCGCGTCCGGCTCGCCGCGCTTCACTAGGCACAATGACAATCATCATGTTACAGGTGAAACACTTGCTTACGGTTAAGTATACTCTGTATTACCCATCCGAATACCAATCTATACATATCTATACATATAATAAAATCGTAGAGGTAAGAAAGTCTGTACATTGAATGTATTCGGAAAAAAACTAACCAGGGTGGCTTAAAATGAGATACTGAACATGTTAGAACAGTTTTTAAAATTTTTGTTTGTTTGTTTGTTTGTTTGTTTGTCTGTACGCGCATCACGCAAAAACCACTGAACGGAATTAGACGAAACTTTGTATAGTGGCAGTTTATATGCCGGGTTAACATAATACGTAAAAAAAATTAACAAAAATAAAAAAAAATTAACAATTATAAACATTATTGCGCGTTTAAAATCACGTAGTCCAAAGTAAAGGTAAAAACAATTTTAAATGTCATGTTGACAACGGAGAACTGTCATCTCGACGTGAGCTGGCCGGTGACAAATTGTTTGATAAATAAAAATAATAATTGAAAGTCGAAGTTATGTCGCTGTCATTGGTGCAATAAAATTTATATATCTGTTGCCCGCGGCTTCGCTCGCGTGAAATTCGTATTTAAAAAAAAGAAAGTAAGTAACTAAAGGCGGGCCCGAAGGCGGATCTGCGCTCATGTAAACGATATTCTTTCTCGATGAAAGTAACTAAGGGCGAGGCGAAAGGCGGAGCTGATTTCAGGAAGAAGAAAAACATTCTTGAAGAAAATAAGTAACTAAGGGCGAGGCCGAAGGCCGAGCTCTATTCTGGAAGACCATAAACCTTCTCGAAGAAAGTAAGTAACTATGGGCGAGGCCGCAGGCCGAGCTGCGTTCAGGAAGAAGCTAAACCATCTTGAAGAAAGTAAGTAACTAAGGCGAGGTCGAAGGCCGAGCTACGTTCGGATAATTGAAAAACCATCTCGAAGAAATCAAGTAACTAAGGGCGAGGCCGAAGGCCGAGCTGCGTTCAGGAAGAAGCTAAACCATCTTGAAGAAAGTAAGCAACTAAGGCGAGGCCGAAGGCCGAGCTACGTTCTGACAAATGATAAACCATCTCGAAGAAAGCAAGTAACTAAGGGCGAGGCCGAAGGCCGAGCTGCGTTCAGGAAGAAGCTAAACCATCTCGAATAAAGTTAATTAATATTAAGATTGAGTTAATTTAATTTAAATTTTATTATAAAGTCCACGCTTCTAACCTCAGCTTCTAACGGCAAATATACCGTGCATCCTAGAACCTCGCGGTTATTCCCGGCTGGATGGCAAGAGGCCCGATGCTAGAGACCTTAGTGCCATAAACTAAGGGTAGTTCTTTGATGTGGGACGCCACTTTTGTTCTCACATTGGCTCCAAGTCACGTTAGGACATCTTCAAGAGCGGCTGGCGCGGCCGAGGCTGGGGCGGAGAGCCTCCAACGCAGCAAATATAGAAATATAATTCAAGATTTCGAATTTGTTGCGTTTGCGGTTGAAACCCTCGGTCCGTGGAGCAGTGAAGCCAAAAGAGGCTTGAGCTGGTTGACGCAACTGGTGTCCCGTCATCAAGGGCTTATGTACTTCATTCAAAGGGTAAGCCTTGCCATCCAGCGGGGTAATGCCGCAAGTGCTCTAAGAACATTTGAAAATGCCCGTTTTGATAGTTATTTTAATGTTTGTTTAGGTAGGTTTAATTCTTTAGTTATTAATATTACTTTTTTATAAACGATAGTAAACGATATTATATTCTATCGAAGAAAGGAAGTCTTTAAGGGCGAGGCCCGAAGGCGGAAGAGGGTTTTTGGTTTACCTGAACGGAGCTCGGCCTTCGGCCTCGCACTTAGTTCCTTCCTTTCTTCCAGAAGGTTTGTCGTCTTCCTGAACGCAGCTCGGCCTTCGGCGTCGCCCTTACTTACTTCCTTTATTTGAGAAAGGTTTATCGTTTACCTGAAAGCAGCTCGGCCTTCGGCCTCGCCCTTAGTTAGTTACTTTCTTTAAGAAGGTTTATCGATTACCTGAACGCAGGTCGGCCTTCGGCCTCGCCCTTAGTTACTTACATTCTTCTTTGGAATACGAATTTCACGCGAGCGGAGCCGCGGGTTCAGCTAGTATATAATATACACCCAAATGTTTCCAAATAAGCTCCAAGTAGGCTCCAAATAAAAAGCGGTCAAGTTGATGTTGTTTTGGTTTGGGGTTGGCTCTAGGCCTGCAAACTTATCCCGCTTGGTTGGGGACCTTCGTGCAAAACCCCGCAGTCTCCAGCTACCCCAGCCAGCCTATGTCTTCCATGAAAGCCACAAGTCGACCGGGGTGTCTGCAGGCCGCTTATCCCTTAGTCGTCTTTTACGACATGCACGGGGAGAGATGCAGTGGGACTATTCTTATTAAGTAACGACCCCACACAGTACTCAGCGGTCAAGTGCGAGTCTAACTAATCTTTTTGGCGCACTAATATAAAAACAACATTATTTCATTTGTAATACGTTTTGTAATTTTAATAAAATGTTTAATACATTTTGAAAATGTCTGATAGTTTATGCAAAATTACCTACATATATTCTCTAATTTCGTAATAAACCAAATTTCAACTTGATACGATCAACCGTTTAGAAATTATGCTTATGAGCCTGTAACAAACGAACAGACGCACGGACGCATAAGCCACAGCATTAGATTCCGGTTGCGGCTGAAAAAATTGAAAAAATTGCTTCTGAAAATCTGAGCTGAAATCGATGGAAACCTATCAACTTAATTTTATTATTTTAAATTTTTTGTCCAACCCTACCATAAGAAAGCGTTGTCACGCACGAATATGTTCTAAAAGTGGTATTTTATTATAAACTACCAGTTTTCAACTAAAAATAGTAGCCTGGAAACACATGGGTGACCTCTGGAAATATTAGTCGGCTACTGAATGGAATATTTAAACTATAGACAGAAGGGAAAAAGTATTTTTATATCCTCGCAAAAAATGGCAACTAAGTTGAAAACTTTGAAAACGCCCTAAAGTGGAAAGTTTGACCATGAATATCAGGAAACTTTGTAGGAAAGTATTTAAAAAGAATTTCTTGGTGCCTGTACAATGGATATTATAGCTTTCATTTAAGCCAGTTTTCAAGTCGTTCTCCTGGCCTGCTTTCGGAGAAAAGTTTTTTTACAACTTTATGTAAAGGAAGGCTACCTAGATTGTATGTATATATGTATGTATGCTGAGTATGTATGTATAAGTCTTTATTATTCCATAAATCGATTGGGGTACACTCTATATATATTATATTAATAACCTTTAGGCATAGCATACCCTACCAGTTCTCTCTATAAATGATAATTTTTATTCCCTTTCTATTCTTTCTAAAATCTATTCGCATGTAATTCGGCTTCCCTCCTCATAAAATACAAACAATATCTACATAAAAAGTTTCCTATTCGCTTCCTGTAAATAGTCATGTAAATAGATTACATAAGGGTGACTATATAAAAAAAATCTTTTACGCGAAAATCTAGCTTAACTTGCGCCCCAAACACCCAAAGGTGGCGCGCCCCCGCGCCCGTGCCGCCGCGCCGCCCCGCCTCGCGCCGCTTCCTTGTTCCCGTAAATATGAGTCACTCAGCATAAAATTACAAAAAGTAATGCATCTAGATTTTACACGAGCAGATATAAAGTGAAGAATGACGCTTTAAAAGACGTTCCATTAATTAATTTCTCCGTACAATTCAAGTCTCTGCATTGTGAAGGTCTCGCAATCTTCTGAAATGGCCCTATTATTTAAATTTACTTCAACTGGCAACTTCCTCGGATATCTACTCGCTTTGACGCAGGTTCAACTGAATTTTAAGTATATATAATGTAATACAGCACCTGTTCAAGTTCCTATCCACTTCATAAGTAAATAATATGGATATCAGTGGTTTTCTCAACCCCACTTCAGGACGAAACCCCCTGCATAAATTAGTTACCTATTTCATTACACATTTCTATTATTGTAATTTGGTTATTATCTTATCCGAATAAAAAAGAAAACTACATTGTGTAATTTACTGACATCATGAAGTCAGCAGGAGATGGAAGAAGGAGGAGAAGAAAAACTACCCTAGCTCTACGGTTTCTAAACTTCTTTCCTCATAATCAGTCGCTCTCATATATATTACATTTCAACCTTGTCATGTAAACTATATTACCTGTGCTATTACCGCACGTGCTCTAAGAATTATGCAGTAAGGTAATTTGTGAGAGTGACAAGGTTCTAGATGTATTATTTCATGCTTTTAATCCGGCGACGGTACGTGAGAAGACTGAAGGGGACTCCAAGTCAATAATAACTCCTAGTTCCACTAACGATCGTAGAAACGTGCTCGACAATACTCGATCTGCGGAGTATTTTCGTGGAAAGTTTCGCATCGCAGGTGCGCTCAACGGTAGCGGGGCAACTAGCAGGCAGGCAGGGGATGAGCATGCAAGCAAGGCAGGCGGTATGAAATGTTATAGAGCGTCGTACTTATATGGTTGGTATGAAGGTTCTTGAGAATAGTTTGTTCACCATCTAGCAAAAGATTGCGGTATCTGCCATCACAATTTTTTTTAATTCTAGGTACTTAATTTTACCGTCATTATTTTTAGTAAGGTGTTTGACTGTTACTTTCATCTAATTGAATATAGGGAAACAAATTGCTTTACAATATTCGGTATGAAGAAAGTAATCATTTGTGTCAAACAAACAAAATGCGATTTTGCGTTTGAGTTTCTTAAAAAAATTAAGGTCAAAATCATACGAAGTTGGGAGTGAATTATGGAGGCGATCGTGAGCACCTGACAAGTTGTACAAGTTCCGCTTCAACTCCAGCCGACTTGAGAAAACTTCGATGCGTAATGAAAAAACAAATTGGCTAGCACACACACTTTTTTTCGGTCTTCGAATGAATATCAATGATTTCGTTTTCAATCTATATTTGAAAAAGGAACTATAGGAAATTGGAAGTATGTACTTACATACTTGCTTCATATCTCCAAACATTACATAAAATAAATTGTATTTAAAACTGAAAGACAAACGTCTGTCAACATTAATTGTAGGTTTGGATAGTAAATTACGAAAGAATGGTTCTGTCTGTCCCCCACATGAAAACTAACGAAACTTATTTACGGACGATACCTAAATGATGTCCAGTTGAAGAGAGTGCATCAGGTAGATGCCTGGTATTGGCGGCCGAGGAGGATTTTGTTGAAAGCGCGACATGTGGCGCCGAGCCACCGTGGACATTCGGCTATAATATACTTACCTATATAACGGAATGTCCATGGTTGTCTAACGACACCCATCCATGATATAAGTACACAATAAAATTCACTGTAAGCTGAAAGAATATTCCACCAAAATTACACTCCATCGTTACGAAAGTGCCCGATGAGCAAGTTGCCAAAGTTGAAAAATGCGAATATGGAAACCTTTTGATATAGTCAGAAACTTTAACCCACTGCGATTAAGTTTAAAATATGGCTTAGAGCTTTCGAAAAGTACTCTGAAGAAAATATTGAGTTTGCAAAGCGGAAAGATATGAGTACCTAGCTGTAGGTTCGTAATCAAATTGCAGCGCGTTCCATTCCCGGACCCACGACGACCTCGCCAGCGCTTCGCCTGCGAGAGGAAGATTAAAAAACTGGCCGTTCTCGATCAACATCCACTCCGCTCCGTCCGCGAACACGACATATTATTATCTTGCGGCTTGCCGTCAATCGCGAGGCGGAGTGCGCCTCGCGGTGCATCGCTACAATTTATCATCATCTGCTGAACATTCTGTCGATGGGACCGATAAGTAAGCGAATAAAAAGATGAACCGACTGAATTGATGTCTGAATTTTCACCGCCAATTGGATAAATGGTCCGCCACCGCGAGCGTACATAAATAACGGTTTGCATTAAAAGTCTCGGCTTTGAGCAATCCGAGAGTGCACAGGGCGAATATAGAATGAAAAGAGAAATAAATTGAAGTGGTCAGAAAGCGTTCGCCAAATAAGGGGCCCTTTCAGTTTCCGCTTCCGCTCGAAATAAAAGTAGTTTGAACAATAATTCCGAGAGGTGGGCTCGCGAAATTGTCGAAAATCAAATATATTTTCTTTTCCAATTTTTCTCTCCGTTTCGTCTCAGTGGATCTTATGAAAATCAAACGAGAGTCGGATCACGTCTCCGATTTGTTGACATGTGGTTGCCCCGACGTCGATGTCGCCTCCGCGCCGCCACCGCGCCGCCCCGGGCCTACACAGCCTGGGGAGGAGTTGCTTGGTCGCAATCGCTCCGTTCATGAGCTCTGCTCGAGATAACAACTCCAGCTAGATTACTAGTTTGCCCGTCCGCCTCCTCCCACCCTCCATTCTTTCTCATTTTTGTATTATTTTTTCTTTTGTGGCTATTGTTAACTCTGTGCATCGAAACATTACTCTGG
This sequence comes from Nematopogon swammerdamellus, assembly GCA_946902875.1. Classification (NCBI taxonomy): domain Eukaryota; kingdom Metazoa; phylum Arthropoda; class Insecta; order Lepidoptera; family Adelidae; genus Nematopogon; species Nematopogon swammerdamellus. Next base: position 8,438,001 of record OX336333.1, read on the forward strand.
CTGGAAATTCTGTGAAGTCTACACCCGTGATGCCTACTAACAGAAACACAAGTGTGTAGGTATAATCTCATTTGAATATTTATTTTAACTAACAGCACAGCCCACCAGGGCGAGGCATACTTTTTGAATTAACTCACTGTCAACTTTTCTTTCGTATAATGGTCTATTGAAATACGTCTGTAATACTGCAATTAGATGATGAGAGAAGTAATACACATATGTAGAGAGGGAAGTAATAATATATGAAAAATGTTAAATACGCACCTACTAGTACTTAGGAAACACTTACCCTCCTCTCTCAGTTCTTACCATTGGCGTATATAGAGGGGGGCCGGGTGGGACGTGCCCACCCCAGAAGTGTCTCGTGCCCACCCCAGGATGTTGGGATGCCAACCCAAAAATCTAGGGTGGGCACTTAAATAATTTCAAACAAAATATTATGAAAATATTATAACGACATGCAAGAGTATCAGGTATTTGAATTCCGCACCACAATCCAATGCAATGCTTCGGCTTCATCGGCCATCGCTTTTCGGGGGCCAGGCCTACACTGGAAAATAACCCTAGATACGCCAATGGCTCTTACCTCCTTCCTGGTCCTAGAGCACCCTCTTATGCAGTCGAGCTGAGTTTTGTGCAACCGCTCTCTGTGCTGGCCGGTCGTTTGTTTCCTCTCGTAAAAATGTCAAAGCGCTTTATGTGCTTGTCGTACAATTTATTCAAAATCCAGCTCGTCGGGTGCGGGCGGGCGCCGACACCCAAGCCGGCGAGCTCTACCAAAAGTAAATTCGTGCAGTCATGTACGTACCCACCCGTCAGTAAATAATGTACACAGAGCTTTAGAAAGAAACAATTCCGTTGTAGATGCGACAGGTGAATAGAGACGTGCGAGTTCGCGCGACAGTCTGTCTCTCCCTTTAAAGTTCGATGTTCATTATTTACTGCCGGGCACTGTATATACGTACATTTTCCAAGGTATCAAACAAAAAAAATCTATTTCCCCTCTCCTCCCCTCCTCACCCCTCCATCTCCTCCGCAGTATGGGGCCGAAAGCAGTCGGAGATTCCATGGGTTCCAATCGAAACCCGATTTGCTATTACATTGACTTTAATCCGTGTATTAATAAATGTACCGTGTGGGGTCGATACTTAAAAAGAATAGCCCCACTGCATCTCTCCCCGTCGCATGTCGTAAAAGTCGACTAAGGGATAAGAAAATCCGTCAGCCTCGGTAGCTCAGTGGCGCGGTTGGTTAGTCAACTGTTATTAAGCAACGCTGAGCGCGGTCAGTGATTGGATGGGTGACCGCTCGACCGTTGGAGGCTGACCGTGGTTCGGATTCCACGTTAAACTGTAGGTCCCTTCCCTTCTTACCTTACTAGGTGGTAGGGTTTATCCCGGCCGGGTTGGTACCACCGCACTGAACGAAACGTCGGTCGAAACGGCTATGTAAATAGTTCGTGTTTTCCGTCCAGTTTAGTGTAGCCGACATGAAATGAAGGGAAGCACTGACATGGCACCTAGTTCACCCCGTGTTATGGGCTGACATCACGGATGTTGTAGGTGATGTAGCCAACCGTGTCAGGTTCCATTAAAAAAAAAAAAAATCCGCGGTCACAGCTATCGAATAACAAAAGGAGAAATAATTTCACTCCTGACGAATCTTTTCGTTACCTGGGAGCCTTATAACTTAGCAAATACATGACCAAGGCAGTGGCTTGGCAGATTGTGGTTATAATTTTTGGATAAAATAATATTTAAATACTTACCTATAATATAATGTACGTACATACATGGTAACCGACGAGCATGCATGAAGAACATTAGGAGAGTGGAAGAGGCGGCAGAGGTGTGTCAGGATCGTGGCACGTGGAGATCCGTTGTCTCTGCCTACCCCATCGGGAAACAGGCGTGACGCTATGTATGTATGTATGTATAAAATAATATTTATCTGCATTGTTCTAGTTACGCAGTCCATTAACATGCAAGGATACGGGAATTATCCGCTCAGATAGATTCAATCAACCGGAATATTATGATTAAATTTACGTAGCGGGATATAACCAACGTCAGCGACCGTCCGTGCAATGAATTTGCTAATCGTGTACACGGAGGTTATAATTATGGTATATATACTCGTATTATATATACCATAATTATAGCCGATTATAATAGTATATTTTTAAATATATACTATACGAGAACTATATTTAGATAGAAATGGTTCGTTTCGTTACATTTCCGCATACATACCTACACAATAATGTACGTACATTATACAATATAGGTAGGTAAGTATTTAAATATTACACCACTGAATACACATTCATTACAAAATTACTGTTCTCTTACAAAATTATTAATACTTGATTATAGAATATTACTGTCTCTCCCACACTCTAGTATGTACCTACTTATTACATACATAGATAGATACAGAGATCAGAGGGTTCCCAGTCAGTTTGCCAATGAGTGGTTGAGTACCTATTCGAAAAATTTACGTGCATAATTTATTCATCACTCCGGTGGAGGAAACGCAGTGACGAAAAATTTTGCATTTTGCATTATCTTTCTGCATAACACTTATATGAAGTTACCAAACCGGTAGGTATCGCTTTTCTGAATTTCTTTTTCCTTTATTTCTTAATTTACAATAATTTCCTTCAATGTCTACCTTCGATTCGTTGGCATACCTTGTCCAAATTAAAACATATTTCGTGCCTAATCATCTACTACATTACGCACTACATTTTACATACTGACCCGTTCATCCACATAAATCTCAAAGACTAACAACAAAGTTGAATAAGGCGACTGACTGGGGCCGCATTTACTAAACCTAATTGAGGCTTAGGGAAGGGCGGCGGCGCGCCTTCCCGAAAATAGTAGTAGGTATCTTCAATCTCTCCAATTCAATTCAAATTCAATCTCCTAAAACGGCAGTCGGCACACTCTTACCTTTATTATGTCGTGCCATGTACTATGGGGCTGATATAGCAACGCGGGATCGCTAAAGCGCTAAGCATTAGTTAAGAAAATTGATCAAAGAACATCTTCCGATTCTCAATAACAACACAGATACAAAAGGCCTAATCCCAACCACACCACCCATAACATTCAAACAAAATAGAAATTTGCGTTCTATCCTCTCTAAAACCAAACCGCAGTCTCCACCAGCCACAAACTCCTCACCATCCGGCACCTCACCTTGCAATCATCCTCGCTGCAAAACATGTCCACTCATCATTACAGCATCCATAATCCAACTCACAAACGCACATCATCGACTGTACGCCCAACCATACTCCACTTGCAAAACATCAAACTGCGTCTGTAGAATGCAAACATTGCCCATCATACTACATCGGCGAAACAATCAACCCCGTTCATATCAGGCTTAATCAATCACCGCTTTACAGTCAACTCGCTCGCTTATTCCTCATTACCTGTACCAGCACACGCCAGTTCACAACAACTGACATTTAACAACTGCTTCCACGTCCGTATCATAAAATCATTCTCACCTCCCCTCCCTGAAATAGAGTTGCGTACCCATGAAACTTCATACATATGGATACTTGGCTCATACCATTCACCAGGCCTCAACGTCATTCACTAAATTAAACCATCTCACCTGGCCACACATACATCACCAGTACTATTATACCTATTATACATTACACATCTCATAACTCATATTAATTTACGTTCATCCACTCACCATGCATCCCTAGAACCATCATTTGCTTTTTATTTCTTTATAAAAAAAAAATTAAAAAAAGAAGAAAATATTTAAAAAACATATCTATAAAATCATTATTTTTCACTTGACTGAAGACACAGCTGAAGACGCCACCGACGACATCGGGGCGAAATATTTCAATAAATGTGCTTTTTTATTGTTATTAATAAAATATGTGTACTTACATCAAAAATAAACATGATTTAAAAATACTATTCAGTTTGTGTATTTTTCAGATATTTTATTTGTAAAAAAATTCACTGACGCACAAAAGCACACATCGAACTTTTATTATGTCTTTCAAGGAAGCCATAACATGTAGTGGTGCCAAAGAGATAAAAAAATTAATGTCTTTGAGTGGTGCCTAAATCTTAAAATGTTACCTACATACATCTACTGCCAACCATTCTATGTAGAATCATAGGTATTCGAAGCCCCTTTCGTATTCTTATCCCTCTTTACATATAGAAAATCCGTTGAATGAAACTTCCTTTCGGTAAGTGTGATGTTTAGAATAAGTTTGAGCGAAGTAAGCATTTCGCTTCGCCTGCCTGGCGTACGAAATAAGTTTTTACTCGTGATATTTTTATGACAGCTATTTCATTTACTCGCAGTCCTATTGGGCAGTAAAGTATTATTTTAATATTTAAAAATATTTTAATCGCTCTTACAAAATCAATTAAAGTTTGAAACTCACGTAAAAGAGCCAACTGGCAGAGTAATTAATAGTGTTAGAATAAAAAGCGGCCGTCTGGATGATTATCTAACTCTACTTTCATCCAAGGTCAGTCTTGCTCCAGCGATCGCCATCTTCTTTCACGACGAATGTTAGTCAGATCATTAGGCAATTTGAAGAGAACATCCAGATTATAAAATGCTTACCATAAATTTTGTAGTCATTACTCACGTCGTGCCGGACTTATTTTAGGTTCCGTATCCGGAACGGGACCCTATTACTAAGCCTACGCCGTCTGTCTGTCTGTCCGTCCGTCTGTCTGTCTGTCTGTCCGAGGGCTGTATCTCTTGAACCGTAATAGGTAGCCCGTTGAAATTTTCACAGATTATGTGTTATTATGTCCGATATAACAACAAATAATAAAAATGAGAAAACGTAAAAAATTTACGGAGGTCCCCATAGAAGAAACCAAAAAAGTGTATGCCCGCGCGACATCTTCGGAATAGAGGGTGAAGCATTTTAACTAATCATGACATTTAACTGATATGAAGCATTTCATAACATGCCATCTAGATGGCGTGAGTGGCGCTAGTCATGACATGGCGATGGCGATACGGAACCCTCGGTGCGCGAGTTCGACTCGCACTTGGCCGGTTTTTATATACCTATGGAGGAAGTTAATAATACTGATAATAACACTAGCCGTGGTGCGCGCGCCGCCGCCGTCCCATACCACACTGCCCAGTGCCCATACATATACCATACTGATATGTAGGTTATGTGCTCCTTGTTTTCGATGCTGATGGTGCATGCGCAGGCGGCGGTGTGGGTGCGCCGGAGCCGAGCGCGGGGGTGGCGGCGGCGGGCGCGGGAGGGTGCGGGCGCTGCTCGTGCTGTTGTTGCTGCGGCGTGCTGCGCGACGCGGCCGCGCGCCACGAGCAGCGCGTCGCCGCCAGCGAGCGGCTAGAGCGCGCCAACCTTGAGTGGAAACAGGTCGGTACAATCTTCTAATCTGCCGCACCATTCATAAAATTTCAAATTAGACATACTCGTAGGTAACATTCAGTTTTTTAGGGTTCCGTAGTCAACAAGGAACCCTTATAGTTTCGCCATGTCCGTCCGTCTGTCTGTCCGCGGCTTAGCTCAGAGACCGAAAGAGAAGAGAAAGAGAACTAGAAAGTTGTAAGTTGGTATGGGTATACATATTAATAACGCCGTCAAAGTGGTAAAATAAAAATTTTTAGAATTCTTTTTTTTAGGCTACCAACCTACACGTAAAGTGGGGATGATTTTTTTTTTTCACGTCTACCCCATCGTGTCGTTGGATAGGTCTTTAGAAAATATTGCGCGTTTGTGAAAAGCATTTTTCGATTAAGGGATCCGTTTGCGAATTATTAAGCTTTTAAGTGCTAATTTTTGTTAGAGTCAAGTGTCCCCACCCCCTGCCAGCTAAACGGTTGTTATTAGATATGTGAAAAAATTCACAGCAGTAGTATATATATCGAAAATATAAGGAAAACTATCGCAGCTAAGTAGGCTGTACTGTACAGGTTGACGAGTAATAGTCGACCAACTTATAAAATGTACGGACGACATCCATCATTTCACTGTTGATTATATTAGCAGCATTGACTGTTGAGCCGACTTGAGCCCCAAAGCTGGTTCTTTGGTATGAAACTCTGTACAAAGGAGTCGCGTTGCCAATTGTTACATTTTCCTATCTATTATTGTTCTGATTTTTTCTGGAAATCAGCGAAGTCCGACTAGACGTTTATCAGCATAATGATGATTTTCATACTTGCTAATGTATACTCGATTTATTGAATCCGATAATTTGAATTCAATTCGTTTGCACTCGCGTAATTCATATTCTCCCTTAGTCGCGAACTTTTGTCATCCCGCAGGGGCTACGAGGCTCCGTGGAATTTTATACTCTGATTAGATTCAGATTTAAGATTTACAGAATTGAAAAAAAAAATCCTTTAAACTTGGACATCAATGGCGCAGGTTGCAGTGGTGGCGGACCGCGCGCTGTTAGCCGTGTTCGTGCTGGTGACGCTGGCTGCTACAGGGGCCATCCTCCTGCCCCAGTCCAAGTACCTCTACGTGGAGAACACCACCATCCCTCCGTAGGCACCCGGCGGGGCATGGGTCCTGCCACCATGACCCCGAGATTGACAATGAATGAACATATTAATTTGACAGATGTGCTGTTTTGTGCCAAAATCGTGTGTAAATCGAGCGTACCCTTCGAGGAAAAAAATTACCTATTTAATATTAATTAGTTTGATGTTCAAAGAATCTTCGCCGCAAGATGGCCAAAAAACCCAAAGAAGACAGAGCTGTATTAATATATCTACCATTTCATATTAAGTATACCTACAATTCAGATGGTGACCGTCAGTAAGTCGTTTGTTTGTTAAGCGCGTCACGGACGACGAAGATAATACAATATATCTTATCTTAGAGCATATTTCACAATATTACTCACCATACAATCCTTTGAACCATCAGACACGACGAAAATAATATATATTTGATCTCACAGTATCGATATTAATCAATATCGAAAGGCACCAAGCGATTTATGGAAAATATATATTATTATAATATGCGTGTGGCACCTGTCGTCCATAATTAAATGACGGAATCCTCTTTCCTCATTCAGAGGTGACAGAGAAGGCAGGAGACAAAGCAAGCGAGATGCAGTTTCCTTTTTAGCAAAGCAGATGGAATCACCTCAACCAACAGGTACGCAAAAATGCACCACAAAATAACGTAGAAGCGAATTTCGAGCAAATCATTTTTATTTTGATTACCATGAAAACTTTAAACTTTATAAATGTCTTTGATGCGAGTTCACTAAAGAATATAAAATTTAGAGACAAATTATAAAAATAAAACATGCATTCTTTATCGAGTATTATAATGGATTGTTGAGGTGAATACCGCGAAAATATTGGTAGGTATGTTTGGTTTTTCTATCCAGCTAAGTTTGAAAAATGTGCTGTTTTAACTTTAATGTTCACTACAGATGATCCTATAGGTTTCATAAAGTATGTGATACATAAAGATACTTTAAGAGGCTACTCCCCGGGACACAGAACACCAACCCGGGTCATCTGTACTTTCGAATTGATGCACACCTGTGAAAAGTTATAAATAAATAAGTATAGGTTATGTTCTAGGTTTTCAATCTACAGGATTATCTTTAGGTTCAAAAGGTTGAAACAGCAAGTTTTTTAACTTCGCTCGATAGAAAAAAAAATCCCAATATTCCTCTATTTTTACAGCAATTTCTATTGTAAAAATATAAAGAATTAATTTACATTTTTTATAATATTTTTCCAAATACAATTTTATATTCTTTAGTGAACCATAATTTTAAAAAGTCACAAAGCTGAAATGTTTCATACTTATTAAAATAAAAAAGATTTGCGCGTTATTCGCCTTCGCTTTTTTTATCGTAAGCGCCTTGTAGCGAATTCCATCCCGCTCTAGTAAAGAGGAAACTGCCTCGCGCCCGCTTTGTCTCGCGACGCTCCCCACGCCGCTGAGCCATAGCCGTCTCTATTTTGAGCGCATGATGCCATATTCTGTGGCATGCATGGATGAAACAGGCTTAACATTTCATCTTAGAGTATGATATGATGAGTTAAAATATTACAGTATCTTCATCGTGTTTGACGCGCTTTACGCTCGCTCACTGCATCTATGTCATTTGTTACCGTGACTTTTCATGTGATATAGGGTATAGCTGACATCGTCGCGCACGCAAGTGACAGGATTATATTGTAGAGTTATACAATTCTTATTTCATCAAATCTAAGTGTACTTATACACTTTCCAATCGAAGAAACTTGTTTGCTTAGTTTGAAGTTCAAGTACCTATGCTGTCCAACTAGACGAATTTTTCAAAAGTCAATAATATTCAGCTCTTAGGAAGTTCTTTTTATATCTTGTAAATAACTTCCCTTATATTTCAACAGTAATTATAGGTATTCACAATAAGCTAAACTAAATGTTTTATATCTGGTATAGATGATAGCTGTGCTCTAGATGAAAGTCTTTTTAGTTCATTTAAGATGAAACCACAACTCATTTTGATTATGATAATAAATTTTCATTGTATTTTTTTATTCGATGAATATATTTTTGATTATTCGTCCGTTTCATCATCATACTTATGTAGGTACGTGCACCTTACCAGAAGATGCTCAAGTTAATCTGTGCTCAAGTGCTTGAGACTATGTTTTTACGTGGGACACACTGAAAGTTTCCGGAATTAATAAGAATAAAATACTATTAAAGGTCAAAAATGAATTTATTGTTTCTCAAAATATTCTCCCTTTGCGTAAATGCACTTTTTCATACGATTAAACCAATTTTGAAAACTTTTGTGCCACTCCTCCGTGGTGACCTCAGAAACGTGTTTTTCATATTCTTCGACAGCCTCTTCTGGTGATGAAAATCGTTGACCGCGTAATTGGTTCTTAATTTTTGGGAACAGAAAAAAGTCACAAGGTGCCGTCACCTGTTACTATGTCCCACACCAAATTTGAGGCGCCTTTGTTGAATCTGGTAAGCATGGCATTGCACCAAGTGACGCGGTGCGTTTTTTGAGCCTCGGTCAAATTGTGTGGGATCCACCGCGAGCACAGCTTTCTCACACCCAAATGTTTGTGTAGGATTGATTGTATTTGACTCATGCCTATGTCTAAGGATGCCCGAATCTCATGGTAGGTCACATGCCTGTCTGTTTCGACCATACAGCGCACAGCATCGATGTTTTTGTTGTTCACAGCGGTGAACGGGCGACCATCCCGAGATTCGTCACTGAGATTGACACGACCGCGCTTGAATTCTGCAAACCAGCAATAAATAGTCGTCTTGCATGGTGCTTCATCGCCAAAAGCAGATTGAAGCCGAGCGAGGCTCTGATGAGCTGTAAAATTACACTTAAAATCGTAGAAAATCATACCACGAAAATTTTCCCGGGTTAAATTTATGTTATGTAGACACAAAGAGATTTTATGTATAGAGTGAGCACTACGAAGAAAGAATACAGAGAAATGACGGCCAATAACTGAGGTATGAGGTAAGGTAGCGGGGTGGCGGAACGCTGAGCCGCGCGGGGCGGGAAGCGAGCGGGAGAGGGGCTAGCTAGCGAGCGACTAGCGGCTAGCGGCCCGGCCGGCCCGGCCGGTCAGTCAACACGTGCATTGGAATACGTAGGGTTGTCACTTAGTCTACCAAAAATATATTTTTCGATTTATTATTTTACGAGTAGGTATTATGGTTAATTGTGCCCGTAGTCTAGTGGTAACGCTTCTCAATGCAGAAGTTGCGGGTTCAAATCCCGGGCACTAACTAATGTACTTATTTATTTCCTTGATAAAGATTGATATACGTGCATTTCATAACGAATAGGTACGATCGCTCCGGTGAAGAAAAATAAAGTTAGGTAACTAGTGCACACTGGTCTATGAAAGGTATTTTTGTGTAAACTGCTTCTGATTTCCACTGGTCACCATGTACGAGTAATCGAACCGGATATAACAAATTGTGACAAGTTCGAGTGCAATATGACTGCCATAAGAATACTCAATAAACAATAAAACAACAACAATAAAAACAATACCTCCTACGTTAGTGAGCAGAGTCCGTGCCTAGCAGTGGGACGTTTTAAAGGATTATAGAAGAAAACAGATAGTGAATTTCATCGAAAAAAACGTTTTTATGTATTTAAACTTAAAATACAGAACTATAATAACTTGAAATACATACCTAAACTTATATGGGTTTTTAAATTACCGTGGTTATTTGACATTTTAAGAAGTAACAACGGCTTTACTCACTATCGAAATACGAGCTGTGTGGCTCGACATTTCGGCCAGAGTGCTCATGATGATGGGCCATACGTTTGGCCCGAAACGTCGAGCCACACAGCTCATATTTCGACCGCGAGTAAAGCCGTTTTGTATTCTTATAATACCTACACTTAATAACTAGAATAATATCTAAAAAACTAAACTTAATAATAAAGAATTTATAACTGCGGTCTTGGCCTTGGACTAAACTTAAAATCTCCAAACCAAACATACATAAAATAAAGAGTGCAGCATTTATAAAAAAATATATATATATATATATATAACTAAAAAAACCATTAGGTATACTTTGGACTACACACACAAACACAACTAAAATAACTCTTCCTCCGTACTTAAACAAAATAATTTAAATTTCACTTTACACAAATTTAAATTTTCACTTTCCCTTAAACAATGTATCATCTTGGACTATTTTTATCCATCTTTCTCGTATTGATCCCTTAGAAGGATGTGGAAACCTTGTAAAAAAATTTTTTTCTTGAAAATTTCTCAATTACTTACTAATTAAAAAAAAAAAAGAGAATAGCGACACCCCTAATTAGCGGTCAATTCACTCTCATATTTTAACGTGGTTTAATACATATTTATTTACTTTCATACATGATATCCCAGAACTCTATTTCTAATCATTCATATGTGGCAGCCCTAATGAGCGCGTTTAATTTATTTGTTTAATTAAATAATGCTTATGTTATTGCAATGCTAGGTCAATACATAAAATGTACAAAATTTTCTAATTGAAGTAGCGTTGTGACAGCCCTAATTGGCCAGTTGAACCAAATATTTCTAAGCACATGGAAAACAAGATATTATATATAAGGTCTTTCAAAATTAGTTAATAGTACGCTAAGGGGGGGTTCTGTATCGTAAATAAATCACTTTTGAGGAACAAAGATTTTTTTTTACAAAAAAAAAAATTATAATAATGTAAAATGTAAAAAAAAATTTCTTTTCTTAATCGTTTCAGTTTCATGCCAGGAACAAAAAAGTCTTCCAACACATAGATCTCTTTCTTTCAGAAATTGTGAAAACCACAATTTTAGTTTTATTAGTATGGAATAGAAAGAATTTGATTTTTTTTACCAACTTACACGTGTTACATCAAAATGGTAATGAAGACTTTTTTGTTACTGTTATGAAAATGAATCGATTAGGCTATAAAAATCAACCACATATTTTTTTATTTAAATACATACAAAACATTTTACATAAAAAAAGCCCAAGGTCCAAAAAAAATTATATAGGTTTTACTCCCTATATGATGCAGAACCCCCCCTTTGCGTACTATTAACTAATTTTGAAAGACCTTATATATTAAGATCACAATGAAGTGATACTTACCTATGAAATGAGATGCCATGCCAAATGAGTTTTCCCAATATTTTTGGTATGATTTTTGCAATATCGCAATTCGCAACACACAACCGGGCATAAGAATGACTGGCGCGATGCGAGCCGCAGACGGACGGCAGCGAGCGCGCGGACGGCGCGTCCGCCGCGTTCGGTCGCTCGCGAGCTACTAGTCTCAAGAGGGTCCTTCCGCGTAATGGTTACTCCACCGCGGTGGAGCGAAGGCTGTTGCCCGGGTAAGAGGTCTAGTAGAATACATGATACGTCATTGTGTAGACACGCAATTTTTAAAATGGCGCCACAATGGAAAAACAATTGACAGTCAGATGAAACAAACTGCATTCTACAGCCAAAGAGTTCCATTTTCAAATGTTGTAATTACTTTTTAAATATTGTTTATGTAAGTGGCCAATTCCGGAAACTTTTAGTGTGCCCTATGTATTACTTTTTTGTTGTTGTACATATAATTTGAGTGTGAGTATTGCAAAGTTGCACATTGTAAAAAAATGTTAAATCAACATAATAACCATCATACTTCGTTGTGATATCGAAAAAGTGTTTTATATGGAGCTAAATATGTATATCGTTTATGGAGTAAAATTGTCTTCTTCAAAAATTTCAAAATGTTACAATAGTGTCCATTTGCACCCCTGATGTACCTATTTGTGTTATATTGTAATTACGTATTACATAGATTCACAATATTGCAGACCATTTAATAAGTACACATAGGCATATTTTCTTATAATGATATCATTCAAGATTGTGTTTTCACATACGAGCCGCGCCCTCTGCCGATCGTTGTTCTGTGGTTTTCAATACATAGATGTGCTCCTGATCTATACTGAAAAGCCACACGAAGTGTTTTATTTCATTTTATGTCGACGATAGGATTGTTTGTGACAATAATTAATCTTTATTTTCACTAACATTAAATCTTAATAATATTCCCAAGCCACGTCAATACAATTCAACGAAAAGTATTATAAAGAATCTCACAGTAAACATTTAATTTATTGTATCTGGACCACATTCGGCGACACAAAAAAGGTTCTATTAGGTTTCTTGCCCGGTTCTTCCAAAAAATTGTCGAACGGGACAAAAATTGATAATATAACTATTAAATGTGAATATGCATTTAAGTATCAGGGAACATAATAAATAACATTTTGTGTTTTGTGTTCTTATTAGATACGCAATATAAAAAGAATAAACCAAACCGACAAAAACCGTTTTACAATTTTGGCACGGAACCCAAAAACAGTTCCGATTGTGTTCAAAGTACCTACTTAGGTATATGCTGGTCCTTCAGCCTTGGCGTTGTCTAAGGCCTTAGGTCGCAGTACACACTTTACCCTTATAATACTTAAAGCGGATATATGATGCATGCCAAGATAAAATGCTCAACGAAAATTATTATTTGCGAATGTTATTTTATCTCCTTTCTCATAATAATTATTAGATGAGGCCAAAACCACAATTACATACCTTTTATGACTTTTTATTCAGAGATATCTTAACACAAAATTTTGCCAAGATTGATAATAATTTCAATTTCAATTAATTAAAGGAGAATGCCTTCTTCGAAACTGCTAAATATATTAAAGCTGAAAGGTAGTTCGAGATAAAGTACACGCTTGCAAATTAAAATTCAGAAGTGAGTAAAACTACGCAAAAAGTATGAAATTATTATTTCTTTATATAGGTACGAGACATGAAATCCTGTAGCTACAATTGATGTTCATTGGAGTTAGAAGCGGGTTTCAAGCCCAAAAATGCGTTGTAGATACTTTCTCGAAATTGTTTGGAAAGTTCATAGTGAAAAGGATAAGATTTAGCGGTAATGTTTGTTTATAAATGTAAATATAACGCAAAAAGTTTGGACCGCGATATGTCTAATCTTGTTCGTTTAATCCTGGAGCTAGAGGTGTGATGCGTTTTATAAAGCGTGTTGTTCGATCGTTGATAAGGTAAATTTAAGTGTTGACGAAAATGAGAAATAATACGAGTAGATTCTTCGAATAATTCGAGTTAATTCGTGTTAAGTTAGTTCGAGTTAAGTACGTGTTATCAATAGATATTCAAAATCATATTGTAAAATAAACTGTTGCGAATATGATGTTTAAATTGTTTCATTCATAGATTTATTTGCAATACCTCACCTTACGCAAGCAGTGCAGGCCTAACACAATTACACAAGGTGTCCCAAAAATTCAACAGTCAGTTTATGACTATCCAGGGAAAAATAAGAAAAAGAATCGGAGTAACAGTTTTTTTTAATTATATAGGCATTTTATTGAAAAACATTGAAAATTTGCATCATAAACAAAATTGTTAGGTACTATGACTACAAATTTGCAAATATGCTACGGCAAGTTGTCACAAAAGTTGGCGCGACTAATCAAGATTTCAAAATGGTATAACACCTCCTATGTCATGCCTTAAAAATACTTGTTACTTTTTCTTAACAAGAGCAAGCTTAAAATAACACCTTTACTTAGTGAAAATGGCTTTCAGTGCCTATTGGACAAGATGCAGGTTGGAATAATATTATAAAAATTACTGATTTTTTTTCTTATTTTTTCCAGGGTATTCATAAACAAACTGCCCCACTCCCTGATTCCCGCTTGACATTGAATTTTGGGACACGTCGTAAGCATTGTAAAAGAAAATTAAGAGGCGATAAAAATAAATCAAAATCAAAGAGCCGGATTCGCAGCGGTGCCGGGAGCCTAGAAAATCTCATCCATGGGCACCGACGGAGAATATAACTAAGTTGGATTCATATTTTACCCAAATGGTAAAGCAATGCATCTCCTTTGTTGAATTATTCAAGCTTGTAGTTACTGGTTTCCGTACAATTTGGGCACTTATTGTATTATCGAGAAAGCCTAGGAAAGGTGTTGGTGCCAATAAACAACTCAGAACTATAAAGTTTCGCCTCTCATCGGAGGCAGAAGTTATTCCCTCTGTTTGGAATGCAAAGCAGCTAAATGCACGTAGGAAATAAATAAAAACATCATCGAGAAGTTTATTCAAAACTTTCAAACTCTCAAAACTGAATGGAAGTAAGTAGGAAGTAAGTGGGTTTATGGCAGTTTATTGCCTTAGCTAAAATGTCAGTTGCCACAATAAAATTCTAATCAATCACTTGTAGAGGATCGAATGACGGTTGGTTTTTTTTTTCTTTTGCGCGTTTCACATAAATTAATGTTTCAAGCACGGATTGGGGGCTGAGCGATATAGGGTCTGTGGAAAAAAAAAGAAAAATATATATATATTCTGAGAATACGAAACGCATTTCAACGCGTGGGATTAGTGAGGCTAGGGCACGAGTCAGTAAGCGCTATACATAGGAGGACAGGGATAGCCGCGCGTCGGCGCACACGCGCCAGCGCGTCAGTCTAGCGCCGGCGACCGATCTTAGTCTCCGTCCGCCGCTCAGGCGGAGCGAACGTGCGCGTCTGTCACAAAATGCCTCATTGTGCAGTGCTTTGGTGCAAAAAGTCGTCGAAAAATTCAAACTTGAACACAGATGGAGTCACCTTTCACGAGTAAGTACTTTCATTCAATTTGATAGCATTTTTCGCTTGAATTTCAGTAACAAACATCGGCGTAAATATGTATGGAGAGCTCTTTTCTGCTTACCCACCATAGGTCGACTATCGTGTTGGATGCAGTTAGCTCTTGTAATTTTTTTTGTTTATTGATAAATATGTATGTTAAATGTATACAGATATTTCATGCATTCTGCCTTATTGCCAAAGGACATTTCTTCTAGTCAACCTCAGCAGGTTTCCTCGTTCAATATTCGTTTATCGCGCTTTTTTCATTCAACCAGTACTTACCGGTTTTTACTTTTGAGCGACTCTAAAGGAATTAATTTCTTTAGGTCATGCGTCTACCGGGAATTAGTCTTGTTATGCTTAGCATTAACAAAATTAATTCATAATTAATACCCCGTTAGCATTTAGCACTGCTAAGCGCCCTGATGAATAAAAATTAATGCTAAATGCTAAGCAATAATCACATTTAATTTTAGTTAGCATTGCTGTTTCGTTCGTAAAACTTTGTTGGTTCGTTTGTTTTGGAACGTACAAAGCAATGAAGTATGTGCTATTTATCTGTGGTACTGCTAAATGCTAAATGCTATATAGCGCCTGCGCTCCGCTGCTAGCTAGCTAGCTAGCATCTAAATGCGAAATGCGATGCGATCATGCGAGTGAGGGGTCGGAATTATCATCTGTCACGTGATCATTAGTTTTGGTCATATCTACAGAACCACTGGACTTAGACCCATCGTGTTGGTACTCAAACTGAACGTCTCGGTGAGATCTACCCATCTGTCACGTGTTAATTTGTTTTGGTCATATCTCGAGAACCACTGATGTTAGACCCATCGTGTTGGTACCCAAACTGAACGTCTCGATGAGATCTACCCATCTATCACGTGATAATTTGTTTTGGTCATACCTGGAAAACCTCATTTTACCGTAAACAAATTAAATATCCAGGTGGGTATGGCTGGTTAGTTTGTTAAAAAAGGCAAAGCCTGGAAAACCTCATTTTACCGTAAAAAAATTAAATATCGAGGTGGGTACTCATAAATTTTTTATGGTAGGGTAGATTTTCGCGAATTTTTCGCGAAGTCATATTGCAATATAATTTGTCATATCGTTGGCTAAGTAATTAGCAAATAGTTGTTAATAATATAATTATTTTTTTTTTGGTTACAAAACTTTTCGACTTTCTAACATTATTTTTTTAATTTTGGAAAATTCCAATAACAAATACTCCAATAAGATAATACCAATGTACGAGGTCTTACATATCATTGTTTTGGAAATTTTATGTAGATTTATAATAAAGTATCCGAGGTATCTCAGAACTTAGAACTATTATCGTGTTTATGCGAAAATCTGCAAATTCGCAAAATTGTGAAAGGGGCGTTGCCTTTGTTCATTTAAGAGAAAGTTATATTATTCCCTTGATGTAAAGAAGGGTTAAATATTGTTAAATCCGTTTCATCTTTTCATCGCGAATCGACACAATGAGCGACTTATTGTATGAATCCCGTTCAAACGTATGGAAGACTGGCGTCACTTGGCTACCTACTCGCTCGGCCAATCACGGCGTTCCATGCGCCGCTCCCGCCTCAGACTTCACACCCCTTTGGCGGCTACCTCGGTTCTCATACAAACGATGCCGTATTTCGTATCCAGGCTTACTGACTCGTGGGCTAGGGAGTGCTTTGTAGAGTGCCATTAATTTTGTGTGACATGTAACTGCAAACATGTGTGGATTGGTTGAAATGGCAGAATGACTCTGGGAGAGCATGCACATTCCAGACAGTGGAGAAAAAATATAATATAACGGACGAGTACGTGTTAAAATGTTATGATAAAATCATGTACTGCCGAGAATTCTATGACTATTTCAGGTGAAGCTGAGTATCGGGTACAATTGGCGAGAGATTGGTTTCTCTCGGGTGCCGCGCAGACAGCGACGCGAGGAAGACTGTGAGGGCGCTGCTGTTCGCGTCAATAGGCGTGATGCTGGTCGCGCGTCATGCTGTCTCATCGGAAGTCAGGCCAACTGCCTGGAGTCCAGCTTCCTGGGGTTCAAATGCTTGGAACCTTGGCTGGAGGAGGCACGTACCCGTGCGTCTGAGGTGGAAGACCGCGTCGCGCGAATGCTGCGGCACAGTGCGGGCAGTACAGTGTGTATGTGGACAGTGCTTACGATGCAGTGTGTTCAAGAATGACTGTATTTGTCAGGAGATGAAAATGGTTGGAACGTACTTAAAATTAACATGTAATTTTATTATGTTGTAATGTACTTATGTGTTTGTGAAACAAAGAACACAGCGGATAAGGGTTGCGTTGAAGTAAAGACACAAGTTTAAATATGTGGTGAGATTGATTGGACGAAATCACCTGTAACAATGAATTTAGTTAAGCATTGATACGTTTCATGGATTTTATTGTGTTGCTTTCGTTAAATAACACGCAGTAGTAATCAGGTTATTAGTTAGGTATGTAATTGTTTTGTAATATGTTTTAATTGTTTGTTCATGCAATAATGCAACTGTGAATTTACATATTTATATATTTATATATATATATATATATGGATATTTCTCCATTTATTTGAATTTGTGTTTTATTATCTGTTTAAATTATACGTCTATATTTTATCATCATTCATTTATTTCTTCTCTGCCACTCCACACTTTTTCATAATAACACAAAGGTTGGCTGGGGGAGAACGACTACGGTGTTGAGCTGTACCTTTTGAAAAAAAAATTCAAGTGCAATAAATATATTTTGATTTGATTTGATATATTACTTTCCTGTCCAAATGCACTACCCTTGCCATATTTCCTCACTTACTCTCATCATCACCCAAAGGTTAGCTGGAAGAAATCACTTAAGTGATAAGGCCGCCTTTGCACGCTACTGTTCTCTTGTTTCTCTGTGAAGTGTGAATTTCTATTGCTCTTCTGTATGTTATCTTCTGTCTTCTGTATCTCTGTTTGTGTTTTTGTGTGCAATAAATCATTTCTATTCTTATTCTAATCAGATATTATTCAATAAAAAGCTAGGCGTACTCAATAAGGTTCGACGGTACTTCACGCCGGGCCAAAGGCTGCTTCTGTATAAATCGCAGATTAGGTCCTGCTTGGAGTACTGCTCGCACCTGTGGGATGGCTCAGCCAAATACCAGCTTGCACCTTTGGACTCGATCCAGCGTCGAGCCGTGCGACTAGTGGATGTCCCCGACGTGTCCCGCGATCTAGAACCGCTGCAACTTCGTAGGGATGTCGGCGCCCTAAGCGTGTTCTATCGCTTATACCACGGGGAGTACTCGGAGGAGCTGTTTAACGCGATTCCGGCGTCCCCTTTCCACCTCCGTACAACGCGCACTGGGCAGGGATTGCATCCCTATACGCTGGACTTACCGCGGATGCGTACCAATCGGTTCTGCAGATCCTTTCTCCACAGAACCGGCAAACTCTGGAACGCTCTACCTGCCCACATATTTCCCCCCAAGTATAGTCTCAGCGCTATATCTGGCCTATAGTTATAGTTAGGGAGGTGAGGGCGCTAAATGGCGGCATTCTCGGGCACCGTCGAGCGAGACCTACCTATTAAAATCGAAAGATGAAGTAATTTCGAAAAGAAAAGCTAGTATGGTAAAAACTATTTTAGCGGTGGGTATGGCGTGTACGTTTTTTCAAAAATGTTAAAAAAACAGTTACTTGGGCATTCTCGAGCACGTCAGATATTCATAGCACGTATGCCCCAAGTGCCTCTGATAACAACGGTATACTAATCTGCCGGTTTGCGTGGTGGGGGTAGGCATAAAAGATGGTCAAAAATCCGAAAAAAAAATGTACTCGAGAGCGTCAGATTTTCAGAAGGGGTGTTAAGTAGGCCCCAAGGAAACTCCTTTCAAAAAAACTGACGATTTCGGCGTGACGATAACTCACGACAAATTTTTGAAAATGCAAAAAAAAAACGTTCTTTTGAAATACTCGAGAGCGTCAGATTTTTATAGGGGGGGTTTATCTCGGTGTCCTGAAAGCATATTTTCTCAATCTGACAAAAATGTTGGTGGGTTCTCTTAATCTGACGAAAAAAAGTTTTTTTTTCGTTCCACCTCCTTTCTTACGGTACGTCCAAAAAACAATTTGAGGATCAGCAGGCTATTGAATATTATAAATAAATGAAACTGTACATGTTAATAATACTTTTTTATAAAGATACGCGGCACTTTTTTTGAGTCCACAAAAATGTTTGAGAAGCTTTAGGAAAAAAAAAAAAGTTTGAGATATAATAAAAGTTAGATCATTTAATCATCGTTGTTTCATATCAATTTTTTTACACCCTCCGTTTTCGAGATATAATAAAAAAACCGGGAGTTTGAGTTTTTATGATGCTATAAGTCCAAAAGTTTTGACTTTAGACAAATTTTGTGTAAAATAAAATTACCTTTTTTTTTAGTTATACCTTTTTTTTGTAAAATGTATCGTTTGCTATTTATATGCCACAACGCGTTTTTCGGAAGACGAAATGGCTCCTCCACACTTCCGGTCATGCGGAAACCGGCAGATTTTGTATTTTTTGTAAGTTTTAGATTATATTCTTCAAAATAAAAAAAAAATTATCGCACTCGAAAATACCGGATTAACGTTTTTTTTTACAAGTTGCGGCGTCAAGGACTTATCGTCAGATTAGTTAAATTTCAACTAAAATCAACCCTCAATATATTAATCTGACGCGCTCGAGTATTTCAGACTATCGATTTTTTTTTACTAATCTGATCGTCTATCCTAGGCGCGCGTCACTAAGTAGATAAAGAGCTAATACTTTCCAAAGTTGTTCTATTAGGTCTAAGGTATCTCTCAAACTGATGCTCTCGAGTATGCCCGAAAAATCCCCTATTCGCCTCCCTAACTATTAGTTGTAGATATTATTTTCTGGCTAGCTAAAATTGTTTTTAAAAAATATCAATGTCATCGATCCACGTCATTCAGTCCCAAAATGTCATGACCAATACAAATTTTCACAAAAATTTCCAAAAATACCTTCCGAACCGAAACCTTCTCCAACATGGAGGACTTCGGCGCGTACAACAGAAGCGTTGTGCGTGAACTATCCTGCCGACTCTGCCTATGCACTGATGTCACCAAGCTGAAAGCCCTGAGCCTCGAACTGAAGCGCAAACTGAGGAAAATGTTCAGCATTGACGTAAGCCAACCAGCTCGCACCATGATGCCGTGCGCTATAGCTATATATAGAAAAGATATATCTTTATATTTCTTAACGCATACAATATGTGAATTATTGGAAAATATTTCATGTACCTAACTGTCGTATCTTTGTGTAACGTGCATTCTCTTGAGCGGTGTTGAAGTAAAAACATTTTTTTTATTTCTACATACATACCTACCACACGCTGACACACATCTCGACAATCTGTTAGAACTAGCCGTTTTAACTGCATAGATGCATGGAAAGATATTGTTATTCAGAGCTATTTTATAAATCATATTACACTGATAGAAGGATGGCAGCCATGTTTATAACCAAAATAACATTTGACATATTCTAAATTCAAACTAGGCCATGAGTATTTTATCAAGGTAAGCAGAGTTATCGGTGTTGTATAAGGACTCTGGTAAATTACAGTACAACACCAACCACCACGTTTCGCAAAGTATTGGCACGAGATACGATAGATAGGTAACTATCAAGTAGCAAGACTACTATCAAGACCCACCTACTGCATGACTCGGTGGAAGGACTGTGCCAAGGTGAGAGGTCTGTCGCCCTTTGGCACTGCATCTTGTCCTTATCTCTTAGTCGTCTTTTACGACATGCACGAGGAGAGATGCAGTGGGCCTATTCTTTTTAAGGAGGTACCGGGCTACCCATGGTCCTTACTTTTTTTTACCCCTTTTACCCGAAATCCAAAACCTGTATTAAGTACCTAGTTAATTTATCAGGAAGGAAAAGCACTTATGTTGACATTTTCACTATTTACGAGACGAAAATTCTACAATATTCGATGTTTCCTTCAAGGTGCGGAACGACGATAACCTCCCCAAGGCAATTTGTCACGACTGCCTGCAGCAGATCGGCACTACGCACCGCTATGCCGTGAGGGTAGAGAGAACCCAAAATTTTCTGAAGTTTTATCATATTAAGAACAATGTCAACAAAAACGTCGCACCGACTCCATTACGAACCGAGGTGACCCCAAATAAAATAGAAAACGAAGTCCACAATACTACAACTACTCCTACAACAGAATGTTCAGCTTCTTCAGAAAGTCAAGTTCAAAAGCCGGCAGAAACTAAAGCCTCTCCCCCGAAATCTAAACTCAAAAACAAGTCGCCAACAGTCCGCCAACACCGGGAAGCGATGTCGCTGGATGAATTTATTCTCAAAGAAAATGTAGATAAAACGATTTTTCTGGACTCCGACTCTGCCGATCCTGCCTATTGGAATACTAAAGCAGCAACGTCGAAACCATCGACACCCAAACATGGCAAAATAAAAGAAGTTTTAGACCCTATCGTAATAGTGAACGGCAAGGCAAACAAACAGGGCCAGGAACTGGATAAGCAAATCTCTCTATTCTACGAGATGGAGTGCCTCGTCTGTCACGAAACTGACTTTGATTTCAAGTCCCTGATGAAGCACTATAAGGACAAACACGGAGTACCTGGATATGTCACTTGTTGCGACAAGAAATTTCATTACTTCTATCCTAAGAAAATCATCGAGCACATGGCTTACCATCTACAACCAAATATTTTCATGTAAGAAGAAAGCAGATTTCTTTTAAATACTTACCTACCTATTGCATAAGGTATGCAAGCCTCAAAAATAATCTATTTTTCACAAACTTACATATATACCACACACTGAATAACGACCATCGGGGTACGCAGAGTAATCGGAGTTATGCTGCAGGTACTCTTGTAAATTAAAGCACAACACCGAC
The DNA here is from genome assembly GCA_946902875.1 of Nematopogon swammerdamellus. Classification (NCBI taxonomy): domain Eukaryota; kingdom Metazoa; phylum Arthropoda; class Insecta; order Lepidoptera; family Adelidae; genus Nematopogon; species Nematopogon swammerdamellus. The sequence continues at coordinate 8,460,177 of OX336333.1, forward strand.
CACCACCGACCACCGTTTAGCAAAGTATTCGGACAAGGTAACTATCAAACCGCATGTAAGGCACGAAGACCCACCCACTGCATGAATCGGTGGAAGGACCGTTCCAAGGTGGTATATGTGGATAGGTGGCTAGCCTGTGAGCCCATTGGCACGCCATCTTGTCCTTATCCCTTAGTCGCCCTTTACAATATGCACGGGGAGAGATGCAGTCCTCTTTTTCACCTGGCCGTTAAAAATCAATAAATTCACCAGCATTGTAGACACCACGGAATGTTGGTTCACCAGAATTGTAGACTAGACACCACGGAATGTTGGTTCACCAGCATTCTAGACACCGCAGAATGTTGGTTCGCCAGCATTGTAAACACCACGGAATGTTGGTTCGCCAGCATTGTAGACACCAAGGAATGTTGGTTCGCCAGCATTGTAAACACCAAGGAATGCTGGTTCACCAGCATTGTAGACACCACGGAATGTTGGTTCACCAGCATTGTAGACACCACAGAATGTTGGTTCACCAGCATTGTAGACACCACGGAATGTTGGTTCACCAGCATTGTAGACATAACGGAATGTTGGTTCACCAGCATTGTAATTAATAATAATTACGGACCACAGAACAGCGATCGGGGGCATTTTTCCCCAGCCGCCGCCACTATTCTGTGGTTCAAGTTATGCGGTTATTTTCATAATAGAACGGAATGTGCCGACACCATCTATTACAGGATAAAATTTCTAAGACAGAATCCCTGGGAGATTTAGTAACGAAATGATTAAAACAAAGGCCTGCTTAACTACTTACTTGTATTTATACTAATGTTCGGAATTTTATTCACAATACTTACCTACCTATTACTTTATCTGTGACAATACTAACTTTCAATTACTTATGGTAGGTAGGTATTTATTTTCCCCAGTAGTTACTTAACTTCTGCAAGTATTCGGGCCCCATGACTATGATGTTTCCTGTCCGTTCTTCTTGTTTGGACATTTGAGAGTGGTGTGCCTATGGACAAAATAAATTTAATGTAATGACAGGTGTCCAAGCTGCCACGAAAACTTCCAGTCATCCCAAGAGCTTGGCGAACACCGCGCTCACGGCGGCCGCTCGGAGGGACAGTTGCTCTGTCGCCGGTGCCACGAGCGGTATCCGACATGGCGGGAGCTCGGCCTGCACCTCACCAGGCACCGCGTACTCTATGGCGACGGTGGCGGAGTGGAGGAAGGGAAGCTGCAGCAGTGCGATTATTGTGGCAAATGGTATTACGAAATATAAAAGCGTAAAACTTATCTTTCATTGGCTTCGTTCATATTACGTTCGTATTGTACTTAATTGTAGTAAGAGAGGCATCTAAGTTAGGAAGCAGAAAGTTGCCCACTTTTCAGGGCTCTGTACTAAAAGTGGTACAGAGTTCCTGATGGTGAAACTCGACTTTTTTTCTGAATTGGCACATTACAGCTTTCCACTAATTTCAGCTCCCTAAAGAAACTTGAAACGGCGCCATCTTTTAGAACTTTCGTCAACTAATTTAAACTGTAATGTCTGCCGCACAGCTTTTCATGAGCACTCTTCTGCAAAATAGCAGTTGACCAACATCCGGCAGCGCACTCTTCTCTAGCGTGTAAGTGATCAGCTTTCGTGTCTGTTAAGGTTGAAACACCATCATCGCAAGAAGAAAGTCAATGGAATGGAGGATCTAATCTTGTGCACTCCCTGCTTGAGAGCCCTGAGGAACATTGAAAAACATTCCAAAACAGACCCTCTGAATCCAGACATTGTAAGTATTCATCAACACTATTCTTCTTCAATATTATTGTTTAATGTCATACATAAGATGGCTTATCTATCAATCATAAATTATAACAGCTAGTTGCAAGCCTGTTTGGGGTTCATAACGGTGTATCGGTTTTTTTTTCAGAGGGAAAGTGCAATTCCTAAAAATTTGTGCGGCGCCCCCTTCAATCCAGGTAAACACAGACAAATGAAGCGTTCAAAAGTGACTAGATCGGAAGGGGACGTCTTGCAGGAATAAAAATGAACCACTTATATGATTTGTTTTATTATTTGATATAATATCACACTATTTCTCATTTGGCTGATGTGCACTTAGGTACAACTTTACAAGTGGTTATGTTTTAACATTAATAAGATGTGCGTTTACTTGGCTGCAACTTTTAGATCCATATTATACAAAAAATTTCTTGGGACAGAATTTATACTGTACATCAAATACGTTTTCACTCATTTAAAATCAATATTGAATTCTTAACTCACGCACTAAATTAGTCCTTAAATAAAATGTCTTTCAAATTGTTTTTCGGTTTCCACACACTGAAGCACGGAAGTAATTCTTCTTCAAAGACTCGTTCCGAGACACTAAAATATAAAAATTGACAACACATTCAATTATGGAATATTGCCAAACATCGAGTGCCTCAAAAATCCAAAACTTTTCCTCGAATCAGGGCTAAGGAGAGAATTTAACAAGTAATTTCGCCACATTGGTCCCATCAGAAGCACATGGACTTGTCGACAACTGGCGGTTATCATAGTCTCAGTCGATGCGTCGTTTCTTGACGAGAGAACCGAGGAGATCGGAGATGGCCGGCAAGTTGTTTGTCTGGTCGTTGGCTCCCGTGTTCAGGCCAGCGAGAGGCAAGTTCAGCTGGGTGGTGGACGAGGTCTTTTGGCCCTTCATGTTGCGATGCTGGGGGAAGCTAGGCATCAGCTTAGGGTCACATGCTGGAATAGAAATTTTATTTATTCAGTTCTCTGTTCAAAGAAATCGCCAACCATATTGAAGATCTGGGAAGATTTCATGAAGTCAAAGAGATGTTACCTCTGATGGATGAGAGCACAAATTGTGAAGAAAGCAGTTCGAAACTGGCTCACAACTGCGTAATAATAAATAATGTAGAATCCAGTGAACCTTGTCCACATGTACTGGAGTAATGTGGTTTCATTGCAAACATCCCTAAGATGGAATTAAATAAAACCTTCACCAAAGCTTTTTTTTCCAATCAGTCTTCAAATATTGAGTAGTTGATCGATTCGAGCTAGTGATCTTATTAGCATTTCTCCTCTTGAACTATGCTAGGGATATATTTAATTCCTTAGAAACTTCCCGAACTCGAAAGAAATACCCTAATTCATGAAAGTGGGCAGTTAAAAAGAGCAGTAAACTCACGCAGCGGCTGTTCCTTGAAGTAGGAGCTCTGCAGGCACTCCTCAGCCGTGGCGCGCTTGTTGGGATCGTACATGAAGAGGAAGTTGAGGAGTCGGAGTCCGGCGGCGGAGAGCCAGGGGAACCGCTGCTTCAAGTTGTTGTACGGCTGCTGCTTGAGCGTGAAGTTCTGCAGGGCGGGCAGGGCGCTGAACTCGGGCCAGATAGCATCGGACGGTGTCCCTATATCAGTGTTTATTTATTTTAATCCACCAAGCAACCAAATTAATGCAACCGGGGCTATCATCAATGAATTGGCTTCTAATATCTAAGGAATGTTGCATTATGCTATCGAATATCATATTCGATAGCATAATATTCGGAATATGGATAAGTAGAGAGAGGGAGATCGACATTGGGACTGATGGTTCTCCGCGTTCTAGTCATTGCAGACTAGGTGGAGAGGGCTTGCAGCGAGCCGAAACAACGCATGCTGAAGAACTAGGGAGTGGCCACTCACTAGTCCCGATCTACTGCCAATGGGTACGGATATGTTCAATGAAGCCATTGCCTTCATTGAACATATCCGTCCATATTTGTACCGTGTGGGGCCGGTACTTTAAAAGAATAGCCCCACTGCATCTCTCCCCGTGTATGTCGTAAAAGGCGACTAAGGGATATGACTCCCTTCTTATATTACTAGGTGGTAGGGTTTAACCTGCCCGGGTTGGTACCACCGCACTGAATGAAAGGTCGGTCGAAACGGCTATGTAAATAGTTTGTATTTTCCGTCCAGTTCAGTGTAGCCGGCACGACCGAAGGGAAGGCTGACGTGGCACCAAGATCACCCGGTGTTATGGGCTGACATCACGGGAGTTGTAGGTGATGTAGCCAACCGTGTCAGTTTCCATAAAAATAAAAAAAAATTGCAAGCTGAGACAACACCTTCCAATAACAGCTGAGAAGTAGAACTAGAAACTGTTTATGTCGTAAAATCTATGTCGGACTTGATTGACAGTTCAACAGAGCTATGTCACTACAGGTTAGCATGAAGGCCATAAAGTATATACCCAGTAAGTCAACAATGAGCTCCAACTGCTCAATCTCGGAGCGGCCCGGTAGGAGTGGCTTGTTGGCCAGCAGCTCCCCCAGGATGCAGCCGGCGGCCCACATGTCCAGCGCGGGCGTCTGGCGCTGCGCCTGCAGCAGCAGCTCGGGCGCGCGGTACCAGAGCGTGACGACGCGCGGGGTGGCACTGCGCGCCGCCGCGCCCAGCCAACGCGCTAGACCAAAGTCCGCTGCAAATAATTGCATGGTTGGTTAGAATTGCATAACAATAAGTCATTGCACAGCAGTTATAGAAATAGACGGCGGGTGGCCGAGTGCTTTGGGCATCGGCTTCTCATGCGAGAGGTCCGCGGTTCGAATCCCGTCGGCGTGTACCAATGAGTTATTTCTGACGAAAAAATTTACGTGCATACCTACACCTGCTGCTTCATCGTTCGGAACCGGTGTAAAACTGTAGGTCCCTTCCCTTGCCCCTTACTAGGTGGTAGGTTCAAATTGTAGCCGACTGGGTTGGTACCACCGTACTGGATGTAAGATAGCCGCATAGCAGCCTCGATTGTGTTCTCTAGTCCATATAGCCAGCAATCCAGGGAAGTCTCCGGTATGGCACCTACCTTCTCGGAGGTGATATTGGCTGGTCGGTGCATGCGCTTTGGCCCCTCCAACTCAGCCACCCATACCAGATTACATAAAAAAAAGACAACAAGAATACAAAGAGAAACAAAAATAAAAGTGTTTCAATGCGGACTTATCAATAGGAGTGATTTTTTTTACCTTTGGATGTCGAGTAAGTTAGCTTCGTTGTATACAATGTCTGCAGTCTGTATGTATGGCACCAGTGGACCAAAAGAAAGTGCTGGCATGGCACTATACCTACTAATTACTATGAGGAGTGCAGCAGGTGATCTAAACATGTCAGTTTCTTCGTATAGACCATGAACCTTGTTTTTCGCGTATGCAATCTAACACACCTCCGGAAAGTAATATGATACAACATACTATTATTAACGCGAGCGGAGCCACTGACAAAGCAAGTATATATACATGTTAATACCTACTGGAAATATGACGAAATACACCTACAGTTATAGAAAAAAATTTGCTCACCAATTTTCACACAGCCCTTGTCTGTGAGCAGCAGATTGGAGACCTTGAGGTCGCGGTGGACGATGAAGTTGGCGTGCAGATACTTGAGCCCCTTGAGGACCTGCAGCATGAGGCACTTCACCTGCGACTCGGTGAACGGAGACGTCATGTTGTCCAGCAGTGAAGCCAAGTCTTGCTCGCAGTACTCCATCGATAGGAAGATGCTGGCGACAAGCATGTACATACATAAAGTCAGCGCATAAAGTCACATTTTTTTTATGGAAACTGACACAGTTGGTTACATCTGTGATGTCAGCCCATAACACCTTGGTAAGCTAGGTGACATGTCAGTGCTTCCCTTCGATCGTGCCGGCTACACTGAACTGGATGGAAAACACTATTGTGAAAGTATGAAAGAATGAAAGTATGAAAGAACTATTTACATAGCTCTTTCAACCGATCTTTCATTCAGTGTGGTGGTACCAACCCGTGCGGGTTAAACCCTACTACCTACTAAAGTAAGAAGAGAAGGGACCTATGGTTTTATGTTCAATCCGAACCACGGTCAGCCTTCAACGGTCGAGCGGTCACTCATCCTGCATTTTTTTCTTGCATCGCAATGTACAATGCAAAAATACAAAGATTTTCATGAACCACGACTGTAATACATGCTTGTCTATTGTCAAATACCATCTTCTCCCATTTGTATTCACGGTAAAAGGGAAGGTATGCTATCTGACAAAATTATTTATTCACCCTCACAAAACAAAAAATTGTAGAGTCGAAAAGCAAGTGTACAGAACAAAGATGGTGCAGGAAATTAGCAGACCTCTCCAGACTCCTTCCAACGAGGACTTCCTTGAGCTGCACGATGTTCTCGTGTCGGCAAGCCATGAGGACCTGGATCTCGCGCAGTCCGCTCAGCGGCAACCCGTCCTTCTCGACGTCCATTCGCACCTTCTTTAGCGCCACAATGTTGCCACTCATCTTGTCCTTGGCGCGATCTGGGTGGGATTATGCAACAACGTTTCAGCATACTACTACTGGGACCTAGCGAACACAGTCCATTTGGCGGACAGCACGTTGATGTGGTAATTTTGGCTGGCTTTAAGTCAGGGGTGCAGACAGTCGAGAGCTGTTCTTCCTAAACCAGACCGAAGGCTGGCTCGGAAGCTTATCATACCTGGCCCGGGCAAAGCTAAGAATAGCCGTTGGTCGGATGAGCAGCCACTGCTCACTAAATAAACATCTACACACGATGGGTGTTACGGATAGTCCACTGTGCAGACGATGCTTGGCGACGGATGAAACGGCCGAGCATGTTTTGTTTGAGTGCAGTGTGCTTGACAACCAACGAAGGGACATACTCCGTTCTCCATCTTCCGTTGCAGCGGTCTGCAGACACCCCGGCCGACTTGTGGCTTTCATGGAAGACATAGGCTGGCTGGGGTAGCTGGAGATCGCGGGGTTTTGCACTAAGGTCCCCAACCAAGCGGGATTAGTTTGCAGGCCTAGAGCCAACCCCAAACCAAATCAACAACAACAACAAAGTTAAGTTTTGCCATTGTGTTTGTTGTTATTGATGTTACCTATTGTTGTTGTTGAATAAAATTGAGTGATATGTGTGAGTGAGATGGTGTATATGAGTTTTCATACAAAACATTTTGTGTCTGGAAATTACCGTTAATGTTGATAGCATGTCCTTGTGTCCTCATAACACTACGTTTTTTTATGTAAGGTCTTCCCGTCCAGTTTGGGTGGCAGTGTCACAGGAGCCAGGGCACATGCTCCGACCAGTCAATATCACCTCCGAAAAGTTAGGTCCCATACCGGAGACTTCCCTTTGGATTGCTGGCTATTACTGGACTAGAGAACACAGCCGAGGCTGCTATGCGGCCATCTCTCATCCAGTATGAGGGTATCAACCCAGCCAGCTACAATTTGAGTCTTCCACCTAGTACGGGGAAGGGATCTTGATTTGGCTAGATATATTGACATCAATATTAATTGAGGGATAAAACGATATTGATGTGGCGAAAAGTATACAGCCAAATTATCAATAAATTATTAAGATTTTTTCATGTTTTAATTTGCATTACGAATAATATATAAAAATAAACATAGAATAATACCCTATTAGTACACGTAAAAAATTAATATTCAACCAAATTACAGTCATATCAAAAACGACATGCGGTATCGGTGCAATCTTAATAATTCTCATTGTGTCTTTTTTCATATGAAAGACTGATGAAACTTGATGCAGGACATAAAGAGTATGTTCGAAATCAACTGGCATAGAAAAACCAAGAAAAACCAAGCCAAATAAAGAAAACAAAAAAAACTAAAAAATGTGTCCGAATATATTGTTCTTCTGTTTGAGTGTAGAATTCTTTGGAAGTGTGTTTCATATCAATGGAAAGGTATTTTAATCGTTATCCAATGTAATAAGTGCTCTCTCGTTCTAATAAGAAAAATTAACTGAAAAATAGTACTACACAAAAACCCACGCGGATACAGATGGCAGCCGGCGGCATAAGTAATACCAGCTCCGCACTGAGCAGTTGTGAGCCGGAGGACTTATGAAATACCTGCTCCGCGCGGAGCATTTGGGAGCCGGTAGGTTAAAATAAAAATGCAATTAACTTTAAGCAAATACTGTAAACAGATTTAGAGCAGTTCTACTCAAAGTTCTTTGTGTCGTGGACCGGCATTTTTGTTTTTTTGTTACCTTGGGATCGGTTTGGGAACTTGTGGGATATTTAAACAACTGATGGATGTTTTAACCCGTTGGGTCTCACAATTTATATGCTACCTACTAAAATTCACATTATACTTACAAACGATTCCGTAAGTGCCTTCACCGATTCGGTTCAATTTCTCAAATTCACCGACGAATCTGCACCGACCGAGCTGCAAAATTTTTTTTTTAAATAAGTAACCAAGACAAACAAAAACAATTTCCTTAAAATAAATAATCATATTTAATAATAAATGTATGCCACTTGTGTGGCAAGGGCGGATTTATTTGGCAATGAAATATCTACCCGAGCATCTACCAGTCAATCGAACTGGGCCAAGCAAAATAAATGTAAAATTAAATTTATGGATGAGGCTTTATACTGGGGAGCCGAGGTAGGTGGGAGGGGGATGGGGGGACGAGGAGTATTTATACACTTATTTAGGAGCATAGACTTGTTTTTAAATCCAGGCATAACAAAAGACGCTCAAGGATTTTTTTTACTAACCTAAAACAATTTACTCACACAAATTACATATGTGTACATAAAGAAACATACTCTTCAAGTACGAAAGATAATTTAAAGTACCTAGGACTTAAGTTCATCCCAGATCGGTTAAAATTGGCGTATGTGAGTGGCAGCCGTAAGAATTATTATTTTTTCTATTTGCCCTGTCGTAAGTGCGTAACATGTATTTGAAGACAAAAGAAAGGATTTTTAACCATAAATCAAACACTCTCTCTCTTGTTCTAATAAGAAAAATGGACTAAAATAGCACTACATTTTTGACACCGCCCATCGGCGGCCGGCCGGCTCTTAACCCTTTTCTACCAAACAACTTATTACTGGTATACATTCTTGGTTAAATTTACTAGTAACTATTATCAAACATGACTGGGCAACACATCACCTTCACACAGAAAATATTTTTTGAAAATGTAAAAAAAAAAGGCTCCCATGACAACTGACATTTCCCCAGACACTGGAATACACAGATCTTGTACTGTATTTCGGGTACCCGTATTCTAGAGTACGTTTCAATACCTATATTTTGATGGGCGACTTGTGGGAGGAAATTATATGGTTTTGGTCAGAAAAAATAAAAAAAAAATGTCGAGTGTGTTTTGTTTTGCCTGGAGTTCAAAAAATCGGTCTGTGCTTCTAAATAAGTGAATCCTGAAGTGTTCGGTATGACTGAATGCGCAATTTCAGTACAAATCAGACTGAATACAGATCATTGATGAATCGATCAATTGAGGCGGGATATTCGAATTTGTGCGGGAGCGCGCGCGCCAAAATTTTGCGTTTTTGCGCGCGGCGAAAAGGACTGGGAGTCAACGGTAGGTAAGCATTTTAAAATCGCGGGAGCTAAAGGGTTAAGGAAGTAGGGGAGTTGACTATAGGATTGGTGCGCAGGCTTTTGGAGTGGCTAAGGGTTGGATTTAACTTCACTTAACCTCCATTTTCCTCCTGACTTACCCTCAAATTTCAAACATATAATATCTCAGAATCAACACAGCTCCGTGGGAGGAGGGAAGAGGTACCAGAGGGAGGCTTCCACCCCTTCTCCCACCTTTTAATACCTGCACTCCAATTATATATATTACCCGTCACCGGTAGTAAATGTTTCAAATATTACGGGTACTGAAACAGGTATGACATACAATATCCTTCTCAGGAATATCCACAGGCTTGCCGGTGCGCAGGGAGACGAGAACGCCCTTGCGCGGCGCTCCGGGCGTGTCCGAGTCGGGGGCGGCCGCCGCGATCGCCGCCTTCTCCGCCTCCGCAAACAAACTGTGACCTGACAGTCACAATCAACTCAATACATAAGTAAGCGCGTCTTGCACCAACACGAGTTTAAAGTTAAGTAGCGAGTTATGGATTTAAACGCGGTTCACACATACAACGGGTGCTAGTTTAACGAGTTAAACTGGTTTATATATTAAATTTGTGTTGGTGCAAGTGGGCCTAATACGGTGATAAAAAAAACGAAAGAAATTCATTATTTCAAATAATTTATTTGAGGTTATGGTTTTATCACTACTTACTTACCCTGAGACATCGCGCACTGGAATTATAGTAGTTACTTGAAATAAAATATAAAACCTTTCTTCAACACTGAATTGTACGTTATCTAGCTCGAGACAAGAGTCAAGACTTGGGGCGGTGGCGTGCGTAATGTGATATGAATGGATCCACCGGCGCCTTATGTCGCCAAGTTGTTGTTATTGTTTTCGCCATAAATAGGCAGACAAAGATCATTTGACCATACAGCCAATTCACAATTTTCTTCTTACATAGGTATTGTCGCCAAGACAACAATCAAAAAAGAAAAGATGGCGGTGACGAATGAACAAGTTTGTTTGCCGCGTCGTCGTCTAAATAAAAAGTTTATATTTTTGAGATTCTCGCAATACGGAGAAAGCAACAGACATTGGAAGTGCGACAGAAAAGGCTGTATACTTTAATTAGTTTTGCCTGTCCCGAAAAGGGACGAATAAATAAAAAGAAAAAATAAAAAAAAAATTACACAAAGCCTGAAGCCACGACAAAGCTTATCGAAAATTACAAATATCCCGAAACGATCCCTATATCTTTCGAAAGAATTCTTTGAAATGCATGCAACTACCCAGCCATTTATACATATATAAGAAATACAATTGGAAAAATATAACAAAAATACCTATATAAGAAGAAAATTGTGAAATGCCTATATGGTCAAATGATCTTTGCCTGCCTATTTATGGCGAAAACAACAACAACAACAACTGAAGCCATGACAGTGACGTGACAGTGACAGACAGCTGCCTGCATATTTCAATTTTCATTGCAATGCACTTGCAAGCAGTGTTGCCAACTTAGTGCTAGCGCCACTAGATCTGGTGGTTTGGAATCCCGTCTGGTGGCCAAATTTGCGATCTAGGGTCTAGTGCTGAGTATGGTGGTTTGATCAGATTTGTTTAGTGGTTGTGCAAAATATCTAGTGTTTAAATCGATGAAGTGTGCAACACGTACCTACACTTTCCCCAAGGATCTGTTAAACAAAATTGGAACCAAATGTGTTTATGCTGCACCCATTCCATGCGAAGAAGCTGAGACGTTTTCTTCTTCAGAAGAAGACTAATCTCAATTGTTATTTTAGTAATATTATTTTGTATGCAACCATCTGTCCTGTGATTAATAATTATTATGTAACTATACTAAATTGATCTGTTTGGAAATGATCGTACCTACTCTTTTATTTGAAGATCCTGAAAAGCACTTTTGTCTGGTTTTTCATTATTCTGAAAACCAGACACAGCCTCAAAAACCGGAATGTTTGTTACCTCAGAACTTTCGACTGGGTGAAGCGATTTTGATTTTTTTTTAAAGCCGGTGCCTTCCTTGTGTTCCCATTTCAATTTGGTCACGATCGGATTGGAAAGCGAGGCGGATAAAAAACTATTTCAAAAAATATAAAAACCGCCTTAAAAAATGTATGAAATAAAAAAAACGAACCCTAGAGTTGATGGCGGTGCTAAAGCAAGCAAAAATAACCGACCGCCTTCAACTCTAGGGTTCGATTTTTATTTTTGAGTATTTCTGAAAATCTGGGGAAATTCTGGTGGTTTCGACTGGCGCATGTGGTGGGCGAGCTAGAAAAGAGTTGGCAACACTGCTTGCAAGCAAAGCAAAGCCAAGAAAAGCAATGCAATACCTATATAGTAGAAATAATGCATGCAGTGATTGTGTTGAATGTACTGGCTGGTACTGTTGAATATTGAAGAAAAAAAAAAATATTCTATGTTAATATTCTGTGTACAAATAACAAGAATGTCACTTGATTTTTTTCATGTCATAGCGCAAATAAAATATATATTCGAACTTCGGGTTTTTTTGCAGTAAAATGCGTAAAATGCAATAAATATAACATCTGGCGACCGTGACAGGACTCGTCTAGCCGGCATGGAACAACTTCGAAAGAAGAGGGCCATATATTGGCAATTTTTTACCATCGCCGGAAAAAAGTTCGAAGAGGCGCTAGAGACCGAAGAACCTGAACATATAAGGTCAGCATACCACTGCCTTGAAATAAAAGCCAATAATTTAATTCAGGTCGATTCTATTATCGAAGATCAAGTCATAGAACTCGATAGTCTAGACGAGTTATCACTGTCCAGAGAATTTGACACGTTTTACGAGGTGCAAACACGATGGTTTCAATTAAAAACCAAGTATGAAACATTTATGGAATCACGATTGGAGAACACACTGCACGGTAGTACGGAATTTGAAAAACGCAGTGTGAGGTCACTCAGAACGGTACTTACGAAGTCACCCGACGAACGTAATATCCCATTGGATAATCAGAGCGTAGTATCTCGAGAGTTTCAGAGATCAACCCCGACTTGCGGCCACAGCCAAGAGAATGTCAACATGACTTGCAGAGAGTCGAAGTCTTCAGGACATACAAAGAGACATTTCAGGTTACCGAAGTTGGAGCTAAAGAAGTTCGACGGCCAAATAAAAAACTGGCTCGGCTTTTGGGGGCAATTCAAGAAAATTCATGAGGATGACCACATCGATGACGACGACAAATTTCAGTACCTCGTTCAAGCTACAGAACCCGGGACGAACGCGCGAGAGCTGGTGGAAAGTTTCCCGCCATCGGGGCTTAATTACCATAAAGCTGTCGATCAACTGAAAGGCAGATTTGCTCGGGATGAGCTTATGATTGAAAACTACGTGCGCGAGCTACTAAATTTGGTTTTAAATCAAGAAAAGCAAGGACAGAAACATGATCTACGTAGTCTGTATGACAAACTAACGACACAGCTGCGATCGTTGCACACATTGGGCGTTACAAGTGATAAATATGCGGCCATGTTATATCCATTAATTGAATCCACGCTACCAGAGGATATTATTGTGGCGTGGGAGAGGAGCAGTGTGAACAAAAATACCGACAGACTGAAATCTTTGCTAGACTTCCTACGGAAGGAAGTAGAAACAGAAGAGAAAATAAAATTAGCGAAGACAAATTTTCAGCATTTTTCAGGTACGTCAGCAGCACAGCCGACTGCTGCCTGCATGCTTGCAGGGGAAGTGAAGAAAAATGTTATTAATAAAGAAAAATTGTGTATCTGGTGTGACAAAGCTTCACATAGTAGCATTGAATGCTACCAAGTCACAAAAATGACGTTTGACGCCAAAAAGGATTTGATTAAGAAGAAGCGTGGCTGTTATATCTGCCTCAAAACAGGTCACAATGCCAACAAGTGTAGGAATTATCCTAAATGCATGTTCTGTGGTAAACGACATACAATTGTAATGTGTCAAGATTTTTCACAAAAGAAGACTGACAAGGCAGAACCGATCAAGAGACCAACAGAAACTTTACTTTGCCAAAAAAATACCACTACTTTGTTGCAGACACTGATGGTGCGCATCGTTAATGGAGCCAACATGCTGACAGTGCGAATATTGTTGGATAATGGTTCACAAAAGTCATACATTAAGAAGAGCACTGCACAAAAACTTGGTCTAAAAGCTATTGGTAAAGAAACTCAAGAAAATTGTCTTTTCGGTGAGGTTATGACGAAATTAATTGAAAGGAACACCTACAGTCTTACACTTCAAAATTTGGCTGGCACTTATACATACAAGATGATTGTACGCGATAGCGATAAAATATGTGGATATGTGCCTAGAGCAAGAACTGAAGATTTGTTTACTCAACTTCGTGAACGAAATATAATTTTATCAGATACAGGAGATGACAATACACCAGACATAGAAGTTCTAATAGGATCAGATTTTTCTGGTAGCCTATTGACAGGAAGTCTCATCCATTTAAAAGATAATCTGGTAGCTCTAGAAACAAAACTAGGTTGGACACTACAGGGCCCAGTGACCGGAATAACCAGTAACATTTGCAATACGGTCAGTAATAACTCTATATGTCTTGCTAACGTTGATATATCCGATTTATGGAACTTGGAGACCCTGGGTATTAAAGACCCTAGTGAAACAAAATTAAAAGAAGAGCAACAAGCTGCACTTATGCAATTGTTTCGAGAGTCAATACATATAAACGAAGAAGGAAGATATGAGGTTTCTCTACCGTGGAAGGAAGGTCATCCAGACCTAGAAAGTAATATGGAAATGGCACGGAAGAGGCTCGATACAACCACGAAACGACTTATGTCGATAGGAAAGTTTCAAGAATATAATGCGATTTTTAACGAGTGGATCGATTCAAATATAATTGAACGTGCGCCGTACAATGAAGTCGCTGGTCACTATTTACCACATCAAGCTGTATTTAAAGATTCGAGCTTGACCACTAAAACGCGACCGGTGTTTGATGCATCTGCAAGAGATCGCAAGGGCCACTCTTTGAATGCATGCCTGGAAAAGGGAATTAATATGTTGGAAGTGATACCGAAGATGCTAATTAATTTCAGAAGCAATGCTATTGGAGTGACTTCAGACATTAAAAAAGCGTTTCTACAAATATCTCTAGCGGAGAGAGATAGAGATTACTTGAGATTTTTGTGGTGGAAAGACGAGAGCAGAAGAGAAGTTGTTATCTACAGACATCGGCGAGTAGTATTTGGGGTAACGTCAAGCCCTTTTCTACTTGCTGCTACCCTTGCGTATCACCTAGACCACAGTCCAGAAAGGTTGAAAGATGCTGCTAAAAGGCTAAAAGAATCATTTTATGTTGACAACTGCGTGACAAGTTTGCAAACAATGGAAGATGTACAAAAATTTATTTCAGAGTCCACAGAGTTGATGTCGTCAGCGAAATTTGACCTGAGATGTTGGGTAGTGGGCCCGGGGTTCTGTGAAGAGGCAAGTAACGAACATAGCGTCATATCTGTGCTCGGAATTCAATGGGATTGTATGAAAGATGAACTCTATTGCAACATGAACTCATTTACTACGACGGTTGAAGATAAACTGACGAAAAGATATTTACTTTCGGTTGCTCAAAGAGTTTTTGATCCTATAGGTTTTACAAGTCCTACTACTTTAATACCAAAAATAATTCTACAAAAGAGTTGGATTTACAAACTAGACTGGGATGACGAGCTACCGCAGGATTTGGAAAAAGAATTTAAGACATGGCTGAAATATATACATTTTCTTAATGATTGTCGTGTCCCAAGGAGATTGACCATAGAAGCGATTCATCGATGTGAAGCAAGTCTACATGTCTTCTGCGACGCGAGTAAATACTCGTACGCAGCTTGCATTTTTCTGAGAACCGCCGATCATCGCGGTGTCAAAGTAGAATTAGTACAGGCCAAATCAAGAGTTGCTCCTATCAAAGAAATCACTATACCAAGACTAGAGCTAATGGCAGCACTTATTGGAGTACGGCTATTCAAGGAAGTAAAAACCTCAGAGATGTTTTTAAAGGTTGAAAATATTAAAACATATTTTTGGTCCGATGCTAGTGTCGCATTAACATGGATTAAAAGACAAGGCAACTGGAATGTTTTTGTGGAAAATAGAGTCAAGGAGATAAGAGAACATACAAATCTAAATGATTGGAATCACATACCCGGAACACTGAATCCTGCTGATTTACCTTCGAGAGGTTGCAATGCCAAGATATTATTGGAAAGTAGTTGGTGGAAAGGACCAGATTGGTTGAAAATGGATATAGATAAATGGCCTATTTCCGAGATTTCTGTCGACGAAAAAGAGGTCGACGCTGAGCGCAAGAAAAATGTTATTTCCAGCGCTACATGTTCTGCATTACAATTTAGTGGGGCGTTAACATATTTTTCCAAGTATTCAATGGTTATAAGAATGACTGCTTGGATATTACGATTCATTTCAAATTGCCGAAAGGGTAGACGCCAAACAGGCGAACTGACGTTTGATGAATATGAGATAGCCGAACGGCAAATATTAAAACTCATACAAAGAGAAAATCTCACAGAAAAGAATAAAGATGGATCGTTTGAAGACGAAGGATTATTGAGAGTCAAGACAAGACTTACACTTGCTGAAGAAAATCAATCTTTTAAGTCACCAGTGCTACTTCCCTCAAATCATGTCATCGTACAGTTGTTGGTGCGGCAGAAACACAGTCAACTACAACACGCTGGCGTACATATATTGATGGCAAATCTTCGGGAGTCGTTCTGGATTATTGGAATTAGAAGATTAGCAAAGAAAATAATATCTGAATGCGTCATCTGCAAGAGATATAGAGCGAAAGCTTCTCAGACACCATTCGCACCCCTACCGAGCGACCGAATAAACGTTGCTGCTGCTTTTGAAGTAACAGGGGTGGATTTAGTTGGTCCCCTACTATTACGAAACAATGAAAAATGTTGGATAGTACTTTTCACATGTGCCGTTTATCGAGCTGTTCATCTCGAACTAGTAGAATCGATGTCTACAGAAGCCTTTATCATGGCTTTGAGAAGATTTATAGCACGCAGAGGTCGTATACGAACGATATACAGTGATAATGGTACGAATTTCGTTGGTACAAACAATTATTTCAAAAGTTTGGATTGGGGTCATATTTTGGCTGAATCTACTATTAAACGAATCAAATGGAGATTTATACCTCCGAGTGCACCTTGGTGGGGAGGGTGGTGGGAAAGACTCATCAGAATGATGAAAGAAATGATGAGAAGAATATTGGGCAAGGCCTCACTCACCTACGTTGAACTTGAGACAATTCTTTGTGATTGTGAGGCGACGCTGAACACTCGACCGCTCACCTACGTTGCAGGTGACAATGATAATTTAAAACCACTTACTCCAAACATGTTTGTTCAAGGTTTACCTCACAATGATGTTACTGACTTAGATCATATCGACGGGCGGAGCTTGAATGTTCGACTTCAATATTTGCAGAAGCTACGCCTAGACTACAGGCAACGATTTAGAAACGAGTACTTGGCTATGCTAGTACAAAGAGGGAAGGAGAGCAATAACAAACTCAAAGTTGGCGATGTGGTTCTAATTGAAGCGGATACCAAACGGGTCGAGTGGCCTTTAGGTGTGATAGAAGAACTCTTCCCAGGAGTGGATGGTATCGCTAGAGTGGCAAAAGTCAGAACCGCTAACGGATTTAGAACTAGACCTCTTCAGCGACTTTTCCCTTTAGAAGTAAACACATGCGAAGCAGGGGAATTGGCAACATTTACGCCTAGTAATGAAAACGCTGAGTCAAGTTCTCCCACAGTAGAGAAGATGGGCCAGAATTCTACAACATGGCAAGCTGTTACGGATAATTCAACCGAGAAGACATCTGAACAAGATATAGCGCCACCATTGAAACCTACCCCTACAGTTACTCGAGCAGGGCGCATAATTAGGGTGCCAAGAAGGCTGAACATTTGAATTGTTTAAATGCCTTATGTTTGTTTTGAGCATTTGTCAGTAGCAAATCCTCAAGGTGGGGAGGATGTTGAATGTACTGGCTGGTACTGTTGAATATTGAAGAAAAAAAAAATATTCTATGTTAATATTCTGTGTACAAATAACAAGAATGTCACTTGATTTTTTTCATGTCATAGCGCAAATAAAATATATATTCGAACTTCGGGTTTTTTTGCAGTAAAATGCGTAAAATGCAATAAATATAACAGATTGATTGTGCAACTTCTTTTGAATTAGTCAATTGTTAGGTATTGTAGTTTGTTTGTAGTTATAAAATAAACAGCTGCACACACTTTTCTACGTCTTTTCTACTAATCAACTATGAATATTGCGCAAAAATCTATTTACTTTATAGATCGATTCTGGCGTCCAACAGCGTAAGCCAACTGTCTGTCTCGCACCTATTATTGTATTTTTATTCCGAGTTTTCCTCCGCGTTTAGTTGTAAAAGAACATAGTAGATACGTACTTGATATAATATGATATGTGTGCAATTATCTTGTTTTAATCGCTAGTTGAAGGTTAACCAACCAACCATACCATGCAACCATCCACCATGCATTCACCATTGCCAGCCAAAGCCAATGTCAATAGTAAATAAAAACATGCATGCATGGATTTATAATTGTATATTTGAATGAATGACCCATTTTTAGTTCTCATTTAGAGCTTTTCATCTAACAGAACGTGTGATGAGAGTTCCCAGACAATTCAACTCGAGACTACAAAAGCAACTCCTGTAAGTATAGATTATAAACTGATTCCTACCTAGTTGTTTGTAAGTAGTTATGTAATTTGTTGTTTCTAATACCTATTGTGTCTAATATTGTGTATGAAACTCGTCGTATTGTCAATAAATGTTTCCGAACAATGAAGGTTACATTGTTATTAAATTTATACTTAGGTAGGTACTAGGTATCCACCCAAGAGCTTTTGCGTGTGCTATGATTTAGGAAGTAAAGAATTAAGATATAATAATATGTAGGTAGTTAATTTTGGTTGGTAAATTATACCATATTGTGTGTAGGTAAATAATCAATTTGGTGGGTATGTACCTGCTTAGTATTTTCAAGACATTTGAAATTATTATAAATCCCACTTTCATAATCACAGCACTTATTAATGTTTATAGGTATAAACAAGTATGTAGGTACTTAACTTATCCATTCTACTGTTAATGTACTTACCTACTACATCGTACCTAACGCCAGATGTACTTTCTTTTGGGCATTGTCATCTACAATCAGAATGAGACCTTTAGCAGATTTTGTAAGAGAAGTTGGATGAGTGAAGTAATTCATCAATGACCCTCCTCATAAATTACTGCTTATGTATTATTTTTATGATATCTGGCCTATCCACCAGTGCAAGGATTTGATAACCCTCCAGTCGATTTGTATTTTCACTCTCGTCAAGATCAGATTCCAATCTGTTGGGAGCGGCCGGTCGCTTTTTGTACTTTCCGTTCCACGAGTATCTCTTAACGCCCACAGCGTTAAGAGATACTCGTGCGCCTGCAATGTCCCTGAGAACTTGAGCCAGAGATTTCTAATAAACATTTTATTTTGTCAAGCTGTATATCGATCAACACACATTAACATTTATATTTACCCATTTTTTGTTCTTAGATTAAGATTTGGAAACTACGAGAAGGTATTTCCAGTTGATACTACTCCATCAAGGATAGTGCCGGAGCACATCGTCAAGCCGCAGTATGCAGACACTGGCTGCCCCGACCCACCTTCCTTCAAAACCGGGGAGATTAAGAATGCTAAACAGATTGATGGAATGACAAAGAGCTGTGTTGTAGCAGCGAAGATTCTGCAACAAGTCAATGAATTTATCAAGGTGTTTATTTTTGCCGCCACTTTACTTGCAAATAAGCTAGAAATTATTAAAAACCTTGTTCAAATTGAAAAACAATTTATTCTTCATTAAGTGTAAGTCACATCAGGCCGGGCCAGATCGCAACCTATCAATCCGCCTAACTACCTACCTGTATTTACTAAAAAACATTGTCCACTTTTATCTTTCTTTCTGCGAGGCAGATTTTTTTCAGCCGTGCGACCCGATCTGTCTAGTGGACGCAGCAGACGGGCGGGCGGGCAGTCGGACGGATGCACGAACAGTGCACACTCGTACTTTTTGTTTAATTGTTTAGATTTTCTGAAGCTTGTTTCTTTGCATTGTTTGCTTGAGCGATAGTTGTCATAGCTGGAATACAGTATGAAATTCTCCATAAACTTGTGTGTTGCCTGAACACTAGAATAAGGTCTGGTAGGAAAAATCTGTCGCGCCCCGTCTAGATGACCCGCCCCGACCCACCGCTAAAGAATGTTTACCTTAATATATGCATACATATATTTTGTTTCGACAAGATAAAGGCGTTCAACGTCTGCGTCTAGCGATCTGCAAATAAATAAGCACTTTTCATCTTTCAGAAAAACTCTTGTTTGGTGCCTGTTAGTTAGTAGTGGTGCATATGTACGATCTCCTCCCAAGAATGGAGATCCTACTTTAGAACCTTGTCACACACTTGCTTGTTACTTGGGTTCGTGATTTATTGAGCTGTTTGGCAGAGTAGGTACTATGGGAAAGTGATTAATTATACACTACAGTATATTCACTTTAAGAACTTTTGTGTTACATGTCTATACATATAATATACTGTTTATTAATGTAGGACAGAGATAGCTGAAGGATATTCTTTTATAGTGAATGTAGTACCTATACTAGGCTTGCCAGATCTGATGTTAGCCTTCTTGAGACATATCCAGTCCTTCTTAAATAAGATGGAGAAATGTATGTACATCAATATTTTTCTGTTGAGTATAATTTGTATGGCGAATTTTTGGCGTTTTTTTATAGCAAACATCTTTAGTAAGCAACACACTCATACATATCAGATTTCATATCGTATCGGCATCGACCGATTCCACTCTGTGCCGACATCTTTGCGCGACGTCATGTCGCATGAACAAACATAATTTTCTTCCCAGGATAAATTGCACTCTAGGACAAAATGATCTTTTTAGGGTTCTGTATCCGTCGTACGGGACCCTATTACTAAGCCTACGCCGTCTGTCGGTCTTGTCCATCTGTCTGTCTGTCTGTCTGTCCGTCTGTCCATCTGTCCGAGGGCTGTATCTCTTGAACCGTAATAGGTAGTCCGTTGAAATTTTCACAGAATATGTGTTATTATGGTCGATGTAAAAATATGAAAAAGTGAAAAATTCACAGAGGTCCCCTGAATATAATAGAATAAAAAAAGTGTATCCATCCATCTACCAACAGTATGAAGCATTTTAACTAATCATGAATCTGAACTAATATGAAGCATTTCATAATTACGCCATACGTAGCGTGAGTGGCGCATGACATGGCGATACAGAACCCTCAGTGCGCGAGTTTGACTCGCACTTGGCCGGTTTTTTTATATTATTTTTAGGGATTTTAACAATGATATGTTAATATGAGCCTCATAGTACTCATCTTTCTTATCACCTAGGGCCCAGAGTCCCTAAGGGAATGATCGCCCGGGATACGGGACATAGGAGCCTTTGCCCGGGACAATCCCAGAAATCTCGGGCACTTGGCAAGCCGGACCTATCCACACACACATACTGGTGCAAAACACTTATGTATGTATCAGTCAGAGTACATGAGTCCACTGCTTGCCATATGCTTCTGAAATTTTTTTAAGTTGTCCCGGCCTTTACTCTCTAAATGTGTCATAATCATACATCGGAATCCGCGGGGCACGAATGATTCAAGGTTATTTAGTGATGGGACAATGTATCCACAAATATCGAAAATCGATCGTTATTTCGAATAATATGAAATAATGTCGATTATTAAAACTAAGAGTATTTCTATAGAAAATAAGATATAATAAACAAATGTTGTATTTACTTTGTAGGTACAATACAAATCTGTTCAAACCACAATATTAGTTTTATTAGTATGGAATAGAAAGAATTAGATTTTTTTTACCAACTTACACGTGTTACATCATAATGATATTGAAGACTTTTTTGTTACTGTTATGAAACTGAATCGATTAGGCTATAAAAATCAACCACCTATTTTTTTATTTAAACACATAAAAAAATATTTTACATAAAAAAAAGGCCAAGGTCCAAAAAAATAGGTCTTACAAAATTAGTTCATAGTAAGCTAAGGGGGGGGTTCTGTATCGGAAATAGATCACTTTTGAAGAACAAAGAATTTTTTTTTTCACAAAAATTTTTTTTTTAATGTTTAATGTAAAAAAAAAATTTTCTTAATCGTTTCAGTTTCGTGCTAGGAACAAAAAAGTCTTCCAACACGTATATCTCTTTCTTTCAGAAATTGTGAAAAACCACAATTTTAGTTTTATTAGTATGGAATAGAAAGAATTTAATTTTTTTTTACCAACTTACACGTCTTACATCATAATGGTCATGAAGACTTTTTTGTTACTGTTATGAAACTGAATCGATTAGGTTATAAAAATCAACCACCTATTTTTTTATTTAAATACCTACATAAAACAAATTTTTACTTAAAAAAAGCCCAAGGTCCAAAAATTTTTATATAGGTTTTACTCCCTATATGATACAGAACCCCCCCTTAGCGTACTATGAACTAATTTTGAAAGACCTTATATAAATATGTATTATATTTACTTAATCGTTAACATAAAGTATACATGTTTATATAAGTACTGTAGGTATATAAGTATTCAGGTCTGAAATATGACATGAATAAAATACAATAAACAAATAAATATGAGTATCGATAACAGTGTCGATTGTTTATTGATCGCCGTAGTCAATCCCTAACAAGGTCGTATTCGTGCCCCGCGGATTCCGATGTCTGGTCATAATAATAGTTTCAGTTAGTCTTGCATGGTTTAAATGTTTAGTGCTAGCTATGTATAATTTTTTTATATGTGTTTTTTCAGCCCGGAGTAACAACAGATTCCATAGATGAGTTTGTACACAATCTCACCATACATATTGGTGCTTATCCATCACCTCTCAACTATAAAGGTTTCCCAAAGAGCATTTGCACATCGGTAAATAATGTGGCAGTTCACGGAATACCAGACCTGAGACCGCTGCAGGATGGAGATATTGTGAATGTGGACATTACTGCAAGTACAATACTTATATTCGGAGTAGTTAACACTTTCTTTTATGATTATGTCATGCTAATTTAGTGGAATTTGTCAGATCGCTACTTCGAACTACACTGAAAGACAGTTTGGGACTTGAAACCTTACTTAAATTAATAAAACTACAGTACACCTGAAGATCTTCAAGTGACATGTGCATCCTGGGTGGTAATTAACAACAAATGGTCTGCAGCTGCCCTGGTCGTCTTGTGGCCTTCACGGAGGACATAGGCTGGCTGGAGTGGCTGGGGATTGAGGGGTTTTGCACGAACGTCCCTGACCAAGAGGGACTTCTTTGCAGATTTAGAGTCAACCCCCACTACTACAATAAAACATTAACTAACAAAATATCCGGAACATTTAATGTTCTGGATAATTCCTTCACAACACCCACAAACCATGATCCAAATGCTCTAATTGGTCAAGTTAAATGAAAATACGTAAATATGAAAATGTTTCAGGTATTCTTTGAAAGTCATCATGGTGATTGCTCAAAGACATTTTTAATCGGTGATGTGGACGACCGAGGCTTGGAGTTGGTAGCTATAACAGAAAAATGTCTTGAAGTCGTAAGTCGTTGTTCTCATACGCCTACTGTCGTTTGAGCAAGATTTGCTTATGCATAACTAATGACATTTTGCATTTCAGGGTATAAAAACATGTGGTCCAGATGTACCATTTTCTGCAATCGGAGCTGCTATTCAGAGGTTTGCCAAACGTAATAAAATGACATCATTACCTGCATTTGCTGGGCATGGAATTGGTTCATATTTCCATGGACCGCCGAGTATATGTCACGTGTGTAAGTTACTCTGCAAATAAAAGTAATCTTTATCTATTCAACAGTGTCATACTCGCTAAGTAATTCAAACTGAGGTGTTCCCAGTGGACTTACGTCCCGAAAATTGTTGTTGTTATGTTACAAGGTACAGGTGACAGCAGGTATTAGTATTGCCGCCGTTCGGCTCTAAAAAGCTTACAATTCTTTATTCATCATTTGTATGGTAGTACACTTATGCTTGAATTTGTCCTCTTTAGTTTTTGCAAACAAGACGGTGGATCTTCCGTTGCGGAGGTCTGCAGATGCCCCAGTTGATTTGTGACCTCCATGGAGGACGTAGGCTGGCTGGGGTAGCTGGAGATCGCGGGGTTTTGCACGAAGGTCCCCAACCAAGAGGGAATAGTTTTCAGGCCCAGAGCCAACCCCAAACCAAAGCAACAAGATGGAGACGACACGTACGCCCCTCCCTACCACCAATCTTATCTAGTACAGTAGAAGGACTAACGCTACTTCAGAGCCTTAGACATCTGTGGCAATAGGAATAAGGATACTATTTTATTTATTAATTCGGAATAGTGAAGCATCCACTTTTTGTATTATACAGACACCTGTCACACGTGTCGTCCTCTAGCTAGCGAGTAACTGAAGTACTGAGTCAGTATTAGAATGTTCTACAGAGTGGATATCCATTTCACAGAGTTTACATGTTGCCATATATTGCACATATTTCTGTTGGACTCTGTTGGATTGGTTTCAGTTAACCGTTACCCCGGCCTCATGAAGCCAGGAATGACGTTCACAATTGAGCCGGTGCTGTCCCATGGAGGCCCTGACACTTGGATCCTCGACGACCGGTGGACAGTTATCACCGCCGATGGGTCAAGGACTGCCCAGGCGGAACACACTGTTCTCATAACGGAAGATGGCACACAAATACTGACCAAAATTGACTGAATAAATATTCTGCAGCATTTAATAAGAAAATTGTGCACTTTTCCCCAACTACGGCAAAGCCAAATGGGTACTGGGGTTTATAGTATAACTGTGATCTAAAAATGGCAAGCATCTGTGAGGAATATGTGTTCAAATTTTGCATGCAACTTTATTAGTACACTAAGGAGGGGAGACTTTTTTTTTATGTTCCAAACTGGTTGCGTATGTCACTGGTTCAAGAGAATCTGAAGACATATTTATGAAGGTTTTGATTATCATTTTTGTCATTTGACTATAATGCTGGTTGCGTATAAACTGGTTGCGTATGTCACTGGTTCAAGAGAATCTGAAATGTTTTACTCGTAATAAAATAACATTATGCTAATATTAACAAGACATATTTATGAAGTTTTTGATTATCATTTTTGTCATTTGACTATTATAGCACCAAAACACTAAAAACACAGAGTTACTATTGAGAGCTCTGCCCTAACACAACTTTTTTTATTTTATAAAATGTTAATTATTTGCTCAATTAAAGTAGGTAGTTAAAGATGTGCAGTGTTATTGCTATTGTGCTATGTTATTCTAGAATAGGTCAGGCATTGAAGCATCAGGAGGATTTGTATGGGTATTCACAAATTATGGATAAATTAAGAACACAGAGTTACTCTTAGAGCTCTGCCCTAACACAACTTTTTTTATTTTATAAAGTGTTAATTATTTGCTCAATTAAAGTAGTTAAAGATGTGCAGTATTATTGCTATTGTGCTATGTTATTCTAGATTAGGTCAGACATTGAAGCATCGGGAGGATTTGTATGGGTATTTACAAATTATGGAAAAATAAAAATAATGAAGTAGCGTGTGTTGTTTTATTTGCTTCATTAAATTAAAAACATGTAACTTGGTACATTAAAAGCACAAGCACATTATATCACTCACATTTCAGTCAAATAGACAAAACTACTCAAGGCATAGAAGGAAAGTTGCTTAGCCGACATTGTCATAAGCTTGAGGGAATTAATACAATTTAATTTAACATTGAATATTATCTGTTTCAATAAAGAGGGTGTGTAAATTGACTAGAACAATTATTTTCATTGCACCGATTAAGGATATTTCAAGTGTTACATGGGGATGCATTAATTTCTAAAACATACAATTTACAGTCTGTTCAAACTTATGAATAAACTACATTATGACTGGAGAAAGTCATGATTTTTCTTCATATTATATTTGAACAGATTACAAATTGACCTTAGACATAGAAAATATTGGAAAGATTATAAAAGTTTTAAGATTGTAGGTATAAAGGATGATAGATAACATTAGTATAGGATTATATTAATTTAATAATATGTGGGGGTTTAGTTATGTGTGATGTTGGGGTAAAATAATTATTTACTAAATATAAAAAAGTTTAAATCAGGGGTTCCCAACCATTTTTAAAGTACTACTTTCTTATTAACATATTTAAATTTTTTTGCACATCCCCTTAGTCATGTTAATTTCTGGAACATTTAAGGGTAATAGAAGATAAGTCGAAAATTGGCAAGTATGAAAAGTTTCCGAAAATCTCCGAATGAGCTATTGCAAACGAAAGAGTGCTGATGGCATGTCACACTGTGTGTGTTTTTTTTTCAAATTCATGGCGAGATCTGCAAGAAATGAAAATATAACTTACGCGCAAATTATCTTTAAGTATATTACAACTTTGAGGCGACCCTGGGGCATAGCGACGCACATGTTGGGAACTCCTGGGTTAAATGATACTTGGTCAACACATAGTAATGCCAAATGCACCTCCCGTTTTTATTTGTATCAAACCTCAATGTTCCTTAATATTCCATAATAATACCTAAACATTGTTCACAGCTTCAATTTGCCTCATTGGTCCAGCGAAGATATCGCAAAATGAAATTCTATGCTCACCCTATGGATATGGAAGATATTTTAGAATACAGACTCGATTCATAAACTTTTCAAGCATAAGACTGAGCTTGTTGTTTGGTGAGCGAATTCACTATTTCCTTTACAATATTGCTACATAGGTATAATAATATAATTTTGTGGCGTTTGAGCCCTTTCACAACATATAAAACTTACATTGCATTCAATTATTTTAATAATAATTTTATTTATTACATGAGTACTAAGTGCATTAGCACTGCTGACCAAATTTTCTGATTTTTTTTTACCTTAAGTACCTAGTGGTATAAAATATACCTATAGTTATATATAACTGATTGGTTAAACACCAGTATTACTGTACAAAGATAGATTAGGCCTTTTAGGAATTATTTAAAAGTTTTATATATGTTTTACATTTTAATATTTATGGCAAACAATAGAGGCATAGTCATACTTTGATACATTTAGTAGCTTGATATTATTACACTCAGAGAAAACGTCAAATTTATTAAAGGAATATCGCTATTGTACAGTTATACAGAATGTTCCGATCCTAATGTTGATATTGCACGCAGTTATAGGTGGTGTTCAGTTTGTAATAGCACCAGAAGGGCGAAGGGTGGGATAGCTTACCGTTTAATCATACTCAACCATTATGTGACTAATGGATATGGTACAACCTATATAACATGCAAGGTGAAAATACAACACTCTCAATAAATCATTGAAATATTTTCATTATTAATACATCAATGCAAAGTTTGATATTTCAAACCACCTAATAAGTGCTGGATAGGGATAAAAGAGTGTATAAAAGTTCATACAAAAAAGTATATCGTAAACGTTAATATCAACCATTACAAAAGCTACATTTCACATACTACTTACTGTTCACAAAATCTATGAAACCAGCACGGAAGATACCCGTTCTCAATATCCTACAAAACCCTATAATACACATAAAATAATAAATTAAAGTTCACACTATACTATTTATAAACAGACCTTTCCATAGGATAAACATTTATGAACAATTCAACTTACGATAAATTTTTATCAATAAACATAAACAGTGAATTGTATGCCACATAATAAATGAATCTAAAAAAAAGATTAAACCATGCCCTAGCGTCTGTTCCCATTATAAGTTTGTTACGGTTACCACACTGCACCACTATCTAAGTATTGCCCGACACTTAAGGATGGTCACTCAGTAAAATTATTATCAATGTGAATATTAAACGAAAGACATTGTGAACTGGAGAGAGTAAAATATTTAACCTAGAGATGGCGGACATATCTGACTATAAACCTAACAAAACCTAGCAATGTTGAAAATTATTTAACAATAAGTCAGACTTCATATTATACACAATTTTTACTAAAAACAAATAACAAAGTAAAGTATACGGAGCGGACAGGAAGGCAATGGAGTTGCTTTACAAAATGTGACGATACATTACTTCAAGTACCTACCGTACAACTAACTTACCATAAGAGTTGAAAATTGTAAGAAGGACGAAATGTTTATAAAGTACTTACCACTATCTTACTATGCCAAAATGTATTGAGAAACAGTAAGAATTCGATTATATTCAGATTCTTTAAATGCATTTTGGTTTTTAAGCGATTTCATTAGCTGCGCAGCACCGTGTCAAACTATAGTAAGAAAGTCATCAATGTATTTCGAGTACTTATAAGTTCTACTTAAATAAATCAAATAACATACTGATGAAATTACAGGTAAAGCATCATATCATTTTCGTTAAACGACTATTATTATTTGTACCAGGGGTTCACAACCTATTTTAGATTACTCCCTCAACAAGTTTAATTTTGTTTCTTTTGTCTCCCATGAGAACTATTATACAGTAATTTCTAAGAACATATTTTTTTTGATTTCGTGGAATATATAAAGTCATAAATTAAATGAAATGTTCACAATTTGGTTAATTTATGACCTCTTAGTTTAAAATGTTTTTGAATGAACTATTGGAAAGGAAGGAGAGACAGCGCATCATACTGTCTGTAGATTTTAAATGTCATGGCAGTTATGTGCGACAAATGAAAAATAAAGAGGCTGCCAACCCCTGGTCTGTACCATTTCGAACAAAGGAATTCAAGTTTTGCGATAATCATTGTTAATTCCAGCGTTTCTAGTCTAGTTACAATGATCATAATTAATTACGAGTAATATAAATTCGGTACAAACAATACAGGTATTAATTAAATTTCGAGTTATCTCTTAGCAAGTGAAACACTGGACTATTCGATTGATGCATAGCTCTTTCTGTGAAGTTAGGCGTCATGCATGATTGGTGTTGGATTTTTAATATTTTTTCATTTACACTTTTCCTGCAAAATTATTATAAGTATTTACGATCCTAAAATTGAACAGTGCAAGAGATTTAAATAAAATTGAACATTGGTATGTACATAATCAATGAATTAGTTGTGACAGTTTTTCAGCATTCCAGTAAGTTATATATTCCATTATTTCATTATAATATACGCTAAGTACAGTAATAATGTAATGACTAGAGCAGAGAGTGGAGATTGTATGAATGTGCTAGTGAGGGCACTTGTTCATCTCTTCGATAACTTAGAGTTTAGTTTTCCAACTTCATTTATAGTCGATGCAGAATGTAATATTTTATATCAGAAATCTTGATTGAAAGTTGATTGTTCTTACATAAGGATCTCCTTTTGTTGAAGAATAATTGAAAGACCTGCTTAAATATCAGGATTAGCTTAGAGTATAAAATATGCAATCACTTCAAATACAAAAACACATTTACTAAATAATTAATAAGTTATGCTTTTATAATAAACTTTCTTGATATTAGAATTTTTTCTTATAAGTAATCAAAATGTTTTTTTATTATACTTTACATCTTTATTTTCACGTTTTTCTATTTTATTTATTGTTACTGTGTAACTTTGCTGTATAACCACTCGCGCTGATACTAGTTAAGCTCCAGCAAAACACTTGTAAGCCCCAAGTGCCAATAATGGCACCGGTTCATTTGATTTTATATGATGAGTTTGGTAAGCTGTACTACCATACTTTTGATATCCTTGGAAAGAGCAAGATTCTATCTACCATACATATGGTATATCCAAATACGGTAGGTGAAATCAAGACTTGTCTCACTAAATGCGACCGAAACCCACGGTTCCATATAATTCTGGCCTCCATATATAGTCCAGGAAACGAGGAAATTCCTTGTATGGGCTCTTCGGACTAATTCCTCTGTCGCTGAAACTTTGCAGTGTGATAGAGTAGTGTTTAAAATATACGTTTGACAAATTATCTAGGATTTTTGATGTTTGGAAGTTAGGTATTAAAATGAATAAATGCCTAAAAATGAAAATCGCTTATAACTGCTGATGAAAAATTGCTCCGTCCGAAATTCCTTCGGTATATGATATTATATATTAATAAGAGTATATATTAACATTATCTAGGAAAATTTCGATTTCGAATAGGCAGAAATTTGAAAATATCTATTTTGTATCACAACTTCTTCAGAAAAATTGCTCTGTCAATTTTAATTTTTTTATATGTCTTAATTTATTTAAATATATCGCTTTTGACAATTATCTAGGAAATTTTCCATATCGATCACACCTTTACAGATTTTCGGCAATAATTCGCTGTGAAAAATTGCTCCGTCCGAAATTCCTTCGGAATATGATATTATATATTAATAAGAGTATACATACAACATTATCTAGGAAAATTTCGATTTCGAATAGGCAGAAATTTGAAAATACCTATTTTGTATCACAACTTCTTCAGAAAATTGACCATATAAATGCCAAAAGGCACCAACCCACAAATTGGTTAAAAATGAGTTAAATATACCAATCGAGAGCTAATCAACCCTCTATTTTTTGCAGAAAAGACCCAGGCAGGCTACTTGGTATATACTAATAGGTTTCTACACATTCGTCCGCCCAATTGAGGTATATCGCAACAGCAGAAAAGAATTATGCTACTTGGTACTAGCTAACTGGTCAGATTTTTTTTTTTGCGTAAAAGATCCAAGCGAGATGGACTTTTTTGTTTTTGATGAAGTACGCTAAAAGTATTTATCAAAACAGAGCCAAGATATCTGGTTCTTTTTGGCATTATATAATAAAAACAAACTGTATATCGCAAAGTGGAACCAATTTATGTGGTTCTTTTTGGCATTTATAATAAAAACAAACGGTATATTGCAAAAATGGAATCAATTTATGTGGTTGGTTTGCCTTTGGGGGCCTATAGTGAGTCTTATTTCTCGGACATTCAGCTCGGTTATTTGAGTACCTGAGTGGAGCGGCAGACAAAGTCCAAGAGCGGTTCCCTACCGCGGATTTGGTTCTTCTTGGAGACTTCAATGCCCATCACGAGGCATGGCTAGGCTCCAGGAGAACTGACTTTGCGGGGAGAGCCGCCTACGACTTCGCCTTGACGCATGACCTGTCTCAACTGGTAGACCAGCCCACCAGGCTGCCAGATATAGACGGTCATGAACCCTCTCTGCTGGATCTTCTGCTGACAACGAACCCCACTGCATATAAGGTCGCAGTGAGAGCCCCGCTGGGTTCCTCTGATCATTGTTTAGTGTGGTCCACGGTGCCATCTTCGCCTCCTCAGTCCCGTACTGGAGGAACGCGTCGAATTTGGCACTACGCGTCAGCAGATTGGGATGGGATGCGAGAACACTTCGCATCCTACCCTTGGAGAGAGATCTGCTTCAGTTCGGGCGATCCGTCGCAATGCGCTAATACCGTTGCCGAGGTGGTTCTGGGGGCAATGGAAATGTTTATTCGCAGCGCCTCTGTCTACCTCGGTGGTAAAAGCCAACCATGGTACAGCCGCGACTGTGCTGATGCTGTCGCAGCTAAATGCGCAGCTTATCGGGCATGGTCGCGCGCTCGTGCCGGACGTGATCCGAACGCATCCTAACTGAAGAAGGAATACAACCGCCTCTCCAGATCCTGCAAAAAGGTTATTGCCAGGGCCAAATTTGACCACATCGGCAGAATCGGCGATAGACTGAACCACCACCCAACTGGGAGCCGTGAGTTCTGGTCTCTCGCTAAATATGTCGAGTCAAATTTCTGCCGCTCCTCTCTTCCACCTCTGCAGTGTCCTGGAGGCTCACTTGTCCACTCCGCAAAGAAGAAAGCCGACTTACTGGTATCTCTCTTTGCGGGGAACTCCAACCTGGACGATGGGGGTGCCACTCCCCCATCCATACCTAGGTGTGAGAACTCCATGTCGGAAGTGCAGTTTCGACAACGGACTGTACGGGCGGAACTTCTCTCCCTAGACGTCAGGAAGGCGAGTGGGCCGGATAGGATTCCTGCATTGGTGTTAAAAAGGTGTGCTCCCGAACTGGCCCCAGTGCTGACGCGCCTATTCCGTCTCTCCTACTCCAATTGCCGTGTGCCGGCGGCCTGGAAATCTGCGTTTTTGCAAGCGGTCCCTAAAAAGGGTGACCGCTCAAACCCGTCAAACTACCGACCTATAGCGATTACCTCCCTTTTCTGTAAGGTGATGGAGCGCATTATCAATACGCAGCTCATGAAGTACCTGGAGACGAAAGACCTCATCAGCGATCGGCAATACGGCTTCCGGCCAAAACGATCTGCTGGTGATCTCCTAGCGTACGTCACTCACCTTTGGGGGGAATCGCTTGACGGTCATGGTGAATTGATGCTACCTATTTTAATTTTGAATTTTAATTTATTTTAATTTATTTTAATTTTATTTTAATTTTATATTTTTTTATATTGACATAATTGAATTTTTAACCTTTAGCAATTCTATTGATGCGAAGTATTTTAATTTAGCTCTAGTTTTAATTGCCTTTCATGCACAAAACAGTTTTTTTTTCTCTGTATTCTTATAATTTTTAGTTATGTACCTATATTATTGCTAATTATTAGTCCCTTAACATGGCTTGACCCAGACAGTTTCAATTGTAAATTTGGTAAACTAAAATGTGACGAACTCAAGTGTACCGATGGTACCTAAGATGGAAATGAATAAATGAAAAATGAAATGAAAAATACTTGGCAATTGGCCTTGATATTGCCAAGGCATTTGATCGGCTTTGGCACAAGTCGCTCTTGGGCAAATTGCCGGCTTACGGACTTCCTTCTGGCCTCTGTGACTGGGTCGCCGACTTCCTACATGGGCGTAGCATTCAGGTCCTAGTGGACGGTTGCTCGTCGGACGCCATGTCAGTGAACCCCGGCGTACCACAAGGATCTGTGTTGTCACCCACGCTGTTTCTTCTGCATATCAATGATATGCTGTCTCTGGGCAACATACATTGTTATGCGGATGACAGTACGGCACACGGATCCTACACCAGTCACCCTTCAGCCAGTCGGGATATTGTGGATGAGAAGAGGCGAAGACTTGTGTCTGAGCACGAACACACACTCGGCTCTATTTCCGAATGGGGCCGTAGCAATTTGGTCGAGTTCAACGCTTCCAAGACACAAGTTTGCGCGTTAAGTGCGAAGAGAGCGGCGTTCACACCGGCTCCTTCATTCCAAGGCACGTCGCTTAAATTAAGCGAACACCTCGGGGTCCTCGGAGTCGAACTGTCGCACGACTTGAACTTTCGTCGCCATATCGAGGGGAAGGCCAAGCTGGCTTCTAAAAAGCTGGGCGTACTCAATAAGGTGCGACGGTACTTCACGCCGGACCAAAGGCTGCTTTTGTATAAATCGCAGATCAGGTCCTGCTTGGAGTACTGCTCGCACCTGTGGGATGGCTCTGCCAAATACCAGCTTGCGCCTCTGGACTCGATCCAGCGTCGAGCCGTGCGACTAGTGGGTGACCCCGCAGTGTCCCGCGATCTAAAACCACTGCAACACCGTAGGGATGTCGGCTCCCTAAGTGTGTTCTATCGCTTATTCCATGGGGAGTACTCGGACGAGCTGTTTAACGCAATCCCGCCGTCCCCTTTCCATCTCCGCACCACATGAACTGGGCAGGGATTGCATCCCTATACGCTGGACTTACCGCGGATGCGTACTAATCGATTCTGCAGATCATTCCTCTACAGAACCGGTAAACTCTGGAATGCTCTCCCTGCTCATATATTTCCCCCCAAGTACAGTCTCGGGTCCTTAAAGAGGGGCGTGAATGGGCACCTGTCAGGCCGGCATGGCATTCGCAACCCCCGCATACGACCGAATGTCCATGGGCGTCGTTAGACACCTTATGGGTGGCTCGGCGCCATATGTCGCGCTTTCAATAAAAAAAAATAAAAAAAAACGTTCCTCCATTCTCTTCGCCTCAAGACTCTACCTGCAGCGGTCTTCATGCAAGAAGCACACAGCGCCTCCTGGCGGAAAGGAGAAGAGTCCGGTTGCCTAGGCGACGGACTGTTGTGATCTGACACGTCCGAAAATACAAGCGGGAGCGGGCGGTTTTGTTCAAACATTTTGCTCTGGAAAAGATAAAATCCACCCTGATCGAGCGCGGCGCGGGCTCTCAGGGCTTGTTGCGACCTAATACGGCATAAGTATAGTGAGTGTAGTTTCCGAAGTGTGTGCGTAGCTGGGCCCAGCAGATCCTCGGACACCGGGACGTTTCCGTGCCGATCGACGACCACCACCTGAAGGACCGAGCTATCGAAGGTGCGGCTGCGGGCGGAGACATCAACATCCAGGTAGGAGGTACCACACCACCACACACTTTGCGCTACACCTCGAAGCTAGTCCGATGAATCCCGACGCTGCTCAGAAGGAGTCCAACATTTCCCTGTGTTCCCCCGACGCCATCCAGACGCAGTCCGACATCTACGTGAGCTCGGAAGCTAGTCCGACGAATCCCGAAGCTGCTCAGAAGGAGTCCAACATTGCCCTGCGTTCCCACGACGCCATTCAGACGGAGTCCGACATCTAAGTGAGCTCGGAAGCTAGTCCGACGAATCCCGACGCTGCTAAGAAAGAGCCCGACACTGCCCTGGGGTTCCCCGACACAATACAGACGGAGCCCGACATCCAAGTAAGCCTCAAAGCTAGTCCGACGAATCCCGGCGCTGCTCAGAAGGAGTCCGACACTGCCCTGCGTTCCCCCGACGCCACCCAGACGCAGTCCGACATCTAAGCGAGCTCTGAAACCAGTCCGACGAATCCCGACGCTGCTCAGAAGGAGTCCGACACTGCCCTGCGTTCCCCCGACGCCATCCAGACGCAGTCCGACATCTAAGCGAGCTCCGAAACCAGCCCGACGAATCCCGACGCGGCTAAGAAGGAGTCCGACACTGCCCCTGCGTTCCCCCGACGCCATCCAGACGCGGTCTGACATCTAAGCGAGCCTCGAAGCCAGTCCGACGAATCCCGACGCAGCTCGGAAGGAGCCCGACACTGCCCAACGTCCCCCGACGCCATCCCGATGGAGCCCGATACTGCCCTGCGTTCCCCGACGCCATCCAGACGGAGCCCGACACCTAAGCGAATTTCCGAAGTCAGCCAGACGGATCCAGACGCTACGCCAAACTAATCCTATCACGAAGCGCAAAATAAGATCTGAACTGAGTGATAGATAACAGTAGACAACACCCGTCGCCGCCGCGTAAACCAGCCTCGGGGAAACTTGTAAAAGTCCCAATCGTCTCTTATTTACCCTATTTCACCCCTTATGAAACTATCAAACCCAGAATATGAGTACCGCTGCGGTGACGGCGTGATATTGCATGTGCACAGTCGCACCCCCACCCAACTACAGTCCACCCACTAACACCACGGGGTGAGAACGACTGTTGCGTACAGCGGCCCCATTCGGAAATAGACCAAAGCGTTTGTTTGAGATCAGACACAAGTCTTCGCCTCTTCATCCACAACATCCCGTCTGACTGAAGGGTCACTGGTATAGGATCCATGTGCTGTACTGTCATCCGCATAACAATTTATGTTGCCGAGTGGCAGCATGTCATTGATATGCAGAAGAAACAGTGTTGGTGACAAGACAACACAGATCCCTGCGGTACGCCGGCATTCACTGACAGGGCGTCCGAAGAGCAACCGTCCACTAGGACCTGAATGCTACGCCCATGTAGGAAGTCGGCGACCCAGTCGCAGAGGCCAGAAGGAAGTCCGTACGACGGAAGCTAGCCCAGAAGCGATTTGTGCCAAACCCATTCGAATGCCTTGGCAATATCGAGACCAATTCACACCGTTTCAGCACCAATGCAGGAATCATATCCGGCCCACTCGCCTTCCTGGTGTCTAGGGAGATAAGCT
Organism: Nematopogon swammerdamellus; assembly: GCA_946902875.1. Classification (NCBI taxonomy): domain Eukaryota; kingdom Metazoa; phylum Arthropoda; class Insecta; order Lepidoptera; family Adelidae; genus Nematopogon; species Nematopogon swammerdamellus. The sequence continues at coordinate 8,495,681 of OX336333.1, forward strand.
CCGCCCGCACAGTTCGTTGTCGGAACTGTACTTCCGGCATGGAGTTCTCACACCTAGTTATGGATGGGGGGATGGCACCCCATCGTCCATGGTGGAGTTCTACGCAAAGAGAGCATTTACATTTGCGGAGTGGGCAAGTGAGCCCCCAGGACACTGTAGAGGTGGAAGGGAGGAGCGGTAGAAAATCGATACGACAGATTTGGCGAGAGACCAAAACTCACGGCTCCCAGTTGGGTGCTGGTTCAGCCTATCACCAACTCTGCCGATATGCTCGAATTTGGCCCTGACGATAGCCCTCTTGCAGGATCTGGAGAGGCGGTTGTATTCTTTCTTCAGTTCGGATACATTAGGATCGCGTCTGGTACGAGCGCACGACCATGCACGATAAGCTGCGCCATTAGCTGCGACAGCTTCACCACAGTCGCGGCTGTACCAGGCCTGGCTTTTACCACCGAGGCGCACGAGGGCGCTGGGAATGAACATCTCCATTCCCCCCAGAACCACCTCGGCTACGGCATTGGCGCATTCTGCCGGAATGCGCCAATGCCGTAGCCAAGGTGTAGATCATCCGAGGTGTAGATCATCCGAACTGAAGCATAGCTCTCTCCATGGGTAGGATGTGATGTATTCTCGCATCCCGTCCCAATCCGCTGACACGTAGTGCCAAATTGGACGCATTCCTCCAGTACGAGACTAAGGAGGCAAAAATGGCACCGTGGACCCCACTAAACAGTGGTCAGAGAAGCCAAGAGGAGTGCTCACTGTGACTTTGTATCCAGCAGGGTTCGTCGTCAGCAGAAGATCCAGCAGAGAGGGTGCATGACCGTCCATGTCTGGCACTTTGGTAGGTTGGTCTATCAGTTGAGGCAAGTCATGCGTCAGGGCGAAGTCGTAGGCGGCTCTCCCCTCGAAGTCAGTTCTCCCGGAGCCCAGCCACTCCTCGTGATGGGCATTAAAATCCCCAAGCAGAACCATATCCGCGGATATATATATATATAGGGAAACTACATGCACTTCATCTGCCGCTCTACTCAAGTGCTCGAACAATCGAGCTGTCCCCGCGTCGTCTGAGTGCGACCTGTAGATACTTACAGGCGGACACACGCGACTCCGTCCCCAAGTGAACCGATTGTGATGATTCTTTTTTTATTTGAAAGCTGGTGCTTTCCGCGTGGTCCCATTTCAATTTCATCAAGATCGGTTTAGAAAGCGAGGCGGATTCGCGAAGCCAAAAGCCGAGCGATTCCGCCGAGTACATTAATAGCAAAAAATTACTAAAAAAACTGAAATAAAAAACTATTAAAAAAAATATAAAAACCGCCTTCAAAAATGTATGAAATAAAAAAAATCGAACCCTAGAGTTGAAGGCGGTGCAAGCAAAAATAACCGACCGCCTTCAACTCTAGGGTTCGATTTTTTTTTATTTCATACATTTTTGAAGGCGGTTTTTAATTTTTTAAATCGTTTTTTTACAAAAATGTATACACTTTATTTACATACAGACTGTACGTGCATGAAATATGTTTAATAAGTTGTTTCGACATACTGTCATACAAATTAAATTACAGAACGAAAGTTAAATTTTAAAAGTTCCTAATACTATATAGATAGGCCCTACATTTTCGTTCCATAGGCGGCAGGACGGCGCGGCGGAGCGGCGTTGTAGTGGGACGACAGAGGTGGCGGGCGGAATAGCGAGCCGCGAGCATCGACGACGCTCGCGTGTCGTCTCGTCGGTCGCGGTGCGGGACGATGAGCTGCTGGCGCGCGGGCGGGCGGGCTTATTCTTCCCCACTCCCCGCAGCCCTCCCGCACCCCGAGTTCAGTGTAGTGCGAGCGCGCGCTTTTTAAACGTTGTTTTATTATATTGCGATACTCGAAACTACTCGAAAGTTCATGTTTAATGGAGAAATTTTATTGGATAATATACAATTATATTATATTTTGATGTTCTGTGTCTAATAAGTTAATAAAAACAGACGAAGCAATTTTTCACAGTGCTTGGGTTATTGCCAAAAATATGTAAAGGTGTGATCCATAAGGAAAATTTCCTAGATAATTATGAAAAGCGATATATTTAAAGAAATTAGGAGATGAAAAAAAATAAAAATTGACAGAGTAATTTTTATAGGTATTTTCAAATTTCTGCCTGTTCGAAATCGAAATTTTCCTAGATAATGTTATATATATACTCTTATTAATATATAATATCATATTCCGAAAGAATTTTGGACAGAGCAATTTTTCACAGCGAATTATTGCCGAAAATCTGTAAAGGTGTGATCGATAAGGAAAATTTCCTAGATACTTGTCTAAAGCGATATATATAAATAAATTAAGACATATAATAAAATAAAAATTGACAGAGCAATTTTTCTGAAGAAGTTGAGATACAAAATAGGTATTTTCAAATTTCTGCATAATCGAAATCGAAATTTTCATAGATAATGTTATATATATACTCTTATTAATATATAATATCATATACCGAAGGAATTTCGGACGGAGCAATTTTTCACCAGCAGTTATAAGCGATTTTCATCTTTAGGTATAAATACCTAACTTCCAAACATAAAAAATCCTAGATAATTTGTCAAACGTGCATTTTAAACCCTACTTTATCACACTGCAAAGATTCAGCGACAGAGGAATTACGTCGAGTGGAAATGCTTTATTGATTGGAGTAATAAGTAATTCTGGTAAAGAACTTTGAACTGACACATATGTACATATTGATTCTTAATTTCTTTGAAATAAGACGAATGTAGCCACATTTGATGTTCTGAATTCCTGTATAGGAGTGACTTAGAATGTGTTTGTTTATTAGCTTAGCTTTGTTCATCGTGTTGACATAATATCGACCAATACTGAATTACGGATTTCCCTAAAATGACAAGACGCGATTGCAAAAATGCATCGGGATGCGCGAAAGTTTGCATAGACTTGACAACGGGCGCGACTGTGAATAATTAACAAACACTATGCAATAAATACCCAGAATATTGTTTTCTTCAATTTGGGATAATTTTTTTAAGGGTTTTCATTATTTTCTATACTGACTCCAATTTTCTGGGTTTTTTTTTTGTGAACTTTTAACAACGTAAATTAAATGAAGTGAAATCTAAATATAAATAAAACCGTTTAATAATATAGACAAACATAACAACAAAGTCAAACTAAAGAGAAAAGGAAATGATAAATAATAATTTCGAGGGCTTACTTCAAGAATGCACTATGTCAAAAAAAATCGATTTTGACTTAATTATACAGTTTTGTTCATTATTTTTTGCGCTACATTCTTCAAAAACACACTAAGCTGTACACTGACGAGATCCAAAGATAGCTATAGCATTAAGTCATAATATAACTACTTTGTACAAGCAAAAAGCACTAAATGACATGATTCGAATAGAATGGCACTAAGTTCTGATTATTGTTGTAATTATAGTCAACGTAAATACACTAAGTACAATTTAGTGCCTTACTGTAAATGTTTTTTAGGTTAATCGCAAAATGTAATTCTTCTGAAATGCATTAAGTCTACTTAGTGTTATTTCACAAATACAAATTCGATAATTCGTGGTAGAATACTATTCTACAAGAAAGCATTAAGTGACTTAATGCATTTCATGTTGCGGTTTTGGCTTACTCAGACTTAATGAAATCATTTTCAAAAAGACATTATGTCACTTAGTGCATTTACGAAGACGCGATTTTTAGAAACGTCGTCAAAACTTAGTGCGAAAAGCACTAAGTCTGACTTAATGTATTCTTGGCCATATTACTTGAAGTGGTGGTTGTTAACAACTACACTGGCCGATGCATTAAGTCGACATAAATTAGAATTGTGTGCTTGCAATACTGAACCGTGGATGGCACCTCAAGCATTCGCTGAGTGAATTTGTTAGTGAGCTGTTGTAATTTGAGGTTATCTAGTTAAAAAAGATTTTTTTTTGGCAAGATGAAGCGTTTTCTCTCTGGTAATCGTAATAGATAGATGAAGATCAATACAACTAGTTTAGTAGCAGCCACAATTTTAATTCACTGAATTATAAGCAAATTATAATCCCGTAAAACTGTCTTTTTAATCAACGATGCAATTAGAGAAGCTTTAGAGATTCGCCTGCATAGATATTACCTCCAAGGATATTACGGATTGTATGCGGTACACCCATGGCCACCATTGAAGCCATACTCTGTCTGTCAACGCTGGACCTATGTGTCAAACAGGAGGCAGCGGCGTCCGCATTCAGACTCAAGGCACTATGATTATGAAAAGGGGACGAACCGGTAAAGCACACAAGTGTCCTGCACACGGTGTGCAGTGAACTACCCTTATTAATGACCAACCCCCGGCCCATCTAGTGAGACAGAACTAAGAATCTTCACAGACGGGTCAAGGACAAGCAGCTGGACCGGTGCGGGCATTTTCTCACGTGAGCTGAACATTAATAGATCAGGACGACTTGGTGCACACTCAACAGTTTTCCAAATGGAAGTAATCGGGGTGCTACAAGTGCAACCGCTGGGACTGAGATGGGCGTATGTCATGTACACTGCACTACAACGAAGAGGCTCTAGAACTATAACCATAGGAGCGGAACCCGTGATAATGTCGTCAGCAAGCATACAGAAAACTTGGTTGAACTTGGACTTGGTTGCACGCGTCGACATCACGGAAACACAGGGACAGATGGAAGGGCCTCTCAGAGTGCAGACAGTCGAGAGCTGCTCTTCCTAAACCAGACCGAAGGCTGGCTCTGAAGCTTATCAATCTGGCCCGGGCTAAGCTAAATAAATATCTACACACCGTGGTTATTACGAATAGCCCACTGTGCAGGGAATGTTTGGCGACGAATGAAATGACCAAGCATGTTTTGTTGGAGTGCAGTTTGCTTGACAACCAACGAAGGGACATACTCCGTTCTCCATCTTCCGTTGCAGAGGTCTGCAAACGCCCCAGTCGACTTGTGGCTTTCTTCCATGAAAGCCTTTCTTCCATGACATAGGCTGGCTGGGGTAGCTGGAGATCGCAGGGTTTTGCACGAAGGTCCTCAACCAAGCGGGACTAGTTTGCAGGCCTAGAGCCAACCCCAAACCAAAGCACCAACCACAACTGTCTTTTTCATTAAATTACTATAAGACTTAACGCAGTATTTTTATTTTACTGCAAAATTAACCGTCAAACAAAATACACTAAGTCAGTACCTTCTCCTACACTTTTGAATATAAAGTGCTATTGTGTGAACATATATTTTTTTCATTAATAACATTTTTAACCTCGATAGATAATAAATCTCGGTACATAATACTGATATTGTAAATATAAGTAGAATTTTTTATAAATTTTTCATAAACTTTAAATCTTGATTATCTCAAAACTACTTTTTCTGACTTAATGCATTCTTGAAGTAAGCCCTCGATTTGATCAAGCTTCCTTTTTTTATTATTATATTCAGGAAGCTAAGGAAAAGCTTTACCCAAGGTTTAGTCTAGCATCAGCATTGTATAAGGTAAACATTAGACTGAACCAATAATATTTATATACTTACGTAATAAAAAATATTTTGTAAAATATCATAATGTTACAAATAGGAATTAGCAAATTGTTTTAAAAAATAAGGTAATATAACAGCTAAAATGGCATTCAACTATCTATGAGATGCGGCGACCGGCGACCACTACTTGTTCAGCTTGTAGAATCGTTGAACAAACTCAGTCAAGTTGAGAACTTGCCCGGGCCCCACTCCCACCTCCATGTTGATGTACTCGTCTAGGTTGTGAGGAGACACTGTTCATGACAAAACAATTATTAATTTCAATGCAATCTTATATTTTTTTTTCAACTGACGAAGGGTATAAGATGATGTTCTGTATCGGAAATAGATCATATTAAAATTATAAAAAGGGGGGGTAATATTTGTACATTTTATTAAATATAAAATAAAAAATACTAACAGACTCTCCTAAATACATTTAACATCTTTTGATAAGAAACTATGTATCTATTTCTAATAATTACCAAGATAATAATTGTCAAAATTTATTAAAGTTCGGAATGCGCCAACGGCTAATAAACTTTGACCTTGGCACAAATTCGGGAAGCGGCGGCGCGCGCGGCGATACTCTGTGTTGACATGTGCGCGCTATCCAGCTGAGCGGACATAGGTAATACCCCCCACCTCCGCCCCCGTCTCGGAATGGAAAGGAAGTTCGGCCTTGCGTACCGGCGGCGGCGTACAAACAAAACAAAAAACTTCGGACGTGAGCTCGCCACGATTAGCCAATAGTTGCGCGAGATGCAGACTTCGCTTTGGAATGCTTCGGGATACGAAATCATAACGTGCATTCGCTCCTCTCGCCCGACGCGGCAGCGGGGCGGCGGCAACGAGTGCTCCATACATACGTAAGTACCTACGCACGCTCTCCAACTTCCGAACAGCTGATTGCGCGTTATTGAAATTACTAATGTGTTTCAAGGCCGAAGTTCAATAACCGCCGCGTGCGTAGCACAGATAATGTGCGAAGTTACGTAGGTAGGTAGGTACCTACCCAACGCGTGTTCCTTATGAATTTAAACTTTAACCTTTAAATTGTTACAAGCCCCGCACGGGGATTTTTCAAAGTCAAATCTTTAAATGTTATAAGCCCCGCGCGGGGCTCACCCCCAAGCAGGGCTTAAACATTTAACGATTAAATATCTGGAACTTCTAAACAAGTAAGCACTCTTTTGCTTTTGGATCAAAAAAGTTTATTGATCTAGCTTCAGTATTTCACGAAATATTCGAGTTTTTGTCAAGATTGGCGGTCGCGGCCTTGGCGCGCCGGTAACGCGTGAAAATTAGGGAGGGAAGAGCATTTAATTGAGGTGATAATTGAAGGGTTAATAAACTTTTACAATTATTATCTCAGTAATTGTTAGAAATAGAAACATAGTGTCTTAGCAAAAGGTGTCAAATGTATTTAGGAGAGTCTGTTAGTATTTTTTTATTTTATATTCAATAAAATATAAAAATATACCTTATAAGACCTTATATAATCAATCCTAACATAAAAAAGTTGAACTGAATTTTTGATGAAAATTAATATTATATTGCATAAGGAGAGAGCAACCATGCGGCAACCCTCCATCTTATATTAAGTGACTAATAGTGTCCGCAGACAATCTCTAATGTACGGTGACTGTAAGTGCCATGTGGGATTTTTTATTTTTAACTCTTGGCAAATAGATAGTTAGGGATTGCTTTGAAAATTTTTCATGTTGGTTTGTAAATTAATGCGACAGAGAACTGATTAGTACACATACACTATACACCGTCGATCATTGTTTCCCAAACTTTTTTTCCCATGACCCAGGACCCAGTTATATTTTATGCTTCTCCTTCGTGACCCACTAACAAGCCTAGTATCTACCTATTCTAGTGTGCAGTTAAAATGCCTACTAATTTTAATATTTTTGATTTTGATTAATACTTTAATAAATAAAGTAGAAATAGAAGTACAACCAAAATATTACCAATGAGAACTGTGGAGCTGCTTTTCGTTAACTAGAAGTTTCAAGTTTGCAGGAAAGATGATCATTTTTTTTATACTCAGGTCCAGTTCTACTTCCAATCTGTTTCTATATGAATTTTTGAGGAACACCAATATTGAAGATCCCGCTTCAAACTTGTGTTTCTGCTAAAACTGGGGGTACTCCTCACGAAAAGAAAGCCAAAAATCTATCAGTGGTATTCGCTCGAATATTTCTTTTAATGCTGTGTCACACAACAGTTCAATCACAGACTCAACATCTAAATCTGGCAATTCTGTCTCAGATTCCACGTTCAATATAATGGGGTCCTGATCCAAGCATTGTTGCGGTTGATTGAAGGAAAATGCTTGTTCAGGCTAGCCTCCATCTGCAGCAAGTATTCCTTTTTTGTCGGAGCATGTGCTTTGGCCCCTTGTCGGAGGGGCCAAAGCACATTTTTTTTTTTTATGGAAACTGACACGGTTGGCTACATCACCTACAACGTCCGTGATGTCAGCCCATAACACCGGGTGAACTAGGTGCCATGTCAGTGCTTCCCCCTTTGATCGTGCCGGCTACACTGAACTGGTCGGAAAACACAAACTATTTACATAGCCGTTTAGACCGACGTTTCATTCAGTGCGGTGGTACCGACCATGCTCCGACCAGTCAATATCACCTCCGAGAAGGTAGGTGCCATACCGGAGACTTCCTTGGATTGCTGGCTATACTGGACTAGAGGAGAACACAACCGAGGCTGCTATGCGGCCATCTTACATCCAGGACGGTATCAACCCAGTCGGCTACAATTTGAGCCTACCACCTAGTAAGGGGCAAGGGCAGGGACCTACAGTTTTACGCCGGTCCCGAACGATGAAGCAGCAGGTGTAGGAATGTACGTAAATTTTTTCGTCAGAAAAAACTCATTGGTAAATGCCGACCGAATTCGAACCTCGGACCTCTCGCACGAGAAGCCGATGCCCAAATCACTCGGCCACCCACCGCTTATTCATGGAATTCCCTGATGGAAACTCTTCCCAATCGCCGCCCAGATTAGTTGGAAATACTATACGTGCCCTAGTGTGGCCTCTGTTGACCGTGGTATTACATCAGAAACTGCGAGACATGGCTATTGGCGACCCGGTATTTTTTTTCTGTGGCCCCGGTACCGGGTCGCCCCCCACCATCCACCATGTGACTAATTATTGCCCAGTGTACGAAGGTGGAAAGATGTGCAGTAATAAGAAGCAAGATTGCATCAAATAGCTCTTCCAAATAGAATATTTTTTTTTGAAAGGTTGGTTCGAGCGCTATAACAACATATTACCAGCCTTGTTCAATACAAAAAATGACTGACTCACCCGGCGTAGAGATAGCGGGGTACGGGGGCGGGGGCTTGATCCAGGAGCCGTCTGGCCGCTTCATGTGACGACGGTCCGAGGCGAAGTTTTGCATGAACTGTTTTGCAGGCACTACGCGAAAAAATCTGCAAACAATTCAACACAAACATTTGATTACTGACTGTAATTCCATGACATTCTTTGTTTAAGAATTATACATAGATCAAGTGTGAGGCTAACACCCCTATCAATTTAAAGTATTATCACAGGAGTAGCCTTTTTAGGGCCGGGAGGACTGGAGAATTGGAGAGGCTTATGTCCAGCAGTGGACACTTACATTATGACTGAGTTGACTTTTTTGAAAGGGCTTAACCCCTCGAGCTTCGGCCCGCCGCAAGCTGTTGTGCCCCGGTGTGTCACGACTTTTGACGTCAGGGATTCCTACACATAAGTATTATGGAAAGCACTGCAAAATAATTTGAAAAAGACAATATATCTAAGAACATCTACGTACAACAAATACACCATGGAAGTAATCTTGAAATTTCATCATCTATCAATTTTTATACACAAACGTGTTTTTTAGCCAGGAGTGCATATTTCAATGCCGGCTATCATCTATGTCTTCCGTACATACGGTTGTTCCAACCGATGTCTGAGAGGTTAAAATTCAACATCAAAGTATTTTGCAAGAAACAAAACGATGTTGAAAATTAAACATTATTATAACTGTGAAGCCAATAGGTCAAACTTCAAAAGAATATTTATCACATAAGTAAGTATGTGATACATTTTTACAATTTATCCAGTATCAATTGATATTTTAATCGTCAAATTGTACAAGTGTTGCCAGATGTTTATAATGCATTTCTTGAATTAGATTCACTTTTCTATTACAGGAACGTATGTGATTTACCTACTCAAAAAATACTCAACTGATTCACATAGGATATCGAGCAATAGTATCTGTGATGTTTTGCCATTATTGACATTTAGTAAGATCACACTGTATCTTACATATCATAATACAGTATATACCTATACGATATCTTCTCTTATGTAGTATAAAGTAATCAAAATTTGAGAAAATTAAGTGCACTATTTGTCTTAGGTAACCAAAATGATAGTCTAGCTCTTTTATTATACCACTGTTTGACATAGCCCTCTCTCACTACATTATTATTCATATAAGCCGAGCAGTTGGGTTGCAAGTGAACGCAGTCGATGAAATAATATTTCCTTGACTTAATTTCACAAGTTTTTAATTTAATATGGAATGAACCACGGGAGCTACATGCTCAGCTAGTATATAATACATGTATAACACAATTTACCTGTGGAAGTCAGATTTCAAGACTTGATCTGTGCGGAATGTTTCAGTCACATATTTGTGGAAAAATGTGGGAAAAGGCAGTTCGGAATCCAAGTCGTACACAAGACACGTTTTATAATCCCAGCCGTAAAGAAATATCACGTGGTAATCCTGCAAAAAAAAAACACAGGTAAGTTTAAAACAGAAATGGTTCCAATTTGGAAATAATAGTTTAGTCTTTGTTCAGTTAGTACAATCGACTAATAGAGGAAAGGGTGGCAATAGGGCAGAAGTGGGTGGTGGGTGCGGTAGCGTGCGTGACCGCGTGCGGCGCCACCACGTACCACGCGACACGAATACACTACACACCCATATGACCAGACGATCATCCTCGCGCCCGGCGCGCTGCTTCCACAGCGGAACGGTCCGGCACGGGTTCGAAATGAACACAACGTAACAGCGCTCCGCCTCCTCCGGCACCCGCGTCGAAACGTCCTCGCATAACTTCCAAACGTTCTCCTCACTGCAACACAAAAACCACAAGGAATAAACATTCGATTCCTTTGCAGTGACACTTCGAGCAACCCCGGCACTGAAACCCACCAGTAGCACGACACGTACGAACACTCCGTTTGTTTCGAGAACAGGGGCTTAATGACTTTATCAGTTCTTTGATTATTATCTGTATTTACTTGTGCACTGACCGACATGACGACAGATTCAGTCCCTTTGTTTTGGTACGAAAAATCGATTTCGTATTCGTCCGTTCTCACTCATTTCAATCGTTTTGACAGCCAGTGCTGCAAGTATGCGTAAATTTAAAATCCCTGGCTTATATTCCAAAAATTACGCGCTGCTTGTTGGAGATTTCCCCGAAAATTTTCCCAAAAAAATTGGTTGTCTGTAAAGTTGGTGTACGGACGATAGTTTTACGTGATGGATGACGTCATAAAGTATATAAAGTGCGAAGTCAGATACAAAATCAGTTTATAATACTTTATCGTGCTTAGAAGTTTAATTAATAAATCGCAAATGTGAGTACTTTAAAAAATTGGTTGTCTGTAAAGTCGGTTTACGGACGATAGTTTTACGTGAATACGTCATAAAGTGGTAAGACTACTTTAAATTTCTGCTGCCCTGGTACTTTAGACATGAATATTCTAAATTGGAAATCTTTTCCGACCGGCCAGATGCGCTTAATATATTATGGTACGAGTATCCTCCTTTTAATTTCTGCTGCCCTGGTACTTTAGAACCAGATAGATAAATGAGTACAAGCCGACGCTTGGGCCGATTGTTCCTCTCTATCGCTTGTTACGCGCTCTCGCTTGAACACACAGGCTCAGATGGAACGTGACACTTTTTCGTGCGTGCAGCCGGTGTTCATCAATTTATAAGACGTTATCACGTTAAAACTAATAATACTAATTATCAATAATCTTTTAATTTACGCCATATATGTACATATCAAAGCGCATACTACAACGTTGCAAGTTGCAACACCTTCAAGTAAACTACCGCTGAAGTATTTATTCATTTACTATATTGACGCTAGATGTCGCTCCAAAAGACCCAACGCCATGAAAATCTTTACCTACTGGTGACCAAATTCGTTTCCCTCGTACCTGAACGATTTAGCCGGGTGGTTAAGACGTCTGGTCCGTCACACAATAGTGGTGGCAGGGACCGCGGGTTCGAGGCTCTCAAAAGACGGACAAATATATTTTGTATTTCCTACTCTCCTTATATGCCTCTCTATCGCTTGTTACGCACTCTCGCTTGCACACACAGGTTCAGATGGAACGTGACACTTTTTCGTGTGTGCAGCCGGTGTTCATCAATTTATAAGACGTGACGTCATCACGTCAAAAGACATAGCAGAAAAACATAATTGGGTGCGCTGTAGAAAGAAGCGGGTTTAGTAGAAGATTACTGGTAGCTGGAAATGGTAGGTGAGGGTCCAAGGAATTATTAGCAAAAATATTTTTTTGCCGGAGACTTATACTTTGGAGATTTTTTTTTTTTAAAGATATCCAAATATATTAGTGAAATTTAAAATTTTGTACAAAATTCACCGCCCCGACATAACTTGTAAGTATGGCTATTCCCTAGAGTGTTTTTTATAAGCCGGAGAAGAGGCAATCGTCGCTATTGAAAATAAATTCGCGGAAGTCGCCATTTTGTATGAAATTTTTTTAATGAAATTTAATTTTTTTAATTTTTGGCCCCTGTTTTGATTTCCGCAGGCTAAGTCTTTTCTAATAGCAGTGTTTTTTTAGCTCATGTATTTTTTTAAGAGGTGCAACAAATAATGCAAATGAGAAGAAGAATGAAAAAATAGGACATATGGTTATACGGTCACGCTATCCTTGCCTTTCCGTTAGAAAAAAAGTTAACTGTCAGGTGCTTACTACAAAGAGACGCTCGTTTACCAGCAGTGGTGCCAGTTTGGCACTCCAGGTGCTAGATTTAGCACATTTTCAGTGGCTTAGCACCGAAAACCACTTTTCCGTTTTCACGTAGATTAGCACCTTCGCCTTATAAAACAAACCCTTTTGCGTCCTATAATTGCAGCACAAGTGAAGCACAGAAATGTCTTCTTCCGATTTGTATATTGAGATTTATTTCGTTTCGTTTCATTCATATCATACATACCTAACTCATATTATACCTGAGTGTGATACCATACATACCACTGAATGTCAGTTCTACGGTCTTCTCCAAGTAAACTACAGATCGACATAGAATGTTTTTTGACCATAAAAACATACAGGCTAATAAAATATTACCTATCTCTCTCCGTGCATATCGTAAAAAGTTCACACGGGATAAGGACAAAATGCCGTGCCCTTTAGTCACGCACGGGATAGCCATCTCTCACCTTGGCACGGTCCTTCCATGGAGTCATGCAGCGGGTGGGTCTTCGTGTTTTGCTTGCTACTTGATAGTTATCTTGGACAGGGCTATTCGTAGGTATGCCAAGCAGAGATTATTAACTAAGAACTCGTAGGTATGCCAAACAGAGATTATTAACTAAGAACTGGGAGTGCTCTATTTGATTCCCTGCGAATAGACCTACTAGGCGGGAAAGTGCTATTCGCAGGTATGAGGTTAGAGCGCCTTGTCCTATTTGATTCTATCATTTGATTCTATCTATCACAGTGAATGTTTTGGTGGTTTAAAATAACCGGGGTTAATTTACAGTAGATTAATTTAACCCTAACCTAATGTTGAGGCGGCACATGTCGTTTTTGTATTATGCAGGTATACCTACGAATAGACACTTCCGCACGGACAGAGCTATTCGTAGGTATCTGCATGCAGATATACCTACGAATAGACACTTCCAGTTATCTTGTTCTATCTAATACTTTGTTAAACGCTGTGGTCAGTGTTGTAGTGTAATTTACCAGAGTACTTGCAGCAAAATGCCGATTACTCAGCTTACTACGATGCTGCATAACAGCTTACCCCGTGGATGTGTTTCACGAATACGACGCACTCCTGTCTGGCTCTTCATGAAAGTGAAGTAAGAGAGAAGAAATATAGTATTGTTATAATTCTTATTCCACTCGTGCTGTTCTTCTTTCAGATTTGTGCAGACGTTAGTTAGTGTATTATAGTTTGCCTTGCGTTGCATTTGAACCTAGCTTACGTCTTTACAATTATTTATCACTTTTGCTTGGCATGTTTAGACCTAATTTAGCAGCTTTTAATTTAGCACATTTTCCATTGCATTTTAGCACCTTGTGTAAAAAATAGTCGGCAACACTGATAAGCAGCAAGCAAGCAAGCCTTGATTGAAGCCAAGCAAGCAAACCCATCACCAGGTTGGTTGGCTTGGCAGACAAGAAAGCAAGAAACAGAGAAGAAAAGGATTTTATTTAGAACAAAAAGCGCACAATCTTGGCGAGGGGGTGCCGCCGCTGCGGCCTGAGCTCCGGGTCGGTGCGACTATTTGGCTGAGGTGGACCCCCGAGGGCGGTGCGTTGTCTTGGTTTCGACCGACCAGCGTATCGTCCGAACCGAAGACGCCACTACACTCTATAAACTCGCATTAGAGTGTGACCCAACAAGGCGACCAAGATGACCCGTGAGTGTACTTTTTACGCTAATTCAAGAATTATATCCGCCGTCTTTTTTTTTTATGTAATCCGGTATGATTTGCTGAGTCGGAGGGGCCAAAGCGCATGCACCGACCATCCAGTATCACCTCCGACAAGGTAGGTGCCATACCGGAGACTTCCCTGGATTGCTGGCTATACTGGACTAGAGGAGAACACAACCTAGGCTGATAGGCGGCCATCTTACATCCAGTACGGTGGTATCAATCCAGTCGGCTACAATTTGAGCCTACCACCTAGTAAGGGGCAAGGGAAGGGACCTACAGTTTTGCACCGGTTCCGAACGGTGAAGCAGCAGGTGTAGGTATGCAAGTAAATTTTTTCGTCAGAAAAAACTCATTGGTACACGCCGACCGGACTCGAACCGCGGACCTCTCACATGAGAAGCCGATGCCCAAATCACTCGGCCACCCGCCGCTGCAAACATCTGCCCGAAACAGTGTTTCTTGAACACCTATAAAACCAATTAGTTGAAGCTCTCCTTGAAAAAAAAAAATACTGTAAATGGTAAATAATTCTGAGCCTAACCAAATTTTGTTCTGCGACTTTTATATTTTAGACAAAATTTGCATACTTTTCGAATTCCGGCCTGATCACTATGAGTGGTCCACTTTAACATCTTACGCGGTTCTTTTCCGATAGGCTCGCGCGGGCCCCGATCCTTTCACATCCCCTCACTTCCCTTGGGCCCCCGCGGGCCCCGACTGTCGGCGTCGAAAATATTCGTCTAGTGCTCCTTCAGTGAATCTTTCGAGGTAAAATGGGATTTTGAAAAAAAAAATTAAAAAATGTATGTGCCTTGTTTTTAGTTTTTCTTGGGGTTCAAAAATTCTGCCTGTGCTTCTAAATAAATGAATTTTCACTTTTTTGACATCGTTTTGTGGATAATTTCATTGGCTATAAGTGCCAATAGATTTTATTGATCTGACTAGATATTTTACGAAATATTGAGTCTATGTAAGTATTATGCAAATTTCCACACAGTGAAAATGGCATGGGAGTTAGGAGGGTAAAAATTAGGAGGGTAATAAAGTGTTTGGAATGGAACCGGTTAAGCTCGGGAATTCTGCTCGATAAGTATTAGGTTTATATTTAAAAGATCGTAGACATTTGCGTCTTCAAATAGGCTGGATAAGATGCTGGTGAAGGGCCCCTGCCCACAGTACATTTTTATACAATCTGTATAAATAACAAGTAATTTCTGAAAATCTAATAGTAAATAAAACTTGTAGGTACCTACATAAATGGGGTTTTCAATTACCGTGGTAATATGCATCATGACTTTTTTACTTATGTTGCAATTTTTTTTTAATTGTAAAAGTAGGTACCTAATTATTCTTAATTTAATAGTTTATGACTATATTTCCAGGTGGAAACCAGAGAGACTTGGCGCGAGCTAAAAACCAGAAGAAACAATCTGAGATGGCGAAGAAAAAAAATGCAAATGAGAAAACTGGAATGACTTTGGAACAACGAAAGCACAGGTTGTTTGTTTACTCCTTTATTACCCGACTACGGCGAAGCTAAAAGTAAGGTTACGATTTTGGCACTGTAGAGTGTTTTAGAGTCTGACTGTATGTATGTGTGTTCATTTGTTCCCTCACAGAGCTTAAATATTACTTAACACATTACAAAATAATGAGGTCCTGTTGCATTTGTCTCGATGGTCCACATCTTCTTTCGCACAATTTTTCGAAGAATAATTGAAAAGGGCGGCTGTCAGGTGCGATATAGTTAAACTTTGAAATTGTTGACAAGAGCTTCACTTTCAAAAATATACCAGACTTGATGCTTTATAAGAAGTTTAGACTTAGGTTTGACTAAAATAAATAAAATAAAAATATTAACCGCTCGTTGCCAGCCGCCATTCTAAGGCGCGTCACGTGGGCTCCCAAATTTGTCGGCCACCTTTGAAAGGTGGTCCTCCAACCGCCATTCAAAATACATAATGTATTTAGATGTCAAACATCATTCTCAGCCAGTCAGTCATACATCAAATATCCTTCTAATCTCTTCTAACTTACTTAAAAAAGCTGGCTATGAAAAACGTAGGTAATTTCAAGATCAAGAAAATTATGTAGGCGAATGGACATGTATGTAGAAGAATTCGAATAAATAGACAGGGAGCCCGACTACAGCATTTTCTACTGCTGCATGTTTATGCTGCCGGATGTTTATATAACAATCTGAATGTTTAATTTTGCATGGTGGTAGATGCTGGAGTGGAAACTTAAGCGCATCACAGACGATGCATAATATGAAATATTTTATTTTGAAGCATATTTCAGAATATCGCTCACCATAAAATCCTTTGAACCATCACACACAATGAAGATAATATAAATTTGATCTTACAGTATCTTAATATACCAAGCGATATTGTCTATAATGACGTCACATGGTCAGCGGAATCCTCATTCCTCATTCAACGGGGACGGGTAGCAGTGCAGTTTAGTTTTTAGTGCAGCGGGATGCAATCACCTCAAGGCGCACATGACAAAATGACGGAAACGCTAGTTTCGAGCAAATCATTTTAATGGAAGTTCCCACTTGGACCCCCTGCCGAGACCCCCTGGAGGTCTACAGATACTTTCTATTCCACCTGGACCCCCTGGGGTCCATGGATACTTTCTATTCCACCTAGACCCTCTGGGGGGTCCATGGAAACTTTGTGTTCCACCTGGACCCGCAGTACATAAAATAAAAAAAAGGATGCTTAGCAGCTCAAAAATTTAAAAAAACTTTTGAAATATCTGTATTTTTGGTTATAAAACAAACAATTCTATAATGTTTGGTCAGCATGTGGCCAAAGACACGGAACTAATAACAGGGCGTTGACTGTGGCACTACCGGTAGCACTACTAGTGCCACGGTTAAAATTTATTTACTGTAGCACTACTGATTTAATACAGGTAGTGCCACGGTTAAAATATATTAACCGTAGCACTACTGATTTAATTTGATAGGTTTACTCTAGCAAAACCCGGGAAACCTGCATTGTGTGAGATTCCAAAGTGAAACTTTTTCGCACTATTACTATAAGATTCTAAATAAAAAAAATACTTTTTATTGTTTTAACCGTGGCACAGTCGAAGCTTGTAGGCTTATCCATCAGTTTAATAAAGCACTTAGTTCCAAAAGACCCTCACACATACAGTGACAAAGATGTGTTCCTCTGTTTTCAAAGCAATTTCTATACATTTGTCCATTTCAGAGCTGTTGCAGTACTTGCAGTGTATCACTGAGTTATCGATGTGCGTGCATGACAGATTGTGAATAATTCTGTACCACTTCAAACGAATTCGATTATTTCATTTCGATTATTCTTTTTTATGTGATATATTACTAAAAAGAAAGACTGAAATAAACTGAATTACTGTATTAATAGACTGAATTACTAAAAAGAAAGAAATAAAAAAACTGTTTTAAAAAACAAAAAACCGACTCCGATGAAATCACTTTTCGAAGTCGGTGCCAAACCCAACACAAATAAATCTGAACATCACTTGCCAGCAATTTAAATCTTTGC
Organism: Nematopogon swammerdamellus; assembly: GCA_946902875.1. NCBI lineage: Eukaryota > Metazoa > Arthropoda > Insecta > Lepidoptera > Adelidae > Nematopogon > Nematopogon swammerdamellus. Next base: position 8,513,499 of record OX336333.1, read on the forward strand.
CAGCAATAGTTTCTCAAGATGTGGATGTGATGGTTATCCTGATTGCTCTCAGTATGCCATACCCAACACGGCCTTCATAAAATGTTTGTGTTTGGCACCGATTTCGAAAAGTGATTTCATGCCCACATATTTATCACCAAGTACAGTCTCGGGTCCTTTAACAGGGGCGTGAATGGGCACCTGTCAGGCCGGCATGGCATTCGCAACCCCCGCATGCGACCGAACGTCTATGGGCGTCGCTAGACACCTTATAGGTGACTCGGCGCCATATAAACCTCGATGCTATCAAATTAAATCAGTAGTGCTACAGAATCAGAATATGAATTAGTAAAATAAAATAAAAAAGCAAACATTCATTCTTTACCCAATAATGAAATTTGCTGCAAAAATAGTGGTATGTTTGGATTTTTTATTTCTATCAAGCGAAGTTAAAAAAAAAATTGCCGTTTCAGCTTTGCTGTTCACTACAAATGATGCTATACTTAGATGTAACTTTTCATAGGCTGCACTAATCGTGTGGTACTGATTACCCAGTCGGTAATTCTCTTATGAGAATGTAAAATATTATCGTATCTTAGCCGTGTGTACATACATACATGAAGATACTATAACATTTAATCTTAGGGCACCTTAAGATAAAATATTATTTTATCTTCATCTTGTAACATGCTTTAAACAAGCAGAATTTTTTTAACTCGCTTTGAAGATCATGAGAGCGAAGCAGAGGGGCAATAGAACCACCACCGTCAAATTGACATTCTTTAAAAAGTACTTTAGTTTTTATTATTCAGCTTCTGTGGCGTTGTCGTACTTTTCTTGGCTGACACCACGAGTCTAATAATTTGATTTAGCAAACTTTAAGTTTTCACTCAATTTCAGGTCCCATAAAAAACCAATAGGCATATTATTCCCATATATTATTTCGTTTTATAAATAACAAATTCTGTACAACCTTATAAATATACCAATATGTTATTCATTCAGTTATGATGATATGAGATTAATGGTAATGCCATGTTGACATTGCACAGAGTTAATAAAGTCACGCATAGAAATAAAGTCACGTATTTATAAAAACATAGCTCAGCACATCTGTTCAGAATGTGACAATCATGTGTTTCTTTATATATTTATTGTGAAATTATTGCAGCATAGATGTTAGGTAATAATCAGATATTACTTCATCTGACCTTAACTGTTAATTTATTTGATATGCAGTAGTAGATAAGCTATAAGCCTTATACAGAGTGTTCGGCACATGAACCGACAGAATTTTTTTGTAGGTAAGTGGGGTCATTTGCAAGGTTTTGACCTATGACACCTTTTGTCAGTTGTCACGTGGTATCGAGATACGAATTTGTTTTCTTTATTTTTGAAAATTACCAAAATCTCACCTACAAACCCTTGTAACTTTTTTGTTTATGATTGTATCAGAACGAAATAAAATTTATTGGATTTTACGATGTATCCTTCTTATAGAAAAAATATCATTTGATGAAGTTAATACCATGAAAAGGACTTATGACCTCCCAAAGTCCCGAGGACGAGTAAAAATATGACAAAATCTTAATTTCTTAATTCATTTAAAAAAAAACTGACAGCAATTGAGAGCTTCATTTTCCTTTAAAAAGTTCCCTAGTTTACGCCGTTTCCAACGGTATATCACATGTCATACAAATAATTCACTATGTGGTCAAAATTAGGCACAGAGACAGATCAGAACGACAACGCGGGCACTAATCGGTGGTCGCTTCCCGTATTGAGAGCGTTTTCCGGAGCATTTTCAAATTTAGAACATGTACCGGTCGCGCCGGCACTTGCAATTTATCCCTAATTTGGTCGTTCTGTTCTGTCTCTGTGCCTAATTTTGGTCACATTGTGAATGTTTATATGACATGTGGTATACCGTTGGAAAGGGCGTAAACTAGGGAACTTTTTAAAGAAAAATGAAGCTCTCAATTGGTGTCAGTTTTTTTTAATGAATTAAGAAATTAAGATTTTGTCATATTTTTACTCGTCTTCGGGACTTTGGGAGGTCATAAGTCCTTTCATGGCATTAACTTCATCAAATGATATTTTTTCTAGAAGAAGGATACATCGTAAAATCCAATAAATTTTATTTCGTTCTGATACAATCATAAACAAAAAAGTTACAAGGGTTTGTTGGTGAGATTTTGGTAATTTTAAAAAATTAAGAAAAAAATCGTATCTCGATACCACGTGACAACTGACAAAAGGTGTCATAGGTCAAAACCTTGCAAATGACCCCACTTACCTACAAAAAAATTCTGTCGGTTCATGTGCCGAACACCCTGTATATTTCAACGTTTTGCATCATTAGGACATGATGATTAGACGGTTTCATTAAAATTTGAACAAATGTTCACAAATTGCGAACAAATTGTTTTATTTTATAGGTACTGTTTTCAACTGTTTACTACCTTTCTCATCATGGATGATGTATTTACATATAACTTTTTCTCCATCACAGTAGTAATATAATATAAACCCTATATTTAAGATATTTTATATATAAAGCTATTTCATTTATTGGGCTGCCTGTCTAGGGTTACCAGGCCCAAAAACAGAAAAGCCAGACTCAGATTCATATTTAGCGGGACATTTAGTCTTGAAAGCCTGACACTGTTTTTAAGAAAAAAATTTTTTTTTGCACTTTTGATTATTTATCACTATTATTCATTTGAGAGTTACTTTAGTATTAATTACATGTTATTACTAGGTGTTGCCCATGACTTTGTCCGCGCTAAGTACTCTATGTCCGTATCTATGTTTTGATCTATCCCTGTGACCCTGTGCCAATTTTCATCCAAATCGGCCCACAAGCGGTTTGAAGATAAAAATTCAAACAAACATACTTTCGGCATCGTTTAGCAAGCGCGGGCGCGGTGCCGCCGCGTCGGGCGGTAACCTAAAGCCTGACAAAAGCCGGACGTGCCGGACTTGAATATATTTGGCCGGGCACGACTGTAAGAAGCCGGACACCTGGCAACCTGTCATTCAGGGCATTGGTGTTTAGCACAGAGAGGCGCCGTGAGCGCGATTTCTCTACAACGCCGTTGAAGCCTGTGGGCGTGGCCTATGACTTACATATGTGTGTTGTGCGTGTGCATTTGTTTTGTGCGTGTGCCTAACTTGCTCCTCTTTGTGTGTAGTGTCGATACTAGCACACACACACACATACGAAGCGCTAGCAGCTCAGCGTACGGTTATTGGGTTTCAAATATCATCGCTTAGGGCGCCTCTAGTAGGGGGCGCGGGCGGTAGGTATTTGATGCTCTGTGGTGTTTAGTATGTTGTTGAAAAAAAAACATATTTTTTAATACTTACCTACAACATATTTTGAACTACCCACATTGAGTGCACTTTTGGAACCATATAGTCTGATTCAGGGGCTACACTGTTGCTGTCTAATATTTTGTATTACATTTTTCAGAGATGCGGAACTTATGAGGGAGAAACAGAAGAAAAAAGAAGAGGAAGCGGCGGGAAATAGTGGGCAAAAAGCATAATTTTTCAAAAATCAATTAATATAAAGCAATGTGATCACAATACGGTGTAATATGTACGATGCTATGCGACGAACATAACATTTCAAAGTTAACAGCGCTTAAATGTATTATTACATGAATTATGATCACAATAAATTATCACTTTAAAATTATTTATTGTCTTTTCATGCAGAAGGATGGTTTCGTAAAATATAGTTTGTATTGTAAATTTTTGTGAAACGGTGTACTGGAATATCGCAGTGTATCTTTAGTAACAGTTTGCCATACATCATAATATTATGGAGATTATGTATGGGAAACTTCTGCTTGTGTACTCAGGATACTTCAGTCAGAATACGCTTCATGGATCTGTTGAGTAGTACCTAATTCAAAGTGGATATTGGATAGTGATGTCGAGGGACTAGTGTAACAGGCGCGCCCAATACGCTGCGTTTATGAATGTCTGGAAAGTTAGTAGGGCTGCCCCGCATCTTTACTAATGCTCGTACTTACACGCCGGTAGCGTATACGGCGGGTTGCCTGTTATGTATGACTAAGCATTTCTTTGTAAGTTTGGTGTTTTTTTTTTACATTGAAATAAATAGTTTTTGACAGGGAATAAATAAAATCTCGCATTATATAAGGTGACGTAGATAAGAAAGCGTGCGAGATATGTTTTGTCGTTTTCGATGTATATGAACGTTCATTTTCCATTTTGTACAATAAATTTAAAACATAATTAATTAATTGTTTTTATTACCCTATTGTTATCTGTGTATTCCTGTCAAGTCACTGATCAACAATAATAATTATAGCAAGATTATGAAATATTGGTTTCATGCGTCTATAGTGATTGTCTCAAGTTACAGCTGGTTTATCAAAATTTCTCAACATATCTCTTCTGCAATATAGAAGATGGACTTATTGCAAAATGCAATTTCCTCTTTGTAGCGTCGTACACAACACAAGCATTTTTGCTGCATTAGAGCAGATGTTTTTCATTCATCTTTCCATGTATATCGATGTTGATAAATATTGAAGATATAAAGGGTTATCTTTTAGTACAAGTATGCATTTTTTTAACCAGGTGCTATATTGATGGACTTTTGTAGAGGTCGGTCAAAGCGGCTATGTAAATAGTCCTTATTTTCCATTCACTTCAGTATAACCGGCACGACCAATGGGAAGCACTGACATGGCAGCTAGTTCACCAAGGTGTTATTGGCTATCTGACATATCTGGTGTTGTAGTGTAGGTGATGTAGCCAACCATGGCAGTTTTCATAAAAAAAAGATTGTGTGTCGGGCGACACACAGTGAAGGATTCCATGTCAGTCGAATTATCCCATATCTCAAAAACTACACCACTACATATGTTATTCAAACTAATTTTCGTAGAGTTTTTTTAGTTCTACCACCTTAAATTTTTTCTGAATTTTCCACCATATAAGTATATGAAGAATGGTTTGGTTAGACAGTATAACGAAATAAATGCTTTTAGTCGACGTTTCGTCCACGCTGTGGAAATCCTTGTTTAATACGTCGAATTAAGGTAAAAGCCATAAGATTCCTACATGCATAGTGCAGTCATGCGCTCAGCGGAATGGGGAGCGGGGACAGGGGCGCTGCCCGCGCTGCCCTGAATCGCCCCAAGGCGCTTTCGTTAAAACAAAGCGAATGCGAATGTGCGGAAAAATTTGAGCATTTTGAATTTTTCAAATCTTGCTAACGAATACAGAATTGTATTTGGAGTAAAATTATGAAAAATATACATTAATTCTTTATATTTTTATATACAATTTAATCCTCTAGATTGAAAACCTAGAACATTCCCTATAGGTACTTATCTATAAATTTTCATGTCTGCATCAATCCTACCGTACAGATGTCCCAAGTGGTATAGGCTAAAAAATGTATTCAACGGTATATTTGGAAAGTTAAGTTAGTCATGCAACCCCTGGACAGAGGGCTATCCGTTTTACCTATAGTTTAATGAATAAGTGCTTATTTAGTGGATAGTGTCCAGTCAAAGTTCCTACCACCAATCTGATTTTATCTTTGTTTAGCTGTAGTATACCCTTGGTAAGCTTAGGTACTGTCAGTGGCGGCTGGTGACTTCAGTGACCGGTAGTGCGCTAAGTACCTACCTACTTAAATACCAAATTTCCCAACACATTCCCAATGTTATTTTAAGATCGCGACTTCCGAATTTTTTAAACGCCTGCGTTGTATTATGTACGTACCTAGTATGAATATTCTCAAGACACTCAATGAGTTGCAAAAAACAAGAAAATAAATCCAAACAAGTTTTTTAACTCATACATACTTACCTTTATGAACACACCCATAGACCACAACACTGTTGCAGCTTTCAAAAAGAAAACAATAGCAATGTCCCAAAAATACTTAAAAAATGTATAAAAACATTTGAAAAGTAGGAATTGAAACCGGGATCACCTGATTGTAAAGCCTTACCTTTAACCAACTCTTAGACAAATATCGGCACCACTTAATTCACAGTATCACGTGACAGAAAGCACAAAACCTAACCATATCCCATTTTAAATATTCGCGCGCTAACGGGTATGTGACATCAGATCACATGACAGCGCGCTGACTCTAGGTAGACAGACTCGTGCAAAAGGAATCGCTCGCGCCGTGTCGCACGCGCGGCTATTCACGATATAGCGTCCTTGTTTAGCGCTCGTGCGCCGCACGCAGAACTCCATTTCGGCCCATACTGTTTCTATGAAGTATCTTTTGTCTCACGCGCCAGCGGTGTTTTGCCGATCCCCATACATTCAGATGGGAGACCCGCGTGCTGTTTTCAATTCCGCACGGGGCGCGGGTTTACTCGCAAAAACGTGCCTTGTGATCTATAAAATAAGGTCGAATTCACATTCGTATTTATTTGGAGTACGATCTTTATGGTTTTAATGTAGGTAGTTATGTTGTATTGTAGGATATTATTTATTTTTAGTGAAGTGAAGACTTCTCGTGGTATGGTAGTGCGGCGCACGGGCGCACTTTAGAACCAGCCGCCAGTGGGTACTGTTGATGGCTGGCACGGCCGCTCTGGCCTGCTTGCAGTCGTTTGTGACCACTGCAGTTGGTATTGATATTTTGCTTGTGTTCTGCTCCATGACCTTAGTTGGTACTATCGGCTCAGGCTCTTCGACCACCCACCCTGCCCCTCTCCTTGTCAGTTCGTCTGCTGCGTCATTGCCTAAGCACCCACTGTGCCCTTTTATCCACTGAAGGATGACTCTTTGTGTTTGGCGATAATCTCTAGTGCATTATGGCATTCCATAATGAGGCTTGATTTTATGGTGTTGCTGGATAAGACTTGCAGTACCGAGGCACTGTTGGATAGTATGCGTATGTGTGGCGTATGCCATAATCCTTGACCTTTTTGTTTGCTATGCTGTATGCTGCTACCTCACACGCTTATGTCCACTGATTTTTTTTTATCAAGAGTAAATTGGCTCTTTGACTAAAGACCTACACCTCTCCAATTTTCGTTCCTTTGACTATAAATAAGCCGATAACATCTGAATCTTTCCCTGCAAGGTTTTCAATAAAAACGAATTGATAAAAGTTTCATCTTTTATATTTAAAGTCTGCATACATTCAAGGTTCATAAGGCTGCGCCAACAAAATACTATTCATACGAAAGCCTTTGCAAAGCCGGAAATAAAGAAATAATTCAAAATAAAAATCGTTTTGGGCAACTGCCCCTTTAAATTAAATTAAGACATACCTAGGTAAATTTTCTTAAATAGCTAAGATATTTACAGGTAATAATACCTTGTCTTTGGAGGTAATCATAAGAATACAGGAGTGCAGGAACACTCAACGCAAATACTTCACATGTGCATTGTGCACTATAGTTTCAATTTGTATATTTTGATGTCAATTATTCTCCTCACACAGAGATTAGTATTGCTAGATTGCTATTTAAATCTATTTACATTACAAATAACAATAACAATAATAAAATGACCTCAAATAGTATGAGCAACGAAATTAATTAATAATTATTCGAGTTGAACTTGTAGGTACTGAACTAAGTATTACGCTACACATACAGGGTGTTTGGTAATTCGATACATTCCCTCTAAGGGTCATTCTAGAGCTAATTTGCAACAAATTTGTCCCAATAAACTATGGGTAGAAAATGAATAGTTTTTGAGTTATTTAGGTTTAAATTTTTTTTTTTCTGTCTTGTTACCAAAAAATTATAATTATGAAATAACTAATCCACTCTGGGTACTTAATGAGCTATTTTCTAATAGGTGACGAATGAAAAGGTACAAATGTTGTTTTTATTACCGAATTATAAATTTAATTTAAAACAGAAATAACTCAAAAACTATTGATTTTCGACCCATAGTTCATTGGGACTAATTTGTTGCAAAATAGCTCTAGAATGACCCCTTAGAAGGAATGTATCGAATTACCAAACACCCTGTATACAATTGAAACATTGGATTAAAATATTTATTCAAACTTAACATCATATCATCGGCATTCAATTGTCAAATTAAGGACACCGGGTGCGGTTGGACTATAGATGGGTAGCCATCCTACCATTGAGGCTGGCAGTGGTTCAGATTCCACGTAAAACTGTAGGCACCTTTCCTTACCTTACTAAGTAGTAAGGGGTTTATTGTGCCGTGCAGATTAATACCACTGCACTGAATGAAGGTCGTCGAAACGGTTATGGAAATAGTTCATGGTTTCAATTCAGTTCAGTGTAGCTGTCACGGCCAAAAGGAAGCACCAACATGGTACCTATTTCACGAAGGTGTCATGCGCTGACATCACGGGTGTCAAAATTATGCCTATAGGATGAAGTAGCAAGTTAGCGTGACTTATCGACACAGCGTTAGTTAGTGGTACATACAACTGCACAAGTATTTACGAAATTATAATTTGTTTTGTAATAAAAATGTAGGACTTAATATTGGATCACTAATTGCATAGGTAGTAATGAACAAGGTTAGGTTAGGTTAGGTTGACTTTGTATGCTCATTAGTCTGTTTTATTGGTTTAGTAATTATTATTGCAACTTGGTATTTGATGATAGTATTGTCTGCTGAGCGAAGTATATTGTAGATTCTACTATACAATAATATATTCAATTAATATCATTAATTAATTAATTACCTTTTAGGGACAATTGTTTATTAGATACATGAAAAGATAAGAAAAAAAAATTCTAACTCGATAACTAATAACATTTTATTTGGAAAAGCTACAATGTTTCATACAACTCTTAAAACTACATGTAATAAGCGTTTAATATGCTTCGTAAATGCCAGTAGTTAATTTAAAAAAAATGTTTTGTGTATTTTAGTTTAATTTTTTTTTTCTCCATTATACCATGATATTAGCAATAGTTTTTTATTGTAACACGTAGCCTGATATGTATTCTAGTTGCATAAAAAAATGAGTTTTGAATTCCGTGGTATATTTGAGAAAAAAATTTTTTTATTTTCAGTGTTTTTACGCGTTTACGTCTGTCACTTTTGAAAGGGATAAATTCGTGTTTAAAAAAAAAATTAAAACAATACTAAATGGGTCTCACCTGGTATGTTTAAAGTATTGCACAGTGCAGTGGCGGCTGGTGACTTCAGTGACCGGTAGTGCGTTAAGTACCTACCTACTTAAAAATACCAAATTTCACAACACTTTCCCGTCATGTTATTTTAAGATCGGGACGTCCGAATTTTTGAAACGCCTGCGTTTTATTATGTACGTACCTACTATACTCTTTATTGAGTGTCTTGAGTATGAATATACTCAAGACACTCAATGAGTTGCAAAAAACAAGAAAAAAAAATCCAAACAAGTTTTTAACTCATTTTTAGTACCTTTATGAACACACCCATAGACCACAACACTACTGCGCTTTCAAAAAGAAAACAGTAGCAATGTCCCAAAAATACTTTAAAAAATTGGTTGTCTGTAAAGTCGGTTTACGGACGATAGTTTTACGTGATAACGTCATAAAGTGGTAAGACTACTGGGAACAGTTTTGTGATACATATTCGGACCCTTGTTTCATGAATATTCTAAATTTGAAATCTTTTCCGACCGGCCAGATGCGCTTAATATATTATTGTACGAGTAACCTCCTTTCAATTCGTGCTGCCCTGTTACTTTAGAACCAGAGAGATAAATGTGTACAAGCCGACGCTTGGGCCGATTGTGCCTCTCTATCGTTTGTTACGCGCTCTCGCTTGCACACACAGGCTCAGATGGAACGTGACACTTTTTCGTGCGTGCAGCCGTGTTCATCAATTTATAAGATGTGACGTTATCACATCAAAAAATATATAAAAATAAAAGCATTTGAAAAGTAGGAATTGAACCCGGGATCACCTGATTGTAAAGCCTTACCTTTAACCAACGCTTAAGCAAATATCGGCACCACTTAATTCACAGTATCACGTGACAAAAAGCACGAAACCTAACCATATCCCATTTTAAATATTCGCGCGCTAACGGGTATGTGACATCACATGACAGGGCGCTGACTCTGGTGTAGGTAGACAGACGACGACGAATCGCTCGAGACGTGTCGCGCGCGCGGCTATTCACGATATAGCGTCCTTGTTTAGCGCTCGTGCGCCGCATGCAGAACTCCATTTCGGCCCATACTGTTTCTATGAAGTATCTTTTGTCTCACGCGCCAGCGGTGTTTTGCCGATCGATGCCCATACATTCAGTAAGTGAGACCCGCGTGCGTTTTCGATACCGCACGGGCGCGCGTTTACTCGCAAAAAAGTACCTTGTGATCTATAAAATAAGGTCGAATTCACATTCATATTTATTTGGAGTACGATCTTTATGGTTTTAATGTAGGTATGTTGTAAGATATTATTTATTTTGAGTGAAGTGAAGACTTCTCGTGGTATGGTAGTGCGGCGCACGAGCGCACTTTAGGACCAGCCGCCACTGGCATAGTGGAAGAAATTATAATAGCCGCTTCTTTAACCATTTATTTATTTACTTTATATTTATATAAAGATAGTTTTAGTCACCAAACATATTAATTTCACGTGATAGAAGTGTTGTATCATCGTTTTGGTCGTCGACCTGATCTTCGGTACATTGTCCAGTGATATCGATATGCATATGCATGCAATGTTTGTTACCTATCTTTCTCGCGCAATCGAGATCATGTAACAGCCCTGATGCAGATTTTCAAATTTTATTTTCTCAAATATACCACGGAATTCAAAGCTAATTTTTTTATGCAACTAGAATACATATCAGGCTATGTGTTACAATAAAAAACTATTGCTAATATCATGGTATAATGGAGAAAAAAAAAATAAAACTAAAATACACAAAACATTTTTTTTAAATTAACTACTGGCATTTACGAAGCTTACAACGCTTATTACATGTAGTTTTAAGAGTTGTACGAAACATTGTAGCTTTTCCAAATAAAATGTTATTAGTTATCGAGTTAGAATTTTTTTTCACTTTCTAAAATTAAAAAAATAATTAATTTTGAATTTTTATTCCTCCTAAACTATGTGGAATTTTCAAATGGGAGTTTTACTCTTAAATTTGTAAAAATGAGCTCTAATGGTCGATTAGATAAAAACCTCTTTTTATCTAATCCGATTTTATGGTCTCATACCACACTGTGCATTGTCCAGCTGCCTAGCTAGCTAGCTAGAGCCGTGTGCTGTGCGGGTGAGCGTATAGGTAAAATACATAGGCCTGGGCCACACTTATACGTCGGTGACATCTTGTCTTTCTCAACATTTAATTAAAGTTATTATTATATTTGTTCCTTTCTAGTTCAGCACTTCAGCAATTCCCATTCAGTGATAAAAACTGTTTGCTTAGCTTTACTAGGTTTTAAGACTTGATTTTTTTGGCAAGAAATCAAAAAAATTTAACAAAAAACTATAACTATGACAAACACTAAGCAGGCCCTTTTCACATTCCACAATTAAAATTACTAAATGTTTTTTAATGTTGCTGTCGGCCTCATCCAAGATCCAAGAAATAATTGAAATAACATATCTAATTATACTCTGTCAAAATTCTGAACATACTTATGGACTGCCGTTTAGCTGATGATTTTTTTCACATTCATTTTGAAAGTCTTCTCTTTGTTTGTAAAGCTCTCCAACAAGTCCGACAATGAATGGGTGCCTGAACTTCCCCTCGGTGGCGGTGAAGAACTCTTGCAATCTCTTCGGTGCCTTTTCACGTTTCTCGTACTCGAAGGCTTGCATGATCATGTCGTACCTATCTAGGTCTTTTGTGAAGTGCGCCTCGGGCGTTTTCTGGTTTTCATACTCCTGTAAACAGAAACAGAACATTATGTTAGTATTATAGCATTAGGGGATTATGGGCCTCCGTGAAATCTTCCAAGTTAAAAAAAGAAATTATGTGGCCTAGCCGTGCTCATTCACACCGGATTCTAGGAATTTCAATTAATCATATTAGAAATTGCACTATCAATCAATACATATATATACATAGTATAACATAAAGTCGCTTTCCGCCTCTGTCTGTATATCCGCTAACTCCTCCTAAACCACGCAACGGATTTTCATGCGGTTTTCACCATCAGTTAGATAATTTTTCACGGAAGGTTTATATGCGGTGCGGTGCGGCGCGTAGCGGCGTGGGACGGAGCGGCGCGGCGCGGTGCGGAGCGGCGCGGTGCGGCGCGGCGCGGTGCGGCGCGGGCGGAGCATACGAATTTCACGCGAGCGAAGCCGCGGGCAAAAGCTAGTATGATAGGTATAATTGTTTCTCAGAATTGGAGGGATTATGAGAATCGGTGGCTCTAGTCTGAGTTTATGTGGCAGAGGCGTAAACTCAATACCGATCGAATAAAATTTTTGAATGCATGGAACTCACTAGCGTGGTTTATTAGTATATTGAATAGGTTTTGCTACATATTGTCCTATGCACATGGGTTTTTATATCGTGGTTACTACACATAATTTGTGTAGTAACCACGATATAAAAACGTAATGTTGTAATGTTTTGATTGTAACGATGATGACACTTCAACAATTTCAACTATTGCAGGGAGTAAATCAGTAAAAAGAATCCCATCCATCGTCTCTGCCTACCGCAGCACTGGAAAGCAGGTAAGGTTATATTGTATGAAACCAATATGTTGAATAATCACCTTGTAAATATCATACATGTTGTCGCCAGCACAACCGGTGAGCTCGGATATGGTCTTCATAGCCTCGTCCTCGCGACGGTGCTTCTCCTCGGGCGACACACCGCAGTGGGGCGTCAGGTCTCCCACGAGGCACTCCGCTAGGTCGTGCACCAGAGCTGAAGACAAGAAGCGTTTATACACTAGCTGCGCCCCAGAACTTCACCTTTTAAGAGTCTAGCGTCGGGAAGTTCTAAAAAAGTGGTGGCAATCATGGTTCTTATTCTGTAGGGCTTGTTCTTCACACAGGGACTATAACTCGCAGTTGACGAAATTCAGGAATCCACAAACCAATTTTTGTTTGGTTTTCCTGTCTACCTGTTCACTATTTGCTGCATTGTTGGCAATGAAATTATGTTGGGTTGGACTTAGAACATCGTTGAGACGTTTTGACATCAGGTTCAGCTAGCTTTAAAATAGGGCTCCCATATATATACACATTCAGTCAAATAAATACCGGGAATCGTTCGTTTTAACAGCCCACAAAAACGTTACTTTACATGACAATTAGGTACAGTGTACCACAATGTTTCATGTGTTTTATACGCGGGCTCTTAAAATGAATAATACCCAGTACTTATTGACAGTGCAGTATGTGAGAATTGTTCTTACAAAATCCACCAACCAAGTAATTAAATTGTTTTTTTAACAAAAATCATACATAATATTGACAATATTTCAACCAAAAACCTTTCTTTCTTCTTTTAGAGATTTGTCAAGTGCAAATTGCGAAGCCTCAAAGTTATAATTGACTAAGAGTTACGAGCAAAAAACCTAAAAACCTAGTTATGATTATGATTTAAAGTGTGAGAGTTAGGGCCCCTGAGCCCTGTTATCACTGCGACCAAGAAAGACCTATTGTGTTCTCTCAAAAGTTTAGAGCTCACCCCCAAGTCTAATTTCCACTATGAACTGAGTTTTTTTTATGTAATTTGGTATGGGTGGCTGAGTCAGAGGGATCAAAGCACATGCTCCGTCCAGCCAATATCACCTACGAGAAGGTAGGTGCCATATCGGAGAAATCCCTAGATTGCTGGCTATACTGGACTAGAGGAGAACACAACCGAGGCTGCTATGCGGCCATCATACATCCAGAGTTATATTCTTGGGTGTGAGTGCTTATATATTTGGCATGGGTTAAAAATATAACCACCAAGAATGCGGCTTCTACTGTGAATGAACACTTCACATTCACAAAGGATGTGTATGGGCGTTTCATCCTCTTTTATACAGAACCTGAACACCGGTGTGTCGCTAAGGCCCACTCAGTGTAGGTGTTTGTTTAGTCTGCAGTGTCCTGTTAAGGTCCTTATTAGGACTCTTATATCGTTGCACTTTAGGTTTAATACCTCGGAAGTGAATTTATGCGAGTACCTACCCAGAAAATAGTGCCTTCGAGTGCTTCTGCCCGGGCAGTTGGAACCAGTGCTGCTTGCTTTAGTTGTGTGCCCAGGAGAGTATTTCTTGCCGTTTTGGTATTCAAATATCGGCTCTGGGTCAATGGGTGGATTTTCAGCTCCATCCCTAGCAATTTGATCGGCTTCTTTGTTGCCATCAATTTCACTATGTCCACCATAGTCCATGTTACTTTGTTGTTGGCGATGAGATGATTTAGGGCTTGGATACACTCACAACTGAGTTAACACGTTGACTGCCGCGCCGGTCACCGGTGACCGGACCCTGCCCTGTATTGAGGCGCCACGTAGGTCACCGGTGACCTCAAGGCAGACCTGTTTTCGAAACGAATTTTTGGGCCGTAGGACACAGTTATCGTACATTTCTCTGGTTTTCGACTGTCTATGAAATTGTGAAAAATATTAGGTAAAATGTAAGGGATAAGAACAAAAAAAAGTATGATCTTCTGACCAGGACTATTATAAAGTTTATTAAGTAATTAAAAGGCAACATTAAACACAAAAATACAAAAAGAAACTTATAAATAACGATGACACTTATTAAAACAAAGTAGGCAATCAGTAAGCGGATTCACCGGGACAGTCTTTACAGTATGTTGCTACTTTCTTTGACTTATTTTTGGCCTCTTTTGGACCATACGTTTTCGCGCAGTTTTTGTAGCACTCTACACAAAAACGGCTGGTGTTGTGGACTTTACCCTCTTATTTTAGCAATATATGAGTGACCGGAGGTGTGACCTCTCGGCGCCCTCGTAACGAATATTAATTTTTTCTCATTAACGCGCCGTGTAGGTCACCGGTGACCTTGTGAGGTTTTTTGGAAATATCTACGGAACCCTTCTACGTATTGAACTCTAAATAGTATATTATTCTATATTTCGGCTTAGCACATCTATTTTCAGCAAAAAGTTTTAATGTAATTTTTCATGTTTACTCTATGGCAGTCAACGTGTTAAGAAAGCTAGTTATTATAACACGATTGACGTACCCAACTGCAGGCACTTGAAGCGGTCGAGTTTGGTGGTGTTGGTCTCGTCGGTGAGGAGGAAGGTCATCATGCCCATGCGGTACATGTGGCCAGCGATGCTCTCGCACTCCACGATGTCGCACAGCTCCCACCCTCGCCGCTTCTCGTGCTAAAGTGATAAGATCACAGTACTCTTTATTTTATATCAATTTTACAATTCTATAATTAGACACTTTCGCTACCACTAATGTATAATTCTGCCAACAAAAATACATATAGAAATTTCATTAGCGGGGGGTGTTTATATAAATTTTTAAATATAAAACCTGTTTTGTTGCAACTACTATTAAATAGTAAATAAACAATGCAGGTAGGTAGGCACCTATTGGTCCTCCTACCTTCAGTGTCTGAGTAAATTCATAATATGTAGGTATTGTCTTATTAAATTTTTTTATAATTTAAATAGTTTTATTTTGTATATCCTTATATATTATTACTAATAAATATCATGGATTTTATATATTGTATGTATGAGTAAGGCCACGAAATTATGTACCTCTTGAACAAAAATCATGTCCCTCATGTTCATCTTTACATTTAGTTGATTTTACAATGTTATATAAGAACCAATTAAATGGAAACCATGGATAATCTATTATTAAAGAATACTATAACCAATCAACAACATTTAAACATTCTATTTTTTATTTATAATTTATTTTGTAGTTGCTAGTCTCACGGCTCCCATACAAAATTTGCATGTCCCAGTGCCGAAATGTAGCAATCAAGATTTTATTTAAAAAAAAAATAAAAAACTAGAAAAAAAACAGCTGTACAAAAAACTAGAAAATAATAAGGACACAAGCCTGGGCCTTCATAAGATTTTACGTCTGGGTAAGAAATCGTGCAATACTAGCGTGCTGTCTTCTCATGTCGGATGCCAAAGGGCACATTGTGTCGCTGCGTCAGCGGAATAAGTAATAAGTTGAGACTTTTAACAGACTAATATAAAAACGTGGGGCGCATGTTATTTATTACGCATATTATACGCCCCACGTTTTTATATTAGTCTGTTAAAAGTCTCAATTTATTACTTATTCCGCTGACGCAGCGACACAATGTGCCCTTTGGCATCCGACATGAGAAGACAGCACGCTAGTATTGCACGATTTCTTACCCAGATGTAAAATCTTAAGAAGGCCCAGGCTTGTGTCCTTATTATTTTCTAGTTTTTTGTACAGCTGTTTTTTTTCTAGTTTTTTATTTTTAATAAAACCGTTTAACTTAAAAGTTTTTTTAGCTATTTTTTTATTTACTCGTTTTTAGTTTGATTTTTGGCTCGTATCATTCATTACGTAAACTCGTCATCCTTTCCAACTCTCTCATTGCATCTTTGTTACTCGGTTTCTTGCCTGTCAATTACTCACAATCAAGCTCCTCAATACATCCCTTCTAAAGACTTTACGCGACTCAATGCAACATACGCTTGACCCTCCTCAAATAGTCTGGAGCCCAAATACACGACAGCACGGTCAACAGTACTGCCCTGCATTTTATGGACAGTGGAGGCCCATGACAAAATTATCGGTAACATCCGTCTCTCAGCTGTTCCATAATTAAACTTTGCTGGAAACTGTATGGCTTTAGGATGGATATGGTGTCCGCCGTCTCTTTCAAAATCAATTTGAACAGATGGTATGTCTGTTTCATACTTTTGCGTTCGACAAGTATGGGACACTCGTCCAAACAAACCAAATGAGCCCAAACTCGAGGGGGTTACTAGTAACGGTTGAAGAGTTCCACTGTACACCTCCTGACTCCATCATCAGACCCTCGTCACAAAGTGTATTGGTAGAAGGATGGGATAGGACACTCGTTCAAACAAACCAAATGAGCCCAAACTCAAGGGGGTTACTAGTAAAGGTTGAAGAGTTCAACTGTACACCTCCTGACTCCATCATCAGACCCTCGTCACCAAGTGTATTGGTAAAAGTATGGGACACTCGTCCAAACCAACCAAATGAGCCCAAACTCGAGGGGATTACTAGTAACGGTTGAAGAGTTCCACTGTACACCACCTGACTCCATCATCAGACCCTCGTCACCAAGTGTATTGGTAGAAGTAAGGGACACTCGTCCAAACCAACCATATGAGCCCAAACTCGAGGGGGTTACTAGTAACGGTTGAAGAGTTCCACTGTACACCTCCTGACTCCATCATCAGACCCTCGTCACCAAGTGTATTGGTAGAAGTAAGGGACACTCGTCCAAACCAACCATATGAGCCCAAACTCGAGGGGGTTACTAGTAACGGTTGAAGAGTTCCACTGTACACCTCCTGACTCCATCATCAGACCCTCGTCACCAAGTGTATTGGTAGAAGTAAGGGACACTCGTCCAAACCAACCATATGAGCCCAAACTCGAGGGGGTTACTAGTAACCGTTGAAGAGTTCCACTGTACACCTCCTGACTCCATCATCAGACCCTCGTCACCAAGTGTATTGGTAGAAGTATGGGACACTCGTCCAAACCAACCAAATGAGCCCAAACATGAGGGGGTTACTAGTAACGGTTGAAGAGTTCCACTGTACACCTCCTGACTCCATCATCAGACCCTCGTCATCGAGTGTATTGGTAGAAGTATGGGACACTCGTCCGAATCAACCAAATGAGCCCAAACTCGAGGGGGTTACTAGTAACGGTTGAAGAGTTCCACTGTACACCTCCTGACTCCATCATCAGACCCTCGTCACCAAGTATATTGGTAGAACTATGGGACACTCGTCCAAACCAATCAAATGAGCCCAAACTCGAGGGCATTACTAGTAACGGTTGAAGAGTTCCACTGTACACCTCCTGACTCCATCATCAGACCCTCGTCACCAAGTGTATTGGTAGTAGTATGGGACACTCGTCCAAACCAACCATATGAGCCCAAACTCGAGGGGGTTACTAGTAACGGTTGAAGAGTTCTCCGTCCACCTCCTGACTCCATCATCAGACTCTCGTCGCCAAGTGTATTGGTAGAAGTATGGGACACTCGTCCAAACAACCAAATGAGCCCAAACTCGAGGGGCTTACTAGTAACGGTTGAAGAGTTCCACTGTACACCTCCTGACTCCATCATCAGACCCTCGCCAAGTGTATTGGTAGAAGTATGGGACACTCGTCCAAACCAACCAAATGAGCCCAAACTCGAGGGGGTTACTAGTAACGGTTGAAGAGTTCCACTGTACACCTGCTGACTCCATCATCAGACCCTCGTCACCAAGTGTATTGGTAGAAGTATAGGACACTCGTTCAAACAAACCAAATGAGCTCATACTCGAGGGGGTTACTAGTAACGGTTGAAGAGTTCCACTGTACACCTCCTGATTCCATCATCAGACCCTCGTCACCAAGTGTATTGGTAGAAGTATGGGACACTCGTCCAAACCAACCATATGAGCCCAAACTCGAGGGGGTTACTAGTAACGGTTGAAGAGTTCCAATGTACACCTCCTGACTTCATCATCAGACCCTCGTCACCAAGTATATTGGTAGAACTATGGGACACTCGTCCAAACCAACCAAATGAGCCCAAACTCGAGGGGGTTACTAGTAACGGTTGAAGAGTTCCACTGTACACCTCTTGACTCCATCATCAGACTCTCGTCACCAAGTGTATTGGTAGAAGTATGGGACACTCGTCCAAACCAACCAAATGAGCCCAAACTCGAGGGGGTTACTAGTAACGGTTGAAGAGTTCCACTGTACACCTCCTGACTCCATCATCAGACCCTCGTCACCAAGTGTATTGGTAGAAGTATGGGACACTCTTCCAAACCAACCATATGAGCCCAAACTCGAGGGGGTTACTAGTAACGGTTGAAGAGTTCCACTGTCCGCCTCCTGACTCCATCATCAGACCCTCGTCACCAAGTGTATTGGTAGAAGTATGGAACACTCGTCCAAACCAACCATATGAGCCCAAACTCGAGGGGGTTACTAGTAACGGTTGAAGAGTTCCACTGTCCGCCTCCTGACTCCATCATCAGACCCTCGTCACCAAGTGTATTGGTAGAAGTATGGAACACTCGTCCAAACCAACCATATGAGCCCAAACTCGAGGGGGTTACTAGTAACGGTTGAAGAGTTCCACTGTCCTCCTCCTGACTCCATCATCAGACCCTCGTTACCAAGTTGAAATTATCATAATATTGTATTGTCACGAGAACTCAATGTGTGTGCAAAGTTTCATAAAAATCGGTTTAGTAGAAGTAGTTGAAAAAGTTGTCGCAAGATTTGAAACAAAGATAGTAACAAACAAACAAATAAACGGAGTCAAGCTAAATAAAACCGTTTAAAAAGTACCGTTCTTACGACATTAAAACTTTTTTATAAGATTAATCGATAAACAACTAAGACATGGAAAAGAAAATCAAAAGTAAATAGATAATAGTTTTATCAAAAAAAAATCATGAAATTGTGTCCCAAAATTCAGTCCCGTGTGTTATGTCTCATGTGTTACCAATTTTGAAACACTTCCTATTGAGCAGCAACACTTTTAGCCATTATTTACGTATGGCAACACACCTGCCTGCACTCCCAGAACTGTCAAATCGATCTATCATTTGTATTCATTCTGTGACAAGAAAAAGAAGTTTTGTGATGGGATTCGTTATCTAAAATCATCCGTGCTCGGGATCGATTTTCAAATCGATCCCGACCAAGATCGATGCAGTTTTCTGCACAAGATTACATATTAAGGCTGTAACGGCACAGTGTATTATGTAAGTCAACAAGGTAAATTTTAAGGTCGACTAAGTCGACTTTAAAATAGTGGGGGGGGGGGGGGGGGGGGCGCAGATTATATTATTATGATTATATGGGATGTATGGTGCCCCCCGAGGGAGGGGCGGGAGGGGAGGGGGGGTCTTTACATATTGATTCATACCACCCCCCCTTGCCGGAATGGTGAGGGGGTGGGGGGGAGTTAGAGAAAATTTAATTTTTAATTTTGTATGAAAAAAAAAATGTATATAAAAATAGTATGGAAACTGACACGGTTGGCTACATCACCTTCAACGTCTGTGATGTCAGCCCATAGCACCGGGTGAACTAGGTGCCATGTTAGTGCTTCCCCCCCTTTGATCGTGCCGGCTACACTGAACTGGTCGGAAAACACAAACTATTTACATAGCCGTTTCATTCAGTGCGGTGGTACCAACCCGGGCGGGTTAAACCCTACCACCAAGTAAGATTAGGATGGATGGGACCTACAGTTATACAAGCAATCCTAACCTCGGTCTGCCTCCAACGGTCAGCGGTCACCCATCCAAGTACTGACAGCACTCAGTGTTGCTTAACATTCAATAATGACAGTTGACGTCTGCACCACTGAGCTATCGAGGCTTAACCATGAGGCCTAAAATTATGTACATTATATTTTTTGCCGTCTTTACTATTGCCGTGAATAGCGTGTTACGTACGTAGTTTGCACGTAGCGTGGGACGCCCACCGGCTAGGTGAACCTGCGACCTAAAAATGGTAGCCGGTGGATGAGAAGAACGAAACATGCCTTGGGAGAGGCCTATGTCCAGTAGCGGACCGATGCAGGGTGATGATGATGATGATGATTTTTGGTTACATTTTCTAACTTTAGATTCCAAATTAATCACATCGGACAACGTGTGTGCCGGACAGACGAACGGCCGGACAACTTATACCTATATAAATTTCTTATTTTCTTATTTTAATTTCTTTTTGAAGTCGGTTCAATGTATTCTAAAGCAGTTTTCTAGGTTGACGACCTAACAATGATTATATTATGTATTAATGTGCTTTCATAGAGTATTAGCGATACTTATGTAATGTTCTACTACTTTGAAACTGTTTTTCAGATGCCTCTAACAGCAGCGGAGAAGCAGCGAAAGTACAGGGAAAAACTGAAAAAGGAAAATCCAAGTAAATTTGAAGTAGCAAAACAAAAAAATGCAGAAAGGACAAGAAACAAAAGGAAGAAAATATCAGATTGCGGCGTGGAAGAAAAAGAAAAGCTAAGAAGAAGTTGGAGGGATGCGAAAAAAAAAATTAGATCCAAGGAAAACCCAGTCAATGACAGCTTGAACGATGAACCAGGACAAGCAAACAGCCCAGCCATACCACGAATTCGGAGACAAGTGAGAGACTTGGTAGCCAGCGAAAATGTAAAATTGAAAGCGCAATGTGAAAAGATGAGAAAAGAGATAAAAGCTCTAAAAAAAAATCTATTAAGATACAAAAAGAAAAATGATCAACTGATTCAACTTGTTGAAAAAATTAAGTCAAATAATACTATAAATGAGAACACTGAAGGTCAAAATGAAAATGAGATGACACCACAAAGCAAATCTCAGTACTTCGTTGAGAATGTATTACCAAATATATCAACACAAGCCAAGGAAACGGTAAAAAAGCACCTCCTGGAAAGCAATGTCCTGAAAGAGGCATTGCGATACCAGTACAATGAATCAAACAGAGAACAAAAACACACCCTAAAGAATGTCGTAAATAATGAAGTCGTAACTAAGTATAATCTAAAAAACAAAATAACACTATGTCTAGGACTTAAGGGAAAAATAAGGAAGGCAGAAACCATAAAGAGAACGGCGCGACCGAAGGGAAGGCTGACGTGGCACCAAGATCACCCGGTGTTATGGGCTGACATCACGGGAGTTGTAGGTGATGTAGCCAACCGTGTCAGTTTCCATAAAAAAAAAAAAAAAAAAGAAATAACCACCGACTTCTTGATGAGCTGAAAATCTACTATGAAAGGGATGACGTAAGCCGTGCAACGGCAGGAAAAAAATAGTACAAAACCCTGCATAAGAACAGAAAGCAAAGACGATACTTATTGGACACTCTAAAAAAACTACATCAGAAATATAAATTAGAAGGAGGAACATGCTCATATAGCGCATTCAAAAAATTCAGACCGTTTTATGTTTTACCGCCGAAAATAAATAATCGCAATACCTGCGGGTGTGTAAAACATGAAAATCTCGAAATGAAATTAAAGGCAATGCAGACTATTGCAATAATCAATACCAAAACATCTCTTAACAATTTAGTTTCCACAATAGTATGTGATATAAAATCAAAAAACTGCGCATATAATGAATGTCAAACCTGCAAAGACAACGTTTTTAAATGTGATCTAGATCAACAAAAACTAAACACAATAGTTTCGTGGAACGAATGGTTACTAAAAAAGCACGAATACGTCGACAAAAGGGATGACCAGAAAATTACAAAAAAAATGATGAAAGTGGAACAAAGTGGAAGTCTCGAAGAACTGATGAAATTATTTAATGGTGAACTAACCAAATTTAAAAAACATGTCTACAATATAAAACACCAATATACGGAATACAGGAACTGCATTGATAATCTGAATAAAAACACAGTAGCGCTTCACGTAGATTTTTCAGAAAATTACAGCTGCAAACTGTCCACCGAAGTGCAAGCTATGCATTTCGGTGCCTCTAAAACACAAATAACACTCCACACGGGTGTATTATATGCCCAATCATGGTCCAGAAGCGATATGGGCCCATTTGACACCGGTATTGGAACTAATAAAACAGGAATTCCAGCACGTAACTGGTATCCATTTTTTCTCGGACGGGCCAACATCGCAGTACCGGCAAAAAAAAAATTTCATCTATTTGAAAACTACACAAAGAAATCAGGTTTCCATAACTCAACATGGAACTTTTTCGAATCTTCTCATGGAAAAGGCGCTGCTGACGGCGTTGGCGGAGCGATAAAACGAACCTTGGACCAAAAAGTGGCATACGGGGCAGATATTCCTGACGCACTAACCGCTTATCAAATACTGAGAGAGTCAGAAACAACAATAAAACTATACTACATTCCAGAGACGACAATTCAGGAGATGATCATTAACCTAACTCCTATTACAGGCACAATGCAACTTCACCAAATTAGAAATACGAATATGCAAAACACAATAGAATATCGCTCTTTGAGCTGTTTCTGCAGGAACTTCACTCCAGGCTATTGCAGATGCTTCGAATTAAAACAACATGAACTTATTCCTAAAATTCGAACCAGTGCAACAACAAATGAAATCCAGAAACGACCAAACAATAATGAAGAACCACCAGCAAAAAGAAAGAAACTTAGAAGACCTACAACTACTTGTATTAATTTGTCTAGTTCATCTAGTGAAACCGAGTTGGAACCTGTATATATTGACTCTGATGACAGTCCCTGGGAAGAAAACGATGCTACTGATAATGAAGACATGCAGATGACAATTCCAGATAGAAAACTACTAAAAAAAGGTCAATTTGTGGTAGTAGCCATCAAAGGTGGAAAAATAAAAACCGTGACTTTTAAATATGTGTGCCTTATTGAGGAAGTTTTAGATGAAATAAAAATAACTGGACTACGCTGCGCAAATAGCACTTGTCAACTGTTCAGCCTTAATGAGAGCGACGTGAGTTTTGTTCGTATTGAGCAAATAATAGGCTTACTTCCTCAACCAGATATACAATTGAAGGGGGAACGAATTTACTACAAATTTGATAGAAGAATAGATCTCTCTGAAACATTTTAAGACTTTACTCTGCAATAATGCTAAGATAATTTTTTGTTTGTATGTTCAAGTTTTAACCTTCAAGTGGTTTATTTGATCTCATGGTGCCAAATGATTTTGTTATTTTTATTGTATTTTACTATGTACACAGTGTTGCAACCCCAACCGTAAAACCCGAAAGGGGGTGATTCTGTACGTGAAATAGAGCAACTTTTGTTCTACGACTTTTAAATTTAAAGAAAAAAATGTTTGTTTCACATTTTGAGAATAGGTATTTAAAATTTGTACGGAAAAATATTTTTTTTTTGTTTTGTTTATAAAAAATATTTTTCGCCACAGAAGTTATTCAGTTTCCACAGTTTCAGTTTGTTCAATAACCACCCTATGTCAGCTAAAAATATTGCGGGGGCAACTGCAACACCGTGTACAAAGCTTGTTAGAGGTAGTATAATATACTACCTTTAATAATTAATATTTTTTTGTACTCAGACATATTATCATTATGTTAGGACACAATTTGTCGAAAAAAATGTACTTGAACTTGGATAAAGTTCTTATTCTTAACCCTTAGACCCCTATGGGGTAAATTTATATCCCAAAAAGTTTACAAAAATTCCTCTGGGCGTATTTTATACCCAATCTCTATGATATTTACGACATTCCGTAGTTTAGCACGATCTGCAACCAACTTCACACATGATTCGGCCGTCAAAGCGAACGGGGTGCACACGCGCTGTTAAGTTTTTCGGAAATTTTTTCGTAAATTCTTCTGAAAACTGCTCAAAGTGACCCTGAACGTGCTGCTGACATGTCAAGGTATGTGTACGTTTTATAAACATAATGTGGGCTCGTCGATTTGTTGATTTATGGCGTTACATGTTTTGCTTGGGTACAAAGTATCCCTGTAGTATTTTATGACTGGTCCATTTGTATCCCTACAGTAATTTATGGTTTTGGTTCAGAAGACGAAAACTGTCTGCAGGAGAGGTGGAAAACTTGCTGCTGGATGAAGAAAATGAGGAGAAACCTGAACCATACTCTGCCAGTGGTGATTGATAACTGAAAAACGGAAGCTGCTTGATTTCATCGTTCCGTTGGCTGAAAGCCTGGTAAATGAAGCGAAAAAGTCTGATAACGTTACCAGAACTCCGAAATGTGGTAGAAGGGCTTCACTGAAGAAGTTTCACAATGTAGGGGAACATCTGCCTGCATGTGAACCTAAAGTGAGGAAGCGCTGTGTTCGGTGCCACGGCATGCAAAGGGAACGACGTACAACCATGTACTGTTTGGCGTGCAATACGCCCTTGTGTAAACAATGCTTTACTATTTTTCATCAATAATTGTTTATAATAAATACTTCTGTGTGTAATTTTGCCTTTTATTGATAGATAACTCAAAAAAAATACAAACTGTAATAGTAACGTAAAAATAATTATTTTATTCATATACTACTGCTGGGATATAAAGATCCAACCCATAAACTACTCCTGGGATATATGTCATCCCACCTGAAAAACCTGAAATCTATGTAAATAGAAGTTTGAAAAAAATCAAGTACATCTATTTTTATGTCTAGAAAAAGAGTACAAATTTTCATAAAGGTTGCTCTGCTAGTGCCCGAGATCAAATGCAGGGGTCTAAGGGTAAGGATATTATCAAAGTTCAAGTACATTTTTTTCGACAAATTGTGTCCTAACATAATGATAATATGTCTGAGGAAAAAAAAATGATTATTAATTAGTGTTTTAAGTTCTTGAAATATCCCATAGGTATTTTAGGTTAGTACTGTTTGTTTGTACTGTTCATAAAATAAAGTGATAGCTACTGATATTAAGTTATTTTATTGTATTGTAAATACCCCTGAAATATGTTCTCAATATATCAGGACACAAAAAAAATTATAAATACTATGGTCTTTTCATACAGCACTTATACCAAGTACTTAATTATACTCTGTGGTTTTATAATCAGAACAATAAAACAACCTAATACATTAAAGCTAAACTAAACATTAACAAATAAGAAATATGAATAAAAAAAAAAAAAATAATAATTATTAAAGAATGAAAATTAAGTACTTAATTAATAGTTATTATAAATTTCAAGTAAATTTATTATATGATTTTCACTCCATTTGATTAAATTATTAATAAAAAAACATTGAACCAACTTCAAAACTAAAAAGTATTAGGTAAATAAAAAAAAATAATTGTTGAAGGCGGTACAAAAGGACAAAAGGAATTCATCTATAAATTTTCAGGTGTGCTTTTGTATCGCCTTCAACAATTTCTTTTTTGCTGTCGGAATAGTGTCCTTTGATTCTGAGTAGTTGAAGAGCCCAGGCTTGTGTAAACACTTTTACAACATACAGCTGGCTGGAGTGGACCATTTAGCGGAAATTTGTAAACATCTTGACATATTTTACGACCTCGGGTGAAGAGGTCATATTTTTGTTACTGCTTGGAACTCTTACTGTTTGAGATCTAAATTTCTACTGTAACGAATGATAATCTTGATAGGAAATGGTAGATTATGTAATAAACTATAAATAAAACGCAATAGGAGCAGTATCTGTAGTTTTTATTAGAAAATATGAATATTTTATTACGCGAATGTGTAAGTTAATTCGCTCTCAACGTACAACGGACCGTCTTGAGGTCTCAGTGCGGAGAATGGCCCACCCGCTTTCCCAAGAGGCTGGGCAGCAAACAACAACAACAACAACAAGTTAATTCGCTCGTGGACTTTGGCCCAGTTTATTGGTGATAATAATAAACACAATTACACGTGATACCAAGGTACTACGAGCAGTACACCTAGTAAATTTAATGTATATTTTGAAAATATAGGCTTTTCACATATGTTTCATAGAAAAAAGGTCTAGAAATAAGGTCTAGAACGCACTAGGGTGGAGCGCGCTCGACTCTGACAAAATGGCGGGCAATCACGATTTTAGCATGATTTTGAGCCGGGCCATAGAGCGGTTAAATTAAACATAATTAAAACTTAGTAGGTATGTAAGTTTTTTTTTATAGTATGGGCGAGCCACCTAGCGACGCCTATGGGCATTCGGCCAATGTCATGCTGACCTGACAGGTTCCTCATGAAGGACCCGCGAGACTGTACTTGGGGGGAAATACATGGGCAGGGAGACCGTTCAAGAGTTTACCGGTTCTGTGGAGGAAGGATCTGCAGAACCGATTGGTACGCATCTGCGATAAGTCCAGCTTGTAGGGATTTAATCCTGCCCATTGTGCGTTGTGCGGAGGTGGAAAGGGGACGGCGGGATCGCGCCAAACATCTCCTCCGAGCACTCCCCGTAGAATAAGCGATATAATATTCTTAGGGCGCCGATATCCCTACGAAGTTGCAGTGGTTCTAGATCGCGGACACGTCGGTGCCACTAGTCGCACGGCTTGACGCTGGATCGAGTTCAAAGGCGCAACCTGGTACCTATTTGGCAGAGTCATCCCACAAGTGCGAGCAGTACTCCAAGCGCGGCCTAATCTGTGATTTATACAAAAGCAGCCTTTGGCCCGGAGTGAAGTACCTATCGCCGCACCTTATTGAGTGCCTACCCAGCTTTTTAGAAGCGAGCTTGGCGTAGCCTCGGAATAATAGAATTGTATCTGAAGTTACTGGTCCATTCAACTGTACTTACTACATAAAAAAAACTAACGGTAGTACAGTTGCTCAGTCTACTGTGCCACGGTTAATAACAATTTAACGCTGACCCTGCCACTGTATTTAGTGAAAAAAAAAATTTACAGTGGTCCAGTCAATATAACAATCCCAACTGTACTACAAGCAAGAAGCACATGTTTTAACTAAATCACAATCAATGTAAATCACGCATAGATTATACCTACCGGCTACAAATAAATATTATTGTTAGATCACCCACCAGACACAATTTCTAAGCCACGCCCAATTGCAAACAACTTTCTTTGGGTCAAAATCAAGCTATGTTTACGCTTCAATGTTTTGTTTGTGGCCTTATTGGAACCCAGCCTAAACAATCTTTGTTGTTTTTTTTTGTATTGTTTACGTGTATTGTTTTGGTCCAAACTTTTTGCATTACTTCCAATGTAGGTAATATACCTCCTACAACCCATTTCATTCGCATTGCAGCTAACGCTGTGCGTCACTATGGAGTAAGCCTTAATAATTACTTACGTACGTTAATTAATTACGTAATTACTGCATTTCACACATTCGATCAAGGAGAATGTACATACCTTCAGTCGTCCAACGAGTTCTAGAAATTTCAGAATCTTTACATTTTCTAATGCCGTCATTGTTATCGTGTTAGGAATTAGATTATTTTCGGGTCTATTATTTGTGAGAAATAGCACGAAAGTCGTTTTCAACACTTTAGGTACATAGACGATCAGGCTAGGAACCTAAGAACACAATCGAACACAATGGACAAGTAAAGGTCACAGACAACGACATTCTATTCGTTGGTCACAGACGGCAAAGAGGATATAACTGACAGACGGACAATTATTCAACTCAACGTCCTGTCAGTGTGCGATGTTGCCAGTGCCACAGACAGACTAAGTAAGTCTGACTCACTGACTGACTGGAGGGGAGGGTGACACATGGGAATGCGTTCGACACCTGAAAGACATTTCAGGTCCTTTTCGGCTCCATTCGTGAACACTCGGCTCGAAACGAAACGTAAGAAAAACGACATGCACCGCATTAGGTTAGGGATAATATAGAGAAGATGCGTCGCGCGACGCATCTTCTTTACTTTACTGGTTATTTTGACGTGATGACGTCACGTCTTATAAATTGATGAGCACCGGCTGCACGCACGAAAGCGTGTCACGTTGATATTCAAAGTTTCCATGGAAACGTCTTAAGAAGTAAAACTATCAAGATCAGACAACAGAAGTTTTGATGGTCAGTCACAAGATGATTAATCTTTCTACTGGAAATATAAATTACTGATCTTTGATCTATGTACTACGATTATTCCACGTCATCACGTAAAACTATTGTCCGTAAACCGCTTTACAGACAACCCATTGTTTTAAACCACCAAAACATCACTTTCCTTCGAGCCGAAGTCTGTCGAAGTGTGCACGAAAGGAGCCAAAGGAGCAAAGAAAGTCTTTCAGGAGGCGCACCGCATGGGAAGACAGATACACCAGTCCTTCAATATTGGATCTGACCAAGTTACTTGACGGCAACATTTTATATTTTCTGTGTGAACTGAATATTTTCAAACGTTGATACGATTACGTGATGTATGCAAATTACGGTTCTCTAATATGTGGTTTTGGTGGGATGCTGCTCTGATCCAGAATTCTGGATCAGGGCAGCATTTACATTGGTATTTATTACAAATACATTGGTTATGTATTTGATAAAAATTTACAGATCTCATGCATTACATGACCTTCGGATACATTGACAATTACTTTTAGGGCGTATTCAAATATAAGCGTAAAGCGAGTCGCCGACTGTGGGCGTGAAGATATCCTGGTTACGCTGAAGCGACGAACTCAACTAGCAAATACACTCCAGATTCTAAAAGCGCGCCCCTGTTCACTATATAATTAATTCTACTCCTCTAAATATTAGCATGTATTCGGCACTGTATAACAGATTATTCCAGCCAGAAGGGTAGATTATTCCAGATGCGACTCTGGAATAATCTGCCCGTGAATTTACGCTCAACTACGTCTATGAATGTATTTAATATACATTTGAAAAATCTTTTCCTATCCTTACTGAATTAAATACATTTATATTGCATTAGCTTTTACCCGCGGCTTCGCATGCGGTAAAGTCGGTTTAATAGCAAATCCGATGTAAACGCAAATACGCGGGACACACTAAAAGTTTCCGGAATTAATAAGAATAAAATACCATTAAAGGTCAAAAATTAATTTATGGTTTCTCAAAATATTCTCCCTTTGCGTAAATGCACTTTTTCATACGATTAAACCAATTTTGAAAACTTTTGTGCCACTCCTCCGTGATGACCTCAGAAACGTGTTTTTCATATTCTTCGACAGCCTCTTCTGGTGATGAAAATCGTTGACCGCGTAATTGGTTCTTAATTTTTGGGAACAGAAAAAAGTCACAAGGTGCCGTCACCTGTTAACTGTCCCACACCAAATTTGAAGCGCCTTTGTTGAATCTGGTAAGCATGGCATTGCACCAAGTGACGCGGTGCGTTTTTGAGCCTCGGTCAAATTGTGTGGGATCCACCGCGAGCACAGCTTTCTCACACCCAAATGTTTGTGTAGGATTGATTGTATTTGACTCATGCCTATGTCTAAGGATGCCCGAATCTCATGGTAGGTCACATGCCTGTCTGTTTCGATCATACGGCGCACAGCATCGATGTTTTTGTTGTTTACAGCGGTGAACGGGCGACCATCGCGAGATTCGTCACTGAGATTGACACGACCGCGCTTGAATTCTGCAAACCAGCAATAAATAGTCGTCTTGCATGGTGCTTCATCGCCAAAAGCAGATTGAAGCCGAGCGAGGCTCTGATGAGCTGTCAAATTACACTTAAAATCGTAGAAAATCATACTACGAAAATTTTCCCGGGTTAAATTTATGTTAATGTAGACACGCAATTTTTAAAATGGCGCCACAATGTAAAAACAATTGACAGTCAGATGAAACAAACTGCATTCTACAGCCAAAGAGTTCCATTTTCAAATGTTGTAATTACTTTTTAAATATTGTTTATGTAAGTGGTCAATTCCGGAAACTTTTAGTGTGCCCTATGCCCTATAAGCGATTGCTTCTTTTGTATTATCTCTCTCTCTCTCTCTCTGAACCCTTCCTCCCTTCCTCCCTCCCTCTCTCCCTAACTCTCTCGCTCCTTCCCGCTCCCGACCCTCGCTCTTCTCGGTCCCCCTCTTTCCCCTTCTCTTTTACCTCGCTATCTACCTACCTCTCTCCCTAATTCCCTCCTTACACCCTCTCCCTTCTCCCTCGCTCCCCTTACTCCCTCTCTTTACCCCACCCCCCACTCCCTCTAAACTTATTTGACCGCGCGCTAAATTTATTTGATACTGCTCAACCCTAAAGCTATTTAGCGTGATGGTATGACCTATTAGTGAGCCTGAAGAACTACTCTTTACATTGGTGCAAACCGCATCAAAATCGGTTCAGTGATTCCGGAGTTTACCTTAAACATACCTACATACATAAATTCATACATACAGACAGACGTTCCCTTTTATAAAAAGTAGAGAGTACCTAGAGAAGAGATAGAGAAGAGAAGATAGATAAGAAGATAGAGAAAAAGTAGATATTAGTTTGTAGTTTATCATATTGCATTACTTTAAACATTGCCACAAACTATTCTTCTTCGCCTGAATATATATACTTCTCCCATATCCCAAAGGTTAGTTAGAATAGAATGCCTCACTGCATTAAGCTCACCTATTATTGTGCCTAATTTGTATAAATTGGTGTTCATTAAAGAATATATATATATCCATATTTAAAAATTTGATTATAAATTTATCTACTTGCTATTTCATACTGAAAAATATGTCAATTTTGAAAAATAGACAAAAAATTGTCAGAAATGAAGCAATAATTAATTACAATTTTCAATTTTCAAGTATATGCATACACGAAAACCATTTGAAGTTTGCAAGATAAAGACGGCACCTAACTCGCGTACCTAACGGAAAATTTAAAAAAATCATAATTCCCAAAATTTTCTTAATTTTATTTACTTAAATTTTTTTCTTTAATTTTAAGCGGCGGGTGGCCGAGTGGTTTGGGCATCGGCTTCTCATGCGAGAGGTCCAAGGTTCGAATCCGGTCGGCGTGTACCAATGGGTTTTTTCTGACGAAAAAATTTACGTGCATACCTACACCTGCTGCTTCACCGTTCGGAACCGGTGTAAAACTGTAGGTCCCTTCCCTTGCCCCTTACTACGTGGTAGGCTCAAATTGTAGCCGACTGGGTTGGTGCCACCGTACTAGATGTAAGATGGCCGCATAACAGCCTCGGTTGTGTTCTCCTCTAGTCCAGTATAGCCAACAATCTAGGGAAGTCTCCGGTATGGCACCTACCTTCTTGGAGGTGATATTGGCTGATCGGAGCATGTGCTTTGGCCCCTCCGACTCAGCCAACCACACCGGATTAAATAAAAAAAAAATTTCACTTTTTTCAAACAATCAAAAAAACTTCCCCAGTCAATCTACAATATAAAAGTTTAAAATACCTATATATTTAGAAATATGTTTAAAAGTGCCCTTTTTAAACCCCCTAAAAACGGCAATTTTAGGCGGTTTTTTGCAATTTTCTCAAAAAATCTAAAATTTTTTCAATATTTTTTATAGTCTTTTAGCTCTCGTCGATACGCGTCATTTGATACCCTAAATATTCACGTAGCCTTAAAACTCACGACACCAGGGCCAATTCGCACTCTCGCTGGAAATCGGGGCCTATACTGAAGTGATCGAAAAGACATTTCCAATGCCGACACCAGGGCCAATTCGCATTCTCGCTGGAAATCGGGGCATAGGTATACTGAAGCGACCGAAAAGACATAATTTCCAATGTCAAAAACATGCGCAGTTTTTCGAAATATTAAAGATTTGTTTTCATACAATACAAATGTGTATGGCCACGCCCCAAAGTTTCGATGTTTCAATGTTTCAGGAGACGCGGCATCTGTGGACGCGGCTATATGGTTTCGGTCCGCAAATATTTTCCAAAGTCTACTACGGAGTGCCTCTGATTGGTGAAGAGACGGGTCTTACTGGCACCCAGCGAATCAGATTCAGATTCAGATTAGATGATTAGAAACGTTCAAAATCGGACTGTTAACTGAATCGGATAGTTCGCCAAAAAGTTAGTTTTTTCTTAACAATTGTTAGGGTTTAAAAAAGGTTATGGTAATTTTCATAGCTAAGTACATAAAACAATATTTTCGAAAGTACTCACTCCCGATTTAAATACTGGTACAGATCTACCAGATATAAACTTTTAAGATAACCATTTATCTTAATTTCAGTCAGACACTATTCCAGATCATTCATTTACAGACTATGCCCACTTGCACCAACACGAGTTAAGAGTTAAGTAGCGAGTTATGGATTTAAACGCGGTTCAAACGCGGTTCCCACATACAACGGGTGCTAGTTTAACGAGTTAAACTGGTTTATAGTTAAATTCGTGTTGGTGCAAGTGGGCCTGAAGATGTAATAAAATAACAAGTAGCGTAGACTTATCTACGTAAATATATATAATATCTGACGAGCGAATCTGCAAGAGAAAGCAATAATGTGTATTGTGTAAGTGAAGTGTGTGAACTGTGTGACCCAAATGCGATAGGAACTCTTTGTAAGGACCACCATGGAAATAGTAGAGAGAAAGGAGTTGGTCTAAGCAAATTAGGTACTTAACGTACGTACTCATCAACTGGGGGCATCAATACTAATAATAAATCTGCAAGGGTTGGTCATGGAGTAAGTTGCTTTGATTTTTGAGATATTTGGTTTGTAGACTCTGTGTATGATACTAAAACTAAATTTACGATTTTTAGAAATCATTTCTGTATGTATGTATGTTCCACCATAACTCTTAAACCGATCATCTGAATTCGATGAAACTTCGTACAAGTACATTTACCTACACGGGACACAGGATAGGCTAAATAAAATTCACTTCCGGTTACGCTAAGATGTGGCTCCCATACAAACCGATATGTTCCGTAGGCGCCGTAGTACTATAGGTATTTACCGAGCGGGCGGCCGGCACCTGGCGGCGTGGCGGCGGCGGCGGCGCGGGCGCGGAGGAGGCATGGCGAGCGAACTGAATAGCCGCAATATGATAGAATGAATCTCTGTTCTTCTTTCACGCAAAAACTACTGAACAGATTTTGATGAGCCTTTACAGTACATCAATATAACATATAGGCTATAATTTATTAAGACATTGTGTAAATTGGCCCAAAATATATCGATAAATGTCAAGTAAGTCGGAAAAAATCCTGCCATCTGAGAGCTATCTCGGCGTGCGCTGCATAAACCGTTAGAGTTAAACGAAGATAATGTATGGTGAGGTTCTCTTAATAGTTCTAAAAAAAAGTCCGCGACAGCATATATCTACCTTTTATGTGGAAGCCACTATAGCCAAAATAGTGAACCATAAATACATATTGGTTACTGTATTTACAATGCACATTTTATAGTAGGTATTGAATTAATCCTTATCAAAATACATATTTTTATAGCTTCTGGTAGATAAACTTTGGCTTTTACACTAAGTAATTTGGACAAATAGTTTAAAAGTTACGACGATGAGAATGTCTTGATATGGCGTCCTACGGTGCGGCACACAGTACGGGCGAGGCGAGGCGAATATGTATGTATGAATTTCCTCCATAACATTTAAACCGATCATCTAAATGTGATTAAAATTAGTACACGCACATTTAGCTATACGAGACACAGGATAGGCTAAAAAAAATTCAGTTCCGGTTACGCTAATAGCTGGAATATTTTACTTAGTTAGGTATCTAAAGTATTTGATTTA
Organism: Nematopogon swammerdamellus; assembly: GCA_946902875.1. Lineage (NCBI taxonomy): Eukaryota > Metazoa > Arthropoda > Insecta > Lepidoptera > Adelidae > Nematopogon > Nematopogon swammerdamellus. The sequence continues at coordinate 8,547,723 of OX336333.1, forward strand.
TTTTAACTGAAGTTTCTTATTTTAATATCGATAGCTTTTTCGCTCGCGTGAAATTCGTATTTCAAAAGAAGAAAGAAAGTAACTTAGGCCAGGGCCGGAGGGTGAACTGGATTCAGATAAACAATAAACATTCTCAAAGAAAGTAAGCAACATACTAAAGGCGAGGCCGAAGGCCGAGCTGCGTTCAGGAAGAGTATAAACCTTTTCGAAAAAAGTAAGTAACAAAGGGCGAGGCCGAAGGCCGAGCTGCATTCAGGAAGACTATAAACCTTCTCGAAGAAATTAAGTAATTGAGGGCGAGGCCAAAGGCCGAGCTGCGTTCAGGAAGACTATAAACCTCCTTGATGAAAGTAAGTAACTGAGGGCGAGGCCGAAGGCCGAGCTGCTTTCAGGAAGACGATAACCTTTTCGAAGAAAGTATGTAACAGAGGGCGAGGCCGAAGGCCGAGCTGCGTTCAGGAAGACCATAAACCTTCTCGAAGAGAAGCACTGACGTGGCACCAAGTTCATCCGGTGTTATGGGCTGATATCACGGATGTTGTAGGTAATGTAGCCAACCGTGTCAGTTTCCAGATTTTTTTTTTTTAAAGTAAGTAACTAGGGGCGTGGCCGAAGGCCGAGCTGTATCCTGGAAGACGCTGACAGTAAGTAACTATGGGCGACAGTTACATACTTTCTTCAAGACGGTTTATAGTCTTCCTGAACGCAGCTCGGCCTTCGGCCTCGCCCTTAGTTACTTACCTACTTTCTTCGAGAAGGTTTATGGTCTTCCTGAACGCAGCTAGGCCTTCGGCCTCGCCCTATGTTACTTACTTTCTTCGAAAAGGTTATCGTCTTCCTGAACGCAGCTCGGCCTTCGGCCTCGCCCTCAGTAACTTACTTTCATCAAGAAGGTTTAGTCTTCCTGAACGCAGCTCGGCCTTCGGCCTCGCCCTTAGTTACTTACTTTCTTCGAGAAGGTTTATGGTCTTCCTGAACGAAGCTCGGCCTTCGGCCCCGCCCTATGTTACTTACTTTCTTCGAAAAGGTTATCGTCTTCCTGCCCGCAGCTCGGCCTTCGGCCTCGCCCTCAGTTACTTAATTTCATCAAGAAGGTTTATAGTCTTCCTGAACGCAGCTCGGCCTTCGGCCTTGCCCTCAATTACTTAATTTCGTCGAGAAGTTTTATAGTCTTCCTGAACGCAGCTCGGCCTTCGGCCTCGCCCTTAGTTACTTACTTTGTTCGAGAAGGTTTATGGTCTTACTGAACGCAGCTCGGCCTTCGGCCTCGCCCTCTGTTACTTACTTTCTTCGAAAAGGTTATCGTCTAACTGAAAGCAGCTCGGCCTTCGGCCTCGCCCTCAGTTACTTACTTTCTTCGAGAAGATTTATTGTCTTCCAGAATGCAGCTCAGCCTGAAGCCTCGCCGTTAGTTACTTACTTTAGTTGAGAAGATTTATTGTTTACCTAAATGCAGATCGGCCTTAGTTACTTACTTTCTTCCTTTGAAATACGAATTTCACGCGAGCGAAGCCGCGGGCAAAAGCTAGAATTATATATAATCGAAGGGGGCGTGGCACTGCATCAGACGCGTTCACGGAGTGGCCACACATCGTCCAGCACACTTGGCGTTAAGAATCTATACTAAAGTACCTCATGCATGATACTCATGATCGCATGAACCTCTGATATACCTTACAATAATACTGCAGCAATCTCTCTGTAATAAATTAATAATTATATGGTAAAGTTGAGTACTAACCGAGGTACTAACGCTAGGAAAACATGATTACATTAATTTGATAGATAATAACAAAATTGCAAAGCTACCTCCAAACCGTCAAGAAAACCGCTATTGTTCAATAAATACTGTAAATTCGATCTTGAATTTTTTTTCTTGTGTAATGTTTCGAAAAAACATGGGCAGAAGACGCGGCTTTACAATTACTTACGATTACATCACCGAACGATTACGACTGTCCCTTTCGTACATTCACAGATTCTTTATCACCCTTCCCGCCTTTCTCTGAGGAGCGTGGTTGGTGGACTACGAGTACGAAGTTGTGTCTCTCCCCGCTGCGCTACTACTCTTCGCAATATAGAAACATAATATTTTACTAGAAATTAGAGTTAGCAACAACTCCTCTTTGCTTATTTTCTCCGCGACAGGCCGACATGGCATTCACAACCCCCGCGTACGATCGAATGTCCATGGGGGTCGTTAGACATCTTATGGGTGGCTCGGCGCCACATGTCGCGGATTCTATTAAAAAAATTGAATTAGGTATAGCTATCGTATGTATTATATGTAGGTACGTAGGTGATTGTAGGTAGGAGCACAGGTAGGGAGTTTGTATGTATGTTAGTTAGAGCTTGTGGACTGTTTATCTAGATGGGTCGATTAGTACCTACACCTAGGCAAGATGTTGAGACGTTTCGGGCGGAGGGTAAGATACCGTTCCCGCAGGTTGGTGTAGCTGATTGAATTAGTATGATGAATGAATGGTTCGCCAAATGCTTCTGGAATTCCAATGAAGGCCGGGTACCGCTACGTACATTTTAAAATTCTAATCGGCCGCGTAGCTCAGTCAAGTGTAGCCGACTCTCGAATCGATCGCCTGCTAGTTAATTAGGCTGTGCGGGCTTTTGTGTTCGCAATTAAATTAATCGTAAAGTAAAAATTAAATGAGTTTTAATAGATTCGGGGCGTCTTGACGAATTAAAATTTTTGCGGGGTCTTTATAAAGGATTTGCGATGTGATGTTGCTTTATTCTCTGCTTATTCCTTTTGGTAAGTTTTGATCTTTTCTGTTAGTTTTGTTAGATTTAATTTTTGTACCTACCTACTGCTGGAATGCAGTTTTGCAATGAGTGGGCAATATGTGTCTGTTCTATTCTAAGTGTGTGGTGCTGTGAAATTTGACTCGCCTGCACCGTACGACCCCGTCTGGCTGGCTAGCGTCAACCTGCAGCCTCCGGTGGACGCGAACGACACGCGCTGGTGGTGGCCGTATGTCTACGAGACCGACGTCGAGTTCAGGCTCTTCACTAGGTACGGCTAAGTGCACAATGCTCTGCCGATGCAAACATTTCTTTTTTGGTATTTTGTGGAGTTTCCGAAATGTTCATTTGAGCTTTCTTCTTCGTGCCTATGTCGATTTATCACAAACCATTTCATGTCTTGAGGTGGTTTTGAAATGATCGTTCAATTACGTTAGTATAGATAGGAGCCAGGTATTTCGTCCGAAGAGACCGTATAGTGAGGCGTACAGCATGCCCTTGAAGCTTTGCTATACCTATATTCAAAAGCAAATTCCTAGAAAATAATTCCAGGAAAATAATTGTATGGATAAAAGTTTGTCTCCGCCATTGATCATTTCTGACACCAGTGTGTTTTCTGAGATTTGTTTATTCGGTGATAAAGGTTGAACACGATAAGATTTGCTTACATGCAGGAGGAACCCGTACGAGTATCAGATCCTGTACCCGGACAACTCCAGCTCGCTGTGGGCATCCAACTTCGAACAGAACAACAAGGTGAAGGTACTCACTCATGGCTGGCTCAACAACGGCTTCAGTCCTATGCCAGAGTTCATCAAAGAAGGTACTTACCCAAAAAATAATTGAATCATATTTTTATGCATTCTTTATTCGAGTGCGCTGTAGAAAGAGGCGGGTTTAGCAGAAGTTTTCTGGTAGCTGGGAATGGTAGGTGAGTGAGGGTCTAAGGAATTATTAGCAAAAATAATTTTTTGCCGGAGACTTATACTTTTGGAGTTTTTTTTTTCAAGATATCCAAATATTAGTGAAATTTAAAATTTAGTACATAATTCACCGCCCCGACATAACCTGTTAGTATGGCTATTCCCTAGAGTGTTTTTTATAAGCCGGAGGTGCGGAGGGAGAAAAGTCAATAATTATATTTATCTCCAATGAAGAGGGGAGGGGGAGTATTTTTTTTTTATGGTATTCAGGAGATACGTATTCCCCGCCCCCTCCTTAGCATAGCACCCCCTCCTATACCCCGTCTCCCCTCACTGAGTTATTACGTTTTTGCCTCCCCCACTTACCCCCTTCCCCTTCCGCGGGAGGGGTATACCGCCAAACGAACCCCCCTTCCCCCTCCATCCCTCCCCCTCTCCCCCACTTCCCCCGCCACCCGTCACAGCCTCCTCGAGACAGGAGCATTTATGAGAACCAACAACACAAAGACAAAGTTGTGTCTATAATTTGTAGATAGAAAATACTGCATTGCTCCAAAAACATTTTACAGAAACAAGCACAATATAAAACTTACACGAGGTGCAAAGGCGGACTTATTCCTTACAGATGTTTCTTTCAGTCAACCTTTTGATATTTGAAAGTCGATTTATATAATGAAATGTGAGTAGGTAGTAGAGTTGGAGTAGCAAATGACGTGAATGTGAGAATTTAAATAAAATAATAATATAGAATACTAATTTATTAATATAATAATATGTAAGTACAGTACGCGGCAGTAAATAATGCAAATCGAGCTTTAGAAAGAGACAATTCGGTTGTAGTGCGTCGTCCCTGTCGCACAGAGACATGCGAGTTCGTAATATATACCTAAATATAATATATACCTAATATAAAATATACCTAATGTCCAATTGAATAAACATGATTATATACAATTTTGTATATTAGGTGGTAGGCTCAATTGTAGCCGACTGGGTTGGTTGGTATCACCGTACTGGAGTAAAGATGGCCACATAGCAGCATCGTCGGTGTTCTTCTCTTGTCCAGTATGTCTCCTGTGGGCACCTTCGTGGAGGACTATCTAAATTTTTATTTATTTTTTTATGGAAACTGACACATTACTTACAACATCCGTGATGTCAGCCCATAACACCCGGTGAACTAGGTGCCATGTCAATGCTTCCCTTCATTTCGTATCGGCTACACTGAAATGGACGGAAAATAACGAACTATTGACATAGCCGTTTTGACCGACACGTTTCATTCAGTGTGGTGGTATCAACCCGGGCGGGATAAACCCTACCACCTAGTAAGGTAAGATGGAAGGGAACTACAGTTTTACGTGGAATCCGAACCACAGTCAGCCTCCAATTGTCGAGCGGTCACCCATCCAAGTACTGACCGCGCTCAGGGTTGCTTAACAACAGTCGACCGACCGCACCACTGAGCTACCGAGGCTGACAAATTCTAAATTCAAAAATTCGAAATTAAAATCTTGGCTGGTACATGTGACGCCTCTCTGGTTCAGCCACCCATATCGGATCAAATAAAAAATCTTTGTAAAAAATAATCAAAATGTTCTTTAGTAAAGTTAGATTCTATGTCCAAAAACATAAAAAAAAACTAAATTAACTTGTGCTTGGCCATTTTGAGCGGAAGAGCGCGCGTGCCTTGGGAGAGGGCCATGTCCAGCAGTGGACCGATACGGACTGATGATGATGACGATGGCCCATTTCACAGCCTACCTGAACGTGAGCGACCTCAACATCATCGTGGTGGACTGGGGGGTGGCAGCGAACGTGAACTACATATCCGCTAGCTACAACGTCGCGCAGGTGGGACACCTGCTCACCAGGTTCCTGGACTTCCTCGTCCGCGAGGGTGTCTCCATGGACGACGTGCACCTCATCGGACACAGCCTGGGCGCGCATGTCGTCGGTATTGCTGGCGCTTTTGTGCAGAATGCTACTATCGACACTATTACTGGTTGGTACAGTTTATTTAGAACGAGCCATGCTGGGAATATCGCTACGTAATATGGTGCGTAACGAGGCAGTCCGGCGACGCACCAAATTAGTCGATATTTGACACCATCTGTGAGCTCATGTGGCAGTGGGATGGGTACGTTAGACCAAGAGACAACGACGACCGTTAGAGAAACTGTGTCTTACACTGGCGGCCGTGGACAGGAAAACGGAGTTTGGGACCCGCCAGGTAATTTTAATTTTTTTTTTTTATGGAAACTGACACGGTTGGCTACATCACCTACAACGTCCGTGATGTCAGCCCATAACACCGGGTGAACTAGGTGCCATGTCAGCGCTTCCCCCTTTGATCGTGCCGGCTACACTGAACTGGTCGGAAAACACAAACTATTTACATAGCCGTTTCAACCGACGTTTCATTCAGTGCGGTGGTACCAACCCGGGCGGGTTAAACCCTACCACCAAGTAAGATTAGGAGGGAAGGGACCTACAGTTTTACGAGGAATCCGAACCTCGGTCAGCCTCCAACGGTCAGCGGTCACCCATCCAAGTACTGACCGCACCCAGCGTTGCTTAACATTCAATAGCGACAGTTGACTGTCTGCACCACTGAGCTATCGAGGCTGACAACGGCACGACGACATCAAGTACGTCGGCAGAAAGCAGAGATTTCGTACCGCTGAAGGCCGGGAGAACTGGAGGAAAATTCTAGAGGCGTATCTCCAGCAGTGGACGCATACACGCTGACTGACTGACTCTCATTCCCTTACCCCTTACTAGGTGGGTGCGGCGGGTGGCCGAGTGGTTTGGGCATCGGCTTCTCATGCGAGAGGTCCTCCGTTCTATCTGGTGACATTTCTAGATTCTGTTTTAATTTTATGCATGAATTCGTAAAAACCAGGGTTTCTAGTAATGCGTTTGTTGATCCTGTGATTCCTTCCCTCAACAGGATTATTAGATCGGTGGCGATTTTTGACAACGCTTATTACTTTTAAAATTTTCTCCTTGAGCCACGCTTTAGTTATATTTTTGAAACTTTCTGGAACGCTCTGTGTTCGGAGAAATATCAGATATAGGTAGTTTTCCAACATGTTTTGATTAGGTCAAGCAAGCTGATTGTTCTGCAGATGTTTCCTCCACAGAACTGGTAGAGGAACCCTCTTCCTGCCCATACCTTATATTAAGTACAGTCTCGGTTCATTCGAGAGGGGCGTGAATACACACCACCAGGCCGGCATGGCACTCGCAGCCCTCGCATGCGACCGAATATCCATGGGCGCCTTACGTGTGGCTTGGCGCAACACGAGAGTGCTCAGGGACATCTGGACATGGTCAAAATCTGTGAAACATGAAAAATATTATTGGACAGGTCTGGATCCAGCGCTGCCACTGTTCATGCTCGCGAACCAGGACTCGCGACTGGACAAGCACGACGCTCGCCACGTGGAGGTGATACACACTTGCGGGGGCTACCTCGGCTTTGCGTCCCCGCTCGGACACATGGACTTCTACCCCAACGGCGGCACCACGCAGCCCGGCTGCGGCACAGACTATAGAGGTATGTACATTACAAATCTCTTTCGTGACTAATTAAAAAAAACGGCTTTGAGGAAAAAATATGTACAGGCGGTGAGGTTACGGTATCTTTATGTCGTCTTGTATGTATGCTTCTATGTATTCTTATTTAGTATGATAAATATAGGTATCCTATGTTTATGTAATATGTTCTAGTATTTTACCTACATTATATATTACTAGCTGAGCCCGCGACTCCGCTCGCGTGAAATTCGTATTTCAAAGAATAGAAAGACAGTAAGTAACTATGGACGAGGCCGAAGGCCGAGCTGCGTTCAGGAAGTCGAAAAACCATCTCTAAGAAAGTAAGTAATTAAGGGCGAGGCCAAAGGCCAAGCTGCGTTAAGGTAAACGATACACCTTCTCAAATAAAGTAAGTAACCAACGGCGAAGGAGGCTTCAGGCTGAGCTGCATTCTAGAAAGAAAATAAACCTTCTCCAAGAAAGTAAGTAACTCAGGGCGAGGCCGAAGGCCGAGCTGCATTCTAGAAAGAAAATAAACCTTCTCCAAGAAAGTAAGTAACTCAGGGCGAGGCCGAAAGCCGAGCTGCGTTCAGGAATACTATAAACATTCTCGAAGAAAGTAAGTAACTGAGGGCGAGGCCGAAGGCCGAGCTGCGTTCAGGAAGACTATAAACCTTCTCGAAGAAAGTAAGTAACTCAGGGCGAGGCCGAAGACCGAGCTGTGTTCAGGAAGGCTATAAACCTTTTCGAAGAAAGTAAGTAACTATGGGCGAGGCCGAAGGCCGAGCTACGTTCAGGAAGACTATAAACCTTCTCGAAGAAAGTAAGTAACTCAGGGCGAGACCGAAGGCCGAGCTGCGTTCAGGAAGACTATAAACCTTCTCGAATAAAGTAAGAAACTGAGGGCGAGGCCGAAGGCCGAGCTGCGTTCAGGAAGACTACAAACCTTCTCGGTGAAAGTAAGTAAAAACTATGGGTGAGGCCAAAGGCCGAGCTGCGTTCAGAAAGAACCTTCTCGGTGAAAGTAAGTAAAAACTATGGGTGAGGCCAAAGGCCGAGCTGCGTTCAGAAAGAGGATAAACCTTCTCGATGAAAGTAAGTAACTATGCGCGAGGCTGAAGGGCGAGCTGCGTTTAGGTAAACGATAAAAATAAAGTAAGTAACGAACGGAAAGGCTTCAGGCTAAGCTGCATTCTGGAATACAATAAACCTTCTCGAAGAAAGAACGTTACTAAGGGCAAGGCCACTGTTTCGCCAAATTCCCCCCCCCCCCCCCCCCTTTCCCCCTACACCGGAACAAATCCTTTCTTAGCGGATGCTTAAATTTTTTTTTTTTTTTTTTTTTTTTATGGAAACTTGACACGGTTGGCTACATCACCTACAACATCCGTGATGTCAGCCCATAACACCGGGTGAACTAGGTGCCATGTCAGTGCTTCCCTTCATTACATTTCGCGCCGGCTACACTGAACTGGACGGAAAACACGAACTATTTACATAGCCGCTTCGACCGACGTTTCGCTCAGTGCGGTGGTACCAACCCGGCCGGGATAAACCCTACCACCTAGTAAGGTAAGAAGGGAAGGGACCTACAGTTTAACGTGGAATCCGAACCACGGTCAGCCTCCAACAGTCGGGCGGTCATCCATCCAATAACTGACCGCACCATTAAGCTGCCGAGGCTGACGATCCCTTAGTCGACTTTTACGACATGCGACGGGGAGAGATGCAGTGGGGCTATTCTTTTTAAGTACCGACCCCACACGGTACATTTACATTACATTATAAAATAAGCCTATTTTCATTTCTGCTTTCTAGACTTATTAGTTTTGGCTGTGCGTTGATAGATCAGTCAGGACAAACAGTTTTATAAGTAGGTATTGATAGCCTATAGTGAGCCTGAAGAAAATATTATGTTAAGTGGATCCGAGTTTAACTCAAACATACATATAAGAAGTAGAGATAGATAAAGTAACATAGAGATGAAATTATCCTTCCTTCCCCTCTCTCCGCGGACACCTTCCCCCCTACCTCAACCCCCCTCTTCAATGCCACCCCCAGTATGGTGAAATTATTTAAAATCATTTAAAATCCTAAATCTTATTTTGAAATCACCCATATTTTAATTTAAGGGTTGATTTAACAAAAACGCTGAAACACGTAATTCTTTATTTCATACCAAAAGCCTAAATATGAATTGTCATATCCCTAACTTGAGAAATTATAGGTTCCCCATACAAACTTTCATCCCCTATTTCACCTCCTTAAGGGTTGTTTTTTGAGACAAAAGGTAGCCTATGTCCTTCCTCAGGATGCAATTCATCTCCGTACAAAATTTTATAAAATCCTAAAATCTAATTTTGAAATCATCCCCTATTTTATTTAATTTAAGGGTTAATTTAGCAAAAACGCTGAAACACGTAATTCATTATTTCATACCAAAAGCCTAAATATGAATTGTCATATCCCTAACTTGAGAAAGATTTAGCAAAAACGCTGAAACACGTAATTCATTATTTCATACCAAAAGCCTAAATATGAATTGTCATATCCCTAACTTGAGAAATGCTGGGTTCCCCATACCAACTTTCATCCCCTATTTCCATTTCACCCCCTTAAGGGTTGTTTTTTGATACGAAAGGTAGCCTATGTCCTTCCTCAGGATGCAATTCATCTCCGTGCAATATTTTATCGAAATCTGTTCAGCGGTTTAGGCGTGAAAAGGTAACAGACAGACAACAGAGTTACTTTCCAATTTATAATATTATATATAAATAATAAATATATAAATATAAATATAGTATATATAGTATATAGTATAGTATATAGTATATAGTATAGTATATAGTATATATAGTATATAGTATATAGTATGGAATATGGATAGTATGGATAGTATGGATCTAGATATATTATATGCCCGGCTTCTTGTTCACTTTATTTTATTGTTTTGTTAGTATTGCGTTTGTGTCATTCTTATTCTCTGTTTTGTTTGCTACCCTTATTAATAAGTGTTCATAATTAAGTCAGTTTGACTGCCAGAGATTGCCTTATGTAATAAGTCCGCCTTTTTTACAATTTTTATACTGGAAAGCAATAAAGTATATTCTATTCTATTCTATTCTATTCTATTCTATTCTATTCTATTCTATTCTATTCTATTCTATTCTATTCTATTCTATTCTATTCTAATCTATTCAATTCAATTCTATTCTATTCTATTCTATTCTATTCTATTCTATTCTATTCTATTCTATTCTATTCTATTCTATTCTATTCTATTCTATTCTATTCTATTCTATTCTATTCTATTCTATTCTATTCTATGTGGTCGTATCAATGCGGTGTGTCAGAATTTGTGAATTATTTAGTCCGCGCCTCTTCCTATTTATTTTTTGCTAGAAGGAAAACGGCTTTACTAATTCGTTGTCATCGAATTGAGCTCCTGAGCTCGAAGTTGAAGTCTCGTTCATTTCATCCCTGAGGAGGTTTCATCTGATTATTAATTCTATAATTTTTTATAGTTATAAATATTCCTTGCCCTCTTATTAATTCTCTTCATCCTATGTCAATTTTTTTTTAGCGTCGGCCCGACTTACAGACGGACTGAAGTCTCTGTGGAAAGACAAATTGGCAGGTGATTTGAAAAAGCGTGCATCGCACGAGTATGGAGTCCCCGGAAGCCCATTCCTCGTCCTTTGCAGTGTAAAGAATAAATATATTTTTTATCCTCATCCGTATTTAATTAAATTGAGTGGAAGAACAAAAGAAGATCACTTTTTCATAATTTAAAACAGAGTTAAGAGTCAAATTAAAATCCGCCGCTGCTTGGATTTTAATCTTCCTGTAGGCAAAATATACATTGTTTCCTCTGTGTTCAAAGTCTTTTCGCACATCTGCAATAAAACATTAGAATATGACTTGCCTTTTGAGAAGAATATAGCTACCGTATTTTCTTACTAACCCTGAGTTACTTGAAAATAAATTCCCGATAGAGGTTATCGACCAACCAGGTTGATCGAGAAAGTTCTAGTAAGAAACACCACGAGACAACCTGTACACGAAATCAAGCTACGGGGGGATATATAATGTTGTATTCAAGCATGACTGCGGGAAATTGTATTCTGTAATAAGTTCACCTTGCCCGAAATTCTGTTTTATAAAGAACCAGCCTAGGTGCAACTTATTTTTTTTTTTACACGACTATTTCATAATGAACTACGGGTTCAGTACGAAATAGTCGCTGTTGTGCCGTGGCCAATAGATCAAATAGCACGAGGGAAATCAAAGGCAGCCAATAACAATAAATATTTGAGAATCCGATTCTAATCGCGTGTCGCGTTATCGCGCAGGTTTCTGCGCGCACAACCGCGCGCACCGCTTCTTCGCGGAGTCCATCACGTCTGGTGTGCCGTTCACCGCGGTGCGCTGCGAGAGCTACGACGAGATCCGCTGGTACGGACGCTGCAACGGCACTGGCGAAACTCTGCCCATGGGCGGCTTCCAGATACACTACGGGTACGTTCATACCTTACTATTCATTCTTTTCTTCTGTGTTTAATTTTACTACTTTACTTTTTGATTAATTTTTATTTTTATAGTTAATTTAGTTATTTTTAGGTCTAGATTTAATTTTTTTTAAGTATTTTATATGAAATAAAGTATCTACTACTTTAAATTTTATATTTATAGAATAGGCGAAAGGCGAATCATACTGTTGACCTTGAATATCTTCAGATTCCACCATCGTTCGGTTCAGTACGCCACCGACATTTTAAAATATTTAGTAGGTACCATTGATTTGTGTTTTATGACACCTGGCGTGGTTGACTGCATCACCTACTACTTCCGTGATGTCAGCCACCGAAATGTTTTGAGATACTCGCGTTGTCCACACGCAGAGGGTTCCGTAGCACGCAAAACGCGCGCGGTTGCTTCGTGCTCCGTACTGCTGCCGTTTACCCCGCGCGCTCCGCTCAGCCGCCGCGCGCCGCTGCCGCCACCCCGCGCCGCCCGCCCGTAAGACGTTTCTAAGCTCAGAAGAATGAGATTTTCAGTTTCATGCTGTAATCACTAAGTGGCCTGCTTAAATATATTTTATTAATTTATCAAGCATATCGTTTTGGAATAATGGCCTCCGACAAAACAAATTGTACACATTTCTTACTATGTATAACTTTTTATAAAATGATTTTTCTTTATAGTGGTACTATCTAGGCTTTTATTTAAAGCTCTCTTCATACACATACGCTTTTACTCCACTTAAAAATTTATAAATTTTCAAATTAGTTTTTGCGGCCACCATGAAATTTGGTTAGCTCCCAGGAATCTATAAACATTAGAAGTTTCAAGAAGATGGTTTGAACCGTTTAGCAGCTACGGGCTGTGACGGACGGACGAGCAGTCGGACACCTGACATTTTTTATTAACATTCCTGCCAGCGTCACTGGCTGCGGCAGCCTAAAAGATTATAGGTATTATTCTAAGATCTAGCTCATTTACAGATCTAGCTAGTAGTTAAGTACTTAAAGAGAGGAATTCTAAGTAGCGGACGATAACTACAAATCGATGAATATATATTAGATTCAAATTGTTTTGATACAACGATACAACCCTTTGTAAGATTTATGATGGCTTAGGCTAGGCAGTACTGGCACTTTTGGATTTATACGCTTAGTTTACTGTCCCTAAATAAAATTCTATTACTATTTACTTTCAGAGGCGTGAACACGAGTGAGGAGGCGATGCAAGCAGCTGTCCTAAGCCCCTCCCTACCGACAGCCGGCCCGTTGTTTTCTGTCGTGTTGCTGTAAGAGGATTTACTGTTGATCGCTCCCTTTGTTTCCGCAGGAAGGAGGGTATATACTACCTGAGGACCAAGGCCGAGCCGCCGTACGCCGCCGGCGAACCCGACCCGGATTGAACTGCGATTTTCGGAGACTTTCGAAAAAACAATTCGGAAATAAAACATGAAACTTGTTTTTATTTGTTCATTTTTAGGGTTCCGTATCCGTCGTACGGGACCCTATTACTAAGCCTACGCCCCGTCTGTCTGTCCGAGGGCTGTATCTCTTGAACCGTAATAGGTAGCTCGTTGAAATTTTCACACAATATGTGTTATTATGGCCGAACAAATAATAAAAATAAGAAAAAAGTAAAAAAATCACCGGGTCCCCATACAAAAAATTAAAAAGTGTATGCGCGCGATCTACCGAAAAGAGTATGAAGCATTTGAAATAATCCATAGATGCCATGAGTGGCGCTGACCATGGCATGGCGATACGGAACCCTCGGTGCGCGAGTTCGACTCGCACTTGGCCGGTTTTTTTGCTATTTCGAAGACGTCTTGTATAAGACGTCGTACATTCGACATTTCTAAAGGTTAAATAGATTAACATGGATGTAACCTTTCCCATATGTAAGATGTAAGTAGGTTGTAAATACCTTGTTTCCCACACAATCACATAACATAACTGCACCGTGTGCGGTAGGTACTTGAAAATCCCCACTGAATCTCTCCCCGTGCATGTTGTAAAAGATAATTGAAAATAACGAGAATATTTTAAAATCGGAAAAGGAAAATAATCAGCTGTGTTTGAAGACCCACGACCACGGCCCAGCCTCACACTTCACTTCACCGAACCAAGAGAATAAGCGTGAAAAAATATAATAAAAAGTAGGTCAAGGAAAATAAAAACAAACCTTTTTGGCAAGCCCTACGTTATTTATGAATTAGATTTTCACAGTAAGGTTTAACTTTCAAACATAAAATTTGGCAACATTCCAATGATGAGAAGATTCCTTCGAAAATAAGAAGATAATTTTATGGAAAGAGGAAATATGCCACAAACCATATTTTTGAATGCCGTCCGGAGATTAAACAAACGCACCTAGCAAATATATAAGTTAGTTAGGTAACAGAGATTCGTACCGTAAAACAACAGACTGTTGTTACTTTGTACCAAATATTTGGTAGTAGGTACTCCAAGAATGTTTCAAGCGAACAATAAATTACCAGCCAGTCGTTGATATCAAATTCACAAATGCTTTTGTCTCGTGCGTCTTCTTCAGGGCGGTTGGGGTAGAGACAGATGGAAGTGGGGGAGCTGCTGTAGCCGAAATAGCTTAAATAATAGATCAGAGGGAAGTCGTTAATAAAACATTAGACGTAGAGCGCCGGGCGAGGCCCGCAAAGGCTTTCACACCCACATATCTAATAATTAGCTGCGTAAATTACACCAGTAGCTACGACAACACTATTGCCTGCCTGCATTACAAATTGTTTGCGTCGAGCTTTGAGTGTGACGCTTCTAGTGCGTAGTGACAAATTGCTAGTTCCGTTGAATTACATATTTAATTTATTAGCAGGCGTCTGTCTCTAGATAATTGTCATAAGAAATGTGTTACAAGATTTGATTTGATGAATTAAACGCCTACTGCCTGGGATTCTTGATTCTTAGCTTACTAGGTGGTAGGGTTTATTTAACCCGTCCGGGTTGGAACCACCGCATTGAATGAAAAGTCGGTGGAAACGGCTATGTGTTCGTGTTTTCCGTCCAGTTCAGTGTAGCCGGCACGACCGAAGGGAAGCACTGGCATGGCACCTAGTTCACCCGGTCTTATGGGCTGACAACACGGATCTTGTAGGTGATGTAGCCAACCGTGCTAGTTTCCATAAAAAAAATAATAAAAAGACAGACTCTGTCATGTTTATAGCGTCACATTGTACTATACTTGGGTGGGGTAGTGGGGTAGGTAGTTACTCCGAAAAGGTTTTTGGAGCACATGCTCGATCGTCTACGTATTTATGTCTCGGCGACCCTCTTCGAACCTTCCAGACATGTTTGCTCAATAAATATATTTCGTTAGTCTCCAATCATGCATTCTTTCAGCATACCCAAACCAAATAGTTCGAAATGTTGCCAATAAATTGGCAAATTTTTTATCTCACTATAATATCATCTGATGAAATATATTAGAGGACAAAGGTCGAGCTCGATGTCCTCCAGTACGTTAGCACCTAACAACACGGATCACCGCCCGCGATCGTTCCGACACTTTATATTCCTGAAGGATAAAGTTACAGCGAGGCATTATCCCCGCATCCCGTGGTGCTATCAATCGGCACACTATTTTCCGGCACGTCGGCCTCGCTCTAGCCGACGAAACGGTGCCGGGGCGTCGGGAATCTGGGATCGCGACGTCGGAGAAGGCCTACGAGGGCGGGTGTGCGGTTCGTCTCGGACGGAAGTAGCTGGTGGCATGGAAGTGAATATTCAGAAACTGCATTGGCATACATTGCATAACTACATTTTAGTAAGTAATAAATAACGTTTGCCGACCAAGGCAAACCGTGTGGGGCCGGTGCTTTAAAAGAATATCCCCACTGCATCTCTCCCCGTGTATGTCGTAAAAGGCGACTAAGGGATATGACTCCCTTCTTATATTACTAGGTGGTAGGGTTAATTCCGCCCGGTTTGGTACCACCGCACTGATCGAAAGGTCGGTCGAAACTCCTATGTAAATAGTTTGTGTTTTCCGTCCAGTTCAGTGTAGCCGGCACGACCGAAGGGAAGCACTGACGTGGCACCAACTTCATCCGGTGTTATGGGCTGACATGGCGGATGTTGTAGTGTAGGTGATGTGGCCAACCGTGTCAGTTTCCATAAAAAAAGGCAATCCTTTGCGGGAGGCTGGAAGTACTTACCATAGAACATAAAAGAGAGTGGAAGTAGCGCGATTACTTTAATAATTAAAATTAAATTCTGTTCGTCGGTAAGCGCATCACTTGAGAACTGCTGGACTGATTTGGCTAATTTGTTTTTAAATGTTCCTAATAGTCCGAATAAAGTTTTAAGGGAGCTTAAGCTGTGAGCAAAGAAGTCACGCGAAGCGAAGCCGCGGGCAAGAGCTAGTCTAAAATATTTTTGAAGTGAAAACTTCTTTAGCGGCGCTTGGCACTTTTTTAGGTGGGTAAAAAATGTTAGACTCGCGACAGATCTCGAAAAGCGACAGATTAAATTTTATTATTTAAAATGCAACCTTAAGTCATTGCATTAAGGGTTAAGTTACGATGGCTCGGTATCAATTCTGTTCGTCTCTCAGTGACAGTAACGCCGAAAGCGAATCTAGTGAATCCGATATTCGTTTGGTCGTTTATGTGATTTGGTGGCTCAATCGTAAGAATGTAGGATTTGTATTTTTTGACCATGGGTTCGAATACCTCAAATTTTTTTTCTTTTGTTTTCTTTTTGAAGCAATGTTACGGTGTTTAAATTTTTTTAGGGTGTTTAGTTTTTTTTATAACCACCTAAGAATTATTTTCGGAAATACAAAAAGTTTTCACTTCTGCCGGCACTCCCGGAGTGAAACTGTGGCTTTTTTTATCTAGTTATTGACGTATTCGTGCGCGTCATCAAGATCTATCATTATGCCAAATTTCATGTTTCTGCGGTACCTAAGTACTTAGTTTCGAGAAAAATCTCTGTGACAGGCGGACGGACACGGAAGCGATCTTATATGAATTCAGTTTTACCTTTTATGTTACGGAACCCTAATAAATATGAATAATTACTATAAAAATTAGCACCGAATGTCGATGTGTCCGAGGAGATAATTCCAAAACATTTTGTTTTGGAATGATCTCTCTATAAATTAAAAAAATATTCGAATAAGTAGTAAAGTTTACCAGTCCTCTCAAAAATCCTTGAACGCATTGTACACCAGCAATTATCTGGCTTCCTTTCTCAAAACAACCTTTTGAATCCAATGCAATCTGGATTTCGACCTTCTCACAGTACTGTTACTGCACTTGTCAAAGTCACTGATGATATCCGTCTAAGTATGGAAAACAAAGATCTCACTGTTATCGTGTTGCTTGATTTTAGTAACGCCTTCAACGCAGTTGACTTTGACATCATGGTGGAAATGCTGAGGTCTCTTAACTTATCTCCGGAGGTAATAGATTGGTTTGACTCGTACCTTCGTGGTCGCCAGCAACGTGTTAGAATTGACAATGACTTTTCTGAATGGTACGATCTAACTGCTGGTGTTCCACAAGGAGGCGTGTTATCTCCTCTACTCTTCGCAATCTTTATAAATTTTGTCACCAAACTCTTAGTTTCTCTCTACCACTTGTATGCCGATGACTTACAACTATATCTGGCAGGTAGTATTGACGACATTGCTGAAATCATTGATGTGATCAATGCTGATTTGGCCACCATTTTTGGCTGGACCAGATCCTTTGGACTCATCGTGAATCCAAATAAGTCTCAGGCAATGATTGCCGGAAGTCCTCGACTACTATCGAGGATTGATCGTGCCTCCTTGCCTGAGATTATGTACAACGGTACTGCCATACCATACACAAGGGTTGTCAAAAACCTCGGAATCCTTATGGATGATACGCTATCTTGGCAGGCTCAGGTCAATGAGGTCAGTCGAAAAGTCTATGCTGCGGCGCACTCCCTAAGGCGGCTGCAGAACCTTCTTCCGACCTCCACAAAGACAATTCTAGCACAATCGCTGCTTCTCCCCATCCTTGATTATGCAGATGTATGTTGCCTGGACGTTACTGAGGAACTTCTGGACAAGCTTGAGCGTCTGCAAAACATGTGTATACGCTTCATTTTCGGTCTACGTAAGTACGACCATGTTTCTGAATACCGCAGACGTCTCAAGTGGCTCCCAATCCGTCTCCGCAGAAATTCCCACATCCTTGGACTCCTTTATTCTTGTATCAACAACCCTTCTGCTCCCGAGTACCTATCTTCACGTTTTCAATACTTATCTTCCCACGGTGTCACGCTTCGTTCAAGTGATGACAATATCTTAGCCATTTCCACTCATAAAACAGGATTTTACACAAACTCATTTTCTGTGCACGCAGCTCGTCTGTGGAATCAACTACCTCACTGTATACGGCACTGCAAGTCGCTTCCGTTATTCAAAAAACACTTAAAGTTGTACTATCTCCGTCAATGTGAAGTCAATAGTTAAAAAATCCTTTAATTCTGAATGGACAAGTATGTATGTATGTATATATTTAGGTATTATGTATTATATAATCTTTAATACATATGTATTTAATTTATAGTTTTATGTATTTAATTTAATTTATAATTTGCCATTTCTACGTTTAAACTGGTATGTACTTATATTATGTAGTGCAAGTATATTATAGTTTATCATAGTTATTTTCCATATATTATATTTTACATTCCCACACTCAAGTCTTTTGCTACTACCTACTTATATCTCACAACATACGACTCTCAAACATCCAAAGGTTGACTGGGAGAAATCCCTGTAAGGGATAAGTCCGCCTTTGCCCCTCATGTAAATTACTTATCGTTTGTTACTGTTAAATGTTTTGGAGCAATAAAGTATTTCTATCTATCTATCTATCTATATAATTCTTCTGAGAGATTCTCCCGGGGAAAGACGGGCTACGGAAATGGTTAAAGAACCCTCTGGGAAATAAGATAGGCAGCGTTATTTAAATTTATATTGTATGATTTTGTTATATGCCGCATATTTCAGAGCATTAATCTGTATAGAAAACTAAGTAGAGTCCAGAAAATAACGACGCTAAATTGAAAAAAAAATTTAGTTCTCCACACATTTTGAGGTTATGTATTTACGAAAATGAATAGGGAATATAATTTTTTTTTTCAATTTCGCCACCGTCGTAATTTTTTGGAATCTACTATCTTCGATACAGATTAATTAAATTAATTAAATTAATTAAGTCAGCCCCGATAGCTCAGTGGTGCAGACAGTCGACTGTCGATATTGATGGTTAACTTTGGTTTTTGGTTAACTATTGATTAACGCTGGGCCGGTCAGTACTTGGATGGGTGACCTCATGGCTCGACCGTTGGAGGCTGACCGTAGTTCGGATTCCACGTAAAACTGTAGGTCCCTTCCCTTCTTACCTTACTTGGTGGTAGGGTTCAACCCGCCCGGGTTGGTACCACCGCACTGAATGAAAGGTCGGTCGAAACGGCTATGTAAATAGTTTGTGTTTTCCGTCCAGTTCAGTGTAGCCGGCACGACCGAAGGGTAGCACTGACATGGCACCTAGTTCACCCGGTGTTATGGGCTGACATCACGGACGTTGTAGGTGATGTAGCCAACAGTGTCAGTTTCCATAAAAAAAATAAAAAAAATCTGCAGGTATAGCTACTCACTTTAGGCGAAGTAACTATTAAGTAATCTGTGCTTTAGGCAGCCGTTATCGAAGTTTAGTGCAGACGGAAATGAATGCGGAATTGATATGTTGTCTTTAGGTTGCTATGCACACATTCTATGCAGATACACTGCTATGTATTGCTGGAGAGGCGTATATCCAACAGTGGATAATAATATTTTTTTTTAAATACATTATATGTACATATGTATACATACTTGTATAGTACATATAAATAATCCTTCTTCACCTATAAAACGGAACGGAAAAAAATACACGCGCAATGCATCAAAAGTGCAACATTGTAAATGGAGAGAGTAATAAAACAGGCGATGCAAAATAAACTGTCACCGAATGTGCACGAGGAATATCTTTAGCATTCTGCTCGACGACATAGCTGCCCGGAGGAGGATGCGGGGGTCGGGCGAGGGGAAGAGGCTTTGCTGAATCTCCAAATGCAGGCTTTTCTCAACTTGCCTCTAGGGAAGTAGGTCTGCGTAAAGATTGTCTAGCTAGATCTATGTATGTGCACGTCATATCTAAAATTGTACTGGAGGAGTACTTATTCTAGGCAAAATTAAAACCTTTTGGGTCAAAATCTACGGGCAATGAATAATAGAATATACTCTCGCAAGAATTCTCACGCCCGTATATTAAGTATGATATTATTTGCACGCACCAGCCATGGAAATGGTAAGTAATGATATGCCGTGTTATACGTTTTGTACCGTGTGGGGTCGGCACTTAAAAAGAATAGCCCCACTGCATCTCTCCCCGTTGCATGTCGTAAAAGTCGACTAAGGGATAAGAAAATTCGTCAGCCTCGGTAGCTCAGTGGCGCGGTTGGTTAGTCAACTGTTATTAAGCAACGCTGAGCGCGGTCAGTGATTGGATGGGTGACCGCTCGACCGTTGGAGGCTGACCGTGGTTCGGATTCCACGTTAAACTGTAGGTCCCTTCCCTTCTTACCTTACTAGGTGGTAGGGTTTATCCCGGCCGGGTTGGTACCACCGCACTGAACGAAACGTCGGTCGAAACGGCTATGTAGATAGTTCGTGTTTTCCGTCCAGTTTAGTGTAGCCGACATGAAATGAAGGGAAGCACTGACATGGCACCTAGTTCACCCTGTGTTATGGGCTGACATCACGGATGTTGTAGGTGATGTAGCCAACAGTGTCAGGTTCCATAAAAAAAAAAATGCAAATATATTGAAATTATAAGTACAATTAAATTGTAAAAAAATTGTAAACGTAGACTAAGTGGACGTAAAAAAAGTATTCAGCGAAGTTTCTTGCCAGTTCTTCTTCGCTGGTGATAATCGAACTGTTCTGTCTATGGATGATGAAAAAAGAATAAAGAAATAACACACACACACACACATTGCATAGGTACAGTAGGTACATTAGATTACACTTCACATTTATTCTTTCAAAAATAACGAACAAATGTAAGAATAAATCTGTAGAAATGTCTTTTTAATTCTTCTCAATCGCAGGAAATGAAATTACAAATAGAACTTTAGGTATTTAAGTATACGTAAAAGGGTTTTACCATTTTGTTTTGAAAGAAAATAATTCCATCTCCGCATCATCACTGAATGTGACAGTTGATGATACAGAGTACTGGTTGAGAGCTGGACGGACGGTTGAAACAACAGGCCTAACATAACGAAACTGTCGGCTACACAAAACTGTAGTTGGGTTTACAAAGGGACTACTCTAATCAAAACGTTTCCATCAATCGCAAATGAAAGCGTACGAAAGTCCTTTCCCTCTCATTGTGTTATCTTTCTCCTTATGTACCTAAGCTCGTAAAAAAGGTCACCATAGACTCTTAGTTCTTTTCATTCTTACATTTTCCCTTATCTCGATGGGCATACGGCGCGGCCGCAGAATAGACGTCGTAGCAGGGATGGATAAACACCGGAACCGTGCTCGTTCTGAAACTGCTCAGAATGTATTCATATTTTCCATCCATTGGCTTCCGGTTCTAAGATACTTAGTCTTTATGTTTTATGCACAATTTTTTATTCAAATTTTTTTTTTATTTAACTTTGATCCTTATTGTACAGTTCCCGGTAGCAAATAATGCGTGTCGAGTTTTAGAAAGAGAACATCCGATTGTAGAGCATCGTTCCTGTCGCACGGAGACGTGCGAGTTCGTGCGACAGGGACGAAGCTCTACAATCGGATGGTCTCTTTCTAAAGCTCGACATACATTTTTGCTACCTACTTACTTAGGGATGTTACTATGTTTTTACTGTGTTGTCCCATTTCTGTTGAGGTAGGCAATTGTTTGCAACATTATTAGGTTTCCGTACCGCGTACGGAAGCCTATTACTAAGCCTACAATGTCTGTCTGTCTCTCTGTGCGTCCGTCCGTCCGTCCGAGGTATCTTTGGAAACAACCTAACTTTAAATTCCTGGATCTCAGCAGAAGAACAGCTTAGAAAGAACTGTTTACAAAATGGTTTGCAAGGAACTGGTTTTCGGTATTTTTACAACCCTGAAAGTACTGCACCGTCTCACTAGATTCATTGTTCTGTGGGTTAGTGAGTTATTAGCTCGGTCGAGCGCAAATATTTTTTTATTTCAAGAACTTTATTAAATTAATTCGTTTGCCGCGTAGAGCGTTTCTTGTGTAGTTCATATGAGTGTCGGAAGAACGTACAGGTTATTTAACTTGCAATACGTGTTTCCTTACTCTATTTAATTGTTGAGTTTTGTTTCACCTCTGTTTGGATTATATTATACCTGGAAATCATTTTCATTTTCATCTTATCTAAGTTTTCTTTGCCCACCAATGAAGCTCTAAGAAACTTGCACGTCGCTCGCCCCCAGAAGTGATTAGGGTTTGAAACTATACATGTGATAGCTTCTGGTGAGGTGAAATGCAATTATTAACCCTGAGAAATGCGAACAAAACATGTCCTTGAGGTCATGCTTCGTATGTTCATACAAACGAAGTGTTTTTGAAGAAAATATTGTTGAGAAAATTCGTTATGGTGCCAAAAGATTAGTCCAATCTTCAGAAGACCAACTGTAGCGAGACTTGACAGTTTCTTCAGTGTATTGTTCTCTCATAATAAAGACAGTCTACTCTAACTAAACTGAAGTGTTATAAGAGTTAGTTCTGTGTGGTACCGCCGCGCCCGCTGCTGCCCACACGACTCCTTCCCTATTCTCATTGTCCCATTTATACTCGTATATTTTCACCGCTGCCGCCGTCGCGAGTCGTCGTGGCACCACCGCGAGTACATTGTTGAACGGGCGGTATCTAAAGTTTCCATTAGGAATTCTTTTCGACTGTGAGATGTGGCGGTAGATATTTTATTCCGTCACCAATATCCGGTCGCGTACAATAAAATGTATAATACTTGTGTAGTCCTAGGTGGTATTGAAATAATAGGTACTCATGTACCTGAGTACCTATTATGTTACGGGTAGGTACTTACCTGTGGTACTTACATAATCAGAATAACGTCGGCATAGTGTATGCGGGTAGTATGATATTTCTGTGTTAGCTATTCTTTCTTCTCTTTCTTTCTTTACTACTACTACTACGCTGCTACTAAGTACTATCTCTTCTCGTAACTTTTTATTGGATTTTTAATTTCTTCTTTCTTTTATATGCATTGCTGCTACTATATTTTTATGTGTAATCCGTGCCTAACGATGCTGGAGGCAAACTTGATTATTGTTTGTATCTTTCTGTATGTTCTTGTCTGTTTGTTTCTTTTTGTTTTTGGCATAATAAATAAAATAAAATAAAAAACATAAAAGTAGCTATTGTACATACCTGGACGCCACCCTCTCAATTAAATAAATCTTTAAAAAAAATGTAGCATTAAAATGTTGTATGCGCCGCAACCTTTTTCGCTTATCTACATAGGTATTGATGTAATTCTTATTTTTTCTTTAATCGTTTCACCTCTGACATATCTATGACGTCATCATTCATACGTTATCGAAGGCGCACCTGTAGGTACACAAGCGTAAAATACACTATGTTAAATGTTTATGGTCTTGGAGCAAAGTGATGCGTGGCGCGGAAGAAGACATTTTATGTAGCATACATGCACATAGAGGTCGGAGTATGTAGTTGTGAAAGCGTAGTTTATTATGTGTTTCATGTTTTCTGGTTAGTCTTTTTTTGAAGATGCTGCACAGTGGCAAGATAATATTGCCCCAACGCTACGCTGCTGCGTTTACATGAATCCGCAAATCCTTTGTCTCATTCCAAAGTTATCCCAAATTTAATAAGGTCGGTAGCAGGCGCGTGAAACAAGGAAGCAAGTTGGAGTTTACTAGGCAGGTAACCCGTCTGGTCCCACGGGGGTGCTTCACAAGTTGTAGCGACGACTGCGACCTCGCGCCGAGCCCCGGTGCGGCGGCGGCGGCGCGGGCGCGGCGCTGAGGCGCTGCATTTATAAAGATAGAATTCATGCAAAAACAGATGTTGCTCGGTTTGGCGCACATATCATCAATCAATATATCTATACATATTATAATAAAATCGTATAGGCAATACATTGAATATATAGGTAAGTTGTTCCATACTAACTGCAAATATTTTGGGATGGACACATACCAGTCATATTAACAACGCTAACAAAAAAAAATTAGCATTAGTTAGACATCTTTTTCTTTTGTGTTTTAAAAACATTATTTAATTTTGATTTACATGATAATTTTTTAAATTTAAATTATTAACACTAATTGCTAACGACGAACGTGCCACTGGGTATCTAAACAACTGATTATTTGAGGTCACTGAATCTTATGGACGCGCGCCGTTTTGAAAAATCAACAAAATACTAAGGTGTGTGGGTACCTTCAGCAAAACTTGTGATGAAATGCGACCGGCATTATGATCCAACCGGCCAGATGCGCTTAATATATTATGGTACGAGTACCATCGAGCTGGTCTGATGATGGAGACGGAAGGTGGCCATAGGAACTCCTAAACTACACATGATAAACCCATCGTGTTTGGGTTCGTTGCATTTGTCTTCACGAGCAATTTACTTTAGACCTATGAGATTCTCAATTCGACGGTATGTTTTCTTTTTTTGGATGTTTGTTACATGATTACTCCGTCAATTGTGGGCCGATTTTGAAAATTCTTTTTTTGTTTGAAGGGGATAACCCTGAGGTGGTTCCATTTTAATTTGGTCAAGATCGGATTGGAAAGCAAGGCGGAATCGCGAGGCCGAAGGCCGAGCGATTCTGCCGAGTACATTAATAGCAAAAAATTACTAAAAAAACTGTGAAATAAAAAACTATTTAAAAAAATATAAAAACCTCCTACAAAAATGTATGAAATAAAAAAAATTTAAACCTAGAGTTGAAGGCGGTGCTAAAGCAAGCAAGAATTATGCATGAAAGAAAACATGAGTGGATGATATCCTTTGTGATTTGTGTAGCCTTCCTTAGCACCGCCTTCAACTCTAGGGTTAGATTTTTTTTATTTCATACATTTTTGAAGGCGATTTTTATATTTTTTCACTCACGAGATATTTAAAAAAAAAACCTAAATAATTATTAAAATATTGCGCATTTCATAATCATGTAGTCCAAAGTAGGTATAGTTTTCCTGAAAGTTGTTTGTGGAGGATTCATGAAGGAGTAAATCATGTATGGCACCTCGTGCGTTATGTGATTTAAGTACGTACAATGTAAATAGGGTTTCGAGCACTATGACACAGAAGAGAGATATATGTAAGACTAAACTATGATCTGTGATGTTATGCAATTATTCAAATATTTGTAACATCACGTCAACCTTAGATGAGTGGTATGGTCGAGAGTGCTCGAAATTTGAGAAAATAGTTTGCACAATTTGTCATTGGTTATTTAATCGTATATGGCCTTTTTATTATCCAACTGTTAGACATAGTCTTCCCAGATTTCGCCTTTTGTCATATATTTTTAACAACTATTTTCAGTCGGTCTTTGAACCGCCAGTTAATATACCTTCTCGACTTATTTCCAGTAACTGCAACAGCGTCAACCTTGGTAGTATATACATATCTGTCGAGAAGACTGAGCGCTATCTGAAGTGTATAAATCCTAATAAAGGTACTGGCCCGGACGGCCTACATCCACTATTTATCCAGCGTTGTGCTAAATCATTATCTCTCCCTGTTAGCATGTTATTTAAAAAGTCCCTTAATACTGGAGTTTTCCCGAGTCAATGGAAGCGTACTTACATAACACCCGTTTTCAAAAAAGGCGATAAGCACGATAAATCTAATTATCGACCTATCAGCAAACTATGCACTTTAGGTAAAACTTTTGAAAAAATTATCTTTGACGTTATTTTTCCAATCATAAAGCCACAGCTAATAGAAAACCAACATGGTTTTGTCAGTAAGAAGTCGACTGAGACCAACCTCGCCGAATTTATCGATATAGCTCTTGGGGCAATGGATCACGGGTATCAGGTAGATGTCGTGTATACTGATTATTCGAAATGTTTCGACAAAATTCCACATAACCTATTATTACAAAAAATTGAATCAATTGGTATACACGGCGACCTACTTCGGTGGCTGACTTCCTACCTACAGAATAGATCCCAAGCGGTCACAGTTAGCGGTTTTTGCTCCTCTTTCGTTCCTGTTACTTCTGGGGTCCCTCAGGGTTCCCACCTCGGACCTCTGATGTTTAACATCTTCATTAATGACGTAACACATTTTGTCAAAAACTCAATTTTATTACTATACGCGGATGACAAAAAGATTATTAAGGTAATAAAATCACTTCTTGATTGTCATGATTTGCAAAAAGATTTGAATAACTTGGTAACTTATTGTAAAAACAATTACCTCCATTTAAATGTTGACAAATGCGCTACCATTTCCTTCTCTCGTAAGCAAAATACCGTTCACTTCAATTATAATCTCTCTAATAGATTAATCAATAGAGTTACTGAAGTCAGAGACCTAGGAGTTCTGCTCGACAGTAAATTAATTTTTAAATCACATATTGACACAATAACATTGAAAGCATATAAACTACTCGGTTTTATATTTAGGACTTGCAATGTATTCAAAAATGTCTCCACTTTCATAACCCTATACTCCTCGTTTGTCAGACCTATTATTGAATATGCCTCCATAGTATGGAACCCGCAGTATGCAGTCTATATAACTGAAATAGAAAAAATTCAAAAAAAGTTTTTAAAATATGTTGGCTATAGAACTCGTAGGGGAAGTGAGAGCGACGATAACACATTTGAAATAATGTCTCTCGAGAAAAGAAGGCAGATCAAGGATATTACTTTCATATACAAGTTGATCCATCATTACATTACATAGATTCTCCTTATTTGTTAAGTAAGTTAAGTTTTCGTTGCCCTACTAAGGCAACGAGATGTCTTAACACTTTTCATATCGCCAAAGTGAGTACCAATTATAGTAAAAATTCTTTTACTAACCGGAGTTGTGCTACTTATGACAACTTCTTCTCCTGTCTTGATATATTATCACTCAGCCATCTCAAAAGGTCAGCGATCGAAACAGTAAATGATGAAACAGGTGTTAAAGCGGGCAGATGAGAATTGTGTGAGGGTAGGTTGGGTTGGTTTTCTTGCTAGGTACATGGTAGGTATGTACTTCTTATCAACGTATCTCCTATGGTTAAGTAATTGGTTGATTTTCGTGTGTTGGTATTAGTTAGTTTTTGATGTTTTCTTTCTTTTAGGTTAATTTATTAATCATGAACGCACTTAATACGGATAGCTTTATGTAGAAAACTTTACTGGTCTCTGTGTAATTAATGTTAGTACTTACTCCTTTTTACGATGACTGTATGTTTTCCCAATAAAATAAAAATAAAAAAAAAAAATAAAAAAAATTGCTGAGCTCTATTTTCAAATAATTCCACGTGGATCAGGCTTTGACGAGCTTTCGAATTAAAAAACAATTTATAAATTTTTACCCATATAATGGTGAAGAAAAACACTGCGAGGAAACAGTTACTCTAAATTAACAATGTCTAAAGTGTTTTTGTGTAATAAGTTGATAGGAAGAAATATAATGTTTTAATGCCTAAGTATGCTTTCTTCGCGGTAGTAAACTAAATTCGCATTCTCAATGTGTGCTTCCCTTCACGAAGCTTCTCTCTCTCTCTGTTTTCTCTTGTCGCTAAATGTATATTTCAAAAGCAATAACACACAAACGCGATAAAGTGTCGCAAGGATACCTTACAACCCCAAGGAGTGGCCAGTACAAAGAATTCAAAATATAGAACTGTCATTCATTAAACAATGCATACAATTAACTTCGCCCCCAATATAATCCATAAATGCACATTCGGGCGGGGCTGGTTGATATAGATAATTGGAATAGAAATAGATACCTATAATCATATTGTATGTATATTATAATGTGATTTATTTTTTGTTTAAATTTATTAAAAATTACTTTACGCCTGCCAGACGAAAATCTGTAAGGGATGGTCATGGAGTAAGTTACTTTGAATGTTTTATGAGATTTGCGTTTATACGAGTACTAAAACTAAATTGACCATTTTTAGAAATCTTTTCTGTATGTATGTATGTGTGTATGTTCCTTCATAACTCTTAAACCGTTCATCCGAGTTCCATGAAACTTAGCAAGCACATTTTACTATACGGGACACAGGATAGGCTGATCCGGTTACGCTAAGATGTGGCTCTCATACAAACCGAATTGTCCGCGCGCCTAAATAAAGGTGCGGTAGCGGTGAGCGAAGCCGCAGGCAAAAGCTAGTCTACTATAATTTTGTGATGTTTGGGTCAGCCCTAACCCGGTATGTGAGTGATCATTACACCTGCATACATGTTCCAGTAGGGGAGTAATTTCTCGAGGGAGTGTGCAGCAAGTTTGCCGGAACATATAAAATGATGTTGAGGACTCAATAATGGCATGTGGTAACCCTGTGGGCACACGAAACATTGTCTTAAGTTCAGTTAGGTTAAGTAGTTTGTTTCTGTTGGGTTAAGTAAGTTTAGGTTGGGTTAGGTTCGGTTAGGCTAGGTTGAGTATTGCATTGTACATTTTGTGGAGCAATGCTGCTATGCTATATATATTATGTTATATTATTTTTGATTTTATTTTTTGTCCGGCTTATAGTTTCCATGTTTTTCTATTGTACTTATCTTTAATTTAAATTTTCTCTGTTGTTTTGTTTGTGCTTCCTAAATAAATAAATAAAATAAAATAAAATGATAATATGCGGCAAGGGGGTGACAAGAGCGCTCTGTCGTACAGTAATGAATGAATGACCGAGGTAATTTACCGATTTCAAAAAAAGGAGGTTATCAATTCGACACGTATGTATGTAATATCGTTGGAATTGCACAATATTGGTATAAGTAAATCTATGTGGGTTTCTAAACAGGTGTGCCAAATTTCATAAACGTATGTATGTTTGGATGTATGTGTGTATGTATGTATGTATGTTTCTCCACGCATTACTCCGAAACTATTAATCGGATTGTAACTTAGAGTTCCATACAATAGTATTTGAAAAAAAAAAACATTACGACGACCGTTCTTGTCACTCCATCTTGGCGCATTCGATCCTCAAACACCTGTAAACTATATTTTGATTGGATTGAAAACATTATAATAGGCAACATTATAATAATAACCAATTATAATAACAATCTTAAGAGCTGAGGAACCGAGTGGTGGTAATATTATACGGTTAATCTTGGGGGAATGAAGTATTCTTACTCGATGTTGAAACTAAAATTACAAAACCGTTTAAAGGAAAGCTAATTACAATAAGTGAAAAGTAACAACTCTCTAACCCGCGTCCCCCCGCCCTTGAAGGGCGTAATTCACTTTGCAACCGGCTTCCAGTTTGCTAAGGCCTTCCAGACCTAACCTCGAAAATACACTCGAGGCTAGGAGAAGGGGGCGTGGTAGGGGGTGCGGGGCATCACGTGAGCGAGCTCCGTACGCTTTGTTCAATTAAATTAATGTAATCATTTCCACAATTAAAGCTCAATTTCAGAGGAGATAAGTAATTATGATTATGGACGTAAAGTAGCATTAATAATTGAAAATGGATCTAATAATTTGTCAAAATCGGTTTTCACTTTCTTAAATTGAATTTGGATCCGTGATGTCAACCCACATCCTGGTGAAGTGTGGTTGCCATGTCATTGTTTTCCTTTGGTCGAGCCGGCTATACTGAAATGGACAGAAAGCACTAACTATATAAGTCCGCCTTTTGTAACTTTTTGCAATAAAGTATATTTTCGTTTCATTTCATTTAAACTATTTCCATAGCCGTTTCGACCGACTTTTAATTCAATGTGGTTGTACCATCCAGGCGGGTTAAACCCTAGTAAGAAGGGAAGGAATCTACAGTGTTATGTGAAATTCGAACCACGGTCAGCCTCAACGAACCTCTTCCTCATTATAAAAGATCCTAGTATTTCCAAAAAAAAACTTTAAGTATTTTTAAAATAACATTTTTAAAACTTTACAAATTCGTCTAACTAAACCAATAAATCATAAATAGCACAATCAAAGTACCTATTATCTCTTCTTTCTCGAAACGATAGAAATGGCGAAAACTTCACTAAGTACTATGTAGGCTCCGGTAAGGTTTGATTAACTCTGATAAGGTGCAAAGATGAAACTTTTAAGGTGGTCCCTCGAGAAATTACTTTCGCAATCTAATGAAAAACGTGAGGCCTGCCCGGATTAATTTCGTCTTCGAATGAAAAACTTAATCTTGCTTCGTCTCCAAACTTCCCACAACTTAAATACCGTTGCTACGACGACAATCGCGTAAAGGGGACTGCCCATTCATGGCCAAGGCCTTTTTTATGAAATCACATGGTCAATACGTATGAAGCCAGTCCATGACACCTTGGTGAACTAGATGCCATGCCAGTGCTTTTCTTTAGTTTAAGCCAGAGTAAATAGGAAACTTTTCATTGAAGCGAACCTTTTTAATGCACGTTTGGAATTGAGACCTAACTCGAAACGAAAGTACGAACGGATCGCCCGTGAGGAGCGTTGGCTGGGCGGGCAGCGCCCTGAGCGCCATCTATGATAGTCTTTGAAGTCGAACCATTGTTTAAGTTGGAAGGTATTTCGCATAGATGGCGCTATCCCGATGGAAATTAAATGAATAAGTTGATTAAGAAGCTTCGCTTCTATCGTGTGTTGTGTACCACGGAACCTTACCTTTTTTTATATTACTTCATCATTTTTAACATGGGTATTTTCATTCAAACGTCGTATTAAGGCCCTGTCAACCCGTATTCACCCGTACTCCTCTTTCAAGGTGCTACTTTCGCTGGTTGGAGAAGGATGCTACACAATAATACAAAAAAAGGTTTTTATTTTTTTATTCCAAAACTACGGATTGAAACAAAAAACTAAAAAGCTACGGATCTAGATATATATGTATATTCAACAAACAAAATATATTTTTCCAGCCTTGATTTGGTCACGTTGCCTTAATACGTTTTTATAACTAAATTCAGAGCCATGTTCATGATTTTTTTCTATCGAGCAAAGTTAATCAAATCGTGTTTTCAAAAACCTATCGATTTGCGCTGATAGATGAAGTATCACATAAATTAAAACTGAATCTGTCAGGTGAGTAATATTGGTGGTAAACTTTTTTGAAATTCGAGTCAGACGTAGACAGCCTAGCAACAGTCCGCAAATCTGCTGGCGCCTCTCTGAGCGTGATTTCGCGAGGAGAGGGATTTTTGGTTCTGTCGACTGCACCATTGGTCCCTCGGCACATCCATCCATGTTGATTTACACAATAAAATCGTTGTGGTAATATTTAGGTTCTATTTGATATAACGTTTTTATTACATTTGAGTGCAATCTGTTTTTATAGTCGGACGACCCTAAAATTTCACGCGATAGCCATCGTGGTTGGATCTGAGGTATTTCACCTCGGCCGCTTGTTACAGAAGCGTTTAAAAAGAAAACCCAACTCTAATACGACGCCATGGCCATAAAACGGAAAAATCATTTTATGTTCAAAGCATCCGGCCCGCTGGAGACCTAACCGATGGAAAACAATAGTCGCTTACTCGCTCTCTTCGCGTATTTCAGACGCGGCTATTCTGGGGAAAAGAGGTCTAAGTAAAATATGACTGTTATTTTAGTGATTTCGTAAGTGCATGCGATCAAGGCGAGTAATATATTCTCGTCGTGTGAATTTCGGAGATAATGTGTTATTATTTTATTATTATTTCCTTTATTTACACGTTCTATTCTTATATTAATTTTACATATTTACAAGGTAACTTAATCTAAAATTAATATAAAAAATAAACGGAGTTTCCACCACCGGCGGCGGGGAGAACCCAGGCTACCGATGGTCGGGTCCCAAAGAGAGGAACCTCCGGACGATGCTTGCAGTGTCGAGCAGGGCTGCCTTCTGTATGGCAGATGGTGATGATGGTGGTTGGGTCAAGAGCTGGCTCTTGACCCAACCACTCAGCGAGAGCCTCTCAAGGTGGTCATTATTTTGGTGGTGGTTATTTTATTTATTACTAATATGCAAAAGTAATCGAAATGATTAAAAATAAATTATACCGCAACTGAGACATAATAACTGAACGCATAAAGTGTATATATATATGTAGTAGCAATTCATAAGTAAATAGGTTTGTAGGTACCTTCATACATAGTTTTGATATAATTTTTTTTTATTAGGTTCTTGTCGGCCTCCGTAGTTCAGTGGTGCGATCGGTCGACAATCATTCGGGATCTAAGCACACCTGGGCGCGGTCAGAACTTGGATAAGTGATCATTCGATCGTTCAGATTCCACGTAAAAATTTAGGTCCTTTCCCTTCTTACCTTACTAGGTGATATCACCACACAGAATGGAAGGGTCGATCGAAACGGCGATGTAAATAGTTCGTGTGTTCCGTCCAATTCAGTGTAGCCTGTAGGACCAAACTGAAGCACTGAAATGGCACCTAGTTCACCAAGCTGTTATGGGCTGATATCACGGATGTTGTAGGTGATGTAGCTAACCGTAGCAATTTCCATAATACAATTTTATTGATTTCACGTACCTTATGAATGGCAAAATCAATAATGTTTTTATTGTACTAAACGGAAAATATGTTATAGTATATACCCACACAATATTTTTTTCAGTTTTACCTTAGACTAATATCCAAAGAATGCCACCCCCTAAGCACACGTCGCCGTTGGTTTGAAATACATACTTATGTAAGTATCCTTACACTTGGTCGTGTTGCTTCTATTGTAAGACGTACTGAAGTAAATGTGGTGTGGTTATGGCAGCTACGGCTCAATAAGTGTCACATAAGTGTTTATGCTTCACATTCTCGAGAGCGTTCACTTTGAATAGGGCTTTGATGCTTAAGCCCGTCCACACCATCGCGCTGCGTGAAGTAACATTCAATTTTTTTTAGGATTCCGTCAAAGCATCTATCTGTTCGATTTTCTATCTGTTACACACAACTCTAATCCGCTTGTAATATCTTCTTGGAGCTTATTGGAATATTGTCAGAGGTCCTGGGTGTATCAGGATAGGTTTGAGAAACTTCAGGAATAGAAAGTACTCATTATTAGAAGAAAAAAATCCTTATCACTAAAATCGAAATTCCATAGTTTTTTTTGTCATACAAAAGTTGGAATAAAAACTCGATGGACAGTGAGACTGGAGAGTGCAGTGAACTGATTCAGTCCTCTTTTTCTTTTGAGGTCATTGAACTTTCAGTGTTTAGAATTTACCTACACGCAATTCAATTGTACTAATTATGTATGCAACCTACCCATTTTTATTCATGAGTTAGAATTTATTTTTTATTTAATAAAGGCGGACGTTAACCATCCACCAAATCTTGAAGAATAGATTTTCACCAAAAAGTACTGTAAAATGATCGAATCTGGGAAAAAGTTTCAGAGCTTTTCGTCTTCAAATATAGGCCCCTTTCGAACCCTGAAGTTTCGAAAACCTATCCTGATACACCCTGTATAGGTAAGCCGTGGGGACCGAAAAACAGAAATGGAAAGATGAAAGTGTTAAAGTACCTATAGAGCCCTCTGCTGCCCTGTGCACATGAACTATTAATAATTATTTTTAGATGGAATGTTTGGTGGTTTCCTTCCTTTGCTAATGTTTGACTCTAAATGTTGCCTTACTTAGGTAACTTAAAAAAAAACAATTTTTTTGGAAACTGACACTATTAGCTACATCACCTACAACTTCCGTGATGTCAGCCCATAACACCGGGTGAACTAAGTGCCATGTCAGTGCTTCCCTTCGATCGTGCCGGCTACACCGAACTGGACGGAAAACACAAACTATTCACATATCCGTTTCGACCGACTTTTCATTCAGTGCGGTGGTATCAACCCGGGCGGATTGAACCCTACCACCGAGTAAGGTAAGAAGGGAAGGGACCTACAGTTTTACGTAGAATCCGAACCACGAACTTTTTGGATTTGAGATGTTTTAATGAGTACAGCTAAACGGATCTCCTTTTTCACAATCTACTGAAGGTATACTACGAGTAAATTATTACAACGCTCAATCGGCGATACCGAGTATGCGCGATGCCGCGGCTCGAATGTCGACTCACTTTTTTAAGGGAGAAATGTGGCGCCGAGCCACCCATAAGGTGTCTAGCGACGCCCATGGATATTCGGTCGCATGCGGGGCTGCGAATGCCATACCGGCCTAACAGGTGCCCATATACGTCTCTCTTGAAGGACCCCAGACTACACTTGGGGGGAAATATGTGATTGATTACTCTATCTCGAACTTTCCGAACCGCCCGCGCCCCCAGCATTTAATTCCAGCAAATTGCTTTTTCTTAGATACATCAAAGCACTAACTTTTACTTATTTGTTTAGCCTTAGATAAACCTACAAAAGCTGAAAAAATCAACAGACTAAGCAAATATAACGCAAACTAAACATTGATAACCAGTATCCTGAAGTTACCTACGTCCCATTTTTGTCGTAAAAATATAGCTAGAGTGCTCTTCAGTCTGCCATTTATCTCTCTCTATACATAACTAACGACCTCGAGGCCGAAGTTCCAACTGCGGCAACATTCCGACAGTGGCGGGGCATGAACTTAATTTGATGTGTGCAAGATAAATTTTGCGAGGCCCTCTCGATTTTTGCCAATATCTACTCAATACATTCAACAACGTTTTTTTTTTTTTTTTTATGGAACCTGACACGGTTGGCTACATCACCTACAACATCCGTGATGTCAGCCCATAACACAGGGTGAACTAGGTGCCATGTCAGTGCTTCCCTTCATTTCATGTCGGCTACACTAAACTGGACGGAAAACACGAACTATTTACATAGCCGTTTCGACCGACGTTTCGTTCAGTGCGGTGGTACCAACCCGGCCGGGATAAACCCTACCACCTAGTAAGGTAAGAAGGGAAGGGACCTACAGTTTAACGTGGAATCCGAACCACGGTCAGCCTCCAACGGTCGAGCGGTCACCCATCCAAACACTGACCGCGCTCAGCGTTGCTTAATAACAGTTGACTAACCAACCGCGCCACTAAGCTACCGAGGCTGACGAATTTTCTTATCCCTTAGTCGACTTTTACGACATGCGACGGGGAGAGATGCAGTGGGGCTATTCTTCAAATATTCACTGCCTGTGTCCTGCTTTCCCATCTTGTGTCTAATAAAGGCTTTATAGTAAGCTTTGGTTTGCCTTTGATTAAGTTAAACATGTATACTCGGGATCTCTTTTAATATATCTAGCTGAATATTTTTCATGAATCAAAGCTGCATGAACTTTCTAGGCGCGAGGCCCCTCGGGCTGCGAGGGCGTGGGCGGTCGCCCACGTCGCCCACGCCTTGCGCCGCCTCTGCATTCCGACGACGACGACGCTGCTAACACCGATCGCTTTGTAACGGTAGACCGGCGGCGAACTTGTCCACTAACCCCGCGGGACGCAGCTGCATTGGCGAAGAGAAATGACGTCTATTTTTCTGTCTCGCGGTCGCTGGAACACCAGCATGCTTCATTGTCAGTGGTAATCATAATTTAAAAGTCGCTGGAGAGAAAAAATGCCCAGACACTTTAGCAGAGGAAAGATGCTCTGTAATGTAATTGGGGTTTGGCCAAATTATAATGTGACACCATTTATTAACTAGTGACATCGTTGCCATTAACAAAAGGTAACATTGTATTAAGTAGGCATTTCAGAGAATGTTACATTCAGTCAATCAGTCAGTCAGCGTGTAAGCGTCCACTGCTGGAAATACGTCTCTCCAATTTTCCTCCAGTCCTCCCGGCCTTGAGCGGTACGGAACCATAGCTTTCCGACGACGTACTTGATGTCGTCGTCCCACCTGGAGAGTGGTCTTCCCGCACTACGTTTTCCTGTCCACGGCCGCCAATGTAGGACACGGTTGCTCCACCGATCATCGTCTCTTCGGCTAACGTGCCCAGCCCACTGCCACTTGAGGTTAGCCACCCGGTGTCCAATATCGACTAATTTGGTGCGTCGGCGGATTGCCTCGTTACGCACCATATCACGTAGCGATATTCCCAGCATGGCTTGCTCCATTGCTCGCTACGAGCCTATACAATGTTGCCATATTGCGTTGTTGTGTCATACATAATAAATAAAATGAAATCGAGTTATATTATGTTAAAATGGTATAAGTATCTATAAAAATAATTTTCTTTGTAGTTTCGAAATAATATTATTTAATATTTGTCGCCCAATTCTTTCAAAGTTAAGTCCAAGTATGTTCATAATATTATTTCCTTCTTTAAATTTGAAAAATTGCTTCTCTTAGCAACAAAACGAAAACTCTCTTATCTCTTTACTAAAAAAACGTGTAATAACCTCTACCCTATACCTATTGTTTTACCTTAGATATTAAAGGCAGAATTATTAAAAAATCAACTCTATAGCTCTAGAACAACTAGAATATAAAGAATCGAAATATGGCCAGCGTATAGCTTTCAAGTGATCTCTAGGTTTGTCAGAAACAGTGTCGCTAATTCGTACACATATTTCCTGTAAAATGGACCCAATTATTACTTCCTTTCCAGAAAGTCGTTGTGTACCGTAATAACTCAGAGTACTAACTCTCATTTCCTAAATCTATTCTAGTAAATTCTAATATCAACATTTAAAACACTTACTAAACTAATTGCTCATTCATCTATAGTCATTAAACCCTTCTGGTTTCCCTCTGTGTTCTATGTGCACGCTTCGACAGCGCGCTCACGCGCCTCGCTTGCGAGCTTGTGAGACCCGCCAAAATTCGAAATGAAAAGTGTTCTGATGTTTGTGTTATTGTTATTATTAAATTATGATCAATGTATTACTTGATAGCTTAATTTTGTTGTGCCATTCAATAGATGAAATCTATTGTTTATATTTTCTTCTATATTTTAGAACTTCAACAATACAAACTTTTATTGAAACCCCCCCTGAAGGGGTTTGTGGAACTGGCTCCACTAAATTCGTATGGACCCTCTGTCCATACGATATTTATCCATCGCCAGTCCCCGTGACTCCCAACGCAGATAAATTTGTACTTAAGTTACAAATTTATTATTTGTTCCTAGGAGTCCCCGTTTTCTAATCTGTACAAAATATACATCTTCAGACAGATTTACCAATTTAATCTCGTAGTGTTATGTTGGAGTTCAAAAGATATTCTTTTGTCCTCCCTAAAGGCAGAAGTGTATGCTTTTAATTGTGAGTGTATAGTGTATGTTATGGTTTACATTTCTGTGGCTATCTATTGATATACCTACAGAAATTGTTTTATTCCAAATGATGCGGTCAGGGGTCCACCTTTCACCGAAATCATTTAGGAATATTTTCTTAAGGGTTTATTAAAATTGTGTGCTGATCATAATCTATATAACCTATACAGGTATATTTAAACCTGATTTACGCAATCTCCCCACGACCTAAAACGTAACTAGCCAGAATGTTGCATGTACATATATTACAAAATTTACCTTAGAATTCCACTATCCTAATCGGTCTGACACGATTCACTAAAATCACCTTAAATAAAACACCATTACAAATAGAATAGCGTAAAATATTAAATTCAAACGAAACCACAACACCCGCCACTGAATCTATTCGCGAAGTTAACACTTAATAAAAATATACTTTTATGTCAAAATACGGTAAAACCACTGATTTTACATATTTAAAACCGACATATTTTTTAATAATTACGCGTGGTTCAAACACTCTTATATACGTAGAATTTACGAATTTAAAAATCGGGTTTTGTTTCTTTTAATTTTCCCTATATTTTTAAATACCTTCCCAATGTACTAGTCCTCATGGTAGGCCAGTTCGGACATAGTGTCATTGTAAAAGCTCTTTGGAAGTCCTTCCATCACCAGTCAAGATTCCAGAATCCAGACGCCTTCATCCAGAACTCAAAAGGCTCAAAAAGAACATCCAAAATATTTTCCGTAAAACTAGTTGACAACCCCTATATCACCCCCAAAATTACAGAATCCAGACACCTTCATCTGTAACTCCGAAAGCTTTACAGAGATCCCCACACTAATATTCACGAAATTAAACAACCTCTATTCACTGACTTCCCTTATTTGCGTGTAATTTAAGATCAGGTCCCAGTACAATATATGTTAATCCAATTTAAAACCTTCCCAATGTACCAGTCCTCATGGTAGGCCAGTTCGGACATAGTGTCATTGTAAAAGCTATTTGGAAGTCCTTCCATCACCAGTCAAGATTCCAGAATCCAGACGCCTTCATCCAGAACTCAAAAGGCTCAAAAAGAACATCCAAAATATTTTTCGCAAACTAGTTGAAAACCCCTATATCACCCCCAAAATTACAGAATCCAGACACCTTCATCTGTAACTCCGAAAGCTTTACAGAAGTTCCCACACTAAAATTTACGAAACAACAAACTCTATTCACCGGTTTCTTTACAAAATCATTTATGTACTAAGAAAACCTTCCCAATGTACCAGTCCTCATGGTAAGCCAGTTCGGACATAGTGTCATTGTAAAAGCTCTTTGGAAGTCCTTCCATCACCAGTCAAGATTCCAGAATCCAGACGCCTTCATCCAGAACTCAAAAGGCTCAAAAAGAACATCCAAAATATTTTCCGTAAAACTAGTTGACAACCCCTATATCACCCCCAAAATTACAGAATCCAGACACCTTCATCTGTAACTCCGAAAGCTTTACAGAGATCCCCACACTAATATTCACGAAATTAAATTAATTATATTCACCGGTTTCTTTACCAAACCATTTACTAAGAAAACCCAATCAAAATACACGCGAGCGAAGCCGAGCGAAAATATTCACTAATAAAACCCAACCGAAAATACACGCGAGCGAAGCCGAGCGAAACTTCGTTTCCCGAATTTATTCGAAAACTCACGCGAGCGGAGCAGTACCAACTTTCGTACCTGGACTCTCGCTAAATACGCACGACCGTCTCCTTCGACTCCCAAAACAGACTGAACTCCCCACGCTCCCCTCCCTCTCCTTTTATAATCTTTCCTCGTGTCACAATCCTGACACGCAGGAACAAATCGAACGGTGGCCTCCTAGTATGGCCATGACACGTTCGTGTCACGGAGCGCGATTTTGTATGGAGATTGAATTTTGATTTTTAGTATGGGCTGGACACGTTTGTGTCACGCAGGAACAAATCGATCGGCTGCCTCGTAGTATGGCCGTGTCACGTTTCTGTCCGGACTCGTAATTTGTATGGAGGATAATTTTAAGTTTTTAGTATGAACTGGACACGTTTGTGACACGATATAAATTCGATTTTGGAGGGAAAACAAACCCTCTTCGTACCTTCCACATGGTACCTAAAGCTGTTTCGCTCGTCAGCGATGCGCTTTACCTCTACTTCGGTGGTTTTAACACCACTTCCCCGCACCCATTGTGCATCTCCGCATGCAGAGAACTGTTGCTTTTGTTATATAAATTAATTGATGTTATTACATGTGCTCTATTAATAAGTCGACTTTTAGCGCCATGACGGAGTGTTTTATTTATATATTTTTGTTTAATTTTGTATATATATTAATTTCTGTACATACGTGATACCATATTCCGTGTTTGCTAATGCTAGTCATGTACGGAACCTGGACACGCAGAAACCAATCGAAATCTCCTTACCATAGTCGTGTTTTATTCATGTCAGGACACGAATCCATTCCTTCATACTAACATCGCTTAATGAAAACCCCTCCCGCACCGCTTGACAAATTACCTCAGGTCGCTCCGCCTCGCCCCGCGGTCCACGCGCGCCCGCAGCTCGGTAATACCTCACCCCTTGTCTTGTTTACCTCATACCTCTCTCCGCCCCGCGCGCACGCTCCAACGGATATTTATTTGAATGTTGGCGTCATACTCAATGAAACGTTGTTTTGTTTTATTTTATGTTTTTGTTTAATAACTGGTACTTTGTTTACATACTCTTCCCTTTATAGAAATGTTTAGTGTATTAGTTTGAATCATTAATAAATAATTATTAAAATAATTTTAGACCCTGTGCGATATCTTCACACAGATCACAAAACTTCAAATTCCCATAAACTCCGTCATGTCCAGATTCCAGACACGCAGGAACAAATAGACCAGCGACCTCATAGTATGGCCGTGTCACATTCGTGTCCTGACACGAATTTAGTATGGAAATTAAATTGAATCATTAGTATGGACTCGACACGAATCGGACACGCAGGAACAAATCGAACGGCGCCCTCTTAGTATGGCCGTGACACGTTCTTGACACGCAGGAACAAAACGCTCGGTTGCCTCGTAGTATGGCCGTGACACGTTCGTGTCACAGAGCGAAATTTCGTATGGAGATAGAATTTAATTTTTAGTATGGGCTGGACACGGTTGTGACACGCTCGAACAAATCGAACGGTGGCCTCGTAGTATGGCCGTGTCACATTCGTGTCCTGATACGAATTTAGTATGGAGATTAAATTAGATTATTAGTATGGGCTCGACACGAATTGGACACACAGGAACAAATCGAACCGTAGCTCCACAGTATGGCCATGACACATTCGTGTCCTGACACAAATTTTAGTATGGAGATAAAAATAAATTATTAATATGTGCTTGACACGTTTCTGACACGTAGGAACAAAACGTACGGTGGCCCCGCAGTATGGGCGTGTCACGCTCGTGTCCTGACAATAATTCATTCTTTCATACTATCAACTCGCAGCGAAATAATCACTACTCGCGCTCCTTGACTCGCTACCTCATGCCGCGCTTCCAACGGCGTGATGATACCACGATCTCCGTCCCCGCGCCCGCAAGACGCGCGTCTTCTTACCTCACCTCTCCGCTGTTTCGTACGCGCCCATGTCTTGTTCCCCTCTCACCGCGTGTCAGGATTACCTCATGCTACCTTCCCCGCCTCGGCGCTCTATAGTGTTTTATATGCGAACCAACTGATGTTATTATATTTCTTGTTTGTCTAATTGCGCGTCGTATTGTAATGGCCGTTCGCGCCATTTTATTTCTTAGTGGAGTGTGCAGTCACGTTTGAATTTATTAGGTGATTAGTTAAATTGTAATATAAATTATTTTGTTAATATTTTAATGAAACGTTTTAATGTTCTATAATTTAGCTTTGAATTACTATTGGCTATATATTTATCTTTTTTTTTACCTTGTGTGATTCCATCACAGTCGCCCGCATAGAGGTTCATAACGAAGCAAGGTCAACGGAACCTCATCCCGTGACGCTTGATCTCGTTAAGAAGCTATATACATTATGATCTTGAAAATTACTTCTTCTTTGTTAGGGTTTTATTGTTCCCTTCCAAGAAGTTTGTATATTTAATCATTTATCACTGTTAGGGTTCAAGTTCCCTTCCAGAGACCCCCTTCTTCTATAATTTTTAATTTGTGTGTTTTTTTTTTTTTTTTTTTTTTTTTTTTTTTTTTTTTTTTTTTTTCCCCCATCTGTCCACGTGCTTTAGGAAGTTCTCACCCTCCAGCTTAGGATTTATCTCCCTTAGCTTAAAGAGAAAAGATTTTTAGAATGCATACCACAACCTTACCACCTCCGGCTTAGACCATGTTTGCACTCTTTCCCTTATCTTCCATTTGCAGCTCGTGCCAATACTACATTAAACAAATATTTTAGTGTAATTGATTTAGTTTATTATTAATAAATCTAGGAATTTAGGCAAAAGTTATCACCTCAAAGCCTTAGATCCCTATATTCTGCCTCTAACAGATTTCCCAACAGTGCAGGAACCTCTAGTCTCACCCTTTACCGTATGGGCCGAAACAGAACATCACCGCTTACAGTGCAATACACACCTTACCACCTCCGGCTTAGGCTAT
The DNA here is from genome assembly GCA_946902875.1 of Nematopogon swammerdamellus. Classification (NCBI taxonomy): domain Eukaryota; kingdom Metazoa; phylum Arthropoda; class Insecta; order Lepidoptera; family Adelidae; genus Nematopogon; species Nematopogon swammerdamellus. The sequence goes on from OX336333.1 coordinate 8,589,501, forward strand.
GCAAGCAGTTCGGCAGGACAGAACTGGTCCGTGAAGAACACATAACACACCTTACCACCTCCGGCTTAGGCTATGCATGTATCCTAGCACAACAAGCTTCCATTAAAGGCAGAGTAGTCGGGATTCATATTTTCAAAAGACTTCGAAATCGACTCATGCATCATTTTGGGTCCTAACTCACCTATTGACGAATAGACGGACTCAGTATGCTTGTAAACGATTCTACTTTAACTCATCCAACATTGCTCCGGTTAATGATTTCAAACCAAATACTACACTCATTCACTGTACATAGACCAGAAAATGTCATCCTGAACTTTCAACGCTCCATTTTTTGTGTGTTCGGAACGCCTTTAGTAGACGATGTCATAATCCCTCCCCAGCGTGAGTCAGACTCAGTAAAATGTAAAGTTCTGCACTTAAGGCATTTTTTACCTCACCTTTCCTAAGTCCCAAATTGTGTGTTCTTCACACTGAATTTAATTTAACATTATTTTCGAAGCAATGTATGGGAAAACCAAACGAAGCCAAAGTATCCTGATTCCTTGTAAAGGTCCCTTCAGGTTAGAGCGCTGCTCTCATTAGAAGGAAATTTCACTACAGAGTACAGACACTATAATACCCGCAGGTCTACTCGCGTATTTTACACAAACATCCAAAACCATCCACTCAAGTCAACAAGTCTATTTTAAATTTTTGTTACTTCTTGTTCAGAAGAAATTTAGTCTAACTCCCCTCACTGAACAGCATTTTATTTATTTATTTTGTCATATTTTATTTTCACGTTTTTTTTTTTTTTTATATTTACATTAATTCTATATAACTACAAAATAAACCACCTATACAAAATTTATACAAACAGACAAAACAAAAGACGGTATTCTCGCCGGCGACGGGAGACGAGAATTATTATTATTATTATTATTTATTGTAAGGACCGTAACAGTACATCACCGTTTACAATGCAATACACGCCTTACCACCTCTGGCTTAGGCTATGCAAGCAGTTCGGCAGGACAGAACGGGTCCGTGAAGAACACATAACATACCTTACCACCTCCGGCTTAGGCTATGCAAGTAGTGCATTATTTTCTTATCTTTTTTATTTCATTCATTTATTTTTTTTTTTTTTTTTTTAGTTTTATTTTCGCCCGCATGACTTTACTTACTCTGTGAAGTTTAATTTTAATTTTCTAATCCGCATGAATCTATTTATTTTAACAATAATTTAAAGAGCACTACTCTAGTGGTTTATTTACAGTATTTATGAGAATGTAACCCCACAACTATGTCTATCAACAATTCAATACGCTCGCTCCCGACAAAGCATACTTAACATGATAAAGTCACCGATAGATAACGTGATAATAAAATAGAAATTGAAGAAGGTTTTGTATAGTGTAACGATTATGCGTAACAGTAAGTTGTTTCACATAATCAATTTTGACAAAGCGCTTAATAAAATTACATTTTTTTTTTTTTTTATTTAATTTTTTTTTTTTTAAATTTTACTTTATTTTACAAAGTTATTCCATTAAATAAAATTTTCCTCTGGTTTCTATTTTGTCACAATCCTTTTCCATTGTCGGTTTTCTTGTAACCTGTAAAATAACACAAAATGTCAATATTTTATATATTTTACAAAAAAATTTTTTTTTTTTTTTATAAATATATACTAACCTGTTTGTAAATGCTTAAAAGGATTGTTTTCTTTATTTTTTTTTTTTTTAATAAAAGAAAAATTTTTTTTTATTATTAAATCATTTTTATTATCCTTCTTCTATAAAATTAAACATGTTTACATACTGTTAAATTACATAAAATGTATCAAAATCATATTATCAATCTTCTTCAATAACATTAAACCTGTTTATAACCTGTTAATTTACATGAAATGCAACAAAAATCATCTTATTAACTTTCTTCTATAAAATTAAACCTGTTTACAACCTGTTAAATTACATGAAATGCAACAAAATCATTTTATTAATCTTCTTTTATAAAATTAAACCTGTTTACAAACTGTTAAATTACATAAAATGCAACAAAAATTAATTTCCTTAAAATTAATCTTATATTAACAATGTGTACTTGTGTTCTTTATTGTAATTTTTTATCACAGATGCATCACGCCAGAACTAGCGAGATTTAATTTTAAACCCTATTGAACATGTTAATGTCCTCATATTGTAACAAAGGAATTCAAGCTGGGACGCACAAGAATTAACCTAAAACCCTAACAGAGAACGTTAAGTGACCCCCTCTTTTTATAAGAAATTCACGCTGGGACGCACGTGAATTAACCTAAAACCCTAACAGAGAACGTTAAGTGACCCCCTCTTTTTATAAGGAATTCACGCTGGGACGCACGTGAATTAACCTAAAACCCTAACAGAGAACGTTAAGTGACCCCCTCTTTTATAAGGAATTCACGCTGGGACGTACATGAATTAACCTAAAACCTGTATGAAAGGTAAACACCCTGTATGAATGGAAGACATCCAGTATGAATGGAAAACACCCTGTATGAATAGAAAACATCCTGTATGAATAGATAACACCTTGTATGAATAGATAACACCCTGCATGAATGGAAACACCCAGTATGAATGGAAAACATCCTGTATGAATAGAAAACATCCTGTATGAATAGATAACAACCTGTATGAATGGAAAACATCCTGTATGATTAGAAAACAAAATAATATCTTTACTATGAAATCTGTTTAGATTTAGTTTTTTTTTTTTTTTAAAACTCCAATGTGTTAATTATATGATTAAAATTCTGGTCTATGTAGTCTTCTATAACCGGAATCAAATCTGACTGTGGATTGATGATGGATCCTTCTCTCTCAGGCCCTTCTGATTCTTGATTCTTGCTTCTATGTTTAGACAACCATTCCATTTCCGCCGTCACAAATTGTGTGATTTGCTTAAGTTGTCCTTCATATTCTGATATTAATTTCTCACGTCTGATTTTCCTGGTATTTATCTTTTTCCTATGGTGCGTTATGTCTTTCTCCAACCGTTTCTGCTTTCTGATTAAATCATGTTGAAGTCTGCTCCCTGCTTTTGGCTCCTGTTCCTCCTCTGTTCCTATTGTTTCTTGGTATTCTTCTTCCATTATTGTTAACATTCTTTTTGTTATATCGAGTCTGTAAGTTTTTATTTTTAATAATTGTTCCTCTTTCTCTTCTTCTTCTTGAAACTGCATTAATTCTTTCTTTTTCGACTCTATTTCCTTCTGATTCATCATGTCTTTTTCTGGTCTTCTTAAAACCTGTCAAAAATTATTTTCATCAAAACTTTTTTCTTTTTCTCTGAAAATAGGTGGTCATAAAATATTTTGTTTTGTTTTTGTTTTTTTTTTTTTGAAATCCTAATTTTGTATCTATTTTTTTTTTTTAATTTTATTTATTTATTTGTTTTGTTTTGAGTGTTATGTAGTTCATGTATGCTTTCTTATTTTCCACAATTCTCTTTCCAGGCCAGTCTTAAATTTTGTAATTCTTTATGTATCTTCGCCTTCTCTACCCTGTTATTTTGTTCCAAAAGGATCATTCTATTTTTTATTTTCCCTAATCTTCTGTAAATGCTCATGCATTTTCTTAACTTATTTTGTTTCTCAAGATGAAATTTTCTTTCTAATTTCATTTCCTTTTCCAATTGGTCCAACTTCGCTGTGTTTTCCAAAATTTCCTTATTGATGTTGTTGCTAATTTCCTGGTTATTGTAAAGGACTTCTTTCCTTATTGTTTTTATATTTATTTCAATGTTGAGTTGTAGTATTTTATGTCTTTGTGTTATCATTTCTTCAGTTAGTTGTATTATTACTGATTTTATTTGTTCCATCTGTAGTCTTGTTTGAATCCTGAAATTTTCAGTTTTATTTAAAATTTTTCAACAACAATTTTCCTTAACTTTCTTGTTTTTATAATATTTTTCTAAGTGTATGGTATTAAAGTTTCCTCTAATTTTACCGGTGTCTGGGTGTACTAGTGTGTAATTATTTTTATAAGGTGTCGCTGCTATGGTATATGGTCCTTCGTAAATTAGTGAGAATTTTTTCGTGACTTTCTGCTCTGTTGAAGATTTAGGTATTGTTTTTAATTTTACTAATTGTCCTATTTCAAATACCACATTTTGATACTTTTTGTTATATCTTTTAATTCTTGCTACTGCGTTTAATCGAATATTTTCTGCAGCACGAATTCTATCTTCGGTTAATTTATCTTTGTTAATTTTTATAATATTTGGTAGGAATTTCTCTATTGGTGAATGATATGTTTTCCCTGTTAGTAAGTATGTTGGTGCAAAACCTGTACTACAGTGTGTTATTTCATTGTAACAGTCTTCTACTTCCTTCATTATAAAACCCCATTTAGTATGTCTATCACAACAGTATGTTCTAAACAGTCTTCCTAATTCTTTGCATACTCGTTCTACACAATTAGGTCTTGGATTGTAAACAGAAGTGTATGTTAATTTAATTCCTAATTCATTTATCAATCTTTTCCATACTATTGATTTGAATTGTGTACCTTGGTCTGTCATAATGATTTCAGGGAAGATAACTTTCACAAAGTTTTTCAAACATTTCGAAAGAGCCGTGGCGTTAGCTTTCTTTAAAGGATAAATTCTTATAAATTTTGAAAATCCATCCTGAATGATGAATATGTATTGTATTCCCCCTCTGGATCGTGGTAGTGGTCCATATATGTCAGCCAGTACTATTTCTCCTATGTGATTTGTGATTACTGGGCTCAATTTTCCCATAGTTCGTACATTATTAACTTTTGCTAATTGGCAGATATGGCAAGTTTTTAGTACTTCCCTAATTCTTTTTGCCATATTTAGCCAATAATACTTCTTGCTGAGTACTCCTTTAATTTTTAGAGTGCCGAAATGTCCTAGTTCCTCATGATATCTCCAAATGATGTTATCTATTTCCCCCTCGGGTATTGCTATTTTTGGTATATTGTCTGCAGTGCGAAAGTGTAATATATTGTTTATCATTTCGTATGTTTTGATTTTAGGTTTTGAGGGTTTTATTTGGGTTTTTATGGAATCGGCGATTTTCTTCATAGCGAAGTCCGTCTGTTGTAGTTCTTTTAAATCCTTTAGTTTATTCTTCAATTCGTTAACTCCTTTTACTCGAAACGCTGCTAACTCTGGGCATATTTCCTTTAATTCTTGTATTTTCTCTGCTTTATTGGTGTATCTCGATAATACATCTGCGCAAATATTTTCAGTACCTTTTACATATTCTACAATGAAGTTAAATTGGTTTAAATACAATAACCATCTGGTTATTCTACTGTTGTGTAATTTCCAAGTTCTTAGGAAAGTTAGGGATTGATGATCCGTTCTTATGATGATTGATACTCCCCTAAGATATGTTTCATATTTCCGTAAACAATATATTACTGCCCAGAGTTCTCTTTCGCTCACTGTCCATTTCCTTTCGGCTGCTGATAATCCTTTGCTGCAAAACCCTACTACTAAGTGATCTCCTTCATCGTTAATTTGATAAAGACATCCACCAAGAGCATATGCAGAACAATCCGTTTGTAAGTAGAATTGCTTTGTTAAATCAGGATGTGTTAACATAACAGATTTTAAAAATAAACTTTTTACTGTTTCAAATTGAGTTTGTCTGTCGTTTGTCCAATCCCATTTAGTTCCCTTTTTTAGTAATTCACATAATGGTTGTATTGACGTTCCGTAGTCTTTTATAAATTTCCGATAATAATTACATAAACCGAGGAACCCTCTGAGGTGTCTTACTTTCTTTGGAACTGGGAAATCATTTATAGCTTCCACTTTCTCGGGATCCATTTCTATGCCTTTTTGTGAAACTATGTGTCCTAATATTTTGATTTCTTGCTTTAGGAATTGACACTTTTTTAAACGACACGTTAATCCGCCTTCTTCTAATTTATCCAGCACTATGTCTATGTGGTGAATATGTTCTTCCACGGTGCCTTTTGTAAAAATTATTATGTCGTCCAAATAATTTACACAGAAATCTGTTACGTCTTCTCCTAATATTAAGTACATTGCACGGGAAAAAGCTGAAACTGAAGTTTTTAATCCTTGTGGTAATCGCAAATATACATATGATCTATTCAAGAAGGTAAATCCTGTATATTTCACACTGTCAGGGTGTAACGGGATCTGAAAGTAAGCATTGCTTAAATCTATTGTACTTAGGTACTTCACCCCATGAAATTTTTGCAATATTTCAGATATCAATGGTGGTTTTTCTATCTCTCCTTCCAATTTGGTGTTTAGAGTTCTTGCATCTAATAATATTCTTACACTTTGATCTTTTTTTATAGTATAAGTTAACGGACTGGAATAAGGAGTAGCGGATTTCATTAATATACCTTGGTTCACCATTTCAACCAATTTTTCCGCTACTTTTCCTCTATAAGCATGTGGTACAGGGTATGCATATTTCACAAAAGGTATTTCGTCTATTAATTTTAATTTATGTACATATTTTTGCGTACAGCCTGGAATCTCTGAGAATTGTTTTTCATGTTTTATAAGCACATTCTCAAAATTTTGTTTATCTCGTGTGCTAATAATTTTTATGTTTTCTAAACATTCAAAAATTTCTTGTCTTGTAGTATCCTTTTCTTTAATTGTTATGTTGTTATTTAAATATTCTTCCTTCTTATTTACTTTGGACTCATGTAATGGCACTCTTAAATTTACGGTTCCTTTTAACTCTAATGCTGTTGGTGTCTTGCATATTATCGTTGCATTATTTTCTTCCAAGAAGTTGTATCCGAGTATGATGGGTCTCACCAATTTCTCTACTATCAAACATGGTACGTTTATTATTATTCCCATTATATTTAAAGGTAACAATACCATTTTACACACTCTTGGTGACTTTTGTCCTGTCGCTCCAATGATATGTAATGCTGAAATTGGTAAGATTGGATAAGTTTTCCCGCCTTTTGTCAACTCGTCATAGCTAGTTTTGGATATACAAGTTACTTGACTTCCTGTGTCAATTAAACAATTTATTAATTGACCGTCTATTCTGGCTTGTACCTCCGGTAACTTCGGTAGTATGCTAGTTTCATTGTCTTCTTCGTAATCTTCGTCTTCGAATACAGAAGTAACCTTTAATTCTGAAATAAATTCGTTATCAAAGTTCTTCCTATATATTGCCTTTTCTCTTAACAATACTATACAATTGGTTATTTGGTTGATTAAATTATTACAATTTTCTTTCTTTCTTTTGTTTGATTTGTATCCTATTCCAAAAGAGTTACATTGTGCAACCAAGGTTATCGGGGTTTTCCTACCCTGCTCATTTTTACCCAAACCCCTTCCTGGCATCCAACCCATTTTAATTAATAATTTTGGTGGTAAATTAACATTGACCCTCTTGTTCCTTTTAGGTATCGTCACCAGTCGGGTCGTACTGGTAACTTTATTCAGTTTCCCACATGTCCATTTTCTTCACGCTGTTGCTCATACGTTGGATTATTGTTCGATGATTTCTGCCAACCATACTTTGATTCCCAGGTAGAGATGTTGTTTACTCGAAGTCCTCTTGCAGGTACATTCTTCTTAACATCTTGTCTTGGTATTAATTGTGATGATTCACGAATTCTCTTGTTTTCTTCTATGCTTCCCATGCTCCTGAGAAAGGAGATTGCTTCAGGTGCTGTAGATCCGCCACCAGTCATCCATAGCCGCTGGATATCTGCTGGAAACTGGCACATCAATTCTCGTACACAATGTTCTTCATCCCCTGCATCCTGCATCCTCTTGTACATTGCGAAGTTCTCAATAAAATGTGTCGCCATCTCAGTTTTATTATTCCATGTTGTTTGTAAAATTCCTCTCTTCAATTTCTGTTGTACTGGTTTTCCCCAATATTGTTCAAGAAAATCCCTCTTGAAATCGTCGAGATTCTCCCATCTTTCTTTGTAAATCCTTGCCCAATTTTTCGTTTCTCCTATGAGACAGTCCGCGATCAAGTCTAACTCTCCGCCACGTCCAGGGTTCGTTTTTGCTATGTATCTGTCCAGTTCTTCTATAAATTCCACCGGGTGAATTTTCCCTTCCCCGGAAAATTTTGGCTTGAAAGGTGGTGAGGTCAACGTTAATGGTCTTTGCATCCATGCTGTTTCTGGTTCTTTACGTTGAAGACCAGTTTCCCTTTCGCTGTTAGAAGAACGCTCCAATTCTTCCATTCGCCTAGCTATCGGGGTAATACTATCCTTAATTATTTTAGCGATGGAAGGCCCCATAATTTTCCTCTTTGCTCTTCTGTTAGGTGGTACATTTCCGAATCGCTTATGCACTCTTCCCGTAGCATTTTGTGTACCTCCTTCTTTGCCCTTCTTTGCTGCTCGTGTTCCGTGTGTGTGGTCCATGTAGTATTATTTGTAAATTTATGTCTGAATGTTGTATAATGTCTTGTTTGTGTGAATTCTTCTTAAGTCTGGAAATTTTTAATTTATAATTAATTACTAATTACTTGTTTTCAGAACAAAATAGTAATTTAGCCTATAATAATATTATTTGTCTATGCCATTATAAATTTTTAAGTGTAGAATAATGCTTGTGTTGTCTTTATTTTAACTTAGAATTTTTTTTTTTTTTAGAATAGAATTTCCTATATGTAGTTTCATTAAAGAAATTTGGGAATCCCTGTTTTCTCTTTCCAATGTGATTACCTTATAATGTTGTTTGTATTATATAAATTGATTAAGTTTTGTTAGTGTTTAGTAATTTATTTTATCAATTTTAACAATTTTACTTTTAAAAAAATTTTTTCGTTTTGATATTATTATTATTATTATTTTTTTTTTTTTATTACTAGGATTTCATTTCTTATTTATCACGACCTATTTTCAGGAATTCCCCTTTCTCTTATTTCGCTTTGCCGCAAGCAAATATTCTACTTATAGCATAGACAAAGAACGCCAAGCATTGCTTAGAAATCGATGTTTCTCATTTTTTTTTTTTCTAAATCCGAGACAATATCGATCCCCAAACAAACAGTCTAACTTCTTAAAGTTAATCAATAAAGCTACAGTAGCGGGGTGGTTTAATTCTTTTAAAATTATCATATTAAAGTGATTTTATAATATTTTGTGCCAAAACGCAATTTTATACTAACCATTATTCGTATATTCACACATACTTAATATTACTTATTTCAAAACGTCATGCAACATATATTATTATTCAATTGTCACAACTTGTGATTATATTCCTCGTTCAATTGTTGAACTGATTCTTGAATTTGCTTTCAAGAATAAACACATCCGCATCTGAAATTCATTCTGTAAATTTGGATAACAGCATGCATCTGAGTCTCCTCTTCAGACTTAAACCCTAGTTTATCATGCAACGAATGCTTACCTAGTCTAAATTCTATTGGAATTTGGAAAATTTAAAATTAATAATCGACCAAAGAATAGCACCAACGTGGCACCACATCCATATTATGCTACGGCCAACACCACGGACTCCGCAACCGATGCAATTAACCGGTCTAATTGCACAACTAACTCTTAAAATTTCCCCTTTTTTTTTTTTTTTTTTTTTTTTTTTTTTAAGTCTTCCTCCGATTTTTTTGTTACTTCAGCAAGTACCCATCCAATGCCTAATCCCCTAAATCACTCAAACCCCGTAATTCCCCTTACAATTCCACTCGCAAACTATTCTGTGAGAAATTATCTTTTAACCCCGATTCAAACTTTTACCAATTCACACTTTCCGTTATGAATTCCTGGAAGTAACGAACTTCAAAGTTTCAGGCACTGATCATCCCCTCACACATTCACTCATCCGAAACCGTTCACTCAGAATGCATACACATTACTTCTCTAGTATGCTCGTCCATTGGCAATGCCCAATTACAACATAGGTTATCCAAACAATCTTACACATACAAATATAAGTAAATATCCATAATTTCATTCCAACAATTGTTGCGCAATCATATGCAATGTCCGAGCACATTCGTCGTTTATCCGATAATATATAAGCAGACAGACACCCGATCGTCGACCACGCCCAAGCATAAAATGGGATGCTCCTCCTTCAGTTAAGTGAACCTATAACCCCATAGGTAGGCAGGAGCAGAATAAATTTAAAGTGAAACACCGAGCGAGGTGGGAAACCCCCTGGAAATGCTCACGTCCAGCAGCAGTCCGACACAGACCGTTGCCGATTAATACGAACCAAGGTATTTAGATAAAACCCCCTACAAAATTTATAAACACCTTTGCGCCGAAACTTTACGCTGTCATTTTTCCTTTCAAAATACTCATCAATGAGCAAGTTCAAGATCTTTAGTTATGGTAAACCTCAAATAAATAATATAAATTTAAACTAATTCGGATTAATGCAACTCTCATACCCTTAACATTGCCATCCATTAGGCTATACATTCAGCAGCCCGACCGTGGCAACTCCACTCGATCGACGAGCTCGAGCAAAGTGAACGAGTAGGCACAAATGGCACCGTCGCATCCGTCAAATGTACAAGCGAGTGAGTGCACGAAACGGTCTCGCGGTCCACTCGAACTCGAACGTCGCTCCACCACACCCTGACAGTCACTGGCAATGTTGCACGAAATGTGAACCCGGACCCCGAGTCATCTCGACGCATACGCTCACCCAAACACCCGATCGTTCCTGATCATCCCCTGCGACAGTTTAGAAAATCTCAAGGTTGATCACATGCCAAATTAATGATTCCCTTCTTTGAATCTAGTGTAGAGGCATTCAAACATGTATCATTCCATCTACAAGTTGTTCATTCCTTCATTCATTAAGTATTCACTCAAATACTATAGACAAAATACAAGTAGGCACCCACGTACCCATCACTAAAATAAAACAAGAATAAAGTCTGTACCCAGGCACACACACACACACAACACACCACACATACCACACGCCACATCCCGACCATCAACCCGACAACCGGGGCAAGCAGAGCAACCGGTGCTGCGCCACACACACCCAACCACTTCAAGCAGCAAGCAAGCACGAAGACCCACCCCTCCGCACGACTCGGCGGAAGGACCACGACAATGCGACAGGGGCCAGCCCGCCGCCCCTCAGCACGGCATCATGTTCCCCCTCCCCAGCCGCCTCCCCCTCTACACGCACGGGGAGAAACGCAGCGGGGCCACTATCATTAATACCGACCGGCTCACATGCACGGTACCGTAGTTAATGCGCAATAAAGTCTTGTGTTCTAAGTACACGACTCATATCAATTTGACAGTGCCTATCTAAGTATGTACCTACCTATGTAACTAAATTATAGGTGACCGGTAGTGGAGCTATAGTGTATAACCAAGTATGATAATAATAGATAGGTACATACAGGAGTTATTTATTTTAGATAGTTAGGTATCTACAGCTATGTATTACCCGTCGGAATTTCTATATAGGCATTATAGGCTAGGCACCTCCTCTCCTCGAATAAATGCGCTTTCCTCCGCACTTCACCGCGGTCTCACCTCGTTAGTACCGTTATCGGGGTATTTTTGTGGCTAGGTAATATGGCTGGAGGAAGGGCGGAGGGTTGAGGGGAAGAGATTCAAAATGTTTGTCATCATCACTCACACAACTGGCTGACCGACCGACAACCAACATCACGTGTGTTACCACGATGTAATTTTTACCAATACTAAATAGCTACTCTTAAATATCGGGGTGTTCAATTTATACGCGTTTTCAATTTAGTCAATACTCTTTTTCCTCTTTTAATTATCATAAAGATTCTGAAAAATAGTATACATACTATATTGACCGTTTGATACCTAACAAAATGAGCGCTTTGCATTCTAGGTAGCATAATACATTTAGTAAAATTTAATAGTGGCAAGATTGGTGGATCGACACTCGTTCGATAATTTCGTCACCTGTACAACATTCGCATGCGCACTCACCCGTACGCCGGTACCAAAATAATTTGCTTCGTGCGATCGATCGAGTCGAACGCAACCCGAACTCGTCGTGCGAGCGAAACCAGCACGGCAGGGGCCCTGATGTTTACTTTTGTAAAAGGGAGGAAAAGTTTAATTTGAATTTTAAATATAATTATTTTGTTCCAGCGACACCTATCTCACTATGTATAACAATGCCCAACAAAATTTTCTACGTTGTAATGTCAAAACTTCACTAATACACCAATAGATGGCAAGTAAATAGAATACTCCATGTTTCACAAAACTCACTTCTAAACATAATACTAGTATTGTATAAGTATAATTTGCTTCTGCAAAATCATTAAGCATTTTTCATAACTCCTCACTCCCTCCCTGCCTTTTAACCACTTCCTTTCAGATGTCACTATGATGTGAACATTGTGAACTGTGGGTATGTTTATTTCCTAATTTTAAAATTTCCCCTTTTCCCTTCTTTTTTCCCATTTTCCCGGGTTCTTGAGTATTTGAGTACCCTACCAAATCTTTCTCCATTCGGCTTATTTTCTTTCCCCTTTTTTCTCCTTTTCGGATTTACTCCGAATTTCACTCCGTAAGGTTGGTACTTATTTGTTTTAGTACGCAAGTCTGGTCCCCTTACGCTGTGAAAGCAAAACAAACACTGTCATTGGTTCTTATTGTTCGCGATAAGATCCATATTCCTTCAAATATTTTTGAACCGGTCGCCCTGAGTCAGTTAATACACAACCACAGCAACGTTACCATTTATATGGAATTATCCATTTTTAAATGATTTTCAAGATAAAATGTGGAATTAAATATCCGGGCATTTCATACAAGTTTTATCATTTTACAGATTTCCACATAAGAAGATCAGTTTGGAATATGGATTTTCTATAAAGCTTTTCTATAACTTCCACATTTAAATGATTTTCCAATCGCATATTGATTCTCGGAAAGCCTTGAACCGAAACGCCATCACGGTTTTGTATCTTGTGTGAATCTAATGAATGACCGGCTAATGTACGATCTCACGCCATTCTTTCAATATCTAAATCGTATTTAAAATAATATAATAATCTAATTATAATATCTAAGCTATTTGCTCTAATAATTTGGCGGAACAGGTTACACACGAATGCCTACCCCGTTAGTGTCGGCCACACTGAACCGAACCAAACTCGAATCATCCATACAACCGTATCAATCTTCTACTCAAAATGGTGGCACCAACGTGTTCTTCCTGGCAACTTTCACACCCACACCTTTATTCACGTAATTTTCCCAAGCAACCAGCTCACATACAAATTATCCACAAACAGGTAACACCTGCTGTCCACTTCCAGTGGTAATGGACTGAGCACGTCAGGTCAAAATTCCGACTGGACAACAGTGTCTCGCTCCGACATCCGCAGACAGAATACTTAATATAGGAAAACCTCCCTTTTCAGTCAATACGTTGACATAAAGTAATTAGCGGAATTCAATAATCCACATCTTCAGAACTGAATTTCTACATAGAAAATGTTAATACATACGTTTTCTATTAGACCGCCATCACATCCATTCAATTACCCCAATAATGTTAGTGAGACAAGATACGACTATCTTATATTCTAACGCCCAATCACGTTGTACGAATACACAAATACTAATATATTCATGTACTCGCTTTTATAAAATGAACAAACTCCTCCAACTAGACAAATATTTATGCTTCGTTCCCATACACAAAATATATGACTTCAATTAACACGGAATTCATATACCTACATTAGCACAAACATACTTCCTCAAATACATACCATCCAACATTTCCAATCCATAACTAAGTTGATAAAATGGATCTACACCGTTGGATAGTGAAATACGCCTTCAACATCACACCGCAACAAACCGTCAACTAGTAATTCTATTGCGTGTCGCCTCGGACTAGGCGCTTAATAGCCTTCTTGCTTGATTTTCAACAAACACTTATAACTTCATCTTTCTGAATCGTTGTAAAACTGTAGTCCCTTCCATTATCTATGTTAATTGGCACAATTATAATGTTCTAATTAGCTGAAACGTTACATCTAATATCAAACTTCTGCTCTACAGCCAATTATATACATTACTGCTTGACAAATACATACAATCACAAACTGATATATATTTTTTATTCCAACCCACATTCCAAGCAGTGAAATAAACAGCGTTATACTGCTGACCACACTAACGTATATTCAACTCCACAGATAACCAACACTCCGACATGGCATCCATAAATCCTATCTCCCACACATACCAACATGCTGCATCCAGGCAAGTCAACCTTCACATTGCAACAAGATACAGGGTCCTTTTCCCACACTACCTAACAGTATAACCGTGCCAAGGTGAGAAGTGGCCAGTCCGTCACTCGCCATCCGCAGAGTTTCGCCTCACTCACAGTCACCCCTTTCTACTAGCATAAAACTATTCTCTCTTCTCAACATATTACTTGATAAAATTTTAATTCTTCAGTAAAAAAATCTCCCGATGCGCCCCAACAAATTCGCAAGAAGCAAAACATCGCAAGTTCGTTTTTTTTTTTTTTTCTTTCCCTACTAAGCGCGATTCGTCATCCGCAAAGTTCCGCCTCACTCACAATCACTCCTATATACTAGCGTAAAACTATACTCTCTTCTTAACATATTACTTGATAAAAGTTTTTTAATTCATCAGTAAAAAAAATCTCCCGATGCGCCCCAACAAATTCGCCTCGCCTGGCGACAATTCCAAATTGTAACCGTCCGGCCTCTCATTTGTTCTTATGAAACTGCAAGTTTCTGACGCTGTAGCCGGCATGTTCATATTATTAATGTTTAAGTGGCACTATAGAACCAGACGTAAAACGAACTCATAGCATCCCAATGCTTTACAATGACACAGCACAACAATAAAACCCTCAATTGCACTCCAGGAGTACTGACAGAAACAAAATCTACATACACTTATTACAGAACTCCACATTCCTTCCGAATTAACTGTCAATTCTAGTAGAACGGACAGACACAACCATTCTACAGAACTCTACATTTACCCTGAAACAAATATCAACTTTAGTAGAACAGGCAGACATACAAGCAGACAGCGTAGGCCCCGCAAAACGATTTCCTCATTCGCTTTTTGTGCACATACCTGCATCCTACAACTTGTAATATTCTATGCTATGCCGCTTAATACTATATTAACCGAGGCACAACGCCGATCACTCAACCCATACACATCTCAAGACTCAGTGCATGACAAAATAAATTGTATTTTCTGCGCATTGTTTTCCCGACGAGATACTTGACACAACAGAAGAACCGTACTACTGTTAACATCGCTAATGGCCTTCCTATTCTTCAAATACTTCGCTAACCACGCCGCACCTCCAACGGCGTGATGGTGTTGCGAACTCTGTCCCCGCGCCCGCAGGACGCGCGCGCGAGCTACGCCCTGCTCGGTCATCAACTCAACAGAGTCTCCGCATAGTATACTTGAATCATGTTAAAATAGCAACAATCCGTCCAATGAGCGTATGTCCCTGCGTCACAAAATGATCAAAACGGTCTAGTCAACGTGCGTTGACAATCCATCCAGTCAAACCGTACACAACCATTCATACTAGATAAATATGTAATCTTTATCTTCAACAAAACGAAAGACACGTTGTCACAGCTACTCACCACTGAGGTGTAGCACGTCGCAAGTACAGTTGCGACACTTTTCCCAGTAACTACGCACGATAGTACAAAACGCATCCGTCTGTACAACATTCGAGTAAGTCATGACAAAACGAGAGGTGGCTAGTCCGTCGTCTTATCGCACAGCAACACATAAAGTCACGAAGTAATAAATCAATATGTATTGATTTATTCTCAATCAAGTAAAACCATTTCATATACAAACACCCACTGTGGTATGATACTCGCACAGTTTATTATGCACACATTTAAAAATACACAAATTACCCAAAAAATTAACAGTAAAATCTAACATACATTTACCTACTCATCATTCACTATTCATTTCGTTTACCTAAACATGAAAAAAAAATTTTTCTTTCTCAGCACTGCTATTTCATTGCCTCTGACAATTATATATATACCAATATTCATTCCACTCTTTTACCAATGTACACAAACCAGACAAGCATCAATGCATTAGCAATCTGAGCTAAACCACGCTCTTCTCCATTTTTTTTGTCTAAACCGAACACCTGCACCGATCACGTGACTAAATTCTCTAACTTTTGTTAGTCTCGTATATAAATCGTATCTCCCTCTCTCTCATTCATACCCCACTAGAAGAGCAAGTCTAAAATAGCGCTCTAGTCTACTGTCTCGTTCTAACTCTTACTTGCATTGCATACACTTTATACTAGTGGGAAAGAGATAAGTGTCATTCGTACACTTACGCCAAACGAAACTAATGATCAAACACAAACAGTACAACACGTGCACCCATAAATCAATCTTTCTTGACCATGGTTCTCTCCTCATGGGCCTAATCAACACGAAATTTACAAACTTGTGTAGGGTTGCCAAAAAATATTCCACCTTCTTACTTCAAATTTCGTGATTGTAATTTCCACATAATAACAAAGTAATAGAAATCATACATACATACACACATCACACGCTTCCCCCTCCGACAGATCAGGCAAGCAGAGCAATCAGCGCTGCGCCACAAAGACCTTAGTATCTGTTCGTTTTATTCCAAAACAATTCAATACATAATGTGACACATACATAAATAACATCTGCATAATACGACTCCGTGCACCACATATTATTACTTTCAATTTCCTTCTTTTTTTTTTTTTTTTGAACAAGATAATTAAACAAGTCAGATTAAACTTTCCAAACCCTTTAGCACGGATTTCTTTAAACACACAATGCACCCAAGCATGCTTCATCTTTAAAACCAGTCCACACTAGTCTTTCAAAAATTTGGCAGCCCTGCGCCCGCAAATATTCTGTGGCCCTGGCCAAGCGCTCATCAATCAATAATTCTCCAGTTCCACTTTTCCATAGAACAAATAATCATTATGCAAGTGACATTAAAATTTCTTTTTATAATAAATGGCTAATAACATACTTATGACGATGTAATTGCGTAGGTCATGTAAATCATTTCACAATTACGTACAACATTTTCCCTCTGAAAAGAAACACTTATTTTGTAATCTCGCCGGATAATGGAATAACTCACATTGTTGCTATGGACCAAACCATAGTTAGATGTCATCTGCTGGAAACTGCTCCGATGTTTACTGGCAGTAGACTGGGCACGCCTAGACTTACATTACGAATCGTAACCATACAATTCGCTCGCAAATTACGTTTTGGCACAAAATAATAAGATTTCTCGTGTCAGACCATTACAAAACGTTTATATATATATATCTACACATTTTAAACTTTCCTAAACCATGGTCACGGGCACACCCGCGATAACTTTCGTACCTGGACCTTAGAATTCCATGGATTTATGATAACACTACTATAACTAAAAAGAACTTATTTTTACATAATTTTTTTTTTATATCCTGGTCACGGCACCACTGTAATAACCTCTACCCTATACCTATTGTTTTACCTTAGATATTAAAGGCAGAATTATTAAAAAATCAACTCTATAGCTCTAGAACAACTAGAATATAAAGAATCGAAATATGGCCAGCGTATAGCTTTCAAGTGATCTCTAGGTTTGTCAGAAACAGTGTCGCTAATTCGTACACATATTTCCTGTAAAATGGACCCAATTATTACTTCCTTTCCAGAAAGTCGTTGTGTACCGTAATAACTCAGAGTACTAACTCTCATTTCCTAAATCTATTCTAGTAAATTCTAATATCAACATTTAAAACACTTACTAAACTAATTGCTCATTCATCTATAGTCATTAAACCCTTCTGGTTTCCCTCTGTGTTCTATGTGCACGCTTCGACAGCGCGCTCACGCGCCTCGCTTGCGAGCTTGTGAGACCCGCCAAAATTCGAAATGAAAAGTGTTCTGATGTTTGTGTTATTGTTATTATTAAATTATGATCAATGTATTACTTGATAGCTTAATTTTGTTGTGCCATTCAATAGATGAAATCTATTGTTTATATTTTCTTCTATATTTTAGAACTTCAACAATACAAACTTTTATTGAAACCCCCCCTGAAGGGGTTTGTGGAACTGGCTCCACTAAATTCGTATGGACCCTCTGTCCATACGATATTTATCCATCGCCAGTCCCCGTGACTCCCAACGCAGATAAATTTGTACTTAAGTTACAAATTTATTATTTGTTCCTAGGAGTCCCCGTTTTCTAATCTGTACAAAATATACATCTTCAGACAGATTTACCAATTTAATCTCGTAGTGTTATGTTGGAGTTCAAAAGATATTCTTTTGTCCTCCCTAAAGGCAGAAGTGTATGCTTTTAATTGTGAGTGTATAGTGTATGTTATGGTTTACATTTCTGTGGCTATCTATTGATATACCTACAGAAATTGTTTTATTCCAAATGATGCGGTCAGGGGTCCACCTTTCACCGAAATCATTTAGGAATATTTTCTTAAGGGTTTATTAAAATTGTGTGCTGATCATAATCTATATAACCTATACAGGTATATTTAAACCTGATTTACGCAATCTCCCCACGACCTAAAACGTAACTAGCCAGAATGTTGCATGTACATATATTACAAAATTTACCTTAGAATTCCACTATCCTAATCGGTCTGACACGATTCACTAAAATCACCTTAAATAAAACACCATTACAAATAGAATAGCGTAAAATATTAAATTCAAACGAAACCACAACACCCGCCACTGAATCTATTCGCGAAGTTAACACTTAATAAAAATATACTTTTATGTCAAAATACGGTAAAACCACTGATTTTACATATTTAAAACCGACATATTTTTTAATAATTACGCGTGGTTCAAACACTCTTATATACGTAGAATTTACGAATTTAAAAATCGGGTTTTGTTTCTTTTAATTTTCCCTATATTTTTAAATACCTTCCCAATGTACTAGTCCTCATGGTAGGCCAGTTCGGACATAGTGTCATTGTAAAAGCTCTTTGGAAGTCCTTCCATCACCAGTCAAGATTCCAGAATCCAGACGCCTTCATCCAGAACTCAAAAGGCTCAAAAAGAACATCCAAAATATTTTCCGTAAAACTAGTTGACAACCCCTATATCACCCCCAAAATTACAGAATCCAGACACCTTCATCTGTAACTCCGAAAGCTTTACAGAGATCCCCACACTAATATTCACGAAATTAAACAACCTCTATTCACTGACTTCCCTTATTTGCGTGTAATTTAAGATCAGGTCCCAGTACAATATATGTTAATCCAATTTAAAACCTTCCCAATGTACCAGTCCTCATGGTAGGCCAGTTCGGACATAGTGTCATTGTAAAAGCTATTTGGAAGTCCTTCCATCACCAGTCAAGATTCCAGAATCCAGACGCCTTCATCCAGAACTCAAAAGGCTCAAAAAGAACATCCAAAATATTTTTCGCAAACTAGTTGAAAACCCCTATATCACCCCCAAAATTACAGAATCCAGACACCTTCATCTGTAACTCCGAAAGCTTTACAGAAGTTCCCACACTAAAATTTACGAAACAACAAACTCTATTCACCGGTTTCTTTACAAAATCATTTATGTACTAAGAAAACCTTCCCAATGTACCAGTCCTCATGGTAAGCCAGTTCGGACATAGTGTCATTGTAAAAGCTCTTTGGAAGTCCTTCCATCACCAGTCAAGATTCCAGAATCCAGACGCCTTCATCCAGAACTCAAAAGGCTCAAAAAGAACATCCAAAATATTTTCCGTAAAACTAGTTGACAACCCCTATATCACCCCCAAAATTACAGAATCCAGACACCTTCATCTGTAACTCCGAAAGCTTTACAGAGATCCCCACACTAATATTCACGAAATTAAATTAATTATATTCACCGGTTTCTTTACCAAACCATTTACTAAGAAAACCCAATCAAAATACACGCGAGCGAAGCCGAGCGAAAATATTCACTAATAAAACCCAACCGAAAATACACGCGAGCGAAGCCGAGCGAAACTTCGTTTCCCGAATTTATTCGAAAACTCACGCGAGCGGAGCAGTACCAACTTTCGTACCTGGACTCTCGCTAAATACGCACGACCGTCTCCTTCGACTCCCAAAACAGACTGAACTCCCCACGCTCCCCTCCCTCTCCTTTTATAATCTTTCCTCGTGTCACAATCCTGACACGCAGGAACAAATCGAACGGTGGCCTCCTAGTATGGCCATGACACGTTCGTGTCACGGAGCGCGATTTTGTATGGAGATTGAATTTTGATTTTTAGTATGGGCTGGACACGTTTGTGTCACGCAGGAACAAATCGATCGGCTGCCTCGTAGTATGGCCGTGTCACGTTTCTGTCCGGACTCGTAATTTGTATGGAGGATAATTTTAAGTTTTTAGTATGAACTGGACACGTTTGTGACACGATATAAATTCGATTTTGGAGGGAAAACAAACCCTCTTCGTACCTTCCACATGGTACCTAAAGCTGTTTCGCTCGTCAGCGATGCGCTTTACCTCTACTTCGGTGGTTTTAACACCACTTCCCCGCACCCATTGTGCATCTCCGCATGCAGAGAACTGTTGCTTTTGTTATATAAATTAATTGATGTTATTACATGTGCTCTATTAATAAGTCGACTTTTAGCGCCATGACGGAGTGTTTTATTTATATATTTTTGTTTAATTTTGTATATATATTAATTTCTGTACATACGTGATACCATATTCCGTGTTTGCTAATGCTAGTCATGTACGGAACCTGGACACGCAGAAACCAATCGAAATCTCCTTACCATAGTCGTGTTTTATTCATGTCAGGACACGAATCCATTCCTTCATACTAACATCGCTTAATGAGAACCCCTCCCGCACCGCTTGACAAATTACCTCAGGTCGCTCCGCCTCGCCCCGCGGTCCACGCGCGCCCGCAGCTCGGTAATACCTCACCCCTTGTCTTGTTTACCTCATACCTCTCTCCGCCCCGCGCGCACGCTCCAACGGATATTTATTTGAATGTTGGCGTCATACTCAATGAAACGTTGTTTTGTTTTATTTTATGTTTTTGTTTAATAACTGGTACTTTGTTTACATACTCTTCCCTTTATAAAAATGTTTAGTGTATTAGTTTGAATCATTAATAAATAATTATTAAAATAATTTTAGACCCTGTGCGATATCTTCACACAGATCACAAAACTTCAAATTCCCATAAACTCCGTCATGTCCAGATTCCAGACACGCAGGAACAAATAGACCAGCGACCTCATAGTATGGCCGTGTCACATTCGTGTCCTGACACGAATTTAGTATGGAAATTAAATTGAATCATTAGTATGGACTCGACACGAATCGGACACGCAGGAACAAATCGAACGGCGCCCTCTTAGTATGGCCGTGACACGTTCTTGACACGCAGGAACAAAACGCTCGGTTGCCTCGTAGTATGGCCGTGACACGTTCGTGTCACAGAGCGAAATTTCGTATGGAGATAGAATTTAATTTTTAGTATGGGCTGGACACGGTTGTGACACGCTCGAACAAATCGAACGGTGGCCTCGTAGTATGGCCGTGTCACATTCGTGTCCTGATACGAATTTAGTATGGAGATTAAATTAGATTATTAGTATGGGCTCGACACGAATTGGACACACAGGAACAAATCGAACCGTAGCTCCACAGTATGGCCATGACACATTCGTGTCCTGACACAAATTTTAGTATGGAGATAAAAATAAATTATTAATATGTGCTTGACACGTTTCTGACACGTAGGAACAAAACGTACGGTGGCCCCGCAGTATGGGCGTGTCACGCTCGTGTCCTGACAATAATTCATTCTTTCATACTATCAACTCGCAGCGAAATAATCACTACTCGCGCTCCTTGACTCGCTACCTCATGCCGCGCTTCCAACGGCGTGATGATACCACGATCTCCGTCCCCGCGCCCGCAAGACGCGCGTCTTCTTACCTCACCTCTCCGCTGTTTCGTACGCGCCCATGTCTTGTTCCCCTCTCACCGCGTGTCAGGATTACCTCATGCTACCTTCCCCGCCTCGGCGCTCTATAGTGTTTTATATGCGAACCAACTGATGTTATTATATTTCTTGTTTGTCTAATTGCGCGTCGTATTGTAATGGCCGTTCGCGCCATTTTATTTCTTAGTGGAGTGTGCAGTCACGTTTGAATTTATTAGGTGATTAGTTAAATTGTAATATAAATTATTTTGTTAATATTTTAATGAAACGTTTTAATGTTCTATAATTTAGCTTTGAATTACTATTGGCTATATATTTATCTTTTTTTTTACCTTGTGTGATTCCATCACAAACGGCAGGGAGCTTTCCCCTTTCTCCTAACTTTAAAAACAATACGTCTGCTTTTAAAGCTAAGCGACATTAATTCTTGCTTTGTCGTCGAAATAAATAAATAAAGAGATATCTTCAGCCCTCGCGCTATCAGAGACAGCCTGAATTGGAATCCGGACCATAGACGAGAGCCTTCGGTAGAGGTTACATTCACTGGAAGCTTTAATTAGACTTTCCATGCTTTTATTTACATTTTAGACTTCTCAAGGGAATGTTGATTATGATATGTTTATCCATTATATTGATTTAGAATAATTGTCATTGTAGTATTTTAGAATACTTATCATTCGTATGTTATGTATAAATTTTATCTGACGGCGATTTCGAAAAATTTTAGTAGAGTTTAGTGTAATACAAAAATAATATGTGTTCTATTTTTACCCGACAATGGCGAAGCCAAGAGGAGAGTAATGTGTTTACCCTGAATATATGTATGTATGTATGTCTGTTTGGATGACTGTAACTCCTGTCGTGAATATAAACTCCAATGTGGCGTATCACATATTTATTCACTTGAATCAATTCTACAAACAATATCTAGTACACTATCACAGATCAGAGAAGTATTTACACTATCGTACCGTGTGGGGCCGGTACTTAAAAAAATAGCCCCACTGCATCTCTCCCCGTGTAAGTCGTAAAAGGCGACTAAGGGATATGACTCCCTTCTTATATTACTAGGTGGTAGGGTTAATCCGCCCGGGTTGGTACCACCGCACTGAATGTAAGGTCCGGTCGAAACGGCTATGTAAATAGTTTGTGTTTTCCGTCCAGTTCAGTGCTGCCGGCACGACTGAAGGGAAGCACTGATATGGCACCAAGTTCACCCGGTGTTATGTGCTGACATCACGGGTGTTGTAGGTGATGTAGCCAACCGTGTCAGATTCCATAAAAAAAAACAAAAATCGTCTTCTTCGTCGAACCGTCTACGCGACCGCCTGCCAACCAGCCCGCGCAATCGGCCCCCTCTACCCTCTCCTCTTCACTCCTCGCTATCAACTTCTGCATCCTCTCTTCTTATTGGTGTTCGTTACACTTCACAAATTCAAACCAACCAATTAGGAGATACCATGAGTGTTGACTTTTTGTTACTAAAGTACTGCCGGAAATGAAACATTAAAAGAAAAACTTATATGAATCATGACATTCCTAAACGACTAGTCCGATTTTGATAATTCTGGTGTAACGTGGAATGTCCAACTGTAAAAATAAAATTTCTCCAAAACCCCCGAGTAGGGTATCAAAATCTACAAGCTAGAGAGTGCGATTTCAAAAATATACTACAATTTATAGTCGACAACTAAACATAATTAATTTAAAGCAAATTATAAACCCTGAATATGAAGAACGAATAAAACAAGGCAAGTTGATCTCAAACAGCAGTATAAAATGCTGTAGTCGGGCGTTTAAATGAATTAGAATGAACAGAGGCCGACTACATAATTTTATACTGATGTGTCAACTTGCCATGTTGTTTTCTTAGTTTTTCATAGTAACGCACGCCCTGCCTAGGATTACCTAACTGCGCTTACGTCTATGGTCTGCAGGTTGAAAGTAGGTTCGTAAATTGAACTGGCAACACTGGGCCAGCTAGAGCTAGCGGCGCGGCGTCCACGTCGGCGGCCGGTGGTGGTGTCGTGGGGGCAGCATGGGCACCGCTGCTGCCTCCGCCGCGCCGTGTCGTCGTCGCCCAGGGCGTCGCGTCGTCGTCGTGAAGCTGACGATAGCTCGGGGAATGGTGAATCAGCGCGCTATCGTTGTTGAGCGTCTGGCGAGCGGTTTTTTAGGGTTCCGTACCTCAAAATGAAAAAAACGGAACCCTTATATGATTACTTTGTTGTCTGTCCGTCCGTCCGTCTGTCAAAACCATTTTTCCCAGAAACGGGTAGAGGAATAAAGTTAAAATTGATATCAAATAGTTATGCGGTCCATTTGTACTAACACAATTTTATATTTTCTACATGTATCGCTGCCTTATATTTATAACGTGAATTTATATATCGTCCTGTGTAGTTTTCCGCGCTACATCCATGGTGTTCTTAAACTCCTCATCCCTTTACAAAAATATCGTAATTTTAACCTAGCTAACTTAATGTTCATTAAAACCGCATGTAAAGCTTGTCCGCTGTCCAGTTTACCCATTTCATACAAATAGTAAGAAGACAGACGTAGAGCTTTGCGCAGAGGCTATTTGGCTCTGTGGTAGAGGAGATTTGTTACCTGGATAAATAAATAGATAACAACAGCGACGGTCCTATAGTCCGTGTCTCCAAGGCACGGTGCAAGCTGACGACGGCGTGACAACTAGTCCAGCCGTTTCGAGATTACCCATTACAGACACAGAAGCAGAAATTGCTTTTCATAATAATAGTGGGAGAAGATTCGGTACCTGTAGAGGTACCAACAGCCGTTAGTCTGTGCCTACCAATGTAGCCATACAGTGCAAGCATGCTCTTATCCGGTGTCGTCCAATTAGACTGTGAGCTCAAGCTATTTGCAGAATAACTCTGCCTTCCCGTTTAATTTAACTGGAACGCCGCCGCCGCCGTCGGAAATAACTTCCACGACGTATCATGCGGACTTTAGATGTATAGGAGCCACTTATAGTGGACTCAAATTAGAGAGTTCCAAGCAGACGCAAATTCGTAGGGAGCACTGGATCGCTTCTGTATTTCAAGAATGTGGTTGGTGAGTGAAGCTTCTGGAACCTGCTTTGCGTATCTAATTGAAACTTCTTAATTTTCATCATGAATCTTACATCGATTAGGTGTCCACTATTTTCGAATACCATGGTAAGGTAAAATAATCATCAATGAACACAATTAAACAGTAGCACCATGACCGAGAATGAATTGCAAAATTCACTAAACGTAAAAAGACAACATTCGAAAATTTATTTTAGACGTTTAGGCAAGGCGTATGCTGGCGCGCAGACATTTCTGCGCGACGTAGATCTGTGCGGCGCGGGCCGCACAGATTTTGTATTCTACAGACATGTATGAACCTGCGTATGCTGCTCGGCAGGCGCGTGCCGCACAGGCACGCGCCTGCTTCGCGCAGTTTCTGCGTCTGCGCCGAGTTGTACTCAGTGTACAGTTTCTGCGCGCAGGCGACACAGCTCCAAGTTGTTTTCTTGTATTTCTTGCTACTTGCTACATCAAAAGACGAAAACACACTGCCGCAGCATACGCAGAGTGCTGCGTCTGCATCACCTGCCTCACGCAAAATCTGTAGCTACGATGTCTGCGTTGTCTGTGGCTGTGCCGCCTGCGCGCCAGCATACGCTTAGCCTGGTAATAAACGGCCGAGCAAGCGACAGCAGAAGAAAATTATGTTTATTGAATTAATGTTGCGCTATTAAAATAGGATATGGCAAAGCTAAGGTAGTTAGAAAATTAGGTAGTACTACAGGTAGGTATTATTTTCTCACATAAATGCCAACACAACTGACACCTTACCAAAGCATCGCCATAAGGAATAAACATTTATAGCTCTGTAGACTAAA
The DNA here is from genome assembly GCA_946902875.1 of Nematopogon swammerdamellus. Taxonomy (NCBI): domain Eukaryota; kingdom Metazoa; phylum Arthropoda; class Insecta; order Lepidoptera; family Adelidae; genus Nematopogon; species Nematopogon swammerdamellus. The sequence continues at coordinate 8,615,420 of OX336333.1, forward strand.
CATTACGAAACTCTACTAATCGTTTTTGGTACACAACCTACTGCCAATACGAAATAGAGATTCCCAGCAGATATCTGGCTTAACGACCAGTTCTAGCTCGTTGTACGTTCGATATTCGAGACCTGGTCGTTAACTGGCTTCTAGAAGCTCGGAATGTATTCCTTAACAAGGCGCTGGCTGAGCACTCGATTCAGGATAAGCCGGCTGTCCTGATAAGTAGTTGACCACCAAATAATTCAAAAGATAGAAATACTATTGCCATATATTGTATACAATACTTCGCCCCCGCCTGATACAATCTACAAGCGCACACAATTTGCATACATCTCGTATCTTATCACTAGTGTTGATAAGTGGGTCCACAAGTGTGGGGCTCCCGAGTACTTACCTGTGCACACATACTTTCTTTGAGATCAACTGATACCCGAGTGCTCGCCATCCTTTCTCACTCCTCCACTTCCTACTCTGACTCCTTCACCGTTAATGCAGCACGTATGTGGAACTCGCTACCCCTCAAAATCCGTTTGTCCCCGTCAGTATTTGTGATTAAAGCGTATTCTATTTCACTTTCTGGAACCTTAAAAGTACTCTCTATGATTTATTTCCTTTCTCGGTAGGTATATCTTATTCGTGTAGTAATATTTGTATGTATTTATGTATATTGATCTATTTATTTGTGTTTATGTTTTATTATATATTGAAATTCTATAGGTATAAAATTTCAATTACATCATCGCCTTATTTGTTCATTGCCACTTCACACTTTTTCATGATAACCCAAAGGTTGACTGGAGGGAAGGTGTACCTTTTGCAATTTTTTATTGACTGCAATAAACATTTTTTGATTTGAAGTATGACGGAGATGACACATATGTATTTGTAATTTTGCCTTTGTTCATACCATGTGAGAGTTTCACCTGCTGAAGGAACTCTTGGCCCTTCTGTCCTTTGGAATTGGTTGGGCATCCGCGTGGCGCGCTCCGTTCCGAACTATTAGGCAATTAATTCCCCTCACAGTCCACGCAGGCAGGTGTTCCTCTGCCCCGACGAACCCAAATCGATTAGGGAGAAGTTCCTGTAAATAGACTACCTACTACTTGCCGTGCCGGCCTCCGATCCTCACTTCTAAACTTGATAAATTTGATTAAGCCGCATTCGCCGAGTTGGCCAAGTTCCTAGTTTATTTGCCGGTTTAGTAGCCGCTGGAGTTATTACGAAAGTTATGAATTGTTTATTTTACGAATTTGCATAACATTGCTCCGGCGCGGAAGGTCCCGCCATTAGGTTAGGTATTTTCGTGTAATTTGATACAAACTTTTCGTTGACACCAGGAGCAAAAGTGATTTGATCTTTTAGATAATTTCGTATGATTTCACATATTGTGTGACGTTGTCGTCTATAGAATTAATAATGTTAACCTATTCCTTTGTGGTGGTTGATATTTACATAGCAAAAGGCCATGCTTCTATCCTTTTTGTGTAAATAATTATCCTTCTTTTCCTATTTCAGGTGCACGTTGAAAAGGATATTATAACAGCCATTTAACCTGCCGGTTGCCAACTGCTCCGTGTGGAGCAGGTATTTCTTACGCCGCCGGCTCCCATCTGCTCCGCGCGGGTTTTCGTCTAATACTGTTTCAGTGATTTTTTCTAATTAGAACGAGATAGCGCTTTAGATAGATGATTAAAAAACTTTTCCATTGCCATCAAACACATCTACGAACATTTCCGCTCTCAATAAGGAAAAACATATACTTTGACGCCTCTTTTTTTTGTCCTTGTTTTTCTTAGTTTTTTTTTTTTTTTATAAGATTCAATTGCCACGTACGTACATTGTGCAGTGTTTTAGTAGCAGCGTTCTTCACCTAAAACTTGGTATTGATATTTAATTGGGAATGGTCAATTTCAGGTTAGAAACAATTCGGAAAAAATTTTGGGATGCTGGTGTTTTCCTTGAGTTAAAAAAATCCGTCTGTGCTTTTTAATAAGTTAATTCGGACTGTTTTCATTAGCTTAGCACAGCTTAGCTTAGCATTATCATAGCACATAATTTCATTAGCTATAAGAGTAAATAGAATTTATTGATCTGACTTCATTATTGTACGAAATATTTAAGTTTATGTGCGCCAAATCTCCGTGCGTCGAAAGTGGCCCGGTAAAGAATTTCAGATAGTTTCAAAATTGGTTTCTTACCTTGTATACCAAAACTTACATACCTATTTAAATATTGGCAAGAAACACTTCGGAGAAGAAAAGCCTAAATCCTCAGAAAAGGAGAAAGTATGATAACTTCCGACAACCTCGACAACGTTCAGACGACAATAGAGGCAGCTAAGCGGAAACTTACAGGAGTATAAAGAAAGTATTAGCGAAAAGGATTACAGAGTCTTCAGGATCCGGATCCTGCCGCAAGTCCTGGATTCATTTACATTTAAATTAAAATTGCTTTTAGATAAAGTGGGCCATTCTTCACCGCTCCACCGTTCGATCTATCCGTCAACTGTCAAAACACACTTCGCCGTTTATTTATTCAGCGGATCAACTTACATAAAATTAGCATAAATGAGCGTATCTGCGGCGGGCCGTGTTTACAGGTGTCGAGCGGGATGGGTCCTGAACTCCTTGTCTGTTGTCACTACTCACTCTTACAGCTACACTCATAGTGAGTAGGTATTAGTGCGTATTAGTGCTGTTTTTGCAAAGGATGCGATTTTTTAGAATATTTTTTTAATATGTTTAAAAAAAATGGTGTAAAATGCTTGTTTTATCTGTGTAGGAACACATACCAAAGCAATAGACGGGCAATCGGTAGAAACTCAACAATAAGTAATTAATTTGCTATAAACTGATCTGTTTATAATCATACTTTGTATTTGAATACATTTTGGCCTGTTCTACAACCCAACTTGTGCGTCGAGAACACCTTTAATTGAAACAGTCTTCATTTAAGTCTTCTCTTGCTACTTCTTTACACCGGCCCGACTTTTGTAATTAGAGATTCAGAAAGATTGATGGCCGCAGCCCTAGGTGTGTCCTTAAACATAATTATGTAATTAATTCGCATCTACTTGTCGGTGTCTCCTCTGAAAATTACGAGGTGATTAAAGTTTTAATTACACAGCCGAATAAGCTATCAAATCACTCTGCACATTCCGCTCGAGGTCGAGTTTAGCACGGGTCCGACGGTTATAAGTCGCGCCCACTCCGTCGCCCCCCGGCCACTCGAAATGCGACCTTGCTCGCCAGTAATAGTGCCGCTAATCGAAGGAGCCTCTCCACCCTAAACTAAGCGGCAGAACAGGAATTTCCAAGTTAATATAACGCTATAAGGAATACCTCCATTATCGTGATACTGGATGTTAAAGATGCTTCCTAGCGCTTTTAATTGCCGGTATATTTCGTAAGCCCTTATTAATTGTCTTCTTCCTCGGGCATCGCCCCGTCCCGCCCCGGCTCCTTATCTCGAGAATACCTTCCCTCCTCGCACCACCCTGCATCCACAATGCAGCCTCATTATATGGGGGATTCCCTGTAAATTATGCCGAGCCGGCGAGATCCGGTAAGTGCCTAAGTGCTCACTCGAACTCGAAGCTGGTAATCTGAATTGATAATTGAAATGTTCCAGAGTGAGTATCTCTCGCAATAATTGTATTTTTGGACGGCCGAGCCGACGAGGGTGCACTAATGAAGATTAATGTGGAGGTGTCGAAGAAACTTCTTTGCTCTCGTCGTAGATTCGGAACTTGGGAATAAGTTTACGGGGCACGGAGTGAGTAGAAAATGCAATAACCGAGAGAGCTAAATGTTAGGAACTAGGATAATTGAAAGATAATATTGGATTGACCACGCTCGATGGACACAGATGACTAAAGTTATCTTCGCAAATGAACGAGAGCTAGCAAAATATTATTACACGGTTCTCGACTGTATTGCTGGATGGAAAACGCAGGAGGGAAACTGGACCGGTTCGGCTGACACCGCTCCATCACTCAGATTGCGCCGGAGAAGGCGGTGCGGGGGCGGCGCGCGAGGGCGGTGCGGAGGCGGCTGGAGGCAGTGAGCGATTTACAGCGACGCGTCTGCGCTTAATTGAGGAGGGGAAGCGAGAACTGACCCAAAAATATAAATATCCTTCCTGACTCCTGTCACTACATAGTCCGGATTACTGTTAGCGCTCCGATAGCATCCACGCGTGTAGTTCCCGCGCCAGTACCGCGCACGAAATCGCAATACACAATTTTAAATAATAGGACCATCATTTATGTGAAGGCATTATTCAAATTGTAGCATAATCGATTCAGTATTTTTCGAATCACGCTTTTGGCTTAGCTCCGGGTGGGCGAACATGTCTCGTATGGGTTGTAGTTTTTAATGAAATACGAATCAAACAATGGGGAAAAAAAATCTGAAAAAATTAAAAAAATATATAATTCGGGACGAAATCATTAAATCAACTTAGACAGAAATTTGTGAGTCCCGTGGTTTGTGTAGGTCGCGCACGTCGTTGTCGGTTCTGTTGCAGTTTATTATCCCAAACCTTATGGTATCGAAATAGGTATTATCATTCCTTGTATTATGTTGTTTTGATGTAAGAAAGATTTAGATTTTCAATATCCATTACATGTCACAAACACTATATATATATAACACTAATAATACGAGAGCCGCCTTTCTTCTCCAACACCACACGCTGAAACGGACCTATGGTCGTTCCATTTTTTATTTTTAAATAATATCAAATATTTATAGGGTGCCGTGTAGAACAGCCACCGTGTAGTTCGGGCTTCGGTAGCACTGGGCTGTGTGAACATAGGTATTGATTAGTATAGGAAACGTCGACGCATAGACACGCGCAACAGATATAGTTTACATTCAATAGGTACAAGCGAGAGGATTATAAATTTCATATTTAGGCTGCGAGTCTGATGGAGGGTGGGAGAGTTAAAAATAGATTTTCAGGCAACGCGGGACACGGGGGGTAGACGCGGGGGGTGCGTGGGCGCAGGAGTAGCAGAACATCTCGGGGATGCTAGTGCGGGCGCGACGAGCGGGATTCCGGACAGTCGAAAGGGCACGGCTTCAGGAGCGACACGTATTCATATCGGCTTAGCCGAGTGATTGTAGGGAACAAAATTATTTGTTATTTTTCTGCCCAAATTAAAACAGTGCGCGAAACTTAGATTGGCATAGATAGTAGGTTTTCTCCGGACAATTTAACGATGGCGCATACTGCAAGGGAAAACCTGGCTAGAGCCTATCGCCACGGCGGGACGTGGAACTTTACAAAAAGCTATCTATGTCTAAATAAACTATTATTTTATCAACTCCACCTTGTGAGTTGAGCTTAGAGTAACAAATTGAATGCAGCCTTCCTAACTCGTCGGTAATATTTATTTGCGAGACCGTATTGCGGCTCACCTCAACTAAATCTGTAAACCCCCGGGGGAGCAGAATTAAACTAGAGTGGAACATGACATCAGCCTGTAGAAGAATTATCGGCTCAGTATTGAGTGATAGACTAATTTCTTTACTTTTATATCTATTCTGCTACGAGAAACCTTGTATTGATCGTCGGAGTTCTTCACGTGTATATTTTTTCCCAGCAAGGGACAAAGGTTACCTACAGTTTATTTAGCTACAAGGAGGAGAGAATCCTACAGTCGCCTGAAGCTACGAATATTGTGTATTTTTTCAGCACTGTGTTCTTCAATTCACAAAATGTCATGTTTCAGCGAATAATACCAGCGTGTGTGTAAGAACAAAATGCCTGTAATGGGTTACTGTTCTGCGTGTAATTTACAGGTGGATCGACGATTCTGAAATAGGCTACAATTGCCTATTTTTCGTCGTCAATGATGTAATGTGTATATTGTAGGCTCCACAGTTATTTACTTCCCCGCTCAGAACAATGTAATGTGAAGTTACCCGTTCTGTCTTAGCGAGGTCACGAGTTTACATTAGTGTAGAAAAGAAGTAGAAGAGCTAGATTCGCCATAACTGTAGTCGACGAGGTCTACGGATAGATTTGATTTGCACTACATCGATAGGAATAGACAGGTAGTGAGTAGAAGGCGGATGTACGGTGTAGGGATATGTATAGGTTCTATATATATATTATTTTACACACTTAGTTATAACACATCACATAATTTGTTCAATTATTCGTTCTGATTTATTGTTTACTTTTACCTGGCCGTATAGCGGAAAGGTTGAACACATAGACAGGCGATACATGATTAACTATCAAGCGACACATCACACAATTTATATACATTTTCATTCGGTTCGTTCATAATTTTGTATCAGAAAGGTTGAACACATAGACAGGCGATACATGATTAACTATCAAGCGACACATCACACAATTTATATACATTTTCATTCGGTTCGTTCATAATTTTGTATCAGAAAGGTTGAACACATAGACAGGAGATACATGATTAACTATCCAGCATCACACCACACAATTCATACACTTTCCGTTCAGTTTATTTATTATTTCTTTTCTAAGTTTGAATGCGTAATTGAAGGGTTGAACACACATAGACAGGCGATCAAGCACTACACAATATAGTTATAATGCACAATTCGTTCAGTTATTCGTCAAGTTTTTTTATTATTTTTTTCTTTTGTCTAGTTACGAATGTGTATTTAGGGAAGTAGAATTAAGGTTTTGCTTTGCTTTGATGGCTGCCAGAGAAGTAGCTTTAAATGTAAATATGAGAATCATTGTGGTTTAGCATAGGTGACAGTCGGCAGATCCATAATACGTCCTTATCCGTGTATTAAATCAAAACTTCCTCTTGGTTTATACACAGTAATTTCACGACCAATCGGGTCTAGATATTTGTTTTGCAAGGGCGGCTAACAGCTCTTCGTAAAATGGAACATGTAGGAAAAGCGGTATAGTTTTGCGACATCTATTCGGAAGTGTAAGGAATGAGCCTGCATCGGATAGTATGTAACTAAATGTAAATGTGTTAGGTGCGTAAAGCCACCTCCTTTGACCCACGAGACGTAATGTTTCGTTATCAACACGACTTAAACGTAATTTCTTCACGAGGAAGCCGGAAGTTGCTCACTCCCTAATAAATAGCGTCGAGGTCTCGTATAATCTATCATCCCTTCATAAAGTTGTCACCCTAGTTTTAAGGTTAGGCTACGCTTCGCTACGCTACGCTACGTATAAACGTGAGAGGTACTGGGATTGAGCTAACCATGCCGGTCAGTACTAATCACACTCTACGCTTCGAAAACAGTGTTTTGAGCTGACGCTTAACCATAGCGGATACGGTTTCAACTCACTATCTACGCTTCGCTACGCTTCGGACAGCTTTATTAGCGGATGATGAGTTAAGATGAGCTAATCGAATGAAGTCTGACCTTTAGGGGGTAGCACCATGGATCTTCGTTACAACTTCTCCAAACATTTTTTCGCACCAATGAACGAGGAAAAGAATCTGCTAACCATGCTAGCTTTCCCGAGTTCAAAACCATTCTTCGCATCAACGAACGAGGAAAGGAACCGGCTAACCATGCTAGCCTGGCCGAGTTCAAAACCAACTTCATCGCACCAACGAACGAGGAAAGGAATCTGCTAACCATGCTAACCTGACTGAGTTCATTATCTTCGCTACGTAGCACGCTCAGTGCTCTCATCACCAACACACAAACCGCACTTTGGATAAGGGGTGTATTCGGCACAGTCGTCTGACACCTGGGAGGGGTTGAGTAAAACTCTCCCTCCCAAATCAACCTTGTGGTGGATTCGGGTTACGCACTTCCTTCCAAGGCTTCCCTGCCCAGCCTAGCGCTGGGCGAACCTTGGAACGAAGTAGGGGAATTTGGACGGTGGCGTAGCAGTAACTTCTTGCTAACAAAACCTAAATTCTATAATCGCAGATATTTATATTTTTCACATATACATATATAATAAACTGCCTATTATTTCGATATCTGTTTGTCCGAATCTAAATTTAATGCACACAATCTTACACACCATTCGACGAGTATCAGTCCCGCGACCTATTAATAACCTCATCAACACAAGTATATACATATATCTTTACCGTATAGCCGCCCTAGGTCATTTAACTGCTTGAATAGAGACAGGGAGAACGACGAGGAGAGTAGGAGATAGGTCTAGACGTCGCTGGATAGTTAGAGACATACATAGTGGTATTTACATATAAAAAAAAAGCTAAAGCTTTCCAAGGTAAGTGAACTACGCCGGATTCTTCTAAATGTCGAACGACCCCCATTGGGTCGGTTGCTTCAATCTTCTAGAGCTTCGAGGAAGAACGAACGAGCGTAAGGAAGTTTTCACACGTAATTTTCTTTACGAGTGATTGGGTTTTCTTAATGTTGTCCGACGCGCGACCGTTCGCGGCCGACCTCAGCGAGAGAGGTCGGATAGCCAATTTTCTTACAGCTTTACTTTCCATAAGGAATTCGAAATAACGTTTTACTTTACAGCTTCTCTTCGTAATGCTTCGAGTTATCTCCCCTTATTTTCAGCCTTTCTCCCCAATGAAATCAAACCTAGTACTATCTTATCTCGATTATTTTACCCATCTAGCTTCATCATTAATCTATGCTTCACATAAACTCTACGAATTCTTAACTCTCCAATCTTAATTTCCTTCTTCGGGATTCAAACCTGCGGAAACTTACTTAGCCTTCTTTCTTTCAGCTTTTCCTCCATAGGCATTTTCACAATTTTCCTCTTTCTTTTTTCTGTAGCCTAGTTATAACTAAACCAACATTTAAATCACGTAATCCTTTCGGTATTTATTTTTCATGAAAACTATAACTTTCATTATTAAAAGTAGGACAGGGCAGGTTAGATAGGTTCCGTAGAGATGACGTGTTAGGTAGGTTTAATTTTAAATCGAAGGCAACCACCTAGTCTGGTGAAGACAAGGAGTCCGCGTCAGTAGGACTGTTTGACCAGTAGGGGGGGGGGGGGGCGTTTCAACGCACGCCACACCACCCAGCTCCACGCCGCCGGTGCATTTCATCGACGGCGAAGATGGAGCGTTGACGTCGGCCGAGCCACAACATCTACGGTGAGGGCGACGTCCACCATCGGCCAGCTTGGGGTCATCGGGACCTCACGTCCCGTCTAGTGCCCCCGCTACCGGTGGTGCTGTGCGAACATCGGGCGACGCGCGCGAAGAGGAAGAAGTTTAAAAGAGCTGCGCGACGACGTCGCCGTGCAGTCCGGCGGATACGGAGCTTTCCGAGATGGGGGTGGTGGTGGCCTACGTGTCTAGTACCACCACCTATCGCTCGTAGCTTGCCTCGCGTCGTCTCGGAGAGCTCCGTAGCCACGGCCTGCACCCGCCGGCGTGCTTGGAGGCTTGCCTCCCGCCGCCGGCGGTATTCCGTTTATTATTTTTATATTAATTTTGAGTATATGTGGTGTATTTTTATAATCTGTATATTTAAAATTAATGTAAATATGTGAATGTGATAATAAATGAATAGATATATACCTACATATTGTACATGATGTTTTCTAAGTACCCACTTGTGTATTTGGTTTAGTTCAGAAAATATACAGGTGTGCCAGTTCGACTGGTTTGCTTACAACCACATGATATTCAGTAGCATTTTTTCCCTAGTAGTCTTATTTTTCGAGATAAACGAGGTTTTTTTAGAGGTTAGGAAAGGGTCACCACATTATGTCCAACATCGGAAACTGACCTTTTTATGACGTTTATGTCGGAAAATACGAATACATGCTTTTCTGAAGGTCTTGCAACGAGGAATCCCGTGGTGGTAAGCACATCCGGTCGAACTGGGACACTTGTATATTACACCGAAGAAATTGTTAACATCAGTCTTTGCCAATACCATTACCATGAGACAATTTTCAAAGTACCGAAGGGAAGCACTGAATGGCACCTAGTTCACCAAGGTGTTATGGGCTGACATCACGGATGTAGTAGGTGATGTAGCCAACCGTGTCAGTCTCCATAAAAAAAAACCTACTGTAAGTACGATTACTTCATTGATTGTTGTTTTACTTTTTTGAAATCTAAGCTTGTAGTTACCCTAAGTTTTGTCTTTAAACAGTCCACCCTTCGAAATCGAAGCTACGGTGGAACCAAAATACATGAAAAGAAAAGAAAATATACTTTATTGTACACCATTATATAAAAAGGTTACAAAAGGCGAGTTTAAAATTCCTTGCGGCATTCTTTACGAACTAACCTTTGGGATGTGGAAAACACGTAGGGGCGGACAATGCAGTACTAAACAGGGAACAGTTGTATGAAATATAAATACACACATATACAAATTGTACAAAGATACATAGAATCAAAATAATACCTACATCAACTCTTATACACTATACATACATAACTTACATACTTTACATATATTTCAACTTGATTGAAGGGCATCGATGAGTATTTATATTTATTTTACCTACTCATTGCCATGTGGTATCAGAAATCGTTTCTGGATACGTTCTTTGAACATGTCGATAGTAGTGGAGCGACGTATCTCCTCAAGAAGCTGATTCCACATGCGAGCCGCACTGACTGTAAATGAGTCAGTGTAGAACGAACTCGAGTGGGCTGGTATTGCTAGGAGTAAGTTGTCAGTGGATCTCAGAGTGAGACCATGAGAACAGAGAATGAGAACAGATACATGAAGGTTACATTTCTATAACTTTTAATTGGATTTAACGTAAGCCCACCTTCGTTCGTAACCTTCACTTCAAATTAATTAATCTGGTCCTACTCGTCCTTCGAATACTCTGGAGATCATAATAATTTTCTGTCTAATTATATATAGCTAATAAATTCCCCGAACTCCAGTCCACCTGCTTAAAGCAAGCTTACGTAATTGAAGATTAATAATATCCACTGAACTGTCAATACCGCTGCTGTATCAGACCCGCCTGTTAATTGGTATGAGTAGCTCGCTAGAGATTAAGTGAGTTTAATTTACAATCAGCAAATTACTTTGCCCATAGTAAAATTTAATACTTTCAACCGTACACAAGCGGGCGGGTGGCCGAGTGGTTTGGGCATCGGCTTCTCCTGCGAGAGGTCCGAGGTTCGAATCCGGTCGGCGTGTACCAATGAGATTTTTCTGACGTAAAAAATTACTTGCATACCTACACCTGCTGCTTCACCGTTCGGACCCGGTGTAAAACTGTAGGTCCCTTCCCGTGCCCCATACTAGGTGGTAGGCTCAAATTGTAGCCGACTGGGTTGTTACCACCGTACTGGATGTAAGATGGCCGCATAGCAGCCTCGGTTGTGTTCTCCTCTAGTCCAGTATAGCCAGCAATCCAGGGAAGTCTCCGGTATGGCATCTACCTTCTCGGAGGTGATATTGGCTGGTCGGAGCATGTGCTTTGGGCCCACCGTCTCAGCCACCCATACCGGATTACATAAAAAAACACATGATAGAGTTTAATCCGTTCGCATTGATATCACCGCACTGTGAAGAAGGGTCCAAACGGCTATTAAAATAGTTCGTGTTTTCCGTACTAGATGTAAGATGGCCGCATAGCAGCCTCGGTTGTGTTCTCCTCTAGTCCAGTATAGCCAGCAATCCAGGGAAGTCTCCGGTATGGCATCTACCTTCTCGGAGGTGATATTGGCTGGTCGGAGCATGTGCTTTGGGCCCACCGACTCAGCCACCCATACCGGATTACATAAAAAAACACATGATAGAGTTTAATCCGTTCGCATTGATATCACCGCACTGTGAAGAACGGTCCAAACGGCTATTAAAATAGTTCGTGTTTTCCGTACTAGATGTAAGATAGCCGCATAGCAGCCTCGGTTGTGTTCTCCTCTAGTCCAGTATAGCCAGCAATCCAGGGAAGTCTCCGGTATGGCATCTACCTTCTCGGAGGTGATATTGGCTGGTCGGAGCATGTGCTTTGGGCCCACCGACTCAGCCACCCATACCGGATTACATAAAAAAACACATGATAGAGTTTAATCCGTTCGCATTGATATCACCGCACCTTCGATCAATTTTTTCTGTCTACGCACCGCACTGTGAAGAACGGTCCAAACGGCTATTAAAATAGTTCGTGTTTTCCGTACTAGATGTAAGATGGCCGCATAGCAGCCTCGGTTGTGTTCTCCTCTAGTCCAGTATAGCCAGCAATCCAGGGAAGTCTCCGGTATGGCACCTACTTTCTCGGAGGTGATATTGGCTGGTCAGAGCATGCGCTTTGGCCCCTTCGACTCAGCCATCAATACCGGATTACATTAAAAAAAAAACAGCCCAGTGTAGCCGGCACGACCAAAGGGAGACAATGTCATAGAACTGAGTTCTCACAGGAACAGTCTGGTGTGATGGAGTGACATTACGGGTGTAATAGGTAATGTAGCCAATCTTGGTAGCCCACATGTCGGTTTCAATAAACAAACAAAATTTAATTAAGGAATGTACCCACTTTAACTTACATATTTACATAATTTCTTTAGGGCCAAGACTTTAGATAATTTCTTATCGAAACGGTATCGGTTCGTCATCGTCACCGGTATTTCCGAATTCTTCGACCATAAAGTCTGACGGATTGAATGTCACGCTTGCAAGACGAATTCTTCCCCAACTCTTTACTGAACCAACATCTAGTCTAGACGGCCTCTGATTGATAAATGTTCTGACGTGGCTGGGTCCCTCGTGTCTCCCGTTGGAGACAAGTCCCGTAATTGAGGACATGACACGGCAATTCATAAGATCCCTCTGCGGCAAAACCGATCATCCCTGCGGGTACTCCGCCAGTCTAGACTATAAACATTAGGTATAAATATCCGGTACCGTAATAGTATAATTGGTATCGTTGTGAAGTTAGGTTATATATTTTGGTAACAACACTTATACCTACTATTTTATGTTTATATGTTAGTACTAAGCACGTACTCGCTTTATATATATTTTTAACCGACTTCAAAAAAGGAGGAGGTTCTATGTTCGGCTGTATGTATTTTTTTTATGTATGTTCAGCAATATCTTCCCCAATTGTGAACCGATTTCGATGATTCTTTTTGTGTTCGGTTCAGTCTAGCTCCAAGGTGGTCCCATTTTTTTTTGGTCAAGATCGGATTGGAAAGCGAGGCGGAATCGCGAGGCCGAAGGCCGAGTGATTCCGCCGAGTACATTATTAGCAAATAAAAATTACTAAAAAAACTGTGAAATAAAAAACTATTTAAAAAAATATAAAAACCGCCTTCAAAAATGTATGAAATAAAAAAATAAAAATCGAACCTTAAAGTTGAAGGCGGTGGTGCTAAAGCAAGCAAAAATAACCGACCGCCTTCAACTCTAGGGTTCGATTTTTATTTTTTTACTAGCTGTTGCCCGCGGCTTCGCTCGCGTGAAATTCGTATTTCAAAGAAGAATCTAAGTAACTAAGGGCGAGGCCGAAGGCCGAGCTGCGTTCAGGTAAACGATAAATCTTCTCAAATAAAGTAAGCAACTAACGGCGAGGCCGAAGGCCCAGCTGCATCCTGGAAGACAATAAACCTTCACGAAGAAAGTAAGTAACTAAGGGTGAGGCCGAAGGCCGAGCTGCGTTCAGGAAGACGATAAACCTTCTCGAAGAAAGTAAGTTACTAAGGGCGAGGCCGAAGGCCGAGCTGCGTTCAGGTAAACCAAAAACCCTCTTCTGCCTTCGGGCCTCGCCTTAAATGACTTCCTTTCTTCGATAGCATATAATATCGTTTACTCCATCTATTTATTTAATAAAATATATAAAAAAGTAATATTAATAACTAAATAATTAAAACCTACCTAACAAACATTAAAATAACTATCATAAAAGGGGCGTTTTCAAATGTTCCTAGAACACTTGCGGCATTACCCCGCTGGATGGCAAAGCTTACCGTTTGAATGAAGTAGGCCCTTGATTGCGGGACACCAGTTGCGTCCACCAGCAAAGACCCAGCTCCACGGACCGAGGGTTTCAACCGCAAACGCAACAAATTCGAAATCTTGAATTATATATCTATAATATTTATTGCGTTTGAGGCTGTCCGCCCAGGCATCGGCCGCGCCGGCCGGTCTTGAAGATGCCCGAACGTGACTTGGAGCCAATGTGAGAACACAAATGGCGTCCCACATCAAAGACCTACCCTTGGCTCATGGAACTAAGGTGATACCATCGGGCCTCTTGCCATCCAGCCGGGAATAACCGCAAGGTTTTAGGATGCACGGTATGTTTGCCGTCAGAAGCGTGGACTTTATAATAAAATTTAAATTAATTTAACTCAATCTTAATATCGCTTAGTTACGTACTTTATTCGAGATGGTTTAGCTTCATCCAGAACGCAGCTCGGCCTTCGGCCTCGCCTTAGTTACTTACTTTCTTCAAGAAGGTTTACCTTCTTCCTGAACGCAGCTCGGCCTTCGGCCTAGCCCTTAGTTACTTGCTTTCTTCGAGATGGTTTAGCTTCTTCCCGAATGCAGCTCGGCCTTCGGCCTCGCCCTTATTTACTTGCTTTCTTCAAGATGTTTTATTATTTATCAGAATGTAGCTCGGCCTTCGGCCTCGCCTTAGTTACTCACTTTCTTCAAGATGGTTTAGCTTTTTCCTGAACGCAGCTCGGCCTTCGGCCTCGCCCTTAGTTACTTTTTTTCTTCGAGATGGTTTATATTTATCAGAACGAAGCTCGGCCTTCGGCCTCGCCTTAGTTACTTACTTTCTTCAATATGGTTTAGCTTCTTCCTGAACGCAGCTCGGCCTTCGGCCTCGCCCTTAGTTAATTGCTTTCTTCGATATGGTTTATTATTTATGAGAATGTAGTTCGGCCTTCGGCCTCGCCTTAGTTACTTACTTTCTTCAAGATGGTTCAGATTCTTCCTGAACGCAGCTCGGCCTTCGGCCTCGCCCTAGTTACTCGCTTTCTCCGAGATGGTTTATTATTTATCAGAACGTAGCTCGGCCTTCGGCCTCGCCTTAGTTACTTACTTTCTTCAAGATGGTTCAAGATGGTGGTTCAAGATGGCTTCTTCCTGAACGCAGCTCGGCCTGCGGCCTGCCCATAGTTACTTACTTCATTCAAGAAAGAATGTTTTTTTTTCTTCCTGAACTCAGTTCCGACCACCGCCTCACCCTTAGTTACTTTCATCGAGAAAGAATATCGTTTACGTGAGCGCAGATCCGCCTTCGGCTCCGCCTTTAGTTACTTACTTTTTTTTTTAATACGAATTTCACGCTAGCGAAGCCGCGGGCAACAGAAAATATATAAATTGCACCAATGACAGCGACATAAGTTCGACTTAATTTTTTTTTATTTTTTATTTATCAAACATTTTGTCACCGGCCAGCTCACGTCGAGATGACAGTTCTCCGTTGTCAACTTGTCATTTAAATTTTATAATAATTTTAATTTTTAATATATTTTTTTGTTTATTATGTTAATCCGGGATATACACTGTCACTATACAAAGTTTCGTCAAATTCCGTTCAGTGGTTTTTGCGTGATGCGCGTACAGACAAAGAGAGATTATTAATTTAACGATTTTATTATATGTATAGATTTCATACATTTTTGAAGGCGGTTTTTATATTTTTTTAAATAGTTTTTTATTTCACAGTTTTTTTATTAGAAAAATGCAAAGCGAAAAACATTAAAAAAAATACATCCCGGCCAGGATCCTGACCGGGATGTATTTTTCCAATGTTTTTCGCTTTGCATTTTTCTAATAAAAATATACTTATACCTACTGTTTCAGTTGAGTTATGTAGAGTAAATAAATATTAGAAGAGATTTCAGAAAATTTAAGGATTGTACTATATTCTTAAAACGTATAGAGGGGTTGAAAAATTAATAATAATAATTTGCTTGTGTTAACCAATTACGTAGATTATCCGATAGCCTAGGGACAAAAAATTAAAAACGACAAATCGCTAAGTAAATCAAACTGAAACGCTTGTAATTTACAACAGCGTCAATAAAGAAGCAAGAAGAACAAAATTAATAATCTGTGTAAATCTCATTTCTAATGCTTAATGAGGAGGCTTTCGCATCAGCCCAGGGCATAACACCCACCCCATAAAACACAGATTGATACTGAAATTTCAGAATCACACACAACCTTCCGCGCATCGCCCATGCCCAATTAAACAATATCACACAAGAGTGTACACATAATATATAGATTCATATTATAATACATTTATATGTAGATATAGTATTGCCGATGTTAATTTCGATTTCTTTGATGGCCCACTTGTTGTTACTGGCCTCGAGACTCCGAGTGAACTTAATTTGGGTCAAGGAAAGGAGATGCCAAGTCCAATATCCACATAAAGTAGCGCGAGGCCCAGTGATTGGAATTCCGCAACGGGCATTGTATCAGTATGTCCAGAGGAGCGTGTAACGGGCATACCTCGCCCGATTGGTTATATGGCCGTGATAATACAGCGGGCGGGCCGCATCTCAAAATGCTGGACCCGTCGACGTGGACTGGTCCAAAGACACGTAATCTGAAGTAAAGTGACATGTAATAAGAGGTAGCAGTTCTAAACGCTAAATATTGGTTCGTGCGACTTTATTTACCTGGTTGGCCATTGGGACTATAAAATTTTTGAATGGTTTTTAATTTTAACGTTGAAAATGTTTTTTCGATCGCGTTGGTAGGGCACTCATTTCAAGGAAAAGTGCGACATCGCCCTGGTGTCGTGAATTTTACAGCTAGGTAGATGATTGGGGTGTTAAAAGATGCGTCTCGGTGAGGGCTACAATATGGCGTAAAAAAATTTGGAAAAGTAAAATACTTAAAAAAATAAATCAAAAAATGTCGCAAAATGACGTGATTTTTTGGTGTCTTCTCTCATTGAACCGGCGATTACTCGAAAACGAAAAACGATATCGAAAAAATGAAAAAAATTCCTCGGGGTATTGAGTTGGGCTACAATTTGCAAAAAACGGGACCTCGCTATCTCTCACGGTCTAGGCTGTAGCTTATCCTTTATGCGGCGGAATTTTGAATACCGCGGGAGGTATGTGCAGCGCGTGGACTAATCTGTTCGGAGCGGTGTAGGCGCCGTAAGGTGGCCGGTCGAATATAAAAAATGAGACAATATGTTGAAACTAATAGAGTGTTCAGGACATTGACAATAACGTAAACTTTCAAGTGAATGAAACAGTTAATACTTATGTGAATCGTGCGGATCGGAGGCAAGCTTCTCGGATACGTTCGTTGCGCAAGAATCGCTTGAAGAATTTCAAAAAATATATGGATAATAATTTTTATTCCAGTACGCTAAATTCATCGCCAGTACATATATGGTGGAATAATAAGTTGCGCTGTGTGAAGGAAGATACGCCGGCGTGGAGTCATTTGGTGAATATCGGATATGATCGGACTATAAGTGGAGTCAAGGTTTGCGGCACGTGTATGAATGATCTGAGACAGAAAATACACCGCTTTTATCTACTGTGAATGGATTCGTCTACCCGGAAGAGGCAAATCTACCTCTGCACTATGCCCCATAAGCGAGCGATTAATATCACCTCGTTTGCCGTTTATGGCGATTAGATATGTGAGATTTTTCGAGGGATCAAAGAAATTGTATGGGCAAGTTATTAATGTATGGAGCCGGAAGGAAGCCATAGGAACTCCTAAACTACACATGATAAATCCACCATGTTTGGGCTCGTTGAATTTGTCTTCGCAAGTACTCTAGTCATATATGATTTCCAGGGTCCTGATGATAGAGCCGGAAGGAAGCCATAGGAATATATCTTAATGTTCTTGGGAATATACATAGGTTAGGTTAGAAAATGCGCCGCGTAGCAACGCATCTTCTAACCTAACCTAGGTATATAATATTTTTATATTTGATATTTATTAATTTGTTACTTTAGTTAGACATAGTGTCAAGCTTATCTCTTTTTCTGTCTAAATTTTGGTTTAAATTTTTTAAGCTGCTTGTGTTTTTGAATATAAATGTAATACTTTTTATTTTATTTTGTTGAGTTCATTTTCAATGTACCTCGAAGGTCGTGTAATGCATGAGATCTGTGAATTTTTTATCTCTGGATATTATTCGTAATAACCGTAATATAGAAATGTGTACACAATATACTAATATTGTAATTAAATCTGAAAGCGAGTAACAAAAAATTTCGAAGTCGAAAGCAGTATACGATACCGTGACTCCTTCATACATAAATGTATCCCCATATATCATATCTAACACCATCTATCTTACATGGCTCTAGTATTTGAGCGATATACTGCTACAGATTTGATTACAATGTGTAGATGTTCTATCTGTGTAGGCTGGGTACAAAATTAGAGCATAGGTAATACTCAACGAAACGTCACCCCTGCGAACCTTATTATAACACAATTTCATCGTAAGGACAAAATGGCCTTGTAAGGGATATTTTGCCCTTACAAATACACTTCAGAAGTATAAAGACGCAATTCCCGAAGGTTTTACCAACTGTCGGCCTGTCGGAATACTCCACCGCCGCGCCTGCACTGTTCCGATAAGTAGTATCAACACGCACATTCTCTTCTTACTTCAATCTGCCTTCTTAATTGTAGTTCACCCCTGTTCCACCGCAGTCTTGCGACTTTGCGATATTTCGGACCGCCTCACACGTGGCCTTTGTTCATTATACGCAATTGTTTATTGTATAGTTTCATCGATAGGTATGTATAGGTAACCTCTCTAGGTACGTCGAAAATCTTTATTCAAGTCTTCTTTATACCTTATAAATATTATTTTTAATTATAAATAAACTGAACCCCTAATTAACCTATACTACCGCTCACAAGACTGATTAACATTTGTTTTTATTGAAACTGACACGGTTGGCTACATCACCCACAACATCCGCGACGCCAGCCCACAACACCGGGTGAACTTGGTGCCACGTCAGCCTTCCCTTCGGTCGTGCCGGCTACACTGAACTGGACGGAAAACACAAACTATTTACATAGCCGTTTCGACCGACGTTTCATTCAGTGCGGTGGTACCAACCCGGGCGGGTTAAACCCTACCACCTAGTAATATAAGAAGGGAGTCATATCCCTTAGTCGCTTTTTACGACATACACGGGGAGAGATGCAGTGGGACTATTCTTTTAAAGTACCGGCCCCACACGGTACAGAACACATACAGGCAGAATTACATTGCCACATCTGGTTTATATTGCCATCGTCGATTTTCATACTTAAATATAAAGTCAAGAACAAATTAGTATAACTTTATTACAAAACAATGTAATTTGTCACGCTAGAAATCTAAAGACACAAAGTTTATGCAATTGACATTATTCGTTAGTAAGTAAACAGTAGTCAAACTCTTAGAAAATATTATTGTAAGCTAACACAGCCTTAACAGTGTAATAACAAATTTTTAATTAACATGAACTTACTCAACAATTTTCTTACTTGTAAGGCGTAAAAGTAGTAACTCCGCTATTGTGATTTTTTTATAGGGCGTTACGTAGACACTAGTATCTCTTTATTATTATTAGAAAAATGCAAAGCGAAAATCATTGGAAAAAATACATCCCGGCCAGGATTCCAACCTGGGTCTTTGGTTTTCCAATGATTTTCGCTTTGCATTTTTCTAATAAAAATACATATAAAGCGAGTACGTGCCTAGTACTAACATACTCGTATAAACATAGAATACTATTAACTAGTATCTCATCTGTGCCTCCGATCAGTAAACGGTCTTTACAGATCTGAGGGCGTTACAAACATTTCGCAGTCTCATTTGGCGTCATTAAATTTTGTGGAATCTACTAGATTTGAGATAACGACAAAAACTTGTAAGATCTTTTTTTTTAGCAATCCGGAATTGGTGGCTGTGCCCGAAGCACATGCTTATCAGCCAATATCACCTCCGGGAATTGTCATACCGGAGACTTCGGTATGAATTGCTGACTCTACTGGACTAGAGGAGAACACAACCGAAGCTACTATGCGGCCATCTATTATACATTGGTGCCAATCCAGTCGGCTACAATTTGAGCCCACCACTTAGTAAGGAGCAATGGAAGGGACAAACTGTTTTTACACCGGTTCCGAACGGTGAAGCAGCAGGTGTAGGTACGCATCTAAATTTTACAGGAAAATTGGTTTTACCATTTTCTATACAGATTATATACGAAAACCTAATCACATGTAATAATAATGCGTGCACTTTAACTCTGCCGGTGGGCACAGAGTGCGCTAAGCTAAGCGCTATGTTCACACCCGGTTTCCGCCGGCTGATTTATGTAGAGTTAAGTAAGCGGTGTATGTACCCCCACCTTCTTCTATTATACTTACTGGGCTATCTGAATAATGTTGGTGGGCAATAGCTTGCGATTGTGCCATAGGAATGGAATATAATACTATTACAGAACGAACAGCAACAAAACTGACGGACTGACTGACTGGATTATGGAATTAATATATTCTGAAATAAAGTTATATTATTATTATTTATTCGTTTATTGGCATTATATTAGTTTTACATAAAAAAACTAAAATCTAAAATTAATATAAAATAACAAAATGGAATTTCCACCACCGGCGGCGGGGCGAACCCAGGCTACCGATGGTCGGACCCGAGAGAGAGAAACCTCCGGAAAATTCGAGCGGTGTCGAGCAAGACCGCCTTCTGTATCTGACCCTTGATCCAAGCAAGTGGCTCTAGTGAAATGATGGTCGAGGCTCTTCGCTATCAGCCCATGCGCAGACACGACTATGGGCACAACCAAAAACGATCGTCGAGTCCACGGGCCATATGTCGGTAACCTCATGAGACAGATCGATGTATTTTAACATCTTGTCTTTTTCTGCCTTCACAAGGTTCTCGTCATGCGGCACCGTGATGTCGACGAGCGCTGCGCGCCGCGCCCGGCCCGGTCGATTATCACTATGTCAGGTCTATTAGCCATAATAGTCCTATCAATGATAATCGACCGGTCCCAGTAGAGCGTGATGTGAGCATTTTCGAGAACTCGCTGTGGGTTATATTTGTAGTAAGGCACCTCCGAGCCGACAAGGTTGAACTTCAAAGCAAGTTGCTGATGGATGACCCTGGCTACTAGGTTGTGCCTATGCAAATACTCGGAGTTGGCAAGTTGCTAACAACCGGAGATTACATGTCTGAGGGATTCGCTAGGTATGTGGCAGGCGCGGCAGATATCAATGGTGCCCTTCATAATGAATCTCCTGTAATTGTTGGTCTTGACAACTTCGTCTTGTATTGCACAGACAAAACCCTCGGTTTTCCCAAAGAGGTCCCCGAAGCGTAGCCAGTGCACGGAGGCGAGTTGATCTACATCCGGCCCCGTGAGAGACCGGAAGTACCTACCGTGCAGCGCCTTGCCTTTCCATACTTCCATGGTCCTCGGTGCTCAGTACAACTTCAATAGGCTTATTATTATCCATTTATTTCCACATTTCTTTTTATACAAATTTTACATTTTTTTTTTTTTAATTAAAACCTAAAATTAATATAAAAACAAACGGAGTTTCCACCACCGGCGGCGGGGCGAGCCCAGGCTACCGATGGTCGGGTCCCAAAGAGAGGAACCTCCGGACGATGCGTGCAGTGTCGAGCAGGGCTGCCTTCTGGATCTGGCCCTTGACCCAACCACTCAGCGAGAGCCTCTTAAGGTGGTCATCGAGGCTCTTCGCTATCAGCCCATGCGCTGATACGACTATGGGCACAACGATCGTCGAGTCGACGGGCCACATTTTGGTAACCTCGTGCTGCAGATCCAGATACTTCAGCATCTTCTCTGCTTCCTTACTGACGAGGTTACCATCGTGCGGCACGGCGATATCGACGAGCGTTGCACGCCTCGCCTCCCGGTCCACTATCACAATATCAGGTCTATTCGCAAGAATAGTCCTATCTGTAATAATGGACCGGTCCCAGTAGAGTGTGACATGACCGTTCTCGAGAACTGGCGGTGGATTGTACTTATAGTAAGGCACCTCGGTACCCACAAGGTTGAACTTTAGGGCAAGTTGCTGGTGGATAATCCTGGCTACTAGGTTGTGTCTATGCAGATACTCGGTGTTGGCAAGCTGCGAACAACCGGAAATCACATGTCTGAGGGACTCGCCAGGTTGGTGGCAGGCGCGGCAGATGTCAATGGTGCCGTCCTTCATTATGTGTTTCCTATAGTTGTTCGTCTTGACAACCTCATCTTGTATTGCAAAGACAAAACCCTCGGTTTCCCCGAAGAGGTCCCCGAAGCGTAGCTATTAAAACTAACCGACAAGTGGCAGAAGCCTTACTCACACATCGTGGGATGGTAGACCCATATCTCCACCATAAGGGCTGTTTCAACGAGAATCCGGGGCACACGTAGAAAAATAAATAGATGGGTGAAGAATCAGAAGAACAACAGAACAGTGATCGGCGGCCGTCTTCTTCAAGCCGGGCGATCTGACCTGAAAACTGAAGAAGAGTATTTTGTACACGAGTGACTGAATGAAATCACATTCAACCATAAATGAATAATAAATCATATTCAACCATAAATGTAATTTTCATGTACTTTTTAGGGTTCCGTATCCGCTACGGGACCATATTACTAAGCCTACGCCGTCTGTCTGTCTGTCCGTCCGTCCGTCCGTCTGTCCGTCTGTCTGTCCGAGGGCTGTATCTCTTGAACCGTAATAGGTAGCCCGTTGAGATTTTCACAGAATATGTGTTATTATGGCCGATATAACAACAAATAAAAAAAAATAAAAAATAAAAAATTCACGGGGGTTCCCATAGAAGAAACCAAAAAGTGTATACGCGCGCGCCATCTACCGAATAGAGTGTCAAGCATTTTAACTAATCATGATATTTAACTATTATGAAGTATTTCATATCACGCCATAGATGGCGTGAGTGGCGCTAACCATGACATGGCGATAAAGAACCCTCGGTGCGCGAGTTCGACTCGCACTTGGCCGTTTTTCTTGTATTTACGGAATAAATTTCCTATCTATCACAAAAAAAATGTAATGTATAGGTAAGTAAACCTTTTCCCAATTTCAGTCTGCAATATATCCGACGTGAGCTTTTCTGTTTCGTATGTAATTAATTGACATGTCAAGCGAAGACACAAGAGGCAGAAAATTCAGAATTACTTATTTTCTAGATTTTCACGAATGAACTCCATTTAATTTCCCGAGCCGGGGGCCCGTGTACTGTGAAGCGGGGCTCTCGAATGCGGCATGTTGGAAATAATTATTGCAGGATGTGTTCCCTGTTTACACATATTAGGGTGGGATTTGCTGTTGATTGTGCGGGGACGGTGGGGGCGGCGCGGAGGCGGGGGTGGTGCGGTTGGGGGCAGAGGCGATGAGCCGCGGGTGGCTGTGACGCATGTGATGCGGTTGTTGTTTTGTCGGCAATCTCTTGTCTCTTGCCGAGAGCTCGATCGAGGGCGAAATTGATAATTTAACGTTTGCTGGTTAGTTGGAACATAGAGGTGCTGAGATAGAGAGAAATTATTTATTGCTGCACACCAAAACACTAACACAGATACAGAAGATGGAAGATAGACCGGACGTCTAGATCACCGGATTTAAATCAGTTAGATTTTTATTATTGGGGCTATTTAAAAGAAAAAGTTTACGGGAAACCGGTGGAAAACTTGATAGAGCTCAAAGAAAGAATTACGGCAGTAGCTCAGATTTTTTTTATGCAAACTGACATGGTTGGCTACGTCACCTACAACATCCGTGATGTCAGCCCATAACACCGGGTGAACTTGGTGCCACGTCAGTGCTTCTCTTCGATCGTGCCGGCTACACTCAACTGGACGGAAAACACAAATTATTTACATAGCATAGGTGGACGTATCTGCACTTGCATCGAGTACTTGCTCGACGCATCAACCGGGCATTTGTGAGAACATGTCGAGCTAGCATTTGTGCAGATGGTAAACAATTGGAACATCTACTTTAACAGGTTAATAAAGACCAATTTACTTCAAGTGTTTATTTTATTCCAATTCGTACTTGGTAGAACAGTTATCAAATTCCGAGGTCCTTTTGCAGTTAAATAACAATATCTCATAAATTATTGGGCAAATCGGTAAGGATGTACCATTTTAAAAACTACATTAGATGGGCGTATTTTTGTTGCATAATGACACTTTAGTGTAGTAATTTTTTTTTTTCACCGCGAAGGGCCAAGTTCAAGAGGCTGAAAAAAAGTTTTACATGTGGCTCTTAAGTAGTTAGTAGCTAAGCAGGATTAAACTTGACAACATAAATTATACCGTGTGAAAGCCTTACTTTTCAGGAATATTTGACAAAAACTAGATTTAAGAAAATCTTGCATTTGTACTTGTGGCATTTAAAAAAATGAGCTGAGGGAGAAAATTTTGGATTTTTACAAAAATGAGAATATCTCAAAAACTAAGCCATTTTTACTAAACCTAAAATTAGATATTCTGAGATGTAATTAGCAGCCCTATCTCCTGTCAAAGGATTATCGTCGGTTTTTGGGACACCCTGTATAGGTAATAACTTATTCCACAACAGAGCAACTGCTAAGATAATGTTTCCTCAACAAGAATTTAAACGTAACAAGAGTCTGACAGGGACGAATGCGCTACGGCAATGAGTTTCATAGACGTGCAGAGTGGACAGTCAAAGAGACCATATAGAAGCCAGAAGTCGTCACTAGAGCGAAGAGGAAGGCCGCGAGAAGAGAAAGGAAGGATTCGAAAGGTATTTAGGAGCATCAGGATGGTTTATTGCTCCATATAAAAGACTGAGGATGTGACAGTTCCTACGCTGAGCTGAGATGTGTTGCAATTATAGAGAGTTTCAGTTCAATTTCAGTTTGTTTATTGATCCAGTCGGTAATACACTTTGAAAAGTCTATAATATAATTTTGTATCCACCCATCTATTGATAGGAGAAATAGCAGACAAGAAAACTCGCCTACAGTCAATATACTATATATACATATTCTGTAGTCCATGAGACGGAATGATTGCAGAATGTCATTTATTCTAGTCCACCTAGTTCACTAACAACAAATTGTTTGGAATTTATGAGCGTGCTCGTCCGCCCTTGTTCGGTACCATGAATTCACTACAAACTTTTGCAAAAGTGTATAGTTGCAAAATAATATAAGATTATATTATTACTATATTCCAACTCAAGAAAACACTTTATAACTAACCGAGTAGTGGACTCATGGAACAAGCTACCACAAGGTGTGATAGTTGCTATCTCAGTGAACGGTTGTAAAAATCTACTTGACAAACATTTCGTAAAATAGACAAACAAATAAAAATACATAATATATATTATAATATATCACAAAAAAGTGCACTCAACACAGGAAGTACACGCATCAGCTACAAGCTGCTAGTGTACATAAATAATTATTAATAATATACTAAAAAATTTTAGAACCCGAAAATATACTTGTACGATTTTTCTACCAGGCTAACACTGATTAATGTTCACAGCAGCGTGGAAAAATGTAGAAATAAAAATAAAATTTAACTTTAAGAAAGTTCTTTATTAACGTTGAATGTTTAACCTGGTTCCTCGGGGAGAAACTCGCGGCGGCGGAGAGTAAAATTGTAAAATTTTAGTAATGAGTAGGTAAAACATGAATCAACAATTAACCTGGAACTTCAGTTGACTGACAACACCCCACGATGACTTGTGAGAATTTTGTCCAAATGTGTGATGTGTTCAAGGAACAAAAATTGTACGAAATTAATAAAATTTACTTTGAATTTTCGAATAATTCTGACAAAATGTAACAAATATAGTGATATTTTACGACTTGCCCGGAGTACAGATGTAGTGTGAGTAGTCACTTAGTAGTAGCTACTGCAGGTTCCCTGTTTATTACAATCTTACAACTAGAACAAATTCTACTACTTTTCGAGGTCAATATTTGTTTGCTTATTTACCTTCGTAGTCGTATTTTATAAAATGGTTATGTTATTTATACTAGGTTTTTAAATTCCCGTGTTTGTTAAACAATATTAAAAAACTGTTTAAAAAAACATTGAACCGACTTCAAACCCTTATGACGGTAAGTGGGTGATTGAAAAATTTCCTTAGTGTGAAAGTGTTCATCCCTTAATTTCCCACCCTTAGAGGTGGTATTCTTTCATACAATTTATGAAAGGACCACCCCTGAGATAACCCCTACTCATGAAAAAAAGAGTCATTAAAAGCGGTTGAGAATTGGAGGAGAAATCGAGTAAAATACACACTCAAAAAAAAAAACATACAGACAAATTTGAGAACCTCCTTCTTTTTGGAAGTCTGTTGAAAATTGTACGGCTTTACTCACAGTTGTCTGACGGTGACTCTACGTTTCGGCGCAAACATTTTCTCACGGCACCGGGCAGAGTGCTCATGGAGAAGGGCCATACGTTTGGCCCGAAAAGTCACATAACTCGGAGACGACCTTGAGTAAAGCCGTTAAATTATTAATAATGATGTTAACGTTATTTCATTTATCTTTCCTTTGGCATAAGTCGTAACAAATTTACGACAGCAGCGCCTTCGTTGACGACCGGAAGCATGTTATGGTATTTCGCGCAGTTGCATCTTTTCGATTAAGGAATACCCTCTGAAGTGCTATTATTATTACCCAAATTGGTTTTCCGTGAGCGTTATATAAAACATAAAACCCGACTTTAATAAACTTTTATGAAAGTCAAGTTGTAGGTATATACATACCAATATTGTAAAATCACGTCAAAAAGATCAAATGGCCCATCATCTTTCTGGTAAGTCAATGCTTTCTGGAATGTAATATTTCTTTTACATTTTTGCGATTTTAACTTAAAATTATGTTAAATATCTAGTAGTTCAGTAATTTCACATAAATTCACATTTATGAAAATAAATCACAAAAATATTACCGTCGTTCAATTTTCGCATTATTTTCGGATAATTTTCGTAATTTAGCGATGGCAAAATTATGTTCTAAATTCATATTTTTCACAGAAGAATATTTTGTTGCGAGGGCACATAATTTCTTAAAAATTTCATAAATGTAATTTCGGTTCTAAGGAGACATCAATCGAGCGAGGTGGACGGCACGCGGGGTTACGTTCAAGTGGATAGTCGAGAAGCGACCCCAGCCACTTCAATAACCGGGCAACGCACTGGTAAACAACAACTCAATAGCAATATCTTCTCATTTACCCGCAATTTAGTAACCGATCGGGCTGGTGAACTGATTTCCATAGTCACGCTTTCGAAATCAACTCAATCACTCGAATAGTTTATCATAAGAATACTGTTTAGGCATTCTTGGGAGGACCCAAGTGTAACCTTGGAGGGTTTAGAAGGGGCGTCACTCCTGGCAAGTCAGCATGGCATTTGTAACCCCGTGTTATACGGAATGTCCGAATTTCATCGGAACCGTTAGCAACAGTCAAACTTCCTGAACTCGAGACATTTACCACCAATGAGCCTGCTTCTATATAATTAATGGATAGTTACCGAAAATTACACATAAAATCAGCGGTGAATCTGGTAAGGTTGTTCACTAGATTCTACATGCAATATTCAGGTTTGTGTCTGGTCTCCTATTTTTTAACTCCTTTTTGATAATGATGTAAATAATTAATTTAAAAATGCAAACATGTGGATTACAGGGGAATACTAATAACTAACATGGGGTATTTGTATAGACAATATCTCAAATTCTTGATAATTTTCTTTTAGCTTGGTTTTTTTTCATTGTTAAGTAAAGCTGCGGTTGAAGTTCGCCATTATAGAACCGGGTACATGAGACTAAGCCGGATATTTCCATAATGCACGGGGCGGCCCGGGAGCGGCATCCGGATATGACGTATGAGTATTTTCCTGCCTCGAAGGCTTCCGCCTGCTTCGATACAGGATATTAGCTGTAAACATGTCATAAGTACCAACTAATGCTACTAATAAAGTATTTAATACATTACCATTGTCATTTATTTTTCAATAAACTTTTCTGTTACAATGTTTTAAAGTACCTTTTTACCCGACTACGGCGAAGTTTTATGAGTTTAGCGTGTATGTATGTATGTATGTATTTTAGTTCTTTATTAAAACATAATTACAATAACATTATTAAAAACATAAAAAACAACAGAGTAAGAGTAAGCAAACTAATAACGAAATTAAAATAAAAAGCTCTTAATATGAAAGCAAATTATTTGGCCGCGGGATCCATTTTTTTTATAATCCTAGCGGAAATGTTAATACTTGTTACTCTTACTGGCAAATGAGATGTTAAACTTGGTTTAAGCCACATTACTTCATGTCACCTTGGTTAACAAGACGACACTGCAGGACAACCGTCTCCAATGTAATCTGCACAGTCGAAGCTAACAATCATAAGCTGAGTTAACATCGATTCCTTGCTCGAACACAACCGCCTAAACTGCCCATCCATTTCCAACTGGCGCCTCCTGCGGCGTTCTTCCTTCTGGAGAAAGTAAGTTTCGCCTGTTTCGACCTTTTCCTTCCGTTCTAATAATTAAAATTTACTGCCACGGTGGGATGAAAAATATTTGACAGCCCTTCCAACCGCTTCCAAATTTTCGTTTGCTCTTTTTTCGCCGTATTTTCAGTGAGCATGCTTCAAGGTAGGTTGTTTTGCGAATCCCCGTGTTCTTTTGTTTATTTTTATTTCATTTTGAAGTTTATTGTGATCGCTGGAGAGGGTAGGCTGACGGTAGGCTGGATGTCCGGAGCGTTAGCTGGCCAATCAATGGCGTTGCGGCGTGCACGCGCCAATGCTGTGAGATTGATCCATGGGCAATTGAGCAATTACATACAACTACATTCGTATAGCCGTAGTATGGGTTCGTGTGTGATCTATGATATATATCACTGATCAGGTTGCGCGATGTGATCCCGTTCACACGCTTCGAGCGCAGAGCAAGAAGTATACATATATAAGTCCATAGCTGAAAATATGTGGAACTATCTGCCTCATACTTATAAAGAAGGAAGAAAGACGTCTTGCGCCAAGTACAACCGCAGCTCGAGGTTTCTTTCAGGTTGCAACTTCTGTTCCAGTTTCCAGGCTGAATCTTTGTTAGAAGATGACATTTTAAGAAGATGAGTAAGAAGATGCCTACACATGTATGCCATATTTATCTACATGTCAAAACATCTTCACCGTGGTGTAAGTAAGATATATATGTACTTGTAGGTAACAGCGGTTAAGTCTTCGTCTCGACTGTGTGAGGGTGGTGCAAGAAGCGCGAACTACTAATCTCATCGGCGCTAACGGTTCGTTATACGTCTCGCCACCGGCAGTCTGCAACATACTAGGATTGGTCGAGCTGGAACACTTTGGTGAACACGTGGAGAACATTCGATTCTCAAAACGACGGGTTTCAATTAATACAGGATGTTTATGTTGTTGAAGAATTGCTCAGTTAACATCAAACAGAAGTTATAGTTGTCGTGAGGTTATCTTTAGAACTAAATGAGATATTAAACGATGACTGAACTCAGTGGAGGTCAACAATATTGTTTCGGCTCGACTTCGAAAGTATGCCAAATTAGTTTTCTCTGCATAGTTTATTTGGGAGCACTTCGATCCAAGAAAACAAAGGTAAGCAATGGCTAGGGAAAAAAATACTGGCATAGGAAGTAAGTACAGCTTCAGTAAAAAGCTTCCGCTAGAGACTATCTGTGTGCTCTCTTTCAATATACGAGTAAGACCTGGCGGCGCAACAGTCAATTTTCAATTACCATCGAGAAAAAAGATGAAGCTGAACTATCTATGAAGATTCTCAACAAAATTGGCCGACTGTAGAGGTACGTGGAGCAGAGCCCCGCTCTTTATCTTAAGTTAAATTATTAGAAGGTAATTTGAGTTAACCAGTCGGGCGATGTAAAATTTATATTCCACCGCTTTTAATAAGGCGCTTACCTGCACCTTCTTCAGTTTACTTCATCTTCATCATGTATGGATGGATGCATTTTAGGCTTATCTTATAGCTACGAAACGTCTGCAGATCATTGGGACCTTGGCCGATATATATTCGGTGCCTTGGCGTAGACACTGTAAATGAACTATATTATATAACAATATTTTTAATTTAGGAATTTGTTATATTTCTTATAGTTTTTATTAAAATCTGTATCGTCAAAAACACTGATATTTTTTTAAATGTACATTTTTTATGGCAACTTACACGGTTGTCTACAACATCCGTGATGTCAACCCATAACACCGGGTGAGCTTGGTGCCATGTCAGTGCTTCCCTTCATTTCATGTCGGCTACACTGAACTGGACGGAAAATACGAAGTATTTACATAGCCGTTTCGACCGACGTTACGTTCAGTGCGGTGGTACCAACCCGGGCGGGATAAACCCTACCACCTATTAAGGTAAGAAGGGAAGGGACCCTCCAAGGGACCTACAGTTTAACCTGGAATCCGAACCACGGTCAGCCTCCAACGATCGAGCGGTCACCCATCCAAGTACTGACCGTGCCCAGGGTTGCTTAATAACAGTCGACCGACCGCACCACTGAGCTACCGAGGCTGACGTAAACTTTCTTACTTGCGCCTTTCTTGTCAGCGCGTCCACATCTAGTGCACCACGGTAGTTTAGTAGGATTTACACCGTGTGCAACGGCAACGGTGTCCGTATTGCCGCTATACATGTTAGTATATCTCTTTTATGTCCCCAGATAACTTGAGAGTAGTTGGAAGCTGTAGAGAATGGAACAAAAAGGCGAGCTCACGACCGGACGGGAAATGTATCAGAGCTACATACACACATGGAAGCATTAAAACATTCGCTTAGACAGGACTAGTAATGCAATAACACATGGCGGTAGGTACACAAATATTTGGCAAACATTACCGTATCGTCTCCCTTCAATCAATGGCTTGCTTAGAGCGAGATAAAACTAAAATGATTGCCACATCCACGAATACGAATAGCCACGTGTTGAGGGAGCCACCATTACAATAATCACGCGAACGTATTGTTTAGTAAAGTACTACCAAAGGTAAACGCTGACAAAAGGTATATTCTACTTTCGATTTGAAAGGTCGGCATCACGGTTGGAGCATGCAATGTACCTACTCGTAGTATCAGCCAACCGTGTCAGTTTTCAAAAAGACATTAAAGTAAGGCAGAGACAGCATCTTTTATTACAGTTAACAGCTGTATTACGTAGTTGTGGCAACGGCGAAAGTATTACGTACCTACTATAGCTTCGCAAATGGAGCCCTAAGGACAAAATAACGGGGAATAAAAATATTAGTACACTGCGGAAACATTTCATCAAAAGTTTAAATTGACTTTATGAACCCTTAAAATATGAAAAACCTCGTCAAGCTTTAATGCGTTCAGAGTTTCGTGCTGTTCGTGCTTCAATATGAGCACCCGCAGTAGCTAGGTATTGTTGTATCTTCGTTATTGATATTTCCAAAATATTTGATTCGAAATTATTTTCGGTAAATTGGTTGACGCGAGATGTAACCTGGATCCCATATAATATGTATGAAAATAACTGTTTAACCCTTTCAGACCGGCAGGGGGGTGCAGTGTTAGGACTGCAACTGAAACTTTATAATTTCGTTAGAATTTCGTTGACAAAAACTACTAAGGAAAGCACTGCACCCTTTTTTACTGCTGAAAACGGCAGTTTTCAGCATGGGGCATATTGTCCCATTAGTCAATTTCTGTGCTGGATTCCTAAGATTTTTTATAAGTGTATTGGAGGAGGATAGTAAAAGTGTGGAGAGATGTCAGCGTCCTCTGCCTCCACTATGTTGGCTGCGCAGCTTGCTTTTGTGTGGGCTACTGCCCGGTGGTTTCTGTGTTGATTATTTGTACAATGTACTGAGCGTATGGCATCTGATAATTGGTCGTTAAGCGCCATCTTACGGCTTTGTTGGTCTCTCTGGAGTGCGCATTGTTGTAAGCTGTGGTTATTGATTTTCATGCTGCGTCTAGAAGTCGCCGCTTATAAAAAAAAGTTTGTGACAGACGGACGGACACAGGAGTGATCTTATAAGAGTTCTATTTTTACTTTTACAGGTACGGAAGCCTAAAAATGAAACTGTTTAGTTTATCACCTAGTACGCACTTTTCATAGTAGAACGTTATTCTTTCAAACTTCTGATCGAACCACTACTTCACAGTTCCAACAGTTCCAAGACGTGTGCAAAGTTGTTCAACGACGTTCTTCGCCCTGCGAGCAAATTGTCGAGCCGTAAAAATAACAAGATGTTTCTTCGTTTGCTTCGCGACTTCCAGCAGACCACATCCTGACGTAAATCCGTTCGTAGCCTGCTTATTTACTGCGCACAGTTATTTGATTACGTCGGAAGAATCGCCTCGCCTCGCCTCACTGTGCCTCGCATCGCCTCACAGCAGACTACACTGCAAGAACACATTTTATTTGTTATCTAGCTGGAAACGCTCAGTCGTATTAAGAAACAGCACATTGGAAGGAATGAGATTACATGACTCATAAGTTTTATTTAAGGTTTGCCTACTTTATGTAGTGCCTGATGATTGGGCAACGTAGGGGATAGTTTGTAGATCGAACTCCCGGGGGCAAAACCGCTTAATGAAATTAATTTTTTAGATTAATTTTAGCACACTTTTGGGCAAAGACACCCGTGCCGGTTGTCCATAAAAAAATATGAGTTTAAATTTTCTAGTAATTATCTATATCTTTCTGTTATTTAATTTTAATGTTTTCTTAATGAAAGCCTCCGCTTGCACTACCCATATTTATTTCTCTGTATTTTATTCCTCATCGCATCACCCAAAGGTTGAATGGAAGAAATCACTTGTAGTGATAAGTCCGCCTTTGCGCACTCCTGTATTTCTTGTTTCTTGTCGTGTACTGCTACTTCAGTTTGTGTGCAATAAAGAGTTTCTATTCTATTCTATTCTAAAATGAACAGCTTAAGTAATGTATGTATATTTGCAGGATGGCTAACTGTAAAAGGTACTGCACTCTTTATTAAAGTGTCCATTGTCCATAATGCTAAAAACTTTCCTTATGGGCCATATCTGAAAGTTGACTATAAAGTAAAATAAAACATCTTCTAATCAATGTACCAACGCATCTCTTTCCTTACAGTTTCGTGCTACAAAGTAGCAACCATCTATCATTTTAGCGAAAGTTTTGAACTGCAACGGTGAACATTTCTTTGAAATTCCAAATACTTTGAACAGGAATTTCGCTAAGGATCTTCATTATTACTTCGAAAACGTTACAATTTCTGTTCGCTTTAATGGGCAGCTGTTTCAAAATTAAAGTAACCTCTTAATTAAGAGTTCAAAATGAGTGAGAGAACTAAAATAAAATCAAGCGGCCTCTGACCGAGCGGAAGCATTGAAGTGCAGATATAGTGATACATTTATCGCTAATGGAAATAACAGTAATCATTACCCCCGCGTGTGACCGAAAGTCCGTGGGCCTCGTTAGACACCTTAAGGGTGGCTCGCCGCAACATGTCGCGCTTTCTATAAAAACATGGCTTGAATAGAAAACAAATGCGACGCACTGCTTGACCATATAAAGCAAAGTAGTGAAATCTGATATGCGGCAAGTTCAACGTCTCTGAATAGGTTCTACTATTAAGGCGGAAATAAGACTCAAAAGGTTACCTTTAAACGAAATTATTGAGCTATTCGTAGAGATAAAAAATCTGTAAAAAATATATGTTATGTATTGATCTTTAGTTAATAAACATAGTAAAAAAAAAAAAAGTTAGATACATCTCCAAAAAATAACGAAAAGTACGAAAATTGCACTTTCAAGTTAAATTATATTTAGAAGCATAAATTGTTTCTATACAAGACCCTCATAGATATATAGATAATATTTTTCCCTACAATCGTAGCGAAAAAAATATTTTTTTCAATCTTTCCAACACGTGAAATTTAATATATAGTGTGATTTTCGCGCAAACATTCATCGTCGGCGCGACGTATCAGCCACCGCACGAGTAGAATGAATCTCGCACCTATTTACATCTGCATACGGTTCGTGTTTCAATCATCAGTGCTCGGGTAGCACGGTTTGAGTCTTATTTCCGCCTTAACACGAAAAGCTACTTTCAGTTGAATGATATACCTACTTACTTTCTCCAAATCAGTAAGTTATTAGGGGCCAGGCCGAAGGCCGAGCTGCGTTCAGGTAAAATATTTACTTTCTCGAAAACAGTAAGTTTATTAGAAGAAAAAAGGGGTTAGATAAACGTGTGCACATCTCCCGAAGTAAGTCAATTAGGGACAGGTGGAAGGTCTAAGAGAATGGGGTATGATACGGAACCCTCGGCCCGCCAGTTTAACTCGCACATTACCGTTTTTTTATGTAAATTGAAGTCCTGAGACGTGGCTATTGTCTAATATTGAATGATGTATCCACCTCCTACGTTCCTCATAACTACCTACTCAACCCGCGAATGCTTATCTGCATCCTACATACCTATCAAAATGTTGAAGTTCACCTTTTCAAATGCTGTAATGACAGGATTCTAAGTGACAATTCACCCTATTTCAAGGGTTAACAGATGGAAAGTCCTAGTATTTCCTTTTATACCTTTGCGCTTTGCTTACTTCGTAAGTTATCATCTCCGATGAATTTTAGAATGTTAAGATCACGGCTAATAGTACTTCAATAATAATAGTACTTCAGACTTTGAATGATGAGTCAGTGAGTCAGTGACATAATAGTATTTGCTATTTTGGATTCAAATACATATCTATGAAAGGACAAGACATAGAAGCATGCATATCGGGAATCAAATTTATAACTCTGAAAGCAACATTTCAGCAACCGTAATATAATTATATATTACAGTTAAAATATATCTATAAAACCGGCCAAGTGCGAGTCGAACTCGCGCACCGAGGGTTCCGTATCGTCATGTCATGGTCAGCGCCACTCACGCCATCTATGGCGTGTTTATGAAATGCTTCATATTAGTTAAAATTCATGATTAGTTAAAATGCTTCATCCTCTTTTCGGTAGATGGCGCGCATAAACTTATTAGTTTCTTCTATGGGGACCCCGTGATTTTTTTACTTTTTCTTATTTTTATTATGTGTTGTTATATCGGCAATATAATACATATTCTGTGAAAATTTCAACGGGCTACCTATTACGGTTCAAGGGATACAGCCCTCGGACAGACAGACAGGCAGACGGCGTAGCCTTAGTAATAGGGTCCCGTACCGGATACGGAACCCTAAGAACACTCTAACTGCGTAATGTTATGACAAAAAGCGCCACTTTAGAAATAGAAAGCCCATAAAGGAACTGCTTCGCTCGAGACGATTTCCTCTAACAAAAGGTAAAGTTTTAGTTTGCTGAACATAATATCGTTCTATCATAATAATAATTTCCTCGAATAAATTGGAGCAAAACCTGTTGGATCTCCGCCAAGAGGGGGCGGCGCTGTCGATCGGGAGATTTGCTCCGACCTTACAATAATTCATGCTGTCTGATTTCGCGAGAGTCGTTCCGCTGCTAGATCTAGGGACACACCATTCGAAAGAATAGAAGAGACATCAATTCGTCGAGCAGGTCAAAATATTTCATCCCAAGTACAGTGTTGGTTCCTTCAAGAGGAGCGTTCCTATACATATTATATAGGCACCTGTTAGGCCGGCATGGCATTCAAAACTCCCGGCCTTCAAACCGAATGTCTATGGGCAACTTAGCACCTATGTATAGGTGGAATGGAGCTACATGTCGCGGTTAGTATAAAAAAAAGGCATAAATGGTGTGCACATAGATGAAATTATAAATTTATTTTAGGCATATTATTTTTTGCCACACTTATAGCCTATGGTTAGGCCGAATGCTCTCGCGCAATCGATGGCTGTATGGTCTTGTGTAATGTACTTTAACCTAGTCCTATCCTTGTTCTCCCCCATACACCTGTCTCTCTCTCTCTCTCACCTGATGGAGCGAAGACTGACAGCAAGTGCTGTCGAAAATGAACTGAAAAGGCTTTGAGTGTGCAAATTCGCCTTGCTACGAGCGGACCGTTACTGTCGTCGTAGCCCTTCCCGCCAAAATCATACCACGCTACCGCCGGGTCGTTCGTTACCCAGATTTTGAGTACTTCGCCAAGTACTGTGTATGCTCGGAGATATAAACCCCAAAGGAACTGCTTCGCTATCTTCATCACCGCGGCTGCAGCGTTCAATAACCTGCGGGAGAGGAAGGAACAGCGTGGTGGCCACCAGCGCAATCCAGGAAGTCTCCATCAAGGTGAGTTTTCCCACCTTCCTTATTCTTTTACCCCTAGGACATTGTGCATTGCATAAGACCATCCATACACTTTTGTGCGAACCGATATAGGTCTTTTTCTACTATATAAATTTTCCAAAATCCAGCGACCTACCGCGCCGCCAGCCTACCTACGTGTCTTTTATAACACGCGTGTAAACAGCCGTTTGATATAATTTGTGTACATTTCTAGTTTAAATTTGGAATACAGAAAATTGCATGCAATGTTTTTCAATATCAGTTCTCTTCTTTTGAATTTGTTGACTGGGCTGCTTCTGCTGGCTTTAAAATATCCATAGTGATTTTTACAATCTTGTCAAGATCACTCACCGGCTTCGTTCTTCGTATTGCAAGCGGCGCAATCGCGCATGTGACAGGGTTCTAGAGGCGTGTCTCCATTTTCAGATGCGACTGTACTCCACTAGCACTTTATATTCTGGCGGCTTGAAGCGCTCGCTGCTAGTGCGGAGAGAAATTGTGCAGCGACGAGTTACGGAGTGCACATAGAGAATAATGGTAGCTCACATATTTACCCCAAATGTGGACTTCTATGTTATCTTACAATTCGAGATGCTGAGGGCCGAACCACTATCCCGGCGATCGGAAAAAAATATTAACTGTATTCTTCACATAAACGTAGGTAGCTAGGCGTATTATTGGGCCCTAAAACTATTATTATATATCGTTATAAATATTTATTGCCAACAGGTGAAACCTTGGCTTGGAAGAATATAATCCTATTTTTAGGGTTCCGTATCCGTCGTACGAGACCCTATTACCAAGCCTACGCCATCTGTCTGTCTGTTTGTCTGTCCGAGGGCTGAATCTCTTGAACCGTAATAGGTAGCCCGTTGAAATTTGTACAGAATAGGTATGCGTTATTTTTGCCGATATAACAACAAATGATAAAAATAAGAAGAAGAAAAAAAAATCACGGGGTCCTCATAAAAGAAACTAAAAAGTGTATGCGCGCTATCTACCCAAAACAGTATGAAGCAGCGCTGACATGACGATGACATGGCGATACGGAACCCTGGGTGCGCGAGTTCGACTCGCACTTGGCCGTTTTCTTTTAATTAAGTTTTTCACATGAAGAGCCAAGGGGATAAAGGAGCTCAGTCACATTTTTATTGCTATTTTGTTCCTTTTCCAAATAAACAAAATAAAAGCAAACCGAAGTTAGTCACGTGATAACATTATTAGGTAGTTGAACAAAGTATCGCCACGCGCACTCCCCGCCAACGCAAGAAGAGGGACAGATGTACCGCCCTCAGCTAATATAACTTAAAAATTACATAAAAATTTGTATTTTGGGGCTTATATTTTCCCGACCCCTAAAACCAATCCGATTGTTACAATTCTTTTTTTTATGATAAGGACAGATAAATCTACATAATAACCTATTATGTATTTCGAAAAACCAATTTTTGACTCAGGCCTCGTATATTTAATCTAAACAAAAATCACAGTTACGTAGATTAGACTGTCCTTATTACAAGAAAAAAATAATGATAAAAATCGGCCAAGGTCATATTTCTCTATGGTCAAGGTTTAGGGGTTAATGAAACATTAACCCCGTAAAATGATTTTGTATTGAGAAAACAAAGAGTTTGTATTACGTCGCTCTGCGCTCCGTAGGCAATACAAACTCTTTGGGAGAAAAATAATCACGTGACTAACCTCTGTCTGCTGCTTCCAATTTTTTCTTTTCGGCATTTAACTGATCAGTTGATGAAGACCTTTTGCAAAATGTTATGTTCAAGAATGTTCAGAACAGGCACAAAATGAATATCATAAGGTTTTCCATCCTCGTACAAATTTTCTCAACTTTCTATCAGCGCTGATCATACAATATGCCAAGTTTCGAAATAGGAGAATTTGTTTTGAGTATTTCGCTTGGAGGCGAGTTTTCCTGCTTTGAAATCATACAAAGTTCTGAGAACTAGCTACACGTCGGAGTATTGTGATCGAATATGCTCGCGAATCGTGTGTAGAGTCGTTGTAGGGTACAAAAGTCGAATTCAGTAGCAGGAAAGTTGAGAAATAAAACTCGGGTGAATTAAAAAATACCGGCAGCAGCGAAGGCCTCCTTTAGATAAAAAGTTAAACTACAAATTTAAAAACCCCCGACCCTTAAAAAGTCAAACATAATTTCCGTGGACCGCTAAGTAAATTCCCGCGCAGCTCTTAGTTTTTATATTTTATTTACTTAGCGGTCCCCCGACTCCTTTAAGTAGTAAACGGAAATTATTTTGGACTTTTAAGGGTTGGGGGTTTGAATTGGTAGTTTAACTTTTATTTCAAGTTTTTTTTTAAAACCGAATTCAATTCGGTCCACTTTTAAAGATAATTAATTTTTGATTACTTAATTACTTCATTATTTTATTACAAACCTAGCTAACAACCATCCCGATTAAACCAGCTTTCCAATAAAAAAAACCGCATCAAAATCGGTCCATCCGTTTGGGAGCTACGATGCCACAGCAGACACACCCTTACACACATACACACACACACACGTTAAACTTATAACACCCTACTTTTTCGTCGGGGGTTAGAAATAAAGATAGCTAAATTAGAGAAAAAATGTTTTTTGCCATTTCGTGCCATTTCCATATATTTCTCAAAAGGTCTAACATGTGTGGAGATTTATTAACGAATTAACTTAGTTATATAGGTATATATAACCATATGTACATTTATATTCGTATGTATAACCATACCGTATCGACATTTATATTTAAGAAAAAAGCGCTATTTCTAGATTGTTTGATCATTGCCTTTCAGACACTTTTCTCGATGTAAATGTCGCTACAGAACCGCAAAGTAATTAATTTTATTCGATTCTGCTGGTAGTCAATAGACCTACAGCTTCCGATCTGCTTTGAAAATGTGCAAGTTCGTTATATACAAAGCACAGAATAGTGAAATGTAAGCCGGCCCGCGAGACGCACATTCGCGAAATACTTAATGAGAATTTCTATTGGCTTCACTTCATACGCTGTATTTATTACAAAAAGTTAATTACGAGTACATTGAGGTTCGTTGTTATAAATAGGTTCGTTGTTATAAGAAATATTAGAACACAATTTCGGATTGCTAGGTTTCCTCTTCATATCTTACGCCACCAAGATTTCTGGAACGTCATTTTTGCACGGTTCTGAACCCCTATCTCCCTCGGGACCTCAGAGCAACGATTGGCGGCCGTCTCGACGCGATTTCTTGCTCTGTGGACGGGACATTTTTGTTACAAAATAATTTGCATATGCATATAATATTCGATAGATAGATAGAAAATACTTTATTGCTCCAGAAAACATTTTACACAAACAGACAATAAGTAATGTACATGAGGGGCAAAGGCGGACTTATCCCTTAACAGGGATTTCTCCCAGTCAACCTTTGGATGTTTGAGAGTCGTATGTTGTGAGATATAAGTAGGTAGTAGCAAAAGACTTAAGTGTGGGAATGTATAATATAATATAAGGAAAATAACTATGATAAACTATAATATACACTACATACATACTTGTCCATTCAGAATTAAAGGATTAGCTTTTGTCTTCACATTGACGGAGATAGTACAACTTTAATTGTTTTTTTGAATAACGGAAGCGACTTGCAGTGCCGTATACAGTGAGGTAGTAGATTCCACAGCCGAGCTGCGTGCACAGAAAATGGGTTAATATTCTTTGCACACTTCACTACACAGAGAATATTCTTTATTAAACAACAACAATAATTATAACAAATTAGGTACAATAGGCGAGCTTAATGCCGTGAGGAAATTCCCTTGTTTGAAAGTTGAAAGTGCATGTTTCGATCAACTATTATAAACAAACGGTTTTACAAAAAATATTAGTTGCGTTTCTAGGGGCATAGTGGCTACAGAACAGCGGGCTTCAGTCAGTGCTCAGTGCAAACAGTAGGGCACTCAGCCCCACTGGAAACATCGCCGCATAATATGTTTATCATTCCCGCATTAACATAACAAAATAGATCAATTTATCAAAGTCCGTCGCTTTCTCTTATTTCACGGCGGATGGAGGAAAGAAGGGGGCGCGCGCTGTGAAATCCCACTTAGGCTGAAGAGCTGAAATTTAAATTTTGTTAAATGTATTTTACTTTCTTCGCTTATAGGTAAATGTCGATTTAGAATGCTCAACCGTGGCGGCTTTTGTCTCGTCTTTATCATAGCATCTCAGCATAAAGCATGCTGAGTTATTATTATAAAAACAGGAGAAAAGCCGGAAGAAGGAAGGTGTGGAACTCAGCTTGCGATGGCTTCACCGAACATATCCGGGCCCATCGGCAGTAGAGAAGGGTGTTAATCGAGGTCGGGACTAGCGAGTGGCCACTCTAAATTTCCCGCGCATGCTTCACGTTTCGGCTCGCGTCAAGCCCTCGTCAGCTAGTCTGCGTTAACTAGGACGCGGGGAAACCACCAGTCCCGCTCTCGACCTCCCTCTCTCTACCTATCCATATTCTGTAGGATGCTTCCAGTGACGTTTTCGAAGCTCTCTCCATATATGAGCTTAGCGTCGATCTTGGCAGCCCTAGATTCTTGAAGAGACTGTAGAGCGACTTCGCTGGTAGTCCTCTTGCTCCGACTTCCACAGCGAAGAGATCAGTCTTGAATCCGTTTCTCACAATCCGGTCTACTAAGTTGCAGTACTTGTTAAGTTTGATGTTGTGGTCCTTCGGTATGTTACTTTCCCATGGAACTGTAAGTTCAACAAGTACTACATGCTTTGTCGCTTTTGAGAATATGAGTATATCCGGTCTTAATCCGTGGTACAGATTTCCGAAGGCATTTGGTAATGCTTCTCATGTGTGTCCATCAACAATTCCCAATCCTTTGCTGCTCCCAAAATTGAAGTAGGTTTATTCCTATCTTTGGGCAGCTTATTGGCTCCAGGTTTCACAAAGTTGACCTTCTGGAAGCCGCTACTGGTTTGCCCTTTCCTGGTCCGTGCAATTGACAGGTTGATGGCCTCTCTGATGATTTGGAGGACTTTATCATGACGGTAGGAATACTGGCCTCGCTCAAGTAGTATTTTGCATCCGCATAACAAATGTTTGGCCGTGCCTACGAACTCCTTACATGACGGGCATAGTCTATTTATAGATTTCCCCCATATAACTAGGTTACTCGGGTCGGGGAGAGTAAGCTGGAATGCATTTAAGTAGAACTTAAGCAGCTCAGGGGACCAGTTGTATATTATGGATTTCCACTTCAATGCAGGAGGGATGCAGAAGTCGCCCACTGTTAGCCAATCATTCTGCATTTCTAGGTTTAAGGCGTGAAGTTTGAAACCTTGTTCCATGTCCTCCTGCGCAAAACCTTTCAGTATTTCTTTATCAGACTTTGCTGTTTCTATGCCCAGTCCAGATCTATTGGTGCGTGTACCAACTTGGAATGATTTGTAGAAGTCGAGTCTCGATTCCAGTTCATCTGATAGCGATGTGTTGGGTAAGGCTTGAATAGCGCTATCATTGGAGTCTTTGAGTAAACATCGTTTGGCTATTCTCGCCTTTTGATAAAATATCGACGGTTTCTTAATGTTCAGTCCAAAGTTATTGTGAGATCTGTACAGCGTTGACGAGTCAGCCGGGTGAGCCAGTCCAAACCATAGTACTGCTATGATTTTTGCTGTAAAAGCTTTAGAAACTAAAGCTTTTAAAGCAAAGTTCATATCAACATCACACCCTTTCCGTGTATTTTCCTGCAAACTATAAAATGCAGCGTGTGCCGTAGGGTAAGCCGCTTTAACACTTAAAATTCTTATAATTATTTCGAGTTATATTATAATTCAATTTCTGAATTCGCGAAAAGGACAAGGGCTTATTGCTTATGTCATTAATTCCATTTTCGGATCTTCAATTCAAACCTATACATAAAAAAAAACATGAAGAGGTAATTCCATAAAGTGTTGTCTGCTAATAACTTCCGAACTCCTAAAATTATGACCTACTATAAATTGAGCGTGTATGGCATTGGGCAAGCTTACGGATGTCTACCATATTGTCGACTCATAAACTGACTTAGTCCCAGCGGGTCAGGATTAGCTAGTACAGCCATTGGGACTTCGCAGAGGGCAATCAAATTTTGTAGTAGGTTAGGTACCCGTTCTGTCATATTTTGCTGTGTCATTACATCTTTCGAATTTCGAAGCACTTATTATTGTAAGCTGGATGGGTCATCATAATTTGAATATCGGGATTTTCAGCTAGTCCCAGCGAGGAAGACGACAGGATGCGGCGGGGATCATCGCAGGGGTGCGGCGCGGAGGGGGCGGGGGCTGCGAGGGGAAGTGCTATTGTGCGAAGCGCGCA
This sequence comes from Nematopogon swammerdamellus, assembly GCA_946902875.1. Taxonomy (NCBI): domain Eukaryota; kingdom Metazoa; phylum Arthropoda; class Insecta; order Lepidoptera; family Adelidae; genus Nematopogon; species Nematopogon swammerdamellus. Next base: position 8,657,989 of record OX336333.1, read on the forward strand.
TCAATCATATTTATGAGAAGCACCTCGGGCCGGAGTCTCGTCATCGCGCTACCTACGTGAAATAATCGAGAAGCCCGAAATTAGCTTCATAAAACGATTCATCGTGGTTACCTTGGAAATGTAGACGGATGAGATTTTAGCATGAATTTATGGAGGAGGCCGGACGCCGGAAACATTTGCTCTGAATATTTTATAAAAAATATCGGAGAACTTTGGGAAAGCATTTGGAACGCGGCGCCCCCACCGCCGCCGCCGCCGTCTTTCCAAAATATTCCTTTGTGTGAAATGTGAAAGAACAAAACTTTTAAAGAGAGACAATGTCCTTGCTTCGTAATAATTTCGTTTATTGAGTATGCTAATTGATGTGGTTGTAGGAGTGGATCGATGAGAAGAGCGGAAGACCGTGTGTGGTGGCGTGCCTTGGGAAAGGCCTATATCCAGCAGTGGATCGATACAGGCTGGTGATGATGATGAGTATTCTAATGATATTTCCAAACCTGCGGAATTAGTTATTAAAGGTTTCTAGAAAACACTAAACTTATTTATAAATTTTTGCCAAAATATTTTTATCAAAACGCCTGTTCGCGATATACTCCGAAAAGCGTAAAAAAGTTTGTTTGATATTTTTAATTGGCTGCAGCTAGTGCAACATCATCATAACATACTGCAAGGATTTGCGGTTGTTCAAAACATACTGCTAGACTGTAAACTTTGAACTACCTCGGCAGGCTTGTCTTCATATCAACTTGCAATTTATTCATTAACGCGCCTTAGAATAGTTTCGTCTTGGCGCGAGCTTTGGCCAAATTCGCGCAATACAGTACGGCGTAGTGATGCTCCTATGTGAGAATTATAAATAAATATTAAACTATTATTCTTTTTAGTTAAAAAATATTTTTTATTAAGCATTTATTAAACAACCAAAAAATTAAGATACAATAAAAATTAAACTAATTATCTAAGCTAAACTAATATAAAATATAACTAAGTTGAAAACTAAAATTAACCTAAAATTAAAACTAACCTAAAAAATAAAAAATATTTTTGTTATTAGTTTTATTATACTCTGTTTTTTTACCCTTTATGTATTTCGTAATATAATTGTAATTATGTTTTAATAAAGACCTTCAATTTCCTTGTTAAAATCCGACTTCAAAGTATCTCCTTTCCAATATAAAAAGAATAATCGAAATCGGTTGGCGTGGTATATAATTCTTCGCCCATTTGTCATGCACATGCTTGTGCAAATTTAAGAGTTTTATGATTATCTCATGAACTCTATCAGCGGAACTTGACCAACATTTATATGGGACCCCCTTTCTAGTAAATAATAATCATTAAAATCGGTCCACGTGGTAAAGAATTATCGCTGAACATAAATAAAAAAAAGATTCTGACGAATTGAGAACCTCCTCCTATATGAATTATATTTAAATTATCTGAAATATCATGCATATTTATAGCATTATTGATGTTAGACCGCATACCAATCTTCCCTGGTCATTAAGTATTAACAAACGAAGTTAGAATCGTTTAAATAACTTGACGATATCTTCTCTACATAGGTCACATATCCTATAGTAAAATATCAAAATCGAAGACCGCTAGATATTAGGGTTTGTTTCGCAAAATACCGCGTTGTCTAAGTCTGATTGTTTAAATTAGCCAATTATAATATCATACTGATGCCTAAACTAGGCAATACTTTTATTTAAAACTTTTCCAACGGATATCTCTGCACAGAATTTATAATGTAGGCGCTTGGTAGCAGTACAAATTAACCCTGCAGACGGTCAGCTCAGCACGTTTATTCGTGTGGCACAAGGAGTGCGTTCCAGCGACCACCTAACCAAATAATGCATAAGTATGGAGATCCGTTTCTCTCATGCAATATTATTATAGTTGAAGGTAAGTATATAGCGGCGGGAGGCCGAGTGGTTTGGGCATCGGGTTCTCATACGAGAGGTCCGAGGTTCGAATCCGGTCGGCGTATACCAATGAGTTTTTACCGACGAAAAAATTTACGTGCATACTTACGCCTGCTGCTTCACCGTTCGGAAGCGGTGTAAAACTGTATGTCCCTTCCCTTGACCCTTAATAGGTGGTAGGCTCAAATTGTAGCCGATATTGGCTGATCGGAGCATGTGCTTTGGCCCCTCCGACTCAGCCACCCATACCGGATTACATATAAAAAAAAAGTTTTCGATGCAACGTACTCCAATTGCTAAAACAAGTCGCCAGAACGCTACAAAGGGTATGGATAACGGACATCACTAGGCGCTCCTCGACGTCTTATGTGGGACAAGGGGCGCGGAAGGCGAGTGCGTGGGCGGCGACGACGGCGCGGGGGTGTCATCTAAATTAAACGTCAATCAATGAGACACCTACGCCCTGTTACCAAATGGTTCGTCAGAAATCATCTACGGAGTTATTTTCCATTTGGTTGTTTATTGTATATTGTTATTATTTATTGCACTCAAATAAAAATATGGGCAAAAGGTAACACTTAATGCCTCTAAGCATTTTCTAACACAATACCATTAGGGTTTGATAACTGCGGCCGACCATGATCTCCGACTTGGCGTACGTCAAGTCGGAGATCATGCATTTGCCAGGAGTGAGGTAGCAACAGCTCAGGCGCGCCGGCGGTGGACACTGCGCTGCGAGTGTATGACGCTGCAGCTGGGCGAAGTTCTGTTGGTCTCTGCGTGGTCGCCGCGTTGCTCGCTGGACAAAGCGATCGAGTGCATCGGCCAATCGGAAGTCTAGTGGAGGACGCGAGAACCGTGCACCGCTGCCGCCCCTCGAAGACTTCGATTTTGATTTCACGAAAGCGCCCAACATTCAACGCACGCAGTTTTTGCTGACGCCCGGGCGCAACCAATTCTTGCAACCGAAGTCCCGACGACGCGAGATTTGGCTGACATTGATGGCATTAATTTTCTCCAACATTGACGTGGAAGGTGGTGTTATGGAGACAGCTTTTAGCCACCACAGACGACTGGCTTAGATATAGGTTCAAATAAAAGCAATCATATCGCTCTATTAACGGGTGACTTAGCATGCTCATAATATGCTAAGTCACCCGTTGATGAAATATCTCGACCGTTCAGGAACCTCGGTGAGCGTGTCCGATTTGAACTTCACCACTTTTATATCAAGCATTAAACAATCTTTTTATTTCTGTTATCTTGCAGTTAGACTCTTAACAATTTATAATTTTGTAATAAGCATAGTTGGTTTAGTTTGGCTAAATTTAAAATAAGAAGAAGAAGAATTTCCTCTCTAATTTTCTCATTGTATAGACCAGTTGCAACTACAGATTAATTCGCGGCCCTACCCACCCCAAGCCTCGAGCAATGCGATCCCGTAATTTATTTGCAAACGCTTTAAAACCGCCGCTTCTTTCGTCCTCCAAATCCCTTAAATAGACTCTCCGTCTACTGTCTAGCCTCCACTAAGCTCAGGGCGTTGCCGCAATCTCGACATCCAGCGCGGGGCGCGGGCCCACTGCACGGATTAAATGCCTTTATAATGTTCTTAAGCGCTTGTATAGATTTGCCGAGGGTGGCCTCGGAGGCCGGGACCAGAGGAAGATAAGACGAGGCTTACCTACTACTCGGTTCAACTTTGGCTGGAAAATGAAAAAGGATTTTGCGGAGTCCGTACGACGCCGCCGGCCGGCCGACGCGGGGGTACGGGGTGTGGGACGCGGGGGTACGGGGCGTGGTGCGCGGGGTAACGGGTGCGGGGCGCGCGGTACGGGGCGCGGAGCGGGGTGGCGCCCCGGTAAGACAGCGACGAAACTGTCTCACTTGATCCCAAAACTGACCTATACTAGAGTATAAATACTGTCACAAGCTTTCGTCTTGTAGAATTGTGATTGTCTAAAAGCAGACTTCACCACCTTTAGCTAAAATGATATGCCTGTTAAACCTTGTCCAGTTGACATGAGAAATGTTACTTTAATCCAAAGATAACTGTTAGACAATCATTAATTGGAGGTGGTGGAATCGGCCCTCATATTGTATTTTGCGAGACCGGTGATAATTGGTATTGTGTTATGCATGAATTTTATATTTAGCATACGAATGATATGTTCAATATTCTATAATCGTTATTATAGAATATATCGTAGATATATTCTATAAGGGTTAATATTGCTAATTTACCACTTTCGTCACATTGTTCACTTCACTTCCATGAAGTGTTCATTATGGCTAGAAGCCAGGTAGTATACATGTACGACTGTATGACAACGTTCTACATAAGTGTCTGCTCTCTTCGAGCTGACTGTACAAATAAATTTACGTGCATATAAATGTAGATACGAGTAAACAGTTATATTAATATTATTACATTCCGTCTCCACAATTCAGATGTCAGTGAATTGCTTTCATAACCGTATATTATCATTACTAGTATATTTGCGGAAATCGCGGTCTTCGTAAACATAAATATTTTTCTCGAAATCTCCTAAAATAATGTGGGAACGCGTCGTAAGGTGGGGTCGAAAAAGGCAAATAAACAAACCTGTAAATTCCCGCCTAAGAATTACAAGCGTTTCCGGCGTGCGGGGGCGGGGCGCGCTCGCTCTGCGGCGCGGCCGCCGCGCCGGAAGCACCACTCGATAAAGCCTTATCTTGTTCGTCTCCTTGACTTTCAGAAAAAATAATACAGGAAAAATGTCTCCGAAGTTTCCGGCCCTGCTGTTGACAAGTTTTGAGGCCAAGAATAATTTTGCAAATTGAAAACAAACAGCCTGTCGAGAATACATTATTATAAACCTTCTAGTTATCAGGCGCTTATTTAAAACAAACTCTTAGTTATGCATAGAGAGGAATATTTCAATCGTTATTTACTAAATCAGATAAAACTGAGCTGGAAATTTACGCAATCCATTAACGAGAAAAGAATTGACTTTTATCACAACAATAGGAAATGTGGATAAGAAGCTTGCATCAAAAAGCTTTCTGTTCCTTTCGTAAATAACTTATTCGTTTTCCACTTGTGTATTCCAAACACAATTACGCGAGAAAGTATTCAATAAAGTATTTCCATCAAAACTTTGTTTCTCCCAGAAAATTCATAATTCTTTTAGGGTCCCTCTTGCCGAGACAAAAAGAGTTTATTTTATGCGTAATTTTGTTAAAAAGAACGGAGAATAATTTAGAAGTACTTCAGATATCGGCTTCCACACTAATTTGGGTCAATTAATAAGGTCGGATAAATTTAATTTTGTTTTATTGTTGCACGGCTGAACAATCTCCGGACTCCTCAGTCCGGAGATTGTTCAGTGGGTTTGGTAATTCTCTAACTACTGAGAAGCAAGCAAGCCAGCAAGTCACGAGCCACGAGCCATGCTTGCTAGAGGATATTTTATCTCGAGAAACCAAGTTAGGGCATTGTTAACGGCCATGTAGACGCTCGATGCTCCTCTGTGAACGTTTAGCAAGACTTTCAGGACGAAACTTATCTTTAGACTGCGCACACGGATACGTCTGGAAGCAATTGTCTAAATGTATTGTATGATTTACGATTATGTATGCGATGTAGATGAATACACAATAAATCAGGGAGCAAAGGGGACGCGGGCGGTGCGGAGAAGGAGACGGAGGCGGCGGCGCGGGGGGCGGCCGGGGGCGGACTCGGGGGTGGACACATCTTCATAAATCTGAAACCGGCGAGGACTGCCGTCGCTACCGCCGCCGTAGTATCCTCTCACGACGTCGTCGACGTAAGCCAGAATAGTATGGATGTAAATTTAGATTTTTCGCGGAGAGAAACCGGTAGGCTAGATAAGTGGCCAGACACGTGCTGTATACAAAGGGACTCCCTTTGTATAAGGCGGGAGATATAATTTTAGCTCGCTCTTTTTGACAGAATTCTATAGGCGTACTCCTGAGTAAGTAAACCATCATTTTACCTTTATACGCACGTTACTTACTATATACACTCGTATATGCATACACATTATTCTGAAGTCTATCCCGAGAAATAGAATCCTATAAGTTACAGTGGTTACTGTTCGAAGTGACAACATTTTATGATGATACGGCGTTATTCACGGCCACATAAATTTGTAATTCTGGATATGTATGCTCAACTCTCGAAAAATTCCGTGAAGGGTCAGGTTCTTTCTTAACCGTCGCGCAGCGGAATCCTCATGGAGATGGGCCATACGTTTGGACCGAAAGATCTAACGTTCACCGTTCACGTAATTCCTGAATCCCTATGTCCGCCCCTGATTCACCGTGCCTGTACTACGTCCGCGCAGCTCACGGGAGCGCCATGCGTCTTCTCTCCGCTCTCCCGAGAGCCGTATGGTAATCCACTCAGCCCGCGCTACTCGATAAGAAGCACCCGAATTTTGTCTGCGGACGTCTCGCCCTCGCTTCCATTTGGTTGGGTAAAAGATTACGGCGGAAGGACGGCCGCCTTCGCACGCTGTATCACCGGAGTCGATTGAGTCGAATGTTCGAATTTTAAAAATTCGCAAATTGCACGTGTCATTGTTGTACGAGTATGTCAGGTCTTCAATCAATATCTCGACGTATCTACAAAAGGCAGCCAAATTGCTGGCATGCCATTTTCGCTGGTGTTATACGCGAGTAGAAGTGATTTTGCTGTGTCGACGTGCCATTGCAATGGCATAAACGGACTATCCTTTGGTACAACTCCCTCACGCTCGCTCTGGTTGTAATCAAAATAAGATATTGATAGACGATTCTTTTCTACCTATTTATAATAGGTTTCTTCTCAAATATAGGTACTATCGCGGAGAGTAATGACTCCGTGACAACAATTACTATTTTTTGTTATTATTAATACTTTTTAAGCCTTTACACATATCTATTTGTAATCTCGAACATTCAAAGCAAATTCGAATTCGTTCGAATTTCAAATTTCCAAGATGGCTTAAGTCGGTAACCCGATTTTCGATAAAACCGCGGCGAGGGACTGCGGTGGTGAATGTTGAACGATTGTAAATTCTGCTGTTCGTGTAGCGGTTCTAGTAGGAAAATGTGTAGAATGAGATCGTTTTATACGTTTACTTCTATTGCCAAGAATAATTTCATTGAAAAAGATGAACAAAACTATGCCACCATTGGAGTCATTTTATGCAAGTTGTACCTATGTATTGTTTGTACTATAAGTACTTAAGCAATATTTTTTTTGGCGACTAACATTTTTGTACATTTTTTTATTTACTAATCTAAAATTTAGCAATTATTATATTTGAATGTGAATTTATTTCTTTTCATTAAAAATAAATATTTTAACGAGGTTACGAATGTAATAGCTAGATAAATATAAAAAAAAAATTAACTCGGTAGAAGAACCCGGTGGAAAAGATTTGTGACAACTGCCAATTTATCCTTGCGTGTTCTATTCCTAACTAACTACACCAAATTAACATAGTGACAGACATCTCGCTCGCGGCTCAGCAGAGCGCAGTACATTTAGCCAATTATTGAAGCAATCCAGCGGCTAATTACATCGACCAAACGCTCTCACCATTAAATTTGACTTACACACACTTGGCCTGTCAAAGTTCTGAAACACATTAGAGGCATACATTGATGAAAATATTTCTATATATAGAAGAGGTATCAATCAGGCGAGTACATACGTGCAAGTACGAAGACAATGCTACAAATACAGATACGTTCAAATATAGATCTTTGTCATAACTACTTGAAAATATTGAACAACAACAAGAAAATTGCAAAAATGTTATTGCCTACTTGTTTACTCAGGTCAGTATCTGAGGTATAAGGGTAGGACTAAAGTATAAGGACCAGGAATTGTGTAAATCGGACTTAATTCTCTTCACATATCGCCCTTTTAAGGGATTGCCAGCCGTCACGCCTGCATCTACTCAAAATAAGAAGTCTCAAAAAAAGAAGCCTGTTCTTGACTATTCGGATGAGATTGCTGTTTCAAAAGCATCATACATAAAGAGATGAAGAAGATTTAAATAGAGTCGTCTCATCCCCATAGGAGCTTAATTTTTTAATAGTGTACCTAGTTAAGCATCGTACAAAGTGTCTGTTATAAACTTATAAGGGTGGACGGACCAATAGTCTCTTGACATTTTAAATTGCTATAAAAAATAAAGCAGCTGTTTATTTCAAGAAACGTTTATTGCATATAAAAGTACATAAAATATGTGGTTATTTTTTAAATATTACATCATGTATGTAAGTGTGAACCTTGATTATTTTTACACTCCTGTAACATTTTCCATAACCGCCTGAAAAGTGTTCGTTGAAATGTTTTGTATTTCATTGAAAATGTTTTCCTTCAATTCTTGAATAGACTGTGGGTTGTTTATGTATGCTTTGCTTTAAAGGCAAAAGTTCATTGGGGACAAATCTGGGCTGCGAAGTGGCCACTTAATGTCACCTCTTTTGGATATCACTTTATGGCCAAAATTTTCACGAACTGCCGCTAAAGAGTCGTTGGAGGTGTGACATGTTGTCCTTATACAGCATACAAACTACATAATATTCTAAACTAGTTTGGAGAAAATAGTATTCTTATGAGCAAAGGTTCGCGGTGCACGGGATGGACCCGCGGAGTAAGCAGAGGCGCCGCGCCAACACGGGGTATGTACTGGTGCGGGGAACGAAGCACTCGCCCTACAGGCAAGAACAAAATTGCTACGGAACCCTCCGTCTGCGTGTTTTTTTTTTTTTTTTTTATGGAACCTGACACGGTTGGCTACATCACCTACAACATCCGTGATGTCAGCCCATAACACAGGGTGAATTAGGTGCCATGTCAGTGCTTCCCTTCATTTCATGTCGGCTACACTAAACTGGACGGAAAACACGAACTATTTACATAGCCGTTTCGACCGACGTTTCGTTCAGTGCGGTGGTACCAACCCGGCCGGGATAAACTCTACCACCTAGTAAGGTAAGAAGGGAAGGGACCTACAGTTTAACGTGGAATCCGAACCACGGTCAGCCTCCAACGGTCGAGCGGTCACCCATCCAATCACTGACCGCGCTCAGCGTTGCTTAATAACAGTTGACTAACCAACCGCGCCACTGAGCTACCGAGGCTGACGAATTTTCTTATCCCTTAGTCGACTTTTACGACATGCGACGGGGAAAGATGCAGTGGGGCTATTCTTTTTAAGTACCGACCCCACACGGTACGACAAGGTTTGGACAAGGTTTTTTTTTTTTTTTTATGGAAACTGACACGGTTGGCTACATCACCTACAACGTCCGTGATGTCAGCCCATAACACCGGGTAAACTAGGTGCCATGTCAGTGCTTCCCCCTTTGATCGTGCCGGCTACACTGAACTGGTCGGAAAACACAAACTATTTACATAGCCTTTTAGACCGACGTTTCATTCAGTGCGGTGGTACTAACCCGGGCGGGTTAAACCCTACCACCAAGTAAGATTAGGAGGGAAGGGACCTACAGTTTTACGAGGAATCCGAACCTCGGTCAGCCTCCAACGGTCAGCGGTCACCCATCCAAGTACTGACCGCACCCAGCGTTGCTTAACATTCAATAGCGACAGTTGACTGTCTGCACCACTGAGCTATCGAGGCTGAAAACGTTCACACTTAAAGACGTTTTTCTTTTGACATTATGTACATACGCCAAAGCGCCTCGACAGTGCGTGGGCATCACCATAACATATTTATTTTTTATTTTTTTTTAAGAAAGATCGACCGTCTGGGCACGAAAAAAGTCAAAGTTCATGATGGCGTTTCTGGGTATTTAATTCCACGCACAAAATGTAATTAAGCGCACAAGTCACGTGTGCTGTGATTAGCGTGGCGCATGCGTCCGCCCGCCCGCCAGACGGACCGGGCGAGCGGACGCATCCAGCCCCGCGCTTGCTTAGTTCAGTCTATTCGAGTTCATTTTTGCAAATTTATGAAGGCGGAATTTACTGCAGAACGCAATTTTACCATTCTAAGGTTGGTACAAAATAACACTTCGGAGCTGCAGTTAGTTTATTAGTTGTCTCTCGGTGTGTCGAGAGTGTTAGGGTTATTATATAAGTATACATACATACATATCAAACACGCTAAATCCCGACAATCGGGGTAAGCATAGTAATCGGTGTTGTGCTGCAAGAACCGTGTGGGGCCGGTACTTAAAAAGAATAACCTCACTGCATCTCTCCCCGTGCATGTCGTAAAAGGCGACTAAGGGATAAGGACAAGATGCCGTTCTAAAGGGCGACAGGCTCGCCACCTCTCACCTTGGCATGGTACTTCCACCGAGTCATGCAGCAGGTGGGTCTTCGTGCCTTACTTGCTGCTTGATCGATTGAATCTTGTTCGAATAATTTGCGAAACGTGGTGGTCGGTGTTTTGTTGTAATTTATATAAGTATCTACTCGTAATTATTCGAAAATCTGAACACATTTGTTTTATAGCACTTGAACTAGGTACACTGTCAGTGCTCGAGGTTGAAGCCTCCAGCACAGCCAATTTCGCTACAAGGAGGTGCACAGTTCGGCGTGTAGGCGGACTAAAATTGTTAGATAAGGTCCTTGGTTTCTATTATCTAACCCATTCTACATATTCGAAGTACGACACAAGAATGACTTAGATAATCGTACCGTTCCTCGAGAGTACAGCGGGTTTCGCGAATGAGAACCAGGAGGAGGAGGGATGAGGGAAGCAAGTTCGTCAAAGCAGCGGCCATAGTAGTACCGGTAAGACAGGCTCAATGATCCAGCGATACGTTGGAAGGCTCCTCGCGAGTACGGAGTCGCCGATGAGACAATAGCTCGTCGCTGAAAATAATCTAAGGCTGACTACTGACTGCTGCGGCATGTGTGCTCGCCTGCATAGTTATCTTACCTCCGACCGCTGTACCTTGACAGATTAAGAATCCTTGCTATAATATAAATCCTTCAAAAATAGAAAGATAGATAGATAGATAGAAATACTTTATTGCTCCAGAAAACATTTTACATAAACAGAAAATAAGTAATGTACATGAGGGCCAAAGGCGGACTTATCCCTTAACAGGGATTTCTCCCAGTCAACCTTTGGATGTTTAAGAATCGTTAATTATATGTTGTGAGATATATGTAGGTAGTAGCAAAAGACTTTAGTGTGGGAACGTACAATATAATGTAAGATAGATCCCTCCCCCCAGATTGCAATGCCCCGAAGTTACCAAACACCTGATCTGCGATGTCGTCTAACTCTAAAATCTGAGTCAAAACAATCAGCTTGTTTAGTTTATCGACTCGCGCAAGTATATGTCCTATAATTGCGCGAGGAAACTCTTTGATGCAGTTCAAAGGAAGCTGTTTGTTAGTCGCGACTCGAAGCGTAAAAGCACATTGGCTTCTACAAAGCCAAGGATTTGGTGAACATGAATAACGGAAATATGAAAAGACGGCCTGCGATGCACTTGGTCTGTAATAACTCTGCGAGCGTAACGTATTACATGCATTATTTATACATTCGATAGGTACAGATGTAGAATATAGACATAGAATGACACATACATACGTGATCCCTACAATTGCCATCCAAACTATCTTTGCACTTATCGCAGAGAAACTGATCAACCTTTTGATGCTGACATTGGGCTTTTGAGAACTCGCCGGTTCTCAAAATAGTTTCTTCGTCGCACCGCTAAGGCGTGGAACTGTCTTCCGGAGTGTGTGTTTCCCGAATCCTTTAACCTGGGTGTCTTCAAATGACGTTTCAACAGGCCTAGGTACAGTTTGCAAATCTGCTGGCATGGTGCGTCTCTGAGCGTGGTTTCGCGAGGAGAGGTGTTTTTGGCTCCGTCGACTGTACGATTAGATCCTCAGCACAGCCACCCATGTTGGTTTACATAAAAATACTCGTTTACTTTATGTTTTATTTTAAAATAAAAACATTTTAATTACTTATTAATGTTATTCTTATCAATGGATATAATTTTATATGGTGGAATAATTTATTTTTTTCTTTACATTGTTTTATAGCTCGCGCTTGACTATAAAATGATAAAGTACCTAGCTATAAATTATTTCAACGATATATCGTCGCGACTCGCCAAGTACGTACTCGTAGAGCCACAGAAGTTGTCCGAACTATTTCCAACGAGGAAAATTGCACGAAACAGTTTCACCTCCGGGACTCGCGGCCACGAGTCCCCGAAGCTTCCCGCCGCCCCGCCCCGCCTCGCCCGCCTGCCCCCGCATCGCGGAAGTGAAAGAAACTGCGTGAATCAAACCCTGAAACTCCTCGTAATAATAAAAGGCAACTTTCGGGGCGAAAACTAAATTAATTTGGCCGTCGCAAGGTGGACGCGGGCGGGTCGAGTCCGTTGCCGTGTCACCTCGTGTCGCCCGTCACCCATCCGCGACTGTGACGTCACCGGTGACACGAAGCGATTACCGAGCCGCGCCGCCTCCGCCGGTATCTCCGAGTAAGCCCCTCACGTCATGTGTGCTTGATTTAAATAATTGAGGCAGTATGGCGGCGGAGCGGGGACAGCACGGGGGGAGGGGTGCGGAGACGCGCTGTCGACTCGCTACGGACATTTGGTAGGTACTGAGATAATTTCATTTTGTCGGTCGCAACCCCACTTCACTCTGTAAATAAGCCCTGCCTTGCGAAGAGGTGCGAAGTCTTCACTCCTCCATAAATAAAATAGATATTAATCTATTTATGTAAGAATAAGTACATAGACAGAAATACATTATTATTCCAAAACAATTTACAGAAAAAGCTCATTTATATGAGGGGTAAAGGTGGACTTATCCCTACAGGATTTTTTTCCAGTCGAACGTTTGATGTTGTGAAATATAAGTAGGTAGTAGTTGCAAAAGATGCGTGTAGGAGTGTAAAATATAATAATGAATATAATATACTATAATATAATACGTATAAGTACGTTCTAGTTAATTAAAAAATATACATGAATCCATATAACTCCTGATAAAATAAAAAGGCAAGTGGACATAGGCAACTTTCATTTTATCCGAACAAAAATGCAGTTTAACTTAGTAAGAAGTTGTAGACCATGCTAAGGTCGCACGCAGTACATCTATACGTATAGCGTAAGCCTCACTACTCTAAACATATGCATAGTGCCGAAGTTTGAGTAAGTAAGGCGCTTTAAATACAAGTATCTGTCGTACGCTCTTTAGTCCCATTACGGAATCGACGACATCATTGCCAGTGAATAATGCCCCACAAGTTTCGTGCAGCAAATTCAGTCTGAGAGCTGTGGAAAGATAAACGAGCAATGTTGCTTGCCGGTGCGGGCGAGCGCGCCGACCGACACCGCGCCGCCCGCCCTACGCGATCGCACCGACCGCCCGCCCGCCCAGCCGCGCGAGCTCAAGCCGAGATCAGCGTTTAACTCTAAACACTAGATTTATGAGCCGTGTATGTTGCTTATCTCCAAATCGCCGTCCTCAGCTTTAAATGTGCAGTGCACTGAATTCAATGGATTGCCGAAAATCAATGCGATCGTCAGTCAAAGTCAGCTGTTGATTAGAACAATTTAGATATGCTTTCTGTAGTTACCTAATTAAGTTTTAATGGAAGGCGCATCGTTACAGAATTTGTAAGTTGACATTATAATTAAAGCACATTGTGTTGTCAAATTTAAAACGCGCATTGCAGTGCGTCCAAATCCGCCCCCGGAGCACAATATCCGGAGAATTATTATTACGCTCAATGGAGTCAAATGACCGGCGCACTTTAATGAAATTGAGCCCGCCATTCGCCGAGAGCTGCAATTGCATTTTGTAAATAATTTAGCTGAATGAAGTTGTAAACCACGACATTTTCCAACTTGGAGCCCGCGCGCACATGCATCTATTAAATAGAAACATTAAATTGAGTTGCGGTTCGTTGCTGACCTCGAAACATCTGCGACGTCCGACGAATTTCAGGTGCGAGCGTTTGTAGTGGACTGAAAGAGAGGAGGTTGTATTTATACGCGAATTTTGACTATTTACACCCCGTCTGTGGTTACGCTTGCTTTGAAACTCTTTAGTGAAAACGTTGGTTTAATAATACGGGCCCGTGCGTCGCGCGTCGTCTGGCGCGGTCGCGTCGTTTACACTCACCATATGGAAACGTTAAGTACGTGAAAACATATATTTTAATTACATAGTCTTCGCATGCAATAGAACTATCTGAGGCTGGTGCATATACCAATAATGTCTTCTGCATATGCTTTTATTTGATCAAATATGTAACTAAGTTTTATCTTAGTTATAAAGGTATTTTAACTCAGTTTTCACACCCGGGAGCCGAGACTGACGGCGTTGTGTCAACTAATAAAATTGAAATATCTTATAATTTTGCCGCCGCTCGCTATTAAAAGCATCGTAAAATTCTAGATGTTCTCCCTCGTGCCCTCCGTCTCCCCGCAGGGCCCGCTCGGCGCGGCCTACGCAGTAAAACTCTCCAGTACATGGGCCGTGAAACAAGGTCGAAGAGTCACTGGCTTCCAGTGACGTGTAGATGAGTTAGATGAGCTATTTGCTGTCTACACCTCTCATCTAACACCATATTGTTGTTAGCTTGATTCACGCATGGCAATGTGTCACAATATCGTGCACTCACATAAACCTTTTTAATATTCTGTCTACGCTTCGGATTACATCTATCGATTCTAAGGCCTTATGCCCCAAAATTGATTATTATGACGTGCGGACCGACAGACGGATAGATGGATTTGTTTTGTGTGTGTTGTTGTGTTTTGTATGGTTGTAACTGTTAAACTTCTTCTTCTCCTTTTTCTCTGGTTGTTGTATATGTTTATGTTAGGGTTTTTGCTTAGAATATTATTTGTGTTGCATCCCTCTCACTGGCTCCGGGACTCGGTGGGGAGCGAGCGACAAAGGCTGTCAGGTCCAATTTGTCTTGTCTGTATTGTGTTTTTATTTTATCTGTTGTGTGTGTTTTTATCGGACGATATAAATAAATACATTTTATTTCATTTCCATTCAGCAAATCCACGAGACACACGTTAAGTGGAAGCATTCTATGCAACTATGACTGAATGAATCACGTCTATTGTCGTTATATTGATCCCACAGTGTTAAGCCCAGAGGCGTCTCTAGATATTTTCCCCGCGGTGTATGTTCGCCCTCCTGGCGACGGGGCTTAGGCGCGCCTATTAAATTTATACGGATCGGGAGATGTTCTTTGTTCCGCGAGATTCATTGCTGCTCTAATTAGGTTGCGCTAAACGACTGTGTCGACTCTAGCCACTCGAGTACACAGGATCAAACGGTCCCCGAGGACACAAGCGAAAACACAGATTCAAGCTTCATTCGTCATGTAATTTCGAGTCAACTCTTTCTCTTTCGTTCCTTTGGCACACTAATAGCGCCATCTAGGAGCGCCTTAATCACGAATGTTGCAGACGCTAGGTGTAGCTGCTTACGGACCCTCAACTTCCTCAACAGCTTCAATGTAGCTGACGCTAGATGTAGTTACTTACGTACCGACAACTCATACGCATAAGAAAATCAAGAAAACAATGTATAGTCTGTGGTGACACTTGAAGATTTCCGATGCGCACGATTTCCGTAAGGAGAATAAGTATACAGGGTGTCCCATAATTAATGGATAACCCGTAATGGGAATGTAGAGGGTTTGTTGACAGTTTATAAAAAAATAAGAAAAAAATATATAATTGTTTTTTTATAAACTGTCAACAAGCCCTATACATTCCCATTACGGGTTATCCATTAATTATGGGACACCCTGTATATATGCGAGTGAAGGTGAATAGAATGTTAAAGTCGTCATCACACTTTCTTTCTGCGCAACCACGCAGCTCGTAACTGGATGGTGAGCTGCGGGTCTATTCGCGGAAGTCCGCGGTAATGACTCAGGAGAGTATCAGTTGCTGAGACTAGTGTTTTAGGGTTCCGTATCCGTACGGAAGCCTACGCCGTCTGTCTGTCTGTCCTGCTCCTGTATCCTAATAGGTAGCCGGTTGAAATTTTCACAGAATATGTGTTACTGGCTGTTGCGCGCTGCTTCGCTTGCATGAAATTCGTATTTCAAAGGAAGAAAGTGAGTAACTAAAGGGGAGGCCAAAGGCGGAGTTGCGTTCACGTAAACGATATTCCTTCTCAAAGAAGGTAACTAACTAAGGGCGAGGCCGAAGGCCGAGCTGCGTGCAGGTAAACGATAAACTTTCTCAAAAATAAAGTAAGTAATTAACGGCGAGGCTTAAGGCTGAGCTGCATTCTGGAAAACAATAAACCTTCTCCAAGAAAGTAACTAAGGGCGAGGCCGAAGGCCGAACCTTCTCGAAGAAAGTAAGTAACTAAGGCAAGGCTGAAGGTCGAGTTGCGATCAGGTACTTATATATTCTTAATATCATTTACGCGAACGCAGCTTGGCCTTCGGCCTCGCCTTTAGTGTACCTAGGTACTTACTTTTTTCGCGAAGATTTATTGTTTACCTGAACGTAGCTCGGCCTTCGACCTTGTTCTTAGTTACTTTCTTTGAGAAATTGTATGGTTTAGCCAAAAGCAGCTCCGCCTTTGGCGGCGGCGTCCCCATTTGTTACTTAGTTTCGTCGTCGTAGTCGGAGCTCGACCGTATGCGCTCGGCTGTCGTTCACTCCGTAGCGTTTTCTCCCCCGGCGCCCAGGCCGCGTACCGGTGAGTTCCGTCCGTTCAAATTATCTATCCCTTAGAGACTCTGGGCCCTAGAGGATAGAGAATATGAGTACTATGGGGCTGATCGTAAAACAATTGTAGTTTAAAGGCCTAAAAACTAAAAAAAAATTTACAATTGTAGTTTAAAGGCTTAAAAACTAAAAAAAAAGAGGTCGGCTGTGAAGAGTTACATTGCTCCATTATGGCCGCCTGCAGCACAATGGTAAGTGTAATACAGCAAGGGTGCATGCGTGGCACAACTGCAGCGGTGACACGGTACCTTCAGCAGGCTCGCTGCCACTCCAAAATAAAAGCAATGGAGAGGCGTGCTCGAACACTTGGAGTAGAAAAGGTATGCTAAATTGTTTAACCCCCGACGAAAAAAGAGGGGTGTTATAAGTTTAACGTATGTACATGTATATATGTGTGTGTCTGTCTGTAGTATCGTAGCTCCCAAACGGATGGACCGATTTGGATGCGGTTTTTTTAATTGGAAAGCTGGTTTATTCGGGATGGTTGCATAAGCTAGGTTTGTAATAAAATAATCAAGTAATTAAGTAATAAAAAAAAAATTCTAAAGTTGACTGAAGTGCATGCGATTTTAAAAAAAAAACTTGAAATAAAAGTTAAGTAAATTACAAATTAAAAAAAAACCCTACCCCTAAAAAGTCAAAAATATTCTCCGTTTACTTACTTAAAGTAGTCGTGGGGACCGCTAAGTAAGTAAAATATGAAAACTAAGAGCTGCGCGGGAATTTACTTAGTGGTCCACCGACTCTTTTAAGTTCCTTAGTCCCTTACTAGGTGGTATAGGCTCAAATTGTAGCCGACTGGGTTGATACCACCATAGCAGCCTCGGTTGTGTTCTCCTCTAGTCCAGCCTAGTATAGCCAGCAATCCAAGGAAGTCTCCGGTATGGCACCTACCTTCCAGGAGGTGATATTGGCTGGTCGGACTGGTGGTATCTGATTTTGTCATTATTCACGGATTTGGTATTTATTATAACTTTTACTTTTTTTTACGAGAAGCACGACATATGGCGTGCGCCAGACTAAATCAAGTTCGACGGCGCCCACGGGCATTCGGATATTTACGGGGGCTGGGAATACCATGTTGGCCGGCTAGGTGCACCTTCACATTATGTTGAAGGACCCAGACTGTACATTAGAGGAATGGATGCAGGTGGGAGTGCATTCCATATGTTGGCAACCCTTTAAATAAAGGATTTACAGGATCGATTTGTCCTAAGTGGACAAATATAATGTTAATTTGTAATTAATTTTTTTCTATATTATAATATTATTGCTTTTATAAATTGTATATTTGTAGGTAGAATTAAGTGCACATACCAATATGAAATGTCAAATTGAATAAATATCATCATCTTTATCGAACGACTTTCGACAAAGTATGTTATAAAACGAGACAAATGTATTAAAAAATATATAAAAACCGCCTTCAAAAATGTATGAAATAAAAAAATAAAAATCGAACCCTAGAGTTGAAGGCGGTCGGTTATTTTTGCTTGCTTTAGCACCACCGCCTTCAACTCTAGGGTTCGATTTTTATTTTTTTATTTCATACATTTTTGAAGGCGGTTATTATATTTTTTTAAATAGTTTTTTATTTCACAGTTTTTTTAGTAATTTTTATTTGCTATTAATGTACTCGGCGGAATCGCTCGGCCTTCGGCCTCGCGATTCCGCCTCGCTTTCCAATCCGATCTTGACCAAAAAAAAAATGGGACCACCTTGGAGCTAGACTGAACCGAACACAAAAAGAATCATCGAAATCGTTTCACAATTGGGGAAGATATTGCTGAACATACATAAAAAAAAATACATACAGCCGAACATAGAACCTCCTACTTTTTTGAAGTCGGTTAAAAATTAGCTAATCATCAATTATACTAATAAATTTGTAAGGGATGGTCATGGTCATGGAGTAAATTACTTTGTTTTATGAAATACTGAGTTTGTAGACTATATACCTATGTATGATACTAAAAGTAAATTGATGATTCTTAGAAATCTTTTCTGCATGTATGTATGTATGTATGTTTCTCCATAACTCTTAAACCGATCATCCGAATTTGATTATACTTAGTACAAGCACATTAACCTATAGGCTATACCTTTACCTATAGACACAGGATAGGCTAAATAAAATTCAGTTCCAGTTACTCTAAAATGTGTCTCTCATACAAATCGAATTGTTCTGCGCGTCAAAATAAGGGAACAGTAGCGGGCTTACTTACCTTCTTCTTTTTAAATACGAATTTAACGCGGGTAAAAGCAAGTCTTTCATATATTTATGTGATCAAATTTCCAATTTCGCGCAAATGAGCTACGAACTTACATTTGTATATGTGTGGGTGCTCAGTTAATTTTCTAAACTTGTAATTATTATTCTTTTTGCTCTCAAAGAAACTAAAAACGTTTCAAAATTTTCTATTTTTAGAAAGATTGGTTTGGTTATCAACAGCTCCCACAAAATGTATGAAATTCAAAGAAACTAAAAACGTTTCAAAATTTTCTATTTTTAGAAAGATTGGTTTGGTTATCAACAGCTCCCACAAAATGTATGAAATTCAAAGAAACTAAAAACGTTTCAACATTTTCTATTTTTAGAAAGATTGGTTTGGTTATCAACAGCTCCCACAAAATGTATGAAATTCAAAGAAACTAAAAACGTTTCAACATTTTCTATTTTTAGAAAGATTGGTTTGGTTATCAACAGCTCCCACAAAATGTATGAAATTCAAAGAAACTAAAAACGTTTCAACATTTTCTATTTTTAGAAAGATTGGTTTGGTTATCAACAGCTCCCACAAAATGTATGAAATTCGTATGATTTTATAAACAATCTCGCAAATCATTTTCAAAATATTTTCTCTTCTCTCTAGAAATTTGCGTCTTTTCTCCGAGCAGCCTCGACGCTGGGTAGCCGCTGAAAGCCTTCTATTTATAGCGAACATGCGAATTTCTGGGCAAAAATGAGATGCTTATTTATTATATTATGCTTAGATGCTCATATATATATGTAAATATACGAGTTGTACCTACACATAGCGGCTGACTTATTAGTTTCTGTCATATTTTTTTTCATATTATAGAAGTAATATTTTTATATTGTTATATTATTAAATGACGTATATCTCGTTTTCTCTGTTTTTAGTTAACTGTAATAAAAAATTTCCCGTATTTCATTGCTCTGTATTTTCGGCAAAAAAAAATCGTCTACCTATTTTACTTACTGATATCAGAGTTATTATAATTTTTTTTGTAACTTTTTAACACACAGGCTCATAGACCGCGTACATCCATGTCATATACATTTTCCATTCTTCATGTTGGTATTTTCAAATTCTATATTTCTACAATTGCTGATGTAATAAATAATTAATAGATCGATGGAAAACATTCTAAAGTTCAACCCAAAAACACCAAGTCATCTAAGCATAAACCATCTACACGGAGGGGTAAATAATTTAACGGGACATGAAAAGAACGGCCCTTCCGAAGCAGGGCGGGCAACAAATTGTTTTGTGTAAAAAATATTCATTTTGTAGTGTGTATAAATAAGTATATTAATATTGTCTATGTATGGTATGCATACATTTAAATATGTTTTTAACAACCATGTACCGCAGTACTCCACAGATTTCCGCGCGGCGCAGCAGAGAACGCGAAGGGAAAGATAAAAGCTCCAAATAGCTGGAATGTTGCCAGAGATGAGAACAATCAATAGTGGCGCAACATCCTACTTGTGTGATGCGTTCCCCCGTGCAGTCTCCATCTGAATTAGGTACCTCACTCAAAGGTCCACTGATATTGGGCTACGTGGAAATGCTACAAAATAGTAATTTATGGGGCTAGATACTTTTTTGATAACGAAATAATTGTTCTGCCGTACTTACTGATTGCTAGTTTTGTGATGGTCTACGCAAATGTGGCGATCATTCTTGTCACGAAACTATAGGAAAGATACCTACGTTATGATAAAGAGAATCGCCAAAAAATTTTATGTACAAAATAACTTCAATAAAGCGAAATATTTCCGTCCTACATAAACATCAAAAGATTGCTAAACATAAATCTCTAACTAAATTCCTATAAGGGCGAAGCATAATTCCATTGAATAATCTGAAGGAAGTTAGCCCTCAATAAAAAAGGTCGCATAGCGTAAAATCGGTGACCCGCGATTGATAAAAACAAGAAAAATATAGGAAGAGAATTCGCCCGCCCAACTTTATCAATATGACAGCCATTACGTCGTCGTTGGCACAGAACAAACTATCGGATCACGTCAAAAGGGGCGGAGGGGGCGGGGCGGGCGAGGACGAAGGGGTCAAACACGATTTAAGTTGGGTTTGATCAATGGGCGTCGCCTACGGTATATACGCCAGGGTAGGGAAATCGTCTAAGTAGTGATACCTTATCCTGCCACTTCTGAGCAAGATTGAAGAATTATCGATCTAGGCGGGTGCCTCATTTCCATAGAATGCTTTTTTTCTATTCAGGCTTTGCTTCAACACTGTTTTGAACCACAAAGCTGATTCAAAATTAATAGAATGAAACAAACGATCGAACTCCATTAACGATAGAGCGACAACGGCCGACGTGCGTACATATCGACGGCCGCCAATGACCAACGGCCGAAGTACGCAGCATCACCTCCGCTCCGCGCCGTCGTCGTCGGCCACCGAGCATACCTACTAGTACTAGTAGGTATGCTCGGTGCCGTCGGCGATCCTCCGCATCACATCCGCCGCCGCCGTCCGGACCGATGTGGCCGACGAGACGTACTCTTGAGAGCCGACCGAGCGACGCCGACGCGACGCCGAGCGACCGAAAGACAAGGCGACAAGGATCGAGTGTCGGGCGGAGTGCTCTCGCCTCCTTCGGGAGTAATCTGAGATGACATCTCATATTTTATCTCACCTTTTTTTCTCGGCGGCTTTCTGCCAGAGTGCACACGAGCATTTCGCCTAACAAATATTAGAGGGCACCGCGACAGTGCGGGTTCACATCAGTCTCTGATTATGGTTATGATTTTCATAGTAATCTGTACCTACTATGTACATGTACCAACAAGATCACACTACCTTCACGTAAAGGTTTTTAAGTCACGTTACGTCTACGATGGCTGTACCATCCAAGATACAGCCATCGTAGACGTAACGTGACTTTTTAGTTTTGACCCGAAAGTTAAACTTAGTCATTTACAGTAAAATATGTTTTATCATTTAGTATTTTAGCACAAATTTTGCGGGAGTTGCACATAAATCTGAATGCCTCCTCCTGGAGTCGACAAAGCCGGCCTTGCAATGGTTACCCACCGCGAATATGTTTCTTCTTGGGAACTTCAATGTCAATCACGTAGCGTGCTAGGCTCCTGGAGAACCGAGCCTACGACTTCGCTCTGACGCATACAAGGAATACAACCGTCTCTCCAGATCCTGCAAGTGGGTTATTACAACTACAACTGAAGTACAACTGAAACACCAGGCAACTGGGAGCCGTGAGTTCTGGTCTATCGCCAAATCTGTCGAGTCGAATTTCAGTCGTTCCTCTTTTACGTCGCGGTATAATAAAAAAATAAAACATTCGTTAATAATATCGTATCTAAACTATAATTTCTTGAAGCGCAAATAAAAGTTTACCCGCCATTTCTCTCCAACTAAGTCCTGGGTCAAAACAGTACAGAAGACAAAGTATATTTACTTTCACCTATGGATAATGGCGTCCGAATACAAACTTATCCCGACGTAGTACGTGAAAATCTCTGGAGAGAGTAGCGCCACACGCCTCCCCCCTCCCGTCGCTCGTGCTCTTCCTCGCCCCCGCCCAGAGCCGCCGACCAACTTTATAAAGACTTCCGCAGAAAAAGTGCACGCCGGAGCACCGACACCTCGCAACTTTAGAGAGATTTATGATCCTAGTTTAAGGTGAGGGTTTTAACTCTCGAACGCTGCAAAAGGAGTCCTGAGAGATTGCGTGCTCGTTCATTTTGCTTAAATGCACCATCCTAGATGTTCCATCGGATCCGCGGGTTGTGGAACAACTAATAACGCACCACGACACGCCCTCTGCATCATCATGTGGTTTTAGTTTGAATTGAACAACTTTAATATTCACGCATATGGCTCTTTTCTCGAACACTGTTCCAAACAAAACGATACAATACTTAGATAAGATTGCTACTTTGTTCGTCTGAGCCCTAAAATCGTGGTTCTCAAAGACACATTTGTAGTCATCATATTGCCGCAGGAGCTATGACTAATATTAATTTTATATACACGAGGTTAAGTCTCATCTCGCCCCCACGTAGATATTTGATTAGATGTCAAGAACAGGGTTCAGAGGATGAAGGAAATTACACTTTTTGCCTCACAAACTAATTTATTTCCAACAAGAAACGCGCTGCAACAATTCGACCGCAGCAAAAAGTTTAACAAGTAAAATAACTTCGAAATGTATTCCGACGGCAACACTTGATGCAATCTCCCGCCGACTTAATTCAGGAGTAATCGGCGTGATTGTCCCCCCACCCCGCGCCCGCATCCTCGCAGGCTCGGATCACACTCGGCTGCTGACTCAAACTCCATCGTGGCTCCGGGGGTAATGTCGATAGAAAGCTACCTTTCGTATAGGGTTTAAGATTTTCTATTGTACATGAAAAACATCGCTGCTACATGTACCTCTAGGGAGAGGTCCGTATATTCTGCCTCTCAATACATTTCCCCCCAAACTTTGGGTCTTGTAGAAGGGTGTGAAAGGTTACTGTATCCTGAGATCTGCTACATAAGAAGAATGTTTCGTCGTCTGGGCACAGCTATGCCTGGGGTGGGTTTCGGAAAATACAACAGTTGCAGTTACGGGACCTCGATCAGCTATAATGATCCTGATGGCTTAGCAACAAACAGAAGTTTCTACGTATGCGTGCACTGAGTGTTTCTATTCCAGTAAGGGTTGTCGAACTTACATATAATTCGAACCATTTTACCACGTCTTTCAAGATGAGTGAGAAGTCGGTCAAAGGATTAGTAAGTTCAATGTGACCTCCGCGTCTGGTGCATCGGTGCACCTTGGCGTCTGCCGGAGTGAGGGTGGAGTTAGGCTGGGGAAGTCGGGCACGGTGAAGCACAGTGGGGTGGAGTAGAGCAGGGTAGATGGAGAGGGTGGAAAACAGCGCGGCTCGAAGCGACAGAGCGCAAGTAATAACCGCACAGCTCTGCGCAATAAAAGTCAATTAACATCATGTTTGGTGTCGTAACCCCTTGCTGCGGGTGCGCCATGCAATGTCGGCTCCAAAACACAATGCTTGCATTAGCAACACCTGTGGAGCATTACAATAGCGACACTAGTATGCTCCCCTTGAAAACCGACATACATTTTGCCTATAGAGATTTTTAATTAGAAATCGTCCTCCGTTCTCCTTTGTAGAAATTGTAGGAATTAGCATCAGTGCAATGGAGAACATTCTAATAGGTATGTTTTGTAATATTTGACTGGCTCATGCACGCAGCACGATACACCCGAATGAAGTCGACCACCTAACGAGAAATCATTGCGAAGAACTGTCATGTGACCTTTATGAATCATGTGACTGTATGGACTGTATAATACGTTTTATTCTAAGTGTATATTGATTTTATTCTGTATTGCCACCAAGTTCACCTGGTGTTATGGGCTGACATCGCGGATGTTGTAGGTGATGTAGCCAACCGTGTCAGTTTCCATGAAAAAAAATTGATGGCCGATTTTATCGCATTCGGCTAAAATGTAGCTGTAAGTTAACTCCTGTCAAATATGTGAGAAATACCTATCACTTAAACAAAACTAACTGTCGGACGAGACTTAAACGGAGGGGCTAGACACAGAAAATTTCACCTTTCCTCGTGAAACCACGCTCAGTGATGGATGATACCATACCCAGGACCATAATTATGTTTGTCGATAGCCGTTAGTTTTCTCTAAATAAATAAGTACTGTGTGGGGCCGGTACTTAAAAATAATAGCCCCACTGCATCTCTCCTCCTACATGTCGTAAAAAAAGGCAACATCCCGTGCTAAAGGGCGACAGGATAGTTTTTTATTTTTTTTTATAGACATGCGGTCTGTGCCCAATACTTCAACAGAAGATCAGACACAGCCAATAACACCATTCCTCGCGAAACCACGCTCAGAGAGGCGTCATGCCGGCTATGAGGCGGACAAAAAGGTTGTCGTCTAATTTATTGACACGCCTTTTGAAGAATCCCAGGTTATAAGGTGGTGAGGAACACACTCGTCGCCAGAAGACCGTTCGATATTTTCGCCTCTCACATTGGGCGGTCCTTCCACCGAGTCATGCACTAGATGGGTATTCGTGCCTTACTTGCTGCTTGATAGTTATCTTGTCCGAATACTTTGCTAAAGGTGGTGGTCGGTTTTGTGCTGTAATTTACAAGAGTACTTGCAGCACAACTCCGATTACTCTGCTTACCTCGATTGTCGGGATGCAGTGTGTGGTATGTAAATTAATATTAGGTAATTATATGTAAGTATGAGAGCATGGTGTAGGTACTACTTGCATTCCCGCGATCGACCTAAAGGTCCTTTCTCGTTCCTCTCTTTATATCCTCTCCCCCCTACCCCCAGCCCCTAGACACCCAGGCTTGAGGCTTGCGCCAGTTCTGGTTAATTTTACGCACACTGAACTTGGCCAGACTGTATGATGAGCGGCGGGCCCTGTACTTAATACATTTTAAATGTTTACCTGGATACTGCGTGTAGAGCATCTTGCAGTCTGCTATATTATTTTTTTTTATTTTTTTTTCTGTAAACCAACATGGGTGGCTGTGTCGAGGGACCAATGGTACAATCGACAGAGCCAAAAACCCCTCTCCTCGCGAAACCACGCTCAGTGAGGCGCCATGCCAGCAGATTTGCGGACTGTTGCTAGACTGTCTAGCCCGTTGATACGACCAAAGAGTTAGTATTACGTCGCTGCGCTCCTACTACGCAGCGACGTAATACAAACTCTTTGGATACGACGTCTAGAAAAAACGTTCGGTGAGGCGTTCGGTCTGAAGCTTCGAGGAACAAAATAAATATTAGCGGAATTTATATTGTATCAAATTTGTCGAACGAAAGTGTTACCGAGCGAAATGAGGATAATTTACTAATTTCTACAGGTTTATGTAATTTCTGAATAATCGTCTTCACTGAGACTGCTGTAGGCGTAATCTTTGATAACGTTTATGTACTTTAAAATGTTCTTATTCTTATCTACGATGAATCTCAGAGGACTAATCTTTATTCTAAAATAAGCTGTGCTCAAGCAAGAAGCCATGCACACAATAATGGTTATTCCTGTAATTTTCTTACAACACAAGTACCTATGTATTCCCTTTTTTTTATGGAAACTGACAAGGTTGGCTACATCATCTACAACATCCATAATGATGTCAGCCCATAACACCGGGTGAACTAGGTGCCATGCCAGTGCTTCCCTTCGGTCGTGCCGGCTACACTGGACGGAAAACACAAACTATTTACATAGCCGTTTCGACCGACGTTTCATTCAGTGCCGTAGTACCAACCCGGGCGGGTTGAACCCTACCACTTAGTAAGGTAAGAAGGGAGGGACCTACAGTTTTACGTGGCATCCGAACCACGGTCAGCCTCCAACGGTCGAGCCATGAGGTCACCCATCCAACTACTGACCAGCGACAGTCAACTGTCTGCACTACTGAGCTATCGAGGCTGACGATTCCCTACTTATTAAAACAACCTTTTAATCGAGTACAAGTGCATACAACATTGTCACACATCGGTAATGTCTCCTTTGATCTCAGCAAACTACTTATTTCCCAAGAGGGTTACACTCCAAATGAATGGGCTCGTCTAAATCTAGCAAGATGTTGCAAGTTCCGCTGTTCCAAGGTAAGTGCTTCTCCGGGGACGGCGGCGGCGGCGGTCGCGGCCGGAACGCAAAGCTCGTCCGGAGATTCCACATAAGTTCATGCGAAAAATAATTTCGGCACGATTAAACCTTTCGAGCAGGCGTCGAAAGGACGCGGGGGGGGGGGGGGGGGACACTGAGCGCGGGGCGAGGAGGTGATTTTATCATGCAAATTCTGGTTCGCCGACGTACGAATTTTAATATCGCCGGTAAGTTTTTGGATTATCAGGAAGTTATGAAGCCGCGGGGGCGCGCGGGGCGAGTGGAACTTTTCTAATAGCACCTAATAGCTTTGCAACTTCAAATATTGGTTGGAACTTAACTCGCTCGGATTTTCTTGGTTGACAACAATTAATGTAATTTGGTTATTTTGCATGAAAGTACGCGTGCTAACGAAATACTTTTTTTATAGATTATTTGGGTTCTGAGGACTAGTAATGTCATTTTTCATAACAATACCAACGCAGAATCTCATCAACCTCCCTCATTAGTATTCCTCAATACATTTTGCTCAATTTGTTGGCAGGAGTAGCAAATGCGACGGGCCCGCGTCTCCGGGGGCCCCGCGCCTGGACAGGATAAAAATCTGAATTTAAATACCTGCGCGCTCAGCTAGCTGGAAGGGGCGGGAGGGGGGGAGGGGAGGGTGACATATGTGTGCATATTCCCCCCTCCCTCCGCTCTGCCCGCCACGGCGGGGCATAATATCAATCGTAATATATAAGTTTACCTTTTTCATCACTGATCAGCCCACTGATAATTAAGCGTTATGTATGATATTTCGCAAATACACTTTCTAGAGATTTCCAAATTTAGTGGTGAAAACTGCACGAAGATACAATCAATTTAACTTGATGCCCGGATATAGACACAGGCAAAAATTCGAAGCATATAATTTTGTACTAGTTTCATTTAAAACACCAGTGAAGAAATTTTGCAAAAATTTCATTATTACATATTACGTGGTCCTCCTTATTGTATAATTAGTGGTGGTGTTGATTGATCTATGACATCGTTTGCTACAGGCTTGGCGGCAATCCGGTAGCAAATGGCTTAATCCGGCACTGACTGGTAGTGTAACGTAGACATTGGTTACTTGCATCGTCCATGCGGGGGCTACAGGACGAAGGCAGTTTCAACAGACAGACAAACAGAGTAGGTGTGCGCTGGAGACATCTCATCTCACTCATGACAAATTATCGCATCCTTCAACCTTGCTACCACGATCCTACGAGTACCTTAAACGCCCCATTCACGGGCGAGCATAGTGACATTGTCGTCAGTCATGTCGGTTGCAGACCGGACAGTGATTGAACATGTATTTTATTTTTGTATGTTAGTACTAACTACTTAAAGCATGTACTCGCTTTATGTTTCTTCATTAGATAGATGCAAAGCAGAAAATAAAGGGGGAAAATCGTCCAGACTAGGATTTGAGTGTGGGCCGCCAACGCGTTACCAATCTCGCCACCAGGTTGAGACGTGCTCTCTCTAAATTTCGAACAATTTGCTTCTTCTATAGTGTGACACAAGCTTCTGCATTCTGTTAACTTGCACTATTTACGTTGATCTGGCCGCCAAACGTGGTTAAAATATAGAGTCCGACTGATGTCCGCCATATAGGTACTCGTGTACCTATATAAATAATGTGAACCATGTTCACGTCCCGTCACCGCTACTTTGCTCTCATCTAATTAGATTTGCTAAGAAGGCGCGGTCAGACTTTGGATGGGTGGCAGTCTGACCGTTGAGGTTTATCTTGGTTCTTATTCAACGTGAGACAGTTAGGAGGGCCCCTTACTAAGTACAAATGTACAGTAGCTTAGCATAGGGCTTAACCCGTCCGGATTGGTACAACCTCACTGAATGAAGATCGATCGAAACGGCTAAGAAAATTGTTCATACATTATACATCGTACACTGTACATAAGGATGAGTAATTGAATGCATTGAGAGAATTTTTGGAATGTTTTTCTGTACGTGTGTGCATTCGTCACGTAAAAGCGACTAAGTCATCAATTCGGATAGAGTTTGCTGAAAAATGTAAACTCAATCTAAGCTTTGAGAAATGTATCTTTTCAAAGAAAGCGCGACATGTGGCATCGAGCAAATTGTTAGAGCGTTAGTTTTATCAATATCGGTTCAGTAAATCTGGATTTATCTGCATGTGATCGACAGACGGGCAGACAGACAGAGTGATCCCATATTAGGGTTCCTTTTTTAACCGACTTAAAAAAAGGACGAGATTCTCAATTCGACTGTATTTTTTTTAGCATTTAGCGACGCGATCCTAAAAAGTACCGGAATGCCAACAGACATGTTAGACGACATGCTGGGCAACATGATCGGCCATGAATGACTTGTTTCATGGAGGCTGCACCGGCGTGATATAGTTTCACGGCTTCACGCTCTAGGAACATTATGCTCTACAACTTCTTATCTGAAAAATAATATAACTTTGCCGTAGCGTTGGAACCGGGGAGTGGCGAGAAGCTTAGCGTGAGGTTGGAAGTTCGAATCCCAGGTGCACCAATGAGCTTTTAGGATTTTCGAATAGTTTACGTGCGTGTGAAGAACAACATCAAGAGCTTTGGAAATGTAGGTATTGTTGTGTACAAGTTTGAATTAATGGTAACGAGAAGGCTCAGAATTATTGTACTGTGTTAAGTTAGAACGAAAGCGTACACTTTGACAAATTTATATAACTTTAGAGTATAATTTCCGAACGAAAACTGCATAAAAATGCACATGCACGATTTTAATAAAAATGAATTGCGGCGTTAAATAAAAGGCAAATGATGTTCTCTGCTCAGAGTTGTCAGACTCTCTGATTTATAGCTCCGGAGAGGGCTGGCCGTGCGGGGAGCGGATGCAGCGGGGGCTGGAGTGGAGGCGGGGGCTGCGATAGCGATATAATCGGGAAAACATTTTCGGTGCACCATGGCAACCCTATGTGAAGGCGTTATGTTTTAGAGTAAATTCAAAACGTACAAAATTTTATAGTTTGAAACTTTCGCGTTTATCAGCTTACTGAGTACTCCTCTCGGCTTTATAGTACACGTTCGTGGTAGACTATAGTAGTTGGTAAAGGATTTTAACAATAATTAATCAGTACCTGATTTTTGTTTTTTTTTATTATACATGATGAATTATAATAATTTAGTAAAAATCCCTGCATAGTTAATTCCCTTTTGGTAAGTGTAATCGAACCAATTATACAGAACACAATTCGAGAGAATCAATATACCCTAAAAAGTTACGAAGATTTCGTTGACGCTCCACCCTTTCCCTCTCGTACTCACTGATGGTAGAACCGGTTCATGTGGTCTGTTCTGAAGTTATCTATCTAGCTATCAACCTAACGTATCCGTGGTAGCCTAATTAAATTTAATTAAACCTTATTTAACATTCTTCAGCTTAATTTTGTCTAAGTTTTATTTTTAGCGCCATCGAAAAGCAGTTTGTGTTCTTTAGTAATTTTTCGTTAATTAAGAAAGCCGATCCATCCCTTCCCTTCCATAGCGGACGAGTGTAACTTTATCTTAACAATTTGGAAAATGTTCGTCCTACGGGCCAGGTGGCCTCCGTCTCCAAGGTCCCGCGCGAGGACCCTTCAAATATTTTTATGAAATTTCATCTCGAGTGCTCTCAGCTATGTTTCAAGGAGAGTGCGTAATTATTTTAATAACCGGCTTCTGCTAATAGGTGCTCCATTTTTCTTAACGACAGCAGCACCCTCCCACCCCATTAACGCGGACCACGCTAGGGTCGCCACCCCCTCCCCCTCGCTCCCACCCCCCGTGACCAGGCAACCTTCTACTTTGGACAGTGCATTAAACGGTGAAATATTACTTATTACCTGAAAATATTTTAGATGAACCTCTAAAAGAGATAAATTAATTTATAAATGCTGCCCAGGGAAAGCGAATGAGGTTCTGATATTTAAATAAAGGTATTTAGACACACTACACAACTTAAGATGGCAAATTTTTTTAAGTAGGTACGCATTACCTATATTCATCGACTCTAACATACTGACTTCGAAATTAGAACCTATCTATAAAGGTATCCTAATTAATGTAAATATTAAAGAAACACATGATTACTTACTGTTTTAATGTCATATTACTAAATTCTGAAAAAATATTCACTATAACAACATTTAAAATCCCAAAATAATGTTCAGATTACCATTTAAAAAAATAGTGCAGCTGCACACTTGACTTGATGGCAGCCAGTGCTTCCGCGAGCAGCCTTCACCGCTGCATAATGTCTGCAGATAAAGTCATCAATAGCGTTTAGTGGGCGACTGGCGTTATTATCTGGCTGCCAGTTGAAGCGTAGTGAAGTTGATAAATTTCCTCGTCCGGAACTACGCTGTTAGGTACTAAACGGGCTACGCTCAGTGAGCTACGGACACATTTAAAACTTGAGGTCGCTCACTTGAACTATTAGAAATTCGCCATATAATTTTGTGAAAGAGAATGTACCTCTTGTTCCATTGACATTAGTTTAGTTTATTTCAATGCCATAAGTATTACTAATGAACACAGAAACACAAGCGTGCTATGCACAAAAGCAGCAAGAAATAATGAACATTAAAACCTAATCCTTAAATGAGTAGTCAGCATTGTCGACAAAGAGTAATACAGGGTAGTACATCGTTAGATACATCTTTTCCAATGGACTAATGTGACTAATAAATACGTACCACTCACTGTCTTGACACACTTCTGATAGTACAATTTTCGTAAGCTCTAGTGTAAGAATAAAGAAGATCTCTCGAAGATGAAGAAGAAGAAGATGGCTCGGTAAAACGACAACACTACATAAATAGAGATAAAAATACCGTTTCATGAACTCCGCTCAACCACTTCAGAGACCACAGTAGACATTACGTCGAAGAGGATGATGGAGAGATACCTAAAATGTAATTAGATGTAATTTGTAAACTCAATCAAGTTTGCCGAAAGTACGAAGAGGTTCTGAAGTGGCAAGTTGTGGCTAATGAAACTTTAGAAGTATTCGCAGAAGCAACGGACGAGCACAAACATTTTCGCAAAGCACCTTAGAGAGTTTGGTCTAGAGGTGAAACAATTTGTACACATTTTCGAACTGCAAAGTAAGCCTGAGTCGATTGCTAAGATTAGTAGTCATGGTAAACGATCCATCAAGTTCTAAAGATATTCACTGTGCGAAGAAGTAGCTTCTTTTACTGCTACGTGTAGACTTCAATGGACAAGAGAATCAGCCGCAACGCTTGCTTACTACGCGATTAATATGAGAAACGATTTACGAATCACGGCATTTTGGTATGACAATAAAAATTATGATGCAAATGTGAGTCACCCACAGTCCTACGTCAAAAGGTAAAACTAGGTGAGGCCTTTTGCGCGAGTTTTAGAAGTTTAACCAATGCAGTGGATTCGATAAACGTTAGCGTATCTTTCCGAGTAGACAATAATGCATTTTGTTGATGAAGATACATTATTCCACAGGTTCGAATTCTTTGCTAAACTATAGGTTACTCTTGCTAATAGGTGGTATCGTTAAATCCATTCGAATTGACAGCTCCGCACTGGAAGAACTATAATTATAAGAGTAATTCCAGATTTGTTGGTGGGACCTAACATGGTTGGCTACATCACCTACTAAGCCCACGATGTCAGCCCATATCACCTTAGTGACCTAGGTGCCATGTCAGTGCTTTCTTTAGGTCGTCGAAAAAACTAACTATTTATTCAGCAGCTTTGACCGGACTTTCATTCAGTGCTGTGGTACCAATGCGGACGGCTTACCTACCACCTACCTAAGAAGAGGAAGTCATATCCCTTAGTCTCCTTTTACGACATACACGGGGAGAGATGTAGTGGAGCTATTCTTTTAAAGTACCGGCCCCACACGGTACAAATTTATCAAAATAATTATAAGAAAATGTGTAAGAGTAGCTCCGTCTTCTCTCACTCGAATATCTCAGTCACACCGCACAGCCATCCCTCGTGTGCCGCGGCGGCCGCGTCGTCCGTCACGGGTGGTAAGATGAAGAACCGCGGTCGACCCCGGTGACAGACGACAAATTGGTTGCGATTGTCGTCAGTAATTGTCGCCACATCTGCGCCATTTTTATTTGTCACTCACGAATCGGGCGGGCTTAATAAGCAATATAGTGAAAGAGTAATTCAGTAGTAGCGTTGTTGTTCTATTGTGATGAAATAATTTGGAAGTTGTCTTTTCTCTGTCGCTATTAGTAATTGCACTTTTTTAAAGTAAATGAAAATTGAGGAAATATACTAGAACGCAAACAGGTAAAATTTAAAAAAACGCCCGACCCTTAAAATATCTAAAATTATTTCCGTACTTATATTCCGTATATAGGTTATATTATACCATCACGCTATTTTTAATACGGTCTGAGTAGTAGAGCCGGAAGTGTTATATTTTTTTGTATTTTCTTATTGAACCTGACATGGCTGGCTACATCACCAACTATACCCGCGTGATGTCAGCCCATAACACTTTGTTGAGTAGGTGCAATGTCAGTGCTTCCCTTTGGTTGTGTCGGCTACAACGAACTGGGCAAAAAACACGTCGTTGCTTCGAGCTGACGTTTATACAGCGAATCTATGGCCCGTATGATTCGTACGCCAGTCGCTTGCTGAAACGGTCGCCTTTTTGGTGCATAACATAAATGCATATGTAATTTGGAATTTAATATGCAACGTAACTAAAAAACCGGCCAAGTGCGAGTCGGACTCGCGTACCAAGGTATACAAGTGTCACAATAATAAAAGTGCTTGGTTTAGCCATGCTCCTGCACAATAAATGGTCCGGAAAGCTCACCAATTTGGAATAACAAAATATTTAGTATTTTTCATTCAACATTTTGTAGATTTGTGTATTCGCCAGATTTCAATACCAACAAATAATATGATCGTTGGCCATCATAAACATAGTTGACATCAACAGAACACATCAAACAGTACGTATAAGACTAAAATAAAGGAGTCGGTAGAGTTTGAATTTATTTGAAGTACAAAAATAAATTCAAACTCTACTATTTAATAATTAACGCAAGAGGAATCAATATCGTAACCGAAGTTGGCACGGCCCACGCAACGCCCACGGGTCAAAATCCTGCAAGTTCTCATTCGATCACGCTCGCTGGCCCACTGACGGCGATTCTGAAATAATTATTTCTAATGACAATAATTTTGAAGTCCAAATTAATTAATCAATCAGTGAGAATCAATAATATTTTATGTTCAGTTCACGTGTTCTCTTTTATGGATAGCGCGACATGTGGCATCGTTTCACCTACAAGTAGGTGTCTAACGATGCCCATGGACACTGTGATGCACGGGGATTGCGAATGCTATGTCGGCCTGGCAGGAGAATCTATCTAAATTACGGCCAAATTAAGCATTCGCATGGCACTTAGGTTCCACAGGAAACAAATGTACCTACATATTGAAAAAAAATTTAATGTTGAATTACAAAGAAGAAATTATTTAATAAATTAATAAAGAAAAATTTAAAATATCAGAAGATCTTAATAAGTACATGATGAGTAATTGAGATATAAGTTTAATTTAGACGTCCGTGTAATTTAGAAAAGACTCTTTTATAAATGTAGACTGCCAACGTTTTAGACAAACTGAAAGCGTCTGGTACAAACCCTTAGAGAAATCTAATCGTCACGGTCTAGCTGTGGTAAAATTAGTATTTATGTCTGTTTATTTGCGGTACGAATACATTTAAATTACAAGTACATGAATACATTAGATAGATAGGGATATATCTACCAGTTTATTTAACCGACATCATATATTTATTTGCCATCAAACGAAATAAGCGAGCATTTTGTTGATAGAACAATTTCACAAAATATCAAAACAATCAAAAGGATAGACGCGACATTAATTTGTCTACCGGGAGACTAGTCCTCAAAAATGGTATGAACAAAGACGAATTTACTAATAATCGCAAAATGGTGGACTCACATGTCCTTAGCAACACGCGTAACACTTGATGAAAATTATATAAAATTGTACCGTGTGGGGCCGGTACCACAGATTACTAAATAGTTACTTCCGGTACTTTAAAAGAATAGCCCCACTGCATCGCTCCCCGTGTATGTCGTAAAAGGCGACTAAGGGATATGACTCCCTTCTTATATTACTAGGTTGTAGGGTTCAACCCGCCCGGGGTGATACCACCGCACTGAATGAAAGGTCAGTCGAAACGGCTATGTAAATAGTTTGTGTTTTCCGTCCAGTTCAGTGTAGCCGGCACGACCGAAGGGAAGCACTGACGTGGCACCAAGTTCACCCGGTGTCACGGATGTTGTAGGTGATGTAGCCAACCGTATCAGTTTCCATAAAAAAAAAATAATCATCAATACTAATAATGAATCTATGAAATGTTGAGGAGTATGTGTGGAGTTACAATGAAAGATAGATTGAGAAATAGTGTAGTGCGAGAGCGCTGTGGGCTGAAAGAAGATATAGTGACAAGGATTGAGAAAGGGATGCTTCGGTGGTTCGGTCATGTTGGAAGAATGGATGATAGGAGACTAAGGAAAGAAATTTATGAAGCAAATGTGAGTGGAAGGGTCGGGAAGTGTCATCCTAGACGCACGTAGCTAGACCAGATCGGGCATGTGCTCAAAAAGGGGCAAGTGCGTACTACCCGTAACCGACGAGCATGCATGAAGAACATTATGGGAGTGGAAGAGGCGGCAGAGGTGTGTCAGGATCGTGGCACGTGGAGATCCGTTGTCTCTGCCTACCCCACCGGGAAACAGGGGTGACGCTATGTATGTATGTATGTAAATCTATAAGGGATGGTCCTAGAGTAACTTACTTTGCTTTATAAGATACTGCGTTTGTAAACTCTATGTATGATACTAAAACCAAATTGAGGATGTTTAGAAATCCTTTCTGCATGTATGTATGTGTGTTCCTCCATAACTCTTAAACCGATCATCCAAATTCGACGAAACTTAGCACACGCATATTTAGCTATACGTGGCACAGGATAAGTTAAATCAAATTAAGTTCCGGTCACGGTGTGGATCACATATAAACCAAAATGTTCCGCGCGCCGGTGTAGGTACTACGGTACAAGCGTACGGGCGGCACTGCGGAAGGGCGGGTATCTCTATAAATAGCGCACCGAGCGGCCGCGCCTTGCGCGGAAGCCGCGCAAAAAAGACCGGTTGCGGTGTGAAAGTCTTCCGACGAATACCTTTTTTCCTTCACAGATTTCAGATTCCGCGCTCGCCATAATATAGAAAGCCAAAATCGACCTGTGCGGACGTGCGTGCGGTCTGCGGAGCGCGTTGTGTGTAGGCATTGTCTCGTCTAACATACATACATACATACATATCACAAACGCTGAATCCCGACAATCGGGGTAAGCAGAGTAATCGGTGTTGTGCTGTAAGAACTCTGGCAAATTGTAGCAGAACACCGACCACCACGTTTCGCAAACAATTTCTTATTTAATTTGATTTGATCATATGTTTATTCTTCTGCATTGTGTTAGTGTAATGCAACTAGTGCAGATTACTTTACTTAGTTACTTAGGTATTTATTTAATTTATTTTAAATGCAAACCTATGTAAAAGTGATGTTGCGAGTCGATATTAAGTTAATTGATCGTATGTTTATTGTGTTACATTCTATTAATGTAGGTACGTAGTGTGGTATGCGCGCTATATTAGCGAACAGTTTCTTATTTAATTTTATTTAATCTTAATTTTATTCTGTGCATTGCGTTAGTGTATTATAGTGTAGTATTTTTACTTGGGTAGGTACTTAATTGAGTTGATTATAAATATGTAAGGATAAGTGGATACGTATTATTTTGCATAGTTTTAATGTGGTGTAGTATTTTTAGGTACCACGTAGGTAATTTTATTATGAGAGCATAGGTTAAATAAGCAGGTAAATATTTGGCAAATTTTAATAATTCATTTATTTACAATGCCGCCAAGTAGAAAAAGAGTAAATCTAAACTCTGTGTGTTCTAAAGCAAAAAGATCTAGACTTGCAATACAGTCCGAAAGCCAGTCGGAAAGATGTGCAAGTCTAGAATCAAATCGCGAGCGGAAAGCTCTGTCTTTAAAGATGGAGTCCTCGCAACGACGAGAACAGTAGTTATCGCTTTACACCACACACATGCGTTAACTTGAGTCAAATGAAGCTGGGAAACGACGATTTTAAAACGTGAGCACACCACACACAGCGTGAACTTGAGTCCAATGATGCTCGAGAACAGTGATTATCGGTTATGCGCGAGCACAACACACACATGAGCGAACTAGAGTCTGATAAAGCTCGAGAACAGCGGTTGTCGATTATGCGTGATCTGATGACGCTACACACATGAGTAAACTTAAGTCCAATGAAGCTCGAGAACAGTGATTATCGGTTATGCGCGAGCACAACACACACATGCGTGAACTAGAGTCTGATAAAGCTCGAGAACAGAGGTTGTCGATTATGCGTGAGTGATCTGATGACGCTACACACACGAGTAAACTTGAGTCCAATGAAGCTCGAGAACAGTGATTATCGGTTATGCGCGAGCACAACACACACATGAGTGAACTAGAGTCTGATAAAGCTCGAGAACAGCGGTTGTCGATTATGCGTGATGTGATGACGCTACACACATGAGTAAACTTGAGTCCAATGAAGCTCGAGAACAGTGATTATCGGTTATGCGCGAGCACAACACACACATGAGTGAACTAGAGTCTGATAAAGCTCGAGAACAGCGGTTGTCGATTATGCGTGATCTGATGACGCTACACACATGAGTAAACTTGAGTCCAATGAAGCTCGAGAACAGTGATTATCGGTTATGCGCGAGCACAACACACACATGCGTGAACTAGAGTCTGATAAAGCTCGAGAACAGCGGTGTCGATTATGCGTGATCTGATCACGCTACACACATGAGTAAAATTGAGTCCAACGAAGCTCGAGAATAGCGTTTATCGTTGATGCGTGAACACGCCACATAAATACGGGAACTTAAGTCCAAGTCAGAGCGCGAAGAATGATTAGCTGCCGATCGGGAGCGTCACTCGCTCTCATTGCGAAACATTTATTAGGTACCCCACATCCGCCGTTAGCAGTTTAATTAATAGTAAGAAGACATCTCTATACTTTTGAATTCTTTGTAAAATATGTTGACTCCACAGAGTTTGTGCCTTCATTAGCAATCGAAATAGAGAATGACAAAACTGATCTAAATCTGAATGAATCCAAATCGAGGCACGAAATTAAATCCAACTGTTTAGTAAATCTCTAACTAATGGAATAACATTTTACAGTTTTTAGCACAAAGTGCTATTGGACAGATTAGTACGTAGGAGGGGTACGGAGAAGGTTCAATTAAATTAGAGTTTTCAGCTCTATTGGATTACTGAAATGAAATTCAGTGACATGAGATTAAGAAACCCTTTTACAGGCTTTTCATTCCTCAGTGTACAGTTAATTCATTTTGTCTCATTTGAATTAATATTGCGTCTTATTCGATGAGAATCTGTTGAATATGTTTTTGAAAATTTTATTTTATTTGTGCATTGATTGACACCAACGATTGTAGAAGAAGAGAAGATATGTCACGAACGCCCCTTCATATCTGAACCGCTGTCGTCAGTTTCCGATCGCACACAATCAAAATTAATACATATGAACGTACGACTACATTCGCACCAGCGATTTTTAGCACATCCAAAGCGTTGCCATCCACATGCGCTCACGCACACATCGATCGTTAATATGGGCAAATCTTCCCATATTACCGTGTTGCGGACACGCCTCCGTCGCATATCTACTCTCCTTCCAAAATCTTTGAATGATACACAAATTACAAAAGCAGATTTCCTAATGGTAAATATTGTTCTAGCTAGACCGTACAGCAAGAAGCCGCGACGAGCGCTTCTATATGAGGGGCGGCCGGCCGGGTTAAGACTGCCGTCGATCGCTGTTCTGTGTCGTAGACTTATATCAATATTATATATAGAATATATTTGAAATTAATATGTATGTAAGCGTTGTTCGATGTCAACGATTCAATTTTAAAAAAGCTCACAAAATATTTAGAAATACCCACATACTTATCTAATTTCCATTTATATTCAGATATTTACTTTACATACTTCTTTTATTTTATTTCACCCTAAACAACTCCCTTACTCGGGCAACCGTTCGTTACACAACAGACTGAGGTTCAATAACGCACCAGATAGCATCATAAGTTTCTGAAGGCGCGATATATCACGCGAGGATAAGGCCAGAGTTTCACTTAGCACCTGACTGAGGCGGCGACACGTCTGCGCGGATTTATAGCTGCCACGTGACCCTTATTTTCCTTGCCCTAATATAAGCTCACGATAGGTCGATGTATTTAAATCGACGTAATGTCGACATACCATGAGGACTACATGATAATAGATCGACACATAGGTCGACATAACATGAGTTCGACGCAATATTAGATCGACACGTTATTAGGTCGATAGAACAAGAGGTTGATATAACATTTTCCTTTTATATGTAGGTAGAATAGTTAATAAGCACTATAGATAATACTCTTCGTTCTTTTGGTCTCAAATGTATTTATGTTAATGTGTTTGGCCCCATTATACATTTTTGATGACGTGTAAATCTCCCTGGCCATATATTTCCTCTTAAATACAGTCTCGGGTCTTTCAAGAGGTCCGTAAATAGTACCTGCCAGGCCCGTAGAGTCCATGGGCGTCCTTAGTAAAATTTCTCGCAGCTCGTGGGCCCATGTTGCGTTTCCTGTAAAAAAAACTTCAGAAATGGTCGACATATCGTATCGTGTCCCTTCAGCTCACAAACGTGGTTCTGACGTTCGGTCAGTTTATCAGTGGCGTTCTCGATACGTTCTTTCACAATGATTTCATCTAGGAATATGGCTGCCACGTCATCGTAGGCGTCACAGATTGATGTATCGATTGGGTCCTAAAGATTACATTGGTGGAAAAGCAAAAGGGTGTAGGCGCCAACAAGTGAGAAGATTTTAAGTGTTAAGTTAAATTGCAATAATTAAACGACCGTGTTTATGCGATGCGTGTATGGCTTCTGGGTTTACAGCATTATGAAATTAATAGATATTATACCAATCTATTAATTTTATGAACTAGGTAGGTACCTATATACTTTATCTATACATATAATAAAATCGTAAAGGTAAGAAAGTCTGTACATTGAATATATTCGGAAAAAAACTAACCAGGGTGGCTTAAAATGAGATACTGAACATTTTAGAACAGTTTTTAAAATTTTTGTTTGTTTGTTTGTTTGTCTGTACGCGCATCACGCAAAAACCACCGAACGGAATTAGACGAAACTTTGTATAGTGGCAGTTTATATGCCGGGTTAACATAATACGTAAAAAAAAATAACAAAAATAAAAAAAAATTAAACAATAATAAAAACATTATTGCGCGTTTAAAATCACGTAGTCCAAAGTGCATAATTATATCTTGAGAACTGGCAGCAAATACAATTTGAATAAAATATTCATTCGAAATTTAAAAATAAGTAGATACAACGAAAATGACAAGTTCTTCTTTTTTATAACTTGAACACAATAGTCTATGCATATCTATTCTTTATTCTTTCTATACATATAATAAAATCGTAAATGCAAAAATGTCTATTTGTACGCGCATCTCGCAAAAACCACTGAACGGAATTTGACGAAACTTTTTATAGTGAAATTGTATATCCCGGATTAAATAATAATTAAAAAATATATTAAAAATCACGTAATCCAAAGTAATGGTAAAAAACAATTTTAAATGTCATGTTGACAACGGAGAACTGTCATCTCGACGTGAGCTGGCCAGTGACAAATTGTTTGATAAATAAAAAAAATTATTGAAAGTCGAAGTTATGTCGCTGTCATTGGTGCAATAACGGCTTCGCTCGCGTGAAATTCGTATTTCAAAAAAAGAAAGTAAGTGTAGTGTGGGTTGAAGAAGAAGGCAGGATTGGTTTGTGACGTATATTTCTTGTAATAATAACTTGTATAAAATGTTCTGACAATATTTAGTTCTTAGCGACTAGACGACGTACGACGAACGAACGACCGATGACGTTATACTTTTTTATGGAGAATAGACAAGACAGATGACAGACGGAAAGACATAGACATTAGACATATTATTTTATATTAGGCGTTGGCTACTAAGCCATGTTACCATATATAACATCTCCCTTTTTAAGTTAATACTTGACATTACATATTATCTCTTTTTACTCTTGACATTTCATTTTACTATTCTAATCAAAATCTAAACTTCTAAATCTAAGCGGTTTGTTTATTACTCTCCCTGACCTTGTACTTGTTTTCTTATGACTAACTGGCGTTTGCGTTTCTGTGGCATCTTCCACCTGACTGTTGCTCGGTGCTGCCGATGTCAACGGAGACTCGTGCCGTGATGGTGGAGATGACGGTACAGTGACAGTTTCAGACTCATGACTTGACAATAATTCAGACGATACATTTTCTTTTCTTAAAGGAGACGACTGAGGCAAAATGGTTTCTGAACCATTTGATTGTTGGCTTGACATATTCAATCTTAAGTGTACTCTATTTCGACGATATGTTTTCCCTTCTGAAGTTTCTATAATGTAAGATCTATTACATTTCAGTCTGTTTCTTATAACCGCTGGTAACCAATCTGACTTAGGATTTTTCTTATAATAGACTAGATCTCCTGGCTGTAGGATACTCAACTCTTTTGTATTCCTATTGTAATATTTTTTACTTTGTTCCTGACGTTTTTCAAATCCAGTTTTGTATTCTTTAAAAGATACTACTTTAGGCTTCAATTTATTTTCAAGACTGGGCAAATTGTTCCTTAGACTTCTCGACATAGACAATTGTGAAGGTGATGGAAAATTATTTTTCGGTGTTGTCCTATAATGCAGTAGTGCAAGATATGGATCTGATTTCGTATCACGACATTTTTTTAACATATTTTTGACTATTTTGACAGAACTTTCAGCTTGACCATTTGACTGTGCGTGATGGGGACTTGAGACAATGTGTTCTATGTCCCACTCAAAGAAAAATGATTTTAGTTCAATCGAGTTGAACGGTGGTCCCCCATCTGATACTAGTTCCAAGGGTATACCATGACGGGCAAATATTGACTTTAAATGAGTTATGACATATTGAGCAGAATAGCCTTGATTTAGTAAAGCTATTTCTATATATTTTGAATAGTAATCTGTGACAACCATATAGTTTTGGCCATCAAAATACAGAAAATCGACACTGACTCGTTGCCAAGGATGTTTTGTTATTGTATAGCTTTGCAACGGCTCACTTGGATTGGCAGACCTGTACTTTGCACATACTTGACACTGGTCTATGACATTTTTTAAATCAGCATTTAAATTTGGCCAATACATAATATTTCTGGCAAGACTAGTACATTTATTTACACCTTGGTGACCTTCATGAATTTTTTGTAGCATTTCTTGTTGCATGCTAGACGGTATTATTAAACGATCATTCTTAAATACTAACTCATTCATTACATGGATTTCACCTTGAAAATTCCAATATGGCTTTGCTAACTGACTTACAATATTTTTATTTTTAGGCCATCCCTCAACATAATATTTTTTTAATATTTGTAAAGTCGGATCATTTTTTGTAGCTTCTTTTAATTTATTCAAGTAATGCTCTGTGACTGACAAGTTTGACACTATTGAATTTACATGAAATGGAATGTCTTGTTCAAAATCAGGCTCGTAATGTTCAGGTTGAGCTGCTCTAGACAAAGTGTCGGATATAAACATCTCTTTACCTGGCACATATATTACATTTATGTCATATGCTTGCAAAGTGAGCATCATTCGTTGTAGACGTGCTGGGACATCATGTAGTGATTTTTTAAACAAATAAACTAACGGTTTATGATCGGTGTGCACTGTGACTGTGTTACCGTATATGTACTGATGAAACTTATGACAACCAAATTGTATGGCAAATAATTCTTTTTCAATTTGAGCATAATTTTGTTGTGCTGATGTTAATGTTTTTGAACTATATGCAATTGGTCTTTTGTTCTGCATGATCACGGCTCCTACCGCAGAGTTTGAAGAATCTACGGAAAGCGTTATTTCCAAATTTTGATCAAAATGTGCAAGGACTGGTGTGGAACTTATTATATTCTTTAGTCTATTAAAACATTGATCATGATTTTTGTCCCAAACCCAAACTGAATCTTTTTTAAGTAAATTTCTTAGAACCTGTGTTTCATCTGACAAATTTTTTATGAACGGACCAAGATAATTCACCATTCCTAAAAAACGCTGTAAATCGGCAATATTTTTTGGCGTCGGCAACTTGACAATAGCTTTGACTTTTTCTTCGTCTACTTTTACACCTTCATCATTAAAAATATGACCCAAAAATTGTACTTCTCTTAAATTAAATTTACATTTTGACTTATTTAATTTTAAATTTATTTCCCTAGCTCGATTTAACACATTCCTCAGACGTTCATTGTGTATTTCTTCAGTTTCTCCAAAGACTAAGATATCATCCATGAATATTAGGATTCCAGGCAAATCGCCTAGCAGTTCGATCATTGTTCTGTGAAAAATTTCACTTGAGGCGCTGATGCCATAAGGTAACCTCAAAAATTTGTATCGACCAAACGGTGTTTGAAATGTGCATAAATCTGAACTAGCTTCATCTAATTTTAGCATCCAGAAACCTGAATAAGCATCAAGATGTGAAAAATGTTTTGCACCTTTAAGTTTATATCTTATTTCTTCAATGCTTTTCAGTGGATAATGTTGACGTAAAATCGACTTATTCAAGTTTCTTGGATCTA
The DNA here is from genome assembly GCA_946902875.1 of Nematopogon swammerdamellus. Taxonomy (NCBI): domain Eukaryota; kingdom Metazoa; phylum Arthropoda; class Insecta; order Lepidoptera; family Adelidae; genus Nematopogon; species Nematopogon swammerdamellus. The sequence continues at coordinate 8,701,475 of OX336333.1, forward strand.
GACATATTCTTAACTGACCTGTTTTCTTAACAGTAATGACAATTGAATTTACCCATTGTGTAGGTTTAGTGACTTTTTCTATGACCTTCATCTCCACCATCCGGTCCAGTTCCTCACGCAGTTTGTCGTAGAGGCCAAACGGAACCTTCCTCGGTGGATCGACGTGTGGGACAGCATCGGCTCGCAGACCGATGCAACAGACAGGCGGGAGGCATCCAAGACCCTGAAACACATCTCCATATTCTGTAGCTATGTCCTCATTATTTTGGCGCGCATCGTTTAAAGTGAAAATTCTTTTCAGAACGCCTATTTTCTGACATGTTGGTAAGCCCAAGACTGTCGGTGTTTTTATTGTTGTAATCATGAAAGATATTTTCTCATTTTGACAACCATTGAGGTGACAATTTAAATTGACATTACCTTTTATAGGTATTTTACTGCCCCCAAAACCAAAGATTTCTACTTGTGACTCTTTTATTAATCTGGACGGTAAGTTTAATGACTGGTAGGTATCATGTGACATCACATTTATATCTGCTCCCGAATCTAAAATACATCTTACATTTACCTTGTTTATTTTTAAATTTAGAAACCATGACCTATCTGAATTTGCTTCCTGTTGTACTGAACCAACAAAATATTTGTTTGATTCGACTCGCTCTTCTGTTTCAAGCGTTCTTACATTATTGAAGTTTTTTTTTAAAAAGCAAAATTTTGAAAAATGATTTAATTTATTACATAACCTGCATCTGGCTCCTTCAGCTGGGCACTTGAATCGATGAAGCTGTCCGCACCTTCCGCAGGGCTTCTTGTGACTTGCACCCGCACCTGAGCTGCTCGCCGCTTCATGTCTCGACGGACTGCTCGCTCTGGCTGGACTGCTCGCTCTGGATTGGTGGTATTGATCCCAGCTCGGTGATCTTGCTCGCGATTCAACTGCCATTACAGTGTTCGATTCCAGTTGTTTGAATGCAGTGTTTTGAGACATTATCACTGTCTTGGCCAGCGCAATGGCTCTATCCAGGGTCAGATCCGTTTCTTGCAGTAGACGCTGACGTACGTTGAGGTGACGACTATGCATATTGCATATGAAAATATCTCGTACTAGTGACTCCCGTAGTTTTTCAAACTCACATTCCAGACTCATGTTATGTAGATCGGTGACAAATGATTCGAAGTCTTCGGTTTCGGCTTGATGACGAGTAAAGAAATTGTGACGGACGATCGATAAATTTTTCTTTGGGACAAAATATTCTTGATATTTATTTTTTAGCATTTTCAGAGTGACGTTTTGCAATTCGAGGTTGAATGAGTTAAAAATGTCTATACCTTTCTGGCCAATGTTGTGCAGTAAAATTGCTACTTTTCTTCTTTCCGGAGCCTCTTCTAGATTTGCAGCACACATATATAACTCGAATGTCTGCAACCACCTCTTCCAAGATATTTCATTGTTGCCGCTGTCGTTGATGACAAGTGGACGAAGCGTCGGACCAGCGGCTTGTATGGCAGCGACATGCGCTCCCAACATGACATTAGCTTTATCCCGTTCCATCTTCGACTTGTCGACTCGCACACTTCTGACACCATGTAGTGTGGGTTGAAGAAGAAGGCAGGATTGGTTTGTGACGTATATTTCTTGTAATAATAACTTGTATAAAATGTTCTGACAATATTTAGTTCTTAGCGACTAGACGACGTACGACGAACGAACGACCGATGACGTTATACTTTTTTATGGAGAATAGACAAGACAGATGACAGACGGAAAGACATAGACATTAGACATATTATTTTATATTAGGCGTTGGCTACTAAGCCATGTTACCATATATAACAGTAAGTAACTAAAGGCGGGCCCGAAGGCGGATCTGCGCTCACGTAAACGATATTCTTTCTCGATGAAAGTAACTATGGGCGAGGCCGCAGGCCGAGCTGCGTTCAGGAAAAAGCTAAACCATATTGAAGAAAGTAAGTAACTAATGCGAGTCCGAAGGCCGGGCTACGTTCGGATAATTGAAAAACCATCTCGAAGAAAGAAAGTAACTAAGGGCGAGGCCGAAGGCCGAGCTGCGTTCAGGAAGAAGCTTACCATCTTGAAGAAAGTAAGTAACTAAGGCGAGGCCGAAGGCCGTGCTCTATTCGCGAAGACCATAAACCATCTCGAAGAAAGCAAGTAACTAAGGGCGAGGCCGAAGGCCGAGCTGCGTTCAGGAAGAAGCTAAACCATCTTGAAGAAAGTAAGTAACTAAGGGCGAGGACGAAGGCCGTGCTCTATTCGGGAAGACCATAAACCATCTCGAAGAAAGCAAGTAACTAAGGGCGAGGCCGTAGGCCGAGCTGCGTTCAGGAAAAAGGTAAAAATTTTTGAAGAAAGTAAGTAACTAAGGCGAGGCCGAAGGCCGAGCTACGTTCTGACAAATGATAAACCATCTCGAAGAAAGCAAGTAACTAAGGGCGAGGCCGAAGGCCGAGCTGCGTTCAGGAAGAAGCTAAACCATCTCGAATAAAGTTAATTAATATTAAGATTGAGTTAATTTAATTTAAATTTTATTATAAAGTCCACGCTTCTGACGGCAAATATACCGTGCATCCTAGAACCTTGCGGTTATTCCCGGCTGGATGGCAAGAGGCCCGATGCTATCACGTTAGTGCCATGGACTATTTTCACATTGGCTCCAAGTCATGTTAGGACATCTTCAAGAGCGGCTGGCGCGGCCGAGGCTGGGGCGGAGAGCCTCAAACGCAACAAATATAGAAATATAATTCAAGATTTCGAATTTGTTGCGTTTGCGGTTGAAACCCTCGGTCCGTGAGCAGTGAAGCCAAAAGAGGCTTGGGCCTCTGCTGGTTGACGCAACTGGTGTCCCGCCATCAAGGGCTTATGTACTTCATTCAAAGGGTAAGCCTTGCCATCCAGCGGGGTAATGCCGCAAGTGCTCTAAGAACATTTGAAAATGCCCGTTTTGATAGTTATTTTAATGTTTGTTAGGTAGGTTTTAATTCCTTAGTTACTTTTTTATTTTTATGAAATAAATAGATTGAGTAAACGATATTATATTCTATCGAAGAAATGAAGTCTTTAAGGGCGAGGCCCGAAGGCGGAAGAGGGTTTTTGGTTTACCTGAACGCAGCTCGGCCTTCGGCCTCGCACTTAGTTCCTTCCCTTCTTCCAGAAGGTTTATCGTCTTCCTGAACGCAGCTCGGCCTTCGGCCTCGCCCTTACTTACTTCCTTTATTTGAGAAAGGTTTATCGTTTACCTGAAAGCAGCTCGGCCTTCGGCCTCGCCCTTAGTTAGTTACTTTCTTTGAGAAGGTTTATCGATTACCTTAACGCAGCTCGGCCTTCGGCCTCGCCCTTAGTTACTTACATTCTTCTTTGGAATACGAATTTCACGCGAGCGAAGCCGCGGGCAACAGCTAGTAATACATAATTTGATTAAAAACGTGTTTTCTCCTTCGGGCATGTGAACACTCAATACTACATAATATTATTAATATTTATATTCGATTGATATATATATGTTCTGAAACACCTACTTATAAAAGGCTAATCATCTGTCGGACTGTTTGACAGCGTATAACTAGAGATCGGCTAAACCGATTTGTATTCATTTTCAACTAATGCTGTCTGACGTCTACGGATATTTATAAGTGTATCACGTAATCGTTAATAGTGTTTGAGAAGCAAGGTCAGATCAAAATCGGGGAAAATCTGTGCCAAATTTCCAGTTGATAGAATAGAATATACGTACTCTTTATTATACACATCACTGAAAGAATAAAAAGAGTTTTTTTATGTCAGCCTCGATAGCTCAGTGGTGCGGTCGGTAGACTGTTGTTAAGCAACCCTGAGCGCGGTTCGTACTTGGATGGGTGACCGCTCGACCGTTGGAGGCTGACCGTGGTTCGATGTCTTCCCTTCTTACCTTACTAGGTGGTAGGGCTTCTCCCGCCCGCGTTGGTACCACCACACTGAATGAAACGTCGGTCAAAACGGCTATGTAAATAGTTCGAGTTTTCCGTATCCGTCGTACGGGACCCTATTACTAAGCCTACGCCGCCGTCTGTCTGTCTGTCTGTCTGTCCGAGGGCTTTATCTCTTGAACGGTAATAGGTAGCCCGTTGACATTTTCACAGAATATGTGTTATTAAATAGATTATGGTCGGTATAATAACAAATAAGAAAAAGTAAAAAATTCACGGCGGTCTCCATACAAGAAACTAAAAAGTGTATGCGTGCCATCTACCGAAAACAGTATGAAGCATTTTAACTAATCATTCATTTTAACTAATACGAAGCATTTCATAAAACACGCCAGAGATGGCGTGAGAGGCGCTGACCATTACATGGCGATACGGAACCCTCGGTGCGCGAGGTCGACTCGCACTTGGCCGGTTTTTTCTGTTTCACTGGCTCGGGTGTGTGACTTGTAATATGCTCGATGAGAGAGCACATTTCGTGGCGCAATCCGACACAAGCCGACGTGCTAGGCTGTATTTTTTCCGGCTTTATTACACAGCCTGGGCACGGTGGCGGTGAAACTAACAAAGTCAATTTCAAGCTCAATTCGATTCGAGCCCGATATAGCATCGAAACTTTGTTATGTTGCCAAACACGACACAAACATATAGCACAACTTCATTGTCAGTTAGTCCGTCTGATTAAACATTTTATTTGTATAGGTGAAAAATATAGCTAGATAGATAGATAGATGGAAATACTTTATTGCTCCAAAAAACATTTTACATAAACAGACAATAAGTAATGTACATGAGGGGCAAAGGCGGACTTATCCCTTTACAGGGATTTCTCCCAGTCAACCTTTGGATGTTCTTTGAGAGTCGTATGTTGTGAGATATAAGTAAGTATGTAGTAGCAAAAGACTTGAGTGTGGGAATGTAAAATAATATAATATAAGGAAAATAATTATGATAAACTATAATATACACTACATATAAGTACGTACTAGTTAATTAAACATATAAATTTCTATTGATAAATTACATTAAATACATATGAAATATAATTTATATAATCCATAATACCTAAATATATACATACATACTTGTCCATTCAGAATTAAATGATTTTTTAGCTTTTGACTTCACATTAATAGTACAACTTTAAGTGTTTTTTGAATAACGGAAGCGACTTGCAGTGCCGTATACAGTGAGGTAGTACATAGATTCCACCGCCGAGCTGCGTGCACAGAAAAAGAGTTTGTGTAAAATCCAGTTTTACGAGTGGAAATGGCTCAGATATTATCATCACTTGACCGAAGCGTTACATCGTGGGTAGATAAGTACTGAAAACGCGAAGATAGGTAATCGGGAACAGAAGGGTTGTTGATACAAGAATAAAGCTCAACAATCCATGCTGAGGGCGCCTAGTGTCTCGCGTATCAATAAAAAAAAAAAGCTTTCTGCCTTACTTGAAGTAAAATCAGAATTTCTCAAAACAATTTAGTCATTGTATTTCTTCATCGACATGGCGAAGAAAAATCTCGCCCAAAAACCTGTACACCTGATTAAGCCAAAGTATTGTTGCAAAAATTGCATTATGTACCTTAGTGCATAATCGGGCTTACCCGTCTTCTGTATCGCAGACATGCATACATATATGCGTACGTATTTTATCATTCAACTACGTACTCGTGCTATAACGATAAAGTTAACGAAATGTTTCGCTTATGTATGTACAAGAGATCGTGCCGCTACCAACACAACCTGTCCAAGTGTACTAAACATAATTATTCAAAGTGTTGCTAAGTATAATGGAATGTTGACCCAGCTCCGGCACAGCCTCCTCGAGGACCCCACTCTCCGTAACCCGCCCCTCTCATTACCATTCAAATTTGCACCGGGAGGTCGAATATCGACATTTACAGTGGACAGTATTCCTACGGTCTAACGTTATGAACTAAAAGAGCAGATTAATTAATTAAAATACAGTTTTAATGCCTTCAGTTAATTGTATTAAGTTCAAACAAGCTTTACCTACTTTGAGTAAATTATGAAATACTTTATTAAAAAATTCTTTTATTTTATAAAATCTCCGTACGTTCCTTGATTTGTAAAATTTAATAGAAAATGTGAACGCGAAAACATGTTATTTAACAGGCTTATTGGTTTAATTTCAAGAATTCTTGCTAGACATTTTATTTTAAGAGCAAATTGACATATTATTTCTCAAATTAAAAATTAACATGAAATTTTCTTACTTTTTGAGGCTGCGTAATTATATTTGTAGGTATGATCATAGTATTTAAATATTTTTTTTGGATTTCTCCGAAGTCGTTGGCCAGTAATAGTTTAATTTCAGTAAACAAGTCACTCCCTGTACAAGTCACGGTATACCCTATTTTACTTCGGAAGTTTTACTAAGATAACGTGAAGATAACTTTACTGCTTATCTATAGGTATTCGAACGGAGATCACGAAGCAAAATGTAAATGAAGTGATTAAGGAAATTCATTAGAGTTAGCAAGTTGATTAGGGTCCGGTGCTTTAAGTTGTACTCAAGTGCGGAGGAGGTTGCGCGGCACGGCCGTGGAGGGGCAGGAAAGGGAGGGGAGGGGGGATGATGGATGACCGATCGACTGTCAGGTAGTACTGGGGAGTAGAGAATCAAACGCTACGAGGATCTAACGGCTACATTATTTACTTCGTTATTAATGAAGAGATTGTTTCATTATTTGCCGAAGAAGAAAGAGTTTTACTCGCGCACGGAGGTTTCCGTATCTGTCCGCCTATCTTTTGTCTTTCAACAATGCAATGTATAAAAGCCTATGGCGCCATCTATTATTCAATAGTGTGACTAATAGATTTTTCGGACGTTTGTTGTATGGGAGCCCCCCTTAATTTTTAACATTTTCTTATTTTTCTTATTTATTGTTATATCTGCCATAGTAACACATATTCTGTGAAAATTTCAACTACCTAATAGGCTTCCGTACGGGATACGGAAACCTAAAAACGAAATAAGTTATGTCTATATCGGTCACAATTATTGTGAACTCACACTATATTTTTCATACATGCTTGTCGGTTTCAGGTACTTCGCACTCGAACCTGTTGAAATGTTAAATGCCTACAGGTTGAAATTCCTGATTTTGTTCGAGACATACGAGTACATTCTCGGCCACATCGTGAAAATATCGAAAATATTCTTCAAATTTAATCTCGAAGAATCTTGAAAGCTCTCGAAATCCCGAATCAAAAAGCCAGATAATAACTTCCGTGCCTCCACGTTCGTAATCATTAGCGAAATTGTCGACTCCCACAGCACAGAAACATAATCCGACAAAAGAGAAATTCATTTGCGTTTCTTTCCCAGGAAGCCGCTCCGATGGGCTGTAAAGCGATTTGAGAGGTCGCAGATAACGTGGAGGGAATTACGAGCGATGCCATCTGAGGGAAACGCTTATAAACTTATTGTATTTGAGGAAAATTGAAGATAACGATATTTGCATTTGCATTTCTCATTTAGACGCGGCCTGCCTCGAGAGATTTCTCGCAGTAAAGTCGTAGTCACACGTAGGCGGGCACGGTGTTTTCATTGGGGAGAGAATTATTTAATAGGTAGGTAGCGATTGTGGAAGCAGTGAATAATTTCTATCCATGAATAATTTGAATAATTTATGTGGATATTATAAAAGAGGACTAATGACCGATTTCACCACCTTCGGTTAAATATAGCTGCTCTTTAAATACTGTAAACTGTAGGAGAAGTGTCTCATTAATAGTCATAGTGTATGTATTAGAAGTTGTCTCTTTGTCTCTTTAGTAGTCACAATGTATTGTAATCGAAGACGTTAAAAAAACCCTGCGAAGTTTCTTGCCGGCTCTTCTTTGTGGGTGTAATCGAACCGGATTGTAATAAAAACTAAACAGGACAAATTCAAGCGTAGTGTACTACCATACGAATGATGAATAAAGAATAAAGAATCGAAAAACGAGGACTCATTATTAATTGTTAGACGAGACCCAACAAGCCAAGACTTAAATTGGTCATTTTATATCAACGTTTTCACGAAGGCGCTTGTAGGTGACTATTTATTAGCGACAGTAGACTTTAATAACTTCGTTTAAATCATGCATCATCGAGTATGCTTTTTTGTAACCTACAGGCTAGACAGCCTAGCAAAAGTTTGCAAATCTTCTGGCACTTAGCTGAGCGTAGTTTCGTTCGAGAGGACAGGTGTTTTTGGTTCTGTCGACTGCACCATTGGTCCCTCGGCACAACCACCTATATTGGTTTACATAAAAAACAAATATATAACTAGTACATACTACTTATACATAAACGAGTACCTATATCTTCATTTCTGTTAGGTCGCATGTTTTATTTATTTAAAAAAATACAAGTATCACACGCTTGAAAATAATTTCACACGTGTCACACGACAAATTCAAGTATCACACTACAGTAACTACTGCAAAACAGTGTTATATTTATTTCTAGGTTTCATATTATTTTTCGTACCTATTTTTTTTTATTTTAATGTTAGTAACGCAACACATGCAGAATATATTAACCTATTTTGAAAATTAATTTGAGCACATACGTAGGTATAATATCAGATTTAATCAATATATTTGAGCTAAATCACGCGGCGCAAATGAAAAAACCTACCATCTCTTCTGTGTGAATATTGCCCGAATCTTGACGGCAAAGGGTTGTCCGTGAAAGTTCCAAATATTTTTCCAGCGGAGGGAGGAATTGCTCCCCCGATAGGGATCCGCGACGAGTGTCGCTTCTCCGAGAAAATGACGAGCGAAGGGCCGAGTGGGAAATTCCCTGTAAATGTACACGAAGCTTATCGCGGCTCCGTCGGCCGGGGCCCGAACGAGCACCGGGAAGTTACTAGACGTCACGTAGCTTGACTTACGGAAGCGGGGTCAAAATAGGCCGTAACTGTATAGATGCTTCTTGCTTCTTTAATGAATTGTAAGTCATTCAGCTCAGACTGTGCGGGAGCGGCACTTAAAAGAATATCCCCACTGCATCTCTTCCCGTACATGTCGTAAACGGCGACTAATTTCATAAGGACAAGATTCCCCGCTATAGGGCGACAGGATAACCACCTATCACCTTGACACGGTCCTTCTACCGAGTCATGCAGTAGGTGGGTCGTCGTGCCTTACTGGTTGTTTGACAGATAGCTTGTCCGAATACTTTAAAAGTGGTGGTCGGTGTTGTGTTCTTCTTCTCTTTTCTCTTTGGTCTAATCTTTTACTCAATTTTTTTTTTTTTACATTTATTCCTTCCTCGCATTCGCCGTCGAGACTATGGGTGCTTGAAGTAAAGAATAAAAAAAATGTGTTCGGTCAATAGGTTCTAAATTAACAGAAATGTCAGGAGTACCTAACTGCGAAACATTCCTCAGACAACGGATAGCCCTTGCTATCCAGCGTGGAAATGCAGCGAGTGTTTTAGGTACCCTTCGCGGTCATTTCGGAGACAGTTTAAACGAGATTTTTTATATATTATAGTTTTTAGTTAATTGTCTATTTAGTACCTATTTTTGCTGTTGAATAAATAAATTCATCTCTCTATTGATCGTTTGTACAAATCTAATCAAGCTCACGTTTCATTTGGCAAGCATCTCGCTCAGGCTTTAGAAAACAATACAAACAAACATACGTCTTAATTTCCACTTCTCACACACATTCTCCAATCTCGTTCGTAATCCGACTGGATCGCCGTGTGAGTTGTAAGCAGACTGATGTGTTGAGAGTTGAGAGTAATCTTGTCGCGCATCCGCCCACACTTCGCTCACGGCCGGCGGGTTTCGCTCGGGGGACATTCGATCCGATCTCTTATTTTATTGGTCTTTCGCGAGTAGGTATGTATATTCCAGTGAAAAATAACACACTCCTTCTAGTGCGTTATTCGAGAGCGCGCGAAGGAATTCGAAATTAGAACGTTAGAACGGCTTCCATTGAAGCGCGTGTTTGTTCTCGTTATGTTCGTTCAATTAAATCGAAATACCGTTTTGTTCATTCGAGCATTGCGAACACTGGTAGGTAGGTACTTATTTTCTCCTTATTTCAAATCATTTACCTCGCCGAGCCGCGTTCACCGATTCGGAAAACGTCTAATTCGCAAAGTATGTATCGAGAGAGCTTCGTTAGGTACCTATATAATGTAAGCGTCTAGACTGAAAATATAACTCGTGACTACGGCGAATAAATCAGGTAAAAAAATAAAGCCCCGCAGCGCCCGCCCGGTCTCAACGACCCTCGTAGGTACGTAAGAAGTATGAGCAGATACTCACCCTCACTCTCGGCGCCAGCCCTCTGAACAGCAGACACGACCTACATTATATTTTATGTCCAGCCATTTATCTAATCTCTTTTTGCTTACATATAATATCGCATCACACAGTGGTCGGTTAAAATATGATGGTCTGTTAATAAGCCGCTTTCTTCGAATATATTTTTATAAAAAACAAAATACATTCTATTGAGTGTTCCTTATATTATTACTTACTCTGTGGATCTTTCTCTCTCTCTTTCTCTTGAAAAAATCTATAAATTATTTATACGAAATTATAAATACAATATACGAGTATGTATATATATATACTCTTTATTGAACACCAATTTACACAAATTAGGCACAATAGGCGAGCTTAATGACGCGAGGCGTTCTATTCATAAGTATAACTACTATATACCTACTCATGAATAGTAAGCAACTATTTGATATAATTATAGGGTTAAAATAGAAAAGTTTCAAAACAACCTCACTATAATCATAGTTTCACAAAATAACGATTTCCACTACAGCTACTAAACGTAGAAATCACTTTAGTTTTTTCTGTTCCGAGTTTCCAGTGTTACGACTATGATTGAATTTAGGAACTCTAGTTTTCGTGACTGTACCTAACACAGAACAACGATCGGGCCACACCGCCCGCCTTGTCTGGTTCAAAGCTCCTTGGTACCTAAGCTATCGCTCACACCACGTGTAGACACGCAAGTTAGTTGCTGAAAGTACCCTTTCCTTCTCTTCTACTCTGTCCCCCACATCTCTCCTCCATAGAATCTAGAAAGATAAACCTCGAGGGAAACGTATTGTGAGTTGCCTAATAGGAATTGACGCGGACCCAGGCTGAATCGTGTATTTTTATTGTTTATCTTTTTCGAACTCTCCGCTCGCATAATCCCAAGTTAATTAGATTAAAGACCATACAGTTTACATACACAAAGGCCAGTTTACTCTCGCCGTCAGATTTTTTTAATATTTTTTTTTATTATTTTTTTTTATAGACAGCCGGCGCCGTTGTCTGTGACCAATACTTCAACGGAAGATCAGACACAGCCAATAACACCATTCCTCGCGAAACCACGCTCAGAGAGGCGCCATGCCGGCTATGAGGCGGACAAAAAGGTTGTCGTCTAATTTATTGACACGCCTTTTGAAGATTCCCAAGTTATAGGTGGTGGGGAACACACCCACCGGAAGACCGTTCCATATTTTCGCTGTTCGACACAGGAACGATTTCGAAAAGTTTACAAGTATTTTGAAAAGTTTTACGATTAGTCGACTTCATGTCAATGGGAACAACTGAAGAGGAGACGAACTGAAAACCAGCGCTCCATGGCATATTCTTGCAGCAAAATGTCGATTTGGTCCCTTTTTTATCCAATCATGATTTTTTGCTATCGTAATTTTAAAAGGTTATAGGAGGAAATACACCCATTTTATTTCATTTCATCTTCCAACTCAACAAAAAGTAACCCCATATTTTTTCCATAATAATATACTGGATGCATTTGGACGATTAACCCTCTTGACCAAATGAAGGTATGAGCGAGAGAAAAGATTTGCTAGCTCATTGGGCTCTTCTGGTAAAGTTAATGTTTAGTGACTCCTGACTCAATCATTGGACATTTCTAGCAGAAACAGTACATGTTCTGTGCTTCCACCGCCCTCCTCCTGGAGGGCACTCTCCTGTGTCGTGACTACATGTGACAGGAAAACACACTAAACCTATAACTGTGAAAGCTAACAGCTTCGGCATACTCCGCGAGAGCTGTTTTCTTAGATCGGCGGTGCATAAATATAGTTGGTTGATTGTTTGATTTTCATATTTCGAAGTCATGTGAGTGGTAAAGAGTAATGTAAATATACAAAATAATATTCTCTAACATAGTGCCAAATTTTAACTTGGTACAATAAAATTAACCGTTTAGAAGTTATGACACCATTAGGTTCCGTTTACACATCTTTGAGGCAAGGGACGTATTAAATTTATCTAAACTATCTAGGGATTCGAAACTATCTAAAAAGCCTACACGAAATGCTGAAATAATCAAATCTAAGTTAAAATTACAAGACAATATAATACATTTTCTCCAAGTGCTGCAGATTCATGTCTAACCTGTGAAGTTTCTTACCGGTTCTTCTTCGTGGGTGTAATCGAATCTGATAGTGACAAGTTCCAGTGCAGTCAACTGTTACATCAATAAACAATACGATGGTTTCCAATAAGTACGGCGAATATAAATAATATTATTTGAAATCTAAAATAATTATCACAACTTTATATCATTCAGTGAGTTTAAATCAATCCGGACTGGTTATACGCTACCACTTAGTAAAAGGTAAGGAAGATTAAATTTAGTTTTAGTTCATGCAATCCTAACTCGTGTTCAAAACGGAAATGCACTTCCATCCGCCTTTACATTGTTTCAGGACACCATTCACTTAACTTACATACCTACATTATGTACACCATGTACATACGAGTATCTGCTCCTAGTTTGTTGCTTAATTGCTGTAGAATGGCGAGTCACGGTAGAGGTGCTATGCGATGCGACGTCCTTTACCGGCTGGAAGTGCACTTAAGTTACACTTAAGTGCTAATATAATCACCTCGATCGCCTCCATTATAGTTTCATTGCGGCGTCTTAGAGCCCCAATTAGATAAATCGATACAATACTAATCGAATAATACAAATCGATATAATATAAACACAAATACAATGTGGAGGGAAATATAATAGCTAGAGCAAATTTTAAGGCGTAACACCCTATATTTTTATTCAAAATTATCATTTTCAATAATAGGTACATTAATTGTAATTAATAATTAATTACAATAATTAATTATTAATTATTTAAAGTGCACACAACTTTTAATGTTGTATAAGCCTAAGGGATGGAATTGCTTCATACTCATAAATATACGTACATATTTTTTTACTGCATCTGTTTCCACTGCATCTCTCCCCGTGCATGTTGTAAAAGGCGACTAAGGGATAAGGACAAGATGCCCCTCTAAAGGACGACAGGTAGCACGTAGACTGTATACCTCTCACCTTGGCACGGTCTTTCCACCGAGTCATACAGCAGGTGGGTCTTCGTTGCGTACTTGCTGCTTGATAGCAGCAACCTTTGGTAGCACGTCTCTTAAATATATGGGGGGTCCCCCATTTCAGGGTGTTTAGTTTTTTTTATAACCACCTAAGAATTATTTTCGGAAAATTATACAAAAAGTTTTCACTTCTGCCGGCACTCCCGGAGTGCAACTGGGGCTTTTTTTATTATTTGTTGGCATAATTTCCACCGGCTACATTTTACAGTTGAAAAGATACAGCCCTAGTATGGACGGACGGGCGGACGGACGGACAGACAGACGGATATACAGACGTTGTAGGCTTAGTAATGCCCTTTCGTAGGGAGACGGAAACAATGGTAGCATGCATTTTTGTTATTACCATTGATCCCACCAATCTGCGACATGCTGTATCGGCACGGCATCGTTTGATGGCACGGCGCAGTCGCTAATGATCCTAGACATGTAATTGGCTGTAGCAATAATAATCACACACCTACTGCCTATTAATTAATTGCCTGCATTTATTATGCTTCGTGGATCATGATTATAGACTTGCTTATTGTATAAGTGTGAACTTGCGATATGTATGCTGATACACAGTTGGTATATTCCACAGAGCATCAAATGCGCGCGCCCCTCCTAGAGGCACCCTGAGCGCGATTTATCTACAACGCCGTTGAAGCCTGTGGGCGTGGCCTATGACTTACATATGTGTGTTGTGCGTGTGCCTAACTTTCTCCTCTTTGTGTGTAGTGTCGATACTAGCACACACACACACATACGAAGCGCTAGCAGCACTGCGTGTAGTTTTTGGGTTTCAAATATTATCGCTTAGGGCGTCTCTAGTAGGGGGCGCGCGCGGTAGGTATTTGATGCTCTGTGGTATGTTCCATAATATTATTAATACACATATAATTAGTAGCTGATTATTACATAATGTATTCCCATTTGTAGGTATTTGTTATGCATATATACACCTACATCGTGGTAACATGCGTAAGTACATACATAGATACATACCACACGCTGTATTCCGACAATCATGGTAAGCAGATTAATCGCAGTTGTGCTGCAGTTACACTTGTAAATTACAGCACAATACCGACCACCACGTTTAGCAAAGTATTCGGACAAGATCGTGCCTTACATCAAGTAGCAAGTAAGACACGAAAACCCACCCGCTGATGACTCGGTGGAAGGACCGTTCCAAGGTGAAAGGTGGTCACCCTGTCACCCTTTAGCACGGCATCCTGTCCCCATCCCTTAGTCGCCTTTTACGACATCCACGGGGAGAGATGAGTAAAGAAGTATTACTTCAAAAAATTGGTTGTCTGTAAAGTCGGTTTACGGACGATAGTTTTACGTGATGACGTCATAAAGTGGTAAGACTACTGGGAACGGTTCTAAAGTACCAGGGCAGAAGAAATTGAAAGGATGAGTGTCTCGGGGCCAATTCTCTGTCTCTCAGTGACAGTTGTCCTCCTAAGAAAGCCGAAAACTATCCAAGGGAATCCGATATTCGTTTGGTCGTTTATATGATTTCGTGGCTCAGTGGTAAGAGTGTAGGATTTGTATTTTTTGACCATGTGTTCGAATCCCTGAAATTTTTTTTTGTTTTTTTTTCTTTTTTAAGCAATGTTACGGTGTTTAAATTTTTTTAGGGTGTTTAGTTTTTTTTATAACCACCTAAGAATTATTTTCGGAAATACAAACGTAACAAAAACGACCTTTGTCAGCCTCGATAGCTCAGTGGTGCAGACAGTCAACTGTCGCTATTGAATGTTAAGCAACGCTGGGTGCTGTCAGTACTTGGATGGGTGACCGCTGACCGTTGGAGGCTGACCGAGGTTCGGATCCCTCGTAAAACTGTAGGTCCCTTCCCTCCTAATCTTACTTGGTGGTAGGGTTTAACCCGCCCGGGTTGGTACCACCGCACTGAATGAAACGTCGGTCAAAACGGCTATGTAAATAGTTTGTGTTTTCCGACCAGTTCAGTGTAGCCGGCACGATCAAAGGGGGAAGCACTGACATGGTACCTAGTTCACCCGGTGTTATGGGCTGACATCACGGACGTTGTAGGTGATGTAGCCAACCGTGTCAGTTTCCATAAAAAAAAAAAACAACATGCGCCGCCTCAACATTAGGTTAGATGCGTAAAGAAGATGCGTCGCGTAAAATATAAAAACTCAGAGCAGCGCGGGAATTTACTTAGCGGCCCCCGACCCCTTTAAGTAAGTAAATGGAAATTATATTTGACTTTTTAAGGGTCGGGATTTTTTTAAGGGTCGGGATTTTTCAAATTTGTAATTAAACATTTTATATACAAAACAGAAATTACCCGCACTACCCATCTACCATACTCACAATCCCAGGCATGACTGGCAGATATGCCTTTAGGCTTATGTTTGAATCACTATAATATAGATGAATAAATTTGTGTGATTTTACATATGTTAAATTATTTATATTTAAAGATGTGATAATAACTAATAAAACATATGAGAAAATAACGACTATAAATGTTTGTTTATTTTATATTTAAAAAACCTAAAAAGCCAAAAAATCCACTAAATATCAAATTTTGCAGTACAAGTTTAGTTTACCCGAGCGAAGCCGGGTTCGCAGCTATCGTGCTTAGAAGTTGAATTCTTAAATCGCAAATGTGAGTACTTTAAAAACTAATAATATTAATTATCAATATAAACTTTAAATTTGTAAATTTCTACATTACATAACACATAATTAAATATACCCAATAATCCTACATAACGCCATCTACATATTATCAAAGCGCATACTACAACGTTGCAACACTTACCTAACTGCGAAGCTGAAGTATTTCATTTACTATTGACGCTAGATGTTGACGCTAGATGTCGCTCCATGAAATCTTCACCTACTGGTGACCGAATTTCGCTTCACTGGTACATGACCGATTAGCCGGATGGTTTAAGACGTCTGGTCGGTCACAATATATTGGTGGCAGGGACCGCGGGTTCGAGGCTCGCAAAAGACGGACAAATATATTTTGTATTTCCTACTATTGTATATGCCTCTCTATCGCTTGTTACGCGCTCTCACTTGCACACACAGGTTTAGATGGAACGTGACACTTTTTCGTGAGTGCAGCCGGTGTTCATCAATTTATAAGACGTGACGTCATCACGTCAATTATGTTGATATTGTATATTATGAATATTTAGACCAACTGCACCAATAAATTAGTTTAAACTGTTTGGAGTGCATGTCAACCAAACGTTGGTAATAAATAAATTTACATGTATGAGATTGCTGCTCATGGGTGTTTATTTGCATTGGCACCTATAGCTACCTACTATATCACATTAAACAGTACAATTTGTTCCATCATATAACGCTACCAAAACTTGTAGACCAATGGCATTAGTGTTAGTGATAATATGTACAAGTGTACGCGCTGAGTGCATCTATTAGTGTGCCGAGCACCGCAGTGGCGTTCACGCACACTAACTCACTAACACTAATGCCATTGGTCTAAAAGTTTTGGTAGGGTAGTACAAACATTATCAACTCAAACGCAAATCTCCACACAATCTGTAGGTACACAGTACTTGCAACGCAATTCCTGGAGTTGTGCGTCCCGGGCGAGTCGATGCGGCACTCAGTCTGTTGTTACATTCATTAGTGTTCCGATCCAGTCCGCCGACCGCACTGGACGCGACGAGATCGTGCTGTAGAAGCGGTCGACTCTACGGAGAGAAGATGTACGTACGGCCGAAATAAGACTAAAAAGGTCAACTTTAAACGAAATTATTGAGCTATTGGTAAAGATAAAAAATCTGTAAAAAATATGTGTTATGTATTGATCTTTAATTAACAATCATAGCGAAAAAAATATATTTTACTACTTTGGAAAGGTGTTAAATAAATCTCCAAAAAATAACGAAAAGTACGAAAATTGTACTTTCAAGTTAAATAATCTTGAGAAACATCAATTGTTTCAATACAAGAGCCTCATAGAGATATAGATAATATTTTTCCCTTCAATCGTAGCGAAAAAAATATAGTTTTCCATCTTTCCAATACGTGAAATTTAATATATAGTGTGATTTTCGCGCAAACGATCTTCGTCGGCGCGACGTATCAGCCACCGCACGAGTAGAACGAATGTCGCACCTATTAAATCTGCACACGGTTCGTGTTTCAATCATGAGTGCTCGGGTAGCACGGTTTGAGTCTTATTTGCTTATAAATAAACTGTGAATAAGGTATTCTTAGGGAAACATAAAAATGTAAGCGCCGATGAGGCAAAGCATTAGTGACACCTTGTATGTGAAATCATCATCATCATCATCATATCACACACGCTGAATCCCGACAATCGGGGTAAGCAGAGTAATCGGTGTTGTGCTGCAAGAACTCTGGTAAATTACAGCACAACACCGACCACTACGTTTCGCAAAGTATTCGAACAAGATTCAAGCAGCAAGTAAGGCAATGACTGTAATGTGAAATGGTTCACCGAAATGTCTGATTTTTGGAAATGTCGGCTTCTGTACGGGATACGGAAACCTAATTACGAGTATACAACCTTACGAACAATAATACGTATTTCTCATGCAGCTTGTTTCTTCCCCCGCTCCGAAGCACACAAACACAACTAGCGAGTTCGGTCCCCAAGTGATTCCGGAAGTTGTCTGCGAGATGAGCTCGCCCGGAGTTAGAGAGTTACCCTCAAACATCATAAGTTGCACTGATGACGTTGGAACTTGGACAATACGAGCGAACTGACTCAGCCTGAGAGTTCTTGCTGCAACCTCACCGCATTCATTCAAAACATAAGAGGCGAGTGGCGGAGTGATCTGGGCGTCTCGGCTTCTCTTGCGAGAGGTCCGAGGCTCGAATCCGGTCGGTGTGTACCAATGAGTTTTTTCTGACCGAAAAATTTACGTGCATTCCTAAACTACACGTGCATACGACATGCCATACCTAGTTCACCAAGGTGTTATGGACTGACATCACGGATGTTGGAAGTGGCGTAGCCGACCGTGTCAGTTTCCACAAATCAAATAGTATTATAATTACAAAGATACGAGTAAATACATTCATGCAAACATAATGCCAGGAGGTTCCGCTGCCGCCCCGCGGAGAAAAACCATAGAAGAATTTCCAAGTGTAAACTTTTTATTTTTATGGAAGAATTAAAAAGTAATTTTATTATGGCATTTACAATATAATATGTGAATAAATTCTCGGCCGCGGTTGTCTACTAAAATAAATAAAAATCAAACAAAACAATGTTTGAACGTGCAATTTCAGAGTGTTGTACGTTCACGTTTAATTGTGGCTCGCTCCTTCTGCCGTCGTAAAAGCTGAGTACACACTGTAACTTTATTATTTTTCAGCAATGTCCCGGAGCAGTATCAGAGCTGCCAGACGACACAATTCTGATTTTTAATTAACGGTAAAATTTTACGTGGCCTGAGGGAAGCAGCTGCTTCGTTGTAAAGATATGACACTTTCGTAAATAGCATAGTAAGAATGCGGCTAAGGGCAGAATAAAGCTTTTAATACTGGTAAACAGAATTGTTTTAATATTTTCATCGCCTTTACCATAAAATTTCAAAGTCATCAAAATGAGGGCTAACGTATGTTGGTTGTCCACTATTTGGCGCCACTGTGTCGTGAGGTCCCGGGAACTGTCAACGGCCACGGAAAAACTCCTGTGCTTTAGATGTTTTCTCGCAGTTATCTCTACATTTGTTTCAGCCTATTTCAGAAGTTATAATAATTTGTGTCGGTCGATTTGCAACTGCGTGTCAATGCCCTGTCGGTCGATTTGCAGCTTCGTATCTGCTCTTGTTTATAGACTCATAGTCTGTGTTCTGAAAGAGAACACCTACATTATTTTCTGAGTTTCTGTTGAAAACAAGCATAACATAAAATGATCACAGAATGATTAATTAAAATTATCATAATACTCTGGAATGTTTAGATGGCTCAAACTTGTCTCGGGGTCGTTGCGCTCCGCATTCTAACTAAACCCTGGTTATATTTAGGGTTAAGAAAAAAAAGGGAACCCTAATGGGATCCCTTTGTTGTCCGTCCGTTTGCCCGTCTGGCAAGACCCTTTTTCTCAGAAAATGGTAGAAATATCAAGTTGAAATTAATATCAAATATGTACTAAGGTCTACGGACCCTTCTAGGTGTAAAACATTCAAGCTTCTAAGTTAGCGCAATCAAAAGATACGACCATTTGTTACATATTATGTCACGTCTATTATATACATATAATATGAGTATATTAAAGTATTTATGTAGTATTCGTTTGTAGTTTATCATATTGCTTTTCTTCTTAATACATTGCCACATATTATTCTTGTTCGCCTGCATATACTTCTCCCACATCCCAAAGGTTGGTTAGAATAGAATGCCTCACGGCATTAAGCTCACCTATTCTGCCTATTTTGTCTAAATTGGTGTTCAATAAAGAATATATACATATACATATATTTTTGTCCTCGCTAACTCACTTATCAAAACCCATACGGTACTTTCCGTTGACCTAGAATAATGAGATTTGGAAAGAATTTTTTTTGCGATTATTTTGTTTTTCTCTATCGTAAAAAAGGGTAATACGTTAAGAGTCCAGCTTGGTATGATCGCGAAAACCTCTAAAGTAAAACAACAAATAATAAAAACAGGCCAATTACGTTATTCTTGTAAAATATTTGTGGAGCAATAAAAATTTTCTACCTACGCGGTGGTACGGATCACTCGGTGCGCGAGTACAACTCGCACTTGGCCGGTTTTTGTAAACCACCTAAATAATGTTTGTTTTTTGTGTGAGATTTTCATAGTTTTTTTAAACATTTTCAGATGTTGTATTATTACCGAAATATTTTTATTTCTTTCCCTTCCAACCTTTCCTCAGTCAGCATGACCTGATATTATTAATTTGTATGGGGATACCCCTACGAAATGCTCTGCCTCGCACTCCGCTGAGAGGGAGGGAGACCCCTTCACTGAGTTCCAACCTATCGTCCCTCTACCCCCACATAGCCCTACAAAATTAAATAGAAATATTAAATCTCGTGACAAAAAATTAATAAAAGTATATGTAGGTATTATGAACGAAGTTCATGTGCCCAAAGTGTATTCCGTTCATAACGTTTAATTAAAATCATTCACAGAAATACATCTAAGCATGACTCTACTTACATTATTATTTGTATAGTCGGGTTTATAGTTTCCCAAATAAATAGTAGATAGTTTGAAGAAATCTGGCGTGGAGCATTACAGAACTCGCACATAACATGTTAGAAAGTACTTACACAAAGCAGCTGCAAAGCGCGCCGCCGCCACCTCGGGCCCGTGTAGTTGGGTCACAGTGGCCATTCTACCTACTTATTATACGAGATATAATTAAACGTTATGCGCGCGCAATTTACATAATGTTTGCATGCTGGAAATTTTCGCAAACCAAGACAGAATATAAAATGAGCTGAGTCGGCGCGGCGGGACGGGCCGTTAGCGTCGAAGTAGATTTTTGTGTGTTAATGCTTTGTTAAGCTACGTAAAGCTTGCTAAGACAGTGACTCGGTTTTACAATGTGTAAACTATGTTTTTTTATTTGTTTATTTTATCAGAAGATTGTCCCCAAACAGAATAAACTTTTCGCAAGAATGCTGCTCAATGAATAAAACATTGTTCAAAGAAGGGAGGGAATGAGGGAAAAACTATTTTAGGATGTCGACACGTAGTTATAATAAAATTGCAGAGATAAACAACAGCGATTCGTTATGCGTTTTGTGTATTATTTTTGATTGACGGAACCCTAAAATGTGCGAGGAGATGTCCTTGAGACTTGTTTGTGAAATTCTCGTCGCATGAAGCATTCTGAACGTGGAAATCGCTAACAATTTGAAGAAAGATACGGTGAGGATAAAAATAAAACCGGCAATTTCTTTGATGAAACGTAATAAATTTAATGACCATGGCTTACATTTCGGGGGCGATTTCTTCGCTTGTCTTAAGTACTGCGCTTCTACTGTGAGACGGGTCATGCTCGGAGCGATAGGCTGGCCTATCGCAAAACTGTAGACTTTGGTGTGAACTGAAAGGGGAAAGAAATCTCATAGAATTTTGAGGTAGAAGTTCACGAGGCATCTATGAATCTTTGTTATTGCCAGTAGTCTCATGCTTGCGCCTCCGTACTGCCGCGGCGCCGCCGCCAGCGCTGTCGACATCAGTAGAAAAGAAACCAGACACTGGCAATTTTGACCTCTGCCTCAGCGGAGGATTTACGGACTCATCAGGCGGCAGAGATGGATTACTTTCCACGGCGACATTGTGGTAAGCTTTCAACAAGGCAGTTTAGTTTTAATACCGGTATGTTAATCGTAAAATCGTCGTCGTAAAATCACGAGAAAAGTTAGTGAAATTCGCAGCTCATAAATTTTCGATATGTGTGGGCACAGATCAGCTTTTCTGAAATGTTCCTTTCTCGATAGCTTAGACTGACTGGAAAGGATTTACACAAAATGGATTAAATGACATTGATTTGTCTACTTTTAAACTTTTTCTTACATAATGCAATTTCGAAATTAAAATAAGGACTGGGTGTCTGTTTGTGTTTAATCTATAAGTATGTAGCACTGGTTAACTTGTTAATTTTCATTAACATCAACCAATTGTATTAAAATTATTATACTTAACCCCGTTAGCTTCGAATACCAAATGAAGTTCTCATCCAAGGCGGTTCGCGGTCAACATGAACGGAGAGGCCGTTCATGTCGCGTCGGCACCAACAGACGATTTTTCAAGATCGTTAATTATTATCTATTACTGCTGCAGTCGCCCTAAATCCTGCCCTGCTCTGCTAATCCTCGCTCACCTTAATCATAGCGGACGCGACACCCCGCCCCACCCCGCCGCCTTCCGCCTCACCCCGCCACGCCCACACTTCGCGATATTTTTTATTTAAATTTCTAACATTTTGCTCTGGATTACTTCACGTTTTCCTGCTACTCGGAAGATTTAATGCTACGCTGAAATATACGCGATAGGTGCCGGAGATATATTGTTTTACTTTTCAGCACCTGCATTACTCGAGGCTCTTTGTACATTTTTCAGATTAATGCGGCGCCTCGCGCTCTCGCACTCTTTCGTTAGAGTGGACATTTTTCTGGAAAAATTGTTTGACCCGCCGCGCCGCGCGCCCCTGCTACTGTCTCCGCCTGGTACAGCGATATCCATCAGATATTAAAACACTACTATACATTTTACAAAATGCTGAAAATGGTTTATTAATTAAGTTTTAGAATAAATAATAATAATATTAAATTTTCAACATTATATATTTTTTTCATACTCGTATATGTTAGTACTAAGCATGTACTCGCTTTTTATATTTATTTTCATTGAAGGAAATGAATGCCATAAGATTATAAATAAAACTACATATAAAACTTTTACAAAACTAATTTAGGTAACATGAAACCCAAACCTAATTTTCTGGCGTACTGTTGTACAGTACATTCCTGAAAAGATAATGCCATCTATAAATCAGCTTATGGGTTATTTGGTAAGGCTGAATGCTCTAGAGGCCCGCCCAACGCGACGTGGGCGGCGTAGAGCGACCGGCTACACCGCCACCGCGCCGGACGCACCGCGCCCCGGGACTTTCAGCCTTTGAATATTTAATGTCCATGTCATAGCTCCTGATTCTGGCACATTGGGGCCGACGGGAGTGGTCAAGGGTAGGGAACGAAAGTGTATTGAAAACGGCGAGCTGTGTGATAATTATTTAGGTGAATTTATGGCAGCACCTTACCGGAAGGGATGTGTGGGTCGGGCTATTTATTTCGCAGCTGGCAGGTCGATGGAACAACTTGGCGTCGTCGATAGTAAACGTGCGGTTTTATTTGATTTTGTGTCAACGGAAGCCATTTCGGTTTGCTGTTTATTAAATTACAGTAATGTTTGTTGTTACTCTGTTTTAAAATAATTTCTTTTATGTAATCTCGGAGTCGGAGGGGCCAAAGCGGATGCTCCGACCAGCCAATATCACCTCCGAAAAGATAGGTGCCATACGGGAGACTTCCCTGGATTGCTGGCTATACTGAACTAGAGGAGAACACAACCGAGGCTGCTATTCGGCCATCTTACATCCAGTACGGTGGATATATTGTGATTTAAAAATTTTACAACTTCATTTCACTTAAGGCAATTTTGAAATAAAGGCTTTTCATTGCAAAATATCACTATTTCATAAAGATAATTTATTGAATGAGAGAGATATTTCACGTAGTTTTCAACGTGAACAAAATACTTAAAATTTTTCATCTGACGTTACTTGGTTGTAGAGATCCAATAGTTTACACCAAAACATTCCTCGATACAACCTAAAGGCTCTAAACTGGTATAAATTGTCAGGCATTTGGTCCTGTCATGTTCACAACAACTCGTGTACTCGCGTTCGGTTAAACTCTAAAGTTTTGACAGCCACCTCGCGTGTGGAAGTTCGCTGAAATATCTGAGACGATAAGTTACGGACTCCGCAAGAATGCGTGTACTGAACGTCGCACGTTTCGTTGCAGTGTACAACCAGCTGAGCTGCTTGAAAAAGTTTGTGCTGAAACACTTAAATCTGAGTTATTCACACGTTTTAACATGTCCACTGCTAGAAGTGTACATCTTAACCCTTACTAGGTGGTAGGCTCAAATTGTAGCCGACTGGGTTATTACCACCGTACTGGATGTAAGATGACCGCATAGCAGCCTCGGTTGTGTTCTCCTCTAGTCCAGTATTGCCAGCAATCTAGGGAAGTCTCCGGTATGGCACCTTCCTTCTCGGAGGTGATATTGGCTGGTCGGAGCATGTGCTTCGGCTCCTCCGACTCAGCTACTCATACCGGATTACATAAAAAAAACATCCTATATTACGAAATAATTTCTAAAACCACACACCGAGTATTGAGATGTGTCCGTCCGATAAAGTAAGACTAGCTTTTGTTCAAAATGCAAATTATCGCCATGCAATTCTGATGTGTAGTTTTTTTAGTTAATCGTTATATAGTTTAATAATAAAATCTGCGGAAAGAGAGACATACAGACAATAATTTATTTTTATTTTCTTAAGTTTCGAAGCCAAATTTTATTTTCTGATTACACAGGAGACCAGTACATTTGGTTGCCATGCCAATAAAAACATTTAGGAAATCGACTTAGAACTTTAGTAGCAATGAGCCTTTTTGTGCCGTTTGAATATAGAATTCAAATCTGACACAGAAACTACTAAGAAGGTAATAAATTAAAATGTTGACTTCCACAGTTAAATAATACTTTGATGAGATAAGTCGTCCGCGCGCACGACTTGGATCGTCAAGGGTATTACAAATTTTAAAAAGACATGACACATCAACAACCCTTAAACAATCTAAAATAATTTCCGTTAAGTTACTTAAAGGCGCCAGGGGACTGATAAGTAAACAAAATAAAACTCAAAACAGAATACGTACTAGCCATTCAAACCCAAGACTCAAGTAATTTACTTAGAAAAAATTGAAAAATGGACGCAACCGTCTACGACGCATGCCTTCACGCGTCTGCCCTCGCTCAGGTCGCTCAGTCGGTGACGTCGCGTTTTATTTTTTTATTTACTTATTGGTCCCCCGACACCTTTAAAGAACTAAACACAAATAATTTTTGACGTTTTAAGAGTTGTTGATGTGTCGGTTTTTCTTAAATTTGTGATTTAACTTTTGAAATAAAAGTTAAAATACAAATTTAAAAAACCCCTTTAAAACCTTTTTAAGAGACGTACATAATTAGAACTTGTAATAATTTGGTTTTCATGCTTTGGGCGTAGGTACATCTCATTAAAAATATTGTAAATATTATTTCTTATAAATTACTTGCATTGGGGTAATGTTTTTCGGTTACGCGGTATAGTACTGAACACGACTCACTTTGTTTGTCAACGTTTCGTCCCACACTTCGGGGTCATCTTCAGGACTCGCGTTCTGCGACGACCTGGAGGACACCCGACACGTCGCCTAGTCAGATGTCAACTGCCGGTCGCCGCTGACGAAGATTGTAGCGATGCGAGGGTACTTTGGCCGATGCGGGTAGGTTCGACATCTCTTGCTGGAAAAGGTCGGTGCACAAGTAGCTCACTGTGTCTATGGCTGCCAGAGCTTTATGCTGGTTGTCACCCGAGCCATGCTTCGCCAGCAGAGGAGTCCACGACGAAGAGAGTACCATGCTGTCTTCTCTGTTAAAATTGGCATGTCTGGAAATTTCAATTGATTCCCGAACCAAACGTGGTACATAGTGTTTTTCCACTGATTTCGTCCTGGTTTGGTCGAATCGAATCCAATGATTTGTGCCGCTGTCCAGAGCATGCTCACAGATGGCTGACTTGTGGAACTCGTTGTTCTTCATCGCCCTGATGTGTTCCGACAACCTTGTCTGAACACTCCGCTTCGTTTGTCCGATGTAGCATCTCCCACAGCTACATGGTATTTTGTATACACCTGGAGCCTGCAGTGGAATCTGATCCTTGACTGTTTTCAACATGCCTTGAATTTTTGGGAGAGGTTTGTAGAAGGTCTTTATGCTTAACTTGCTCATCAACTTACCTATACGGTCCGTGATCCCCCGTATGTATGGCAAGTAGACGCACCGCCTTCCGACCTCTACCCTCTGCCGCCCTGTTGTTGCATGTTGAACAGATAGGCAGGCTCGTGGTTTTTAGCCATTCTGCCGCAACGCTGTCCTTACTTTGGCAAGTTCCTCCTCGATGTGATCATCATCACAGATCTTGTGTGCTCTGTTTACAAGAGATCTTCGTCAGCGGCGACCGGCAGTTGACATCTGACTGGACGACGTGGACGAAGATGTCCCCGGAGTGTGGGACGAAACGTCGACAAACAAAGTGAGTCGTGTTCAGTACTATACCGCGTAACCGAAAAAACATTATCGTAATGTGTAATAGCGGTAAAAGCCTAAACGAACATACTTGCATTGGTACTGTGCGTACCATAGATTCAAGTATTTTACTTAAATGCGACGAATGAAAGTGTAATAAATTTCCATTTTACAGCTGAGATCCCTTCACCAATTAGGAAAAGTGCCGATGATCTTCGAATCAGGTGACCTGATCTTCATCAAACATACATAGTATAATATGAATACTTGAAACCCTTCCCACACACTGGCCTGGCATACATCATATTTAGAGAGTAGGTATGTGTCGAGTCATGTTAGGGCAATACAACAAATGGTTTTCACATAAGTCTCCAGACCGCGACTCCCGCTATCTCGTGTAGATAAAGCCGCGTACAGATTAAGTGAATCTGCGAAGGAAACATTGTATTAGTCGGAAGACTTTCGTATCGTGACCGGTTTTTTTGCGCGGCTTCCGCGCGAGCCGTCACTTTGTTCACTCTATATAAAACAAATTCACAAATCTCATGCATTACACGACCAACATTGAAAATTACTTTTAGGGCGTGTTAAAATATATGAAACATGACAATTTGAAAAAAATAGCAAAAATTGTCAAAAATAAAAAAATAAAATTCATTTTCTAATTTTTAACTTTAAAAAAAAAATCAAAAAAACAACCCCAGCGATTGAGTCAATCTACAATATAAAAATATAAAAGTTTAAAATATATATTAAGAAATATATTTAAAAATGCCCTTTTTAAACCCCCTACAAAGGCGGTTTTTTGCGATTTTCTCAAAAACTCTCAAACATTTTCAATGTCAAAATAGGGCAGTCGCCTAACCTAGGGCAGGTTAGGGCGATCGCAGTGACCGACTGCTGGCTAAGGGCGAGCGGCATATAAGCCGCTACTGCTGCTGGCGCGTTCCGCATGTCTCTCGACTGCTGCAGCTGCTTGTGTGGTTCACGTTCCATTGCATGTTGTGTTGTACATTATGTGTACCTGGCTTTATAACAATCCGGCTCCGCGCTCGCTCGCTGTCGTAAACTTACCGAGACGCGTCCCGGGATAGCCGCATTTATGACAAGCGATACATTATTCAAGGACGTCTAGCATCATTTGTTTCTCTGGCCTACGCGTAAGTTACTGCATGTGTTAAGAGGACCCACAGGCTGATCTAGTCCTTAATTTAAGGGGGGAGAGGGAATCTCCGTCTGCCCTTCCCTTGTTTCGTTCTACTTTAGAATAATCCATCCTCCTGGTTGAAAATTTCCAAAAAGGAAGATGTCATACCTTATGTTTTTGTTAAGCATGGGTTTTTATTTATGTCCCATTTTCTACTAAAGGAGAGTTTCAGAAGGTTCGTGATGTGATACGAAACACCGAGGGCATAAATTGTTTTGGGACTAAAAACACGACTTCAAAGAAAATCCTAGGCATTTCATGTATTTTTTTTTTCTGAGTTTAATATCAAGATCGAATCAAGCAATATAAGCCTTCAGATACGACATCAAACATTCTAAGTTAAGGGATAACGCAGAAATTTTCCAGTTCGCTTAATTTTTTAGACAGCCAAATCTTATTTCCCTCTCTCCTCTATCCCTAGAGGAAAGAAGCTAAAATAATTTTCCAATCTGACGAGATTTATTATAACTTAAATAGCAAAATAAAAACAACTTGGGACATTATTAAACGGGAAATCGGAAACATTGCGATAACGACTAGGCCTATGGAATTCATATATCAGCTAACTAACACACTAAATGAATACTGTGCTAATGTGGCAGGGCAGAGATTGCAACCCTACACGCTGAACTTACCGCGAATGCGTACTAATCGATTCTTCCGATCTTTCCTCTACATAATCGGTAAATTCGGGAACGCTCTCCCTGCTCATATATTTCCCCCAAGGAGAGTCTCGGGTCCTTCAAGAGGGGCGTAAATGGGCACCTGTCAGGCCGGCATGGCATTTGCAACCCCGCATACGACCGAATGTCCATGGGTATCGTTAGACACCTTATGGGTGGCTCGGAGGCCGGAGCCAATATCGCGCTTTCAATAAAATGTGACAACCCGTATGGCGGAAAGAATATCATATCATGGAAAATGCTATTACATTTATAAAAAAAACTAAAATTCCACCTTGCACTCATCACTTTATATTACGACTAATTATGTACCTACACTTGAAACTTTTTCTAAAATAAAAATAAAAATTTCTCAATATATGTAGGCTATTCCTACTATATAAGCATATTAGATCGATTATTATTAATATAATTAAATAGGTCCTTATTCAACATTCATACATTCAACAACTGCCTCGAGCTCGGCTCTCTTCGTGACCTCACGAAGAAGAAGTAAAATTAGATAGATAGATAGAAAATTATTGATTGCTCCAGTAAACATTAAACAGTAACAAATACATTGGAAAATTTACATAAGGTGCAAAGGCGGACTCATCCCTTACAGAGATTTCTTACAGTCAACCTTTGGATGTTTGAGATTCGATAATATAGTGGAATGTAAGTAGGTAGTAGCAAAAGAGTTGAGCGTGACAATTGAAGATAAAATAATAATAAGAATACTTATTAACAATACACATAAGTACATGCTAGTAAAATATAAGCCATACATGTTTAATACATATAAATTAATAAATATATAGAATAATATATACAAATAAATATAGATACTTCTCCATCGGTAAGCATGAAACAAAAGTTGTTTTTTGTTTTATAGGTTTTTACTTCAAATTTTCGGAGGTAATACAGTTTTAGATTTAAAATTATTAAAATTCTAGTGAACCTAGAGCGGAATGCAACAACTACAGACAGACATATATCCATTCAACCAGTGCTTACATTTGGCTGCATCCATTCAGATCATTCGCCCATCACAGTCATCCTGGTCATGAAAAAAACTAGGACTAAAAAGTATTAAATAATATTTTGAAATTTTCTCTGTCATTGTATTGAAATATATGAATCGATATTGTGATTTATATTCGGACCCTTGAATTGAAGACGGTACAAAAGCACAAAAGGGGTCCATCTATCAATTTACAGGCCAAAAATGGCCTACAAATTGACAGAGTAATTGCGTAACAAACATACAAACAAAACATACAGTCGAATTGAGAGGAGGCTCCTTTTGAAGTCCGTTGAAAATAAAACGAAACATGGTAACAGGCGGGCTCACTCGCCACATATTGTTTATTTAGGTTTGCTATATAGCTATATTATATTTCAGTTGAATATTTGATCCCAATTTTTCATGAAATTACAAACATATCCTACACACAGATCATGAAAATTGGAGGGCAACGACTCAATAAATTGGATAAACCAGAGATAAAAGATCCTTCTAACTTAACCCTCGGGGAGATCTAAAAGATAAATATATGTATGTTACTGGGAATAATTTTAAGGGATGTCTGGATGTTACCAAGATATTTCACAGAGTGCTTTTCCCGTGAAAATAATTATATACCGTGCGTCCAGCCTCACAAAAGAATGTATTTATGTATGCATATACTCTTTATTGAACACAAATTTGAACAAGTTCGGCACAATAGGCGAGCTTAATGTCGTGAGTTATTATATTCTAACTAACCTATGAACTAATAATAATATAAGAACTAATCTATGAGAGGATAGCGCCTTAACCGCCCGATACGATGCGATACGTGTATGTGTGTAGTAGTGGTACATATACACGTATTTATGGCCGAAAATAAAGAAATATTTCGGCCAGTCACTGGATGAGTGATGGCTTCATATAAATGATTCGGCACTCTGTATTCCCAATTCGTCTGATTCCACTATCTGCATACTCCTACGTCGTCGCATCGCGCCTGTGCTGAGGCAGCGTTCGTCGTAAAAGCTAAGAACACGTAACCCGAAAATAACAAGTTTTTTTAAGAAATAAGTTTTTTTTTTTCTACAGCATTGCATTATTACATATTAACACAAATTTAAACAGTCAAGAAATAACAATAAGGAAATAATAATTAAATCACACATTTAAACAATCATAGGAGAGGGGGGGGGGGGGGGGAAGTACTGGACACAGCCTATGCTGAATCTATTGAAGATTTCACTGAACTCAGCGCTATATTTAAGTCCAGCCAGCTGTATTTGGGGATTACTAAGTAAATGTTAAATTGATTTGAACCACAAAACCGTTTTCAGCTAAGCTCTTCAAAATAAGGGTTTTCCATTAAGGACGGGTCATTGTTCAAGGAATAAAACGAGCTGTGTGTGAGGTATTAACGAATTTCTTTTTTTGTTGAAAGGCCCATGTATGCCATCATTTAAATGTCCGCCGCGGCTTCTCACGGTGGCACGGAAAAATAAAAAAAATACGGACCAATGACGCCACCGGCCCAAAATCCACATCAAACAGTAACTTTTTGTGGATGCATTGCCACTTGGTGAACCTCATGTGGGTTGGCCTCGTCCCATATATGCTTGCATAGCCATTCATCCAAAAATGTGCCTCGTCGCTAAAAATGATTTTTCGGGCAAAATTGGGGTCCTCTTCCAAACGCTCCGAAGCCCAGGCAGCGAACAAACGGCGTTGTCTATGGTCATTAGGTTTGATCTGCTCAATCGTGTAACTTGACATGATGATTTGGCATCAGTTACTGATTAATTAACAACTGATTTGACCGTTGCCGCCAAAACAACATCGCCCGTATTGGAAAACCCTAAAGCACATATAGTAAGAGCGAGAGCAGCGCGGCTTAGAAAAGTTAATATACGAAACGTAACAAAACCCGAGTTCATAATTACATGGCCCAATATTCCTCAGGGAGACCCAGCGGGTCGATGTCTTGTTTACATAAGGCCCCCAAGCAAAATATTTTCCGCGCGAGTGATTTACCTACCTACATTATGTACACAGGCCCTCCGTCCGACCCGATCAATGATTATTTGGCATTCCAACCCGCATTACAGAACTACGATGTGAGTTACCGCGAGCATGTACCTACACTGTGTGTGACTTTGCGGTTCAAATAGATGGACAATTCGGTTGGACTACGAGGAAAATACCGACTATAATATAGGACGGACATTTGAAGATACTTACTTTGTTTGGACTTTGATGAGACACGTTCCTTCGATGAATATGAGCCTCGCACTCTCAGTGGCGCGGCTCAAGGATATTCAAACCGCGTGCATCGAGCGCTCCCGCGACGCGCGTGTCGGGGCGCCTGACGAATCTGATACGACGGGCTTTTCACTAGCGAGCTCCACCGACACGGAGGAGATATTGATTACCGTGACACTCGGAAACATCGAAAAAGGCTGAAATTTGCGATCCAACCGCTCCGCCGCTCGACGCCCGTTTTTCTGCTGGTCCTCGTTTAGCAATTCGCGCGTGGCTCAATCGGCTGGCGATTGAGTTGGCGGCCATTCCGGGCCGAGTGCTCTGCGGAGTGGCGTGACGGGCCGTGGCGTCCGTGCACATAACTTGTTCAGTTCCGCGCGTAACCTGCAATCATGAAATGCCGAAGCTTATTAGAAAGGATCAAAAAGGAGAGAGTGTTTGGAGCGGTTTCGACCCGTGATGGTTCGTTTATCCCCCAAATTGTAAAATTTTTTTTTGCTTTTTTTCCAAATCTGGGACATCATCTCCAATGAACTAATAATCATTTAATTATTAGTAGATTCTATAACATATCAGAGAATTGGCACATCCAGTCGTTTATGAGGAGTAATCTTTCCCACTAGGGAACCGAATCCAAATTCGTTTGCGTATGCGTCGGTAAAAATAGTTTTTAGGCTTCCGTGCCCGTACGGAAGCCTATTACTAAGCCTACCTACGCCGTATGTCTGTCCTACTGCTGTATCTTTGGAAGAGTAATAGCTAGCCGGTTGAAATTTTGCGGGTATAACAATAAATAATAAAAAAAAAATTACAGCAAATTAAGGGGGTCCCACACAAAAATTAATTTTCCGAGAAGCGCCAAACAACTTGTTTTGTTTTAACAACATAAGTAGGAACTTTCACCGATAGATAGCCATACGTGAAAGTAAAATAACAAATAAGAAAAATCCTTCCATTTACGCGGTGGTAAGGAAACCTCGGAATACTGAACAACATAATTTTGTGAATAGATCATTTAAATGTACACGGACGTAATATATATTTAATACATAATTTTAATTTTTAATAACAATGTATAACAATTAATTAAGACATTGTAGCAAATCACGCGTGTTAATAGCAGTGATTCAGGCGGAACAGAGCATTTAGTAATCTGTGACAGAGCGGCGACCAAGTGAGTGAACGGTCGGGTGGCGCGCGGTTTGGCACCGCTCGCGCTCGGATCGGAGGTCGGAGCGAATCCGTGAGCGGATGACGAGCGAACAAAATAATCAATTGGTGGATCCGGCGCTGGCCGCTCGCCAAGTGTCGATGCATATTGATTTGCCAACTTCGTCCGCCGTACCTCCCCCGCACCGCCCCCGCTGAGCTACACTAATAACGAAACACTAGATGGAGCAAGACGACGGGGAAAACACTTGCACTAAGCCACACTGTGAAGATTTATGAAAGTTGGAGGAATTGTTGTCTGTTGATTATGCCACGACCTTTCTTTCGTAAAAAGCGGTCAAGTGCGAGTCCAACTCGCGTGGAGAGAGTACCGTGCCATTCGTCTTCCGTAGTTCATTAAGATTTAGGATTTTTGTTTAGGTTTTCCTGTAAACTATAAGAGAGGCCCTATATCCCTATTGTTTTTTCGTAATTCTAGACTCAGTATTTTCGGAGATAAGTAAGTAAAATGTTTATACATTTTCGTTAATACCTTTTAAAGTATGCAATTTATAAATGATAAAAAATGTATGTATATAATTTGTGACGAGCGCTTTTCATAGATATCACAAGAAGAAATTAAAAAAATTTTTTTTTTTTATTTCTAATTTGTCCCCCAAAATTTACCCCCAAATTCGAAATTAGTTCATTTACGCTCTGCGTCCGTGGCTGGATATATTTACCAAATTTCAACTTTTTTCGTTCAGTACATTCGGAGAAAATAAGCTGTGACAGACGGACAGACCGACAGACAGACACAAAAGTGATCCTATAGGATTCCGTGTTTTCCTCTTTTGGCGTGCGGAACCCTAAAAGACCAAAGTGACTTTATTGATTTTATGAAATCGTTCGTGGAGCTTTCGTAGTCTAATAATAACACTCATCAGCAAAACCTGGAAAGCATATTTTGTCAGTTGTTTCTTTAGCTATCGTACAGTCAGAATAAATAATTTCATATAACTAATGCGCAACTGAACAACTTCAATACAGTTTGTCATCTGAACGTTCGCACTGTGTCTGAACAAGCGGAGTCGGCGTTGTTCAAAGTTCCCGCTGTATCAGTTGGCAACCCAAACAACTGTACAGGACATGATACATCCTGTGATCCTGTATTATCACTTGAAGTTAGAAGCCTGCGTTGGCAACAGTTCGAACAATATTGTGATGTGCTGACTAGCGAGAGCGCCGTGTGTGCGGCTCACTTCCAACATGTAACAATGCACTTCTACTGAATGGCCCGGTTCGGCGAATTATGACTGAATATCGGTTTTCCGGATTGTATCGGGAAATTTTGAAACACTATTATACGTAAAATACTGTCAGCTTCGGTAGCTCAGTGGTGCGGTCGGTCGACTGTTGTTAAGCAACGCTGAGCGCGGTCAGTACTTGGATGGGTGACCGCTCGACCGTCGAAGGCTGACCGTGGTTCGGATTCCACGTAAAACTGTAGGTCACTTCTCTTCTTCCCTTACTAGGTGGCCGGGTTTATCCCGCCCGGGTTGGTACCACCGCACTGAATGAATGCGGTGACTGAAAAAATGAAACGTCGTCAGTCGAAACGGCTATGTAAATAGTTCGTGTTTTCCGTCAAGTTCAGCGTAGCCGACATGAAAATGAAGGGAAGCATTGACGTGGCACCTAATTCACCCGGTGCTATGGGCTGAAATCACGGATGTTGTAGGCGATGTAGCCAACCGTGTCAGTTTCCATAAAAAATAAAATAAAAAAAACTGCTAAAAGTTGTTCATAATGTGTGTAGAGAGCAGCATGATGCAGTAGATATGTTTTATTCCATGTTTCTCATTTTGCACTCTGCGTCGTACTATATACATACACACATACCACACGCTGAATCCCTACAATCGGGGTAAGCAGAGTAATCGGTGTTGTGCTGCAAGCACTCTTGTAAATTTCAGCACAGCATCAACCACCACGTTTATCAGTGTATTAGGACAAGATAACTATGAAGCCGCAAGTAAGGAACGAATACCCACCTGCTGTATGACTCGGAGGAAGGACCACCGTGCCAAAGTGATAGATGGCTTGCCTGTTCGCCCTTTAGCACGGCACCTTGTCCTTATCCCTTAGTCGCCTTTTCTTTTACCACATGCACGGAGAGAGATTTTAAGTACCGGTCCTACATGGTACTACATAGACATATCTATAATAAAAGGAAACCAAGATAACTGTCTCCTTTCTGCCGCCGCACATAGGGGCCAAAATGAGCAAAAGTTGGCGATAATTGCTGCAGTGTTTAATTATAAAAAAAAATAATAAAACTACATTAGTGGCAGCTAAATAATAATAATTTATTAAAGAAATAATATTAATAACAAAACAAAAAAAATATTAAATAAAAAAAAATTAAAAAGAAGATTTTATATTGAAAAAAAAAGTAGCTTTTAAAAGCTCGTCGCGAAATATTCATAAAAAGGTGCGAATTTATTTCATTGCAACATTATATTTTTTAAAGCTTAATTTTCTTCAAATATAAAAGCTTGTTTTTGTGTTTTTTTTATATTTTATTTTGTGCATTTTAATTATTACTCATCAAGACAAATCAAACGAGCCGGAACACGATGAATTTATCTTGTGTAGTTTAGAAGTTCCTATGGCCCCTTTCGTCTTCATCATCAGACCTTGGACACCACCTAGGTCTAAAGTAATTGCTTGTCAAGCAAATCCAACGAGCTCAAACACGAAGGGTTTATCATGTGTATAGTTTAGGAGTTCCTATGGCCACCTTTCGTCTCCATCATCAGACCAGCTCGATGGTACCATAACATTGCATTGTCTTCGGAACTGAACCAACACTAAAAATAGGCAAGCAGAATAAAAACAGGGCAAGTAAAGTAAAAAATAAGTTATCCTGGCGGACGGAGGAGGTGAGGGGAAGGGTAGGGGTGGGAGCAGGGTACCGAACGGGAATTGCCCGTAGCGGGGGGAAGGGTTTGGTACCTTTGAATAATACTACCAGTGAGATCGTACTAAGGTGTACGTAACGGAAATCTGACTCAGGTAGTTACCCGCTTGAAAACTGATACTTTCGACGGGACTTGAATATTTAATTATAAATCAAAATAGTGCAAATATGTGCAAACTTTTTTTTGTGATAATAATATTAGATAAGTTCACTTACAAGAAAAAAGGGAAATTCCAGCTTGATATAGTTTGGCGCATTACTAAACCTTTCAGCAAGTATTTATCATTTTTATTTTCTAGGAGATTTCGACTGCACTTTGTCTTATATGTGTTAAGCTACTTTAGTTTAGTTTAAATATAAAGTAATAATGACAAAACAAAGTACACACCTGTAGGTACATCACCCATTGCAAAAATAGTTAATTCATCAATAACAAAGCAAACACAAAATAATTTTAAACATTTCACTCAAGGTACTAATTTGTCGCAGGCAAGCACTCTCGTGAGAATGAGCAACTTGCGACAGTTATTGCAGCGAGCGTTGTAATTCGTTCATAGTTTTGACGATACATGTCGCTGCGGGGGTCAATAAACTTTATATTCGCATAAAAATAAAGGCTCTAATCGTCATTTTACTTTTCGAGTTTTCGCCAACTCTCTCCATACTAAGGCCCCTATGTGCGCCGCCGTCTAGAGCACCTGAAAGCAACTAAGAAACTTTTGAATAAGTAATCTCAACAAAATACCTCCTTCCAATACTGTCGTCTGCTTATCCTCGGCACCAACTATACGCGATCGTAGTTCTGCGGGCGATAAAAACAAGTTTCATTAAAGTATTCGCATTGAAGGACAAGTCTCCCTCCGGCTTCTCGGTCCGGCAACTTCCTCTGAAGTCTGAGCTTGCGGCTATACTGCTCTAGAAGGAGTCTTACAGACGGGACGAGGCGGCCACAATACAAAGTGCCATCAGCTAGTTTGCAATTGAATTCCTTACAGTGTTTGTACGTTATCTAACTCAGAATCCAGGCTGAGAAAAAGCTGAGCTATTATGTTGTAATTTTTTATTGAGATGGAGCGAAGTGGCAGCACAACACACCACTGAGATACCGAAGCTGACTGTTTGTCAGCCTCGATAGCTCAGTGGTGCGATCGGTCGATTGTCATTCGTGATCATAAGCACACCTGGACGCGGTCAGAACTTGGACTTGTAACACATGCTGATTAGTTTTAGGAGACCTCCTGGCCGTGGTCGCACGAATTAGATTTTTTGTAATGTCCACTTTTCCATGCTACTTCAGTCAGCCTGTATGTCCTCTATGAAGGCGATCAGACAGCCATGGTAGCCATTGATTTCCGTAATGAACAACAATGAATATTCTCACACATTTCGCTGATCGCCTGCACGCTTTTTTGATAGTACTTACATAGTATCGCCGTCTTCTCACAGCAGTTTAGGTTCCACATAGAGGAACTCGCTCTCTGTTTCTTAACACTCAACGTTTCAAAGTTTTTGTTGTACGTGCAGTGTTCACTCTGTGCATGAGACGAATGGCTATTCTCAGCTTTATACTCGGCTTAAACTCGGCAGATTGCGAGCCAACCGTCTTTGTAGCTTGCGTAGCGCGACTCTCGACTGCCTTCCCATAAACCGGTAGTCCACACTCTACTCTAGGGCATAGTAGCTCAATA
Source organism: Nematopogon swammerdamellus (assembly GCA_946902875.1). Classification (NCBI taxonomy): domain Eukaryota; kingdom Metazoa; phylum Arthropoda; class Insecta; order Lepidoptera; family Adelidae; genus Nematopogon; species Nematopogon swammerdamellus. The sequence goes on from OX336333.1 coordinate 8,738,696, forward strand.
ATGGCAGAATCTCGAGCCGGGCCGTTATGACAGACACCGCGAAGGGTGCGGGACGAAACGACGATTGTTTTACTAAACTTTTCCAGTTCTATCGTCGCTCTCCTCGCGCCCCATGTAATAGTTATATTGAGACAAAATGTTGAAAGTTTTATATAGCCCGAAATGGTTTTTATTGCACTCGAGGCTGGAAGTTTGATATAGTTAGCTAAAGGAGGAAAGTTTTTAAAATATTCCGAGCGCTATTTTCATGTTCCTATTTGTGTTTAAGGTTAGTGTAACTTAAAATCGTTCAGAGCATGAGTAGATTTGTATTACATTAAAACGACTGTGTATCATTTAGTGCTTTGGCTGTGTTAGTAAAAATTTTACGCAAGTAATAAACGAATTAAAATATATTAGAAATCTACTAAGAGTCTAAAAACGTTGATTGATCGTAAAAAAATAATATTTTGATGTTATAATTATTATAGCATTTTTTCCCCTTTTCAATTTACTTTGTCTCTACATAATCTACAAAAAATTTCATACTTTTCTGCTAATTAAGTGTTTTATAATTTACACAAGAACAAAAATAAACTATTATGTCCATTATTTTTATTGCGTTATCTGTTTTATATAATAGTTATACAGGTAGCTATACTTATACGACAACATTTCTAATCACAAGTTGTAATTAATTAAGAAGCATCTAACTAGCTAAAGCATTAGGTACTCCCACAACACAAAGGTAATAGACTAAGACTATAATTATAGTCTACCTATACAGTCTAGTTAATTATTATCGCCTGAATTACAAGAATTTTCGCACATTGCGTTCTTCTATAGGCATTGTGATTGCGGATAGCACGCTCGAGGGGCGGAGACTCATAGCCGAAGAGTGGTCAGAAGATTTTAGTTCGTTTGACAGCAGTTGTCACTAATTGTTTTTGGTATCCACTGTCAACGCTTTTAGGCACCGAACACCGAATCGTGCGAGTCGTCCTTATGTTTTGTTTCAGTTCAATGACTTCTACGTAGATACGCACGTTTTAGTTAATATTATGAACTATTTTACAAGGCCCAAAACTGGTCGGGGCAACTGGTGCCCCTGGACATTCGGTCGTATGCGGGGGTTGCGAATGCCATGCCGGCCTGACAGGTGCGCATTCACGCCCCACTTGAAGGACCCGAGACTGTACTTGGGGGGAAATATATGAGCAAGGAGAGCGTTCCAGAGTTTATATCCAGAGGGAGAAGGCCGTCAGCGTGTTGGCCACTGTGGCCAGGAAAGTTTTGAAAGAACTTTTTTTGGTGTTTGATTTTGTTTTTCTTTATAGTGTACCTATGTTTAAGGTTCTGACTTAGGTTTTTTTTTTACATTAGTGTCTTATATATTGCCGATATCTGAGTGTCACAGGCAGAAATCAGTTATTGCGGAACATCTTTTGCTTGGTGATACCAGTCATTTGGATCTGGTACTAGCAGTAGAGCGGCATTACATGCCACGCCTAGTCAGGGAAGCCATCGAAGTCACCAAGTACAAGAATTTCAACCGCATTATTACAACCAAATTATCACCCTCCTGGCTGCCGTACTCTCACAGCACAAATCATCAATATCTGAAGCGAAGACGTAGTGAGTGTTGTGTGTAGCCAAAACTTAAGACGAAACTTGGAACGCAATCCTCCATCGCCGACGGTTATGTTGCTTACCCACAACTACAACATGCTATAAAGAACAGTTTGACGTTTGGTGCATCGCGTACCAGACGTCGTCTACTCCAGGAAGCTCCGTATTTTCCTGAGGAAGCCTGAGATGCAGTGGGCGAAGCGTTGACTCATGTAAGTCATACATAAGTAACTATTGTTAACCCGTAAAGGCCAAGATTAGGCAAAAGAAGAATTTTATATTAAAACTAAACTATCTTAAAAAATAATTATAATAAAACAAACTATAAATTAAATACTACTATTACAATTAAATAAATGAAAAAGGAGGGTTGCACCGGTTGAGCGCCAGGGGTGCGGTGGGAGCGCTATGACAGAAGGTAAATCTCCTCCAGTTCTGCCAACACCCCTAGGTTACCCAGGACACTTGCAAAATCAAAATTGCAAAGACCAAGATTGATATATTTCAGTCCTGTTATTTATTTCTACGAGTATCTTCTGCTTTGTTGCCTTTCTGAGTATTTTGCCTGTGACAGACAATGTTAAAATGAATCTGCGCACGAGTGCACTTGCTCGCCCGCAGCTCCCAGGGGGCAGGTGGTCCGCGGGAATGAGCGAAGAGCTTAAAGGAAGAACTTCCCCCTCTTCGCACCTTCATTGTTATCGGGAAAGAACTTTGTTAAAGCGGAGGCGCGATACCAATGAATATTTTAACGACGAGAGACTTGTTAAAGTTGTGGTTCCTAAGTTCATGAATGGCGTTTCAAGTATAAAATCCTTGTCTTATTAGTTTAATTAGTGTTCTTATTAGTTTATTAGTGGCTATTGTCGGAGGCAAAACTGCGCAGCCGGCCTAATCATTTTGAAATAAATACTTATTATTTTTTCTTTTCTTTTCTTCTATTGTGGTTGGTAATTAACAACCTAGAAAATCATGTCATTATTTTATTTAAATATTTATCCTCATTGGGATAATGAGGAGAAGCAGTGGCATGACACATATGTACTATATAGGTAGTTTCGGTATAGGAACGTGCCGTACCGGTTTACATCATAAACCAGGTGAATATTCCGAAACCTAATTAAATACTTGTACCTATTTGTGTGCAAACTCAAATACCTACTTTCGTCTAGGCAAATTAAATGTTACGTTTTATATTCACTAAATAAATATTAACATTACGCTTGAACTACAGGATGGTGTGCGCTCTTTCCCGTTGAATGATAAATACAAGAAATGCAAAAAATCGCGCCCAAGCTCAGGAAAGATCAGGAAATTCTTATCCGAACTTCGGGCCATTAATCGCAGACTGTCGAGTAATATTTGTGCGGAGAATAGACTAAGTATTGGAAACTTGTGCAATAAATTATCTGGGGCATTTAGATTTTTCGTTCCATTTCGGGTGTACCTACTATTATAATAGATCGTGAAATATTTCACAGAGACAATATTTCAACCATATCGTATATTTATTGTTTTTTTTTTTATTGTGATTGTGCTTCCATATTCGTTCGGAATATTATTTCCAGACATATAAATTGCGAGACATAATGGATAATATCATGAATTGAAAATGTTAAAATTGTGTTTTCTAATGGAATCTGACATGTCCTAAACATACACTCACGATGTCAGCCTATCAATATTTAGATTTTAGATAACAAACCGATTTTTAATATCAAATATTAGATTTTTCGTTCCATTTCGTGTATATTAAAAATACATTTGATATTGTAGAATATTTCATTACCGAGGAGCCGTGCAGCCGGGACTTCGTAAGATGTATGGATCGCGATCTGACACCGCTGCCGAATATTGTGCAACCTACCCACAGCTACAATCACGCTACAATCTTCGAAAAAGAGCAGTTTGACGTCTGATACAATGGACACCAGACGGCGGCTCCAGGAACTCCCGCAGTTCCTGAAGAAACCCGTGACGTAGCAGGCGAAACGTCGACATATGTAAGTCTTTAGTACACCTACTGTTAGTCCGGAAACTTAAAAATGTATTACCGAGGAGATACAATTTCACCCACATTGTAATAGTTTTGTTTCATCTATTGTCATAACGCTTTTTTATTTCCTCACCTATTAAGTGGGATAATTATATCATCAATTCGAAATAAATTTCAACATGAACTTATACAGAGTTCATCGTTATTTAGCTCATATATTTATCTTTCTGCTGTCTGTAGCACTTACATACATAATTTTACATAATTTTATTATATTTACGGCCTGAAAAGTCCATACACTATTTATGTAGCTGACATTTTTATAAATAGGCTAATTAAATTTACTTGCTTATGTTATAAAATTATCACTAAGAATATTATTTATAGTACTAAATAAAATAAAAAAGATATAAATGTGATTTCGTATTCTATGGATTTTTATTGACTAGTGCGATAAATTGAACATGAACTTCAGGTAAGCGTGCATTTAATTAACCCTTGAAAGACACGATTACCGCCAGTAACAGCTTAACTTTTGAGAGCATAATCATGCCAAAACTGACAAAAGCTACTACTAGGTACTAATATTAACAGTGTCCTCTCTGGTTCCGGTTACGAAGTGAGGTGGTACGTCGAGGAAGACCGCCCCTACGAGGTGCGGTCGAAAGGTAACTGCAAGTTTAATCGTAGCACCTTATCACACTCGCGGTAGCTCCCAGCCAGCTTGCAGTATTTATAGAGGACGCGCAAGCTGTAAAAATGTTACTAAGGTTCCACACGTGTTTCACGAATTCTAGATATCGCACGTTCGTTTCATAATCTCGTTGAAGCGAGCGGAGCGGCATCGTCTGTGAGTCCTGCGACTAAACGGATTGTCCAAACGAGCTGAGTGCAGAGCCCCGCCGCGCCGCCGCCTCCGCGCCGTCTCGTCGGCCCGGGGGGGGGGGGGGGGGGGGGGGGGCCGGGCCATCTGCACGGATATCCCTAAATGAGGACCAATTCCACTTTTACAAAGGCAATCACAGTTAGCCAATTTGAAGTTCCCAAATCGCATCTGTAGTTCGTAATAGCAATCATACATTTCAAAGAACGGAAAACCTCGATTGATTATTTAAAATCTTCAACATTGCAAATTATTTTATTCAATTTACTCGTGAAACTTTTCTGTTTCATAATAAATTTAATGTCTTTATTGCTCGTAAAAAGACATCAGATTTAAATCTAATAACAGAAGAATTCAATAAAGTTATCGAATTATGCTCAAATTTTCAAGGTATTTAAAACAAAAAACAAAAATTGAGAATTTCCAATTTGTATTTAGTCTTATACGACCGAAGAGATTTCTTCATAAAGCGTGGAAGTTTAAAATGATCACGTTGAAATGTTTCAGTAGACCGCCCTCGAGGTTCTGCGAACTTTTCTAAGTCACAACTTACAGAATCAATTAAAAAGTTAAACAATCAAACTGCTGTAAATTGGCGGAGAGAATAGCTTTTGAGTTAGCTAGAGTGTACAACACACTCGGTTGACACAACGTAAAACGTATTTATTTTATATAAATCCGATACATTGAAAGTACTCCCATTATTTATGTAAAATACTAGCTTTTGCCCGCGGCTTCGCTCGCGTGAAAGTCGTATTTAAAAAGAAGAAAGTAAGTAAGCCCGCTCTGTAGCTTTCTTTCGGCGCGCGGAACAATTCGGTTTGTATGAGAGCCACATCTTAGCGTAAGCGGAAGTGAATTTTATTTAGCCTATCCTGTGTCCCGTATAGTTAAATGTGCTTGTACTAAGTTTCATAGAATAAGAGTTATGGAGGAATTTACATACAGAAAAGATTTCTAAAAAATTTCAATTTAGTTTTAGTATCATACATAGAGTCCACAAATGCAATATCTTATAAAACAAAGTAACTTACTCGACGACCATCCCTTACAGATTTATTATTAGCATATTGATGATAAGAAATTCCAATATAAATTTACCTTTCCAAAACCTTTTCACGAAATTTAAGAGTTATCGAAAATTTGTGAATATCCGCGAAGCAATATCTAAAGCAATTAAAGCATTAATCTCTTGTGAGCTTATTTATTTATTTTTATTAGTGGTAATTTCCAATTTATATTTTTTATGGTACATTAATTAAACTATAAGTACTAATAAATTTCCCTGTTTTAAATTTGAATAATGTTTATAACTAGGTAACTATTGTTGTCCGTCTGACAAATATGTTGTATACCTAAAATATAAAAGGATATATAGATACAAGTTAGATAAACCAAGGGCGGCTTATCTAACTTGTATCTGAAACCGGAGAATCTCTAATCCAAAATTGTTTCATGTTGATATATTTTGAAAACTTTACTTCGTCTAGGAAAACAATTTGAAATTACAGTATAATCACAGCCGATTGACAAAAAATATAAAAAAATTGGTCAAGTGCGTGTTTTACTCACGCACGGAGGGTTCCGTAGATCCGCTATACCATACCTGTCAAAAAACCATCCGTCTATCTTTTATCTGTCAGCAATGCAAACTACCTGTAGCGCCATCTATTATTTAGTAGCATGAATGTATACTAATCGATTCTTAGCACGTCTCCCGTGTGGGGAACCCTCAGTTTTGACTTTTTGCTTTTTTCATTAATTGTTGGCGTATCCGCCATAAAAACAAAATATGTTGTAATAATTTCAGTCGGCTACCTATTACGGTTCAAAAGATAGAGCCCTAGGACCGACGGATGGACGCATATACAGACAGACAGACAGCGTAGGCGTAGTAATAGGCAAGTAGTATAGCCGACATGAAATGAAGGGAAGCACTGACATGGCACCTAGTTCACCCGGTGTTATAGGCTGACATATGTAGCGAACCGTGTCAGTTTCCATAAAAAACAGGAAATTTTTGAGTATACAAGTTTTATGCTAGTTTTCATCATGATAACTTATGTGGTTTTATTTTCAATTTTATTTATTTTATTTATTTATTTGGAGACACCAACCAGTAACACATAAAATAGGGATTACAAAACTTCAACTTAATAAAACTTTGGGTATTGTGTTACCCAGCACCGTATCCCACAGATAGAATTTACATTATTATGTTATTAAATTTACTTGTTATTAAATATTAAATTTACATATATATGATTACATAAAAAAGCGGTTAACCAGCTAGAAAGCGGCACTTACTCGAACCGATACAGAATAATAATGTTTATATAATAATTAATAAAAACAAGTATCTTAGAATAAAGTTAAAGTTAAGGTTTAGTAGAATAATTATCTTCTCACTATCCATTATTTTCTGCAAGCAGCGAGTAGAAACATTTTATTTTTGTTAATAAATAAAAATGACTTCTATATCTCGGCGGATTTCCATAAAACAAAAACAAAAGCAAAATGTGCCTTATTATGTACTACGCTACACACAAACACCACACGCTGTATCCCGACAATCGGGGTAAACAGAGTAATCTGTGTTGTGCTGCAAGTACTCTCGTAAATTACAGCATACCACCGACCACCACGTTTACCAAAGTATTCGGACAATATAATTATCAAGGAGGAAGTAAGGCACGAAAGCCCACCTCTGTGGCCCACCTGCTGCATGGCTCGGTGAAAAGAACGTGCCAAGGTGAGAGGTGGCTAGCCTATCGCCATTTAGCACGGCACCTTGTCCTTGTCCCTTAGTCGCCTTTTGCGACATGCACAGGAAGAGATGCAGTGGGGCTATTCTTTTTAAGTACCGGCCTCACACAGTACTTAACTATCATAAACAAAACAATATTATGTACTATTCGCTACTCTTATACAGAGTGTTGAAACGGCCAGTACATTAATTTTCGCCAGCGCAATCCTCATGTTTTTCCGAGACAAAAAAGTAATAAAGTTTTTCTCTAAAGTGTCTAGTTTTCAAGATATGAATTTTTGAAATTTATGTTTTCGTCAAGCAAGTGTAATTTAACGCGCGCGGGAGGAGGGTGCTGGCGCGAAACAGTCGGGGTCGGGAAACCCTCTCCGCGGGCGCGCTCGTCTCTGCTCACTCACTCGTCACCGCGCGCCTAAGATCCTTTTTATACTAAATAAATCATTTCGTTTATATGAAAACTGTAATATTTTGTTTAAAGGAAATTCAGAAAGAAGTTATTTAATTTTTTTGCTCTATTTATCCCAATAATCATTTCCTAAATTTAATTTAGTGACCCTTACAACACCCTATATAGATAGGTACACATACATTATGTGTACATATTCTGCAATTGAAACTACCTATTCCTGCTATTGGAAATAAAGTTTGGGAAGAAAGTATGTCAGCAAGTAATTCTAAATTTGAATTATTGTTCCCACAAAGCAAGAAAATGCGGGCCGGCTGGGGAAAGTCGCCCGCCGATCGCTGCTCTGTGGTTGTTGCAATTAGCTAAGTACCTACCTACATGATTACCAACGTACGCCACACGTACTCTTCACTCATACCCGGCCTAGATGAAGAGTTGAAGTGGGTCTTTCCTCGGGAAATATTTATTCAATTTAAGTTGGTAAGACTGGCTGAGCCCGCAGCCTTATTACTGGCGCGCCCGAGCCGAGCTAACTCCGGCGCACGCGAGGTGCTGAACGAGCCACTATTCTGCACACATCCGCTACCGGAGATGTTCTTTTTCAGGTATCCTTTGTTGAAAACTAGGTGCATCTAGTGTGCGGTGAACGTTCACTTGGTCACGTTTCAATAGAACAAAGAAATTCTTATGTAACAAATTACTTATAAATTTTTTAAGAAGTGCTTTTGTACATGGATATTTATATACGAGGCGCGAAATGGGACAACGTACCACCCATATACAAGTGCCCATGGACAATCGGATTTTGGGGCATGTTCACAATTACACCCCTCTTTAGGGACCGAGGTGATTATATAGGGTGACTGGTAATTCGATCTATTCCTTGAAAAGGGTTATACTAGAGGTTATTTGGAACAAATTAAGTCCTATCAACTGGGGGTCGGAAATGAGCGGTTTCCGAGATATTGGGGTTTTAAGATTTTTTTTAAATGTATGACTTGTAATCGAAAAAAGTTTAAAAAAATATATCCTTATTTTTGGGCACTCCATTGATATTTTTCTGAAAGCTGGTAAGCTACCACTCATTTAAAAAAAATATCGGCCCAACATTCTCAAAATATCAGAAATAAAAGGTCTTAAATGAATTTATATTTTTATGTAAATTTTTATAAAATATTTTTTTCATTAATAAAAACCAGTTGATGGGGGTTAAATGTTGTTCCAAATAACCTCTAGTATAACCTCTTTCAAGGAATAGATCGAATTACTAGTCACCCTGTATACGATGGGTATGCTATTTGACAAATATTAATAATGATGCAATAACGAGCCATAAAATATTAAATATGATTTTTTTACATGCACTTTAATTGCATGTTTCCATTATTAGCTGAAACATCTAAAATGAAATATTGATCATGTATGTGTAATATGTATATCTACCTACAGTATGACATCGAAAAGAGCGCCTTCCTCACTCTCACCCAAGCAAATACGACGATAAGGAGTGATTTTGTAAAATAAATTCAATATTAGATAAATTGACAATTTATCTTAAATTGACGATCTTATCTAAAATGTAAGCCAAAATGTATCATATCAACATAACTCACCCCAGAGAGTACTCGTATAGCCTAAAAGTCGAAAGTACAAAGTGTGCGGAGCGTTGGCACTGAGGGAGAGCCCGACCTGGAGAGCTCAAACAAGATAGTCTGAGCTCTCATCTGTATAAACTTACCAACTTTCTGTTCTTTCTACGGGACCTCCATGATCGGCTTAGTTTTTACACGATCGAAAATTTTTTAATATACATCGCAATAATTTAAAACAGTTAATAAAAAATATATAACTTCAATTAATAAAATTAGGAAGGTAGGTACTGAAATATTTACTAAGTAAAGTAAAGTAAAAGTGAAGATTGTATTTATTTCAAAATAATTAGGCGGTCTGCAGTTCTTTTGGCATGCATCATGGACAATTTGGACACCTTTATTATAGTACCATGACATGACGGATAATTTTTTTTTTCCAAATTTGTTTTAATATTTGGGTTTGATATTTTCTTGTGATGGTATTTTTAGTTTCAAAATACTTTTAGGGTTCCGTATCCAGCTGTCTTCTAAAAGCTGGGCGTACTCTATAAGGTGCGACGGTACTTCACGCCGAACCAAAAGCTGATTTTGTATAAATCGCAGATCAGATCCTTCTTGGAGTACTGCTCGTACCTGTGGGATGGCTCTGCCAAATACCAGCTTGGGCCCTGGATTCGATCGACTAGTGGGGGATACCGAAGTGTAGGTACCCCGATCTAGAACCACTGCAACTCCGTAGGGATGGCGGCCCGCTAAGTGTGTTCTATCGCTTTTTCCATGGAGAGAGCTCGGAGGAGCTGTTTAACGAGATCCCGCCGTCCCCTTTCCACTTTCGAATCACGCGCAAGGGGCAGGGACTGCATCGATACACGCTGGACTTAACGCGGTTGCATACTAACCGGTTCTGCAGATATTTCCTCTACAGAACCGGTTAACTCTGGAACCATTTCCCTGCCCATAAATTTCCCCCCAAGTCGGGTCCTTCAAGAGGGGCGTGAATAGGCACCTGTCACGCCGGCATGCCATTCGCGTATGCGGGGTATACGACGAATGCCCATGGGCGTCGTTAGACATCTTATAGGTGGCTCGGCGCCACATGTCGCGCTTTCAATAAACAAAAAAAATCAAATGAAAGGGTCGTATTCCCTTACCGATTTTACAATCAGGCTCAGGAGGGTGTAATCACAACCTACATACACATTTGTATGTATCCGGGTAGATTCCTCATTTAAAGGAATATATTCTCAGACTTGGTTCTACTGTTCTACAAGTAGAAGCGGGGATCGTGCTTAAGTCCGAGTCGGTCCGCACTAACGAGCCGGTATCCAGTCTTAATTAATTGCGTCCAGGCGGCTGGATCTCTCTCAGCCGTCTGTCATTATTGTGTGTGGGTGACGCGCTTTACGAATATGCTCCGCGTTTGAAATAACTTTTATTAAAACTGACATCCACGGATGTTGAGGTGTTGTAACCAACAACACCTCAACATCCGTGGATGCCATCCCATAACACCGGGTGAACTAGGTGCCATGTCAGTGCTTCCCTTCATTTCATGTCGGCTACACTGAACTGGACGGAAACACGAACTGTTTGCATAGCCGTTTCGGCCGACGTTTCATTTAGTGCGATGTTACCAATCCGGGCGGGATAAACCCTACCACCTAGTAAGGTAAGAAGGGAAGGGACGGACCTACACATTAGGTACACTTCTATTGGAACAGCTAGGTAGATGTTCAACCCGTGCAGGTGGTTTCTATGAAACAGTCATTTAACATTGCAAAATACAATAAGATTCCGGAGGAATTCAGCCAACTGAATTTAGAATTATTTCAAAAGAATTTGTATGACTGTCTTATGAAATAATGTTTTTATAAAGTGGAAGATTTTTTTTAAAGGCTCATTTTAAAAGGTTTATTTTAAATTAAATTACATAAAAATTAAAATAAATGTTCGTAAAAATGCAATAAATAAAATATTTGATCTAATTTAATTTATATTTTATTCACATGTTTTTCACAGTATGCATTGTAATAATTGTATACTTATTCAGCATTGCACAAATCTCGAAAGAGAGTAAGTCAGCCTTTAAACTTAAACGTTTACTTATTAGGGAAGGATGTCGTGTGATGCGTTAATTTAAATCTTAAGAAATATCTTACCAACGTCAGCAAGAGTCATAAATTCATGAATATTCGTTCTCCCGTTCAGTGCCCTAAACCTTAGTGATTTGTTTCCAGCATAGTCCCAAATCCATTCAAACATTCGCCCTACGATTTGACTCAAGGGCGTCTTCGTAAGGTCGTCGTTCCTTCTCCAGCGTGGCCTCTAGGAGATTGATGACTGTGTTTTTCTCGAAACGAAGAGAATCGAGCGGAGCGAAGCAAGAAGCGCTTCTCGGGAGCTGTCGAGATCGAACGCGATTCCTGCGATAGGTAAGGGAACCCTTTGTCGAATGATTTCATCGTTATTTCCGTATTCATTTCCTCTGCGGCAAAGTATAGAGAAAATATAATATTTCTTTAAGAATACATTTTGTGATTTCACATTACCAATCCCACATCTCATGTGTACACATCTCCGTGGCATTTTTCTTGGAAAAATCTCCGTAATATTATTTATACATATAATAAAATCGTTAATGCAAAAAAGTCTGAACATTTCGGAAAAAGCCAACCAGGGCGACTTAAAATGAGAAACTGAACATGTTAGAACAGTTTTTAAATATATAAAATTGAATTAACTTTATTTTTTTATGTGGCCATACTAGTTGTATTTAATTGATGCTCTAAAATTAAAAAAAAATCACCAATGGAGAGGCCGAAGGCCGAGCTGTGTTCACAAGGTATAAAAAATATACCTTCTCTCTCAATCAAGGAAAGCAACCCCAATCGTATCACATATCATTATTGGTGGAAACATGTAAATTACATGAAAACCAACCAAAATTATAGTTATTTAATTTAATTTAACTTATTCTTCATCCACTGTATATACCTATATATTTTTTGCAAAAAAAATGCGATTTTTGTGAAATGGTTCCTACATAATATATCATAAATGTTATACTATGCCAAACAGTTTTGAAGCAATTTTGAAGCAATGTGCTATCACAATCTCATCGTCCACCTAAGAATGCGCGTACGCACCATATTTACATGATGTGTTAAGTCGTACATAGCATTGATTGAATTGAACATGAAGCTAGTAATTAATGTGCTGCATACTAATCGTGTCTGAATATGCATTTCCTGAACCCCCCCCCCCCCCCCCCCCCCTCCCGACCCGCCTTCCCACATTACGGCGCTGCAAGGCCCTGCGTCTGACTACTAGGTACGCGCCGCCGCCGCCGCCGGCTCCGCGCCGGCCGTGCGTAATCAATGAGTGAAACTAATACCTTTTCTATTCTGTGCTTCTGGTACTCTTTTCTATTCTGTGCTAATACTGCAAGTTACTACTTGGGGAACCGATGGTCGTCTTTTCAATAGGTCAACATTTAACCAAATTACCAATTTAGTAATACCACAGGCTGGGCTAAGTGACCATTTAGAGAATTTTCTATAAATTGTAGATACAAAAACTACCTACCTTATTCTCGAAGCAATATTAGTTGGTAAAGCGCAGCCAAGCTCGAGGAACAGGGCGTCACGCCTCAGTGCATTATTTACACGAAATACAATGTCCTACTTGGTACATCTCTAACTAAGCATCAAGATAGAGATGCTGGCCTTCTTAGGGTTGATTTTTTAATTTTCTGTTATCGGTATTTATTCCGTCACCGTGAACTGTATGAGAAATTTCACTTTAAAGGACAGTTAAATGTCAACCGAGACTGGTTCGCCCATGGGGTTCACCCCTTAATATATTTCTGATGCGTGATCTACTCGCAGAGAAAACGGATCTCCACGTGCCACGATTCTGACACACCTCTGCCGCCTCTTTCACTCTCATGTTCTTTCTTCATGCGTGGTCGTCGGTTACGGGTACCACTTGACCCTTTTTGAGCACATACTCGATCTAGTCCATGCGGTACATGCGTTTAGGGAGACCCTTCCCGATTCTTCCCCAAATATTCGCTCCATAAATTATTCCATTTCACATTAGGTAATTAAAAAATTATCATTATCTATATCAAAATATATTCCATAGCAAACCTAATATTGCGGTTCATATTTTTAAGTTGAGGAAAATTTAAAACGCACTTGACTTACGACATACATAAATAAACAAAAAGTCGACCCACAGAGAGCTTCGCCCGAGCCTTCCGCCTTTCGCCAATTTACAATTTTGTGCCTGAATATGTGAACTGATTAATTAAAAAGTTCATTTTAATTAACATTTCCATTAATACTGCTGAAGTTTCAGTAATTGTACGTATCTCTTTCGTAATTGATTTCATTAAAACAAAGCTTCAACCGGTAATTTGGGCGAACATAATTTTGAAATCATAAAGATGTTCGCTCGCATTCATCATAAATATTATCGCACGCAATGTAACGTTAATTCGATGCGCTAAATACATTCTGAGAGCTGTATTTACAACAATAGAACATTGAATTACTAATATTATAATATACAAATGTTATCTGTGATCTTTATGTCCGTTTGTTACTCGTAACGTCATTCATCCAGGCCACTTCTGAACCTGAAATCGCATTTTACTAAACAGGTGCGGCAGCCGACCGGTGCGTTATGGCGCGGTACAAAATGTTTCATACGAATTGCTTGCCCCACGAAGTGCCGTTTACTTCATGCAAATTTCATACAAAGAATATTGTGACGCGCGCCGTGCCGCGCCGCCGCTCCGCACCACCGCAGCGCCGCACAGTGCAATGCTTACGTCCAGACTTGCGAATAGTCGGAATTTTATTTTTAACCGCCAACCCAAAAAGCACCCCTCTTTTTGCGTCGGGGGTTAAAAATAAAATCGGTAAAATCGTTATAAGTTTAACGCGTGTGTGTTTTGTCTGTAGCATCGTAGCTCCGAAACGGATGGACCGATTTGAGTGCGGTTTTTTTTTATTAGAAAGCTGGTTTAATCGGGATGGTTCTTAGCTATGTTTGTAATCAAGTAATCAAGTAATAAAAAAAATTATTATCTTAAAAAGTGCACCGATTTGCATGCGATTCTTTAAACCTTGAAATAAAAGTTAAATTACAAATTTAAAAATCCCCGACCATTAAGTAGTCAAAAATTATTTCCGTTTACTTACTTAAAAGGAGTCGGGGGATCGCTAAGTAAATAAAATATAAAAACTCAGAGCTGCGTGAGTATTTACTTAGTGGCCCTACGATTACCTTAAGTAAGTAAACGGAAATTATTTTTGACTATTTAAGGGTCGGGAGTTTTTTTAAATTTGCAATTCCGTAAGAACTTGGCGCAAGAGAAGTTGCGGGAAAAACGCCAGTGAACAATATATTGAATGCTCCAATACATCATCTTAAAAGCTCATAGCTCATATTTAACTTTAGACAGGTCTGCCTCGGTTTATTGAAGCTACATCCTCAAGCCATCGATAGTTGCAATGCAAATTGAATCTACCTCCCATTGATTACGGTGGAGATTAGGATGCGATTGTTGGGCTTAGTTGTTCTTTTTCAAGGAGACATAATAGGGAGTTTGCGCACCCTTCATCATTACTGAGCGAAAAATAATACGATCTCATGTTCGTTTCCTTCAGATTCGTCATGTAGCCTCCAAGTCAAATACATTCCTTCATATCTTCAGTAGAGCTAGCTGCCTTTACGCTCTCATATTGTAAATTAATATGTGATGTACTGAACGATATGCGCACGTAGTAAGTACTAGCTAGCTGTGTCGTTGTATATTTAGTACTAGCTTTAAAAAGCTTTTTCCTATTTAAAAAGAAGAAAGTAAGTTATCCCGCTACCGTACCTTTATTTCGGCGCGCGAAGTTTTGTATGAGAGCCATATCTTAGCGTAACCGGAACTGAATTTTATTTAGCTCACCTGTATCCCGTTTAATTGAATTCGAATGATCGTTTTAAGAGTTATGGAGGAACATACATACATATAAAAAATATTTCTAAACATCGTCAATTTAGTTTTAGTATCATACTTAGAGTATGCTACAGACGCAAACGCGAAACTTACAGATGGTCTGGAGTCCCAGAGTCACAGACGATTTGTGGGTTCGCTTAGTCTGTTTTACAGATACTAACACGGACGCTGCTCTGCGGAACTAGCTATCTGCTGGCATGGCACCTAACTGAGCGTGGTTTCGCGAGGAGAGGTGATTTTGGTTCTGTAGACTGCACCATTGGTCCCTCGGCACAGCCACCCATGCTGGTTTACATAAAAAAAAAGACGCAGTATCTCATAAAACAAAGCAACTTGACCATCCCGTGTATTGGTAAAAACCACAACACAACCTATTCATTAGTTCTCGAGCTACGAGTATATGCGTACATTCATATCGACACACTGACGTTTATGTACTTAGAGACATTTTGAAAGGCCGATAGCAACCGTAAAAGTATCGACTACTTAGTCGTTCTGAATAAAAGTGTTCAAAGTTTATGCAATTTAGGAATACAACCCTCACCCATATCTAACTTAGACCAATAAAATGCCAAAGTTGCAGTTTAAGGACCCTTATAAAGTCGTTTCATTCTCGAGTTATGAAAACGTTGCAGCGATGTAGGACATAAAAGGAACAAATCATTTCCGCCACATAAACTGTTCTACTGGCTCTACAGACGCGATCGCTGACTACATCAATTTACATATAGCAACTATACAGGATGTTTCAGGATAGGCTTGAGAAACTTCAGGAATAGAAAGTACTCATTATTAGAAGAAAAAAATCCTTATCACTTAAATCGAAATTCCGTATTTGTTTTTCATACAAAAATTGCAAATTGTAATAAAAACTCGATGGACAGTGAGTATGGGGAGATTTGGCAACCATGCTGTCTAGGTCTGGGGTGTGCAATGACCTAGTCCAGTCCCCTTTTCCTTTTGATGTCATTGTAATTTAAGTTTTTTTTAATTTACCTACATGCAGTTCAATTCTACTAGTTAGGTATGTAAGTTAGTCATTTTATTCAATGATAAAACGTTTTTCACCAAAAAGTACTATAAAATGACCGAATCTGGGATAAAGTTTCAGAACTTTTCGTCTTCAAATATGGATCCCTATGGAACCGAGATTTGAGGATCGTGAACCGCAACTCGGTGGAACATGTTAGTTGGCCGAGTGTTAGTTTATCTAGTACGCTAGTACATAATATATCTTTGCATATACCAGATTCCTATAGTGAAAACTGTATGTGAACCAGTTCAGTGGTTTTTTAAACCCGTTACAGACAAACGTTGCGATTGCGACATACTTTAACATAGTAGAGATAGCACTCCGCGTGCTAACGAGCCGATCGTTCAGCTATGCTTTATAACCGCGGGCCAGTTGCAGGGCAGGACATTTGCGCGGCCCCTGAGCCGTACAAATATTTTTTATGAAGCGATTTTTTGAAAATGATTTTTAGAGGACAGAACGGCGACAGTTAAATATGGGGATAGATAGATAGTAAAATATGGGGTGCGCGGGGTAGTCGCATGATAAGGTGTTAATATACCTACGTTGAGAATAATTATATAACTTGATTTGTTAGCGTTGGTGTAATAATTAAGTTACATTTTATTATTATTTACCGTGTGGGGCCGGTACTTAAAAAGAACGTGGTGGTCGGTGTTGTGCTGTAATTTACCAGAGTTCTTGGAGCACAACACCGATTGCTTACCCTGATTGTCGGAATTCAGCGTGTGTGATATGTATGTATGTATGTATGTATGTATTATTTTATTGTGAGCTAGGGTGGGTAGGTAGTAGGCTACTTACAAAATATAATATTTAAGTCTGACTACGAATAAATAATGTCTATTTCAATTTCAGAACAAGTTGTTCCAAAGTGTCATCGAGCGAGAGTTGTCTCCAAGCTAATTTCAAAATAAGCTTACTTATAAGTTTTTCACATATTGTGTTATTAAATTGCATCTCTCCCCGTGCATGTTGTAAAAGGCGACTAAGGTTGCGGTGCTAAAGGGCGACAGGATAGCCACCTCTCACCTTGGCACGGTCCTTCCACCGAGTAGTGCAGCAGGTAAGGTCTTCGTGCCTTACTTGCTGCTTGATAGTTATCTTGTCCTAATACATTGCTTAACGTGGTAGTCGGTGTTGTGCTGTAATTTACAAGAGTACTTTCAGCACAACACCGATTTTTTTATGGAAAAAAAATTACTCTGCTAACCCGATTGTCGGGATATAACTTGTGGTATGTACCTATGTATGTATGTATGTGTTATTAATTTGGTTCATACGACTTTCTAGATCGAGAATGCAACAATCCATTAATGCTACTATTCAAAATACCTACCATACATACATGTAAAATTATAAAATAACATTAATAGTTTGTAGTTTGCTTGTTTTTAGGGTTCCGTATCCGGTACGGGACCCTATTACTAAGCCTACGCCGCGTTTACTATCGACGAATTACTATCGACGGCGCGCCGTCTTTCTGTCTGTCCGTCCGTCCGTCCGTCCGTCTGTCCGAGGCACGAGTGTCCGAGGGCTGTATCTCTTGAACCGAAATTTTCACAGAATATGTGTTATTATGGCCGATATAACAACAAATAATAAAAATAATAAAAAGTAAAAAATTCACGGGTGTTCCCATAGAAGAAACCAAAAAGTGTATGCGCGCGCGCCATCTACCGAATAGAGTATGAAGCATTTTAAGTAATCATGGCATTTAACTAATATGAAGCATTTCATAACACGCCATAGATGGCGTGAGTGGCGCTAACCATGACATGGCGATAAAAAACCCTCGGTGCGCGAGTTCGACTCGCACTTGGCCGGTTTTTTTTTCTAATGACTGCATCAGTGTTGTGTTTTCTACATATCGTTTACAGTACGGGCGTCTCAAAAGTGAAAAGATTTACGGGAAAAAGTACGTTTAAAAGGCAAATAACGTTTTTGCAACTGCATTCAATTTGCTATTCACTGTGTTCTGTCTACTATGAGTAACAACAAAGTGACACCCGTACTATTTCCTAACTCGACGCTGCCCTAATAGAGGTCACCACAGGAATGTTAGTTGATCGTCCTATGTTTCGCAGACAGAACCCGTCGTGTTCTATTTCCCTGCCTCAGCGCATACAAAACAGAAGCCTCCGTGAGCCGGGAGCCTCGTTAACACGCCAACTATGTCACAACTATCCCAAAAAGTCAACATCGCCCTCAGACGCGTCCGTGTCAAATTGTACGAAATTAGTGCTACATAGCAACGGCAATATGTCACGTCTCCTAGCAATTCCCTACATTTATAAAATGTAAACATTTGCCGTATGCATATGCAGGTTCGCTTATAATTTCGAGATATATATATATAGGGCTTTCTTTATATAATCACGCCATCCTTATTAAAGGCCGAGCAGTAGGTACCCCATAAGTGACGGAAATCGGAGTGTTCCGCAAACTGGGTGCCGCGGCACCCTGGGGTGCCGCAAACCTCTACGACAGGGGTGCCACAAATTTGATTTTATGTAATACTCGTACTTTGTTTTACGTAATCACTACACAACAGCGTGTCAAACCTGTTATTAGTATACATAATATTATGTACCTACCTAAAGTCCAAATTTTTCTTGTACTTAAATTGTAGTTTAACTGTGTCCATGCATGTCATTTCAATAATTATTTAATAAGAAAAATGTTAACTAAAATGTGTTGTTTTATCACAGTACAGATATTATGCCTTTGAAAGACACCAACCAAATAGTGAAGCGGCGTGCCGCACAATTTCCTAAATGGATAAAGGGTGCCGTCGGCTAAAAGTTTGCGGAACACTGAGTTAGATATTTCAAACTTAGGTCAAATCTGTGGCAGATTTGCTACTAAATCTAACGTTAATTATCACATCTGATTCAAATTTTCCTCTAAGTCCGCTGTTAGTCCAAATCTGAATCCAACTTTAACCCGAGTGGTGCCGCGGGCTACTCTCTCATACAATATCATCAGTTCTCCCTCAACAAAGAGAACAGTGAGGGTGAGCGACAAGAGAGCATAGATGGGGTCTAATACGATAACAACCCGGGGGCATTTTCGTAGCCCATGGCTTGGTCGTGTTAAACAAGGTGATGGCTAGCGGATAGGTTAATGCACTGGGGAGCTGAATATTGCAAATCCGGTTAGATAAACGATAACCAGCTGTTTCAGTTCAGGCATCCAACGAAGAAAATGAAGGCAATTATTTTACAGGAAAATATACCTAAGTGAATATGTGAACACAGTCGAGTATAAGTATAGTCGATTAAACATACAAAATAATTGAGTTCTTGAGAATTATTTGTTTTAATTTAGTACGTTGTATTTTACCTATAGTTTTTTAATTGATTTACCTATAGTTTTTTACCTATAGCTTTTTTCTTTCGATCCGTAGTTTTGGAATAAAAAAATAAAAACCTATTTTTTATTGATTGATTGTATTGCATCCTACTCCAACCAGCGAAAGCGACGCCTTGAAAGAGGAGTACGGGTGAATACGGGTTGACAGGGCCTTAAATTGGAAGCGTTAATAGAATAACACTCGTTCTCTGTCTCGTCCTCCGGCGAAGGTTTACCAAAATAAAAATGTCCGGAGGAACCTCTGCCCTAATGATGCCGGTTGCGTGTTTCTTTCATAAAGAGGGTAAATCCCTTAAATCTTGCAGGTCGCCTCGCCGTTGCTGTAGTCGTTAAAGTTAAGTACTTAACTGACCACGGGATATGGCCCCGTACCCGAGCAAGATTTACGTCGCGGGTCTCACAGGGACCACTCTACCCGCACTATACATACAATATGTATACGATGCCTATAGATATTAACACATAGAAAAGACATCGACTTCTCGAGCAAGTTAAAGAAAATTGCAGAAAGACGAAATTACAAAAGAGGACTTATCTATGCAGGTATGTCACAGATAGCTGTTCCCGTCCTAACCTAACCATCCTTAGATACGTCAGTTAACTCTTGAAAACATAGAATCGACGACGACGACGTCGCGTTGACGAGTCGTGGTAATTTTTTTATTGGAACTAACACGATTGTTTATATCACCTACTACATCCGTGATGTCAGCCCATAACATCTTGGTGAACTAAGTGCCATGTCAGTGCTTCCCTGCGGTCGTGCCGGCTACACTGAAATGGACGGAAAATATTATGAACTATTTACATAGGTATCCGTTTCAACCGACCTTTCGTTCAGTGCGGTGGTACCAGCCCGGGCGTGTTAAACCCTACCACCTAATAAGGTAAGAAGGGATGCTCTGTGAATAAAAGACCTGCAGAACCGTGGTAACTGGTAGGTAGTCAATCTACCTACCAGTCACCACAGTTGCATCCACTGCCCAGTACGCGTAGTGCGGAGTTAGAATGGCGACGCGGAATCGCGTTAAACAGCTCCTCCAAACACTCCCCATGAAATAGACTTTAGAACACACTTAGGGAGCCATTTATACGTAATATAAATAACAATGCCAGCTCCCGGTATATATTTGTACGGTCCGGACTATACGTCGCGTCTCCCTCACCCACCGTGCTGCGCCTTACCTACTACTCCGTAGGGGAAATGGTACGGTTCGTTGGACGGGCAACTTTCGCGATAAAAATCACTTTAAAATGTAATTAGGATATCATTTTGTGACCAAATTTACACTGAAGACGAAATTACATTAATGAAAATAAATTACAAAAATATCGTCGCTCCATTTTTTTTTATTTTTTTTTTTATGAAAACTGACACGGTTGGCTACATCGCCTACAACATCCGTGATGTCAGCCCATAACACCGGGTGAACTTGGTGCCACGTCAGTGCTTCCCTTCGGTCGTGCTTTCCATTTTCCATTATCTTTAGTATCCTGTTTGCACTTACATAAACAGTTTCTAAATGACAGTAATAATAATTTATACAGCGATTGCAAATTGATCATCATTTATTTATTTAAAACAATACAATAAATTTCGGCTTCGCCGTACTCGAAAATGGTAAAGAATGAGGATTGGTTAGCTTAGGGTTGCCAACCGTACTTTAAAATAAAGTATCTTACGTTATTTTAGGTCTCCGTACTTTAGCTTTTGAATAGCAATAAAGTACGCGAAAATACTTTATTTCAAGTTTAATTTCAAAATGCAAGAAGTGAAACGTAACCTGAGAGCACCTCAGTAATCGAATGCAGTGCATCATAAATAATTATAGTGTATTCAAAAATGCCTCATCAAGTCATCACCGCTGAAATATGCAAAGAGCACTAAAAATATATGTTTCAAATTTATTAAAAACAATACTTTTTATTTACTATCCCTGAAATCAGAAATACGTTATTTCTTCTAAAAAAAAGTTGGAAACCCTAGCTACAGAGGAATAATAATAAATACCTATATAGAACATTTCGTTGATTTAACACTAATTATGTAGTTGAAACAGGGTTGAGACTTTAAAAAAAAATATTTCATTATTAATCAAATCTGAGATGCTTTCAGTTCGGTGCTAACTTACAGACTAAATTCTTGTATCTTCGTTTCCAATAAGTTGAACAATGTCGCTCGCTGGCCGATGCGCGGTTCTTGTAACTCTCGCCGTGTGAGCCGCATCGTCATCGTCAACAAACTTGATTCAATTTTTATATGAAAGTATGTATCAGCACATAATATTGTGTCGCTTCTGGCGTTTTGAGTTTGATTTTACATAGTCGGTCGGATGTATCTTCGTCGCTGTCGTATTTTCAAAGTACATTTCCAAACATCGAAGATATCGATGCCGTAGTTTACATAATAATATGTTTTATTTCCGCGATGATAGGCGTTTTCGTAAATGTAATTTCTGCTGTGCGTACCTACTTACGAATTTAGAGCGACTGCAAATACAAACTGAACTTGAGTAATTAAATTATGTACCACTGAACCTATATTTTATATTATTATTTTAAAATATATACGGGTTACAAGTACCTACTCATACCGTACATCCGTAAAAATACTTGTAAATATTAGAATGTTAAAATGTTTTGGGGTCTTTAAATTTTATTATTATACATCTAAAACAACAGACATTGTTTCTAAATATTAGCCCAGCGCTCTTTACTTACAGGCTGGTTATTTCACTTATAATAACGTAGGTCCCTGTGATGGGTCCCTAAGCCTTTTAAATCCCAGTTTTGAAGCTTAAATAATTTATTATTTAAGAAGAAAAAAATTTTTTTTCAGCGTTTACCGTTTCAAATGTCACAAATAAAAATCTTTGACATTGGCAAATTTGACCTTCGTCGTCACGTGTTGCCCCCGGCCGCGGCCGCAGCGCCGCCGCCGCCGCCCCGCGCCGCGCTCGTATACTTCGTTGAACCTGCTGACGTTCAGAACTCTCAGCGCTCGCTCACATACACATATTACGTGTAAGTTCGCATCAAGATAACTTTCACTCCGTAGGTGCACGCAAAATAATTAAAAATAATAGAAATAGGAATTTTATATATAACACTTCGTGAATTTTTGTTTTTGTGGAAACTGACACGGTTTGCTATATCACCTGCAACACTCCATAACACCTTGGTGAGCTAGGTGCCATGCCAGTGCTTCCATTTGGTCGTGCCAGCTACACTGAACTGGAAGAATACATTTTATACTTTTATGGTTTTTACGCTGCTCCGATCTTGGCATTGCGTCAACATTATTTCGTCCAAAACATAATTTACAAAATTGCACACAACTTGAATCATAAAGCTCGTGACGCACATTTTAAGAGAGAGAGAGAGAGAGAGAGAGAGAGAGAGAGAGAGAGAGAGAGAGAGAGAGAGAGAGAGAGAGGTGAGTCTACAAGAACAAGTGTGACACAGATATACATACGTCTATAATTTTGTCTTGGTATCACATCTCCATATATGTATCCACAAAGCTCCGGATTCACTTGGAGCAAATACTATCGCAACATTCCCCACAACAGTGTCGCGTGCAACATGCGAGAACGTTGCGTGCAATATATCGTGGCATTCACGTGCCGCGTGACATGTTGCTGGCGAAATCCCTACCGGTGTGTGCAGAGGACTGCCTCGCGGCATGTTCCAAGATGTTCCCTGTAACATTCATAGTAGAAGTAGATTTAAACACTAGCGAATACAAAAAAAAAAATTTAAAAATTCTCAACAGTTGATGCCTCTTCTATCCTTTAAAATTATTTTGAGCCCATACGGTAGGCGCGGGCGGGCGGGAGCGCGCGCCGCGCATGCCATCTGTCGGCCGCCGGACAAACATTAGTGACATTACTGCCTGAAGCCCGGATATGCTCCACGACTTACTGGCGCCGGTAATTTAGCGCCCTACAATGGCTTCGAGAGCGCATACGCAACCTAGCGCCGAGCCTCGCCGTCGAGCTGAGCTGTGAATTGTGAACACAACATGTAGTGGGAATTACCATACGTGTGCGCCTCGCACCGTTTTATTCCATATGCAGACTTATATGGCTCCATGTGAGGATTTAGGTTACCCATTTTAGGATACATTCATATCAAAACAACATGTTATATCAAAGAATCCGTTCGCCTTAAAGGTGTCATTAATAGCAAATCTGACTCCAATTTTCTTCCACTTCAGTGACTTCCTACCCTACTGCTCAATGCCAATATTGCATTGTGATGTTATATTCTAATAAAACACCATCACCCCCCCCCCCCCCCCCCCCCCCCCCACACACACACACACACACCCTCACCTTATTTACATTAGCGCAGTCTTATATAAATTATATATATTGTATATTATATGTTTATCCTTATATATTATATTTTATCTTTTTTCTTGTTAAAATACCTATTTCTTTTACCAAAATAGTTTTTATATAGTTATAATTTTTTCAAAAAGTGGAACTTTTTTACTGGCTGAACAGTTTATTTTTAGTTTTAGTTGTAAATGTACATGTATAGCTGTTAAGTTTAGTAATAAAAAAAAAAATTTAAAAAATAAAATAAAATAAAATAAAACGATGTAACTCGTACTAAAAATATATGAATATCCGTATTATCCGTGTAATTCGAGAAGCATTTATATTACATACGGTTTTCATTGTTACATTACGTCACTTCTCAAGATCGTTTTAGGCTATAAAATATAAATCATAACGCTACGTCATCGGCGGCCTGAGTTATGAGCAAAAAGTCACACGATGCGAAGCCGCCGGCAAATACTAGTAAACTGAATATTACATTTAGAGGGAGAAAAAGTTAAACATTCGCGGCGTTAAACTGATTTCTTTGTTATTATGAAAAGGTTTTGTTCAACAGGTATAAATACTTTATGCAAATTTTGCTTTGTCCAAAGTGTGGTTAAAGTTTTCAAATTATACTAGTTTTCCAATTGATGTTAGTAATTACTTGAACAGTTATTAAAATCAAAATTTCGAAAATTAATAACACATTATCTGGCCTAGGGCTTCAGCGCTATCAGTAATTGAATGGGGTGGGGTATTAATTTAAAATAATTACTACTTACGAGTACATCAATATCTTTCTACATATGGCTATTACGAGTATATAATTAATTACTAACAAAATCGCAAATTGATATTGTTTCTACAATTCAGTGACAATTACAATTTATTCACATTTTCACATTTATGATGTGACGAGCCACATTTCCGTGCAAATCGACGTTTCTAGTTCTTCTGTGGAAGTTGTCTCCGGCAGCAAGCGCGTCGCACAGTAGTCGCAACAAGGCAAGTCTTAATACTTTTAAATTATGAGCGACGACGACGGTGCGGGACTAAGAACTAGTTTTATTCACATATAAAACATTTAATAATGTTACCAAATTAAAATCGATACAACCGTAGATTGAATGGGTGAATAATAAGGCACAATTCAATCTACGATACAAAATAAGACACGAATTCATCTACGAACAGAGCTTTTGTTTCTTGTGTTAGATAGAGAGATAGAATTATTTTATTGCTGCAAAAATATTTCACAGAAACAAGCACAATACGTGCTTTCAATAAAATAACAACATGGTCGACTGAAAGAAATCACTTGCAGTGATAAGACTGTGTATTTCTTGATTACAATATTTCTTGTCCCCCGTATATTTTCTAGTTTCTTGTCGTACACTGTTCTTCTTTCAATTGTGTGCAATAATGAGTTTCTATTCTATTATATTCTATTCAATAATATTCATCTGGCTGTTTCTAGTTTCCAACACACTCAAATCCCGCGCCGTTGTTGCTGCGTGGTCGTAGATAGAATTTTATTACAACTACTAACGACTTTTAACTACAGCTTGTCTGTACTGAAAAATTACTGATTTTAACCGAGTGAAATTATATTTAATTGAGCCTATCAGAATAATTTAATAGCACGTCGTTAAATCAACAACTTATGTAGGTCAGCACAGCGTTTTACTGTGGCTTTACGATGGAGTTCTGTGAAAATGTACCCCTTGGTAGTGAAAAATAATTCTTATATTAAAGAAAATAAGGTTTAAAGTTAAGAACAGAGTTGTTACATACGACTAGGAGAAGATATATCCTGTATAGCTTGAAGTGGTTTGTGAGCATTCATTACCAACACGCGATCTTGATTGACTACTCAATCTAGAAAGCATCGAGATATATTTACTTCTTCGTCAGCCTAGGTAGCTCAGTGGTGCGCTCGGTCGACTGTCGGTCGGATCATAAGCATACCTGGGCGCCATCAGTGGACGGATGGGTGCCCGCTCGACCGTTGGAGGCTGACCGTGGTTCGGATTCCACGTAAGACTGTAGGTGCATTCCCTTCTTACCTTACTAGGTGTAACCCTGAGTTTAACCCGCCCGGGTTGGTAACACCGCACTCAATGAAAGTCGGTTGAAACGGCTATGTAAATAGTTCGTGTTTTCCGTTCAGTTCAGTGTAGCCGGTACGCCCGAAGGGAAGCACTGACATGGCAACTAATTCACCAAGGTGTTATGGGCTGACATCTCGTATGTAGTAGGTGATGTAGCCAACAGTGTCAGTTTCCATAAAATAAAATAAATCTTACTAGAAAATGCACTCGAACAGCGCGCCACTATCCACCGAGTTGAGGCCATCCAGCCGCACCTGACGGAATTAGTCGATCGCGATCCGCCGACGACATCCGCACTAGACGGGCAGACTGATCGCACCACCCGCCTCAAAGTCCTCAAACTCTGCTTCCCCTCTCCCGCTCACTCACTGCCCTTCCGTCACCGCGCCTGTCGGCGGCGGCGGCGGTGGCAACACCGTATTTTTTTTTATTAATTTTGTATATATAAGGTGTTTCGTTAGTCATGTCAATAACTTCGGGAGGGTGACATACGCACTCAAACAAACACTTTACGCAAAAAAAACATATGTTTATAGGAGCATTTTTTCTCCTAACAAAAAAATAAAATTAAATAAGTAGCTGTAAAAACCAATCATAGTGACCTTGTGACTCGCTTACAACAAACAGCTGTTCTGCGTTTGAACATAGTACGGTCATTGACCCCGTACAATGCATGTTACCTACTGTTACACACAGGTTAATGTTTAGGTAGCAAACATGTTTTGTTAAATTTCTCGAAAAGTAATGCTAAAATCATTGCTAAAAGCATATATTTTTTTTTGCGTAACCTGTTTATTTTAGTGTGTATGTAATCCTCTCGAAGTCATTGACATGACTAATGAAATGCCTTATATATATATATTTTAATTGTAGGTATTAAAAATTTATATATTTGAAATAAAGTATGTCGATAAATGTACAAAATTTATAGTGACAACGTTCTAATAGTGCATCTTTATTTGAAGAGCCGATCCTCCAAGCACAGTAGGGACGACGGAGCCTCGAGCGAGGGTACTCGACAAACAGCAGCCTAGTGAGGGTAGTTTGTTCAGTGAAGATGTGTGCTGGAATGATAACAAGGGGCGACGCGCGATCGAACGCTTTTTTCTGAAATCTTAATACGTCGCCATTGAGGGGTCGCGGCTCGCAGGTCGCACGCAACATGAGAATCTTACTTAGTTACATGCTTAGGTATGTACCTATATGTATGTACGAGTATGTATTTATGTACATACGTTTAAGAATTGAGTTTTTTTACCGACTGCAGCGAAGCCAACAGGGGGGGGGGGGGGGTCTTGATTTTGACAGCGTGTATAATAATGTATGTATATAGTATATTTATGTATGTTTGTATGGAGTGCCGGAGTAAATAACTAAGTGCTCTTTGAATATTGAACATTGTTCAGAAATACTAGCATGTTGTAGAAAATGTTTTCTCATAAAATGCAGGCACTACGTAACGAAATCGTATTATATGTGGGCATGGGCCTTCATATGTTTCATATCGCGGAACCTATATGACCGGGAATGTGGCATTTTTTACCCAAGGTCCGCCACAGATCATTTCTCGTTCGTGTTTATTATTTTTATGAACACTTACGCGGGCGGTGTGCGCGGTGCGGGGGCGGCGGAGGGGACGCGGTGCGGCGTCCGGTCCCGCTATTCGTCTCCGAAGCACGTTCCACAACGCAACTACGCAATAACAGTAAATACAAAAATAATGGATAAAGCCAGTTGTCCACTGCACTCGGCCTCCGCCGACGCTCGGGGCACGTGGTACGCGTTTTTCACGAGTTTTTAGGCGAAAAAAACAGCTGAACTTTCTATTTTGC
The DNA here is from genome assembly GCA_946902875.1 of Nematopogon swammerdamellus. NCBI lineage: Eukaryota > Metazoa > Arthropoda > Insecta > Lepidoptera > Adelidae > Nematopogon > Nematopogon swammerdamellus. Next base: position 8,766,649 of record OX336333.1, read on the forward strand.
ACAACACGACTAAAGCCGCCACATACAAAATATTCTGATTCTGTGAAAAATGTCCACTCGCTTATAATCATTCAAATTAATCAATACCACCTAAATGAAGCTATTTTTAAATGTGAAAGTTCCAAGATATATTAACAATAACGAAGTATGTAGGCAAGAGCGCCGATAAAGCTTATACGGAATAATATTATGATAAAGTTTGAAATGAACGCCCTGTAGTTTTTCAAGCATCGAAATAGTACGTTCTCTGCACAGACCATAGAAAAACTTGAACGAAACAGTGAAGATATCTCCGCACCTCTGTCTCATCGCGACAATAGTGCGCCTCCAGAGCCCTTCGTAACGAAGTACGCGCGCTCCTAGCCCCTCCGCACTACGAGAAGTGCTATAAGACTCCTAGTGCTCCCTTGTATCATTATAGCGTGGCACGACAAAACGTCGCACTGAAGCCCTCGGCTACATTCAAGAGTCGACAGTGCGTAGATGCCGTTAATACAATATTTGTGTGCATGTATGTATGTATCTTTAGTGTACATATGTTGTAATTAAAATTTAACCCATTTATTTCCATATTATACTCTATCGCCATTAAACTTTGCTCCTTCGCGGCGAAATATCCTTCCATGCTTAGTTGTGCCTGAAAATGTCATGCTAGCGAAAACACATGACACTCCCGCCAGTGACACGACAATCAATGATACCTTAATTATTAAATTCGGTTCAGTACTTCACCTACAACATCCGTGATGTCAGCCCATAACACCACTAGGGAACTATAAACGGTGTAACCGACTAAGATAATGTTAACAGAACTTAACTTCTACTCGACATTTAGATAGAAAGCGAGGTTGTCTTCTCTCTTCTCAGTTCTATTGTTTGACGCGGGCTCTCCAGCGCACAAAAGCAAATTCATTCGCATTTCAAATGCAGTAACCGTATTAATTAGATACTCCTGAAATTCACTGAATTTCGTATAGGCCGGGGTTATCGACTGCACAACGTTGGGGGCATACTTTGAGTGCTTAAATCCGTGTATGTAGGTTCACTTCAATGAACAGATATGCCGATATGATTTTCTATTAGCTACCATAGCTTTTGCCGCCGCTTCGCTTCGCGTGACTTTTTGCTCACAGCTCGAACTCACTTAAAACCTTATTCAAAAAAATTTATAATATGTTTTTGTTAATATCCAATATAGAATGTGTTAACGTTATCGCAGAAATGCTATCATGATGGCGGCGCGGCGCGGAGGGTGAGTGCTTAGGTAACACCACTATTTCCTATTTTCATATTAACGAAAAGCTTAAATGTTTGCGAGCAACGGCACCCAATTAGCAATAAACTCTAAAAAAACATAAATTTGGACACAGGGTTCGGCTTCTACTCGTAACCTCACGTTCTATCAGGTGCTTTACTCTTCTTTATTTTAACGACAAAGGTAGGTAAATAGAGTTCTCTCTACTACTATTTCTTTAAAAATACAACGTCTACAACGGGTAAACTCGAAAACGGGTGAATCGACTAACGCACAGTTTTCAAATATTAAAAAATGTAATATTTTAATTCACAAATACAAGATAAAGAATAATTGATTAAATAAATGAAATAACACAAATTTTATAAAATAAAATAAAAATATATTTATAAACTAAATTACGGTTTGTGAATGGGTATCAGGTACAACGTAAGGCACTGCCTGATAATCCGACCGACCACCACGTTTCGCAAAGTATTCGAACAAGATTCAATTGATCAAGCAGCAAGTAAGGCACGAAGACACACCTGCTGCATGAACCTGGTGGAAGTACTAGAAGTAGTAGAAGGAAATATGATTATACCTAGAAAATCCCAAACTATCCACAACACAATCGTATTCTTTCGTCAACATAATTCATATTAATATTAATAACAATTATAATATTTTCATTATCATACCTCGGGATATTTCTGGATGATTAAAGGCTGTGTACAGTCACGCCACTGTAAATATGTTAAGAAGGCGGAGAAAACCCTGGCCATTTTTTTTTATATTATCTAAAAATCTTGATTTATGGCACGAACTATTTCCGTTATATCACCTTAACGTTTTATTTCAACTTAATGTGCTCGGCTTTTACCAAAGGCCACTTCTCTGCCCTCGCGCCGCTATCAAGATAGAAGCTTAGGCTGCTATTACGTTACCCCAGCAGTCGAACTGCGTTCATCGCCTCGGGCCGGTGAAAATTGTCCCTCGCGGTGGGGACTTAGGTGGCTTTGACCTCAACATTCTTTTGTTAGGTCCCACAGCACTAATTATCACGCAGCCCGACCGCGAGAACAGCCCCTCCCCCGCATCGCGCTCGCGCCGCCGCCGCCATCGCGGCTCCGGTCAAAAAGAAATGAGAGGGTTAGGTTTATTTTCAGCATAAGGTTGAAAAAAAACTGTGTTTACGGTGGTGGAAATATGAGAAAAAGGCATAGACTGTAGGATAAATTGAGGTTGGTAATGAGGATGACGACTGACGTTGAGTTTGGACGTAGATTAAATTTTATCTGAACAGTGAATAGTAATAAGCAATGATCGGCGTAGGTAGTGTAATAAGTCAACACTAAGTGAAAAACTTCAGTCAAGTTTACTTTTTTTTTTTTTTATGGAAACTGACACGGTTGGCTACATCACCTACAACATCCGTGATGTCAGCTCATAACACCGGGTAAACTAGGTGCCATGTCAGTGCTTCCCTTCATTTCGCGCCGGCTACACTGAACTGGACGGAATATCGAATACTTAAATATATAATAAATATCGAAATACCGAATATCGAAATACTTATCGAAGTTATCGACTCCGAGGAAACGATTTGGCAATACGTGTGTCTGGGACTTGTTTACCACAACGGGATCCTCATTAATAAGCTTCCAAAAAAGTTAAGTATAATTGTTTTCTAGTATGTAACTCTTAATTTTGGAGATAATTAAGCTTTTATGCATTAGGAAAAGGTCGCCAAAATTATGTCCAACGTTGTAAACTGGAGTTTTAATGGCGATTATCTAAAACAATACAATTCTTAGAAAAGACATTTTATTTAACTTTTTTCAAACTTATTTAACGAGGAATCCCGTTGTGGTTCCCGTTGAGATTCATTCGAACTGTAACATCCTGTATAATTTTATGTACATAGTTGGAATGGTAGCGTAAATATATTAGCTGCTTATTCAAAAATACATATAGACTTACGAGTAAGGACAACAATACTTTAAAATAAAAATAATATATAGTAATACCTAGCCCAAAGAATTTATCGTCAATATTAATTATCAATACCACTTTGTGCGAACATTTTATTAAAAAGAAATATTATTTTAAAATTTGTATTGACTCCGGTCTCGACGAGAGAGCTGAAATATGTAAATGAAAATGTAAATGGCGGATCGGTTTGCTGTATCTAAATTAAATTTCCATTCTAAAAAAAATTAATTTGCATAAATGTTATAAAGTACTGAACCCCTATGTTGGGAACTCTGTATCTGAGTCTACCTGTCGCACTGAAAGTACACGCCATACAATATCATTTAGATGTATGTGGTATACACTTGTACACAATGCACTTTAAATCATTAGAAATTCAACGGAATATTCTTCTTTTCATTTCAGCCCCAATTAAAAAAAATTACATTTGTATTCTTCACGAACGCAGGTATGTCCGTACATACCGACATACAGTTTCACAGCCCCGTCTAGACAAAGGAACATTATTTATCACCGGCGGCGGCGGCGTCTGTATCTGGTGACATTTTAAAAATGTTGACCTCATTCAGATGCGGAGCCGTGAGCCGTCCATTAGCGAGTCGACTATGCCACCGTTCAAATAGCATGAGAAGGGACAAAATTAGAGCGAAGTGTTCCAGTTCTCGTCCGCCGACATGAGCGGCACACGGCGAGAGACAGACCACAGGGAATAGCATTGAATAGAGGCATTGGCAGACCTCAAGGTTGGTCTTGGAGGAAAGAAAGTATCCGTGTTGTGTAATTTATATTAACATAACATGCTTTGCGATTTTGGGTAGGTAAGTGCGGATCACTCGTCCTCAGCCTATCGATCGAAAAAGGCAAGATATGATCAATAATATTGGTATAATCCAGTAGAACGAACCATTTTTGGTGTGTGACTGTCCCACTAATTTGAACCACCAGTGGTGCATTGTCTTTATCTTGTGGGTTCGTGGCCCCACTAGTCGGTGGTACAACCAGTCATAAAAACCAAGTCGTAATTCATGGGACTTGTAGTCCCCTCAATATGCCCGAACTGATAAAATACAGATATTTATTACAATAAAAATAAATAAATGAGTGTTAAACTATTTTTACTGAGAGTAGGTACCAGGGCCATATGAACTGAAAGAGGTTAAAATGAAAAGATATAGTTACGAAATTGAATATTAATAACTGAAAAGTTGTTTGCTAGTTAGCGTTCAACTAAATTCTGCAGAGTTGACACATGCCAGCCCAGCGAGCGTTAGAAAACGTTCAAGCAATAAACGCGCTAAATTATTATATAACCAAGGAGCTAACGCTTACAATCCCTTGCACAGTTCTGCTCCACAAACCAGTAGACTTATAATAGAAGTAGCGACAGAGACAGACACCACAGCATGCATTAACTATCAAGCACCGTCCTGAGCTAAATTTGCCTCGGTCGATAAAGTAGAGACAGAATACCGGGGCACTCCGTTTATCCTCGAGAGGGCTAATTGGTTAGCTTGCTATTGAATTATAGAAATATTACGCTACTCAACTACCGAGACGTTAACGCCTACAGACATACGATAGTAAAGATTGTTCTATGTCAGACGAGGAATAAATGTGGAATAATTTTATGAAATATAAAAGCGTCAAAGTAAAGTTATTATTAACACATAAATTAACCTAAATTAAGGGAGTTGTTATCTCGCTATAAAGCTTCTTTATCTTGTTAGGTTTCCGTTACCCGTACGAAAGTCTATTCGTCTGTCCGTTCGTCCGTTCGTACATCCGAAGGCTGTATTTTTGGAACCGTAATGGATAGCCGCATGGAATTTTAATAGAATATATGTTATTATAGCGGGTATAACAACAAATAATAAAAAATTTAAAAAGTAAAAAAAATAGTGATCTCATACACAATATATCGTAATTCCGCCATCTACCGAATTATCTAAACATTTTATCAACAAAAGTATAAACTTTCACCGATAGATGGCGTGATACTAAGATACGTGTGAGTGCCACTCTAAAGTAAAATAACAAATAATAAAAAACCGACCATCTAAATTGTGGTATGGAAACCTAGGTGCGCGAGTCCGACTCGCACTTGGCCGGTTTTTTCTTTATTACATAAAATTAACTAAATTTAACATAATTTCACGATTTAGCAATTTGACATAAGTTTTTATTGAATATATTTTTTAAATAGACATAACAGTAATTGTAGCATATAATACGGATAAGGTGGTTTGTTCTCCCCACCCTAGTGGCTGACTGTCCGCCGCCGCGCCGCCGCCGCGCCAGCCTGTATCGATTGCGATTATTTTCGTCTGCAGGCTACATACAACACAGCGGCGAACCGAAGACACTAGCTCGAACCGAACTGCCATTTTCTCATTTATATTCCGAGTGCAACTCGCCAACACAACGGCACAGTTCTAGTTTGGCAAAGACCCCGCTGCCTTTAAGCGTTTGCAGATGCAAATCAGAAATAAATAAGGTCGAGGATGTGAAAACAAATTTAATCCAAATTCTGTCTATGAAAGTAAAATAGCTTAGCTTGCAAGGATTCAAATGTTGTGTAAATTTAAGTCAACAAAGCCGCTTACTTATTCGTTTAAGTCCTCACTCTACGCGTTGCTATATTTCATTTGAATGTTATTGTCGTTGGGTTTGGCCGCTTTTCCTTATCTCCGCCGAGCAACGCGCGCCGGTTCAGCAAGTATTTCGTACTTTCCCTACGTATGTAATGCGATTAATTTTCTAAACGTCGAGTTTGACCGTCGGGCTCATGTTTGTTAATAGAATTATTTGTATACTGTCGTTCGGAGAGGCGCTCATCGACCCGGGGCCTTATTCCGAATGCTAACGTCTAATCGATCTCGCTTAGGCGAGAGCGAATATCGCTTAGCTCCTCTTTCGTATGAAAAGAACGCCACTATGACGTATCGTCGATCGCCGAGAGAGCGAGAGTCGATACCGACTCGGCGGCAGCCAAGACCCTCCCGCCAGACGTCTCTCGTCACGGACGATATCTCGACACTCTCATGTCGTTGCGTATTAGTTTGCGTGCGTACGAAATACGAATTGTCATACAAAAGAGGAGCTAAGCGATATTCGCTCTCGCCTAAGCGAGATCGATTAGGCGTTAGCATTCGGAATAAGCCCCCCGAACGCTCGACGCGACGACGCGACGCGACGAAGTAGGTGAGCTTCGAAAGGGCACAAAAATTAAAACTTTCTTCCTCGTTCCCTCCCCGCGCGCCCTGGGCGGACTATTTCACCTCTTCGCCTCCTCACCGCCTACTCGCTTATAAATTAATTAATTAGTAGGGTTGCCAGCGCGAAAAACTTTTATGACTACTCTCCCGGTGTCGCGACGGGGCGGGGAATCGCGGGGCGGCGGCGGTGCGTCGGGTGCGGGGGGAGGGCGGCCGGTGCGCGGCGGAGCGTAGCGGCCATGTTGGCGGCGGATGCGGACACAACCAGTAGGGCTATTACGAGTTTCGCTACGCCGGCTACGCCGAGGTGTAGCGTGCGTAGAGAGCGTAAGCGTCTGCGCGGAAGCGAATGCGATAGATTTGCGAACTCGCTTCCGCGCAGCGGCTTACGTTCTCTACGCACGCTACACCTCGGCGTAGCCTGCGTAGCGAATCTCGTGATAGCCCTGCAGGTCCGACAGAGAGTCACGGAGCTACGTGCACTGAAATATGCTTTTAAACATTATCATATTATTTTCTTATTTCGTTCTGGTAACCGTTATTTAAGATAATGTCTCTTTTATAAAGTCACGTTGGCTAAAATTCGCGAAGTAAATTGTTGGACTTTAATTTTCCTTCAGGCCTGAATAGTACTGGCTCTAATGCTAAAATTGCACGGTCTAATTGATAAAATAGACCAAATAATGTTTTTATGTATTCCTGAAAGCGTTCCCCTGTTAGCGGATGGCGTCGTTATTTTTACAATGGAGTAATAAAATAAATATAGACTGTCGAAATCCACTAGCTGTGAGAAGCGGGGGCGGGGCGGGGCGGGGCGGGCTGCGCTCTCGAGTCCAATTAATTCTGGACACGTTGGAATCGTACACGATTTGAGAAGCGCACACATTACAAGCGCCATCGACATAAAGCTCTCAACTGCGGCTCGCGGCTAAGTGATTTATCTGCTGACCTGGCAACACGGACAGCGTCATTCAAATAGTACATCAGCAGCTAAGCTATGGCAGGACATCTTTATTTATCTAAATAAATAAAGATTTCCTGCAATTTCCTTCACTCCACTAACGGAGTGAAGGAAAACAGCTCTAATAAACTGGTACTTGATGATATGTTTTATATTGTTAATTTTTTTTTATTTGTTATTATAGAAATGTTTAAAACACAGTTTCAGGAATAATATTCGTAAAATTTCACAATAAATGACTATACATAATAGTAATATAGTTCCGTTTACGCGCAAGCGCCTAGGAAGACACGCGCACGTACGCCGCTAGCATATTATAGAAATAGAAACAAACAAAGGAGAGAGATCATAAAATAATATTTGCAGTGCGGAAACTCCGCCGACGTGAACGAGGGAAATCCGTCGGAATTAACGTCGATGTCGCTGGGAAATAGATAAAAATATTGGAGCTCCTGCGTTTGAGTAACGGTCGCGCGGTCGCGGCCCGTTTTATGAACGGGCGCGCTGTTAATACTGTATTTATGGGCCGTTCATGGCACGCGGTGCCCACTGTTTGAAGAGAAAATAGGAATTTAATTGAGATGGAGCTTAATTGAAAGCTGCGCCGTTTTCGGACAGATAATTTTTATTTGAAACGATTACGCGCTCCCGCTCTCGCGAATAAACCGAAGCTGGCCGTTGACCGAGGCGGGTGAAATGTTTCGCCGCGCTCAAACCTTCGCGAACGCCAAACTGTCGGTCGTGACACGCTCCAGCTTTCACGCGATGTCGTAGAAAGCTGTTCGAATTCGCTTCAAAAAGCTTTCGAGGCTCTTTTCAGAAAAAATATGGAGGAATAGCTTCGTGACTGAAATGAAAAGTTCAATTTCTTATTGAAGACGAATACCCTTTTGAGTACTTCAGCAGGTGTGGGTTGTGGGTTAAATCGTACATACCTAGGTATAGTACGCGACACGTAAATAGAGCTCTCCTCGCCATATGTTTTGCACGGCGGTGAGAGCTCTATTTACGTGTCTCAAACTGTAGTGATGTGGGTTGGTCAGTACGTTTTTTTTTTTTTATTGAAACTGACACGGTTCGCTACATCACCTACAACATCCGTGATGTCAGCCCATAACACCGGGTGAACTTGGTGCCACGTCAGTGTATCCCTTCGGTCGTGCCGGCTACACTGAACTGGACGTGTACCTAGGTGTCACATGTTGCTAATGATGTTGCAATAGCACAGAGGATAATGTATATATATTTCGTTAAATTACATAAATTGTTTATTGAATAGAAAGGTATTTGTAATGTATGCTTATTGCTTATTCAATTCAAAATATTTTCATTTAATCATATTTATAATTACTGTACAATTTTCTTAATTGTGTGAAATTACTTAATTTAGAACAACAAAAACAGAAATACGATGATGTTATAGAGAAAAAAATACATATTTCATCATAATATTATGATCACAGTCAGTAAGTCAGTGTCAGCGTGAATGCGTCCACTGCTGGACATACGCCTCTCCAATTATCCTCCAGTCCTCCCGGCCTTCAGCGGTACGAAATCACTGCTTTTCGCCGACGTAATTGATGCCGCCGTCCCACCTGGTGGGTGGTCTTCCCACACTCCGTTTTCCTGTCCACGTAAACATGAACATGAACCTGAAAATGGTCATAGAATATGCACTAATTAAGTTAAATTTACCTCATTATCATATTTTATAGCCCTTCAATATAATATAAAACGATAATTACAAGCATCTATTATTTAATGATGTAATTACATACATACATACATATCACACACGCTGAATTCCGACAATCGGGGTAAGCAGAGTAATCGGTGTTGTGCTGCAAGAACTCTGTTCAATTACAGCACAACACCGACTACCACGTTTCGCAAAGTATTCGAACAAGATTAAATCGATCAAGCAGCAAGTAAGGCACGAAGACCCACCTGCTGCATGAGTCGGTGAAAGTACCGTGCCAAGGTGAGAGGTGGCGAGCCTGTCGCCCTTCAGCACGGCATCTTGTCCTTATCCCTTAGTCGCCTTTTACGACATGCATGGGGAGAGATGCAGTGGGGACATTCTTTTTAAGTACCGGCCCCACACGGTATTTTGTTTGTATAATTCGCAGAGTTTATAAATTAGGGTAATATTCCTCGTTCATGTGTATAATTATGCGCGTAAGTTATTTATTCAATGCCTTATTCCTATTTCTTATCATAATAGCGTATATTAATTGCCCTGTAATTCCACACATTATGCCTTTACTTAACCGCTATAAGTGGAGGCAGTATGTGCTTGATTAGTTACTGCCCCGGTCATGAACACGAACTCAACACAAGAGCATTATAATGTTGCACGAGTTGAACGAACTGGGCAGGCGGTGAATGGCGGGTGAATGTGACGGAACAAGAATTTAACTTGCTCAATATGTTCTAAACTCACTTTATGCCCGCCTATAAAAGCATCGCACCGCATAATCAAGTTTGATACTTTTTAGAGAGGCCGCAATTCTGAACACTCTCGGCGAGCGAAAGCGTATCGATAATCGAGTCGATCAATCGAATATTTGTTGTCTAAAACTAATAAAAATCTGGCACAAGTGGATGATTTCGATTACAGACCTGAACAAAGAATTCGTGACATACATACTTAACTGATATTATTATTATGTATTTAAGTGTGTAATTAAACGTAATATGAAGCGTTTCAAAACAAACCAATCAATTAAAATTACTTAAATTTTTCACCGTTATCTTCTTGTTTGCTCGATATTTTTTCTCTGTCATTCTCATCGTGCAGAAAACCTGTATAAAAACGAGTTCGTTTTTATACAGGTTTTCTAAGAGATCGCATTACTTCTCGCTCTAAACACGGGTCGGTCGAGAAGCTCTCTTGCTAGAACTATGTTCACAGAATAGGACCCTTTTCGCGCTCTGCTCGTCGCAGTTTTATTGTTAATTTTAATTGCCGTCTTCCGTGCATTACGTATGGGCTGTGCGACCGACTTCCGGAGACGTATTTTCCGCTCCCGATCACTTTTACGTCCGTGAAAACCGGTTTAAGCCGCGCGACCTAGACGGCACTCTAGCAGACTGTAAATAATTTATCATCGGTTACTTTAAAGTGAATGTACATAGTTGTTGGTTTAAATGTATGTAGATTTTGTCCTCAGCTCATTTGAAATTCAGCATTACCCACGCTGAATTAAATATTTATGTAACAGCTCTTGTAAACAAGTTATATACAAATTAAGTTGACAAAATACTGCGAGCACGATATTTTACTATGCAAGTACATTCACGAGTAGATTTGTAGAATAGAATAGAAATGCTTTATTGCACACAAAGATACAGAAGACAGAAGATAACATACAGAAGAGCAATATCAATTTGTATGTGTAGGTGTTAATAAAAATGCATTGCGATCTAATTTATTTAAAATAGCTTTTGCCCGTGGCTTCGCTCGCGTGAAATTCGAATTTAAAAAGAAGAAAGTAAGTAAGTAAGCAAGAAAGAAGACCGAGCTGCGTTCCTGCGTTACCTTTATTTCGGCGCGCGGAACAATTCGGTTTGTATGAGAACCACATCTTAACATAACTGGAACTGGATTTTATTTAACCTATCCTGTGTCACGTATAGTTAAATTGGATTGTATTAAGTTTCATCGAATGAGAATATCGGTTTAAGAGTATGGAGGAGCATACATACAAAGAGAAAAGATTTCTAAAAATCGTCAATTTATTTTTAGTATCTTACATAGACTCTACAAACTCAGTATCTCATAAAACAATGTAACTTACTCCATGACCAACCCTTACAGATTTATTATTAGTATTGATGATGATAATAATGAAAGAGCGAAGAAGAAAGATAATATAAGAAAATTGCATGCACTCCCCATCCGCCTGTGCTCTCTTCTCAGCCGAGCGCCTCACTGGTGTACCAACAAGCTGGGGAATCCAGCTTCAGAGCTTGGAACGACTAGTAAATAAGCTATCTGCCATTTCGTTATCGGATCGGCAAACATAGGATCAACCGTTCATGAATAGTTAAAAAGTACGTCACCGGAGGTAAGTAAATCCCGCACTGTAGAGCGGGGGTGAGGGGGTGTTCGAGACCTGCGCGGCGGAGGCGCGGGCGGCAAGGGGGGCGGGGGCGACCGCAGCCGGCACAGTGGCGGCCGGCGTCACGACACTCGGTCGACTTGGACGCGACGCGCCGCGCGACGCGGTTACACCGGCGCGAAATTACGTAAGAACATTCCACAAAACCTGAAACTAACACGTACATTTACTAAAGACAATACAATACAACGGAAACATGCACAATCAGTTTGTTACTGAATAACGGGACCGCAGGTAAAACTGTAAAAGTTTAAGCTCCAAGTTTGCACGAAAGTTGGAGCTCGGCGGAGTCGGGCGTCGCTTGTGATTTGTGATTCAATAAGTTGAGTGTGTTCTTGTGACTCGAGAGTACTGAAGTGGGAAGAGCTTTGCGGAATTATTGGTGTTGCAAACAACGTGCAAGTTGGTGAGTACTTACCTCTGAGTATACGTGAGCTGGCGGCACATTTAATCTAAGCTTCGTCAATTCAGCGTGATTCTCAACATTCATCACAATCAATATAATCGTGATTTCCTTTACAAAGATATTTTTATAAATTGTAGAGAAAAACATTATTGTTTTTAGAAAAATTCAAACTCAATATTTTTTCTATATTATTTTGTTCGGTTTCCAACGGGTGTAATAGTTTTCTGTAAAATGTAATTGTACATATATAGTGTTGTTGCATAAATTACATCAATTATGAATATTTGCTCAAATTTGGAAGCTTTGAGTTAGACTTGAGGACGCACATAGGACGATGTATTAAATAACTTAATAATGAAAGGTGATGTGTAAAATACGTGCAATATTTAAAAAAAAATCTGATGTTTTTACTGAAACAATTATGTAGTTTTACGTTATAAATTTGAAGTATTCGACTAAGCGCTATAAACCTCATATCAACGCTCCATTCACCACTGCTATCGTAAATTTGAATCACGCAATGATGCACAGCTTTATTACTTCAATTTATAGTTCTATTTATAGTTTTATTTCAAACAGTGAAATAAATATTTAAGATATTGATTTCTAGTTCTCTAGCACGTATACGCTCTTTACCACCGAGCGAGCTGTTTCGTAGCACCAATACGCATTACCATTTGTATTTTTTTTTTTCGTAAAAGCTTTATCATTTAAGTAAAAAATAATAATTTTCAGCATAAAGAAATTTGTAGCAACGATTGGAAAATAACCGAAACCAAAAATGTGGAAATCAAAATAAAAAGGCATAATCCCATTTGCGATCGACCAAAATCTCTGGTGCGGAGAGGGATCGTCGCTACCGTTAAAAGAAAAAAAAACTCAATGAAAATTAAACCAGCTCGAATCAGGTTGACCAAGCTGTTCAGCGCAGACTACGATATCGACGTCTTAAACTTCGCAGCCCTCTACCTATAGGGCCAGAAGCTTCCGATCGACTCATATGTGGTGGACGTAGACGATCCTGAGGAGACTAGATCTAACCAATTGGTCGAATTCACAAAAAAAAAAAACTAGCGGCGGTAGTATCAAGACTTTTCGTCGCTCTGTCTGGTTCGTAGCACTGCTACGCTCTGTCTGGTTCGTAGCACAGGTATGCACTGTCTCGTTCGTAGCACCGCTACGCTCTGTCTGGTTCGTAGCACCTCTACGCTCTGTCTGGTTCGTAGCACCGCTACGCTCTGTCTGGTTCGTGGCACCGCTACGCTCTGTCTGGTTCATAGCACAGGTATGCTCTGTCTGGTTCGTTCCACCGCTACGCCCTGTATGGTTCGTAGCACCGCTACGCTCTGTCTGGTTCGTAGCACAGGTATGCTCTGTCTGGTTCGTAGCACCGCTACGCTCTGTCTGGTTCGTAGCACAGGTATGCTCTGTCTGGTTCGTAGCACCGCTACGCTCTGTCTGGTTCGTAGCACCACTACGCTCTATCTGGTTCGTAGCACCGCTACGCTCTGTCTGGTTCGTAGCACCGCTACGCTCTGTCTGGTTCGTGACACCGCTACCCTCTGTCTGGTTCGTAGCACAGGTATGCTCTGTCTGGTTCGTTCCACCGCTACGCCCTGTCTGGTTCGTAGTACCGCTACGGTCTGTCTGGTTCGCAGCACAGGTATGCTCTGTCTGGTTCGTAGCATTGCTACGCTCTGTCTGGTTCGTAGCACAGGTATGCTCTGTCTCGTTCGTAGCACCGCTACGCTCTATCTGGTTCGTAGCACAGGTATGTTCTGTCTGGTTCGTAGCACCGCTACGCTCTGTATGTTTCGTAGCACCGCTACGCTCTCTACTAGAAGGCATCTTGTTTCATAGCGTCGCCGCTGCGTTTGATTCATATGCTTGTTATGGGAATGAAATACACATACGAATTGAATATTTATTACATGAATAATAATACGAGTATGTCATATTTTAAATATCTCTACTGTTTTCAAGACGAAGACAGGCAAGTATGTTAGGTTGGCATTGTGTTTGTATAACGTTTATTAACACCCCAAGCGACATTACTACACAATTATTGTTTTTATACATAATAGTTTATTGAGTTTTTATGATCATTAAATGTGTTATAATGACGCTTATGAAAGTTTTATCCTAAGTCTCGTAACGATTTATAAGATGAATGTTAGCATTTATTGGTCTCCATATTCACTTAACAGTAATGAAAAATATGCATACACTAATTGCGGCAGCCATATCTTTCCAAACAAAGCTCTCAGATGGGCACAGTAAGCACTTATTTCACACGTAGGTACGTATGTATATATGTATGCAAAAAACTAGAGCGCTTTCAAGAATTCACAACGAAAAAATACAAACAATACTACTCTCCCGCCCCCCCCCCCCCCCTCTGCCAACCCCCCCCCCCCCCCCCCCCCTCCCTCTCACTGCACTGGCAGTCTCATACTTACAGTTTCGTGCTGCTGGCTCCGTTTTCATTGAGCTGATGCGGAGACTAAACAAAAGTGGGGTACAAGAGATGCAACGAAAAAGAGAAAGAAAATTATATGGTTCTATGTATTCAGAACTTAAAGACCACATAATTTGCTATATTGTAGTATTCGTTATATTGTTGGGCCAGTGAATGCCTGCTCAGATTTTAGGGTATTAAAAGGTATGTTGCTAGAATTGCTAGATGTTTTATTTTATTATCATTGAATTTATATTTTCCCCAGTGCAGTCTCGGGTCCTTCAAGAGAGACGTGAATGGGCACTTCTCAGTCCGGCATGGCATTCGTAGCCCCCGCATGCGAACGAATGTCCATGGGCGTCGCTAGATACCTTATCGGTGGTTCAGCGCCACATGTCGCGCTTACTAAAAATATTTTGGGTCGACGACACGACTACAAAGGGGTGTTCCGCGAGAGTATGACGGGTTAGCGAAGGCGAACAGGGGGAGGAGGAGTGTATACTGTTATATTCTATTTAAATAGTACATCCATACATATTACATACCACCACGCTGTATCTCGCCAAATCGGAGTAATAAGAGTAATCGATGTTGTGCTGCAAGAACTCTTGGTGAATTACATCTCTAAACCGACCAGCACGTTTAACAAAATATTAGGACAAGACTTGCAGCTAGAAGCCACGAAGACTATCACAAATAATTTAAATTTCTTATCCCCTAGTGTTTGTGATTGGGCCACACACGGTAACGTGGGGCACGTTAGTAAATTATATGATCTACATGACACTTCTGACCCATTTGTTCTTTCTGAAAACACTTTCGTCCCCGCCTCCGCTCTCCCGGCTGCGCTCCGCTGCCAGAAGTGTCGCGCACTGCAGCGGCCGCGTCCGTGACCGACTTGCGAGCGTGACCGACCGCGCCCCTGGTACTCTGCTGCTCTCGCTCGTCGCTTCGACAAACCTTCATTGTATTTCTATTCCATATTTCTTGAGCTACTTCTTTTTTTTATATATAACCCGGTATGGGTGGCTGAGTTGGAGGGGCCAAAGCGCATGCTCCGACCAGCCAATATCACCTCCGAGAAGGTAGGTGCCATACCGGAGACTTCCCTGGATTGCTGGCTGTACTGGACTAGAGGAGAACACAACCGAGGCTGCTATGCGGCCATTTTACATCCAGTACGGTGGTACCAACCCAGTCGGCCTCAATTTGAGCCTACCACCTAGTAAGGGGCAAGGGATGGGACCTACAGTTTTACACCGGTTCAAAAATTAGTCCGGCATTAGCGAGCATTGTATGTGGAAAATCCATCGTGCTATAGAAATCGTCAATAGGTATACATTTACAATAAATTCCATGCAATATGAGCAGTTCAACATTAAACAATAAAACCAAGTAATTAAAAACCCCTTCACAACATACAAGCATATACAAGTAATTCAACTATTTCTACAAACTCAAAAAAACATTATATATAAATTAAATTAACCAATACTATTTTGAAATTTATATCTTATTATTAGTATCTTAGTATTGATATGGTTACCGAATTCTAGTTGCAACGGGTCTGGCACGCCGCGCTACCGCGCTTGATACCGGGAGCGACCGCTTGATCGCTGATCGCACTCGCTATGCGTGCAAGAGATAAATGGCTAGGGAAACCCTCGCTGTTTACACAGAAAAAATTATATAAATAAAATAAGGTTTAACAGTACAAGGACAACAATTAAGCTGCTCTGCTCTGCTGCCAAAAAAGTATCGTTCTGCATTGGACGCGTCCGTGACCGACATACGAGCCGTGACCACCTCCTAGACTTCTGTTGTGTTAGCACACAGCCTCGTTTACTCTGTGAGTTGCAGCCCCTCTGCCTCGCTTTTCCTGTTTCACACTTCAAACATAAACATATTTTAAATTTTATTTTTTATTTTTTAACAATTGCATTTTCTATTAGTAGTTATGACGCAATCTATGTACTGCGTTCAGTCAACTTGCACGCGAAGAAATAATCATATTTTTGTTTAGTTTTGTTGTTGTAAACCATTTTAATCTAATTAATAATATGTATATACCGTGTGGGGCCGGTACTTAAAAAGAATAGCCCCACTGCATCTCTCCCCATGCATGTCGTAAAAGGCGACTAAGGGATAAGGACAAGATGCCGTGCTAAAGGGCGGCAGGTTCGCCACCTCTCACCTTGGTACGGTACTTCCACCGAGTAATGCAGCAGGTGGGCCTTCGTGCCTTACTTGCTGTTTGATCGATTGAATCTTGTTCGAATACATTGCGAAACGTGGTGGTCGGTGTTGTGCTGTAATTTACCAGAGTTCTTGCAGCACAACACCGATTACTCTGCTTACCCCGATTATCGGGATTCAGCGTGTGTGATATGTATGTAATAATATGTTGCTGACTGATTTGTGATCGTTTAACAGCGACCAAGGGGCTCTGTTAT
This sequence comes from Nematopogon swammerdamellus, assembly GCA_946902875.1. Classification (NCBI taxonomy): domain Eukaryota; kingdom Metazoa; phylum Arthropoda; class Insecta; order Lepidoptera; family Adelidae; genus Nematopogon; species Nematopogon swammerdamellus. The sequence continues at coordinate 8,783,495 of OX336333.1, forward strand.
CTTCCTGCTACGTCAGCAGAGAGTTTTGTAAGCGTACATGACATACAGTCGTACACACGCGCTCTCCTTGCCATAACATGTCCCTCCCTTACCGCTGCGCTGCTGCATCGCTCCACTATTACGTATATTGTCGTTTCGTTGCTTTGCCGACCGCGCAGCTCGCCCGCGACAGGCGCGGCGGCAACTGGAACGCGGCAGGCAAAACTCACGGAGCACAACAAATTGCATCAGGGACGAAATGCATTTGTGTATTCATGAATTAATGGAAACATTTTACGCGACGTTATGATGCTTTTTGGCACAGTTTTCTGTCTGTCACGGTTTTCAGTGGCACTTAGAGCACAAACAAAATTTGCAAGCTTCACTCTTGAAAAATAAATTCGAGCCGGAATCGCGCACCGAGAGTTACGGACCACCACACAATATATTATATTTATGTGTTTACCAAAATAATTGCATTTTCGAAAATAACGAAACGTCTAATTAAAAACTACAGCACTGGTTTGACTGTCAGGCAAACTAATGCTTCTTGTAGTTAAGCTATAAAAAAAACTCCGAAACTTTCACATTGTCGAAAAAAACCTGCAGTTTTCCTGTAATTTATGGTTTAATATCTACTAACCCTAATAAAATCAACATTTTAGCTTTAGAAACCTAGAACAGGGAGGTTGGAGAGAGGGTAATTTTTGATCATTTTTAGCTTAATTACATTAAGACTACAGAACCTAAAATAAAAAAATATGTAGGTATATTTTTAGAATCTTTACATTTAGCTCTTGATACCCGAAGCAATATGTTAATAAATTTTTTTTTATTGGTACCAAACTGAACCCCCACATTAATCGTGTGAACATTTCAGTGTGTACAACCTTCGTATGTAGCCAAAACTGAGCACATTAGCCTCTTCTGGTTATTATACAAACTCTCTAGGTCTGTCTAATAAGGATTTTTTTCCGTGATAAATCACAGCATGTAGAGATTATTCTGTGCAGAACACAACGTACGTGCTCGCTTTGTGACCAGAGGCGCCCCGGGTCCGCGCCCCGCCCCGCCACGCCCCGGCGCATTCATGCTACCAAGAACTCTGCAATCATCTACATAATACTATCTTGCCATATACGAGATGATTTTGACACCATGTCGGATATTCCAGGAAAACTAATTAGATTAAAAAAAAATACAGTTGGCCTGAAATATCCGACATGGTAAGAAAATCAGTTACAAAGGTGAGTCTCCAGTGTGGCAACATCTCGGCAGGTCGTATGTGATCTGACCCATCTGAATCAGCCTTCGATACCGGATTGCCGGAAGATTATATCACCGGCCTGCGTTAAACTGATTCCAACGACTTGGGTGTAAATCTATAATCATATTAACTCAAAATATTCAATAGGAAAATATAATATTGGTCTTATGTAAATAATGTTTTCCTTATACAATTAAGTATTCTATTGTATTGTATTGTTTATTGATCATTCATATGGCAGTTAGCACTCGAACTTGTCACAATTTGTTCTATCCGGTTCGATTGAAATTGGTCAGTATAAAATGATCCTAACATCACAACTTCCGGTGCACTCTGCTGACTGACCCTCGACATCAGAACACATCAACATGGCTGAAACAGAAAGCAGCATTGCTCGCGTGTTCATCGAGATACCACCTTTCTGGAAAGCGGATCCCTCGTTGTGGTTTGCACAGCTAGAGTCCCAATTCCACACTGTTCGCATTACCGAGGATGATACCAAGTACCATTTTGTGGTTTCATCAATCGAGACGGAGCTGCTAACCTACGTGAGTGACGTTATTGTCAATCCTGCAGGTGTAGGAAAATACCAAACTCTGAAACAACGCATCGCAGACCAGTTTCGACGGACGGAATCAGCGAAATTCCAGAGCCTATTAGATAAAGATCTGGGAAACAAAAAAAAAGTATTTTGTTTTTGTTTCTCGAAATGAAAAACAGTCTTACAGATCAGTCAATCGTCAGATCTAAAAACTGAACGTGACCACTGAGTTCTGAGTGTAATCGCATCGAGTAATAATAATCTCATCTACTCGTTTCTTCTCGATCCCGCTTATTATTATGCATCTGCTACGGGAGCGATTAACGATCAGACCGCTGAGCTTTCTCCACACGTTTCCTTTTAATTAAGTAATCAAACAATTTCGTAATTAATTCCTGCAGATAAGTTTGGTATTATCTTTGGGCAAGTTTCCGATAACTTGGCAGTGAGCGGTAATTTTGTCGAGGAGACGCTACGGTTCGAGGAACGTGGCCCGGGGCCTCTAACCTAACCTCGCCTCAAAACTTTCGACTGCGCTCCTAGACTGTTCTTGTGGGTAGAAAACAAAGGATCTAAGCGCTTATCGGTGAGATTTCACTCCGTGATTGTAGTCGAAGTTCCATTGTCGCTGCTGCTATTATTCGTATATAGCTATTGTTCGTCTAAAAGCCTTCGCTTCCGTGTATTTTTATTTGTTGTTCTCGAATTACACAGGCACTTTACTAATTTTTTTCACGCAGTTGCTAGGTGGCAATCACACTATGCTAGCAACTTGTGCTAGTAAAAGTTCAAAGCTATTAATGTTTTATGGAGTAATCTAACGTTCTGCCGTCAGCCTCAGTAGCTCAGTGGTGCGGTCGGTCGACTGTCGGTCTGATCATAATCACACCTGGGCGCGGTTAGTGAATGGATGGGTGACCGCCCGACCGTTGGAGGCCGACCGTGGTTCGGATTACACGTAAAACTGTAGGTCCTTCCTTTCCTTCTTACCTTACTAGGCACTAATGGAAGGTCGGTTGGTTTTCCGTTCAGTTCAGTGTCGCCGGCGCTACCGAAGGGAAGCACCGGCATGGCACCTAGTTCACCAAGGTGTTATGGGCTGACATCGCGGATGTGGTTTAGCCACCCACGTGAGTTTCCATAAAAAAAATTAATTCACCTAATCAAACCTAACGATATACTCTGATCAAGAGCCTATTATTATCATCACACACGCACGTTACTTTCTAATGCCCATAGAGAAATAATATTACGTCTATGGTATACTCGTAATGTCAAATAGCGTCAGCAGCATAAAAGTATCAAATTATTTCTCTATGGTTTGGCCTAGCTCTTATCCCTTGCACATTTGGTAGAAACTGAAATATTTGCGTATGAATTTCGTGCCAGTCATTTTTCTACCCAGTTGTCTGTCCCTCTCGAAGGCGCGGTCCACGTTGGCATGTCGACTGAGGTGCGCCTCACACGTCGGGGATATGAGGCGATCTCGTCTCGATATAAAACACTTTCTCCTCCGCACCTGCTCCTGCTACGGACATCGCATTATTTCTTATTGAAAATCCGACGTTCACTCACAAATCACAAAATATTCCATCCATAAATAATATCCGCTTTCAGTCCAGCCGCCGCCGCGCCGCCTCCACCCCGCGCCGCCACCGCCGCCGGCTAGGAAGGGACGCTCACTAAACTCCTACAGATAGAGTTGAGTTTGTTCTCTGTCTAGATAAGTATGACGATACGATTGGTAAAGTACTGTTCTGTAGGGCTGATTTCCGTACTGAGACTACAAGTATTCCATAAGTTTCGTATACCAGACGGCATATAACTTGGAGCAGTAGTGAAGTAGTCAATTTTAGGGTATCTTTGGTGGAAGGCGCGGGATGCGACGGCGGGGAGAGCGCCTGCAGACCGTCTGGTGTAAGCGATGTGGTATTTATAAATAATAAACTCGACTGAGGAAAAAAAAAGTGCGGCACGTCAACGAGGATCAAACCCACGACCACGACGACACTAAGCGCTCTCGCTTATTCCACCTGGCCACCTCTCACCCTTTAGCACGGACGGTATTTGAAACGCAAAAGAAATCCACTTTGTAACTAATGTCTTGCACTTTCACATACATACATAAAGTTAGGTGCCATGCTAAAGGGCGAGAGATTAACTACCTCTCACCTTGGTACGGTCCTTCCACCGTCTTCGTGCCTTACTTGCTGCTTTGTAATACATTGCTAAACGTGGTGGTTGATGTTGTGGTGTAATTTACAAGAATACTTGCAGCACAACACCGATTACTTTGCTTACCCCGTTTGTCGGGACACAGCGTGTGGTATGTAGTTAGGTTAACTCAAAAATGTGATCCAAATTGAATCGAAAGAGTTTTAACAATAACATACTAACTGGAGATCTATATTTCGTAAAGATCCCGCCGCGCCGTGTATCGAGTTGAAGACCCATATCCGGAGATATCGCGAGACTATGAAAACTTACCGAATAAATCACGTCTGCTATGCTATGAATGAGAGAATAAATAAATAGAGGATAATAAAAGTATTGGAGAAATGCAGGAAAATGTGATTTCGTCGCCTGAGTATCATAATTTTATAGGCGAATTACGGTTAGGAGATTGGTAAATGTTCCTCATAATATATTATTAAGAATTAAATGATAATTCGGATTTCGAAAATTTTAAAATTAGATTATAAATGTTACGATGACTACTATAAAAAAAATGAGTTATTTTGAAGTGAAAATAATTACACAAAAACAACAAGAATGTTATCAAAATATTCGCAGAAATTTAAGACTCAAAAAAGAAAATCGTCTATAACATATCAAACTCGAAAACAAATTGGTACAAGCCAACAATCAAAACATTCGCATACAAAACAAAGGCATTAAGATTGACGAGCCGTCTCGATTAAAATTATATGTACAAAGCTATAGGCGAGGTACTTGTTTGCTACGGGAATATAAAAGCTAAAATTTCAAGTACCTTCTACTTCAGTGGTGCCCAAACGGTCGATCGCGATCGACCGGTCGATCCCAAGAGGCATTTAGGTCGATCGCTGAAAATATGTAGAGCAAAAAGTGACTTGTAGAAATCAATGAATTCATAATATGTATTTGATGTGACAAACATTTTTCGGGTGGTGTATTGTGGGTCTTCTACAAGGACCGCAATAATTACAAACCAGGATGTAATAAACAAAGCTTTAAATTCAAACAAAAATTAAAATTATTGAACAACAAACATTTTTGGTACAAGTGTCGATCTCACAACCTTTAATTTTTTGTAGGTAGATCTTCATAGAAAAAAGTATGGGCATCACTGTTCTACTTCATTGAAACAATATTATTCGAAATATTGCGCTAACATTTAATTAACACTTAGGTAAGTTTTGCTTGTAAACCTAGACATGAACCGAAACAAAGTAAATCGCGTACAAAATTGGGGATTGATTCCGCAGACCGGACCGCAGTACGACTACTGTGCAAGCGGCGGCGACCGCGAGACCGCACAGTGTGCGCCCAGTCGCTACCACAACACGAGTGTACACAGTGGTAGCACGGCAAACTGCACCTACGCCATGAACTGCTGTGCAGTCTGCAATTAGTACGATCAAACGTTTTTATATTAATATTATTGGTAATTAAACAGGAGTTCGTAAAAATCTACTTGTTGGAGCTTGGAGCTTTACAATTAATTTATGCAAGAATTTTGTAATATAAAATTTTCATATTATGTGTAATATGTTTATGCTTTTCCGTCATCATTTAGTTAGAAGTTTACTTATTCTAAAATTGTATTTAACTTAAGAAGATTTTTAAAAAAAAGTCCGGACAGCCGCAAGATTTCGTTTACGTTATGCGTTTCACTTTTATCTTGTGATATCCGCAATTAATAATCATAAGCACTGAATATCTCATCACAAAGTAACCAGTTATATAGGCGGGAATATAAAAAGCCCAACGCACTTCCTCAGCAACCGCGCTCACCGCACCACCAAAATCCAGTTGAGGAAATAAACAAGAAATATGATCGCAGTTGGGAGAGCATTTCTTAGATAGAGTGGAATTACATTCATTTATACGGCCTCTTGAGAGGTTGCGTTATGTTGTTTTGGACATATTTCGCTCCAGGCCGCGCGGGCGAAAATTCCGGTGATATTTTTTGATAGAAAAACATCAATTCAAAAGGTAAGTAAGTGCCAGTAAGCGGTATCAGTTTAGAAATTCACCAGTTAACACTTTTATGTTCACAAAAGCACATATACATAAAGCTTTATCCCCAACAAGAAATAAGTAACAACAATAGACGCGAAAGTTTAAAAAGAAGATACAAGAGAACAAAAGAGCTCGGGTGCTGTAGTAATTTGTACGAGCCGTCCCAGCTCGCGGCGCCGCGCCGCCCCCGCCCGCCCGGACGGCTACTCTGAAATAGGGCACAAAAGGAGTATAGTATCATAAACAATTAATCCCCGTGCACACGAATAAAAAGAAACATTTAATTAAACCGGGACGTAAAATACAATTGAAACTGGGAAACATTATTTTTAATTATCGTCGGCCGTCACTGTAGCGCCGCGGCCGTGTGGCGCGGGGCGCGCGGTGCGACGCGGATACCGCCGCTGCCGCCGCGCCGCGCCGCTGCGCGCCCGGTCGAGGCGCGCGGAGATTTGCCGTTGATTGTATTGGTGCCAGCCGCAGGGACGCCCTAGCGCCGCCGCCTCCCCCGCGCGGGCGGTGTTCCGTTGGCGCCCCGTGTCTCATTTTTCCGCGGAATTTTCCGCTGGTTTGTTGGTCTTGTGATTGATAATGTCAATAAAAAGGCTCGCTGCAGAACGAGAGCAAACGGAAAAAGATTACTTATCGATATTGAGCCTCGGCGGCGCCCCGTCCTCCCCTCCCCACCACCGCTCCCGCCTCGCTCCCCGACGCAGAATGACTTGAGGAAAGAAAAACAAATAAAGAACAACTAAATACCGATCATCTTTCTTTGTTTTGAAGTAAAATGGTCAGCCCATTTAAAATTGTCCAAAAATTGTTTAAATTAAAAATTACTTACCAAACTGTCATTATGACTTACGGGCGTGCATTTGTTCGTCCTCCGTCCTTCGCCCTTAATCGTCTAGGTCAGGGGTTCCCAAACTTTTTTAGTACGCCGCTCCCTTAGGGAACTAGATTATTATCACGGCGCGGCGCCCTACTCAAATCGACCCCATTAAGCGGTATTACATTTTTTTTATTTAAAAAAATTACATTTTTATTTGTCAGAAATGAACGAAAGAAATGTTGAATGGAAGTTCTGTGCCGAAGCGAACCCGTGCCGACCCTGTGTTATAAACTGGGCGAAGTTCAAATTCCGAGTAAAGTCCCAAGTGTGCAGGGGCGCCTCACGACGTCCCTGAGGGCTAGCTGCGGCGCACACTTTGGGAACCCCTGATCTAGGTAACTATACCTCATTTGTTTCCCTCTTAACAGGAATGTTTACTTTTCACTTCCTCAGTTTTAAAACTTTGTAGCTACGCCATTCGTCCATATTAACTAGAAAATGTTCGGGTGCAGTTAATTCTATATAGACCGGTGACTGTGATAGATCATCTTAGTTGAGTGTACAGTTGCTTTCACGAGTCATGAACACAGATGGACAGTGGAATTGCACGCATGTGTAAAGTAGTCGAACGAAGCGTGTGAGCCCAATAGGCGACAAGCGTCGACTGACGCTGACTGACGAACCAATCGCGTGAAGCGTCGGCACCGTCGACGTCACATCCCGTCAAACCGACCAATGAAAAGTGTGCTCATGACTCGTGAAAGCAACTGTTCGTATGGCGCTATTTCAGTGAAGTCACGGCGGCAGCCGGGCTATATTCGGTGAACGATTGCGGAAGCTCCCACGAGGTCGCAATAAAACGCCGGCGCAGACGGAGAAACTAGCAACCGCTGGCACAACTGGCGCGCGGAATGAAAGTAGCGCAGACGCTAAAACTGGCGAACATGGCGAACTTGCGAAGCGGCCACAAGTTCGCCAGCCCTCGCGACAAGTTCCCGGGCGGGGCGGTTTGTGGCCGTCGTGCACAATATTATGACGTCGTAAGTCACGCGCGTGGCGCGGTAGATCGATTCCAAGTTTACGTGGAATCGTACGAACGCTGTGTGTAGTACCTATGAGCAAAACTGCATTTGTATTTTAAGAAAAGCTGGCTTGATTGATTACATCAAGTGTCACACACCCGTAGTAGTCAGCCCAATAGACCTCGCTCCTTTCAAAACTAAGAGACACGACTGTGCTTACCTTTGGTTGTTTTTAAATTTTTAGAGTTCCAATTCCAATAGTTAAAATTCAGAAATCGCAGCTGCGAATTATTAAGAATTTCATACAATACTAGCTTTTGCCCGCGGCCTCGCTTGCGTGAAATTCGTATTTAAAAAGAAGAAATTATGTGAGAAAGAAAGACGAGCTGCGTTCCTGCGTTACCTTTATTTCGGCGCGCGGAATAATTCGGTTTGTATGAGAGCCACCATAGTGTAACCGGAACTGAATTTAATTTAGCCTATCCTGTGTCACATATAGTTAAATGTTCTTGTACTAAGTTTCATAGAATTCGGATGATCTGTTTAAGAGTTATGGAGGAACATACAGAAAAGATTTTTAAAAATTGTCAATTTAGCTTTAGGATCATACATAGAGTCTACAAACTCAGTATATCATGAAACAAAGTAACTTACTCCATGACCATCCCAGATTTATTATTAGTGTTGATGATGATTTCTATGTATTGTTCAAACAAAATAAAAATGTTGTCATGCTAAAGGCCATTGCTAAAGGCAAGTATAAAGTATAAGGCATATTTCGGTTGTTTTCCTAAATCAAAATAATGCTGGTAGTAAAGCTAATAAAACGTCAAAATTAGGTGCCACTTTACGATTTTTTATTTTCGGATACTTATTCCCACCAATGCGAACAATTTCGTTCGAACTGAGATCTCAATAATTTTAGTGCTATGATTTTATAAGGTAGTTCATTTTTTAATTCTTATAACAAAACCGGACCTCGAAAGTGTGAACAAAATCATCCATATTATGTTTACACAATGTACCTATATCAACAAAGGGTATTTATTGTTTGAGTGTTCGTTGTCGTTGTTCAATCAACGCCGCCGCGACGTGTGCCTGTGCGTAGCGAGCGACATTCTCAGATGCGTGTACGCTAACTCGTTAGTAGGTAGGTACGTACTCAATGGCGCACCTACATAGTGTATCAAACACTTTTGTAAATGTAAACTATAAGTGAACGCAAAAAAAAAGTTTCCAGCGAAGTTTCTTGCCAGTTCTTCTTCACTGTGATAATCGAACTGGCAAACGAATCCGAGTGCAGTCTATGGATGATGAATAAAGAATAAAGAATACCCGAGTAAAATAAGTGCCCAGTGCAGTTTTGTTCATGCGTTCGCACATGAGATGTTTACCTCATACTATAAACTTGAAATGGAGTTACTGTGTACGTGCATACGTTCGCCACAGCGCGCGTTGACTACGGCTTTATGTGTTCGGTCGTAGCTCCGTCCGTCCGAGGCAGACAGACGAGTGCCGCCATCCTGTCTTGTACGACTCTGTGGCGAGGTGAGAGGGGAGAAAGTTTACACTTTGCGACTGCAACAATATTGACATTTTGGGCCCCAGAGAGACGGAAGTCGGATAGTAACATTGACAAAAGGAAATGGTCTTCATAATGTATCTCTCACTTAATGATTTTTTCTAATCTAAGACTAAGTACATAAAAATTGATTTTGTAACACAATGACCTAAATTTGTAGGGTTGCGTAGGCAGTGACTCTGGCAGGGGGGTTTATGAAATCGCTCAGGACTCTGTGCGTCCACCCGTCTGTCTGTCACGGCCTGTGGCTCCTAAACAGTTCACTTGATCTTCTTTAAACTTAGAAGGTAACAAAATGTGTAAACATGATGCGTAAAAAATTTCAGGTGTCCTAAACTTTATTTATTAGGGGCTGCAAAAACTAGGTTGAAGATAAAAATATTGTTTTAAAAGGACGAGTAGTACATCGATGTAAAGGGCTTTCATAGCCTAGATTACTACTATTAAAAAACGGCCAAGTTTGAATCGGACTCACTCCCGCACCGATGGTTCCGTACCACCAGGTAATTTGTCGGTTTTTTATTTGTTGTTTCACTTTAGAGTTTGCGCTATAATGATCTAAATAATAACAAGTATTCTGAGAAAACTTCAACCGGCTACCTACATATTACACAGACCGCGTAGGCTTAGTAATAATAGGATCCCGTATGTTACGGAACTCTATAAAATCATGTTAAATTTTATAAAAAGTTATGTAAGAATTTTTGCACTGTCCAAGGCGATTATTCCAAAATCAAATGATTAAAATAATAAAAAAAAAACATTTAAGTATTCTATTTATTGCTTATGGCATAAAAAACTACTCGGAATTTTGTATCTTAAATGGTTAGAGAAAATAGGATTATTCTGAGCGTAGAAACGTCTCACGGGCGGCGCGGCGCGGTGGCTTCTCGCGGTGCGCTCGGGGTCAACGGCCGGCAGCAATACGGAGCACGAAGGCACTGTAGACGTTCCTTATGCGTGCAAGAAAGGAATAGCTCGTAAAACTTTAGGTCCCTTCCCTCCTAATCTTACTTGGTGGTAGGGTTTAACCCGCCCGTGTTGGTACCACCGCACTGAATGAAACGTCGGTCGAAACGGCTATGTAAATAGTTTGTGTTTTCCGACCAGTTCAGTGTAGCCGGCACGATCAAAGGGGGGAAGCACTGACATGGCACTTAGTTCACCCGGTGTTATGTATCACCCTTTTGTTGTAGGTGATGTAGCCGACCGTGTCAGATTCCATAAAAAGAAATAGCTACGGAACCCTCTGCGTGAGAACAACGTTCGCTCTTCAACGTAACTCTTTTTCTGTTTATTAAACCCTAATGTTCTGATTATTCGCTTGATTACACTTTTCGGCTGTGTGCTTTTATTCTTAGCAAGAAATTGTGATAAATTTTTCATTCCTTCATTCTTCTATTTTTGAAAACGAATTATTCTTATAAAATTTTTCATAGAATTCTCAAAGCCTTCGCGACCACCAATTTAGTCAAAATGTAACCGCAGATAGTACGCAGATGGGCGAAGCCTTCGTTCCCGCTCCTCGGTATTATTCTTCGGACACCTTATCATAATCTACCGCGGAAATGGATTAACCCATAAATCATCTCTAAGAGCGTCTGAATTTCAATTTCCATGCTAAATTGAATAATGTCTTGCGACCACCCGCACCCCGGGCTCCAGCGACGACGAATTTGCGGACTGTCTCCCAGCTCGAGGGCCTCAAATTTAGAGACGTCAGAATCGAGCCTTTGTTAGCATTGTGTGGTCACCAATTAAGGGTGTATTTAAGCGTCATCATAAATTTTGAAATCTGCCAAATAAAAACGAAAAGCGGATAAAGGCTGACTTTACTTTTTTCGGGAGAACATTCGAACTCTTGGCTCGTACTCGTTACAGTTCACCATAAAGTAGAAGTTACATTTTAGAACCGTATCATACCCGCTGTCGCCTCATTTTTTGGTTTCAATTTATGTTCATATTGATATTATTGATACATGCAGCTCGTCTATGAAACCAACTACCTGTTGGACTCCGTCTGTCTTCTTCCATTGATACTTTCAAAATTCTTCTAAAAAATCACTTATTGTCCTTGTAACTTTTCTGATTCAAAACGATGTCTCCCACGTTCAGAATTAGTAAATATATAATATGTAAATAGTAGGTATATTTAGTCTACCTTTACTTATCGTATATATATCTGGTATACAGTTATAATATTTACATAATGTGTAACTATTAATATTTAAGTTTGTCTTATCTTTTGTATTTCAGTAACTCTGTAATATCATAATGTATATTTATTTCCGCCACTCAGGTAGCAGTTGTCATACCACAAAGGTATTCTGTTAGAAAATGCCTATATAGGCATTAAGTTTTACCTTTTGCCTATATTTTGTTTCAGTGCAATAAATATATATCAATCTTATTGTTTTATACCTAACTCCTGAATGTTGTGTTCAAAATACAGAGGCCACTAAACTACTTCTCTCGCGGTCACTGAGCGAGGTAAGTAGCTCTGCGTGATAAACGAAATCAATGGCGGGCGGAGTTGTTGCCCCGAAACATCCAGCAACAAAAGCCACACGTAAAGCTGTTTCAAATACATTCAACCCATCATTTGACAGCAACTCGAGCGCAAAATTAAATAATATTTAAGAGAATACTGGGAACAATTCCCGAGTGTTACATACAAGCGCTCATACAAAAGTTATAGGTGATTTGTAAAGCAGGTGACGCCTTCATTAATCTTTCCCGAACACGCGACGAGCTGAGAAGAAAGTCTCGACAATCGCAAAATGTCGCCAGATCCGACAAAGCCATGTTTAATCGTTTTCGCGACAAATTTCACGACTTGGCTGAGAGTTCTTGAGGCGCGCTTACACCAACTAAATACGGATGCTTTAATTTTACGAGTCCGGGGAGTGAAGTGAAAAAGCGCAATCTAAGATTCTATAGGAACTGGCAAACATTCGTTCTCGTCTGCCAAGAATAATGTCGTCTGCCAATTCAAACATTAAAAAAAATACAAATTATAAATATAATGAATTATACGATTCTAGTTCTACCTGTTGCCGCGGCTTCTGTTTGCTGCAAAAATTATATACCTAAAAAATTCTTATATGTGTCACAAAACATCTGTGAAAATTCCGTATGAACTTTAATTCACGCTCTTGACTTATTATAATCGAACACAGATTCGACAACGGCGCGTCTGCGTGTCGGTTCATTATTATCATGATTACTGAGCAACTATGCAACTATATTAATTATTATAAATTTGATATGAATCTTAGTTCTAAAGTCTAATTATTTATCTATTTTCAGTCTATCTACACGGACTTAATGATCGTGTAGGATATTACAGAGAAACACTGTTAACACGTGAAAAAATGTGTAGCAAGTGGTGTGGCGCACTAACATAATTTTGCAATTTCATATAAAATTGGCATGAACTTGAGTAACAAAATGTTAAGTATCTACACTGTATTTTGCTTAGGTACTATTGTGTTACGTCGAACACTCTGTTTGACTGATATCATCATCGAATCAAATAAAATATCAATTTATAAATTGTGTTTAGTACATACAGCACAACAAAACATAAAATAGTTATTATACTCGTAAATTTGGAATTTAGCAAACGCACTAAGCCGTCAGTCATCTTAGCGCTCGATCCCGCGCGAGTAGCCACTAGCCAGTCAGTGAATGCGGCAACATATAAAACTTTTAATAAATTTGACGAAGTTCTTTACAAATAGGTTTCAGGTAAAACGCTTTCTGCTAAAGCTTTGCGGAATTTCCAAACAAATGTCCTATACGATTATTGTCGTCGCTACCGGTTCGGTGGCGACTGTGCGACTGTGTAGCTCGATAAACTGATCTTGTGCTTAGACCATTATAGCGGAATAATTCAAAACAGCAGAACTGCTATACACAATGAAGTAGTTTTATTTTGAAGATCAATTTTAAATTTAATTAATATTTTTTAATAATGTATAATGTGTACTTCATGCTCAATGTAAAATAATATAATGCACGTAATTTGCATATGAACACGTGTCTAGATAAACACACGTGAGATCACACGTAGATTATGTTTTGATATAGGTATAATAAAATAAAAAAGTAATTCATTTGGAATTTAGTTTTTGTGGTGTCACAGCGTATATTATGTATAATAATGACTCTTCACCTACTAGATAAGTCGAGGCCGGTCGAGGCCGATATTCTGTTAAATTATTTGATAACAACGATGACATTTAAATGAAAATCATATCTGAGACGTCGATACTCTAACTAGGACAATGACAGTGAAACTTGCTGTGGTTGTATTTTTCGTAGGTGAAATATTTTATAATTTTTTTTTTTGTTATTTAAAATCATATTTTTTTTTATTAGAATTGGCTTGCCAGCCTCGGTAGCTCGGTGGTGCGATGGATCGATAGGCGTCGAGCGCGGTTAGGCTGACCGTGTTTCGGATTCCACGTAAAACTGTACAGTAGGCCGCCCGCTTCCCTTCTTACCGCATTCGGTCGAAGTGGTTATGTAAATAGTTTGTGATGTCCGTCCTGTTCGGTGTAGCCAGCGCGACCATAGGAAATCACTGATGTAGCACATAGTTCACCGAGTTGTTATGGGCTGATTTCACGTGTGTAGTATGTAGGTAACATAGCCAACCAGGTCAGGTTTCATATAAAGCAAATTCTGATATAATTATTTTCTGTAATAAATTCGCAAATACTCGTATTGTATCGTGGATGTTCAAGTACTTTCGATTCTTAATGTAGTTCTTAATGTAGTTCTTAATGTAGACAACAGTGACACTTGGCAGAGCGTATGCTCTTGGTTGAATGCAACCAACGAGCTCGCGCTCGACAAGTAAACTGAACTCAAATTAGCTATTATCGTGTTCACCACCTGAGCAGACCCAGAACTTTTTCATGGCGGCATTAATCAGAGCATGCGCCCCTCAGAACTTCATCCGAAAATGAGCCGAGCCGACTTTTGAAGCTCGCGAAATAATTGAATGGGCCTACTTTGCCTCGGAGCGTTCATTCGTCTGCATTCGGGCCCAGTCCACTCGCGACAAAGTGATCTCAATTTGCCACCAGCGCTCCTCGAGGGTGCTCCGACGGGCTTTGTAGGCAGATCTTCGGAGCCCCGCACCCCCGCACCACCCCGCCGCGCCCCGGCGACCGGCGAGGCCTTAAAAATGACGGGCCCTAAAAACACGACGCAGATAGACGACTCAATTAGCCCTTTAATTAATTAATACCGGCAGCGAGAGCTCCGGGACAATTCTCTTTTTATCGTCACACAACAATAGATTAACGTCCGCTTTCAATCTTTGCCGACTCCGAGCTCGCTAACTCAGTTACGAGACTCCCGGTCAAATTATGAGATGAAAATTAAAACAAAGCCTCCTTCCTTTAATTTTATAAATGTTGCTTAAAGCTTTCAATTCTTCAACTAATTGCACGTCCTCGTCGCCTAGTCGCGTCGCAACTACGAGCCGGGCCGCTCGCTCCTCGAGTGGACTTGGTGGGATCATTTCTTTGTGCCACTGTTCCTGTCTTGTTTTATTCCGATTCTTTTGAGGGTACTTTAAGTAATTAATTGGTTGACTTTTTCTGTTTCTAAGAGTTCATGTGTTGAGGATAGGTAAATTAAAGTGTTGAAATTGTGAGCTTCACTTGTAAAAATGAAAAAAAAAATTAGTAAATTTTTCACCTCAACTATTTAAACTACTTATTCACGACCTTAAACACATTTTACCTTGTGTGTGTAATCAATTACTTTGTCATTTATTTGAATAATTAACTTGTAACTTCGTCACTTTTCTCTTTTGTAATTTTTTTTTGTTGTTAATTGTATGTGGGACAATGGAATATTTCAAGCAAATTTTCATAAAGCTTATCTAAAATCAATTAAGAAAGTTTCTACTCAACTTTGTCTAACTAATGTATCTAACAAAATTTTAATTAAATAACTCTAGCCTAAGCAGATTATTTTGAAGGAAAGTTTTCAAAATTGCACGCGATGTGATCACGATGCGAGGACGAGCGTGGGGATATGAACCCGTCAACAAATTACCGAGGTCGACGCAAAAAGCTCAAAGTCACCACCGATGAAGGTGATTTATAAACGGTATTTATTCAACTCATCGCGCGGGACGCTCAAAGTTGCCGCATCTTTATAGGTACGTCGTAAGGCACAATGCCGCCTTCGACAAAGGCCTCCGCTCGGCTCTCACCACACCGCACCGCGCACTCCCGCACCGCCGCTCCCACCGGCGTTGATTTCCTTCGTTTGTCAAGTTTTTACGAAGCTCGTTCCAGAATCTCGCGCCGCCATTCTTCGTCTCCCTCGCGCAATGTGGCGGCGACGACGACGACGAAGGCGGCGGGGGAAACAAACCGCCAACATTTACGGCTGCCTTCAGCGTTTTATTTCTCCCGAGCTGTATTCATCATTTTCCTTCATATCTTTCGTCGCCCGGACCGCGCACGCCACGCCCCGCCCCACTATTTGAATCGCCTTGTTAATTTTTTAAAGGTAATTCAAAGTGTGCCAGCGGACTCCCCCGGCACGCGGCGGCGGCGGAGGGCGGCGGACGGCGGGCGGGGGGTAGCGGGACGCGGGACACGGCGGCGCAGGGTCTGCCCGGGGGGCGAGCGGTCAACCGTTAGAAGGTCGCGCACGCCTCAAATGGCTCTTTATGAAGATGGCCGAAACACCTGCCGGTAATAATGATATTTTAACATCCCCCTAAAAAGTATTTTAACACCCGAAGGCACCGGAGGGAGTCTCTCGAATATTTTCGAAGCAAGAAAAACACGTTTTGAAGGCGCAGTTTATCTTGTAATAAATTACAAATTTATTATCTACGTACAATATCGCCAAAAGGCGGCGGCATAAAACTTATAAACATTTACACAAATATAAGCATTATGTTTAGGTATACCAATTAAACCGTTTTGCTATTCTTACTAAAATTTAAGAGTTAACTTCGTTTGAGAAATCTAAGGTGTGAATGTTAGTGTTTTTGCTCGTAACGTGGAAATAAACCTAGAATATTTTTGCAATAGTGAATCACAATCATAATATATCTGTTTTATGAAAATTTATTTTATGTAAAACTCTTCCTAATCTTATGAACAAAATTAAAAATTTCAATTCAAAATTTCAAAAAATTCCATTGAATTTTGCGTGCATACATAATAGTTTTTAATTACGTCTCAAATCAGAAGCTTGACTTTTGATAAGCTACACCTGTGATGAAAAGAGGGACGGACGGACATCCGAGCGAGCGGAAGTCTAAAAAAAAACTCACGCCACCGATGCGGTGCGGCGGCGGAGGCGGTCTGATTGAAAATTCAGATTCTAATCCTGCAATCAGTGACGGTCTTGGAAGTGGAAAGCCCACATAGAATAATTTGATAAAGCCGCGACGCGGAGGCTTGGCTCCGTCCAGACGGGGGTGCGGGGCTGGCGGGGCGGCGGGCCTGGGTAAACATTTGCGGATGCCGCCGTCACCGCTCCACGTCGCCTTCGCCGCCACCAGGATGCAATTTTCTGAATTCAAATCGAATGCCGGAAATAGATTAAAATCCGTTCTCTCTGCTTTCTGAGCTCATTTGGTTTTTGCACTCTGTCAACGCTTCAAAATGGAATCTCCATGGGATGGTTTTTCGCTGCTGTTGTCGAGTCTTGTACAATGCTTGTACCGGCACTTGTTCGTGTCTCACGTAGTTTTATTATTTTTCAGACTTTTCTTAAGTACTTTTCCTTTATTTCCAGACTTTTTGATAAATTAAACATAAACTAATGTCATCTAGCATCATACGCAGCCTTGAGGTTGTACTGATTTACTCTTGATTTCATCAAAATTAAAGTAACTTCGTAGGGATGTCGGTCTCCTAAGTATGTTCTATCGTTTAAGTATTCCACGGGGAGTACTCGGAGGAACTGTTTGATGTTCCACCTCCTCGCACAACGCGTACTGGGCAGGGATTGCATCCCTACACGCTGGAATTACCGCGGATGCGTACCAATCTGTTCTGGAGATCCTCCCTCTGGAACGCTCTTCCTGCCCACATATTTCCCCCCAAGTACAGTCTCGGGTCCTTCAAGAGAGCCGGCATGGCATTCGTAGCCCCCGTATGCGACCGAAAACCACATTGGACACCTTATGGATGGCTCGGCGTCACATGTCGCGCTTACAATAATAGAAAAAAAAAACAAACATTTATCAAGCACATATATTTGTTCGCCAACGGATATTTAAACACTAGCCAAAAGTTCCTTGACGACGAGCCGCACCTCAAATTGCAATACAAGTGTGAGTATTTTTCTTGCAATATATTGTATTGTATTGTTTATTGGTCATTCATATGGCAGTTAGACTGCACTCGAACTTGTCATAATTGGTTCTATCCGGTTCGATTACACCCACGAAGAAGAACAGACAAGAAACTTCGCAGGGTATTTTTTTATACATATTTTTACAAGTATTTAGTGACTAGCAACGTAATACTTACCACCGCCAGTGGCGGCTGGTGACTTGAAGAGAACCCGATCGTCTATAGTAGAAATTTTTTTCTTTATCTGATGCAAGTATGTTTACCAGTGACTAGACGGACCGTCTCAGTCATGAATATCGAACTTCCAATACTTCAAACCTTGTAATTCCATCAATAACTGTGCTGTTCAACTTCCCTATCTGTAGTGTGTAACCTAGTATGAGCAAGTGTGGTAGAGACCTACTATGTTAATATCGTGTAACCTATTACACAGCTGATTTTGGCGAGAGCTACATGAACTGTTATAGTGGTGTCCTACCCCTGAACTGACACTCTTTTCAAGCTATCAGACCATAGATTATAGACACTTTCAGTGCTCTCATGGACCGGCCGATCCGCACTGAGGTTTGGATATCGTATTCAGCGTGGCCTGAGAACCTCAGACTGTCGCGCCGATTGTTGCAACTTGATTAACGATAGTGTAAGCCTTGGGACTAGGTCTCCAGACTTATAGGTCAATACTTTAGTATATCTGAAACAGGACAATGGATAGACTGGCCAGTCGAGATGAACGCCACTGCATCCATATGTATATGTATATATTATTTAGTTTGATTCGGATCCGAGTATAGTGAATGATCAGATGTAAACACCTGTATCTCCCTTTGTCCTTAAATTGTTTCAGTGACCTGATATCCTTGTACGCTAGCTAGTAGCATATCTTGACTATAGCAATAAATGAAACTTCACCAATTCAGCTGTCTCCCCAATTACGAATTATAGTGTCAGTCTGCTATGTGTGATGGAAGATGACAACATTCAACTATTGATGGGTAAAATTAACTTTAGCGCACCTTCTGCTTATAGCAGCTATGATAGAGCATGTCATAGAACTTCAACATAAAACTCAACAAAGAAAGTTACTTGGATTATGCAATATTTGTGGGAAAATAGGTACTCTACTCTTTATCTCTAAATAGAACATAAATTAAACCAAAGTAAATCAATTAATATTTTCATTTATTTTTTTCTTATTAATTATTATATTTAACTTTGCTCGCTTCTTGCCTAGAATTTTATGTGAGAAAGAAGCGAGGCAACAAAACTCACATGGCTCTTTTCAAATAAGCTCACGATACAGATTGTCCTTACTTTCTAGCAAGCTTAGGGGTTAGCTCTAATTTCGAACCTAAATCACATTTAACAGTATTAAGCAACTGAGTACGTCTCACAAGTATGATCGACGATCAACAAAACACACATGTGTAGATTATAGTACCGAACCATTCCCCATTTGCCAGTTATGTGAAGGAGAAACAATTTATATACTCCTTGAATTTACCCGTAATATACTTACGGTAAGTGAATTCGTACTAAAAATCTAAATCTATCCTTATTTTCAACTTACGGGTTTAGGCAAATAGAAAATGCTTCGTAATAATAGATAGAAGGGTTACTCAGCTCTTATCGTAGCCGCTGCAATATTCTGCTTCTCTCCCGAACTGCCTTTAAATTATGTCTATCGAACTTTTACTAGATACATTTCTGTTACACTCGTTATTTTGAAATTATTAGCACAGGTCAGACAAGCAAGTCTCTTCGATAGGCGCCTCTCGTCCACTGAATCCTTTCCTCCAGGCGAGCGTTTGTTTTATTCACGCAGCTCCCCTGGCGGCTGTCTTACGAATCTCCGTTTTTCTATATTGGCGGGTTCACAAAATCACAGACCAGCGAACCCAATATTATCCCGTCTCGCTAATACGCCTCCAGATGGCGTCACTAAAACCCTAATGAAAAAATATCCTAAATCTTTAATTACTACTCGCGTTCATAGATGGTGCAACCTGTGTCATTCATTTCCCCTCTTTTTCAATTAATATCTCATCTCGTTAGTTGGCACTCGCGCCAAAGGGTGGCGTTACTGGTGCCGTTTCATTCTATTTACACGTCTATTACATAACTGCGAGAGATGCTATGGCACCTTATGTAAAACACGTTACGGCGTATAAGGGTTGACTGAGAGTCGATTGCCCCCACGTTAAGTCCGCCTTTGTCGAGCAGAACGCCGATACCTTAATCGTACAGTTATATGTTTAGCCAATATAGATTGACCCTTTATGTTAACTTATAGGTATACATGTTCACACATGGTCTTATACATAAACTTATTACTACAAAGTTCTCTTCGCTTTCAAGCTCTGCGAGCGTACGTTTTCATTAACCACTGCACTCAATTTAAATTGCCCTTTTTATCCCTATCACACACAACACTGATTTCAACCGTCACCGAACTCTTCTGATGAAGTGGCGTCATGACGCGTGAGAGGGGCGTCCTGACCGCGCCCTACGATTCGTCCGTCGGTGCGGCTGGCCGTCACGCTCCTCGCAGGCATGCCGTCTGTCCCGATAGTTCGTGAAGAAGGTCGTCGCCCGAGCTCCCCACGCGAGGGAATCGCCCTGACCGTGCACTGCGGTCCGTCCGTCGGTGAGGCTGGCCGTCATGCAGCACATGCGAGAGTAGAGCGCTCGCCGCTCCACTAGCCGTGATGACACGCTTGCAGTCATGCCGCCTCCCTCGGTGCATAGGTTAGGTGATCAGAGCCTTTCCACGGCCCTCAGGAGCGCGGCAGCCGGCCCGGCTGACGCTAGTAGAGTACGTCCTCTCGCCACAGGCGAAAGCGCCCTGTTGCTTATGTGGTTTCTGAAATCAATTTCATAACTACACAATATTTGTTCATCTCATAAGATTCAGTACATACGCCGTAGGTACATACAATCTTTTTTTTTTGCCAACTTCCAGAGAACTCGCCCGCGCGCAGCGACTCGGCCGCTCCCACGATACACAAGACATGTGAAAGCTATTAATGTCGCCCTTGATTTAAAATATGTGACACTTTTGCGAAGGACTCATAAACGTAGACCCTAATCTAACAAAAACGTCTCTCCGAGTGCATATGTCTGGTGTCAGACGATATTTATTTTACACGCTCTCAAACTTGTCATGGCTTATCGGTTTCTGCCGCACTTTAAAACCGCTAATAAGCTCGAAGACTCGTTCCGCCTCATCCCCCTCTCTGTGACTTTTGAAGAAAGCTTCAAAAGTTGCATCCTAAACGAAACCTAACTCAGCTTACAGTTAGACACTAATATCTAGTCTACAAATCTAAATCCTTATTTGTATAATCCTTAACCACCTATTAAGGTAATTAATCAGCGCTTCCGCTAGAGCACAAAAAAAAATCAAATCTCTTAAAATAAAGAAAGTAAAATCCGCCGCTAACGTCAACCTCTATACCAGCTGACCTACTAACACAGTGTAGCAACAACAAAAAAAAAGGACCAGTAGCCGGTCATCGACCTCGGTCGGCGCGCGCGCCGTTGCACAAATAAGCTTTGGAGTCCCTTGTTAGTCTACTCTATTGTTCTTCGAGTGGCACCATAAATTCCTTTGTCTCACTTTACAACGGGCGCCGGCGCCAGCCTTCGACTCTGCCCCTTTTTTATTGGAATTACGTCATGCGGCGCCGGGCCATCAGTAAGGCAGCTAACGACGTACATAGACATTCGGCACGCGAGGGGTTTGCGAATGCTATGCCGGCCTAACCGGTGCCTGCCCGCCCCTGTTCGGATTCGCGCGGTGGGCCTACATAATACCTACCTAAATGAGTAGCGTTAAAATTTCCCCGTGTCGCGCCGGTCTCAGGGTCGATTAAAGTATACACGTTGACATTAGGTATGGCGCCAATTTGATAATACTTCTCGTACAAGGGTAGAAATTTTGATGTAATCTTACACTGCTTGTCTGAACGCGGTAAAGTTTTCAACTTTACGTAATCCCCAATGTGGTATAGTGTGGTTCTGTGCGTTTTGTTGAAATATTTTTTCCGATTTTCCGCTGTTTTTCGAAGGTTTGTGCGAGCCAGATTGCGCATGTCAGCTGTACCTAGCTGTTCGGTCTCAGATACTATGCGCTCTTTTAGCAAATTATCTGTGGCCAATACGGTGGACTTTCCCCACGCTAGTTCGTCTGGAGTAAAGCCCGCGCTTGAATGGATGGTCGCATTGTACGTAGATTCGATTTTCGACAGTATATTTACCCAGGTGGAATGTTTCTTTTCGCAATAGGATCGGAAAAACCTTCCTAGTTCCTTGTTGACGCGCTCGACTGTATTCGGTCTAGGGTTACGAACTGTAGTATGTGAGATCTTTATACCTAATCGGGTTAGCTCGGTAGTCCATGCCTTAGAAGTGAACTGAGATCCATTGTCAGTGACCAATCGTAATATTTTTATCTCGTTGTGAAACCGTTTCACGCACATTATGGCCGCCCTGGAAGTAGCTTTTCTCAAAGCATATAACCTGATGAATTTCGTAAATGCATCTTGAATCACCAGTATATACGACATGCCATACTTGCCCTTGGGCAGAGGACCATAATAGTCTGCCCACACTACTTGGCCCATGTCCAAAGCCACAACAGGCTGGCTTTCACCCACGGTAGGGAAGCTCTCTTGTTTGGTTCTTTGACATATATCGCAAGTCCTTAGGACTCTCATAATTACACGTGACATCCGATTGAAATAATATCTTGTTTTCATCAACGCGTATACCTTATATCTTCCGAAATGCCCAATTTCTTCATGAACATACATAATTAATGCGTCCTGCATCGCTTCCGGTATTACTAAGGTACTGCCTAGGTTCTGATGACGTTGATAATATAACTTGCCTTCAATCAGCCTGTATCTATCGTACTCCGTATTTTGAGGTCTGCAGCCACCTTCCTTTAGATACTTTATTATTTTGCTTAAGTCCTGGTCCGCTACTTGCAAATCTTCAATAGCTTTTAATTGCTGAGTTATTGTTTTCAGATTCGTAGCCTGAAATAAATTTAATTCAGGGCAAGTTGTTTTAGCGCTTTGGTACGGTCCGGGCGAATCGATTTGTCGAGATAAGATGTCAGCCACCACGTTGTCGCTGCCTTTGACATATTCAACAGTGTAGTCAAACCGTCCTAGATAATTAAACCATCTTATCATTCGCGCACTCGTCAGTCTCCAATATTGTAGAAATGTGAGACTCTTGTGATCAGTTCGAATGGTCAGTTTTGCGCCCAATAGGTAAGATTCGAACTTGGTCAGGCTATATATGACTGCAAAAAGTTCCTGTTCCGATACGCTCCAATTTGATTCTGCTTGCGACAGCGCCTTACTACAAAACCCAATTATACGAGGGTCATTTTCCTCTGTTAGCTGAAAGACATAGCCAGCAATTCCGACGGCACTCGCGTCTGTCTGTAGGTAATACGGCTTTCTGATGTCCGGGTGTGCTAACATTACGGTGTCTAAAAATAACCCTTTTACTCTTTCGAAGCATGACTGTTGCTCATCTCCCCAGCTCCAGGGTTCGCCCTTTTTCAACAGTTGACACAAAGTCTTCGTTTGCTCACCGTATTTGTAAACAAAACGTCGGAAATAGTTAATCATGCCCAAAAATCCACGCAATTGTCTGACTGTTCTGGGCGCAGGGAAATTCTTCACCGCTGTAATCTTGTCAGGGTCCATGTATATACCTTCCGTAGTAACAATATGACCAAGTAGTTTCACTTTAGTCTGCATAAAATGACATTTCGCTAAACCACAACTCAGATTTGCGTCTCGCAGCTTCCCCAGCACTCTGTCCAGATGTTCTAAATGCAAGCTCAGGTCGCCACTGGTGTATACAGTCACATCGTCCAAAAAGTTCGTGCAATAGGAACGTACATCGCTTCCAAGTATTATATCCATTGCTCGAGTAAATGCACCGACACTCGATTTTAAGCCCTGTGGCAGTACGCAGTAAGCATATGTTTTTCCCCCCACCGCAAAACCGGTATATTTTATAGACTCTTCGCTTAGAGGTATATGGAAGTATGCATGGCTCAGATCGAGAGTGGATATATAGTTGACTCCGTGGAACGACTGCACAATCTCAGAAGACAAAGGCGGGCACTCTTGATCTCCGTACATCTTTTTATTTAGCTCGCGGGCGTCCAATAAAACTCTCACCGACCCGTCCTTCTTAAGTACATAGTGCAAAGGGCTTATATACTCCGTAATTTGCCTCTTAATAATACCAAGAGATTCCAATTCAGCTATCTTCTGAAGCACCTTCTCTCTATGCGCGAATGGAATAGGATAACTGCGTTGAACAAACGGCTTATCGTCCTTCATCCTTATCTCATGAGTATATTTATTTGTTAATCCAGGACGTTCAGAAAAAATACTACGATGTTTTTGTAGAATCGGCAACAACAATGTTTTTTGTTCCTCGGGTATGGTCAACGAACTCACATAATCTTTTATGTCATCCTCAGAGCGTCCCTTCTGTTTTTGCGCGGTAATATTGTTCATAATTTTTTGTATCTCCGTCCGGGCGCCTTCCGTCGCTTGACCCGAGGCGATATTGATTTGTGTCGTCACTCCCAGATGCTCCACTGATAATTTCGTTCTCTGCCCACAGCTGATAACGGCTTTTGTCCGTTGTAGCCAGTCGAAGCCCAGCACAATAGTCCTCGGAAGACGTTTTAAAACCAATGCTGGTGTCTCTATTTCTAAAGCATTTAGTTGTATGGTTAATAATACGAGTTTTTTAACCCTTTCGCTTCGGGAACCAAACGCGCTTTTTATCTCTAATCCTGGGATCGGTATTTCAGGTAAACTTGTTCCTTCGCGTTGCAATTTCTCATATAACTCCAGTGTTAAGCACGTCACTTGGCTCCCTGAATCGATCAATGCATGTATCTTGTTACCATACAAAGTGATTTCAATCTCAGGTAACGGCGGTAGAGAGTAATCTCTTTCATCTTCTTCCTCCACACACGTGTCGGTATATAGGGTGTTTAGCTGACGTCTTCTCCTCTTACAGTTTAGCTGACCTCTCGGCTCCAACCACAGCTCGTCGTAATGGTTACTAAGTAGTTTTCCCATTTCCATTATGTATAATTCGCCTTCGCATGCTGTACCATCTCCGATGGGTCTCTTTATTCCCGACTCTGTCCGTCCAAGTCCCCGGCCCGGGCTCCAGCCACACTTTGTCATATATCTATACATAGCTACCATTCCGCCCTTCGTCTTACTCATCGCCGGCGCGGGCGAAACAATGCGCGCAGGCTCACTTAGTTTTCCGAGGCCAACCCGTTCTTCGCATTGTTAGCACTCGGCGCCCCTGTAGCGTTTTCTCCGCGCGCACTGGATTCTGGCTGCCATTTTATAGCGCGATAGGACTCACTTCGGCTTCCTCTCGCTGAACCGCCACGCCTTCCATTCCCGCGCCGTGCCCCTCTCATCGACGACCGACCTCTCAAACCCTGTTGATCCGCAGGACCTCCGTACATCGCAGCAGACACGATGGCGTTTCCTCTCCCTGCCGACTGATAACGTGGCCAATTCTGTCTCGGCCCCGACGACCAGTTCCCTCGGCCGTTTCCCGGCATTATGCCGCGACTTGTCGACGGCGTTGCGTTGCTGTTGCTCGCTCTGGCTACGACATTCTGTTCCAAATCGCGTAGGAACTCCGCTGCTTCGAAGAGATTGACATCTCCCTTTCTCGTGAACCATAGCCGTTGAATATCTACAGGGAAATGCCTCATGGCGCTGTTCACTAGATCGTTCTGTCCCAACGGAATGCTTAGGCCCTGCACCTTCTCTACTTGCTCGGCAAAATGCTCGCTCATGCTCTGACCTTGCGACGGGCTCCATGTCGTGTTCATCAGACGGTACTTGGCCGCCTCCTGCTGACGCGAGCCCCAAAACATCCGCTTGAAATCTTCCTCGAAGTCTTCCATGCTGTTCCACTGTTCTTGGTACATTTCCAAGATCTTAGCAGCTGATCCAGTTAGGCATTCTATAGATACCTCTACAGCTCTGCCTTGAGCCCCGATGGCATTTATATATCGTTTCAGTTTCTTCAGGAACTTCATAGGGTTGATATCTCCCTTTCCATTGAATGATGGCTTATCCACTGTCGGTCGAATGACGAACACGTTCCCCGTGCCGTTAGAAGCTCCCTCTGAACGTATCGAAGCGGGTTCAGATACTGAGACAGCTCTCAGCTGATTTTCCGTCGAAGCCTTCTCTGCCCTCGTCGAGTCCTGTCGCCCGTTCTCCAAATCGGTAAGGCGCTTGAATATTTGATCAAGTTTCTGATTAAGGCCCTCGAGTAGCCCGCTCGACGCATCCGTAACTGTCGCATCTTCTCTCCTAGGTCTCTTGTTAGTGCCTACTTGTATCGTTGAAGCTCCTCCCCGCTTCCTCCCGCGACGTTTACTTAATTCCGACATTTTCACCGTAACCGTTAACTACGTTGGGCTAATTCAAACTAAATATAACCTGCTCCAGTTACCTACCAAGACGGACTACCTTACTTACACCTAGTCTAAGTAGTCCTAATCTAGTACTTACTGCAGTCTATCCGTACGCTATGTATTATCGAACGTAACCGCCTACCTATTATAATTACCTAGCCTACCTCCTAATAATCTATAAAACTGAAAGCTAACACTACCTAACCTAATTAACCTAACTAACACTAACTAACCTAACACTAACTAACCTAACGGAGTAACCTACTGCCTATTAATGAACTAATAGCAAATAGGATTAAATTATTTCGTAGCAAAGAAATGTTAATATAATAACGAACTAACGATCCTTGAAATTTAATTATTTTTCAAATAATCTTCTACCTATCGACGAAACTAGTAATACAGTTAGCTAATTTATTCCGCAGCAAATTAAGACAAACGCGATAAGAAAACTAAAATTATAATAAATTTAATCGCTTTAAAATTACCTACCATCTACCAACGAAACTAATAGTATAGTTAGCCAAAATATTTCGTAGCGAATAGATATGAACGCGATAGAAACTAACGGATGTTAATTTTTTATTTTTTTACTTTACTGTACGAAAACTAACGGATGTTAAAATTTAATTACCTTACTGTACGAGAAAAAAAACTCTTAAATGCACCTCAGAGACACGCTACAATGCACAAAATACATAACAATTTTACATAAAACTCCTGAAAACAACACAGTGATAATACTTGTGAAAGGTATCCAATATCTTATAATTTTGAGTTTCAATCAGAGTTGAAACCAGTTCCTCCCCTCTCAGACCCTCGCCAGTACCCAAACTTGCTAATGTTAAAATAAGACCTTACGTTGTGTATTTATGCCCAAGTTCTATGCTCCAATTTATACCATGTGTATACAATTTAAAACAATCCTGTCACGCGACATCACTTGAAGAGAACCCGATCGTCTATAGTAGAAATTTTTTTCTTTATCTGATGCAAGTATGTTTACCAGTGACTAGACGGACCGTCTCAGTCATGAATATCGAACTTCCAATACTTCAAACCTTGTAATTCCATCAATAACTGTGCTGTTCAACTTCCCTATCTGTAGTGTGTAACCTAGTATGAGCAAGTGTGGTAGAGACCTACTATGTTAATATCGTGTAACCTATTACACAGCTGATTTTGGCGAGAGCTACATGAACTGTTATAGTGGTGTCCTACCCCTGAACTGACACTCTTTTCAAGCTATCAGACCATAGATTATAGACACTTTCAGTGCTCTCATGGACCGGCCGATCCGCACTGAGGTTTGGATATCGTATTCAGCGTGGCCTGAGAACCTCAGACTGTCGCGCCGATTGTTGCAACTTGATTAACGATAGTGTAAGCCTTGGGACTAGGTCTCCAGACTTATAGGTCAATACTTTAGTATATCTGAAACAGGACAATGGATAGACTGGCCAGTCGAGATGAACGCCACTGCATCCATATGTATATGTATATATTATTTAGTTTGATTCGGATCCGAGTATAGTGAATGATCAGATGTAAACACCTGTATCTCCCTTTGTCCTTAAATTGTTTCAGTGACCTGATATCCTTGTACGCTAGCTAGTAGCATATCTTGACTATAGCAATAAATGAAACTTCACCAATTCAGCTGTCTCCCCAATTACGAATTATAGTGTCAGTCTGCTATGTGTGATGGAAGATGACAACATTCAACTATTGATGGGTAAAATTAACTTTAGCGCACCTTCTGCTTATAGCAGCTATGATAGAGCATGTCATAGAACTTCAACATAAAACTCAACAAAGAAAGTTACTTGGATTATGCAATATTTGTGGGAAAATAGGTACTCTACTCTTTATCTCTAAATAGAACATAAATTAAACCAAAGTAAATCAATTAATATTTTCATTTATTTTTTTCTTATTAATTATTATATTTAACTTTGCTCGCTTCTTGCCTAGAATTTTATGTGAGAAAGAAGCGAGGCAACAAAACTCACATGGCTCTTTTCAAATAAGCTCACGATACAGATTGTCCTTACTTTCTAGCAAGCTTAGGGGTTAGCTCTAATTTCGAACCTAAATCACATTTAACAGTATTAAGCAACTGAGTACGTCTCACAAGTATGATCGACGATCAACAAAACACACATGTGTAGATTATAGTACCGAACCATTCCCCATTTGCCAGTTATGTGAAGGAGAAACAATTTATATACTCCTTGAATTTACCCGTAATATACTTACGGTAAGTGAATTCGTACTAAAAATCTAAATCTATCCTTATTTTCAACTTACGGGTTTAGGCAAATAGAAAATGCTTCGTAATAATAGATAGAAGGGTTACTCAGCTCTTATCGTAGCCGCTGCAATATTCTGCTTCTCTCCCGAACTGCCTTTAAATTATGTCTATCGAACTTTTACTAGATACATTTCTGTTACACTCGTTATTTTGAAATTATTAGCACAGGTCAGACAAGCAAGTCTCTTCGATAGGCGCCTCTCGT
This sequence comes from Nematopogon swammerdamellus, assembly GCA_946902875.1. Classification (NCBI taxonomy): domain Eukaryota; kingdom Metazoa; phylum Arthropoda; class Insecta; order Lepidoptera; family Adelidae; genus Nematopogon; species Nematopogon swammerdamellus. The sequence goes on from OX336333.1 coordinate 8,812,309, forward strand.
CCACTGAATCCTTTCCTCCAGGCGAGCGTTTGTTTTATTCACGCAGCTCCCCTGGCGGCTGTCTTACGAATCTCCGTTTTTCTATATTGGCGGGTTCACAAAATCACAGACCAGCGAACCCAATATTATCCCGTCTCGCTAATACGCCTCCAGATGGCGTCACTAAAACCCTAATGAAAAAATATCCTAAATCTTTAATTACTACTCGCGTTCATAGATGGTGCAACCTGTGTCATTCATTTCCCCTCTTTTTCAATTAATATCTCATCTCGTTAGTTGGCACTCGCGCCAAAGGGTGGCGTTACTGGTGCCGTTTCATTCTATTTACACGTCTATTACATAACTGCGAGAGATGCTATGGCACCTTATGTAAAACACGTTACGGCGTATAAGGGTTGACTGAGAGTCGATTGCCCCCACGTTAAGTCCGCCTTTGTCGAGCAGAACGCCGATACCTTAATCGTACAGTTATATGTTTAGCCAATATAGATTGACCCTTTATGTTAACTTATAGGTATACATGTTCACACATGGTCTTATACATAAACTTATTACTACAAAGTTCTCTTCGCTTTCAAGCTCTGCGAGCGTACGTTTTCATTAACCACTGCACTCAATTTAAATTGCCCTTTTTATCCCTATCACACACAACACTGATTTCAACCGTCACCGAACTCTTCTGATGAAGTGGCGTCATGACGCGTGAGAGGGGCGTCCTGACCGCGCCCTACGATTCGTCCGTCGGTGCGGCTGGCCGTCACGCTCCTCGCAGGCATGCCGTCTGTCCCGATAGTTCGTGAAGAAGGTCGTCGCCCGAGCTCCCCACGCGAGGGAATCGCCCTGACCGTGCACTGCGGTCCGTCCGTCGGTGAGGCTGGCCGTCATGCAGCACATGCGAGAGTAGAGCGCTCGCCGCTCCACTAGCCGTGATGACACGCTTGCAGTCATGCCGCCTCCCTCGGTGCATAGGTTAGGTGATCAGAGCCTTTCCACGGCCCTCAGGAGCGCGGCAGCCGGCCCGGCTGACGCTAGTAGAGTACGTCCTCTCGCCACAGGCGAAAGCGCCCTGTTGCTTATGTGGTTTCTGAAATCAATTTCATAACTACACAATATTTGTTCATCTCATAAGATTCAGTACATACGCCGTAGGTACATACAATCTTTTTTTTTTGCCAACTTCCAGAGAACTCGCCCGCGCGCAGCGACTCGGCCGCTCCCACGATACACAAGACATGTGAAAGCTATTAATGTCGCCCTTGATTTAAAATATGTGACACTTTTGCGAAGGACTCATAAACGTAGACCCTAATCTAACAAAAACGTCTCTCCGAGTGCATATGTCTGGTGTCAGACGATATTTATTTTACACGCTCTCAAACTTGTCATGGCTTATCGGTTTCTGCCGCACTTTAAAACCGCTAATAAGCTCGAAGACTCGTTCCGCCTCAGACTTCAGTGATCGGTAGTGCGCTAAGTACCTAGGTACCTCTTAAATACCAAATTTCCCAACACATTCCCAATATTATTTTAAGATCGCGACTTCCGAATTTTTTAAACCCCTGCGTTGTATTATGTACGTACCTAGTATGAATATTCTCAAGACACTCAATGAGTTGCAAAAAACAAGAAAATAAATCCAAACAAGTTTTTTAACTCATTTATAGTACCTTTATGAACACACCCATAGGACACAACACTACTGCAGCTTCCAAAAAGAAAACAATAGCAATGTCCCAAAAATACTTAAAAAATTTACATATAAAAAAAAAAATTTAAGTAGGAATTGAACCCGGGATCACCTGATTGTAAAGCCTTACCTTTAACCAACTCTTAGGCAAATATCGGCACCACTTAATTCACAGTATCACTTGACAGAAAGCACAAAACCTAAACATATCCCATTTTAAATATTCGCGCGCTAACGGGTATGTGACATCACATGACAGCGCGCTGACTCTAGGTAGACGGACTCGTGCAAAGGAATCGCTCGCGACGTGTCGCACGCGCGGCTATTCATGATATAGCGTCCTTGTTTGGCGCTCGTGCGCCGCACGCAGAACTCCATTTCGGCCCATACTGTTTCTATGAAGTATCTTTTGTCTCACGCGCCAGCGGTGTTTTGCCGATCCCCATACATTCAGATGGGAGACCCGCGTGCGTTGTTCGATTCCGCACGGGGCGCGGATTTACTCGCAAAAACGTGCCTTGTGATCTATAAAATAAGGTCGAATTCACATTCGTATTTATTTGGAGTACGATCTTTATGGTTTTAATGTAAGTATGTTGTATTGTAAGATATTATTTAGTTTGAGTGAAGTGAAGACTTCTCGTGGTATGGTAGTGCGGCGCACGGGCGCACTTTAGGACCGGCCGCCAGTGACCACCGCCCATAGTCCTTCGAAAACACAGCTTGAGAGCGAGATTAGCAATTTTTCTGAGAGTGTTGACTACAAAGACTTATTAATTAAGACTGCGGTACTACAGCGTGAGGCACAATTTGCAAAATTTGCCACATTTTTGTTTCGGTTTTTTGTTCAACGAATTTCAAAAAAATTTATATTAAAAAATCATGTCTAAAAGTGGACCGTATTTAAAAATGAAATGAAATGAAATGAAATGAAATGAAATGAAATGAAATGAAATGAAATGAAATGAAATGAAATGAAATGAAATCAAATCAAATGAAATGAAATGAAATGAAATGAAATGAATTTTTTTTTTATTTATGTTAATTAATATGTGAAAAAAAATCACAAACGTACTACTGAATGGTCCTAAATACTCCGAAATGCTCTCTTTGTTTCGAAATTGCAGCTTTCTGAAACAACTTCTTTTGACAGATTTGGATATCCGTGTAATGTAAATTGGTTTAACAAACTTTGAACAAATACTATAAAACAAGCGAACGCTTCGCTATTCAAAATGCGCCATATCAGTGCGCATTTTGATGCTGTAGTACCGCGCTCTTAAGTAAGGTGTAAAGAACCTTTGTCAAACTTTGATACGTAAGCGAGAAGTTAGTGTAGAATATGTATAAACAAATAACTATATATAACTAACGGAAACCTTCAGCGATAAGTGCGCGGATATTAAATATGTTTGCAGACGTTCCAACAAGCACTCTCCTGAATGCCCTCGTCTAGTATGCCGACGCGGTGGACCGCGTCTCCATCCGTTCATCTTCGCCCCTTAATAGGACCTTTAGGATGAAATGTCAATACAACGCACAATGAATAATGCACGAGTCCTCCCCAGGATAAATTTAACTTAGAACGAGCGATCAAACACGTAAAATTCCCTTTTTACACCCGCCAGGAACGTCGATGAATTCCGTGATCGGAATCTGAAGGGGTGACCGATAGAGTGCGAACTTGCTCGCCGACCGACCCGACACATCCCCACCGCGCTCACCGACTTACCACTTGCGTGTGTCTTCCATTTTTTAGGGTTCCGTACCTGAAAAGGTAAAATCGGAATTCTTATAAGATCACTCCCGTGTCTGTCCGTCTGTCACAGACGTTTTTCTCGAAAACTAAGTAACGTAAAAACTTGAAATATGGCACAATGATAGATCTTGATGACGCTCACATAATAATATGTGAGTTATTGATAGCGACATATGTCGTTATCAATAACTAGATAAACATTTATTTAACCATCAACTTAATTTGTTTCTCGACATGGATGACAGAATCGCTGATACTTGCCCACCGCGATATTTTCCAGGCGCAACATTGTCAAGATATTTTCAAACATTATCGTTCACATTGAAAAGACGACGACGATGCGATGGAGGGAAAATCAACCAATATAATCTATACATATAATAAAATCGTAGAGGTAAGAAAGTCTGTACATTGAATGTATTCGGAAAAAAACTAACCAGGGTGGCTTAAAATGAGATACTGAACATGTTAGAACAGTTTTTAAAATTTTTGTTTGTTTGTTTGTTTGTCTGTACGCGCATCACGCAAAAACCACTGAACGGAATTAGACGAAACTTTGTATAGTGGCAGTTTATATGCCGGGTTAACATAATACGTAAAAAAAATTAACAAAAATAAAAAAAAATTAACAATTATAAACATTATTGCGCGTTTAAAATCACGTAGTCCAAAGTAAAGGTAAAAACAATTTTAAATGTCATGTTGACAACGGAGAACTGTCATCTCGACGTGAGCTGGCCGGTGATAAATTGTTTGATAAATAAAAATAATAATTGAAAGTCGAAGTTATGTCGCTGTCATTGGTGCAATAAAATTTATATATCTGTTGCCCGCGGCTTCGCTCGCGTGAAATTCGTATTTAAAAAAAAGAAAGTAAGTAACTAAAGGCGGGCCCGAAGGCGGATCTGCGCTCACGTAAACGATATTCTTTCTCGATGAAAGTAACTAAGGGCGAGGCGAAAGGCGGAGCTGATTTCAGGAAGAAGAAAAACATTCTTGAAGAAAATAAGTAACTAAGGGCGAGGCCGAAGGCCGAGCTCTATTCTGGAAGACCATAAACCTTCTCGAAGAAAGTAAGTAACTATGGGCGAGGCCGCAGGCCGAGCTGCGTTCAGGAAGAAGCTAAACCATCTTGAAGAAAGTAAGTAACTAAGGCGAGGCCGAAGGCCGAGCTACGTTCGGATAATTGAAAAACCATCTCGAAGAAAGCAAGTAACTAAGGGCGAGGCCGAAGGCCGAGCTGCGTTCAGGAAGAAGCTAAACCATCTCGAATAAAGTTAATTAATATTAAGATTGAGTTAATTTAATTTAAATTTTATTATAAAGTCCACGCTTCTAACGGCAAATATACCGTGCATCCTAGAACCTCGCGGTTATTCCCGGCTGGATGGCAAGAGGCCCGATGCTAGAGACCTTAGTGCCATGGACTAAGGGTAGTTATTTGATGTGGGACGCCACTTTTGTTCTCACATTGGCTCCAAGTCACGTTAGGACATCTTCAAGAGCGGCTGGCGCGGCCGAGGCTGGGGCGGAGAGCCTCCAACGCAGCAAATATAGAAATATAATTCAAGATTTCGAATTTGTTGCGTTTGCGGTTGAAACCCTCGGTCCGTGGAGCAGTGAAGCCAAAAGAGGCTTGAGCTGGTTGACGCAACTGGTGTCCCGTCATCAAGGGCTTATGTACTTCATTCAAAGGGTAAGCCTTGCCATCCAGCGGGGTAATGCCGCAAGTGCTCTAAGAACATTTGAAAATGACCGTTTTGATAGTTATTTTAATGTTTGTTAGGTAGGTTTAATTCTTTAGTTATTAATATTACTTTTATATGAAATATGAAATAAATAGATTGAGTAAACGATATTATATTCTATCGAAGAAAGGAAGTCTTTAAGGGCGAGGCCCGAAGGCGGAAGAGGGTTTTTGGTTTACCTGAACGCAGCTCGGCCTTCGGCCTCGCACTTAGTTCCTTCCTTTCTTCCAGAAGGTTTGTCGTTTCCTGAACGCAGCTCGGCCTTCGGCCTCGCCCTTACTTACTTCCTTTATTTGAGAAAGGTTTATCGTTTACCTGAAAGCAGCTCGGCCTTCGGCCTCGCCCTTAGTTAGTTACTTTCTTTAAGAAGGTTTATCGATTACCTGAACGCAGCTCGGCCTTCGGCCTCGCCCTTAGTTACTTACATTCTTCTTTGGAATACGAATTTCACGCGAGCGGAGCCGCGGGCTCAGCTAGTAGTAATAATAAATCTGTAAGGGATGGTCATGGAGTAAGTTACTTTGTTTTATGAGACACTGCGTTTGTAGGCTCTTTTAGAAGATTTTTAGAAATATTTTCTGGATATATGTACATATGTTCCTCCATAACTCTTAAACCGATCATTCGAATTCGATGAAACTAAGTACAAGCACACTTAACTATACGTTACAAAGTGTAGGCTAAATAAAATTCTAGTTAGTCTAGCTTAGCTCTAGTCTAGCTTACACTATGATGTGGCTCTAATACAAACCGAATAAAATTGTTCCGCGCGCCGAATTAAAGATACGGTAGCGGGCGGCTACTGGCGGCGCTGTGGTAGGGCCTCCCACTTAGTTACTTGCTTTATTCGAAAAGGTTTACCTGAACGCAACTCGACCTTCTTACTTAATTACTTAATTTCTTCTTTTCAAATACGTATTTCACGCGAGCGAAGCCGCGGGCAAAACCTAATCTATACATATAATAAAATCGTAAAGGTAAGAAAGTCTGTACATTGAATGTATTCGGAAAAAAACTAACCAGGGTGGCTTAAAATGAGATACTGAACATATTAGAACAGTTTTTAAAATTTTTGTTTGTTTGTTTGTTTGTCTGTACGCGCATCACGCAAAAACCACTGAACGGAATTAGACGAAACTTTGTATAGTGGCAGTTTATATGCCGGGTTAACATAATACGTAAAAAAAAAAACAAAATAAAAAAAAAATTAACAATATTATAAACATTATTGCGCGTTTAAAATCACGTAGTCTAAAGTACATAATTATATCTTGAGAACTGGCAGCAAATACAATTTGAATAAAATATTCATTCGAAATTTAAAAACAAGTAGATACAACGAAAATGACAGTTCTTCTTTTTTATAACTTGAACACAATAGTCTATACATATTATATCTATTCTTTCTATACATATAATAAAATCGTAAATGCAAAAATGTCTATTTGTACGCTCATCTCGCAAAAACCACTGAACGGAATTTGACGAAACTTTTTATAGTGACAGTGTATATCCCGGATTAACATAATAATTAAAAAATATAATAAAAATCACGTAATCCAAAGTAAAGGTAAAAAACAATTTTAAATGTCATGTTGACAACGGAGAACTGTCATCCCGACGTGAGCTGGCCGGTGACAAATTGTTTGATAAATAAAAAAATATAATTGAAAGTCGAAGTTATGTCGCTGTCATCGGTGCAATAAAATTTATATATCTGTTGCCCGCGGCTTCGCTCGCATGAAATTCGTATTTCAAAAAAAGAAAGTAAGTAACTAAAGGCGGGCCCGAAGGCGGATCTGCGCTCACGTAAACGATATTCTTTCTCGATGAAAGTAACTAAGGGCGAGGCGGAAGGCTGAGCTGAGTTTAGCAAGAAGAAAAACATTCTTGAAGAAAGTAAGTAACTAAGGGCGAGGCCGAAGGCCGAGCTCTGTTCTGGAAGACCATAAACCTTCTCGAAGAAAGTAAGTAACTATGGGCGAGGCCGCAGGCCGAGCTGCGTTCAGGAAGAAGCTAAACCATCTTGAAGAAAGTAAGTAACTAAGGCGAGGCCGAAGGCCGAGCTACTTTCGAATAATTAAAAAACCATCTCGAAGAAATAAGTAACTAAGGGCGAGGCCGAGGGCCGAGCTGCGTCCAGCAAGAAGCTAAAGCATCTTGAAGAAAGTAAGTAACTAAGGCGAGGCCGAAGGCCGAGCTACGTTCTGATAATTGAAAAACCATCTCGAAGAAAGGAAGTAAGTAAGGGCGAGGCCGAAGGCCGAGCTGCGTTCAGGAAGAAGCTAAACGATCTTGAAGAAAGTAAGTAATTAAGGGCGAGGCCGAAGGCCGTGCTCTATTCGGGAAGACCATAAACCATCTCGAAGAAAGCAAGTAACTAAGGGCGAGGCCGTAGGCCGAGCTGCGTTCAGGAAGAAGGTAAACATTTTTGAAGAAAGTAAGTAACTAAGGCGAGGCCGAAGGCCGAGCTACGTTCTAACAAATTATAAACCATCTCGAAGAAAGCAAGTAACTAAGGGCGAGGCCGAAGGCCGAGCTCCGTTCAGGAAGAAGCTAAACCATCTCGAATAAAGTTAATTAATATTAAGATTTAGTTAATTTAATTTAAATTTTATTATAAAGTCCACGCTTCTGACGGCAAATATCCTAGAACCTCGCGGTTATTCCCGGCTGGATGGCAAGAGGCCCGATGCTATCACCTTAGTGCCATGGACTAAGGGTAGTTCTTGGATGTGGGACGCCACTTGTGTTCTCACATTGGCTCCAAGTCACGTTAGCACATCTTCAAGAGCGGCTGGCGCGGCCGAGGCTGGGGCGGAGAGCCTCAAACGCAACAAATATAGAAATATAATTCAAGATTTCGAATTTGTTATGTTTGCGGTTGAAACCCTCGGTCCGAGGAGCAGTGAAGCCAAAAGAGGCTTGGGCCTCTGCTGGTTGACGCAACTGGTGTCCCGCCATCAAGGGCTTATGTACTGCATTCAAAGGGTAAGCCTTACCATCCAGCGGGGTAATGCCGCAAGTGCTCTAAGAACATTTGGAAATGCCCGTTTTGATAGTTATTTTAATGTTTGTTAGGTAGGTTTTAATTCTTTAGTTATTAATATTACTTTTTTATTTTTATGAAATAAATAGATTGAGTAAACGATATTATATTCTATCGAAGAAAGGAAGTCTTTAAGGGCGAGGCCCGAAGGCGGAAGAGGGTTTTTGGTTTACCTGAACGCAGCTCGGCCTTCGGCCTCGCACTTAGTTCCTTCCTTTCTTCCAGAAGGTTTATCGTCTTCCTGAACGCAGCTCGGCCTTCGGCCTCGCCCTTACTTACTTCGTTTATTTGAGAAAGGTTTATCGTTTACCTGAAAGCAGCTCGGCCTTCGGCCTCGCCCTTAGTTAGTTACTTTCTTTGAGAAGGTTTATCGATTACCTGAACGCAGCTCGGCCTTCGGCCTCGCCCTTAGTTACTTACATTCTTCTTTGGAATACGAATTTCACGCGAGCGAAGCCGCGGGCAACAGCTAGTATTAAATATTTCATTAATTGCGAAAGTATCTAACCGTTCCCTACTACCGAGCTGCTACTTAGGTAATCACAGAATTGTTTTTATTGCTCATGAACTGGGTGGCTGTGCCCGAGGTCGGCACCTCATGCGTAGCCAATGTCACCGGCGAGGATGTGCCGCTTCCGGTCCGGCTAGCTGTGCCGAGGATCCAATGGTGCAGTCGACAGAGCCAAAATCACCTCTCCTCGTAAAACTAAGCATAGTTGCGGACTGTTGCTAGGCTTTGAAAAATATTTGTATTTCTTATAACCTCCTTCCATTTCATACGTCACGTGGTGCACTTGTAAAAACAATTTTTTACTTTATAATTTTGTCCTGCAAAATCTAAATTCGTTCATTTATAAGGTTCCGTTTTTTATCTCTTTTGAGGTACCGAACCCTAAAAATGAGAACATTGGGGCAACAGAATCATGGTACGCTCACCAGCTCACTGTCTGCCCCTCACAAGTCTACGCAAAGCGAAGGAGCGATGTTGTGGCATGGTTCTAAAAGGTTTCCTCCACTTTTAGATGATACTGTCTCCAATATTTCTCGATGCTCATTATTGTCAGGCGACCCTTGTCTGTCTTGCCGTTGCTTAGTCTTGACATTTTCTCGACCGCCTACAACTACTCGTATCGACTTGAGATTAAATAAATTCGATAACATTTCAGGTTGGTTTCAAGTTTGAAAGGATTGCAAAAATATATGTATAACGTATATGAGTTCAAACTAAAAATAAATAATTAAAATTAAAATCGTAGGTATGTGTTGTAGATTCAAATGAATAATATATTTAGCCTATTAATAAGTGAATATCCATGTATTTAGGATCAAATAATATGGCATATTTCCTCTTTTTTACCTACTTCAAAAAAGGAGGAGGTTCTCAATTCGTCGGAATATTCTTTATGTATGTTCAGTGATAATTATTTACTACGTGGACCGACATCAATGATTTTTTTTAGAAAGGAGGTAGGTACCTTAGGGGTGGTCTCCTGACCACGTGACGTAACTTAAGTTCTGATGACAGTGTCCATGAGAAAATCATCAAACTCTTTTTGCATAAGCATGTGCGACCAATTGGCGAATTCTATATCACGCCAACCGATTTCTGTGATTCTTTTTATGTTGAGAAGAAGATAGATACTTCAGGGGTTGAAGTCGGTTTTTAACAAAGAGATTTTATGTATAGAGTGAGCACTACGAAGAAAGAATACAGAGAAATGACGGCCAATAGCTGAGGTATGAGGTAAGGTAGCGGGGTGGCGGAACGCTGAGCCGCGCGGGGCGGGAAGCGAGCGGGAGAGGGGCTAGCTAGCGAGCGACTAGCGGCTAGCGGCCCGGCCGGTCAGTCTACCTACTTACTTGCTTTTATTATTTTCATGCATGCAAGCTGTTCACTGTTCGCTTGTTTCGTAGTATGCGCGTTTTTTTTAACCTCTTCAATTTGATTGTTTATAAAATAAATATAAATGTTTTGCTCATGCAACTTCTATATAACTCTAAATACGGGACTTTGGCATAAATACACGAATTAAGTGTGATTGCCAAAAAAAAAAAAATAATACGTGCATTGGAATACGTAGGGTTGTCACTTAGTCTACCAAAAATATATTTTTCGATTTATTATGGTTAATTGTGCCCGTAGTCTAGTGGTAACGCTTCTCAATGCAGAAGTTGCGGGTTCAAATCCCGGGCACTAACTAATGTACTTATTTATTTCCTTGATAAGGATTGATATACGTGCATTTCATAACGAATAGGTACGATCGCTCCGATGAAGAAAAATAAAGTTAGGTAACTAGTGCACACTGGTCTATGAAAGGTATTTTTGTGTAAACTGCTTCTGATTTCCACTGGTCACCATGTACGAGTAATCGAACCGGATATAACAAATTGTGACAAGTTCGAGTGCAATATGACTGCCATAAGAATACTCAATAAACAATAAAACAACAACAATAAAAACAATACCTCCTATGTCAGTGGGCAGAGGCCGTGCCTAGCAGTGGGACTTTTTAAAGGATTATAGAAGAAAACAGATAGTGAATTTCATCGAAAAAAACGTTTTTATGTATTTAAACTTAAAATACAGAACTATAATAACTTGAAATACATACCTAAACTTATATGGGTTTTTAAATTACCGTGGTTATTTGACATTTTAAGAAGTAACAACGGCTTTACTCGCTATCGAAATACGAGCTGTGTGGCTCGACATTTCGGCCAGAGTGCTCATGATGATGGGCCATACGTTTGGCCCGAAACGTCGAGCCACACAGCTCGTATTTCGACCGCGAGTAAAGCCGTTTTGTATTCTTATAATACCTACACTTAATAACTAGAATAATATCTAAAAAACTAAACTTAATAATAAAGAATTCATAACTGCGGTCTTGGCCTTGGACTAAACTTAAAATCTCCAAACCAAACATACATAAAATAAAGAGTGCAGCATTTATTAAAAAAAATATATATATATATAACTAAAAAAACCATTAGGTATACTTTGGACTACACACAACTAAAATAACTCTTCCTCCGTACTTAAACAAAATAATTTAAATTTCACTTTACACAAATTTAAATTTTCACTTTCCCTTAAACAATGTATCATCTTGGACTATTTTTATCCATCTTTCTCGTATTGATCCCTTAGTAGGATGTGGAAACCTTGATTCAGATTCAGATTCAGATATTTATTTCGCCATAAAGAACACACAACAATAACAATATTTCATTGAGACATATGCATATTCAGTATGGTTCGTCATCATTTTTTATGATGTCCCGTTCAGTAGTGCAATCTATAAGGAAGAACCGGGTAAGAAACCTTACAGAGCTTTTTTTAAATATAACTTACATACTAAGTTTTCATTATGTTAAATATAACATACTATATGTAAAAAAAAAAATTTATGTAAAAAAAATTTTTTTTATGAAAATTTCTCAATTACTTACTAATTAAAAAAAATTAAAAGAATAGCGACAACCCTAATTAGCGGTCAATTCACTCTCATATTTTAACGTGGTTTAATACATATTTATTTACTTTCATACATTATATCCCAGAACTCTATTTCTAATCATTCATATGTGGCAGCCCTAATGAGCGCGTTCAATTTATTTGTTTAATTAAATAATGCTTATGTTATTGCAATGCGAGGTCAATACATAAAATGTACAAAATTTTCAAATTGAAGTAGCGTTGTGACAGCCCTAATTGGCCAGTTGAACCAAATATTTCTAAGCACATGGAAAACAAGATATTATATATAAGTTCTTTCAAAATTAGTTAATAGTACGCTAAGGGGGGGTTCTGTATCGTAAATAAATCACTTTTGAGGAACAAAGATTTTTGTTTACAAAAAAAAATTTATAATAATGTAAAATGTAAAAAAAAAATTATTTTCTTAATCGTTTCAGTTTCATGCCAGGAACAAAAAAGTCTTCCAACACATAGATCTCTTTCTTTCAGAAATTGTGAAAACCACAATTTTAGTTTTATTAGTATGGAATAGAAAGAATTTGATTTTTTTGCCAACTTACACGTGTTACATCAAAATGGTATTACAGACTTTTTTGTTACTGTTATGAAAATGAATCGATTAGGCTATAAAAATCAACCACATATTTTTTTACATACATACATTTTCATACATAAAAAACATTTTTCATAAAAAAAGCCCAAGGTCCAAAAAATTTTGTATAGGTTTTACTCCCTATATGATGCAGAACCCCCCCTTAGCGTACTATTAACTAATTTTGAAAGACCTTATATATTAAGATCACAATGAAGTGATACTTACCTATGAAATGAGATGCCATCACTTTTCCCAATATTTTTGGTATGATTTTTGCAATATCGCAACACACAACCGGGCATAATGACTGGCGTGATGCGAGCCGCAGACGGACGGCAGCGAGCGCGCGGACGGCGCGTCCGCCGCGTTCGGTCGCTCGCGAGCTACTAGTCTCAAGAGGGTCCCTCCGCGTAATGGTTACTCCACCGCGGTGGAGCGAAGGCTGTTGCCCGGGTAAGAGGTCTAGTAGAATACATGATACGTCATTGGTTTTTAACTAAAAAAAAGAGTTATCGCTTATGTGTTTTACAATTTTAGCTCTATACCTTTACATTACATATGTGATGAATATTATTACTCTGATAGACCGCTTGGCCGTGTAATAACAAGTGGGGCTTTCTAAGTAAAACACTGGACGAGATCCACTCCTGAAACCCTTCGGCTAGCGAACTCTAAAATTAACGAGCTTGTTATTTTGTTATATTTAATACATATATAGTACGTTTCTAGGAAGTCGTGCCATCCCGTATTATTAATCGAAGACTCATGTATAATCGAAACCGTAGATTTAATATAGTGCACTGTTCAGTTCAATCTACACTAATCTGACAATCTACATTAGTTAAAATTGCAGGAAACCTACAGCGAAAGTCATATTGTTAGAAATTTTCAGATATTGTGCGAAATCTGAATTGTAGGAAATAAAGACAAAGCAAAATATGTATGTGGGAACATTTTCGACACTTTAGTCCAATGGACTAAAATAAAAATTCGTTTATATTTTCTCTTCTCTGCTGATTTATATAATATAATATAAGGTATAATATAAGATATAATTGGTTTAATTTTTTTTTTCTATGACTATACAACATATTAAAGCTGTTTTACATATAACAAAAATAAATAATAATTGTGAACGAACCGTAAGGGTTTTTCAGTAAGACGCTTAACGAGACACAGAGAAAATGCTCTACCTACGGTAGAGAGCTGCTAGGTATTTAATTTACTTAGCCTTGAATTACGTGAAATGTGTAGGACGAGGTAAAAGCACAAGTGTGGAGAGATGTCAGTGCCCTCTGTCTCAACTGTGTTGGCAGCGATATCCAATGATTTCAGTGTTGCTAATTGTAGATAGATAGAATAGAAAGAAATACTTTATTGCTCCAAAAAACTTTTTACAGAAACAACCGTTAGATAATATACACGAGAGGCAAAGGCGGACTTATTCCTCACAGGGATTTCTGCCAGTCAACCTTTTATATACATAGGTACATATATTTACGAGTATTACCAAGCATCGAAATAATTGTGTGAAGTGGTTGCAGGAAAGTATGACAGCTGACATTTTGCCGTTAAGCGCCATCTCGTGGCGTCGGTGTGTACCATGGTTGTCTTTGCAGCGCGTAGCGTTGTAAGCTCTTGATTATCGATTTCATGCATAGAGGTCGCCACACTGCCATCGGGAATTAGTAACATCGTTGAAAAGTGAATATTGAATATTCCCTTTACTGATCTGACATTGAATACTTCAATAGGCAAATTTGTAGAGCACAAAAAAATCACGTATGCTTTCACAAGTAATTTCCGAGTTGTCTGCTGGATATGGGGTCGTACCTGTAAACCGTCTGCGTTTGCGGTGAATATGTAATGGCATCCATTCAGAAAACGCCTGAAATAACTGGAAAACGAATTTCGCCCGTCGCTTCACACATCACCGGAAGGGTATATTACCGCGATATATTTCAGCGCCTCCTGCTAAAGGTGTCATTAATGTTGTGAAGCATGTGATATATCTTAGATTCGTGGAGTAATAGAAAATGTCTCAGATTATTTTTAGGTTTCCTATGGAAGTCCATTACTAAGCCTACAACGTCTATCTGTCCATCTGTCCGTCCATCCGTCCGTCCGTCCGTCCGATGGTGGTATCTTTGGAACCGTAATAGCTGGTTGAAACTACTTGAAACTTTCACAGAACGTGTTATTTTGGCGGACATCACAACAAACAATAAAAAAAAAAATATTAAAAGGTGTCTTGTATGGGGACCCCTCATACAAGAAACTGTTTTTTGTGGTGCGGAAACCTCGGTGCGCGAGTCTGACTCGCACTTGGTCGGTTTTTTTTTAATACATACCTTAATACATACCAATAAAGTAAAGAATGCATTGGAAGTATTTTATTTATTCTCTCTAAATATTTATCTCTATATACTCACTTTTACTACATTACAGATTATAATATATTTTAATTTATAGTGATTACAAGCTGTGCCCGCGGCTCCGCCCGCTCTCATATTTCACTTCACTGCTAACCTCATAAGCTATTTAGCGTGATAGTAAGTAGCCTATAGTTGATGGTAAGAATCAAGCTATCCGTAGAATTTTGTTTTATTAAAATCGGTTCAGTGGTTCTCGAGTTATAAGCGGACAGACAGACACTCAGACAGAAAGCTGACGTTGTATTTTATTATAGGTAAGGATTATTTATGTTTTATTAGAACCACTGAACGAATTAGTATGTAGTTATTTTGTAAACATTTCATGTTTATAGTTCCCAAAGGCAAATTCATCATTATTATAAAAATAAATATTGTTGAATTATAATGCGCGGGGCGGATCTCGGCGTGTCGCCGCCGCCGCAGCGGCTCGTCAGTGTTCTCCCTCGTACCCGCACCGTACTTGTATAGTGTATGCGCGTGGCGGGCGGGTCGCCCGCTGCGGCGACGACACGCCGAGCTCCGTCCCGTGCATTATACAAGAAAAGCCAAACGTTCCGTCATCTTGATGTAATAATAATAATAAGTCAGTATACATCTACATAACATACGCATAGTGAGTTATACAAAATCCAAATAAAAATAACAGAATTTCATACTTTCGATTAGGAGTTATAAGGTTTGCTATGAGATCGGCCGTTTTGTTGATAACAGAAGCGGTTTATATGTTACACGCTAAAATGTATAAAGTATAAAGGTTGGTCCATAAAAGTAGGAAGCGTAACACGGGGCGAAGATAAAATCAACATTACCTTTCTAGCCGAGATCACTGGGAGGTATACGAGCATTACACGAGAGTAATACGAGTGTGTACCCTGAGGTAACATGGCCGAGGCGGTGTCCCTTCACCATGTGGACGATGTAAAGGTTAAAGTAGATTTAATGTACCTATATATTTATCTGTCTAATGTATCTTATGCTATGTACATAATTATGTACATACTAGTAGGTACTCGTATATGGGCTAGGAGCGCGGGCGTGGATGGGCAATCTAGCCTAAACCAACAGTTATCTCAGGTAACTCGGTTACACAAAAGCCAACTTGTCATATCTTTTTTGTATGCACACTAGTACACATTAAAGTACTCGTATATTATATTTTATAATAATACATTTATCTCGGAAATCTTTTAGGAAACTCAGTCGTACGTAAGACGTTTACACGTTAACACCGTATCGGCTTAGCTAGAATTCAATAATTCCTAATTTCATATTTCCGTTTTCGTGAAATTCAATCGTTATTATATTATATTAATTTATGTAGGTTATTGAAAAGTGAACGGGAAATGAGTATTAAAAGTTACGAAACTACATGCTGCTGGACTAACTATGTACTCGTGAAGTTCACCACAGTCAACGACTGTTTCCAGAACGCTGGAGGCTGAAACGACAAAAGTAGTGAGAAAAAGACACCACTGAAAAATTTAAATTACAAATGTAAACACAAAAAACCCCCGACCCTTTAAAAGTCAAAAATAATTTCCGTTTACATAGGAGTCGGGGGAAAATACCCGCACAACTCTGAGTTTTGTATTTTATTTACCTAGCGGTTCTCCGACTCTTTTTAACTTTTTAAGGGTCGGGGATTTTTAAAATTGGTGATTTAACTTTTATTTCAAACTTTAAAAAAAACCAGCCATATCGGTCTATCCGTGAGAAGAAAACTTTTTATTACTCCATAATTACTTTATTACTTGATTTTTAACATGGCTAAGAACCATCCCGGTTAAATCAGTTTTCTAATAAAAAAAACCACATCCAAATCGGTCCATCCGTTTGGTAGCTAGAATGCTACAGACAGACACACACACATAGACAGACAGACGGGGGCGTAAAATTTACAACACGCCTCCTTTTGCGTTAAAAAATAGAGCAGCTGATAGTCAAACTAAACTAAACTGAAACACCTGATCAATACTAATAATAAATCTATAATGGATAGAGATGGAGTAAGTTACTTTGTTTTGTGAGATACTGAGTTTGTAGACTCTATGTATCTATGTATGATACTAAAACTAAATTGATGATTTTTAGAAATCTTTTCTGTATGTATACGGGACACAGGATGGGCTAAATAAAATTCAGTCCGGTTACGCTAAGATGTGGCTCTCATACAAACCGAATTGTTTCGCGCGTCGAAATAAAAGTACTGTCGCGGGCTTACTTACTTACTTACTTATTTTTAAATACGAATTTCACGCGAACGAAGCCACAGGAAAAAGCTAGTAATAATATAAACAACAAGATAGTGACGTTCTACCAAAACATACCAATATTGATCTAAGACGTTATTCCAATACGCCAAATGAATGTTATTCAGTCACGGCCCCCCAAAATCATCCGAATTCAGCTCGCAGCGCAGCCAACCATAAAATCAACCAAAGCCTGTACCCCCACAAAATCTGCGGCGATGTTCTCTCCTCGCAGGTTAGTTATTATGAAAACGGCCTCGGATATCGGAGCTGAATCCATTCGCCACCGAGTGGAGTGCGAGTGCAGGCTTGATCAATGCTGCACGCCCGAGTGAGCAGTAGCTCCATTCCAAGTTAAGTACGTTACAATCAGCTAATACAAATAAATAAATTATGTGAACATGTTAAGGTTAGGCTTAAAATCAGCGTTCTTATGGTTGGCCGTGGGAATAAGTGCCGTGCCGCATCCTTTCTGCGAACAATGTGTTGTTTTTCTCTTTAATGTTCTTTTTCTGTTATAAGTATTTAATTATTTTTGTTTTTATTATGTATTTTTTTCTTTTATGTTTCTGTTTTATTTGTTTGCAATTAAAAGTCCCGAATTTGAATTTGAATTTAAATAAACATTAATTAACGCATCCAGTTACATAAATAAGGTAGGGACAAAAACCTTTATTAAATGGTATTGAAAAATAGAGAGGAAATTTCTGTACAGAAATATATACCAACTAGCTTTTGCCTACGGCTTCGCTCGCGGTTGACTCTTGTTAGTAGCAAATTAGAGTTAAACGCAAATCTCTCTCTCCAAAGCTGAATGATACGATTTTTACCAAAAAGTTCTATAAAATGACCGATTCTGAGAAAACGTTTCAGAGCTTTTGGTCTTCAAATATGGACCCCTTTCGAACCCTGAAGTTACGAAACCCTATCCTGAAACATCCTGTATAGCGCATCAGAGCAAGACAATGCTATGTGTACCGTTGATATTCAATAGCGACTAAATCAACAGCCACGTCACACAGACAATTTCTACCTACTTAGCATGGAATATAGTTACCGTGCCCCGACAGCAGTGGCGCTCGTGATTTGCAACGCAAACACTATAATACGCTGCGGCCTGTCGTCCGTCCGTCTGTCCGTCCGGGCGGCGCGCGCTGTCCGGTCGCTACTGCCTACCTCGTCACATGCGGTCGACACTGCTGGTCTCTTTTTGGTTGTAGTGGATAGGAGCAAAAGGGTATTAACAACCTAGTGTGCTTAGAGCAGACTGTGTACGCTCTGGCTCTAAAATATTTACAACTCAACCTGCGCTGCATTAAACCTAGGCTAAAAGCAACGCGCGCTTGCAATTCACGCAGCCCGTGCTCTGTGAATAAACTTGGGCAGCCCGCTATTTCGCCCTTCGCAAACTACCGACTTATTGCCAAGTTTAAACACTCGTAAAGCGTTTAAAGTTCTACACACGGATATTAACCTACATTGTGTGCGAAGGTTTCGTGCACGGAAGAAATAAAGAAGAAAAACCGGCTAAGTGCGAACTCCATCAACCACGAGTCCCATCAACACTGTATGTGTTGATGGAGTTCGACTCCGTAGTCACTCATGAGTGTATTATGGATGTGATTAACACGTGCAGGTTTTATTTGTTACGTGCCTGAGGTTAAAGAGATACATTTTATTACCCACAGCGCCCTGTCGTCGGGTCGTCTATATTACTCGAACTCTATACTCTCTTAATCCTAGTACAGTCAGGCCTCGCGCACTCTATGTACTTGCGCGCGCTAACTACCTACCGCCCGGTGGACCGCCCGCGCCGGCGATCTAATTCGTGTGTGTGGAAAAGTGGAAATTCGTCAGCCGCGCGAAGCATACCTACACGCTCGCCCACGCAACTGCGCGCAGATGCAAAGCAATAATCACTTTACACTCGATCGTTTAGGTAAATTTTCGCACGCAGCGATTGGCGACGTAAAACAGTAGGCTATTAAAGCCGAAGGTATGGAACTTTTTCTATGGAGTGATTTATCTGTTACGAAGTAACTATTAAGTAATCTGTGGTACAGTCCTAATCAATCATCATCAATCATCATCATCATCATATCATCATCACCATCATCGTACTAATAATAAATCTGTAAGGGATGGTCATGGAGTAAGTTATTTTCTTTTCTGAGATACTGCGTTTTTAGACTCTATGTATGATACTAAAATAGAATTTATGGTTTTTAGAAATCTTTTCTGTATGTATGTAGGTATGTATGTATGTTCGTCCATAACTCTTAAACCGATCATCCGAATTTTATGAAACTTAATACAAGCACATTTGCCTATACGAGACACAGGATAGGCTAAATAAAATTCAATTCCGGTTACGCTAAGATGTGGCTCGCATACAAACGAATTGTTCCGCGCGCCGAAATATTCTTCTTTTTAAATACAAATTTCACGCGAGCGAATCCGCGGGTAAAAGCTAGTGATAAATAAATACGAGCACCTTTCATCACCAATAGCAAAATCGAACTATAGAATACATCCATACATAACATAGTGTCACGCCTGTTTCCCAGTGGGGTAGGCAGAGACTACGGTTCTCCACTTACCAGGATAATGACACACCTCTGCCACTCCACTCCACTCTCATAATGTTCTTCATGCATGCTCGTCGGTTACCGCTACTACGCTTGTATACACTTGACCATTTTTGAGCACATGCCCGATCTGGTCTAGGTACGTGCGTCTACTGCGACCCTTCCGTGGTCTTTCTCTCACATTCGTTTCTTTGTCGCACCGTTAGAGTATGGAACTGGCTTCCGGCGAGTGTATTTCCTGAATCCTTTAACCTGGGTATCAAGCGTCGTATTAACGGGCTAGACAGCCTAGCGACAGTCCGCAAATCTGCCGGCATGGTACCTAACTGAGCGTGGTTTCGCGAGGAGAGGTGATTTTGGCTCTGTCGACTGCACCATTGGTCTCTCGGCACAGCCTCCGATGCTGGTTTACATAAAAAAAATCGCTCCATAATTAATTTCTTTCGTTAGTCTCCTATCATCCATTCTTTCAACATGACCGAACCATCGAAGCAGGCATTTCTTTTTTTTTTTTTTTCAATTATAATTTTAAATCTATAGTAACAATTAACATTATTATTATGTACTAGCTGTGCCCGCGACTACGTCCGCGTGGACTTGATCTTTCTCAGCCTGTTATAAAACGCAACGTGACTCTGTCTGTCCGTTCGTTAGTATGATTCAATTGTTTTGGTGTTTTAATTGGGCAGGTAATAGATTTGATTCAACCTACATAAGTGAAGCCGCAACCAATGGTAATTTAGAATCTACAATAACGCTTCTCTGTAAACTATATTAGAAGTAGAATATCGAGGAATGTGTGCATATAAATTATTTGAATAACTAATACGGGAAAGAGCCACTTATAGCTGACCGTGCGAAAAGCAACTCAAACTTAAATCTAAGCCTGCTACCCAACCAATGACACTGACCAATCAGTAAGTCACAGCCTCAGGTCACAGTCTTCTCTTAATAATACTTACATACTTAAATACTATTTTACTATTTATTACATGCGTATATATTTATACTAATTCTTCTTATGCTTCTTGGTGATTATCAACAGTCGACCGACGCACCACTGAGCTACCGAAGGTTCCGTATCGCCATGTTATGGCTAGCACCACTCACGCCATCTAGATGACGTGTTATGAAATGCTTCATATTAGTTAAATGTCATGATTAGTTAAAATGCTTCACGCTCTAATCGGTAGATGGCGCGCGCGCATACACTTTTTTGGTTTCTTCTATGGGAACCCCCGTGAATTTTTTACTTTTTCTTATTTTTATTATCTGTTGTTATATCGGCCATAATAACACATATTCTGTGAAAATTTCAACGGGCTACCTATTACGGTTCAAGAGATACAGCCCTCGGACAGATAGACGGACGGACGGACAGACAGACAGACAGACAGACAGACAGACAGACAGACGGCGTAGGCTTAGTAATAGGGTCCCGTACCGGATACGGATTAGGGATAAAAGAACTAATAAATGTAATTACCAACGCCATCTGTCATTCATTAGTTGACTTATTAAATATATAAACAATTTTATCTGAAGACGACAAATTTGTCGAAATATGTAAAAAAAATATGTGTTTTTTTATTTAATAATATAAATAATTATAAAAATAAAAACAGATAAAAACTGCACACACGAAATTTTCACCCTCACCAGTCTACAGCCGTGTTTCTTTTCCGTGACACTAAACAAAAGTTCCGCGCGACGCGGCGGGGCGGCGCTGCGAGCGCGGTGGTGGCGTGGTGCTATAAGATATTTTCTAACTTAACTTAAAAAATTAATATCTTTTGATTCTGTGCGTTGATTTTGATGAAATAAACACTAAATGTTACTCGGAATAAAGCTTCATATTTTTAAACGGTTTTATTTAGCTTGACTCCGTATATTTGTTTGTTTGTTACTATCTTTGTTTCAAATCTTGCGACAACTTTTTCAACTACTTCTACTGAACCGATTTTTATGAAACTTTGCACACACATTGAGTTCTCGTGACAATACAATATTATGATAATTTCAACTTGGTAACGAGGGTCTGATGATGGAGTCAGGAGGTGGACAGTGGAACTCTTCAACCGTTACTAGTAACTCCCTCCAGTTTGGGCTCATATGGTTGGTTTGGACGAGTGTCCCATATTTCTACCAATACACTTGGTGACGAGGGTCTGATGATGGAGTCAGGAGGTGTACAGTTGAACTCTTCAACCGTTACTAGTAACCTCCTCGAGTTTGGGCTCTTATGGTTGGTTTGGACGAGTGTGCCATACTTCTACCAATACACTTGGTGACGAGGGTCTGATGATGGAGTCAGGAGGTGTACAGTGGAACTCTTCAACCGTTAGTAGTAACCCCCTCGAGTTTGAGCTCATTTGGTTGGTTTGGACGAGTGTCCCGTACTTCTATCAATACACTTGGTGACGAGGGTCTGATGATGGAGTCAGGAGGTGTACAGTGGAACTCTTCAACCGTTACTAGTAACCCCCTCGAGTTTGGGCTCATTTGGTTGGTTTAGACGAGTGTCCCATACTTCTACCAATACACTTGGTGACGAGGGTCTGATGATGGAATCAGGAGGTGTACAGTGGAACTCTTCAACCGTTACTAGTAACCCCCTCGAGTATGGGCTCATTTGGTTTGTTTGAACGAGTGTCCTATACTTCTACCAATACACTTTTTGACGAGGGTCTGATGTTGGAGTCAGGAGGTGGACAGTGGAACTCTTCAACCGTTACTAGTAACCCCCTCGAGTTTGGGCTCATTTGGTTAGTTTGGACGAGTGTTCCATACTTCTACCAATACACATGGTGACGAGGGTCTGATGATGGAGTCAGGAGGTGTACAGTGGAACTCTTCAACCGTTACTAGTAACCCCCTCGAGTTTGGGCTCATTTGGTTGGTTTGGACGAGTGTCCCATACTTCTACCAATACACTTGACGAGGGTCTGATGATGGAGTCAGGAGGTGGACAGTGGAACTCTTCAACCGTTACTAGTAACCCCCTCGAGTTTGGGCTCATTTGGCTGGTTTGGACGAGTGTCCCATACTTCTTCCAATACACTTGGTGACGAGAGTCTGATGATGGAGTCAGGAGGTGGACGGAGAACTCTTCAACCGTTACTAGTAACCCCCTCGAGTTTGGGCTCATATGGTTGGTTTGGACAAGTGTCCCATACTACTACCAATACACTTGGTGACAAGGGTCTGATGATGGAGTCAGGAGGTGTACAGTGGAACTCTTCAACCGTTACTAGTAACCCCCTCGAGTATGGGCTCATTTGGTTTGTTTGAACGAGTGTCCTATACTTCTGCCAATACACTTTTTGACGAGGGTCTGATGTTGGAGTCAGGAGGTGGACAGTGGAACTCTTCAACCGTTACTAGTAACCCCCTCGAGTTTGGGCTCATTTGGTTAGTTTGGACGAGTGTTCCATACTTCTACCAATACACATGGTGACGAGGGTCTGATGATGGAGTCAGGAGGTGGACAGTGGAACTCTTCAACCGATACTAGTAACTCCGTCGAGTTTGGGCTCATATGGTTGGTTTGGACGAGTGTCCCATATTTCTACCAATACACTTGGTGACGAGGGTCTGATGATGGAGTCAGGAGGTGTACAGTGGAACTCTTCAACCGTTACTAGTAACCCCCTCGAGTTTGGGCTCATTTGGCTGGTTTGGACGAGTGTCCCATACTTCTACCAATACACTTGGTGACGACAGTCTGATGATGGAGTCAGAAGGTGGACGGGGAACTCTTCAACCGTTACTAGTAACCCCCTCGAGTTTGGGCTCATTTGGTTGGTTTGGACGAGTGTCCCATACTTCTAACCAATACACTTGGTGACGAGGGTCTTTTGATGGAGGCAGGAGGTGTACAGTGGAACTCTTCAACCGTTACTATTAACCCCCTCGAGTTTGGGCTCATATGGTTGGTTTGGTCGAGTGGCTCATACTTCTACCAATACACTTGGTGACGAGAGTCTGATGATGGAGTCAGGAGGTGGACGGGGAACTCTTCAACCGTTACTAGTAACCCCCTCGAGTTTGGGTTCATATGGTTGGTTTGGACGAGTGTCCCATACTACTACCAATACACTTGGTGACAAGGGTCTGATGATGGAGTTAGGAGGTGTACAGTGGAACTCTTCAACCGTTACTAGTAACCCCCTCGAGTATGGGCTCATTTGGTTTGTTTGAACGAGTGTCCTATACTTCTGCCAATACACTTTTTGACGAGGGTCTGATGTTGGAGTCAGGAGGTGGACAGTGGAACTCTTCAACCGTTACTAGTAACCCCCTCGAGTTTGGGCTCATTTGGTTAGTTTGGACGAGTGTTCCATACTTCTACCAATACACATGATGACGAGGGTCTGATGATGGAGTCAGGAGGTGGACAGTGGAACTCTTCAACCGTTACTAGTAACTCCCTCCAGTTTGGGCTCATATGGTTGGTTTGGACGAGTGTCCCATATTTCTACCAATACACTTGGTGACGAGGGTCTGATGATGGAGTCAGGAGGTGTACAGTTGAACTCTTCAACCGTTACTAGTAACCTCCTCGAGTTTGGGCTCTTATGGTTGGTTTGGACGAGTGTGCCATACTTCTACCAATACACTTGGTGACGAGGGTCTGATGATGGAGTCAGGAGGTGTACAGTGGAACTCTTCAACCGTTAGTAGTAACCCCCTCGAGTTTGAGCTCATTTGGTTGGTTTGGACGAGTGTCCCGTACTTCTATCAATACACTTGGTGACGAGGGTCTTATGATGGAGTCAGGAGGTGTACAGTGGAACTCTTCAACCGTTACTATTAACCCCCTCGAGATTGGGCTCATATGGTTGGTTTGGTCGAGTGGCTCATACTTCTACCAATACACTTGATGACGAGGGTCTGATGATGGAGTCAGGAGGTGTACAGTGGAACTCTTCAACGGTTACTAGTAACCCCCTCGAGTTTGGGCTCATATGGTTGGTTTGGACGAGTGTCCCTTACTTCTACCAATACACTTGGTGACGAGGGTCTGATGATGGAGTCAGGAGGTGTACAGTGGAACTCTTCAACCGTTACTAGTAACCCCCTCGAGTTTGGGCTCATAGGGTTGGTTTGGACGAGTGTCCCTTACTTTTACCAATACACTTGGTGACGAGGGTCTGATGATGGAGTCAGGAGGTGTACAGTGGAACTCTTCAACCGTTACTAGTAACCCCTTCGAGGTTGGGCTCATTTGGTTTGTTTGGACGAGTGTCCCATACTTGTCGAATTCAAAAGTATGAAAGAGACATACCATCTGTTCAAATTGATTTTGAAAGAGACGGCGGACACCTTATCCATCCTAAAGCCATACAGTTTCCAGCAAAGTTTAATTATGGAACAGCTGAGAGACGGATGTTACCGATAATTTTGTCATGGGCCTCCACTGTCCATAAAATGCAGGGCAGTACTGTTGACCGTGCTGTCGTGTATTTGGGCTCCAGACTATTTCAGGAGGGTCAAGCGTATGTTGCATTGAGTCGCGTAAAGTCTTTAGAAGGGTTATGTATTGAGGAGCTTGATTGTGAATAATTGACAGGTAAGAAACCGAGTAACAAAGATGCAATGAGAGAGTTGTAAAGGATGACGAGTTTACATAATGAATGATACGAGCCAAAAATCAAACTAAAAACGTGTAAATAAAAAAATAGGTAAAAAAACTTTTAAGTTAAACGGTTTTATTAAAAATAAAAAACTAGAAAAAAAACAGCTGTACAAAAAACTAGAAAATAATAAGGACACAAGCCTGGGCCTTCTTAAGATTTTACGTCTGGGTAAGAAATCGTGCAATACTAGCGTGCTGTCTTCTCATGTCGGATGCCAAAGGGCACATTGTGTCGCTGCGTCAGCGGAATAAGTAATAAATTGAGACTTTTAACAGACTAATATAAAAACGTGGGGCGTATAATATGCGTAATAAATAACATGCGCCCCACGTTTTTATATTAGTCTGTTAAAAGTCTCAATTTATTACTTATTCCGCTGACGCAGCGACACAATGTGCCCTTTGGCATCCGACATGAGAAGACAGCACGCTAGTATTGCACGATTTCTTACCCAGACGTAAAATCTTAAGAAGGCCCAGGCTTGTGTCCTTATTATTTTCTAGTTTTTTGTACAGCTGTTTTTTTTCTAGTTTTTTATTTTTAATAAAACCGTTTATTTAGTAATTAGATTTTGAATTCAATGAGTGGTTTTTGCGTGATGCGCGCACAAACGAACAAACAAACCAACAAACCAACAAACCAACAAACCAACAAACCAACAAACCAACAAACCGACAAACCGACAAACAGACGAAAATTTTAAAAACTATATTTTTACGTTCTGTTACTTATTGCTTCCGTCGCCCATTTATTGTTTTGCAAAAATATTTAATGTACAGACACGGTAAGTCTACGATTTTATTATATGTATATAGACTTGTACAAAATAAAGAAATCACCGAGCACAGATGGACACGAGTGCATCTGTGCTCGTTGAAAGAAATACATGTTCTCGCTAATACGCCATGCAGAATATTTTTATTTTACCGTGGCAAACGTGTAAGGGCGCCCATTGTACTGTGGAACTGTAATTCCGTTTCTTTGTCACGTTTGTTCGATTTATCGACACAAAAAATAAATATTACGAGAAGTTTTTATTAAAACCCGCGCAGGCAACACTGCGTGCAGCAATTCCGCCGCCATTTCGCGAATGGCTCGAGTTTGTTCCGTGGCGCGAGTTCGGAGCACTGCATTTAGAGATTCATAGACTTTATTATTATCCCTCGATCCTCAGTTGAACAATAGTGTGGTCATATTCGCAAATGTGGCGGGTCAGCAAGGTTGCCTTCCAGCGTCGATATGTTTGTATTATTTTCATGAGTATATTGTAGCATCTCACCTCTCACCCTCAATATGGTCGAGAGAAGCGATGGCTGGCCCGCGTGATTCTCGTGAACGAGTGCTGTTTGTGGAGACTGACCTGCTCCAATCGGCAGCATGTTATCTGAATGGTATAAGTACCTATGTATACAGGGTGTTGTAATGGCCAGTACATTAATTTCGCCAGCGCAATCCTCATGATTTTACAAGATAAAAAAGTAAAAAAAAAAATCTCTAAAGTATCTAGTTTTGGAGATATTAATTTATGAAATTTATGTTTTCGTCTAGTGTAATTTGACGCGCGCGGGGGGGTGGTGCTGGCGCAGGAACTCACACCGCGCCCCCACACATCTCTCTCCGCGCACTCGTCCCTGCTTGCTCACTCACCGCGCGTCTTTTATTCCCACGTTCGTGCGGAACATTCGATTCTTTTACACTAAATAAATTAATTAGTTTGTATGAAAACTGTAACTTTTATTTAAAGGGAATTCAGAAAAAAGTTATTTGACTTTTTGTTACTATTGATCCCAATAATCACTTCCTAAATTTAATGTATTGGCCGTTACAACCACCCAACAACTGACTGCATAATTAGTTATTAAGTATATTAAACCGTTGACAACTTGATACGAGTACCTCGAGTGTCTTAACATATAGGATAAATAAATTTTTTATCGTCTGATAATTATTATATTATACTACATTGTAGTGTGTTTATTGTACTAACATAATTAATTTGATACAAATTACGCATCAAAGTTTAACAAAGGCTCTTTATACCTGATAAATTTATATACGAGTAATAAGTCTTTGGGTAGTCAGAGAGAACAGAACTCAGTAAAATTGTTAATCTTGCTCTTAAGCTGTGTTTTAGATAGACTGTAGGTAGGCTGTGTTATTATCAAATAGTGTATTAACAAAACAGTAAATATGAAATATTACATGTTTAACCTATCGACGATAATTTTTACAATTGAATCCCAGATGGATTATGTGGCTAGACATTAGAATAATTGTATTAATATGTATGAAAATAAAAATACCCTGCGAAGTTTCTTGCCGTATTCGTGGGTATAATCGAACCGGATAGAACAAATTGTGACAAGTACGAGCGCAGTCTTACTGTCATATGACTGATCAATAAACAATAAACAACAATAAACACCCTACACCTAAAGACACTCGAAGTAAAGTTTAAATAAATTCGTGCGAGATGTCTCACTTGGAGTCGGAGACAGGGGCAAACATGTTATATGAAATGCAGAACTAGCGGACCAAAGCAATATACGTAACGGATTGTTAGACATTCTTCACTCGCTCGCGGCATCGTATGCGGCGCGCCTAAACATGTTGCACACATCAATAACTCAGCACGGAATAGTAGTCCCCTGTTAGATGAAGGGGCGGGGGTGGGGGTGCAGGGAAAGGTGGTCGAAAAGAGAATTCGAAAGATAGATGGGGTATCAACTGGCCGAGACGATTAAAATATGTCTACAATAAATTGTCAATGGTTTTATGTGACGTGGACATACTCATACACAAACAAAACACATACCTACATAATATACACACACACATATACACACACACACACATATACATACACAAATACATACACAAATACACAAACACTTATACATTCTATATTATATTAAACTAAAACGAGGTGAGGAGACTGCCTCCCACAACACAGCGTGTGGGGCAGGGGTGGGGGGGGGGGGGGGGGGTGGTTAAGGGGCGTGAAAAGGCTCCTGTCAGGCGGCATGGCGTACTTGTAGGTGAAAAGATGCCACATGTCGCGCTATCCATAAAAACAATTTATTAGCGGCTCGCACGGAGAAATTTTGTTTCTGGCGGCTGTAATCCTTTCGCTATTAATATATTACGCTTTATTTCTTTTCGTACTGACTTCTAAGATGGGAAAGATTTAAATCGATAGATAGGGTATAGTCAACTTGGCGCACTGCAGACAATCTCATCAATGAAAGGGCTGCATGCGGCTACTTCGCATCAGATTCAGCTTCACACGCGTGTTGAGAGGTCGTTTCACGGAACGGAACGCGCCGATATGCGAGTGCAGAGCGTTAGCATTTTATTCAAATGAGGCAGCTTTTGGTGCGATCCTTGATGGCTACTGTACATGGTGTCACACACCTTTGTGTCTAATCGGTGACGAACTCTTGAGCGCTTTGCCCTATTTATCGATTTAAATCTTTGCTTTATTTATTTTCCTACTGAGTTCTAAGATGGTTAATAATTTCGAAAATACTATGATCGCCGGAAACTGAATATGTTTATGCGCGCCGGGTCTTAATGACGAATTATATTACAAGACAAGATAGCGGTTCCGTTCTTTTGAACTCCTCGAGACAGTACTATAGATGTGACGTCAGTGCCCGGGTCGGCTCGGTCTTTGCACACGTTTCGTGTCGACAAAATAACTTCACTGCGCACTCTACTGCATGCTCGTCAATATTATTGAAAATGTCTTATAATAACCGACCGAACGCTGTGCTGCGAGCCAGAAAATAAATGACGTTGAAGTTCATATTTTTACCCGACTATGGCGAAGCCAGAAGGAGGGAACGTTTGTATGTATGTATTCCGGCCACTCCGATTTTGACAATTATTCTTATGTCATTCGGTTTGTCTTAATTACATTAAAAAACAATTTTATTTAAAAAGGCGGCCGCCTTTCGCCATATTGTCCAAGTGCACTGAGATTGCAAACCTACACTCTGGACTTACCGTGGATGCGTAATCGGTTCTGCAGATCTATCCTCTACAGAAACTCTGGAACGCTCTCCCTGCCCATATATTTTCCTCCAAGTAAAGTCCACATGGGAGTGAATCGGCACCTGTCAGGCCGGCGGCGTGTCATTCGCAAACTCCGCATACGACCGAATGTCCATGGGTGTCGTTAGACACCTTATGGATGGCACGGCGCCTTTATCAATAAAAAAAATAATATTTTCGAACCTGGGCGAGAACCTGGGTGGGGTATCATTGTCTTGAACAGCTGAAACGGAGATTTCAAAAATGAAAGAAAATAAAAAATAAAAGCTACATGTTATAAAACCTGACTACGAAAAACGAAGGAAGTGACAAGGAAAGTTGATCGAAAATGTTGTAATCGGGCTTGTAGGAGAATTCGAATAGACAGCGAGCCCGACGACAGCATTTTCGATCAACGATCCTTGTTATTTGCTTCGTGTTTCGTAGTCGGGTTTTATAATTTTTATTATATTTTTTTTTTGCATAATATTTCTCCCGGCGTGATGAGGTCTGCATGTTGTACACAAAATATTTTATGGTGAAAAGAAATAAAAATAAAGCTTGGCTAAAGAATCTGTAGACGAAAGCAACGATACCTGGTGGTACGATACCTGGTAATAATAAAAGGTCCGAGGTTCGAATCTGGCCGACATGCAGAAATCGCAGCGATAGGTTTTTTTTTCTGACAGAAAAATTTACGTGCATACCTACACATGCTGCATTGGTAAAACTTTAAGTCTTTTCCTTTGCCTCTTACTGATGAAAGGCTCGTAGCCGACTGGCTGGGTTGATACCACCGTACTGGATCTAAGATGACTGCATAGAAACCTCGGCTGTGTTCGTCTAGTCCAGTATAGCCAGCAATCCAAAGGAAATACTCGAATCCGGTAAAGAAACTTATCGGAGGTGATATTAGCTGGTCGGAGAGTGGCAAAGTTCTGGCCCCTCTGACTCAGCCACCCATACCGGATTACATAAAAAAATTACAACAGTGAACACTCTTTAAAATTTAAAACATTTTCTTTTTATCTTGCTTGACGCGAAATTACTAACGAAGCACACACATAAAATACTCGAGACTATAGTTACATTACTATACCTACTATATTTTGTAGAGAAACTGAGCCAACTATTATAAAGTTCCTAATAATTGCGATTTTCAATTAAGAATGTCAAATCGAAGTAAGAATTCTCTGTTTTGTTCCGGCAGCCCGAGCGTCGTGTCGCGCTATAAGCCCTCAGCCAAAACAGCTCAAAGTCCAACCTTGAGCTAGGCACAATAAGCCCCAGGAACCCTCCAGCCAGTCTAATTAGTGCCTCGTCCCGTGCCGCCGCCCGCCCACCCGCGCCGCCCGCCCCCGGCGACAGCACACTTTGTCACAGCTCACGAGAGCCTCTTACCCCTTCTTCACTGTGTGGGGGAATGTTGAGTGGTTGAGTGTATAATATATCTATTTCGCTATGGGTACCTAGTCCTAATTGCAATCTATATACATACGTGCTTACAAATTCGAATGGGAGGGGGTCTGAGAGAGATACAGTGGCTGTTCCAGTTCGACCGGGTAAGCAAACCAGCATGGTATTCATCGTTAAATAAGCTTCAAAAACGCTCAGTAAAATTTGTAGGACTCATATTTTTGTATAGTCGCTATTAATAAGGCATTTTCCGATGTTGGACTTTTTTTTTTTTTTTTTTTTATGGAAACTGACACGGTTGGCTACATCACCTACAACATCCGTGATGTCAGCCCATAACACCGGGTGAACTAGGTGCTATGTCAGTGCTTCCCTTCATTTCGCGTGATTTTGGCGACCCTTTCGTAAAGCTTAAAACCCGATTATTTCGAAAAATACGAGTACTAGGATAAAAAAGGGTACTGAACTTTTTTTAAAGCTTATTAAATTAGGAATCCCGTGGTGGTAAGCAAATCTGGTCGTACTGGAACTTCCTGTAGCTACTTCCTATTTAATTACTGATGGTCAGCTTATAAATGAATGAACTATTTACTGAAACAAAACATTAATTAAATCTTTAATAATAAAAAAATTCAATATTTCTGAAGCGAAGATATCAAGGGATTTTTAACTGAAAATTTCACCGAATGTATATGTACGGATATCTTGTATGCAAGGTTCTTTTTAATTATGCGTCAAAGTCTAGAATGGTGTCGACACATCTCCGACAACTTCTTGAAACTCTGTTCAAACTTGGCTCAAACTGCATCGCTGCATTTCCAAAGTAGACAAAGTGCGACTCGAAAGTTTATTCTCGCGAAAGCGGCGCGGCCGATGCGAGTGCGACGACGATGTTCAGTAAAATGCGGAATGCGAACCAACACGGGCCGGGCACACACTCAGCTAACCAAATATAAAAGCAATACTTATGATAATAGAATCGATGTAGGCGAGGAGTTCTAGATGTCGCGATAAAATGTTTGGATTGCGCCAGCTCTCGCCGAAATACATAATGCAGGTCTGCCTGAGAGCGCGCGCCGAGCGAGCATGCGACTGCATTTTTGAGTTCAAATTCAATATAATTCATGCAGCGCGCATAAGAGCACATTGTAGCGAACGACACGCGCGCCCCGACTATTGTTGACGACGTACTTTTCTGTTATCGCAGCGCCTGAGCAACATTGTAGCTCTGAAAATTGCTAGTTCTTCGAGTAGGTGAGCTGTTCCAGTGAACGTTAAACTCTTGCATGTTGTAGAGCACGATAATGACGAGGAAGTTTCATACAATGCTAAGCACAAAGCATCGCGTTATGTGTATGCCTTCTGCACGCAATCTACGAGTATAAACATATTTTATTGCGTTGTATCGACGCTTCGTGTGCGGAAAACAACTCAAGACACACCGACATTTTGTGACCTTCTGCCGCTACAGTCATTAATTTACTCTGTGATCGGTCGGACCGACATCGACATAATATTCGACGAGCGAGTATGATAATATATATAACCAAGAGCCTTCCAATGTTCTTGCCTCAAATGCCTCAGAGCTGTAACTCTGAGGATCATCTGAGGATATATAGAGAGAACCACATAGATTATGAAGCATATTGCAAAGCCATTATTTTATAAAAACTAAAGCTTGAAAACAATTGATAGCATTTTGACTTTTGACATGCATTTGAAATAAAATTTTCGGACCCACAACAACGAAATTATCGAGTGAAAACTTTAAAAAACAATTAGTGAAAGCATAAAAAATTGTAAAAAGTTACGATGACTCACAGTTTCTCTGTGGAGTATGGGGACAAGGGTTGCCACGTCACTTATTCGCCGCCGCCCGGTCCAAAAACTCCGGAGGTCTCACCGCCTATGTGCTACGCTGTCTCCGCGGCTGCCCCCTTGTGCTGTGAGTGTGGCACGGCCCCCGTGCCCCCACCGAAATGTTGTAAGCCGAAGGAAAAGTCACAGCCCCCTGTTTGCTGCGTGACGCCCCGCCTGCCCCCGGTGCCTGTAAAATTGCCTTTATGTTGCGCTGAGCCCTTGCCACCTTGCTGTCCAAAACCGACTGTGGGACACCCCTGCGTACCCACCAACATCAAATATGTGATGCCCTGCTACAGATACGATGATGGAAGAATTGTAAGTGCCACTTTATTGTGAATAATATGGGGCTATAATAGGTTCAAAAAATAATCTTGAAAATGATTGTATAAGTAAGCAATGCTTTAGGATGCTGGTAAATTCTATATTGTATGTTTTTATTTAATTTATTTAGGTGGCAGATACGCGTTTCGTGGAAATTATATCATCTCAAATAAACGTTTCTAAGTACTTAATGAAAACACTATAGCACAATATTCGTGTATTCATTATAGTAAATATGTTTTGGTAAATTAAAAAAGTAAATAATATATTATGTATTGTTCACTTTTTAATTATTATTTACGATCGAAGTTTTTAGGATTGAAGTACAAAGTATTAGAATAGTGCAAATGCTTCAAACATTTTTCACGCGCCCTCACGACGTAATAGTTTTATAGTAGGGTTCCGTAGCCAGCCTTAGGCAGGGACCTTATGAAATCGGTCAGGTGTCTGTCCGTCCGTCCGTTCGTCTGTCACAGCCTAAATGAGCTCCTAAATGGCTCGAACGACCTTCTTAAAACTTAGAATGTTTGTAAATTCTCGGGAGGTAACAAAATTATATATGTGTAAACAATGTCAGGGGTTTTCAACTTTAATTAATAGGGGCCGCAAAAAAATACGTTGAAAATAAAAAAAATAACAGGACAGTACATCGATGAAAGGTATTACAATGCCTAGATTACTGCTATTTAAAAAAAAATTAATTATATAAAATGTAATATATAAGAATGTGTACAACTTGCTCTGTCCGAGAAGATTACTCGAAAACTAAATGTTTATTAAATAAATAAAAAATCTCTTATTACCCAAAGGTTGACTGGAAGAAATCACTTAAAGTCATAAGTCCGCCTTTGCTCGCTACTTTTCTCTTGTTTCTGTGTGAACTATTCTTCTTCTGTATCTTTGTTAGTATCTTTGTATGCAATAAAGTATTTCTATTCGAGGTATTCTATTCTAAAAAAATATACTGAAGTAGTCTGTTTAGTTCTTACAGCATGAAAAATATTTTGAAGCTTTCTATATTAAACGATTATACAGAAAATCACATTCTTCTGAGCATAAAAACATCTCACAGCGGCAGATATGCGGAGCACGAAGCAACTGCGCACGCGCTCGTTATACGCGCATACATACGCGCATACATGGATGGATGTATGGATCTTTGTTAGTTCTTCTTTCACGCAAAAACTACTGAACGGATTTTGATGAGACTTTACAGTACTATGGCTTATACATCAGAATAACATATAGGCTATAATTTATAAAGACATAGTGTAATTTGGCGCAAATTTAATGTGGTTCTGAAAGAATAATTTGTCATGTTCAGTTATCCACGCGGACAAAGTCGCGGGCGAAAGCTAGTTTTTTTTTTTTTATGGAATCTGACGGTTGGCTACATCACCTGCAACGTCCGTGATGTCAGCCCATAACACCGGGTGAACTAGGTGCCATGTCAGTGCTTCCCCCTTTGATCGTGCCGGCTACACTGAACTGGTCGGAAAACACAAACTATTTACATAGCCGTTTCGACCGACGTTTCATTCAGTGCGGTGGTACCAACCCGGGCGGGTTAAACCATACCACCAAGTAATATTAGGAGGGAAGGGACCTACAGTTTTACGAGGAATCCGAACCTCGGTCAGCCTCCAACGGTTAGCGGTCACCCATCCAAGTACTGACCGCACCCAGCGTTGCTTAACATTCAATAACGACAGTTGACTGTCTGCACCACTGAGCTATCGAGGCTGACAATATACTATAAGCGTGGATACAAACGGGAAACACAGCTCCCGGCAGTAAATAATGCGTGTCGGGCTTTCGAAAGAGACAATCCGGTTGTAGAGCGCCGTCACTGTCGTCGCACGAACTCGCACGTCTCTGTGCGACAGGGACGACGCTCTACAACCGGATCGTCCTTTCCAAAGCTCGACACGCATTATTTGCTGCCGGGAGAGCTGTACGATCTCGCAGATTGGAACCGGTTGACGATTCATTTATTTTTAGGAATGCGTACCCATACGGAAGCTTATTACTATTATGTACAAAGCATTTTTAACGCATGTATCTGTCGAATAATAAACACTTTCTTTTATTTTATTTGCATAATTTTAAATTGAAAACCCATTTAATCCGAGATTCAAACATCGGATTTAGTTATATAACCATAGTCACGTACCACCCAATTCCATTCACACACAGAATCGATTCAACTGATATTACAATGTATGTTGATATTACAGTAGTATGTATGTATATATTTAGGTATTTTGTATTATATAAATTGTATTTCATATGTATTTAATGTAATTTATAAATAGTAATTTATATGTTTAATTAACTAGTACGTACTTATATGTAGCGTATATTATAGTTTATCATAGTTATTTTCCTTATATTATATTATACATTCCCACACTCAAGTCTTTTGCGACTACCTACTTATATCTCACAACATACGACTCTCAAACATCCAAAGGTTGACTGGAAGAAATCCCTGGATAAGTCCGCCTTTGCCCCTCATGTATATTACTTATTGTCTGTTTGTGTAAAATGTTTTCTGGAGCAATAAGGTATTTCTATCTACAACGCTGGTCGAATTTCCAACACAAATATCGCCAACCCTAGTGAACGCCTAATCGACACGTCTGATATACGTTTATATTTAGGTGTCGGGAGCATTGTCTCTCACATCTTGGTCTCTCAAGTCTCAAGTGTTCACATTTAACAATGCGCGTACTCGAGAAGGCCGCCCGTCCGTACTGTCCGGGCACCCGGCCAGGCCTCACGCACTCTAAGTACTTGCGCGCGCTAACTACCTACCGCCCTGCGGGCCGCCGGCGGTGTTTTTCAGTATAAATTCGTCTGCCGCGCGAAGTATACATAGACGCTCGCCCACGCAAGTGCGCGCAGCTGCAAAGCAATAACCACTTTACACTCGATCGTTTAAGGTACATTTTCGCACGCAGCGATTGGCGTTGTGAAAGAGTAGGCTATTAAAGCCCGAAGGTAGGAACATTTTCTATGGAGTGATTTATCTGTTACGAAGTAACTATTAAGTAATCTGTGACCCGGCACTTACTAATACCCTCCGTGCTGCCGCCGCTGTGGCTTGCAGGAACGGCACACTCCCTCGCGGCACGGCCGGCTTCCAATCTCCGCGTTCAAAAGGAACGGACTGCAAGACCACCGGATGGGCTCCCAAGGAGCCATCCAGTTTCTGTACACAGGACCTTGTGGGGACGTGTATGCGGCGATCAGTCCTTTGAAACGTATCTATGGAAGGATATCGCAGGAAGTCCGACCTGTGGTGAAAAATTGTAGTTGATTTTTTTTTATAAATATATTATTTTAAAATTCTTGATTTGTTTTCTTAGACATTATATTTTACGCCTTAGGAATAAATCCTTCGAATGACGTCTTTCACAGTCGATGTTTCACAGTTATTCGGTTCGAAGTTTCTGCCGCGCCGCTGCCGGCGGCAAAGTTGAAAGTTTGTGAAACTTCGATTACGAGGCACGAAGTTTTCCCAGATCGGAAGTTATTTCGCTCTTTATCGCTACTATTGTAGATAGTAATTTTCCCACAGTTACCTACAGCTGGGCTCGGCTCGCTCGTGCTTGGTGGAGGGAAGCGGAGCAGAGACCGTGGTTCGGATTCCAAGTTAAACTGTAGGTCCCTTCCCTTCTAAGATAAGGTATTACTAGGTGGTAGTGTTTATCCCGGCCGGGTTGGTACCACCGCACTGAGCGAAACTACGGTCGAAACGGCTATGTAAATAGTTCGTATTTTCCATCCAGTTCAGTGTAGCCGACATGAAATGAAGGGAAGCACTTACATAGCACCTAGTTCACCCGGTGTTATGGGCTGACATCACGGATGTTGTAGGTGATGTAGCTAACCGTGTCAGTTTCCATAAATAAAATTTGGATCGGTTCCATTGATGTATCTGCGCGCGACTGGTTTATTTAACGCCCCATGCACCGAATGAGAAATCGTTAAAAATATAATTCGTTTACTATCTCTGTGATGCAGGAAAAATAAAAAATAAAAAATTTTTTCTCACTCCTGAATGAAGCCACAACTAGATTACACTTTGACAATTCTTTAGAAATTCTCCTTCGACTGTAAACGTATAAACGCATAATTGTATGTAGTTAGTTAATAACAAATAACAATAGTACCGTGTGGGACCGGTACTTAAAAAGAATAGCCTCACTGCATCTCTCCCCGTGCATGTCGTAAAAGGCGACTAAGGGATAAGGACAAGATGCCGTGCTAAAGGGCGACAGGCTCGCCACCTCTCACCTTGGCATGGTACTTCCACCGAGTCATGCAGCAGGTGGGTCTTCGTGCCTTACTTGCTGCTTGATCGATTGAATCTTGTTCGAATAATTTGCGAAACGTGGTGGTCGGTGTTGTGCTGTAATTTACCAGAGTTCTTGCAGCACAACACCGATTACTCTGCTTACCCCGATTATCGGGATTCAGCGTGTGTGATATGTATGTATGTATGTATGTTAATAACAAACCTTTGCCCGAGTGAGCATGACACGCTCATGAAATCACATGAAGATACATAATCCAGAAGTTTGTTTAAGCGAGTGGGAGCAGGAATATCTGGCGAAACGTTTAATTGCAGCCACCAATCTTCATAAATTTTACATCGATATCGTCGATGTAGCGCACCGGGCGCTAAGCC
The DNA here is from genome assembly GCA_946902875.1 of Nematopogon swammerdamellus. Classification (NCBI taxonomy): domain Eukaryota; kingdom Metazoa; phylum Arthropoda; class Insecta; order Lepidoptera; family Adelidae; genus Nematopogon; species Nematopogon swammerdamellus. The sequence continues at coordinate 8,849,873 of OX336333.1, forward strand.
ACACCCCGGCCCCCACTAACTCCGCCACTGGACGCGGACGCCAAGAACATTTTATTATTATCCAAATAGCTTTTTAATGTTGATTAATCGTCCGCGTATGAAAACTTCCTATCACTATCGGATATTGCAGAAGGTAGGATAAGCAATATATATGGAAATGTTTGAACCTGTGGACGCCATTAGACCGTCGCGTCGTCCGCTCCAACATGGGTCCATATTCGCCTCTTATATAAACAGGAAATTCAAATTGAAAAAAAAAATCACTAATTTTAGTGTGCACTTGAAAAATCCTCAAATTCTTAAGCCTCTACCACTCGGGTCATCTGTACCGTAGGATTGATGCAGACATATGAAAAGTTAAAGATAAGTATAGAGACCTAGGTTTTCAATCTACAGGATTATCTTTAGTGAATCAAAAGGTTGAAACAGCAAGTTCTTTAACTTAGCTCGATAGAAAAAAAATCCAAACATTCCTCTATTTTTGCGGAAAGTAAAGATATATATGTAAAAAGTTTATGTATATTTTTTATAATTTTTTTCCAAATACAATTTTTATAATATAGTGCTTCAATTTGAAGCATTGGCGATTTGAAAAATTCACAAAGCTCAAATTTTTAATACTTATTAAAATAAAAACGATTTGTGCCCTATTCGCATTTGCTTTGTTTTATCGTGAGCGCCTTGTGGCGATTCCATCCCGCTCTAGTAAAGAGGAAACTGCCTAAAGAGGAAGCGCCCCTCCCCCCGGGGAGGGGCGCTGCCCCTGTCTCTGTTCCCCATTCCGCTGAGCGCATGACCAATGACGTCACTGTGAATGGAAGAGACTTAATATTTATGTAGGTAGGGAGGAGAAAAATAGCATACATAGGTGAGGTTTTAGGCGCTCAATGATGTCAACCGGTTGAGTAATTTTCGTGTAAATCACATGAACGCTAACCGAATTGGTAGATTTTTTCCGACTACGTTTACTTACAACCCCACAGCCTAGCTCATAAGAATAATGGCGTGATTCTATATAGCATATAACCTAGCGGAGATATATCAAATAACATCCTCAAATTCGCAAGCAAATCAATTGAGCCGTTCTTGAGTTATAAGCTACCATACAAACATCCATACACAGACGGCAGACTTGAATCTTATATTATGTAGGGATTAGTCACATGCGCCCAAGTCTGGCTGACTGAGCTCACCGAGAACAGGCGAGGCGTTACCACAGGTAAGGTGCAACTTAAAGCTCACTTCCATGTGCCACCACACACCTACACCATCGCTGCCGCCGGGGGAATTATTATTCTATCGAACCGATTAATCTCGCAAACTTACAGACGGTTCGGCTAGCGACGCGGCGCGCGACCATTACCTACCTCACTCGAAAAGTCACCACCGCCGAGCTGGCGCGGATCTTTGCGAGTGGGGATGGTAAATGAGCGACCCTTATCATACGTGCATACTGACGGACGATTTCACCACCTTCTGTTAAAGTATAACTGCCGGTTAATTCCTGTCGGATGTGTGAGAAATGTCACTTTAACCTAAAAATAACTGTTGGACGAGACTTAACTGAAGGTGGCCAAAACGGCCAGTAGTCGGGTCATACGTTTCCAAGAGTCTTATCTACGAGTATCGTTCTTGTAGGGTAGAGATCTACGTAATTAGTTCGTGTTTTACGTCCAGTTCAGTGTAGCCGACACGACCGAAGGGATGCACATGGCAGCTAGTTCACCAAGGTGTTATGGGCTGACATCACGGATGTAGTACCGTAACCGTGTCCGCTTCCATAAAAAAAAAGAGAAAATATCTTAACAAAGGCAGACCTAGGTGGTAGAGGTGAAACGGGGAAACGATGAAAATCAACCCTCTCTCTCCCAATGTCCGAGAGGTAGAGTTCAAAAGGCGCTGAGTCGAAACTGAAAGAGGAATTGTCGTCCTTGCAGGTGGGCCAGCTGCCCGCTTCCGCTTTCAAGCGGAACGGCATGCAAGATCAGCATTTCCCGTCCCGCAGCGGCATCTGCCATTACATGAATCGTTGCCGTAAAGACGTAGTCGTCGAAATGACAGAAGCGTGCGAGCCGTTGGTCTGCTCACGCGCGCAGTAGCCCCTCATCACCGCCGCCGCCGCCGCCGCCGCCGCCGCACCGCTCCAAGTCGACGCAGACTGCGATCGCTCTCCATCCGGACTGGTTAATTGACGAAGGGAGGTAAAAAAAATCGTGACTCAGATTAATAAAGTGTCTGTCGTTTACACCGGTGATTGTGTCATTGTTCTGAAGGAGCGACCGCGACAATGGGCTTGTCGGCGGCAGAACCGCGGCGGCGGCGCGCGGTCGACGCTGACAAAACGACTCGCCGAAACAATGCAGCTCCTCCCAAGCCCTCCTTTCCTCCCTAGTCTGCGGTCGACTCGGCTTTGAGATATTGTATCGCAGGCCTATCCCTAAAAAGCTAGTACGGTAAACTGTAATTGAGCCTTCATTGCTTTAGTTTCAATTCCATTTAGAAAAACGAACGGTAAACTTGAATGAAATGAAACAATAAGTACCTACTTATAGAAAGCTTTTTAGGTACGTGATAATATTATAGTTATCATCATCATTAACCATCACATAAAAGTAGTGGCGCTGAGGCTGATAATAAGATTGTTCTCAGTTCTGTAACAATTCCGTCTCCTAGAACACAAAAGTTATGATACAACAATGTACTCGTATTATTACAATTTTCCTAGATTATCTTCGTTACTGAAGAACTCGCGGCTCTAATCGACCCAAGATCCGAAGAAGCCCGATTATGAAGATGAACTCTGCTTATTTAGGAGTTAGGAAGCCGTCGGCGCGGCGGCGCGGTGGCGTTGCTCGAAGTGAACCGCCAAGTCGAAATATCACGTACTACAATAAGCTGGATAACTTTAGTTCGAGTGAGTCGGCGAGCGAAACTAAAGAGAGCGGAACTCTTAAATTATTTATCACTGACTCCGAAATCGTCGAAGATAAAAGAAGTTTGGAGTTCTCTAAGCCGCCGGAACTGGGAGTTGTCTGTCACGTCGTTCCGTCGGCGCCGAGATAATTGTTTCCCCAAATTCTTTTTACTTTGTTTTCGCCATTTCTCGCGTTTAATGCCGAAGTTAACTTGTTGGAGTTTCGACTGTAATGTATTGAACCGAGATCGCTCGCCCCAGTTATCTACGCTGCTGTTTGTCTAATACCACTAATGGATTCGTCTGCGCTCGAGTTCGCCTTAACTCGCTTTGTGACGCTTGCTGGCTTCGACTCGATTCGATCAATGATTGAAAAAGTTAGTTGGGGAGGTTTTGCTTTCCTCATCAATATTTATGGAACGTAATTTTAAAGTTTTGTTATACTTAGGTATGTCTCAAAAAGGGTCATTTTATTCTGTTACTATGAATCGAGACGGGCAGCGGCGGCGCGGCGGCAGAATGAACGATATGGAACATGTATCAACAAATTTATCGGATGAGTTGAGCCTCCACTTGTGGACTGCATTTGCTGAATTCTCTGCTGTTTATTCTGGAGCTCGAAACAACATATTCTACGAATCAGTATACATGTTCTAGTCGTTTTTAGTTGCTGACTTTAACTTTTTTTTATTTGATATTTATATTTGCCTTACGACCGAGAAATATTTTGCGCTCAAAGCATAACTCCGAAGTTGCCTCGCGTCTATTCCCTCAAGTTCTATTAGCCTGTTCTTGGCTCTCTCAACTACAGCCTCCGAATGCTCATCCTCGTATATCAGTACGAGTACATCATATATCAACTTATCTAGTTTCATAATAATGGAATACCCTTGATGCTCATCTGCGATAAGTTAATCTAATATAATTATTAATATCTTAATAATAATCAGTCTGAAGACTTAAGGATGACTAATATTGGTGCCAAATAGACCGGAAAGGATAATTGAAGAGGGATATTGCGCCAACCGTATCCCAGTAGAACACTTTGTACTTAAGTGTAATTAATTCTGATAAATTTTGATTCCTGTATATCGTCTATGAATTAGGATCGGCTTAAGTTATAAAATTACATCATAATAATACAAAATTGTCAAAAAGTTATTTTATTGTATGCTATGTACCTTCCGTTAACCACCGGCGTCTATTATATTTCTATCAGTATTTCCATCCTTGTTCTCGTACAGATTTGATTATAGATTCTGATTACTTGGCTAAAGTCTAGGGCCTACGTTCTAGGTAATATTTTTTTAGGTAATCATATTTTCCTCTAACCTTTAGTCCACAATTACATTTCAATCCTTGCAAAAATCCAATGCTTAATACCCTTTGTTATAGCTTGAAGTCGTTATGTCAATTAAACGTTAGAACGCATTTATAGCAGATCTTGGGTTTGTATTACATTTGTTGCCTAACAGTTCATTATATATAACGCGTTCGTGTCGGCACTAGGTACCGTGCCTAAACTGAACTTGATAATATCAATCTGAATTTATATCTGTTCGACCAGCGCCCTTCATCTGATGTGGTGCACGTTGCCTCCAATCCTTGCATATTGTGTACTTATAAAGCTCGGAATGAGAAAAATAATGCACGCCGACTTGTGGAACCACTCCATAAGAATTGCATTTCAGAATTTAGAGGCTGAGGTCTCGCAAAAGCGGCAAGAAATTCTACATAGTTTTTATTGGAATGTGGGCGTGGGTTCTTTGCTTACTTGTCGCCTCGTCATGGCGGCAAGGCCCTTACAGATCATGAGCTGCTCCGCTTCATCACATAAATGTTGTCCATAGGAGAACCAACTGACTCCGCTGACGACCCGCGCTTGCGCCTTGGCCGGTTGTTGTTCACCAACGCCGCGGCGCCCACCCCCGCCGCCCATCATGTTCTCAGAGTATACCGACCTAGATGATGAGGTTTGTATATTACAATGTCAGCTTCGGTAGCTCAGTGGTGCGGTCGGTTGACTGTCGAGTGGATAATAAGGACACCTGGGCGCGGTCAGTGGATGGATGGGTGACCGCTCGACCGTTGGATGCTGACCGTGGTTCGGATTCCACGTAAAACTGTAGCCTGCTTCCCTTATTACACTACTAAGGTGGTAGGATTAAACCCGCCCGGGTTGGTACCACGGCACTGAATGAAAGGTTCGTGTTTTCCGTCCAGTTCTGTGTAGCCGGCACGACCGAAGAGAAACGCTCACATGGCACCTAGTTCACCAAGGTGTTACGGGCTGACATCACGGATGTAGTAGGTGATGTAGCCAACCGTGTCATTTTCCATAAAAAAAAACAAGCAAAGTATCACCTTCAATTCCTTTGGTCGCATAAAGTCTACTATATCAAAATGTCCACTGTATCAAAATGTCCACTGTATCAAAATGTCCACTGTATCATGTAAGAATTATTTTTAATATTTATTTTGATTAATAACTTTTTAAAATTAATACTCATTTATTTACCTTACAAAATTATACAAATAATGGAATAATTTATTTTGATAGGGTTCCGCAACTACTGAACCCTACTCTGCGCGTGGCCCGACACGCACTTGGCCGGTTTTTAACATAACACTTTTAGACCCAACAAGCACACGCACGAAATTTCCATACAAAGAAGGATTCCGCTTTCATCTTTCAGAACCTTCTGAAAGCACAAATTAAGATCACCTCAAATTTAATGTTGAGCGCTAATCTATTCTCGGTAGCAAATTTGTAAGAATACCTGATCATTAAGTGCGAAGGTGAGGTCGCTGCCGATAGACGTTCGAGATAAATTAAATTTACGGCAAATCGAAAAGCAAAGGAAGGGAAATGAAACGCTTCGGGCCGCGGAAACAATAAAAAGTTAGCCGCCAATATTAAAAAACTTCCCGAGTGGAAGTAATCGTTTTAAAAGATTGTTACTGCGCGCACCGGTGCTTCTCGGCAAGGTGGCTGAGAGGAATCAAATACAGTGCAAACAAAAATTAATATGACTAATGCATAGGGGCTGGATTGATAAAACAATTGTTTAAATTTGTTTCTACGTAATCTTGAAGACATTTTTCACGTTGAAAAAAAAACAAAATTGCGTGTCTCACAACCCAGCGAGGAGATGAAGTACACTATTATGCAACAACTATATGACCCGCAGATATATGTAGGTAGATACCTTATTCGTACGTTTGACTTTCAAATTGAGTTCCTAAAACCTCCTAAAACCTAAAAATTTTGGATTTAAAAGATATTTTTTTAGAATTGACACTTGTTACACCTACATATTAGTACATACATATACATATATATATATAAATACATACTTTGTTTAGAAGCAGACTTATTATATAAAATAATCACGAATAAAACCATTTTACATTTTAAATCGGTTTCATATTCCATGAAAAAAGGTACACCACAGTGCAAATTTCAAAAGCAGCCATATAAGATTTTCAGCAGCGTCAAATAAAGTGAAAATAAATAGGACGGAACGGCGATGGCGGCGTCGGGGCGGGGGCGGCGGCGGCGTTTCATCGGTATAGATATCTTCCGTAGATAATGTCGGTGCGTCGTCTCCGACGGGGCTTTATCGATCATTCCTTCGCAGTATCGTATCTTATAGCTTTTGAGAGATAAAATTTCATTGTAATCGAGACCCGCCAGTCATAACTCGCGACGCCGACACCGCCTCCGCCGCCGCGCCGCCGACGACGCCACACAGCAGCCATAATGGCGACGCTTATTGTGCTCTTTTCTGCTTCCGATCTGACAGAGGACAGTATAACGTTGAATGCGACCCTAAAAACACACTCGGCAACGGTTCGGATTCTAAAGGATTTTATCAGTACATCCTTTGTAAATTGGGTGAAAAGAAAGCGCATACTTTGAACGACATATATTTGTATCTGAAAGGTACTCGTACTTTAAAAGACCGCAAATAGAGGTATTTTAATTTATTAATTTATGTTATTTATTTCTTTATTTCAGACAACTAGGGCCATATTAAAAAAAATACAAATGTCTTAACCTAATAATTAAAATTACCTTTCTCCACTTATACTTGTACGGGTCCCAATAGTGACCTAAATACGGAATAGTAGTCTGATGCGCGGTAGATCAGGTGAGAGTGGCGTGGGCGCAGATTTCGTCGGCTGCGACAACAGAGGCGCTGGCCGCGTCTGCTGACTATGCAGGACAGCAGTGACAGCCAGCTCCGAACTGCGTGCGTGCGCGCGACCTTACACTCACGCTGAAGATCGCGGTTGTAGCCATCGATTTTGTATCACCGAAACACCACACCGGAGAACCAGAACTCGCTGCGAAGGAATGCCATCGTCTTCTGGGCAGAAATGCGCAGCTTAAACAAGCGAAAGTTTGCTTCGGCCCAGTGAGTAGGAAGAGCATCGACACTCTCAACTTGCTCCCCATTTTCCTGGACGTGGCGGACGAGGCCCTCGATCTTCAGGTCCATTCGTAGACGAGACACGTGGACGAAAGCTGTGCGCGGAGCTACCTTCAAACTGCACTCTTCAGAGGGCACAGAAGGAAGGTCTATTTTTTTTTTTTTTTTTTATACTAACCGCGACATGTGGCGCCGAGTCACCCATAAGGTGTCTAGCGACGCCCATGGACATTCGGACGCAGGCGGGGGCTGCGAATGCCATGCCGGCCTGACAGGTGCCCATTCACGCCTCTCTTGAAGGACCCGAGACTATACTTGGGGGGAAATATGTGGGCAGGTAGAGCGTTCCAGAGTTTGCCGGTTCTGTGGAGAAAGGATCTGCAGAACCGATTTGTACGCATCCGCGGTAAGTCCAGCGTATAGGGATGCAATCCCTGCCCAGTGCGCGTTGTACGGAGGTGGAAAGGGGACGCCGGAATCGCGTTAAACAGCTCCTCCGAGCACTCCCCGTGGAATAAGCGATAGAACATGCTTAGGGCGCCGACATCCTTACGAAGTTGCAGCGGTTCTAGATCGCGGGACACGTCGGGGTCATCCACTAGTCGCACGGCTCGACGCTGGATCGAGTCCAAAGGCGCAAGCTGGTATTTGGCTGAGCCATCCCACAGGTGCGAGCAGTACTCCAAGCAGGACCTAATCTGCGATTTATACAGAAGCAGCCTTTGGCCCGGCGTGAAGTACCGTCGAACCTTATTGAGTACGCCTAGCTTTTTTGAGGCCAGCTTGGCCTTGCCCTCGATATGGCGCCGGTAATTTAGGTCGTCGACAGTTCGACTCCGAGGACCCCGAGGTGGTCGCTTAATTTAAGCGACGTGCCTTGGAAGGAAGGAGCTGGTGTGAACGCCGCTCTCTATAGGACCTCTTCCTTCTCTTATTCCTGCTTTCGACGAGTGCGAACCCGTCTTTGTATCGTGCAACATCCTGACGGCAGTCAGGACGGTTAACAGGTCCCAAGGGCTGGGATGCTATTGTAGTTTTGTCTACTGCTCCGCACTTATGTGCTCGGTCATAGATCCGCGTCGCCTTTTCGAACGAGCGGCAACTGGGCGGGTGTCCTTTCGTTCGCTGGCACTGCTGACGGAATGCGCTCACGCTGTTATTGGCGGCGGCGACGGTGTTATTGGCCGGAGTGACGCGGAACATGACAATTTCTCAACTGCCAGTTTCAGCTGCTGAACTTCCGCGACTAGAGACGATGGCTCATGCGCCGCTGTCGCTGCACAGCTTCGCTTTAGCTAAGCGATGTCCACTTTTATGAACATCAAGTGGTTCAGGATGGCTGTCACGGCAACGTAGTCGAAGGACACAGGCGGCGACTTCACTTTTAACGCACTTGAAATATTAGATTTTAACCTTAGATTATTGATAGGTCTCCGCCGCGCGCTCCGACTAGATACCGCCCGTGTACGTGTAAAATGCGGCAACATATACTACGCCGAAGTCGGCGTACTCGAGCCAATCTCAATAGGAAAGACTATGGGATCGCACACATACTACAACATCTTCTTACACACACTAGAATATTGAGTTGCCGCATTCACGGAGCTGTTGTTTTAAGGTAGCGCGGTATCTAGTCGGAGTGCGCGGAGACCAATTAATAATCTAAGATTTTAACTATCTGCCTTACTATATACGAGTACATATAAAATACCCTTTTGTTTAACTCTTTTTTTTTAGTGATTTTTTTTTTTTGTTATATACTTATACATACATACTCTAACACAATATCACGTACATTGCGATAAGCAGAGCAGAGTAATCGTTGTTGTGCCGCAAGAAGATTATTACTCATACTATCTATAGTATTTCAGAACTAAGATTTCATTGGCGAACCCAAAGAGTTTTTATCACGTCGCGCAGCGACGACGTTATACAAATTCTTTGGGCGAAACAATGTATGTCAGTGTGTACCATAGGTATAGACATTAGAATTCACCAATTTTTATTTAGAATCACGCTCTAAATAAGAAGTAGCTACCTTAGTAATACGAGTAGCTCCACTCGCCTTATATCGAGACGCTAGTAAATTTTAAAGTAGAGCCATAAAGTTTGAACAGTAACAATGAAATTTCATTGAAAATTCATACCTGAAATATTGGAAAAGCATTCACTACATTGTTCAAGAAAGTAAGTTAAAGCAAATACTATTGTATAGGAGTTCGGATGAAACAATGGCTCCTGTACTAATCCGTTATATTGAATCGAAAATATGAAACGGTTGAACTTTTTGTAAGTTAGCACAGATTACTTAATAGTTACTTCGTAACAGATAAATCACTCCATAGAAAATGTTCCTACCTTCGGGTTTTAATAGCCTACTGCTTCACGTCGCCAATCGCTGCGTGCAAAAATGTACCTTAACGACCGAGTGTAAAGTGGTTATTGCTTTGTAGCTGCGCGCAGTTGCGTGGGCGAGCGTCTATGTATACTTCGCGCGGCTGACGAATTTTCACTGAAATAGACCGCCGCCCGGCGGCGGCGGCCCGTCGGGCGGTAGGTAGTTAGCGCGCGCAAGTACATAGAGTGCGTGAGGCCTGACGTTAGCGACTTATTGGAAGAGTTTCCAGCGACGACTGTCAAAAACTAAATAAATAATTCAGACTAATCTAGTTACTTTTAGGGTTCCGTATCCATACGAAAGCCTATTACTAAGTCTACGTCGTCTGTCTGTCCCTCCGTAGGAGGGCTGTATCTTGTGAACCATAATAGGTAGCCGTTTGAAATTTTCGCATAATATGTTTTATTATGGCGGCGGATAGGCCAAAAAATTATTTAAAAAAATTTAGGGGTCCCCATACAAGAAACGTGCTAAGAATAGATTAGTACAAATAATAGATGGCACCACAGGTACTTTGTCTGCATTACAGACAGACAAAAGATAGACGAATATGGTTTTTGACAGGTTTTTTTGACAGATCTACGGAACCCTCCGTGCGTGAGTAAAACTCGCACTTGACCGATTTATTTTTTATCTTATGAAATTGTGTCACAACCGCTATTGCGTTTGCTTAAATATACGCGCACTCTTTAAATAACAGCTTTGCAAAATATTTCAGTAAAGCTGAATAAATCTACACTGAACTGTCTGAAAGAGCAGTTTTTGTTAAATTGTCGCACTTAAAATCCTAAAAATGTTTCACGTTGACGAGTCGAAGTCGCCAGAACAGGGAGAAGAGAAACAAAACTAATAAATGAAGTTATTAAAACTGGAAGGCACTCCGCGCTCCTGCAGTAATTAGGAGATAACTTAGTTGCTCTGCCTCGGGTCGAGTTGAGCACTATTTCTGATAGGTACCCACCTACCTAGGAATACCAGTTACTGTTTATAGGTGTTACATGGCATTTGCAACCCCCGCATACGACCGAATGTCTATGGGCGTCGTTAGACACCTTACGGGTGGCTAGGCGCCATATGTTGCGCTTTCAATAAAAAAAACATAACTGGTAGTACCTACTTTTTTTATTTCACCGAAAACTGGTTCTTCTGAACTTTTTTATTATAAATGTGAAAATCTTTCATTTTTTCGACGCTTTTGTAAGGAGAAAATGAAAAATAAATAAGAAAATAAAAGTCGTAGGACAACAGCTGTTCAGTTTCAGGTATAGAATCACGGGTAGTACTACCTGTTACTGTAACATCGTTTATGGTTTGTGTCAGGCAGGACTGGTGTCCGATTGCATTCCTATCGTCTGTAACGTCACGTGCACACTTACTTCACACGTATAGCAACGCAGACCCCATACTGAAACTCATATAATTTTGATAACGTTGAATATATTTAAAAACGTGTTTTCTTTATTTTTTTTTTTTTTAATACAAAGAATATTTTGAGGCTTCATGCCGCGCCAGGTGTGTCAGTGGTTCAAGTTCAAACCGTTCGGTAAATTGTTATTATGCACAGCTCTCAACTGTGTATTTGAGCTGAGATTTCACATACATTTGACAGGATGTAACTGGCAGCTACATTGTAGCCGAAGATGGTGAAATCGGTTCTAAGTAAATCAATCATCTATGCCAACTCCCATTAAGTATATTTTTTATGCTTTTGAGCGATAACCATTAATTTATACATTTCAACACTGCATGCAAGGCATGTCGCTTTATTGTCCAATTAAAATGTCACTTGCCATCATTTCTAGTTCAAGCTTATATTTTGCTGTGTTATGTTTTATTATTTTATTTTCTTTGCTTCTTTCAGCCACCATGTACATGCCAAGTCAAAAAGGACCGCAAAACTCAAGATTTCTGTTGCTGTCGTCAGCTGGAACCCCAATATTAAAGTTACAAATAAATAATTCCGTATTTTGAATATCATAAATTTTGATGTCTCGTTTATTATTTCATACGGACTCTAGAGAAACGACTAAAGTGAAGTAATCCTCACAAATCGGTATTTTGTGTTTTGAAACCACAACAAAATTTTAATATTGTATTCAGAAATACAATACCACAAATTTTCTGTCAGGTTTATGCCTACAAAGAAAGATAATTTGATACGAAGAAAAAATATTATTTTTAAGCGTTTTTCAAAGGCAGAGCCGGCGCAGAGTTTTAAAAGAATTGGTACGCTGTTTAAGAGTTAGGTACCTATTAAGATTTATTTATTATGGCCATACGGCCATTATCCGTACCACTCCATACATTTTTAATAGGTTCCACCGAAGTAGTCTCGGGTTCTTCAAGAGGGCTGTGAATCCCCGCGTGTGACCAAATTTTCATGGGCGTTTTTAAACACTTTACTTTTTTTAGTACCTTACTAGGTACTAGTATATATTTTACACAAAGCGCGACATGTGGCGCCAAACCAACCATAAAGTGTTTAAAAACGCCCATGAAAATTTGGTCACACGCGGGGTATTCACAGGCCTCTTGAAGAACCCGAGACTACTTCGGTGGAAATATGTGGGCAGGGAGAGCGTTACAGAGTTTACCAGTTCTGTGGAGGAAAGATCTGCAAAACCAATTGGTACGCATCCGCCGTAAGTCCAGTGTGTAGGGATGCAATCCTGCCCAGTGCCCGGTGTGCGGAGGTGGAAAGGGGGTGGCGGAATCGGGATCAGGCTCCTTCGATCACTCCCCATGGAATAAGCGATAGAATCCAAAGGCGCAAGCTGGTATTTAGTCGAGCCATCCCACAAGTGCGAGCAGTACTCCAAGCAGGATCACACAGGCAGAACACATAGTCGGAAGCAACTTTACATCCTCTAGAAACTCCACATTCCTATAAATAGGAAATATATTCAGCGATAGATAACACATACTAAATTATAGCTGTTGCCCGCGGCTTCGCGCGCGTGAAATTCGTATTTCAAAGAAGAATCTAAGTAACTAAGGGCGAGGCCGAAGGCCGAGCTGCGTTCAGGTAAACGATAAATCTTCTTAAATAAAGTAAGCAACTAACGGCGAGGCCGAAGGCCCAGCTGCATCCTGGAAGACAATAAACCTTTACGAAGAAAGTAAGTAACTAAGGGCGAGGCCGAAGGCCGAGCTGCGTTCAGGTAAACCAAAAACCCTCTTCTGCCTTCGCGCCTCGCCTTAAATGACATCCTTTCTTCGATAGCATATAATATCGTTTACTCCATCTATTTATTTAATAAAATATATAAAAAAGTAATATTAATAACTAAATAATTAAAACCTACCTAACAAACATTAAAATAACTATCATAAAAGGGGCGTTTTCAAATGTTCCTAGAAGACTTGCGGCATTACCCCGCTGGATGGCAAAGCTTACCGTTTGAATGAAGTAGGCCCTTGATTGCGGGACACCAGTTGCGTCCACCAGCAGAGACCCAAGCCTCTTCAAGAAGCTTTTGGCTTTAATGACTGCTCCACGGACCGAGGTTTTCAACCGCAAACGCAACAAATTCGAAATCTTGAATTATATATCTATAATATTTATTGCGTTTGAAGCTGTCCGCCTAGGCCTCGGCCGCGCCGGCCGGTCTTGAAGATGCCCGAACGTGACTTGGAACCAATGTGAGAACACAAATGGCGTCCCACATCAAAGACCTACCCTTGGCCCATGGAACTAAGGTGATACCATCGGGCCTCTTGCCATCCAGCCGGGAATAACCGCAAGGTTTTAGGATGCACGGTATGTTTGCCGTCAGAAGCGTGGACTTTATAATACAATTTAAATTGATTTAACTCAATCTTAATATCGCTTAGTTACCTACTTTATTCGAGATGGTTTAGCTTCATCCAGACAGAACGCAGCTCGGCCTTCGGCCTCGCCTTAGTTACTTACTTTCTTCAAGAAGGTTTACCTTCTTCCTGAACGCAGCTCGGCCTTCGGCCTAGCCCTTAGTTACTTGCTTTCTTCGAGATGGTTTAGCTTCTTCCCGAATGCAGCTCGGCCTTCGGCCTCGCCCTTAGTTAATTGCTTTCTTCGATATGGTTTATTATTTATCAGAATGTAGCTCGGCCTTCGGCCTCGCCTTAGTTACTTACTTTCTTCAAGATGGTTCAGCTTCTTCCTGAACGCAGCTCGGCCTTCGGCCTCGCCCTAGTTACTCGCTTTCTCCGAGATGGTTTATTATTTATCAGAACGTAGCTCGGCCTTCGGCCTCGCCTTAGTTACTTACTTTCTTCAAGATGGTTTAGCTTCTTCCTGAACGCAGCTCGGCCTGCGGCCTGCCCATAGTTACTTACTTCATTCAAGAAAGAATGTTTTTTTTTCTTCCTGAACTCAGCTCCGACTTCCGCCTCGCCCTTAGTTACTTTCATCGAGAACTTTCATCGTTTACGTGAGCGCAGATCCGCCTTCGGCTCCGCCTTCGGCTCCGCCTTTAGTTACTTACTTTTTTTTTAATACGAATTTCACGCTAGCGAAGCCGCGGGCAACAGAAATATAAATTGCACCAATGACAGCGACATAAGTTCGACTTCAATTTTTTTATTTTTTATTTATCAAACATTTTGTCACCGGCCAGCTCACGTCGAGATGACAGTTCTCCGTTGTCAACTTGTCATTTAAATTTTATAATAATTTAAATTTTTATTATATTTTTTTGTTTATTATGTTAATCCGGGATATACACTGTCACTATACAAAGTTTCGTCAAATTCCGTTCAGTGGTTTTTGCGTGATGCGCGTACAGACAAAGAGAGATTATTAATTTAACGATTTTATTATATGTATAGATAATGTCCTATCTCACACTTGGAGGCATTCGGGTACTTCGTGATAGTGTCGTGCTCGGTCCCTTTCCTATTTCAACACCTCGCTGTAATTACTACACCTGCGAAAAGGGCACAATTTATCAAATGTAATATCTCTTATGGAACACTGATACGATACAGTCTTTGAAGAAAAACATGGCGAGAAAACCTATATACTGGATATTGGCAATCTATCACTTTTCGGCCGGCGCCCACACCTATCTTGATAAACTTGAAAAAAAAAAATAACATTATGTAAATCGTTAGAGCCGTTTCCGAAACCAATTATATATTTATGTACAGGGTCGGTCACTCGAACTGTTACCAATTAAAAATCGGGTCTGGGTTCAATATCCTATCCTTTGGCACGGGTGATGGCACCAAGTCTTCCGACAAAGGCATCGCAGGCTGCACGAAGATGGGTTTGCGGTATTCTGTTCCATTCCCGACGGAGAGCTGCCTTCAGCGTATCCACACTTTCATATCTTTTTGTTGACATGGCTGCCTCCAAAATGGACCATACCGAGAAGTCCATTGGATTCAAGTCTGGAGAGTAGGGAGGCCACTCTTGTGAAGAAATGAACCATGGAACGTGGTTCTGTAAAAAATGTTGTGTCAGGCGAGCTTTGTGGGACGGTGCTGAGTCTTGTTGGAACGTCCAGCTGTTCGTACCGAATTGCTTGAGTGCCCACGGTATGAGCGCATCATTTAACACCTTTTGTTGGTACACTTGCTGGTTGACTTTGACGCCCTGCTCGATAAACACGAGTGGAGAGCGACCATTTGCGGTCACTGCAGCCCAAACCATAACATAAGTAGGCGCTTGCTTTCGAAAGGCAACTCTATCGTCCAAATTCTCGTTAGACTTACCCCGCAGCCAAACACGGTTATTTTGTTTGTTTACATACTGTTGGACAGTAAACAAATTTTCATCGAAAAAAAACCATATTTTCCAGCTCGCAACATTCGTGCAAGGATAAAATTGCTACGTTTAATGTCGATGTCGAAAACTTACTTTAAAATTAAAATGTTTTACCCGCTCTAACAATGGTCTAGGAAACTCCCTATAAACAAAACACAGGCATAAACATGGAAATAAGAAGGGTCATCAACTTGTGTCGAGGAATTGAAATAAAATGCTCAGAGTAACGTACATCAATATATCGCTTGTTGCCCCTGGTCCACCTTCGTAGTCCATATCCTTAAAGCTCGAGAAACACTATCCATTTACACACGGTTTTCACTTTTACATTCTGTCACTTCTTAAGATGGTTGTAGGCTCAAATTATAACTCTACGTCATCGGTGGCCGGAGCTGTGAGCAAAAAGTCACGCGAAGCGAAGCCGCGGGCAAAAGCTTGTTATAAATATAGGAGTATCTGTCTGTTTTGCCAACTTGATAACTTAGTGGATGCAAATGGAGTGCATGCCGACCAAATATTGGTAAAAATGCAATATGTTACAATCAATGATCTGGCTGTATTTATTTCCATCATCCCCTGGGTGACAACTAATAAAAATGCTTCCCAGTTGTCCCCTCTAGCGCGCTTCCAAAGAGGACTTATAGGACGAACTGTCATCCCGGGTGACAACTGAGAAAAATGTTTCCCAGTTGTCCCCTCTGGCACGAAGCGGAAGTGGACAGTTGGGAAGATTTGTCACCCGGGTGACAATGGGAAGAAAATTCCCAGTTGTCACCCCGGGGGACAGTGCTAAAGGGGACTTCTTTTTTTTATGGACTACTGGGAACAATCCATTTATTAAGTAGTCATCGTCATGATCATATTATGGAATCGAACGACTGTGAAGAACACAGACAAACCATTCCATATAAAATAAATCGGCGTTCATAGCAATATTTATATGTAATCCGGTATGGGTGGCTGAGTCAGAGGGGCCAAAGCACATGCTCCGACCAGCCAATATCACCTCCAACAATATTACTCTATGCAAGAAGGCAGGTGCCATACGGAGAGTTCCTCTTTAGATTGCTGGCTATACTGGATTAGAAGAGAACATGGCCGAGGCTGCTATGCGGCCATCTTACATTCAGTAAGATAAGATAAGCGAATTCCTTATTTTGCATATTATAACCTTAACCTATTTACATTTTACATATATGAATTAGTACACTTAATGTTATTCCAAATTGGCCAAATCGGCATCGGCGGCACCACTTCGATCCATTGATGGACCCTACCAAGTGGACGGTGGGACTCAGTCGGCTACAATTTGAGCCTACCAACAGAAAAAGGGACGTACAGTTTAACACCGGTTCTGAACGGTGAAGCAGCAGGTGTAGTATGCACGTACATTTTTCCCTCAAAAAAAAAAAGTCATTGGTACACGTCGACCGGATTCGAACGTCGGACTTCTCTTAAGAGAGGCGGACGCCCAGACCACTCGGTCACCCGTTGCTAAGTTATAATAAAAACATTATTAATAATGTCTCTGGCGTTGAAATAAATAAGAGCATAATGGAACGTTCATTTTAGCAAGTTTGCTTTTAGGGCCGAATTTTAAGGTTCATAGCCAAATGGCAAAACGTAACCCTTATAATTTCGTCCTATCAGTCTGTCCGCCCGTCCGTCCGTCCATATGTCACAGCCATTGTACTCGGAGAAAACATTATTTTTCAGTGCACATAAGCATGTGGGGTATCGTTAAATAGGTGTTAAAAAACGGTCAAGCGCGTGTTTTACTCACGCACCTAGGATTCCGTAGTTTCGCTAATACCATACCTGTCAAAAACCATATTCGTCTATCTTTGTATGACTGCAATGCAACCTACCTGAGGCGCCATCTATTATTTAGTAACATGAATATGTATTAATCTATTCTTAGCACGTTTCTTGTATGGGGACCCCTTATTTATTAACTTTTTGCATATTTATTGTTTGCATAGAATATGTTTTATTATGACAAATCCGCCATAATAATACATATTCTGTGAAAATTTCAACAGTCTACATATCACGGTTCAAAATATACAGCGCTCGGACGTACAGACAGACAGACAGACGGGCGGCGTAGGCTTCCGTATGGTACAACATTATGCTTGTTCAACTCTACTATCCGATATTTTGATAACATGTTTTTTAAGCATTTAATCGTATTAAGCTCGCAGATTATTCGTTGAAAAACATTTGAAATCCTATCAAGTTTGAATGGATACAATAATTTGAGAAAGTTTACTCCTGTTTACCACTATTTCTAATCAACTTTTTACAACTTTTGGCTACAGTCTGTTATCCAATTAATTCTTAGCCGATTCTTCAATTCCTTTCAATTTCTTCAATTAAATTTGATTAATTTGTCAACGAGAGTTTCCATGAGTTCTCGGAAAATTTCATTAAACACAAAAGGATTCAGACATCGTACTTTTTGGCAGATAATGTTTTTGTACATAATATACCGACTTTCTGGTCGGTGTAATATTTCGAGTCGATACCTGAGTTGAATGTCAGGGCTCATAATGGAATTACAAATTTTAATAACCCCCAACACATCAACAACCCTTAAAAAGAGACGAAATTTGAAGTTGTAATAATTTTTATTAGGTTAGGTTAGGTTAGGTTAAGTTAGATTATAAGTACATACATTAATAATTAATACATACATTAATTTATTTAAGGGCGACTAGAGAAAGTGTAATTAATTTCCATTTTACAGCAGATATCCCTTCGCCAAATTAGGAAAATCGCTGATGATCTTCGAACCTGATCTTCATCAAACATAGCTAGGAACATCTTCCCTGTCCACCAGACAGACGGAGGCGTGAAACTTAAATAATTCTAAAATCAGTACCGGAATAGGAACTTTAGAAGCAGGACATAACTTCTTTAATTATCACTTTGACAGACGAGCATTTTGTTAGGCGCATTCCCCTGTGCGCCGGCCATTTTCGGCATTTTTGTAGATTCTATATAAAAAGAACTAAAACAGTTATGCATTTAGTTATTTTTGTATATGGTAGAATAACTTATATTTTGTTATAATAAAAAGTAAAACAAAATGTTTTTAATTTTTTTCAATAAAAAAAAATTTAACAAAAATGGCTGTTTCTGCAAAAAAAAAACTTTTACATATAGGTTACTAAGAAATTACGTATCCAATACAGCCTCTGAACAAAAAAATCAATCAAAATATCTTATTCAGTAAAAGTCAAAATTCTACACATCTGAGTCTTCGACGCTCCGGTCCCCTCCTCCCCTTACCCCTGCCTCTCAACCTAAGTAAATGAATCGCCTATGGTGTGTAGCCAAAGAATGTAGCTACACAATGCAATGAACGCTGATCACGTCCGTGGGTCGTGTTTTTTAAATAAAATCTAGGAATTGCGGTCACGCCCTGGTGACGTGATCGGCGCACGGGAGAAAACTGAGCGTCACGCCTCAAGGGCGTGATCGGCTGTCAAAGTGTTATTACATATTACATAAACTGCGCCAGCCTGGCTTCGCCACACAAACAGGCGAGAGGTTATTTGCCGGGACTGTCTAGTGAGAACATTATCAGCTGCCGCTATCGAGTATACATTTTACATTTTCTATACAATTGGCATACATACTGTCTAATCACTTCCGGGTATTTTCACCCATTGTCGATTTCAACATACATACATACATACTGGTCAATCCAAACACAGACAATAAAATAATGTATCAGGTAGACACTTGAATTTCCGCGCCAACTGACAGACTGGCCAGATTCTTTTCTTTCTACCTACATTAAAATTAGTTTTCTCCATACCGATTTTTTCCTCCCACTTTACTTCCTTCCTTACACAAGTAAGCACCAACAAAATTACGCTGCCGCGCGCCTTGCATCGCATCGACGCCATTGTCGCCGTGAGCTCCCGGGTACGCATATACGCTGGTCGAGAGCACACCAGAAATTCTGCGTCTCAGTAATGCTAGGGAAGCCATCAAAGTCAAACGGTATCAAGACCGTCGCAACAACGGCACGTCCAGGCCTGGACACACAGCTGCGTGCGTCGCTGGAGCGAGTCTGCGCCATCCATCCATCAAACGTAAATGGACACCAGGGTGAGCGAGGAGGCGACGCTCAAAGTCGCCGGCGCATGAAGGAACCAGGTGCGTCCTCTATCCTCTTCTCCTTGGCCAGACCACATAATACCATCACCCCGTATCCCGACAACAGGAGAGGGCAGAGGAACCAGTGTTGTGCTGTAAAAACTCGGTTAAATGACAGACAAACACCGACCACGACGTTTGGCAAAATATTAGAATGAGATCAAGCAGAAAGTAAAGTTGATACTGTATACTGTTAAAGAAGCGTACCAAGGTGAGACTTATCTATCCTGTCGCTCTTTAGCCCGGAACCTTAGGCTTATCCTTTAGTTGCATTTTACGACATACACGGGGAGAGATATAGTGGACCTATTCTTTAGGTATACTCTAAAGTACCGTACAACCGATTCGATTCGATATATACATTCTATGTTGAAAATAATAGGTAAATTTACGTACCTGATCGGGCATGTGCTCAAAAAGGGTCAAGTGCGTAGTACTCCGTAACCGACGAGTATACATGAAGAATATTATGAGAGTGAAAGAGGGGGCAGAGGTGTGTCAGGATCGTGGCACGTGGAGATCCGTTATCTCTGCCTACCCCACTGGGAAACAGGCATGACGCTATGTATGTATGTATATATTTACACAGCGAACATCGCTTTCGTCATATTCATTGAAATAACTTGAAACGTCTTTAGTTTGATGAGCCGCGGATTGGGACTCAGAAAAATTACGTATTCCCTCACTTTTAGAGCAAATTGAGTTTAAAGGCGATCTTGCTGACTTGGCGTCGTAGAAAAGCCCCACTCAAATTGGATTTACGGAAAAAGTCCGGCGGTACCATTTTCGAAAATTAGATCGAGAAATGCTAAAATCCTATCCGAATTATGGTGAAATTGTCAAAGTTGTCAGGGTGAAAATCTTGCGTTAAAAGTTTTTGTGATATTACATTTTAAATATACTATTTTTGCTTAACTTTTTTTTTTCTTATAAAAACCAGCATGGGTGGCTGTGCCGTTCAACATATAAATATTACTATTGTTTTAAGAGCTTTTACGCGTTCAGTTTTCCACTTCAAACATTTGATAGTGAAACAGATGAAATTGTGATCTCTACTTAGCGTTATGGGCTCACGCTACTGCTCAGGATCACATAATGTTTCTCAGTAAGTTTCCGTTATCGATTCTCCATCTCTGTTTACACGACTGAGTGAAGCAAGAGGGAGGGTAATATTTTTATATCTACATATTGCAAAAACGCAACGTCTACCGTCTAGTGCCGTATACGATACAATTCCGAATAAGTAGTGATAAACTATGCAACGTCACTGACACAGAATGAAAAACGTACATTGTTGTCCTCTGTGTCACGGACGTAAAATAAACCACATTTCAAAGCCACAAAAATCCATAGCTTCTCCTTCCACGGGGAATATTACTGAACAAAATAAGCATATAAACTCAAATAAGGAATGCCACAAGTATTCTGGGGACCATAGCAGCCTCGGATGAACTAGAGCACCCAAATAGTGGTACACTTACCCCCAGGGGTACGCACGGTCAAGAGAAGGGGTACGCGTGGGTAGGTTTAGCGGCCACTTTTTATTGTTTTACTGATGAATGATTGATTTGTGATCAATTTCGTATTGTATTCTAAGTCAATGAACCTAATATCTAATTAATGGTTAGACGTGAAAATAAAAATATTAACACTATGAAAATAGGTTTGTTTCATTTTACTCAGGGCTACTTTGTTCTCAAAAAGTTTGGCGGGTACCGAAGGAAATATCATCGAGAACCGCTGAACTAGAGGAAATGTTTTTAATAAGTTCATTAAAAGTTTATTTTATTATATTTAAAGCATAGTATTTCTTTTAAGAAGGCTATTAACTGCCTTCTTGTTTCTTATCGAATAAATCATTTCGAATAATAAATGAAAAAAAAAAACTAAATAAACGCTTTTAAAGTCTCAGTTTCTATTTCGATCACGTCTCGCGCGCGCGTCTCCGCTGATACCAACAACACTTTTGTGCTCAACTAGCGCCACACAAACTCGGCTATTAGCTAGTAGCAGTCCCCGAGCTCTCTGGCTAACACAATGGGCCCACATTGCCGAGTCGAGAACAATTTAGGTACACGCTGTTGTTCCGTTAACTAACTTTCTGACCTTATGGATAACAGGCTTCAGTCACTCTTGTCTCAAGGTGAGGTCCCGATGCGGGCCAGAGCACTCGCCAACTAGCGCAAAGTTACCTACTGCGTACCGGCATACTTACTGAAATATTCAAACTAGCTTTTGCCAGGAGCTCCGCTCGTAGCCACGTCAGGTTTGCGTTCATTCTTCTGAAATATAAAAGGTGGCGCAAAGGGTAATCAATCATCGATTTTGTTAAAGCTATTACTTTTTCTGTAATGATGATTTTTTTTTATTTATTTTTTTATTTCCACTTGGAAAAATTGTTCAAACGATGACCTTTCAGGAGTGTTGCAAATTTCAGCTCTTCTGCGTTTTTCATCACTTTTCTCAATACTTCGACACACTATTCACAATTTCTTGACAAAGGTTGACATTCAGGGCTATGATAGTATGCGGCTTAGACCAATGGCTTCCAATAAACCCCAAGGAAGAAGTATGGAATGGTCAGATCGGGTGATCAAATTGTGGGCGGCGGGTGGCCGAGTGGTTTGGGCATCGGCTTCTCATGCGAGAGGTCCTCGGTTCGAATCCGGTCGGCGGCGTGTACCAATGAGTTTTTTCTGACGAAAAAATTTACGTGCATACCTACACCTGCTGCTTCACCGTTCGGAACCGGTGTAAAAATGTAGGTCCCTTCCCTTGCCCCTTACTAGGTGGTAGGCTCAAATTGTAGGGTTGGTACCACCGTACTGGATGTAAGATGGCCGCATAGCAGCCTCGGTTGTGTTCTCCTCTAGGCCAGTATAGCCAGCAATCCAGGGAAGTCTCCGGTATGGCACCTACCTTCTCGGAGGTGATATTGGCTGGTCGGAGCATGTGCTTTGGTACATCTAGTATATCTATAAGAAAATTTATTGTGACTTTAGCGCCACCTTCTATTTAGGATTTAGGTAATACATAATGCTACTGAGGAGTTTTTTCCTACTCTGTCTACCGATATGAATGGTTTTATTATTGTATCATCCATCACAATAGTTTGTAGTGTTCTACAATAATATTAAAATTGTGTGTCGACAACGATTGATATTTCAGCAAGTAAGTTGATATCTCAGTAAGTTCTTTTTATTTTTCTACTACATTGAATTCAGAAGCACTACTCAAAACCTACACGAAAATAATCCAAACGAAAATTTCGACGATTTCATAAAAACCCTGCAAATAACTTCTCTGAATAAATCTCCGTCTGGATCAGTAATTCCAAATTTTTTGTGTGTTTATAACGACGTGCCAAATTTGATTTGTGCCTTCTCTTTCGTTCCAGGCGACAGCGGGCCGGGAGTGAAGGGAGCGACGTCCGGCCGCGACCGCGGGTTTAAGGCGGGATTCGCGACAAATCCCCGATAAACTCCGGCATAGCGTTGCAATAAGCCGACGCGGGCGGATAAAAAACTTTCAATTCGATTCCGCCGCGCTTTGTTCAATCATGTCCTCTGTAAACAGAGTTATCGCGGATAAAATGAGACGGTGTCTCGTCCACTGGCTGCACAGACGCCCGCGGGGGTGAGCCGACGGAGGACACTTCCGCTAGTGTGTGAGTGATCAAGGAGTTCAAATGCGAGTGCGCGGACCGTGTGCGGGCGCTAGTGAGTTCGCGAGCGGTAGATGTGAATGCGGAGGCGGGCGGGGTGCGGGGCGGCGCGATGCGTCGCGGCGTGTTGCTGGGAGTGCTGTTGGCGGCTGTCGCTTCTGCCGCGGGACAGATCGCATGGACACCGATCTTCGTTGATGGCAGCAGTGAGTATACTAGTCACTTATTTCGCGTCTTCTATCTAAGTCCGTTCTTCTTCTTTTGTTAATATCCAGATGAGTGGATTGGCCTCGATTACAATCCTAATTCTCGCACCTATAACCTTAAATCCCGCGCACAGTTGCAAAAGGTTATATCCATTTCAAATCAGAATCAAAACATGCTTAGGATTCGTATTTTTTTTACGTAAACTGACACCGTTGGCTACATCACCTACAACGTCCATGATGTCAGCCCATAACACCGGGTGAACTAGGTGCCATGACAGTGCTTCCCCCTTTGATCGTGCCGGCTACACTGAACTGGTCGGAAAACACAAACTATTTACATAGCCGTTTCGACCGACGTTTCATTCAGTGCGGTGGTATCAACCCGGGCGGGTTAAACCCTACCACCTAGTAAGATTAAGTTCATTCTGATTAGAAATGTAAAGAGAATGCGGTGTGTGTGCGCAGGCCAGGTGGACCTGTGGACGCAGGCGTCGACGGGCTGCGCGTGCCCGGGCGAGGGCGGGGAGGACTGCGCGTGCTGCGTGCGCGACGGCGCCTGTCCCTGCGGCGACGTCGCGCCCACGCGCTGCGCCCAGTGCGGCCTCGAGCAACACTGCGCGAGCAGTACGTATCTGTTATTAATATTAAAAATTTGTATTCTCTCTTTTAATACAGTACTAATGAATTCAGAGTAAATACACTCAACTCGGCCTTCGACCTTACCTTTTATCTTCTCAACTTCGAGTAGATAGATGCACACAATCTATATACATATACGGATATAAACAACTTGGCCTTGGCTTTTTCCTAAGCAAAAATCTTTCAAATATACGAAGCTCAGCTTTCGGCCTCGCCTTAATTAGCTTACGTATTTTTACGGAAACAAAGCCGCGAACAAAATTCAGTTACTACATATACTCGTATATTACATTCCTAAACTATATTGCAGCTTAGTTCGTTTGGAAGAACACAAAGGAGCGTAGGTGTGTAATTTTCGGTTCCGCGATATCAGCACTTTCCTCCAGGCAGTATGGAAGGCCACTAATGCATCGCTGCCGTAGCGGCCTGCATTATTCAGTGCATTCAATCAAACAAGGTAGAGCGGTCACGGCCCGGGCCAGACCGTGGACCCACATTTAGGCTGGGAATACATGTTGTTGGTCCGTTCACGGTCCCTGGTCAATTTCGTTTCACTTCAAAATCCACCATTGAAAGCTCCATATTTTGTCCGCATCGACTATAATATAGTCGATTATGCACTGCATAGCATATTATGCACTGCGGCTCGCGGTTCTAGCAGTGAATAGTGGTTCGGTCTGGTGTCGTAGTCGAGCCGGAACCGGCCACGTGTGTCACCGCCCTTACCGCGCGTTCGCCCATGGGCCTGCGCTTATCGACGCGCTCGCCCGCCCGCCCTACGTCGGCTGACACCACCCGTTATCCAAGCGACGCGCGAATCATGCGCCCTGCCAGAGAATGTGAAAGTGTAGAGATGTATTGTCATACATTGCTAACAATGTACTTACTATGTTACAATATTTTAGTAGTCCGCAACGTTATCTATAAATAATGATAAATAAATAATCTGAAGCGGTGGGTGGCCGAGTGGTTTTTTGGCATCGGCTCCGAGGTTCAAATCCGGTCGGCGTGTACCAATGAGTTTTATCTCGCGAAAAAAATTACGTGCATACGTACACCTGCTGCGTTCGGAGCCGGTGTAAAACTGTAGGTACTTTCCCTTGTCCCTTTCTAGGTGGTAGGCTGAAATTGTAGCTGACTGGGTTGGTACCACCGTAATGGATGTAAGATGGCCTCATAGCAGCCTCGGCTGTGTTCTTCTGTAGTCCAGTATAGCCAGAAATCCAGAGAAGTCTCCGGTATGGCACCTACCTTCTCGGAGGTGATATTGGCTGGTCGGAGCATGTGCTTTCGCCCCTCCGAATCAGCCACCCATACCGGATTACATCAAAATAAAAAAATGCACACAATTGCTCAGGGAAAACGGAATTGTACGAAACCCTCGCCACGCGAGTTCGACTCGCACTAGATCGCCTTTTTTATATAAAAAAAGTTTATTTCAATTATTCATTTGAAGATTGATAGAATTCGTCAAAGCAAAAGTCTTCTTGACTCCAGTTAGTATCTATGGTATTATTTTTAATTCATTAATTGATTTTGTCTTACAAAGCGTGAAAATCGGCATACCATAACGGTGTATTCCGACAATCGGGGTGAGCAGGTTCAATCGGTGTTGTGCTGCAAGAACTCGGGTGCGCCCACAACACCGACCAGAAAGTATCAGGACAAGAACCCCATCAAGCACAAAATCACAAATAAACTGAGCACCTAATCTTTTTTTTATTTAATTTATTTTTAGGGCTTTTAACAATAATTTGTTGTACTTGTGGTGAAAGCGACACCTATCCCACAACTGAATAATGAAGATCGATAATAACCTACATCGCTTCGCGACGAAGAAAGGGAAAGATTCACTAGCACACCAACAGGTGGCAAATAACGGCTATTTAAGAATTCCATACGCCACTTAACACATTGCTGAAATATCAAATACACCTCGCATAAATACAGATCGCTTGGCAGAACAACCGCGCACTAGCCCATACAACATCAGCTGCAACTAGACGTGGAGCCAGAGGACACAACACCGCTTCACCTTTTACCTCATAGCTCTAAATACTCATCTTCTCCATCCCTTAAGGCCCAGAGTCCCTAAGGGATAGAGAACGCTCAATAACAAATACTGTTCTTGAGGGGTAAAATTAAATCATAGAGGACTCGAAACGTCGAGCTGCAGCGATGCGCTCGCCATTATCGCACCGGTAAGCCGAGTTCATTATTTAAAATTAAATCCCTCTGCAGATTTCACTTTGCCAGACATTATTTTATTTACGCACTCTCGGAAAAATAAAACTTCTAGTCTTCGAAGCAAAATTAAATAGAGGCTCGGTCTCATACAAAATAATGCACAAATTGTGACACCGAATTAATACTTGGCACATACAAAACTGACGCATGTACAATAATTAGCTAATACTTTAGTGCGATTAATTTTGATAGCCCTTTTAATTCTTAACCGACTTCAAAAAGGAGGCGGTTCTCAAATACGAGTACGTCGAGTTTTTTTCTATGTATGTTCAGCGAGAATTTTTTGCCACTTAGGTAGATTTGGATGGTTCTTATTTTATTAGAAAGGAAGTACGTTAGTGGTGGTCCCATATAAATTAGGCCAAGTTCTGATGATAGGATCCATGGGAAAATCATATTTTTTTTAATTTGCAAGCATATGCATGGCAGGGCAAATAATTCTATACCACGCCAACCGATTTCGATTATTCTTTTTATGTTGAAAAGATAGAGTACTTTAGGAATTTAGGTCGGGTTTTAACTGAAAAAAGTTATTTCCTCGAAGGTTCTAGTTTTTATTTTCATCGTTTCGAGTCCTCGAACAAGTATCACTTGCTCAAGCGTTTTTTCTTAGGCCAAACCTAAGGAAATACATTTTTAGTGGGTAATTATTGCCATATTAATAACCATCTGTCGACCTCGGGGCATATGGAGGGGACGTTCCCAGTAAGGGTGATGGGGGTGCCGCGAGGGGGAGGGGAGGAGAAAACCAATCACACGGACATCAAATATTCCGTGCCTCAGCGCACGGTCACAATTCCCACCTCATCGAACAGTCAGCGCTGAAGCGCTGTTGTGACGGCTGAGTTAGACGCCAAATTGTGTGCAGCAGTCGGTAGGTAGAAAAAAAATTGAGTTCTCGGCGCAACTACAAGCGAATAAGGTTGTTAAGTAAACTACAAGCGAATAAGCTTTTCATCGTTAACCAACAGTACAGTTTGTCTATTATCGTAGATAATGGATTCTTATGCAGTTTTGTAATGTACTCGTACATAGATAGTCATTCGTATACGTAGTCAAACCCAAACTGAAATCATTATTCAGGAAACAAATTAATATACATTTGACTCTCAATCTTTGCGATTTTTTTAACCGACTTCCAAAAAATGAGGAGGTTCTCAATTCGTCTGTATGTTTTTTTTTTTTTTTTTTTGTTTTTTTTTTTTTTTTTGTATGTTTGTTACTCGATTTTTCCGTCAATTGAGGGCCGATTTAGAAAATTCTTTTTTTGTTAGTTAGGTCATACTTCCGAGGTGGTCCCATTTCAATTTTATCAAAATTGGTTCAGTGGTTTTCGAAAAATCAGCATAATACTATGGTGTGTGGTTACCTTCAGCAAAACTTGTGATGTGGTCGTTTTCGGCAATTTTCAGTTTGATAAATTAGTATGGTGTGTGGTTACCTTCAGCAAAACTTTTGTGATGTGGACTTATTCAGCAATTTGCAGTCTGACACATATGGCGAATAATTCTGTACCACTTCAATCGATTTCGATTATTCGATTTCGATTATTCTTTTTTATGTAATATTACTAAAAAGAATGAAATAAAAACTGTTTTAAAAAATATTAAACCGATTTCCAAAAAACAAAAAAAAAAAAAACTAAAAAGTATTAAATACCTAATATTTTGAAATTTTCTCTGTCCTGTTGAAATACATGAATCGATATACTAGTGATACATATTCGGACCCTTGTTTCATGAATATTCTAAATTTGAATTTTTTTATCTTTTCCGACCGGCCAGGTGCGTTTAATTTATTATGGTACCTGACCGGTACCACAGCATATATATGGCTTTAGCCATATATATCCTGTGCCGGTACCTACTGTACCGAGTACCATCGAGCTGGTCTGATGATGGAGACAAAAGGTGGCCATAGGAACTCCTAAACTACACATGATAAACCCATCGTGTTTGGGCTCGTTGCATTTGTCTTCACGAGAAATTTACTTTAGACCTAAGAGGTTCTCAATTCGACGGCATGTTTTCTTTTTTTGGATGTTTGTTACGCGATTACTCCGTCAATTGTGGGCCGATTTTGAAAATTCTTTTTTTTTTTATTTGAAAGGGGATAACCCTGAGGTTTTTGAAGTGAAAACTTCTTTAGCGGCGCTTGGCACTTTTTTAGGTGGGTAAAAAATGTATAACTCGCGACATCGCGTCAGCGTCATTTTTAAAATGAAACCTTAAGTCATTGCATTAAGGGTTAAGTTAGAGTGGCACGGGATCTGCCGGCACTCCCGGAGTGCAACTGTTAAGTAGGGTTCGGTAACACGTTTATGTCTGTCCATTCTACTAAGTTCTGCAAAATGAATGTAGGGTTCCGTAACAAATGCATGTCTGTCTGTTCTACTAAATTTAACATTTATTTCAAAATGGATGTAGGGTCCCGTAACAAATGCATGTCTGTCCGTTCTACTAAATTTTACAATTTTCAACCATGGTCCTCCGACGGTTATTTTATAATAAAAGTAGGGTTCCGTAACAAATGTATGTCTGTCCGTTCTACAAAATTTCACAATTTTCAACGAAGGTCCTCCGACGGTTATTTTATAATAAAAGTAGGGTTCCGTAACACGTTTATGTCTGTCCATTCTACTAAGTTCTGCAACATCACCTACAACGTCCGTGATGTCAGCCCATAACACCGGGTAAACTAAGTGCCATGTCAGTGCTTCCCCCTTTGATCGTGCTGACTACACTGAACTGGTCGGAAAACACAAACTATTTACATAGCCGTTTCGACCGACGTTTATTTCAGTGCGGTGGTACCAACCCGGGCAGGTTAAACCCTACCACCAAGTAAGATTAGGAGGGAAGGGACCTACAGTTTTACAAGGAATCCGAACGGCGGTCAGCCTCCAACGGTCAGCGGTCACCCATCCAAGTACTGACCGCACCCAGCGTTGCTTAACATTCAATAGCGACAGTTGACTGTCTGCACCACTGAGCCATCGAAGCTGACGTGGTCCTACTTTAATTGGGTCAAGATCGGATTGGAAAGCGAGGCGGAATTCGGATTCCGCCGATACATTAATAGCAAAAAATTACTAAAAAAACTGTGAAATAAAAAAAAAGTTTAAAAAAACATAAAA
Source organism: Nematopogon swammerdamellus (assembly GCA_946902875.1). Classification (NCBI taxonomy): domain Eukaryota; kingdom Metazoa; phylum Arthropoda; class Insecta; order Lepidoptera; family Adelidae; genus Nematopogon; species Nematopogon swammerdamellus. Next base: position 8,879,435 of record OX336333.1, read on the forward strand.
CCGACTTCCTAAAAAAAGTAAAACTAAAAAACTATTTAAAATAAAAATATAAAAACCGCCTTCAAAAATATATGAAATAAAAACCTAAAAAAAAAAACGAACCCTAGAGTTGAAGGCGGTGCTAAAGCAAGCAAAAATGATGCATGAAAGAAAACATGAGTGGATGATAATATCCTTTGTGATTTGTGTAGCCTTTTTAGCACCGCCTTCAACTCTAGGGTTCGTTTTTTTTTTTAGGTTTTTATTTCATATATTTTTGAAGGCGGTTTTTATATTTTTATTTTAAATAGTTTTTTAGTTTTACTTTTTTTAGGAAGTCGGTTTTATGTTTTTTAAAACTTTTTTTTTTTATCTTAACTACCGAAAAAGATAGTTTAAAGAAGAAGTAAAGAAAAATATCACATAAAACATTAAATTGAACAAGCATAATAAAATAATACAAGAAAGAAGAAATTAGTGTGTAGATCTAAAAAACAAAAATTATTTTAAATAAATAATAACCTTCGGACAACTCAGACATTATTCTCGTGTTTACCCAAAGCAGCTCGTATCCAAACACTGAGATAATATTTTCTAATAATGTGTTTATTTATCGCAATATTCGTAAAAAGGAAACCCTGAAAACAAAAATACAGAGTTATTTCATCTAAAACAAACGATAGTGAAGTTCTTTATTGTTCCGGAGTTATCAAACCCGAAATATATCTGAACATTTTCAGTACGATAATGTACTTGTTTTCGAATTTAAGTGACGTAAATCTAAATTATATGATATGCCCGGTAGGCATGCATGTATTGTTATAGGTTAGGTTGAGTATAAGAATAAAATAATATATTTATCACAGTTCAACAACCATATATTTTATTTTAATTAAGATAGTATGTATTCATCCATTACTAGCTGTTCCCGCGTCTTCGCTCCCGGCAAATTCGGTAGAAATGAGAAACGATCGCATCTGTATAGCTATATACTTATACTTTTAATTAAACTATATACTTTCTCGAAAAGAGTAACTCACTAAGGGCGAGGCCGTAGGCCGAGCTACATTCGCTTCGCGTAAACGATATACTTTATCGAAAACAGTAAGTTATCAAGGGCGAGGCAGAAGGACGAGCTGCATTCACGTAAATGACGTATAGGAATAAAGTAAGGCACTAAGAGCGAGGACGAAGGCCGAGCTGTATGCGTAAACCTCATATTCTCAAATAACGTAAGGCAAGAAGTTTTTTTAAGCGAAGCTTTTTAACGCGCGTTTAGGATGGGACATGAATTTGCAACGCTCCTCATTGGCTGGGCGATTGAGATTTTTCCGACTTCATTCAATTCCGACCGCACTCCTCTGCTCATATGAATAATTAAGTGTGATGCTAAATACGTCCTATAACACGGCGCAGATATGTCGCTTTACATGAGCAAAACCGCAAGCGAATAGGTTGAGCTGTTCTTGAGTTATAAACGAACCTGCATACATTAAATAAACACCCAGAGACGGCAGACGTTGGATCTTAAAATATGTAGGGATAGATATTCTGACAAGTACTATATACTCGTAGCTGTAACTTAGCTTGAACATTCGATATCGAAACTACAGAAATTGTCATTTCCCTAGAAATAATGACATGCAATTTTTTTTATTAAAACCTTTAAAATGCCTATAATATAATAACTAAATAAATTATAAATAACGCTAAAGTCATTAATTTATTTTGGCGTAGAAGAGCTTTAGAACATTTTGTACTTTTTAAAATAAAACAAAATTTTCGACGATGTCTAACGCTTCTATTCCGAAAATTCCTTGTTGTTTTATATTTGAAAAAAAAAAACAAATTGTCATCGCTACATCGCTACAGCGACACATGTATCCGGGGTAAGCGAGTAGATCCACCGCGAGAGCACACCCCGAGGGGTTGTGGCGGAAAATGACTTCCCGGCGACCACAGGGCGCTCGTTCCGCTGGATTTAATCGGATGAGAAGAGAAAATTGAGGAATTACCCAGCCTCTCATTTGGGGTGATCTTTAATCAAGGTGCATTCGCTGATGTCGCCAATATGTTTTACCCGCCTGCGAACGCAAAGTGCGGTAATGTGTTTCACATTGACGTATGTATGTAACGTATATATATATATATATATACGGGTAATGATAATGTGGGTGTGTGAGTGGTTGAGTTTCTTTATTCCCTCGTAACGCCAAAATTCCAAGTTAATTTTCACGAATGAGATGTCCAATGATTTTTCGCAGTGACGCGAGTAACATAGGCAATATGACAAAAGCTAAAAATAAAAAAAATTACGGACGCTACGCGCAACATAGTCAAATTTTTAAGATTTTTCTTCGAAGATCGAGTGAAGCGTTCGTTGTCTAGAGCTTATAACCGTGATTCCTTATAACATTATGCATACGGTGGTAAAAACAACAACTCTTTATAATATGTACCAAATTTCAATTTTTTTCGTCCAGATATTCGGAGATTATAAGGTGTGACATACAGACATACATACACGAAAGTGATCCTATAAGGGTTCAGTTTTTTCGGAAATAATAAATAAAACAAAAAGTAAAAAAAATTATGGGTGTTTCCATACAAGAAACGTGCTAAGAATCGATTAGTACATATTCACGCTACTAAATAATAGATGGCGCCACAGGAACTTTGCATCGCAGACAGACAAAATATGATACGTATACGGTTTTTTGAAAGATATGGTATACTTAGCTGATCTACGGAACCCACCGTGCGTGAGTAAAACTCGCACTTGACCGATTTTTTAACACCCATTATTATGATTAATATTAAAAGCATTGAGAATAACCAATTGAATTTACTAGGTATCTACCGCTGAGCCGACCTACTGGCCTACTGACATCAATAAATTGCCCGATTTATTGGACTTTTTCTACTACTCAAAGGAATCGAAAATATGTATTCAACTATAGAAAGCTGCCTCGATAGCTTCTCTGATCACTCACCACACAAGATTGGTTAAACAAAATTAATGTAGAAAGTCATAAATAAATATTTGTATACATACATAGGGGCATTAATGAACGAGTGAGTATATTGTACCCTAAACGTTAATTAAACTCATAAATGGAAGCCAAACTAAAATAATCACGACGCAAAATCGTGTATCATAATAATTTGAGGAGAATATTTGAAGAATTCCAATACAGCGTAGAAATAAATTCCGTTGTTGTGGGAAAGTCTTATTTCCTCTGAGGGTAGAGTACGCAAAGTTTTCGTGAATCCCTTAGCGTTCATTTCAGCGAGCTGTTTTAATAAAATTGTATTTAAGATTTTAATAATAAAATTGTATTTAAGAAGTTAGTTTAATGTTGTGGCAAGTATATTAGTGGGTGAAGACTAAGGTATAAAAAACGCGTTAAAAAGGATCTAAAAACAAATCCTACTATACTCCGGAAAAAACATAAAATAAATAATCCGAAAATCGGACGAAAATTAAAATAACCTGAAGAGTGTGTCGTGCCACCCACATGCGACCGTTGTCAGTAGTAAGAGATAAATGGTCTTCACATGCTACCGTACTGCCTGACACACTTCTATCGCCTATTTCACTCATAATAACATGCAGACAAACGTTGACAATTCTTTAATCATGGACACCTTCGTAGATCAAGTAAAGTCAGTCAGCGTGTTTGCGTCCACTGCTGAACATACGCCTCTCCAATTTTCCTTTACACACGATTACTCCAACGTTCGTCGTATCTTCGGCTGACGATCGCCTTCCATAAAACAATTATTGTTTTATATCAGTAAACGTGTTGTCACGTGTTACGAATTAGACCAAAGGTTTAAATCTTTGAATTAGGCTAGATCCACCTCACATTGTCTAATCTACTTTTCTAATGTCTGTCTGTTCTATTCGACGTTTCTACATGAAAACACTTCTAAGTGTCTCCCCAATAATCACCTAGCTAGAGCAAGGAACAAATGAACGAAATGGAAATAATGTTCTAACAATAATATTCCTTCTCCAGTGTGCAACGTAACCATCGATTCTCGCGTGCTGAAGAACAAATCTGGCAAGACGTTCGGCCAGATCAAGTCTCCCTCGCTAGAGGGTCCCGGGAGCTGCTCCTACCTGCTTCAGCCGGACACCGGCCAGCGCGTGGAGATACAGGTGTACAGGCTCGTCTCCGTCGGCAGGTTCAACGGGACTGGGTAAGTCTACGAGCCGCTCGGCCAGATTTTACTTCTTATTTTCATGGAACCTGTCACGGTTTACTACATCACCTACTACGCCCTTGATGTCAGCCCGTGAACTAGGTGCCAAGTCAGCCAACCATGTAATGTTAATTAAAACATAATTGTGTTCTATCGTTTATTCCATAGGGTGTATTCGGAGGAGCTGTTTAACGTGATCCTGCCGTACCCTTTCCACCTCCGTACCACGCGCACCGGGCAGGAACTGCATCCCTACACGGACCGTGAATCCGTACCAACCGGTTCTGCAAGTGTTTCCTCTACAGAACTGGTAAAGTCTGGAACGCTCTCCCTGCCCATATATTTCACCCCAAGTACAGTCTCGGGTCCTTCAAGAGGGGCGTGAATAGGCACATGTCAGTCCGGCATAGCTTTCGCAACCCCGCATAGAACGAATGTCCATGGGCGTCATTCGACACCTTATGGGTGGCTCGGAGCGACATTTCGGGCCTTCGATAAAAAATAATAATAATAATTTCCACAAATGTTGAGTCACATTAGAAATGAAAAATTCTACCTATTATGTAAAATGTTCCTAACTCGCTAAAATATACGAAATATACTTGGAACGAGAAGACACCAAGTCCTTATCTCATACGAAATCAGTTCATACAACGCGTTTTATTTCCAGAATTTTTCTAGACGACTTGCTCCTCTTTGATACACACATGTCACTTACGAGTGCTCGCGCCCTTGCTCTCGCCTCGACCCCGAAGCCTACGCCCGATTCACTGAGACGAACTAAACCTCGCCGACTGTGAGCCGACACATTGTATCGCTTTATTCACTGAACCGTTCACACAGATTGCTTGTTCTCAGTGAGTTACCGATTGTCACGTTGTCGACGTATCACCTCAATAATGCGTGCGATCTGCGAGATTATTGTCTGCAATTACGATTTTTGTGTAAAATAGGGAATTAGGACAACCCCTGATGGAAGAATGCGAAATTCTGACTACATTTTCCAAGCATCTCTAGCCCTCAGAGACTAGAAATGGTTTCATACAGACTGCTTGTTCTCAGTGAGTTACCGCTTGTCACATTGTCGACGTATCACCTCAATTATGCGTACGATCTGCGATTTATTGTCATCACTTACGATTTTAGTGTTCCTAGGGACCTATTTTCCCACTCTGGCATCTTCTTACTCAGGGTATTAGGTGAACCTCTGATGGAAGAATGCCAAATTCTGACTACACTTTCCAAGCATCTCTCTCATCTCAGAGGCTTGAGATGTTTTGGAGAAATGTTTAATATTTACTATGAGGCTGGCATAGTCGCAAGGCGGCTAAAGTCCTATTCAAATAAAGATTTAAAAAAATACTCGTGTAAATAACGTATAAAGGGCATATCACTCTCCAAAGACAGTGCTTCAAGTCAATCAGTCAGCGTGTAAGCGACCGCTGCTGGACTCCAGTCAAGTTAAATTCAGAAGTTTCCTCAGCCGTCCTCCCACCTGGCGGGTTATCTACAGTCCTTTTTCCTGACCGCGTACGTAAGTGTAGCGACACACCTGCCGAAGGTACGGCGCCGAAAGTTCGGCTAAATACGCTCGCAGTGTTTTTTAAGTAACCTATGGCACATCAGCCGAAATTACGTGGCGTTCGGCGTATCGCCGAACCTTTCGTCTAGCGAGTGTTTCCGTGAGAACGCATTCAATGTATTTTGCATAGCAAACGACACATCATGCGGCGCGTACGCGACGTAAAGTCCGGCGAGCGTAGTTGAACGTTCAGCGCGCGCGCGCTTCCGATGCGGAGCGGCGCACTCCGCACTCCGCGATACCTATCCACAAAGTGACGACTCGACCGACGACAACGCCACGTAACTTTCCGTCGCGCAGCGCAAGGCGCTGAACTAGACTCCGCGTAATTCAGAGTTCCGATTGTTCAGCGCGTTTGGTGTGTCATGCCACCCGAATACTACGACCGACTTATTCAGTCGCCGAGGTTTCGGCGCCGCCGCACCTTCGGCAGGTGTGTCGCTACACTTAGATGATACGATTACTCCAACGGTCGTCGTCTCTTCTGCTCGACGTACCCAGGCTATTGCCCCTTGAGCCTAGCCACACGGTGTGCACTATCGAATACTTTGATGCGTCTGCTAATTGCGTCGTTACGCACCACATCGCGTAGCGGTATTTCCGGCGCTCGCTACAAAATATATTCAGAATTTACTCCAAACTTCCTCAAAATCAAGTGGTTTATTAATCAAACCCTAACGCTAGCTACTAGAGCAGCCTAATATTTACTAATTAGTTATGTGTTTCATGTAGGTAGTGGGTAACACAATGTGGTGTTGGCATTAGATTGTCAGAGACCCCTCCGAAGGAACCGAAAGCTCGCATCTTCGAAGGACAGTTATCAGGAAGGGTTCGAGAGGAGCATCTCACGCAAGGGGCTGGATTAGTGTCGAGTTTAAATTGTTAAGTGAGTTGGATATCAGGCGTGGAGTCGGCGCTTAGGAAGACATTAGGTATCGGTGAGTTTGTCTCGTGATAAATTATGCATCGGGTGTATGCGCGCACCCGGGCTCGTTTGCATACGCCGCTAGCGCAAATATTGGGGGTGGACCATGGAAATAGTTAAACAGAACGGGCATCGATTTCTCAATGAGGTGAAAGAAAAGTGGACTAGGGTTGCAAATATTATATTCTATCGCTGTCACGCTTGCTTACTCGCATATCTGATCCACCGCGTCAGGAGCAGTATGACGCATACGGGTCTCTATTGGGACTTTGGGACCCGTACAAAAACAAGTGAATAAAAAGTAATTTTCAGTTATTACATTTAATATTTATTTTTAGGGTTCCGTATCCATACGGACGCCTATTACTAAGCCGACAACGTCCGTCTGTCTGTCTGTCTGTCAATCCGTCCGTCCATTTATCCATCCGTCCTAGGGCCGGCTGTATCTTTTGAACCGTAATAGGTAGCCTGTTGAAATTTTTACAGAATATGTGTCATTATGGATGATATGCCAAGAAATAAAAAAAAACAAAAAGTAAAAAATAAGGGTAGTCCCCATACAAGAAACTTGCTAATAATTTATTATGTGTATGCTACTCAATGACAGATGGCGCGATAGAAAGTTTGGTATGGCAGATACAAAAGATAGACGGATATGGTTTTTTGAAAGGTACGGTAAAGCGGATCTGCGGAACTCTCTGTGCGTGAGTAAAAATCGCGCTTGACCAATTTTTTTATATGGCCCCAGTTGTCTGAAATAAAGAGATAAATAAATAAATAAAATAAAACATAAATCGTCTGTCTGTTACAAATGGAGGACCACCACTTCTCGCAAAAGCACGCTCAGAGAGGCGCCATGCCAGCTATTTAAGACGGACAAAAAAGTCGCCGTCTAACTTATTAACACGCTATTTGAAGATATCCAGGTTACAGGCGGTGGTAACACACTCACCGAAAGATAATTCCAAATTTTCGCCGTTCGATACAGGAACGATTTCGAAGAGCGCTGCGTTCTCAAATGTTTTGTGCCAACAATATATTGAGGATGTGCCTATGGAGTCCCGCGAATGTGGCCGACATGAATGGAGGCAAGAGGGATAAGGGAGGCATGCCGACTAAAAGTTGGAAACATTTGAAATGTATGCAATGTGTGGTAATACTGTATCTGGATATTTAGTTCCATGGGGTAGAATCGAAGTGGAGGGTGAAGTGTTAATTAGTGTCACAATCAAGTTTGAAAATATTGATAAAGCGAGTCGTTTGAGTTTATCTGCTATTCTTATTTATCAATATTGAATTCGTCTTTGAGTTGACGAAGAACTTTACAATAATCTATGATGGAAGTTTAGAGAATGCAATGTGTGGTAATGCTATATCTGGATATTTAGTTCCATGGGGTAGAATCGAAGTGGAGGGTAAAGTGTTAATTAGTGTCACAATCAAGTTTGAAAATATTGATAAAGCGAGTCGTTTGAGTTTATCTGCTATTCTTATTTATCAATATTGAATTCGTCTTTGAGTCGACGAAGAACTTTACAATAATCTATGATGGAAGTTTAGAGAATGCAATGTGTGGTAATGCTATATCTGGATATTTAGTTCCATGGGGTAGAATCGAAGTGGAGGGTGAAGTGTTAATTAGTGTCACAATCAAGTTTGAAAATATTGATAAAGCGAGGCGTTTGAGTTTATCTGCTATTCTTATTTGTCAATATTGAATTCGTCTTTGAGTCGACGAAGAACTTTACAATAATCTATGATGGAAGTTTAGAGAATGCAATGTGTGGTAATGCTATATCTGGATATTTAGTTCCATGGGGTAGAATCGAAGTGGAGGGTAAAGTGTTAATTAGTGTCACAATCAAGTTTGAAAATATTGATAAAGCGAGGCGTTTGAGTTTATCTGCTATTCTTATTTGTCAATATTGAATTCGTCTTTGAGTCGACGAAGAACTTTACAATAATCTATGATGGAAGTTTAGAGAATGCAATGTGTGGTAATGCTATATCTGGATATTTAGTTCCATGGGGTAGAATCGAAGTGGAGGGTAAAGTGTTAATTAGTGTCACAATCAAGTTTGAAAATATTGATAAAGCGAGGCGTTTGAGTTTATCTGCTATTCTTATTTGTCAATATTGAATTCGTCTTTGAGTCGACGAAGAACTTTACAATAATCTATGATGGAAGTTTAGAGAATGCAATGTGTGGTAATGCTATATCTGGATATTTAGTTCCATGGGGTAGAATCGAAGTGGAGGGTAAAGTGTTAATTAGTGTCACAATCAAGTTTGAAAATATTGATAAAGCGAGGCGTTTGAGTTTATCTGCTATTCTTATTTGTCAATATTGAATTCGTCTTTGAGTTGACGAAGAACTTTACAATCATCTTTGATGGAAGTTTAGAGAAGCTTTCGGTAAAATTAAATTAGTTGTGGTTTGTTAAATATTTATTACTCCATTTGTTCTGATGTTTTAACAAGTATAATGGTGATTTAGAGTAATTTCATGCATTATTTATAAACTTTTTATTTTATTTTATACAAGCTGTACCCGCGGCTCCGCCCGCTCTCATATTTCACTTCACTGCTAATAGCGTGATAGTAAGTACCCTATAGTTGATGGGAAGAATCAAGCTATCCGTAGAATTTTGTTTTATTAAAATCGGTTCAGTGGTTCTCGAGTTATAAGCGGACAGACAGACACTCAGACACTCAGACAGAAAGCAGACGTTGGATTTTATTATAGGTAAATAAAAGGAATAAGGAAATAAGGAAATATGTCTAATTACAGGACTTCTGTCTATATTTCACAGCCATTAATACGAAGTATAATGCATGGCTTACAGAGAATGACGCTGATGCACCGTGCGTGGCCCGGTACTTGACAATAATAGGGCCATTGTATCTCTCCCCGTTCATGCCGTACGAGGCGACTAAGGTTTAAGGACAAGATGACGCACTAAAAGGTGACAGGGTAGCCACCTATCACCTTGGCACGGTCCTTCCACAGCCTTGCAGCAGGTGGGTAACTGTCTTCGCACCTTCTTGCTGCTTGATAAATTGTACATACATATACACTCGTACAAGTACAGCTTATCCCGCTTTATCCCGATAATCTGGGTAAGCAGAGTAGGTTGTGCTACACATACTCTTGTAAATTACAGCATAACGCGACCACCACGTTTAGCAGTGTTAGGTAAGTCACGAAGACCCACCTGCTGCATGCCTCGGTCGAAGGGCCGCGCCAAGATGAGAGGTGCCTAGCCTGTCGCTCTTTAGCACGGCATCTTGTCCTTATCCATTAGTCGCATTTTACGACATGCAAGGGACAATTTTGAATGATGATGATGCAGTGGGGTAATTTTTTTAAGGATCGGCCACACACGTGGGATTTTTTTTTAAACCGCGATATGCCGCAGAGCCACCCATAAGGTGTCTAACAACGCCCATGGACATTCGGTCGTATGTGGGGATTGATTTGATTTCAGTATTTGTAGACTGTTCACAGAAAATGCTTCCCCAAAGATAAACTCACTGTAATATCAACATTACTGCGTGTATTTCGCATTTATTGTCAGCGATGAATGCCACAATAGAGCCCGTGTACATCCGCTTAATCTGCGAAAAAATGAACTAAATCCTGGTTACGATTCCGTCGTACGAGCATTCCTGGGCAGTGACTTCATAACAACGCCGGCGAATTCCTCTCAGCCCCTACGCGGCCATAATCAGGAGCAAATTAAATTCTTGATGCAAATTCTGAGAAAAATACTCGGCGACATTAACTGCTCTGGCATCCGAGACAATATGTGAGAAGTCGGGGGTGGTGTGTAACTGCGGCGCGGGCGCGGGGGTGGCATAACACCGACGCCTTATGAGGAAATTCCTTTGAAAATTTGCACAAGATCTAATGTCCCCGCGGAGATAATAATATTGTTCGCCGAATAGCGAGAGCTTAGTAGCTAATAAACATTTCCGCTCTCACGGCTTAGTCTAAATATATTTTCGAGTGCTGTCTAAATATATTTTCGAGTGCTGTCTAAATATATTTTCGAGTGCTGTCTAGATATATTTTCGAGTGCTGTCTAAATACATTCTCTTGGCTAAATATAATATTCGCCGAAGAGTTCGTGCTCTATTATTAGCGGTGTATTTATTATTTTTATTAATATGTTGTTTGCATATGACAACCTTCAACTTGGAAAAAGAGTTTACATATTATGTAGCGTGGGATGCCTCCCGGCTAGGTGGACAGGTGAATTAAAAAGGTAACCCGGAGTAGATGGATGAATAGAGCGAAAGAAGAAGAATGAGCGATTTTCACGCGTGTGGTGGCGTGCCATATATCCAGCAGTGGCCGATACGGGTTGATGATGATGATATAAATTTGCGTCACTTATATTAAAATGATATGTTTTCACGGAAACGAGGTTGACTGAAAATCATGTTAATTAATTAAAAATGTTTGCAAATATTTTTTTAAGGATGGAAAAGGTTTAAAAAGTAAAAAAAAACGCTTTACTTTTTCTTAGTTCTGAAATATACTGCTGGACACATGAAATATAAATATATGTCTCTTTTATGTTATTATTAACGTTCATGTTCGTTCCCAAAGAAATACAACAAATTGCGTATCTATTATATTATAGCTTATATAACGACCCTGTGTGTGTACCGATGATGATAATTGATGGCATTGTGACGTGTGGCAGGTGCGCGGGCGGTTGGCTGGAGCTGCGCGGCGCGGGGGCGGGGGCGGGCGCGGCGGCGGCGGGCGGCGCGGCGGCGGCGGCGAGGCTCTGCGGCGCCAACGAGCGCTACACTCCGCCGGTTGTGCTCTTTGCAGATCACGGAGCCTCGACGCTCGACTTCCGGTGATTATACATATTAATATGCTCATTTTAGGGTTCCGTAGCCGGCGGTGCTGGCAGCGATCCTTATTAAATCGGTCAGGTGCCTGTCCGTCCGTCCGTCTGTCTGTCACACGCACTACAGATGTTTTATCTCACGAGAGCGTTTTATCTCACGAGAGCATACTTGTAGTTGTAATGCGTATAGACACGCGCTCTTGTGTGTGTAGCGTTAGCGCAGGTAGCGCTCCCGAGCTTACGCAGACAAACACAGTGTACATGTATATTTACACATTTACACACACAAGCGTGGCTCACCCGCGCTCGTGAGATAAGACATCTGTATCCGAGGTAAACTCCGAGGTACTCCAGAACGTAAAGCTCAATAAATCTCAACAAGATTTAATAGTTCTGACGACATGAAAATTATTTTATAGTTTATTTAAACGGATATTGAGAAATTAGCTCTAGTGGACGGGTATTAGTACTAGTGTACTATTGGACGCGTGATCGCTGCGCGCGGAACCCTCTGTATTTATGTAAACAAAGTTCACACTGAACACGCTTTTCTAGTTTTCTAGTACGGAAGCCTATTACTGAGCCTACGCCGTCAGTCTGTCTGTCCGTCCGTCCGTCCGTCCGTCCGTCCGTCCGTCTGTCCGTCCGTCCGATGGCTGTATCTTTGGAACCGTAATAACTAGCTGGTTAAATTGAACAGAATATTTTGTGGTATTATGGCGGATGTAACATCAAATAATAATAAATAGAATAGAAAAAGTACAAAATTTAGGGGGTCCCCATACAAGAAACGTGTTTTTAAACGTTTTTGATGCGGAAACCTCGGTGCGCGAGTCCGATTCGCACTTGGCCGGTTTTTTTAAAGTTACACCTTGCATATTACAATACAAAAACATTTATGCCAATAAATCATTATTATTTGAAATAAATAATATATATTTCAAATAATTATTTATTTCAAATAATAATTATTTGAAATAAATAATTCATATTCTTGGTAGTGAATACCGCATACATATATTTAATAAAATTTATGTATTCGCATCACAATGTTATTTATAATAACAGAATACATAACATTTGGTTAAAAATAGCCCCGTTTCGGTTCCTTGGAAACGAGCGAATATGCCAGAGGGACACGTGCGTATGATGGAGGTCGTATTATCGTGACTGTGTCAATATATATATTTTTATTACCAATTTTTTGGCTTTTTATTTAAATATTACTATATAATATACAAAAACACAAAATATTTCGGCCCTTTACGGGCCGTCGTCAGTTGATTAATTATAAATAATTAATCAACTGACGACGGCCCGTAAAGGGCCGAAATATTTTGTGTTTTTGTATATTATATAGTAATATTTAAATATATATATTTTTAATATAATGTATTTTTACATGTATTTATTCTTACGTTTTCTCTGGAACTCCGCGCACGAATATGACACGGCGATATTTCATGCGGAAATAATCGGTAAAGCCAAACTTACCTAGCATCGACAAGATATTAAATAAATAACATGGACACAAGAAAAACTCAATTGGATAGAAATGCTGTGTTGCAGTTGTGATGTGATTGCAGTACAATCTTCGTAATTCTCTACAAATGCACAACATTTACACGAAACTGCTCGTTACCCGCATGTTTTAAGCGGCGGGTGGCGAAGTGGTTTGGGCATCGGCTTCTCATGCGAGAGGTCCGAGGTTCGAATCCGGTCGGCGTGAAGCAATGAGTTTTTTCTGACGAAAAAAATTACTTGCATACCTACACCTGCTGCTTCACCGTTCGGAACCGGTGTATAACTGTAGGTCCCTTCCCTTGCCCCTTACTAGGTGGTAGGCTCAAATTGTACCCGACTGGGTTGTGAAGAGAACCCGATCGTCTATAGTAGAAATTTTTTTCTTTATCTGATGCAAGTATGTTTACCAGTGACTAGACGGACCGTCTCAGTCATGAATATCGAACTTCCAATACTTCAAACCTTGTAATTCCATCAATAACTGTGCTGTTCAACTTCCCTATCTGTAGTGTGTAACCTAGTATGAGCAAGTGTGGTAGAGACCTACTATGTTAATATCGTGTAACCTATTACACAGCTGATTTTGGCGAGAGCTACATGAACTGTTATAGTGGTGTCCTACCCCTGAACTGACACTCTTTTCAAGCTATCAGACCATAGATTATAGACACTTTTAGTGCTCTCATGGACCGGCCGATCCGCACTGAGGTTTGGATATCGTATTCAGCGTGGCCTGAGAACCTCAGACTGTCGCGCCGATTGTTGCAACTTGATTAACGATAGTGTAAGCCTTGGGACTAGGTCTCCAGACTTATAGGTCAATACTTTAGTATATCTGAAACAGGACAATGGATAGACTGGCCAGTCGAGATGAACGCCACTGCATCCATATGTATATGTATATATTATTTAGTTTGATTCGGATCCGAGTATAGTGAATGATCAGATGTAAACACCTGTATCTCCCTTTGTCCTTAAATTGTTTCAGTGACCTGATATCCTTGTACGCTAGCTAGTAGCATATCTTGACTATAGCAATAAATGAAACTTCACCAATTCAGCTGTCTCCCCAATTACGAATTATAGTGTCAGTCTGCTATGTGTGATGGAAGATGACAACATTCAACTATTGATGGGTAAAATTAACTTTAGCGCACCTTCTGCTTATAGCAGCTATGATAGAGCATGTCATAGAACTTCAACATAAAACTCAACAAAGAAAGTTACTTGGATTATGCAATATTTGTGGGAAAATAGGTACTCTACTCTTTATCTCTAAATAGAACATAAATTAAACCAAAGTAAATCAATTAATATTTTCATTTATTTTTTTCTTATTAATTATTATATTTAACTTTGCTCGCTTCTTGCCTAGAATTTTATGTGAGAAAGAAGCGAGGCAACAAAACTCACATGGCTCTTTTCAAATAAGCTCACGATACAGATTGTCCTTACTTTCTAGCAAGCTTAGGGGTTAGCTCTAATTTCGAACCTAAATCACATTTAACAGTATTAAGCAACTGAGTACGTCTCACAAGTATGATCGACGATCAACAAAACACACATGTGTAGATTATAGTACCGAACCATTCCCCATTTGCCAGTTATGTGAAGGAGAAACAATTTATATACTCCTTGAATTTACCCGTAATATACTTACGGTAAGTGAATTCGTACTAAAAATCTAAATCTATCCTTATTTTCAACTTACGGGTTTAGGCAAATAGAAAATGCTTCGTAATAATAGATAGAAGGGTTACTCAGCTCTTATCGTAGCCGCTGCAATATTCTGCTTCTCTCCCGAACTGCCTTTAAGTTATGTCTATCGAACTTTTACTAGATACATTTCTGTTACACTCGTTATTTTGAAATTATTAGCACAGGTCAGACAAGCAAGTCTCTTCGACAGGCGCCTCTCGTCAACTGAATCCTTTCCTCCAGGCGAGCGTTTGTTTTATTCACGCAGCTCCCCTGGCGGCTGTCTTACGAATCTCCGTTTTTCTATATTGGCGGGTTCACAAAATCACAGACCAGCGAACCCAATATTATCCCGTCTCGCTAATACGCCTCCAGATGGCGTCACTAAAACCCTAATGAAAAAATATCCTAAATCTTTAATTACTACTCGCGTTCATAGATGGTGCAACCTGTGTCATTCATTTCCCCTCTTTTTCAATTAATATCTCATCTCGTTAGTTGGCACTCGCGCCAAAGGGTGGCGTTACTGGTGCCGTTTCATTCTATTTACACGTCTATTACATAACTGCGAGAGATGCTATGGCACCTTATGTAAAACACGTTACGGCGTATAAGGGTTGACTGAGAGTCGATTGCCCCCACGTTAAGTCCGCCTTTGTCGAGCAGAACGCCGATACCTTAATCGTACAGTTATATGTTTAGCCAATATAGATTGACCCTTTATGTTAACTTATAGGTATACATGTTCACACATGGTCTTATACATAAACTTATTACTACAAAGTTCTCTTCGCTTTCAAGCTCTGCGAGCGTACGTTTTCATTAACCACTGCACTCAATTTAAATTGCCCTTTTTATCCCTATCACACACAACACTGATTTCAACCGTCACCGAACTCTTCTGATGAAGTGGCGTCATGACGCGTGAGAGGGGCGTCCTGACCGCGCCCTACGATTCGTCCGTCGGTGCGGCTGGCCGTCACGCTCCTCGCAGGCATGCCGTCTGTCCCGATAGTTCGTGAAGAAGGTCGTCGCCCGAGCTCCCCACGCGAGGGAATCGCCCTGACCGTGCACTGCGGTCCGTCCGTCGTTGAGGCTGGCCGTCATGCAGCACATGCGAGAGTAGAGCGCTCGCCGCTCCACTAGCCGTGATGACACGCTTGCAGTCATGCCGCCTCCCTCGGTGCATAGGTTAGGTGATCAGAGCCTTTCCACGGCCCTCAGGAGCGCGGCAGCCGGCCCGGCTGACGCTAGTAGAGTACGTCCTCTCGCCACAGGCGAAAGCGCCCTGTTGCTTATGTGGTTTCTGAAATCAATTTCATAACTACACAATATTTGTTCATCTCATAAGATTCAGTACATACGCCGTAGGTACATACAATCTTTTTTTTTTGCCAACTTCCAGAGAACTCGCCCGCGCGCAGCGACTCGGCCGCTCCCACGATACACAAGACATGTGAAAGCTATTAATGTCGCCCTTGATTTAAAATATGTGACACTTTTGCGAAGGACTCATAAACGTAGACCCTAATCTAACAAAAACGTCTCTCCGAGTGCATATGTCTGGTGTCAGACGATATTTATTTTACACGCTCTCAAACTTGTCATGGCTTATCGGTTTCTGCCGCACTTTAAAACCGCTAATAAGCTCGAAGACTCGTTCCGCCTCAGTTGGTACGATCGTACTGGATGTAAGATGGCCGCATAGCAGCCTCGGTTGTGTTCTCCTCTAGTCCAGTATAGCCAGCAATCCAGGGAAGTCTCCGGTATGGCACCTACCTTCTCGGAGGTGATATTGGCTGGTCGGAGCATGTGCTTTGGCCCCTCCGACTCAGCCACCCATATCGGATTACATATAAAAAAATGTTGATAAAGACACGTTGATCAACAAGTGTGATAAAGATTTGTTTTTATACTTTGCACGACTTGCAATAAATTTTAATATGCGCTAACCTTTGAGGTGCTAACGGTGTCTATGCAACTTCGATTTGAGTTGCGTTGCGAGTGCGATGATGCTGGCCCGACAATTTTGTCTATTTACGCCCCTCTTAAAGGACCCGAAACATATTACTTCGTCGTAATTTCGACTTAATGCACACCATTAGTTACACCATATTATGTGTGCACACATAATGTACTTTCGCTTACTTGTCGGGTGAATATGGATTGGTCTATGCTTCTGAGTTCTATGAAGGAACACAAATATTTTCATTTCGGCTCAAAGAGCATTGGTCCGGATAATATTATCGCAGTGGTTGGTGGGAGCGCCAGGAATGCCGCTAGTTCGCCCTCATATTGTTTTACGGAATAACGGCATGTTCCGTGATTTCCCGGGCCTTATTTTCTTTTCATGCCCCATAGGAAGTTATTGGAAAGCGGGAGGCGATCTCGCCATGTGGAATACTCCGGGAATTGCTTCCTACTTGCTTATGTATAAGGCTTCCGTGCCCTATGGAATGTGGATCGCCTCACAGTGTGTGCGCTCGTGATATTTTTAGAGTTCCAAATACAGATGGTACTGTACTGTTAAGATGGTAATTTTTGTTTGTTTTCTAGAAAGCGTTACATGTGGCGCCAAGCCACCCATGATGTTTCTAACTACACCCATGGACATTCGGTCGTACGCGGGGGTTGCTAATGCCATGTCGGCCTGACACGTGCCTATTCAAGCCTCTCTCGAAGGACCCGAGACTATACTTGGGGGGAAATATGTGGGCAGGGAGAGCGTTCCACAGATTACCAGTTCTGTGGAGGAAAGATCTAGAAAACTTAAAAGTGATGGTACTGTTACTGGTACTGGACGGCTAGGCTTCATTGTGCATTCGTCGGCTTCAGGACTTAAGATTATCAATGTAATTTCATCTACATTAAATTATGCAAATGTAATTAAAGATCGTGGCATTATGTAATCTGTAATTATTGTACTCGACGAGTACTATTCGTAATACATGTGTAACGCATTTGGGCAAAGTTTTTTTTTTTTCAATTAAAACGTTTAAACTTATCTCAAAATAAAGTTGGTTAAAAACTCTGTAAAATATAGAGTAGCAGATACTAACATTCCACTGACGGATATTTTCAGTCAAAGTCGAAGCAGTTTGTATAATACCCGCCGTAAACAAAACCGCGAGAGTACAGGAGCCGTGGTCAATCGTAGAGAGGAAGGGGATTAGCCGACGTAAACTTGAGTAAGTCTTAGGAACTCTACTAGCGGAGAGTAACGTAAATAACTTACGTAAATGAAAGGACATCGATCCTGGCTCAGAAGCGCTGGTCACGTAAGGCGGCGAAACTTGGAAGGCACTTTAGGATGGTGCGTAACCGTCAATGTTTTTTGTTTGTTTTTTTTTTATGGGGAGCACGACAAATGGCGCGCGCCAGACTAACGCAGAGGTGTAGTCCGACGGCGCCCACAACATTTAAAATAATGAAATAATTAACACTTGATTTCACTAGTACATTACTCACGCCTCCGTTCCGACTTTACGCGGATAGGTACAAGAGTCTAAAACCTTGCCGAAGAATCAAGCCATCAAACAGTGGAGACCCCATTCCAATTCATTAAATTGTTTTGGAGGAGAAGAGTGAAGAACGAAATTCCACTCTCATTTATACATAAGTAGTAGTGATGATAGTATATAGAGGAATTGTTGAAAATTTCATTCATATGACAACTTTCATCAGTGCTTGTTAGACAAAGCAATTTTAAGTTTCCGAAATTTGTGTGAACCTTTTTCGTTTGGTATTTTGTACTCTTATTATTTTCAACTTCAACTGCAACGTGTGCATTGTGAAAATGTTCTAAACAGGCTCCTCTCGGCTTTCTAGCTTCATACCAGATTTTTTTCTGATATTTAATAGAAATATCGTCGATTTACTGAGAGTAAATCTCGTCTGGTCTCGTCACGTGAGACGTCACGTCAACATCTAACCGCTAACCGGTTCAGTGACGCTCTGACATGCTGACACTGTTCTAATGGCGGTAGTTCACAAACATATATGCCAATATTCTACTTTTATTGTAGGTAGAGCATATAAAAGAGAATTTTATTATTATTTTCGAAAACCAACTTTTTTTTTCCAAAACAGTTCAAGAGACTGCCCAAATCATAATCGTTCCTTTTGGCTTCGCCATAGTCGACAGCTGAGTACTCCCTAAAGCATTAGCGTTGGTTATTAGACAGTGTCAGTAATTCGATGATGAAGATAAATTTACTTGTAATAAAGAACTCAAACTAAAAATTTCATTTAATATTTTTTACATACACTTTACACAACAACAGAAATTGTTTCCTATGTCTTAACAACAGACAAATTGGCAATGATTATTCTGTGTTGTGTGCAAACACCATCTCCCAAACTGGCCTAACTAGCTGTATCATGCATGAGAGACAGGTGGGTGCATACAACCCATAACACCTGACCAAGCTACTCAACAAGAAAGTAAATGATGGATAACATACCAGAACAAACCTAACATTCTTCTTCACAATTTTAGTTCGATGTTTCAAATGATAGCTCCAATCTTGTTCCAAGGTTCGGATCATTACACGTTTAAAACAGAAAATCACAAAGAAAAGGAATGCCAGTGAATTCTTCAGCAGACAATATTGGCTTGGCGTCTTGGCCAAACCTGTCGGTCGTGCATTGAACACGAACTGAGTCAGTCGCCAACGTATTAGTGGGCAAAATACGAACGCACTCTGCGAAAGAAACCGATAATACAGTATAATATTAAATAAGATGTTTATTGAATTCAAAAGATCGTGCTGTGAGCGAAGCTATTCACAAACATTTGACTGAAATTATGCTGTAACTCTGGATAAACGGACAACTTTACGAGTTATATGCTAAAATCTTACTTATTTAGCTATTGTATTGGCTAACGTTGAATCATCAAACGCTCATTCAATTCTTAATGCATCTCTAGTTCGTAATTTGTTCATTCATTATGTCGTCATTATTATTTTACATTTGAATGCTAGTACCGTGTGGGGCCGGTATTGTACCGTGTGGGGCCGGTACTGTACCGTGTGGGGCCGGTACTTAAAAAGAATAGCCCCACTGCATCTCTCCCCATGCATGTCGTAAAAGGCGACTAAGGGATAAGGACAAGATGCCGTGCTAAAGGGCGACAGGCTCGCCACCTCTCACCTTGGCACGGTACTTTCACCGAGTCATGCAGCAGGTGGGTCTTCGTGCCTTACTTGCTGCTTGTTCGATTGAATCTTGTTCGAATACTTTGCGAAACGTGGTGAAGGGTGTTGTGCTGTAATTTACCAAAGTGCTTGCAGCACAACACCGATTACTCTGCTTACCCCGATTGTCGGGATTCAGCGTGTGTGATATGTATGTATGTATGTAGATTATTTAAGAATATTTCAATAGATCCTTGGCTGTATTCCTTTATTTTTAACCGACTTCCAAAAAAGGAGGAGGTTCTCAATTCGTCTGTATGTTTTTTTTTTTTTTTTTTTTTTTGTATGTTTGTTACGCGATTTCTCCGTCAATTGAGGGCCGATTTAGAAAATTCTTTTTTTGTTAGTTAGGTCATACTTCCGAGGTGGTCCCATTTCAATTTTATCGAAATTGGTTGAGTGGTTTTCGAAAAATCAGCATAATACTATAGTGTGTGGTTACCTTCAGCAAAACTTGTGATGTGGTCGTATTCGGCAATTTTCAGTTTGATAAATTAGTATGGTGTGTGGTTACCTTCAGCAAAACTTTTGTGATGTGGACTTATTCAGCAATTTGCAGTCTGACACATATGGCGAATAATTCTGTACCACTTCAATCGATTTCGATTATTCGATTTCGATTATTCTTTTTTATGTAATATTACTAAAAAGAATGAAATAAAAACTGTTTTAAAAAATATTAAACCGATTTCAAAAAAACAAAAAAAAAAGAACTAAAAAGTATTAAATACCTAATATTTTGAAATTTTCTCTGTCCTGTTGAAATACATGAATCGATATTTACTAGTGATACATATTCGGACCCTTGTTTCATGAATATTCTAAATTTGAAATTTTTTATCTTTTCCGACCAGCCAGGTGCGCTTAATTTATTATGGTACCTGACCGGTACCTACTGTACCGAGTACCATCGAGCTGGTCTGATGATGGAGAGTTGGAGACAGAAGGTGGCCATAGGAACTCCTAAACTACACATGATAAACCCATCGTGTTTGGGCTCGTTGCTAAAACCTAAGAGATTCTCAATTCGACGGTATGTTTTCTTTTTTTGGATGTTTGTTACGCGATTACTCCGTCAATTGTGGGCCGATTTTAAAAATTCTTTTTTTTTTTATTTGAAAGGGGATAACCCTGAGGTTTTTGAAGTGAAAACTTCTTTAGCGGCGCTTGGCACTTTTTTAGGTGGGTAAAAAATGTATAACTCGCGACATCGCGTCAGCGTCATTTTTAAAATGAAACCTTAAGTCATTGCATTAAGGGTTAAGTTAGAGTGGCACGGGATCTGCCGGCACTCCCGGAGTGCAACTGTTAAGTAGGGTTCGGTAACACGTTTATGTCTGTCCATTCTACTAAGTTCTGCAAAATGCATGTAGGGTTCCGTAACAAATGCATGTCTGTCTGTTCTACTAAATTAAACATTTATTTCAAAATGAATGTAGGGTTCCGTAACAAATGCATGTCTATCCGTTCTACTAAATTTTACAATTTTCAACCAAGGTTCTCCGACGGTTATTTTATAATAAAAGTAGGGTTCCGTAACACGTTTATGTCTGTCCATTCTACTAAGTTCTGCAAGATGAATGTAGGGTTCCGTAACAAATGCATATCTGTCCGTTCTACAAAATTTAACATTTATTTCAAAATGAATGTAGGGTTCCGTAACAAATGTATGTCTGTCCGTTCTACTAAATTTTACAATTTTCAACCAAGGCCCTCCGACGGTTATTTTATAATAAAAGTAGGGTTCCGTAACAAATGTATGTCTGTCCGTTCTACTAAATTTCACAATTTTCAACCAAGATCCTCCGACGGTTATTTTATAATAAAAGTAGGGTTCCGTAACACGTTTATGTCTGTCCATTCTACTAAGTTCTGCAACATCACCTACAACGTCCGTGATGTCAGCCCATAACACCGGGTAAACTAAGTGCCATGTCAGTACTTCCCCCTTTGATCGTGCTGACTACACTGAACTGGTCGGAAAACACAAACTATTTACATAGCCGTTTCGACCGACGTTTAATTCAGTGCGGTGGTACCAACCCGGTCAGGTTAAACCCTACCACCAAGTAAGATTAGGAGGGAAGGGACCTACAGTTTTACGAGGAATCCGAACCTCGGTCAGCCTCCAACGGTCAGCGGTCACCCATCCAAGTACTGACCGCACCCAGCGTTGCTTAACATTCAATAGCGACAGTTGACTGTCTGCACCACTGAGCTATCGAAGCTGACGTGGTCCTATTTTAATTGGGTCAAGATCGGATTGGAAAGCGAGGCGGAATCGCGAGGCCGAAGGCCGAGCGATTCCGCCGAGTACATTAATAGCAAAAATTACTAAAAAAAACTGTGAAATAAAAAAAAAGTTTTAAAAAACATAAAACCGACTTCCTAAAAAAAGGAAAACTAAAAAACTATTTCAAATAAAAATATAAAAACCGCCTTCAAAAATATATGAAATAAAAACCTAAAAAAAAAAACGAACCCTAGAGTTGATGAAGGCGGTGCTAAAGCAAGCAAAAATGATGCATGAAAGAAAACATGAGTGGATGATAATATCCTTTGTGATTTGTGTAGCCTTTTTAGCACCGCCTTCAACTCTAGGGTTCGTTTTTTTTTAGGTTTTTATTTCATATATTTTTGAAGGCGGTTTTTATATTTTTATTTTAAATAGTTTTTTATATTATTTCACTTTGTTTTATTAATTCGATTTCAGTGAAAACAGCCTTACAGTATAAGCATAACAATAGGTACCTACTTGTATAAATTATTTGTACATAATAATATATACATAAAACACATACTCTATTCTGACCTCATATGTGCACCTTCCTAAGGCTGACTAGACAATACAAAGTTCTCTAAGTACGGTGGTGCCGGCCTAGTATAGACGATTAGGCAGACCGAGCGACTTGGCACACACAAGTAATGCCTACTAACTCGAGTGAGATGGAAAGCTCTGAGTAGCCTGTAGACGTGAGATGAAACTACGCAACTCTGTGAATAAGTGAGCTTGTATACGGTGGTAGAATCAATATATTATGACTAATACAACATATTGTGGCGAGATAATAGAACAATACCATAAAGCGGAAGAGGGGAAATAATGGATAGAGCGTGCTTTCAAATGTACTTAGAGGTGATAATATAGAGAGTGAATATCAATAAATTCAATTAATTTACCGGTCGTGCCGGTCGTCGGTCTCGACATAGCAACATCAATCTGCTTATAAAGAGGGCCCTTGCCACAGCGGACTTTCCCAGTCTGCTGGAACCACCAGGCCTATGTCGGGACGACGGAAAGAGGCCTGACGGCATGACCTTAGTCCCATGGAGCCGGGGAAAGGCTTTAGTATGGGACGCGACGTGTGCTGACACCTTCGCACCTACCCATATTGCCGGCTCGTCCAATTCGGCTGGCTCCGCCGCTCTAGGTGCACAAAACCAGAAAATTAAAAAATACGTTGGCTTGCGCGGCCACTTCGAATTCCTGGCCTTTGCTGTGGAAACACTTGGCGTGTGGTCACCCGACGCAAGGACTTTCGGAAACGTCCTAGGAAAGCTCCTTATTGATAAGTCTGGTGACCGACGCGCCAAGTCTTTCTTTTTTCAGCAAATAGGCCTAGCCATTCAAAGGGGCAACGCAGCCAGCGTATTGGGTACTGTGGCGGAGTCGGAGGAGTTGGACGAAGTTTTTTACTTACAGTAATTTTGAATGTTAGTATTTAGTTTTTCTTTATTTATTTATTAGGTTAATTTTATCATTTTTATACATTTGTTAGTTAGGTTTTAATTATTTAGTTATTATTATTAATTTTTATTCCTTTATTAACACATATTCTTAAAACTAATTTTGTACATATTCAAAACCTAACATA
Source organism: Nematopogon swammerdamellus (assembly GCA_946902875.1). Lineage (NCBI taxonomy): Eukaryota > Metazoa > Arthropoda > Insecta > Lepidoptera > Adelidae > Nematopogon > Nematopogon swammerdamellus. The sequence goes on from OX336333.1 coordinate 8,903,293, forward strand.
AAAAACATATACAAAATTAACCTTAATTATTAATATTATTAATTTACTAAATTAATAGTAAGTATTTGTTCCGGTTCCGCTAACAGCGTTCTAAATAAGTACCCTAGAGATACTCCATTAGAAGAATCTGAATTAATATTATATGATTTTTTTTTCCAAAAAAGCAGTCTACTAACATTAATTATTATTAATGTTAGTAGACTCGAGTTAATATACTCGTACGTAGGATATTATCTCGGCCGAGGCAGTTTCATGCGCGCGAGGCGCCTACGTGTGAAATACTAACATAGGCGGAATAATACTACTTTAACTTTAACGCCACGGAGCCAAAGAAAAAAGAAGTAAAATGTAAATGATCCTTCTCTCGGCCCCACTGCGCGCCCAGTGGTGCCAATCTAATGTCTCACCTTGCTATAGCAGACGAGCGAAAATGGGCCTTATTTGATGATAATAATGTTGGTTTACGAGCTAGGCGGGCCTCGGGGGTTGAGATGTTTTATGTATGCGGTCGTGGACCATTGCCACTCACCCTTTAGATAAATAAGTGATGTGCTCGGAAGGAAGGCAGTAGACGTAAGTGTGGCGGGTGTGGGAACGTAGGGACGGGGACAGGGGCGGGCGGGGGGAGGGCAGGTAGGCAAGAGAAATGGGGTGACTCTGCCCTCACTCGCCGGTGTAATATCTCAAGTACTGCGGCTTCTGGAATGAGACATTTTCACACTTTTCTCGAGAGTAATGAGAATCGCTCTGATAGACGCTTGTCGCACGCAGGTTGATGCCGCCTCCGCCGCGCCGCCTTCTCTCTACCGCCTCCCCGCAGGCCGCACGCCGCCGCCGACTCATGTTTATACAGCTCCGGGGCGGGCGGGATTGGAATTCGAGAATTCACCCTCTCCACATCGATTTTTATTTCATTTAGAAAAAAGAACTTGTTTTTCACCGATTACGCGTGAATGTGCGAATAGCAATAACATCCTAAAGACAAAGCGAACATTCCGGAACACTCGACACGGCGACTGCTCAAATGGTCAATCTCGGAAGTTTTCATAAATCGTTAAAGTACGAGTGTTTACGTAGATAGATAGATAGATAGAAATACTTTATTGCTCCAAAACATTTAACAGTAACAAACAATAAGTAATTTACATGAGGGGCAAAGGCGGACTTATCCCTTACAGGGATTTCTCCCAGTCAACTTAGTTTACGTGAAATATTAACATTTTTCTATCTGCGGAGCAAACAAAATGAGTTTCATTCCATTTATATGGCAGCACGTCGCTGAAAAATTTAAAACATCAACCAAACCGGCGCGGCGGCGGATAACTGTGGGTAGTTGTGCGTACGGGAGCGGCGCGCGACGCGGCGCGACATGACCTCGTAAACATTTTGAACGCATTCGCTTCCTCTTTGTGTAAACTCCGCTCCGGTGCACTATTTGTTAATCATTTTAATTCGCTGCGGCAAATATTCATTGTTTATTCACATCTGCTTTTATATTTTATTGAGTAACTCACATCTGTCAGTGCCATTTAAAATGCGGCGAGCATTTAATTGCATTTTCTTTGAATGAAATGGTTTTGTTCTGATTTCGTTAATGATTAGTACTGCTCCCTTCATTATGGTCAGGCACTCGTTGCCACGATCCAGGTATCTAGAAATTGTGTAGATACCTATGTTGCAATTCCATCTGTTATGCAGAAGGCGAACTTATTGCCGAATGTGGCTTCTTCCAGTTCACCCTAAACACAAGAACATCTTAGTATGGTTAGCGTACAGGTTTGCTCATGCTGATTTCCCTCACCGTAGTGACGGATATTAGATAAATTGATATTTAAGAATTGTATATATATATATTCTTTATTGAACACCAATTTATACAAAATAGGCACAATAGGTGAGCTTAATGCCGTGAGGCTTTCTATTCTAACCAATCTTTGGGATGTGGGAGGAGTATATGCAGGCGAACAAGAATAGTTTGTGGCAATGTATTAAGAAGAAAAGCAATATGATAAACTACAAACGGATACAACATAAATGATTTATTAAACGCATATATATGTATATAATAGATTTACATATTATGTACTTAAATCAGTAGTACTGTTGTTAAACACCATCAACTGAATGACAAGAGATAGAGAGAGAGAGAAGAGGGGAGTTAAGTAATGCAATATAAATGTATTTACTTCAGTAAGGATAGGAAAAGATTCTTCAAATTTATCTTAAATACATTCATAGACGTTAGAATTCAACAACTCATTCGAATTCTACTCATCACATTCAATCCAACTAAACGAGTACCCTAAGAACGGAGATTGCTCTGCCCGTAATAGTAAGAGGCTGTAGGACGCTGGGAAGGCGTATGGGTGGTGGTCGTGAAAAGTAAACACGATCCTCGCTCGGGATTGTCTTTCGGAGCCGTTTCCGGCGCGGTGCTACGCTAGCTTCCGGTGCAGCGGCGTATTTACACAAAAAGTCCAACTCAAGAATTACATCTCCTTCGCTCTCCTTTTTCATTTCGAGTTTTATTCGGGGCGGCTTCCTGTCGGTTAACTTCTCTCATTTCACGATAGTACCTCACGACATTCAGGGACCGCTAGGTAATGGATAGTTATCTAAGTGATGCCGTAAACTATTACGTATACTAGTGCTTACTAGGTACCACCGCACTGAATGGAGGGTCGGTTGAAACGGCTATTTAAATAGTTCGTGTTTTTCGTCCAGTTCAGCACTGACATGGCACCTAGTTCACCAAGGTGTTAGGCTGACATCACGGATGTAGTAGGTGATATAGCCAATCGTGTCAGTTTCCATAAAATAAAAAAACCGCATGAAAATCGGTGCACTTTTTAAGATAATTATTTTTTTTATTACTTAATTACTTGATTACAAACATAGATAAGAAACATCCCGATTAAACAAGCTTCCCAATAAAAAAAAACCGCATCCAAATCGGTCCATCCTTTTGGGAGCTACGATGCCACAGACAGACACACACACACCCTCGCACACCCTCTCACACACACACACACACACACACCCTCACACATGTCAAACTTATAACACCCCTCCGTTTTTTTCGTCGGGGATTAAAAATACACAATTTTTCCGGTTACCACCAAAGAGTTTGTATTACGTCGCTGCGCTCAGCGACGTAATACAAACTCTTTGGTTACCACTAGCAGACATCATGTCACAAATTGATCGACGAAGCGTTGGCGAGTGGTCTGAAGCTTCGGGCATAAATTGCTCTCCCTGGCTCAAATAGAATTATTTTACATCGTCTTATATTCTTATTTAGAAGAAAATAGTAATTTAGAAATAACTATTTTGTTGGATCAATACACTATTGTATGGCCGCGATAAAATCAACAAACGCAACATCAATGATAATGAAGTTTTATGCGAAAAATGCATGAAATCTGAAAGATACCTACTAATCAGAATTAACATCACATGCCCAAGTTCGAAAGATGCACAGATTTTTTCATAGATTATTTCGCCCCTAAGTTTATGATGGCGGTGGGCGCTATTGCAGAAGCAGGTCGAAATTGTAGATGTTTAGATCGGAAAAATAAATCCAATTATTTTTTGTTTGTAATGTACTTTCCGACTTGGGTAAGTAAGATGCACAAAGCACGTTATAATTGACTATATGGGATACAACGAGCGAGCAGCGGTTCGCAAGTAGCTTTTGTCGTGTTCGGACTCAACCAAGAAACCCCACGAGCTCTGTAGCTAGTAAAAATCTGTTAAGTGCGAGTTTTACTCGCGCACGGAGGCGGATCTATCCGCTATTATCCGCCTATCTTGTGTCTTTCAATAATGCAATGTATAAAAGCCTGTGGCGTCATCTATTATTCAATAATGTGACTAATTGATTTTTCGGACGTTTGTTGTATGGGAGCCACCCTTAATTTTTAACTTTTTCTTATTTTTCTTATTTGTTGTTATATCCGCCATAGTAACACATATTCTGTGAAAATTTCAACGGGCTCTACCTATTACGGTTCAAGAGATACAGCCCTCAGACAGACGGACAGACGGCGGAGGCTTAGTAATGGGCTTCCGTGCGGGATACGGAAACCTAAAAATTATAACGTGTTGTCGAAAGTTGAAATAAAGTTGTCGCCACCTCATCCTAGAGCTTGCTAAGAGCGGCCGCATAAGTTTACTAACGAGATCTGCACTCATTCCAACTTCGTAAACAAGTAGAGGCGCCTCGACACTACGACCCCGCGCTTCCGGCTGCCGTGCGGGTATAAATTAAAATTTCAATTTGACAATCCCGTACCGCTCCGCCCCGCCACCGTCCGACCCCGCCCCGCATCGGAAGTGCGATGCAATGCATCGCCGGAAATTTTCAGAGGCGCCGACAACTTGAACAATGCAAATTTGGTATGCTACATTCTCTTGTCACGCTTGTATTTTTGTCTCGAACTTAAGTACAGAAAATGTTTCTTTGTCGTACTCGTAGCCAATCCATAAATAACCCGCCGAAGTGTTCTGCACAGAATGCAATCGCGGATAATGTTTCAAGACTATAATATTGTTTGCATGGAGATTATTCCATGCATGGAAGGCCCGTGATCTGTAAGTAAAAAGCGCCCCGCACAGAGTGTACGCGTCGTAGCTGGGTGGATGATTCCATGGGATTTTGGATAAAAATATCTATAAATTCTCAAAACATGTCAATGGATAATATCTGAAATTTAAATCATATAAAATATAAAAAATCTAATATATTTTAGTTCAACTTTGTATAAGAAATCCAGGCAACATTTCAATATGCTTGAGTTTATCAAACAAAAAATTAAATAGATTTAATTTAAATTAACTTTTCAATTTAATTTACAGTTGCATCATACAGTACCCCAGTTAGGTATCTATAGCAGTTCTCATTAGTGGAGCCTACATGCACTCAGTTCCTGATCCAGCTCTTCTACTTAGTAACTCCAATACAATTACGGCATCACTGCACCGCCCCGCAAGTCGCAGCGAGCCGACTTCAGCTGCCGAAATCCTAGACGCTGAATCAGGTTGTTAGTGGCTTAGTCGAGACCTAGTTCGAGTGTGTGGTATTATCATCGCTATGCGGGCGAAGTCTGATGTTAAAATGACATATTACTAAGCGTACAACGTCTGTCTGTCTATCTGTCTGTCTATCTGTTCGTCCGTCCGTCCGTCCTACTGCTGTATCTTTGGAACCATAATGGCTAGCCGGTTGATATTTTCACCGAATATGTGTTATTTTGGCGGATGTAACATCAAATAAAAAAATGAATAAGTGAAAAATTAAGGGGGGTCTCCTTACAAGAAGCCAGTTTTTTCAACGTTTTTTTTTGTGGTGCGGAAAACTCGGTGTGCGAGTCCGACTCGCACTTGGGCGGTTTTATTAAAGACACACGGGTTTCACGAGTCCGAAACTTCAACGGAAGATCAGACACAGCCAATAACACCACACCTCGCGAAACCGCGCAAAGAGAGGCACCATGCCAGCTATAAGGCGGACAAAAAGGTCGTCGTCTAATTTATTAACACGCCTTTTGATGATACCATGGATATAGCTAGTAGGGAACACTCCGGAATTTCACTGTACGACACAGGAACGTTTTCGAAAAGCGATGTGTTTTTAGAAATTGGGTGTCAACAACATATAGTTGTTCCGAGCGAGTTCGGCTGTGGCGGAGGCGAATGGGGGCAGGAGGGATGAGGGAAACTAATTCATCTGAGCATCTGGCCATGGTAGCACCTATAAAACAGTCTATGCGAACCTATTGTGTGTCGTATGTACTGTATAGAATATTAAATTATCAGTGCGCACCAGCATCACGCCTGCCCTTAGCTCAAGCAACAAAAGCACCTGGAATCATTAAGACAGCAGCGTATAGAAATAAATTTCGCGGGAGCTCCGCTGGAGAAGAATTGAGAATCGTTACTGAGGATCGTCGCCAGCGCTTTTCTGAGATAATAGCAGTTGGCCCTCTCCTCTCGGCTTACAGAGGGCAGTGAGGAGAGGAGGAGGGTAGAGGAGAGGCTCAAAAGACAAACAAGAAGCAAGCGCAAATGCACACTTGCGAGATCCGGCTAAGGGGGTGCGGGGTGCTGACACTTCTATAGCCGCGGTAGTGTGGAGTGGGGGGGGAGGGGGGGGGGGGGGGGAGGGAGCGATGTACGCTGTGCAGCAGTCAGTGTAGTAAAGTCGTAGATGAAACAGTCTTACCCACGCGGTAGAGTTGACGATGTCTACTTGAAAAAAAATTACAATCTGTGCAATCTGTACAAGCTGTGTAAGCAAAAACATGATAAGAATAAACAAGTTACAGGAGAGCGCAAAGTGGTTTCCACCTGACATCCGTCCGACTAATGCTGAAAGGCTTTTTAATGTAGGACTGGCATATCCTCTCGTCTTCTGCTAGAGCCTTTTACGGCGATAATGCTCATTTTTGAAACGTGGAATTATTTTTGGTACTTATAATGCCAGCAGCTGTTGTTTTTGCCAAGAACGTTAGAAGAGGTAGGGACGTAGGACTGTCCAATGCTTTTGTGAGAACCAGCGTCCCCGAGCTCCGCGGGTAGCGGAGGGAACGGCGGCGCGCGCTCTGATTGGGTGGTATCGGGTGGGGGAAGGCTGACGCTATGTGGCCAGCGGGCGACCGATGAATGTTATTGATACGTTTTAACTAATATCGTGTTACGCTGGCGCGGGGAAGGTCCGACGTCCCTACCTCTTCTAACGTTCTTGGTTTTTGCCTTCATAATGGACTAGTTTTCTTTGAATTTCTCGATATCTTATTTTTGTTGTTATTCGAATCCAATCAATCAAATATGATTTGTAAAGCATTTCTCACTCGAACTCTCCGAGTGTAGCTCCAGGTAAAACTCGAACTACGGCGCGTATCCCGACGGGTAAGGTCGAGTTAACAAAGCCGAGTGCTAGCTTCAGTTATTCTCTTGCCTAGTTAGCTGGAAACCTCTTCCGTTCCCAAGTTTGTTTGCTACCAACTGAGAAAACATCGGACGCCGCACAGCGCCATACAATGCCCAAAAGAGAAATGGCTCAGATCACGTGTACCATTTTGTATGAGCACTTTATCCTTGCAAGTTGCAACTACGGCGAGATATATTACTGTTCTTTGTTTAATTTGTACTTAGACAAGACTGAGATATGCACGATTACTTACACAACTTTCAGTAAAGTGAAACCATTGTTCTTGGGAACTTGCGAGGGAAGATGGAAACGCTCGACGTTACCCCGCGTCATACAAAAGTTAAATGACGCACATTTAAGTTAAGACCTTACTAACAATTTATCGTCCAAAATTGCAACCACTAAATGCTGAAAAATCGATTGCAGTTCTTTGATTAATATGGACTGATGAACGAAGAATAAGGGGAAAAAATAATACACGAGTAAATGTGATGTCATCTGATTAGAAAGAGATTTAAAGACAAGGAGTTTTACTGTTGTATGTATTTGTACATTTCAGTGGTTCATTATTTAGAAATTCAGTTATTCAATGATAATTTTATTCATCGATCGCATAAATTCCTATGTCGCAATTTTATGAATGGCCTTGGAGTTTTGTGATATTTTGTAAAGAAATATTTTGTCAAGGAAAGTAATATTTCGCAATTCCAGCTAAGTGCCGCGAAAATAGCTTTCATCGTCGCGTATGTTATGTATGAGAAAATATACCTACAATCGCAAAAGCCTACTTGAAAATACACCCTATGAGGAGGTGTCTGAGACGTCCTTCAATATTATTCCTAATTCCAAATTTTCCTCAATATACATATTTTTTTTTTATTTTTTTTATGGAAACTGACACGGTTGGCTACATCACCTACAACTCCTGTGATGTCAGCCCATAACACCGGGTGATCTTGGTGCCACGTCAGCCTTCCCTTCGGTCGTGCCGGCTACACTGAACTGGACGGAAAACACAAACTATTTACATAGCCGTTTCGACCGACCTTTCATTCAGTGCGGTGGTACCAACCCGGGCAGGTTAAACCCTACCACCTAGTAATATAAGAAGGGAGTCATATCTCTTAGTCGCCTTTTACGACATACACGGGGAGAGATGCAGTGGGGCTATTCTTTTAAAGTACCGGCCCCACACGGTACAAATGTTTTCTTCGCTTTCCAAGTAATTTCCGGACACGACTAAAAGACTAATAACAGAACTAAGGTGGTCCCAAACGACTTGAGGAGCAATAAAATGGAAGATTAACGCAGCCTATCGCTTCGGGGATTCAAACCTCCGGGTTGAGAACGGATCGTCCCAATCGATTTTTCCGTACTGATAATGAACTTTATCTAAGTACGTTACAAAACTGAAGCGTATTTTGATAGAAAACATATTATGTTTGATCATAGGTCAAAGGCGAGTCCAGTGTGAGCGAAAAAACAAAAGAAAAGAGCCAAAAAGCAAATGTTCGTTTTAAAGTGTAAAAGTTTAAAGTTTGACTGTTTTATAAAAGTATTTTGTCAATCAAAGTATTTTGTCTTTTTTTTGTTTCTCCGTCGTCGTCGATACGTTTGTATTAGGATACTAGGATTACTAATACTAACTAATGTGATGTCTTGTTGTCAGGATCACGGAGCAGACGCGGCGGTCGCAGTTCCTCGCTTACTTCAGCTTTACTTCGCTCAGCAACTCGCAGGGTGTCGGCTTCCACCCGCGCGGTGGCTCACGGATCCCTAATACTGGTAATACTGTAACCCTAAAATGTTTTCTATATAAGTAGTGACCACACTATTTTGTTGGTGGTTCTTGAACAACGGCGATTTTTATGTCGATATGCCATTGCATATTCTATTAAAATATATGAATAATTGGTAAACTAAGGAACGCTCTCCCTGCCCATATTTCCCCCCAAGTACAGGTGGGTCCTTCAAGAGAAGTATGAAGGCACCTGTCCGGCCGGTATGGCATTCGCAACGAGTTCATCCACGCACGAATGTTGCGCGAATGTCGACCGGCGTCGTTAGACACCTTATGAGTGGCTCGGCGCCACATGTCGCACTTTCTATAAAAACATGTCCAAAAGGAAGCACTGACATGGTATTTAGTGCCGACAGGTGCAAGGTACAGGGTTGAAGTATGTTAGTTAAAAAAAGTTTTTATTCTAATACATATTTAAAAAAAATCACAAAGAAAACATAATGTACATATTATCTAAATTTAAAAATATCTACTTACAAACATCCCATTTTTTTGCCGAAATGTGTTTCTCCTGTAGAGTCTACGTATTATCTGTCGTATTATACGAGTACAATACTGTACTACAATCCCTGAAGGAATCCCTAGGGATTGCGTACAGTTATCAAATTCAAATGGTGTCTTGTATGTTTGTCAGCTTTAATCTCGTTATCAAGGCCACGTACGGGATTAATGTTGCATAGGAGACTGAGGGAGTTCAACAAATGAACAAATAGGAAGATACTTACGGTATTTTCCAATTTATTGTAACAGCTAAGTAATTTTATTTCATAACCATAGTAATGTAGCATTGGTGTAGAAAGGCGATAATATATCTCGAATGTTTCTCTTTCGACGAAGAAGCAAAAGTGGTCGGTCTGAAAGGAAAAAAAAGTGAATTATTTGCTTTTTGTAAATAAAATATAATATATAATAATTTGTGTTAAGCTATTGCTTAAGGCGCCTAGTAACGCCACATGTGGATTTTTGAAGAAGTAGCCCGTGATAACTAGACCAATCTACAGGCTAAAAACTAAAAATGCTATGCTAAAAATGTAGAACAATTCTTTGTCTATCGATCACACGTTTTTGGTTGTAAAATTGTATAATTTTCTATACAAACTATACGGTAACCAAATTACGATTTTTTCTTCCGCGTGAACTTTGAATACTCTTGAACTTTGAACTTTGAATCTCAGAAACTAAAGATAATTTGGATGGAATTTTATAGCAAAATTACGCCATTTGTTATATTTATCGATCATTCGCTTTTCAAAATTCTAATGCGAAGGATCGCAATTTATGAAAAAAACACCTTATGAAAACTTCTAAGCGCTACGCCGCCGCCGCCGTTGGCGTTAGTAGGCGCCTTAATTATGACATAGCAATATAGTTAACTAAGACAGATGAGTTCAACTAAATGTATAAAGTAACTTAGTAAACGAATCGAAACGAATTAGAATCATTGTCATTTTTGCCATGACAGAGTAATTAAACTAGAGACTCACTGTAGCTTACGAAGGAACCACACGAAAACTAATATACGAGGAATACAGCGCCTTTTTCTTAATATCCAATTCCCGCAAATGTGTAAGCATTATTTCATCAAATCCGCATGTCTCCGTCCACATGCGTCCGTGGCAGACAGCTAATAGCCAGAACTCCGCCAAGTAAATAAATAAACATTTCAGCAGCAGGTTGTGCAGCGACGACGAGACCCTCGTCACGCGCAGCTGCCACTGATCCGGACTGCTCCTACGGAACCCTCGCTTGTGTGCTCACTCCCTTGTATTCATATATTGTTGCCGAATGTGCGCGTGTAATGAAGTTAATTGTTAACGAAATATCTGATAAAACGTTGATATATTGCCAACGAAATACTCATACGATTGACAGAAATAGACCTCCTTTATTAATGAACGCCACCGACGCCATTTTTGTACAGCAACTAATAAGTGGATAATGCACTGTACGTTCACCTGCCTTCATCTATCTATACTATAACAAGCGCTTGACCGCGGCTTCGCGTCGCGTGACTTTTTGCTTACAGCTCAGGCCGCCGATAACGTAATCTTAGAATTTATAGCATAAAATTAACTCATCTTGAGAAGTGATAGAATGTAAAATTTAAAACCGTGTGTAAATTGACATATTGGCAATGGCAACTATTGGGTAATCTGTGATATTGGTTCTCTAGTTATAAGGATATTCATATAATATATTGGCGTACGTTACACGGCCGTAGAAACTTCGTTTTATTTATTAGGATTAAATATCAAAAATTCAAGACGTCTAAACAACATATGACCAGTCGTAATTCACTTTCAACTATAAGACCATTCACTTTTGTTTATCAAAGTGAATAATAATTGATTATGATGTCATTACGAATATTAGAACTCCAATTTTCTTAGTAGACTCGAGATAAACTTGAAATAAATGTTTATATAACTATAGACTTCTAAAATCCCACGGCAACCACAAAGTAGGTATACCTTTCTTCCAAATAATATTTGCATACATCCAAACGATCCTCTGCCCTGATTTCCCAGCGGGCCCCAGTATTATGTTCATGTATTTTTTCACTTTTCTCTCAGAAACAATAATGAAATTCGCACAAGTACGCTTCACTGGCGCTCCGAAAACATTTTCTCTTACAACTTAATTTGAAAATACTCTTACTCTTACTGCGGCCGCTTTCGAGCGTATTTTCTATGATAAACAGAACGAAAGTTAGATGTCTATCTCATTTATTTCACAATAAATAATATTAAATGTTAGGAATATTATAATTTGATACATTGCACGAATGTTGTAGGAATTGTCATGTTTACTGTTTAGTTTGTCATTCACAAACTACATCTATTATACTGTGGTGAAATATATTAAATTATTAGCTTATACCAGCGGCTTTCTCCCCGTGAAATGTCCTTTAATTCAGCTATCCCGATGCAAAATGACAACATAATTGACAAACTTAAATAATAGGAATTTCTGAATTCAATGTTCTTTGGGCATGTTTCAATATTACCCGAATGATTTTTGGTTTGCCTTTTAATGTTACACTAGATTTTGCCGGCGGCTTCGCTTCGTGTGACTTTTTGCTCACAGCTCAGGCCGCTGATGACGTAGCGTTATGATTTATAGATGCCTAAAACGATCTTGATAAGTGACAGAATGTAACGCTGTAAATCGTATGTAAATCGATAAAGTGGTTCTCGAGTTATAATAATAATCATTATCGACCTACGTTACGGCCGCTGCCGCGGCGCCGCCGCGCCGGTCGCCCGTAGAAACTTTGATTTATTTATTAGGATGACCTCGACTGACTTTGACAGACGGTACACACCTGTCCCTCTGTTCCCGCCTCTCCCTCTCCTCCTACCAGCGACAAGCGACCTTCACAAACAGTTTATGTCGGATGAGTCGGGGTAACTCGTAGACATGGGTAACTCAGTTAAATAATGTGACTTAAACACTAAATCATACGCACTCTACTCTACTCTATCCGGGCAGTGAGTTATCGCTGTTGCGACAAGGCACTATGCGCCTTGCGTGGTTGCGGAGGAATAGTTCGGTTTGAGCAAGCTCGACCGGCACTACATGTAACGCAAACGCTGAAAGCGCTACAGGGTTGCTTCTCGTTACTGCGTTGTAAACGTACTACGCCAAGGTACGGTACGGTAGTATGTTCACCACCACCTTTAACCTGGGGATCTTCAAAGGGCGTGTTAATAAATTATTAGCTTTGTAGCTGGCATGGCGGCTCTCTGAGCGTGGTTTCCCGAGGAGTAATTATATTGGCTGTGTCGCTAATCTAAATAATCTTTTGAACTTTTGGGCACAGCGACCCGTGCCGGTTGTCCATAAAAAACGCACGTCAGTGATTCTAATTGCGCATAATAGCGCCACTCAGCGTTGGTACACCGTAACAGCGCAACGCCATCGCTGATTACACCGTAATAGCGCCACACAAGGCTACGTTACACTACGGCTCAGTTCGAATTCTTCCGTGAATAACGCGACACATGTCTAGATTGGCGGCCGTAGGGTTGCCATAGGACAGGGTACGGGTTTTTAGGGTGTTCGGGGAAGTCCGGGAGGGTTTGAAAGTGTATGCAATCGCTTAACCACTGAAGAAAAGAAGAGAAATTCTCACGTACTCTGGTGTAAAATTCCAGAATTCGTTTTCTGTATTCCCGGCCACTAACAACATGCTAACGTCGAACGGATATTTCAATCGCCGCTCAATGGACCGACGAAAGAAACAAATTAATCTTAGAAACAGTTAACAGTATAGTCATGAAAAAATATAACTTTAGAAAGTACAGTTGCACGGAGTTCTACCAATACATCTCCAAACAAGAAAATCTCCTTGATTTTTTAATTACATAATATAATGGAAAAATTATTACTTTTTTATTTTGTGTCCGGGGTTTTGTCCAAAATGTCAGGGGTTTTAGATTTTCTTGACCTAGTTTTACCAGCATGGAGATGGCAACCCTAGGCGAAGGGATAGCCTGCAGTCACCGATCCCCCGGGCGTCGTCGCTCCAAGGCGAAAAATTGTCGCTGGAACGATTACATTTGCTTTTCCATTTACAGCCCCGGCGTGAAAATGGCGACGACGAGCGCCGCTAACTGCTCGGTTGGACAGATCTTGAGAATGGTTTAGATGTAGCTAAACGTAGCGGACGTGTCGCTCTGTACAACTTTAGATAAATCTACAGCATAAAGGATGTAACATTTATACTTACCGCGGATTTTGTTATTGTATATAACATGTATATTTTTGTCATAATATGGAGAAAATATATTATGTCGTACGTGTCTAAAATTCAAACCATTCACTTAATCTGGAACTTCTGCATTTGAAACTGTATTTTCCTTTGTGTAAAGTGTGTTTGATTGTGTTTGTTTTGATTTAATGTTGTGTACATGAGACGTGTGAGGGTGTGTTTGGGATGTGTGTTTTTTTTAAGTATAGTTATCAACTTATCACGTACGACGTCTAAGAGTTCTTCCGGTGCGCCATAGTTCTTAGTCAAGAGCCATGTCTTCTTGCTTCATTAGAATAGGGAGACGTGAATTTAAAATTATTTTTTTTTTTATCTATTTTATTAACCCCGGCGCAAAAATAGGGGTGAAGGTCTGTCTGTCTGTGGCATCGTAGCTCCCAAACGGATGAACTGATTTGAACGCGGATTTATTAGAAAGCTGGTTTAACTGGTATGGTTCTTTCCTATGTTTGATAGAGATCAGGTGAGCTGATTCGAAGATCATCGGTACTTTTCCTAATTGGTGAAGGGATGTAAAATGGAAGTTTATTACGCTTTCACTCAACACCTCGTAATCAAATTACTTAAAGCTTGAATTAAAAGTTATAAAATAAATTCGCCCGACGATTATAAGTAACTAAACGGAAATTCTTTTTTACTTTTTGTGTCTAAATCAGTGTCTAAAAATGGTATTTGTAGCTGATATACCTGTCTCGTGTTGTGATGCGTTGCTTCCTGCGAGAAGCTATCGTTCTGAGCCAGCAAAATTATCTGGAAGTAATTTCTTAATCCCTACTCAGGTCTTCTATCGCATTTATAAAAGCGCACTCCACTACGGCTACGCTGCGCTACATACAGCTGACTTCACAAAGTGAATATACCCCTGTAGTACCTTGTCATGGACGCGCTAGCCCTCAGCGTGGAGTTCTCAAAGATGCTCGGAGAAAACTGTTTATTGTGACAAGGTTGTATAAATATATATCTCTAAGAAGCATCTATACGCCTCGGGACAGCGATCTCCCGCGAGATGGCGCTGAATCGCTTCGTTCGCGACGAATTTCTAAGCCGAGAGGCCCCGCGAGGCAGATTCGTCTGTCGGCCCAATGCGATATAAGCCGGGACGGGCTCTAAATATGAGCGGCGGCGCAAACGTGATATTTCCTTTATCGCATCATTGAAAATTTCTAGAATTCGACGCTTCCAATGTGCTCGTACCGTGTAATTTGTTCGGAAACTCTGCCCTTTACAAATGTAGAAAATGAGAAATCAACTTAGTTATCGTCGTGACTGAAAGCTGATATTCGTTCTGAATACTTACTGTATTATTATTATAATTAGTATTAATTAGGTGCTTACTTACATTGTATAAATTAGTTTTAATTTAATTGTGTTTTTTCTTCTTTCTACTTACAATTTTTTGGGTTTTTGGTAGTTTTGTAGATTAATTTTGTTACAAATTTTTAGTTAATATCTTGTACCTAGTCTAAATTGTTAAATTGGGTGGTTTTCGTGGGTAGTTACATGGTAGTTTATACATAAATGCAGAGCCGAGCGGCGCGGCGGCGGCGCCGCGGCGCACTCAACACTCGACTCGACACCGTGATGCAGCGAATTAGGTACCTATACACGGTACGGTAAAATAACTGCACGGCGGCGGCGGAGCAGCGACTCCTCTGCGCCGCCGCCGCCCGCGCGCCCGCGCGCCGCACCGCGCCGCCGCCGCGCCGTCCGGCTCCTGGTACAATTCACCGTCTTGCGGACGGATAAGCGACGACGAACGACACGATCGATCCATCCACTTATTTCTTAAGAAAGTAGTGTTCTTCCTTTATTGTGTAGACATATAGTTATTAAGTATACCTAAGCCAAAATGAATTGTGAATATGTCCTACATGTCGAAGATCCAATAAATAAATAAATAAATAAATAAATAAATAAATAAATACTTATAGATTTAGTTGGTTCGGATTTCTCTATTTTTATCTCATTTTATAGCCCTGTCGTCGCGTCGGTTCGATTCAGATTCATGTGACCAGAGGGTGGGTTTAATGTCTTTGTGTGACCACGATGTGACATATGGGCAAAACCTTTGACAGTTTTAGTGCCTCTTGTATCCGTGCGTGATCCGTGCGTTCGCTGTCGATTCGTTCTACTTGGTGTCGCTTAGGTAATTCAATAAAATGCAAACAATAACCTACTTTCAGATAAAAAAAAAATTATGTAAATTCACACATACATAGCATACAAAAAAAATATTTACCACAACCTCATTTACAAGATGCACTTGAAGCCATGTCATTATCGTTAGTAGGATAAAAAACCGCATCCAAATCGCCCCATCCGTTTGGAAGCTACGATGCCGCAGAAAGACACACAGACACACGGACAGACGGAGACGTCAAACTTATAAGACCCCTCCTTTTGCGTCGGGAGTTAAAAAACAAGCTGGAATTGTGTATTCCAATAACAGCGTCAGAGGCTGTACAAATTGTGCCTCACTGAGCGTGGTTTCGCGAGGAGAGGAGTCTGTCGACTGTACCATTGGTCTCTCGACACAGCCACCCATGTTGGTTTACATAAAAAAAAAAGAAATCTCGTCCTGGTTTCAGTGGAATTGTATTTTCTTCTCTCTCATAATTATTATAACATTATTCTGCGTCGTATTGGCATACTCTGCCGCGTCTCCGGCGAGCATTTTTTTTCGAAACATAACACAGAAACATCGAAACATTGGGGCGTGGCCATACACATTTGTGTGAAAACCAATGTTTTTGTGTAATGTTTCTTGTGTAATGTTTCGAAAAAATATGCGCAGGAGACCGCGGCTTAAGAAAGTCCCTGCTCGTGCCGTGCGCGGTGCGCAAGCTTTTGTGAGCTTTTTGCAAGGCGTGCACGCGACTCCATTATTTATGCGTTATCCTACTTTAACAGTTAGTTCGAGCTTTAAAAACTTAGTAGCTGGCATAATCATTCTAGAGCACAGCAATCTTGCACTACTTTCATGAAAACCGTGCGACTAAAAACTGGAGATTTTCCAATACAGAAGGCAACACTAAATTCAGAAATTCGTGATCAAACTTTTGTTTGGAGCACGGAAATTCAATAGTTTTTTACGGTAATTTGCCGCATTTACGGCGGCGCTTACGTCACTTTTTTTTGGGCTCGTGATATCAATCCATTACGCTATGTTCCTGTCGAAAATAGATGCCATGCGCGTACTTTAATTTTTATCGTGGATGACCATTGAAATTTTTATTTAATCTTATATCTTATTTTACTTTACGTTGCTTACCGTGAGATTCCGGTTTAAATTCAGCATTTTGTCGTCCTGTATGAAAAAGAGTAGGCCCACTGCATCTCTCTCCGTGCGCATATAAAAAGACGACTAAGGTATTAGGACAATATGCCTTGCTAAAGAACGAGAGGTTGGCCATCTTCACCTTGGCACGGCCCTTCCACAGTTATGTGTGTATAACAGTAGCATAATAATATACCTATGTACGGTTGGTGTGTAACTGTCTTCGGTGTTGTGCTGTGATTTACCAGAGTTCTTGCAGCACAACATCGGTTACTTTGCTTACCTCGATTGTCGGGATGCAACATGATGTTATGTTAATGTTGTACTATGTTGTATGAGTGAGTAACGGTTGTGTTGTGTTGGGTGTGCCCGCGCAGACTGCGACTGGCTGTACCAGGACGTGTCGTGCCGCGGGAGCGCGACGGGCGCGTGCGTGCTCGCGAGCCCGGGCTACCCGGGCCTGTACCCGCCGCACCGCCGCTGCCGCTACCTGCTCACCACCAACTCCGTCCACACGCGCGTGCGCATACACTTCACCTCCATATTGCTCCCGCACAAGTTAGTATACGTGGTTTTTAGTTATAGTTTTTAATTAGTTATATTTGTCTTTAAATTTTATTTGATAGGTAGTTTAAGTTTATTTAATAATTTTAATTTATAAATTGTGAATTAATATTGAAATGTTATTTTGAATAAAGTGTGTGCCCTGTTTACCCTTTATACGTGTTTTAAACGTGATGTATACGTATACAAAATTTAATATATAAAAAATACTATTACGCAAGAAAATTGTCCTGTTGTGTTAACAGCCTTTACATAATCTTAAAACACTGCTTCCCTCTGGGCTGTCTGACTGTCTTCATAATAATTGCATTATTTTTTCCAAAGTGTACGCTTTTTTCCCTAGACACATGCAACCAGAACTCACAACACCATAATACATCCTTTAAAATTTCCTAATAATATGCTATACTTTGCCAATTTTGCGGAGCAGTACACAACGATAGGATATGAAATAAAATTTGGAATTTTGATAGATATCCCTAGAACAAAACAAAAATTAAGATACTTTTATCCCCAATGTTCCGATAATCCGTTAAACAATAAAATGACAACCTTATCACTAGCAGCGGCGCCGCCCACGCCGGCGAGTGCTCGCTCTTTAATCCCTTTTCCCCGGCTGTATAAACGAATCCGTCTCGACGCACGCCACGCCTCGCCCCTAATCCCCTCCATTCGGTCCGTGTTTTTATGAAAATAATCGCCGTAACTCCGCAAAATAAAAGAACTCTGTTTATCCGCAGTAATGACCAACGAGCTCACCTCGACCGCGACACCCCTATGTCCCCCACCCCCCTGCCCCCCGCGCTGGGCGGGCGGGCGCCGCCCTGCATTATGGTCGACGATCGAGTAATGAATAAAGAATGAGTAGATACACAAATAAGTCGCATTCACTCGCGCACTCGCTTTTTTCAAACTCTTTTTCGCTGAAATTACATTCGAACACCGAACCGGAGCGGAGGCGGCGGCGTTGTGTTACTGGCTAAAATTTTCCGTCACCGACATATTAGGAAGTTAGAAGAAAAGCTAATCAAGTAATCACTAATGAAGAAGAAATTGGAAGTATAGTACATTTTTAGTGTTCCGTAGTCAACAAGGAACCCTTATAGTTTCGCCATGTCCGTCCGTATGTCTGTCCGCGGCTTAGCTCAGAGACCCTTAGTACTAGAAAGTTGTAAGTTGGTATGGGCATACATATTAATAACGCCGACAAAGTGATTTAACTAGGTACTCGTAAAGTGGGGATGAATTTTTTTTTCACGTCCACCCCATCGTGTGGGATGTCGTTGGATAGGTATTTGGTAAAATCATTTTTCGATTTAGGGATCCGTTTGCGAATTATTAAGCTTTTAAGTCCTAATTTTTGTTAGAGTCCAGTGTCCCCACCCCCTGCCAGCTAAACGGTTGTTATTAGATATGTGAAAAAATTCACAGCAGTAGTATATATATCGAAATTAAAAGGAAAACTATCACAGCTAAGTAGGCTGTACAGGTTGACGAGTAATAGTCGACCAACTTATAAAATGTGGACGACAGCCATCATTTCACTGTTGAAGAACTTTTTCAAATTAACATTCATTTATTTCCTCTACAAAATTATACAAATAATCAAATAATTTATTTTTTCGTAGGGTTCCGTAACTACGGAACCCTACACTGCACGTGGCCCGACACGCACTTGGCCGCTTTTTAAAATATAATGCACGTTAAAAGCATGCATTAAGTATGTATTTCGCTATCTAAATATGTTTTTATAATGTTTAAGTTTGTATTTATAATTTAAGCTGAAAAAAACAAAGGTACAATTAAACATTAAGTGTTACCTTTTGCTCATAATTTATTTGAATGCAATAAATATATACATACAATACTATAGGTATAAAATACAATATTATATTGTAGATATTCATTTTATCAAAACTATCATTACTACGTATACACTACGTATTACATTCAAGGCAATCTCTTGCAAATTCTGATTTTGAAATTTCATTTCCGTCACACGAGGAGCGCACCGTCGAAATTCATGAAAATCAAAGGGTGCCGCCGCGACGCCGCCGTCGCGGGGCCGCGCACCGCGCCTCCGGTCTGCGAGGCGCTCGCCGACAACGCTCAGCCGACTCCGCCGCCGGGTCGTCATTGTTTTTGAAACATTTATTTTGATCAACTTTTCAAACGATCTCTCCTTTTCCGCTCTCTCCGCAACCACGGTGCGTCGCCGCTCCTCTCCGATCGCGCTGTCGCACTCTGAATAATGTTCCGAAGCTACGTCTCGATTTTTAAGTTTCCACTTTTATTTTACACTTATTTGCACTCGTGCTCGCGAGCGATTTACGCGTGCTTCGGAAAGTGCGAGAGAGCCGACGAGAGTAATTCTCTCTTCTTTTTGTGAAATAAAAATAAAAATATATTTAATCGCTCCGGCCACGCCACACTACAGTTAGCGTGGTGCGCTCGCCGCTATCCGGGGCGATATGGCGGCGCGGCGGTGCGGTGGTGCCGCCCCGAGCGCTACACTGCGAACCGCCCGCGAGCACGCGAGCTCTCTCAAATTGAATCTCTCTGCGACCATCGAGTCCATTCTTCTGTTCAAATGAGTAAACTCTGCAAAGTCCATTACCGTTAAATTTCTTTTATTTACGCGAGCGGTGCTGCAGTTTGTCGCGAAACAATAAAGCTTCAGGTGGCTGCAGACTGTGAGCGGAGGACCGCCCGCCCCGCCGCACTCCGGCGGAGTTCGAGTACATACTATTTCAAGGCGAGTGCACTGCTCGGTGTGGCTTCCACTGAGAGGCAATGCAAACATACTTCCAGCCGCGCTCGGGACGAAAGAATGAGTTCAGGCTCACGATTCGGCGGCATTAATATTAGAACGACTACCTACTGGCGGGACGACTGTTGTCGGCTTCCGGAAAACAAGAGCGGAACAGACGACGGGCAAATTCCGCCCTATCTCAGGCCTTGTGCTAATTACTCCAGCTACCTTGTTGGATCGCTTGCTAGTTGAATTTATGTTTCATTTATATTTCGACTTACGCATGACGTCTTTAGAAGTAAACGTAAAAAAGAAGAGCAAGAAAGACAGCGACAGTTAACTTAGAAAAATCAAACCACAATAGCAAATACATTTCATCTGAATTCTTCATGAGAGTGAAATATTGTATCAATACAATTTTATATCCCCATATTTTGTTTCGAAAACAATCTACTCTACTACCGTTAAAATAAATCAATTTTGGTTACAAAATAAAACGACCACTCCTTTCTCTGCTACCCTATACCACAAACTAACCTACCCATAATTATTTCTCTATAACTGTATTTCTCAACTGGAATAAATAACTTCTAGTGAGTCCGTCTTCGCGCAATCCTGTATTTTCATGCTTCTTTTTATGTACCTACTGTATTTCTTTAAGTTGTATGCAATAAACAGTTTATATTATACTAGCTGTGCCCGCGGCTCCGCCCGCTCTCATATTTCACTTCACTGCTAACCTCATAAGCCATTTAGCGTGATAGTAAGTAGCCTATAGTTGATGGGAAGAATCAAGCTATCCGTAGAATTTTTTTTTATTAAAATCGGTTCAGTGGTTCTCGAGTTATAAGCGGACAGACAGACATACACTCAGACACTCAGACACTCAGACAGAAAGCAGACGTTGGATTTTATTATAGGTAAGGAAGGATAAGGAAAGGAAGGAAGGAAGGATTCTAAAAACCATTATGAATACGTCTACGTTAATATTTGCTAATAAGGGAACCAGGACAGGCCAACTAGGTTAAACCTCACAAACGTCTTCTGTGAAATTTCTTCTTCTTTCTTTTTTCTTCTTTTCCAAACGTTTCGTTACCACAAGTAGACTAAGCGGTGTGCGCCTTCGCAGTCACTGCACAGCGGACTACCTGACACTGCGGGCGGGCAGCTCGCCCGCCGCGCCGCTGCTCGCCACACTGTGCGCCGAGAGGAAGGCGACGCTAGAGCACCCGGGCCCGAACCTGCTTCTAGAGTTCAAGTAAGTTGGCCGAACTGCGAGCAAATGAGTTAAACAAGCAAAAACCATTGCGTTCCGGGAAAAACATTCGAAGAGAAAATGCAACTTGTTATCGCCACTATCCTTCGAGTACAGCTCACTTTAACTGTACTGCGCCATAGCCAACAAACCTTTTATACAAGCTTTTATTTAGTTTCACCAGTCCTGGTATTTCTGGACGTCTATAAACAAAACGTAAAAGAGATAAAATGATAGTATACGAAGTTGTCCCGGTGTCTGTCTGTGGGTAATCAAATTTTACAAGTTAAATTTTACCCACTTCCCGGTGTTCGATTGAGCTGAAATTTTGCATACATTTATGTAAATCGGATGACAATGTAATATAATGATGTCATAGCTGGTCTAATGATGGATCCGGAAGATGGCCACAGGAACTCTGTAATGAAAGAACACGTAACCCAATCGAGTTTGGGCTCGTTTTATTTGTATTCACAAGTACTCTGGACCTAGATGACGTTTTTGCCGTCATACAATACTACAAAGAAAAAAAAAATAACCCAAGAAAGTTAACGGCAGTTTAACGTTTAAGGCGAAGATGGTGATTTTTTTTAAGTATACTGACACGATTGGCTTCATCACCTACAACATCCGTGATGTCAGCCCATAACACCGGGTGAACTAGGTAATTAGTTTAGATATAATAAATAAATAAATAAAATAATAAATTGTGGACGCAGCTCGGGGCCGCAGGTGCCTCCTTTCGACTACAACGGCTTCATAGCCCGGCTGGAGTTCGTGGAGCGGTCGCCCAGCTCGGAACCTCCAGTGACGGCGCCCGCTGCAGTCGCACCGCCAGCGCTGCAGCCGCTAGCGGCGCTCAGTCAGTACACCTCACATAGTACGATATCCTTCTTGTACTGCCGGCTTCGTGTAGTATACAGTCTACGTGCGAACTCAGAAGGCATGACATCAATTATTACGTCTGCGCGTACTGCAGTACAATATGCTTGCGTGAATATCGAAAATTGTATCTGAGATTCTGTGCTGTGTTTTCATCTGAGATCCGAAACATTTAGGTACATTGGACAAATGAAACTTCTTCCAATGCTTACATGTTAGGATAGATAGGATAAATTCAAATTTCTACTAAGTGGTAGATGAGTCGTAGTTGGAATTTGGTAAATTCCAACTACCGATATAAAGAAAGTTACCAGCACATAACGAAACGTAGTAAACGAAGCGCGCCTCATAAATTCACGTGTATAGGAATTGCTAACAAGGCAGTCCGGATGAAGTATATCCATATCGAGGTGCTTGTGGATTCACAATTTGAACTAGGTGGAGAGCGAACTATGAGTCACTTCCGCAGCGACTTTATTCTCAAAGGCTTCGCAGTTCGCGCGCAGACACGTAGCGTAGTTAATACGAGGTAGAGTAAGAACTAAATCGCTTCATTCGTAAATCACTGATTATTATTGACTAAATTTCAAACAAAGATGTACTAGAATTAGAAGAAGAAGAATAGTGAATCATTAAATAGAACCATTTCATTGGCTTTGGCTTCTTGTGCAGTTCCTTGATGTTCTCAACTTTCCTGCGCAGTGGATGGAGCTGCTACTGCGGTGTCTGCGGGCTCCCCAGCGGGGGCTGACGGCCGCTGGGGTTGCGGAGCGCGTATCCGGAGCGGAGGCCCAGGCGGTGCACGCTCTGGACACTTCGACACCAGGCTCTCGCCCTGGAGGTCTACGTGTGTCATCGTGTTCCTGGGGTCGCCCACAGACGTTGTTCACGTGTCGCTCTTCAACTATAATCTAAGGCAAGTTATTTGTGCTATTAAGAAATCCTCTCCGATTGGCTACCATTTCATACTTACAAAAACATTTATCAAACATATGTGTTGGTGGCTTGTTAGGGGTTCTAAGTGTACATTGAATATAGGTACCACATTCCATCTACACTTTGGTTAAGTAATATATTTTAGGAGATCATGGCTTTCTTCGTATATGATGAAAATAAAAGATTCTCAAGTTTCCCTCCACTCCTTATAAAATGCAATAATTCAAGACCACTAGTCACCATCAAGATTTTATAAAACAGATCACAATAGTACGTTCGCCAGTAGTGGTTCGGTGCTTTTATAGTCCTGGAGGACGAATAAGAACTGAATGGAAGATATAGTGATCATACTTCTTCTCTCGTATAGTCTCACCAGCCTATAATTGGCCGATGAAGAGGAATGCAGTCCTAGTTTTATTTCCGACTAAATGTTAAAACATCTCATCTCGTAGATCACAAGCGTGCAGATCTGTAATCGAGGTGGTAGAAGGGATCCAAGAGAACGTCGGTCGTGGCGAGCGCGGGGAGCGCGGCGAGCGAGCTTCTCTCCGAGTGTGCGGACCCACGCTGCGAGAGGCTCGGGATCCATCAGGAAGATTCGTGGAGAGGCAAGCTGTGATCTCTCGGGGACCCAACTTTACGCTCATCGTGAAGAGAGCCTCCAATCAGCAGCCGGGCGACGAGGAGTTCGTCGATGGAGCCTTTATGTTCCAAGATGGTATGGGTCTAAAAAATATTTATGGCCTTTACGATTTAAGGCCCTTGAAGAAAATTTTAATATTCTGTTCACTGCAGAATTGATGAAGTGCCTCGCGCACAAATCATGAGGTATTTCATTATCTTAGTTTTAACGTGTGTGAGCGTTTCAACAGTGCAAAATTGGAGAATTCCACTTGTATACAAAGCGTGAAATTTGTTTAGAGACCTTCATTCACCTGTCACCAATGTTTTTAATAAAGGAACTTGATTGCTCCAATTTACTTTACATACCTACGTACTTTCAGGGAATTATTTCAGAAATTTCATAGCTAAGGTCGAATCTTGCTAAACCAATCGTAATGTCCCATCCCATTGTATATTAACAATGTTGTGACAAGAATAAGTTCAATTTGGTTATCGACTATTGACAAGGCTATGGATTCAGCACTTCAGTGGAATCAATAAGTCCTATGTTGTTTATGTATGACCATTGACAAGACTATGGATCCAGCAGAATTATAAGTGCCATATTGTTTAACAGAGCAGCACGACGGCACCGCGTCACCGGACACAGCGTGCGTGACGACGCACTATGGACTGGCGGCGCCGGCGCGGGGCGGGGTCTCTGCGCCCGCGCACCACCATCTCTACTGGAACCACGAGGGCAGGCTGCTCTGCTCGCATCGTTTCATACCGGCTGCCAACCAGAGCGTCACCATTGAGGTACATACTCATACATTCTCCTTCATTATATCCTGACCGAATTATTATTTTCGTTTAGTTTAATAGTGTCATCTTTTTCATTGCATAGTCTGTTTAAAAAAACCTTAGTCTTTTAAAAAAAAAAATACTGGTAGAAAAAGGTTGCCTCCGCCGCCCTCCGCCACAGTCAACAAGAATTATATTTTCTCCATAATTGTTTAAGATATAAGTTTCCAAATATTTTTCATACCGTACGTTACCTTATCTTAAATTACCTACTTTATATTTTTTTTATATTTATTGAACTTTACGTTCCGGAGTAAACACCTCGGACAGCGCGTATTTCAGACAGACGGACGGACAAGCTGACGTACAGATACCTGACTGATTTTATAAGGGTCCTTGGCATCATCGCTCGCTCTACGAAACCCTAAAAACTAGAAGGAAGCACTTTCATTTATCTTATGGTCACTCACTAGCTACTGAGCTTGAAAGGTAAATATCGTAATGGTTGTGCAGATTCAGCGGTTGGAGCGGATGTGGAGCGCGGAGGGCAGCGTGGGAGGCGCGGGGAGCGGCGGGGGCGGCTGCCACACGGAGTGCGGCGACCGTGGTTGCATCTGCAACACCACCACCCAGCTCGCGCTCCACGACCATCTGGCTCTGCTAGCTGATGACGATACACCGCTCTCCTGTCTATGTGGCGACTTTGAGGTACTTTTCTTGAGCTGAAATCTTGTCTGATCACGAGATTTAACCTACACCGCGTACTACGCTACGCCGTGTTCTCCGCATCATTTTGTAACGGAGCAGCGCCTCTAGTGATAGATTTGCGAACTTCGTCTCTCCATACAAAATGATGCGGATAACACGGCGTAGTAGTACGGGTGTAGATTAAATCTCTAGGTACGGATCACTTATAATTTATAAAAAAATATAATTCATGCCTTATTTTTAGAACAAACAGCTTTACTCGTCCCGTTACAACAAAAACTTAGGGTTCGGTTTGCGCAGCCGAAAAACAATTATTGGGTGGGGTATTTAGGTAAGAGGCAGCGCGAATCGAAACTGAAATAAAATTTAAATAAACGCTTTTTTCCACACACATGTGAATTTTGCTCTTTTCCTTTTGCATCCACTTCAAAAGATGAATAAAAACAGCTGCTTAGGACAGCGCGAGCTTTCAAGTGTTCTGTTCGCGAACGATTACTCCCAGATTTATTCAACTAAACTGTTACGTAAATCACCGCACACAAATAAACCTAAACCTAGGACTATTCGTTTGCGGACTCGGTGGCTTCACGTTATGAGACGCGCCGCATATTGTGCTGTCAGTGTCTGTTCACTCGAGAACGCACTAATGACATACCTACGTTTATTCAAATGTCTGCTTAGCGATACTGGACGAACGTTCACCCGAGCCGGCCGCCGAGGTCTCATCAAGCTCTACGCGTGTACTATTAAGGTTGCGGAGGCGGTGCGTGGAGGAGGGCGCGGGCGGACACCGCCGGCCTCCGACAGGAACTCGGAATGTTGTTAGGTCGGATTAGTGTAAATACCCTTCCACAACCTGCTAAGTCCTCCCTTCCGGCCTAGCCCGTTCCGACCCTCAAATCCTAGCGCTGAATAATTAACGACGGCCTAAATGTACAATGGAATAAATTTTCATATCGCGCAGGTCGGCGGCGCGGCGGCCGCAATGAGCTATCGTTGTCAGCGCGCTCGCCCATAAGCCCGTTATGTCTACCGCCGCCGCCGCCCTGTCAAAATACAACAACTTATTATATTTGTCACGTTTAATGAAAGCCATTCAATCTTCATGTTACCTTTAATAATTGTCATAATATGTTTTAATTATGATGTCAGTCTAGGGAGCCGGTGAGTTTAGTTTTCAGTTAGGATTCCAGCAATGTGCGCAATATCAATATACAGCCTCATCCAGTTAATATAACATACTTACCATTACATAACACTCTTACCATATCACCTCACGAAATTGATGAGACTTTTGTTAAACGAAGCGCAAAATTGTGTGAACAATATTTAATTTTAATATAGAGAGTAAAGCGTTCTTCCTTAAGGTGCTCAATTAAAGGAAACTGCTTGAAATTAATAAATGTATAGTGATAGGCGCAGCCAGAAAGCTAGACTAAAGACTGAAGTGCTGCGTCCATCTAATCATAAATTCATTTCAGCAAATAGATCGTAAGGGATTCAACCACAATGCAGGCCAGCGATTAGATCTAACCGAGGCTAAATTACTCAGACGAGAACAGAAGAGTCTAATATTGTGATAAAGAAGCTATTCACCGAAATTAGCTGAAGTTACGTAAACATCCGCAGAGTAAGTAATTCTGGCACGAATTTTGGTCGCAAGTCGAGCTCGCCACGTTACTAAGTCACCGAATCCTTCTGAACATCCTTCTTAGGCGCTCGCTAACCATGAAATCAAATTAAGCGTTCTCTTTGATCGCTATGCTCTTATGAGATTGGGTTACGTAACGTTTTAGAGAGAAATCAGAATTTAACGACGCACTTTGTAGGTAAACGGTGAAAGGATGTGCTAATGATGACGCCTTCGGAGTCTTCGCCCTCAAAATAAACCTCTGATTGGTAGTTTTCGTTTTGATCATTTATAGGTTTACAGATTGTGTCTGCTTCTGTCTCAGTAGTACCATAGAAATGTATATTAAAACTCTGTTTGGAACTATGGGACATATTGTTCCACTAAATTATGAACAGTACAGAAACATGAAACTACTGGGACACATTTATTCCCAATAATGGAACTGATGAGAAATTGGAACTGATGTGATGAATCACATTCACATCACCTTCCGTACATTTTTTTAACAAAATACAACAGAAGACCGCTCTAGCTACCGGCAATGAGTTGATAATGAAAAATGTAGGATACGAGTTATTCGATCGCTAATAATTCCCTAGAAAATAGGTATAAAAAATCGGCGGCCAAGTGCGAGTTGGACTAGCGCACCGAGGAGGGTTCCG
Source organism: Nematopogon swammerdamellus (assembly GCA_946902875.1). Lineage (NCBI taxonomy): Eukaryota > Metazoa > Arthropoda > Insecta > Lepidoptera > Adelidae > Nematopogon > Nematopogon swammerdamellus. The sequence goes on from OX336333.1 coordinate 8,930,875, forward strand.
TACCACCGCGTAAGCGGGCTAGTTTTTATTATTTGTTGTTTTGCTTTAGAGTTTACACTATATCACACCACCTTTGATGCTTGTATGTATTACCGTTTTTACGATAGAGCAAAAAACAAAAATACAAAAATAACTATATAGCAATTTTTAATACCCCAACAATAAATTAAAAACATTCGCATAAGTAGGATTCGAACCCAACACCATCGGATCCAAGAGCCATACATCCTACCGCTAGGCTAACGGAGGTCATGTCATGACTGATAAGGCGAATATCCGATTCAGTTACGTCCCGATATAGACGGACTCATAATTACATATTATGTTCCCTCGCGCCATATAAGTATCGGTGAAACTTCATACTTTTGTAGTTAAAATGTTTAATAATCATTCGTTAGATGGCGCAGAAAAATAAAACACGTTTCTGGTACGGGGATCCCCGTTAATGTTTTTTATTATTTCTTAGGATATCTCCCATAAAAACACATATTCTGTGAAAATTTCAACCGGCTACCTATTACGGCTCAAAAGATACAGCAGTAGAACAGACAGACATACCGACAGACAGACAGACGGCGTAGTCTTAGTAATAGGCTTTCGTATGGATACGGCACCCTAAAAAGTTATGAATGAGAAGATGGAGAGGGTGCAGCTGTCGTCCTCCTGCAAACAATCTTGCTATTATCCGAGCATCTAAGTCACTATCGACAACAGATCCGTAAGCCGGCTGTCATTATAAATTGTCACAAAACATGTGAGATCGTATTGTATCGTACCTACGCTGAAAATGTACATACATATACATACATACATAACATATACTCTTACAGTATATCCACAATATCGCATCCCAAGTGTACAGAAATTATTTTGTAAACATATACCAGGTAAGTATACCTACCTATCACATTTGTGCGAGGTTTCCATAATTTTGTTTTCTTCACAGGAAAAGATACATCAGTCGATAATAACATTTCATCGATCTCGTGGAATTTCAGTCTTCCAAAAGCACGCGTAACATTTTCCTCTTGCTCGACCATATACGAATGGAAATAATCAGATCACACAGAAAATTCCGTTTTTTTTTTCTTTACTCGGAAACTCCGCGTGTCAGTTCGGAATCCGCGTGGATTACATCTACTACCAAAAATGCCTTTGACGATCCCCTTATCCTTTTACGCTATCAGTCAAAAATGGAACATGAGAGGATTAGTTTTTGAAAATGTCGGAAACAGTACGCCTCACTAGTTTCATTAGAAATGACGGTATTCCGCATCGCCCCGGGACACGGCGCCGCGCCGCGCCCCGTCCGTCCGACCCAATGGGACTAACCACTAACCCCACGGTTACCGCAAGCTAGTGTTCAGAAAATAGTTTAATGTTTTCGTAAATATAGTAGTTCCATTTTCATAAATTAAATTCAATGTTTCTTTTTTGTGGTGCGGAAACCTCGGTGCGCGAGCCCTACTCGCACTTGGCCGTTTTTTTTTTATTTCAAGTGAATCATGTGACATATCAATGTAAAGGAATACAAACATATTTTTTTATAATTTTTAAATGAATAGTTTATGCTCTTATCAAAGATTTAAAGACGGACGGATTAAATTTATTTTTTGCTATCCACAGGGCGTTAGGTGATCCCCTCACGGAAAAATGCAAAATACTCAATACATTTTTCCAAGCATCTCTAGCCCTCAGAGGCTAGAGATTGTTTAGTTACGATGGGGCTGGCATAGTTGACAGGCGGCTAAAGCCCTATTTCATAAAGTAGAAAAAAAATATATAGAATAAAACTTACAAAAATCGAGCATTCCGCCCCTCTTACCTTTTGAAAAAAAAAAATTGTGGATGTAAGGTCTCTCTTATAGTTAGTAGTAGTATAACTAAGCGAAAATCCTCACTTCTCTTCAATATAAACTTCTAACGGAAAACGGAATGGTACGGAACCCTATCCACGCGAGTTTGACTCGCACTTGAGCCTTTTTTTTTTATTTTGAGGTACGGAACCTTAAAAAAAGACTATTATTATATTTGCAGTTCCATAGTATAGTATCCAGCAGTGATTTGTATATCTATATAGAAATAAATTAAACAAAACAGTTATGACAGTTAAATTCTAAGTAAAATACCATTTCGTGCTTTTCCCTTCATGGGACGTTTCTAGCGGCATTTAGTAGTGCGGTTGCTCCGCGTGCGTAGTCGTCGGGCGGGTTCGTCTATTACGCGCGACCAAATTACTTGAGTGTAGTCGACGCTGCGTCTCCGCCGCGAATTCAATTATCAAGCGGGGAGGCGGCGCCGACGGGGCGGCGGCGGCGGCGCGGCGGCGGTGGCGGCGGCGGCGGCGGCGGGCTTAGGGCAGGCACTGTTTCGTAATACTTCTACTTGTACGCAATTATAAAAGTTACAAGTTACGTTCCTTGTAGGTCGCAAACAAACTCATTACGTATGGAATAAAGATGGGCCATCTTTAAGCATCAAAAGCATGAGTATTTTTTATTTCGAAATATAAATGGAAACATGTTTTTTATAGTTGTTGATTAATTAATTGAACCGTTAGGGGATAAAAGAACATGAAATAAGGCTCAGAAAATATAGATGGATCGTTTATTCCAAGGAACACAAAATCGATATAAAATATACAGGATGTGAGTTTCAAAATCACTTGAGCATCGTAGGTGGTGACGACCGAACTAATCGATTAAAAACTACGACCCTATCCGAGAACTTATCTTCGGGAGGAGACGTAGGTCTTCGCGGAGAGGCCGTCACGATGCCTCCGACGCGTAGCTCGTTCCCCACCCTCTTCACAATGTTCTGGCTTCGGAACAGCCGGACGAGGAGTAGTGCCCAGATGCCTCGTACCGGCTGTGCCGACGCAGACGATGCGGGCGTCCTCGGACGGAGAACGTAGAGGTACAGTAGAAGAGTAGAAACGTAGAAGTCTACGTGGAAACCGTAGACAGAAAAAATAGTTCTGGACTCCGCACTTCATACTTCAATTATTACTAAAACGAGACACCGTGGTTATGGTAGTGTGCGTATCGCGTAATACAGGACCGACCATCTCAAGAGATCGCAGTGATATTGTGTCATCCTTTTTCCACGCGCAGTAATCCCGTATCGCTTGCCTGCACGCTCCACGCAAACATTTACGTGTTCCAAAACAAGCGAATGTCGCACGTAGTCGATCGATAAATTGCCGCTTGCTTCAACGGCTCAAAACTATGGAGGTGGCTTTTTACTTCTTATTATTAAATTATTTATTAAAAACATTTATTGCAATTTTTTTCGTTTATTTTTTTTATGGAAACTGACACGGTTGGCTACATCACCTACAACGTCCGTGATGTCAGCCCATAACACCGGGTGAACTAGGTGCCATGTCAGTGCTTCCCCCTTTGATCGTGCCGGCTACACTGAACTGGTCGGAAAACACAAACTATTTACATACACGACCGAGGGGAGGCACTGACGTGGCACCAAGTTCACCCGGTGTTATGGGCTGACATCATGGATGTTGTAGGTGATGTAAGCCAACCGTGTCAGCTTCCATAAAAAAAAAAAAAAAAAAAACATAGCCGTTTCAACCGACGTTTCATTCAGTGCGGTGGTATCAACCCGGGCGGGTTAAACCCTACCACCAAGTAAGATTAGGAGGGAAGGGACCTACAGTTTTACGATTTACATTTATTTGTGAAAGAAAACCTATGGACGATGAGTGAATTATTTTATAAAAAATTCAAACGCATTTGTCAATTTAGGTCGACTTAGACGTGTCTTATATTATATCACTTGCAACTAAAATCACCTAAAATTTGACAGATGTGCTTAAATTAAGATTATTAAATCATTCGTTCATCTCCTGTCTTTCTTTCTCAAAATGACAATAATGACAGGAATATCTAAATTTTAGCTTTAATAGTGTGAAGTGTCTACTAGAAATAAAGCCAATATGTTACTAACATTAAAACACAGACCAAGTTGACCAACCCACAAACCGAGGGTTCCGCACAAATACGACGGAGGCGTGGCTTTGAAGGGGGGAAGTTTGCTAGCAAATTGCTAGTAAGCTTATTGTGTAGACTGAAGTTAAAAAATAAATTTTAGTGAAATAATGTTTTGCCGGACGCGTAGTTTATTTAGTTTACTTAAAAGAAGAAACAGGTTTCCATACAACTTTTAATTTTTAATCTTTCATGCAAAATTAAAACTTTACTTTTTTTAACTACAAAAACATTGATTTTGAATAGACATGTATGCAAAAACGACACGGGCTGCCTCGACATGGTCCCTATTAGGTTACGGTTAATTTATAGAAGATGCGGAGCGTAGTGACGCATCTTCTATAAATTAACCTTGATAATTTTTTTTGAACCACCAAACTGGTTATAAAAAGAAAAACATTTCTCACCTCCACTCATCACCTTTTTGATACATAAATATATTACAAACAAACTTAATTTTGCAGTCAACCTAAATAATAATTTCTCACTAACTATTTAAACGAGACCAGTTTTAATATTTTCGTATTCCTCCCTTTGATGTTAACTTTTTTGAACCACTTTGTCATATACGTTTCATAAAGCAAATAAATATGTTATTCAAAATCTGTAAGAATCAAACAAGAACCAACCAAGAAAGAAACACGTAAATTTCTTGTGCACCTAAGTCCTTTTGCACAAATCGCAGATCAGGTCATGCGTGGAGTACTGCTTGCACCTGTGGGATGGCTCTGCCAAATATCAGCTTTTAAAAGGGAAATTTGTTTGAAAAGAGGAATTTGTTAAAAAGGATTGCATCCCCACACGCTGGACTTACCGTGGATTCGTACCAACCTCTTCTGCAGATTTTTCCTCTATAGAACCGGTAAACTCTGGGACGTTCTCCTGTCTATATATTTCCTCCCAAGTACAGTCTCGAGTCCTTCAAGAGGGGCGTGAACAGGCACCTGTCGGGCCGGCATGGCATTCGCAACCCCCGCATACGACCAAATGTCCATGGGCGTCCTTAGACATCTCCCTTAGGGTGCCTCGGCGCCACAGGTCGCGCTTTCAATAAAAAAAAACACAAAGAAAACACAAGCAAAAATCTGTAAATAAAAATCATGTAAGGGTTCTGGTATTTTGTTGATTTTATTGTAGCTTTTCAAATTGCCATCTAATATAGTAAAATATATATATTATAAAATAATTCTTTTGGGAATCCAGTGTTACCGTTTTCAAATTTGGTGACGTAAAAAAATATAATTTTAAAGAAGCCATCTCCACTTAATCCAAACACATTAAATGTATGAAGTGAAAATTTTTACTTTTTCTTATATAACATTGTATTTGAAGGGATTTTCACTCTTGAAATATAATGCCAGATGCTCTCGTATACTATGCAGAGGCCTGAAGCCGGCATTTGTGTAATATTGAAGACGCTGAAGCAAGTGCTCTCGCGCTGGCGGTCGATGGCAGAATGAGCGGGCGATGCACGTAATATTTGAATTGCACGTATTTTTGGTGGGGCACGAATCGCCCTGACATGCGGAATCTTAAAAACGTAGAAAGATCTACGTGTAGACGTAGAAGCTGCACACACACACAAACACACCCACATTATATAGTGCACACATATCACGGTGCCCTGTGGATGGGAAGAGAGAAAAATACACAGGGGCGTTATACAATTTTGTGCGTGAAGCGCAACGACAACCGCTAGGCCGGCGGTGTCTCACAAGCGACAGGCAAGGCAGAGCTGAAGAGAGTGTGATGTTACCCGTAACCCTGGCTGTGGGGACTCCTCTCACAACGCTGTGTTGCACGGCTGCAGGCTTCCGTGAGGGAGGGCTCGACGACGCGTGACCGACGGCGGTAGTGCAGAGCCGCGGCTCGTCGGCAGCGGCGCGGTCGCGAGGGAGACTAGTGAAACTCACGGCGGCAGATCGAGCGCGTTATATTGTTATTCGAAGCGGAGAAATAATGCAAAAGAAGTTAAGTCTGAGTTCACCGAGTCCCGCTTTTATAGATGACAGCGCGCGTTTGTAGTGTGGCTGCGGAATGAAGTCGGCTAACACGCAGCGACGCGCACTGTAGGTTGTTACATGGATATAAGTGGCTGAAGGCCTGTAACACCATTTAATAATAATAATGGACCTCATGCTAGGGATCCTCAGATGAGGTCTGACTTAATAAATTTGATAAGTGTAACCGAGGCGAGTGTGAATTCCCGTCTATTTAGGATATATTTTAACCGCCTGGCAACCCATTAATCAACACCGCGATGTGCGGTGTTGTGTTGCCCCCTTCGGCAAATCGATTTCCATACAGACGCTTGCGATCTTTTTCGTTACGTCAAACAATACATAATTTTAGTATGGGCTGACAGCGGGAAGAGATCGTGGAAATTCACGCTCGGTAAATGATATAATAATGTGTGCTCGGTTGCGTAGTGAGAGTGTAGTACGCCGAGATATGTGTGATTGAATTTTCAGAAATGTAGGTTGTCAGTAATAATCTTCAAAATAACGGACGTCTCACGTGTACCGTAGCCTTAGTACGGAGCATTTTCCTCCGTACTGGCAATGTGTCTCTGACACTTCGGTAAACGCATTTCGACAGTCCGCTATAATAATTCACTACGTGACATAATGTAAACATCAAAAAAGTTACATTCAAACAATATGTAAGTAATTTTTCTAAATCGAGCTTGTTTTGTACTCTTGTTGAAATTTTTGTGACGAATAAACAATGTAGTTCTTTCTTCTTTATTTATAACTAGCTGTTGCCCGCGGCTTCGCTCGCGTGAAATTCGTATTTCAAAGAAGAATCTGAGCAACTATCGGCGAGGCCGAAGGCCAAGCTGCATTCAGGTAAACAAAAAACCCTCTTCCGCCTTCGGGCCTCGCCCTTAATGACTTCCTTTCTTCGATAGAATATAATATCGTTTACTCCATCTAGTTATTTCATAAAATATAAAAAAAGTAATATTAATAATAAGCCAATGTGAGAACACAAATGGCATCCCACATAAAAGACCTACCCTTAGCCCATGGAACTAAGGTGATACCATCGGGCCGGGGCCTCTTGCCATCCAGCCGGGAAAACCGCAAGTTTTTAGGATGCACGGTATGTTTGCCGTCAGAAGCGTGGACTTTATAATAAAATTTAAATTAAATTAACTCAATCTTAATATCGCTTTGTTACATACTTTATTCGAGATGGTTTAGTTTCTTCCTGAACGTAGCTCGGCCTTCGGCCTCGCCCTTAGTTACTTGCTTTCTTCGAGATGGTTTATCATTTATCAAAACGTAGCTCGGCCTTCGTCCTCGCCTTAGTTACTTACTTTCTCCAAGATGGTTTAGCTTCTTCCTGAACGCAGCTCGGCCTGCGGCCTCGCCCATAGTTACTTTATTCAAGAATGTTTTTCTTCTTCCTGAACTCAGCTCCGACTTCCGCTTCGCCCTTAGTTACTTTCATCGAGAAAGAATATCGCTTACGTGAGCAGTTACTTAATTTTTTTTTAAATACGAATTTCACGCGAGCGAAGCCGCGGGCAACAGAAATATAAATTGCACCAATGACAGCGACGTAAGTTCGACTTAAATTTTTTTTTATTTATCAAACATTTTGTCACCGGCCAGCTCACGTCGAGATGAGTTCTCCGTTGTCAACTTGACATTTAAAATTGTTTTTTACCTTTACTTTGGATAACGTGACTTTAAGTGCGCAATAATATTTATAATAACTTTAATTTTTATTACATTTTTTTGTTTATTATGTTAATCCGGGATATACACTGTCACTATACAAAGTTTCGTCAAATTCCGTTCAGTGGTTTTTCCGTGATGCGCGCACAAATAAACAGAGATTATTAATTTTACCATTTTATTATATGTATAGAAGATATTTTTCTTATTTCTTCTTCTTTCTTTTTTTTCTTTCTTCTTTCTTGCTTCTTTCTTTCTTCTTTCTTTCTTTAAATGATAACTTCATGAAACGAGGCCCAGCTTCGATCACCCTTCGCGCCCCGCCCCGCCCCTCCCCCACTCCACAACCGCACTCAACCTCTCACCACTATCCGGCCGTGTACCTGTAATAACATTGCTTAAGTAATTTCGTACTTCTATTTAGCAGGTCGACCATGGGACCGGTGAATTTCGAAAACTTAAATTATTTTAGAGACATTTTGCGGGGCGACAGTTAGTCCAACGCTGTTTGCGCGACTGGGTACCTTAGGAAAGGAAATTCGGTTTCTATTTGAATCCAAACAAGTACGGGAAACAAACAAATTTACACTTCAGTCTTGGCATTGAAATGTATTCGCAGAAACTTGACGTAGCGATCCTTTCATCGAAAAGTGTACCGCGAAACCCACAGAGAGCAACTCGGCGCCACGAGGTCGCGCGAGTAAGCGACAGCTTAAGCATAAATGTAGGTAGATACATTGGCTGCTTTCAGGACGTGGCCGATGTCCAGCCCGAGTCGGCATGCACTCAGCTTACACGATTGTGATTTACGCGCGCAGTTTTGCGCCCAAAAAGCGCATTCGGAGTCGGTCGCCGACGCCTAACGACTCGCCTCAACTATTGCAACAACTTCCTTATTGTGGTGTTATTTACTGCTCCGCCGGAGCCGCCCGCTCTAATGGAACGGAATTAAACTAATATCGGCTCTGATGGCGCCGAATGCGGAACGATTGTCAACTTTATTTCGAAAGCACGACGGTTGGAATTAAAAGTGAAGTGGACGCTTTTTGAGACCGTACTATGTATGCTGCAATTTTGTTTTTGCCCGTTACAAGAGTATTTTTTGTAGAACTGTATGAGGAGAGTTCACGAAAACCGTAATGATGCATTCAAAGCAGTCCTGCACGCTACGTCGAATCCGAAAATTGCTACATAAGCTTGCACGAATGGAAAAATTCGAACGACGACAGTACCAAGATCTGTTATATTTTTCCACACGTCTGAAGTTGGCTCAGTACCAGCAAAAAAGGAATGGTGGAGGCGACGGGAGTGCAACTTACGTCTCATACCAGCACGGAGAGGACTCGAGGACCCTCCAGGCTCGCGCGGGCAACACAGAGGGCACCTGCCTGTGCGTTGTGTTGGCCCACCTTGTTCTAGGTTTACTTTATGGCGACAAAGTCCTTGACGCTTCTTTATAGCTCCGACACAGAAGATAGATATAGGGCTCCGACAACGCAGACACCACGGAGTATCCTCAGCCGGGAGAGAAGTGGTTCCGCATAATATCTTGGGAGATTTTTGCAGATTCAAAATGGTAGCGCCAGACGCCATGATAGCCAATGCTAGATTTTCATGAATACATTTGACATAACAAACTAATTGTCTTTGAAAATGAAAAATGTGCTCTTGAGGTGCTGGATTGTATAAAGTGGTATACGAGTATAATGGAAAGTTCCATAAATACAAAGTACAAATCAATTCAATATCGTTGGCAAATTAATTCAATACATATTTTATTAATTTGCTTAGGGAAAACTCTCGCTACCTAAATGAAATCCAATTAATGAACTAAAAGGAGCGTCGGAGAGTTCGTCTAAATATTGGCGGTGACTGTTGACGTCAAAAGGCTTTCAAACTACCCGTATCGCGGTTTCAGCGGCTGAACTCACATGTGGAGGTCTCCGCACAGCCTACGAGCTACATACAATGTACTTTTTATATTACATTTTCATAAGTCGACTCACACATAGTACGAATGTTTTTACTTTTTTATGGAAACCGACACGGTTAGGTTACATCACCTACCTACAACATAACACCTTGGTGAACTAGGTGCCATGTCAGTGCTTCCATTTGGTCGTGCCGGCTACACTGAACTGGGCTGAAAATGCAAAATTTTACATAGCCGCTTCGACTGGGCAGTGGTATCAACCCGGGCTGGTTAAACCCTACCACCTAGTAAGGTAAGAAGGAAAGGGACCTACAGTTTTACGTGGAATCCGAACCACAGTCAGCCTCCAACGGCCGAACGGGCTCCTATCCAAGTTCTGATCGCGCCCAGGTGTGCTTAAGATCACCAACGGCAGTCGACCGATCGCACCACTGAGCTGTCGAGGCTGACAATTAAGTATACGTAGATGGAGGTATATAATATTAATAAAATATACATAAGATATAGGGTATTTATATTTCTTGTTTTATTTATTATGCGTATTGATCGAAGTATTTCGAAGTCAAAGAGAAGCGGAAAACGGAAAATTCGATGTAAACAAAAAGATGATTATACTTTGCCTAAATAAATACGTAAGCCTCTTTACTTATGACTACTCAAGAGGCAATTTAATAAACCAGCGTACATTTTGTTTGATTTTGAATACTAGATGTCGGTTGATATCATTATCTAGCGTCAAAGCTCTGAATGAAACACACACATAATAATATATCATTGCAGTACGAACATTACTTAAGTACTCAAATTGAATAGAGTGAGCCGAACGGTGGTCTTACAAGTTCCTGTTTTCAAACAAGGTTGCATTCTGGCACCGCTTCAATAAGAGGCCGCTTCAAAGAGAGGTCTCCATTCGCCAAATGGCGTAGACCAAACTGAAAGGAGAGTCGACGACACAAGATGGCGTTAGGTGGGTTTCATTAGTTAATAGCTCGGGAGTGTAACTTTAATTTGAGTCATTCATTATATTTATTGAGTTCGGATTTGCTCTGTGGTTCGCAGATACAGACGCTGCACCGGACGCAGACCCCGGTAGATGGTTGAGTAGCTTTAGCCCGCAGCTCCGCTAACTTGATTTTACATTTTATTTTTGAAACAAAGATTTTTAACGCACATTTGGGATGAGGACCTAACTCAGAAAAAAGGAAACATCGCGAAAGTGCGAACGGAAGTTGCAACTACACTACACGTACGCGAGCCGCGGCTTGGATGTGTGTTATGTGTGTACGTGTGGAATGTGCAGGCGGCGTGGCTGCCGGTGGTTGTGCGCAGCTGGTCCGCGGTGCGCGTGCAGTACTCGGTGGCGCACTACACGTACGCGAGCCGCGGCTTGGCTGTGTGTTATGTGTGTGCGTGTGGAATGTGCAGGCGGCGTGGCTGCCGGTGGTTGTGCGCAGCTGGTCCGCGGTGCGCGTGCAGTACTCGGTGGCGCACTACACGTACGCGAGCCGCGGCTTGGCTGTGTGTTATGTGTGTGCGTGTGCAGGCGGCGTGGCTGCCGGTGGTTGTGCGCAGCTGGTCCGCGGTGCACGTGCAGTACTCGGTGGCGCACTACACGTACGCGAGCCGCGACTTGGCTGTGTGTTATGTGTGTGCGTGTGGAATGTGCAGGCGGCGTGGCTGCCGGTGGTTGTGCGCAGCTGGTCCGCGGTGCGCGTGCAGTACTCGGTGGCGCACTACACGTACGCGAGCCGCGGCTTCGACTACGCCGCCGCGTACAGCTTCAACGACGACGCCGTCTGCGGGCAGCGCATCTTCACCACGCACACAGGTATGTCACATTTTTAAGTTTCCGTATCCCGTACGGAAAGCCTATTACTAAGCCTACGCCGCCTGTCTGTCTGTCCGTATGTTTGTCCTACTGCTGTATCTTTGGAACCGTAATAGGTAGCCAGTTGAAATTTTCACAGAATACGTGTTATTATGGTGGATATAACAACAAATAATAAAATATAGAAAACGTAATTCTTCGTGCCTTATTTGCTGCTTGATCGATTGAATCTTGTTCGAATATTTTCGCGAAACGTGGTGGTCGGTGTTGTGCTGTAATTAACCAGAGTTCTTGCAGCACTACACCGATTACTCTGCTTACCCCGATTATTGTCGGGATTCAGCGTGTTTGATATGTATGTAAAAAATTATGGGGACCCCCCTTACAAGAAACGTGTTTTTTGTGGCGCGGAAACCTAGGTGCGCGAGTCCGACTCGCAGTTGGCTGGTTTTTTTCATCTCAGTAAAAAGGAGGAAAGTAATTACACTCCATACAGATTTACAGATAGACAAAGTGTAGTTCCGCGAGCAAATATGTACAATTTAATGCAATACACGATGTGCCCACGGCTGCGGGGGCGGCGCGGCGCGGTTGTTTGATGTTACGTATTTCATACTGAAGTGCACTGCTCTACATCATCCCGTCAGATTATTGCCCTCGAAAAATAATTGGGGCATTAAAGTAATCTCCCCGGAGCCCCGACAACAAGATTTAGCTCCGGGACCTCTTCTAATTGCGCATCTCGCTAAACCCACCCCTCGATGTTTAATTCTGTGTGTACATGATATTTTATTCTCCGCGAACCTTCTTAAATCTTCAATTAAGTCTGCGACGCGCCCGACGACAATATCGGCTCGCATCGTCAGCTCAGCCCCCAAATGAGCGTATTATTACAATTGAGTTGCCTTCGACCGCGAACCGACCCCTATCGCGACGGCGCAAGGTTCCATTTGCATATCGCATTACATTAACGGAGGGAAATATTTGTGATCTCTCATTCGTCGAAAGAGAAGCGTATGTCTTGAGGTCTGCCGAACGACATGGAGCTTGTTTCTCCTAATTTAAGGCCGCATTTTCAATCGTACACCACACTAAATTGCCCGAACCGATTCGCTCTCTAACATAAAGTACGGGTTCCTTCAACCCGTTGATCAAACATTAATGATGTGAACAGTGAGTGCTCGTCTACACATAGGTACCTGTATGTACTACTACTACCTACTCTCCTTGCGTGTACACACCCGGGTACTGTGTGAGACGTAATCTTCTCTGCTCCTTAAAGTAGTGACCCAGTCGTTTCCTTGTTTTAATCACTAACTATCAGAACTTCTACAAGCGATGCTGTACCTAATGATAATTGAATGAAATAGCGACTAAAATAGAAATTGCTAGTTTATCTTTCGCGAGCACTCCGCCTGTTGCTGCCACTCACTTGCGGCAATCTTCTTTAGAAGGAGACACATTGGTGTTGTTAGTTCAATAGTAACATTTACTCAACGCGGCCGGAGGAGACAGACGACCGCCCTCGCCATAGTACATTTACTATTAGTTATCGGTACATTTACACAATCTCTACACAATACAAACATCCGAACTGTCACCCACCCCCTTCCGCTCCATCCGCCGCGCGATCACAAATAAACAGGTGAACTGGCGCTCGCTGCCACCGCTGGTGCTATTCCCGAGGCCCTCTCTCGCGCGACGCGCCGTCCGACTCGATCCTCAGCCTAAATGGATAAAACAAAGGCAAACACAAACATTTTGCTTTGCAAACCCCCTCGGAAAAAAAGTGATGCGGAGTGACGTGCTCGCGAGACGTGTCTTTCGTTCTCACAAACCCTTTCGAGCGGCTCGAGTCGGCTCGCTAAAGCGAGGTGCGTTCGAAGCATGTCGAGCGAGAGAGGGCTGCACAGCGCTGGTGGCGCACGGAGGGCGGAGGCCGCTACGCGGAACAAATTGATATTCAACCGGTGTAAGAGGCGTTTGTATAAAAAAGCCGTGTCGGATATTGTTTCCTGACTCCTCGCGGAACAGCTCCAGAGACAATTACGTGGATCCTGAGAGAGTTGCGCGGCACCGCTCCGGCTCCCGGGCTTCCCCCGGCGCGCTGCCTCCCCGCGCTCGGCCGGGGATGTTAACTCGGCAAAGAAATGGCTTGTGAATGGTCATTACTTTCAGGTGCCAGAGATTCAGTGACGATTAAAACTGTTTCCCGAGAGTAACGGCGTGCTCACGCGGATATATGGCTCGAGTGGTGTGTTTTTATCTGTACTTTCCTTGGCGAGGAAAAGTAATGAGAGATTTTTCCTTGTTTTGATTAGAGGTAGTTCCGTTTACGCGATATGCCTGTTCATCCTAACCTACCCACCCACGTTGTTACAAATTGTAGATAAATTAAACCATAACTGGCATTTTTTGGGTAATGCCAGAGTTATGGTTAATGTTTTACTAGTTAATGTTTTTGTTCTTTAATGTATGAATTTCCACTCACAATACTTTCTTGAAATGTCTGATTGCTACTTCAAGATAACATTATTGCTTGTGATAATGTTCTGTTGCGTAGGTCAGAGTCAGCGACTGAACGTTGAGAACCAAATGTATTTTCAGGATATCTCTATGTACTTTATTGGTAAATTTGTGTTTGCAATTCCCCTTATTTTATCTGCTACGACACCTTTACAACAGCACTACACTCTACAGAAATAACACCCCTATAAAATAGCACTATAAAGATAGCGGACGCGATCATGACTATGTCTTCTTACGTTGACTTTACGATCTCTCGGCTAGGCCTACGATTGGCGTTTAACTTTTAGGCACCAAATAAAACATTCAGTACGGCTGAAGGTTCCAAAACGGACACCGGGACAGCAACTAGTTGGTGAGCTTGTGTAATAGTTTGACTCTTTATAAACACCTGCTTGTGTTTTTTTTTTATTTTTTTGCGCCGTAACCATTCCTTCACACATAACAAATATTTCAAAGGTTATTCGATCATACTAAAAATTAAAATCAATTATTCAAGATTAATTTCTTGCAAAACAGGGGTGGAGTATCCAATATTTAACTCCCTCATCTGAGGGAGGACTGAGGTGGGGTGGAAAGGGGGGTTTACATGGGGATTTCACCTATGCAATCTGATATATCTCCACAAGGTTATGGGCTACCAAATCACGGTGCTGCTACTAATTTATTACATTTTTGCCCGCTGCGCTCGCGTAAAATTCGTATTTCTAAAAGAAGAAAGTAATTAAGCCCGCCATCGTACCTTGATTTCGGCGCGCGGGACAATTTTGTTTGTATGAGAGCCACATCTTAGCGTAACCGGAACAAAATTTTATTTAGCCTATCCTGTTTTCCGTTTACTTAAATATGCGTGTACTGAGTTTCATCGAATTTGGATGATCGGTTTAAGAGTTATGGAGGAACATCATACTTACATACATACATACATACAGAAAAGTTTTCTAAAAATGATCACTTTAGTTTTAGTATCATCATTGAAATCAATGGTATCATGCATAGAGCTACAAACGCAATATCTCATAAAACAAAGTAACATGACCATCCCTTACAGATTTATTATTAGTATTGATTATATGTACATATACTATACATAATAAGGTCCACAAGTGCATGGGCTGGTTTAACAGCCTAGTGAAACTAGCAATAGCAACTTGTCGTACGTCACGGCCAGTCACGGCACCACGTGTTTATGTCACGTCAGGTAGTAGGTGACGTATTACGTTGGTGGAATGAGTTAGTAGCGACATAGATGAAGAGTAATGTAATGCGTAGTATTGCACAGGTGTTTTAGGATGCATGTTTGTGAAAGTGTTTTCGGTACTATCAGAGCCACGGTTGGTTATGGTGCTACACAATTATTTTTTTCAGGGTTTTAGCATACGTACGAGAATTGCTATACCAGCCCGTACGTATTAATAATCATTTCTTCGACTAAATTGTCACTTTAGTCAACAGATAAATGCTAACCGAGAGTCAATCGGAGATGGCGAAAAGCAAACTCAAACGAATAATGTCTGGACGCGATTTGTTGACAGGTGAGATCTCGTCAAGGAACCTGAGCGTGACGGGGAGTCTCAACGAGTTCTTCTACCAGCAGTGCACCTGGGTTCTCGACTCCAAGGTCGAGAGGCAGCTCTTCATAGAGATCTCTACCAAGCAGGTTCGTTCGTTATCTTGTGCGCAGGTCTTTCAACAAAGTAAACTTACGAGTTACTTACGATTATGTATACCACGACTTGACGTGCCTCATGGAGTGTACGTGCACTGTATATTTTCAGCTGTGTATTTGTGTGCTCTATGATTTGCAAATAAATATCTTTGTCTTTGTCTTTGTCTAAAACTCATCAATCTTGGTTTATATATTATTAAAATCGGTCCTGACAACAGACCAGAAAATTAAATTCCGGCCTGAAAATCCTGAACGTGTTTCCCCCTTTTTATTAGATTAACGAAAAACATAGAGCGAATGTGTACGGAGTCGCGAAAATCGTCGAACGTATATCACCAGACCACCTAGGTCTACCGGGAACAACTCTACACGTTCACTCACACACAAAAACTCGCAGATGTCAACATGCGCTCAGCGGAACGGGAAGCGGGGACAGGGGCGCCGCACCCCCACCCCGTTTCCTCTTTACTAGAGCGGGATGGAATCGCCAAAAGGCGCTTACGATAAAACAAAGCGAATGCGAATAGCGCGCAAATTGCTTTTATTTTAATAAGTATGAACAATTGAGCTTTGTGAATTTTTCAAATCGTGCTTCACTAAAGAATATAAAATTGTATTTGGAGAAAAATTATAAAAAAAATACATTAATTTTTTATATTTTTACAATAGAAATTGCCACAAAAATAGAGAAATGTTTGGATATTTTTTTTCTATCGAACGAAGTTAAAAACTTGCTGTTTCAATGTCGAGGTTCAATAAAGATAATCCTGTAGATTGAAAACCTAGGTCTATACTTATCTTTAACTTTTCATATGTCTGCATCAATCCTACGGTACGATGACCCGAGTGGTAGAGTCTTAAGCTTTCTGATTGGTTTAAATCGAGGATTTGTTTGTTACCGCTAGACTCGCAGCATGTGCTCCAAAAAGGTCGTAAATGTGTAGTACCCGAAAACGACGAGCGTACATGAAAAATATAACTTGCGGAACGTGCGTCGATGTTTGTCAGATCAACAGTGGCACGCCGCCGCCGCACACAGAGCTCTGTTGCCTACCTATTGGGAAACATGCGTGGTGTTATATTATGTACACATGTGGATATTGTGCTGACGGTTACTCCCATCGGCCACTTTCTATCTATTGACCTTCAGGTCCATTCTATTCTAGTTCTGTGCTATCTGGCTTACTCTGGCAGTCCAGGAGAACTGCTAACGCGATAGCACAGATACAAGTTTTCAGACACGTTGTAAATTTAGAAGATTAGAGCCGAATTCAACGAAAAGATACTATTTTTCCAGCAGTCTAGAACATTCGAAGCCACCGATTAGACACGGAACTGTTGTGTGCGTGTGCAGACGAAGCCGTGCTGGGCGTGGAACGTGACGGTGCACGAGTGGGCGGGCGGGGGCGGCGGCGGCGAGGCGGTAGGGCTGGCGGCGGCCGCGGGCGAGCAACTCTACACCTTCTGCCCTCGCAACGAACACGTCATCTATACGCTGCCATGGCGGCTCAACACCGTCGTCATCAGGTAAATAATTAAACATACTGTATGGTGCGGACATTTGAAAATACGACAGATAGGCGGGCAGACAGACAGACAAACACGCGACTGGTTTTATAAGAGCTGCCAGCGTTACTGGCTTCGGAACCCTAAAAATATTTATTGCCTAATTCTTCCATGTATTACTATTGCTTAACGAGACAAACAAAACAATGTTAAATTTTATTAAAAGTTGGGTACATTTTTGCCGAATTAAAAAGTTTTTTTGTATAAGCTATGCATAAGTGCATAGCTCCGAGAAGTTGCTTTTCATCGATTTAAAACCTATCATCGTAATTAGAAATTAAGTGAACCTTCCCGTTATTTTTAACAAGGGATGTTCCATCAAAACAAAGACGTCGGTTATAATAATAACACGATCAAGTAATTACTAATTTGTTTTATTTATCAAACGGTATAAAAATGAAATTTAAAAAGTTCTTCAAAACACTCTCATAGATGGCGCTGGGTGCCACAGACAGGCACACAGACAGACAGACGTAGACATCATACTTATAACACACCTCCTTTTGTCGGGGGTTAATTATAAAAAATAAAAATGCACTGCCTGATGGCAAGTACAGTATTGGCCCCAGTCTCAACCCCCATACGAAACTTCAGATCCAGACGTAGCATGTATGACGAGTTTAAGAGTAACAAATAATCAGAAGGCAGTTAGTACGAGCACAATTTGAATTGTATAATAGTAAAGAATATATTACAGAGATTCTCGGAAATCTGCATACAAAAAGCTTGTTAAGTGTGAACGTGTTCACACATAGCGGGTTCCGTAGCAATCTTCTTGCACGCAAAGCGAGTGCGCCCAGCAGCGATCACACGTTCATCGTACCGTGACTAGCGCGCACCGCATTCTACTAAAATTATATTTTCTTAATAACCATTCAAGATAAACTTCTAAATAGTTCTAATTTATTTTACATTTATTGAGTTCCGGAGTGATCACCTCGAACAGCGCGTGTTACATACAGACGGATTTTATAAGGGTCTATGCCAGCCTATCTGGCTACGGAGCCATAAAACCCAAGTGAAGATTTAATTACAAGAATTCACATTTATTTATTTTACGGAGATATAAAAATCTACGCCAAAAACAACGACTGGGATAAAGACTTACATATTACATTTAATTATTCAAAGAAAACCGCAACTCTGAATATCTTAAACGTCCCGACTTTATGCGGCAAAGATGAAAATGATATGCAGAATTCTCCGCGGCGCGTTCAAAGCCGCTACTATGAAACCGCATCGCCGCCGCGCCGCGCCAGGGCGGCGCGGGAGCGGGCGGCGCACCTCTGGATGCCTCTTTAGAAATTTCTTCACTGCGCTTTGCAACTAAGTATGCAATTAACCAAATGAAGTTTCGACGCCTCGCTTACTCGCGTTTAATAATGTGCGGTTCCACCGCACGGCTTTGAACCTCAGCGTCTTGAGAAAATATCAGCTTACGGGATAACTTTGGGAGTCTAAAGCGCAGTCTGTGCAACTGGAAAGTGCGGGAATAACGTCCTAAATACGTAACTATTTGAGCATTGAATTTAATTTGAACCACGAGTAAGCAGTAAGCACAGGACATACGATACGAACGACGGCATAAGAGCTGTATCAAAGAGCGGGAGATGTGTAAAGAAACTCTGCTTTACTTGTTGAATTGAATGAACATCTGGAAAGATTACATTCATTACATGAAATTGAAAATTGTTAATAAACTTCTGTGCGTATGCTAGAGATCTTAGTCTCTAGACAAAGATTTATTCAATTACTTCCTCTGTACGCGTATGTTGATATTCACGCTTAGAACTTTATGAAATTACGCCTAACTGTATTCAGTACTAGGACGTAATAATTATTTAGTATTAATATACATAAGAAATCTCACGAAACTCAAACTTCAGCGGGCGGAATGAAAGTTCCTAATTGATAACGTGGGACGTGGGTGGTGTCGCGCAAACTGACGACGTTACCAAAAAACTACTCCGCGATATGTATAGTTTCAAAAGTCGCAGCTCTCTCGGGGCGAGATATCGTGACGAAGCTGGGATTCGTTCAACTTGCTCATTAGCAAATTGAAGTCTGACAGAAAGTTCACAATACCGCACACATGTGGAACACGCGACCAACTTTGTACGCAATAGTTGCCTCACTCGGGTTACGGTACAGTTTTAATCATACGGTCTCCGCCGCCAGCAGGGTTACCTCGTTCGAGTTGCTGCGGTAGTACCGCCCCACTAACGTCCTCGTTCACTTCGTTAATATTAATTGAGTCCTCGCTGCGGGTAGCTAGGTAATCAATTAGTGTAGCCGCCAGGTGATCATCCTCGTCTTACAGAATCACTCGACTTCCTACATACCTAACTATATCTCTTCCTAGGCAATTTAATGACACCATACACGATTTATCATTTCCTTATTATAGTTTTTCTTTTACTGATAATTATTATTAGAAGTCGTTTGTCGTCCAGCTCGAGCTACATGACCGCCGTTGAACGCCAAAAGTGATCCTAAAAACAAAAATGTTCTATAGCGTAAAATATTGCCACAGCTCCCTCTTTTGTGTGTGTGTGTGTGTTGGGACCAGCGGAAGATCAGCGCTGCGGCGCTCTCATCGGGAGGGAGCCGCAGCATATAAGCTGAGCTGGCTCCCTTTTCCTCCTAGCCCATGTGTATAATGTACCTACTGTATTACTGATGTGAAGAGGAAATAAACGCTATTCTATTCTATTCTATTCTATTCTTTTGTATCAAGCAAATTTTTATCCGCAGCATTGCTCCGAATAGTTTTTTAATTGTTTAACAATATTGTTTAACAACAATAACAGAAGCACTTGTAGAGAGCGAGGTACCTGATAATAATACCGGTGTACTTGATAATAATACCGGCGGGGCGGGTTCTAGGGCGTCGCTCTCACTCACTGAAGACAAACTGAGAGCAAAAAATAACATTTGAAGATGGCGCGTTCAGCTACAGTTTCAGCATGTTTAGTAAAGTTACTCCCTCTCTAAACTTATAAAACGAATAATAAGCTAAAGATTGTCAAAGCTATATCTGTATATCCATGGAAAAATTTAATGTATTATGTCGAAGTCAATATTGATTGATTAGTTATTGATTACATTAAATACATATAGTTTGACTTTTTAGAAAAAGTTATGATAATTATCATCACTTTTTAATAAGTAAAAAAAAATTATGTCTTAAAATAAATTAAAAACGAATTTAACTGAAACGCGCACTGCATAAATTGTAAGAAAGAGTGCATAATATTATCGTAATTTGAACACATATCGCAAGAGCTAAAAGAACCTCGCCTTCGAGAATACCGGTAGTGGCGAGTCTAAGAGCGCAGCTCGGTCAAGTGTTCATCGAATCATTATGGCTCATTGGACGCTCAAATAAATATGAGAGCACATTGTGAGCCGAGCGAGTGTTCGCTTCCTCCGCGGAAGTGCGGAGAGTCCGCTTTTTTTCTAGTCCTTGTAATTTCTTGTGGCTAATGGCGCGAGAGGCGGCCCGCGCCCCGCACGGACAGAGTTGAGTTGAGCGTGCGTGAGTGAGTGGACCGGGCTTGCGGCCGGAGGCTCCGCCGCCGCCTCCGGAGCGGGCGGCGCGACGCGCCAAACTATTCATTTTAAATAACTCTGAACACTATGCTGCCTGTATAGAAACCAGTTTCAGTAACTGGTCACGTTTTCAGTTTAATTGTTTATTGTTGTTTATTGTATAATTTCATCCATAGGTAGGTAACCTACGCTTGGACATGTCGAAAATTCCGCCAGTTCTAAATTCAATGCGAAGAAGAACTGACAAACAAACTTCGCAAGTCACAATGTTTTGTTAGTACCTTATAAGTATTATATTATAGTAACTTACAAATAATTAACCCATACTACCGCTCACAAGAGCATTAATATTTACAGCATAAACATGAATACTGAAGAATTTGACCACACTGCCTATTTAAATTACCTATATCTGGTGTATAGTGCCATCGTCAATTTTGATACTTCATATTATATCAAGTCAAAAAATAAATAAAAATTAGTTTACATTTATTACAAAGAGATGTAATAAGTCATATAAAAAAAAATTTAATGATACAAAGTGTATCCAATTGTCAAATTGTCAAAGTTTGTTAGTGGAAAAAACAGTAGTCAAAGTCTTAGATAAAATTACGGTCAGTTAATGCATCCTTAATAGTGTAATAACTCTTTTCAATTAACATTAATTTAATCCGTCGTTTGAAATTGTTATCATCTAATTGTTTTATGTTAGAAGACAGTTTATTATAAAATCTAACACTATTACAAATAAAGCTTTTTGAGGTTTTAGCTAATCTATGTCTTGTTAGTTGTACATTATTCTTACACCGCGTATCATAGTTATGATTGTCGGAATTAAGAGAGGAATCATTAATGTATTTTCTGGCATAGCATATGTTCTGGTAAACATATGCACTTGGTAAAGTCATGATTCCTATCTCCCCGAACGCTGTCCTACAAGTATCTCTAGTTTTCATATTTAGGATGTACCGCAAGGCCCTCTTCTGTAATAAAAATATTCTATTTGAGTCTGCTGCATTTCCCCAAAACATAAGGCCATATGACATGATGCTCTCAAAATAGGCATGATAAACCGTCTTTGCAGCATGAGTTCCGCATAGCTCTTTAATTTTTTTTATAGCATAACAAGCGGAACTCAACTTACCAGCTAAAGAGTTTATGTGGGCTTTCCAAGTAAAACTTTTATCAAATATTACCCCAAGAAAAGTTAGTTCATTAGCAAGGTTTAATGACAAGTTTTCTGCAGTTTTTAATATGGCATCAGTGTTATTACGTCTATGAGTACCTAGAGCAAAGTGCATAATGTTAGTTTTGTTAACATTTAGTAATAGATTGTTGCATTCGAACCATGATTTTAGAGATTTTAGTACATTTAAAAAGGATTCTCTTAGTTTACTTATATCATTGTTTTTCAGTACAACTGAAATATCGTCTGCAAACATTACCATCTCTATATCGTCTGTTATACAGCTCGAGATGTCGTTAACATATGTTAGAAACAATAATGGTCCCAGGATAGAACCCTGCGGCACACCCATTGTAATTGATTCTACATTAGATTTTAAGCCATTGACGTCACATATTTGAGCTCTATTTTCTAAATATGATTGGAATATACGCAATTCCTTGTCTCTTATACCATAATGTTCTAGTTTCATTAGTAATATTTTTAATTAATTTCACTGAAGAGCTCAGTAATTAATAGGTAAGTGTTGTAGAGTAGAGTAGTAGGTACTGTACCTACCAAACAGTTTACAACATATCATACTTCGTACCATATCATTCCACTGAATAAAAATAAATCAATAAATTGTAAGAAAGAATATTTCATTGTGAACTTTTTTGCTTGTAAATTAATTATTTCAAGCTTTAAAAAAACCGCATGCAAATCGGTCCACTTTTTAAGATAATTAATGCTTTGATTAACTAATTACTTGATTATTTGATTACAAACCTAGCTAACAACCATCCCGATTAAACCAGCTTCCCAATAAAAAAAAACAGCATTCAAATCGCTCCATCCGTTTGAGAGCTACGATGCCACAGACAGACACACCGATACACACACACGTCAAACTTATAACACCCCCCTGTTTTCGTCGGGGGTTAAAAACGAAAGCAATGACAGCCATGACAGGGGAAACTATTGTTTGTTCTAAACTCTTGGTTAGTATAGTACTACCTACTCGGTCTTGCTTGTATTCGTATAAGTACACTCCGCTTGTCAGAATCAGCTAATCTCATAAACAATAATCCACTCGACTCTCCGACACCGTATGTATTGCACATTCACTAGGATGCAATACGCAGTGAGTGCATTTCTCGCGGCGACGCAAGCGACGGCGCGTGAACACCACCGGCTCGGCCCGATGTAACCGTGCGCGGGAAGTAGCCTTGTGTAGCTTGTGTGTGAACATTATTTATATCCACGAATATAGCTTCAATAGCATTGACTTATTATGTTATTAACTGAAGTGCATGCCCAATGCCCATATGATAGTTATACGAATTCAATAATGTCCTCACTAAAATGCTGGTCAAAAATAATGCTTATAAAATTATTCATTCAAACTAGTATCAAATGAACGAATTTGCCAAATACAAATTATTCATTCAAACTAGTAACTATCAACTAATTTGCCAAATAAAAATAATCGAAATGTAATTATAGTACGCATTGAATTCATTTTTCAAATTATTTTTGGTAATTTTAGGCGTTCTTACTATGGCTTTGTTCCACCACTTCAGTGGTCACTTCAGTCATTTATTGAGTTCGTATCGGCCCGTCCTGACACTAGTAATATGTAAGTAAATTTTCAGGAGACCAATAAGTATTAGAAAAAATCAAGAATCGAGAACGTTATTAGAGTAAAATTTGAATTCTTTTATAGTTTAGTTGTTTTCCTCTTTTGAGATACGGAACCCTAAAATCAATAACAATAAACAATAAACTCAAGTAGGTATATTATGATACTGCAAAAATAACTTCAACGTTTAAGTTTGCTCGCGATATTTATTATTATTTATCTCATTTGAAAATATTTCAAATGAAAACCGCATCGTCTTATTTATTACTCTTGCTTACTCATCCCGAAGACGTAAGAGGAGATTGTATTTAATGGAGCATAGTGAAGCGTGTCTAGCTAGTGATCAAAGCTACACTGTTCTATATCTTTTTATTTGTTTTTTATCCACAGCTAGTTTGGAACGCGCTTCGAAAACGATATTCTTCAGTTGTGTTTTTTTTTTCCTTTGAAAATCTCTTCGCTGGGGCGAATCTATCTGTATGTTAATGTCTGTGGTATGTTTGTCTTAGGTCTGTGGCGCTGTCGCGACAGCAACCTCTGTACGTGATCCGCTGGCGCTCGCAAGTGGTGCGCGCGAACACGCGGCTCGGTCCGCCCACGCCCGCGCCGGCCGCCTCGCTCGCCGTTCGCCGAGCCGCTCGCGACGCGCTCGCGCTAACGCTAACGCTAATGCTAACAACGCTCCTGCGCCTCACGTAGCCGAGCCGAGCCTGCTGATAATGGACTGCGGGATAATGCACTCTCGATCACAACGGTACGAACTAGCGAGTGTTTCGAAAGTGAATAAAATAAGAGTGAGTCGTCTGCCGAGATCACCAGTATAAGTGACATTGATAGTAAGAACTAAAATAGTTAGGAGTACATCACGAACTCTCACTTCAGTGTAATATGTAGTCACTTGTCTAACTAAAATGTCTCTCGTGACAATATTTACTTTAGTCCTCACAGATTTTAACAGGAAATAGTTTATGTTACCAAAATGAAACTTCGCGCTATGATTTATCACTAAATTGATGAAATTGTTATTGAGCACGAACACAATCAGAATAAATAAATGTTTACGTAGCTACAATCATGCACGCAGATAAATAATTTAAACCAACATTTTTGTCGAGCATTTAATCAAATACGCCTACCCTAACTTAATACAAAATGTAACTTGTAAGCGAAATTTATCTTCTTAATTTATGAGAGTGAGCTAATAAAATTAGTCATTTTCTCTGTTCGCCGTCGAACGGAAGCGTTCAAACCTTTAGTGAAATGGCGAACGTTAGTCGAGCGAGCCGCCACCCCTCCCCTCCCCCCCCCCCCCCTCCCCCGCCTTTCCCCGCGCACACGGCCCTCATCCCCCGCGACTCCTGCCTTCGCATAACCGCAGCCCTGTGCGGTATTTCCTTCCGCTATTCCAGACAGGCAGAACCAAAACCAAACCGACGCATTACATTACTACATAGGCATTACAGACCTAAATACATCGAATTACTCATTCCTAAGTGCTCAATACTCAACACGAGTGTTTCAAAAGGCCATAACATTTTTCTGATATGAAAGAGAAGGTGATAATTCATGGCAGTGAAAAATCATATCAAATGAAATAACAAAAGACATTCATAAATAATACTCATACTATGTTTAGGCAAAGAGTGCGAGAGTCATGCCGTTGTAACATTTTGTTATCATATCAGTCAGTCGGCAACCAGCATGTTACTTACCTACAATGTCATCTGTCAGCCAGCACTTACCCAAAGATTACTGTCACGCCCTCTCGCCCTCCTACTTCAGATCAGAATACATATGTAGCTGTAACTCTAGATACCTTCAGGATTATGTGGAATAATAATAATTAATATAGACATTTCAATCGTATTGATCTACGGGTTTGACACCTGAAAGCTCTGGCGGCTCCTTCGGATCCTGCGATCCTACGGCTCGGGTTGACTCAGCTCGAAACGAAACACTCGGCACTCGAAACAAAACGACATGCACCGCCTCAACATTAGGTTAGGTTAGGTTATTTTTTTTAAACCACCAAAACATCACTCATACCACACATCACTCATACCACATTCCTTAGAGCCGAAGTTTGCCGAAAGGATCTAAAGGATCCGTAGTAGGAGCCAGCAGCTCTTTCAGGTGGCGGACCGATTGATCTACACACATTCATTCAGACCACCATACACTTCGCTTAAGCCGGCCGGTCGGGATAAAATCGGAATGTCTCTGGATTTAACCATTATTGCAGTCATTAGCTGTTAAAAGCTTTTGATTAATTCATTTTGGGAAATAGGGAGTGCAGTTTTAAAATTCCAATGAGATTAGCGGCTATGTATGATTTTCGACAATTTTAAGCATGTTTAATTGCAAATCACTTATGCTGATAAAATGTATTTACCTAAATACTAAGGAATCTGCTACCGGGCTAACGTGAATTATTTTCAAAGTTCATTAACTTAATGCTATTAGTAAAATTATGTACGCGATTATGTACCTACTGTATGAATGTGTAAAAAACATTTTATAGAGAAAATTACCTATAAGTCTTCACATTTTTATACACTTTAGGTCAATTTAGGAGGACACCTCCTTAGAGCTTACATCCCGTTTCAACTGCTAGAGCCATTTGTAAAGGTCTAGACACATTCCACACAAACAATTCAAAAAGATAAAAATGGCATCAATTCCTCGATAAGGTGTAAACTCATTCATTACAATGTGTTCAACACAAAGAAGACATGACGGCTATCTCTCTCGCACTTGTCGACCCGCGTATCTTTTTCAACCCGCGTGTTACGAGCCGTCTGCAAGTTATATAAAAATTTAATAAGTTATGTTAATGACGAAGTAAAGTCATGCAATATTTAAAAATGGCAGTTTCACCCTTTTGAAATGTTTGAACGTTTGTATCTTGACCTTGTTGAATACTCTACTTATATCAGTAAATAGTATTAGTGTTGTTAAATCAAATTTCTTATTTCGCCATGTTTTCTGTTACCTATGTATAAATTTCTGGATAAAAAGGTTGTTAAAATGTACACACGTATAGGTAGATATGGAGAATTAGTTTTCTCACTATTATTATTTATTGAGTTTTGAAAATATATGTATTTGCAAATAATAACAAAATATGACTTGAGTTTTATTTAAATCATGAAAACATACGGGTACGCACATGTATCATGTAGAACTGATTTCCATGTGTGTTTATGAATGTTAATAACTTCTGCGTGCTTCATTTCATCCTATGCTAGTTAACACAAATATACCTACATACCATTGATTTTATAACCCTGTATAAAATCAATGCTACATACATATAATATTACGTGTCCGATTATATACCATTCGCTCGAAACGATGAACTGATTAACATTGTTTTAATTTTCACAACAAATTTGCAATAGATTCTACGAATCGTTAATTGAAAATTAGAAGTACGTAGGTACTTCGCCCGCGGCTCGCTTAATCACTCGCATCAATATTGACGCACAAAATTATGTTGAATTTTTAGAGACAGAGTTCGAAGCGAGCTTACCTGTAATGGACAAAGGAAGGACGACTTTCTTTCTTTCTCTCACTACTAGAATTGTTTTCTTTTATTTTTATTTTTGTACGAATAAGTTCCAAATTTCATAAATATTTTTTTGTAAATGCTTTCGCAATATGAACATCTGAGTGTTCCAGTTCAGCCTTTTGGGGGTTTTATTCCAAAAATGGTATTAATGACCCTTATGACCTTAGACATCGAATTGGCTTCAAACTGCTGAAACATAATATGTCCTGGCAGTTGTGCTATCACAAAATAATAAGGAAAGTGTGTAAGGATAGCTGGGAAGCGTCGGACGGCGCGGCGAGCCGCTTCCGTGCCCGCTCATGTATTCCGAACACAATAATTCAGTTTCGGCGACTTGAATATATATGAGATCTACACACAACACGAGCGCGCGAGCAGTCTCGTCTGAACTTTCAAGTGTTCGACATACTGAAATCGAGTTAGACAGGGGAAGGATCGGGCGCCAACTGAGATATCAGTTACAATTCGCTCCTAACTGACCTAGTTAGGAGCGAATTGCGAGCGTGGAATAAGCTAGACTTCTAGTCCATTCCACCGCACACCTACTGCTCCCTGTGCCACTTCAGACGTTTTTTACACGCTCTTACTTATACTTTATAACTATTCGTAGATGAGCCAGAAAGATCAGTGAAAACCTCAAGTGAATTGATTCATTAGTTTTCGACATTATAAGCGAAGATAGAATCGACGATAGGCGTATAGAAAGAAGAAAACTTTCAAAATGCTGTAAAATAAGTGACTCAATCTTTGCGGGATGTGGGGGGAAAGTCTATCTAACCAACAACGTCTGCGAACGAACCGCCATCGAACATCGTATAAACACGCCAAATACTCGTCTCCGAAGTTGCCCCACTCACCAAATCACTCAGTATATTTTATTTTATATGTTTATGGATATGTACGAGTATGTATAATCCTCACGTTGGCTTCGCCATAATGGGGGGAAAGTAGCTAACACTTACGACAAAGCATTCCCGACTCATTTTACACAGTGCGTGTAACGAATTACATACAAAACATTCAGTCGAACCTAAGCTACTTAAGCCCTAAAGAGATTTACCTCGCGCGGGTCCTTTGAGTATATTATCCTCTTCTTGTAGACACGACTCTAGGTTCTGTCGAAACAAAACATAATTTAATTCTAAAAGCCTAGCCTTCATCACCTCGGCAATATCATTAATGCATTGCGAATACTCGTTTTGCATTTTCGAAGCGCCGCCGGAACTACGCCGCCGCTAATTGTGTTATTAATGAGGCGTTGTTTCTCGCCTGTCGACAGTGGGTGCCGTGCCGCCCACCTCGCTGTAGGGCGTGACTAGAGGCTCGCAGCCGCCCGCCTCGCGGCGCTTATGCAACCCGTAGTGTGGAAGTAGGTCTAGGTCAACTTCAGCCAGCACTCCGCTCGGCTGAGCCGCGCGACGCGCTAATTTTCACAGCCTTTGGCAGCCGCCCAGTAGAAAGGTCCCAGGTCCCAGGCAGCTATGTGCGGCACTTTTCTACGTTAAGTAAGCCGATTCCGACTTGCTAATGAAGCCGTTTAGTGCATTACCTAACTAGCGAGCCCGTTTGAGCTCATCGCGATAGATTTGGGGCACGCCCGCGCCAGCCGCTGGGGTTTCGGGTAAGTTCACAACGGGACGATAGTGTTTATTGTTCCCAGTCGCATGCTAGACTGACACTAGATAGTTGAAAAGGATAGAAGCGGCATCAACTCTTCTTGCGGGTGAAGTGCTGTGTGCACTTCACCCGCAAGAAGAGTTTTACGTTTGAGACGAAATTATAATTATTCTGTCAGTGCCATACTTCAGTGAATCCAACAACGACTACCATCATTCTCTAACTCTACCGTTTATAATATGTTTTTAATAAAAAAACATTTCATGATCACCGCACATATTTCGAATTGACCGCCACAAAATTTAATGGCGATGGCGAACTTTTTTTTTTAGATTTCGAAAAATAAAAAAATTACAAATCTCTTCTTTCGAGGTCCAAGATTAATTCTTAAAAGTGTTAGTAGTTATTGCTGAATCAGTCTGTATTCATCAACACTCCTGTTGCGAACTTTGATGCAAATTGTGTGCATTTCTGCTCTTTGGGGAGAGAGAGAATCACGAGTACAATGCATGTGTGACAATAAAATTTCTATCCTTTTGAATTCTTTCACTGAGATAATCTAATGAAATTGTCGTACCTCCACGTATTACATATGTCCGTACAGCTTTGTTAAGCTTTGGTAATACTATGTTCGGTCAGAGCAGTGGACTGGACCTCACTGCTAGTGCAATGTTAGTGTACAATAATGTTATCCTTAGTTGGTGGTGGCTAGAAGGGTCGTCTGTTGATTTGTGAACAATGTAAATACCTACTCAGCTTAAGAAAATAGTGTAAATTCTGTCTTAGACTTATTGGTACTGAAAAATAAAAAAAATTTTTGTTACACTGAAAAATCTCAACAAAACACTGAAAAATAGATCAATTGTAAGAAATGTTGTTGTTTCATTTCATCTTCTCTTTAGACCCATCAACATTCAAATAGGACTGAAAACCTCACAGAAACTTCTTGAAAGACAATGTTTTATTCAAAGAAAACCCGTACCGCGTGGGGCCGGTACTTTAAAAGAATAGCCCCACTGCATCTCTCCCCGTGTATGTCGTAAAAGGCGACTAAGGGATTATGACTCCCTTCTTATATTACTAGGTAGTAGGGTTTAACCCGCCCGGGTGTGTACCACCACACTGAATGAAAGGTCGGTCGAAACGGCTATGTAAATAGTTTGTGTTTTCCGTCCAGTTCAGTGTAGCCGGCACGACCGAAGGGAAGCACTGATGTGGCACCAAGTTCACCCGGTGCGGTATTATAGGCTGACATC
The DNA here is from genome assembly GCA_946902875.1 of Nematopogon swammerdamellus. Lineage (NCBI taxonomy): Eukaryota > Metazoa > Arthropoda > Insecta > Lepidoptera > Adelidae > Nematopogon > Nematopogon swammerdamellus. The sequence goes on from OX336333.1 coordinate 8,960,893, forward strand.
ACGGATGTTGTAGGTGATGTAGCCAACCGTGTCAGTTTCCATAAAAAAAAATATGTCAAAAGGAGAACAAGGAAAAGTAGGTAGTGACGAACAATTTATTATTAAAATTTAATCTTCTTTAAATTATGATTCAATCCAACGATCAGATGTTAGAAGTTTTTTATATTATTTGTAACGGGGTCACGGAATGAGATACTTTGCAAAGGTGCCAAAGTTCTACACCAAATCACAACCATCTTTTTTATATATAATCCGGTATGGGTTGCTAAGTCAGAGAAGCCAAAGCAGATGCTCCGACTAGCCAATACCACCACCGAGAAGGTAGGCGCCATACCGGGGACTTCCCTTTCGATTGTTGGCTATACTGCACTAGGAGAACACGGTCGAGGCTGCCATGCGGCCATCTTACATCCAGTATGGTGGTATCAACGAAGTCGGCTACAATTTGTGGCTACAATTTGTGGCTACCACCTAGTAACGGGTAAAGGAAAGGACGTAGGTCCTTTCCTTTACCCGTTTTACACCGGGTCCGAAAGGTGAAGCAGCAGGTGTAGGAATGCACGCAAATATTTCCTTCACAAAAAACTCGACAGTGGTACACGCCGACCGGATTCGAACGTCGAACCTCTTGCAACTGAAGCCGACGACGCCCCGACGACTCTGCCACCCTCCGCCGCGAATTTAAAGATCAGGTTAGCACTGGTTTTTAATTTATATTATACAAAAATTCAACTTCATTTTACATACGCATATACCTACATATAATAATATCTATTCAATTGTAATATTTCCGTATGTTTGTCCAGTGAAAGCAATACCTGTTTCAACTTTCATGATTTCCTCTCTCAGAATCTCTTCGTTTTAACCTTGGAAATATAATTTGGAATTATATTAAGTCCGAATTCTTAGAATTAATTCACTAAAACACGAATTGAATAATTGTCATCATTAAATCCTTTTCTCGGAAATATTCGAAGAGGACGAGGGAGTTGAAATGTTTATCCAAAATATGTGATCCAGCTGCTCAAAGAAACATATTCAAGGTGAGCTCGTTAACAGAAGCGAAGGCAAAACAGAATAAAACTTCGTCGCTACGGCCTCCCCCGCCCCACTGCGCCCCACCCCGTCCCGCTGCCGTCAACGACCGAGAGCAGACCAAACATCCTCATTTTCCGGACCAGTTGGAAACTTTCCAACGCAATTATCTCCGGGTAATCATTTCATAAGGCGTATCACATCTGAGTCTTCGAGCAAATAACTCTTCCCTCCTTCCAGCGCCTTCCTTGAGGATTACGCTTAACCCTTTCGGAGCCGGCAGGGAGTGGCGAAGCGGAGCGGGGGTGTTCGGCATCAAACGCGCCGCTGATTCCGCTTTATTTCTGTGTTGTTAGCGGGCGGTGTCACCTGCTTCCGGAGCCTCGTCTAACGAAGTGACACCGGAGCTTTGTGCGTCGGCGTGGTAGGTACGTTTCACTTGTCGCGTCTTCTTAACTATACACAGTGAGCATGGCTTCGCTGTGGAAGTAACGGAATAAAGAAAGACCTGCCAATATGGTTAACAAGATACTAACGGAAGTTTCATGTTACTGCATCAAAGGCTATAATGTTCCGAAGACGATTGTGAGAAATAGTACCTAATTCCCTTAACCTATCACAGTGAATGAGGTGATTTTAAAGATCACACTCTATGGACTGGTACAGGGCCGTTTTTACGCGCAGTCTACCTAGGCTGCAGCCTAGAGGCCAGCACCACAAAAAGAAAATGGGTAAAAAAATTGTTTAATTCAAATACTGTGGTGCGGGCCCCCATATAATCATTTATTAAAATCTTAAATTTTAATGTTTATAATAACATGATAGGTTCAAATTACGAAGTCAATTGCAATTTTTACAAAATAATGATATTGGAGAAGAGAAGGATTGTGTTGGATATGATGCTGCTCTACGATATCCTACGCGGAAACCTGGACTGCGCTGAGTTGCTGCAGGAGCTGAAGCTGAACGCGTCAACTCGTCGAACAAGACACACCACTTTGTTTTCAGAAAAACTGTGTGCAACCAACTACATGCAAAATAGTGTCATCCTTAAGATAACACACACATAAAACACTCGCTTTACTCATTTGGACATATTTTCATGCTCTAAAGGAACATTTATGGAAAAAATTATAAAATTACTAGAGAATGAATGATGATATTTATAATATATTAAATTTAAATAAAATAAATTACCTACTTGTACCTATATATATGGTGTTTCGCTGACCATGTCATTAACTTCGGGAGGGTTACATACACACTGAAATAAACACTTTACGTAAGAAAAAAACATATGTTTACAGGAGCATTTTTTCCCCTAACAAAAAAATTAAATCAAATAAGTAGCTGTAAAAACCAATCATAGTGACCTTGTGACTTACTTACAACAAACAGCTGTTCTGCGTTTGAACATAGTACGGTCATTGACCCCGTACAATGCAAGTTACCTACTGTTACACACAGGTTAATGTTTAGGTAGCTAACATGTTTTGTTATATTTCTCGAAAAGTAATACTATAAACATATATTTTTTTGCGTAACGTGTTTATTTGAGTGTCTATGTAACCCTCCCGAAGTTAATGACATGGTCAGCGTAACACCCTATATACATAAAAAACATCTTCACCCCACTATCACATACTCATCCTCAATGAAACATCGAGGGAACAGATCGGTTTTTCTACCGCATTGTTCTAATACCTGTATAGACATGTTTGTCTCGATATTATGTATAAACTCATATATTAACCTAAATAATTGTATATAGCTAATACTTTTGATCATAAAGTGTTTAGTAGGTTATATTTACAACGATATTCGAAATTACTTAGTCTAGAGAAACGTGTAATTGGCATTATTTTTAGCTAGTTATAATTTGCTTGTTGTGTTTATGTAATATGCTGTTGGTTTTCTTAAAATATTAAAATAAAATAAAAATAAAAAAGACACGCCAAAATCCTACATAACTAATTGCATGGCTTAATAATGCCTTTATTTTTTTTTTTACACACGTTATTATGTAGTTACGTATGTTATTAAAGTACGAGTAGTATTAAAAAAACTTTTAAATACAGTACATATAGTAAAAAAAGTTCTACAATTTCATTGATCGTTTTCTTTTCAGGTTTTAATTAGTAATACCAATTTCTTTAAAATACGATTTCAGGGTTCCCCAGAAGGGCACCACAGGTTCAGCCTAGGGGTCTACAGATTCTAGATTCGGCCCTGGACGGTAAATGGCGTAGATTACAAAGCGCGCACGCGGAGATGATTGATATCAAAACACTGTGCGTGCGTTCTGTTGTCTGTGTCCATTGACTCCGAATAGGAACTCATTCACATGGAAATCCGTACCGTCATTTTCATTGTTATAGCGCGACAGACGAACGATAGAACGAAAGATTTTAAGAAAATAATACATTGTATTTATATGACGAGTAAAACAGTCCCTCTTTTTAGGGTTCCGTATCCATACGGCAGCCTAATACTAAGCCTACGTCGTCTGTGTTTCTGTCTGTCTGTCCATCCTCGGACGGATGCTGTATTTTTTGAACCGTAAGAGGTAGCCCATTGAAATTTTTACAGAATATGTGTTATTTATTATATTATGGTGGATGTGCCAACAAACAATAAAAAAGCAAAAAGTAAAAAATTAAGGGGACCATACAATAAACGTACTAAGAATCGATTAGTCTTTTATATTTTGCATTGTAGAAACCAGTTTAAACCAGTTCAACCGATTGAGCTAAAGTTTTGTACACCACTCTTGTTCTGATGACAATTTAATCTATACTCAAAATTGTTAAAAAAAAAATTATGCGTTTACCTTCACTTGTAAAATCTTGCAACTGAATTTTAAACCAGCTCTTATAATTCCTTTTTAAAAACAAGCTTTTATAAAAAAAACTCAAATTAAAGAAATACATTTACGTTTTCGATTTTGTTTTCAAAAAGCTTGTCGCGCGAATTGTAAAGAGAATACATACTTCGGCAAGTACTTGCTTATCAAACAATCACTGTCAAATGAATGTAATTTTATGAACATTTCGCGACAAGGTTTTTTAAAATAAATCGAAAACCCAAACATATTTCTTTCAAAAAGTATTGTTTTAAAACAGGTTTTTTATTTCATATTTTTTATTAATATTTTTCATGAAATATGAATGAGCATCGGTCGAAGTGGTTATGAAAATAGTTTGTTTTTCAGTGCAGTTTAGTTTTGCTGGCGCGATCAAAGGGGTAACACTGAAATGGCGCCTATGTCACCAAGGTGATGTAGCCTATTTACATATGTATACCTATTTATTATCCAGAGTTTCAGCGTTGATCGATTCTGTACACACGCGTACTAAGAGACAATATGGCTGTCTATCTGAGCGCGATCAGCTCGATAATAACCCAGCCGTTTAACATACGGTTATCTCAATTGGATCTTTTGATATCTCGAGATGGTAATAGGCTATACAAATAACGTCGTGCCTCCTTATCAGATTCAGGCGGCCGCGCCGAGCCCGTTGAGATTCCAGCCTATTTCCGTCGGCTGTACTAGTCTAGAGAAAAGATATATATAACCAAGGCCACTTTTAACACACTGAGTGAAGATATCGGTCGAAATAATTATTTATTTATATAGCCTCGAAATTCAGAGGGGCAACGCAGCCAGTGTGCTGGGTACCGCTGGGGCGACGACGACGGCGATCGAATTAAGGGAAATTTTTGTACAGTAATATTATATTTTTTAGTTTTAATGTCTATTAGTTTAGTTTTATTCTTATCTTGAAAGTATGTTTCTAATAAAAACAAACATTTTATATAACTATTATACATACAACATATAACTATTATATATACAAAATAACATAACCATTTATAGGTAAGGTTTTCCGTCCAGTTCAACTTAGTCAGCGCTGTCAAAGGGCCGTGGCCCGTGGCATCTAGTTTTAACAAGAACATAAATTACTTAATGGTATGTTCGACGAGTTTTATATATAACTGATGTAGTCACTACTCCAAATTGTTGTTTATTATTCCTTAAAAACCTGGACGTTTAAAGTAGTACGAGACGTAGTCACAGGTAGTAGTAATCGTGAAGCAGTATGGGGAAGCTATCTTAACACTGTGAAGGCCCCCAGTAGTGATCGTCTATATTAAATTTTTCGAAATTTAAAGTAACCAATAAAGCAGTTAGGAATGTTCAATTCAAAGTCAATTAATATGTACGTCAACAGATATCTGAAAAAGAAACTCCAATTCGTAAGCGCAAGTTCAACAATTATTTCCCTAAATGAATGTGATTGACCTTTGTATTTAATGATGACCGGTCGAGTCGTGTGTTATGTTCAGTTGTCCACCAACCCTATTTGTATAGTGTTTCTAACACATAACTGAATTTTAGAGATCTTTTATCGAGTCGCCACAAATGTACCCATCTGTCCTAGAATTAAGATTTCCAGTGACGAAACTTAAATTTTCGGACTGTTAGGTATTTATTATACTAGTCCCGGCCGGTGACTAATATTTCGAGTAGCAAAATAGCATATCGTCAGACGATACACTAAACTGCGCAGATTATTACCTTGTGATGGTATATACTTTTTTATGGTCAAGTGACGTAGGTCACACAAAACCAGATTTGTGACAGATGTAAATCAAATAATATTCAATATTTTCAACCCTCTGACTTCAGCGAACGTGTAATGTGGGTTAGGTTACTGACTACTGTCAGTAGACTTTCCATAAAAGTCAACAGAATCTTATCACAAAAATGATTTTTCTTTGACTGTGCTTACTCGATTTTTCGACCACTCGGTCGGCATTTGTCGCTACTGACAAAGCTCTCCAGAAGTTCAATTATGCTTTGCTTCTATAAAAGGAAGTGTCTTTGAGAAGTGTGTATTTAAATAACTGTCAAACTCCACCTTGAATTGAAATAAAATGTATACTAGCAATGAAACTAACTTTATTAAATTCGAATCGTTCCCAACTAACTTTAATGAAAGTGATACGAGATTATTGTCTCAGGTAATTTAAGGATACATCCTTCGATGAAATAAAGAACTTTACTTAGAACAATTAAAAGATGTCTTACTATAAGTTTCAATTGTAATCAAACTTCAGGGTGTGAATTAACTTCGTCAAAGTAGGTTGTATTAATTGGAAGGGGTAAATGATTGTGTTATCGAATCTATTTTTTTTTAAGAATAAGGAATGCAAAATTCAAACATACATAGAAATTTAAAGAAATGTTTATTAGTTCTTTTCCAATAAATTTCAAATCATTCTAAATTGGTTCCGTTTAAGCTCTACTGAACAGTGGAAAAAACGGAACCTAAAAAAAAACCACTGTCTAGCTTCTTCTAACTTCCAAAATAAGCACTACCAAATCTCGTAAATTTAAATTACCCAACTGTCTCTTATATTAAACCTTAAACTCACAAACAAATAAATGTATGGATCAAATAATTATCAATAAAATAAAGTATCATATGAAACTCAAGATAATTTTCAAACAAATTCTCTAAAATAAAATAATTCAATGATTTCTATTCTACTAATTATTTATTACTTAATCGTTAATCCACCTCACATCCAATCGGTCAAAATTATAAAACACTCTACAATAAAATAATTGAGTTTCATATGAAGGATTATAAAACAATCACACTTAACTTATGTGAACAGCGTGCTGCTCTCGCCTCACTTGACTACGCCTTCAAACTCGCCGTTGACTTTTATGCAACTATTTTACTTGGATCTAGACTTTCTTAATACTCAAATAACCCCTTTTTCTCGAATCTCGCAAAACTCCCAAATCTCCCAGAACCACGACTTGAACGCTCTACGTCTAACACAAGAATGTTTCCCTGTCTCCCGTGCAAATCTATATAAAAGCTCCCTCAAAAATCCGTTTTGATACAATCTAATATTATATTTTTCCACGCCCTCTAGCGACGTCTCTCACAATTTCCTTCGAGAAAGGACTAATACGCTACTCACATAACAAAATTTATAAAAGTTGCACACTCTAGCCACCAGTCGTCTACCGATTTCCATACAAATTCATCCCTTAACGAATCGTTAAACTTTCACGCAGTAACTTATGCGACCGACAGATGTCGCCATCTGTATGTAAATTGACAGTTTGCATTATTGCATGAACAAACAATTAAAACATATTACAAAACAATTACATAACTAATACCTGATTACGACTGCGCGTTATTTAACGAAAGCAACACAATAAAATCCATGAAACATGCTTAACTAAATTCATTGTTACAGTACAGGTGATTCCGTCCAATCCACCTCACAGCATATTTACTTGAACTTACATATTATCAAACCAACTTGTGTTTTTACTTTAACGCAACCCTTTCGCTGTGTTCATTGTTTCACAAACACATACATTACAACATAATAAAATTACATGTTAATTTTAAGTATCACGTTCCAACCATTTTCGTCTCCTGACAACCACAGTCATTCTTGAACACACTGTATCGTAAGCACTGTCCATCGCAATTACACACTGTACTGCCCGCACTTGTGACGCAACATTCGCGCGACGCGATCTTCCATTTCAGACGCACGGGTACGTGCCTCCTCAAGCCAAGATTCCAAGCATTTGAAACCCCAGGAAGCTGGACTCCAGGCAGTTGGCCTGACTCCGATGAGACAGCATGACGAACGACCAGCATCACGTCTATTGACGCGAACAGCAGTGCCCTCACAGTCTGCCTCGCGTCGCTGTCTGCGCTGAATCCGCGAGAACCCCATCTCTCGCCAATTACACACGACACGCAGCTTCACCTGAAATAGCCATACAATTCTCGGCAGTACATGACTTTATCATAACATTTTAACACGTACTCGTCTGATATATATTTTTTTTTCTCTTCACTGTCTGGAATGTGCATAGGGGTCTCTCACGCTCTCACAAAGTCATTTTTGCCACTTCAACCAATTCACACATGTTTGCAGTTACATGTCACCTTAAACAAAATTAATGGCACTCTACAAAGCACTCACTAGCCTCACTAATCCCACGCGTTGAAATGCGTTTCGTATTCTTAGAATATATAATTTTTTTCCTTTTTTTTTTCCACAGACCCTAAATCGCTCAACCGTTCAATTTATGTGAAACGCGCAAAAGAAAAAAAAACCAGCCGTCATTCGTTCCTCTACACGCGCCTCCCTAGAAAATTTGAAAATACTTTTAAATTTTCTACATATAAAAAACTTAATTTTCCAACTCATACATGACGCCCTAACTCTATTCTAAAGTAACCTAACACCTCAACATCGTATCAATGTCCTAATTCAATTCTATCCCTACACATGTAAACAAATGTAAGTCACTAAACCCGCACGAAGCAAACAGAAACAAAAACAACACCAAAAAAAATATGGTCACACCCACAAATACCAGTTAGACCGCCAGCTGATTGAAGCGGTCAACAACCCCCGTCCGGTCCTAAATGACGCGTGCGCTACCCTATTGTGTTTGAAGTACGCTCGTAAATCCCATTGTTAACTTCTATAATTGTAAGCGTGGGAAAATGTACTTATTTATTATCCTCACAACGCGTTGACTGATGTAGACGCCTCTACGACCGATCTATCCGTTTTATTTGAATAATAATATCTAGAGATGTGTTCAGTATTAAAATTTCCACGTATTTTCCCCGTATTTATGTCGATTAATGTGTATAAATTATCATATGGGATGTACGCGATTTGATAAGGCCCTTCAAAGAGTGACATAAATTTCGCAGTGATTTTTTTCTCTTTGACCGATCTAGGCATAACTTTTAATTTCACAAAATCTCCTATTTGATACTTAATTGTCCGATGACTTTTATCGAAATATTTTCTTCTCGCTTCAGCTGAACTCTTCAGATGGACGCGTGCTTGTTCACGTATTTTATATAGATCTAAAATATTTTCATTGGATGATTTGTATTGTTTTAGTAATTGATCAGTGCTCAATTTTGTACAGCGACCCCACACAAGTTCATTCGGAGTGTACTTTGTACTCGCATGTGCAGTCTCATTATAAGTTTGCTCTATCTTTGTCAGCCAAGTGACCCAACTGGAGTGATTTTTTCCACAATAAGCACGAAAGAATCTCCCAATCTCCTTGTTAACCCTTTCAGAAATGTTGGGCGAAGGGTGTCGAGGACTGGTATGAGACACTTTTATACCTAATTCGGTTAACTCAGAGGTCCAATATTTTGCAGTGAATTGAGATCCGTTATCACTGATAATCCTTTTAATCGGTATTTCCTTGAAAAATTTCTTCACACAACATACAGCTGCTCGAGACGTTGCCTTTCTCATTGCGTACAATCGAATTAATTTACTGAAAGCGTCTTGAATAACGAGTATATATTGATTTCCGAATGTGCTTATAGGTAATGGTCCATGAAAATCCGTATAAACGATTTCGCCAATCTCCAATGCAATTATAGTTTTGCACTTGCCCACCTTATGTACTGTTTCTTGTTTAGTTCGTTGGCAAATGTCGCAAGTTCTAATTACGCGATTTATTTCTCGTGTCATACGTTTAAAGTAATAACGCGTTTTCATTAGCGAGTATACTTTAAATCGGCCAAAATGACCTAACTCTTCATGTACATACGTAATCAGTGAATCACGCATGTCTTCTGGTATGACTAGTACACACCCATGTCCATTTTGACGTTCGTAATACAGTACTTTGTCTATAATTTTATATCTTTCGTACTCGGCGTTACGTGATTTATCTTGTTTATTCTCCAAATACTGCATAATTTCCTTTAAGCCTTTATCAACAACTTGTAGTTCACCCACCGTCTTCAACTGATTGGCGATTATCTTTTGATTTTTTGCTAGAAACAGGTTTAATTCAGGGCACGTTCTTTGAGTGGTTTGATTCGCTCCGCTGTTTCCAATTTGTCGCGATAGGACATCCGCTACTATGTTTTCCGTCCCTTTGACATGTTCAATTTCGTAATCAAAACGACTCAAATAATTAGACCAACGAATCACTCTCGCGCTAGTCAATTTCCAACATTGCAAATACACCAATGATTTATGATCCGTTCGAATAATTAGTTTGGATCCCAGTAGATATGTTTCAAACTTGGTCAAACTGTAAATGATTGCAAATAATTCTTGTTCAGACACAGACCAGTTAAACTGAGAGCCAGATAAGCTTTTACTGACGAAACTGATTATTTGTGGATGTCCTTCCTCAGACATTTGATATATATAACCGGCGATTCCCGTCCCGCTGCTGTCAGTCTGTAGATAATAGGGTTTGGTTATGTCCGGATGTTCCAACATCACTGTATCCAAAAATAATTCCTTAACCCTTTCGAAACAGCTGGCGGTTTCTTCGTTCCAAATCCATCTTTCTCCCTTTTTTAGAAGTCGACATAAAGGTCTTGTTTCTTCTGCAAATCGATTTACAAAGCGACGGAAGTAATTAATCAAACCCAGAAAACCGCGTAACTGACGCACTGTCTTTGGCTCCGGAAACTCCCTTATCGCTTTCACTTTCTCAGGGTCCATTCTTATTCCTTTTGTAGTCACAATGTGTCCCAACAGTTTCACTTCCGTACGCATGAAATTACATTTCGCTAAACCAACACTCATGTTAGCGTCTCGCAGTCTTTCCAAAACACGATCTATGTGGTTTAAATGTTGTTCTATGGTCCCGTTCGAGTACACAATCAGATCGTCTATGAAGTTTTGACAGAATCCACGCACTTCCGTTCCTAGAATATAATCCATGGCGCGTGAAAAGCTCGATACCGACGTTTTAAGTCCTTGCGGTAGTACTCTATATGCATATACTTTCCCACACACCGTAAACCCTGTGTATTTTATGGAATCTTCGGACAATGGTATATGAAAATACGCATGCGATAAGTCTAATGTACTCATATATTTAACATCATGAAAGGATTGTAATATCTCATTCGTAAGCGGTGGGGCTTCACCATCTCCAATCATCTGCTTGTTCAAGGCCCTCGCATCCAACAAAACTCTAATAGATCCATCTCGCTTCTTCACATAATGTAATGGGCTGACATAATCTGTTATTTCTCTTCTTATTATTCCCATGGACTCCATCTCCGAAATTTTATCGAGAACTTGTTGTCTATAAGCGAAAGGAATCGGATGAGTTCGCTGTAAGAAAGGCTTCTTATTTTGCATTTTTATGTGGTGTACATATTTATTGGTCACTCCAGGTCGTTCAGAAAAAACATCTCTATGCTTTTGTAATAATGGCAACAATACGTTTTTATGTTCTTCGGGTAACGTCAATGAACGAACATAAGCGTCGATCTCACTCTCTGTCTTCCCACGTTGATTTATTGCAGTGATATTGTTCAACATTTTTTTTACAACTGCGTCGGCTCCGTCCGCACTCGCTCCGAACGCCACACGCGTCGTCATTCCCAGGTGTTCAACCGTCAGGGTCTTATCACGTCCGCATGTGATAACGGCTTTGGCACGCTCCAACCAATCCAAACCCAAAACTATTTGTCTTGGCAGTCTTCTTAGAATTAAAGCTGGTGTCTCTATTTGAATGCCGTTTATTTCTATTGTTAACAATACAAGTGTGTTAACTCGTTCACTACGCGATCCGAAAGCGCTCCGTATCTCGATAGCAGGAACTGGCAAATGTGATATTATTATTTTTCTTTCCAAAAATTCTTCATATAATTCTGTCATAATGGCGGTAACTTGACTTCCCGTGTCGACTAACGCATTTATACTTTTTCCGTATAAAGTTATCGTTATTTCTGGTAACGCCGGCAATGCGTACTCTTGACTATCTTCGTCGTCTGAAAACACGTCGGTGTATAAAGCATTTATTTGCCAATGACTCTTATCGTCTGTTTGATCATATGTTCGCTCCTGACACATCTGTTCACAACGGTCATTTAATAACGATATTATTTCAGTCATTTCTGGTTGCCCTCTAATAGTAGTCACATACTCAATAGGCCTTTTACTTCCTGTAGATAACCGTCCCAAGCCCTCGCCTGGCTTCCATCCGCATTTCGTCATGTATTTATATATAGAATTCATACCGCTCTCCTCGGACTTTTCCAGCTGCATACGCGGCATTAATAGCGCTGGTTCCGTTCGTTTCCCGACGTCGTTTTTTCATTATTCTCCGTGGTTGCAGTCTTATTAATTACATCGCCGCCACGCGTTTCAGTCTGAGGTTGCCACTTAATCGCTCGATACATTTCTGTATTTCGTGTGTTTCCCGCTCCTCCACGTCTCCCGTTGCCTCGGCGCGCGCCTCTGTTTGCCGCTCGGCCCCGAATGAAATGATTATTATTATTATTCGTCTGACCTCCGTACATCGCAGCTGATAAGACAGCATCATCTCGCCCAACTGACTGATAGCGATTCCATGAGGTTCCCCGATGGACTTGCCATCCTCCGCGCGTGTTTCTCTGCTGCATGGCACCTCGGCTTGTAGATTGTACATTGCCGGCACTGCTTGCTCTTATCACCACATTTTGCTCAAGATCCCGCAAAAACTCTGCTGCAGTGTAAATATTCACCTCTTCCTTCCTAGTAAACCACAAGCGTTGGATGTCCGGCGGAAAATGGCGCATCGCACTGTTGACTAAATCGGTTTGACCCAAAGGAATGGTCAAACCTTGAACAGTCTCCAGCTGATCTGCGAAATGCTCTGACATGCTCTGACCCTGCGCTGGGCTCCAGGTCGTGTTCATAAGTCGAAATTTAGCATTCTCTTGCTGTCTAGGCCCCCAGTAAACTCTCTTGAAGTCAGTTTCGAAGTTCTCCCAATTCCTCCAATTTTCGTAGTACATCTCCAAGATTTTAGCCGCGGGCCCGGCCAGACACTCCACTGCCACCTCCACCGATCGATCTTGAGCCTTTATGGAACTGATATAACGTTTCAGCTTCCTCAAGAACCTCATAGGGTTCACGTCACCTTTTCCGTTAAAAATAGGCTTGTCAACAGTCGGTTTAATTACGTAAACATTTCCTGTGCTGCTACTCGATTCTCCCGAACTCTGCGAAACAGTCCTTGCGAGTGACCCCGGCGCACCTTCATCGTTAGCAACCACGCTCGCCACTCTCGTCGACTTCTGTCCGACCTTCTCCAAATCATCCAATCGTTTGCAAATCTGATCCAACTTCCCACTCAATGTTTCGAGCAATCCAATTTGTGGGTCACTTCCACGTACTTCTTCTCGTCTCGTCCTCTTATCCGAACTATCTGTTGCCATGGACGTACCTCTCCGCTTTCTGCCGCGCCCCCGAACCGATTCAGACATCTTCAACTACTTCTCGCCTACCTATTACCTATCAAAACCGATATACCCTCTAAAATACGTTTACGCTATATATAAGAACTAAACGCCCTAACTTGCCTACCAAAACTAAACTCTACCGCGCCCTATTTTTTAATAAATACCGTTTCGCCTACTACTAAACTACCGCCTAACTATTGAGAAAAAAAACCGCCTATTCGCAACGTAAACTGTATTTAACCGTATATATTTGTATTTAACCGATTACGATTTCTAACGCAACTAGCATTTAACTGTATGAAAAATAAACAAAACTATAATCTATCTTCTCTACTTACTATTTCTACAACAACTAACATTACTAAATATTCCGCAATATTTTAACGTTAACGTACTGTAAAACAATCATTTAATAATTTTATTACCGCTACAACTGAAATAATTAGGACAAAATTTCTTTTATGTATGTACTCCTAATGAGTAGCCCAAAAAAAAAAACTGGAAAACCCGTCAAAACAATTACAAGGCTAACTGTTTCAAACTATACTTTAATGAATTTACTTATTACCCCCGAACTGCCCCAACCTTACACCAAGTAGCTCGCAGAGAGTGCCACAAATTCGCGTTCACACAAACAATTTACAAAATGAGAACACAATTAAATTATTTCCTGAAAACACACACTATTACAATTAGGAAATCCATTCAGTTTTAATTATACAACTATTAATATTTCTCGCCTCCCAGACTTTCTAAACTCCCCACTACTTTATGGTTTTAATCTACGTTGTGTTTTTTTTTTTGTTCTATGTTTTAATTAATTCCAATAGAATTAATTTAGAAAACAATCCTGTCACGGTTAGCAAGTGTGAAGGCCCCCAGTAGTGATCGTCTATATTAAATTTTTCGAAATTTAAAGTAACCAATAAAGCAGTTAGGAATGTTCAATTCAAAGTCAATTAATATGTACGTCAACAGATATCTGAAAAAGAAACTCCAATTCGTAAGCGCAAGTTCAACAATTATTTCCCTAAATGAATGTGATTGACCTTTGTATTTAATGATGACCGGTCGAGTCGTGTGTTATGTTCAGTTGTCCACCAACCCTATTTGTATAGTGTTTCTAACACATAACTGAATTTTAGAGATCTTTTATCGAGTCGCCACAAATGTACCCATCTGTCCTAGAATTAAGATTTCCAGTGACGAAACTTAAATTTTCGGACTGTTAGGTATTTATTATACTAGTCCCGGCCGGTGACTAATATTTCGAGTAGCAAAATAGCATATCGTCAGACGATACACTAAACTGCGCAGATTATTACCTTGTGATGGTATATACTTTTTTATGGTCAAGTGACGTAGGTCACACAAAACCAGATTTGTGACAGATGTAAATCAAATAATATTCAAGATTTTCAACCCTCTGACTTCAGCGAACGTGTAATGTGGGTTAGGTTACTGACTACTGTCAGTAGACTTTCCATAAAAGTCAACAGAATCTTATCACAAAAATGATTTTTCTTTGACTGTGCTTACTCGATTTTTCGACCACTCGGTCGGCATTTGTCGCTACTGACAAAGCTCTCCAGAAGTTCAATTATGCTTTGCTTCTATAAAAGGAAGTGTCTTTGAGAAGTGTGTATTTAAATAACTGTCAAACTCCACCTTGAATTGAAATAAAATGTATACTAGCAATGAAACTAACTTTATTAAATTCGAATCGTTCCCAACTAACTTTAATGAAAGTGATACGAGATTATTGTCTCAGGTAATTTAAGGATACATCCTTCGATGAAATAAAGAACTTTACTTAGAACAATTAAAAGATGTCTTACTATAAGTTTCAATTGTAATCAAACTTCAGGGTGTGAATTAACTTCGTCAAAGTAGGTTGTATTAATTGGAAGGGGTAAATGATTGTGTTATCGAATCTATTTTTTTTTAAGAATAAGGAATGCAAAATTCAAACATACATAGAAATTTAAAGAAATGTTTATTAGTTCTTTTCCAATAAATTTCAAATCATTCTAAATTGGTTCCGTTTAAGCTCTACTGAACAGTGGAAAAAACGGAACCTAAAAAAAAACCACTGTCTAGCTTCTTCTAACTTCCAAAATAAGCACTACCAAATCTCGTAAATTTAAATTACCCAACTGTCTCTTATATTAAACCTTAAACTCACAAACAAATAAATGTATGGATCAAATAATTATCAATAAAATAAAGTATCATATGAAACTCAAGATAATTTTCAAACAAATTCTCTAAAATAAAATAATTCAATGATTTCTATTCTACTAATTATTTATTACTTAATCGTTAATCCACCTCACATCCAATCGGTCAAAATTATAAAACACTCTACAATAAAATAATTGAGTTTCATATGAAGGATTATAAAACAATCACACTTAACTTATGTGAACAGCGTGCTGCTCTCGCCTCACTTGACTACGCCTTCAAACTCGCCGTTGACTTTTATGCAACTATTTTACTTGGATCTAGACTTTCTTAATACTCAAATAACCCCTTTTTCTCGAATCTCGCAAAACTCCCAAATCTCCCAGAACCACGACTTGAACGCTCTACGTCTAACACAAGAATGTTTCCCTGTCTCCCGTGCAAATCTATATAAAAGCTCCCTCAAAAATCCGTTTTGATACAATCTAATATTATATTTTTACACGCCCTCTAGCGACGTCTCTCACAATTTCCTTCGAGAAAGGACTAATACGCTACTCACATAACAAAATTTATAAAAGTTGCACACTCTAGCCACCAGTCGTCTACCGATTTCCATACAAATTCATCCCTTAACGAATCGTTAAACTTTCACGCAGTAACTTATGCGACCGACAGATGTCGCCATCTGTATGTAAATTGACAGTTTGCATTATTGCATGAACAAACAATTAAAACATATTACAAAACAATTACATAACTAATACCTGATTACGACTGCGCGTTATTTAACGAAAGCAACACAATAAAATCCATGAAACATGCTTAACTAAATTCATTGTTACAGTACAGGTGATTCCGTCCAATCCACCTCACAGCATATTTACTTGAACTTACATATTATCAAACCAACTTGTGTTTTTACTTTAACGCAACCCTTTCGCTGTGTTCATTGTTTCACAAACACATACATTACAACATAATAAAATTACATGTTAATTTTAAGTATCACGTTCCAACCATTTTCGTCTCCTGACAACCACAGTCATTCTTGAACACACTGTATCGTAAGCACTGTCCATCGCAATTACACACTGTACTGCCCGCACTTGTGACGCAACATTCGCGCGACGCGATCTTCCATTTCAGACGCACGGGTACGTGCCTCCTCAAGCCAAGATTCCAAGCATTTGAAACCCCAGGAAGCTGGACTCCAGGCAGTTGGCCTGACTCCGATGAGACAGCATGACGAACGACCAGCATCACGTCTATTGACGCGAACAGCAGTGCCCTCACAGTCTGCCTCGCGTCGCTGTCTGCGCTGAATCCGCGAGAACCCCATCTCTCGCCAATTACACACGACACGCAGCTTCACCTGAAATAGCCATACAATTCTCGGCAGTACATGACTTTATCATAACATTTTAACACGTACTCGTCTGATATATATTTTTTTTTCTCTTCACTGTCTGGAATGTGCATAGGGGTCTCTCACGCTCTCACAAAGTCATTTTTGCCACTTCAACCAATTCACACATGTTTGCAGTTACATGTCACCTTAAACAAAATTAATGGCACTCTACAAAGCACTCACTAGCCTCACTAATCCCACGCGTTGAAATGCGTTTCGTATTCTTAGAATATATAATTTTTTTCCTTTTTTTTTTCCACAGACCCTAAATCGCTCAACCGTTCAATTTATGTGAAACGCGCAAAAGAAAAAAAAACCAGCCGTCATTCGTTCCTCTACAACACCACTGACATCTTACCATCTTAGCACCGACACATCGATGTACGCTAACCAAACGGTTGGATTTATATATAATATATATATATAATAGTGTAAAATAACTGTTCTTTTTTATTTTTTATTAACTTTCTCCAAGAAATATGAATAAGCATCCCTCGAAATTTGGTTGGTTAGGTACGTTCGTGCTTATATTATAGCGAAAACCATGACGTCTGTTCACGTGGGTAATCTAAATGTATAAAGTTATAAACATGTCGCCATAGATTCATTGTACAGTTCGAATCCGTCGCCTCAGAGCCCAAAATTCCTCCCACGAGCAACTCCAGTTCATCGAGTCGGCGCTGACTAGACATACAATGTGGCCATTGTGCGCAAAATGCAATCTAAAGTTTCAATTAGAACTAAGAGACCGCAACCGGCGCGGCGGCGGCGGAGGCGGACCAACAGCGACGACGCGCCGGCGCGTGGGCGGCGCGGCGGGGGCGGCGGAGGCGGCATCGACGGGGCCCGGGGGCGGCCGCTCTCGGTGCACCGTGCAAGCGCGGGGCATCGGGCGGGGCGGTGCGCCCGAGATAACTAATAAACAACTTGTTAAAACTTTGCGCCCGCTGAGCGTAAGCGAGTCAATCGATCGGATGACCACTTCCTTTGATTTCATTAGGTCCGGCCATTGCACCACACATATGACCGGTGCGCCGTCGCACGACTGGCACGGCGTACATAATGTAATTATCCAATACTTCCTCGAGACTTCCTTTGAACCTTGTCCAACAGCCTCCCAACGGTCGCGGTCGAAAGTAAATCGGCGACTCGTCATCTGACCCCTCACCCCATTAGACCATTCGTCCGAAGACTGTGCAAGTTTTTGGATAGGATTACCAATCTTAAAAGGGTGGGACGTGCACGCACACAAATTATACGTGTCAGCAAACAAGCCGGAGGCGATCAGAGGCAAGGGCGGTGCGGTGCGACGGGGGCGTCAAGGATTAAAGGATTTGAGCCGATATCCTTACGTGGGGACGCGGGAAGGTTGAGGGGCTAATTATAGGACTAATTGGATAGTTTTGCACACGAGCCATCAGCTTATGTTAGGCCGACAGCAATTAAGAGATGGAATTGATGTTTAATGCCGGTCCCCGCCGCCGCCTCCGGTCACAACTCAGGAGTCGGTCGGTAAGCCGCCCGGGCCGCCGCGCCGCCGCCGTACCCCGCGCTGCCGGGGCGGTGCTAGTGAGCAAGTTTGTGCGAAAGTTCACGTCGTGCGACGTGGCCCGGTGGCAACTGGCAACTATAACTACGTTGTTTTGATGGACTTCGTTAACACTTTAAATCTATTGACAGTTTGGAGCTAATGGAAGGTTCCGTACCATCGAGGGTGATTTTCACAACTCTAGCGATACGGCGAGCTATGGTTACGTACAGATTTGATACAGCGGAACCCTGATTATCCGAGTTTGGATTAACCGAGGTCGTGTTTAATCTAGCTTTTGGAGGAATAAGATTTAAAAAGTATCAATAAAATTGGCCATCGGTCTCAACGCAGACTGGCTGACGACGACGGCGAAGTGAGAGAACAAGAGTGGTCGCTCGCTGGTCTCGGGTTCGATTGAAATCTTCTTCTACTTGCAATGAACACAGCCGGGGTGTTTGATGAAACCGTGAAGTGCTGTATTCGTCAACTGCTTTTAGAATTTAAATAGCTCATATTATGTAGGTAACCAATATATTAAAAAATGCGACTATATCTGACCATAGTTTAAAAGAAAAATGCAAAGACGAAAATGAAGAAAAAAATACGTCCGGCGCGGCGTTCCGACCAGAATACGGAAAAGATATGGCCACATCCGGGACGTATTTGTCTCATCATTTTCGGCTTTGCATTTATCTAATGAAGAATAAATAAAAAGCGAGTACGTGCTTAGTACTAACATAACATAATATATAGTTTCATAAAATCTATATTATCCGAGCTTATGACTATCGGCCAGGTCCGCAATAGCTCGGATAATCGAGGTTCTACTGTATACGCAGACTGATTTCAGTGAATGGTTTGGCTGTATAGGAGTAGGTGTTTCTACGTCCACATTAATTAGACAACAATTTTTATAGTGACGACGCCTTGGGCATAGATGCTGCGCCTGCGCAGTATCTCCGTCGACTCTGTCTTCGTGGCAAAGAGTAAGGTTACGCCGCCGCCGCCGCCGCCAATACCGCCCTCACGAACTGCTGCAAATCATATTTGGTATATTCGTTCCAGTAAGGAAAATGTCTATTGACAGCATAAACAATACTCCCCTACTCGTTTACTTGAGATTTCACTTGCCTTACACTCGTGTAATATTAATGTCCGCACCGCCCCGCGTCCCGCTCCGAGCCTCTCGCTTTATCAACGAGCTCTCGACGATGTTTTCAGCATTAATATTTATTTATTCAAGGCCCCATACTTCTTTTTAGCATATTTACTTAACAGAAAAGAGCAATAATTTCAGTCTCGAATCTCACAACCTCCTCCGCCCCGTCTCGGCCCCCGGGCGCGTGCAAAATTTTAAGTTAGGCGCAAACAATTTCGCTACTCACACGCGAATATTCCCCCCCTCCCCCCCCCCCCCCCTTCCCCTTCATAAACTCGATTTCGCGGCGGAGAGTAAGGCGGCGGCGGCGTGAGCGTGATGCGAGGCGGAGCGGCGCGGCGGCGAAGGAGGCGCGACGCGACCAGAAATTATATGGAAATGACTACGTCTTCCAGCGCCGCGTCTCGGCGTCTCGGCAGCGCGGCAGCGGTGCGCCCCCGTCGCGTCGGCCTAGCGTCGACTTTCTATGTGAATTACAAATCATGGCCATTTGAAGTTATTCAGGAATTTTCACGTAATAATCATTCCTCACCGCCGACGATCTCGCGGCTAAAATCAGGCCTCATTTTGATTTCGAAAGAAGCCGCAATCTGCGGATTCGCGAACTTTTTGCTTTGTAAAAACTAACAGCGCAGCAACAAAGGAAGAAACACTTGGAACGAGTCGGATAATAGAAAGTTCGGGTCATTCATTAAGGCGGTTAGATCCAGAGGCGAGGTAGTTTTTGCTAATTCCCTTAACGGTAGTAATTAATCTTGTTCGAGCGAGGACGGGATGATATTGGCATTGTTTGCCGGCAGGGTCGCGTCGCCGCCCCCGCGCCCCACACCCGCCCGACAGATAGTACGCGGGCGGGCGCAGGGGTGGCCGCGGAGGCAGCGCGAAGGCGGCATATGTATCTAAGTAGTTGTCGACTGTGAAATAGAAATTGACGATTCAGACAATTCATTATGATGTTTTAATACGAAGACAATGTTCAATATCATTCAGTGCTCAATATCAAAGAACTGAATCTACGAGTAATGCGTGACATTTCGAATTCCTGTAATTATCGAAATCATATGTAAATATAATATTTGAAATTATACACTCCTAAAAGATTAAAGACAAAGCTCGTTAGGAGCTTTACTTAGTATTCGTGGAAATTCTTACAATAACAATACTTTAAGAGGTTTACATCCGAAACCTTTCCAGAAATTTCGTAACTGAAACACATTTGGAACAAATGGAACATTTTGGTAAAATTTAATTAATCATTCCTGTTACTGTATTGTCGTGTAGAAGTTCGTGGGAGGCCAAACAGCACTTGTTGGTATTTCATTGCCACCATTAGAATCCGATCATACCCTCGAGCAGTCCGTCTAACTCTAATCGCATGTAGTCCACCTGACCTGTCTCGTTCGCACTCGTATTTCGAACGTTCATACGAAAGCGTGAGGTATTCTACATTAAATAAGATATGGTAACCTCTCACTGTGATGAATGGATGTACCTATTGTGTTTTCGGAAGGCTTAGTGCGGCGATTTTTTTTTGTATATAATTAATTGTATTTAAATCTTATACTCATGTAATACACATTTGCATGCTTTACTTTATAACAATAATAGTTTAATTTAATGAAATTCAATGAAATTAGTATTGTTTTGGTTTTAGTTTAATAAGGTTCAGTATAGGTTTAGTCAGTTTTCAGTATAACACAAGTTTCAATAACCCAAGAAGAACGCGACTATAGCAATAGTAAACTAAAGTTATTACTGAGAGCTCAAATAGTAATTATCTCTTCAATGGTTGTACTCGAAATAAAATAATAAAACAAGTCATAATAATAAATCTAAAGAAGATTAGCAAATTGAATAAAATCATTACGAGATCAAACGCATTCATTTTAGTTAACTCACCAATCCGAGAGATTTGTACTTTAAATTGATCATTACGTTATGTAAATTTCATCCACTCCTGCATAAATGATCCAACTGCCAGCGATTTTATATATTTACGGCCATGCGCACATGGCCTGACTAAACTGTATTATTTTTTTAAAATAAGAGTTTTCTTTACAGAAAAATTTATTACTTCAATTATTACAGAATAAGAAACTGAATATATTAATAATTATCTAATTAACCAAAGGCACCTAAACCATGAATCAGAAAGCCTGAAGGCTGTTTCATTAATTAGGTCTTATTTCTATTTTAATATCTAATTAAAATATGTTTTAAAGAAATTGTGTCTCGGAGTCTATTACAATAGAGAGAAAATGTAGGTATTTAGTTCAGTAAACATCAACAGTGAGGATGGAAACAATAATTTTAATATTGTAGCTAATCGAAAACATGATTTATGTCAAACAGGAAAGTGGAAAGTGATCATTTAATTCCTAGATCGGATTAAACTTTAAGCTTAGTTTCAATAAACTCAGTTTGAAGGGTGCGCGCGCAGTACATTTTGCTGTCAAATTAAGTAGTTAGTTAAGCCGGGCCTGGGGCTCAGTTTCTATGTAGTCCTTCTCATTTGGAAGTTTGCTTTGAGCTGCTTTTACTCATATTATATAAAACCTGTACAAATAAAAATAAATTAATTTAACAATGCATCATATCGATTTATGAATATAGATCATGTAATTATTGTTTAATATTGTTCAAATGACAATGAAATTCAGTGAGAAATAACTTTTAGTAATACTCTTATTTTTTGGTTTAAAGCGTTACTCGCAAGCGAGCACAGAAGGTTCAGCCTCATATTGAATTGAGGTTTCAAATCTCAATTGGAAATTGCTAATGTATTCTATTCGACGATGTTAAATTTGCGTTCATTTGCATACTAAACACAAATAAGCCGGGCTGCGCGCGGCGACGACGGCGGGGCGCGGCGGCGGGTCGCCGCACCAACAATAACGTCGGTATGAACACAGCGAAAGCGACTGCATCAAGCGGACGTGGAAATCGTTTCACCATATGCTGGAAAAACTAATTAACGTTAATCGTTTCACTGATTATAATAATTTTGATAAACAAGAAGTATATAAAAGTGTGGGTATCCAAAATTAAGAATATTGGACGACTACATTTACAAGATTATACATATTATGCAAGTATTACTTAGTGTGAGGCTTTATTCTGACAGGATCTAATGTACATAGGTATGTGTGTTTCAAAGTTTATATGAAAAATCTAGTAGGGCAGGTTACGTAAATAAAACCAATAAAAATATAATTAATTTATCTATTAAATTAACGTATCTTGCCATCTATATCTATACATATAATAAAATCGTAAAGGTAAGAAAGTCTGTACATTAAATGTATTCGGAAAAAAACTAACCAGGGTGGCTTAAAATGAGATGCTGAACATTTTAGAACAGTTTTTAAAATTTTGGTTTGTTTGTTTGTTTGTTTGTTTGTCTGTACGCGCATCACGCAAAAACCACTGAACGAAATTAGACGAAACTTTGTATAGTGGCAGTTTATATGCCGGGTTAACATAATACGTAAAAAAAATTAACAAAAATAAAAAAAAAATTAAACAATTATAAACATTATTGCGCGTTTAAAATCACGTAGTCCAAAGTACATAATTATATCTTGAGAACTGGCAGCAAATACAATTTGAATAAAATATTCATTCGAAATTTAAAAATAAGTAGATACAACCAAAATGACAAGTTCTTCTTTTTTATAACTTGAACACAATAGTCTATAACATATCTATTCTTTCTATACATATAATAAAATCGTAAATGCAAAAATGTCTATTTGTACGCGCATCTCGCAAAAACCACTGAACGGAATTTGACGAAACTTTTTATAGTGACAGTGTATATCCCGGATTAACATAATAATAAAAAAATTTAATAAAAATCACGCAATCCAACGTAATGGTAAAAAACAATTTTAAATGTCATGTTGACAACGGAGAACTGTCATCTCGACGTGAGCTGGCCGGTGACAAATAGTTTGATAAATAAAAAAAATTATTGAAAGTCGAAGTTATGTCGTTGTCATTGGTGCAATAAAAATTTATATATCTGTTGCCCGCGGCTTCGCTCGCGTGAAATTCGTATTAAAAAAAATGAAGTAAGTAACGAAAGGGGGGCCCGAAGGCGGATCTGCGCTCACGTAAACGATATTCTTTCTCGATGATAGTAACTAAGGGCGAGGCGGAAGGCGGAGCTGAGTTCAGGAAGAAGAAAAACATTCTTGAAGAAAGTAAGTAACTAAGGGCGAGGCCGAAGGCCGAGCTCTATTCTGGAAGACCATAAACCTCCTCGAAGAAAGTAAGTAACTATGGGCGAGGCCGCAGGCCGAGCTGCGTTCAGGAAGAAGCTAAACCATCTTGAAGAAAGTAAGTAACTAAGGCGAGGCCGAAGGCCGAGCTACGTTTGAATAATTGAAAAACCATCTTGAAGAAAGCAAGCAACTAAGGGCGAAGCCAAAGGCCGAGCTGCGTTCAGAAAGAAGCTAAACCATCTTGAAGAAAGTAAGTAACTAAGGCGAGGCCGAAGGTCGAGCTACGTTCTGATAATTGAAAAACCATCTCGAAGAAAGCAAGTAACTAAGGGCGAGGCCGAAGGCCGAGCTGCGTTCAGGAAGAAGCTAAACCATCTTGAAGAAAGTAAGTAACTAAGGGCGAGGCCGAAGGCCGTGCTCTATTCGGGAAGACCATAAAACATCTTGAAGAAAGCAAGTAACTAAGGGCGAGGCCGTAGGCCGAGCTGCGTTGAGGAAGAAGGTAAAATTTTTTGAAGAAAGTAAGTAACTAAGGCGAGGCCGAAGGCCGAGCTACGTTCTGACAAATGATAAACCATCTCGAAGAAAGCAAGTAACTAAGGGCGAGGCCGAAGGCCGAGCTGCGTTCAGGAAGAAGCTAAACCATCTCGAATAAAGTTAATTAACATTAATATTGAGTTAATTTAATTTAAATGTTATTATAAAGTCCACGCTTCTGACGGCAAATATACCGTGCATCCTAGAACCTCGCTGTTATTCCCGGCTGGATGGCAAGAGGCCCGATGCCATGTAAGTGCCATGGACTAAGGGTAGTTCTTTGATGTGGGACGCCACTTGTGTTCTCACATTGGCTCCAAGTCACGTTAGGACATCTTCAAGAGAGGCTGGCGCGGCCGAGGCTGGGGCGGAGAGCCTCAAACGCAACAAATATAGAAATATAATTCAATATTTCGAATTTGTTGCGTTTGCGGTTGAAACCCTGGAGCAGTGAAGCCAAAAGAGGCTTGGGCCTCTGCTGGTTGACGAAACCGGTGTCCCGCCATCAAGGGCTTATGTACTTCATTCAAAGGGTAAGCCTTGCCATCCAGCGGGGTAATGCCGCAAGTGCTCTAAGAACATTTGAAAATGCCCGTTTTGATAGTTATTTTAATGTTTGTTAGGTAGGTTTTAATTATTTAGTTATTAATATTACTTTTTTATTTTTATGAAATAAATAGATTGAGTAAACGTTATTATATTCTATAGAAGAAAGGAAGTCTTTAAGGGCGAGGGCCGAAGGCGGAAGAGGGTTTTTGGTTTACCTGAACGCAGCTCGGCCTTCGGCCTCGCACTTAGTTCCTTCCTTTCTTCCGGAAGGTTTATCGTCTTCCTGAACGCAGCTCGGCCTTCGGCCTCGCCCTTACTTACTTCTTTTATTTGAGAAAGGTTTATCGTTTACCTGAAAGCAGCTCGGCCTTCGGCCTCGCCCTTAGTTAGTTACTTTCTTTGAGGAGGTTTATCGATTACCTGAACGCAGCTTGGCCTTCGGCCTCGCCCTTAGTTACTTACATTCTCCTTTGGAATACGAATTTCACGCGAGCGAAGCCGCGGGCAACAGCTAGTTTAAAATAAAAGAATAAAATGTCTCACAGCTTCGCTTGCCAGCACCCGTTTTAACTTAGGTACCTTACCTATAATCAAGCTTTCAACTTTAATTAGTCGAGGATCAATTCCATGTTTTATTGGAGTGTGGACGGAACACTAATTTAAGAAATGCTCTCATCAAAGATATAAAGACGGATAGATTAAATTGATTTTTTTCTATCCACAGGGCATTAGGTGAGCCCCTTACGGAAAAATGCAGAGTGCTCACTACATTTTTCCAAGTATCTCTAAGCCTCAGAGGCTAGAGATTGTTTAGCAGTTACGATGGGGCTGGCATAGTCGACAGTCGGCTAAAGCCCTATTTCATAAAGTAGAAAAAAAAAAACTTTAATTATTCTTTAAGCAGCGTTCAATTAAACACTATGCCCTATAGTTAAACTCTTACTCAAGGCTGGAATCACCTATTCGTACCGCAGAGTACCTATTACCGTATTAGTATTTCATGTGCCGGCATCCTTCAGCGTCGGGTAATAGTGGAGTCTATGAAAATGTTCGACGTCATCGAGCTAATGAAAGTCATCAGGCTGACTCTAATGAAAGCTCGATTCAAAGTAGATACTAATTAATGCTCTATTCCTGAAAATGCGAGTGGACAGTGCACACGAATATTAACAGAGCACACGAACATAATTATTATATCACGGGCTCTACATTTATTATAATAATATAGTTATCTCCCTGTTCCAAAAAACCTTTTTTAGGTTTCCGTATCCCGTACGGAGGCCTATTACTATGCCTCCGCCGCCCGTCCATCCGTCCGTCTGCCCGAGGGCTGTATCTCTTGAACCGTAATAGTTAGCCCGTTTAAATTTTCACAGAATATGTGTTACTATGGCGGATATAACAACAAATAAGAAAAATAAGAAAATGTTAAAAATTAAGGGTGGCTCACACAATGACGTATCATGTAAAATCTCTTTGGGCTCACATACAACGAACTTCCGAAAAATTTATGAGTCACACTATTGAATAATAGATGGCGCCACAGGCTTTTATACATTGCATTGCACAAAAGATAGGCGGATAATATCGGATAGATACGGAAACCTCCGTGCGCGAGTAAAACTCGCACTTAACAGATTTTTTTTATTGATAGCGCGAAATGTGGCATCGTTTTATCTACAAGTAGGTGTCTAACGATTCGTCACATGGGACGACGACATAAAGTACGTCGTAGGCAATCAGTAGTGGTTCCGTACCGCTGAAGGTCAGGAGGACTGGAGAAAGATTGGAGAGGTGTATGTCCAGCAGTGGACAGAAACGCTGACTGACTAATTATTTAGTCTGAATTAATTTCCCGTACATAGTATACACGTATTTATATACTACAAGCTGTGCCCGCGGCTCCGCCCGCTCTCATATTTCACTTCACTGCTAACCTCATAAGCCATTTAGCGTGATAGTAAGTAGCCTATAGTTGATGGGAAGAATCAAGCTATCCGTAGAATTTTTCTTTATTAAAATCGGTTCAGTGGTTCTCGAGTTATAAGCGGACAGACAGACACTCAGACAGACAGAAAGCAGACGTTGGATTTTATTATAGGTAAGGATAAGGATAAGGATATTATGTAGAGTCTACGTGCAGAGTCCACAAGTTGTGCACGCAGCTATCATTATCTCTGTGCGCAGTCACCGGTCCCGCCCCTCCGCGCCGCGCCGCCCGCCCCCAGATCGGAGGATGCTGCGGTAAATTAGTATTTATTAGGGGTTGAGAGTGGCGGCGTAGGGCACAGCCGACCCGGAGCGGGGCCCGATTACGGAAGTTCTCATCGTAAGCTGAAAAGCTTGTGGGGCGTGGGATTTTCTGTATAAAAAAAAATTAAGCATCAAATCTATCATCTCTGACTTGGATTATTTCCGATGTTCTGACCTTCCTCGTACATAAGGGATATGACTGCCTTCTAATATTACTAGGTGGTACGGTTTAACCCGCCCGGATTGTTACCACCGCACTGAATGAAAGGTCGGTTGAAACGGCTATTTAAATAGTTCGTGTTTTCCGTCCAATTCAGTATAGTCTGCACGACCGAAGGGAAACACTGACATGGCATCTAGCTCATCAAGGTGTTATGGGCTAACATCACGGATGTAGTAGGTGATGTAGACAACTGTGTCAGTTTCCATAAAAAAATCACACTATTTCTCCAACATGGCACAGAGTAGAGATCGAATTGAGATCGTCTATGCGGACGTGATAAGAGCCCAGACGTCTAATAGTATCTCAAGCGGGTTCAATTCTCCCAACTCAAGGGTCCCCCGGACGTATCGCGCGGGATAAATAGTACTTACTTATTTCCTTGTACATTTAATAGGTGTTAGTATGTAAGTATGTACTTGAGAAGGTATTTGATGTAGCCGCACATATTACTAAGACTTACTAATGTAGAGTGAATACATATTATGTGTATTAGACTGAGATATCTGTTTGTTTTGTACCACCATCATCCACTCAAACTTCTTGTTTTGACAAGAAGTTTGAGTGGATTCTTGGCAAGAAATTTGTCAGCCTCGGTAGCTCAGTGGTGCGGTCGGTCGACTGTTGTTAAGCAACGCTGAGCGCGGTCAGTTCTTGGATGGGTGATCGCTCGACCGTTGGAGGCTGACCGTGGTTCGGATTCCACCTTAAACTGTAGGTCCCTTCCCGTCTTACCTTACTAGGTGGTAGGGTCTATCCCGGCCGGGTTGATACCACCGCACTGAGCGAAACGGCTATGTAAATACTTTGTGTTTTCCGTCCAGTTCAGTGTAGCCAACATCAAATGAAGAAAAGCCTGACATGGCACCTAGTTCACCCGGTGTTATGGGCTGACATCACGGATGTTGTAGGTTATGTAGCCAACAGTGATAGTTTCCATAAAAAAAATTATTAAAAAAATTTAAGAAGATCGGACGCTTGCATTGTAGGTATAACGTGAAGAGATGGACAGCCAAATTGATGGATTAGCCAATACTAACGACGAAAACTCTTCCAAGTATCCCAATCAAACATTTACCTCTAACGTTCTTGTAATCAATAGGCTAGACAGCCCAACAACAGCTCGCAAACCTGGCATGGCATCTCACTGAGCGTGGTTTCGCGAGGACGGAGGTGAATTTGGCCCTGTTGACTGAACCATTGGTCCCTCGGCACAGCCACCAATGCTGGTTTTCATAATAAAAACATTTCATTTTACTGTATTTTCTTATCAGTTATAACAACGCGGTTGGCGAGACCAATTCAATAAAACTAAATAAATGAACTATTTGCCCCGGGGCCGGGCGGTGCCATTACGTTGAATTACTTCGTTTCGATCCGTCACTATACCATATACTTACCACTATCAAAACTCTGGCCACCTGTATGTTTTGTTATTAAACGTAAAAGCGGTAGTTATTGCTGATAAACAAACTTGATATTGAAATTAAAATATTATTTAAAATCAAATTTCGACAAATTCATTCCAGAAACTTATTTAATACATGCGAAGTTATTTATGGTTTTCATTGTATTAAGTACATTTTTTCAAACTCTAGATGCCTAAAAATAAATTGTCGAGTGTTTGGACTCTGTATCATAAGTAAAATAAAGTTCAATGTTGCCCACGAATTAAACATAATAACTACCTACCTAACGGAACACGTACACTTACGTACAGCATGTAATTTTACAGGTGCTTTAGCACGCTACTAGTTGGAACCGAAACCGAGGAGCGGCATTCACTAACTGTCTCGGTATCTTTCATCTCGATCGAAATTTCCATTAATTAAATTTAGCAGCGATATCGAGGACAGTTAAAAATGGTAAATATTCCCTATAAGTATTGGTCCGTACGCAGGTATTTAAGTCGTAGTATTTTTTTATTATAAAGCTTATAAAAAAATAAAGATGAAATGCGTTAGTGAATGCCGCTCCAGGGGTAGCGGGGTGATAGGGCGGGGGGAGCGGGGTGATAGGGCCGGGGGAGCGGGGACAGTCCGGGCGGGCGGGCGGCGCGCTAACAACTTGTCCAAACTGCTGATGAAAGAACGCCGCCAACTTGATCATTTAATTAAACTTGTAACTAGTTATGACTTGTCACTTCGTAATCATTCTCAAGGGAAATCCTTCGTTTATCCGCTCGCACGTTTCTCTACTTCATTTAATTCCTGCGTCGAATGATTTCCCGGGAGAAATTACCCACTTGCCAAAAACGGTAATTTAGTCTGCGCCTGGACTCATGTCCCACGTCAACTGGAGTCGGGGATAGAGGCAAACGGTACTTGAGTATTTAATACTTGTGAATCATGTTAGCGGAAGTCTAAATTAGTTTTTAGATTAAATTAATTTTCACCAAATCCGCAGAACAGTCCAGCGCGATTTGAATGGACTCATTGAAGCGAGCATTTTGTTAATCGTAGAAAACCCGTCGCCGCCGCTTCGATACAAAGCCCGAGAGCCGCGGAAATACGCATTAGCGAATTGCGCTTGTCGAACAGTTCGTGCTTATGAATACATAAAAACTCGTTCAGCGCCGCGAATATCTTCCGCCGGGAGCGGTGAGCGATGTTTATTACAGGAAATTGTTTGTGCAAAGCTGAATAATAGAATTTGTTTAACTTCGTGCGCACGGTTTATTGCAAGTCGCGCTCCGTGCCGCTCCGTGTGGGCACCGCTTCAATCCAGGCAGCGTGTGCGTTTTTCTTCTCAATATTTTTTATTTACCGAGTGAAGACGCCCGCGAGATATTTTTATCGTTTTCTGAAAAACTCGATACATTCGTGTAGGGCGGATAGCCAATGTAATGCTATTGATAAGGTTCTCTTCGCCCCTTCTTCGATTACATCGTGCGCCGAAAGGACAATCATCTGGGTCGTTGAGGCGACCTCCACCTGACCTCCGCCCTGCGGCCGGGCATCGCGGCGTCGGCGGCGGAGGCTGCGAGCGATCCCGATCGAGCCTCAATTTTATTCAGCACTAAACCTTTCACCTCGGTGATGACAGCGCCAGAGCCAAAATGACAACGCAGAACCGAAGTGGATCCGCAGCCGGGGTCTCCGCCCCCGCCCCCGCCCTGCACCGCGTGCCCTTACAGTCCACCGGGGCCCCAGTCTCTAAAACTTTTCACTTATCATTTACGTAAAATTATTTATAAGTATTTAGTTTTTGTACACATAAATAAACAACTGTAACCTTCTTAACTTCCCTTTTTATTTTGTGACTGTAGGTATTATAAAAACGATGCAGCCATTGGACGGACGGACAGACAGACAGACAGACATACAGACATGCATACGGCATAGGCTTAGTAATATGCTTTCGTACGGGGTACGGAAACCTAAAATAAAGCTTATGTACGCGCGTTAGAAGTTATACTTCTTTGGCGTGATAAAAAAAAGTTATATTATCAATAATATATATGCGGTGATATATATGACGTTTTTTTCTGAGTTTACTCCCCATTTTTATAAGATATTTTTATATAATATTTTTTCATTATCACATTTTCCTAACGTGCGTAAATTATTTATACCTTAAAAGTCTTCACTACAGAAATTGAAAGCATACCAAATGATCGCATGCGCGATGGTATGCCCTCAGGTGCCATTACACAGGTACAATGTAAATGAAACTAACGTTCTGAGGCAATACATAATTTTTACTGTGCAATAGATTACAAGAAACTATTATAATTCTAAGTTTGATGTCAGAAAGTAGAGTTCTATTCCGGAATCGAACTTCCCAGTAAAATTGAATTCAAGTTTCACCAGGTGGACGCCTCCGGCTGACCTGCGCTTGAGCGCGATATTAATAAAGAATTTATGAGTCGTTGGGTGCACATGACGTCCTGTAACTGCACAAAGGTGTCTACCATCTAATGGTGGGTACGTTCAAGCGGAATTAGATCTACCTACAGAGTGTTGAAGGTTTAAAATTCAATGCATATCCGACTTAAGTAGTGGTTAGGACTTGACCAAATCGAACTAAATTTGAACGAGAAATTTTATTGGAGAGAAATATGAAACTTGGGCCTCATTTGGAATTCGTAAAACTGTCAACCAGGTATAAAACGCCGGCTAAGTGCGAGTCGGACTAGCGCACCGAGGTTCCCGTGCCACCACGTACTTAGCCGGTTTATTACAGCCACCCCGCCAGCGCGTTCCCGTATCGAATCCTGGTCGGGTCGAATTTTTAGGCTTCCATAAATCAAAAGAGGAAAAAAAACGGAAACCTTATAGAATCACTCTGGTGTCTGTCTATCTGTCAGTGAAACCTTATTTTCTTCGAAACTACTGGGCGAAAAATCCTTTTGAACCTTATAGTCGAAATTTGGTATGATTTTGGGGGGGCAATTTAGAATTTTTTTTTTCAAGTTCCTCATTTCGCCTATCAGTGGAACGAGATCGTCTTTAAATTTTGCGGAAGGTCAAACCTTAATTTTAACATTCCGAAGGCAGCACAAGCCCGTCTTCGTCTGCATCAGCACGAATTCGTCTCTCGAAAGTGTGGAAAGACGAAAGTGGAATTAGTAAAATGACCAAAATGATAAAACAAAATAAAATGAAAATCCACTCTACACAATACAAACATGATTTACAAATTTTATAAATTACATATGTCAAGAGCTCATAATATTCCCGTTTCAATTTTATTAACTCTCCGCAATGGATCTCTCATGAAAAAAAAAACAACCTGAGCGCTCAAAATAAATCGCTATATTCACAGTGATAATAAAACAAAGTAACCGCCTCGCAGAGGTTAGAGGCAACACACCGCTTCAGAAGCACAAGTGACAAATGAGCGCTTTTTACATGACGCTTTTCATGAATGGCTCTGCATAATAGCGACCATTGCTCATACAGTATTATGGGAGAGCGACACCGCCGATTCATACACACGCGCCGCGTACAGTGAGGGGCCAGGCAATGTGGAATTAATCTTTGAGTATTTATGACCGCGCCGAAATTGATGCTAAATTCAAATGACAAGTTGAAGAGTGGTTTTCAAAGTATGTATAATGTTTGGTTGTTATGCAGAACTTCTGCATCAGAAGACAATTCCTTATTACAAAATCCTGTTTACTTCAATTATCCTTGCACACAAAAATACTTAGACATTGCTTAGATATTCTACAAGTTTTGATTTACCAGAATGGTGTTGTTAGGGTAAACGTTTCAGAACAAATCTACTTAATTTCATAAATATTTAACTATAGTAAAAATCAACCTGTATTGTCAACTATAATTATTTATGATACATCAAACTATTCAACGTATCATAAGAACTGACATTTTCAAATTTATACAAAACCAAATATTTTAAACAAATCAATGCATGTGTACGAGATTCAACCATAATTACTGTTTCGTTTATTTGCTGTAATTTCATAAGCAAACGGTATTATGTCATAAGATTCATAATTGAGTTCGGAAACCGCTTGTATCCCTCAAAGAAAGTTTCCATGCCAAGAAGTTTCTAAGTACAACGATGAATTAATTTTCAGCTAAAAACAGACCGAAAGCTGTACTGAGCGGTTCTTTGGGAGTCGCGACGCGGTCTGTGACGTCACTCTGATTAAAAGGTTTGGGCGTGACGCTAGGGCGGGGGGAAGCGTAGGCGGGCGGGGCGTACTGGGCGGTTGGAGGAAGCAGATTTATAGTGAAATTACTGCTTTAGACAAATATGTCTGGGCTATTGTCGAATGAGACTTTTAAACCCAGAGCAATATTTTATATACTCTACATTTATCTGTATTTATTAAATCTATCAATATATCTCGCAGTACTTTATATAAGTGCAATAAACATATATATTTTATTCTTTACGAGCTTTCGCCCGCGCGTTACATTTTAGAGTTTATTAACTATGTCAAAAGGGCAGCTACTTATAACAGTGCATGATACTTTTGCAACAGTGAATGATCTAAATAGCGCGTTTGAGATCGATAACACAACGGAAGGCAGAAAGGGAATAACACGGTATTAGCACTGGGTTAGTACAGTTGTTGTGGTTGTTGTTGTTGTTGTTGTTTATCTAGCCTCTATTGGCAGTACACTGCGCTCAGATTTACATGGTAACATTCCGTCAGTTCGATTATCACAGCGAAGAAGAACTGACAATAAACTTCACTGGAATTTTTTTCAATGTGCGCTTAGTCTACTTTACAAAAATGTTTGCCACTGCCTGGCTAGACACGCACAGTGCCCGTGCAGTAAACAATGCACAACGAGCTAAGGCTGAAGAAACAGGCTGTAAAGCGTCGTCTCTGTCGCACGTGTCTGTGCGAGGTTGAGTTTACCTAACGTAAAACATGCATTTATCGAGTTGGAAATTGGTTGTGTGGTCTATGTAGAAAACTATAAAAAAATTAAAATAGGCATTTCTGTTCTACCCGGTCAGAAGCTAGGGATTGAGCGGTGCAATGACGCCGCCAAAGCGGCACAGATTAAAACATGTCCGCCGCTCATCGATCAAGTCTAGGTCGGCGCGGCGGCCGCGGCGGGGCGCGGTGGCGCCGCATCGTCGCGTCACATACATACGCACAATAATCGATAAACAACGTGGGTATATCGAGCAAATATAAGAAAATAAAAAAAAATTGGTTGTCTGTAAAGTTGGTTTACGGACGATAGTTTTACGTGATGATGTCATAAAGTAAATCAGTTCCGGCGGATATTTACCACGTAAAATTAATTTAAGTACATGATAAAGATGTGATAATGACTAATAAAAAATATGAAAAAATAACGACTATTCATTTTTGTTTAATTTATATATAAAAAACCTACATAACGCCATCTAGATGTTCAACGTTGCAACAATTACCTAACTGCTAAATCAAGTATACCGCTGGCTGAAGTATTTAATTTAATATTGACGCTAGATGTGGACGCTAGATGTCGCTCCATGAAATTCACATACATACTGTTGAGAAAATTTGCAGCGATAAGTACACGGTCTATAGCCTGCGTGGATAACACGTCTGGTCAGTGATGGTGGCAGGGACCGCGGGTTCGAGCCTCGAGGCTCGCAAAAGACGGAGAAATATATTTTGTATTTTCTACTATTGTATATGCCTCTCTATCGCGCTCTCGCTTGCACACACAGGTCTCTATCGCGTTCTCGCTTGCACACACAGGTTTAGATGGAACGTTACACTTCTTCGTGCGTGCAGCCGGTGTTCATCAATTTATAAGACGTGACATCATCACGTCAAAAAATTAAACATTATAGTAGGATTCACTTTTGACAAGACAGTCAAAATCAAACTACTTATATTTTTATGATCGAAAAATTAAACAATTATTACATCAAACAAAGTCAAAATTAAACAATTTCACACAAAGCACAGTGCGAGAGAGACGTCTCTGTGTGAGAGAGACGACGCTCTAAACCGGATTGTTTCTTTCTATAGCTCGATGTACATTATTTACTGCCGGGTACTGTACGTAAATTTTTCCGCCAGAAAAAACTCATAGGTCTTGCCGTATAGCGACATCGTGCGAGATTATTAATATCATTCTTCCTTATTGCTGTTGAAATTATTTGCGAAGGTTCGACTTTATAAAAGACTTTTTTACAATTTGCTTTTTTACCTTTTTGTT
Organism: Nematopogon swammerdamellus; assembly: GCA_946902875.1. NCBI lineage: Eukaryota > Metazoa > Arthropoda > Insecta > Lepidoptera > Adelidae > Nematopogon > Nematopogon swammerdamellus. The sequence goes on from OX336333.1 coordinate 8,995,940, forward strand.
TGACATTGTAACTTGCGCGGTCCTTCCAAAGTCATGCTTCATGATCTTCATAAATTGTTAACTATCAAGCGGTCTTAGGCAGCTTGACAGCTGTTATACTGTCCTACTATTATTTTGCTAAAGTATTGGTTAGCGATGTACTGTAATAAAGCACAACATCGACTACTCTCATTACATAACCCGATTGACGGGATACAGTGTGATGTTATGTGTGTCATGTTGCGTTTGTCACTTTCAAAACACATTATACATTTTAAGCACGAGTAGGTTATAATAATAAATAAAAAAATAATGAAAAAATACCTGAGAAAAAATCATTTTCAGGCTCAAGATTATCCCCTTTCAGATGCTCACAGTCCATTACTTTGCATCGTCTCGATAGAAAGCTGCTCAATAGTAAAGCGCGATGGCAAACTCTTTGAGCTAGATAATCCAAGTGGAAGGCATCGATATAACTCGCAGATTATGAGCCGAGGATCGCCGAGAACTCTCTTGATTAAACGGAAAAAATAAACCAACGAAAATAGTTTGTGCAGCTGTGGACCGCGCGCGCCCTCACATTACATATTACGTGACGCTTTACAAATCCGACACAGGGCAGAAACAAATTCTAAAAAAAAATCTCGCTAGGTAGAAAGCGAGCTACTACCGCGCCGGGTGGGTTTGGCGGGGAACGTGCTTTCGTGTTTGAAAAATTATTATATTTTTGGTCCAAAATATATGGTAATAAGTGAAAATCGGACTAGTACTTTTGACGCTATCGCAAGTTGTACTGAGCACGAGAACACACTTGGGGAAATGGTGGTGACGTCATTGGTGGTGGTCGAGTGCACCGTTTTGTGTAGTACCCCGTTGGGCTTTTAGGCGTGGTAGCGTTCACGTTTGTACGTACGTTGTCACGCCAACATTATGCAATGCCCCCCTTGTTGCGACGCGTAAGACGATCATCGAATTCACGTCAAAAAATCAATGTAGGTTCCTTCCCCAACCGTACTGGGTGAAGGATTTACTCCTAATTGATACCACCGCACTGAACTGTCGGTTGGTCTAAGCGGCTATGAAAATAGTCCTTATTTATTTAAACCTCTTTGTTATTTCCCGTCAAGTTCAGTGTAACCAGCTGGTCCAAAGGGAGCCAATGACATTCCACATGACAGTTCCGACAGGATCAAGACTGGCATTGCCATCACAGACATTATTACAGTTGGTGACGTAGCTAGCTGTGTCAGATTTCATAAAAAAATTGTTCATAATATCCTTCTATCATCAATAATACCACATCAAGTCGCTTATTTAATGGAAACGAACTCATTATTTTTGTACTCCACAAAGCTGAAGTAACTTTTGAGAAGTTAATTAGGATTAATCTTAATAAAGTAAATGAATAGGATTTTAACTGTCAAAACGTTGAACATGCCCCGACCCGACTCGAACTTGGCGATCGAGAGGATTTGAGAACATTCACCGTTGGTTAGAATGAGATAAAAATTTTGTCAAAGTAAAATTTTCGTTTGCTTTACAGTGTATTTTAAAACAAATGGCATTGAGGGCGCGTCGCTTGTATAAGTTCTAGCATTCTAGATTTTTATAAGAACATAAGTCGATATACAACATATTGAGGAGCGTGAGTAGGCACCTGGCAGGCCGGCATGGTATTCGTAACCCCCGCATACGACCAAATGTCTATGGGCGTCGTTAGACACCTTATGGGTGACTGCGCCACATGTCGCTCTTTCAATAAAAACATTAATAAAAATTTTACTCGAATTAACAGATATGTATGTTTATTAATATCTAAGCGAATCTCATATGACTCAGTACTCCATATTTTGTTAAAAGTAACGATGCACCGGATAGTGAACCGGATGGATACCGAATACCGGATAGTAGCCGGATATCAGTTGCAGTTCTAGTAAAAATATGATTTTATTATTTTTGTTCATGTTGTGTGTCGGCCCTAAAATAAAATAAAAAATAAAATAAAAATGTATAATTAGGTCGAAATAAAATCGACTGGAGTAAAGCCTCGGACCAGCACAGACACGGTTGCTCTCAACCTTGCAGAAGGATAAGCTCTGAGAAACGTCAAAAAGCAGAAGATTTAAAATTACACAACATTTGAACATCGCCGCTCGCCGAGAGCCAGTTAATCCGAGTTGATGAGGTCTGAGAGGGAATAGCGAGGTGTAAGACGAGCCTGCTCGCCGGCTTAGCGCCCTCACTACAATTACCCTCTCTACCTGTGTACCTACACTGTGCGCGCACAGAGCGAGCAACCAACAGAGCTCTATCAGAAGAGGCAAATAAATGTACATAATAATAGCGCTGACTGGAAAAACCATGAAAACAAGGAAACAATATCTATTGGGCTGGAAAATGATGTAGTCTTTTCGAATGCCACACGCCCAACCCCAGCTTTTATTTTTACTACAAAAAATTAGAAACAATATTTTAAATGTTGTTGATATGATAATGGTGACCTACTTCGTATATAACGTTCTGATTCATAAATAAATGTAATTGTACAACAACGATGCTAAAACTAGGTACAAGAGAGTGTATGTGGAGTTTATTTTTTTCCGTTCACACGGTATGAAAATATAAACAAAAAATACCTGATTACAATTCAACTGTCTGTCTATCCGTAACGAAAAACTGCGGGATCGATTTATTCACCGCTATGAGTTATGTGAAATGTATTGTATTTTATAAGAAATTTAAGATTTAAGTATGATTTAATGTGATTTTACATACAGTTTCCTTCAATGTGCTCTTTGATGTTGTAACATCACACCATCATTCACACAGACACACACACCAGGAACCGAGTGGTAAAGTTAAAAAAGTAACCGAAATTTGAGAATCTGTTTGCCTTCATGTGATTTACAGGTTTCCACCAATATGAATTGTGATGTTTGGAACAGTTTGGAAAGTGATTTTCTTCGAGAGAGCATAATATATAATATGCCTGAGTGCAACACGACGACGCTCGGACTTTACCTCGCCCTTTGTCACTGACTGTTTTTAGACAAATTGTATCGCTTACCTGAACGCTCTTAGTTCCTTAGTTACTTCGAGAAAGCATATCGTTTACCTGAACGTAGCTCGACCTTGGGCCTCGCCCTTCCTAAATTATTTCTGCGATAAAGCTGTACAGAAACGATAGTTTATTAATATCGTATTTGCGTTTAAATCTTATTTGCTGTTGAACCGACTTCATCCCGAGCGGAGTCGCGGGCACAGCTAGTCGTTGACAAATCGGTGATTTGGATATGATTTTTACCTTCGAGGCATATTGAGTTTCAGGAAAATTCTTCTAGTAATGAACATATTCTAACCTTTTCGTGCGAATCCAATAAGAAAAAAAAATAGATCTTGAAGAATTCCTAGACATGTCATATTTTACCGATAACTAAATTCGTCGAAGTGCTAACGAGAATGTTCGTCGCGCCCCGCCTTTACTCACAGATCTAACAGCGGAAAGTTTCGCAAATTTCGTATGCCCATCCATAAATAAGACAGTTTTCTTCATCCAAATAGTCGCCACTATTCAAGGGAAGGAATTTCCGATATTTTTCCAGCAAATCTATTTACGGTATGGCACGCAGCACGCGTCGCGTCGTCGCGTCGAATATCGCGGGCCTCAAAGATTATCTACTGGGCTGAAAATGCTTTAGAATTCGTTAAATTTGGACCGGACCGGTGCTGCCTTGAGAAGGAGCGTACAATATTCGCAAGATAAGCCGCGCGTATAGAATTTAGGCGTGAATATGAAATTGTTACTTTTGCTCAAGTACTGGGGCATTCCGTGCGAGGAGCGTTACTAAATTTGTGGCTTTGCTCACCATTCCTTTATATTATTATTATATCTGACTAATGCTTCTTAATTATAGATTGTTTAATTATATATACACGAGTAGTGCAGTACGATACGAGTGTACGCAGCGTGTTGCATCTACACTTCTTTTTTTTTTTTTTTATGGAAACTGACACGATTGGCTACATCACCTACAACGTCCGTGATGTCAGCCCATAACACCGGGTGAACTAGGTGCCATGTCAGTGCTTCCCCCTTTGATCGTGCCGGCTACACTGAACTGGTCGGAAAACACAAACTATTTACATAGCCGTTTAGACCGACGTTTCATTCAGTGCGGTGGTACCAACCCGGGCGGGTTAAACCCTACCACCAAGTAAGATTAGGAGGGAAGGGACCTACAGTTTTACGAGGAATCCGAACCTCGGTCAGCCTCCAACGGTCAGCGGTCACCCATCCAAGTACTGACCGCACCCAGCGTTGCTTAACATTCAATAGCGACAGTTGACTGTCTGCACCACTGAGCTATCGAGGCTGACATCTTCTTCTTCATCGCGAAATTCGTACGTCCGTATGTCTGATACAGACACATACACTTCTAATCATCTTCACGGTTTTATCCGTCGATGATCGTCGACTGGAGTCTATCAACTGGTTTGGAAGCACCGTATTAACAGCACAGCTAACAGGCTGGATGGCTCCACCAATCTTCTGATATGGCTTTTGTCTGAGCAAGGTTTCGCGTTTTTTTTTTTTTATGGAAACTGACACGGTTGACTAGATCATCTACACTACAACATGCGCGATGTCAGCCCATAACACCTAGGTAAACTAGGTGCCACGTCAGTGCTTTACTTTAGTCGTGCCGGCTACACTGAACAGGACGGAAAACACGAACTATATACATAGCCGTTTCGACCGACGTTTCATTCAGTGCGAGGGGTAGCAACCCGGGCGGGTTAAACTCTACCACCTAGTAAGGTTAGAAGGCAAGAGGTGTATTTGGCTGTGTTGACTGCAACATTGCATTGGTTCGTCGACACAGCCACCAACGCTGGTTTTTTGTCAAAAAAACATCCAACTGTTGAACTGTCTATGTCAACTTTGAGTAATATGCAGGTACATATTATAAGTAATGTAATAAGTTTGTACATGCTTAGATACTGCGTACTAAATGCGGCAGAGTCTAGTCACTATCTATCCAGAGTCTTGAACTCCGCTTAGGGAATGCATAGACTCCTAAAGTACGAGCGAAGTTGTTTATGTTAAATGCTACACTTCCTTCATACATCTTCTAAGAGATAAGCCCTGATTTATGTGGCGCCAACGTATTTTTTTTCGATCTTTCAGCCCCTTGTAGAAGATATATCGTGATTGTCACATCATCATTTATAATGTATTTTCACGTAGCTGTACAAATTATTGTAACTAATTCACAGCAGTTGAGACCTATGTTAGACTGAAATATTTCAATATTTTCCGGAAAAGAACTATTTTACGGGTTAAAGTATGTTCGTGACTTACTTGCTGCTTGATAGTTATCTTGCTTGTCCTATTGCAAAACGTGGTGGGCGGTGTTTTGGTGTAATCTAAAAGAGTATTTGCAGCACAACACCGATTACTCTGCCTACCCCGATTGTCGGGATAGAGCGTGTGATGTGTATGTATGTATGTATTTATAGTGTATCTCCAGACTTTCTCTTATGTAGCAGACAGAACAGAAGCGAGGGAATAGATGCGTCCAAAGAATTCAAAAGGATAGAACAAACATAACTCATCGAGGATGTGAAAGTCATTACAAATGGTGTGCACGAAAGCGAAATTGCAAATGCACGTCATTCTCCGCCACATTTAATTTGTGGAAACGTATCTTTATCAACACGCGTATTACGAGCCGTCTTATGAAAATTGTGTGCATTTGTAGTTTCAGTCGTGGAAGACCGAAGAAGTGAAATGTATGCAATATCTGACAATAAAAGTTCTATCCTTTCGATTATTTTAAGACGCGCCATTCTCATATTACATTAAACTGTCGCAGTCCGTGCCGACTCGCTCGAGAAAAAGCTTCGCCCTACGTACCCCTTTCATCTTATCCTATTATTAGATACACAGACAGAATAAGCAACTGTGCAAAGTCTACATCTGTTCGCACTTTACTTTGTGAAGTATATTGTCTAATAATACCAAAGATTTTGGAAGGAGAGTAGATATGCGAAGGAGTAGTGTCCGCAACACGGTAATATGGGGAGATTTGCCCATATTAACGTTCGATGTGTGCGTGAGCGCACGTGGATGCAACGCTTTGGATTGGCCAAAAATCGCTGGTGCGAATGTAATCGTACGTTCATAAGTATTAATTGTGATTGTGTGCGATCGGAAACTGGCGATAGCGCTTCCGATACGAGGGGGCGTTCAAAATCTTTGAATAATACGAATCGACCACGTGACACAAAAAAGCGTCTTGAATTAATGAAGCGGGGAGAGTCGGGGAGGTAGCGGCCCGAGCACCGACCACTGACGGCCAATCGAACGTGGCGCACAGCGATGGTGCGTGTCGGTTGTCACGATTACGTTGCGTTTATGTGTCGTCCATTGGCTCAGTGGTCGGTGACTACGGTGACTAAACTATAGGTATGAGTTGGCAATTCAGTGGGTATAATAGTAGCAAATCATTTCATTTTTCAAGTTTTAATTACATTTTAATTAAAACTAGTTTTTGCCCGCGGCTATTGCCCGGGTGATTTTTTTTTTGTCAGAACCTTCGTAGGCGCGCCTACAACAACCCACCAAAATCTGCTGAATGGTTTACCAACGCATAGGAGACGAAGGAACAAAGAAATTTTCATTTGTATATATCCTACTATTACACATATTGAACAGATTCCATCCGTAATGTTGGAAAAACGGGTGATTGGAGACTAACGAAAGTAATTCATGGAGCGAATGTGAATGGAAGAGTCGGGAAGAGTCGCCCTAGACGCACGTACCTGGACCAGATAGGGCATGTACTCAAAAAGGGTCAAGTGCCACAGTACCACTGAAGAAACAGAATGAGAGAGTGAAATAGGTGGCAGAGGTGTGTCAGGATCGTTGCCTGTGGAGAACTGTTGTATCTGCCTAACCCACAGGCGTGACGCTATGTATGTATGTAGATTCCATCCGTTTCAACTAATATGGTCGTGATTTTCTGACTCATCGAAATAAATTCAACGAAGAATTTGCTTATTCACGTTTATTCATATATTTCACATATATTCATATATTGTTAGAGTTGTCAAATGTAATGGCCATTGCATTCTCTCAGACAAACAGCTCACGAACTAACAAAAAAATTTATTATGTCGTTGTTCGATAATATTATAATGTATATTCGAAAAACTTCACCAATCGCTTTATCCCATTGAATCTTCGCCATAGGACGGTAACACGGGGTCTTCCACTCAAAATCCCGTACACTCCAACATTTTTATTATTTATTTTTTCTTGTCATTGATAATTTCCTTGAAAAGAGTCACGAAGAAAAGAATAAAACACAATAGCGGCGTGTTAAAATAAGAAAATATCGCGGAGCAACAGTTTGCTCACACTTTGCTCTTTTGTTGGCAATCTTTATTATTGTTTCTGTTCATGGAGTAGACACAGGCTATCTTGTTTACCATCCTTACTACTATTTCTAACGAAAGCTTTACTTTACTGGATATCGCAACGTGTCGAGACGAGTTTGGAGCACTGTAATAGAGGATTGCACGGTATTTTTCCACGTACACCCATACACACACCGTGCAACGAGCGATCGGACAAAATGTCTTTGAATCGAACGAAAAGGCGGAACAAAGAGTGGAATTGGATGTTTTTCGATTTTGTAGTGGACTTGTAATCGCTCCTGTTTCAATGCAATCTTGTAAAGTGATGATATTTTTTGGATTGGTAAAATGTATCAATAAGTTTACTCTCGACGGAAGTGTAAGGTTGTCGCCGTCGAAGAGTTTGCGTGTTAATGTGTGTTAATTTTCGTATTTTCTATAAAGAATGTTTCTATGCGAGTTATTTCCTACACATATTTGATAGATCTTGCTTAGGCATTGGCCACTCCTATTCTCACTTTCACCAGGCGGTATACGTTTTCGCAATAAAACTCGTGTACCTTCGTGATGTGTAACAACTGTAACTAATAGACATAACGATAAGTGAGACAGATATCTGCTAATAATAAGAATAGGGCTAAGTTAGTTTGATATTAGGCCCCACAGTTTACACTATTCATAAATTTATTAATTCTCACAATGATTCACTGACGGATATATGTCAGTGGTGCTGCGAGACCACGAAACATGAAAATAGCGCGCGTAGCCTTACTTCCGAAATTCTAAGAGAAACTCGTATATTAGAGTCATTCTTAGAATTTTATTCCGAAACCCAAGTAGACCCAAGTAGAGAAATTGTCTCGCCGCTTCTGCGGGATGGCGGGCGTGTAGGACTCTCGTTACTGCACCCATATCGGCCAGTTCACCATTTCCTGAAAGGGACTTTCTGATCCGTCGGGTGTCTTCTCAGTTGGACTTTCTGATCCATCAGGTGTCTTCTAAGTTGGACTTTCTGATCCATCGGGTGTCTTCTCAGTTGGACTTTCTGATCCATCGGATGTCTTCTAAGTTAGACTTTCTGATCCATCAGGTGTCTTCTAAGTTGGACTTTTTATCCATCGGGTGTCTTCTAAGTTGGAATTTCTGATCCATCGGGTGTCTTCTAAGTTGGACTTTCCGATCCATCAGGTGTCTTCAAGTTGAACTTTCTGATCCATCGGGTGTCTTCTAAGTTGAACTTTCTGATTCATCGGATTCATCTTTAGCGAAAAATATTAAGTTTTTCCAAAGATACAGAGTTTCCAGAAACTATAAGGAAAATTAGATAACGTACTTATACACAGTTAATGCCTAATTAAAGGTCCACTTTACTTTACTAGTCCAAAAGATTCTCATCGTTAAACGTGTGTTCTTTCTCTAAAATTCCCGCAACCCCTCTTGCAGAAAAGCAAAGATTTTTAAGCGAATTTCTAAGAGCCCATTTCTCGTTAGAAGTTCGGGAAACACCTTCATATACTTACATACTATTATTCACACGCCATTGGTATTCCAGTAAAGAGCTCCATCCTTCCGTCACAGAGTTACATTTGAAAGGCGGCCGGGGCGCTGAGGAATGAACAAAAAAGGCGATATAGTCGTCGGCGAGGCGATTTCCGTTCCGACTGTATCTCTTAGAACTGTGAAAGATTGAAGATAAGGCGTCGCGTATCTACGATATCCATTACTGGAGGGCTGCTGTGTGGGTGCGGCTGTCGGTGGTGGGTTCACAGCGCATTAAATGCCGCCTACCCTCAGCGCCTTCCCAGCGCCACCGACATCTACAGATTCTTCGCTATACTGCACTCAGTTACTTCGTGCATTGTACAGTACCCGGCGGTAAGTAATGAACATCGAGCTTTAGAAAGAGACAATCGGGTTGTAGAGCGTCGTCCCTGTCGTACAGAGACGTGCGGGTTCTTGCGATAGGGACGACGCTCTACAACCGAGTGGTACATACATACATATCACACACGCTGAATCCCGACAATCGGGGTAAGCAGAGTAATCGGTGTTGCGCTGCGAGAACTCTGGAAAATTACAGCACAACACCGACCACCACGTTTCGCAAAGTATTCGAACAAGATTCAATCGGATCAAGCAGCAAGCGTGCAGTAAGGCACGAAGACCCACCTGCTGCATGACTCGGTGGAAGTACCGTGCCAAAGTGAGAAGTGGCGAGCCTGTCGCCCTTTAGCATGGCATCTTGTCCTTATCCTTTAGTCGCCTTTTACGACATGCATGGGGAGAGATGCAGTGGGGCTATTCTTTTTAAGTACCGGCGCCACACGGTACCGGTACAACCGGTACAACAGGTACAATCGAGTGGTCTCTTTCCAAAGCTCGATGTTCATTATTTACTGGCGGGTACTGTCCACTGTTGCTAATTCAAACGAGTTAGCAACAATCACTACATGCAACAGTGCAAACACTGAGGTAGTGGACCTCAGTGTTTGCACGTGCTTGGAGAACAAACGAATACGACGGAAATGCGCCATCAGTGTGTGCATGCGGAACATCTCAGAATATCAGCGCTGTGTGCTGTTTGTAAAAAGCCTCCGTCGGTCCAGGAGCAAAGGTGAACACCCTCGCGCTTTCATCCTCTCCGCTTTGACCCGCCGCCCTCCGAAGCCCACGCATTAGGGGAATCGGGACTGTAAACAAGGGACGAAAATATTCGAATCGCTTCGTTATTTAGCTTAGCTTCGTATAAATACCGACTTCGCTCTTTGATATCACTATCGCCAGATATATTTGTGCGCGTTGGAACTTGCGAGGTCAAACAGATCCAGTATCGTAAAAGTCACAAAGAGTTGTTGCGTGTGTTTTATTCGGCGTGCGCTGGTTCGTGGGCATACGGGGAATACGTATAGTAGATTAGGTTTTCATTATGAAGTCGGCGCGCTGCTGTACTGTACCGTCGCGGCGGGCGCGGAGGCGGCGGCGGCACGGTGGGTGCAGCGGAGGCGGCGGTGGCGGCGGCGTCGCGTCCGGACTCCGGAGCTGATTCCAAAATACATAGTACCTATATCTGAATGTAGAAAAATATCCGTCGGACGTGAAATAAATCTGCCGCGCGCTACTCGGCCGGCGCGCTTTGTACTTCTCTCGTCGGGCGGAAATTAGAAAGTCTTGCAATATCCTCCTTCGCCTCCGCCCGGCCCGCCCCGCCTCGCCGCCGCCGCCGGCAATCCTACCCTTTGCCTTACCTACCTTACCCTACTCTACCGTGACGCACATCCACACAGTTCCGCTTTGGTGATTTCGCCAAATTATTATACGTTACCTTATTACGGGTTATTGTTATTCCACTTCGGGACCGCGAGGCATAAAAAGTAGTGGGTTCGAGCGGCGGCGCGGAGGCGCGGCAGCGGCGGGGGCGGCGCTCAGCGGGTTGGAAATGTTCGGTCCGAGGTTATTTAGCATATCCCATTGCCTGGAGATAATATTAAGATGAATAGGATTCGCATTCATATTGAATATTACGAAATTCGATTGTCATCGGGTTGTAGGTAACTGTGCGAAGGGTTCAGCGAGAGCCAGGTAACATATTACATGTGTATGTAACCAATATTTTTTCGCTATAACTACGAGTATGTATGAGTGTATATCTTCATTTCTCTTCTATTTTGTTCCTTTTATTATTGTGTAGTTTTGCTTTTCTTAATTCTAACTGTGCACGTTTAGTTTTTCTGTGTGACCATTTTGAAACCTGAACGATATCGTTTTCATGCAGCTCCTACTATCTACTGGAATGATTTGAATGCTACCTTTAATAAAACAACGCTAATAAGTAGATACGGTGTAAACACTGAATCTTGGGCCGTGAGGTTGGCCACGCTCTGTTCTTACATCCGATATGCGTACCATAGATTTAGTAATTTTTAGGGTTCCGTATCCATACGGAGCCTATTACCAAGCCGACGCCGCCGTCTGTCTGTCAGTCTGCCCAACCGCGGTTTCTTTTCAACCATATTAGGTAGTCGGTTGAAATATTCACAGAATATGTGTTATTTATTATGGCGGATATGCCAACAAATCGATCAGTACATCATATTCACGCTACTAAATAATAGATGGCGACAAAGATAGACGGATATAGTTTGTTGACAGATGCGTGAGTAAAACTCGCACTTTTTATTTTCGAGTTTTTATTTTATTTGTCGTTGTAATTTTACATGTTTGCCTAGGATGGTTACGTACCTATGTGCGAAAATTACGAATCGGTGTTTATATTCGCTTCCCATCATATTACGAATACGTCCCGTGTGTCAGGTTTTACCGATATTATTTATTTATTGCGAAATCATATCGTACGCAAATCTACGAATCCAGCATAATGTAATACGTAACAGATGCCCCGCGCGGTTAAGTAGCTGCTGACATAAATCACTGAACAATTTATGCATGTGCGCCGAGGGCGACCTGCATTAAGCATAAAGTTTAAACGCGTACGTTTTCCGAAAATAACAATGTTTTATCCATTTCATGTCAATTTAGATGCTGGCGGCGCAGAGCGAAATATCTGCCGGCGCGGGGTCGGCGTGTGACAGAAAAGTGTTTATGTGTGACATAAACTCAGCGACAGTGCCGCCAGTGGCTCCTCGTCGCATGCCGCAGGCAACGGCAAAATCCGTGAATTGCGCGCCTCGCAGTGCCACGGAACCTTCTTAAAATAAGCAGCAAAGTTACCTATCTATTCTGATCGAATCAAAAGGATCAAAGAACATCTCTTTTTTCGATTACCGAGTCCATTACGGGGATGCCTTATTCATTTACGAGCATGGGTCCGATATTAAAATTGCAACAAAGGTTTACCTTTTGTTCCGAACTAGAGTAGATTTAGATTCGAATTGGAGGCGCGGCACGACCGTCGCGGGCCGCGACGACGACGGTCGCGGCGGAGGCGGCCGCCGCCGCCGGTAGCGGAGCGGTAGGTTCCATTTGCTTCTGGGGGAGTAGGTACGTACTGTAGGTGAATATGTGCCAGGAAAAGACGCGAGAATTGCAGAATACGTAATGTTGAAGTAAATCTGTCGTTCCTATCAAATTCATGACCTCGCCTCCATGTAAGATGTGGTAACGTGAAGTATCCGTGGAACTGAGGCGGTTATCCAATAGGCTTGTGTAGGTGGAGCTCGCTTCCGCGGCGTTCCTCTATGTATTTGTTTTATATTTACTTCACTTCATGTTTCTCTTTCTCTTTTGTGGCCTCCTTTATTTTATTCATACGTTTAGGCACCTTTTTTATGGAAACTGACACGGTTGGCTACATCACCTACATCATCCGCTATGTCAGCCCATAACACCAGGTGAACTAGGTGCCATGTCAGTGCTTCTCTTCATTTCATGTCGGCTACACTGAACATGACGGAAAACACGAACTATTAACATAGCCGTTTCGACCGACGTTTCATTCAGTGCGGCGGTGCCAACCCGGGCGGGATAAACCCTACCACCTACTAAGTTAAGGAGGAAAGGGACCTACCTACAGTTTTACGTGGAATCCGAACCACAGTCTGCCTCCAACGGTCGAGCGGTCACCCATCCCAGTACTGATCGCGCCCAGGTGTGCTGAACAACATTCAACCTATATACATATTTTATTTTCTCCGTGATATCGCACTGTCGATTTCTAATTTCTTAATTTGTAGTTTTCGGTGCCGTACGGTACGGAAGCCTCTCCACGTGACACGATCCTGACACACCTCTGCCGCCTCTTCCACTCTCATATTGTTCTTCATACATGCTCGTCGTTTACGGGTACTACATTAAACATGTCTATTATCATAATGAACTTATTATTTGAGCAAAATGCAATAAAATCATTTATACCTTACCGGTACATAATATTCGTACTCTACATTGTGGACACGATCGGCTAATCTCTTGAAACCTTCGGCTGAATCTCGACCATTTCCTTCCTTTTCCGAAGACACGGTACCCGAACCCTAGGCATGTATAATGCCACCCCACCTCGTGTGCAAAGCTCTTCAAAATGTTTACCTTTGCCAAAACCTTATCTTTGCTCCCGTGGATTGTGAACGAATAGTTTGATCAAAGTATTGAACGGCTGAAAGGGACAACTACTGGTCTTGGAGGCGAAAGAAAAGTGCACAAAGGAAGCATTATAAATATATTTATAGGATTAATAGAGTAGAAAACCTTTATTGCAGAATAAAATATTTACAAAACTACAAACTAAACTAATCTAAAACAATAAAAATACTTACAAATAAAAGTATTCCGACATGGGGAACAAGGGCATAGTCCCCATGACGGATGCAGCGTTCCGATTATAGAGTAGAATGATTTATTGATATAATAATATATCCACAACAATTTTTATTTAGTAAACTAGCTTTTGCCCGCGGCTTCGCTCGCGTGAAATTCTTAAAAGAGAGTGAGAGAGAGAGAGTAAGTAAGCCCTGAAAGTCTGTCAGCCTCGATAGCTCAGTGGTGCAGACAGTCAACTGTAGCTATTGAATGTTAAGCAACGCTGGGCGCGGTCAGTACTTAGATGGGTGACCGCTGACCGTTGGAGGCTGACCGAGGTTCGGATTCCTCGTAAAACTGTAGGTCCCTTCCCTCCTAATCTTACTTGGTGGTAGGGTTTAACCCGCCCGGGTTGGTACCACCGCACTGAATGAAACGTCGGTTGAAACGGCTATGTAAATAGTTTGTGTTTTCCGACCAGTTCAGTGTAGCCGGCACGATCAAGGGGGGAAGCACTGTCATGGCACCTAGTTCACTCGGTGTTATGGGCTGACATCACGGACGTTGTAGGTGATGTGGCCAACCGTGTCATTTTCCATAAAAAAAAATAAAAAAACCCGCTACCGTACCTCATTTCGGTGCGCGGAACAATTCGGTTTGTATGAGAGCCACACCTTAGCGTAACCGGAACTGAATTGCCTATCCTGTGTCCCGTATAGTAAAATGTGTTTGTATAAAGTTTCATCGAATTCGGATGATCGGTTTAATAGTTACGGAGTAACATACATACATACATACATAAAATATTTCTAAAACCCGGCCAAGTGCGTGTCGGGCCACGCGCAGTGTAGGGTTCCGTAGTTGCGGAACCCTATCAAAATTAATTATTTTATTATTTATATAATTTTTTAGGGGAAATAAATGAATGTTAATTTGAAAAAGTTCTTCAACAGAGAAATGATGGCTGTCATCCGTACATTTTATAAGTTGGTCGACTATTACTCGTCAACCTGTACATACTACTTAGCTGTGATAGTTTTCCTTTTAATTTCGATATATATACTACTGCTGTGAATTTTTTCACATATCTAATAACAACCGTTTAGCTGGCAGGGGGTGGGGACACTTGCTCTAACAAAAATTAGCACTTAAAGCCTTATAATTCGCAAACGGATCCCTAAATCGAAAAATGCTTTTCACAAATCCGCAATATTTTCCAAAGACCTATCCAACGACCCCCACACGATGGGGTAAATGTGAAAAAAAAATTCACCCCACTTTAGGTGTAGGGGAGGTACCCTAAAAAAAATTATTTAAAATTTTTTATTTTACCACTTTGTGGGCGTTATTAATATGTATACCCATACCAACTTACAACTTTCTAGTACTGAGGGTATATGAGGTAAGCCGCGGACAGACGGACAGACAGACAGACGGACGAACATGGCGAAACTTAATATATACTTAATATATATAAGGGTTCCTTTTTGACTACGGAACCCTAAAAATCATCAATTTTGCTTTAGTATCATACAAAATTATAGTTATTACCTAGGTGTAGTTCTTTATTAGGCAAAATGTTAAAATCACACTGCTCCGTATTTCTTTTATTGTATCCTGCATTTCTAGAACGTCTATCTACCGTGCTCAAGTTTATACAGAAATTAGTATCTGAAGGATCAAGACTCCCTGGTCACAGTACAGCAGGAAATATTCGTAACTTCGTATTTCCGGCGAACAACTTTGTTTGTGACATTTCAATTTTCCAAAACGGTTTTATTTATCTCGCTCTGATCAAATGAACCGAAATGATAATCGCGAAGGGTTCACATTGTAGATACCATCCACTACTACAAGATTATAGATCTTAAGCAGTGCGCGCACGAGCGACAAAACTCTAGTCTTGCAATCTCTGTCGTTAATAATTTCGACAAAAGTGTGTCGAGCACACAGATCAGAGAAGTATTCTGTGGTCGAGCATGTCGAGTGGCATTTTTGAGAGTTTTGTCGCTAACGACCTTGCCAAGGCTCGGTTAAGTAGAGAATTTTCTGCAATATTTGGCAGAAAGCTGATGTGCATTTATTTCCACGATTCAGTCCAAACGTGTGGCCCTTCGACAGTTTGACTAAATTGTCGAGCCATACTGCTCCGTATGGCCGTAAGAAAACCTGTAGGTATAAGTCAATTCTTGGTCCTCAGACAAGTACCTATTCGATGTGGGAAAGTAAGTAGAAATACTTACTCACAGAATAAATCAGAGTGTACCAATTCGTACCAAAATATGGAATGAACCTCTGTTATTTTTTAATCGACTGCGCGAAGCATAAAGGAGGGTAATGTTTTCTTCACTAACATTATAAAGAGGTACAGTTTATTATATCAAACAAAACTACGAGTTTGTCGCTTTTGCCGTGGAGACTCTTGGGGTGTGGTGCCCGGACGCCAAAGAACTGGTGAAGCAGTTAGGAAAACTGCTTGTGCTTATGGAGTCGTCCGGAGACCGCCGTGCCAGAGCGTTCCTAACTCAAAAGATATGTAAGCTTGGCCATTCAGCGGGGGAACGCTGCTTCGGTTCATGGGACCGCTTTAACCTTCCCAATGGAGGAGTTATTTATTTTAATTTAGTTTTACTTTTATTTTAATCTGTTGTTATTTTTCAATTTTTAATTTGTTTTTATTAATTACCAGTGTATCAATAAAGTTTTTCTTGTTTGTAAGTTTGTAAGTTTGTAGGAGGTAATCTCCGAAAATACTCATCCGATTTAAAAAATTCTTTGACCAATTTAAGAATGAACCTTCAGGATGGGCATATGCTATACAAGTGAAGCCGCAGACAAAAGCTAGTCGTATACGTTCGTTGAACTTCTAACGCCGATGTTCGTGTAGATTGTCTAAGGGCGCTCCCCTGTAAACATGGCCGCGCGTCATCCTCGCGACGCTAAAGGTTAAAACTTTAACTATTTACAAGGAAGCGACGACGTTAGCGACTCGCTTCCGTGTTCAGTTCAGTCGAGGCATCACCTGGCATGTAGGGTTACTCTCTCGGTAGTTCTATCGATATCAAAGGACCAAAATCATCAAATCGCTAAAATTATTGAATTAATAAATAGCTATCAAGGCGACCTACATATTCGAACATAAACGTATTTTGCTTTTCAGCCAAAAGTTTATAGAAAGAAACCACTCTTATGCAGAACAGTAGCGCGTAAATGCTTCCTGCCTTTATGGATCCATCGGTGTGGTGAACCCACCGAACTATCACGATGAAAGAGGTTGGAAGTTCGAATCGAATTCTTGAAAAATAATTACCTACAATCTAACGATAACGAGCGAGATATACCCGCACACAACGCCGTATATATATTTTTAATGTTTATTTTATTAGGGTGTCCAACGAAACGGCTATAAAAAAAATAGTTTTTGCCCGTGCTTTCCGTCCAGTTCAATATAGCCGGCACGATCAAAGGGAATCACTGACATGGCACCTCACTGACACTGACTGACAATGACTCTGGCACACGCATATATGAAAAACATTTAAGTAAAAATACTAAGCCAATTTGAATAAACGTCGGTGTAATATATAGCACTGAATTAATATGTAGTATAAGCTTTAATATAATCTACATTATTATTATTACATTTCTTTGTAATAAGCTTCTACTAATTGTTGTTCATTTGACTTGATATATTTAAGGATCAAAATGTACAGAGCAATATAAATACACCAGATATAGGTAAATAGGCAGAGTGGTCAGATTCTTATTAAATATTTACGTTTATGCTGTAAATAATAATTTTCTTCTGAGCCGTGGCTGCTATGCGATGCGGCCATCTTACATCCAGGGTTGTACCAACCCAGTCGGCTACAATGTAAGCCTAACACCTCGTAAGGGGCAAGAGAGAGATTACTAGGTCATCTTATCGACTTTTGCAGAATTTCAATGAAAACATTCACCATATAAAAACACAGATTAACATCAGAATAATATAATAAAAACATATACAAACTCGTCCCACTGCCCGACCATTTTATGACATTACGATAAAATGTTTAAATATGTTTCGTGGAGGATTGTAACTTAAAAATTATTGTATTTCTGTTTTATTGAGTAACATAAATGCAAACCAAACTAACGTCACAAAACCTGCCCTTATGCCCACCCTAACTCTGTGATCTAAGCTCATACACGCAGCGTCCAACCCTGTTCGGGGATCGGTCGAAGGCATCTGAGGCAAATTGTGTGTATTCGTAGGTTAATGACGATGTAAATTGTGTGCAGTGGTCGTTTTTTTTTCGTTTGAAGCAGAATTCAATGTTTGTATTCAAAACGCGAAAATAAATATTTAATTTTAGCTGTACAAAAACAATGAAACAACAATAAACACAACTTATAAATAAAATATGTCCTCTATAGGGGCCAAACACATTATGTATATAAAATATCCGAAAAAGGCCTCCTGAATCCAGCTCTGCGCGCTTCTAATCCTCGTGAACCTGAAACAAATCCTCTTCTTATTTCTAACTCAAAGAAGCAATTTTGGAAATGACTGGACTTCGGCGAATAATTTGGTTTATTTCAGAGTGCTGTCTTATTTTTACCCGACTGCGCGACGCAAAGGAGGGTAATGTGTTTATCAGCCTATGTATGTATGTATGTATGTATGTATGTATGTTTGTTCCTTTGTGGCACACTAGAGACCAAACGCGTGGGCCGATTTTGATGATTCTTACGTCAATCGATTTGTCTTAATCTTGCGAGTGCCACTAAAGACATGACAGTAATCAAAATTCAATATGGCGACAACTAGGTGCCATATTGTGAAAAAGAAAAATATTAAAGTTGACTATCTATGTTAAGTGGGGTATCGTTGAATAGGTATTTGAAAATGATCTCTAGGTTTCTCTTATCATTTTTCATTTCGAATGACCATTTAGGATCTATAACGATTTAAAGTTGGTTAGCAGCCATTCTCACTCTTATAATAATAGAACTGTGATAAAGTTCTTATTATACAGGATGCTCGGCATATCGGCCGACAAATTTTTTTTGTAGGTAAGTGGGGTCATTTGCAACGTTTTGACCTAACATACCTTTTGTCAGGTGTGACGTGGTATCGAGATACGATTTTTTTTTTCTTTATTTTTGAAAATTACCAAAATCCCAGCTTTAAACCCTTGTAACTTTTTTGTTCGTGTTTGTATCAGCACAAAATAAAATTTATTGAATTTTACTATGTATCCTTGTTTTAGTAAAAAAAAATATTTGATGAAGTTAATACCATGAAAAGGACTTATGACCTCCCAAAGTTCCGAGAACGAGTAAAAAGATGACAGAATCGTAATTTCTTAATTCATTAAAAAAAAAACAACACCAATTGAGACCGTCGTTTTCTTTAAAAAGTTTGCTAGTTTACGCCCTTTCCAAAGGTATACCACATTTTATACAAATCATTCACTATGTGATCAAAATTAGAGATAATTTGCAAGAGTCTAAACATTAATATTGGAGAATTGAACAAAGTGCCCGCGCGACCGGTACATGTTCTAAATTTGAAAATGCTCCGGAAAACGCTCTCAGTACGGGAAGCGACCACCGATAAGTAAGTGGTCCTGTTACAAAGTGCCCGTGTTGTCGTTCTATTCTGGTCTACGTCCCTAATTTTGACCACATAGTGAATTATTTGTATGACATTTGGTATACCGTTGGAAAGGGCGTAAACTAGCGAACTTTTTAAAAGAAAATGCTGTCAGTCTTTTTTTAAATGAATTAAGAAACTAAGATTCTGTCATATTTTTACTCGTTCTCGGGACTTTCGGAGGTCATAAGTCCTATTCAGAGCAGAGCAGTGCGGCTTGGGCCTGAACCCGAATAAAACCGTAATAGTTGTGCTGGGGACCAAGCACGCGATCAGTAAAATGATGCAATTCAGTCCATGTTTCAAGTTAAACAACGTTCCCATACCCATCGCGACATCGTCCAGGGATCTCGGCGTGTTGATTGACGGCGGTCTGAAATTTGAAGCCCACGTGGAGCAACTAATTCGCAGGTCATATGGAAAACTTAAAAGTCTGTACACATTTCGGAACTATGTCAGTGTGGAGGTTCGGAGACAGTTGGCTGAATCACTCGTTCTGTCCAACTTTAATTACTGCGACGTGGTTTTCGGTCCTTGCATCCTCGAGAGGACGGCCAAGCATATTCAGCGTGTCCAGAACTCGTGTGTGAGGTATTGCGAGCGGCCTAAGAGACGTGCTCGCATTACACCCATATTAAATAAACTGAGGACGCTGAATATGCGCAACCGCAGGCGCCTACACTTCTCGTGCCTAGTTCAAGCTGTGATAAAAAAAAACAGCCCAAAACACTGTACGATAAACTCACCTGATTGGGAGATTCGCATTGCTACGGCACGAGATCTGTGGGTAAACTGCTGGAAGCTCCTAGGCACAGAGGCGCCGCATTTGAAGGTTCCTTCAAATATGCGGCAACTCGGTGTTGGAACCTCCTGAGGCTGAGGCCTCCTCTCAGAGAGATTACTAATTGTAATACATTCAAATGTAAATTGAGGAAATTTATATTTGACCAACAGTTAAAAATGTTATTGCTACAAAATCAAGTCCCTATGCCTCCAAAATGTATTATTATGACGTGCGGACCGACAGACGGACGGATGGATTGTTGTGTTTGTTATTGTGTTTTGTGTACTGTAACTTTAAGACTTCTTCTTCTCCTTTTTCTCTGGTTGTTATGAATATGTTTGTGTTAGGGTATATTAGAATATAATTTGTGTTGTGTACTTGGGCCTGACTTAAAATCAGCGTCCCTCTCACTGGCCCCTGGACTCGGTGGTGAGGGACAAAGGCTGTGTCAGGTCCAATTTGTCTTGTCCGTGTTGTGTTTTTATTGTATCTACTGTGTGTGTAGGTACTGGATGAGATCAATAATTTCATTTCATTTCATTTCATTTCATTTCATTTCATTTCATTTCATTTCATTTCATTTCATTTCATTTCATTTCATTTCATTTCATTTCATTTCATTTCATTTCATTTCATTTCATTTCATTTCATTTCATTTCATTTCACTTCACTTCATTTCATTTCATCTCTGTTCATTGTATTAACTTCATCAAATGATATTTTTTCTAGAATAAGGATACATTATAAAATCCAATAAATATTATTTCGTGCTGATACAATCATAAACGAAAAAACCCATTGACATTTTCCTAATAATGGGTCCCGACTGTTAAAGTCGCTATGTCCCGCATTAGAGTTTATTATTTGTTTTATTATATGTGTGTATCGATCATGAAACTATTTCAATGGTGTAGTTATTCAATATTACTTAACAGAGTTCTAGACTACTGGACTTGTTTTTTTTCATTTCAGTTTTTATTTAAAGTTAATTTTTTACGCAGTCGGGTTTTTTTATTTTTTAAATTAACTTTTTTTTTAAGTGAACTCTTCGTTTTGGACAGTAATTGAAGAGGAATTCTATTGCTTCATCACTCGATTATTATTACAACGAGTAAATTATAAAAATTAAAAAGGTTGTGAATAATTTTATTTCATCATAATCATCAGCCCGTACCGGTCCACTGCTGGACATAGCCTCTCCCAAGGCACGCCACCACACGCGGTCTTCCGCTTTTCTCATCCATCCACTCCCGGCTACCTTTTTCAGGTCGTCTGTCCATCTAGCCGGGGGGCGTCCCACGCTTCTAATTTGATTTAATGAACCATAATTAAAAACGGAAACAATTAAACGATTAATTAATTACAATAAAATACAAGGATATTCTTTTATCGTCGAGAAAACCTAAAAACATCAGCCAGACATTTTATTACGCTTGGCTATAACCATCGTTGTATTTTCAGTTCTTTTAGCGCACATAAAAAATCCCCGACTGCGTAAAAACCTAACTAGAAAAAATTTACAAACAATCTAGGAAAATTATTTCATGAAATCCCACAACTGTTAACCGCAGCAGTATGCGGTCTTTATTGTAACATTTCAAATACTTCTCTGATTCCTCATATTCCCCCATTTCATTTCTCCTAAAGCCTAAATCTTGAAAAAAAATTCCCCGACTGCTAGGGCATTCCGGTTAACGATATAAATATACTCGAACAACTAAGGGCGCGGCCAAGGGCCGAGCTGCGTCCAGTTAAACTATACTTTCCCGAAGTAACTGTAACTAAGCCACTAAGAGCGAGGCCAAAGGCCGAGCTGCGTTTACTTAAATAACATATTATCGAATAAAGTCAATCAAGTGCTACGCTCAGTTAAACAATATATTATGCTCTCTCGAAGAAAGTTAATCCCAAACATCACAGATCATATTGGTTGAAACCTGTAAGTCAATGAAAGCAAAACCGATCCGCAAAGTTCTATTACTTTTGACTTTGCTTCTCGGTCCCTATAAATAAGTGATGACGTGATTATACAAAATCACAGATCACATTAGGGAAAACTCTTTGTGAATCGATTGAGTAGTTTTAGAATAAATATATAGACTATAACCTCAAGAAAATAGGTGGCTATTTCTTGAGTTAATAGCCTATACATACATGCGTACATACACACATACAGCGTACGTTAGATCTTATAATATGTAGGGATAATATTACAAAACATAAAAAATATAGGGAGGATAGGGATAGGAGGAGGGAGGGGTAAGGAACGGAAGGGAAGGAATAGGGAGGGACAGTGATAATCAGGTACCCTGGCTGGTCACTCCTAATATTTTTAAAAATCGATTACCACCTCAATCTCTAGGTTTAAGCTCTACGTCATATTACAGTTTTTTTCTATACCTATATATTTTAAATATAGCAAACTATTTGGATCTTTCCATTTCCTTTAATTTTATACCCCATTCAATAGACTTGGAAAATTTCAATGTTTTTCTTAATTATGGACAATTCGACGTCCTGCGTCCGCCGTCACTCACGTAATTAAGACGAATTTAATTACACCTCAATCATCAAAATCCATCCAGCTTATTTGGACCTAGTGTGGGCTCTAGATGGCAATAATGAAATAGAAATAGGCACATAGAAGCATACCTGTGAAAAACGTAATTCTCCTTTTTGGTTCGCGCTGTCGGGTAAAAATATCAGTTAATAGGGCAGTCATTTAAATAAAGAGGTAAACAGCACAACAACGGCCGTTGCTTTAATTAGATTTGTATAGGGGGTTTTATGGTAATGGAGATTTTTTTTCCGACCAGAATCTGTCCGTTCCGAGCCGTTATTTTAATGTTCGCACTTATGTAACTTTACTACACATACATTCAACAAATCAACAACAAATACCCCGTGTATGTCGTAAAAGGCGACTTAGGGATATGACTCCTTCTTATATTACTAGGTGGTAGGGTTTAACCCGCCCGGGTTGATACTACCGCACTTAATGAAAGGTCGGTCGAAACGGCTATGTAAATAGTTTGTGTTTTCCGTCCAGTTTAGTGTAGCCGGCACGACCGAAGGAAAGCACTGACGTGGCACCAAGTTCACCCGGTGTTATGGGCTGACATCACGGATGTTGTAGGTGATGTAGCCAACCGTGTCAGTTTCCATAAAAAAAAAATACTCCTATCGCCGAGATGAAAATGTCCCTAAAAATCCGAGAACTTCCGAACGGTGAACAAAAGCGAAAAATATATGCAGGAATATTCGCATGCGCCTAGGCTAATATGGCCACCGACATGAACGACGAGTTGCATATTTTGCCAAGAGCCTCGTTGGGAACCTTTGATGTAATTTTCTCGACAGAGTGAATATTATATAAGGTACCTAATTAAAAATACGGTCCCCACCCTGGCCGTATACTTCAGAGAGATTTCCCGTATAAAAACAAACCCTTCGGGGTTGCATTGTTTCAGGCACGATAATGAGGGCGTCTTGAAGGGTAGACAGGTAGAGGGACGTCGGAGAAAGGAGGTAGGAAGGGGAGAGGTAGAGCTCTCTATTCCGCTCGTACCTGGATTCAAAGGTCGCATTGAATATTTAGTTAGCGGACTCCACGGATGAAAGTCAAGCCTGGGAGCGATTCGAAAAAAAGTCTAGTTTGCTCGGGCTCGCTGAGGGCTGAGGGCCAGAAGGCACTTCGAGTTTATTTACTTACATTCTTTACATACTTGCGTATAAGTAATATGTACATCGAATGAAACCTGGTATGTGTGTAAGTCAAATTACATAACTTTTAAAAACAATTTGTATAATTATTTAATCGAGAAAACATGAGCCACTAGGAGATTTGAAAAATTAATGACAGAAAAATCATGTTTTTCCTGAAGCTACGACGGATTACTTCTTATTATTACAAATTCACAACACTTTGAAAAATTCGATAATATTATCGAATTGTTCATGAATTTTGCCGGAATTTTCATTTCAGTGGCTTGTTTTTACTTTGTTACTTTGTACGTCTCAAAGCACAACGAGTATAAAATATGGCTTTCTCAACTACAAACTTCAACAACAATATTCTAATTCAATAATAGTGTTAAATAAAAAGAATACGCACATACATACATACCTACATTGTATCCACATAATCGGAGTGAGCAGTTTAGTCGGTGTTTTTTTTATTATTTTTTTTATGTAAACCAACATGGGTTGCTGTGCCGAAAGACCAATGGTGCATTCGACAGAGCCAAAAACACCTCTCCTCGCGAAACCACGCTCAGTTAGGTGCCATGCCAGCAGATTTGTGGACTGTTGCAAGGCTGTCTAGCCCGTTAATACGACGTTTGAAGACACCCAGGTTAAAGGATTCGGGAAACACACTCGCCGGAAGACAGTTCCACACCCTAGCGGTGCGACAAAGAAACGATTTAGAGAACCGATGGGTTCTCAATAGCCCAATGTCAACAACAAAAGGGTGCTGAGTCTCTCTGCGACGAGTCATGCGGAGATAGGACGGGTGGCAGGGAATAAGGGATGCCAGTTCCACAGAGCAGCGGTGTTGTAATGCCGTCATTTTACCATTATAAGTCATAAAAATAAACATTTAACAGTATAATATCTACAAGGTGAGCACCGATGAGGTCAATACGTCTATTGTTAACAACAGGCCGAGTTCAGACAAGTGTCTAAAATTACAGCAGATCAATACGAGAGCCCCCCGCGCCGCCGCCGCCCCGCCCGCCCCGCGCCGCGCCGCCCGCCCAGTCCTGTTGGAGGTGATTGACGAAATAATATAGTCAAATTCATTTTTTACTTTTATTACCTACTCAGTTTAGTTTTTAAACATATTTTTTTAACAAATTTATTGAAATACAAAAAAAATATTAAAAATCATAGTTTCATTATATTGAATGAAAAACGTTTATAAATATTTAGACTATTGATTGACTGAACGATCGCTACCATCTGCTTTAACTGCTCCATCGTCGATTGTCAATTTACGATTTGGCTCCAACTTCGATCACTTCTAACCTTACTTCTAACTCTAATAAACCTACACTATATATACAACGACGTTATAAAGTATATCCTTCTGGCGATACCTACTTTGTCACATGGCATGGTTGAAAACCGAATGTGGGTAAATAGGTTGAACTATTCTCACGTAAACATACATACAGGGTAGCTCGGTGGTGCAATGGATCTACTTACAATCGTGAAATTAAGGACACCGGGCGCGGTCAGAACTTGGATGGGTGACCGTCCAACTGTTGAGGCTCAGATTACACGTCAAACTGTAGGTCCCTTCCCTTACCTTACAGATGTTACAACTTAACCCACAGAACAGCGATCGTCGGCCGTCTTCCCACGGCCGGGTGCCGCTACACGTTTTTCATGCTGTGCTCTTTAAGCCGACCGGATTGATACCACCGCACCGAATTAAAGGTCGGTCGAAGCGGCTATGTACATTTTCCGTGTTTACCATCGAGTTCAGTGTAGCCGGCACGGCCAAAGGGAAGCACTAACATGGCACCTAGTTCACCAAGGTGTTATGGGCTGCGACATCACAGCTATATTAGGTGATGGAGTCAACTATACTATGATAGGTTCAATTTGAAAAAATTGGCTATGACAGATGGACAGACAGACAGACACAAGAGTGGTCCTATAAGGGTTCCGTTTTTTTTCCTCTTTTGAGGTACTGAACCCTAAAAACCACTAAAAAGATGACATACCTACATCTTTCATAAATGTAGGTATAGCATGGAAGGCCTAACCTGAGGCGAACACACGTACTCACACAAATGCATTTCTCTAATACAAATGCTTGACATGCACCTATACATGGCCTGAGCACTACTACACTCGCAGAATTGTATGCTCACCGTCATGCGTGAATGTATTTGTACGCCTCAGGCTTCGAGAAATATTGTGCGTCTAACATGATTTTACTACTGAGAATTCTTCGTAAGTAATATACTCAGCTTCTTCGAGCCTCGGTTGTGTTCTCCTCTAGTCCAGTATAGCCATGTTCTCCTCTAGTCCAGTATAGCCAGCAATCTAGGGAAGTCTCCGGTATGGCACCTACCTTCTCGGAGGTGATATTGGCTGGTCGGAGCATGCGTTTTGGCATGTTCATAAAAAACCGGCTAAATGCGAGTCGGACTCGCGCACCTAGGTTTCCGCACCACAAAAAAAACACGTTACTTGTATGGGGTACGTTTCCTTAATGTTTTTAAATTTTTTTTATGATTTGTTGTTATATCCAAAATAACAAATTTATTTTGTGAAAATTTCAACCGGCTAGTTATTACAGTTCCAAAGATACAGCCATCGGACGGACAGACAGACGGACGGACAGACAGACAGACGGATAGGCAGACGTTGTAGGCTTAATAATAATACGTTTCAGTACGGAGTAAGGGCACCTAAAAACCTTGAACACAAAAAATAGCTATAACATCATGTTAATATTTAGGTTTTTCACTGTGTTTTTCTTATTAAAAAAAATTTTTAAGTGCATCATTGGCATACCGATGAAAATGGCTCGTTTTATAGAATACAAATATATTTTTTTATATAATTTTATAATGCATAGTATAAAAGATTCCGAAACTACTGATCTAAAATTCCTTCTTAATAAAAAACCGCATCCAAATCGGTACATCCGTTTGGGAGCTACGATGCCACAGACAGACACACACACACACACCCTCACCCTCTCACACACACACACACACACACACACGTCAAACTTATAACACCCCTCCGTTTTTTTGTTTTTCGTCGGGGGTTAAAAAGGTAGGGAATATAGGACCTCAGTTATAGATTACAATGATTACATGAAAACCTAAACGAAATCCCAAGTCTTAAAGCTCTCACGAAAACTGTATGGTACGGAACCTTCTCCACGACAGTTCGACTCGCACTTTCACGCTTTTTATCTGTCTGTTACAAACCCAACCGACCCGACAACAAATATAGAGGATACTAAAAATCTAACCCTAGGGGTAGATAAGTTTTTTCAGCAATTCGACGGCGACGGCTGAATTTCAGGAAAAGTGGCGCGGGTCCGGTATGGAGAGGGGTGTGGGAGGCGGGACGCGGCGGCATGAGATGGCGAGAAAACTCATGAATTATTTAGCAACACTTACATATTTAGCATGAAACCGTGCAGAATATTCAATAAGCGTGTTTGAGCCGTCATTGAAAATTCCTTTGATGACGGGTATTTTTCCGGTCCGATCGGTAGCGGTAGCGGTGAACGATATTCTAGAGCTTATTGATTCAACTTTATGATGAAGCTATGAAGACCGCTTACGCTATCTTCTTCTACTCTCACCGATATTAAAATAGGCATAAAGAATATAATATAAACCTACGGAACCAAAGTGTGATGGACTACCATTACGGGTGTAGTAGGGGTTGAACGAAAATCCAAACGGTGTAGACAGAAAAACAGAAGAGCAAATTCCGGCCTGGCACCATGTTCCAACAGGAAAATTATTTAGTATGCTTCATGGTGGTCGTTTGTCAGATAACGTAAAAGACACTATATCTCAAAACTTAATGCCAGATAACACAAAAAAACCCTATATCTTCCTACATACATAAAGGAAATATTATGTAAATCAAATTTTCACTGGAATTCCGGTTTGCGGTGGGAGAGGAGGAGTTCAGCTTCTTATCTCCGTACAAAACTTAGTCAAAGTGACTTATACAGAGTTTAGTCAAATCGACGAACCATCTATCCCCAAGTACAGTCACCTCTAAAAGAGCAAACCAGTAGAACCATGTCACACAAGAGTTCACTAACCTGCTCGCTAAGGCGCCTAACTTTCTACAAACGTGAACGCGAAAAGTGGCTGCAGATCTTCTTTTCATTATTTCTCCCTTTCTCTATATCTACTTCGAGAGTATCTTTAAGTATGTATATGAGTAGTACACCTTGACTGCCTCTGCCGCACAAATTGTAGCAAATACGTCGGAATGGAAGCCTCGCCGCATGGTTTGTTTCGAGAACCGCATGCTCGCGAGTGTTCACGTGGAGTATGTAAATACTTCGTGTGCGTATCGACATAGTACGGTCGGGCGAAAAGCGCAAATATTGATATAGAATATTGTCAGACGTGCGCTCATTCTTCCTGTGTAGTTTTATTAGGGCCATGAAGGTAAATAGTAATAGTGGTAAACTCTACGAGTTTTTTCTCAGTTTCGGAGCCAACTTTACGAATATATGAAATGGAAATTTTGACCTTTGACTCTTCAGTCGCAAATAGAATTCGAATTAATACAAGTCTTATTGTCATACATTGTGTCATTTTGTTAAATTGGTCTCCAACATCCTGCACATCAATGCATCAGATGGTTCGTAACAAGCATGCTGCTAAAGAAACAATGTGTTCACAAGTGTAACAGACATAGACAAATTATTTATCGTGATTTCATCAGTGTGCACACACATTCGTATGACTGAAAATCTAAAACGTACTCGAACAGTTGCCGCACCGTCTATTGTTTTGAACTCCTTGACGCCGCGCATTTTCAATATTTAGTTTAACATTTTACATTCAAATGTGCTGTTGATAGCCCCTCGATCCCCTAACGACAGAATCCGATACATTTAATTTGACAAAATGTAGGGAATGTTCGGACGCACATTCCCTACATTTTCCGCTGTTTTCGCTGAATATTTATGAGGGTAAACGGGAGCAGCCAAAAATGTCATCGATGATAATTTATCACTTTCGCGATACAAAATAATTTGCGTACACGTTCGACGTGCGGGGGCCCGGTATGGCGCGCCGGCACGGCGGCGGCGGCGGCGCGGCGGTCTCTAGCTGAAGCCCTATGCAATACAGACTGTGACCTGATTCACAAGAAGCTTCTCTTCCCATTCAAGTGGAAGGATCTAGACAAAAACTGAAAGAAACGCAGGGACCCTATACTTCTCAGTGACAAAAAAATCCATGGAATTTAAATACCTAAAATAATAACAAAAAAAACCGCCAAGTGCGAGTCGTCTCGCGCATCGAGGGTTCCGTACCACCACACAATATATATACGGACGGACATACAGATCCCATAAGGGTTACTTTTTTCGAAATTTTACGACGAGACCCTTAAAACAAATCACGTTAATAGAAAGGTTATAAAACTTATCGTCGAAACTAAAACAATAATAAAAATATACTTTATATCTGGGTCTGCAGCACGAGGTAACCAAAATGTGGCCCGTCGACTCGACGATCGTTGTGCCCATAGTCGTATCAGCGCATGGGCTGATAGCGAAGAGCCTCGATGGCCACCTTAAGAGGCTCTCGCTGAGTGGTTGGGTCAAGGGCCAGATCCAGAAGGCAGCCCTGCTCGACACTGCACGCATCGTCCGGAGGTTTCTCTCTTTGGGACCCGACCATCGGTAGCCTGGGCTCGCCCCGCCGCCGCCGCCGGTGGTGGAAACACCATTTGTTTTTATATCAATTTTAGCTTTTAATTTTGTAAAAATGTAAAATTTATATAAAAATAAATGTGTGAATAAATGTATAAGAAATATACTTTCAATAAAACAATATTAATATTTTCATGGAAAAAGTTTGCGTTTCATAGCAACCCCCCGCTACTCGGCTTGAATTCAGGCCAGAAATGTGGGAAACTTGCTATTAAAAAGCACAAAGAGATTTTTGTCGACCGTAGCTCGGAACGTTGTTCGTTATTGGCGGACAAACTTTAGACGTGTCGCGGCTAATACCGTGCACATTGGCGGCATCATTTTTCAATTATGGATGTTACATACCTATATGTACTTTCAATAAAATGTTGATTTTTTTATGGAAAATGACACGTTTTACTACATCCGTGATGTCAGCCCATAACACCTTGGTGAACCAGGTGGCATCAGTGCTTCCCTTCAGTCGTGACGGCTACACTAAACTGGACCGAAAACACGAACTATTTAAATAGCCGTTTCAACCGACCTGTCATTCAGTGCGGTGGTATCAACCCGGTGGGGTGGTACCACCAACGGGCGACGGTACTTCACGCCGGACCAAAAGCTGCTTTTGTATAAATCGCAGATAAGGTCCTGCTTGGATTACTGTTCGCACCTGTGGGATGGCTCTGCCAAATACCAGCTTGCGCCTCTAGACTCGATCCAACGTCGAGCCGTGCGACTAATGGGTGACCCCGAAGTATACCGCGATCTAGAACCACTGCAACTCCTTAGGGATGTCGGCTCCCTAAGTGTGTTCTATCGCTTATTCCATGGGGAGGCTCGGAGGAGCTGTTTACCGTTATCCAACGACGTGCCACTTACAATAAAAAAATATTTGTATTATTTCAATGTTACACAATGTTACTCGACCCCCCTGGGTCAGGCAATTTTTAATACATTTTGAAAATCACTTCTAGACTTTATACAAAATAATATACTCTAATTTTGTACCTAATTTCAACTTAGTACGATCAACCGTTTAGATGTTAGACCGTAGAGACGAACGCATGAGTCACACCATTGGTTCCGTTTTCACCTATTTGAGGTATGGAACCTAAAAAAGAAAAACATACCACAGAGAGAGCCTAATTAATCCTGCAAAGCTCTCTATAGCCGATATCGAAAAAGCAATTTCCGTAAAAGCCACAGCCGTCCGCGAATGTTGCAACCCCGCATTTCGTTGGCCGGCAATATCGGCGCTCGTTACTTTTGTTCTAATCTAACAACAGGAGCAGAGGAATCCTTACACACTCGAAACCTGTGTACAGTGCGCGGCAGTAAATAATGTACGTCGAGCTTCAGAAAGAGACAGTTCGGTTGTAGAGCGTCGTCCCTGACGCACAGAGGCGTGCGAGTTAGTGCGACAGCGACGATGCTCTACAACCGGATTGTCTCTTTCTAAAGCCCGATGTTCATTATTTACTGCCGCGTACTGTGGACACTAACCTTCTACACTACGTGCTAATATTCTGTGTACCGAACCGACATACAAATATTACTGAATATTACGACCTGTGAGAAGCATATCTGTTGCTATATGTATTTGGTTGTTATAACTAGATATATTACTTTTTAAACGGCGTATTCGTACATAATTCGCAATCCCCGTGCATCGCAGAATGTCCATGGGCATCGTAAGTCACCTACTCGTAAGAAACGGTGCCACATGTCGCGCTTTCTATAAAAAAAAAAACACACAAAAACCCATTTATTTAAATTGCTTTTCATATTACAAGTAGTTGTTAAAAATATTACATTTCTAAGAAATTTGTAAATGTTTTCTTTCATAAAGACAATGCGGTATTTTAAATGCTTGACCGATTTGCTTTATCCAAATACAACTAGGTATCACAAATGAATTTCGGCCGGGCGACGACACAACAGTGAAGAACTCGGCTCCGCTGTGTAATCCGATCCGATGCACAGAGTGCGGAAGTGAGCTGCAGTGCAGCGGAGGCGCGTCTAATTAGTACGGGTGTAGTATGTGTCAGTCAACAGGGGAAACAATTTAGTAACAGCTAGAAACAACAGTACCTAAGGATATTTCAATACAAGTGCACGTAGGAGTACCTATGTATGTATTTCTGTACATAGCAAAACAAGACAACCCGTCTAACGTTGCTGCTCTCTCAACCACGTCAGGCCGTGTGAAAATCAGTAAAGGGTACATTTTCTTGAACTGACAACATAGGTTCGCATTCATAGGATAGTTTTCAAAATGTCACTTATTATCTTGTTTGGTTTTGGGAAATCCAAAACAAAATATCTACCAAAATAAACTAAAATATTTTCAATCAAATCAGCTTTGCGACATGATCAAACCATTAGATGGATATCCTCGCTGAAACGCTATCAGCGTCATATTAAATTGACACATAATATATTTCAGACTAAGGTGATTAAAACAGCTTTTGAGTGCGTATATAATATGCGCCGCAGATATAACAAAACTTCTAGTGATGTGAGCATCCAAAACTTACCGAAAACATTAAAAACTAACGTAAATCAACGTACATAAAAATTTCAAATGAGTATAAAAAAAAAATCAAACTCAAAAAAAAATTGTTTTAAAATTTATCTTTACTTTTTCAGTGCATTCATTTGTGTCTTACTCTCCTGTCATTCAGTTGATTATGTTGCAAAACGGTACCACCGATTAATGTACATAATATGTAAGCTTATTATATACATTATATATGCTTATTAAAGTATTTATGTAGTATTCATATGTAGTGTATCATACATATTTCTTTACAGTCTAACACATTGCCACAAACTATTCTTGTTCGCCTACGTGTCCTTCTCCCACATCCCAAAGGTTAGTTAGAATAGAATGCCTCGCGGCATTAAGCTCGCCTGTTGTACCTAATTTTATAAATTGGTGTTCAATAAAGAATATATACATATACTTATACACATACTTCGTTGAACTAAGACGAACTTATTCATAAATGGTGTTTCTTTTAAAGTGGTTACTAAACTATAGCAATATTAGCAAAGTTTTCAATTTAGACTAGCCAACTTGCGGTTATATAGAATAAACCTGAAAAGGAATTAATGCTATTTGTCGTATTTTATTAAGCGAACCATATAATGATGATGCGGCGGGTGGCCGGGCGTCGGCTTCTCTTGCGGGAGGTTCGAGGTTCGAATCCTCTCGGCGTGTACCAATGAGTTTTTTCTGGTGGAAAAATTTACGTGCATACCTACACCTGTAGACTCGGAACCGGTGTAAAACTGTAGCTCCCTTCCCTTGGCCCTTACTAGGTGGTCGGCTCAAACTGTAGCCGACTGGGTTGGTACCACCGTCCTGGATGTAAGATGGCCGCATAGCAGCCTCGGTTGTGTTCTCTAGTCCAGTATAGCCAGCAATCCAGGGAAGTCTCCGGTATGGCACCTACCTTCACGCAGGTGATATCGGCTGGTACCCAACTCATAACGGATTACATTAAAAAAGAATTACTCACGGCATCTTATTCCTTTCCCTGCTGATCGATAGGGGGATCCCACGAAAAGCGGTTTCTTCTAATTTTGCAAACCAACAAATTTAATTACATGTATTAATGTACATAGAATTTTGTTTTCTATTGTTTAACTACTGGATAGGAAAAAAACCGTATAACCGTAAATACGTCACGTGTTGTAGGTACGTAATACACTAGTACACGTGGAACTCATTTATTAGTACCCAATTTACTGACTACTCCGTGTTTATTTGTGAAATACAATGCTGGAAACTTATCAAAATATTTTTAATTTTGCATAATCGCGTTTTCTCCTTTCAATCATATTTTGTAATAAAATTAAATTAAATCAAGAAAAATGTAATGTAAATACTCATAACATCAATTAAATCTTTGTTCAAATGCGATGTCTTCGGTAGATCTACTTCAGCGTCTATATTCTATGGTTTCATCGTCCGACCTCCATGCCTATTGGAAAAATCGAGAATTTTGTATTTTTCTATCGTGCGAATCAATATTAATTGGCGCCAATTTTTTCACACAATTTGAACTTCAGAGGTGAATCCGTATTGATTCGAAACACAAAAAAACTTTTTCATTAAATCGAATCGTTGGAACGCCGTGTGACCTTAATCGGATGTGGCTGATGGTAGGGGGGCGGGAGTCACAGTTCACGTGAAAGGGAGAAGGGGACGATCATAGCAGGTGGAGATTCCGAGAAATAAAACCTAACTTTTTGTCGGGAATTCGGGCTGCGACCGCAACGTATTTTTTTATGAACCACAGTATGCGTGGGAGGGTAAACGAAATTCCATTTTTAGGGTTCCGTAACCATACGAAAGCCTATTACTAAGCCTACACCGTCTGTCTGTCTGTACGTCCGTCCGATGGCTGTATCTTTTGAACCGTGGTAACCCGTTGAAATTTTCACAGAACATGTATTAATTTGGCGGATATGCCAACAAAAAGCAAAAAGTAAAAAATAAGGGGGTCCCCATACATGAAAAGTGCGAATAATAGATTAATATTATATTCACGCTGTTAAATAAATAGATGGCGCCACAGGTAGTTTGCATTGCTGACATAAAATATGGTTGGATATGGTTTTAGACAGGTATGGTATAGCGAATACACGGAACCCTCCGTGCGTGAGTAAAACGCGCGCTTGACCGATTTTTATATTTCATCGAGCGGACTCTGGTCTTTGTTGTATATTCAGTGGAGTATGGTGATGCCAACCCTACCTTAATAATGATTTATTTTTAAATGCCACTATTGCTGTAACGGTTTATTTCACATAATGTGTATGTAATGTTATGCAAAAATTGGGTTAGGTTACAAAAATAAGATAAGATAGGAAAGATAATCGTTTATTTTGCATAATAAATAACTTAACCTATTTAAATTTTATATACTATACTTAATTTATCCAAAATTGGCTCAGCGTGTGCCAGGGTAGTACTTAATAATATGTACACTTATTGTGAGTATAACAAAGTCACTCAATAGAAACCAACAAGAGTAAGCAAAACGAAAAGGGTAAATAATAAAACTAAAAAAAACTATAAATGCATTAGTTTCAATACAGCCATGTACAGCGAACAACTGTGTCCGCACACTAATAACACCTATGCTGTTCATTTTCCATTCTTTTCTCGCGGCGCCGGAAGCCGCGCCGTCTCCCTCGCACGCCATTTCCTGCGAGGCTATATCCGGGGCCAATCAATTCCGCTGCTGCTGGTGGCGAAAATACATTCCATTGTGTCTCCATTTCTGTCCACTACTTGATTGCTGTTTGCTGCCGCTCTCTTCATCCCGTCGTCGTCGTCCTCCTCTCGTCTATATAGAGGTGACTGCGGCTAATGTTTAAAGAGAATAGGTGGAAGTATGTTTAATAAGGAGAAAATAAAAAGATTTGACTAACAAAAATAAAACGTGTTTTTAAGCACGTTGGTTTAGATTTTGTGGGCACGATATACGCACTCGATTCTCATGAAATACTTCCCTGGAAATTATACAGAAATCATATTTAGATAGCACACAAAAACATGTCTCACTCTACTTCTAACGAGAATGTTCTCTATCTCACCCGGCACACATGCAGGATAAAGCTTTGAATTTCTCGTCTTAAAATCATCTGCGCATGTATTTAAAACTTCACAGGTTAAAAAAAAAATTATGACGTACATTCGCTTTGACTGAAATGACAAACTTGTATTTATGTTTTCCTGTTATATTTTGATTAAATAATTAATTTTGGCCTTTCATTTAACTTTAATTTCCTTTGACTGTCTTCCTGCTTAAAAAGTCAAATACGGAAAAGCAGTAAGTAAATTAAGGAAGGCTCATAAAAGAAGAAAATAGCTTTAATGTACTTATTTATTTATGGAGACGGAGATGAGTCAAACTGAGAAAGCTTAACGGAGTTATAGTACGTTTGCTCAAAAATTTGCACACTTTCTGGCTCCCTTATTTTATGCAGAGGCAAACAAGAACTTAAATATAATGTACACAACTAAAAACAAAAGTAAGGAACTAATACACAAATGGCTAAAATCAAAATCTTATCGAGAAACGGAAAACCTGCTGTCTGTGCCAAAATAAACCTTATTGGTGCAGAATAAACAAAATCTACAAAGTAAAAAAATAATAAAAACACACACACACACACACCTGAGCTGCACTTACACATTTATACATACAATAACACACACACACACACACATAATCACCCCTGCACACATAAAACTCCACAATACAACAATAACAAACACATTTTCTGCTTAGATACATTACATAGAACCTTATAATAAATAAATATAACTAAATTCTCATATAAATCGCTTATAAAAATACGTAGGTACATAAAATGTTTGTATAGGTACTAAACTAACTGTTTGTATATCTACATGTTTGTATATCTATACCTAGTTAATTATAATATCTATAAAATCGTATATTAAGCCAACTAGAACTGAAACGGTGAAAGACCCTGCCTCTCACAACACTGGGTATCCTAGCGTGAGAGACAGGACTATAAGTAAAATTGCTAGTTTAAGCCCAGAGTTTACCTAATTATAGTTTGTAAGAAAAAAAATTTAAAAATGGTTAAGTTGTAGTGAAAATAAATCTTATTCTTATTCTTATTTTATGTATTTATTTTCACATTTTTACCATATTTATATTAATTTTACATATTTTATAATATTATACAAAAACTTACACAAAAATACACAAAATTAATAAAAATCTAATCGCCTTAAACCTAGAAATGCAGAATGATTGGCTAACAGTGGGTGACTTCTGCATCCCTCCTGCATTGAAGTGGAAATCCATAATATACAACTGGTCCCCTGAGCTGCTTAAGTTCTACTTAAATGCATTCCAGCTTACTCTCCCCGACCCGAGTAACCTAGTTAGATGGGGGAAATCTACAAATAGACTATGCCCGTCATGTAAGGAGTTCGTAGGCACGGCCAAACATTTGTTATGCGGATGCAAAATACTACTTGAGCGAGGCCAGTATTCCTACCGTCATGATAAAGTCCTCCAAATCATCAGAGAGGCCATCAACCTGTCAATTGCACGGACCAGGAAAAAGCAAACCAGTAGCGGCTTCCAGAAGGTCAACTTTGTGAAACCTGGAGCCAATAAGCTGCCCAAAGATAGGACTAAACCTTCTTCAATTTTGGGAGCAGCAAAGGATTGGGAATTGTTGATGGACACACATGAGAAGCATTACCAAATGCCTTCGGAAATCTGTACCACAGCACTAAAACCGGATATACTCATATTCTCAAAAGCGACAAAGCATGTAGTACTTGTTGAACTTACAGTTCCATGGGAAAGTAACATACCGAAGGACCACAACATCAAACTTAACAAGTACTGCAACTTAGTAGACCGGATTGTGAGAAACGGATTCAAGACTGATCTCTTCGCTGTGGAAGTCGGAGCAAGAGGACTACCAGCGAAGTCGCTCTACAGTCTCTTCAAGAATCTAGGGCTCCCAAGATCGACGCTAAGCTCATATATGGAGAGAGCTTCGAAAACGTCACTGGAAGCATCCTACAGAATATGGATAGGTAGAGAGAGGGAGGTCGAGAGCGGGAGGTCGAGAGCGGGACTGGTGGTTTCCCCGCGTCCTAGTCAACGCAGACTAGCTGACGAGGGCTTGAAGCGAGCCGAAACGTGAAGCATGCGCGGGAAATTTAGAGTGGCCACTCGCTAGTCCCGACCTCGATTAATACTGCCGATGGGCCCGGATATGTTCGGTGAAGCCATCGTAAGCTTAGATCCACACCTTCAAAAACGGTAAATATCCGCCGGCGGCGGGAGGCAGGCCTCCAAGCACGCCGGCGGGTGCAGGCCGTGGCTACGGAGCTCTCCGAGACGACGCGAGGCAAGCTACGAGCGATAGGTGGTGGTACTAGACACGTAGGCCACCACCACCCCCATCTCGGAGAGCTCCGTATCCGCCGGGCTGCGGGGCGACGTCCCGCAGCTCTTCTATACTTGAAAGGCCTCTTGCGTGCGTCGCTGTGGCGCACGGCGCTGCACCGGTAGCGGAGGCTGCAAGCGGGCGGGACACAGGGCCGCGATAGCCCCAAGCTAACCGGTCTTATTCTTATTCTTAGTGATATAATAATTAGTTGTTTGTGATATTCTTGATGGGACGTGTAACTGATAAAATAAAATAATTTAATTTTACATACGAGGAAGTCCACTATTTACTTTGTTACAAAATTATGTCTTTGGCTTTATAACTTACTAGCTTTTGCATTTGTATTTAAAAAGAAGAAATAAGTAAGAAACAAGAACGTTCAGGTAAAAAATATACCTTCTCGATGAAAGTAAGTTACTAAGGGCGAGGTCGAGGCGCGCGGAACAATTCGGTTTGTCTGAGTGCCACATCTTAGCGTAACCGGAACCGTTTATTTTACTTAGCCTGTCCTGTATCACGTATAGTGAAATGTGCTTGTACTAAGTTTAATCGAATTCCTATGATGGGTTTAAGAATTATGGAGGAACATACATACTTACAGAAAATAATTCTAGAAATCGTCAATTTAGTTTTAGTTTCATACATAGAGTCTACAAACGCAATATCTCATAAAACAAAGTAACTTGCTCCGTGACCAACCCTTACAGATGTATTAATTATAGTATTGATTTTGTAGCCGCGTAGTCGACCCATGATACTGAAAGACTTCTCATTTCTGTTCTAAACATTTTTGAAAGAAATAAAATTGTTTCACTCCCGAATAAAAGTTAGATCGAAGAAAAATAAGCGTGTGTTTTCACGAAACGTGACTAGGCCGAGGACACTTTATACAAATGTAGAGCGCTCCTATCAACCTGAAGCTGACGGTACTGGCAACCTATTCCAGCTCCATTTTCTCTTTAAGCAAAATTTGTAAGATAACAAAAAGCATTTTATCAGATGGCGTTAACATGCGTTAGGGGGAGCAGTAAACCCGATTCGTCGTTTCATTTAAAATGTTATTATGGAGGGCGCAACAGACAGATGTGTTGCTACCGTAAAGATCATTCAAAAGGATGGAAGTGCCATCACCTGATCGAGCTAGTGAAAAGTGAAAAGGCCGTATGTATCAATGGTAAAAATAGTGATGAAAATGCATATCTCTGTTGCAACTAGCTGATTAACGCAATATCTCGACACGCGTGTGACATATTAACAGCAGTTCACACTTCACTCCTTTTCAGTTCTTCGGCTGCGGTGAATAAACGCTATAGTCTCTGGAGGCATTATATCTACAGTGCGGATAAAGCTGCGCGGATCTATGGGGGCGTGTGAAGTAATCACCCCCCCCCCCCCCCCCCCCCCCCATCAAAATATCTCGTATCTTGTACCGGAGGCAGCGAAACCCTATTTTCAACCGACTTCAAAAGGAGGAGGTTCTCAATTCCACTGTATTTTTTTTTATGTTTATTACGAGATTACTCCGACAACTGTGGGCCGATTTTGAAAATTCTTTTTTTGTTTGGTAGGTCATACTTCAAAACTTTTGATGTGGACTTTTTCATCAATAAAAACATAAGCATGTCAATACCTCAGCACTATACGGCAACACGCTCAAAATTTTGCAGTTTGACACATGGCGAATAATTCTGTACCACTTCAACCGATCTCCATTATTCGATTTCGATTCCGAATATTCTTTTTTATGTACCTAATATTACTAAAAAGAATGAAATAAAAACCATTTTAAAAAACATAAAACCAACATAAAAAAAAAACTAGAACTAAAAGGTATTAAATCTTATTTCGTAATTTTCTGTCATTGTATTGAAATATATGAATCAATATTGTGATTCATATTCGGACCCTTGAGTTGAAGGCGGTATAAAAGCACACCTGAAAATTGATAGATGGACCCGTTTTGTGCTTTTGTACCGCCTTCAACTCAAGGGTCCGAATATGAATCAAAATATCCATTCATATATTTCAATACAATGACAGAGAAAATTTAAAATATTATTTAATACTTTTTAGTCCTAGTTTTTGTTTTTTTTAGTCGGTTTTATCTTTTTTAAACAGTTTTTTTCTTAAATTTTCTAGTTATTATAGGTCCATAATTGCCCTTAATTGATTATTATTATAGTACTAAAATTATTTCCACGTTAGGCCGTTGAATCTAAAAAAAAACATTCGAGAAATGTTTTTCATTCTCCGGAATTTGAATTAATTTTTTTATGGAAACTGACACAGTTGGCTACATCTTATTCAACAACCTGTGCAAATGCATACTCTCACAATTAATCCGTCTCTCCTTCTCGCCTATCCCTTAAATGACTATATCTTAGTCCACAACTGGGCGCAGCCCCACCTTCCTCTTCGCCGGCATAGCAGTGCGCCTCATCCCTAGCGCTTCGTGTAAATTAATTAGTGCACAAATTAGCAGGGCGCGCGGGTGGGGTTGAGGGACCCGCCCGGTGGCGTGCTGATGTGCCGTGACGCCTGACTGACCCGCCACCGCATCCACTTCTCACCCTCGCAACCCTGGAGGGTTGCTGCTCACAGGAGACTGCGCTTCGGTCCGGTGGTGTGAATAAATCCTAAATACCCGAAATTGTATTATTCTGTTCAAAATGAGCTAAATACATCAGCAATTTAAAATTCAGTCAGATTTATCTCAACCCAAGGCAACTCGTTAATGTGAAATATTATATAGATGACGTTATGTACGACTTACTGGGGCTAGGGCGAATAAGTAGGTTCAAAATTTCAATGTAATATTTGAGCCGCAAGCAATGTTTTTTATGTACGTACATCTCATTCGTGTATACATACGAGAATTATATACACTGTACGCATATATTGCATATATTATCAGACGAAAACTTCAGTTCGGACGGGCATTTTCTCATTACATGCTTACATGCATACCACACGCTGTATCCCGACAATCGGGGTAAGCAGAGTAATCGGAGTTGTGCTGCAGGTACTTTGGAAAATTACATCACAACACCGACCACCACGTTCAGCAAAGTATTTCGGACAAGATAACTTAACGAAGACCAACCTGCTGCGTGAATAGGTGGAAGCACCGTTCCAAGGTGAGAGGTGGCTATCCTGTCGCCCTTTAGCACATCTTGTCCTTATCCCTTAGTCGCCTTTTACGACATGCACGGGGAGAGATGCAGTGGGGCTATTATTATAAGTACCAGCCCCACACGTTACCATCATCGGTCTCGTCACATGAAATGCACAATCCAGTTTTAATAAGTCGAAACCTCATCGTGGTGCATATAAGCGTTCATCCGTCGCGTAGCGTCAGCAAAACGACCGAACAGAGTGTCGTTACTCGAAAGTGCAGCGATTGTTTCCCGGCCACGCGCGCTAGCGCTGCGATCTATAATCCTGCGCTGCTGCAGCGTGAGTGTGTACTTACTGTCTACTCTAAAACCACACGTATACATGTAAGGACCGTGTCACGTCACGTTCATTGGTACAGAGCATGAAATGCGCGCGCCCGCCCCTACTAGAGGCGCCGTGAGCGCGATTTCTCTACAACGCCGTTGAAGCCTGTGGGCGTGGCCTATGACTTACATGTGTGTGTTGTGCGTGTGCATTTGTTTTGTGCGTGTGCCTAACTTGCTCCTCTTTGTGTGTAGTGTCGATACTAGCACACACACACACATACGAAGCGCTATTAGCAGCTCAGCGTACGGTTATTGGGTTTCAAATATCATCGCTTAGGGCGCCTCTAGTAGGGGGCGCGGGCGGTAGGTATTTGATGCTCTGTGGTACAGACACGAGCTTGTGTTGTTGGTCCTGTGACCTTTTTAGTAGATTGTACAAAAGCACGACGACGCGACGGCACTTTACATGGTCATCTGTTTGCTAGACGAAGATTTAGGGAAGGCACTTGCTTGCGTACTACGCGATAACGGCGGCATGGTAACACAGTGCGGGCCGGTACTTGTACCGTGTGGGGCCGGTACTTAGAAAGAATAGCCCCACTGCATCTCTCCCCGTCGCATGTCGTAAAAGTCGACTAAGGGATAATGAAATTCGTCAGCCTCGGTAGCTCAGTGGTGCGGTCAGTCGACTGTTGTTAAGCAACGCTGAGCGCGGTCAGTGCTGGGATTGGTGACCGCTCGACCGTTCGAGGCTGATCGTGGTTCGGATTCCACGTTGAACTGTAGGTCCCTTCCCTTCTTACCTTACTAGGTGGTAGGGTTTATCCCGGTCGGGCTGGTACCACCGCACTGAGCGAAACGTCGGTCGAAACGGCTATGTAAATAGTTCGTGTTTTCCGTCCAGGTCCGTGTAGCCGACATGAAATGAAGGGAAGCACTGACATGGCACCTAGTTCACCCGGTGTTATGTGCTGACATCACGGATGTTGTAGATGATGTAGCCAACCGTGTCACTTTCCATAAAAAAAAAAGGCGGTAACGTCACGACCATACGCGGCACGTCAGCAGAGAGACAAAAATGTAATGTGACGACGGCATGACGATACTGTCGTCGTCGCCGTCGAATGCGAATTCATATGTTTTCATAAATTTGTGATTTTAATTTTTCCGTGCCGTGACGTTACCGTCACCGTGTTGTTGTCGTCTAATTAAAGGGCGTGTGCCTTCTTGAGATACAACAACTATGCACGCCTAACTCTACTCATAGCTAGCGAGCGCTACGATACGGTTCTATACGTATGTGCTATGTGCCACCCCGTACTTATTTACTGCGTACACCTGAGTGACGGGAGCGCTGTGAAAATTGCTATTTTTCCATCAAGAGCGCGAGTGACGGCGCCATATCCGAGCGATTGGCCTGAAAAAACCTGCCTGAAAGGCCTGCCTCGTTATTCGAAAATATCGTGTTTCAAATTAGTGCTCGATAATCTGTGTTCTTTCGTGTAACGGAGAACGTCGCTCGTGGCGTCGTTACTAGGATTGTTAGCGTTTGTTGGGGGCACTTTTTTTTTTGTGCATACACATTCGTATCAGGCTCAGGCTTATTTTAACAAGTAGGTAATAAGGTAATATTTTATACCTATTTAGAATAATAATGTATTTATTTATTATTCTATCTCGTTTAATGGGCACCGACGACGACGCGTCATTGGTGGCTCCCGGCACTGCTGGCAATTCCCGCTCGCCTGTCCCTGGACGGCTTTTATTATTTTTTTTTTTTAAGTTTAGATTAAATTTTTAAGATAGTAGATTGTTAGTTTAAATAATAGATTTATATTTTATGTTATTTAATATAGGTTTTTTTTTTAGCACGGCATCTTGTTCTTATCCCTTAGTCGCCTTTTACGACACGCACGAAGAGAGATGCCGGGGGTTACTCTTTTTAAGTATCTACCGGCGGCACGACGCGGTACTTTTTGCTTTTTGTGTATGTTTGTATGTTTGTATGTCTGAATTAAATATCCGCAAGTATCATCTCACAATATTTCTTGACAGAAATATCCACCTCAGTTTCTGTTAGGACGAGTTAAGTACGGTAGGAATACGTCTTGGAATCAATATATCTTTCTTATTCAGTGCTCTATCTATGCTATGTAATGAATTATTCCATCTTATAAAAACTTTTTAAGCCTATTGTCGAACTCGCACACCTAAGGCTCTGTACCACAACGTAATTGGCCGGTTTTTATTATGTGTTGTTTTACTCTAGACTTTTCACTATAAACATACCATATTTCAATTTGTTATAAAAAATTTCAAATTAACTATTTTCGGATTTTCCCTTTATTGTGCTGTGAGACCTTGCTTCTTACCGTATTTCAAGATTCTAGGTCAACGAAAAATATCCCATAGGTTTTGAATTTATTTGAGTGAATTTGCCAGTATCAAAATATGTGACATAAATGGCCGTGATTGCGTTGACTTCATTTTTTTACAACCCTGTAAGTTGTGTACCTATTTTATATAAATTTCAACTTGATACCTCTACCCTTTCTTGAGAAAATGAGTCGTAACAGGTGGACAGACGGATAGACGGACGGACAACAAAGCGATCCTATAAGAGTTCCGTTTTTTCCCTTTTGAGGTACGGAACCCTAAAAGCTAGTATAATATTTAGTATAAAAAAAATAATATTATTGCATGGCAAATGAGTACCTACTCCAATTAATTTGTGAAGGTATTACGTTGCTGCGCCCCGGCCTGGTATATATTTATCCGTCTGGTCTGGAGTGATCTTGATATTTCATATCTGGCTAGACACTCATCGACCTTGGGAGTTATTAACTAGCATAAGACGAAGGAAATTGTTATATTTTTATACCTTATCAAGAAAAGAGTAATAAATAATACTTTATCTATTTTGGTACCCCCACTAAACTAAACAAAACTCGAAAACCACTTCGTACGAATGTTGCCGACAGGCCTCTAAGTGTGGTCTAGCTAGATAAATCGGCATCTAGGTAGATAT
Organism: Nematopogon swammerdamellus; assembly: GCA_946902875.1. Taxonomy (NCBI): domain Eukaryota; kingdom Metazoa; phylum Arthropoda; class Insecta; order Lepidoptera; family Adelidae; genus Nematopogon; species Nematopogon swammerdamellus. Next base: position 9,039,884 of record OX336333.1, read on the forward strand.
ATAGGTAAAGTGTTGCGAGAGGCTCCTGCCTCTTATGAGTGCCATCCTTGGGGTGGCCAAGTGCGCAGCGCAGTGGACTTTGCGCTGCGCACATTGTTATAGGACACTTTACACAATTTTTATAGTTGAATAATTTTTATAGTTTCATAGTTAACACCATTTTATAGTTTTATATTTTACAATTTGATAGTTCATAGTTTACATTTTTCTAATTTACATTAATAATTTTGTACTATTTGTATTTTTACTGTTTTAATAAATTTAACATAATAAAACATAATTTAATTGTAAAATCATGTGGTAAAATGTTACATAAAACTTAAAATCGTGCTATAATATTATTGGAATAATGTTGATATAAACTCAGTAAAATCATAGTTTGTTATTCTTGAAATAACAATATTGCATAATAATTTGTAATATGTAACGGGCGTGGCGGAAGCTTGCTAACACATCAAATAAACGAACATCGAACGCCTAAGTGCGTATGGGTTAGTAAGCAACCTCCACGCCGAGACCGTTCGGCTGGAAAAACCCACCAACGGCTATTTTCGCACGGCCCGTCCGGCCGTGGGAAAATATTGAGTTTTCGAGGCCACGGCCAAAAATCTTGGGTACCCGGAACGGTTTGTGACCGTCTGGGGAGCCGCGAAAAATTATTGGGAAATGTGAAAATTTTGTGTATTCCAATCGATAGAGCTGAAAATGTAGAGTCTAAATATGTAATTGATATTAAAATTGTACGCTTAAACTTTGAGAAAAATCGCACGCACGCTTTACGCAGGTGCTCTTATTTTCCCTTGTTTTCTCGACTGGAGGCTCAGTCTCTGATAGACTTAGGACATGTGGGGTCAAGCCTGATCACTCATAGCGTGCGAGCGCGCCACGCTGGTGGCGAGGCGCCTCGCGAGCGACAGGCGAGACTCGGCGCGCGTAATGCGAGACGGAGCATCGCGCGGGTTGGGCAAGTGTTTTCCGTACCTTGGGTACGGAAAATGATTTTTCACCCACATGTCCAACACCTCTTTGGGTCGGGCTCGACTTAGCGCATCTTATGAGCTACCTTGGGTAGCTCTAATATTTTTTCTATAGGCGCTAGGTCGAGCGAACACTTAGTGCAGAGAGGACCTTGGGCCCTCTCTCATCTAAGCCTGGATAGGGGCGAGTATGATCGTATGAAAATCTAATAGTGTTTTTCATCCCCTATTCGGGCATACCACTCCACAAGAGTGGTATGGTTCCCGCGCTAGGTCATTCCAAAGAGAAGAAACTTTAGGGACCCTCTTGTCGGCCAGTTAGTATGTTATATAGAAATGTAAGCTCTATCGATTGGCCAATTTTGTTTGTGTATATATTAATGAAAAAGAAATGTTTTTGTCGGGCGGTGTATTCTTCCGTCTCTGTCGGTCGGAAACAGCGCCACTGGGCGGCGAAGAGAGGCAAAAATTAGAAAGTTTTTTGGGAGTTTATATAAATATATGGCCACCTTGGGTAGCCAGTTAGTTCTTCTGCCACACTCGCCTCGTGCGCCACGTTCACTCCGGAGTCGAACTACCCTCTCTTCAGCTACTGGAGCCGTCGGAGACCTTCGTTCCTGCAGTCGTACTTTCCACCTCGGGTGGCTCGTACTTCGGTCGGGGCGGGGGCTGCGGCGGAGCTGTCCTCCTCCGGTGACCTCCTACCATGGCGTGGTAGCAGGTCCCCTTGCGGGTTCGGTCTCATAGGCGCATAGCGGCCGCAGTCGGCTCGCGCAGCGTAAGCGAGGTACGTACACGCAGTGCGTACATATTATTCTCGTAAAGTGACCTCTCTGTCGCCGCCCCGTAGTGTCGTTGACCGGCACAAGTCGCTGAGTACACCGTTCGGCGCTATTGCTCTGAAGACGCGCATTTTATTTCTCTCCCGCGTCACCCGCGCATCCGCGCCCGTCCATTCCCGCTCTCCTCCGCAGAGCGGACGATAACACTGACGTCGGATCACACGGGTCAAAGAGGAGCATATCCCTCGACAGGGGAGGTCGCGATCGTATTGGTAGCGGTCGCGATCGCACCTAAGGACGGTGGGTCATCGCCCAGGAAGCCCGCTCTGAGGATGCCGCGCACCGCAACTCAGCTTGGCGGGCGGCTCGGCTACAACGAGTGTGGAACTCCTACTGTTTGTTGGCGATGAATATATAAATTCAGATAACGCATAAATAACAGCTAATATAAATAAAGATAAAACATAAACATAATTATAAAACTCCACACCGTTGTATGTATATGCCCCAGATGGTGGTTGATTCACTATTCCTTAATAAAAATAATTTCTTTCATTACAGACTCACACTAGGCCACTTTGCCTAGTGCGCACTTTGTGCCGCGCAGGGATTCCAAAATTCCTTAGTTTATGCGTTACAATATCATGTAAACGTATTGCTGGTTGCAGTAATTTCCACTCAATGTTGTACTCAATAACAGTTTAATATTATATACAGCAGCCATACTCAAAGTGTGCTCCACGGAGCCCTGGATCTCCGCAAGGCATGTGCGAGGGCTCCGCAGAAATAATATCAACCTAAAGAACGTTGCACATCAAGTCTTGTCACATAAACAATGAACATAAAACGAGGTTTTGTTTATTTTAGGGTCCGTAAAATATATAGTGGTTCAAAAGGGTTCCGTCGCCAAAAAAGTTTGAGAACCGCTGATGTACAGGTTTCCTCGCGGTGTTTTCCTTCACCGCAGTGACAAAATCCAAATAGGTGACTCATTCGTTCTTTCGGTTGAGAGCACCACCATGTTTGTGCACCCATGCATGTATGCCCATAAATGGACAGACATATCTCTTTCTTCCTCTCTCTTTTTGGTTCAGTTTCAGCTGTTTATTTTGCTACAAAAATATTCATAAGCACTTTACAATTAAATATAATTCTTAATTATACTTGGTAAGTGATAAGAAATAACTGAGCTTCATCTAAAAAAGTTCTCCTAGTCCTAGGTAGGCGCGATATAATAATTTTCCACGCATTTTCCTCAATTTTGATTGCACAGCACTGTCTCAAATTACACCCTCTAGCTATCATACCAGATTAAATGGTACCTAATGAAATTTAATAAAAAACCATACCTAGTAGATCGTGGAGTGAATAAATTGGTCAGTAATAGAAAAAAAATCATTGGATATTGCTTAAAATCAGTGGCTCCATGCTATATGGAGCACATAATTTTTCTGTCATGGGGCTGGGCACTATAATAATATTTTCATTATAAGCTGAACCATCACTGTACTGCCACCTAATTTTGAAATAAACGAATTTTTTTTTTATTATTATAATTTTTTTTTATTAAATTTATTAAAACAGTAAAAATACAAATAGTACAAAATTATTATTTTAGAAAAAATATGTATGTGTTAGAAGCACCAAACAGACATGTAGGTCAAGACGCTGGCACGTAGAGATTTGCTGTCCCTGCCTACCCCATTGAGAAGCAGACGTCACGTTACGTACGTAAGTAGTATAGTTAGATAAACGTTTTATGTGCAAATTTGACATAATTCGTCCTCTTAATCGAAGACTTTAAACAGTCCAATGTCAATAAAAGTCGACCCCACTCATCAGCGTTGTAGGTGGCCGAATTTACTTACGCGTATTTGTAGAAAATAAACATGGGGATGAAAGGAAAAATCACGAGAGGCACCCCCTCGGGCAAATACGAGAGAATTTACTCCGGAATCATTTATTAAATTCCCACGTGACGTCAGTTCGATTTCCTGCAGCGTCAAAACATTATTTCCTGGCACCTGTGACTCGGCTGCGAGCTGCGCGGGGCGGAAGGGGGAACTAGAGCTGTGGAGGGTGGGGGGGGCGCGGGGGTGGGGGCGCGCGCGCGCGGCGGGGCGTTCTTGTGAGATCCTTGGGAAAACGCTCGTGGTTTTTCTTGAATACATTTTCTCGACTCTTTATCGAAACGTTTTCCTAATCTGCCTGTGACTCGTGGGGTTAAATTGTAATTGCTTTGTGTAAAACGTAGGATTTAAAAAATTGGAGAGAAATCTATTTCTTGTGTTTTCTTTTAATTATTTAATATTATCTCTAAATTTAAGGGCCCAGAGAATCTGATTACCTGTGCACCGAACTCCTTATAAGTAAGCTCGGTGGAAAAACCACAATACAATAATATTTATATATATAAATTCTTTGTACGTGTGTTTGTCAACTCCTAACTAACTAACTCCTCCTAAACGGCTGGACCGATTTGGGTGAAATTTTGAGTGTATATTTGAGTGGGTCCCCGGATGGTTTGAAAATACAATTGAACCCGGTAGATGGCGTCGTGATAAGTCCACGCGGACGAAGTCACGGGCACAGCTAGTAGCTCTATAAAATACACATACGAGTACATACAAATAGTCATACTAAGAAATCCGTATGTAACATGTATTTTGTAAGAGTTCGGCTATATCTACGGCAAATACATCCGTACTTATATCCTTGTCATAACGAGTCAATAATTAGATAAAGTTCCAAATGTGTGTCTCCACTTTTGGCGCTGACTGTACTTGCGGAGACAATAGTATCAAGAAAATTGCCTCTACCTTGTCGTCGACAATCGAATTGTCAAGTCGGACCGCATCAGACAGCGGCTGATGCACGGGGGCCGGTGGGTTGGAGGCGTGGGCGGCGCGAGAGGGGTGGATGAGGCTGTAGTAAGTAAAGGGGAGAGCGTACTCTCTAAACACAATTAGCATCGAACAGCGCGCGGCAACCTCCACTCGCTCCACACTTCTGCCAGGAGGGCTATCGTATTGTCTTTGTAGTTGTCAACTCAGGATGAACTCAGAGTGCAGAGACGCCAGAGTTCAATACCAACATGCTATAATATGTATATACAACGAGCCTAGGGTGACTCAGGACAGAATTCAGGTATTCAGATGCCCTAGGTACTAACGACTGGTCTCCCAAACTGACCTGGCATATAAAGAAGGTGTGACGATATTAATTCAAAGATTACTAAACTACCGCTAGTGTAGCTTGGTAGTTCAGTTTGGAAGGAACGAAATAACATTCCTGACAGCTTTCCATCACAAAGTTCTGGTCAATAGGTGTTCTGTGGTTCTGGTCGAACGAAGGTACTCGTAGCAATGCTCGTAGCTAAAATTATGCTCGTAATAAATAGATCGATATTATATCTTAATTTATGTATAACTACAAACTACACAGGGTATCATGAAAATTGTTCAGTCACGCAATTTTTTTTTAAATGTGAAATTGTCACTGAAAAAAAAAAAATAATGTGGACATTATCAACTAAAAATAACAATAACTTATAATTAACAAAAACTGTATAACTACCTAAGAGCCTCGATAGCTCAGTGGTGCAGACAGTCAACTGTCGCTATTGAATGTTAAGCAACGCTGGGTGCGGTCAGTACTTGGATGGGTGACCGCTGACCGTTGGAGGCTGACCGAGGTTCGGATTCCTCGTAAAACTGTAGGTCCCTTCCCTCCTAATCTTACTTGGTGGTAGGGTTTAACCCGCCCGGGTTGATACCACCGCACTGAATGAAACGTCGGTGGAAACGGCTATGGAAATAGTTTGTGTTTTCCGACCTGTTCAGTGTAGCCGGCACGATCAAAGGGGGGAAGCACTGCCATGGCACCTAGTTCACCCGGTGTTATGGGCTAACATCACGGACGTTGTAGGTGATGTAGCCAACCGTGGCAGTTTCCATAAAAAAAAAAAAAAGAGCCCAAAATTACTAAATAAACCAATTACTAAATACACCAGAGAACTCGCTTCTCTCATCCCTCGTCCTCCTGTTTCTATTAACCAAACCCGCCGTACACCCTTGTAGTCAACAGAACATTTCTTCGAACAGCACAATTCTCTAAATCGTTCTTGTGTCAAAGGTGGGGAATTAGGCTTCCAGGGAATATCTTTCCCTACTCCTACAAGCCACGGATTTTCAAATCTCGGGTTAAAAGCAAATAATACAGCGACTTTAGTCCGCCATCAAGCCGGACTGGCACCACCTCGGGGGTGAAATTGGCCGTTTTTGAGGCTCCGACCTCGAGCACAGCCACACAGTTCGGGTGGAATAAAAAGATTTACACCAGCCACACTCCCGCACGCGCTGACCTGCCTGAGGTACCCTCAGGATCGGCGATCAGTCAATTGAACAGAAATAAATAAAATATTTTGTTTTATTCCGTTCCTGATAATGACTGATCCCATGCTCTCTCGATGCTTCAGCCTCGCCTTTACAGTTGGACATACAGATAAATAAAGCCATAGATGGCGACGAGAGTTCTATTTGCGTGTCCCGAACTATATACTCCTCGCATCTTGTGACACAAAGATGCTCCCGTGCCAAATGTACACACTTGGTACACACAAATATCAAGAGTGCGTCCTACGTGTATCTCCTTACATCGGTATTCGTAAATTAATAGCATTGTCGAACATAATCGTGTTATTTGAACTAACAATAAGTGCCTGTGTAAATGTAGGTAGGTACTCGATACATTTTATTTGGTAGAGAGACGGGACGGAAACTGGAATTTCAGTTCAAATGCCATTTTCAGGAATCTTTACTGGAAGCACTAGTTATTAGCAATTGAATGTTTTAGTTATTAGCAAATGAATTCTAGAATAGAATATAATAGAAAATATTTTATTGCTCCAAGAAACATTCAACAGTAACAAGCACATTAGAACATTTACATAAGATGTAAAGGAGGACATATCCCTTAAAGAGATTTCTTACAGTCAACCTGTGGATGTTTGAAATTCGATTAATACAGTGGAAAGTAAGTATAGTAGCAAAAGAGTTGAATATGAGAATTGAATATAAAATAATAATTAGAATAAATAAAAAGCCATACTTGTATACATAAATTACTAAATATATAACATACAAATGAAAATACATACATACGTCTTGTCCATCCAGGTATGAAACTATTTATTGTTGTAAAACTCGTGTTTCCATTTCATATTTTGTGTATTGAATTGTGTCTGTTATTTATTTATTACGAATGCCGAGTTATGTAGTAGTCTACAGCTTGACCATAAATAGACGAAATAAAAAATAAACATACTAGCTTTTTCATTGTATTGGTAACGCTGAATGTTTGCACAAAAACTTAAAATGTTAAATTTCCTTTACCTGCACGTTTGTTGTTGTTCTGGTCGTTGTTCTGTACGTACACTGCGCTGTATTCTTAAACATTACCTACATTGGAATATATCAGAGCACGACGTCACATATTTTTCAGATGCCACAAGCCATTTCACTGCATATAAAAATAACTCCGTCCCCCGTCGTAAGCGTTCTACGTTCCTGTAAAAATATTACGCATCTTCAAATGTGCTTTTTAGGTTTCCGTGCGTAGGGGCACGGAAGCCTATTACCAAGCCTACGCCGTCTGTCCGTCCCTCCGTTCGTCTTTTTTTTTATGGAACCTGACACGGTTGGCTACATCACCTACAACATCCGTGTTGTCAGCCTATAATACCGGATGAACTAGGTGTCATGTCAGTGCTTCCCTTCGATCGTCTGTCCGTCTGTCCTTCCTTTAAAGGGTTGTAGGTATCTTTTGAACCGTAATAAGTAGCCGGTTGAAATTCTCATAAAACATGCGTTACAATGGCGAATATACTAACAAATAATAAAAAAACAAACAAAAAGTAAGAAATGACGGGGGGTCCCCATCCAGGAAACGTGTATTTTTCAACGTTTATTGTTTTTGTTCGCTTGTAGAAACGGTAATACATATGTACAAGCGTGAAGCTTGGTGTGATTATTAGTGCGAACTCGAAAGTAAAATATATATTTTTATAGTTTAAAAAAAAAGAACAGTGTCAGTTAGAAGTTGTTGAGTCGATAAAAAAATTGAGCTCACACGAGAAAATTTCCGCGCCATAATTTTTCACAATTTTCGACGAGGATTATCTCAAGAACAATGTCTCGCTGAGCTTGTTTCAATATACAAGAGTGAAGCACCTAGTCAAACGACAATATATCGCTGCTATTCCGAATTCCGACATGGACGTGCTTCTCTTAGCACCGTACCTTCTACAGGTCGGCCAAAAACAGCGGTTACGTCAGAAAATATCGCTGCTGTGCACCAAATGATACAGGAAGACTGACATATCACATATGAGCAGATTCAGGCTACTCTAGGGATTGGTATGACTGCAATTCAAACGATTTTACATGATGAGCTTGGTGTCAGAAAGCTAGTTTCCTACTGGGTGCCCCATAATTTGTCCGAAGAGCAAAAGGCGGCTCGTGTCAATTGGTGCCGGTCTACTCTGCAACGCTTCAACGCAGGAAAGTCAAAAGCTGTTTACAATATCGTCTCAGGTGACGAATCATGGATTTATTCATACGAGCCGGAAAGAAAACAGCAATCGACTGTTTGGGTCTTCGCAGGTGAAATCAAGCCAACAAAAGTTGTCCGCTCTCGCAGCGTATCGACGAAAATGGTCGCTTCGTTTATCTCGAAAGCAGGACATGTAGTCACAGTTTCCTTAGTTAGAGGAACGAAGAACGGTTACCGCTGATTGGTATACAACGGTTTGTTTGCCAGAAATGATATCCGAACTCCGTAAAGGTAACCCGAAACGACGCATAATCCTCCATCACGATAATGCAAGCTCCCACACCGTTAAGAAAACAAGTGAGTTTTTGAAACAGGAAAACGTTGAGTTAATGGACCATCCTCCGTACAGCCCTGCAGGTCTATTCTTGTAAATTCTGACAGCGGACTCAGCGCTGATGTGGCGCTGAGAGCCACTTTAGTAAGTGGCTCTCAGCGCCACATCAGCGCTGAGTCCGCTGTCAGAATTTACAAGAATAGACCTGCTGATCTGAGCCCTAATGATTACTTCACATTCCCTAGAATCAAAAATTTATTGCGTGGTCAGCGGTTCCAAGACCATCAGAAGAAGCAGTCGAAGCGTACAGATCGGCCATTTTGACTATGTCAACTTCAGACTGGAATTGCTGCTATAATAATTGGTTCGAACGAATGCAAATGTGCATTAACTGCAACGGAGAATACTTTGAAAAGCAATAAAAATATTTTTTTTTTATGGAATCTGACACGGTTGGCTATATCACCTACAACTTCCGTGATGTCAGCCCATAGCACCGGGTGAACTAGGTGCCATGTCAGTGCTTCCCCCTTTGATCGTGCCGGCTACACTGAACTGGTCGGAGAACACAAACTATTTACATAGCCGTTTCGACCGACGTTTCATTCAGTGCGGTGGTACCAACCCGGGCGGGTTAAACCCTACCACCAAGTAAGATTAGGAGGGAAGGGACCTACAGTTTTACGAGGAATCCGAACCTCGGTCAGCCTCCAACGGTCAGCGGTCACCCATCCAAGAACTGACCGCACCCAGCGTTGCTTAACATTCAATAGCGACAGTTGACTGTCTGCACCACTGAGCTATCGAGGCTGACATTGAGTTATTTTCAGTATGTAGTTTTTTCCATTCCCGATCATTTCGGTTTGCCCCTCGTAAACCGCGGTGCGCGAGTCTGACTCGCGCTCGGCCCGTTTTTTTTATTTGAAAATTCTGGTCTAGAATTGCAGCTGATAAACAGCCAGTCAACATGAATATTATAAAATCCTACTTTTAACTTGTATTACTTCGTATAGCGATCGAATTAATGCATATCTAAAAGAACTTTGTTGCTACAAAATGGAACCTTATGTTCATTTGAAATCAGTAAAAACGAATAAATCGTGTATGTACATAATATATCGATTTTTTTCGCTTAAGCTAGAATTATTATTTATAAAATCGGAACAATCTGAATAAAACTTAATCACTGCCCATTTCAGCCATCTGACAAAATTCCCCATACTATTGCAAACAGGATCAGCCTAAGTAAACAAATCCGAGGCTTGCGCGCACACGTCAGATACGGAGGGGGCGGGGGATGAAATCGGGGTCGGTTGAGGGGGGTCCTTCACAGGGTGGGTATCCACATTTAGTACTGGGTTTAAAAACGGACAACCTATTGCGCTCACCGGTTGAGTGCAAAAACGACAAAACCGGCCGCGCGTAGCTAAAAATTCAATGAGTGTTGCTGTTACAAGCACAACATCGTTATGGCCTTGCGAGCCCACTGGAAGCGGGAAACGAATATAAGTGTTCGTTGTTTGAAAAACTTGGTTTCTTTGGCAAACTGTCATGCAGGCAACTGTATTTTTGCCACAGTTAGTCCGTTGCGTGTTTGAAATCAACGAAAATGCACAACACTAGTCAACATCACCCTGAGCGTGGACAAAAAGACCAAACTGCACGGTGCATCTCCCATCACACTCCACCGGACTGCCGACTGCACTTTTGAAAGCCCCACCACTGTTCACAGGACCGATTTCAGCACAGAACAAAAACTGCGCTTTAACAGAAATGTCAAACTATTTTCTACCTCGAAAAGCCCAAAGTGGACCGCACGGGTTATTTGGTTTGGAAATGAAATCGATTAGTTTATTGTGTAAAATCGGTTTTAATTTTGATTTAATATTTACCTAGTCGTAATTTTAAACTCCTTTTCATATAAAAAAACCGGCCAAGTGCGAGTCGGACTCAGGTACCGAGGTTCCCGTATAACCACGCAATTGGCCGGTTTTTATTATTTGTTGTTTTACTTTAGACTTTGCACTAAGTCTCACGTTTGTATCTATGTATTACTGTTTTAAGATAGAGTATAAACACAAAGAGTTTGTATTATACAAACTCTTTGCATAACATGACAAAAATCGGTCAAGTCAAGTTTTATTCACGCACGGAGTGTTCCGTAGATCTGCTATACCATACATGTCTAAAAACCATATCCGTTTATATTTTGTCTAATTAAACTATTAAATATAAAAAGAAACTAAAACTATCTTTAACAAATAAAAACTAATTGTCTTACAATATTAATAATAGCAACATTAGTCCACCTCCAAGCCGGACTGGCACCTCCTCGGCGGTGAAATTGGCTGCGCCGACCTCGGGCAGAGCCACCCAGTTCGGAACCAATAAAAAAAAATAAAAAAATTAGAAGTGTTTCGTGAACAATTTATTATTCACACTTTGCCGTAGTATTCGGTGTAGTAACTTGTGTACATCAGTGTAACCTTTCACTTGTGTCTATAATATAATATATATTATATATAACACGGTAGCATATGGAATGGGTAAATTAATATACATACATCCATTCCATTCTACCTTTGATTCTATGTCCCATGGGTTTCGCGCTGCCGACGACTCACCAATTTGCATCGGCCTGCGCGGGAGCTCGCCAGTTACCATAGCGTCAGTCTCCCAGAGGGGCGGAAGCGCCGAACCATAGCCGAACGGTCGGCTTACCGTTCGGTTATGCGAAATAGCTTCGAAATAGGGCAAAGCTAATCTGTCGAACACGGAAACTCCATCGAGCGCTCCGTGTCGCGTCCGTCCGCGCTCCGCAATTAAGCGGCGCCAACCATTAGTGGCTCTCGGTGCAGAGCGACGGGCGACTGTCCTCGCGTTAAATATGTATAATATACTTAACTAGCTTTTCCCCAGCTCCACTCGCGGTATTATCGGATTTGGGCGAAGGCCTCTGAACGGTGCGATAGATAAATGATACCGACAACTAGTTTGTACAAATTATTTCCTTCGCGTACGGTTTCTGTTGACTGCTCACTCTCAGCCCCTTGGAGCTGCGCCGCTTTTCACAGGAATTAGTTTAATTATTTTAGTTCTAAACCAGTAAGTGTTGTATATTTGTGAAATCGCCTTTTCAAGCTCTTGTCAAAGATGGGGTTTGAAGAAAAACTATTTTTAAAGTTTGACAATATGGCGCCTAGCGCCCGAAATTTTGAATTTAAAAAAGACGCGTGAGTGGGACTAATCAAATGTAGAGGGGACCATAGATAGATAATCACATATACATACATAATACATACAGCGTGTAACTCAGAACCCTTCCTTCGCCGTAGGCGGGTAAAAAAGGTGATGGCCCACGAAAAGATCTTGGTTGTCTTTTGTTTGTAGAAGTATTTGCTCTGCTTTCAAACAAAGTTCTCATAGTCATGAAACTTCGTGCAATCCACGAACGAGCCTATGTCTACCACGAGGGCCACGAGATCGCCATGGTCGCTGCAGACCTCGAAACGGAACATTGCGAACGGCACAGCTCCCTTGGTCGGTCGTGGAGAACACTACAAATTGTAATGAATAATAAACTCGCCCGTGATAATATTTTTATTTATCAGCAAAATAACACGGCAGCGTGCGGTAGATCGGCAGATGGAGATAAAAAGAGAAAGTCCTCCATACGGCGTAGGTTCTTATAGCCTCGTCGTGGTGGAAGGGTGTTCCCTCCCTCCACTAGCCCGCCAGCCAATCGACGCGCACCAGCAACAATTACACAGCTCAGCACAGCTCGGCGCATACGCCCTCTGCCAGCACGGCTCAGCTAGCCGTTACAAAATATAAAAACTATCCTTGTTAGAGCACAGAGCAAGAAACCGCATCGCGCCCTGACTGGCTCGAGGGAGACGGCCGCCGATCGCTGTTCTGTTATTCTATCACACACGCACACGCCACGTGATGGATCAACTATTCATAATAGGCCCTCGTCGAAAAGGACATTTGACGAGATTAAAATGAGTAAATCTCAAACTTTACGTAAAATAGCAAACGAAGGATTAATTCATGTTAATTTTGTTTGAGCTAGCACATCGAAAGAGCCGCAGGCCTGGGCGGGGCCGATCGGCGAGTAAACTGTTACGGCTAAATGAATTTGCATAGTGATGTGTGTGTACTACTACGGATTAGTTAAAATTAAATATCTGAACATGCGCATGATGGCATAATTATGTCTATAGAGTGTTTTCATTTTACGAAGGCACGAGGGGTATGAGGTAGGAAGTGGTGTGAGACCGCGCGGAGCTCACGACGGAGCGACGCGGAGACGTGTAGAACGTGTGTTTCGTTCTCACTGAGCTCCGCGCGGTCGCCTCTCGCATCACTTCGTACCTCGTACCCCTCGTGCCATCGTAAAATGAAAACACTCTACACAAAATGATTATATATGCGAATAGGCAATACTGTGAGACCATAACAATAAATATTTACGCTCGACTATTATAATAATCTAACACGGCGCTTCAAGTGCAGAGCAAGACTTAAAAATATATATAAAATCCGACTACGAAATACAAAGGAAATAACAAACAAGAGACGACGAACGTCGCCGTCTTCAGCATCGAGTAAGGTTTTTTGCAACCCACATATCGACGGGCTCATCTCGTACGTGAATTTTTAATCAAATATAATTTGGCTTCAAAGTCAACCGATCGCTAAGTCCGCATTAGCCAGACCGTCTAGTCTAGTGAGTGAGCGATGGCTATTACTGGAGCAAAGTGAATTTATTAATATATTATATTAATATGGCCTACAGCAGGGGTTGTCAACTAGATTGAGTTTGTTCGAAAATGCTGTATTTTTTTTTATGGAAACTGACACGGTGGGCTACAACACCTACAACATCCGTGATGTCAGCCCATAATACCGGGTGAACTAGGTGCCATGTCAGTGCTTCCCTTCATTATCGTATTCGGGCTATCTGTCTATTCATGTCCTTCTACACCGACTACAGCATTTTTGATCAACTTTCCTTGTTATTTCGTTCGTTTTTCGTATCTTTATTTTTTGTTTAATTTATTTTAGTTCCAAACCATTAATTGTGGTGTGGAATATTTTTAAAATCGCCTTTTCCAGCTGTTGACAATGATACTCAACTGTATCCATGATACTCAACTTTAGTTTTCCTTCAAACCCCACTCGATGAGGTTGGAAGTAAAACTAAAAACTAGTCACATACATACATCACGCTAAACTCATGCATGACCCTTCCTTTTGGCTTCGCCGGAATCGGGTAAAAAGGGCATTAAACACATAAACACACTTCCATCCCGGACAATGAACAATAACATTCAATGTATGCATAAACTTCTGCAATGAAATAATGCATTATCCTATTTCATCATTTAAATACTTTTGTAATAGTATAAATACATTTATTATCGAAACTTCTATGGCAGTGATTTTCAATCTGTGGGTCGCGACCCCTGGGGGGGTCGCGAGGCCTTACTCGGGGAGTCGCCGGCAAAAGAAAAAAGGCACTACAATAAAACACAATTTACACAATTTCAGTGAGAAGGATAGGCCTGTTTACTTTTAAAAAATTTGTCAAATCGTGGTGCTATTCTTGAAAAGCTGACATCCAAGTGAAAGCCGCACGCAGCCTTACCAACTGACCTCGCGAGCCGCAAGAGTTTTCAAAGCTGCCGCGGCTTATTGCAGGGTGTAGGTCTTAATAATGAATATAGGTACCAAAATAGAAAAAAAAAACTTAAACGTAGTGTTTTAAATTACTAACTTTTTTCTGTCTATGGCCCAAGGGGGTCGCGAGAATTTTTCAACCTGTAAAGGGGTCGAGTATTCAAAAAGATTGAAAAACACTGTTCTATGGTATCGGTTCGTATGGCTTAGTTAGAATATGCTATGGCTGGGTGCGGCGCATAAAGACTTTTATGCACGATTTATCGTTGACGATAGCATTTTTGTAGGGCGTGGTAGGGCGTAGCGTAGGTGAGACGACCGACGACCGTGTCGCCGCCGCTGGGCGCGCGGCGCGGCGGCGAGGCGAGGGCGGCAGGATGTTAGAACAAGAATAATGGACGGGAAAATGGCGGTGTCACACTAACCGCGCGCTGCTATTGAAAAGTGGTGAAATGTTTCTCATTTCATAAACAATCGGTCACAACATTCAAGAACAATGACTCTAGCCAGACCAAATTTAGGGCCGAAGCGAGGGTTTCCAAAATAAATCAATGCTTTAAAAATATTTTCCTAATTTCAGTGGAATGGTCTCTGTTGAGTAAAAAATCGGTCGGTTGAGTAAATACTCTTACCTATATACTGTGGCTAAGATTTGAATTATAGCCACTTATGTGTTGGTTCAACAATTATGAATGTCATGATAACTAATAATGATTGTGTAATAAATATCACACGAAGGGGAGTCGCGACGTCGAATGTATTTTATTCCGTGTGTGATTAATGTCCCCGCGGGGCCCACATATTATTATCCCGTACATTATTTGTCTTCTTTGACACGGACCCCGAGCGTCGAATTATGTAGACAATTTTTCTCCTTCCGTATTAAATATTCCAAGGAAAATTGGGTGAAGCGAACGCATAAATAACGGGAGGTGAGGCGACAACACGACGAGACGCACCGCCGCCGCGGCCTCCTCCCTTCCATCTCCCGCTCGTCACACAACACTCCACAACTTGTACATACACCAACAAAATATCTACGAAATGCGTATTACTTTTGGGAGCTGGCTCGAAGACTTCAGGCTTATTTTTATTTTATTTCACATATTTCGAATAGATTGTTGCTCTCGGACGACACCTACAAACATGGATGCTACAATTGTGCTACTGTACCTATTTGCGTACACACGCCTACGTAGCTACGCTCCAGATTAGAGTGCCTGTAGTAATCTTAACCGAACATAAGAAAACCGACCAAGTGCGAGTCGGACTCGCGCACCGTGGATTTCGTACCACCACGTAATTGGCCAGTTTTGATTATTTTTTTATTTTACTTTAGATTTTGCACTATAATCAATTACGCCAAGTTTGACGTTTGTATCCATTACCGTTTTTACGATAGAAAAAAAACATTTAAGAAACACGTTTCATCTATGGGAAACCCCCTTAATTTTTGTCTTTTTTAACCTCCGACGAAAAAGAGGGGTGCCGGGTGTTATAAGTTTAACGTGTGTGTGTATGTGTGTAAGGGTGTGTCTGTCTGTGGCATCGTAGCTCCCAAACGGATGGACCGATTTGGATGAGATTTTTTTTTTATTGGAAAGCTGGTTTAATCGGGATGGTCCTTAGCTATGTTAGTAATCACAAGTCATAAAAAAATTAATTATCTTAAAAATTAGACCTGCAATAAAGTAAAAGTAGCTTGAAATAAAGTTAAATTACAAATATTAAAAAAAACCCGACCATTAAAGTGTCAAAAATAATTTCCTTTTACCGGGGGACCGCTAAGTAAATAAAATATAATGAAAAGAGATGAGCGTTCCCCCGACTCCTTTAAGTAAGTAAACGGAAACTATTTTTGATTTCTTAAGGGTCGGGGGTTTTTCTTTGATGTACTATTTGTTGATATATCCGCCATAATAACACATATTCGGTGAACATTTCAACCGGCTACCTATTACGGTTCACAGATACAGCCCTTTAAAAGTAAGACGGACAGACGGACGGCCGCATGCTTAGTAATAAAAATAGGCTTCCGTACAGATACGGAACCCTAAAACATCCAATCTCGATAAGTGATGCCTTCCTGAGCCGCAACAAATCAAAGACACGAAATCACAAAATCGAAGGAACCTTTCATAGTCTAACGATTTGTAGAGTCGGATTGGACCGGTGCGGTGGCGGGGCGGTGGCGGCGCCGCGGGGGCGGCGCGGGGGCAGCACGGAGGCGGAGCGGGCGCGGCGCGGGGGCGGCGCGATGTCACATCCCGTCCGATGAACAATCTCCAGCAGGAAAATGGAAGTGGGCGCATTCCGCACTCAATGCGCTGCGCGAACTGTTCCACTCTGTACTAATACCAGTTGTTCGATCGATCAAACTACTGGGGAAAAAATCCAATCTCTGCCTACTACCATACGTAACACAGGGTGCGGCGCGGAAACTTGCTGATTTGAAAAGTCAATAAAAAAAAAAGTAGTAGAGATATCACTGTAATTTATTTTGATTGTATCATACATCATTTAATTTTTTTTATTAAATAGTTTTGAAGATGATATCGGTCAAATGACGGCCCTCATTGTCGATGCACTGAGTTACCCGATTTCTGAAGTTTCGTTCAACTCTTCTAAGCATATCGACGGGTATGTCGGCGATGGCTTGGCGTACATTGTTTTTCAGTTGAGGTAGGCTCCTTGGACGGTCATTGTAAACAATTGATTTCAGATAACCCCATAAAAAAAAGTCACAAGGAGACAAATCGGGGGAGCGAGCCGGCCAAACAAGGTCGCCTCTCAAAGAGATGAGGCGCTGGAACGGCCAGTAAAAAAGCGACGCGTGCTGCTCGTTGGTCCAATTCATGGCGCGAACTGACTATGCGGATAACAAAACTTCATGATTTCGTATTTCGAACGAGTCGGTTCCCGCCCTTTCCCGACCCCACCTCGCCGCTTGGCGCGAAATACAAATCAGCAAGTTTTCGCGCCGCACCCTGTACAGTACATCATATCAACAAACAACAACATAGTAGAGAATGGCATTGAAGCTTTTATAAAAAAATTACTAAATTGAAATAAATAAGTTTAGGTTTTCATTTATTTTCAAGAAGCTTGTCCCTCGAATAGTAAAGAAAATACATACTTCGGCAAGTACTTGCTTATCAAAGAATCACTGTTCAATGAAATTAATTTGATTAACATTCCTAATGTGCGAACTCCCGCGCGGATGTTCCCGAACGTAAAGGGGTACATAGACTCTATTTAGGTATCCATACCTACCTAATTATTTGCAAAGAAAATCTCCTACCTGTTATTTCAATATTTTATGGTGACTCTATTTTTCAGTAGTAGTACAGAGGAACGAAAATAATATAATTAATCGAATTCATTCTGTACACAACAGACAGCACGGTAGTACGAAATATATTTTTGAAGAGAAGCCTTTTAATGCACATTAATTGATGGAGAACTAACCCAAAAAGTCATAAAACGTCACGAAAATACGAACGTAAGGTTGCAACGCTGCTCACTACCCAGCGCCATCTATGAGAGTCTTTTAAGTCGAAAATTTAATTGTATTTAGTTTTATTTTTGTTTCCTATTTTATTAAAAATAGAAAAAAAATCTATTAAATGGTACTGCATAAAAATATAAAAAAAGAAATGTAAATTTTGAAAAGTTGAAAGGATGGCAGAGATGGCGCCATTTCGATCGAAATCAAATTAAAGCATCGCTTCTGTACGAGGTGCCCACCCACGACACCTCACCTTTTTTTCCAGTAGTTCGATCACTCAAGCAACTGGTAAAGTTGCTTTCACGAGTCATGAGCACACTTTTCAACCGACTTCAAAAGGAGGAGGTTCTCAATTCGACTGTATGTTTTTTTTTATGGATAGCGCGACATGTGGCATCGTTTCACCTACAAGTAGGTGTCTGACTATGCCCATGGATATTCTGTGATGCACGGGGATTGCGAATGACATGCCGGCCTGACAAGAGCTTTTCACGCCCCTTTTGAAAAACCCCAGGCTGTACTTGGGCGGAAATAGATGGGCAGGGAGTGCGTTCCACATTTTCCCGGTTCTGTGAATAAAATATCTACAGAACCGGTTGTTGCGCATCCGTGGTAGATCGATTGAATAGGGGTGCATCCCCTGGCCAGTACGCGTAGTGCGGAGGTGGAATGGGAACGGCGCGAATACTCTCCATGAAATAGACGATAGAACACACTTAGAGCCGACGTCTCTACCGAGTTGCAGTGGTTCTCAGTCGCGCGACACCGCAGGGTCACCCACCAGTCGCACGGCACGACGCTGGATTGAGTCTAGCGGCGCAAGCTGGTATTTATTTTGTATGTTTGTTACGCGATTACTCCGTCAATAGTGGCCGATTTTGATAATTATTTTTTTGTTTGGTAGTTCATACTTCAGAGGTGGTCCCACATAAATTTGCTCACTAGTGAAAGCAACTGTAGTACAGAGTGGAATACGCCACCGCGTTCGTGCTGACCGAGCTGCGATCTGGCAAACAAAAACTGCGACAACAATCACAAGAACGGCCGCGTTTTGGTTGAAATACACAACTGGAAAGCAATTTAGCGCTGGCAGTGAGGCTGACTGGCGCCCCCCGCGCCGCCCCGCCGCGCACCCATGCTCGCCTCGCGCACGCGGGCACGGCGGAGGGCGCTAGGCGACAGAATCCCCACGCTTCTTTTATATTTTTTCATTTTGACAAAGTAATCAGCTGCGCAACTGGCGGCGGTGGCGGCGGAGGTGGCGGGACCGCTATCGCTTCGACGACAACTTTATGAAAAACTTTCCCCGAATACAAATTAGTTTCAGTTCAGACGTACGGGCGGCGCCGGCGCGGCGGGGCGGACTCCGCCGAGTCCGGCAAGATGCTGGCGAGGCACGGGTTGCGTTGGTCCCGCCCCGGCTCGCTGTAAACGCTCCTGTGATCTACTTTTGATGCGCAATTAGTGACCAAGTTTTTGCAGGGATACTTCTGCGGCTCACAGTTTACTTATAGAGAAGTTTTCCAGGGATAATATTTTTGCTTCGGAAAGTCGCGGCGGAAATGCGGGTAATTAGGTAAATTTGCAAAATGCACTTGGCAAAAGTTGGTCTGGCGGTAACACTGCGGAAGAGCCCACGATCAGCTAACATAGAGGATTCTAGAACAACATTATACTGGGACAGGTGTATAAAGAAATGTACAAAGGTGTGTCTGCTAAGGTCGATCCCTTTCCTTTCCAAGCTAGCTGAGTTAGCCAAGGCAGCGTCGCGTACCTGTCTCGGAGCACCTGGACCTCCTGGGCACCACTATTTCCAAAGACGTGGGTTTCCGGCAACTAATCGAGTCTAAGGCCAAAACTGCATCCAGAAAATTGGGATTTTGTGGGTTCGCTTAGTCTGTTTTACAGATACTATCACGGTCGCTGCTCTGTGGAACTAGCATCCCTTATTCCCTGCCACCCGTCCTATCTCCGCATGACTCGTCGCAGAGAGACTCAGCACCCTTTTGTTGTTGACATTGGGTTTTTGAGAACCCATCGGTTCTCTAAATCGTTTCTTTGTCGCACCGCTAGACTGTGGAACAGTCTTCCGGCGAGTGTATTTCCTGAATCCTTTAACCTGGGTGTCCTCAAGCGTCGTATTAACGGGCTAGACACCCTAGCAACAGTCCGTAAATCTGCTGGCATGGCACCTAACTGAGCGTGGTTTCGCGAGGAGAGGTGATTTTGGCTCTGTCGACTGCACCATTGGTCTCTCGGCACAGCCACCCATGCTGGTTTATATTAAAAAAATAAGACCGTGTTAGCTTAAGAGATATTATGTCAAGCGGAAGCCGGATCCACACGTTGGCCAAGCAAGGCAAACATTTTAGTATTATCTCGCTTTAATTGCTTAGTTAGAAGAAGGGAGATAACGCTAACATATTTGCATTACTTAGCCAACGTGTGGAGTGTCGATCATGCTTATTTCCTAAATATCGTTCAGAAACTTCACCAAAATCCAGCAATCCCGCTGGCTGAGTTGCGAGCAAAAGCTAGATCTAAGAGATCACATGAAAAACTTGAAATGTTCTTTACTCACATTTTTTCTGAATCATGCAATGATTGAAGCAATCACCTACTGCCTGCTGCATGGCTTGGTGGAAGGACCGTTTCAAGGTGAGAGGTGGCTATCCTTTCGTCTCTTTAGCACGGCATCTCGTCCTTTTCCCCATAGTCGTCTTTTACGACATGCAAAGATGCAGTTGAGCGATTATTTTTAAGTACCGGCCCCATACAGTAAACCGTAATACCGAGCCCTCTCTTTGAGCTCTAAATCGCTGACAACTGTCAAATGGTGCTAAATAATCGGCAACTCTCGTAGAAATATTGTTATGCTGATACCATGGCAGTGGCGCGCGCTGGCCGCGCCGCACCAAGTGCGGGAGTCCAGGCGTGCGCCAATTAACGCCCACTAACAACTTTGACAATATTTGGATACACTTTGTATCATTAGATTTTTAATATGACTTATTACATTTCTTTGTAATAAACGTAAACTAATTGTTTTTATTTGACTTGATATATGAAGTATCAAAATTGACGATGGCACTATACACCAGATATAGGTAATGTAAATAGGCAGAGTGGTCAGATTCTTGAGTGTTCATGCTTATGCTGTAAATATTAATGTTCTTGTGAGCGGTAGTATGCGTTAATTATTGTAAATTACTTGAATTATAATACTTATATATAAGGTACTAACAAAACATTGTGACTTGCGAAGTTTGTTTGTCAGTTCTTCTTTGCATTGAATTTAGAACTGGCGGAATTTTCGACATGTCCAAGCGTAGGTTACCTACCTATGGATGAAATTATACAATAAACAATGCTACCCTGTTGTTGCTTGAAAACTTCAAATAAAAAAATATTTTTTTCAGACCCCTGCTGTTCTTGAATACTACCACATTTTACTATTTAATTTGTTATAATAAAATGTTGCCCTAAACTATGTAAATAAATGCATATGGTGTCTGATATACCCGAATTGAAAGTGAAAGTCGGATAATTATTATCAAAGATTGAAGCGCCAATTTTACAGTCATTCAATTTTTCAGCCTGTATTGATGATTCTATATTATTTTTAAAAAGACATGGTGACAATAAAGGTAACCTTTTTCTGTAGATATAAGTAGGTATTTCTTTATACGTGCCATTCTATTCCCAGGGCACAAGCTTTCACGGGACGGGAGCCCGCTAGAAACATGCATCGTTCACAGTTCGCATTCAGCGACTGCGAGTAAGGAAAGATACTGAGATTTCATTTTCGTATCTTTATTTTCATGGTTGATAGAAGTTTGGTTTTGATAATGGACCCTTTCCTCCTATGCATGGCGAAACATTTCAAAAAGGCTCGTAACTTTATATAAGACCTTTTTGCAGTCCCGGATTATCCATATAGGCAATATAGGCAACTGCCTATGGGCCCCGCGGTCCATGTGAAAAATAAGTCAAAGTAGTTTTAATTTGATGCTTTCTTTTTCATTTTACAAAGATTTGAGGTTAAATTTTTATAGGATAAACAATTTCACACAAAACTATTTTATATTAATTACTTGTTATCTATAAGCATGTGAGGTCAATGACGTTCATGTATTCTCTTTGTGTGAGGTATATACTTATTTCTCTAAAATAAACTCAATGACATAAACAGAAACCGAAAACTGTCCTGTCGCTACATACCTCGGCCAACTGAATGGCCATTGAATATGATATCTTCGAGAAAATCGAGTTTAAAGATATATTGAAAGAATTCACATAAAAAAAACTGAGGAAAGTTAATGTTTTGAAAACATGTTTTTTTTTTATTGTTAGCTCGACATATGGCTCCGAGGCACCCATGAGGTGTCTAACGGCGCCCATGGACATTCGGTCGTATTCGGGGGTTGAGAATGCCATGCCGGCCTGACAGGTGCCCATTCACGCCCCTCTTGAAGGACCCGAGACTGTACTTGGGGGGAAATATATGAGCAGGGAGAGCGTTCCAGAGAACATTATTGAATATTCAAATAGTTTACAATGCGGTTTTCTGAATGATGGATGGATGATGATGATGATGATGATGATGATGATGAGTTACAGTTAATCAAGAAATAAATCATTGTTATGATTTTACTATAATCACAAACAAAACATTTACACCAAAACATTACATTACCTATAAATAGTTTTGTTTTAATAAATGACATAGTTTCATTGAAATTTGGTGTTGGTATAAGGTTTAAATAGTACCTACCACCTAGAGGGCTACCTGACCTGCCTAAGGGAAAAGGGGTCCCGAGACTTGCTTTGCCTAGGGACCTCTATATGGCTTCATCTCGCTCTACCTTTTTGTTGTTTGTTCGACTAATCTTGCATTTTCTGACCAAGCTTGATAGGAATTTAATTTAATTTTAATTTTGATTTAATGTACGACAATGACCAATAACGTCCTCTGCGTGGATTGAGCACTGATTTATGGCGAATCCTGCTACCTCTATTCGTGGCCTCACTCGCAGTGGGCAAGTGGCCGCGCGTCATTCTTCGCTCGGGGCGTACGATCAGGATTTACTCCTATGCGAATATTTTAGCGTCGGCTCCGCTGCCGGCGGGGTGCCTTGATACCCAGATCCATGCTTGATACAGATGAATGATGGGACCTACGGGCGCGGAGGCTGAGCTGTTGACGTATCTGCATGACTCCAGCAGGTTTGAGTTCGATTCCTGCCGAAGGTTGCTGCTGCCGAATGTTTATATTGCGATAAGGCATCGGAGGATGGACACTGCTCGGAGGACGAACTGGCATTCCTTATTCCTTGCCATCTAACCTAGAGAAACTGAACAACCTTCTGTTGTTGACATTTTAGGAAGCTGGATAACGCTTCTATATCTGCTGGTATCGTGTCTCACTGAGCGTAGTTTCGCGAGGTGAGGTGCATATGGCTGCCTCAGGTACCTCTGGTATCTCGGTCGGCACAGGTACCCATACTGGTTTAAGTTTTTTTTAAAGTGTCGCGGAGCATTGACGAGACCAATGTTTTAGGGATTTTCAGATTACGCCCAGCTTAGTGTAGCCGGGATTGACAAAAAGGAAGCACTGCCATTTTTTATGTATCCGGTATAGTGGTGTCAGATGCTGGCATACTGCACTAGAGGAGAACAAAACCGAGGTTGCTATGCGGCTATCTTACATCCAGTACGGTTGTACTAACCCAGTCGGCTACAACTTGTACCACCTAGTAAAGGGCAAGAGGGGGCACCTATCAGGCCGGCACGGCAATCGCAACCCCCGCTTAACGACCGAATGTCCATGGGCGTCGGTAGACAACTTATGGGTGAATCGACGCCACATGTTGAGCTTTCAATAAAAAAATAAAAAATACCAACAATTTTACACCGGTTCAGAAAGAAGAATCAGGTGTACGTATACGCGTAACTTTTTCCGTCAGAAAAAACTCATTGCTACACTTCGACCGGAATTGATTGATCCTCGGACCTCTCGGAAGAGAAGCCGATACCCAGACCCCTAGGCCAGCCGCCGAGATAACATGGCATCGCGATTAGCATGGTTCCTAGTACCAACATAAACATGGTTTTATGGGCCGACATCACGAGCTTAGCAGGAGTAGCTAACCATGTAAAAGTCCTTCGACAAAATTCTGATACGGAATAATTATTTCGAAATCTCCATTTGAATGTAACATGTTACTGATCGTACAACCACGTACGCAGTTCCCAATGTACACATCTATGGTGTTTCGTTAGTCATGTCATTAACTTCGGGAGGGTTACATACACACTCAAATAAACACTTTACGTAAGAAAAAAACATATGTTTATAGGAGCATTTTTTCTCCTAACAAAAAAATAAAATCAAGTAAGTAGCTGTAAAAACCAACCATAGTGACCTTGTGACTTACTTACAACAAATAGCTGTTCTGCGTTTGAACATAGTACGGTCATTGACCCTGTTCAATGCAAGTTACCTACTGTTACACACAGGTTAATGTTTAGGTAGCAAACATGTTTTGTTAAATTTCTCGAAAAGTAATACTATAAACATATAATTTTATTTTGCGTAACGTGTTTATTTGAGTGTGTATGTAACCCTCCCGAAGTTAATGACATGACTAACGAAACACATTATTAGAATCATCTGTACCTTATCCATCCCTACAGAGCGAAAGAGTTCGAAACATTAACACAGAACGCTTGAACCTTCGTACTTACTCCAAGAAAGTTAGTCGTCACACTTCAATTCATTGGTGGCCCTGCCACACTTATGGACACGTCCACGGCGAGGAATGAAGCAGGCAGGGCATCGGTATGGCAGCATGGCACGACGGGGGCGTTGGCGGGGCGCTCGGAGGGGGGCGGCCGCGCCATCGATAAACCTGCCATCTATCGGGAGATAGCGGCAACGGAGCGCGGCGGGGCGCACGGGGCTGGCAAGCCGACCATTCATTATCATCTCATGGTGTACTGCAGCTGATGCCCCGCCAGCATAAAGCTATTACGTATGAAGTACTCGCTTCTGGTAGTACCTAGAGGTTCTTGAACATTTAAAACCAACTGCTTACTACTAAACTAAGAACTATACCAACTTGAGTACTGTAGACCTGCCAGCGGAAAGAGTTCTGACAAAATAATTTTGCAATAATGTTTTCTCAAAAATCCCGAGGGCTGAGACGACGTCTTCGTCGTCTGAGCCCTATCCTTACCTATTTTATCAAAATAATTTATCCTACTTTATCAAAATAATTCTTACGCACTTCTTCGGTACGTATTATGGTAAAATTATTTTCCACGTATTTCTATTCCTATCCATTGACTTATATATTATCATTGTTCTTATCTGGATTAGCAAATATTGTTAACATAACTGAAAAATATTGGGTTGTTCCTCGTAACCAAAGGTTAACCAAATTGGTTTGGTCACGAGGAACTAAATTTCCTCGTCGCCAAACGTAGCCAAAAAATGTATGTGACATTCCTGTACAAGGTCGCATTGATAAAAAAACAATTCATAAAATAAACAACAATAAATAGGACGTATATTTTGTTTTATAAACTACTAACGTAATTAAGTAAAATTAGAAATAAAATAAAATATAAATAAAACATTTTCTCGCTCCAAGACATAATATCTTCTCAGGTAACTCTGCTGCAAGTAGTGATATGTTGTACTAGGTATGTAGAACAACTCTAAGAAGAGTTGCAAAGCGCAGCGCTCAGCTCTTCCGACATGAGGTAGGATTTCAAGCCCGGCGCGTACGGCGAGTGCTTGATGCCGAAGGAGATCGCAGGAGTCGTACGGAGCACTGACTTGAACTGGAACATGGACAAATAAATCACCTACATATTGCGTAAATATTTGCAAATATTGAACATTTAATTTAATGATAACCGAGGACCGAGGAGCAATTTCCGTATGGAATCATCGATGTATGGAATAGTTTGGTTATACCTTCCTGCCGTCTCGCCCGTTTGGAGGGAATTTGCATAAATTCTAAACACCAAACATCTGGACCGAGAAGATTTTAGGGAGCTGGACTGAATTGAATTTTATAACAGTAAGTAACAGTAACAGTGACGCTCGCGAGTGATGTTTACACTTCCTAACCCCGAGTACCGGCACTTAAATATTTTTTTACTGTGTCTATTTATTTTATTGTCATATTGTGATTGGTGTTATAGTTATAGTTATAATATAAGTAATATGTTTTTATGGAGGCAAATCCACACATTTTCTTTCTTTATTTCTTGTTAGTGCATTCATATAAAGTGGATATTGAACATCGGTTGACTAAGCTCAATAATTGGCAGTGGGCTGGGCACAATATCAGCCGACCCTACACCGGCGACCGTGAACAGTATAACGGAGTTTTGGAAGACCACCATTATATGTCGGAAGCAAACGTTCCGTATCGCTGAAAGGCCGGCCTTAGAAAATTGAAGAAAGTCATTCAGTCAGTTAATGTGCATGTGGCCACTGCTGGACATACGCCTCTCCAATCTGCCTCCAGTCCTCCCGGTCTTCAGCGGTACGGAACCATTGCTTTCTGCGTACGACGTACTTGATGTCGAACTGAAGATATTATATAGATTGAACCCACATATGAAAGAGAGATAGGATGACCATTGAGAGCTCTCTCTAGGAGATTCCCTGCCTTGAGCTTGCCAACAACATCATAAAACAACACTCACACCGCGCTTCACGGCTACTCAGCGATCGCATGTCGACATCTACAGCCAATGAGAACGCGCCAATATGTCAACTCAACTCTGGGCATAAGCCTTGGATTCATTAGGAGGCAAATAGTGCGCGACTTCTAGGCTGTATGTTACAGGGAACATCTTGGAGAATGCAGCTGGACATTTTCTCTGCACACACCAGCAGAGATGACGCCCGCAACATGTTGCTTGCAACGTTCGTGCAACGTTGCACACAGCACGTAGGCTCTATGTTGCGCGGCATGCGCGTACGCGGTGTCAGGAGCAGTTGCTTGACAGTCAAACCAGCCATTCTCATCTCTGATTGAGCCCACATACAGACTGCAGACATAGTATCTGATTGTGTCAACATACAGACAGCAGACATAATGTTTGATTGAGCACACATACAGACCGCAGACATAGTATTTGATTGAGCCCACATACAAACAGCAGACATAGTATTTGATTGAGCCCACATACAAACAGCAGACATAGTATTTGATTGAGCCCACATACAAACAACAGACTCAGTATTTGATTGAGCCCACATACAAACAGCACACATAGTATTTGATTGAGCCCACATACAAACAACAGACATAGTATTTGATTGAGCCCACATACAGACAGCAGACATACATAGTATTTAATTGAGCCCACATACAAACAGCAGACATAGTATTTGATTGAGCCCACATACAGACAGCAGAACATAGTATTTCACTGAGCTCATATACAGACAGCAGACATAGTCTTTTTAATTGTAAAGATCGGTAGGCAGGTACCTTCTTTTCGCAGTGCACATTGGGCGCCGGAACGTGCCTCTTCAGGTCCGCCTGCGGGAGGAGCATCCCGTGGCTGAAACTTGGCACAGTCCTCTTCACGTACTTGTAGTTGTTATTGTATGTCCCCGGACCGGGCACGTCCAGTTTGGGGAACTCCTTGCGGCGACCCTCCATGGTGCGCATAGGACCAGTGTCCCCACTAATATACAACACGAATAATTACATACACGCATACTAAACATCAAATATGTTCTGGGAATCCTTTCATGAAAAGAAGGGTGTATGGAACTCAAAAGCGACGGGTGTCCGAGTGGTTTGCATTAGACGAAAGCATTTACGTGCATACCTACACCTGCCGCTTCACCGTTCAGAACCGGTGTAAAACTGTAGGTCCCTTCCCTTGCCCCTTACTAGGTGGTAGCATCGATGTCTATTTTATAGATTGGCCCATCCCACCACTCCCGAAAAAATATGTTCTCGACGAGAACTGCATATAGTGCAGATTTCACGGACAGCCGCTTCATACGGCGTGTGCGGCGCGTGTTGAACGCACGCAAGTTATCGAGTCGGTGACGCGTATGTGCAGCATGCCCTGTTGCTGTTATAAAGAGTGACAGTGACAAACGTTGTTGTTTGTTTCGCCTGGGCATGTTATGGTGTGTTAATCGGTCGGTGTATTTAGATCGGTCGAAACAGCTATGAAACAATTTCGTGTTTTCCGTCCAGTTCAGTGTAGCCGGCACTATCAAAACGAAGTACTGGCATGGTACCTAAATTATCAATGGGTATTAATAGACACATCCGTGATGCAAGTGATGAAAAAAATGTCTCCTCACTAGCTGGGATAGTACATATTGGCGGCCGGCGACCAGCAGTCGGGGGACTGATAGGGTGGCTTCGCACCCCGCCGGAGTGAGTAGCGCGCGGCGCGCGGCCGCGTGAGCGGCGAGCGGGGCCGGTAGTGGTTGGGGCCCGGCTGCGGCGCGCTCGCCGCGTCGTAAGCCGGCGGCGACATCACACCGTGTGTGATTTTGTATTTTCCATCTGACGGAGAATATTTCATGTCATATTTTCATAAGGAAGCTGTTTTCTTAGATTATTATTATTTAGCGAATTGTTTAGTTTATTTTACATAATATTTCATTAGGTATAGATTATAATTCTATTTTTTTTTTATATTGTGAAAATTGTATTGGCAAATCCTATCCTATTACTTAGAGTGAGTGTATATACATAAATAATTGGTTTCTCGGAAACGGCTCTAACGATTTGGATGAAATTTTGTGTTTAGATAATGTTATTTTTTTTTTTCAAGTTTTGTGTAGATGCCGAGCGAAGCTCGGTCGCCCAGATATGTACTATCATATTAAACAAGCCACGACAGTCAGCGAGTAAGCGTCTACTGCTGGACATATGTCTCTTCAATTTTCATCAATGTAAAATATAACCGAAATAAAATTAAAATATCTTAAAAATAAATAAATACCTGAAAATTTAATTAAAACTAATCTAGCAAAAAAATGTTGTCTCAACGTTTAATCGTTCGTGTAAATACTTTAAAACAAGCAGTTAATTTCTAACTTTAAACAACGTTTTCCAAAAGACACACTTAATGCCTAAAGGCAATATCCACCAGTTTTACCTGCGATGCATATTTAGTGCAAGCGAAAATCCATACGGCAAGGTTCATCTATACTACACCAGTTACACCGCAAGTCTAAGACGGAAAGACTGGATATTGTAAGAACCATTTTGTATGCAATCCGGTAAGGATGGCTGACTCAGAGGGGCCAAAAGAAAATCATTAAGAGTCAATTTAGTTCAAAACTTTAAAATCAATATACCTTTTGACCTTCCGCCGTCGCGGACGAAATCTATCACTATTTAGAGCCAAGCTATGTTAACCTTTAGCGCGAACACCGCTGACGGATAATAGGGCTGCCCCAGGACTTGCAGCTGGTTTCCTCAGGTCTACCGGAGTGTTGAGGCCGAAGGTGTAGGCGGGCGCTCGCCGGATGTGAGAGTATCCGTTACCACCTAACACCAAACTATTAGAAGTTGCTGCCAAAGCGAACCCACATTCCAAATGCCAAATTCCAATTCCAACATGACACCTAGTTTCTACAGGAACGAGGCATAATGGGGCTGTCGTTACGAATATAGCTGGTGATGAAGAACCATGTCGGCTTCCATGCGGTATTTAAATGTAGCCTATTGAGGAGTGTCGTTACCTGACTAGTGACTACGGTAAGTTGGCACGTAGGTACCTGCATAAAGCGCGTGTTAATCGGTTAAACTAGGTTTATCCTCCTTTCTAGCTTCAGCTGTACCATGTATACAAGCCACATAATATTTCATAAATAAAAAATTTAAAATTCACTGATGAATTTATGTACCTCGGTCTTCCTCGGTCGTATTGATTTGATTGTAGAAATATCTAGCTTTCAAGAATTTTCACCCTTTCTTGTCTTCACAAGTTCTTCTACTTCAGTACTTTTAAACATGACTTACCCAGAATATAAGGGAGTGCGATCGCCTGAGGGCCCGGTCCTGACACCTCCGCAAAGATCTTTCCCCTCCTGACAGCTGGCGCTTGAGGAATCTGCTTCAACAGGCTTTTCCGGCACTCCCAGCCCAGCGGCATCACGAAATAATCTCACCCACTTCTTCTAGCCCTGATTTACCTACGGATTAAGCCCTTAACCTTATTGTCTTGGACTTAACAGTCCAATGACCATTTAAATGATTTGCCTTGATTGATGTGCTGGTTTAACGTGGGTTTAACCCTCGCAGACCGGCCCGGTGACACCACGAACTAACCTCAGTTCAGTATCCCTGATGTAAACCGACCATTCGAGAGTAGATACTCCTTAATTTGTTCAAGTTATTTTGGTATTAATATCTTAAATGTGTTAGAGTACCTACAACGAAAAACTCGTAAAATAGTAAAATATAAATTATAATACGAACCACAGAGAAATAAATCAAAATCAAAAACTAGTGTAAAGTTTATCAATTTCCTTCAAAGAGTAAATTATTTCCTCGGAACGTCATAACAAGACGTACAGACCGACCAAGTTATCTGTGAACTGAGTGGTGCGCTGCCATCGTTTCATTGTTGCCAGTGTTGTGAATGTCCCCGTTTTATTTGATGTTTCATTATCGAACAGTTCAGTTCGTATGTTGCTTTGTGAAAAACAATATTGATACTGATTTATTGATATTCTTAGTAGAGGAACGGTTCGAGAGTGTAACATCAAATAAAACGGCGGTATTCACGATTGCACCGTAACTTTACTACTACTGCGGTGTTGTCACGGCGCGGCGCGGCGGCGCACAGTGGGTCGAGACTGCTATATAAGGGACATAGGGATTTTTTTTACAAATTTCATTTTTTAATAACACCGATCGATAGGTCTCATCGTTCTGATGAATAGTTGTCATTAAACATTTTCGTCTAAAAGTGATAGTTTGCCAGGAAAAAAATATTTTCAAATTTTGATGTATGGAATTAGACATAAAACGCTCCGTTTCGGCCAAGTCTTGACAGGTCTTGCTTTAAAACTATTTAAGCATTGTCCTGTGGTTTATTGACTATAATCCTACACTATCAGCGCGCGCCCAATGTTGCCCGTTCACGAGTTATGTGGATCCTAAAAATCAATTAAAAATGTAAGTAAAAAAATTTTTTTTAATTTCTTGAATCATAGGGCATTAATAGATTTAATCTAAATAATTGTTTTATATAAAAGTACTAACAAATAGATAAAGTTCTTAATTTTAAAACATTATTTTATCGTAAAGATACATCAAAATCTAATAAAAAAATTATAAAAGTGTTTATTAATCAGACAGAGTTACATAATATTAAAGATGTTTTGTACATAGAATGCATGACGCATGACAAATAGTACCTATACTCAGATGTATCTACACTGTACCCGCTAGTTCTAGCTATTTGATGGACACTGTCGCCTAAACTGGCCCTAAGACTGTTTCATAGGCGACATTGTCTGGTCAAACCACATTTGGGTACTTAACTCTGATCTTATATTAAATTTTTTTAAACCTATAGTTATATATACATACTTATTCTAATTTATCTGTGCACGGTGAGTGAGAGAGACTCATTAGTGCAGTGTGTGCGTTAAATGTGTGAGTGCATTGCAAGACAACCCACACGATGACGCCTTAATCGAAAGGTTCCACGTTATTTTGCGGACAGCGGCTTCAAGAGAGCGAGTGGATCTTCCAAAATTCTGGAAATTTTGTGAAGATACAGCAACTTTGTATATCCAGTTATATCCGTGGTACTACATGCCCTCTATCTAGGCTCTAGCGTACATAAGTTGCTTGTGCATGGAACGGATATAATAGAACATTTTGAACTTTTACCAATCGAGAAACTGTCGGAAGAAGCATCGGAGGCTAGAAATAAGGATTTCCGTAAATATAGAGGGAACCATTCCAGAAAAGTAAGTAGGACAGCGACAAATGAAGATATCTTGCATAATCTTCTCATGCCATCCGATTCAAAACTTACTTCTCTAAGGCCAAGAATGGCCAAACAACGGAGAATGGATTTCTCACCAGGAGCAATCGAGCTTTTGGTGTCTCTTACCCGCCCGAGTTAGAGAAGACATCAGGTGACAAAGGTGCTATGTAACAAAAACAAAAAGCTGAGAAAAATGAGGTCAAAGTTTTGACTTTTGAATACATTTTTTTCTATACCTGATAACTAACTGACTAAGTTTACTTTGTATGAACATGAAAAGCGTACAAAACCATGCATTAATACAAAATCATGCGTTCATGTGGATGAAGGTGTTTTGTACACATAGCTCTCTCATCATGCACAAAAAATTCAATTTATGAGATGATCTTTGGAGATGATCAAACTGGAATAAGGTGTTTTATGACCATAACACCTTCACCACTTGAATAACTCCTATTTCCGTCGTGATTTCGGATTTTCTGTCAGTGCCACTTGATTACTCGGAACATAACACCTTCATCTACGGTAAAAAATGCATTTCTAAAAAAAATTTACATAGTACCTTCGTCCACTCACGTCTTAGAATGTATTACGAATTTATTTATTTATGAGAGAGATTAGATTATATTATTGGTGAGAGATCCATTCTCCGTTGTTTGGCCATTATTGGTCTTAGAGAAGTAAGTTTTAGATCGGATGACTTGAGAAGATTATGTAAGTAACAACTACAGCTTATACAATATAATAAAAAAATATTAATCAATCATTTATACAAATAAATTCTAAATCGGGCGGGTAAGAGATACCAAAAGCTCGATTGCTCTTGGTGAGACTTCCATTCTCCGTTGTTTGGCCATTCATGGCCTTAGAGAAATAAGTTTTGGATCGGATGACATGAGACGATTATGCAAGATATCTTCATTTGTCGCTGTCCTACTTACTTTTCTGGAATGGTTCCCTCTATATTTACGGAAATCCTTATTTCTAACCTCCGATGCTTCTTCCGACAGTTTCTCAATTGGTAAAGTTCTAAATGTTCTATTATGGATTCATGCACAAGCAACTTATGTACGCTAGAGGGCATGTAGTACCACGGATATAACTGGAAATGCAAAGTTGCTGTATCTTCACGAAATTTCCAGAATTTTGGAAGATCCACTCGCTCTCTTGAAGCCACTGTCTGCAAAATAACGTGGAACCTTTCGATTAAAGCTTCATCGTGTGGGTTGTCTTGCAATGCACTCACACATTTAACGCACACACTGCACTAATGAGTCTCTCTCACTCACCGCGCACAGATAAAGTAGAATAAGTATGTATATATACATAGGGCACACTAAAAGTTTCCGGAATTGGCCACTTACATAAACAATATTTAAAAAGTAATTACAACATTTGAAAATGGAACTCTTTGGCTGTAGAATGCAGTTTGTTTCATCTGACTGTCAATTGTTTTTACATTGTGGCGCCATTTTAAAAATTGCGTGTCTACATTAACATGGATTTAACCCGGGAAAATTTTCGTAGTATGATTTTCTACGATTTTAAGTGTAATTTGACAGCTCATCAGTGCCTCGCTCGGCTTCAATCTGCTTTTGGCGATGAAGCACCATGTAAGAGGACTATTTATTGCTGGTTTGCAGAATTCAAGCGCGGTCGTGTCAATCTCAGTGACGAATCTCGCGATGGTCGCCCGTCCACCGCTGTGAACAACAAAAACATCGATGCTGTACGCCGTATGATCGAAACAGACAGGCATGTGACCTACCATGAGATTCGGGCATCCTTAGACATAGGCATGAGTCAAATACAATCAATCCTACACAAACATTTGGGTGTGAGAAAGCTGTGCTCGCGGTGGATCCCACACAATTTGACCGAGGCTCAAAAAACGCACCGCGTCACTTGGTGCAATGCCATGCTTACCAGATTCAACAAAGGCGCTTCAAATTTGGTGTGGGACATAGCAACAGGTGAAGGCACCTTGTGACTTTTTTCTGTTCCCAAAAATTAAGAACCAATTACGCGGTCAACGATTTTCATCACCAGAAGAGGCTGTCGAAGAATATGAAAAACACGTTTCTGAGGTCACCACGGAGGAGTGGCACAAACGTTTTCAAAATTGGTTTAATCGTATGAAAAAGTGCATTTACGCAAAGGGAGAATATTTTGAGAAACAATAAATTCATTTTTGACCTTTAATAGTATTTTATTCTTATTAATTCCGGAAACTTTTAGTGTGCCCCACGTAACTATAGGTTTAAAAAATTTAAATATAAGATCAAAGTTAAGTACCCAAATGTAATCACCAGTGGTTTGACCAAACAATGTCGCCTATGAAACAGTTTTAGGGCCAGTTTAGGCGACAGTGTTCATCAAATAGCTCGAACTAGCGGGTACAGTGTAGATACATCTGAGTATAGGTACTATTTGTCATGCGTCATGCATTCTATGTAAAAACATCTTTAATATATGTAACTTTCTCTGATTAATAAACACTTTTATAATTTTTTTATTAGATTTTGATGTATCTTTACGATAAACTATTGTTTTAAAATTAAAAACTTTATCTATTTGTTAGTACTTTTATATAAAACAATTATTTAGATTAAATCTATTAATGCCCTATGATTCTAAAAATTAAAAAAAATATTTTTACTTACATTTTTAATTGATTTTTAGGATCCACATAACTCGTGAACGGGCAACATTGGGCGCGCGCTGATAGTGTAGGATTATAGTCAATAAACCACAGAACAATAGTTAAATAGGTTTAAAGCAAGACCTGCCAAGACTTGGCCGAAACGGAGCGTTTTATGTCTAATTCCATACATCAAAATTTGAAAATATTTTTTTCCTGGCAAACTATCAGTTTTAGACGAAAATGTTTAATGACAACTATTCATCAGAATGACGAGACCTATCGATGGGTGTTGTTACAAAATGAAATTTGTAAAAAAAATCCCTATGTCCCTTTTATAGCAGTCTCGACCCAATGTGCGGCGGCGCCCCTCTGCGCCGCGCCGTGTTGATTTGGCCGGGCCCTAAGTCAAGATATTTTACGTAATATCTGGTTGACTATTTAGAATAGCTATTTTGCTACAAATTATCAGCCACAAGACGTCCACTGCTGAACATAGCCCCCCCCCCCATAGATTTTATTACTTGATATCAAAACTATGCATGTGAGTATATTTTGCTAAAAATAACTAAAAACCAAATATTGGTATATACAAAAAATTTTATTCGTAAATAGTGAAATAGAGGATGCAATTTCAATGTGAAAAATGAGTATGTACTCAAAAATAATTTTTTTTATTCAAATCCTGGTTTACAATAAGTATAATCACTTGATTTCGCTGTGATTTCAGTTGTACACGTATTATGATTAGTCGTGATCAATAGGCCACACCCCAGACATATTGTTTTGGATGTTTTTTTTTTTCTTTTTTTCCTGCGAATATCTGGCTCTCCAAGCTGTTATTTCGTGTTTTTCCTTATTTTTTTAGTACCAGAAGCCATTCGTAGTTCGGTATTTCTTTTCTCACCGAATAAAATTTATGAACTTTTCTTCAGATGACCCCACGGTCCAATGAATCAACATGAATAAAACCATTTTTCTTTGTCTTATTTTACCAGCTGTTGCGACTTTTGTACGTGTTTCTTCTGCAGCGTTCTTTTCCTTAACAATTTTGGATATTAGCCCTTTACTTACACCTGAAAATTCAATTAATCACAAAACATCAAATTAAAATGTATCTGTTATGTGGGAAAAATTTGGTTTACAACTGGCAACACTAACCTGTAGCAATTTATATTCTTTTGTAAATCGGATGAAATGGAATTTTCGGCGCTTGCTGTAGAGGATCCTCTTCAAAAACTATTTTACTTTTAGGATTATATTCCGGGCATCACTGTGAATAGCTTTCGGCATGATAAAATGATTTATAGAGACAGAACACTCGAACTAAAAACGATTTGACAAATATGACAGCCGAGTGACACTTCTGTTAGTTCCTGATCTGCCACTTCACAGATAACTTGGTAGGTCTGTATATATCAGTAATCTGTGGTCATAGTCATAACAAAGAAAAAATATAAAACATGTCTTCCCCGCAGTATTCACTAGAACTTGAGCGTAACGAAAACGCGTAACGCGGGAAAATGCTAAATCTCGGAAAGTATGTATAACAGCAAGGAGTATATTTGAAATACCTTACTTACTACTTAGAAGAAGGATTTTGTGAGTAATGGACGTGTGTTAAATTAAAGTATTATAGTTTGGAGATGTGATGATCAGCCTTTAAAGTTTCAAAAAAATTTCGAATTTCGGCAGGGAGTAATTTTTTTTCTGTTTTTATTGTAATTTTGACATGGAATCCATATTATGTATAGTCATACTTACCCGTGCCATTTGCAAAAATCGAGCGTCATTTTCAATGTACTTTCGGCATACCACTATCTCACGAACCGCTCAACCAATCCCAGCAAACCAGGTGTCAAGTGATAGAGTCACTCGGCCGCCTTCCACCTATGGCAACGTCAATGAATCATATGAACAATTGATGACGTCATAGCCTTTACAAAAAAGGCATCGAAAATCAATAAATGCCTAAGGAATTATTAGCAAAAAGAATTTTTTGTCGGATACTTATACTTTTTTTAAAGATATCCAAATATTTGTGAAATTTAAAATTTAGTACAAAATTCATCGCCCCGATATAACCTGTTAGTATGGCCACAGAATAGAAAAGAGTAGTCCGTACAGAAGCTGCTCTGTACAAACACTCACAAAGAAATAGCTAATCTGCGACGACGCGATAAACTACAAATCGACTCGCACAGAGCTGCATGCCTAACCACGATAACCGCCTACATTTCGCTTCTCTTTCTGTCGTGTAACTCTATCTCGAAAGCGCGTCGTTCAGCGCGTTAAGGGCTGTGTCTTTGTGCTGTCTTATTGTGAGGAATAAAATGAAGATGATACCTACCAACTTTTATCGTTCTAGCTACCAACGATATGATATTTAGCTACGGCAAATTCATGCGAACAAATTCATGCATGCGTTAGCGTCACAATGGGTGTCTGCGCTTTGTTACGCAAGGGCGGAGGGGCTGCACTTACCGCAGCGCCGGAGAAGAGGATACCTACCAACTTTTATCGTTCTAGCTACCAACGATATGATATTTAGCTACGGCAAATTCATGCGAACAAATTCATGCATGCGTTAGCGTCGCATGGGTGTCTGCGCTTTGTTACGCAAGGGCGGAGGGGCTGCACTTACCGCAGCGCCGGAGAAGAGGCAATCCTAAGTTTTTTTATATTTTCTTTTTTGTGTAGTAAATTTATAAGTACCGAATACCGGGGGGGGGGGGGGGGGGGGGGGGGGGGTTTACCCCAAACGAACCTCCTCCACCCCTCCCTCCCTCCCCCCTCCCCCATTTCCCCCGCCACCCGCCTCTTTCTACAGCACTGCCGGCATATCTCGGAAACTACTCATCCCAGCCTACTACAAACAATACAATACAATACAAATACTCATTCCCATATTATGGAAAATGATAAGTCTCGACAAGATAAAACTTTTTTTAGGGCATATCTCTGAAACTACTGATCCCAGACTACTCATCCGCTGGAGAAAAAGATAGGTCTCGACGAGAGTTTTAGTTTTTTTTTTTATAGGTTTTTTTTTGTGTTTTCTTTTTTTCCCTTTAAATATTTTTTTAGTTTTTTTTTTAGTTCTTTTGGTGATAGAGTCACTCGGCCTCCTTATCTTATCCTTTATGGCTGCCCATGATTCCATGTTAATGTTTACCGGTAGTTCCACGACTACCAGGGCATTTTTTAGTTTATTGATTATTCGCTTGATTGAGCAGGTGTATATATTATTGCTTAGGCGGAATGAATCTGTTACTGGTATTTCAGGCGTTTTACAAAATTCACAATATTAATCTAATTTGCTTAGGCTAGAACATAGTCAATTATTATTAGTCCGTTGCAATGGCTGGATGGACCCCGAAAGTTATAATTGTTAAGAAACCTAAGACTGAATGAAACGAATAAATACATTGTAACACATTGAAATAACAAAAAAACATCTTATAGATTTTAAAATGGACTATCGACCTAAATGTTAGAAGTTTGCGACGAACTTGCCTCCCACCAAAGTATATTTCGTATTTATACTCCACCTGATAGGTGTTGTCGAATAATTATTCCGAAATTCCACGCTTCCGCGAGTAACCTCTAAAATAAAACATGGCCTGCGTTTAGCATTCAAGTGATCTCTAGGTAAACTCAATCAATGTATACATACGTGTACACTGAGTTAAGTGTAGATGGACCCTGTATCTTCCTCTCTTCGAGGAAGCGTTGTGTAACCGTATAACCCAGAGTACTAACTCAATCCCTAGCTTTCTATCTTAACCTTTGTTCTTCGAATAATATTCTAACTACATATGAAATTTTCTGCCTAAGTCCGCCTCTCCTACATTACTGTGTCTCTTCCCTCACATTGTAATTGTCTGTGTTCTCTCCTCCCAGAAATTGTGTTAACCAGTAATTTTCATATTATTCAAACAATTTCCCCCGAAGGGGAAGTAAGGAGCTCCACGAGTCCGGGTTTCCTCACCCGGGCTCTCCACGCTCCTCACAGTGGCCATCATCCATATAGGGCTGCTTCACTACCAGCAGCTCTATTTTGTATACCTAATGGCCCCCTTTGTTTCCTATCCTGTGAAGAAACTGTTTCTCTTAGGAAGAGATTTAAAATGAAACTCGTGGTGTAATGTGGGTGATTTAGGGCCCCTACGGACCCCAAATCCTAAAGGCGTGCGTGTGTGTGTAAGTGTGTGTCTGTGTGGTCCCTATCCTAACCTCGAAGTACTTCGTCCGACGGGCTCTGCCTATCGAAAGAAGGCTACCACAGGTTTCCTCCTCAGACGGTCAGCTCAGCTTGCACCGGTCCTTAGAGTACCGCCACTCCTTCGCCCAGATAGAATAGGTGTCGCTCTAACAGATCATAACAATTTGGACCTCTTCCCCTAGCAGGACTAAGGGTAACCACTGTGGGGTATTTACCTGGTCTTCCTAGTACCTACCTCACTAACTACTACACGCTATGATACTACTCGTTCCCACGAAGCGAACCCTCTCTCCCTTGCAAGATTAAGGAGAATTAATTCACACAGCTACATGGCTAACCTACCAATATGAATTTAGTGTTTGAAGAACCTAACTACCCACGTTATAATTTGATAATTTAGCCAGAATTCCAGTTGCTCTTCGACCTTATGTTACGTCTTCTTACCACGAGGCATTTTCTCGTGATATCATAGAAAATGAACTGAATCTTGTGCAAACAAGCGTGTATGCTTATTCAGCATAGCTAGCGTTGCCACCCAACATTCCATCGAAAGGAAAAGAACCTCGCATGAGTGCGCGCGCATGCATATTTCAGCGTACCCGCAACCCACATACAACGTTCCAAGGAAGAACCCTGTGAGATCGTGCGTGCATGCATATTTCAGCGTACCCGCTTCCCTCACAACATTCCATGAAAGAACTCTGCGTGAGTGGGCGTGCATGCATATTTCAGCGTACCCGCTCCCTCACCCAGTGCTCCAAAAGGGAAAGAGCCCTGTAATAGTATGCATGTATGCATATTTCAGCATAGCTAGCATCCCACACAGTGCTCCAGTGATGGTCCATATAAAAATATTTCACATCCCTAATACTAGCAAATAATTTCTGAAAAGCCAGTATTGTTTCCAAAACTAGCCCAGCCACCAAAAGAAGACTTCAAGACAATGCAATTTAATAGAACTGGTCGAATTGCAACTAGAAAACTCCAAAAATATCGCGCGGCGTCCGAGACTCACCGAAGCGTTGATGCCGAAAAACAATGGCGCTCGATGCGACTTAGAGATGACCGGGGCTCAGGCACGTTGTTCCCTCGAGGCTCGCAGCTGCAGAAAAAGTGCTCCTACCGTGTTACACGCCCTTAAATAGCCTCGCTTTCTTACTCCCACTCTTACCCCCATGACCAATCGGAAATCATCCCTAACATCGTTTCCGCGTCTCCCATTGGTCGACCAATCACAATGCCTGAAGCAATTTTTCCTTAAAAATGCGTTCCATATTTCCCTAAAACCTTCAGTAACTAATCTCTGAAAAATGCTACGAATTCACAAAAGTAGATGTAATACAGTCAATTCGTCCTATATCTTACTGCACGCCGACGTATAATACTTATCTATCATCATCTGTCGCTTATACGGTGTTGCTAGCTATTCCTGTTCAAAATGTATGCAAGTTGTATTATCTGCGCCTGATTACATGCCACCCGCTACAATTTATACGCAACGCGGTCTCTTTGCTATACTCACTACCCAGGCGCTAAACTAACTCCTACGCCTTATAACATTTTACCAGCCAGCCTTCATACGTCCTATTGCTAGCTATTTTCATTGAGGTAGGTTGTGATTCGTCACAGTCGCCCGCCTAGAGGCGATTTTCGCGGCATGGGAAAGAATTTATTTTCTGCTTCCATGATCGCGACTAGCGTCTCTACACCACACTATAGTCTATGTCTGTCTGTCGCCAACATATATTAATGCTATGGCTGCAGTACTGCTTTTCGTAGATGTGCCTCTGTTAGGGTGTTCGTTCCCTCTCCAGAAGGTCCGTAGTACCAACAACTTCTTCTAATAGGGTGTTTGTCCCCTTACCAGAATGATTGTGGCATTTTATTTTGGGTGCTAAGCAGTCCCGACCACACAACACAACATATGGGCATTCGTCCTAGTATAGTCAGGTTAGACTCATCAGAAGCTCAAAATGAAATTACTAAACACTTAATACCCTGTTTCATGCCATAGAAAGATTTCCCACCAGCTCAGGAAACCTGTAGTCTTACCCCTCGCTGGTAGGGCAGGATCAGTACTTCTCTCCAGGGAGAGCGCACAACATACCTTGCCACCTCCGGATTAGACACGCCGCACATTCCAACACCTTAACCTTTCTAGTTATAGACAGGAAAACTGGGAAATTATTACTGAGAAAATTTTAAATTGACTTTGCTTCTTCCGAATCATAACCTTTGCTAACTAACCCACCCGTTGACAAATGGATGGGCCCAGTCTGATTGTACACGACTCTACTTTAATCTCATCCAACATAGCTCCGGTCAATGGTTCAAATTGCTATGTTCTATCACTTTTCATAGACCGGAAAATGTCACCACTAACTTTAAACGCTCCCTTTTTGCTTAGTGTAGAACGCCCTCGGTACATGATAACATTTTCCCTCCCGAGTGAGAACAAATTAAGGTCTCGATGAAATGTAAAGTTCTGCACTATGGCTTTGTTCACCTCACATTTTTCAAGTCCCATTCGTGTGTTCAACGCACTGAGTTTACGTTCACATTCTTTTCGGAGCAATGTATGGGAAATGCAATAAAAATCGAAACCAAAGTGTCCTGATTCATTGTAAAAGTCCCTTCAGGTCAGAGCTCTGCTCTCATTAGAAGGAAGTTTCACTACCGAGTACAGACACTATAATACCCAATGGTTTACTCGCGTATTTCTGTATTTACACAATCATCCAAACCCAGCATCTACCAACAAGTCTATTCTAAGTCTTAAAACCTTTTGCTCATAATTATCAATAACTCAACTCCCCCACGCCGAACAGGATTCATTCCTATTTGTCCGTAGCGGGTATTATTCATTAGAGCTTTCTATTTCCTAGCTATATATATGCTATAGTCTCTACTGTTTCCGTCCTTTAATTAACCCCAGAATAATACTAAGAATCTATATCTACAATCGCGGCTACGTTCGACGCCATAATAACCGATTTTATTTCATTTTCATACTCTATTCGCCCGCCTGACTATGTAAGATCCGTGATTAATCTATGAACGCACCGTATTAACTAACTGTGTTAACTGATATTTTAGCCGAAATATCCTTCGTACACGCTCTATCTATCCCTATACAAACCATGACCCCAAACCCTAGTCTGCCGCCCTAGACTCCCTTCTACCTACTCCTCCCGTACCAGGTGGACCGAACCCTACCGTTAGTAAGTAGTACGCCCGCCAAACTATGTTTACTCTATAGCTCGTCCAACAAATGATGATCGTTCCCTATTGTGTTCCCTTCTTATATTGCATATACGAAAATTACCTACCTATTATCCTACCTCGCCCGCCGGACTCTACCCTATCCTATGACAACTACATGGTTCACTTCCCGAGTTTGACCAAACCGAGTCAAATCGTACCACCTTACCGTACCAATTCAACTCGTA
Source organism: Nematopogon swammerdamellus (assembly GCA_946902875.1). Classification (NCBI taxonomy): domain Eukaryota; kingdom Metazoa; phylum Arthropoda; class Insecta; order Lepidoptera; family Adelidae; genus Nematopogon; species Nematopogon swammerdamellus. The sequence continues at coordinate 9,082,050 of OX336333.1, forward strand.
CCAACTTACCATATTTTATCAAACCAATTCAAAATCGTACCAACTTACCATATTTTACCAAACCAATTCAAATCGTACCAATTTACCATATTTTTACCAAACCAATTCAAATCGTACCAACTTACCATATTTTACCAAACCAATTCAAATCGTACCAACTTACCATATTTTACCAAACCAATTCAAATCGTACCAATTTACCATATTTTACCAAACCAATTCAAATTGTACCACCTTATACCGTAGTATTCCACAAATTAGGCTTGTTCAAGACCAACTTCGTTACCCAATCACATTCCGCTTATCGCCCCCTTTCCCTCCCCAATGGAAAAGCTCTCTGTCCACCCTTTTTTTTTTTTTTTTTTTTTTTATTTTATCCAATCTCCTTTACATAAAAGCGGAAAGACGTTCTCTACCAGGTCAAACCCTTGTCGCATCCTGGCCATCGCCTCTTCCCACTCCCTCTTTTCTTCCTCGGTAGAGACCTCCCCAGGCGTATCCACATTCAGGCCCTTCATTCGATCGACACCCCCTTCGGTGTCCGCTGTGTTTACCTCGTCATCGACCGCGAACATTCCCAAGAGAGGGTCCCCTCGATTGGGTACTACCCCGCTTTCCTTCATCTTGACTCCATCCTTCTCCCAGTTAATCCTCGCCACAAACTGGGGCTCTCTCTCTATTTCGTCGACCAGGGCCACTCCTCTATACGATACCGTCGGTTTCCGGAGCTCCGCTTTCCTCAAATCAGTTCGACGCTGGCTCCTCGTTCTCTGCTCGGAGCGTCTGTTTCTGGCTGTCCTCTTACCGCTCGAGGCCGACGGTGGGCTGCGAGGTTTTCTAAAATGGTCCGAATCCGAACCCGGCTCGTCTCCCAGCACAGGCGCTACCTCCATCGTCGGTGGCGTACGCTGCCCTTCCCGTGTCTCTGGTCCTTGTGTTATTATCTGGCCACCTGATTCGGAGTTCTCCTTTATATTACCTCCGATCAGCCCCTTTATCTGCAATTGTTCGGCGGTACTCAGAAATTCCGCCAACTCCTCCTGCTGGACCTTTGTCTCCCCGCAGTACATAAACTCTACCAGATTTACTAGTACTGCGGAGCCAACATTGTTTAGAAACAATATCGGGTGCTGTGCAGCGTGGCTCTTGAACATTTGCCGGAAGTAGTCTGAATTTGCTGCGAGCACGAACTTGTGGGCCTGCAGCAACTGCCCCTCTGCAGCCAGCGTCACATCCGTGAGTTCTCCCTCTGCCAGTAGACTGACACGTCCCGCCGCCATGTTTGCGTGGAAGCCGCCCCAGCTGAGCGAGGAAAACCCGCTTCCCTCCATCCTATTTGTGCTTCTTCCTTTCCTCTCTGTACTCTTTTCGTAGCTCCCTATGAAACATCCACACCGATGATAATGACTGATTGCATTACCAACTGGCTATACGCGTATTGCGAATCCCCCGCAATCTTCACCAAAACTACGTTACTTGTTAGGAAAACGGACCCCTTATGAAACAACAAGCCATTATATATATATTTTTTTTTTCTTTTATTTACAACTCATTTCGAACTCACATAACCTTACTTATTTTAATTCTCAACAGTATTAACCCCAACAATGGCTGCCGACTCTCAACCCCTGTCTCAAAAGAGTATACAAAATTTCCCTCCTCCAAATTTTCCCCAGAAGCCAAAGGGAAGTAATCTCGTTTGACAGCTTTGTAACATAAAGTCCACTTATGTGGCAAATCTCACACAACCTCCTAATCTAACTATAAATCGAATACAATTATACCCTTCACTACCTTACTGAATGTCATACAGCGTCGAAAAGCGCATATAAATATAGCTCCTGCCTTTCGTTCCACCATTCCCTAGCTCTACTATCCTTTTCCTCATATATAACTTCTTTACCCAATCTAACGTAAACCCTTAACAATCAACACATACATACTTAACGCTCGTCGAGCAACTCAGTTTATATTCTTTTCTTATTGATTTGAAATAGTACACGAATGTCCCGCTTATATGATTTCAAAAGGACAATATCTAATCATGAAATCCCCCCTAACCTAATTGCCACCTAGTTACAAGTTAGGAAACCACGTTTGGCTAGTCCGTAGTTTAACCTTATATTTTTGCTAAGGAAATAACTCTACCATCCTGAAATTTCCCTAGTCTTATCGCCCCCTTTGTTACAAATTAGGAAACCACGTTTGGCTAGTCCGTCGTTTAACCTTATATTTTTGCTAAGGAAATCCCTCTACCATCCTGAAATTTCCCTAGTCTTACCGCCCCCTTTGTTACAAATTAGGAAACTACGTTTGGCTAGTCCGTAGTTTAACCTTATATTTCTGCTAAGGAAATCCCCATTACACTTTAATATGCCACCACAATGAATACACAGCTAACACAATCCCTACGAAAGCTTACTTATCGCGTCCCTTTCTCTATCTGCTAGTGCCCTTTGTATCCCTTCATCACGGGCTTGCCTTCGCTCTAATTCTTTCAGTTCGTTGATCTTAGTCTTCAATAGTCTTCCAGCCCGCGCTAGCTTCTCCTCAGCCCTCTTGCCCCTCTTCTCCAACCTCTTCTCATACTCCCTCCCTACCATTTCCCCAACCTCACTATCTTCTATTGCCAATTCCTTTTTACTACGTAAGAACTTTGTCAGACTAATTGCTAGTTGTAGCTCGGACCCCTGGTACATGAGCTCGACTTCTTGCTCTGCTACTACCTTCGATATCTCCTTCATCTCTGCAGCCCTCTGGACCATCTCTCCCTTCAGTGAATCCATTGTAGTTCTTCTGGAAATTAATTTCCCCGTTTATTTCCAACTCTGATATTAGTTCGAATAATACCTTTCTAAATGTATAGTGTTGTAATTTCCTCTGACCTTCCCCGTATCCGGTTCCACTAAAGTATAGTTATTTATATACGGTTTCGCAGCTACAGAGTAAGGTCCCTCATATTTTAATACGAATTTTTTTGTAATTTTTTCTTCCGCGGACGACTTCGGTATTGTTTTAAGTTTTACTAACTGCCCTATTTCGAACTCTACATTCTGGTATTTCTTATCATACCTTTTTACCCTGGCCACCGCATTTAAATGGATATTTTCCCCTGCCTTTACCCTATCTTTATCTAAGATTTCTTTCGCCACTCCTATTATTTTGGGCAAATATTTTTCTACTGGGGAGTAGTAAATCTTTCCTGTTAGCAAATAAGCTGGAGCAAATCCGGTACTACAATGGACTATCTGATTATAGCTATCCTCCACTTCTTGTAGAATGCAACCCCACTTAGTATGTCGTTCGCAACAGTACGTTCTAAATAGTCTCCCTAACTCTTTACACACCCTCTCCACACAATTGGGCCTAGGATTATAGACGGACGTGTAAGACAACCTAATTCCTAATTCTGCTATCGTTCTCTTCCATACTCTTGACTTAAACTGAGTACCCTGATCAGTCATAATCGCCTCGGGCAGAATAGTCTTCGTGAATTTCTTAAGGCATCGCGTAAGAACTGTGGCTGTGGCCCTCTTCAAAGAGTAAATCCTTATAAACTTTGTGAATCCATCCTGTATTATGAAGATATACTGTATTCCGCCCCTTGACTTTGGTAACGGGCCATAAATATCAGCCAAGACTAACTCCCCCACGCGACTAGTGATTACCGGGCTCAGCCTCCCCATTGTGCGTACGTTATTTACCTTAGCCATCTGGCAGATATGACAAGTTCTCAAAACATCTCTAACCCGCTTGGACATATTCGGCCAATAATATTTCTTACTGAGCGTTCCCTTTATCTTTAGAGTGCCAAAATGGCCTAATTCCTTATGGTACCTCCATATAAGCTCATCTACTTCCCCTTCTGGTATAACTAACTTTAGAGCGTCGTCAGCGGTGCGAACGTACAACAACTTATCTTTTAACTCGTACTTAATCCTTTTCCCTACCTGGATCCCTTCCCCCATACCTATACTTTCTCTAATTTCTCTCAAACGGATATCTTCTTGCTGTAATTTCTCCAAATTCCTTAATTTATTTTTTAATTCTGTCGCTCCTCTTACCTGAAACCCCGCTACCTCTGGACATATCTCCTTTAATTCTTGTATCCTTTCCGCTTTGGCTGTGTATCTAGACAGGACATCTGCACAAACGTTGTCACTGCCCTTTACATGTTCCACAGCGAAGTTAAACTGGTTCAGATAGAGCAACCATCTAGTGATACGACTGTTGTGCAACTTCCATGTTCTGAGAAATGTTAGGGACTGATGATCTGTCCTTATTATTATGGGCACACCTCTCAGGTACGTTTCGAATTTCCGCAAACAATAAATCACTGCCCATAGTTCCCTTTCACTCACTGTCCACCTTCGCTCGGCACCCGACAACCCTTTACTACAGAACCCTACCACCAAATGATCCCCTTCACTATCTATTTGATATAAGCACCCACCCAATGCATACGCAGAACAGTCTGTTTGTAAGTAAAATTGTCTAGTTAAGTCCGGGTGAACCAACATAACGGATTTAAGGAACAATCCCTTTACAACCTCAAATTGACTTTGCTTGTCTGGTGTCCAATCCCATTTCGTTCCCTTTCTCAACAATTCACACAGCGGCTGGATAGAAGCTCCATAATGTTTAATAAACTTCCTATAATAATTGCAGAGTCCTAGGAACGCTCTTAAATGTTTGACCCTCCTAGGCACAGGAAAATCTCTTATGGCCTCTACCTTCTCTTGATCCATCTCGACGCCTTTCTGCGAAACCACGTGTCCCAATAATTTGATCTCTCTTTTTAGAAACTGGCATTTCTTTAATCTGCAAGTCATACCTCCTTCCTTGAGTTTGCCTAACACTACATCTATATGATGAATATGTTTCCCTACCGAACCTCTAGTAAAGATTATGATATCGTCTAGGTAGTTGAGACAAAACCCCGAGATTTCTTCCCCCAAGATCATATTCATAGCACGTGAGAAAGCTGATACTGACGTTTTTAGTCCCTGAGGCAGCCGCAAATATACGTAGGATCTGTTTAGAAAGGTGAAACCCGTATACTGTACACTATTCGGATGTAGCGGTATTTGGAAGTAGGCATTACTTAGATCTATAGTGCTCAAATAGTTAACCCCGTGAAAGCGTTGTAGTATCTCCGAGATCAAAGGTGGCTTCTCTACCTCCCCTTCTAATTTAGTATTTAACGTTCGAGCATCTAATAATATCCTAACACTCTGATCCTTTTTTACCGTGTAGGTCAATGGGCTTGAGTAAGGCGTAGCTGCTCTCATCACTATCCCCTGATTCTCCATTTCAACCAACTTTTCAGCCACCCCTTTTCTATAAGCATGAGGCACAGGGTAAGCATACTTTACAAATGGTGTCTTATCCAGCACCTTCAACTCGTGCGTGTACTTCTGTGTACAGCCTGGGATTTCTGAAAATTGGTTTTCATATTTTTCTAAAACTTTTCTCAACATTACCTTTTCTCGCGCCCCTATTTCCAATTTCCGCACCGCATCACCTATCTCTCCCTTAATACAGCTATCTTCCCTCGATATCGAACTGTGGCTTTGTACTGTCTTACTCCTGCCTAAATCCGACTCATGTAGAGGTACTTTTAGACTTATTGCTCCGTGGAGTTCCAACGCTGATGGCGATTGACAGATTATGGTGGCTTTATTTTCTAACAAAAAATCATAACCAAGAATGATGGGTCGTACTAGTTTCTCTACTATCAAGCAAGGTGTTTCTACTTTCACCCCCATTATGTCAAGCGGCAACAAAGCCATCTTGCAAACCCTCGGTGACTTTTGTCCCGTCGCGCCTACAATATGCAACGCTGCAATCGGCAACATAGGGTAAGTACTACCATCTTTTGTTAATTCCTCAAAAATGTATCTAGATACACAAGTGACCTGGCTGCCGGTGTCCACCAAGCAATTTATCATTTGTCCGTTTATCATAGCCTGCACCTCAGGTAGTTTAGGTAACGCACTGGACTCGTGTTCCTCCTCATAGCCTGTATCATCAAACACCGACGTTACTCTAGCCCCGGACATAAGGTCACCCTCAAAAGTTTTCCTATAGAACGACTTCTCTCTCGCCTTCACTATGCACTTTGTCATATTTTCTATCAATTGCTTGCGACATTCCTTCCTACTTCGCTCTTCAAACCCTAAACCTACTGAGTTGCTCTGACCACTTAGCGTCAATACTTCCTTTCTTCCCTGTTCACCTTTTCCCAAACCTTTACCTGGCCTCCATCCATTCTTAATTAAAAGCTTAGGTGGTAAATTAATGTCAACCCTTCGTTCATCTGTCGTAGCCACCAGTCGGGTTGTATTGATGGCTTCAGTTAGTTTCCCACGCCGGCGCCTTCCCTGTGTAGATCCCCTACCAATGGTATCGTATCCGTAGCTCTCTGCCATCCTCCGTTAGTCTCCCATACAGACATGTTGTTTATTCTTGGTCCCTTGTTTGGAACACTCCTCTTATTCTCCTGCCTCGGTGCCCCTGAGGTTCTTTCGACCACCACCTTGTTATCTTCGATGCTCCCCATACTCCTAAGGAAGGTTATCGCCTCCGGCGCAGTGGATCCTCCTCCTGCCATCCACAGCCGCTGTATATCTGCCGGGTATTGATACATTAGTTCGCGCACGCACTGCTCCTCTACTCCGGCGTCTTGCATGCGCTTGTACATAGCGTAGTGCTCTATGAAATGCGTCGCCATATCCGTATTCTTATTCCAGACTGCCTGCATTATCTCTCTCCTCGCCTTTTGCTGCAGCGGTTTCCCCCAGTATTGCTCTAGGAAGTCCTTTTTAAAGTCGGCTAGACTCTCCCATCTGTCCTTGTATATTCGCGCCCAGTTTCGCGTTTCCCCTACCAGACAATCCGCCACCAAGTCCAATTCTCCTCCCCTCCCCGTATTAGTCTTGGCTATGTACCGGTCTAAGTCTTCGAGAAATTCCACTGGGTGGACCTTTCCTTCTCCCGTAAACTTGGGCTTGTACGGGGGCGATGTCAGGGCTAGGGGTTTCTGAATCAATGGCATTTCCGAAATTTCACGCCGACGACTCCCTTCCCCCTCGCTAGCTGAGGACCGCTCAAATTCTTCCATTCTATGCACCAAAGGAGAGATACTGTCTCTAACAATTTTAGCAAGTCTCGGACCGATATTTCCCTTCCTTTTCCTACCAGCGGCCGCAGGGACCACCCGTTTCTGAACCCTTCCTGTAGTTTGTAGCTGCCTTACACTCCCTGCTCTGGCAGAAGCTCGTGTGCCAATAGGACGTTCCATCCCAATTATTTGTTAGTCCTTTTGTGTTTTGGCTTAATTCCGGCCTGCAAAATAAATTTGTATTATTTCTCTATCAACTGAACTAACCGATATAATCGATATCGGTGGCACCCAAAAATGATTCTATTACCCCCACCTAGAACGTTCGCAAGTAAGGGCCAACGCTCCCCTTATACCGTCTAACTAGATCGTATTCGTGCAACCCGCCATAACCAAACGTATCCAATCAAAAATGCTTAGCTTACTATAATTAAGTACATATATAAGGAACTTATTTCCTGAAGTTATGGGTTTTTTTTTTTTTTTTTTTTATAAACATCCTATACCCTCCATTCACCTCCCTACCTACTCGTTATCCAAATATTAACCAACTATTTTCGTAAAGAACGATAATTTTCCAAGATCCCCCTTAATTCGTACAACAATTGGTGGTTCTAACGTTCATGTATACTGGTATGCCTCCCTTGTTATACCTATTTTCCTATATACCAATCCCCTTTAACAGAAATTGCTATGCAAAATCCAACTCGCCCCTTCCTCACGTGATTGATAACGAATAACGCATCAACGATAACGTACACTTGCTTTTACAACACATTTATGTACACCACGGCTTGCCCTGGCTCAGCACGACACTACACAACACTTATGTCCACGGAACAGTGTACCCACAACACTCTCACTTGACAGTCACAGACGTACTATGAGATGACACTTCTGAAATACCCGACTGAGAGTCGGAAAATTCATTCCGGTCGTTGCACATCACGGAAAATTAACCTATTTATCACACTTGTACCTAAATAGAAGAAAATAAAATTAGTATGGACACATATTACGGTTTGATGACCTATCATCCTAACTAGGCATGTCACCCTTTCTTCATGACCCGACACATCTCTACTATCCCACCACCTTGCTCTTGATTCGCTTTAAGGCAATATTCACAACACTCTTCCCTTACATTCTGAAAGAATAAAGGCATTACTAGAGTATAGACCCCTGAAATATTCAAAATCCGAAACACTTTGAAAGTTGGGAACTCCTGAACTCAAAACATTGAAAGTCGGCCTCCCTAAACATTCCTAAAATTAAAATATTTCTAAAGTCGAGAACCCTAAACCATTCCAAATTTGGCACTATTCTCGAAAGTCTGAGGACCGCTTAATCCAAAATATTTGGAATTTGAAACCTCCCTTAATAATATGGAAAATGAAAGTAATTTTCTAAATTTGAGAACCCTAAACATTCAAGATTTGAAAATAATTTTGAAAGTTTAGAATGTCTGACCTCAAAATATTTTTGGAAGTTTAAACCTCCTTTAAATATCCTGGAAGAATAAAATATTTTTTAAAAAATTGAGAACCCTAAGATGTTTAAAATTTGAAAATATTTTTCAAAAATAAGAACCAGTATGTTCAAATTTTTTTGAAGTTAAGACCTCCCTTAAATATCCTGAGGAAAATAAAATATTTTTCAAAAATTGAGAACCCTAAGGTGTTTAAAATTTTTTAAAATATTTTTCAAAAATAAGAACCGCTAAGTTCAAAATATTTTGGAAGTTAAGACCTCCCTTAAATATTCTGAGGAAAAATAAAATATTTTTCTAAAGTTGAGACCCTAGAAATTCAAAATTTGAAAATATTTTTGAAAATTATGAACCGCTAAGTTCAAAATATTTTGAAAGTTAAGACCTCCCTTAAATATCCTGAGGTGAAATAAAATATTTTTCTAAAGTTGAGACCCTAAAATTTCAAAATTTGAAAATATTTTTGAAAATTAAGAACCTCTAAGTTCAAAATATTTTTGGAAGGTAAGACCTCCCTTAAATATCATAAGGAAAAATAAAATATTTTTCAAAATTGAGACCCTAAAATTTCAAAATTTGAAAATAATTTCGAAAATTAAGAACCGCTAAGTTCAAAATATTTTGAAAGTTAAGACCTCCCTTAAATATCCTGAGGAAAAATAAAAATATTTTTTAAAACTGAGACCCTAAAATTTCAAAATTTGAAAATATTTTTGAAAATTAAGAACCGCTAAGTTCAAATATGTTTGGAAGTTAACACCTCCCTTAAATATCATAAGGAAAAATAAAATATTTTCCAAAATTGAGACCCTAAAATTTCAAAATTTGAAAATAATTTTGAAAATTAAGAACCGCTAAGTTCAAAAATATTTTGAAAGTTAAGACCTCCCTTAAATATCCTGAGGTGAAATAAAATATTTTTCTAAAGTTGAGACCCTAAAATTTCAAATTTTAAAAACATTTTTCAAAGCTGAGAACCACTGACTCCAAAATATTTTTTGGATGTTGAGACCTCCCTTAAATAAAAAATATTTTTGTAAATAAAGTTGTAAACCCCTGACATGCCACGATTTTGAAATGGTTCGAAATCCCTGACACAAACTTAATTTGGAAACTTTTGAGAACCCCTGACTTATCATGAATTTGAAAAAGTTCGAAATCCCTGACAATCTAAATTTGGTAAAGTTTGAGCACCCCTGACTTATCATGAATTTGAAAAATTTCGAAATCCCTGACAATCCAAATTTGGTAAAGTTTGGGCACCCCTGACTTATGATGAATTTGAAAAGTTCGAAATCCCTGACAATCTAATTTGGTAAAGTTTGAGCACCCCTGACTTATCATGAATTTGAAAAAGTTCGAAATCCCGGACAATATAAATTTGGAAAAGTTTGAGCACCCCTGGCTTATCGTGAATTTGAAAAGTTCGAAATCCCTGACAATCTAATTTGGTAAAGTTTGAGCACCCCTGACTTATCATGAATTTGAAAAAGTTCGAAATCCCGGACAATATAAATTTGGAAAAGTTTGAGCACCCCTGGCTTATCGTGAATTTGAAAAGTTCGAAATCCCTGACAATCTAAATTTGGAAAAGTTTGAGCACCCCTGGCTTAACATGAATTTGAAAATATATCGAAAGTCTGGACCTCTGAATCATTGCGAAATTAAAATGTTCTAAGACTCCCTACTCTTTTCCGAAGTTGAAAGGCTTGGAAACACCTGACTTATTGTGCCCTGGGAAAAATGTTTAAAACCTCTGACATATCCTGAATTCGAAAGGTCTGGACCCATGACACTTGCCAAGTCTAAAAGGTTTGGAAACTCCTTACACATGTATCTGAAAAGGTTTAAAATCCCTGACATATAAATTTGGAAAAGGTTTGTAACCCCTGACACTTCCCTTTAGAAAAGTTAGAAACCCCTGACACCACCTTGTAGCCCGCACAATAACCAAACTTAGTTATAAAATAATTTGCAAAACGTGGTGATCGGCGTTGTGCTGCAATTCACCAGAGCTCCCGCCGCACAACATCAATCACTCCGCCCACCCCGACTGTTTTCTTTCAACGCGTGCAACATGTACACATGTATCAAATATTATTTATAAATTAGTCTAATTAATTAAACAAACACATTTATGGGCAAATCTAAAACCACTCACTCGATATGGATCACAAATCGACAGGCTTAATTCGACCTCCAATCGCACCAACACTCACCAACTGGCCTTCTCACCTTTTGACACCTATACATACGACCGCAACCTAAAATCGAAACCTGGACCTCTGTCATGGCACCTAATTGCCATACTCCTTATAATCCATACGTCCCACATTCCGGACGGACCGACCAAAACACTCATGCATGACCGACCAAAATTCAATGTCTCGTCCGGTACGTTCTCCGACATGGCACTTACTCCCCCTTCTAACCCTTTGACTCATACATTCCCCATACCGCAAGCAACTGGCACCCCCATTCCTCATACCAGCCAATCAGTTCAAAAATAAACAAACTTAATAGTCCATTCCTTCTCAATAAGCAAACAATACAATCAGGCCCAAAACCACTCACTCGAAATGAGCCACGTAATCGGCATGTTCCCTAAGAGCCTCTATTCGCCACACACACACACAAAATCTGACCAAGACTCAACCTCACGACCTAACCAACATTGTACATGGCACCTAATTACTTCCACTGGTCAACTTGTACACCATGACCTTTGTTTACCACTAACCTAATCTAGTAAGTACCATATCGCCCACACACGCAAAGTCAGACCTAGACACAACTTTACAACTAACCTTCACTTGTACATGGCACCTAATTAGTCACATCAATTAACTGGGATCCCCCTAATTTTAATCTACCATCTCCCCACTAGTAGGTGCCATACCGTCGCTCGCTACTAATTCGCGAAATACCTACTTTGGAGCCTAAAATTCACACCTTATTACTACTACACAAATTATTTACTAAACATCCATTATACATTTTCAAAATGACATTTTTTTTTTCATTCTTCTCGCATTCCATTAAAATGAAATAAAGATTCGAATCTTTTTATTCCTCGGCGACAATCTCAACCAAAATTAAATCAGTCTGTTGGAACCCGGTCAAACATAACCACTCTTTTCAAACACACTTATTTTACGGCTTTTTTATTTTACAAAGGAAGCTTACACCCCATCCAATTTCATTTCCACCAAACAACTAAAAAATTCCCTTTATTGGCCTCAAACTGGCCCCGATAAACTATTTCGCGCGCGAGCGTACCTAATTATTACACAATACGAAATTATTTTCAAACCTAACTTCCGTGTTTTAGGTATGAAGCCCTCCGCGCTCAGTTGGCGTGCCTTAACTTAAGTAGAATGGCTATCCAATTTTACAACTAAGGTTTTCATAGAATATTCTTACTACAATATTGTTGATTTTAGCTCATTCTAGGATTCTTAGTTAATTGGCTTTTAGGCTTATAGCACAATTTTTCCGATAACCCATATAAAAAAATTTTTCCTCTTCCTGCTATATCTCGGTGTACCCGGAATAAATTATTGATTTTAGTTTCACAATCTCTGGATAAAATATTTCCCTTTGGCCCCACCTTACTTCTACGAAGTTGCTAACATTCCGCTTAGAAATATGCCTCACACCATTCATACATACCATTCCCCTAACTTCCACTTTGTTTAGTCTATCACCTCTCAACCCGACTACATTCTTCGTGCAAACAGATTTTTTTTTCTATCACGGCGCTGCTCATTCTAGCCAATAGCGAACGCCATCCCGCACCGGCGCTCACATCCCATTGGTCAAAATTGGTTTTCACTTAACTATTTCTAGTTGTCCGCAGAACAATGATAATGAACTTCCTAGAAGGAAATGTAAGCAATTTTCTTTTACGAACTCAAAGATGAATCTCTAGTCGACTTTCTGGTGACAATTCGTTCACGTTAAAATCGGTTTTCTAGCAACATTGTCGGCAAATTGTAGACAATATTTCTGAAAATTAATTAATTGTACACAGACTGCACTCGCGCCGGAAAATGAAATATGTACTCACTCTCAGCTTCAAGCGGCGAAACCTCCCGCCTCGTAGGCGGGAGTCCAAATCTCTTCTCTCGCGAAACTGCCAGTCAGCATCGCGTTCCACGAACCACTTTTCACGCATTTCCTCACCGAATTCCACACTTAATCACTTTCCCGGTATCACTTCCTATAACGCTATTTACTTATATCGCTACTCCCTATGAGTTGGATTTTTTCCTATCGCTTTTGAGTATATAAGACCCCTATTATTGTCCTGAACTACCGCAACGAACTACATTTTTCTTCCATTTTTCCCTCTCTTTTTTTTCTGAACCCTAGGTATCCTAGATTTAGGTAGGAACTATCCTGGACTTAGGCACCACTGCGACGAACTAGATTGTTATTCAATTTTCCCTTTTATTTAATAAAAAAAATTTTTTTTTTTTTTTCAATCATTTTTTTTTTTAACCCTAGGTATCCTAGATTTAGGTAGGAACTATCCTGGTCACGGCACCACTGCGACGAACTTGCCTCCCACCAAAGTATATTTCGTATTTATACTCCACCTGATAGGTGTTGTCGAATAATTATTCCGAAATTCCACGCTTCCGCGAGTAACCTCTAAAATAAAACATGGCCTGCGTTTAGCATTCAAGTGATCTCTAGGTAAACTCAATCAATGTATACATACGTGTACACTGAGTTAAGTGTAGATGGACCCTGTATCTTCCTCTCTTCGAGGAAGCGTTGTGTAACCGTATAACCCAGAGTACTAACTCAATCCCTAGCTTTCTATCTTAACCTTTGTTCTTCGAATAATATTCTAACTACATATGAAATTTTCTGCCTAAGTCCGCCTCTCCTACATTACTGTGTCTCTTCCCTCACATTGTAATTGTCTGTGTTCTCTCCTCCCAGAAATTGTGTTAACCAGTAATTTTCATATTATTCAAACAATTTCCCCCGAAGGGGAAGTAAGGAGCTCCACGAGTCCGGGTTTCCTCACCCGGGCTCTCCACGCTCCTCACAGTGGCCATCATCCATATAGGGCTGCTTCACTACCAGCAGCTCTATTTTGTATACCTAATGGCCCCCTTTGTTTCCTATCCTGTGAAGAAACTGTTTCTCTTAGGAAGAGATTTAAAATGAAACTCGTGGTGTAATGTGGGTGATTTAGGGCCCCTACGGACCCCAAATCCTAAAGGCGTGCGTGTGTGTGTAAGTGTGTGTCTGTGTGGTCCCTATCCTAACCTCGAAGTACTTCGTCCGACGGGCTCTGCCTATCGAAAGAAGGCTACCACAGGTTTCCTCCTCAGACGGTCAGCTCAGCTTGCACCGGTCCTTAGAGTACCGCCACTCCTTCGCCCAGATAGAATAGGTGTCGCTCTAACAGATCATAACAATTTGGACCTCTTCCCCTAGCAGGACTAAGGGTAACCACTGTGGGGTATTTACCTGGTCTTCCTAGTACCTACCTCACTAACTACTACACGCTATGATACTACTCGTTCCCACGAAGCGAACCCTCTCTCCCTTGCAAGATTAAGGAGAATTAATTCACACAGCTACATGGCTAACCTACCAATATGAATTTAGTGTTTGAAGAACCTAACTACCCACGTTATAATTTGATAATTTAGCCAGAATTCCAGTTGCTCTTCGACCTTATGTTACGTCTTCTTACCACGAGGCATTTTCTCGTGATATCATAGAAAATGAACTGAATCTTGTGCAAACAAGCGTGTATGCTTATTCAGCATAGCTAGCGTTGCCACCCAACATTCCATCGAAAGGAAAAGAACCTCGCATGAGTGCGCGCGCATGCATATTTCAGCGTACCCGCAACCCACATACAACGTTCCAAGGAAGAACCCTGTGAGATCGTGCGTGCATGCATATTTCAGCGTACCCGCTTCCCTCACAACATTCCATGAAAGAACTCTGCGTGAGTGGGCGTGCATGCATATTTCAGCGTACCCGCTCCCTCACCCAGTGCTCCAAAAGGGAAAGAGCCCTGTAATAGTATGCATGTATGCATATTTCAGCATAGCTAGCATCCCACACAGTGCTCCAGTGATGGTCCATATAAAAATATTTCACATCCCTAATACTAGCAAATAATTTCTGAAAAGCCAGTATTGTTTCCAAAACTAGCCCAGCCACCAAAAGAAGACTTCAAGACAATGCAATTTAATAGAACTGGTCGAATTGCAACTAGAAAACTCCAAAAATATCGCGCGGCGTCCGAGACTCACCGAAGCGTTGATGCCGAAAAACAATGGCGCTCGATGCGACTTAGAGATGACCGGGGCTCAGGCACGTTGTTCCCTCGAGGCTCGCAGCTGCAGAAAAAGTGCTCCTACCGTGTTACACGCCCTTAAATAGCCTCGCTTTCTTACTCCCACTCTTACCCCCATGACCAATCGGAAATCATCCCTAACATCGTTTCCGCGTCTCCCATTGGTCGACCAATCACAATGCCTGAAGCAATTTTTCCTTAAAAATGCGTTCCATATTTCCCTAAAACCTTCAGTAACTAATCTCTGAAAAATGCTACGAATTCACAAAAGTAGATGTAATACAGTCAATTCGTCCTATATCTTACTGCACGCCGACGTATAATACTTATCTATCATCATCTGTCGCTTATACGGTGTTGCTAGCTATTCCTGTTCAAAATGTATGCAAGTTGTATTATCTGCGCCTGATTACATGCCACCCGCTACAATTTATACGCAACGCGGTCTCTTTGCTATACTCACTACCCAGGCGCTAAACTAACTCCTACGCCTTATAACATTTTACCAGCCAGCCTTCATACGTCCTATTGCTAGCTATTTTCATTGAGGTAGGTTGTGATTCGTCACAAGTTTGTTTGCGGTCTTATTTGTTTGAGATGTGAACGTTCAAATTTTAATTCGGGACTATAGCGTGTCTATAACGAGAATCGGACACAATCCTCAGAGGAGCTAAACGAATTCGAGTATGAGTGCGTGGAGTGAAAATGAATTAAATAGAACATGTTTAAGCAGAGGGGTCGAGGGGTAGTTTTATTGAAACAAAAATCACGAAAATCTGATAATTCTGAGAGGAGCCAGAGGGTTCGTATATGAGTGCGCGGAGCGAAAATGAAATAAATTGAACTTCCTAAGGCGCGTGTTGATTCCACGTCGACGAGTCAGAGACGCCGGGTACTGTACATACATACGCATAAGAGCATACTCTACCTATCGCCTTGGCTTCTCATACTAACTTAATCGAACGATCGATTAAAATAGCGTAGAGCACGTGTAGAGCACGTGTAGAGTATACTTAATCGAAATGTCAACGAAATATTATGTTAGAGGTTCTTTTTATAAATAGTGGCAACCAAACGAATAGGAAATTCGTTTATTACTGCCAGTATCCAGTGACGGCGCTGCACGGTATAAATTTGTGATTACTTATAATAAAACAAAATAATTTTGAAAGGAACGAAGCATTTGAAGTTACTAGTTTGCATGCACAAATTCTGGAAGACACATACTTAGTTGTAAATAAGAAGGTGAAAGTAAATAAATAAAACATTATAGATATATACTGTAATTATATAATTACAGTCTTACGTCATTGCATTTTATAATTTTAATATATACTTTATAACATGCATATTGTTAGTACACACACAGTATCGTTTGTATGTTAGTAGGGAGTTTCTTAGAGGTTTTCCAAAATAATGATCAAGAGTTTTTTGACGTACTGCTTCTCCGCTCTTACATTGCCAAATAAAATAACGTTTCAGCTGTCAGGCTCTGTTATTAAAATTGACATCTATCGGAACATCATCAAACTATTGAGGCTCTTAAAAGGTAGAATAAGGTAATAATGGAGATGGAGACTTGAACAAACATTTTTCACAAAAATTTATGTCGTTTAATCATAGATGGCGCTTTCAAAGATGAAAAAGAAATATTGAAAATAAAAAATACTGACCAGCGACCAGCGATGTATTTATAAGAAAAAAAAATCTAAACCCGTTCAGACATGCATTATATATATATATATATATATATATGCATTCTAAATATACTACTCGTATTTATACGTATGTGTACGTCGTCGATGCATGTACAGCGCTAGCTGATCATGATCAGTGTGTATGTATGTATATCTGTTGAAAGTACTATATAATATAATATTTCCCTTGTTATATTGTTTACAAATACATAGTTATGTATTTTCTTAGATTTTGGTCGATTAAAATAATAGGCATCAAACTAGTACCAAATAATAACTTAAATGTTTCACAACAAGTTTTTGTTTATTTACCAAGCGACGACGAGACGGTGAGTGAGTTATAGCAGGCTGTTTGATAGTTTGCTGCAGTTAGTGTAGGAAATTCCCGCCTTCAGAATTGCTCTACAATGTGAAATTCAAGCATGCGAAAGAAATGATGGGACAAGTACTGTACAGTCACGAAGTAGACGTGTTTGCTAGACCGTTTAATTGAGTTTCATGTATGTGTGATGTTGTATACATTTTTAATTGTCCTGCAGGGCTATTATATTAATGTAGTAGGTACGCTGGAAACGTTAAAGGAGAAACATTTTTAAATAAGACAAAAACATCTGATAAGTACTAACATTTTATTTTGAACAATAAATATCAACCCGCTATAAAAGTTATAACAGTTTTGTACAAACTTATTGACTTATTTCAGATTGCGACATTCAATAAGTCAATAACTGTGGTCAATAATCACAATCAGTCTCGTCGATCGTCAAACCGCAAACCCGGGCTTGCGACAGGCGACAAATTATACTAGACACATCAAATCTTACTTTACTTATCTAACGGTAGGTTTTAGGAACTTATTTTGTACAACTTTTCAGAACGTTAACATTTTAACAGAGCTGAACAAAAGACAGTCATAGTCACATTAAAAAGAAAATGGGTCAGAATCTTCCGTGATCCAAATTAATCTCTAGCTAGACCCCTGTCACACAACATGTGTTTGTTCGTCGAGTTTATTGGAGAGTTCAGTAGTAGGTACTAGACTAATTGAACTGTGGAAGCACAGAGCAAAATGTGGAATCGAATGTGGAAGGTTCTAATGTATAACTAAGCATCACACCCTTGCAAAAGCTTCATTACAATACCATAACATATTATATTAAAACTTATCCCGCTTTTATTTTTCCGATTACGATATCTTTAAAATAAGATTCGGAAACAAATAACTACGTCCTTAAATATCACAAAATCACACTTACTTAGTTGCGTATGATTTCTCCCTCTTCTCTCATTGGATAGGTAGCTTCCTGCCAAAGAACCTCCGTCCTCCCGAATTACAGGTCAGGCCAAACCACTAGCTAGACTATCTGCCACTACTTTAAATGAAAGAATTCTGTTAAAAAAATAAAAATTAAGTATTTCCTAACCCTAGACTTAACCCAGCGGAATAACCGCCGCTGTATACCCGCTCCAGGCTCAGCTGCTGTGTTCGCCGCCGCCCGCGCCTCCGCCCCCACCTCCGCCGCCTCCCCCTCCGCCGCCGCCTCCGCCTCCGCCGCCTCCCCCACCGCCTCCGCCTCCGCCTCCGCCGGCTCCGCCGCCGCCGCCGCCGATGAGGTTGGAGATGTTCCTGAGCTTTAACGTGAGCGCCACCAGCCCCGCCCCCTTGGCGGCACCGAGACCGACCGCCCCCGCAACTGAACCAAATAATTCCTATCAAGTATTGACAGTGGCAGTAGGTATGGCAGTAGGTACACGTGATGAATACCATCTAAAACAGCACAATTTAAAATATTCAATACCTTCTTAATTAATCTTATTCATGTTATAACAAATAGTTATATAGTATAACATAATGTGATAGTAATAAAGTTAAAATGTATAATTCAGGCAAAATATGAGAAAAACCACCCTCCGTTTTGTTCGTTGAATGAATTTATTCACACACTTATTAAAATGGATGTCTAACGACAACAATAATAACAATAACATTAAACTAATTTAGTAAAATATTATTGACAAAAAATCTAAATAAAACAGCCATACAGAACAATTATAATGCAAATAAGTACATTTAGCAACATTATTTGGTCAGTTTATTAAAATAATAAACATAACATTGACATCAAATTCGTCGCAATCTCACAAATAAAAACCGGCCAAGTGCGAGTCGGATTCGGGCACCGAGGATTCCGTACTAACACGTAATTGGTCGATTTTTATTTTGTTGTTTTACTTTAGAGTTTGCCCTATAACACCAAGTTTGATGTTTTAATATATTGTCGTTTTTACAATAGAGTAAAAACAAAACAAGTATAGTCTCGGGTTCTTCAAGAGAGGCGTGAATGGCACCTGTCTGGCCGGCATGGCATTCGCAACCCTGTCGCGTCGTTGCTACCAAACCGGGTGGCTATGCTCGAGTTCGTAGCCTCAGGCGCAACCAATTTCACCCCCGAGACGAGTCAGTTCGACTTGAAGGTGGATTAATGTCGCTGGGGAACGGCTGTCGTTGTGTTGTGTTCGTTCACTTAGAAGCTTTAATTTTTCCACCCCCAACGGACCGTAGACCTTGGTATTTAATATTAATTTCAACCCCTTCCTGAAAAGGTTGACAGACGGACGGACGGGCAACAAAGTGATCCTGTAAAGGTTCCGTTTTTCCCTTCGAGGTACGAAACTCTGTAAAGAAGAATAAGAGCGTCCCATACCGAGCAGAAGTTTATTCTTAATCAGTTGCGGCGCCAGTGATCTCTTATTGCGCATCAGGGCGCCAGCGTGCAACTCCTGCTGGCCCACCGCCAGCTCGGGCTCCGCGGGCTGCGGCGCCGGCGCGTGCAGCAGCGCTCCCCGCGGACCCGGCTGCGCGGCCGCGGCCGCCAGCACCGCCACCACAACCAATACCATCATCTGCATTCTGAAGCTCTGAAACATTTCATACTTTGAAAAAAAACAGAAATTGAATTATTTATTATGTGCGCCAAAACCATAGACACCCAAACACGAGCAGTAGTACCTACTTATTACGAATAACAGAAATTGAATTATTTATTGTGTGCGCCAAAACCATAGACACCCAAACACGAGCAGTAGTACCTACTTATTACGAATAACAGAAATTGAATTATTTATTGTGTGCGCCAAAACCATAGACACCCAAACACGAGCAGTAGTACCTACTTATTACGAATAACAGAAATTGAATTATTTATTGTGTGCGCCAAAACCATAGACACCCAAACACGAGCAGTAGTACCTACTTATTACGAATAACAGAAATTGAATTATTTATTGTGTGCGCCAAAACCATAGACACCCAAACACGAGCAGTAGTACCTACTTATTACGAATAACAGAAATTGAATTATTTATTGTGTGCGCCAAAACCATAGACACCCAAACACGAGCAGTAGTACCTACTTATTACGAATAACAGAAATTGAATTATTTATTGTGTGCGCCAAAACCATAGACACCCAAACACGAGCAGTAGTACCTACTTATTACGAATACTATACGAAATAACACAACCTACTTTCCAAGGAAAACATTGATTGTTAAGTATTGAGTGAGTATGACATGGTTCTAGCTTTTCTGATTTTGGCCCACAAAATATCATAGTGTCTATTTTAATAGGGTATGTTTTTGTTTTTTTGTTTTATGAACAACCGGTACGAGTGGCTGTGCCCAAAAGTTCAAAAGAAGATCGACACAGCCAATACACCACGCTCAGAGACATCGCATAGAAAACATACTTACATGAATTATTTTAGTGCTATTAAAGTTGTGGTGGAGAAAAAAAAAACTATTCCTTTCTTAATTTAAAATTAAAGAAAAATTAAAAAAAAAAGTTATAAAGGATTCACTGTACTCACACGTTTTGCTCAAAGAAATACACAATTTTCCACTAAACGCCAGCAAAGTCCCATCAATTAAATATCACTAATCACAATCGACAAAGAAAACATCGAATATTGCGTACGAGCGAACACGCTACTACATGGAGTGTGTACGATGACGTATTCACATAATTATTGTATAAAGTATATTGATGGGTATCGGTCGATGAACTGTAGCGTACCTTGAACTCAATACCGTACAGCACCGTAACCCGATAAGTCCACAACTAAGTTTAACTTCTAACCATCGCTTCTTTATATGGTCCCCTCCTAGGAGGGGAGACCTTGTTGATCCTGATGCATCAGGAAATTCGATAATTTAGACACTATTCGATGGATTATTCGAGTCTACAGAATATCGATATAGTGCCATGACTGTGCTATCAAGATTCCAAGCAATGCTGAGAATTAGGAACACGGAAGAACGATATTGGTATTTTTATACTTCGCTTGTGTGCCGTAGAAACATCTAACTAAGTAGGATATGTAATAATATGTAAATATATTCTAAGTACCCATAATAAAATAATATAATGCATAATAAAGCAGCAAATTATCTAAGAAATCATTCATTCACTACAGGTAATCACAAGCAGGATTTGAACCCGCGACATGCGTGTATATTTATGTATGTACCCTGATTTCACCTAGGAGTAAGGTGTAATGTGGTCGCAAATTCAACTTCTCTAAAAATCATTCTTCCGACTTCCTCTAAATACTTCTCAGTACTTACATTTATGGCTGTAGCGTAAAATATATAAATTCACTAGCTGTGCCCGCGACTTCGTCCGCGTGGACTTATCACCATATACCGGGTCAAATTGTATTTTCAAACCATCCAGGGACCCACTCAAATATCCACACAAAATTTCATCCAAATCGGTCCAGCCGTTTAGGAGGAGTTAGGTGACAAACACACGTACAGAAGAATTATATATACAAAGAAGATTAAAGGCATGCCTGTTTCCAAGTGGAGTGGGCAGAGACAACGCGGATCACCACAAACCACGATCCTGACACACCTCTGCTGCCTCTTCCACTCTCATAATGTTCTTCATAGATGCTCGTCGGTTATGGGTACTACACACTTGACCCTTTTTGAGCACACGCCCTATCTCGTAAAAATATCTTGAAAATTAATAACAATCCTTGTGAAAATCTGGCCATTAGGCCTTTTAGGCTTTTTAGGGTTTCGTACCGTAGGGGTACGAATGCCTATTACTAAGCCTACGTCGTCCGTCTGCCCGTCTGTCCGTCCTACCTTTAACGCGCGGAACATTTTTAACTGTTTACTTCCAAGGTTATAATAATGCTTACTCCCCCTAACTTCCGGATGTTTTCGGCCCGCCGCGGCTCGGCCTCAACCTCGAGCACCGACCCTGGCATAAACTCAAATATGCCATAAAATAATGAAGCTAGATCAATGAACTATTTTGTACAAAATAGGCAATTTATTACCTACAAAGGTATTTAGTATCATATTTTGTCTTTCTTACGTTTCGTTTATAGACGTCCAGAAATACCAGCCTTGCGACTATAAAATCCAGACGTCTATCCTTGCACTCTTGCGAGTACAATGATCATGTATGCCAGATCGAGGCCCCATAGCTGTACCCACAGATCATAGGTGTTCTGTGGCTGTACCGTTCTTCCGAAATAATCCCATGGGAAACACAGACTGAAGCCTTTCCCCAGCCGATCCAAGCCACCACCCGTCCACCCGAAGGAACCCCCGACCGAAGCCGAGAGCCGGGGTGAAGCCTTCACTGCCACCGGGGTCCGCACCCTGTCCAACAACAGCCTATGCCCAGGGCCTCAGCGTTTTGTACTAGCCGACAGCTTTTGTTTTCACCAGCTATGTATATGCGTGGAACTGCATATGACCACCACCTAATGTGTACCGGGGATCGACCGGTCTTGAAGAACTTATAGCGTCTTTGACTCGTGAGAAATCCAACCCACATCCACATATAAGTGTGTGTTGCACCGACATACCGATCTACATTATTCGCATGTCTACAAATTATCCACATTGGTTACGGAGCTCTAAGTGGCTCACCACTCGCAGCTTTCGCTACTTATTCCCGTGTTTGATACTTCGAAAGAAGCACCAGGGAATCAACGCTAGACCACAACCCCTGCGAGACCAACACCAGTGTTCCGTGCAGAAGCACGAAGCATTGTGGGGCTTTTAAGGAACCACGCAGATACTCAAGCCAGCGTTTAGGGTAGTATCTCATTTGACCCACCGACCTGAGTGGGGTCAGCAGCGTGAGCTAAGAGGAGGCCTAAACCCCCAACTTAGTACTCATGTTAGACTTGCAGTGTGGCCTGCAAAGGGCAGCGCCACGCCAGCACCCAACTCCGACACCTTGGGTGACTGAACACCTCTGCGATCCCGCTCGAGGGTTGCTCGATCCTGGAGTCTATCTGTATCCTGGAGGTATCTGGATCCTGGAGTATGGGCCCGACACCTTGGGCGACCGAAGCCTACCACTGCGATCGCTCCCCAGCGACTACCGTAAATGTTATTACCTACAAAACAATGTGAAACAAGTGAGATTTTGATGTTTAGAAGTAGAGACATTTAAAAACAAGTCACGAAGCCCGAAGGCGGAAAGAAAAGTAAAAAGAAAGGTTAGACCCGAGAGCGGGAGAAGATTTATCGTTTACCTGAACGCAGGTCGGTCTTCGGACTCGCCCTTACTTAGGCGCTTACTTTCATCGAGAAGAATATCGTTAACTTGAACGAAGCTCGGCCTTTGGCCACGCCCTTAGTTACTTATTTTATTCGAGAAGGTTTATAGTCTACCTGAGCGCATCTGTATCGCAAATCCGGTAATGTCCGCTCGCAAAACCCTTATACCCTTACATATCCACTTAAAGTCAACTCAATGAAATACCTACTATAATACTGCACTACATAATACACAAAGCAATGCATAGAATAAAATATATTCCCATATATTTCCCACCAAGTACAGTGTCGGGTCCTTCAAGAGGGGCGTGAGCGGGGCTGACCTGTCTGTCAGGTCGGCATGGCACTCGCAATACCGCATACGACCGAATGTCCATGGGCGTCGTTGACACCTTATGGGTGGGTCAGCGACACATGTCGAGCTAACAACAAATTTTTTTTTAGATAAAATAAAATTAAAATGTTTGCTTTCTATATTGCGAGTGCGGCCGCTCGGTGCCTAATTTATTTATAGACACCCGCCCGCGCCCGCTCGTCGCGCCGCCGCCAGCCGTCGCGCCGCGCCGCGCGCCGCCGCCCGCTCGCTCATACCGTATAGATACCTACTCCGGCGCGCGGAACATTTTGGTTTGTATGAGAACCACATCTTAACGTAACCGAAACTGAATTGTATTTCTAAATCTGAATTTAGCCTGTCATGTGTTACGTATAGTTAAATGTGCTACTAAATGTACAAGTTTCATCGAATTCGGATGATCTGTTTAAGAGTTATGGAGGAACATATGTACATACATACATACAGAAAATATTTTAATCTTCAATTTAGTTTTAGTATTATACATAGAAGTCTACAAACGCAGATCTCATAAATAAAGTAACTTACTCCATGGCCATCCCTTACATAATATTTATATTGTTAATGATGATATAAAAATCCTTATAACTCGGGAACCGCTTTATCGATTTACATACAGTTTTTACTGTTACATTCTGTCACTTCTCAATGTGGTCGAAGCCGCGGGCAAATGCTATCTCTACTTCTTATAAAAAGGAATGTATGTCTGTATACATGTATGTATGTTTGAGGTAAACGGAACTACTAAACGGATTTTTATGCGGTTTGCACCAATGTAAAGAGTAGGCTCACTATAGGCTATATACCATCAGTATCAAATAAAGTATAGTATGGACGGGAAAGAGAGAGAGAGAATATAAAAGAAACGATCTTTATTATCATATATTTTGTGTCCAGTACATCAACCGTCGCCTGAGCGATCACCTTTTAAAGTAGCTCCTGACTCTGATGACTGGTGATGCTCTCTGGTGACTGGTGATGCTCTCTGCTGGTCTGGTACAATGGAAAAAGCTCGGCGAATTTGAAGGTTCGATGTAGTGTACTTCCAGCCCAGCGTCTAATTTATTGACTTGTGTCGTACGGCGAAAATGTTGGAACTGCGTGTGGTCTCTAACCTAACCTAATCTACTTCTATCGGGAGCTCTCCAAAGGCATGTCGATTTTAAGTGGTGAGAGCTCACATAATCGATAAGATGTTCTTAGTTTTATAAGCTTTGTGAAAATACCTTATTATCTTTGTATTATGCCTATGCCTAATATGTACTAGTCACGATTATTTAATAAATATTCTGAAACAATACTTTATTGTGTTTTTAATAAAATTATAGTAAAAGATTGCATAAGTATAAAACATTTTATACACTTAATACAAATCATACACATTTTATGGGTCTTCATACATTTTTAATAAATTTACAGGCCAAGTGCTCAAGCTTGACATCTATCGGAATCATCATACTATTGAGTATAATAAAGTAATAATGTAGAGATGGTGGACTTTTTCACAAGAATTTACCTCGTTCACTCATAGATGGTGCTTTCAAAGATAAATACGAAATATTGAAAATGAAAAAAAAACTGACTAGCGACCAGCGATGTATATGAAAAAAAACTCGTTCAGACATGCATGACATTATTAAACATATGTATGTTATATGCATTCAAAATACAAAATGTATGCGTATTATGTGTTCGTCGTCGATGCATGTCATGTACAACGCTAGCTGGTCGGTGGATATGTATATCTGTTGTAAGTATATATTTCACGTTTTATATTGTTTGTAAATAGTTATGTATGCTAGATTTTAGTCAATTAAAATAATAGGCACCATTATATGGTACTAGACCAAATAATAACTGAAATGTTTCACAAGTTTTGTTTATTTACCATGCGATGACGGTGAGTAAGTTATAGCAGGCTTTGTGATAGTTTGGTGCAGTTAGTGTAGGAATGTAGGAAATTCCTCCCTTCAGAGTGGCTCCTGAGCGGACCCGTCGAAGGAGAAACATTTTTAAATAAGAAGAAAACATGTGATAATTACAAACATTTTATTATTAATAATAAATTATTTTTATTTACAAAATATTTCTTTTAAATGCATTTTTAAAACATTTTATTTTATGATCACAAAATATCAACCTGCTAAAAATGTTATAACAGTTTTATGCAAACTTACTGACTTATGCTTCAGATCGTGACATTCAATAAGTCAATAACTCTGGTCAATAATCAGTCTCGTCGATCGTCAAACCGTAAACCCGGGCTTGCGACAGGCGACAAATTATACTAGGCACATAAAATCTTACTTTACTTATCTAGCGGTAGGTTTTAGGAATTGTACAACTTATTTTACGATCTTGTCACACCTCTACCTCCTGAAACAACGAAATATTGTCATTAGAATCATCAATGATTAAAATATGTAGGAACCTTCAGTCCGAAAGCTCAGTAGTGGACTGTATATGGTTCAGACATTGGGTTCAGATCATCGTTCAAGGTTCAAGCAGAAAGAGAATTGCGGAAAGGGTTTAGATATGTCATTGAGAACGTTAACATCTTTAACAGAGCCGAACAAAAGACAGTCACATTAAAATTCATCTCTAGCTAGACCCCTGTCACACAGTAAGTATATGTTTGTTCGTCGAGTTTATTGGAGAGTTCAGTACTATACTAACTGAACTGTGGAAGCACAGAGCAAACATTTATGACTAAGCATGACGCCCTTTCAAATAAAGCTTCATTACCTCATCATCATTCATCATTTTATTTTTCCGATTACGATATTTTCAAAATAAGATTCGGAAACAAATAACTTCTTCCTTAAATATCACAAAAAGAAGGATTCTTATCTACAATACTTATATGCGTATAATTTGTCCCTCTTCTTGGAAAGCTTCCCGCGAAAGAACCTCCGCATTCCCAAATTAGAGTTCAGGCCGAACCAAAACAAAATAAGAATTACTTTACACTCAATACGGCGGAGTACGCCGCCTTACCCGCTCCAGGCTCAGCCGCTGAACCAGCTCAGCCAGCTGCCGCCCGCGCTGCCGCCCGCGCCTCCGCCGCCGCCGATGAGGTTGGAGTTGGAGCTGCTGCTGAGCTTGGTCGTGAGCGCCACCACCCCCGCCCCTTTCACCGCACCGAGACCGGCCGCCGCCGCAGCTGAACCAAATCATTCCTATCAACTAACAACAACTAACGTCTATAGTTTATTATTTATTGTCATAAATTATCGCCATAAAAGCATATTGGCAGTGACAATATGGTAGTACCTATGCGAGTACCTATGTAATGTCTGCTAGTATGGCAGTAGGTACACGTGATGCATACAATCTATAACGACACAATTTTAAATCATTTATATCCATGTTATATTGTCATACATAACAGTAATAATAACATGTGATAGTAATAAAGTTAAAATGTATAATAAATAGTAAAATATTATTGACAAAATGTATAACTAAATGTGAGCCGTACACAATAGTAATGCAAGTAAATTACAATACTATACTATACATATAACAACATTGTTTGGTCAGTTAATTAAAATAATTCACTTAACTTAAAATTGATATCAAATACGTCGCAATTCCACAAATAAAAACCTGCCAAGTGAGTGTCGGACTCGTGCACCGAGGGTTCCGTACCACCAACGCAATTGGCTGATTTTTATTTTGTTGTTTTACTTTGAAATTGGTCGTGCCTCATGCGCAACCAATTTAACCCCCGAGGAGGTGCCGGTCCGGCTTGAAGGTGGATATGGCTGGGAAAGCGATTTGAAGGCCCGTAGATTGTACGAATAATGTATTTCACATTCCCAGGATGCCCATTTCACACATTTGCAGTGCGGCATAAGAACGATTTAGATAATCGTGACATGTATCGCCAAATGTTTTGATTGCGCTGAATTAGAAGCCTGAATTTTTACACCCCCAAGGGACCGTAGTATTTGATATTAATTCCCACTTCATACCTCTACCCGTTCGTGAGAAAAAGTTCTTCACAGACGGACGGACGGACAAGAAAGTGATCCTGTAAAGGTTCCGTTTTTTTGTTTCCTTTCGAGGTACGAAACTCTAAAAAGAAGAATAAGAATGTCTCGTACCGATCAGAAGTTTATTCTTCATCATTTGCAGCACCATTGATCTCTTATTGCGCATCAGGGCGGCGCCAGCGTGCAACTCCTGCGCCTGGTCCACCGGCAGCTCGGCCTCCGCGGGCCGCGGCGCCGGCGCGTGCAGCAGCGCTCCCTGCGGACCCGGCTGCGCGGCCGCGGCCGCCAGCACCGCCACCACAACCAATACCATCATCTGCATTCTGACGCTCTGAAACACGATCACATTCTTAACTGCCTTTGAAATTATTTCATACTTGAAAAAAAAACAGCAATTGAATTATTTATTGTGTGAGCCAAAACCATAGACACCCAGGCCTTTCACATTGGCAACACGAGCAGTCACAGAGCAAAAAAGTCCGGAAGGCCGGGCGCGGGCGGTGTGGCCCGATCATTGTTCTGTGACGAGCAGTAGTAGACTACGCGGGACGGATCTCGGCGTGTCGTCGCCGCAGCGGGCGACCCGCCACGCGAATACACTATACAAGTACGGTGCGGGTGCGAGGGAGAACACCGACGAACCGTTGCGGCGGCGGCGACACGCCGTGATCCGCCCCGCGCATTATACCTACTTATTACGAATACTATACGAAACAGCACAACCTACTTTCTAACGAAAACATTGATCGTTAAGCATTGAGTTATTATGACATGGTTCTAGCCTTGCTGATTTGGCCCGCGAAATGTCATAGCACCTATTTGAGTAATGTATGTGCTTAATTCCCTTCTGGAATGTGTGTACGGAATACATTTTTTTATAGAAATGTATAGCCACATCACCTACTACATCCGTAAAGCCCATAACACCTTAATGAACTAGATGCCGTGTCAGTGCTTCCCATAACTGTACATCAATTATTTTAATTTTATTAAAGTTGTCGCATAGATTAAAAAAACTATTAGGTCCCTAATTTTAAAAGTCTTAAGAAATACAGAGGTTTCCACAAAACGCCAGCAAAGTCCCATCAATTTAATATCACTAATCACAATCGTCAAAGAAAACATCGAATATTTCGTACGAGCGAACACGCTTTCCCACAGAGTGTGTACGATGACGTATTCGCATATTGTATAAATTATATTGATGGGTATCGGTCGATGAACTGTAGCGTACCTTGAACTTAACACCGTACAGCACCGAAACCCGACAAGTCCACAACTAAGTTTAACTTCTGACTATTGCGCCTTTATACGGTCCCCTCCTAGGAGGGGAGACCTTGTTGATCCTGATGCATCAGGAAATTAATTATTCTTAACTGTGAAAAAAATCGATAATATTAGACACTACTCGGTGGATTCTTAGAGCCTACAGAATATCGATATAGCGTCATGACTGTGCTATCAAGATTCCAAGCAATGCTTAGAATTAGGAACACGGAAGAACGATATTGGTATTTTTATGCTTTGCTTGTGTACCGTAGAAACATCTAATTAAGTAGATATATGTAATAATATGTAAATCTATTATATGTATAATAAAGCTACAAATTATGTAATAAAACATTCATTCACTACAGGTAATCACAAGCAGCTTTTGAACTGATTTCACCTGGGTGTAAGGTGTAATCTGGTCACAAATTCAACTTCAGTAAAAATCATTCTTCCGACGTCCTCAATACTTTACACTACTTACATTTATGGCTGTAGCTTAAAATATGTGGGCAGAGACAACGCGGATCACGACGATCCTCACACACCTTTGCCGCCTCTTCACTCTCATAATGCTTCAAACATGTTCGTCGCTTACGGGTACTACGCACTTAACCCTTTTTGAGCAGACGCCCGATCTCGTAAAAAAATATAGTATGGAAGTGTGGAAGGCAAGGAGCTTCACGGCAGGTCTTCCGCTCTCTCACGGGACCGGATGTAGACCAACTCGCTTCCGTGCACTGGCTACGCTTCGGGGACCTCTTTGGGCAAACCGAGGGTTTTGTCTATGCAAGATGAAGAAGATGAAGCGAACAAATATATGAGACACATAATTAAAGACGGCACCATTGACATCTGCCGCGCCTGCCACAACCTGGCGAGCCCCTCAGACATGT
Source organism: Nematopogon swammerdamellus (assembly GCA_946902875.1). NCBI lineage: Eukaryota > Metazoa > Arthropoda > Insecta > Lepidoptera > Adelidae > Nematopogon > Nematopogon swammerdamellus. The sequence goes on from OX336333.1 coordinate 9,111,802, forward strand.
GATTTCCGGTTGTTCGCAGCTTGCCAACACCGAGTATCTGCATATACAAAACCTAGTAGCCAGGATTATCCACCAGAAATTTGCCTTAAAGTTCAATTTTGTGGGTGCAGAGGTGCCTTACTATAACTACAACCCACAGTCGTTCTCGAGAACGGTCATGTCACACTCTATTGATTGGGACCTGTCCATTATCAGATCACAGACAGGACTATTTTCGCGAATAGACCTGATATTGTGATAGTGGACCGGGAGGCGAGGCGCGCAATCTGTATCTGCAGCACGAGGTTACCAAAATGTGGCCTGTCGATTCAACGATCGTTGTGCCCATAGTCGTACCGGCGGCGCACGGGATGATGGCGAAGAGCCTCGACGACCACCTTGAGAGGCCATTATTATTATTATTTCATCAACGGCTAGATTTTCATACGGATTACCTTATGAAAATATGGCCGTTTTATAGGGTTCCGTACAGAACGGGTACGAAAGCCTATTACTAAGCCTATGTTGCGCTTCGTCCGTCTGTCCGTCCTTTTTCATGTAAACCAACATTGGTGGCTGTGCCGAGAGACCAATGGTCCAGTCGAAGGAGCCAAAATCACCTATCTTCAAGAAACCACACTCAGTTAAGTGACATGCCAGCAGATTTTCGGACTGTTGCTAGGCTGCCAGGTTAAAGGATGCGGGAAATGCACTCGCCGGAAGACAGTTCCTCACCCTAGCGGTGCGACAAAGAAACGATTTAGAGAGCCGATGGGTTCTCAAAAGCCCAATGTCAACAACAAAAGGGTGCTGAGTCTCTCTACGACGAGTCATGTGGAGATAGGACGGGTGGCAGGGAATAAAGGATGCTAGTTCCACAGAGCGCAGCGTCCTATATTTATTACATTTTGAACCGTAATAGTTGACCGGTTGAAATTTTCACAGAAAATTGTGTTATTAAAGTGAATACCTACCAAGTAAAATAATCCTTTACCTATAATAAAATCCAACGTCTGCTTTCTGTCTGAGTGTCTGAGTGTCTGTCTGTCCGCTTATAACTCGAGAACCACTGAACCGATTTTAATAAAACAAAATTCTACGGATTGCTTGATTCTTCCCATCCACTATAGGCTACTTACTATCACGCTAAATGGCTTATGAGGTTAGCAGTGAAGTGAAATATGAGAGCGGGCGGAGCCGCGGGCACAGCTTGTCAATATACATATAATACCAATAATAAATAATAAATATAAAAATATAATATCACACACTACTTTGGGTCTCCGATTTAATATTCCGTCGTGTTTCCAGGACCCTCAACGACTCTGCAGATAACTCGCTACGGTGTGCCTGTCGACTTTTACAGAGCAGCACTTCAGTAAAAGTGTCCGTTAGTACAGATACGAAGACCGTATACATCTGGTCGATGTCGGCATCCTCATCTCGCGGCGCTAAGGTCTGGGTTCTGAAATTTCTGTTTTTTTTTTTCAAGTGAAATAATTTAAAAAACGGTTAAGAATTTGATCGTGTATTAGAGCGTTAGAATTTCTTGATTCTTGCCCAATTTGGCATGAAAATTTCCCATCGATAAGAACAAATGTTACAATAATAAGATAAAATAAATGCCCTGGTAGTTTTTTTTTCTTTTATAGAAAGCGCGACATGTGGCACCGAGCCGCCCATAAGATGTCTAACGACGCCCATGGACATTCTGTCGTATGGTATGGTTGCGAATGCCGGGCTGACAGGTGCCTATTCACGACCCTCTTGAAGGACCCGAGAATGTACTTGGAGGGAAATATGTGGACAGGGAGAGCGTTCCAGAGTTTACCGGTTCTGTAGAGGAAAGATCTGCTGAACCGGTTAGTGCGTGACCGCGGTAAGTCCAGCGTGTAGGGATGCATACCCTGCCAGGTTCGGGTGGTGTGGAGGTGGAAAGGGAACGACGGAATCGCGTTAAACAGCTCCTCCGACCACTCCCCATGAAATAAGCTATAGAACACACTTAGGGAGCCGACATCCCTGCCAAGTTGGAGTGGTTCTAGATCGCGGGACACTTCGGGGTCACCCACTAGTCGCACGGCTCGACGCTGGATCGAGTCCAAAGGCGCAAGCTGGTATTTGGCAGAGCCATCCCACAGGTGCGAGCAGTACTCCAAGCAGGACCTGATCTGCGATTTATACAAAAGCAGCGTTTGGTCCGGCGTGAAATCCCGTCGTACCGTACTTTATTCCATACTAGTAACTGTCATGGGACTACCGGTAGACATAGATATGGAATCATGGGCAGACATATAATAATCGCGCAAGTATATAGAATGCAAATGGCCTGACGTGGCGCTGCGCTGACGGAGTTACATTATTTCAGAAAGAGATTTATTTTACGGAAGGAAACAAATTTCAAGTCGATCCGACCAGTAGTTTAGGAGTTATAGGAATTCATCGATTTTCGAAGCCTTTTTTGTAAAGGCTATGACGTCATCAATTGTTCATATTATTCGTTGACGTTGCCATAGGCGGAAGGGGGCCGAGTGACTCTATCACAAAAAAACTAAAAAAGAAAAAACAAAATAAAAACAAAAAATTTAAAAAATTACTTTCGTCGAGCGAGACCTATCATTTCCTCCAGCGGATGAGTAGTCTGGGATCAGTTGTGTCAGAGATATGCACATGCAAAACTTAAGAAAATCCCTTATACACCTACATCTAAAATAATATTTTCTAGATTTGCAGCGGGAAGATTAATTGCGGGTTGGTGTCTTGCCCATCCAAAATACCATACAATTAGCATAACGTGTGCACAGCAACCCACAGTTCGCATTCCAGAAAGACAGGAACAGTAATAATTCAAAATTGCTTCATTTATAATATATACATATATACATACATAGAGTCACGCCTGTTTCTCGGTGGGGTAGGCAGAGACAACGGATCTCCAGTTGCCGCGATCCTGATCTGACACACCTCTAACTATAAATCGTATATATATTTAGAGATATGTGATCTGACGTTTAAAACATTAGAATTATTATTTGGACCATTCCATTACAAAGTTCAGAGTTAGTCTGCTCTGCTTAGTTGGAAGCGTAGTTGAACGTTAGAACATAGAGTACCACGAGGTCGTTACCTTCTTAAATAAATTCATCCTGCTCAAATTGTCTAGTAGGTAACCTTTAATAAAACTTATAAAATCTTGCTATTCTACTTCACGTTCAGTTTCACAGTTCGTTTAATAGGTGTATTAAGGAAGTACGAGTAGTTTTGTCACATTTTATTAATAACCTGGCTTAGAATTTGCATGCGATAGGCTTCCTGAAATTCCAGAATACTATAATATTTCTACTCTTGTGACGGAAAACATCGATAGGGTTACAGTCATACAAACCAAAACTGTTCGCAATAATATCTAAAGTAATGAAAAAACTGCAGTTTTAAAAACAACAACAACAAGAAATACACGACACGTCAGCCTCGGTAGCTCACTCACTCACTCAAACAGCCTCGGTAGTTCTGTGGTACGATTGGTTTACTGGCGGTCGTTATCATCAGCACACCTGAACACGGTCAGTACTTGGATGGGTGACCGCTCGACCGTTGGAGGCTGACTGCGGTTCGGATTCCACGTTAAACTGTAGGTCCCTTTCCTTCTTACCTTACTAGGTGGTAGGGTTTATCCCGGCCGGGTTGATATCACCTCACTGAGTGAAACGTCGTCGGTCGAAACGGCTATGTAAATGGTTCGTGTTTTCCGTCCAGTTCAGTGTAACCGACATGAAATGTAGGGAAGCACTGAAATGGCACCTAGCTCACCCGGTATTATGGGCTGACATCACGGATGTTGTAGGTGATGTAGCCAACAACCGTGTCAGTTTCCACGAAGAAGTTTGTCGGTAGATAATCCTTTAAAATGTTTTGTCTTGAAAAGACCGATAGACAGATATACCAATGAGCATAATTATAGAGTCTCAATCAATCATCACTGCTTCGTAAGTTGTTGTCTCTTCGCACCATGCTGGAACCGCTGCTGGAAGTGCTGCGGCAATGATTGTGCAGATTGTGCTAACTGCAAACAATATGCTAGCGGACACATCGACTGCGTTGCGACACTCGAAGCTTTTGACATCGATAAGTACGCACACACACACACTCACCCTATTTAAAATTAATGCAGTCTTATATATATTATATATATTGTATATTATATGTTATATTGTATATTATATTATATATTATGTTTTTTTTTCTTGTTATAATTAAAAATTGTTCTTTTAAAAAAAAAATTCTATCCGCTATGAATAATATCCACCTATCTGCTCAGGTGGCATGGTCTTCGAATTTTAATTATCAGATATTTGTTGTTTATGTCATGGCAGGTGGGCAACCACTGACAGCTGTTACCATAGTAACGTCACTTTATTTTTAAAAGTGATGTGTCATCATCATCAATCAAACATCATAATATTTGAAAATCAAATACGCCAAATAATGTGAAAACTGTCATGAAAAAATAAAAAAAACAAAATGAAATTGTCTTTTCAAATTTCGAAAAAGTAAATTTTCAAGAATATGTATCCACTATTATCTGCATATCTTTTGTCTTTCAACATGCAATGTATAAAAGCCGTTGACGCCATCTGTTATTCAATAGTGTGACTGATCTATTTTAATGAAATGTTTCTTGGGCCCCCCTTAATTTTTAACTTTTTCTTATTTTTCTTATTTGTTGTTTCATCCGCCATAGTAACACATATTCTGTGAAAGTTTCAACCGGCTACCTATTACGGTTCATGAGATAACATCCCTCGGACGGACGGACGGACGGATAGACAGACGACGGAGGCTTAGTAATAGGCTTCCGTACGGGATACGGAAACCTAAAAAACTGAATAACGACCAGCGATGTATTTGAAGAAAAAAAAATGGTTGTGTGTAAAGTCGGTTTACGGCAATGACGTATCATGTATTCTACTAGACCTCTTACCCGGGCAACAGCCTTCGCTCCACCGCGGTGGAGTAACCATTACGCGGAGGGACCCTCTTGAGACTAGTAGCTCGCGAGCGACCGAACGCGGCGGACGCGCCGTCCGCGCGCTCGCTGCCGTCCGTCTGCGGCTCGCATCGCGCCAGTCATTATGCCCGGTTGTGTGTTGCGATATTGCAAAAATCATACCAAAAATATTGGGAAAAGTGATGGCATTTCATTTCATAGGTAAGTATCACTTCATTTCGATCTTAATATATAAGGTCTTTCAAAATTAGTTAATAGTACGCTAAGGGGGGGTTCTGCATCATATAGGGAGTAAAACCTATATAAATTTTTTTGGACCTTGGGCTTTTTTTATGAAAAATGTTTTTTATGTATGAAAATGTATGTACATAAAAAAATATGTGGTTGATTTTTATAGCCTAATCGATTCATTTTCATAACAGTAACAAAAAAGTCTTCAATACCATTTTGATGTAACACGTGTAAGTTGGTAAAAAAAATCAACTTCTTTCTATTCCATACTAATAAAACTAAAATTGTGGTTTTCAAAATTTCTGAAAGAAAGAGATCTATGTGTTGGAAGACTTTTTTGTTCCTGGCATGAAACTGAAACGATTAAGAAAAGAATTTTTTTTTACATTTTACATTATTATAAATTTTTTTTTTGTAAACAAAAATCTTTGTTCCTCAAAAGTGATTTATTTACGATACAGAACCCCCCCTTAGCGTACTATTAACTAATTTTGAAAGAACTTATATATAATATCTTGTTTTCCATGTGCTTAGAAATATTTGGTTCAACTGGCCAATTAGGGCTGTCACAACGCTACTTCAATTTGAAAATTTTGTACATTTTATGTATTGACCTCGCATTGCAATAACATAAGCATTATTTAATTAAACAAATAAATTGAACGCGCTCATTAGGGCTGCCACATATGAATGATTAGAAATAGAGTTCTGGGATATCATGTATGAAAGTAAATAAATATGTATTAAACCACGTTAAAATATGAGAGTGAATTGACCGCTAATTAGGGTTGTCGCTATTCTTTTAATTTTTTTTAATTAGTAAGTAATTGAGAAATTTTCAAGAAAAAAATTTTTTTTACAAGGTTTCCACATCCTACTAAGGGATCAATACGAGAAAGATGGATAAAAATAGTCCAAGATGATACATTGTTTAAGGGAAAGTGAAAATTTTAATTTGTGTAAAGTGAAATTTAAATTATTTTGTTTAAGTACGGAGGAAGAGTTATTTTAGTTGTGTTTGTGTGTGTAGTCCAAAGTATACCTAATGGTTTTTTTAGTTATATATATATATTTTTTTTAAATAAATGCTGCACTCTTTATTTTATGTATGTTTGGTTTGGAGATTTTAAGTTTAGTCCAAGGCCAAGACCGCAGTTATGAATTCTTTATTATTAAGTTTAGTTTTTTAGATATTATTCTAGTTATTAAGTGTAGGTATTACAAGAATACAAAACGGCTTTACTCGCGGTCGAAATACGAGCTGTGTGGCTCGACGTTTCGGGCCAAACGTATGGCCCATCATCATGAGCACTCTGGCCGAAATGTCGAGCCACACAGCTCGTATTTCGATAGCGAGTAAATCCGTTGTTACTTCTTAAAATGTCAAATAACCACGGTAATTTAAAAACCCATATAAGTTTAGGTATGTATTTCAAGTTATTATAGTTCTGTATTTTAAGTTTAAATACATAAAAACGTTTTTTTCGATGAAATTCACTATCTGTTTTCTTCTATAATCCTTTAAAACGTCCCACTGCTAGGCACGGACTCTGCCCACTGACATAGGAGGTATTGTTTTTATTGTTGTTGTTTTATTGTTTATTGAGTATTCTTACGGCAGTCATATTGCACTCGAACTTGTCACAATTTGTTATATATATATTTTTAATTTTTTTTTATGTAACCTGACACGGTTGGCTACATCACCTACAACATCCGTGATGTCAGCCCATAACACAGGGTGAACTAGGTGCCATGTCAGTGCTTCCCTTCATTTCATGTCGGCTACACTAAACTGGACGGAAAACACGAACTATTTACATAGCCGTTTCGACCGACGTTTCGTTCAGTGCGGTGGTACCAACCCGGCCGGGATAAACCCTACCACCTAGTAAGGTAAGAAGGGAAGGGACCTACAGTTTAACGTGGAATCCGAACCACGGTCAGCCTCCAACGGTCGAGCGGTCACCCATCCAATCACTGACCGCGCTCAGCGTTGCTTAATAACAGTTGACTAACCAACCGCGCCACTGAGCTACCGAGGCTGACGAATTTTCTTATCCCTTAGTCGACTTTTACGACATGCGACGGGGAGAGATGCAGTGGGGCTATTCTTTTTAAGTACCGACCCCACACGGTACAAATCCGGTTCGATTACTCGTACATGGTGGAAATCAGTGGAAATCAGAATCAGTTTACACAAAAATACCTTTCATAGACCAGTGTGCACTAGTTACCTAACTTTATTTTTCTTCATCGGAGCGATCGTACCTATTCGTTATGAAATGCACGTATATCAATCCTTATCAAGGAAATAAATAAGTACATTAGTTGGTGCCCGGGATTTGAACCCGCAACTTCTGCATTGAGAAGCGTTACCACTAGACTACGGGCACAATTAACCATAATACCTACTCGTAAAATAATAAATCGAAAAATATATTTTTGGTAGACTAAGTGACAACCCTACGTATTCCAATGCACGTGTTGACTGACCGGCCGGGCCGGCCGGGCCGCTAGCCGCTAGTCGCTCGCTAGCTAGCCCCTCTCCCGCTCGCTTCCCGCCCCGCGCGGCTCAGCGTTCCGCCACCCCGCTACCTTACCTCATACCTCAGGTATTGGCCGTCATTTCTCTGTATTCTTTCTTCGTAGTGCTCACTCTATACATAAAATCTCTTTGGTTTACGGACGATAGTTTTACGTAATGACGTCACATGATAAAGATGTGATAATAACTAATAAAAAATATGAGAAAATAACGACTATTAATTTTTGTTCAATTTATATTTAAAAAACCTAAAAAGCCAATAATATTAAATCAATCTATAATTTTATTTTTCGATTACTAAATTTGTATTTTTTATGCCGGCAGAATACATTTTATCGCTGACAAAACTTTTCTTGCTACATTCCAGTAGTGTCAGCACATCTGATATAGACAGCTTACCTCAGCAGAAATAAATTTATAAATGCCGCTGAAGTATTTCATTTACTATTGACTAAATAAATTTATAATTTTATTTTTCGATTACTAAAGTTGTATTTTTTATGCTGGCAGAATATATTTTATCGCTGACAAAACTTTTCTTGCTACATTCCAGTAGTGTCAGCACATCTGATATAAACAGCTTACCTCAGCAGAAATAAATTTATAAATACCGCTGAAGTATTTCATTTACTATTGACGCTAGATGTGGACGCTAGATGTCGCTCCATGAAATCTTCACATACTGTTGAGAAAATTTGATGCGATAGGTAATGGTCGATTAGCCCGCGTTGTTAAGACGTCTGGGCGGTGATGGTGGCAGGGACCGCGGGTTTGAGGCTCGCAAAAGACGGAGAAATATATTTTGTATTTCCTACTATTGTATATGCTTCTCTATCGCGCTCTCGCTTGCACACACAGGTCTCTATCGCGCTCTCGCTTGCACACACAGGTTTAGATGGAACGTGACACTTCTTCGTGCGTGCAGACGGTGTTCATCAATTTATAAGACGTGACTTCATCACGTCAAAATCTATACACGATCAGACATGCATTATAAAATATTTGCTCACTGAGTGAAACGTCGTCGGTCGAAACGGCTATGTAAATGGTTCGTGTTTTCCGTCCAGTTCAGTGTAACCGACATGAAATGTAGGGAAGCACTGAAATGGCACCTAGCTCACCCGGTATTATGGGCTGACATCACGGATGTTGTAGGTGATGTAGCCAACAACCGTGTCAGTTTCCACGAAGAAGTTTGTCGGTAGATAATCCTTTAAAATGTTTTGTCTTGAAAAGACCGATAGACAGATATACCAATGAGCATAATTATAGAGTCTCAATCAATCATCACTGCTTCGTAAGTTGTTGTCTCTTCGCACCATGCTGGAACCGCTGCTGGAAGTGCTGCGGCAATGATTGTGCAGATTGTGCTAACTGCAAACAATATGCTAGCGGACACATCGACTGCGTTGCGACACTCGAAGCTTTTGACATCGATAAGTACGCACACACACACACTCACCCTATTTAAAATTAATGCAGTCTTATATATATTATATATATTGTATATTATATGTTATATTGTATATTATATTATATATTATGTTTTTTTTTCTTGTTATAATTAAAAATTGTTCTTTTAAAAAAAAAAATTATTATCTAGTTATGAATTTTGAAAAATGTGAAACTTTTTTACTGGCTGAACAGTTTGTTATTTTTAGTTCTAGTTGTAAATATACATGAATAGCTGTTAAGTTTCCAAATAAAAAAAATAAAAAAAAAGTACACTGTCAGCTGAATCAGCTGGTTAAGGAGCCAAATATTAAAGGCTTTAAGCTAACGAGCAAGGGAAGAGAAAAATTTATTAACACTTCGACGAGGCGAAAGAGATCATGGTGCCGTTTTTGAAAACTTTTCAGTAAGTATGTACTCCAAGTTTCAATGACCTTTCGGGGAATGAACGGGGAAGCCGTTATGGTAGAAAACGTTGAAATGTCGTCGGTTAACAAGTCAGAGGCGGTCAAAGACAAAATAATACTTCTAATTACCAATTGTGCAGGTAGAGAAGAGAACTCAAAAATAAACGTAAGAGGCAAGTCTAGGAGTTGAACCATACTCAGATCTCACTCATATCTTTTGAGGGGTCATATCTTTGTTATGTAAAATCTTTCTACGCGGGGGTTCATTACGGTGGTAACTTTTCATTTTTAGGTCCAAATGTTTTACCTCTTAGGTTTCCGTACCTCCGGAAGGTACCTCTTAGGTTCCGGACTGTTGTGGCGATACTCTGTTCTACGTTTATCGACTTATATTTTTCTAAAATCGTTTCAAGACGGATTGTGTGAAAGTAGTTGTGTATTGTGTGTATTGGTGTGTATTGTCAGCCTTGGTAGCTCAGTGGTGCGGTCAGTCGACGTTGTTAAGCAAGTTCGTTCGGTCAGTTCTTGGATGGGTGACCGCTCGACCGTTAGAGGCTGACCGTGATTCGGATTCCACGTAAAATCGTAGGTCCCTTCCCTTCTTACCTTACTAGGTGGTAGGGTTTATCCCGCCCGGGTTGATGCCACCGCACTGAATGAAACGTCAGTCGAAACGGCTACGTAAATAGTTCGTGTTTTCCGTCCAGTTCAGTGTAGCCGACATGAAATGAAGGGAAGCACTGACCTGACATGGCACCTAGTTCACCCGGTGTTATGGCCTAACATTACGGATGTTGTAGGTGATGTAGCCAACCGTATCAGTGTCCATAAAAAAAAAGTACGCGTCGCGTCAACATGGTGCGCTAATTTTGATCACTCGGATCCTGTTGAAAGTACCTATATCCTTTTCTTTCCAGAGACCTAGGTATCTCCTTTGGCCTTTGGGTCGCGCCGCGCCTCCTGATGAGTTGATGTGAGTTCGGATGAACAAATCTTAGGCCTCGTAGTTTGTTTGACAAAATTGTATGTAAGATTTACTAACGCCACACTAGGTATATTTATTATACACAAACACACAGCCACCCATACGGCTTTTCATTAAAATAAAAAAGAGAGAAATCGCATCGGAGAGCAGTCGTTTTTTATGTAATCAGCTACAGGTGGCTGAGGCAAAGAGGCCAGAGCACTTGCTCCGACCAGCCAATATCACCTCCGAGAAGGTAGGTGCCATACCGGAGACCTCCCTTTAGCTATGTTGGACTAGAGAAGACAGCCGAAGCTGCTATTTTACACCCAGTGCGGTGGTATGGGTAACTCAGTCGGCTACAATTTGAGTCTTCCGCCTAGTAAGGGGCAAGGGAAGGAACCTACTTTCCGTCAGAAAATACGAGAGGCGAAAGAGGCGCATCAGTACTGGAGCCAGCGATTATTTTCGATTATTTTTATTATTTATTTTATGTGTAGCAAGTACTTACAAAGTTTTTATGGCAATTAACACACTTGCCGTAATAAATAATGCTAATTAGACATTCTCAAAAAAGGATAGGTAGGTGCCTACATACTAATAAAGGTAGAACGAGCGAAACTAAACTATTGTTATTTATTATCATCTAAATATAACTTGTGAAGTTATAGTTCACGACATGTTTTATGCTATAAAATGAAAACCTCCATAAAATGCATGTTAAAACCTAGATTTTTACGAAAATCCTTCATTCTATTGATTTTATCTTCATCCAGATGATAGACCATCTGCGGAAGACCAACGAAATTGGTACCTCCAGTTTTGGAGGAAAACCTCCAGATCTGCGTTCCTTTTGTCCTTGATAAGTACTTTCGTACATAAAATTTTCATAGAAATAAATTTTGTACTGACTGCAAACACCCGTATAAGTTACTCTATGGTTTGAGCTGTGTGTATTATTTAAATTAATTGATTCAGGCCAGCCAAATGCACAAGCTTTACATCCTTGTTTACATCTAACGGAACATCATCAAACTATTGAGGCTCTCTAAAAGGTACTAACCAATACTAATAATAATAGTTTAATGTTTTAGTTTTTAATGTTAGGTTTTTAATATGTACAAAATTAGTTTTAAGATAATGTGTTAATAAAGAAATAATAATAATAGTAAATAATAATATAGATGGAGAATTGACCAAAACATTTTCACAAGTATTTACCTAGTTCATTCATAGATGGCGCTTTCATAGATAAAAATGAAATATTTAATATAAAAAATCTGTCAAGTGCGAATTTTACTCGCGCGCGGAGGTTTCCGTATCTATCCGCTATGAATAATATCCACCTATCTGCTCAGGTGGCATGGTCTTCGAATTTTAATTATCAGATATTTGTTGTTTATGTCATGGCAGGTGGGCAACCACTGACAGCTGTTACCATAGTAACGTCACTTTATTTTTAAAAGTGATGTGTCATCAAACAAACATCATAATATTTGAAAATCAAATACGCCAATGTGAAAACTGTCATGAAAAAATAAAAAAATCAAAATGAAATTGTCTTTTCAAATTTCGAAAAAGTAAATTTTCAAGAATATGTATCCACTATTATCTGCATATCTTTTGTCTTTCAACATGCAATGTATAAAAGCCGTTGACGCCATCTGTTATTCAATAGTGTGACTGATCTATTTTAATGAAATGTTTCTTGGGCCCCCCTTAATTTTTAACTTTTTATTATTTTTCTTATTTGTTGTTTCATCCGCCATAGTAACACATATTCTGTGAAAGTTTCAACCGGCTACCTATTACGGTTCATGAGATAACATCCCTCGGACGGACGGACGGACGGATAGACAGACGACGGAGGCTTAGTAATAGGCTTCCGTACGGGATACGGAAACCTAAAAAACTGAATAACGACCAGCGATGTATTTGAAGAAAAAAAAATGGTTGTCTGTAAAGTCGGTTTACGGACGATAGTTTTACGTAATGACGTCACATGATAAAGATGTGATAATAACTAATAAAAAATATGAGAAAATAACGACTATTAATTTTGGTTTAATTTATATTTAAAAAACCTAAAAAGCCAATAATATTAAATAAATTTATAATTTTATTTTTCGATTACTAAATTTGTATTTTTTATGCCGGCAGAATACATTTTATCGCTGACAAAACTTTTCTTGCTACATTCCAGTAGTGTCAGCACATCTGATATAGACAGCTTACCTCAGCAGAAATAAATTTATAAATACCGCTGAAGTATTTCATTTACTATTGACTAAATAAATTTATAATTTTATTTTTCGATTACTAAAGTTGTATTTTTTATGCTGGCAGAATATATTTTATCGCTGACAAAACTTTTCTTGCTACATTCCAGTAGTGTCAGCACATCTGATATAAACAGCTTACCTCAGCAGAAATAAATTTATAAATACCGCTGAAGTATTTCATTTACTATTGACGCTAGATGTGGACGCTAGATGTCGCTCCATGAAATCTTCACATACTGTTGACAAAATTTGATGCGATAGGTAATGGTCGATTAGCCCGCGTTGTTAAGACGTCTGGTCGGTGATGGTGGCAGGGACCGCGGGTTTGAGGCTCGCAAAAGACGGAGAAATATGTTTTGTATTTCCTACTATTGTATATGCTTCTCTATCGCGCTCTCGCTTGCACACACAGGTCTCTATCGCGCTCTCGCTTGCACACACAGGTTTAGATGGAACGTGACACTTCTTCGTGCGTGCAGACGGTGTTCATCAATTCATAAGACGTGACTTCATCACGTCAAAATCTTTACATGATCAGACATGCATTATAAAATATATGCATTCAAAATACATTATTTATACGTATGTGTACGTCGTCGATGCATCTACAGCGGTAGCTGGTCAGTGGGTATGTATGTATATCTATGGTAAGTATATATTTCACTTGATAAATTGATTGCTAAGAGTTATGTACCCATGTTTGGTTTGGTCATTTAAAATAATAGGCATCAAACTACTACCAAATAATAACTTTATTGTTTCACAAGTTATTTGTTTATTTAACATGCGACAACGCGACGACGGTGAGTAAGTTATATATAACAGGCTGTGTGATAGTTTGGTGCAGTTAGTGTAGGAATGTAGGAAATTCCCGCCTTCAGAGTTGCTCTACAGATTATGACATTCAAGCATGCGATAGAAATGATGGCACACTTCAGCCTTCTTGTATCCTGGCCAGTGTCGATCAGTAGGTACACAGTCGCGAAGTAGAATGTGTTTGTTAGGCCGTTTAATTGAGTTTCATGTATGTGTGATGTTTGTATACACTTTTTAATTGGACTACAAGGGTATAAACTAGTGGAGTGCTCTGGAATACTGTTGAAGAGGAAACTTTTTTAAATAAGAAACACATGTGATACAAACATTTTATTATGAACACAAAGTATCAACCTGCTATAAATGTTATAACAGTGTTGTGCAAACTTATTGACTTATGTCAGATCGTGACATTCAATAAGTCAATAACTGTGGTCAATAATCATCAGTCTCGTCGATCGTCAAACCGCAAACCCGGGCTTGCGACAGGCGACAAATTATACTAGACACATCAAATCTTACTTTACTTATCTAGCGGTAGGTTTTAGGAATTGTACAACTTATTTTACGATATATAAGATAGTCACACCTCTACCTCCTGAAACAAAGAAATATTGTCATTAAAATATGTAGGAACCTTCAGGCCGACAGCTCAGTTGTGGACTGTATAGTGTTACAGATCATGGTTCAAGGTACAAGGAGAAATCAATAAGTATTGTCATCTCTTCTCTAAAACATAGGTAACATCAATAATTTATTTTTATCTACGAGTGTGTTGGATTTAAAAAGGACTGGTCTCAAAATTCTATGAGGAAACTGCCTGTTACGTGACTACTGCATCCCACCACATCACACTACGCTACACTACACTACACTACGCTACGCTACGCTACGCTACGCTACGCTACGCTACACTACACTACACTACACTACACTACGCAACCACCACAAAACACTACGCTACACCACACTACATTACACAACACTATACTGAATTGACACTCAATACACACACACATGTTTGATCCACTAAACTAAAGTCTAACCAGGGAAACAAAATATGGCCAGACTCCAATGTATGTATAAATTAATGTTTTATCTCCTTGTGATTAGGCTGTCTGTTTTCTAACAAATAAATAAATAGAGAATTGCGGAAAGTGTTTAGATGCGCTGATGTCATTCAGAACAGAGCCGAACAAAAGACAGTCGTAGTCACATTCAAATTCATCTCTAGACCCCTGTCACGCACGTCACACAATATGTGTTTGCTTGTCGAGCTTTTTGGAGAGTTCAGTAGTACTAGACTAACTGAACTGTGGAAGCACAGAGCAAAATTTGGAAAAGTCAGTTCAATACTAATAACATAATCTCATTAAAACTTATTCCGCTTTTACTTTTAGTTTTTATTCGATTACGATATCTTTAAAATAACATTCTGAAACAAAACGAACTTTGTCCTAAAATATCATTAAATGAAGGATTCTCATCTATGATACTAAGATGCGTATAATTTCTCCCTCTTCTGTCTTTGGCTTTCCCGCCAAAACACCTCCGCCCTCCCGAAACACAAACCACTAGCCACTAGCTAGACTATCTACCGCTACTTTAAATGAAATAATTTTAATAAAAAGTAAATAAAAGGAAAATTAAGAATAAATTACCCCACACTTAACCCAGCGGAGTAACCGCCGCCGTACCCGCTCCAGCCTCCACTGCTGAGCCCGCCGCCGCCGCCGCCCGCGCCTCCCCTGCCGATGAGGTTGGAGCTCGTGCCGAGCTTGGTCGCGAGCGCCACCACCTTCGCCCCCTTCACCACACCGAGACCGGCCGCAGCTGAACCAAATCATTCCTATCAACTAACATCTATGGTTTATTATTTTATGGTCATAAATTAATTAATGACAGTGGCAGTCTGGCAGTATGGCAGTTAAATTTTAATATATCTACTTAATAATCTTATAACCTCCAAAACAGTAATAACATGTGAGAGTAATATATGTAAGTAGTAAGTAGCATATGTCCAATTTCCATATGTGGACTCTTCACTGGTTTAGGTATCTTTTAGATTAGATTATCCTTAATGTTATCTTGTAAACTGTTTGTTGTCCCAAAAAATAAAAAATAAAATAATAATAATAAAGCTAAAAAAAAACCCTGACCGCTTAAAAAGCCAAAAATAATTTCCGTTTAGTAATCCAAACTGCGCTGGTAAATACGAGAGCAGTTTTGAGTTTTTATATGGTGCCTCAGGCTTAACCAATTTCACCCGCGAGGAGGTGCCAGTCCGGCTTGAAGGTGGACTAATGTCGCTGGGAAAGGCTGATAACCCGCGATTTGAAGACCCGTGGATTATAAGAATAGGGAAATACATTCCCCGGAAAATACAAGTCCATTCCACACCTTTGCAGTGCGGCATAAAAACGATTTAGAGAATCGTGACATAAATGGCCATATCTTTTGATTGCGTTGACTTAGAAGCTTTGTATTTTTACACTCCCAAGGGACCGTAGACCTTATTATTTGATATTAATTTCAACTGCATACCTCTACCCGTTCCTGAGAAAAGTCTTGACAGACGGACGGATGGACAACCCGTTATAAAAAAAAAAACAAAAAAAATTAATTTTCTGTAAAGTCGGTGATAACGTCATACAACCCTTGCTTCATGAATATTCTAAATTTGAAATATTTTCCGACCGGCCAGATATTATGGTACGAGTAACCTCGTTTTAATTTCTGCGGCCCTGGTACTTTTACAAGCCGACGCTTGGGCCGATTGTGCCTCTCTATCGCTTGTTACGCGCTCTCGCTTGCACACACAGGCTCAGATGGAACGTGACGTGATATTCGTGCGTGCAGCCGGTGTTCATCAATTTATAAGACGTTATGACGTCAAAAAACACATGGTTGGTCGTGCAAATTTTCTTTAAAATGTTAAAAAGAAAACCTAAATAATTAATAAAAACCTTATACAAATACTAAAATAAAAGGAAAGTGATTGACAACTGTGGAGTTCATAGAAAACTGAAGGATGCAGCACTGGGCGCCTGGTGGAACAATAAAGTTGGAAAAAGGTACCAGTAACATATAATAATACAGTCC
This sequence comes from Nematopogon swammerdamellus, assembly GCA_946902875.1. Classification (NCBI taxonomy): domain Eukaryota; kingdom Metazoa; phylum Arthropoda; class Insecta; order Lepidoptera; family Adelidae; genus Nematopogon; species Nematopogon swammerdamellus. The sequence continues at coordinate 9,128,591 of OX336333.1, forward strand.
ACTTACTCGACATAAAATTTGAGTGATCCTGTAAAGGTTACGTTTTTTTTTTCTTTTCGAGGTTCCAAACTCTAAAAAGAAAAATAAGAGCGTCTCATACCGAGCAGAAGTTTTTTCTTAAGCAGAGTTAGCACCACAGATCTCTTATTGCGGCCCAGGGCGCCAGCGTGCAACTCCTGCGCCTGGTCCACCGGCAGCTCGGCCTCCGCGGGCCGCGGCGCCGGCGCGTGCAGCAGCGCTCCCTGCGGACCCGGCTGCGCGGCTGCAGCCGCCAGCACCGCCACCACAACCAATACCATCATCTGCATTCTGACGCTCTGAAACACGATCACATTCTTAACTGTCTTTGAAATTATTTCATACTTGGAAAAACAGAAATTTAATTATTTATTGTGTGCGCCAAAACCATAGACACCCAGACTTTTCACGTTGGCAACACGAGCAGTAGTACTACTTATTACGTTTTGTTACTTATTTCGAATATTATACGAAACAACACAACCTACTTTCCAAGGAAAACATTTAATTTTATTGTTATGCATTGAGTGAGTAGCCAGCTGTTCAAATTTGGACCGCGAAATATCATAAATCATAATATAAACTTTTTTTTTTATTTATACTAACACGGCCTGTTACAATAGAACATCAACTAGTTGATGTCATCCCTTAATATCTTAATGAGATAGGTGTCACGTCAGTGGTTCTATTCGGTCGTGCCGGCATCGAAAACGTACATGAATTATTTTAGTTTCATTAAAGTTGTCGCGTACATATAAAAAAAAATTATTTAAAAAGTCTTAAATTATTAACTGTACGCACACACTTTACTCAAAAAAATACAGAAGTTTACACAAAACACCAATAAAGTCACATCAATTTAATATCACTAATCACAATCGACGAAGATTCCGTACGAGCGAACACGCTTTCCCACGGAGTGCGTACGATGACGTAATTACATATTGTATAATTATATTGATGAGTAGCGGTGGATAAGCTGTAGCGTACCTTGAACTCAACACCGTACAGCACCGAAACCCGAGAAGTCCACAACTAAGTTTAACGTCTGACAATCGCGCCTTTATACGGTCCCCTCCTAGGAGGGGAGACCTTGTTGATCCTGATACATGAGGAAATTATGCTTATCATGACTGTGCTATCAAGACTCCAAGCAATGCAGAGAATTAGGAACACGGAAGAACTATATTGGTATTTTTATACTTGTGTAAAAATACCAATATAGCTTGTGTACCTACTCGTAGAAACATCTAAGTAAGCATAATAATTTTAATAATATAATATGTAAATTTATTCGATGCATAATAAATTTGCACATTATGTAAGAAAAACTTAAATTACCGATTTTAAAACACCCCCGACACATCAAAAACCCTCAAAAAGGCTAGGCGCTAGGTGTCGGGGGACCTAGTGCGGCCACCGACGCCTTTTATTTACTAAGCTGAAATTATTCTTTCGTGGTTTTTAATGAGTCTGGGGATTAAACTTTTTTTTTCAAGCATTTTAAGAAACGTATGTAATTTGAATTTGTTATTATTTTGTTAGGTTAGGTTAGGTAGATTGTTTAAGTTAGGATATGTTAGGTTGGTTTAGGTTACGTTAGGTTAGGTTAGGTTAGGATAGGTAAGTAAAGTTACAAGTACATAAATTAGTTTTGTAATAATTTCCGTTTATTTAGGCGTCGAGTGGCGTCGAGTGAAAGTGTAATAAATTTCCATTTTACATTAGAGATCCAATTAGGAAAAGAGTCGATGATCACCGAATCGGCTAATCTGATCTTCATCAAACATAGCTCAGAACCATCCCGGTTAAACCAGCTTTCTAATAAAAAACCGAATCCAAAACGGCACATCCGTTGGGGAGCTACGATGCCACAGATAGACACACAGACACACACACCCTTTCCCTCCCCTCTCTCACTCCCCCCCCCCTTCCCTTCTCCCCTCATTTCCAACCCCTCTTTCCTCTCCCTCCCTCCCCATTCCTGCCCCCCCCCCCCCTCCCTTCTCTTTCCCCTAATTTCTCGTGAAGTAAACGCTCGCGGTAAACTCGGTTTAATAGAGCATCCGATTTAAACGCAAATCTATAATATACTACTCGTAATAATAAATCTGTAAGGAATAGTCATGGAGTAAGTTACTTTGTTTTATGTTAGGAGATACTGCGTTTGTAGACTCTATATACTCGTATGATAGTAAAACAAATTTTACGATTTTTAGAAATCTTTTATGTGTGTATGTATGTTTCTCCATAACTCTTAAACCGATCATACAAATTCGATGAAACTTAGTAAAATCACATTTGAACTATACGTGACACAGGATAGGCTAAATAAAATTAAATTCCGGTTACGCTAAGATGTGGCTCTCATATTTTTTTTTTTTTTTTTTTATGGAACCTGACACGGTTGGCTACATCACCTACAACATCCGTGATGTCAGCCCATAACACAGGGTGAACTAGGTGCCATGTCAGTGCTTCCCTTCATTTCATGTCGGCTACACTAAACTGGACGGAAAACACGAACTATTTACATAGCCGTTTCGACCGACGTTTCAATAAAACAAATGGTTCCGCGCGCCGAAATAAAGGTAACGCAGCTCGGCCTTCTTACTTACTGAGTTTCTTCTTTTTAAGTAGGAATTTCACGCAAGCGAAGCCGCGGGCAAAATAATAAATCTGGAAGGGATGGTCTGGCCATGGAGTAAGTTATTTTGAATTATGAGATACTGCGAATATGTATTATACTAAAACTAAATTGACGGTTTTTAAATGGGGGTAAAGAGGGGAGGGAGTGGGAGAAGAGGAAGGAGGTGGAGGGAGTAAGAGGGAGGAAAGGTAGGAAAGGGGCAGGTAAGGAGGGAGCGAGAGGAAGGAGAGGAGGAAGGGTGAGAGGATAGATGTGGAGGGTGAAGGGATAGACGATGGTGGGGACAGAAGAGGGTAGGGAGGGGAGGGAGGAGGAGAGATGATGGATAGGGGAGAGAAGGACCCCTCCAGGGTTGGGGGTGGAGGGAAGGGTGGGAGAGGAAGGGAGGGAGGGCGAGGGCGGGGAAGCGAGAGAGAGAATATAAGAGATGCGATCATGTATTATCATATTTGCGTTGCAGTCGTATTTGCTATTAACCGAGTCTACCGCGCGCGAAGCCGCGGTAGTAAATAAATAAATAACAAAAAACCAAAATTAAGGGGTGTAAGTATATATTTTATTCATTAGATAAATGCAAAGCGGAAAATTATGTCTGACATCCTGACGTCAGACCAGGATGTGAATATATAATTTTTATTATGGAAACTGACACAGTTGGCTGCATCACCTACTACTTACGTGATGTCAGCCCATAATACCTTGGTGAACTAGGTGCCATGTCAGTGCTTCCCTTTGGTCATGCCGGCTACGCTGTACTTACTGGGGGGGCCAGGTAAATATGTGATTGTCTGAAAAATGTGGTGTGATGAATTTGTTAGGTGAGAGTGTTGTCGTATGTTTGTGTGTAATGGGTATGTGGAGATGAGTAGGTACGGGTGTGGAAGTAGAACGTGAGTCTCAGCATGTAAGACTGTCTTACGTCCAATACTTGGCTCTCCTTGATTGAAGAGCGCGTTAGATCAACCCATTCAGTGCGGTTACTGTCAGTCTATGCTATGAAATGGTTATACACCCAACGATACTGGCTCGTCCAACGTTCTCTCCTACTACGATCTTCCAGTTCACCGAATCCGAGATAAATGTTCATAATATTCATCTGACGTCACTGTACTCCAGCACACAACACCGACACAAATTCGCTCGCGAAGTTAGATCTTAGCGCAGTCCAGAATTAGAACTACTGGTTGGATAGGTCGAATGACGCGACGAGAAGCACTGCGAAATCTAAACTCCTCCCTCGCGGCCGGCATATCATATCAGGGCATCGTGAAGGCGCGTTGGCGGTTCGACGGGAGCGGTGTCTCGCGACTCCAGCTCACTTCCAGGTTAAGCCTCTACCACTCGGGTCATCTGTCTGTACCGTAGGATTGATGCAGACATATGAAAAGTTAAAGATAAGTATGGGGAATGTTCTAGGTTTTCAATCGATTGTCTTTAGTGAACCTGAAGTTGAAACAGCAAGTTTTTTAACTTCGCTCGAAAAAAAAAATACAAATATTCCTCTATTTTTGCGGCAATTTCTATTGTAAAAATAAAAAGAACCTGACAGCTTTTGCGACTTCCCTAAGGTGCGCTTGCGTTGTTCTCATGGGAAAAAAAAATCCACTCCATTTTACTCAGCCCTAGTTCTCAACTCAACCCGTAATTTGATGATGGTGTGTTACGCCCTCTCTTTCCGCAATATATGTATTATTTTATTTTCGAGAACATATTCAATTAAAGTGCAACAGATAATATGTAGCCATAGGAATAGAATTTAGTTTTTCTACTTCCAACACTATATTCAGCTATAATATAATATGTATAGTAGTTATATGTGATGTGACGTTTAAAATGTTAGAATTATTATTTGGACCGTTCCAAGGTCAATTGTCCAAGGTCGTTGGAACGGGGTCGTGAACTCTTAAATAAATGCATCCTGCTCAGATTATCTAGTAGGTGGCACCAAGTTCACCCGGTGTTATGGGCTAACATCACGGATGTTGTAGGTGATGTAGCCAACCGTGTCAGTTTCCATAAAAAAAAAGGTAACCTTTAATAAAAATTATAAAATCTTGCTATTCTACTTCACGTTAAGTTTCACAGTTAATTTAATAGGTGTATTAAGGAAGTACGAGTAGTTTTGTCACATTTTATTAATAACCTGGTTTCGAATTAGCATGCGATAGGTTTCCTGGGCACATTCCTGAGCCGAAGAGACGACGACCGTCGGAGCAACCGTGTCTTACACCAGCGGCCGTGGACAGGGAAACGGAGTGAGGGACACCCGCCAGGAGGCACGACGACATCAGTACGTCGGCGGAAAGCAGTTGTTCCGTACCTCTGAAGGCCGGAAGGACTGGAGGAAAATTGGAGAGGCTATGCCCAGCAGTGGAGGCATACACGTTGACTAAATGAGGTTTCCTGTAATTCCAAAATTAAGTGCCTACTATAGTCATGGAAAACTTCGATAGGGATACGGTGTCTATAATTTTTTTTTTTTTTAAACTGACACGATTGGCTACATCACCTACAACATCCGTGATGTTAGCCCATAACATCGGGTGAACTAGGTGCCATGTCAGTGCTTCCCTTCATCTCATGTCGGCTACACTGAACTGGACGGAAAACACGAACTATTTACATAGCCGTTTCGATCGACGTTTCGTTCAATGCGGTGGTAGCAACCCGGTCGGGATAAACCCTACTACCTAGTAAGGTAAGAAGGGAAGGGACTCACCGCGGTCAGCCTCCAACGGTCGACCGGTCACCCATCCAAGCACCGACCGCGCTCAGTGTTCCTTAACAGCAGACGACTGACCGCACCACTGAGCTACCGAAGCTGACGAATTTCCTTATCCCTTAGTCGACTTTTACGACATGCGACGGGGAGAGATGCAGTGGGGCTATTCTTTTTAAGTACCGCCCCCACACAGTACTATATATATACTATAAGAATAAAATCGTAAAAGCAAGAAAATTCGGAAAAAATCCAACCAGTGCGACTTAAAATGAGTAACTGAACATGTTACAACAGTTTTTAAAATGTTAATCTGTGTGTTGTACCCATAGACGTATATATTATTTCCCTATGGTTGTACCTCAATTTATTAATCGATTGACAACTTAATACTTCAAGTACCTTAATTTTTTATTTTTGAAAATTTTTACTACGTTGTAGTACCTACTAACATTTTTGAGTTGACACAAATAACCTATCAAAATTTTACAAAGGCTGACCTGATACACTTAATTATTTTGTAGTCAGAATTTTCAGTAAAATTGTTATTATTTATACGCAACTTGGGAAAAAATTCTGAAGAAATAATAAATAAATAAATATATTAATGGTTTACGCTTATGGAAAAGAGCTATGGTATTTGTGATACATTTTTGCATTTGTCATGAATCGTATTTATCGTACAAGGAACTGCATGTATACTTATAAAGAGATTGGAGATATCACTTATTCGGACTTCGGCCTCGCCTTTAGTTAGTTATTTTCACTTTATTCTTTTGAAAGGCGAATTTCACGCGAGCGAAGCCGCGGGCAAAAGCTGTATGTAAATAAACCTTCTCAGTGCATAACCAGTTTAACTGCTTTTGGGGGGGGGGGGGGGGGGGGGCCTCAAAAGAGGAAAAAACAGAACCCTTATAGCATCATTTAGGATTTAGTATCACAAAAGATTCATTTTCATGTGGTCCTGAAAGAAATAAGAAAACAGCTAATATAAACTAAAACCGATGGCAACAATTATAACGAAGGCCATGAAAAAAAACTGTATTTTTAAAAACTAAAACAACAACAACAACGACCCAAACAAGTTTGTCGCTAGGTAATCCTTTCTGTTTTGTCTTGAGAAGACCACAGACACAACAATATTAGTCTATGCACAGACATAATAATGAGCATAAATAAAGAGTCTCAATCAATCATCACTGCTTCGTAAGTTGTCGTCTCTTCGCACCATGCTGGAACCGCTGCTGGAAGTGCTGCGGCAATGATTGTGCAGATTGTGCTAACTGCAAACAATATGCTAGCGGACACATCGACTGCGTTGCGACACTCGAAGCTTTTGACATCAATAATTACACTCTTGGAAGCGATGCTCAACTGACCTTCGCTTGTATTGACTTTGGTTCGATGACGATGCTTACGACTAAACTATGACTAGGTGTGCAATGTCATAACTTCACTAAACTATCGTTATTTGAGTTTTTGAAGTACTACACGTGGAAATCCCTTAATAGTAAATTACAATCATCAATCATCTAAGCTACACAGGTTCGTATGGTATGTACTAAGCAGTTCGTTAACGAGCAAAATATAAGCTAAGAAGCAAGAACAAACAGAAGTGAAAAATATTCGTAACACTTCGACGAAGCGAATGAGATCGTGGTTCCGTTTTTTAATACTTTTCAGTAGTCCAAATTTGAATAACCATTCCTTCCCCGTTATGCCCCCTTCAAATGTCGGTTAACAGGTCACAGACGACACGGTCAAAGACAAACAAAATAATGCGTCTCATTACCAATTGTGCAGGTAGAGAAAAGAACTCGAAAATAAACATAAGAGGCGAGTTCGTAATGTGATTATGTTTTTTTTTATTTTATGGAAACTGCCACGGTTGGCTACATCACCTCATCCGCGATGTCAGTCCATAACACCTTGGTGAACTAGGTGCCATGTCCGTGCTTATCTTGGTTCGTACTCGTACCGGCTACACTGAACTGTACAGAAAACACGAACTATTTAAATAGCCGTTTCAACCGACATTTCATTCAGTGCGGTGGTATAAACCCGGGCGGGTTAAACCCTACCACCTAGAAGGGAAGGATGTTTTAGAACTTTTTATTTTGAGGTCCAAATGTTTTACCTCTCATGTTTCCGTAACAACAAAGCACGAGCAACAAAGGGACTCCTTGAGAGACTCTTGTACGTTCTCCGTTTATCAGCGTGTATTTTTTTTTTAAAGTTTCAAGGCCGATTGAGTGAAAGTAGTTGTGGAACAAAAGTAGCGTCGCGTCACCATGGTGCACTAATTTTGATCGCTCAGACCGTATCGAAAGGATATTCTTTATATCTCCTTTGAATACAATATTGAATAGACAATGAATAAGAATCATGGAGCAATTGCCGGGTCGCGCCGCGCCTACTGATGAGATGATGTGAGTTCGGATGAACAAATCTCAGGGCACGTGGTTTGTTTGACAAAATCGTGCTGTAAGATTTACTGACGCTACACTCAACTTTATGAGAAATATATTCAATTAGGTATATTGAATTCGCCAAGTCACTTCTTTCAGAGCCAGCGTATTGGACACTGTGGCGGAGTCGGCTGAGTTGGACGAAATATTTTACTTGCAGTAAGATATACTCAAAGTTTAATTATTTTAATTTAATTTAAATTTATTTTAATTGTTAAAGCATATTTTCATCTATGTTTGTTTTATTATGTGCAGTTTGTTTTGTGTTGTTAATTTTTTTAAATATTCATGACTTTTCTATAAATAACAACATTGTGTTCATTGTTTAGGTGTCAACAATATAATTTTTTGAGAATTTTTATGATGTTTACCTTCAAAGATTGAACTCTACAGCTTTATCAAACATGGAAGCAACTGCAGGGCCAGTTTCAACCACACTGTATAATATTTTCATAAATTGTGTTATCTAATCGAATATAAATAATAAATTTATACTCACTAATGATTAATGATATACAATATTCTAAAATAATAAAACAAAATATCGTGTGATAGGTAGGTGATAAGAACATTTTCCAAATTAAAATGTATAAAAAGTTACCTGAGGTCAACTGTAAGCCAGGCTAGAGTAACAAATTTGGCAACACTTTCAATTGAAAAAGAAGTGGAAAAAAATGTTAACTTTGAAGAAGCAATCGATACTTTAAGTAAAATAAAAGCTCGCAAACACATTTAAGAACCAAAATTATATAATACAATAAATTGTTAAAAAAAAATTACTTTATATTTTTCAGCCCTTTCTCTTTGCATAAAACATAGTTTTTTTTTTCAAATTATAGACAGAGGGGGTGCAAAAATATTTTTCCGCCCCGGGTGTCATTCCACCTTAAGCCGCCACTGATCGACGGCTGTGTTTACAATTATTATCACTTCTTCATTGGTTTTATTTTTCAATTTACTTTTATTATATTTTAATTGACTTCCAAAGACAGATTTGGGTGCTAATTAATCTCCCAATCTTAACAAAAAAATAATTGTGAAATGTCAAAAATTTACGGACTTATTGAATAATTTCCCCGGCCCCACGGGGCGGCGCGGCGCGGGGGCGCGGTCGTCGGTGGCTGCAGCAATATTCGACTTAACATTCGGTCATGTTTTCATTTCTCAGCAATATCGCTCGAGTGCATACATACATCACCTTACGATGATGGTCGATGACATTTAGCTTTCAAGGCTAACGCCCTCTAATACTACGAGTATCTCCGTGAATTGGAATGCAGAATGGCCAGTGAGTGTCCGCGTAGCTGTGAAACAGAATAGATGAATATCATACATACATACATATCACACACGCTGAATCCCGACAATCGGGGTAAGCAGAGTAATCGGTGTTGTGCTGCAAGAACTCTGGTAAATTACAGCACAACACCGACCGCCACGTTTCGCAAAGTATTCGAACAAGATTCAATCGATCAAGCAGCAAGTAAGGCACGAAGACCCACCTGCTGCATGACTCGGTGGAAGTACCGTGCCAAGGTGAGAGGTGGCGAACCTGTCGCCCTTTAGCACGGAATCTTGTCCTTATCCCTTAGTCGCCTTTTACGACATGCATGGGGAGAGATGCAGTGGGGCTATTCTTTTTAAGTACTGGCCCCACACGGTTCTACAGATACTCTTCTAAATTAAAGCACAACACCGACCACCACGTTTCGCAAATATTCGGACAAGTCCATCAAGCAGCAAGTACAAGGCAACAAATAATAGCAAAGGTGCATGACTGGGTGGAAGGACCGTTCCAAGGTGAGAGGTGGCTTCCTGTCGCCCTTTAGCACGGCATCTTGTCCTTATTCGACCGAGACAATTTCTGCTCCAATCAATAAGCCAAGATTTTGTTAAAAGCCGCATATTATAAGTACAAGTACAATGTGTACCTACTTACATTACAATGCGTGATACTCGTGAACGAGTGCTGTTTGTGGAGACTGGCCTGCTCGAATGTTGGCATCAAGTTGGCATCATGTTATCTGATTGTCATACCTATATTACCTACTACTTACCTGACTGCAGCTTGACTAGGTACGATTAGTACCTCAATTTTATTAACCCATTGACAACTTGATACTTCGGGATTTTTTTTGACAATTTTACTACATTGTGGTATGTTTAATACACTAACTAACATAATCATGTTCATACAAATTAGGAATCAAAGTTTGACAAAGGCTCTATACATCTGATACACTTAATTAAGAAGTCTGTGTAGTCAGAACTCCCAGCAAAATTTGTTAATCTTGCTCTCAATCTGTGTTTTCTATAGACTGTAAGCAATGTATTATGTTTATGTGGCTAGGAACTGAAATACTTGTAAGTAATAATAAATATGTACAGGGTGCGGCGCGGAAACTTGCTGATTTGAAAAGTCAATAAAAAAAAAGTAGTAGAGATATTACTGTAATTTATTTTTATTGTAACAATACATCATCTAATTTTTTTTATTAAATAGTTTTGAAGATGGTATCGGTCAAATGACGGCTCTCATTGTCGATGCACTGAGTTACCCGATTTCTAAAGTTTCGTTCAACTCTTCTAAGCATATCGAAGGGTATGTTGGCGATGGCTTGGCGTACATTGTTTTTCAGTTGAGGTAGGCTCCTTGGACGGTCATTGTAAACAATTGATTTCAGATAACCACGTAATAAAAAGTCACAAGGAGACAAATCGGGGGAGCGGGCCGGCCAAACAAGGTCGCCTCTCAAAGAGATGAGGCGCTGGAACGGCCAGTAAAAAAGTACGCCTCGACGGCAAACGCGCGCTGCTCGTTGGTCCAATTCATGGCGCGAACTGACTATGCGGATAACAAAACTTCATGATTTCGTATTTGGATCGAGTCGGTTCCCGCCCTTTCCCGACCCCACATCGCCGCTTGGCGCGAAATACAAATCAGCAAGTTTTCGCGCCGCACCCTGTATAACAAAAAAATACCCTGCGACGTTTCCTGCCGGTTCTTCTTCGCGGGTGTAATCGAACCGGATAGAACAAATTGTGACAAGTCGCCTCCGCAGCTTCGGCTTTTTGGTCGCTTTCGGCGACCAGCCTCGGCCGCTCCGGCCCTACACGGGCGCCTGCGCTTTGTTACAGCGGACGGGGTTGCACTCCCTCCGCGCCTCCGACTTATAAAAAACACTCTAGGGAATAGCCATACTAACAGGTTATGTCGGGGGGGTGAATTTTGTACTAAATTTTAAATTTCACTAATATTTGTATATCTTTAAACAAAAATTCTCCGAAAGTATAAGTCTCCGGGAAACAATTATTTTTGCTAATAATTCCTTAGACCCTCACCTACCATTCCCAGCTACCAGCAATCTTCTACTAAACCCGACTCTTTCTACAGCGCACCCCAATAGACTACTAGTGACACCGTTTGGACATAAAAACATTATATTAGAAATTGTTGGTACATTACTCAATACACCAGAGCAGGTCGCACTACATCGCTACATTTGTATGTACTTACTTGTCGTGTTTCGTGCTTCGAATTTTAACACATTTGTCGCAGATGTTTGAGTTGCAACATCATATTTTTTGCAGTACCAAAAATATGTTTCCAATAAAGTGGACTGTAGGTATTGGAGGAGTTCAGATGGAGATTCCTGGTAGACCAGAGCACCAGGCTGCAGCCATGCCGTATGTAGGTCTTGCTTGAAAGTCCGATCGCCACCGTGCAATCACAGAACAACCGCACCGAGCACGGGAAAAGCTGGGTGACTTGAAGGCTTAAAGTGACAGCCAGCCGTGGGCGGTGCGGTAGGTAGTCATTTCCTCTGTGTTTGTCAGTTACGCTACGCAACAGAGTCAGCAGCTGATAACATGATTTCTCGATTTCAGGAAAGTACGACGTCTTTTGCATATAAGAATTAGATACCTACAGTGCTTTTGTGGGTAATAGACACATAATAATTCCCAGCCATCTTTTAGGATTTATAGTTCCTTAAGATCCTGGCTACTGAAAATCGGATTGCATTACAATCCGATTTTACATGTCTATAATATGTTCGACTCTGTACTCACAGAGGACCTTCAACCGCTGAAGCACGGACGCCTCGTTGTTGGATCATTTAACCTGGTTTACCCATCGATTGGTTTACCAGTACTACTATGACCGCTGCTCTGGTGAACTCACTTCCCTCATCCCTCATCTTCCTGTTTCCATTTGCCAAACCCGTCAGACCCCTTTGCGGTCGGTGGAAGAGTTCTACGAACGGAACGATTCTAGAATCGTTCTTGTGCCGAACTACAAAGGTGTGAGATGTACTTCCGGGGAATAACGTTGATAAAACAAATATGCTGTGCCTGATGCCCCGACCTCGAACACAGCCACCCAGTTCTGTATTCGTGTTTTGTTTATTATAATCAGCTGTTATTTTATAATTATTCAAGTAACGTAAGAAGGAATAATTATATCATAATTATGAGCTAATTCAATAAACTTGAATGGACTCTATCTGACATAATACCTGCGTTTGCGTAATAGTAATTAAGTAGGCACTGAGTAATAAGCAGAAGAAAGTTTTGTTGCATTGTTCTTTCTTCGTTGCATGCAATACTGAATGAAACGGCAAAATATTAAGGAATTATGTTGTATACAAATTCACGTTCAGGTTGCGTACGAAACATTTTGCATAGGAAGGAACCTTCTTTAGTCATCCATCCATCCGTCTGATTCGTCACACCCAGACGGTTGGATGGATTAGTACTACCAGAGATTTGCCTATGCCCTTAAAAACTACCTATACATATCACAATTCTCCAGACCATAAATTGTAGTGGTGTTACAATTGTAAGATATTGAAAATTAACATCATTTGTCCAAAGTCACTACAATAAAAAGTGACGAGTACCTTAATTTTTAAAATCTTTTTTTTTCATAACCTTAGTTCAACTACAATTTCACAATTTTCACAAACCTGTCTCTAACAGCGCTAATCTACACATAAAAACTGTTTTTTAATGTTTTTAAAAAATAAGATTTTAAAAATTAAGGTAATCGTCACTTTTTATTGTAGTGACTTTGTACAAATGATGTTAATTTTGAATGTTACAATTGTAACACCACTACAATTTTTGGTCTGGAGAATTGTGATATGTATAGGTAGTTTTTAAGGGGATGGGCAAATCTCCGGTAGTACTTAATTTTTTCACAGTGATTTTTCAAAAATTAATCAGTTTTAATGTAAACTGAACAAAAATTCACTGAAAGGGCTATAGCAACAGTAGAGTCTAGGAGTAAACCCAAAAACTATTCATTACGTACTAGCTACATGTCTCCTCTACTTCCATACCAAATTTTATTCGATTTTGTGGAATAGATATCCAACTAGAGCGGTTTATATGACTAAAATAGAGAAATTTAAAAAAAAAAGTTTAAAAAAATCATAACTTCCAAACTATTGATTTTCGCGGAACTAATGTGTTTTTTAAATGAGTCCACATTATGTACTCTATCTAAAAAAAAAATTTGGACCACTATAACTGGGCCACCCTGTATAACACATATTCTGCAAAAATGTCATCCTCAGCACTTTAAAGGTAGGGCGGACGGACAGACGGACGGACAAACGAACAGACGGCGGCGTAGGCTTAGTAATAGGCGTCCGTACCCGTTTTAGTATTGCATTGCTAAGGAAACCAATGACTAGATGCAACTGCACGCATTGTCTATGTACAATTTAATTAATTAATTATACGTACGTGCATGCAATTCAATATATTTAGTCCATTCTTTACAAGGTGTCCACTTGTATGTAAGGCCACTTAATTATGTACCTAATAATATTACTAAGCGCACGAAAAACCCTCTTTATTCAGCATTCAAAATCGAAAATTCAGGATATATTCGTATAAAAAAAATCCCGACCCTTAAAAAGTCAAAAATAATTTCCGTTTACTTACTTAGAGGAGTCGGTGGACCGCTAAGTAAATTCCCGCGCAGCTCTGTCTGAGTTTTTATATTTTATTTACTTAGCGGTCTCCCGACTCCTTTAAGTAAGTAAACGGAAATTTTTTAATTGGCTTTTTAATGGTCGGGTTTTTTTAAATTTGTAAGTTATTTATCTTTTATTTCAAGCTTTGAAAAAAAAAACCGCATGCAAATCGGTCCATCCGTTTGGGAGCTACGATGCCACAGCAGACACACCCATACACACATGCACACACACACACACACGTTAAACTTATAATAATATAACACCCCTCTTTTTTCGTCGAGGGTTATAATAGGCGTGCGCGTTTTAATTTATTTCCTATTAGCTGTTCCCACGGCTGCACTTCGCGGCAAATCATCCCTATAACCATCGTTAGATATGCCACAAAAAGTCAGTGAAATGTGGATTTGATTGAGTAGTTCTCGACTTTATCGACGACGGCACGTCGATGGGTCGGTCGGCCGCCTCCGACGCGCTGTTTCGCGACGTTTATAGATAATCTAATCTAACTACAGAATAATGTACATCCACGTGAATATTTTCCTTGAATATGTTTTAATCCTCTCTAAAAAGTCGTCCTTAACACAAATATCTACTCTTTAATTTCCGTTCAAACAATCGATATTACTTTTTGTCCTCTGACCTTTGCTTTGGGGCAGTGTATTTGTTTATACATAGATTAACAAAGTACACGGCACAAACAATTATGGTGGCTCTTTCTACCGATCGTAGTCTTCGCTAAACGTTTAGACAAAGTGTTGTAGGTACGCTAATGTGCCACATGGTCAAGCTGGAGGCCAATTCACTAGCCGCCAAATTGAGAATCGAATGTCATCCAGCAAGATTCCTAGACAAACATATCTTGACTATCTTGCCTAGCTGTAACTTGATCCCCAATGACCTGGACCCTCCTTATCTCCGAACCTATGAAGTATAAAATTCTAAAAAAATATATCTATAAATTTCGTCGCCGAACTGACCGCGCCATCATCGTAGAAAAGATAAATTACATGAGAGCAAAGTAGCGGCGACGACGACGGGACCCTCCTCGGCACGTGAACATTGTTCACACTTGCCCTCGCACTTGGTTTTTTTTAGATATAGGGGAATCTATCTTCATTGAGGTCAAGACATTTGCATTTCTCATTCAATAAGTCGTGTTTGAATAATAGTAGAGGGTATACGCTCCTAAAAAGCAATCATATAACGTCAACATTGATCAATGGCCATACATACGTCTTCACTTCATGTGGTTTTTGGTGAATCTCGAAGCCGACGGCCGACGAAGGACTCTGCAAAAATAATATGAAGGCGGGCTTATCACTACAAGTAATTTCTTCGCGTCAACCTTTGGTTAAAGACAAGACAACATTATATAAAGAAAAAATCGGTTCAGTAGATCCGGAGATACCTTGGTGTGACCGACAATACACAGACATTCACCAGAGTGATTAATGGGTTCCTTTTTTCGCATTTTGCGAAGTGGGGCCCAAAAAGTTACGTTTTTGCAAGTGAAATTAAGAAAGAAACGTGTCTTTTGGATAAATTATTTTCAAAAATTTCGACCTCTGCAAAATCTTTAGGGAGATTGCTGATAGAAGCATGTCCAACCAACGTACCCAGGCTTTTTAGGGTTCTGTATCCATACGGAACCCTATTACTATACCTACGCCGTCTGCCTGTCTGTCTGTCTGTCTGTCCGTCCGTCCGTCCGTACGTCCGTCCTAGGCTAGGGCTGTACCTATATTTTGAACCGTAATAGGTAGGCGGTTGAAATTTTCACAGAATATCGGATATGCCAACAAATAATAATGAAAGCAAAAAGTTAAAAATTAATGGTACTTACACACAAAAAACGTACTAAGTATTGATTAGTACATATTCACGTTACTAAATAATAGATAGCGCTACGGCGCGAAAATGGCTTAAAAATAAAAAAATTAAGAAACGTGAACGCTCCGCCTACCACGCCTTGCCCGTAGCTACCTAAAGAATAATTCTAGAGTCATTTGTATTCTGATTGAGTTAACCTAACTCAACCCAGTCCAACCTGAACTAGGTAGGTTCCTAGGTAGGTACCTACACTCTAATAAGGCTTGAGCATAAGAATTTTACAAAATGCCTAGGCGCGTTGAAAAGTTTCAATTTTCTAAAGTGTTCCTAGTGTTTTTCCAGATTTGTTTTGAAAAACTATGAGTGATTTTTGGTTTTCATATATTTTGTTCATTAACTAGGTCAACATTATTATTGCACAGATTGGAAAGTCAAACATTCAAAGATATTTATATACCTACGACAAGGAACTGCACCGTGCACGATCTATGATGTCATCGAACTTAATTTCTGTATGTTTTCGTATACCTGGGTGTACCTGGGTGTTTCGAATGCAATGGCGGCAAAATGTCTTTGGCACAGACAGAATACAAAATAGTTTGGTGGTTTGGCTCGTAAGCGTACTTGCTCATTCTCGCAAGACAATATTTCAGTTCGAATGCTGTGCGGCCTCTTGGTCTAGGGGTATGATTCCTGCTTTGGGTGCAGGAGGTCCCGGGTTCAAATCCCGGAGGGGCCCACTTTTTAAGTTTTTTTCAGTTCATATTTTGTTTATATTAGGCTTGTATTCATATTCAATTTTATTTACAGTGTCTTTGCAGGCTTTGCAGTTTATAATGCTTTTTTTTTGTCGGTATTAATATAGCGCCATCTATGTCAAATAACGATAAACAACCGTATATTTTCTTACATTAGATTCGGTAAACTGTGCGGTGTAAATTGTTTCGACTTTACTCCACAAGATGACGCTATTCCACAAATAAAATAATATGGAAAATAGAAATCGAGAACGTAGGTACAACAAAAGTCTTTGCAAAAAGTCAATGATTTGATTACGATCTATTATTTTTTATTTTATTTTTATGATAAATTGTAAAGGGTTTCGTCAACTTCGAATTAATCCACTTTATAGTAACTTTCATCGTTTCAATATACATTTCAATGAGTAGGTAACTAATTTATAAGTTTTCTGCATTCCTTTTGGTCCTACTCCACAATTAGGTAGAATTATTTGCCCTACATCGATACAAATTAATTATACACAATCTAATACAAGTTATAAGAGTTATTTTTCTTTGATAAAAGCCAAAATTCCACACTGGTGCCTGTCTCCAAATTTGGAGACACCGAGAAATCGAGAAAGGTGTGTTGGCTTGGCGGGCGGACGAAATGTCACTAATCATCACGTAATCACAAACTGGTCTTGTCTCCTTCTAACACTATTTGTTTTTGGTCTTTCTTTGCTAAGGCATTATTTTGAACCCCCGACACGCAAAAAGAGGGGTGTTATATAGAAGTTATAATATGTTTAAAGTATGTGTATGTGTGTATGGGTGTGTGTGTATGCTGTGGCAGCGTAGATCCCAAACGGAAGGACCGATTTGGATGCGGTTTTTTCATACATCGTAGTGCCATCTCGGTCTTCTTAACGTTGAAAGATAAAGACGACCCTTCGGAATTAAATAAACATTTGGCGATTTTTAGCGCGTTCTGGCGGCGTTTTCGGTCTAGAGGTGGCAGCACTGCCAAGTGCCAAACAAGCAGCCAGTGTCGCTAGACGTACGATTTAAATCGTACTCATACGATTATTTGAATCTTGTGCGATTTACGATAGCCAAAATATGCTGATCGTACACTAAAATATGATTTCTTCCAATTTATCATAAGTACTCGATATAACGCACCATATTATCGATACGTTTTTAATGTGCGTTGCCGTTCAGTATTCGTCATAGATTTTACGGTGAATCCCCGATCCATAGATATTATCCGATTCTACAGAAAAGTAACGTTGCGCAAACGGTCTGATCGCAAGTGTGACTAAAGTAATTGGTTTCTATCTCGCTCGTTTGCCGTTCATTTACTGAAATACAATGAATGATATGTACTTTCTATAGTAATGAACCTCAAGCGGCTAGTCAAACAATGTATTTAAAAAAAGTTAAATTACTAATTTAAAACACTAAACGCTTAAAAATTTAAAAATAATTTCCGTTTACTTACGGGGAAGACTAAGTAAATACTCGCGCAGCTCAGAGTTTTTATATTTTATTTACTGAGCGGTCCCGCGACTCTTTTATGTAAGTAAACAGAAATTATTTAAGGGTCGGGGTTTTTTTAATTTGTATTTAACTTATATTTCAAGCTTTTAAAAAAACCCTCATCCAAATCGGCCCATCCGTGAGACGTAATTTTTTTATTACTTCACAATTACTTTATTACTTGATTACTAGCATACCTAAGAACCATCACGGTTATACCAGGTTTCTAATAAAAAAAAACGCATCCAAATCGATCCATCCGTTTAGGAGCTACGATGCCACAGACAGACACAGATACACAGATATCACACGTTAAACTTTTTTTTTTGTTTGTACCGTGTGGGGTCGGTACTTGAAAAGAATAGCCCCACTGCATCTCTCCCCGTCGCATGTCGTAAAAGTCGACTAAGGGATAAGAAAATTCGTCAGCCTCGGTAGCTCAGTGGCGCGGTTGGTTAGTCAACTGTTATTAAGCAACGCTGAGCGCGGTCAGTGATTGGATGGGTGACCGCTCGACCGTTGGAGGCTGACCGTGGTTCGGATTCCACGTTAAACTGTAGGTCCCTTCCCTTCTTACCTTACTAGGTGGTAGGGTTTATCCCGGCCGGGTTGGTACCACCGCACTGAACGAAACGTCGGTCGAAACGGCTATGTAAATAGTTCGTGTTTTCCGTCCAGTTTAGTGTAGCCGACATGAAATGAAGGGAAGCCCTGACATGGCACCTAGTTCACCCTGTGTTATGGGCTGACATCACGGATGTTGTAGGTGATGTAGCCAACCGTGTCAGGTTCCATAAAAAAAAAAAAGAGAATAAATTTTTAATAACTCAAGGAAAGGGCCTATTTATTGATCAATCTACTAATGTTCACATTAAATTTGCTTCTACTATGTAAAATAAATATACTTTTATTAAATACTTTGTACCGTGTGGGCCGGCACTTTAAAAGAATAGCCCCACTGCATCTCTCCCCGTGTATGTCGTAAAAGGCGACTAAGGTATATGACTCCCTTCTTATATTACTAGGTGGTAGGGTTTAATCTGCCCGGGTTTGTAACACCGCACTGAATGAAAGGTCGGTCCAAACGGGTATGTAAATAGTTTGTGTTTTCCGTCCAGTTCAGTGTAGCCGGCACGACCGAAGGGACGACTGACGTGGAACCAAGTTCACCCGGTGAACTGGACTGACATCACGGATGTTGTAGGTGATGTAGACAACCATGTCACTTTCCATGAAAAAACAAATTTGTTGTCTGTAAAGTCGGTTTACGGACGATAGTTTTACGTTATGACGTGGAATAATCGTAGTACATAGATCAAAGATCAGTAATTTATTTTATAATAGAAAGATTAATCATCTTGTGACTGGCCATCAATAAACTTCTGTTGTCTGATCTTGACAGTTTTACTTCTTAAGACGTTTCCATGGTAACTTTGAATATCAACGTGACACGCTTTCGTGCGTGCAGCCGGTGCTCATCAATTTATAAGACGTGACGTCATCACGTCAAAAATCTGTATTGGTACGACTTTTTTTTAACTAACTTACAAAAATACGATCATTTTGCACTATTTGTACGATCGCGGAAAAAATCATCTGACAACACTGCAACCAGCTGAACCCACCCAGACCAGCCAGCCCAGCCAGCCAGTCGCAGTCGGGGCAGTCTTGCTTTGCTTGCCTTGCGGCAGTCGAATCGAAAATTTTTCATCATATCGTGTGTGCGTGTAGCGCGGTCGCTCTTCGCGCATTCGTTTTATTCATCCGTAAATTGTTGACAAATATCTCGTCCAAGTGAGTGTGAACATCGTCACGTCAAACAAACACTGGCTGGTAGGTTTTCAACGCAGAACTAATAGTTAAAACTGCAGAATAGTGTGTGAAATTTGTTCAATTGTGTCACTTTCACTGTAATATATTTCTGGGGCCACAAAGGATTTACGGACTTACCTGCTGCGAGAGCTGTTAGAACGCGCACTACGTAAGTAAACCATTTGTCTGTGCATGCCTTCTCTACAATAATTGTTGATGTTGTGTTCGTGTAGATTGGTGAAAGAATCGCAGTTGAAATACGGACCGTTTTTTATTTACGTTATCGATTTGTGTTCGTTGACTGCAGCGATCTCGTTAGAATTGTTTCTAAATCCTGCTCCTAAGCGGCGAGCACTGTAGATTGCATGATCCTACTTCCAGAGTTTTCCTTCGGCATAACTGTAAAATGTCGCTGCGTTAATAGGTACTTAGGTACCTACTTATTTATTTATTTACTTCGTTCTTGTAATATCTGACTGCTTTGCTTGTAATATCAGGCTATTAAGAATAGGAGAGGGATACCTAGATATGCTCGACAGAAGCCCTCCACTATAAAATAAATGTTTTGTAAAAATGTTATAGGTAGGTACCTACTCTCAGTTTTAGGCTTTATTACATTCATACCGCACGCTGTATCTCGACAATCGGGGTAAGCAGAGTAATTGGTGTTGTGCTGCAAGAACTCCGGTAAATTACAGCACAACACCGACCATCGCGTTTAGCAAAGTATTCAGACAAGATAACTACCAAGCAGCAAGTAACCACGAAAACCCACTGCTGCATTACTCGGTGGAAAGACCATCCCAAGGTGAGAGGTGGTTAGCCCGTCGCCCTTTAGTACTACATCTCGTCTTTCCCTTAGTCACCTTTTACGACACGCACAATTTATTTAGGCTTTATTCTGCATAAATAATAGGTTGCGATAGGATTTACTAAAATATAATAAACTTATTCATTAACCCTTTAAGGTTGGGGGGGGGGGGGGGGGGGGGGCTATACTTACCTGCATTTGAAATGTTGTATGAAAGATTGCATGGTGGTCGATGCCGGTAAGTGTCAAATAGCGAATTCGGGTTTTTCCCAGTGGTCAGATTGATGGTCAGACTAGTCTGGCCAACGGGAATTTTATTTCCCATTGGTTAGATTGTATCATGATTTAGTAAAGTACCCCCCTTAAAGCAACCTAATTATTTTCTCGTATTTTATTTAAATATCTATATGCCTAATATGTGAGCGTCTTCGATTTATCTTTATTGTCAACGCTGATTCTCTTATCTTTTATGCCAGCTACTGTCAAGTACCTACAGTGGACACTTAAGACACTGATTAGCAATAAACTTGTCAGTCATTTTTATTATCATATTAAGTATATAAGTGTACCGTGTCCGCTGTATGTGTTATTATGTTGTATTAAGTATATAAGTGTACGTATACCGCTGGACCGTAGTCCTTAAACATGGAAGATTGATGAACACAACAGGACTGCTTCTTCATAGAGTAATGCCGTGCATTTTCTTGGTACATAATATTGGTTTTCATTATTTTGAATATTTCAGATGTGGGCGTTATTCTATGTAAACTATTTTATTTTTGTATGTGTGTGGGTATATTGTATTATTTATATGTTTTTTTTATTTTATCCCCACCACAATAATTGTGTTCGTTATGTTCTTTTTAATAATATAAAAAAAGGTCTGTCTGAAAATTGGTGCTGCGGCAGAAGGCTCACCAGCTGTCGCAGCAATAAGCTGAGACAGACATCCATTTATCTTGTTATTTTCATATGTTATGTTAAGTAATTCAATTGTCTGATGATGATGTTAAGATAAGATAAATAACGATCATTTGACAGCAATGTTTACGGATTGACACTCATTGATGCCAACATTGATCGTTTAAGAGGATTTATTGGCAAAACAAAAACTCGAGTCGGCGGCGGCAGCACTGAGCAATCCAGCGCAGTGCGCGCGTTTTTATGGTGAATTTTGTAGTTTTTGTTTGTTTAAAAATTATTACGATTTGTTTTTTTTTTTTTTCAAATAATGCTGCTTTAGTGTCTAGAAAATTAAATTACCTATACAATGACGTAAATTTTATTCCAAAATAATTATCCACTATGGAGCTAGCTCGGCATAAGAAATTAAAATAGAGTCACATTCAGAAATTTTTTTCACCATGAAAAAATACTGTAATTTAATTTAAAATGCCTGCTTCAGTGTTTAGTACATATTATCGACTATTTAAAAAATACATTTTTTTTTTCATATTAGTAGTATGTACCTACTTCATAGAACAAAATTTTTGTTTGAAGTTTTAAAAAGTATAACACTTTTCGTTGTTTTGCCATATGAATCCTCTTGAAGCGATTATCAATATTGCTACGGCATTGACAGCAAATGATGAACATTTTGACTGATGGCAATTGACCCTTTGAAGCTCAATGACAGCAAATGGCAATAGTTTTTAGGTTTCCGTGCTTCCATAGCCATAGCTTCGAACGCCCATCATTTGAAACCTTCAATCACGGAAACATTGTCGCGAATCGCGAATGGCTGTTTCGAATTCGAGGACCCATTAGACATCATGGAGCTCAATAAATTTAAAACCAATACATAATATATTATAGTCACGACCGGTACGGAACCTGGGTGCGCGAGTCCGACTCGCACTTGATCGCTTTTTTCATTCCTCTCAAGAATCAGAAGATGCGCTGTTTTGACAAACAACTAACCTGGCAAGCCACATAGGAGAACTAGATTGTAAAAAAACCCTTCAAGTCCGCTCAACATAGTAATTACAACATGAATTGTACCGTGTGGGGTCGGTACTTAAAAAGAATAGCCCCACTGCATCTCTCCCCGTCGCATGTCGTAAAAGTCGACTAAGGGATAAGAAAATTCGTCAGCCTCGGTAGCTCAGTGGCGCGGTTGGTTAGTCAACTGTTATTAAGCAACGCTGAGCGCGGTCAGTGATTGGATGGGTGACCGCTCGACCGTTGGAGGCTGACCGTGGTTCGGATTCCACGTTAAACTGTAGGTCCCTTCCCTTCTTGCCTTACTAGGTGGTAGGGTTTATCCCGGCCGGGTTGGTACCACCGCACTGAACGAAACGTCGGTCGAAACGGCTATGTAAATAGTTTGTGTTTTCCGTCTAGTTTAGTGTAGCCAACATGAAATGAAGGGAAGCACTGACATGGCACCTAGTTCACCCTGTGTTATGGGCTGACATCACGGATGTTGTAGGTGATGTAGCCAACCGTGTCAGGTTCCATAAAAAAAAAAAAAAAAACCACTGAAGGCCTATTACACTACACTAAAGGTCGGTGGACCCCATCGTTGCATACAGCACTAAGTATCAACCTATGCATTCCCTGCCTGCCCCTTTGTTTGCTCCGGAAGAGTCCTCGCATACACTGTATCTTCAACCCGCCGAGCCTCGTCCATTGTTCGTCCTTCCCGTATCCCTTGCCATAGCCTCCTGCATCTTCATTCAGCGGATGTTTAAAGCCGATGAGAGTGCACCCGGGGTTGCAGTTTTCCTCGGCGTTCCTATACATTAATAGTTTGAAGCATTTGCTTTAAGAATATTCTTAAAGAATCCTTCCAAATTCTAACAAATAATAAAAATAAAAATAAATGTTTTTAACGTTTTTTTTTGCTCTATCGTAATAACGGTAATACAAGCGACTGTCCGACTCGCACTTGGCCGGTTTTTTCCTCAACTAAAAATGGTTATACATGATTGTTGTACCTACTCATGTTGTACGTGTGTATATACTCTCCTAACTCCTAAACTTCTGAAGTTTTCCCATCATTTCAATCTTCTCTGTTACGCTGGTACATAAGGCTTCGAGTAATGCCTAAAAACATAAGACAATTAAGTTTATCATAATTAATTACCAACACCATTAAATGTTCACGTGAGTAGAAGACAATGAATTTCAAAAATGCCACATAGTACTCGTATGCGTACACGCCGCCGCCGGTTCCCGGTCCCCAGTAAATATTTATATGTAAGCAGCTGTTCTTTATAGGTTGCATCCTGTCTCGCATCACCATCAGCCCTACTAGAGTCTCGCCCTACGCCTTATTATCTACCTGCGGCACGTGTACTACGCTAGCTCTAATAATCGAGCGTGTAGCTAACACGTATGTAGAAATAGAAGGTCTGGAAAAATAACTCACGAAGATACTTTCTTAAAAAACAAAAAAATATATAGCTTACTTACGACGAACGCTTGAAAATTGTTTGACAATGGTAGTCATGGATTAGATTCCATTCCCTTCAGAATATATCATTATTGTTTTTTCAACATCAGATATCGCAACCTACTGTGGCTCATAGGACGACACTCGAAACTCTCTCTGGACAACAAAATACTAGTATTCAAAACAGTCATCAGACCCGTGTGGACCTACGGGATCCAGCTTTGGGGTAGTGCTAGTATGTCCAATATGAACATAATCCAACGATTACAAAAACGTCATATTGAGAAACATAAGTGCAGCCCCCTGGTTCATGCGAAACAACGAAATCCACCAGCTTCTCGACGTCCCTACAGTTAGCGAGGAGGTCCAATCATTCAGCAAAAGCTATATGAATCGACTCCAGCACCACCCCAACAGACTGGCTGAACAACTCACCGAAGAACCTTTATTAAGGAGACTCAAAAGACGGTGCATAGTGGACCTATCCAAGTAGGAAGGTCCGCTATCAAAATGTAGAGTTTGGCCCACTGGGGTCAATTCTCTGAAAGCCACAACAGTAATCAGAAAATCTGCTAAAAGTAAAAAAAAAAAAAAAAAAACTGATCGCAGATGGAACAATAACAAAAAAAAAATTTTTTTATAGGGAAACTGGGACACCTTGGCACAGCCTCGCGGTGCCAGTTCTTCAGACAATCAGACACATTCAATAACAAAACAGCTCGCGAAACCACGCTCTGTGAGGTGCCATTCTCTCTCATCCGAATGTAGCAAATATGTGACTACACAGGCAAGATACAATGCAATATACAAAACATGGACTTCTCCGCCTGTATACTTATTTAACGGTGATCTGATAATAATTCATGCATCACTCAAGAACGATTGATATCAACTGCAAAAATAAAGAGTACCAGTGATAGGCGTAGGTCTTTGGGCGTAGGTAGTGCTATTCCGGGATTTGGTGACCGTTATCTTAACGGATATTGCTTAACGTAAGTTACCTAGTCCACCTTAGGTTTGGTTTCTTTGAACAAATGTTGTTGATTTTCAATATCTGCGAATAAATATTGCTGTTTTTTGAATATTTGTTTTGATCTTATCTTCATTATTTAATCATCTTCATGTTTCACAAATTATTATAATAAAAAAGGTTTTTTTTATGAAAACTGACACGGTTGGCTACATCACCTACAACATACGTGATGTCAGCCCATAACACCGGTGAACAAGGTGCCCCGAATCCCGGGATCATCAATCCCGGAATCCCGGGGTATGCCCATACTCAATTAATGCTGGTGTTCCACAAGGATCCGTGCTGTCGCCTACGCTGTTTTTATTGTTCATCAACGACATGCTCTCGCTCGGCGAAATACATTGTTACGCGGACGACAGCACGGTGCACGAAGGGTTCATCAAGGACTGGAAGGGTAGAGAAGCCTCAGCAGCAAACGCGAGACGCGAAACTGTTGCTCGGGTTGACCAGGTTCTCGAAAAAGTATCCTCTTGGGGGAAGAAGAACTTGGTCAACTTCAACGTAGCCAAGACGCAAGCTTGTGCCTTCTCTACTAAGGCTGATCCGTTTCCTCTCCAAGCCACTTTTCAAGGCAGCCAAGTCCCCAACGATGGTAGTCTGGGCGTCCTAGGTATGGAGGTGTCCAGGGACGTTGGGTTTCGATCGTTCATAGAGTCCAAGGCGAAACTAGCGTCTCGAAAATTAGGGTTCCTTTACCGATGTCGGCGATTTTTCACGCCGGTCCAACTGCTTACACTCTACAAAGCACAAGTAAGACCGGTGATGGAATATTGCAGTCATCTTTGGGAGGGTTCCCCTGAGTACCTTCTTTCAGCCTTGGATTCTATTCAGCGACGAGCCATTCGCCTCATTGGTGACTCTGTACTCACAAAGGACCTTCAACCTCTAAAGCACAGACGTATCGTTGGGTCATTGAGCCATCGGTACTACTATGGCCGCTGCTCTGACGAACTTGCTTCCCTTATCCCCCCCTCCTCCTGTTCGCCTTCGCCAAACCCGCCATACTCTCGCGGAACACCCCTTTGTAGTCGACAGAAGAGTTCTTCGAACTGCACGATTCTCTAAATCGTTCTTGTGCCGCACCGCAAAGGTGTGGAACGGGCTTCCAGGAAATATCTTCCTCCACTCCTACAATCCACGGATCTTCAAATCGCGGGTTAATAGCCTTTCCCCAGCAACATTAGTCCACCTCCAAGCCGAACTGGCACCTCCTCGGGGGTGAAATTGGCTGCGCCTGAAGTTTCGACCTCGGACAGAGCCAGCCAGTTCGGGAGTAATAAAAAAATAAAAAATACCAACATTATCATTCATGTTCATTGACCCCATTTTTTTACTTTACTCACGTTACTTCCATTACGTTTTGTAAGTAAATTTTCATGATTATTTTTTTCTGTGGAACGAAGTTACTCTAATCCTGCCATTATATGTAGATGAAGTTTTACATTATATGTATTCAAACTGAATATGTCAGGTGAGTAGTATTAATGGTACATCTCTCAGAAAGGGCTGAATTTAACCTAGTATGCAGCCCTAACTAGTAAAATAAATAATATGAATGTTTTATGCCTCGGTATTGCAAACTATAAAGACTGTGACTGAAAAGACTAAACTATAAAGGTTAGTAGGTATGTTTAAATCCGTCCACGAGTAAGTCACCATTTGAATTCTTCGAAAGAGCCAACTTTTCACTAATTAGCTGCAATCTGCATGGTTATTATTCTGTTTCTCAAAAGCACTCGTTCATTCAAATTGTTTTTCGTCCTAAAAACGGTAGTGGTCCCGGAACTCCCGGATAACCGCAACGAACTAACGAAACAGCAAGTGCAGAAATAGCGTCTTGTTTGAATTCTGAAAGGAATAGGTGTAGGTAGATATGTCAACTAACAAAATGACTAACATGAAAAACCTTTCCCGCACAAGAAAGGCACATCTTATTCATACCTATGTGGATTGGATAGTGTACCGACTGTGTGAGAGGTAGTCGTGAGAACAATCACCTATACTGAATGAAGAGAAGACACTTCATCATCGCCGTACTTTCCTCATAGTAAAGTGTACTTGTGTGCACATGCTAGTACTTGTGTGTTTGAGTATTTTGTATGGAGACATGCAGGCAGGAGTGCAATGCGCCGTGTTTGAACAGTGCATTCTCGTGGTGTAGGTAGAACTCCTTTATTTGTTACGTTCACTTGGTACTTATGAAAGAAAATTCTGTCTGGTATAATGCGCCCTTGTGTCGATCCCCTCGACGCGCGCGCGACATCCCTCTCCCTACCGCGGGTCACTAAGGAATTTAAGCCAAGGAGGCGTTGAATATTCATGGCGAACGTTCTTATAACGAATCTGGGAACCTAAATATTTTTTTATTGTTTTGATTAAAGTCGGACAAGTTTTATGGTGATTAGAATTGGTTTGCGTGCCGCGCCGCTACGGGCGCGGTCTAAAAGTGGAGGCGGACACGCACCCCATGCTTCCGAATGAGCCAACAAACCTGCGATGGCGTTATGTATGGCGTGCCGACGACGCCGCGCCGTGACCTTGAACGGTCGGCAGTCGCAAAGGACAACCGCACCCTCGTTCTGTGCCGAATTTGTCACCTTAGCACTGACGGGTCCGCGGAATCACTACAGAAAATAGTCAAGGTCGCCAAATCCACTGCTCTGCTACGCATCCAAAACAAAATTATCTCGACAAACGCTTCCTTCGGTTTAAATACTCGGTCCATTGTCATAGGTGCTCGTAGATAACAAGGTTAGCCATTACGTAAGAGTGTATGTTACTGACAGACACACAACAACGTAAATGTTTACAGACTGGAGCTGATGTACGGTCGCCGGATGCGACACAAGTGTTGTCAGCCTAGAGACGGACAAGTCTCCAGTTTAGTTAGTAAAACGTTTCTTTGTTTGTTTGTTGTCCCTCACTGCGCTAGTAGAAAATATTATTTCCCGAGCTCTAACTTCTGGAAGGCCAGCGCAGCGCAAGGCGCTCTTTGCTTTCTTTCCAAAGTTATGATTAAGTGCGGTCCCAGAAACCTATATTGCTTCGGTAAACCTATGAAATTGGGCAGTTCGTTTTCGCAATATCTACGATATTGTGACCATTTAGGTCGAGTTACTGGCATAGTACTTTGTCATGAGAAGAAAAGGTGATGTAATATTAGAAATAACTAAGCAAACGCCTCAATTTTCATTACCTGTTTCAGGCATCCATCATTTGATGTAATGGATCCATCCACATGAATGATAATGATTCGAAAATCATACATACTCGTAGTAACCTAGGTATATTACTCCCGTGGTTACTTAATGCGAATACATTTTTATTAAATTGGTATTAGTGCAGAGACAGGAATAGAGTTAAGCATAATTAGTACACAATATGATGACTAAACCTCGGACTAAACTATACAAAGAGAAAAGTTGTGATTCCAACCTTGGACGATGAAGAAGAGCAGCAGCCGATGAGTACACAAATTAGTTAGTATAAATCAGTTTAACTATACAGATACAATACCATAGCGAGAGAGCGTGTTTCCAGGTGTGTAAAACTATCCAGTTATCACAATTGTTTTCCAGCAGCTTTCGAACATTAATTTTGTAGGATTGCATCGACATATCGGACAAGTTTAACTTTTTGTTGTAAATAGGTTCGCCTGCCGGTATTTTTGGAGGCTACATTCACGAGTAGGTTTTCCGGGCACATTGAAATTAATAGGCTCCAATAGATCGGGACAGTCATCTACACTGACGCATGTTGCACAAGACTGATGCGTCCAGCATTTTACGGGTGTCTAGCTTGGGGAGGTGGTACTTGACAGTCAGATTATCAATGTATGATAATCTGACTGTCAAGTACCTTTTGTGTGATTAAGACGGAAGTGCAAGGCACGCGGGTACTTTCTTTAAATAATATCTATTTTGTCTGAGTATTTCGCATAATAAGGATTCCAGACGCCAGAAACATATTCTAGTTGTAAACGAAACAGAGCCTGGTAAAGAACTGTGTAGGTAGCTAGTTACTTGACTATTTGAATTTTTTTTGTTGATATAAGACAAATCCCATCATTTGATATGCTTTAGTGGTGATGGTCTCAACATGTACATCAAAATTAAGTTTACCGTCCATTGTTACACCAATATCTCGAATATTGACAACTTTCCCCAGAATCTGACCTAGGTTATATGTAATTGTATACGCGCTTATTAATGTTTTTCGTAAAGATAATATGCTTACATTTTTTGACAATTTATTTTCGACAGTATTCAGTAAATATGTTGAGGTCTTCTTGGATCAATGTACACAGTCCTCTTGTGATTGTATTATTATTTTTTTTTTAAATTTTTAAGTCGTCTGAAATACGTAGGATTTGACAATGTGTAATATATATAATTGATAAACAGAATGAATGTTAGAGGCCCTAAAATTATATAGGTAGATGATTTATAAAAATAGGTCGACAATTAAAGCATACCTTCAGTAAGGTTCGTGCTTGCCTTGAACCGCGTTGATTTTCCAGAGTAATAAATATAATAGTAATGCGAGTAATGGTATTAGTGGTGAGTGGGTAGAGGTACATGCGGATGTGGTTTGGGTCTGACATTTGACAGAACCGGTTTGGTAATAAAAAAACATAAAACCGACTTCCTAAAAAAAGTAAAACTAAAAAACTATTTAAAATAAAAATATAAAAACCGCCTTCAAAAATATATGAAATAAAAACCTAAAAAAAAAAGAACCCTAGAGTTGAAGGCGGTGCTAAAAAGGCTACACAAATCACAAAGGATATTATCATCCACTCATGTTTTCTTTCATGCATCATTTTTGCTTGCTTTAGCACCGCCTTCAACTCTAGGGTTCTTTTTTTTTTTAGGTTTTTATTTCATATATTTTTGAAGGCGGTTTTTATATTTTTATTTTAAATAGTTTTTTAGTTTTACTTTTTTTAGGAAGTCGGTTTTATGTTTTTTTAAACTTTTTTTTTATTTCACAGTTTTTTTTAGTAATTTTTTGCTATTAATGTACTCGGCGGAATCGCTCGGCCTTCGGCCTCGCGATTCCGCCTCGCTTTCCAATCCGATCTTGACCCAATTAAAATAGGACCACGTCAGCTTCGATAGCTCAGTGGTGCAGACAGTCAACTGTCGCTATTGAATGTTAAGCAACGCTGGGTGCGGTCAGTACTTGGATGGGTGACCGCTGACCGTTGGAGGCTGACCGAGGTTCGGATTCCTCGTAAAACTGTAAGTCCCTTCCCTCCTAATCTTACTTGGTGGTAGGCTTTAACCTGCCCGGGTTGGTACCACCGCACTGAATTAAACGTCGGTCGAAACGGCTATGTAAATAGTTTGTGTTTTCCGACCAGTTCAGTGTAGTCAGCACGATCAAAGGGGGAAGCACTGACATGGCACTTAGTTTACCCGGTGTTATGGGCTGACATCACGGACGTTGTAGGTGATGTTGCAGAACTTAGTAGAATGGACAGACATAAACGTGTTACGGAACCCTACTTTTATTATAAAATAACCGTCGGAGGACCTTGGTTGAAAATTGTAAAATTTAGTAGAAAAGACAGACATGCATTTGTTACGGAACCCTACATTCATTTTGCAGAACTTAGTAGAATGGACAGACATAAACGTGTTACCGAACCCTACTGAACAGTTGCACTCCGGGAGTGCCGGCAGATCCCGTGCCACTCTAACTTAACCCTTAATGCAATGACTTAAGGTTTCATTTTAAAAATGACGCTGACGCGATGTCGCGAATTATACATTTTTTACCCACCTAAAAAGTGCCAAGCGCCGCTAAAGAAGTTTTCACTTCAACAACCTCAGGGTTATCCCCTTTCAAATAAAAAAAAAAAGAATTTTCAAAATCGGCCCACAATTGACGGAGTAATCGCGTAACAAAGATCCAAAAAAAGAAAACATACCGTCGAATTGAGAATCTCTTAGGTCTAAAGTAAATTGCTCGTGAAGACAAATGCAACGAGCCCAAACACGATGGGTTTATCATGTGTAGTTTAGGAGTTCCTATGGCCACCTTCTGTCTCCATCATCAGACCAGTTCGATGGTACTCGTACCCAAAGAGTTTGAATTACGTCGCCGACGTAATACAAACTCTTTGCTCGTACCATAATAAATTAAGCGCACCTGGCCGGTCGGAAAAGATAAAAAATTTCAAATTTAGAATATTCATGAAACAAGGGTCCGAATATGTATCACTAGTAAATATCGATTCATGTATTTCAACAGGACAGAGAAAATTTCAAAATATTAGGTATTTAATACTTTTTAGTTCTTTTTTTTTTTGTTTTTTTGAAATCGGTTTAATATTTTTTAAAACAGTTTATAATTCATTCTTTTTAGTAATATTACATAAAAAAGAATAATCGAAATCGAATAATCGAAATCGATTGAAGTGGTACAGAATTATTCGCCATATGTGTCAGACTGCAAATTGCTGAATAAGTCCACATCACAAAAGTTTTGCTGAAGGTAACCACACACCATACTAATTTATCAAACTGAAAATTGCCGAATACGACCACATCACAAGTTTTGCTGAAGGTAACCACACACTATAGTATTATGCTGATTTTTCGAAAACCACTCAACCAATTTCGATAAAATTGAAATGGGACCACCTCGGAAGTATGACCTAACTAACAAAAAAAGAATTTTCTAAATCGGCCCTCAATTGACGGAGAAATCGCGTAACAAACATACAAAAAAATAAAAAAAAAAAAACATACAGACGAATTGAGAACCTCCTCCTTTTTTGGAAGTCGGTTAAAAAGTCACATCAACAGCCGGACCGGCTAGCGGCGCGGCTGTGGAGTCGTCAGACGTGGCATGACCATGGATTCTTGTCATGGTTTGCATTGTATTTTTGTGACCTAGAGATCTAGATACTGACTTCACCGTGAATCGTTCAGAAACATAGACAACGCTGGCATAAATACTGTAGCCATAGCAAGATTATCATCTTATGCAAAGCTGCTATACTGACTAATCCTCGAACAGAAACAAACTAGATAGGTACCGCGAACACATTTTTCCATTGTGATTAATTATTTGCTTCCGCAAAACCAATTTGTAATGTAAAGGTTCACTGGAAGAAATCACCCTGTAGTAATAATTCCGCGTTGCGCACCGCTGTATTTTCTTGTTTCTTCACATATAATGTTCTTCTTTCAATTGGTTTTTATTCATTCAAATTCGTCCTATTTTCGCCGTAGTCGAGTAATCAAACAAAACCCTTGTGTTTGGATTCGCCGTAGCCACGCGGATCAAAAGAACTCCTAGATATAGAGACAGCGCATTTGTAAAAATGTTCGACCTGTCTGACTGCGTCCTAATCCACACACCACATCTTCGGTTTTGCCGTCCAATTACCATAAAAAATCATTCAATGTCTTTACCTGAAAGCTCTTAGCACGAAACGTTAAATCTACACATTCAATCAAAGTTCACCTAGTCTTCAGGGCTAGACTCAATGGATATGGGTGGTGCACACAGCTCTTGTTGCCTCAGAAATATTGTTTCCTTTGCACGGGACTTTTTGAGGGATTTTCCCCTACTTTCTAAACATGACATTAGAGTGAAACCTGAAACCACTGCGCATCCTCACGCCGCGGCCTCGACACTACGTTACCCTTGTCAAAGTTATCTTACTAAACAATCTTACAGAGATTCCTAGGTAAATCTTTGTAAGTGACTATGTAACGGTATGTACGAGTGCTTAGCAAGGGGAATATGTGAGTATGTATGTAACCAGCGGCGTGGTTGTAGTACCGTGTGCCGAGTGGTCCATACGGGTCGTCCATACAAAAGCAACGTTTCGCCGGCGAGATAACGTAGCTGTATGCAAACATTTTCTGGTAAAATAACGTACGAACGTACAGAACTTACTACAACAGTTGAGGTACTCCTGTAGACACACTCAGCTGCTTAGAGACCTCGTTCGAGCCCCAACGACTCCTGGAATCGTCGTTGGCGGACTTGGAGCAAGCTGATGCGATAATACTGTTAAAGGCGAAAAAAATGTCGTATGGTACTTGTAAAATTAAAATTTGAAATGGTTACGTTTTCGAAAGCTCACCTATACATAGAACAGTATACCTACTCTTCAAATATTTGGCGTAAAAATTTCACGCAGGCAGACATACATTGCTAATGAAACGAATGTCGAATGACCCAATGCAATAATAATACCCCTTTATCACGCAGCCTACGCTTGTGACCCTTGACGAATTGGTGGTCTATTTGCTTTTCGCAAACATTGCTGATGGTTGCGAAGCTCCGTGCAACACTCACCACTTTGAACGCTATTACAGAGGAAGTGCAAGAAGCGGATGTGCGCGATTTGCTTTGTTCGGAGTGAAAAAATTCGTTAGCCGCTCTATTACTATATATATATCAATTATTTCATAACAATTAATATAGTTAAACGAATGAAACGCATGGGTGCCGAAGCCAGTCTGCTGTAAAATTTATACGTAATTAAGTAAATGTCAGACTTGGAATTACTATACAAGTAGACGCAGGAACGCTGGAATTCAAAGGAATCAGCACATTTTATACCTCCTTGATGATGTCCAACACACAGAACATGTGCACAAATGTTTGAATTTATGTATTGTGGACGTTTCTGTATATTATCTGTCCGGTTAATGCGTCTAGTTGATGTATTGCGCAACTGAACTGCAGCTGTGCGCTGGTCTGTGGACTTGTGTGGAGGTCAGTTGCGTGCGGCATAGATATGGAATTGTGCCGCTGCCACCGATTGTGTACTGGACGGAAGTATATTTTGCCATCCGTCCTCTTTTCCTAGGACATGCACTAGTTTTAGGACGTCAAGCTTTGTTTATATCTACATAAAGTAAATATCCATACCGCAAGATAACTTTTCAGTGCTTTTCTTTCAAACCAAGACTTGATTTAAGCGTTCGTATTGATAAATAATGCCTCAACATTGTGATTGGGTTTCGTGGTAGTTTGTGAATTTTGACATGGCAACCTTAACTGGGAAGTCTACTGAAGAGACCGTAGTCCTTGTTAAAAATAAACTCACGGATTATTAGCCATCACATAGCTGACACAAAATAACAAACATCTAAATTCAAGTTTCATAAATTCATAATGATAGTAGTAATTTGAGTATGTGGGTGGCATGGTCGCCTTTATGAGCGAGGGCAATTGGATCTCGACATAATGACCCGTGACCTGTCAAACGCCCTCGCAACTTACAATCACGGCTCTCTAGTATTTGCACTTTCTTTTGTCACTAACAAGTTCTCAGAATGGTTGATGTGAAAAGCAAGTGCTGACTTTGTGCTGTGAATCCTACGGCCCTCTATCCAGTTCCACTGAACTGGAACAGTGCCAGTGTGAGGGAGCTCGCGTGTACGGACTGACATGTCTACATAATTCAGTGCTTGGACCCTCCATATGTCCTAGATAGTAGTTGAAATAGGTAGGAAGGCGTGGCTTTTGGGCGTAATAATGTTTTGTATTCATTGTATAATTTTGGGACCCCCAGTCGCCAAAATATCAAACAATTTTAGGGGCCTAATTGACCATTTTAGAGAGTTTGGACTTAACTTTAATAGACCTGAACATTATTTATTTTTAGGGTTCCATACCTTAAAAGGTAAAAACGGAGCTCGCCCAACTTTAAACTTTTTTTACCACAAACTATTTAGTATAATTAATAATGCCTAAATCACATACTGCTTATATACCTACATATATCTCAAACTGCTTATCACACAAACACAATACTTATAGGTACTATTTTGTAGAGGGAAAAAATAAAAGTAATAATCGAATACAATAATAGGTAATATTTATTTTTATTAAGCACAAGAAAGATAATTCAATCAAAATAACTCGGAATATGTTTTTGCTCTCCTGTAAACTTGTAATTTTCGAGTTAGGCCATTTTTCACAGAAGAAATAAGAAGTTGTCAAATAAATGTATCCTTTTCTTCGGCATACTTCCGATTCCCGAAGTTAGCCTTAGTTCAACGGCTGCAACAGGCCGGGTGGCTCGTAAAGAAAAAGAGAGTGGGAAAAATCAATTTCTCAGCCCTTCTTCCAGTTCACACCATGCCTCAACGTTCGCATCGCAACCTAGGTCTTAGATTCCCTATCTCGTCGATCGTTTTCGGACAAATAGTAATAAACTTCTTCGTTTGAAGAACTCCTGCAAATGTTTGCTGGCATACATAGAAGGGTTTCTCTTCATTTCACTTCTTCAATCAGCCAGACGCAACCGACTGTCGAGTCAACTGCTATTTCTTCCAATGTGTCTACATTTTGCATGTATTGTTTGACATTTGTACTCAATTATTTATTACCATTGACTATTACGGCATACTTAATAGCGTCATTACAAGTTCGTGCTGCACAGACCTAACCAAATGCGGACTCAGTCACGAGTCGCGAATCATTGGAATGACTGAAGCTTTCCAATACGAGTACAATCGTCCTTAGTCCGCCTGACCTATGGTGACTAATACTCCCTTGCGCCACTGCACTGCAGGCTCTATTTCCTGGCTGCGAAGGTCTATCAATCGAGAGAATATCAAAAAGGAGTGTTTATCTGCTTCGAAGCCTCTGAGAAAGTTCGCTGCGTTACGACCCACTAGCGGCCACACACTGGTGAATCACACCAGAATTCAAATTACGGACGGAATATTATAGAAAGCATATTTTAACAGCCTCCCAGAATTTCGGAGAAGTGAAAGCTCTTTGAATTTAACAATTGATGTTTTGAAATTAACAATTACACCTACTTATGTACACACAGTCTATGTACACCATACATACCATATTGCTCGATCAAACCCAAAATATTACTTTGGGTTATATTGTACAAAGCTGTTGTGTTAAGGATGAGGGAAAAGCGGTCTGCGGACCAAATCTAGCCTGCCCGCTAAAGCCGGGTCTCCTGCGCACGTTTTTTCGAAACAATACACAAGAAATATGAAACAAAAATATATTCGGTTCAAAATAGTCATACTTCAGAGGTGGTCCCATATAATCAAAATTGATTCAGCGGTTTTTGAAAAATCAATAAAAAACTATGGTTTGTGGTTACCTTCAGCAAAACTTTTGATGTGGACTTTTTCAGCAATAAAAACAAGCATGTCGATACCTCAGCAGTATACTGCAACACGCTCAAAATTTTGCAGTTTGACACATGGCGATTTATTCTGTACCACTTCAACCGATTTCGATTAGGTATTGGATTTCGATTTCGATTATTCTTTTTTATGTAATATTACTAAAAAGATTAAAATAAAAACTGTTTTAAAAAACATAAAACCGACGAAAAAAATTTAAAAAGACGTATTAAATAATATTTTGAAATTTTCTCTGTCATTGTATTGAAATATATGAATTTATATTGTGATTCATATTCGGACCCTTGAGTTGAAGGCGGCACAAAAGCACACCTGAAAATTGATAGATGGACCCCTTTTAGGCTTTTGTACCGCCTTCAACTCAAGGGTCCGAGTATGAATCATAATCATAATATAAATTCATTATATTTCAATACAATGACAGAGAAAATTTCAAAATATTATTTAATACTTTTTAGTTCTACTTTTTTTTGGAGTCGGTTTTATGTTTTTTAATTTGTACAAAGATTCCCTTTATTTAAGGAAAGTTGATAAGAAGTGACCTTTATAATATTTTCTATAAATAAAGCAATATCATAATATTTTGACATTGAAAATGTCTTTTCGATCGCTTCAGTATAGTCCCCGATTTCCAGCGAGAGTGCGAATTCGCCCTGGTGTCGTGAGTTTTAAATGACGCGTATCGACGAGGACTACACAAGACTGTGAAAAACAAAAAAGTTTGGGAGTTATTGAGAAAATCGCAAAAAATCGCCTTAAATAGCCGTTTTTAGGGGGTTTCAAAAAGGCACTTTTAAATATATTTCCAAATATATATTTTAAACTTTTATATTTTTATATTGTAAATTGACTCAATATCTGGGGATGGTCCTGCTTTAGTAGTTTTCCTTGCCTACACAAGATCTACTTACCTCTACTTTGTATCATTTACACTCACAAGTGGTATGTCAATATCTTTATAAGCGCTAAAATATTTACCGTTTGATTCGTCTCATTAAAGTAACGATTTCAGTTGATCTATTTTTAGCTATCACTGTCGTGAAAATAGAACCACTCATTGTTCTTATTATCAATACTATTACATTTTTTTTTATGTAATCCCGTATGTGTGGCTGTGTCGGAGGGGCTAAAGCACATGCTCTGACTAGCCAACATCACCTCCGAGAAGGTAGGTGCCATACCGGAGACTTCCCTGGATTGCTGGCTATACTGGACTAGAGGAGAACACAACCGAGGCTGCTATGCGGCCATCTTACATCCAGTACGGTGGTACCAATCCAGTCGGCTACAATTTGAGCTTACCACCTAGTAAGGGGCAAGGGAAGGGACCTACAGTTTTACACCGGTTCCGAACGGTGAAGCAGCAGGCACTAATTATTGACATACATATGGCAATATTATTATGCAAATATGCTAGTAGGTATCCATAACTAGTGTATTTCGATAATCCTTCTTTTGTATACGCCGCCATAGTCGGGTACATATATAAATACGGCTTAGTTCCAAACCTCACATTTTCGTGACAAGTAAGTCACGTAACTGGTGTCACCAGTCACCCACCACAAAGCATCACAAAACATTGTGTTAAAGCTTTATTTAATTGTCGCTCAAGCAAGGGGAAGGTGAACACACAAATTCTCACGCCCCAACTAAAAAGTAAACGTAGGTACTTCAGTCAGATTTAATAACAACAGGAGCAAGTAATTAGAGATACCCTGAACGTGGACCCAGTCGCATGTGTTTATGTTGATCGATCTGCTGGCTGGCTGGAGACACACATTCGTTCCACACTCTTGGTGGTGAATTGAAACCTTGATCCGTCGCGCGCGTCGTTGCGCAAAATTGCTGCAGCGAAAGACAAGCGAGCGACGACGACGACGACGGTTCGGGTTGGATGGGACTGGCACCGATACGGAGTCGACGGAGCTAGGGAAGGGGTAATACTGTTTCTCTGTCATGTTGACCTCTGCGCGAGGTCGCTGAACTGGAACTATTCAACTCGCGGTTTCCCCTACCTCCTGCTCTTGAATCGAAAGCGTGCAGCGCAGAGCTTGCGCGGCCGAAGAAGCTGCGCTTGTAAAACTGTGTAAACAAACCCTAAATGTAATCTAACCTAAGAGCCTACTTACATAGTTTACTACTTAGGTTACATTCCAGGTTTTAATCTGCGCTAAGACCAACTCGTCTTACAACCTGCGAAATACCCTGGTCTTTTTATTCAACCCACGGAGAGTGCTTCCGTAAAGATCACCTACCTACTTACTTCGTAGGATAATAATAAAGATAATGTGATTCCAGTTCCATTTTACGAGGACGAAGCCTTTGGATTTATTGGCAATCGCGCCATATTGGAAGCGAGTTTATGCGCGACATATAAAGAATAACGACTCGCGGAACCTTCGCGTGCAACTCACGTGTCTAGGAAAGACAAGCCCAGCGAGTTAGGGCTAGGTCTCAACTACGGCTTACCATCCCTTTTTCACACCACCCCCTTTTTATGTCCTTGCTGTAGGGGTAATGAAGGTTAGACATTGTAGTGCGTCCATCTTGAGCCTTGTTGTGATGCTTTTGTGGAGTTTTATTAGTTCCCAGTCAGATCCAGAGGTGGTAATTATCCACCAATACCAAGAACACCTTCTAATTTAATCACGTTATGTATAAACAGCCTCTAGGCCTCAAGCTTTTGAAGTAACGCCCTGTGATGGAAAGAATGTAGTAATTTTTTCTGCATTGGTTATAAATAAAAGGTCAAAGTATTGTGCACCACTTCAATTCCTACGTGTTATTATATTGCGTTTCAATGATTTATGCGATTCACACGAATTGGCCGAATGCCTACAGTTTATTAAATTTGTATTTAATTGAAAAAGATTTTATTTTCGCAAAAAATCTTATAAAGGAAAATTACACTCATATCACTTCGCCAACTGTGTTAGTTTAAATTGCAAGTGTGTCTGCATAGTGAACGGACGGAGATGACCGCACGAAATATTGACCGTGCACGCTACGAACATGAGGTTAAAATGAAGCGTATACACGTTTTGCAGATGCTCAAGCTTGTCTAGGAGTTCCTCAGTAACGTCAAGGCAACATAAATCCGCATAATCAAGGATGGAATCAAGATGATTCACTTCGTCTTTATCTGGTAGTGTATTGAAGAAATTATGGTGAACCTTACTTTCCATCGACGATATGACCCCTTCTCTGTCAGTAGTCGAAGAACGGAATGGACCACCCGACAATTGCAATATGTTTGATCCCAATCTAGAGTGAACTCGTCAATGTCACAGAAAATAACAATATCTCACTTTGGATTCTATTTATTATGGATCAAAGCAGATTGTGTTCAGTTGTGGAGATGGCACACCACCTTACGTGTAGTTCATGATTGCTTAATCTACGTAAGTGAACGACCATGTTTCAGAATACCGCAGACATCTAAAGTGGTTCCCAATTCGTCTTCGCAGAAATTCCCACATCCTTGGTCTCTTTATTAACCCCCGACGAAAAAAACGGAGGGGTGTTATAAGTTTGACGTGTGTGTGTGTGTGTGTGTGTGTGTGTGTGTGTGTCTGTCTGTGGCATCGTAGCTCCCAAACGGATGGACCGATTTGGATGCGGTTTTTTTTATTAGGAAGCTTGTTTAATCGGGATGGTTCTTAGCTATGTTTTTAATCAAGTAATAAAGTAATTAAGTAATAAAAAAAATAATTATCTTAAAAAGTGGACCGATTTGCATGCGGTTTTTTTTAAAAAGCTTCAAATAAAAGTTAAATTACAAATTTAAAAAACCCCCGACTCTTAAAAAGTCAAAAATAATTTCCGTTTACTTACTTAAAGGAGTCGGGGGACCGCTAAGTAAATTAAATATAAAGACTCAAAAGTTGCGCGGGAATTCACTTAGCGGTCTACCGACTCCTTTAAGTAAGTAAACGGAAATTATTTTTGACTTTTTAAGAGTCGGGGGTTTTTTAAATTTGTAATTTAACTTTTTCTTGTATTATTAAGTATTGATTAACAACCCTTCTGCTCCCGAGTACCTATCTTTGCGTTTTAGTACCTATCTTCTCACCTAAGTGATGACAAAATGTCCTAGCCATTCATTTCCACTCATAAAACTGGTTTTTACACAAACTCATTTTCTGTTCACGCAGTACGCCTGTGGAATTTACTACCTCACTGTTAATGGCACTGCAAGTAGCTTCCGTTATTCAAAAATACTTAAAATTGTACTATGACCGTCAGTGCGAAGTCAATAGCTAAAAATCCTTTAAAAGCCTGAATGCGAGCCTAAATGATGAGACAAGTATGTATATTTTGGTATTATATATTATATAAACTATAATTCATACGTAATATGTATTCTTGTATACTTTTAATTAACTAGTACGTACGTATATGTAGTATATTATAGTTTATTATATTTATATTCCTTATATTCCACATTCAAGTCTTTTTCTACTACCTATTTATATTTCACAACATACAAGTCTGAAACATCCAAAGGTTGACTGGGAGAAATTCCTGTAAGGGAATTAAAAAAGGGGGCCGTCTTTGCCTCTCATGTAAATTACTTATCGTTTCTGTAAACGGTTTTTTTTTTCAATAAAGTATTTCTATCTATCTAATATTATGGCCAAGGCGCATTTCCTGTCAGTAACGTTTAATATTTCCAAATTGCCTTCCTCTTTGTTTTGTTCTGAAGTACCGGCATCTCGGCTGACGAACACGCCATCCATGCTGCAGCTCTGCTTGCCAGCGAAGGTTCTTACCATTCAGTCTGTCAATTTGGACCATTAATGTGTTGCCATTCAATCAAGGTCAAAATGTGACTAGATCATACATATTACGGTAGAAATCTCTTTTGGTCTGAAATGGTTTGAAAATTCAGACTGGCTCATTCTAAGTTTACCCTTGCGTTTATCATTGGATTTTAAAGCATCACCGAAGATTTAAATCTCAAGTGTTCTTTGCTTTATCTCTCTACAGTAGTATTAAACCGTCCTGGCAGGTCGGACAATAAAGTTTTATGACCTAGGGAAGCGAATCTGCGCACAGCGCTTTGTCGGTAAATAGGCACCTTGGTCGATAGAAATATTATTTATATATATTTTATTATTATTATTTATTATAAATTTATTAAATATATATATATATTTTATATTTATTATTTATATTATATAGAATTTATTTGTCTAAATTAATAATATTCTTTAAAATACTTAAGGTACTTATTTATTTATAATTTAGGTACCTATTTCACATACTCAAGCCCTTCTTTGTAGTATTTGTTATTCCAGCCTATTTTAAAACTCGTA
This sequence comes from Nematopogon swammerdamellus, assembly GCA_946902875.1. Classification (NCBI taxonomy): domain Eukaryota; kingdom Metazoa; phylum Arthropoda; class Insecta; order Lepidoptera; family Adelidae; genus Nematopogon; species Nematopogon swammerdamellus. The sequence continues at coordinate 9,170,051 of OX336333.1, forward strand.
GATAGTACTACAAATTAAACAACAATAAATTATATTATTTGCTATTATTGTTTTTATATTTATGTTAATTTTTTTTTATTTATCTGAATTAATATTATTCTTTAAGATGCGTAAGGTATTTATTTATGACACTGAAAAAATTTTACATATGTAAGAGTTCTAAAATAGTCTGAAATAACAATGTTACAAGAAAGGGCTTTCGTATGTGAAATAGTTAACTTTTATAAATAAAGACCTTAAGTATCTTAAAGAATATTATTAATTCAGATAAATAAATCCACGTGAATAACTTACTATCGACCACACATCACAGTGACTTTTTATTGACAAAGCACCGCGCGCAGATTCGCTTCCCTAGGTCATAAAACTTTATTGCCCAACCTGCCAGGACGGTTTCATACTACATAGTCCTATTATATTTCGCGAGTATTTTGCAGACATCCACCCATTAAGTGCTGCTTAAACATTTAAGCAGTCTGTTTTTAGGAAGGTATTACGTGCGGCGGAATAAGTAAGTAGACTTAGCCCGATGTCCGTGGGAGTGAAGACACTGGCATAATAGCTGGCCGTGGCGGCGAGACGACGCGTCACGCGACACGATGGGACGAAGAGGACTCAACGCAACTGCGTCATCGCCAGTATACACCAGGAACAGGAATCGATACTTTCATGTCCGATGTCTGACTGGGTCGTTGGTGTGTTCCAGTACTTCCAGTCCAGTCACTTACAGCACCGAATATACTAGGTACTTCCAGAGCGCTATGCTGGCTGACGCCGCACTATGGATCGAGAAACGGCCTCCATAGTATTAGGAGATTTTTTTCGCAAACTTGATTTTTTTTTAAAAACTGTTTTTGTTATATTTAGGGTTACATAAGATAATACCAAATGTATAGTTGTAGTGATATCAGTGAAGTGGATATTTTATTAAAAATACTTGAAGTTTTCAGTTGTATGGGACGGAGAATGTTTAGTCGATTTTTTCAAAAGTCTCTCGAGGTGTCGCAGATCTTTTAATACATCATGAAGTAGACCACGAGTGTAATAAGACCACATAAAAACTGTAACCCAATTCGACCCGGTATAGAAAATATCTAAGTCCGAATTTATAAATTTTCGTCTATTTTCTTTATACATTATTTATGGTTTAACTTTACAAATAATTACATTTTCTTATGTTTTGTGATTGCCAAGTGTGTAAGTTATACTAATTGGTATATTATGTAACAACTATACCTACCACTGTGGTCGAAAATACCCTCCAATATTTGTAGCGTTTCAAATGTTTATTCGTTATTCATAATTGATTTGAGGACATATTACATAAACAAATATGTGAAGACGCGTAGCTTGACAGTACCTACGTATGTTAGGTTCAAATATATAAAGTATATATATATATTTTTTATATTTTAAAATTTGCAATGTATGGGACGGAGAACATTATATTTATTTTGCCGGACTACAAAGATGTGTTAAACTCTTATTAGCAAGGTTGTGTAGCACAACATAAAAATAAACACAACTAGTAAAAAAAAATTTAGAAAGGTGCAGCCTTCCGAGTATCGACAGGTCAAAGTATAGCATTTTTTACCTTTTTTCTTTAACAGTAATTTTTGGTTACATTATGATTGTACAATTATTAAGCAGGTATGCAAATATGTGAGGCATATAATTCTATATCAGATATGTACAGACCATTCCGATTAACAGTGTAAAAAAATAGCAATATTTTTATTTAATAAAACTGAAAACATTATAGTACATTATTCGAAACTGTTAAGAACTAACAAAATCTTAACAGTAACGTGATGTTGAACGTGACGGAAAAGAGGCTGTACAAAAAAAAATTGTGAACGCACTTTCTCAAGATGTTAAAAAAATTTCTATTCAAAATTATTCACCAAAATTAATTTTATAAAAAAATTGTTTTATATAAAATTTGAGCCGGTATAGAAAATATGTAAGTCCGAATTTGTAGATTTTTGTTTTCTTTCTTTTAAATATAATTTACAGTTTTAGAATAGAACATAAATACAAGGCTTTGCAGCTCATTCATTATGACGACGCATTAGATACTAATTACCATTCGGTAAGACGAAAACATTCCCACATCCCTGTTTGTGAAACCCCACTATATTGGTAAAAACCGGTTTAGTACATCAGGTGGTGTCCTTTGGTCGCGAATTTCAGTTTAGTATTTGTTCAACGCGCGTAAGAGACGGATCTCTCCTTTCGAAACGAGTTATCGCTGTTTTCAAATACTTTCCTTCCTGCATTATTACTTGAAAACTAGGTACATTTTCGGTTCGAACTCTAACATTTTACAAAATGAAAGAGTTTAAATCAAATGTGAAACTTTTTGTTTTCTTAAAAAACGAGCAAGGCCTCTCCGACCCAAACATACTATTTGACAAGTTTTCCGTTCATATATGATGAAAACCGTGATCAATTCAAGTGTTTTTGTAAAACCTACTTGTCTAATATGTATAAAAAGTAGAAAAGTACAAATTATTCGTTCAGTTTCTTCAAATGCAAATTTGAAACATGGTTGACGTCAGACATAAAGTGGCCCGAATATGTTCAAAACATACCTCAAGAACCAAGACATGAGGAAGCGGAACCATTCGTGCCGCAACACACCACCGAAACATCATTCAGAAGCTTCAACATCTCCTAAACCAGAGTGCAGTCCTCGAAAATAATTCCACGAACTTCACTACCAGCAAAAAAGGCGCAGAACCGCACATCTGTGTACGGAAAATGACTTCGACGAGCTCGCATTCGCTGCGGTGAGTAAAGGTATTAATACGGAAAAACATGATGTTGCTGAGGTGTAAGTTTCTTCTGGAAAATTCAGATGAGGTTGGTAGAATAAAGGAATACATTCAAGTTAAAAAAAAAACACAATACTCGCCGGAGAAAGCCCTCAGCCTCTTCAGTTCCCAGCAACTCTCCAAATCGCAATACTGCGAACTACGGGCAACGGCAATTGAAGCAGGAGTTGAACTGTATCCCTTATACTATCAGCTCCAAAAAAAAGGTCGAGTGTTACCGTCCGAAAGAAAGTGTCAAGGTCACGGAAGTGGAAGCACGTGTTTTTGCAGCATACAATAATGCAGAAAGGAAAGTATTTGAAAAAAGGGATAACTCGTGTCGAAAGGAGAGATCCGTCACTTACGCGCGTTGAACAGATAATAAACTGAAATTCGCGACCAAAGGACACTAATTACCGGTTTTTACAAATATAGTGGGGTTTCACAAACAGGGATGTGGGAATGTTTTCGTCTTACCGAATGATAATTAGTATCTAATTCAGATTCAGATTCAGATATTTATTTCGCCATAAAGAACACACAACAATAACAATATTTCATTGAGACATATGCATATTCAGTATGGTTCGTCATCATTTTTTATGATGTCCGTCATAATGCGTAATGGTGTAATGCGTCGTCATAATGAATGAGCTGCAAAGCCTTGTATGTATGTTCTATTCTAAGATTGTAAACTATATTTAAAGGAAAGAAAACAAAAATCTACAAATTCAGGCTTACTTCTATACCGGCTCGAATTTAATATAAAACCATTTTTTTATAAAATTAATTTTGGTGAATCTTTTATTTATAAGTTCGGTTTATTAATTTGTTCTGTTTTTATTCAACCTTGTATTTATTGTGGTGAATAATTTTGAATAGAAAATTTTTTAACATCTTAAGAAAGTGCAACTGTTCACGATATTTTTTTTGTACAGCCTCTTTTCCGTCACGTTCAACATCACGTTACTGTTAAGACTTTGTTAGTTCTTAACAGTTTCGAATAATGTACTATAATGTTTTCAGTTTTATTAAATAAAAATATTGCTATTTTTTACACTGTTAATCGGAATGGTGTGTACATATCTGATATAGAATTATATGCCTCACATATTTGCATACCTGCTTAATAATTGTACAATCATAATGTAACCAAAAATTACTGTTAAAGAAAAAAGGTAAAAAATACTATACTTTGACCTGTTGATACTTGGAAGGCTGCACCTTTCTAACATTTTTTTTTACTGAGTGTGTTTATTTTTATGTTGTGCTACACAACCTTGCTAATAAGAGTTTAACACATCTTTGTAGTCCGGCAAAATAAATATAATGTTCTCCGTCCCATACATTGCAAATTTTAAAATATTAAAAATATATATATATACTTTATATATTTGAACCTAACATACATACGTACTGTCAAGCTACGCGTCTTCACATATTTGTTTATTTAATGTGTCCTCAAATCAATTATGAATACCAAATAAACATTTAAAACGCTACAAATATTGGAGGGTATTTTCGACAACAGTGGTAGGTACAGTTGTTACATAATGTACAAATTAGTATAACTTACACACTTGGCAATCACAAAACACAAGAAAATGTAATTAATTGTAAAGTTAAACCATAAATAATGTATAAAGAAAATAGACGAAAATTTATAAATTAGGACTTAGATATTTTCTATACCGGGTCGAATTGGGTTACAGTTTTTATGTGGTCTTATTACACTCGTGGTCTACTTCATGATGTATTAAAAGATCTGCGACACCTCGAAAGACTTTTGAAAAAATCGACTAAACATTCTCCATCCCATACAACTGAAAACTTCAAGTATTTTTAATAAAATATCCACTTGACTGATATCACTACAACTATATATTTGGTATTATCTTATGTAACCCTAAATATAACAAAAACAGTTTAAAAAAAAAATCAAGTTTGCGAAAAAAATCTCCTAATACTATGGAGGCCGATTCTCGATCCATAGTGCGCCGCCGGTGATAACTGCGGAGTTGCCACTGATTACTTCGAGACGCGTGCCGGTGAATCATTGAATCATTGTACCTATTCACTGGCAGACATCTTTGATCCCGATGACCTTTGTTGTTGACTTTCGTATAGTAAAACTTTTTCTCTCGACTCATATTAACGATATCAATATTAACGACATTCAGCTTGATTGCTTGAAAATGAGACTACTTGAAGTACCTACAATGCAATTGAGCTGTTTCAACTTTTTTCGCTCCAATGAAATAGGCAACTATATTATCATATCATAGACTAAAATCACGGCATTAGCTCGTTACGCCGCCGTAGCTAGGATGTTTGTATAAACTTTATTATCAAATATTTTAATATTCTTCAGTAGTCGCCACAGGACGAGAAGACTCGATTGTATAACCGTGTCACACTCACGGCTTGCTGCTGCTCACCTTACTTCACGCGGCGAGTGAAGGGAGATTGTGTGACAAAGTTCCAAAGATGTGTTCACTCTTCGATTGAGTATCGGGCGGAAGCAGAGCGGACGAAGCAACGTTGAATGAAGGCCGTTTCGGCATTTGTTGATTCAGTAATTTCCTTCTAATGTATATATTTTCACTCCATAAATTGATTTTTCTTTTCATATTTTTGTACTAGCTGTTGCCCGCGACTTCGTCCGCGTGGATAACTTAACATAACAAATTATAATTTCAGAACCACGCGAAAATGAATCTTTTGTGATACAAAATCCTAAAAATAAAACAGTTAAACTGGTTATGTACTGAAAATGTTTATTTACATATACAGCTTTTGCCCGCGCATTCTCTCGCGTGAAATTTGTATTTCAAAAGAAGAAAGTAAGTAACTAAGGGCGAGGCCGAAAGCCGAACTGGATTTAGGTAAACAATAAATCTTCTCGAAGAAAGTAAAGGACTAAGGGCGAGGCCAAAGTCCGAGCTGCGTTTAGGTATAGTCGTATTTTTAATCAGACGAAGTAAACTGACAGTAGCTAATGTCACTTTGCAAAATAATGTTGCCTTATTTAATGTAATAGTGATGTGCTACGATAAAATCTAAACTTTTTTTATGGTTTGGCCATCTGCGATCATAAACAATACTTTTAGTATATTTTTTTGTTTTCTGGGTTTGGCATTAAGAGGCTGAAGTCCAGTGAGTCCGGTTCTACATTTTAATGCATTGGACTGTTCATTTCGAGAGGTTGCACCTCATTCCATTCTTCCCTTACTAGGTGGGAGGGTTTTTCTCGGCCGGATTTCTACCACCGCACTGAATGATACGTTGGTCGAAACGGCTATGTAAATAGCTCGTGTTTTCCGTCCAGTTCAGTGTAGCCGACATGAAATGAGGAGAAGCACTGACATGGCACCTAGTTCACCCGGTGTTATGGGCTGACATCAGATTCAGGGATCGGAATTAGGTAGTGTGATTTGGTACCAAAGTAGGTAAAGTTCGCGAGAGGATATATTATGGAGTTGTTAAAACCACCACTTTGTTTGGGAATTCTGAACATTTCCTGGGAAATTTCAGGGACTGGATTTTTCTTCGGGGTCGTATTTATTGACTAAATAAAAGCTTCTTTTGTTCTTAGGTGAATTTCTCTAGAGTGGCCGGTTATGGAGATATAATTTTTTTCAGAAATTTTTATTTCTACTCAATTTACAGGAAAACCGGGGAAGATGTGATAAAATAATCTAAGAGTGTATCGAACTGCTTGAAAAACAAGACCTAATTTGTTGTCGTACCATCATTGGTTCTCGATTTATACCTCGCCGCGATTCTCAATTATGCAGGACGGCATTTGTATGGAAAGCTCCGCCCCCTTTCCTGATTTAATTTCTCCAATGTTGATATTTTTTCGCCTGAATCTTATTTCTAGAGGAAATATAAGACACTTTTATTCTTACACGTTTTTCAAAAAAATCTATATTTCCGTTGAAAAAAAAATCAAAATTTTTTTTTTTCCAAAATGTTCTCGATTGGTGATGTTTTTTGGCGAATTCTTATTTCTAAACCAAATATAAGATACTTTTATTCTTATACGTTTTTCACTTAAGTCGATATTTCCGGAGAAAAAAATAAAACAACCAATTTTTTCATATTTTCTCGAATGTTGACGTTTTTTCGCCTGAATCTTATTTCTAGACCAAATACGAATCTGTAGTGAACATTTAAAAAAAGTGGCCGACATTTTGAACTTTTTAGTACTGGACCGATTGCTTTCAAAATCGATATCTGGGTGTATGTGTGGGCCCTGAATACGAATCTGTTGTCAAAATTAAAAAATGTGGCCGCCTTTTTGAACTTTATAGTTACTGGACCGATTGCTTTCAAAATCAATTCAAAATGTCACTTTGCAAAATAATGTTGCAAAATAATGTTGCTCCTGTCATTGACAGGAGTTGCCAGATGCAATTTTTCCAATTTCCCCAGGTTGAAAAATTATTTCCCCAAAATTATACGAGAAAAACAGTGTTTCTGATAAAAAAATATAACACAATTAATAGTTATCTATTAATAAATATTATATAAACGACTTATCTGTCATTGAGGAGAGTTGCCAGATGCGATTTTTTCAAATTTCCACACGTTGAAAAATAATTTCCCCAAAATTATAGTAGAAAAACAATGTTTCTGATAAAAAAAAATATAACACAATTAATAGTTATCTACTCATAAATATTATATAAACAACTTATGTCATTGAGAAGAGTTGCCAGATGCTATTTTTAAAATTTCCCCAGGTTGATAAAATAATTTTCCAAAAATTATACTAGAAAAACAGTGATTCTGGTAAAAATTTTGTTGTTTCTAATTGTCGTGAGTTCAAGTTCCGATTTAGCAATTTAATTCAACATTCTTAGGGTGTAACATTTTTTCTGTTAATAAAAAGCTTTTCTAAATCTTTAGCATGACTTTAATTTCTATTTTATATGTTTGGATTACACATCTATTAGATCCTGAAAACCCCTATCGCTTTTTTATGATTTATTTTATATTTTATTGCTATTTTATATTAATTATTGAGTGAGTGATTATTATCGACAGTTTGCGTCACAGCACTATTTATTTTTTCTCAAAACCTGGCATCCCAGCAAACGTCAGTTTACTTCGTCTGATTAAAAATACGACTTTAAACGATAAACCTCCTCGTACAAAGTAATTAACTAAGGGCGAGGCCGAAGGCCGAGCTGCATTCAGGAACACGATAAACCTTATGAAAGTAAGTAACTACGGGCGAGGCCGTAGGCCGAGCTGCGTTTACGAAGACGATAAACCTTCTCGAAGAAAGTAAGTAACTTTAAGGGCTGAGCTGCGTTCAGCTTAACGATATTCTTCTCGGTGAAAGCAAGTAACAAGGGCGAGGCCGAAGGCCGAGCCGCGTTCAGGTAAACAGTATTCCTTCTCGATGAAAGTAAGTAACTAAGGAGAGGCCGAAGGCCGAGCTGTGTTCAGGTAAACGATAGACTTCTCGAATAAATTAAGTAACTAAGGGCTAAGCCGAAGGACCGTATACTTTCTTTTTTACTTAATTTATATAATAATTTTAATTGTCTTGTGGCGACTACTGTCTTTAATTTTAACAGTTTTTAATGTTTCATATTTTTTTATATGTTATGTTATTCCGGGATATATACTGTCACTAAATATATAGATAGAATAGATAGATAGAACTAATTGCTCCAAAAAACATTTTAAAGAAACAAACTTTTACAAACAAAAACAAACGGTACTTGTTGTACCTAATTTACACGAGGACAAGGCGGACTTATCCCTTACAGAGGTTTCTCCCAGACAACCTTTGGATATTTGAGAGTCATATTATGTTGTGAAATATAAGTAGGTAGTAGCAAAATACTTGAGTGTGGGAATATAAAATATAATATAAGGAATATAACTATAATAAACTATGTATAATGTAGTTACTACATATAAGTGCGTACTAGTTAATTAAAATTATAAATGGATACATCAGTAATATCAGTATACAAATTTTCGTCAAAATCCGTTCAGTGGTTCTTGCGTGACGCGCGTACAGACAGACACACATTTTAAAACCTTTTCTAACATGTTAAGTTATTCATTTAAGTCGCCCTGGTTGGTTTTTCCGAATATATTTAATGTACAGATTGTTTTGCCTTTACGATTTTATTATAACAATAAACTAGGTATATTTTTCTGACGTACATGAAAAGTATAGCTTTAATATTTTCTGTTATTTCAAATGTTGAGTCAGTGGCAATAATTATTTTGGATTTGTGTAATTTTACTCATTCGGCCACTCGTTCGGCCATACAAATTAATTACTGATACACCGCTGTGGTAGAGCGATTCAAACTTGGGCGCAACTAAGAGTTCTAAATTAGACTACGATATCATACAATACATGAAAAACATTTACCTACAAAACTGATTTTTCGCCTTTCCAAGATAAAGACGCAATAGAAATGTATAATTTTTTCCTTGAATGATCTATTTCTGCATTCAAATATATCACTTGTAATTATCTTGTTTTTATTATTATCTCTATTTCCTTTGAACTACCTATAAGTACTATTTTATTGAGCAGTATTTCATGATCGGTTATAGGTTTTTCATACGCCAGATGCTATCTTGATGCTTTTTCAAATGGTGGTCGTATCTCTTTAGAAATATCGTCTATGTAGGTTTAATGGTGGAGTGCTCTTATTTAAAGTTTCAACCCGTTTTTATCTATGAAAGCTTAATTAAAAGATATATAGTACCCAGTAGGCAAGTGAGTAATTTTATTTTATTTTTCGGCGGAAAGCCTTGGTTCCGTACCGCCGGGAGGACTGAAGGAAAATTGGGCGATGTCTAGCAGTGGACTCAGACTGACATTTTTAGGATAATTATTTTTTCTCGTAGATTGATAGAAATACTTTATTGCTCCAAAACATTTTAAAGTAACAAACGATAAGTAATTTACATGAGGGGCAAAGGCGGAATTATCCCTTACATGATTTCTCCCAGTCAACCTTTGGATGTTTGCGAGGCCTATGTTGTGAAATATAAGTAGGTAGTAGCAAAATAATTGAGTCTGAGAATGAGAGTTATATTTTATATATAAAGAATATAACTATGATAAACTAAATTTCACGACATTTGACTCTCAAATCCTGCGGATTAATTAAATTAAGATATTTAACCATTGTATTGTGGTTCGACTATCATCGGCTAAATCCACGGCCGTTTCGAAATGCTGCATTGTGAGCAAAACAACTGCAACGTTACGACATTGTTCAAGAAGGCTTATTGCGAGATCCACTCGCTCGCCAACACTTTCAATAGAACTGCTCTCAAATGTATCGTTGCATAAACGGCCGCTTCTATGGTTCATATAGATAAATATAGTGTTTCTCATAGTATGCATATTTTGCTTCCATTTTCATTGTCAGTACGCTGACCCGCTTCGCTTTTGACTGACCTACAATTTTTTACTTTCACCTGTGTACCCCATGTGTTGCTATTCATATTATAAATCAGGTTTTCTTTGTTTTAGGTTTGGAAATGCCAACAGCTTACCTCTAAAGAGGACGACGTAATTGGTAAGTTATTGTTGTCGTGACAAATTGATACCTCGTTGCTATTATAACTTTGTGCGCCGTATACAGTAGCATTGAAAAACATTTATATAGGTGTAACTACAAATAGTAAAGTGATAACATTGATCTTATGTTCCCCTACATAACAAAGCTTTGTCTAGGCCGAATAAAAATTCCAAATTCGAAAAAGACCGAAGTAAATGCAGCTGCATTCAAGTGCGATAGTTACTGCAAACATTTCTCGACTACATAAATAAGGAGTTCGTGCGTTATTGGTCCATTCACACCCATACCACATACCTCCAATAAGAGCTTCCATTACTTTCTGTGTGAGTGAACATGGAATTCGTGTCCTCCGCCGATGCAGAGGCCAAGGGGTGAGGCCGAATGGCGCTGACTGGAAGGCGGAGCGGGGCGCAGGGAGGCGCCCCAGATACCCCCAGATACGTCCGTCCGCTCGGAGAATATTATGATGCGGACGAAGTCCCGTTTACTCTGCTCTAGATGTCCTATCTGTGAGGCAATTTGATACAATTATTGTAATTTAGTGAAGTATTCAACCTTTATTAACTTCGAAACTTTACGTACGATATTATACAATAGGATACCTATACAATATCTGGCGCAGCGTTCCGTTCCATGTAAAGTGAAACTTATTTATGACATCCATCAAACGATATTTTCGGACAAGGTCAAAGAAACTAAGAGGCAGTAACCATAGAGCTCTGGAACACACACGACTCCGTGTAAAACTTCAAGCCGAAAATCTAAGTCCGCGAACCTTTCCGATACACCTTTCCCAAACTAACCGCCCAACTAAGCGTGTGGGTACACTTCGTCAATAAAATACTATCTGCACAGCTAACTTAGAGTTAACTTTTCATAACGATGGACGCCCATCCCCTTCCCGCGGCCAGTCCAAATGAAACGGAATGAGGAGAGGGGAAGCACACCGTCAAAGGAAAACGTCAATGAAAAGCAAACTGCGGCATTTTTTTTTTGTGCAGACGTACCAGTTTAAATAACATGCGTGCAGTGAAATTAATATTTTATGTTTTTGCGATGTTGATAAAGATGACAATACGAGTAGAACTCTTTCCTTACCTTGTGGCTACTTTTTGCCTTCTCTTTTCATTGCTTTCAATGATTTTCGTGATTCAGTTGAGTTGATATAAATAAATAAATAAATAAGTAACCTCATTTTCATTCTAAACTGTGTTCTTCATATATGTACTTCTATCTAAACCTAAAAGAAAGACTGCTTCGAAACGCGGATACTAGGCACCTTGAACTTTAAGTACAGTTAGAGAGCGTTCAAAATGAGTCATCTCTATCGCAGCCACCGCTAAACCAACAACCGGTTCTCAGGACGCGGTTGTGGCGGTGCTCAAGAGTTTCGGACAACTGCCTGCAGTGCTGGCTGGCCATTAGTCAGACATGTCGGGTCCAGTTTGTGTACGTGCGGACTGTTCGACCGCTCTCCGTCCAACGATCTAGTCCAACGGGAAGTGTAGTTTAGTTTTGGTATGTGATTTATTTAGTGCGATGGAGTCAGACGTGGCCAATGTACATGGGATTCTAGACGGTAATGTTGTCATTGTTTAACGTTTTCATCAACTTGTTAAACCTGGTCTGGTGAGTCACAGTATGCTTCGATTCTAGCGACACACATAAATTAGGATTCAGTACCTACCTTAAAAGGTCAAAACGGAACTCTTGTAAGATCACTTCCGTGTCCGTCCGTCTGTCTTAGTGTTGGTTTTTCTCGAAAACTAAGTACCGTAGAAACTTGAAATTTGGCATAATTAATAATTAGGCATTGGTCTTAATGATATAGCTAAAAATGTACAAAAAATTACCGTCCCCTATCTCCTAGTCCTAGGTTTCTAAAACTAAGATTTTTATTTTATTAGGGTTAGTAGATATTAAGCCACAGATTAAAGGAAAACTGCAGATTTTTTCGAGAATGTTACAATTTTGCCTACAAGAAGCAATGGTTTACCTGATAATCAAACCATTGCTGTAGTTTTTATTTAGGCGTTTCCTTATTTTAAAAAATACAATTATTTTGGTAATCACATAACACAAATACATATATTGTGTGGTGGTACGGAATCCTCCGTGCGCGAGTCCGACTCGCAATTGGCGGCTTTTTTGTAGCTTCCGATCTCGTCGTACGTAGTAAAATGAAAAGTGATGAGGACTATAAATTTATATCGATTTTATTACCGTCTGGTGGCCTGCTTTCTTTGTTCTCTTCCATATACATTTGTATTTATGTGGTATGTATAATCTACGCAATGAGTAATGAAATGAATGACGTAAGTAACCTGAATATTCCGATGTCCTAGATCCTGAATACTATGGGTATAGTTATAGACATTGATCGGTGCCCATACCAAATAAAGTGTGGCAACTGCTTTCACTTGCCACATTAAGGTTTTTTTTTTAGTTTATTCGCTGAATTCTACCTGAATCATGCTTCAACACTGCTACTGTAATACGTAGCAGCTTTGACGACAAACTCTTTAACTTTAAAGAAAGTTTAGTGTTTTGAAGATAGTATTTGTTCTTGATGGCATGTCCGACGATTCAGAGAACTCTATCTGTCCAGCTTATTGGAAACAATTGAAATTTATAACCAGTTGTCTTCCATTTGAGTCTGCATCCAAATTCAGATTCAGTTATTGCTGATATTGCTGCATACATTATACAGTACTTCGTTGCGTAGCAGTCAGGCTCTGCGGCAGTGACGCTGCCGCACAGTTAATGTCTCTGCCCTGGCCTAATTCATCCGCCTCGCTGCAATGCTTTTAAATATTTGCAAGTGGTCGTCTCCAAATTTGATTGGCACAACGCCAAGGAATTACCTATTAGCCACTCGTACCAGTACACCTACCTGTATTCTATGTTTTCTAATCACGCAAATACTTAAATTCAAAGCGCACTAAACCATAAATCAACCTGCTCTCATTTACTGAATGTTACATTTACCTTAATAAATCTTGATTTTTTTAATAAATTGCGTTTATTTGCAAATGTGAGATTATGACGATGTGGCGTAGTCAAAGTGACAGCTGGAATCTCCGCGTGGGCCGGCCCGGTGGCGTATCGACCGAGGTGTTGCGGAGAGCGACCTTCGCCTTGAATGAGTTGCGCTCGGTCGCCATTCCACCCCCACTCGCCCCTCTCCCAGCCCCAGCCTCGGTCGTTCCATCCGATGTTAACAAACCTCTCTGTATCCTCAAATTCATATTCCCATATTACGTTCTCTTATTTATTATATAGGTGCGGTTCGGCTAACTGATTCAGGCCACCTCGTACTCGCTCCTTCAGTTGCTTTATGGGGCCGTAACTCGCTATATTAACAAAACAGTCCCATTTTTATCGCAAAAGTTCACTAAACTATATAATTGAAGTACTTAAGTAACCGGAAATACGAGAAGAATTAAAAAAATTAGTTTATAGAGAAGGGTACATTACTTATAAATTGCTATCGAACAGTATTATGAATATTATTATTAAAATCGTCTAGGAACATAAAGTTGCAAAAAATCTTTGTTCACTCCAGTGACTCCAGTCCAGGGACTAGTAATGAATTAATCATCAATGCCTGAAAGGTTGAATAATAGGTATGTATTCTACTGAATGGTTTATCTTTAATAATTCCCAGACTTTTCCATATTTCAACCTCAGCATTTTCTTATAAGCACGCAACACATTTTTCTATTTGCGAAATCAGTAAAGATTTCATAGATCATCATCATCATCAGGTTATTTTCAAAATAACTACGAACATTTCGAACGCACTCCCCTGGCTATCTATTTTCTCTCAAGTGCAGGCCGTGGTTTTTCAAAAGGGGCGTGAAAAGGCTTGTAGAGAAAAAATCTAGTTACTATTGAACACAATGAATTTCTTCTGTCTTGCGTTCTATCTAGGTACAGTGCACTTTAGATGCTTTTATTCCTCTACACGGTTATACTGTCCTAAAGTTTGTTCAGCGATATAATACTGTTTGCGTTTCACAGGACATTCAAATAGATGATATCTCAAAGGTAGAATAGCATTGTAAGTAGGACGTTTTGTTTATCTCGCTCCCTAATTGACTACTCAGCCTGCTCTCTCGCTTGCTCAAGAGTTATTGCACCTCGGAAACAAATTGGAGCGTCGGTCGAGAGACATTAATTAGATGACCTCTAGACTAGAGGCCCGTATTTTCATAATCATCCTCAGCCTATTTTGCTTGCACTACTTGGTAAATGTATCTTCAAAACGTACGTCGGTAGTCATTTGAAGCTTGGTAAAATTATGTCCGTAGAGCGAAAACTTTAAAAGTGTATCCATTTTAGTGTCAATAACCCCTCAAAATAGGCTATCGCATGACAATTTCCCATTTTCGTTTGATCTTCATTGTACTAGCTATACTATTGTTTGTGTGTAGGTATAATATAGGTTTACTGCCAGCATCGAGTGTCCTGCACTCTGTATGACTTTGATCATTCGCGTTTTATACTATCAGTGACGGTCTTACATACTCAGTTCAGTCGCATACTTGTGCTAATTGATATAATTGTTACTGGAAACTAATATATAAAAAAATCGTACTTGTATAATTCCCCTGTCTCCAACAAGATGAAAACAGTATTACGCAAAGAGATCGAGGTCGCCATTCACTCGGCGTCACTAGCTGCGTGCGCCTCAGTCGTTGTAGGTACTGCTATCTATACTAAGAGCAGTTAGCGCAACGGAACTCTCGTCTCTCTGGCGACTACAAAAACTTGTTTGCCAGAGACTAAAGACACAGAAACATCAGCACGAGCTATTTCGAATTATTTTAGTGTCATTCTCGTACTTTCGCGACAGGTGTACTAACTTGGACGCTGCCCTGGGCTTTCGGTGTTTGAAAACCCGTTTCTCCAAATCGTTCTTGTATTAATAATCTAAGCGGTGAATTCCATAAGGGCCCAATATGGCCAAAAACAGAAAATAAAAATTTTACAGGAGAGAGTAAAAACTTCATAACTTTGAAATGATACAACGAACATTTCTGTATTTTTTTTATTATAACTAGACTATATTATGGATGTATTACTGCAAAAATATACCTAAAAAAATTAAAGTCATTTTATGGACAAATTTAAAAAAAATCATTGTATGGGCCCTTGTCGTACCTAACAAAATTTTCAACACTTTGTAATTACAAAAACTTTCACAAAACCATCAGAAAGAAACCTAACCTCACTCAGAACCACAATAACGGACTTTGACATTCAACCCATGTCATACTTCAACATTGACATCTAACAGTTACAATCGCCTAAATCAAATTTGCGGTAAAAGGGCCCAATAATTGGGCCCTTTTACCGCAAATTTGATGAATGTTTAATTATTATGTAATAGGTATTGGGCCCTTGTTTCACTCATAAATTATTTTGATCTCTTTTTATGTACGAAATAGTAAGAAATTGGGCCTGTATTCACATCAAAGCGATGCGTTCTACCTTTAAGAACACGAAAAAGAAAAAAAGCATTTTCGTAAAAAAAACATATTGGGCCCTTATGGAACTCACCGCTTCAATTCTCAAATCTGCAGGTATAGTGCCTAAATGAGTGTGGTTCCGCGAGATGAGGTGGATTTGGCTCTTTCGAGCATCTTTGCGCTTTGGTCTACTACACAGCACAGGTTTTCTTTAAAAATATATTTATATCATATGTATTTTCGTTGATATTATTTTTTTTCCTTAAGTATATTGACATCGTTCTCGTCGACCGCGACGTGTCGTCGTCGTCATATGTTCAAGAGACGTTTCGCGAAGGCTATGGCGAAGGTATATAAATACTAATAATAATTTATTATACAATTTATGTCGTCTTAAGTAAGCCTTATTTCTCTTCTCATGCATACCATTCGTTGGAAGCTCTCTGACTCACAAAATGTTACTTCAACTTTTTTTATATTCCGCAATCTGGAATACACTTCCGCAGACCAGACGTCGTCTGCAAGAGCTGTTCTTGCCGAGAAGACGACGACGGCGCGTCCTGCTCGTCGACCTACGGTACTTTACCTCAAAGAATTGTAAAATAATTGGACTCGCATCATCGATGACTAGCATCAACTCTTCGAGAAAAGTCGTTATAAATTATGTGCACAAAGAAAACTTTATAAATATGCTCGTGTCACTCACACTGGCGGAATAAAGAAATTGTTTGAAGGTTTCGGTTACTCTTTAATAAAAACTCTTTATGTATTCTCGTCGACACTGGCCGCGCGGCAGCAGCGTTGAAATATTCGTAGGGATCTTCTGTCATCTCATCAGTCATCACATCACATCATTTATGATTACTACCAAATAACAATGTTACGGGAAATAACTACTTGGAGTAGTAATAGTCAGTTCTCTTAAATTATTTCCGATGTAATCGAAGTACTTCAAATGCTGAAAAACTTGAAACAGTAAGTATAATATTTTTTTTATTTTATTTATGGAAACTGACACGGTTTGCTACATCACCTACACTACAACATCCATGATGTCAGCCCATAACACCGGGTGAACTAGGTGCCATGTCAGTGCTTCCCTTCGGTCGTGCCGGCTACACTGAACTGGACGGAAAACACAAACTATTTACGTAGCCGTTTCGACCGACTTTTCATTCAGTGCGTTGGTATCAACCCGGGCGGGTTGAACCCTACCACCTAGTAAGGTAAGAAGGGAAGGGACATACAGTTTTACGTGGAATCCGAACCACGGTCAGCCTCCAACGGTTGAGCAGTCATCCATCCAAGTACTGACCGGCCCAGCGTTACTTAACAATCAATAGCGACAGTCGCCTGTCTGCACCACTGAGCTTTCCAGGCTGACAAATATTTAAATCATTTCTTACATCATCAGTATAATAAGTCTGTCTTCTGTTATTTGTTATACAAATAATAAACTTTTCACAATATAGGAAGATTTTTATAGAAATGTTGAAAATGCTGTGTTCGATCAATACATTTTACAAGCCATAATGGCAAAATAATTGATCTAGCTTAGCCCTTTTCCCATACACCCGTACCAACCGAGGAATATGAGGAATATGTGACTTTGACGCGAATACCAACGTAAAATATGACAAGTATGTGGCTTTCGTCAATAAATTTTTAATATTGCCCATGAATCAGTCATCAACATCATCATGGAGCTAATATCTGACCGATCGCCGAGCAGAACAAAGAGAAGGAAGTTAGAATCTGGCACGATCGCTCGCAGCGCGCGATGCGACAGTTTCACTTACGTAATTTGTGCAGTTAGACCACCCACCACGCTCTTCTGTGCGTACTAACTCAAACTAATCGGTTATACACACAGCACTTTTATGCTCAATCTTAACTTGCGTTTAAACATTTGTTGAGAAAGATTCTTATTGTTGATATTTGATAACGGCCATTATAACCCTCATCTAATGATTTTACTAAACGTTTGTCATTGCCATCGTCTTCGACATTATTTCCAGATGCATATACAAATTCTTCCAAGATCTGCATAGGTTCACCATTGTGTTCTCACTTCTCTACTAAAAGTTCACCTTCTAAATTATGAATGCCACGGACACATTTCCATATGTGATGTGTCTGACACGAAACCATTCAGAATATAAATGTTACATAATCGTCTGACGCTTGAAACGATACCTTTCCATATAAAAGAAAACTTGCAGATCTCGCTGCATACTGCATGTATGTTCTAAACTTACTCGAAATACTTAGGACAGTCACCTTTTCTACATGTTTTGTCTTTCTAACTTGTCATCAAGTAACCTCAGTCAGCCTTGATTATATATTTTTCTCAATTTCACGTTGATCTCAACCGTCGACCTTTAACTGGATTTCGAAACCCCCTAATGCCACTCTATTCAGCTATATTTGAACTAATTGCATTGCCATTGAAAAATCGGTCAATTTCCAGGGTGAAAGAGTTGCTTTTCCTTTGCAACTAGTTGCAAGTTACGACTGTCCGGTCTCACGAGTCACGCCACAGTTATGTCCACATTGTCACGGCCTCAGAACAAAGCGGCGACGACGACGACGGTTACTGTTATATTCTAGAAAACTCGAGGTTAGTCGACAGTTAGTCGATGTACCGTGTGAAATTAAACCACACTTGTGATAGTTAAGTTACAATAAGTGCTCAGTCATTGAATACTTATAATACTGGCGTAGCTCAATGCACTTCATATAAGTTGCACGCTATGCTCATTATCATATCGAACTGTCTGACTTTTCTGTCTTCTGTGAAAATTTCAGCCGGCTACCTATCACAGTTCAAAAGATATAAGAAAGTTATTTTGTTTTTGCTGTATCGTAAAAACGGTAATACACTCGGTAATACATACAAGCGTCAAACTTGGTGTTATCATATTGCAAACTCTAACGTAAAACAACAAATTATAAAAACCGCCCAAATGTGAGTCGGAATCCCGAACTGAATGAAAGATAGTTATCACAATGTTTTTGCTAAATACATTATGTACGGGCGGGGCGGGGCCCATTATACTCGAGTCCGACTCGCACTTTTCCTTTGTAATTTATTTTTCGTTAACAAGTGGTTATTGCAGCAATACATTATCTGGAACAGTACAGACAGTACCCGGGATGCGTCTGACAATCCTAACTGGAGATCAAATTACGGGATCAAGTTTACAAAAGAAAATTCTTTATTCTAGAAAATATAAAAAGTAATACTAATAATAACTAAGTGCGAACGCGTAACGAGTGGCGTTCACACCGGCTCCTTCATTCCAAGGCACGTCGCTCAAGTTAAGCGAACACCTCGGGGTCCTCGGAGTCGAACTGTCGCACGACTTGAACTTTCGTCGCCACATCGAGTGGAGTGGAAGGCCAAGCTGGCTTCTAAAAAGCTGGGCGTACTCAATAAGGTGCGACGGTACTTCACGGCGGCGGACCAAAAGCTGCTCCTGTATAAATCGCAGATCAGGTCTTGCTTGGAGTACTGGTCGCACCTGTGGGATTGCTCTGCCAAATACCAGCTTGCGCCTCTGGACTCGATTCAGCGTCGAGCCGTGCGACTAGTGGGTGACCCCGAAGTGTCCCGTGATCTAGAACCACTGTAACACCGTAGGGATGTCGGCTCCCTAAGTGTGTTCTATCGCTTATTCCATGGGGAGTGCTCGGAGGAGCTGTTTAACGCGATCCCGCCATCCCCTTTCACCTCCGCACCACGCGCACTGGGCAGGGATTGCATCCATATACGCTGGACTTACCGCGCATGCGTACCAATCGATTCTGCAGATGTTTCCTTTACAGAACCGGTAAACTCTGGAACGCTCTCCCTGCTCATATATTTCCCCCCAAGTACAGTCTCGGGTCCTTCAAGAGGGTCGTGAATGGGCACCTGTCAGGCCGGCATGGCATTCGCAACCCCCGAATACGGCCGAATGTCCATGGGCGCCGTTAGACACCTCATGGGTGCCTCGGCGCCATATGTCGAGCTAACAATAAAAAATAAAAAAAACTAAAGGATTAAAACCTAACCTAACAAACATTAAACGGGATCAAGTTAACTGTTCAATTTACTGACCAAGAATAGTTAGAATTAACTTGCCGCAGTTGGCGCTCTCTGTGAGATTGTGCAGAGCAATTATACTGGAGAGTGGCAACATTGTGCAACCACGTGTGAGCGAGAACAGATACCTTGGACAATGGAACTGCTTTATTTGTTACGAATCCATTGTGACGACGCGACGGCGCCTTCGATAGTCAATATTTATTATTATTACCTTCTCAGCTGTGAGCTTTAAAGCTGAAAGTCTTGTACGAGAAATTATTATCTACAGTTTCAGTTTCACTTGCGTGACTTCACTTTCAGTGAAACAGTGGCGAAATTGGAAAAAAATTAAGTTGTCCATACATTTTAGTAAATACCTAACCTTAAAATGTATGAAGAAATAATTTTATTTTTATTTTGCCACCGTTCATTTTAGGGTTCCGTACCTCAGAAGAGGAAAAAAAACAGAACCCTTATAGGATCACTCTCGTCAGGTTTAAAAATTCGTTTAAAAGATATTAAGTAAAGAAAATATGCGAAAATCGAGCATCCTCCCCCTTAATATCTCCGAAACTACTGAGTCTAAATTTTTGAAAACTTAAAATTTTAGAAATTGGGAATATATTGCCTCTCTTATAGTTTACGGAACCCTCTCCACACGAGTTCTTTTTTTGTTACCTACTTAAATGATTACTTTAACGAATTTCCGTAGCAAATGTTTAATTTTTTTCCCCCGAAAATCCTTCTCAAATATACACGTGTGTACTTCTAAGAGTCCAATATGCATATCATAGATCATCTCGCTCGATCGTCTGACGCACCTCCCGCGCGTCTATAATTAGCCAATGCCTAGATAATTATAGAAGCTGTTGTTCAGGATATCCCACATATAGTATTGGATATAGTATGGATTAGCTGGGCTTATATTGGTTGACGTATGCTTTGAGAATGCAAGGCCAACAACCACTGCCATAACAGTGCACAAAGAACACCAACTGTTCTCCAAGAAGGCGCCTAAGGAAGGATTTAAGACATGTTGTCTAATGGCAATGGACGGGTTACACTACGTACGACCCTGTTTTATGTACATAAACCTACCACCAATCAGGCGCCGTTTGTCATGAAAAATATGATGAAAGTAGTTAGTAGGGCTGTGTTTCTCTAGCTAGAAACACAAAGCATCTTTCAGAATATCAAATTATAGAATTACATGCAATGCAACCTTTTGACGAGCTTTTGAATTGTCATGTTTGAGAGGATTATAAAGTTAGGATCCTTTGGTCACAGAAATATGCTGGTACCATTCGGTAGTTCTTAATTATTGTAAGAGCACAAAATAAACATATATACAAGTATATTACGTAGCGACGGACTTACACGCTTTCTAATATTGCATCGCATGAGCGTGAATACGATGAATAACTAGAGCATACAACATAGGTTAATCAAAATTTGCTTTAATTACTTGCGAACTTAGATTATTTCGTACAAATACGAACATTTCCCTTGTTATGCAAACAACGTTCGATTATACATATTTATTGAGAATAGATAATGAAATAAAAAATGTTTCAGTTAAATGGACGGCATGTTCAAGGTGGACCTCGGACTGTTTCTTTATTATAGCGAATGCTATAATAGGTAATCCCTTTAATCAAGTTTCCACTCCTGTGGTCGTTATGGCATTGCACTCATAAAGGAAAGATGGGAGTATAACCCATTATCAGCGCGCTCAACCATATTGTTATAAAACACAACGTACCTAAGTACTCTAACATTGACCCGAGCTTCTAGCGCTAAGTACAGTCCATCAAAGTAGTTTTTTAACCCCCGACGCAAAAAGAGCAATATCTCATATCGTACCAATATCTCAACAGACGTGAAATGTCATCCGGGACTGCAGTCGCTTGCATTGCATGTATGAAGCTTCTACCGCAAAATTGCATAGTGTTTAATATACTTACACAAAATGTCATAGTCATTAATTTAAATTACGATCAGTAAGTAGAAAGTTTAGTACCTATAATGGAAGCGAAGTAATTATGAGGTATTGTGAATAGCAAGTACCTATATCTTGATTTGATTATCCTAATTGGCGTACCAAATCGTCTAGTTCAGTTAGACGTTAAATCTTTCTCTGTTGCGATTGTCAGGCTTCTCTTTCGCTGTAAGTAGGTACCTACGTAATTTAAAAGCAGTCCCAAAACTGTAGTTGTAATATTATAATAATGTTCATGTACCAAAAGCGAAAACTATTTCAGGTAAGACAGACATATTGCAGGACATTCATCAAAAAATCATCACAATAATCGCAAAACATTTTGCATGAAAACAAATTATTTCCCATTACATGGATGTTATCCAATTTCCCAACATTAGGTAGAAGTTCTGGTGAAGGAATAATATAGGTATACATTATTTTATAACTTTGTTTATATACATCACTAACGATTTATAGTGGTGGTGGTAGTGACGCAGCATGCCGCACGCGTCGAGATTAAATTTAAGCGTTTTCTTGAATAAATTTGAAACCATTCCTGTGTCGCGTGGGAGATCTTTCCTTCTCCGCGCCGCCTCCGCGCCACCACCGTCCCAGGCAAAAACCTGCCTACTTACCAACTCCTATTTATGAAGTCCTATAATCACTAATACTCATGAAATAAATTCGACTATCAAGGACTAGGCGCCTACAAATGTACAACAGTAAAAACAATTATCTCCGTCGAGATCTCCGCAAAATTATATATTTCTTGCGATGGTTTTAGCTGGTCCTAGAGCCTTAAAATTGCAAGTAGACTGCAGGTATTGCACCGGTAAATGTCACCGATACGACAGCAGATAGCTTTTGTTGCCATAAACACGCACTTACGTTACGTGTAATGTTGCACATGTGTATGCAGTTGATTATTTACGTCATACCAACTTCTAAAATTGTAAATGTATCGTTCAGTTCAATACATTTTTAAATAATACAGAGATTAATTAATTTTCTCTGAGCATAAAGCCAATAATATCACGATGGGATCCAGGCACTCCGATCGCACTGTTCTGCGGTGTACAGCTGATGACTTCGATAAAGAGTAACTCCGGCGCACTGACATCACACGGTGCACGGCCGATTCCACGTTATACGTTAACTTCTTTAAATTAATTACAAACACAGAAATCCTTTCAATGAGACGCGACAGTTCGCCAGTTAGTGGAGCGGAGATTTCGGGGACTGTGTTTGAGTTTGAATTACGCGGTTTGGCTTCTGTTTGGTGCCGTAGAGATATTGTGTTAGCGCTCCTAACAAACTACAAGTACATCTGCTTTATTTGTCTGGATGGCTGTCACTAAGGCCCACTTGCACCAACACGAGTTTAGAGTTAAGTAGCGAGTTATGGATTTAAACGCGGTTTAAACGCGGTTCCCACATACAACGGGTGCTAGTTTAACGAGTTAAACTGGTTTATAGTTAAACTCGTGTTGGTGCAAGTGGGCCTAACTTTGCTATGTTCGAGAGTGTTCGTGTGTTGCCATTGTATACAGTCAACATGGTAAAAAAGCAAATAAAATCTGGGCAATTTAATTTGTCTGCCTCAGGTACTTCGTTGTGCCATTCTGGGACGGAACGAATTGATTGCTAATCTTTCGTACGCAATAACTTGTGACTTTTGTTAACCTTGCGAGACTATTGCCTCGTGTACGCACTGGTTTAACTGTTTTATCTGCGCTTCTTTGTTGTTTGATTTCTAGTTTATTCCTTATCTTATGACCTTTTGATATTTATTTCATTTCACTGATCCAGCATGTACAGTATTATTTATTACCCTCACTCTGCTATTGGATTTTGCCCGTAAATAATTTGCTGTTGTACATTTATTATGAGTAGGTCCATATGGATTGCTGCAAATAGTTTTCTTCCATAAACGGAGAACAGATTTCTGAATAACGAGGCTTGGCGGGGGGCAGGCGAAGCTATTTGTGAAATTATTTGCGTCACGCACGACCGACGGACGACGCGCCGCGCCGCCGCCGCCCCGTCGTCGTCGCCCCGTCGTCCTCGCCCGCCTCGTCGGGCGAGGACGACGGGCGGGCGCTCACCGCACCGCACCGCTGCGCACATAAAAAAAACGCACAATCACATTGTGTTCGACACGACGACACATTAATGACACCCGCGCTTTCAATGTGATTTTATTACCATTCAGGGGATCCGTAATGGAATAGCCGGAGCGTTCGTTTCGTAATTAATATGCGTATTAATATATTTATATGTATTAATATACTTAGTACTGCGACAGGAACTGTCATACCATTTTTCCCGGTGACCTCTGGTATTACTTGTGGAAGAACATAAATATCATCAAAGCCATTGTTGTTACAGAGGCTGGTGGCAGGTTAGCATGGGTGAGCGCTGATCGCGCATGCGCCATGGCGGACGCGGAGAAACAGTACGGGGCGGGCGGCTCCAATGCCGCCCCACAGCACAGGAAGGGTCACAGGTAACCTCAAAGTGTTTTTATGATTCCCTTACATAAATTTCCACCTAAGGAGTTAAGAAAGGACTATATACCTATTCAATTTCCAAAATTAATTATATGATAGAATTGAAAATACTAAACGTGTACAATGAATAAGCCAGTATTTACCTACATACAACTCAAGCTTATCATTTGAAAGCGTTCCCATGTTTCTGTGCTTTCGAAGCTTAAAATCTGTTATTAATGTTGTTGGTTTTTTAAACTGTTTTGTAATGTTTTACTTGCCTACGTACGTACTAACTAACACACTATAACTTCGCTTTGTCTACTCTTGTGAGCATTGAGTTAGAGGGCAAGCAAAAACATTACCCTCCTTTTTGCTCCGCGCAGTCGGGTAAAAAGTGAGCGACATTTTAAATTTGGATCAAGTCAATTTTTAGCATCGCCTCTAGAACGGGGAGCGGTGGCGCTGATAGTGACGAGGATAATAATTATGAAAGTCAACGAAGCAGTTTCATAGCTGAATATTGCCGGTTGATTGGCGCTGGAATCAATAAAGAGCATCTCCCTCACAAGTGTAGACATAAAGCGAAGTTATAGTGTGTTAGTTAGTACGTACGTAGGCAAGTAAAACATTACAAAACAGTTTAAAACTCTATGTTTTTAACTGAATTTAGACTTATCTATCGGACAAGGCAGCCTGTATAAAATAAATAAAAAATAAATAAACGTGTGGTTGTATTGTACTCCACATTTTATGGTCTACCTACCTACATAAATGTGAACACCAAAGCATTCAGTCGTGTCAAGCTACATGGCCTCCAATCTGAGTAATAGGCAGGCACGTTTCAAGTTGTAATGTCGGACAAGAGCATCGACGCGACGGTTGATGAAAACGACGTTCTCCTGATGTTTCTAATCGTTAAAGACCTTGAAATAGTTCGGCCTTGGTCCCACGTTATTTATTAGGTCCATAAAACGCAGATGACTCGACAATTTAGCACCAGCATTTGAAAGTTAATTTTGTAGAGTTTTTTTCTTCTTGGACCGCCCGCCCCTGGCGGGAATCAATCTTCATTATTGGAGGAGTGGCGCAGCGCCGCGATCGGAACCTGATGCGGCTCGTTCACTTCTTGATTACCTTCATTTGTCGATTCTTCTGCCACCTTCGATGCGGATGGAACACGTACCACACGCGGACGGAAGTTAGATTTACAATGATCGGCACATGTTTGGGTGTCGGCAATAATTTTGCTATCGAATTCAGTTTTCATACTGATTCCATTCACACCTTCTTCGTAGGTGACTGTAGCTACTATGCATAATTCCAGATTATCTCGTTCTCTCGAAAGTTTCTTACTCTAAAATGTATAGACTCTTAACCTTCACCTCACCCCGTGTTTACCTCACCATTGTTTCTGCGCACTCTGTACCAACTTTATACGTCCCTCGTCTCGTCTCCCTAATATTTGGACGTAATAACTAAAGTTTTCATAACTTTCAGGAGTTGGGATTGGGCCATAGTGCTTCCTACATTTATTATGAAGTTGTTTCTTGTAGAGATGGGCCAAACATGGGTTTCACCGAATACGAACATTCGGCCGAATGTTCGGCAAAACTTTTAGCGAACCGAATATTCGGCATAATTGATACCCATAGTTCAACAGTTCAAATCTGTACGCGTTTAATTAAAGTGCGCGGATTGGCGCTAAACCCTGCCCGCTACCCCCTAAATATTGATTGAAACATAAATATGCTTAATTTCTTACAATGACGACCTGATTGTATTATAATAAAGTGTTCGCTGTAGCTGGATCCTAAAAGAAGCTATACTATGTATATTTTTATAACAATTTATCTGCTGTTATTGGAAATAAGCGCTACAGTGTTACAAAAGCATAAAGCTACACAGTAAATTAACTTACATCATAAAACAATACACTTAACACTCAATGTAATCAATCATGCTCAATCATACATACACAGCTCAATCAATACATTTAAAACTTTTAGTACCTACCTACCACTTTGCCGAACATTCTGTTATTTAGCCGAATATTCGACCGAATACGAATGTTCGGTAAACTTACCGAATATGAAAGGGATATTCGGCCCATCTCTCGTTTGTTGATGCTAACGGCTCATGCTTGGAGGAAGTTCCGCCCACGCGGAAGTCGTGTGTCGTGTCGTGTCCGTGGCCAAGTCTCCGGTCAAGGCTGTTAATAATGAATGAGTCGAAATCGAAAGTGTGTTACATTGTCAATTTGTATAGATTATTGTATACCAAATTAGTATTGAAAGAAAGCGACCTACTCATGTGAACTTCAAAAACACATGACGTCAAGAAAGGATTCTTCGTTGGTATAATTATATAAGATAATAGTACGTCGCATTACCAGCATTACAGTTTACGTATCTTTTCAAATATTGCTAGTTTTGTCCGAGTACTTTAGTGTGATGTAGTCATCAGTACTTTATTTTTGAATGGCTGAACGTGCTGAGTGGTTTTTTTTTACATTTGGTCTTGAGGCCCTATCCGTGCGTGCGCAATAAATAATGCGCAGGCGTTGAAACAAGTTGGAAGCACGTACTAATAGGTAGACCGTTTCTTGCTGCATTTCAATAATTCGTAATATTCCAACAATTTATAAAATCGTTTGAATAGCAAAAATCCGCCCTTTATGCTGGTTAATTCAACCAGTATAGACTCCATTGTATTTGAACTTGGCTAACTCGAACACCCATACGCGTGCGTGAGCATGACCTCCTGCGAACCAATTATTTGATCATCGTGCATCATGCGAATTGTGAGATGAGAACACTGTATTAGTTTAGGACGAGGTTTAGGATATGAATGGTAATAGGCAATAAGACAACAAACATCTTGTAAAACCGCGCATTTCTTACAATTGACTCAGATGCACTGGCGGCTGGTCCTAAAGTGCGCTCGTGCGCCGCACTACCATACCACGAGAAGTCTTCACTTCACTCAAAATAAATAATACCTTACAACATACTCCATTAAAACCATAAAGATCATACTCCAAATAAATACGAATGTGAATTCGACCTTATTTTATAGATGCCAAGGCACGTTTTTGCGAGTAAAGGCGCGCGCCGTGCGGAATATAAATCGCACGCGGGTCTCCCATACTGAATGTATGGGGATCGGCAAAACACCGCTGGCGCGTGAGACAGAAGATACTTCATAGAAACAGTATGGACCGAAAGGAGTTCTGCGTGCGGCGCACGAGCGCCAAACAAGGACGCTATATCGTGAATGCCCGCGCGTGCGACACGTCGCGTCGCGAGCGATTCGTTTTGCACTAGTCCGTCTTACAAACTCTTTGCCGTCTACCTCAAAGCGAACCGTCTACCTCGAAGCGAGTCACTAGTCAGCGCGCTCGCGCTGTCATGTGATGTGATGATGTCACATACCCGTTAGCGCGCGAATATTTAAAATGGGATAGGGTTAGGTTTTATGCTTTCTGTCACGTGATACTGTGAATTAAGTGATGCCGATATTTGCCTAATCGTTGGTTAAAGGTAAGGCTTTACAATCAGGTGATCCCTGGTTCAATTCCTACTTTTCAAATGCTTTTATTTTTATATATTTTTTTGAAGCATTTTTGGGACATTAATACTGTTTTCTTTTTGAAAGCTGCAGTAGTGTTGTGGTCTATGGGTGTATTCATAAAGGTATTAAAAATAAGTTAAAAAACTTGTTTGGATTTTTTTTTCCAACTCATTGAGGGTCTTGAGAATATTCATACTAGGTACGTACACAATAAAACTCAGGCGTTTAAAAAATTCGGAAGTCCCGATCTTAAAATAACATGACGGGAATGTGTTGGGAAATTTGGTATTTAAGTAACTTAGCGCACTACCGGTCACTGAAGTCACCAGCCGCCACTGCTCAGATGATAACGTTTAATTCCTCTGTGAAAGTATGTAGGTATATCCTCACCTTTTACTTGAACACGCATTGAGAAATGCCGTCCAGCTTCCCCATTCCTTCAACCGTTTTTCAACAGAAATATGCACTCGCAGTGATGTGCTCTATGTACGTGCGTGATAGAACGCAGCAAATTGGCCGTGGCAACGTTCGGTTGTTGTGATGTCCATATGAGTCACTTTTCAGCTCGCGTTGTTTGTTGTTGGCTTTGACACGTATGACACAACGCTCCCGCGCCTCGCACGCGACGTATACTCGTATCATCTATAATATGTTCAGCGGTCTCCTTCGAGCGCGGTCTATAATCTCTACGCGCGGTACTGTTCACGACCAGGTGTTCGCAACTATAAGCATGAATTAGAGCAATGAATAAGCTTGATTTGATACATGGTAATGACACCCAGCTGTTGTAGTTTACCTATAGGGATGGCGGATTTGCCCGCAAACTAACCACTCAAAGTGGAGTACAATCGTCAATTCCATCCAGCATGACTGCCATGAAGACCACTAGACGCCCAGGGTGTCGTGAATCCAGACCTCCGCAACGGAAGATGATAAACAGAACAAGCTCTCTTCGGTCTGCGGTTCCAAATTCCCAAGTAACCAAGTGTTTATGGTTACGGCACTCTATCAACACCCTGCTCCTTTTGATTTCTCCTAAGTTAAGGTTTGACAGAAAATGAATGCCAGGTTAACATGAGAAGTCGTAGTTATTTCATTATCAGGCTGCAACATAGACGTATGAGCTGGTTAAGCTAATATTTTACTAATTCAACATTACGGGGCAAGGTCTCCATTTGCACAATTAATATTAATTCTTGCCTGTTACCCACCCACCGAGCACTACTGATAGCATACCTACATGACATTGCCATCTAGGCACACCATATTCACAATTTCATTGTAGATTCCTAATAATAGTTTGTTTTATGCTGTCGAAATTTTTAGCACATATCTAGTCGTTTTGACATATTCCTGTTCGCCCAAGTAAAATTTTCGCCCTCTGTAAATCAAAGTTTAAACCCTCCAAGTTTTAAGTTACACCAGGAAACGGCTTCTCAGTGATGAATATGATCAATGCCACTTGTGCCAAAAACCGACGAAATGTAGAACAAAGACACCAGCGTTTGCGTGCTGCGATAGGTTGCGATAAGATAACAGACAGATAAGAGGTATCCGCGGTGTTTGCAGACATTTGCTTGAACCGCGCTGGTTTGCGACATCTGTCCCATATTCGTAATCGCAAGCAAGTGATACGAGAGTTTTAACAATGAGCTTTAAGTTCAGTCTCACGTGTACTTCTCCGGCTCGAATACGCGTCGAGGTTTTCGTGATAGGATTACGCGTACCTATTCGAAATGTTTCCTCGGCGGTGATGTCACTGTGCACATAACGTGTAGTACTGTCCTTCGTCGTTTAAATCATGAACTAAGCTCACCGCTCAGTCAGTGGATACGCTTCAAGAGGAAAAGTCAGTGTGTGCTAGCTTTTATCTGTCAGACAGAATGATGTAACATGTAACGCTCCGCTCCCAGTGTATCGGAGAATGGTGTTTTAGCAGTGTTTGTGTTAATTGAAATTTCAATCGAAAACCTTCTGAAGATGAAGGCGGTGTATTCGCTACTGGAAAGGTTATTAAGATTAATAAAAATATCAATATTCCAAATGTTGTTTACAAAACATCGAACAACTTCTTTAGACAATGAATGATTCAATAACTTCATAAGATATACACTTCAGACAACATACATGCCGACATGTTACAAGCAGTGTATTTGATTAACAAGAACGCAAGAACAATGCAATGAGAGCGAGCTCCTTCCAATTTCCGATGTAATCCCAGGTTTTTGTACGGTTTCTTTATAGTATTTGTGTGCATTATTTTGTTCATGTTAATCTGTTTGCCGCACTGTTTTGCTGGTTTCTCCATAATTTCCCCAGTCTTTCTCTGCCATTTCTCTTCCCCTGTAACCAGTTTCACATTCTACGTATTATGAACTAATTTATGTGAAGGTCATATTTCTGGAGTACTAAACTTTCGTTTTATAATGAAGAACAAAATACCTAAGCGTTTAACATGAACGGAGGCTATAGTGCGCTATTAAATTAAACGGAGCGCGAAGTTTTCAGAACTAGAACACGACGAGGAACTCCTTCAATTTCAAGTCCCCGAGGAGGGCAGACAGACACATAGTTTCAGGTTAATTTATGAGCCGTCATAACAAATGGTAATATCGTAAATTAGTCGTGTAATCCGACTCCCGTTGTCACGAATGCTCACACACTATCCTAGTCAATTATAAGTCGACCACAATAATAATTTTCCATTGTTATTTTCCGGGAAACAACCGATATAGCATACTTTGATGTGCGTAGTGTGGATATGATTTGAAGATTCTAGCAGAGCACGAAAGAAGAGCAACCGTAAAACAATTCCACTTGAATGTTGATCCGTAATTTCGAAATTCATCAATTGTTTTATCTTTTAAATAAAATTAAACTAATATAAATTAAAACTAAAATTCATAATATTAAAGTAAGAAAATTCGACCGTCGTCGTAGGTAGCCCCAGCACAATAGCTGCATAGCCCCTCTGAATTTCGAGGCTAATTCGCCGTACGAGATGAGCCTTGGCACGTGGGTCACCAGACTTGTCGACAATCATATTATCGCCCAGCTTGTCGACGAACTCTTTTGATTCTGGTGCACACGAGGGTGCACACGCACCGCGAGGGTCTTGACGGCGCGAACGCCACGAAAACATATGTATTGGCAACGCAGTCGTATTTACCCCGCCGCCGCTCGTTGGCGACGGCTGTGTAGTCGCTGCAGCCTCGGCCGAAGGGATGAAAGCGGAATGTGGGTCGGTCGGTGCTAGCTAACGTGTCGACGCATGTTGCGTCCCACACGAGCGCTTAATATATTTTATTAAATTAAAATTACTTACGTATTATTATACTATTATTATATTTTATCTTTTAATATTACTTTACGCTTCGAAAATCTCCCCCTTAAGGAGGCTTCCCACGATCCGTGATGTCACGGGCGACCTCGCGCCAATCGCCGGCGCATTGGCGCGAGCACAGCGCAACACTATGGTGGGAAGTATGGCGACTGCCGCCAGAGGTGGCATTGGCCCGCCTGTGGCGCGTGCTCGTCCACAAAAATCGGCGGGTCGTGGTCGTCGGTGCAAGGCCGTCCTTGATTGTTATTTTACATTAGATGTCGTCATTCCTTTCATAGTCTTTGGAAATAGTATTTATTACCTTAGCCGTTTTAATTATTAATATTTTATTAGTTACATACAGTATATCGTTAAAGACTTGGGTTGTATGTACCTAGGTACTATAAATACGCCATCTAGCTAGTATCATCTCCTACCCTCACTAGGTACTCCTTACAAGTTTACCAGCCGGTAAATGTGACAAGTGTTCATTTATGTTGTCACAGGAGGCAAGAGTCAATGTACGCGATGACTGGCCTGTACGCCGAGTCGGCGGCGGCGGACGGCAGCGGGGGGAGCGGGGACGAGGGGGCGGCGGCGGGGCCGAGTGCGCCGCACGCGCCAGCTCCGGCGGCCGCGCACAGGGACCCGGCCAAGTGCCACAGTCGGAACCCATCCGCTGGCATTTGCGACAGGTATGTTAATTATGTGTATGTCGTAATAGGCGACTAAGGGATATGACTCCCTTCTTATATTACTAGGTGGTAGGGTTTAACCCGCCCGGGTTGATACAACCGCACTGAATGAAAGGTCGGTCGAAACGGCTATGTAAATAGTTTGTGTTTTCCGTTCAATTCAGTGTAGCCGGCACGACCGAAGGGAAGCACTGACGTGGCACCAAGTTCACCCGGTGTTATGGGCTGACATCACAGATGTTGTAGGTGATGTAGCCAACCGTGTCAGTTTCCATAAAAAACTAAAAATAAAAAAAATTATTCCCTACTCATTGGGTATGTTCGAAGATTATATTGATTTCTTCTGAGGACTCCAGATTAGATCAGCTGAGAAGCCATGGCGGGGTGTTTAGTCTAGTTCCAGAAGTAACAATGAGCTGATGTAAACTTAGCTAAATCGATTAAATTAAAGACTATGTGGATTGTCCAAATAAATAAAGGACATGCAGTCGATAAAGGGCTGGTCCAACAGTCAAACCTAGAAAGTCAAACACTAGTCGCGTCAAGTAATTTCACATGAATATGACCAAAGTCGCAGTCGCTTGGGACAAAACAATATCTCGGTAGTTTTCAGTTATTGACGTTGATGCCTCTTGTTACATGTTTGCAACCACTTTCTAGAACTATTTTCCACGTTGATTGCGTAAAAGGGGCATATATTAGTGAAGGACCGAGTTAGGGTCTGCTTTTAAATATTAACGAATATGATCATTACAGAGACCGCGAGAAAGAGAAGGATAAGACCCATCCAACTTTCCCAGAAGTATTAGACATTCCTCACGACTCCAGAGACTGCGGAATACTCTCCTGGCGGCCGCTCTTCATACAACAATTCTCTAGTATTAAGGTGAGCTACCACATTTTACTAACTCGTAATTTTGTTTACAGTACCGAATGAATATGCAGATAATTCAGACAATGTGTATTGGTAAACTGTGTACCGCGTGGGGCCGGTACTTCAAAAGTATAGCCTCACACTAAAAGGTGACTAACTAAGGGATAAGAGATGAGATTGAGATGCCAGGCTGAAGAGCGACACGCCACCTCTCATCTTGGCACGATCCTTCCACCGAGGCATGCAGCAGGTGCCTTTTCTTGTCTTACTTGTTGCTTTATAGTTATCTTGTCCCAATACTTTTGCTAAACGTGATGGTCGGTGTTGTGGTGTAATTTACCGGAGTTCTTGCAGCACAACACCGATTACCCTGCTTACCCCGATTGTCGGAATACAGCGTGTGGTATGTATGTATGTATGTATTGATAAACTGTCGGTATCATTGAATACTGAAGAATATTTTATTATAGGGCTGTCAAGTCTGCGTATTCTTAATTTCATTAAAATGTAATTCTTTTATTTTAACTTACAGCATAATATAAACATTTTGCTTATTCGCTGCATACTCATTTAAAACGTCCACCTCGCTTCACCAACCCTTGGTGATACATTTGTTCGTCGTCGTTTTTGTCTAGGTCCGTAGTTATGGCTTCGATTTCTCTTTCAGTCTTAATATTCTCTACGTGGACACTTAATTGAACGACTGCTCTTTCAGTCTTCTAATCGTAGGTTTTAAGAATCGCTCTTACTCTGTCTCGGTTTTCTGTCGGATTCCAATGAACAAAGGATATTATCGTGATCGAGCCGTACGTAACGTACCTTAACCTTCCTGATTGTTCGGGCGAATTCTGGCGTAATATGCGTTAATTGCCATGAGAATCGTATTTTCGGCCATTTTATCTGTCTTTCAATCCTATTCCTGTGTTTGGCGGCTCGATGTTGTTTCCTTAGTGTTATTCATCAGTGCAGATGTGGTAGGCACTCATCGCGTTCTACATTGCCCTCCTCCCGCCGCCGCCGCCCGGGACCCGGTCTGCTACAATATACTGTACTGTACTGTACTGTAGCACCTACATACCAGTACGTCTTTATTCGCTGCGAGACTATTCTTATCGCAGAGCAGTATCCAGCTAGTACACGATGTAGTACGTGCATACATAACAGCGAAGATTCATGTTTTCTTGAAATACTTCTGTTGTCTCAAAGAAACACGCTGCGCAGTTTTTTACGCAGCCTAAAAAATTGCTTGCTTAAAAGAAAATCACTCACAAGTCACAAGTGAACTTCTATGCACTGCATCTGTACCCTAATCACGAGCTTTAACCTAAACCGCGTACTACCCTACGCCGTGTTCTCCGCATCATTTTGTACGGAGAAACGGAGCAGCGCCTCTAGCGATAGATTTGCGAACTTCGTTTCTCCATAATAAATTATGCGGAGAACACGGCGTAGGTAGTACGCGGTGTAGGTAAAATCTCGTGATTAGGGTACTGATCACCATCTTTACCCATAGGACTGGACGCGCGATCGATGCAGCTCGTAGTGGTTTGAATAACCTGCATTGATCTATGTGTTGTTGAACTCGAGACCACCTAAGAGTTCGTATGTCGCTTACGCGCGCTTTCTCGAGCTTACGCACACAAAAACAATGTGCATCATGTGCATCTACACTTACAACTGAAGCTATATCAATAAATAATTCACATTTCAATTTCAAACAGTTTTAAGAAATTAAGTTTTATCACTTCAGTATTTATCAAGTCAGGCTTCAACCCGCGCTTCGCTGCTGGTGAAACTGGCTGTGCTGTGCCTGAGTTTGCAGCCTCGAGGCAAGCCACCCAATCCGGCTACCATAAAAAATTATACAAAAACGTTTTTCGCCCACACATTATCCCTCTTTCGGCTGCGAGCTATTTATCATTCAGCCTGTATTTCTTATCACCTGCGCCGCTGTGAAGTCGCTGAATCGATGAAGGATAATCCCTAACCAAGCCATTTTTTGTTTGCCTAATTCTTATCAAACATTCAACATGCCGACCTTGACGTGTGAATTGAGTCATCATGGCTGAATGAAGTTCGTTACAATTTTCGATAACCAGAATACGTCATAAGTGTTTTGGGACAATACATATCTTGGGGGTTAACAAAAGAATCCATGTGTATGTATTTCCAGGTCAAAGTATAAATCTTTAAAAAGTTTTTCTTCGAATGCATATAATTTTTCAACAGATGTCATTATGCCGCTTCATTGATTTACAAAAAAAAATGGTTTTTTTTTTATGTAATCCAGTATGTGTGGCTGAGTTGGAGGGGCCAAAGCGCATGCTCCGACCAGCCAATATCACCTCCGAGAAGGTAGGTGCCATACCGGAGACTTCCCTGGATTGCTGGCTATACTGGACTAGAGGAGAACACAACCGAGGCTGCTATGCGGCCATCTTACATCCAGTACGGTGGTACCAACCCAGTCGGCTACAATTTGAGCCTACCACCTAGTAAGGGGCAAGGGAATATTCTCGAGAATAAATCGTGTTGTCCCGTTTGACAAATAATTGAAAAGGTCATATTCCTATCCTCTCAGTCCACATACACTAGCTCATTTAACGTTATCGACGAGTTCGCGAACTTGATGTTATTGTTGCAGGTCTTCGTATTTTTCCTATCGTTCCTGGTGACACTACAACAGGCCCTCAGCTCCGGGTACATCAACTCTGTGATCACGACCATCGAGAAGAGATTCGAGATCCCCTCCAGCCTTTCGGGGCTCATCGCCAGCAGCTATGAGATAGGCAACGTCATCACGGTCATCTTTGTCTCCTATCTTGGAAGTCGCCGCCACATTCCCGTCTGGATCGCCTATGGTATGAACCTCTTTTAAGCAGATTTACGAAAGTTCCGTCGCCAAAGCGAATACGACGCGACGCAATCGTCGTTCTTCTGAAACAACTGTTGAAAATATGTAGGTATGTATGTACTATAAAATCACAATTCAACCTGAATAAACATACACGCATACATATGTTCCAGTTGAAGATTACATCTTCATTTGTTATCTCTTCTCATAATACTGCGAACTATCTCTACTTCTTTGAAATGTTGTGCTGATAGTATCTTTATTATTTCAGCTTCCGTGAATCAGCCCAGTCACAAATAATACTCGTACCCTACTACTCAAGATAACATCTTTTTTTCAGGGAATATCTTGTGTATGGATGTATATGGTTTGACTTAAGTCATGAATATGAAATAATATCCGGTTCATAACTTTGTGGAATTCGGAAGCTTGTTTTTTTAATGCTGATGAGTAAATTCAAGAATGTGTATAATACTGTTACGCTGTAGTAAGGAACAAAGTAAAAAATTAATGCACAGCGGACGCGACCGCCTTTGGTTGCGTCTTCATCATTTCATTACTCATTGCCTCACCCATGTCTTACAAATAAAGAGTGTGGAGTGGCAGAGAACAAATAAATAGATGATAATAAAGTATATACATGTCTACACTACACTGCAATACATAACTACAACACCTTTACTAGGCTCGTTCCAGTGTTGGAATTTCCTTTGATGAAATGTACCCCACCCCCCTCCCTAAATTCGTGCTCTACGTGGAATTAAAATTTAAAATTATTTATTATGCCATACCTAATATCATTTGACATAAACGACAAATAATGCTCGCATACAATAATCATCGGTCCGAGTATGTTGCTTCAACGAGGCTATTTTTGCTCCCACCAGGTGCTGTTATAATGGGCATCGGTTCGCTCGTGTTCGTGGTGCCTCACTTCATCGCGGAGACGAATGGCGCTGTGGGGACGTCCAATAATTCAGATGACAACATCTGCAAGTCCATAGTTCCGCCAGACATGAGCGGCCTCGGTCGGCTCTCGCAGCTCACCAACAATCTGCCTGCTCACAACAACCTCAGGGGTGATAACTGCATCAAGGTGAGCCGGATAGACTTATCTTATACTCTGTCAGATTAGTCACTGTCCTATAGTGGCAACCCGTCTACCTAATACGCAAAGAGTTTGTATTACGGCGACTTAATACAAACTCTTTGCTAATACGTTCTGGCAACCGTTGTCGCACTCATACGGCGCGGCGACGACTAAGACTTTAACTACATCCAAGAGAAGAAATTGGATCATAATTGCGATGCTCCAGTCAGAATTTGATATACAAATAGTAACAGTTACTTGCTGATTTCCTAGTTAGAACATAAGACATCCTTGACCCTCGGTTAGAGAGTTGTTACTGAGCTGGTGTATGTTGATGGTTACGATCAACACATGTGGTGTTGTGGCACAGAGCACGCCGAGCACGTTCCTGCCGGTGATGGTGTTCGTGGTGGCGCAGCTGCTGCTCGGCTGCGGCGGCTCCCCACTCCTCACCCTCGGCACCACCTACGTCGACGATCACGTCAAGCCGGACTCCGCCAGCATGTATATCGGTAAGTTCACTAACACCACCTTATTGTTTCCAGTCATCCAGCTAGGCAGTATGAATCTCCAGTCAGTTTACCACCATTTTAGGTCCACCGATAGAGATAGATTCACTGTAATATTGGTCGACCGGTCGATCACTGTAATATTGGTGTTTAATTCAATGTAATAGTTACAATGAATTTTACACCACTGTGCAAGATTTGACAATCGATGTTGATCTGCAAATGCGATGACGATGTTAGTAGTGCCTGTCTCGCGGTTGCTGTTTCATTATAGTTGTATCGAACACAGATCACAATTTGTATGCATGACAGGGCGTGGGCGTATATTTATATAAGGGGTTTAGCTGTTTAGGGTTTCTCCCAAAATTGAGAAACCATTTAGACTAGATAGAAGAAATTATGAAATTAAAATTGGTCCGTAAGACGAATTTATTCGTCATTTTATTATAACTTGCGGGATCCGATGCAAGCAGAGCAATTTTAACGGGCGCATTCGGCGCCAAGAGTTTTTGTTGGTTTAGGTTAATTTAGTAATTATTTTATTTTATTAAAACTATCGCGGACACCTTCGGCGCCGCGCCGCCAGGAACAAGCATATTATTATATTGTACCATCCGAATGCTATTTGTACGTCCCTGGCAAGAGCAATAAAGTCGCATCGTTTAATGTTTTACTGTGCCTACTCTAATCGTTGACCTTCCCGTCGAGTCCTGTGTAATTAATGCGATTCTTCCAAGTCATAAAAATGCTTCATAAAATAAGCAAATGAGATCAAGGCGGATCGTTAAATCAGCTATAGTTATGTCCGCTATATCCGGTGCAGTTACTGTTAAATCAGTCCGACAGTGCTGATATCGATCTCAACACAAAGGTCGACCAGTAAGGGGCGGGTTATTGATGCGCTCATAATAACTAATTCAGCGCAGGACAACCGCTGCCAGGTCAGCGAACTCTGCGCTCTGCAACTTTCATTTGCGCTCTGTTGGATTTTACTCGCGGATTCTAACAAACAAACGAAAAGCGCAGCGCACTTTGTCCGCCGGACGGAGCTCCGTTCTGTCGCTCTGGAGACGGATTCTAATTTATTTCCTTACTCTCGTGAAAAATGGTTGTGCAGGTGCGCGCAGAGCGCTTTACATCGCTCAATGTCGGGTCGGGCGCCCGCACGCCACTGTATGTTGCGCCTCAGTCTGTGTTCTGGAATCAACAACATTTTACATAAAATTATCCTAATGTTGTTATTCTCCGCAAAACATCTCCAGGCATTTCGGCGAACATGACTGGAAAAATGCGGTGGCGCTGCTGCGCGCTCCAGACTCCAGACGAGTTATTCGGACGTTGACGCCAGAATTATAGTCCACCGACACAACATGTACACCCACTACACGCACTGACCCGTCGCCAATTTGATGCCTCGCTTAGCAACGCGCACAGAAACATAATAGGATTTTTGTTGAGATTTGTGAAACATACGCACGCAACCGTAAATTCGAAGTACATACCTACCTTTACACATAAATCTGAAATATCTTTTAAAAAGTATTTTATTTAACAAGCCGAATTCTAGAACTAATCGGATTCTATGCAGTAATATGATTCTATGTTCTTGACCGAAGAG
The DNA here is from genome assembly GCA_946902875.1 of Nematopogon swammerdamellus. Lineage (NCBI taxonomy): Eukaryota > Metazoa > Arthropoda > Insecta > Lepidoptera > Adelidae > Nematopogon > Nematopogon swammerdamellus. The sequence goes on from OX336333.1 coordinate 9,208,989, forward strand.
TTTTCATACAAAACATATGACTGGAGTATTTCAAGACCTAAAGATGAGATCTGAAAAGATCTATTACATCGAGTCAATGTTTAACAAGTCAATATTTAGGAATCCTGCATACGGAAATTTGACGTGAACTGCATAGTTATTCGGACGTTGACGCCAGAATTATAGTCCACCGACACAACATGTACACCCACTACACGCACTGACCCGTCGCCAATTTGATGCCTCGCTTAGCAACGCGCACAGAAACATAATAGGATTTTTGTTGAGATTTGTGAAACATACGCACGCAACCGTAAATTCGAAGTACATACCTACCTTTACACATAAATCTGAAATATCTTTTAAAAAGTATTTTATTTAACAAGCCGAATTCTAGAACTAATCGGATTCTATGCAGTAATATGATTCTATGTTCTTGACCGAAGATTTTTCATACAAAACATATGACTGGAGTATTTCAAGACCTAAAGATGAGATCTGAAAAGATCTATTACATCGAGTCAATGTTTAACAAGTCATTATTTAGGAATCCTGCATACGGAAATTTTACGTGAACTGCATAACTAGCGGGTGTATGAATTACGGAAATGAATGAGCGTCGGACAAATTATATGGTGCCGCGCGGTTGAACTAGCTCGGTTAAACCACGTGTTGAGTATTGAATTGACTATTGACCGCTGGTTGGCGGAATACGATTGCATCGTGCGTCGACAGCGGCCGCCTTGTGCGAACGTATCCAAGCTTGCAGTTGAGTTTCTTGTTTTTCCTGGCGGCATAATAATCTAGAAAACACCATGGTGTAGCATTACGACCGATCCCTCATTCCAGGGTACTTTCAATGTGTATCGTTCTTCTCTGGTATTGGGTTACATTGAACATATACCTAGTTATAAGTTATACACACCTATAATGTGCTTCATTATTTCCTTGAAAAAGTATCGGTAGGTATAACGAGCTGATTGTCTGTATGTAATTTCTCCAGTCAGCCTTGTCTGTCACACTAAATTGTACGTTTCCTCGTGACATTTTCCCCTGATGAAAATACACGTAGGTACCCACGGAACAGCGATTATTCAAACAACATTCTACGTCCATTAATAATACCTGTGTAGGTCTGCTGTTCTAATGAGGCTATATTAAATTCAGGTCCTGCGAAAATTTGTCGAAGTCGAGACATGGCTGTAAATAACTCCAATCGATAGCTCTCCGCTTCCCACACGCACCGCTCGTCGCGCGTCGACTCGTTCGCCCCTTGTTCGCCCACACACTTCGTGTCGTGAGAGCACGCGATCGACATTCGGACGTACAATCGGTAACTAACAACCTGCCTGGCCACTGGCCAGTGTGACAGTCCGTTAAGGCGCTTTGTGTCGTCAATGGCCTTGGCCGTCTGTGCGGAGTCTAACGCACGCTAAAACATCGCCACAGCAGAATGGGACCACAGAGATAGGAATCTTGCGTCAGTCCTAGAGACGGCAAAATAGGTGCCGCGCCCGCGCCACACCGCCCCGCCGCCGCCGCCGCGCCCCCGGGCCGGGCTGCGTACAAAATGCTTTCACGGTAGTCGTGTTTCGTGTTGAAAGTAAGACGCACACACTCAGAATGTTCATTACGTAATATTTCGCGACCAAATTCTCGAGTTTCTTGAATTTAAAAAAATCTAGTTATGTATAATATCAGCGATAAATTGCACGCAATTTACTGACATTTAATTCTGATAAATTTAATTAATAACAAAGAAGGGGATATATGTACAAGGAACAACAGTTATTCCTTTTTAGGGTTCCGTCAAAATTGAATTTTTGGTTTTAAGTTTACTCTGTTATTAACAGAGATCGGCATTAGGTAAAGCGATTAGATTCCAAAGTAGGTAAAGTTCGCGTGAGGATATAATATGGAGTTGTTAAAACCTTGGAAATTTCCCGAACTGGATTTTTCTACGGGATCGTATTTATTGACTAAATATAAACTTCTTTTGTTCTTAGGTGATTTTCTCTAGAAAGACCGGTTATGGAGATATATGATTTTTTTCAGAAATTTTTATTTCTACTCAATTTATAGGAAAACAGGGGAAGATGTGATAAAATAATAATCTAAGAGTGTATCGAACTGCTTACAAAACAAGACCTAATTTGTTGTCGTACCATCATTGGTTCTCGATTTATAGCTCGCCGCGATTCTGAATTATGCAGGACGGCATTTGTATGGAAAGCTCCGCCCCCTTTCCTGATTTAATTTCTCGAATGTTGATATTTTTTCGCCTGAATCTTATTTCTAGACTAAATATAAGACACTTTTATTCTTACACGTTTTTCAATAAAATCGGTATTTCCGGAGAAAAAAAAATCTAAAATTATTTTTTTCCAAAATGTTCAAGATTTCTGATGTTTTTTGGCGGATTCTTATTTCTAGACGAAATATAAGCCATGTTTTTTGGCGGATTCTTATTTCTAGACGAAATATAAGGCACTTTTATTCTTACACGTTTTTCAATAAAATCGATATTTCCGGAGAAAAAAGAATCTAAAATTATTTTTTTTCAAAATGTTCTGGATTGCTGATGTTTTTTTGGCGGATTCTTATTTCTAAACGAAATATAAGACACTTTTATTCTTACACGTTTTTCACTTAAGTCGATATTTCCGGAGAAAAAAATAAAACAACCTATTTTTTCATATTTTCTCGAATGTTGATGTTTTTTTTGCCTGAATCTTATTTCTAGACGAAGTACGAATCTGTTGTCAAAATAAAAAAAAGTGGCCGCCATTTTGAACGTTTTAGTTGCTGGACCGATTGCTTTCAAAATCGATATCTGGGTGTCTGTGTGGGCTCTGAATACGAATCTGTAGTCAAAAGTTAAAACTAGTGGCCGCCATTTTGAACTTTTAAGTTACTGGACCGATCGCTTTCAAGATTGATTTTGACAACGGATTCGTATTCAGAACACACACAGACACCCAGATATCGATTTTGAAAGCAATTGGTCCATTAACTAAAAAGCTCAAAATGGCGGCCACTTTTTTTTAATTTTGACAACGGGTTAGTATTCAGAGCACAAACAGACACCCAGATGTCGATTTATAAAGCAATCGGTCCAGTAACTATAACGTTCAAAATGGCGTCCACTTTTTTTTATTTTTAGGTGCGCGAGTCCAACTCGCACTTGGCTGTTTTTTTTTTGTGATTTTTTTATGTTAGTTATTGCATTGAAACACTTGGTTGCTATTTTACGTAAGAAAATATAGGTGCGCGAGTCCAACTCGCACTTGGCTGATTTTTTGTGATTTTTTTATGTTAGATATTGCATTGAAACACTTGGCTGCTATTTTACGTAAGAAAACATAGGTGCGCGAGTCCAACTCGCACTTGGCTGTTTTTTTGTGATTTTTTATGTTAGATATTGCATTGAAACCAGTGTTGCCAGCGGGGTATTGTCAAAAGTTACCTCAAATAGAAAAAAAGTAACCTTTTAGTGGGAAAAGTAACCTTTCATTTTTTTTTCAGTTAGTAATGTATTCAAAGTTGATAGATATATGTTGGTTGTATTAACTTACAGAAATATGAATGATTTAGTGGTTTTCCATTTTAAGTTGCATTTTACTAGCTAAACACCTGAAATTAAGGTCATAAAATGTTATTACACTGAACTAAAAAGGATAGACGGTACCCAACATACTGATTGGATTGAATTTTTTTTATAGGAATCGTTTAGAAATATGTGTAAAAAAATACTTTTCAATTCAAACCACTATGTAAGTAGGCCTGACCGACACAAACAAACAAAACTAAACTTTCTTTCATTCATCGACCAACACGACACCACGATCGACACGACTGGAGGCGACATGAACGAACGACAGCAAACGAACTCGAAAAGAGCGAATTAGATTGATCGAGCGAGCAAGCGATACGCTTATTCCACCCTTTAGTCACTAAAGGGTGGAATAAGCGTATCGCTAAACTTTAGGCTAAAGTTTAGTGTGAGAGAGAAAGGCGTATTTTTAACATGTTTTTAGAATACACACAGAACCACGACGATTTACGAGCGAAGTGTTGCGTTGCCAACATGAAAAAAATATAAAACAGAGTTCTGCCCACAGAACTCGCATTGAATCCACAGTAAAGTATAATATAACAGTCTGTGGCACAAACCTAGATCTATTTCCGCCGTTTAATCGGTTTCGTGTAATGCCGGCACTTCACTTGGCTTAGCGTATTCGTGTATTTGGCAAACATTTCCGTTTCGTCTCCCTTTAATGGCTTGTTTAGAGCGAGATAAAACTAAAATGTTTGCAACAAACACGAATACGCTAAGCCAAGTGAAGTGCCGGCATTAGAAAAGAAATTAAAAATTTACTATGCAAATTCTGAAAAATCACCTAAAAGTAACCTTTTCAGTCGTGTAACCTAGAAGTAACCTTTCAGCGTTAAAAGTAACCTAAAAGGTTACAAAAGTAACCTTCTGGCAACGCTGATTGAAACACTTGGCTGCTATTTTACGTAAGAAAACATATGTGCGCGAGTCCAACGTAAGAAAACAGAGGTGCGCGAGTCCAACTCGCACTTGGCTGTTTTTTTTTGTGATTTTTTTATGTTAAGATATTGCATTGAAACACTTGGTTGCTATTTTACGTAAGAAAACATAGGTGCGCGAGTCCAACTCGCACTTGGCTGTTTTTTTTTTGTGATTTTTTTATGTTAGTTATTGCATTGAAACACTTGGTTGCTATTTTACGTAAGAAAACATAGGTGCGCGAGTCCAACTCGCACTTGGCTGTTTTTTGTGATTTTTTATGTTAGATATTGCATTGAAACACTTGGCTGCTATTTTACGTAAGAAAACATAGGTGCGCGAGTCCAACGTAGGAAACAGAGGTGCGCGAGTCCAACTCGCACTTGGCTGTTTTTTTTTGTGATTTTTTTATATTAGATATTGCATTGAAACACTTGGTTGCTATTTTACGTAAGAAAACATAGGTGCGCGAGTCCAACTCGCACTTGGCTGTTTTTTTTGTGATTTTTTTATGTTAGTTATTGCATTGAAACACTTGGTTGCTATTTTACGTATATAAGATACACATTCCTATAAATTATATTATGAAAGTAAGGCATGTTGTCGTTATATTACAAATATTGTTGCACATTGTGTGCCGTTCGCCGTGTCTAAGCAACACATAGTACTACGGCAAATAAATTTTCAAAATGAAATATCATGAGATTCCTCAAGTTTTTTTTATCTTTCAGTTGGTCCACAGGCATCCCTATGTGATAAATTAACTTTCTTTAGTGATGACTTAGGAGTTATAGTTAATTTTATAAGAAAAATCTCGAAAACACAGTTTGCAAAATTTCGGCACAGATTCCACGTCCGCATGGCCCGGCGGCGGCGGGCAGACTGAGGACCGCCGCCTCGCACGGCCGCTCGAGAGTTCGGTTCCGTAAAAAATAGTCATAAATGTAATTGTTTTTCTTGATATCGGGATAATCCTCCGTCACTTAAGAGAGGATGATTTGGCGAATTTTATGAAAAAAGAACCAATTCAATCAAAGCAAAATAGCTTGAGTAATAGTTTATTATAAAACTAACTTTCTTATTATTAAAGATTAAGAAAAAATTGTCCGTTACATGAAAGATGATAACACACATATTAACATATATATTATTTTTTAGATTTTTCCTATTCACTAATTCTGAAAAATTACGGATATGCTGGTGGCACTAAGCACCTTAAACTAAACTAGGGTATAAAGGAAAGGAATGCCTTTCTGTTTATAACCCCCGACGCAAAAGAGTGAATATGCCAACAACATTGACAGACAAAATTGCATACGTGCATCCTTGGCAAGGACTCTAGCAAACGCAACGGCGAATGAGTACCTACCTGCTACATATTAATACGTACTGTCGCTGTTGACCGTTCTGCGAACACGAAATCCACTAAACTATTAGGAAAACCGAGAGTTAAACAAAATTGGAATAATGTATTTAATTATATTTAAAGCTATTTTCTAAGTAATCGATATAGCCCATTCAATGTGAATCCATATATCTATATCAGAATTTAAGAAGTTATAACTACATATTTTATATTCTTCCTCTAACTAAAGGGCTATTTTTACGCGATTAAAAAAACTGCTGTTAGATGAATAAAGAGAAGACACAATAAGACACAAATATATCGACGCGACGACATTATTTAAAACGATAGAATACTTTATGGGTGTTTTGCAATAAAGTAAATTTCCGTCGCTATAGATAGATATAAAATTTCGAAAATATATTAACAAGAACGCCGCTTCAGGTAATATGCAGCTGACGAGACGCAATAATCTGCCGATTCCCTACGTCGTCGTAACTATTATTTAATCTGTGCCTACTTATTGAATAATACCAATAAAGCAGAAACGAGCTCATGTTACCGAGGCCTTTGACCCACAAAATCGTAAAGTACAGCAACTTGACTGTCAATTGGAAAGCCATTTGCATCGGCAAAATATAGCGGCATGCGATGCGTTCCGCGCGCGTAGTACCACCGCGCTGTTTCGGAGAGTGAGCAGTCTGACTCTGACGTGTGTATAGTGTAATTTTTGTTCTCTTGATTTCTTAATAAAATTAAACAAATCAACTGAACTCACCTGCGCGCGCAAACGCTCATAAGCGTTTTGAAGAAGACAACAACACAAATTCTCTTAATTGTTTTCTGATTTGAAAACATTTACATGCATAACTTCACCCACTACTCCATGGTTCGTATTCCATATAAAAATGTAGGTCCGCCGGGTTGACTGGAGGAAATTGCTTAAGGCAATAAGCCCGCCGTTGCCACTTATTAAGTGACATAAAGTGTATTATTATTAATTCTCCTTTGAGGACCCTATCTCGTCGTCAGGTTGGGCATGTTGAAACTCAAAGCCGGCTGTAGGTCTTCCCAACACTCCTCCAATGTCGGCGAATATCTTTTCCTATTCCTACAGTCCACGGATTTTCAAAGCCTTTCCCCAGCGACATTAGTCCGCCTTCAAGCTGGACTGGCACCTCCTCGGGGGTGATATTGGCTGCGTCTGAGGCTTCGACATCGGGCACAGACACATATTTTCTCTTTTTTATAGAAACTAACATGGTTGGCTACATCGCCTACTACATCCGTGATGTCGGCTCATAACACCTTGGTGAACTAGCTGCCATGTCAATGCTTCCCTTCGGTCGTTTCAATTTTTCGGACGCAATAAAAAATATGTTACCTGTCATCTGCAAGCCGAAACCATCAACCATAGTTTAATAAAATAGCTTATTATAAAAATACATTTGTTATCTCAGAGGAAAAAATCTTTTTTCGTCTGAGTTTGTTATTTTTAAAGCTCTCTGGATGTTTCAATTTCAGTTTTATATTTCGCTACCTACTAATAATAATTTTCTTAACTTACGTTAAATAATACACAATATTATCAGCATTTTATTGAAACAAATGCATAGGTTGTGAGTGTTGCTTTGATGCGGACTCTGGTTTTAGGCCGCAAGCAACAGCCTCGAGAGCTAGCGGGCTCGGTGCTCACGACCGAACCGGAGTTATGACATGGAACATTGCGCATTGGCGCAGTTCGTCCACACGCGACCGCTCACCCGCGCCCGCCACCAACCCTCCCGCGACTCACATACACCTTCCATACTCTACCACAACTCTACTACACTTTAGGGTTACCAGATGGTATCCAAAACGAAGACATGTCCTCCTTTTCGGATCAAATAGAAACGTCCTCCTTCCGCCCTGCATTGATCCGCTCTGTTTTGTTTTAAAAGATTAGAAATAAAATAATTATCTATTTTTTTTTTAATGAAAATAATATGAACTTTTAGGAAGTTTTCACAATATGTTTTTTTATTTGAGTACTAGGTACGTAGTTGAGTAATATGAAAAATATCGACCTGTTGTCAAATCTTATTATATGAAGTGCAACTTCTGCTTATAAATGGATTTTAAAGTATCTTACACTACCTTAACATTTCTCTAATTCGTTCCTTTCCAGAGTAAATGCCCTCCTTTTTCAAATATGCGTCTGGTAACCCTAACTACACTCATCACGACCTTTGCATACAAATGTGGTTTTATTTCTTTTTATTACGCTGACAACCCAACGGCGATGTAAAGTGAATTGATATCCACGAGCATTTTAAAGTTTGCGGCGGCAGTCAGTCAATGGCGCTGCTAGTTCAAATTGGTGCGTTCAAAGTCGAACTAGGACGATCAAATTATGTTTATTATCCTTCAATCTAGTTGGCAATAGGGCGCTCCAGCTGTTGCCCCACCCAGCCAATATAAAACTGTAAATACCTATTTCTACGCGTGTTGCTTATGCGCATTATGCTGCATTATAAATATCAGAGGTATCCGCAATACAATGTAGCCGCGGTTTATTGTGTCGTTGGGATTTCCGCGCACATGACTAAGTCAAACTCAATTGACCTCATACGGTTCCCTCCGGCGTCGGCGGCGGAGGCGGCGCGGCGCACTGGGAGTGAGGATCAGGAGTCTAATTCACTAACGGTCTGATCGGGAATCGAGACTACCAAGGTGCATGCTCTACATTTCGTTTGAGTAAAATACATTGAGATTCCGTAGCGACATTTACATCGAGATAAAGAGCTATTTTTGAGGGTTAACCAGCCCGATTGAGAAATAGCCCTTTTCCTCGGATTCGATGTCGTCGCTACGAAATCGCAATGTTTTTATCGCTATGAAATGAAGGGGAGCACTGACATGGCACCTAGTTCGCCCGGTGTTGTGGGCTGACATCACGGATGTTGTAGGTGATGTAGCCAACCGTGTCAGTTTCCATTAAAAAATATATATTTTTAGTCGAAATATCATACTCGAACTTGATCCCTCAATCTGCTGCTAGTGAATTGGGCCTCGAGGGCTCGGCTCGGCGCGGCGACACTGAGCGAATAACAAGCCCGGCCCGCACCCGATACATTATGCATATGCGCCTGATCATAGCAATTTGACGGCGTAATCGCCGCTTTCCCCTCCTCGGACACCAACCGAATACGAGAACCAACGAGGCGCGCTTAGATCCGGCCTCGGCTCCACATCGTCACGGCGCGACGCGCGACCGCGCCGCGGCGGCTCCAGTGGGCATGACCAGATCGGCCAGGCCTCGCGTAACGGAGACTGCTTTTCGTTTTCACGCTTAGTTGCAGCTTCAATTGCACATTTTCACCAGCAGCTGTTTTTAGCATATTCTGAAGTCTAAACGCCCCTGCGCTTCTACACAATTGCGTTATCAACGGAAAAGTTGCAGCTAAAGTTGAAGTCTACTTTAGCTATAAAAATTGCTATCAATGTCCCTTACCGGGTTTCAGGGCACATCTATTTCCCCAGAGGCAGAGTAGGTTGCAAAGGTATTGGTCCGCCGCGGGCACGATCAACTTATGAGCGCGTGATGTTACCAGATTGTCGGGATCAGTATCATTTATTCAGAGAACGCGGAGACCGCAGCCGGAAGGTTGCCATTCGTGACGTCCTACCACCAGCTTCCGCGGAAGCCAACCGTCTCGCTCGAAAGAAGAAATGTTCTTGAAATTACACCTCGATTTTTGCTAATTTAAAGGAACAAGCTCGCTTGCAATATCGTAATAGGTAGGAGAGGAGACACAAACACTTAGGGTTGGCAACCTTACTATAAAATAAAGTATCTTACGTTATTTTAGGGTGCAAAGAGCACGAAAAAATACATGTTTAACATTTTAAGTAAATAATACTTCTTTATGTATGAGACTTTCTATTTACCATCCCTGAAATTAGAAATACGTTATTTTTTTTTTCTAAAAAGAAGTTGGCAACTCTAATCAAATCAAATCAAATATCAAATCAAATAATTTTATTTACACACATTAGTATACAATTTTAACAACCAGTGCTCAATTATATCTAGTGGTATCGTCAGTTTAACACTTTACATTTTCATTGCACATTATTTATTACATTTAAAATGTTATGTTATAATATTAAACAATTTTAGATCATAAAAAGTTTTCTCTTTCAGCCACTTATTTAATTTTGACTTAAATATTCGTATATTTGTATTGTTTTCTCGCAATTCTTTCGGTAATTTATTATATATATTAATGCTGTTGAATATGACACTTTTTTTAAATTTTTCTGTTCTATGGTTTTTCTGTTGAATGTTCTTTTTGTGCCTGGTTAGATATTTGTGGTCTAAACAATTGTACTCCTCAGGGTTGTTTTTTATGTACAGAGCCGTTCTTTGCACATAGACATCGTACATTGTTAATATTTTCAGGTGTTTAAATAATGGTGTACAGTGTGCGTCCCACTTAGAGTGCGTTATTATTCTAACTGCCTTCTTTTGTAGTCTGAACACCCTGCCGGCCTCCCTCGAGGCACCCCAGAACTCTATTCCATAGCTCATTATCGAGTAGAAGTAACCAAAGTAAGCGCTGGTCAGAGTGTTCAGATCACAGTTTTTAGATAAAGTCTTCAAGCAGAAGCAAGCTTTGGTTAATTTATCGCATACTTTCTCGATGTGTTCCTCCCAGCGTAGATTTGAATCCAGTGTGAACCCCAGAAACACTGTCGACGATGCGAACTGTATAATTTCGTCATTGTACTTAACAAACAGATTTTCCGCCGCCGCTTCGCTTTCCCGATTAGTTATCGTAAAGTTAATGCAGTGTGTTTTTGTACTGTTTAATATTAAACCATTTGCTGCAAACCATTTTCCTATTTCGTTAATAATGTTTGTCATTTTCATTATTAGTGTCTGTATACAACCATCTGTCACAATGACGTTAGCGTCATCGGCATACAGTACTATCCGATCACTTAAATTTGACAATGTAGCATGTTTCGGAAAATCGTTTATAAAGACTATAAATAATAGGGGAGCGAGTATAGAGCCCTGTGGTACTCCATACTCCATTTCAAAAGATTGTGATATGACTGTATCTACAGTGCTTTTGTGAGTATTTGAGTATGGAATACTAGTATTAAATGTTCTTTTACTGAGATATGATTTAAACCACTGCAAGGCTACCCCTCTCACACCGTGATGTTCCATTTTTTGAAGTAATATAACGTGATTGACTAGGTCAAACGCCTTGGAGAGGTCCACGAAAATCCCTGCAGCACGTTTTTTGTTGTCAAGTGCTTGAACAATTGCATTCGTCAGATCATGTGTGGCAGTTGAAATGGATTTTCCGGATCTAAAGCCATGTTGATTTGTGGATAGTATGTTACATGCATCTAGAAACCTCGTTAGACGTATGCACATAGCCTTCTCAAAAACTTTTGAGAAGGCTGGTAATATTGATACTGGCCTGTAATTTTCTGGTAATAATTTCTCACCCTTTTTAAACAGTGGTATTAATTTTGCCTTTTTTAGTTTATTTGGAAAATAGCCCTTTTCAAACGACTTATTTATTAAGTATGTCAGTATACCTAATATCGGCTTAAAACTTTTGTATAAAACATTGACAGATATACCATTTATGTCTTGTGTATGTTTTCTTTTTAGCGACAATATAATCAGTTCAATATCCGTTTCCGTAAATGGTACTATTGTTAACGATGAACTGTTTGGTGGTCCTGTTGCTTTTAATATGTCTAGCGCCTTTGCGTTGATGTGCGGTAGGGATTCAACTAAAGTTTTGGGTATGTTTTGATAGTATGAACCAAACATTTCTGCAACTACATATGGGTCCTCAATTATTTCGCCATCATGTCTTTTTAATTTAATATTGGGTACTTCTTGGTTTCGGGTTTTTCCTGTTTCTTGCTTAACAATTTGCCAGATTGTTTTAGATTTGTTATCACTGCTGTCTATAGTCTTTCTTATGTAGTTTGATTTGTCTATGTTTAGTTGTTTGTCATAGTTAAATTTTAGTCTCTTTAATATTTTATGGTATTCTTTGTCCTCAATTTGTTGTCCTATTAAGTCATATGTTTCAATTTTTTCTTTTAGTGTTAATGTGTTTTGAGTTATCCAAGGTTTATAATGTTTTTGTGATTTTTTCTTTATTTTTAATGGAAATGATTGCTGGAATTGTTGCATGTAAGAGTAGAAAAATGTATCAAACGCTTCCTCCATGCTATCAGTTTCATAAACATTTGAGAAGTCAGTAAGTGCCAATAAGTGCGTGAAATATAGTATATTCTGATCAGAGAATGTACGACATCTATATGAGTATTGATTTTGGGTAGAATGTAGTGATCGTATTATTACTTGTTGATACTTGTGATCTGAGAGACCGTTAGACAAAGTAGAACATTCAACCATATCCTGTGGTATATTTGTAATTATGTAGTCTATGAGAGACTTGCGAGTGGAACAGATTCTAGTCGGTTCCGTTATTAAATTATTTAATTCAAATATTTTCATCATTTCTGTCAAATTTTTAAAATTATGATGGTTTTCAAAATAGTCAATATTCAGGTCACCACATAAAATGAAATAGTCACAATTAAAAAATAAATCATTTAAAATATACTCAGTTCGTTCAAATAATACATTAAATACATTTCCAGTTCTATAAATAATCATTAAGCAAATGTTTTTCTTATTCAAGTTCAATTTTAATAAAATAAATTCAAACGCTTGCTCTTCTAAGAGATTGTCATAATCATTGATATTCTGTATACACGGAACGAGATGTTCGCGCGCGTAAACGCAGATGCCTCCGCCGGGGCGCGAGGTCCGTGTGTACGCGTGCACCACGCTGTAGCCGGGGAGGACTGGCGCGGGCTCGCCGCGCTCCAGCCAGGTCTCGGTGACGCACAACACGTCGCTCGGGGGGCGAGTATTGGTGAGAAAGGCTTCCAGCTGCAGCTTCTTGTTTCGTATACTGCGAATGTTCCGGTGTATTATTGTTAGTCCACGACCAGCCTTTCCCTTCCCGACCGCGTTGTTTTTGTTGTTCCTTGGGTTCGTGGGTTGGCTGGTGATGTATTGGGTGTTTCCGTTTTCCTTTCGGTTGCAACCGGGGTTGGCGGATCTGTTCCCGCTGCAATTGGTTTCTCGTTTTTTGGTTGTGAGTCTTTCTTGGCAAACCATTTATTGAATCCCACGTTTTCTGGCCAAAAATCTGGAGTGAGCATTTTCGTGATGGTAGATTTTTTACCCTCTATTCGGTATGAGAGACATGATTCAGACTTTGATGTTACAGTGTGCAGTGTGACAGAGTCCCTCGCGACACCGTTTTCTTCTATATATTTGTATATTTTGTCTGGTGTATTTTCCGGACTTAATCTACATATATGGATGCTGGCCATAGGCTCTGTGCGTTCGGTTACGGTTAAAGTTGTTCCTGATGGCTTACGCGTTCCCATAACCACGGGATTGCTGAACCGTTTGTTGGTGGAATTTTCTGGTTGATTTGAATTTCGCGCCGATTGCCGCTTGTTCCGTTTGGCAGCAGGCGTAGTACGAGGCGAAGTGTCTACTTGTTGATGTAGATTGTGTATGTTGGTCTGTCCCGATTGCCCTGGAAATGCATCTGCCATAGATGCTCCCAGCGATGTCTCGTTCAGCGTCGCAGACTGTAGTGCGATTCGTGACGTCTACACACACTACACTCGTTTGATATTAAAATGATTTCATTGTGGCCCTAAATCAAGTTTTCGGTTTCCGAACATGGTAGGGTAGCACAGTGTTAGTAGCACCTACTGCTCTAAAATCTCGAATTCCGCCCTTAATCAAACGAAGCCTAAAAGAATGTAGGGATCACCCAAGGATATCTCTTGTGGTATGCGCTTGATCCCACGAGGATAAAAAGGAGTAAATCCATGTACCAACTACAGCATCTATCACATTTTATGGTCACGAAATGACCTCGAACCATCGAATGGCGACCTTGGCTACCTGCTGACGTTGTCTGACCTCGCGTCCGCATTTATCAGCTCGTAAACCCGCTTGCGGTGGAATATTTTCACACTTCCCCATCGACCCGACCTATCAGCGAGCGATCGTTTGACAAACGCGAACGGAGTAAACATCTTCACACCTTTTATTTACCGGTGAAGTAGAACTTTATTTACTTTCACGGATTTGGTTGCTTGGGAAAAATTTTTCTAGTCTAGATGTACTTTCTAAAACGACCTACGGTGTTTTAATTTGCTTGATCGCTTTTATTATTTCCTTTATCTTCCTTTATTATTCCACCTTCAAGACTTCCAGTAACTATGGAACCAATTCCTTCCTTACCTATAATAAAATCCAACGTCTGCTTTCTGTCTGAGTGTATGTATGTCTGTCTGTCCGCATATAACTCGAGAACCACTGAACCGATTTTAATAAAAATGTCTACGGATAGCCGAGCGGATAGCTTGATTCTTCCCATCAACTATAGGCTACTTACTATCACGCTAAATGGCTTATGAGGTTAGCAGTGAAGTGAAATATGAGAGCGGGCGGAGCCGCGGGCACAGCTAGTGTTATATAAAACCCCATTGAGCTCTAAATATTCGCCAATAGAAACATTCAGCTGTTGTTTGTTTTATTTTTATGGTCGTTGTGTCACGGTAATTATAAAAATTAAATGGTCCGTACATATTAGTCGTGCATAACTCGCACAGCGACTAGCCACGCTCGTATCAATAACTGATAGATAAACTCTGGCGTACTTAGGGAGATGAATGACGTAAGTTCTACGTCCATCTGACTCTCATACATCAATCAGTATCGGTCAAATGATTAGATTGTGCAAGTACGCACTTAAATCACGGAAGCTAACAGTAATGCGCTGTAATTAGGGTTATAAAATCAATGGCTGTAATGCGCAGATTTGTTTATACAATCCGTTATGGGCGCCTGAATCTGAGAGGGCACATGCTCCGACCAGCCAGTATCACCTCCGAGTACCGACTACCGTGCTATACCGGAGTCTTCCCTTTGGATTGCTGGCTATGCCGAACTACGAGCAGAACACAACCGGGGATGCGGCCATCTTTCGGCCATCTATTGTGGTACCAATACAGTCTAAAATTTGAGCCTACCGCTTAGTAAGGTGCAAGGGGAAACTTTGCCGCAGCGCAGCAGATACTACAGAAGTAAAGCAAACCTAATAGCGACGAATGAAGCCGCATTCTATCTATCACGGCAATCAGGTCAAGAGCTTCATTCAACATACTTCCTTGTTGTATTCAGGTTGAAAGGGGACTTCAGAGCAGGATTCGATGCTAGTGTATCTATCGCACCGCACGTGATCGAACGCTACTTCACTAGTAGCGAGTACTTATCTATGCAAACATCCGCAGCCATCTGCAGGCGGTCGATCGACAGCCAACACGTGCCGCGCGTACAAACTGAGAAGAAAAGCCCGAATTCCTTACCAAAAACAATGAATCACTGGTTTTATCCAGAAATATTCAAATTTCATATGTACCTATATTAGAAACAGTAAATTTTTCTATTACATTACTACCTTATATTTTTCTACTAAAGTTCAAGCGGTGATTTGGTTATCCTATCCTGTCATAGTCTACGCCGACGCTTATGCGATGTTTACACTCAGCCCTACAGGGCAGGGAAGTGAGCAGGGCAGTATGCAGCGCGATAATGTAAACACGATACTCGCGCTGATACTCGTCATGCCGCTCGCGCTGCCGATGCTCCCGAAATTGTCGGTTTTTCGTGCGGGAGTCAAAGGACTGGCAGCATCGACGCGAGTATCGTGTTCACATTCAGCCCTCTCGCTCACTTGCCCCCGCGCCGCCGTTCGTCGAGCTTGTATTGTCTGCGTTCAAAAAACACTCATTATTATTGTATTTAATTATATTTATTTTATTAGATTGATAGAAATTATTTATTGCTACAGAACATTTTTACATAAGCAAGAAGTTCGCCGCAAGAACTTCGTCCGCCATGACGAGTGAACACGGGCAATAATCGCGGCAGCATCAGGAGCAGTATCATGGGCTGAGTGTAAACACGATACTCGCGTCGATGCTGCCGCAGAAGTATTTTGGGCAATAATCGCGGCAGCGGGAGGAGCAGTATCAAGGGCTGAGTGTAAACCTCGCATTAAAAACAAAATAGCCTACTTATACAGCATTAACCAAGTAATCACATGAATAATAAATAATACAAATTCGTAATCTCTCACGCATAATCTCACACCCTCACACACATACACAAAGACACACCCTCACTGAAATATGTTGTAAGTAAACACTACAATAATATACTTAGGCCCACTTGCACCAACACGAGTTTAAAGTTAAGTAGCGAGTTATGGATTTAAACGCGGTTCCCACAGTCAACGGGTGCTAGCTTAAACTGGTTTAGCGAGTTAAACTGGTTTATATATTAAATTTGTGTTGGTGCAAGTGGGCCTTAGGTAATTTTATTTGTTTTTTGGTTGTTATATTTGGTTTATTTGTTTTACATATTTGTTTTTTAGCGTGGTTTACCTTTTTTTTTTGTATTGTGAATAGATAGAACAGATCGAGGAACAGATGTACGCGTTATATTCTACTACAACTGTACCCGTAAAATAAAAAATAAAAACTGTACTGCCCGCTGTGTCCTCTACAGCACAGCCTACGAACTAGTGCAGGGGAGACCTACCTACATCGTAAATTTATCATTCATGCATGATTCAATAATTTTTACTTTTGCTTTTCTTTAAATTCACAAGTGCGGAGAATGATTTATTAATGAATATAAATGTATCTATCGCATAAATCACAAATTATTACATTTGTGAGTGAATCGAGATATCGGAACTAATCGGAAGTAGGTACCTACTCGTATATGCACGTGCACGAGTAACTGCATCCGCGCTACAGTTATGCAGTGAAGAGCTATGCGGATGTTGTTCGCTATGTAGCGGCTACGTCTCGTCGTCGCCCCCATTCGCTCTGGGGCAATACTTGGCATCGGCCCCGCATGCGGTGGTGCGGTGGTGGTGGTGAAGCGGCGAGCAAGGCACGTAAACTGGCGACCTTGGCCTTTCGCGAACGTTTTGGCGCAAGCTTCCGGTGAGATTACTCCTGCGGCGGCGGAAGCCTATCTGTCTGAATTTCCTCATGGATAGAATTTCCTGGGGCTAGAGCGGTAATGGCTCCGATGTGTCTCTCCTATCATATATTTTTTTTTTTTATTTAGGTACCTACTTCGCGTCAAATTACAGTCCTGTATATCACCAGATTTAACCTACACCGCGTACTACGGTACGCCGTGTTCTCCGCATCATTTTGTATGGAGAAACGGAGCAGCGCCTCTAGTGATAGATTTGCGAACTTCGTTTCTCCAAACAAAATGACGCGGAGAACACGGCGGCGTAGCGTAGTACGCGGTGTAAGTAAAATCTCGTGATAAGGGTACTGTTACAAATCTTTGTGATGATGATAAATGACAAAGTTACGGTGTGTTGGTCGTGTGTACCGATGAGCACAGGTAGGGATTGAGACTTGGGTTACTCTTGAGACGAGACTCCATTGAAAAGTATCAAGTGTAATTGAGTGGATAATTCTTCCCTTTCGTCGTCGCCGGCAACTAACATCCAAATAAACGTGTATTCGGTATTTGCTGCGTGTCTACGTACCTACAAACTTTCATAAATTATACCATGTACAACAATATTACGCATATGCTACATAATATAGTATAGCTTTACAAAACATGAAGTTATATATAAGCTAAATGTCCTAACCGTATGATTTTTCAAACAGTAATTACTTAGACACTAACGAGCTTGTTTCCATCAGGGACAATAGTGCTGCCAACGTTGATTGGCGAGTACTATCAAAATGTATAAAAGCGTGCAGACTGCAGATACGCCGCCTAGTCGTGACTCGGGAACCGCTGACCTCGCATCTGCTCGTTTTATCTCATTTCCAGCGAATTCTCCTGCCCATATCGCTAACCAACCTGGACGGATGAGCGTCTACGCACCCACTCGCACATGCCCCCTCGTGTATGATTGATTAGATAAATATAATATGTTAACAACTTTCAACGATGACATCAAAATATTATTCCATTGGTTTCTATGTTTACTAGCTTTTGCCCTGGGCTTCGCTCGCCTGAAATTCGTATTTAAAAAGAAGAAACTAAGTAAGCCCGCTACTGTACCTTTATTTCGGAGCGCGGAACAATTCGGTTTGTATTGTAACCGGAAGTGAATTTTATTTAGCGGTTTAAGAGTTATGGAAGAACGTACATTACATACATACAGAAAAGGTTTCTAAAAATCGTCCATTTAGTTTTAGTATAATACGTAGAGTCCACAAACGTAGTATCTAATAAAACAAAGTAACCTACTCCATGACCTTCTCTCACAGATTTATTATTATTAGTAAGTAAGATGATAAGCTGCGTATCCATTAGAGCAGCCTCAGAGTGAGCAGCCTCGACTTGAAGCAAACTGAGGCTGCTCACTCTGAGGCATAGTCTCGAGGCACGTTGCGGATCAAGGTGAGGCGTGGACCAAGTGCACGGCTCGGACTGAGGCTCCTTTAAGCGCGGCAAAAAACCGACAAAATATGGCTCGGCCCAAAGCGACGAATTTGCCTCATGGCGCGGTGTGCCTCAGGTTGAGGCAGCGTCTCAACTTGTGCTGCCACGGGTCGAGCGGCTGCCTCGCCCCGAGTCTGCCTCTAGTGGATAAGCAGCTTTAGTATTGATGTGATGGATGATACAAAATTCGTATCGGAGTCCGGAAATTTTTAGGGTCCCGTCACAAAATTGCGAAAAAAGAATCCCTTATGGGATCACTCTGGCGTCTGTCTATCTGTCGGTCACACGCAGATATCTCCGGTTTTACTGAGCCGATTTTAATGGAACTGATGCTAAAGGTGGATTTTTTTCCTGCAGACAGACCATAGATAGTTAGGTACCTACCCCAAATTGTGAACTAACAAGTTTTTTAGTTTTTCTTAAATGTCATTCTGTAGCTATCGTTAAGGTCATTCCAAAATTATATAACATGACTTTAATCACTAAGTTTGCATTGACAAATATTTCATTTAAAAGTTGTTGAATTTTTTCCTATTAAAGATTGTTTAAAAATTCGGAAAAAAAATAACAGTAACTACACTTAAGGCCCTATTCCGCCGATGCAAAACTTGCGAACAATGAGCGTTTTGGCTTATATTATGTGCCATTTGTTAGAATAATTTTCGAAACCAAATACTCATATTTTTCAATCGGATTTTTTTTCTTTTCAATAAAAATATATGAATTATAACATGCTTAGTGATTTATTTCTTATAACATGTAACTGTTGCCAAAAAAAAAAATACGACAGAGGACCATAAATTGCGTTTTTTTCGAAGAAATTGTTAAGAAAATCAAGACATCTGTACAGAAAGTATTCTGGAGAAATACAAGAAAAAGATGAGAACGATTATTTATCCTGCTTGTTTTTTTTAGTTTTTGTATAGGTTGACCCTGGAAAAAGCTTGAAAAAACACCATGTTAGCAATAAAATTGTTTACGACAAGGTTGGGTTTGAAGGCGGTTTGATAAGTAAATAAGACATTTTGAGTAAATTTTTTTTTATAAAGTTCTCTTTATTCTTGGCTTTCGTGACCAATTTTTATATTTTTTCTGTGTATCCAAAGAGTTTGTATTACGTCGCTGGAGAGCAGCGACGTAATACAAACTCTTTGTGTGTGGCCTGGTTTCGCTGAAATAATTTTTTGAAATATTTGAAGTAGTTTGGCACAAAATTTTTCATTTTGCTCATAATTTTGAGAAGAAAGCTAGATTTATGAAGAGCCAAAATTTCAATCCTTCCTCCTTATTTATACCTTTAATAAAATCCAACGTCTAGTTTCTGTCTGTCTGTCTGTCCGCTTATAACTCGAGAACCACTGAACCGATTTTAATTAAAAAAAAACTACGGATAGCTCTTCCCATCAACTATAGGCTGCGCCGTCCTCTTATTATTATTTATCTATTATTATGTACTACTTCTCTTATTATTATTTATCTATTATTATGTACTACTTCTCTTATTATTATTTATCTATTATTATGTACTACTTCTCTTATTATTATTTATCTATTATTATGTACTACTTCTCTTATTATTATTTATCTATTATTATGTACTACTTCTCTTATTATTATTTATCTATTATTATGTACTACTTCTCTTATTATTATTTATCTATTATTATGTACTACTTCTCTTATTATTATTTATCTATTATTATGTACTACTTCTCTTATTATTATTTATCTATTATTATGTACTACTTCTCTTATTATATATTTTTTTATAAACTAGTGGCACGGGCGGCTGTGGAAATGAGACATAGCCATAGAACCGCGATCGGCGACCCGCCCAGCCGCCGCCGCCGCCCATTCTTACGCGTCGTTCACTCAACCAATAACCACACTCAGCGAGCCACCATGCCAGCAGGTGTAAGGTGGACAAAAGGGTCGTTGTCTATTAGTTTCAAAGTGGCATTTCTTCAACAGCAATAATTGTCGATCACTTTCGAGCATACCACTTAGTTCCAATATTATTTCAAAACATCGCATCACCGAGCATACCTACTGTCTGTATCCTCCTTGCATCGCATAATTGGCAGTCGCAACCCCCACATGCATCCGAATGTCCATGGGCGTCGTTGGACACCTTATGAGTGGCGCGGCGCCACATGTCGTGCTTTCTATAAAAAGAAACGAAATCCTATGTATCTAAATCGGTTAAGTATTTTTCGAATAAATCACACGAACGCAAATTTAGGTGACAAATTTTCTCCGACTGCCTTCACTTCCACCGCTCAGCTCATATTATGAATAATGACCTCGATGCTCTAGTCACGCCGAGTTATGCCCTATATTTTTCTGAAACTCCATTCAAATTGGTTTAATAGTTTTACGTGATGAGTGCACAAACATGGCACAAACAAACATACAAACAGACTACGACTTCATGCTATTTATTTATCATGTATGTGCATAAGTCTATGTTGGAGTCGTTTTAGACTGTCAGTGTCAGCGAGGTGCCATGTCAGTCTTCCCTTTGGTTGTACCGGCTACACTAAACTGGACGGAAAACACGAACGGAGGCAGGGCTGCTGCATGGGCCGTTCTCGACTCAGCATCATACGCTGCGCCCCGACCCTTTTTTTCATAGTTTAAGTACGTAATATTGGGTAATTGTTTCAAAATTTTATACTTGTAAACCTAGTTATGAAAAATAAACGTCATTTTATTTCAAACTATTATTATAGCCGTTTAGCCAAACAGACCTTCGTTCAGTGCGGTTGTACCAATCCGGACTGATTAAGCCTTACCTACTACATAGGCTTAACATAGCAAGGTAAAGGGATGAAACTACAATTTAAATGAAATTCGAAGAACGGTCGGACGGCCACCCATCCTAAGTCTGACCGCGCCCTTGTAGAAAATATAATTAGATGAGAGCAAGCAAAGCAGCGGTGACAGGACCCTCTCGGCACGTGAACATGGTTCACTTAACCGGTATTTTTTTCCGGCCTGGCGGAATATGATATTTTCCGCATTAATTCTCATCGCGAAGAGGATCTCGTATCTCGTTACACGATGGTTCTCGGAATCGGAGGGTCCTCAGGCTCGAGAGACGGCAGGCTGTGGGTGGAGACTGAAGAGGCGGAGTGGGACGTAGGGAAATGAAGTTGAAGGGATAAGGCTGGGGGTTGAGTGGTCTCGAGTTGAGATCGACCTCGCGACAAAGGACGGAGGGAGCACCGCTCTAGATGCCATGTTGCTCCACCGAGTCGAGAAAGCTGGCGCACGAGAATACTTGTGACTTTGAAACTACACTCGATATAATCGATGTATTCTTCGATGATGCGTATTGAAGACAACAGGCAGAGTCGTGTTTATAGGCGTTTTGCAAAGATTTAAATCGATAGATAGGGCATAGACATGGCGCACTACAGACAATGTCACCAATGAAAGGGCCGCATGCGGCTACTTCGCATCAGACGCAACGCCACGCGCGTGTTGAGAGGTCGATTCACGGAACGGAACGGAACGCGCCGATGCGCGAGTGCAGAACGCTAGCGTTTTGTTAACTTGAGGCAGCTTTTGATGCGATTCTTGATGACCACTCTACATGAATTCACACACACCGTTAGGTGTGTAATCGGTGCCGAGCTCTTGAGCGCTTTGCTCTATCTATCGATTTAAATCTTTGGCGTTTTGTAATTTCGCATCGGGGTTCTTGTGGTTTTGGTCAGTGGATTTCCAATCTATTGTGTATTATCAAGAATGGTACTTCAATCGGTGTTCTATATTTGTAATTTTATTGTATGTATGTAATTCATTTGTGGTGTATCGTTCTTCGCAAACTAATTCTTACGAGGTGCGCCATTTCGCAATAACTGTAACCGCAAAATCGTTTGAAATGGTAGGTGCTTAAATATAATGAACAGCTGTTGTAAAATGGGCGTATTGCAGGACCCAGGCCCGCCCGGTGCCGGAGGGCCATTAGCACAAAGGTCTAATTGTCCATTTGCGGGATTAAATGTTTACATTCGGAGGTTGTTAGTGAGTTTGTTTTGTGTGAATTTGCGGAAAGTCTGCTGGCCCGCACACACAATCAAATTACAGACCTGAACTTAAAGAGGTTATAGCATCGGAGTGTTCCATGCCTTGATTATTTTGAAATGGCTGTTTATTAAAACGGAATTCATTATCTTCGGATTATGCACCAAGTAGGTAACATAGATTCACCAAAAAACAGTCTAAAGTGTTGCTTGTGTCATACTGGTCTTGTTGTTCTTGTAATATAAACATTTCACGTTGCCGCTGGGGTAGTGCAACGCCGGTGACGCTTGGTCCGGGGCGCCATCACTCAACTATGGTTGAGAGAGGCGATGATGGCTGGCTGTGGCGTGATGCTCGTGAACGGGTGCTGTTTGTTGAGACTGGCCTGCTCCAATTGGTAGCACGTTCGTGAACGTGTGCTGTTTGTTGAGACTGGCCTGCTCCAATTGGTAGCACGTTCGTGAACGGGTGCTGTTTGTTGAGCCTGGCCTGCTCCAATTGGTAGCATGTTCGTGAACGGGTGCTGTTTGTTGAGACTGACCTGCTCCAATTGGTAGCATGTTATCTGAGTGTTATACAATTTATAATAAGTACTACTTCCTTACCTGACTGCATAATTATTAGTTAACGCTTGGCTAGGTACGATTTAGTATCCTAATTTTATTAACCCATCGACAACTTGATTCTTCATGTGAATCATCAGAGGGCACCAACGAACCAGACACAAGCAGCGAGCAGATCAGACGATAGTGCAGAAGAAAAGAAGAGAGAAGTCAATAACGCAGCAACGCTCATTCCAACAAATCCCAATATCCCGTCTTTCCACATACTCCCATATTGGCGTCAGGCTGAAACATAAGCTGGTCGATTTTTCACTTTCTCACCCATCCCCGAGCGTGTCTTCCTAAAATCCTGAAAAATAAACGCACCTCCTGGTGTCTTCGGTCTTATAACGCTACCAAAACTTGTAGACCAATGGCATTAGTGTTAGTGATAATATGTACAAGTGTACGCGCTAAGTGCATTTATTAGTGTGCCGAGCACCGCAGTGGCGTTCACGCACACGAACTCACTAACTAACACTAATGCCATTGGTCTAAAAGTTTTGGTAGGGTAGTACACCGTTGTTGTGGGAGAACTCCTTACTTACTACTACTTACTTACCTGGCTGGGAGGTGCTGTAAGTTCAAGTTCGAGTGCAGTCTAACTGCCATAAGAATTCTCAAAAAACATTAAAATATGTTTGTCTCATCTTAGCTTCCAATGCATCAAAATTAATATTCCAGTGAAGCATTACCATTCTTCAGAATGCTAAAAATGTGTCTCGGCGCGCACGTAAATTTAGCAATTTCTTATTTTCCGAGCCAAAAGTATTTTTGCAGTGTCTGGTCTGTGTAGAGTGTGCGTACAGACGTGTTTACTTATCTTTGAAGCATTTCAGAACTAGCCTATACAACTCATCCTGTTTGTATTTCGCGACAGTTCTGCATAAACAAGAACTCGACTGTTGCGCTGACGAGAGCTGGAATGAGTGTCATCTCCTTTTCTTAAATGGATGAGAATTGAGAACAGCCAGTTAAGTTATCCTTCTTATGCAACGCTCTCTTCTTTATCATCATGATACCACGACAAACGAATAATAGATAAATAGTGTATTATTATCAGTTTCCACAAAAACACACATAATGTTAACAATATTACATATGCATATAATAATAAATACCGCATTGACTTACCTAAAACAATAGACACCGTCTCAGATTTTCCCCGCGTCTATGCCCGCGTGCCAAGTCATTACCTACCCCTATTTGAGAAGGGTGGGGTATGCGAGCTATCAGTTTCAGCCGTTGACTTACCTAAATATATTTATAGGAATATACAACAATGGTACATCATTCATTCATTATCATTACATAAACATCTCAATGACCTTCGGTACAACCACAGAGGTTGCTGTGCGTGCATCCTTGCTACTATGACGCTCAAGTGAGCCTTCCTGGCTGTATAGTATTTTTTAGAGTCTGATTGCAATCTTCGCAACTCTTTCGTCTGGCAAAGAGCCAAAATATAATTATTTGTATTTGACATGTATAAATTCGGAGCACATATCTAATTTCACAGCCGCAATTTGTCATTCGCATACCGCTGCACAGAAACACGAACAAGGCAGAACTCGTAAATTACAGCAACCATTCCGCATCATAGCGAGACGAGGCGCCCCGCCTCCCCCGCTCCGCCGCGCTGTTAGCACAATGTGCAACGATCTCTCACCTACTTTGCGTTGCAGGAGCCTTGGCCCAAATTCACTTTGCATTGCGTTCCGTGCATTTAGGAAATTATTACAAAAAGTTGCGCGGTTCATTGATACTCGTAGTATAAATGAAAGACTAAAGAATGAGAGTGATCAAGAAGATGTGCCATACGTTTGAGCCGAAACATCTCATCTGTGCCGAAACGGCGAGCGACATTGTTCCATAAACGGACATGAGGAAAACAATTTAAATTGTAACCATGAAAGAAATACACAATTTTTTTATTTCTATTTTTATTTAATCTTGGAATTCAACGCTAAGGCAAAGGTAATCATTTTAATTGACCAGTCCATACGAATACTAAAGTTCAGGCTTTCCATAATTTGCTAAAATTCGAGCTAAAATTTTAAGCGACTAGGTCCAGCCGAATACACGTATTTGCAAAAAATCATCTATATTTCGGTATTTCGTGACAAAAAGTTAAGTATGCTTACTTTTTTTACCAAATGAAGAATCTACGGAAATGTAATCAAATGTATTACTAAAATGCCATATTTGTGCTGTACTGTGTGTGACCCCACTGCATCTCTCCCCGTGCATATGGTAAAAGCCGACTAAGGGATAAGGTCAAGATGCCGTAAAGGCGACAGTCTAGCCAGCTCTTACCTTTCACGCCTTACTTGCTGCTTGATAGTTATGTTGTCTGTCCGATCCGAATACTTTACTGAACGTGGTGCCGTAATTTAGCAGAGTACTTACATCACAACACCGATTATTCTGCTTACCCCGATTGTCATACATAACAATACAGCGTGTGGTGTGTATGTATCTACTATCGATCCAAGTCTTTTCAAAGTGCTGACTCGTAAATTTGTTTTATGGAATGTGGCATCGTTACACCTACCCTAATACAAATACTACGAGTATATGTCTAACGATGCCCGTGGACGTTATGTGATGCAACGGGGATTACGGGTACCTAGCCGGCCTGACAGCAGCCTTTTCACCACCCTTTTGAAAAACCCCAGACCCCAGACTGTAGTTGTGTAAATGTGTCAAATTGTTTGCAATTACGTGTATTTGTATATTTCCTGACTCTTCGGTTTCCATTGGCTATAAAAAAGCGGGTCAACGTTTTTGTCAGCAGGGTTATTTCTTTCGGTTGGTGGCACACTGTTTGGCACAAACGTTGTCCAAGATTGTAACGAAAATATTACGTTCCATATTGTTACCAAACCAATATCTATCACGTAAATCCCTAGAGGGAGGATTTCTGCTCGCCTCAGTCACACAGACTATGCAGTTTCATCTATAGTCACCAACAACTACCTATAAGCTCACATGCCCGCACGTCGCGTCGTCGCGAGCGCGACATAAAAGTTCCCGCATCGTGAGCGGGAAGGTCTACCTGCCAACTTACGTGTGTAGCTTATGTGGTAGCTTGCACCGCGCGGGGGCGTTAGTGTCGCGGATAGTACCACATCTAGCGGGTATTTCAGTTACGAATAATACAATACAATTCAGTTTATTTGTAAGTAAAATAACAAACTTACATTACAATGAAATTTGTCTTGAACTTACATTGTCAAAAAAATGTATACAGTTGAATACATTTCCTTAATTTCGATTTTACGTTTATTCATTTATAATTAAATTCATCACATTTACATAAATAAATTAATTTGGTTCCATTACACACTTGTACATTTTAATTAGGTTAATATTTGGAAAATCTTTAGGTCATACAAGTTCTGGGATAGGAGCCATTCGTGCAGTCTTGTTTTAAATTTTTTTCACTGGTTTCACTCGATATGTCTCTTTGTAGTTTATTGTAGATTATAGCACTGTTGAAATGTAGGCTCTTTTGAAATTTTGTTGTCTTATGTGTGTTATATTTCAAGTTAGCTTTTTATCTAGTTTTATAGCTATATACTCTACATATACCTATAATATAATAAGCTCAACATTTTGATATTGGCATTATTTGCTTGACACATTGTGATAGATAAATTATTACATAAATTCTTACTATGCAAACTTTTGGAATTCGCTATTGGCGAAGCTATAGTTATAGCATGTTTGCTGTAAGTATCTTAAAGTTATTTTTTTAAATATTAACGTTATACTATTTAGGTTACAGATAGTTAGGTTAGGTAGGACAAAGAAATCGTGAAGTTGCATAAAATTTTTTTTATATAAATTAAATTCGCGCTTTTCTCGACTTTTAATGTTATTGAGCACAGGCTCAGGACTACCTGCTCTGTACCGTGTGGGGTCGGTACTTAAAAAGAATAGCCCCACTGCATCTCTCCCCGTCGCATGTCGTAAAAGTCGACTAAGGGATAAGAAAATTCGTCAGCCTCGGTAGCTCAGTGGCGCGGTTGGTTAGTCAACTGTTATTAAGCAACGCTGAGCGCGGTCAGTGATTGGATGGGTGACCGCTCGACCGTTGGAGGCTGACCGTGGTTCGGATTCCACGTTAAACTGTAGGTCCCTTCCCTTCTTACCTTACTAGGTGGTAGGGTTTATCCCGGCCGGGTTGGTACCACCGCACTGAACGAAACGTCGGTCGAAACGGCTATGTAAATAGTTCGTGTTTTCCGTCCAGTTTAGTGTAGCCGACATGAAATGAAGGGAAGCACTGACATGGCACCTAGTTCACCCTGTGTTATGGGCTGACATCATGGATCTTGTAGGTGATGTAGCCAACCGTGTCAGGTTCCATAAAAAAAAAAAAAAAAAAAAAGGCCGCGGTACTAGTGCGGTCGATGGACAGACGGCAGACAGAGACATAGTATATTTTTATTGCGGGCTCCTACGACCTTGCAGCCGTGCCCTCGCGTGAGTACCGAAAAGCACCCAGCCATCACTAGCGTGAGTACCGAATAGCACCCAGCTCATCACTAGCGTGAGTACCGACCGAAAATCATCCAGCCCATCTGTGGTAGTGTGGTGTGCCTTTGTCGTAACTTTACTGCAGTACTGCAGTTTATTTTACATCAGTCAGATGTTCACGAACGAAACTGCACGTCATAGAGAGAGAGGGATGTGCTTTCTTCAGTGTTGATGAGTGTGTAACGTTGTGAAATGCTTGTCGGCAGGTTGCATGTACAGCATGGCGGCGTTCGGGCCGGTGCTGGGCTTCCTGCTGGGCGCCTACCTGCTCTCCTTCCACATGGACTCCTTCTCCGGAGCCAACATCTCCATACGTCAGTATCTCATCTCACTTACCCCACATACATCACATTACACCACCAACACCGCACCCGCACCCGCACCGCGCAAACTTTGTTTATTGAAAGCGCGACATATAGCGCTGAGCCACCCATAAGGTGTCTAACGACGCCCATGGACATTCGCGCGGATACGGGGGTTGCAAATGCCATGCCGGCCTGACAGGTGCCCATTCACGCCCCTCTTGAAGGCCCGGAGACTGTACTTGAGGAGAAATATTATATAAGCAGGGAGAGCGTTCCAGATTTTACCGGTTCTGTAGGTAGAGGAAAGAATCGATTGGTTTGGTACGCATCCGCGGTAAGTGCGGCGTGTAGGGATGCAATCCCTGCCCAGTGCGCGTGATGCGGAGGTGGCACTTTAAGTGCGCGTTCAGATTCAGAAGTGACAAAGGTGACGCGTTTAATAGTAAAAAGGCTTGCTAAGTGCGAACATTGTTTGTTCACACGAAAAGGCTCCGTAGCAATATTCTACTTGCACGTGTAGGGATCACACGGTCCTAACGTGCCTCACGCACGCCGCAGTCCACTGGAACGCTATTTTCTTAATGAATGTTCATGATATAAAACTTCAAATTAGTTTTGCTGCTATGCTATCGCCATTTCGCGGCCGTATAGTGATATTATAGCAGATCACGGTGAATTCGTGATGCCTTGCACCGTTAGGTATAGCCATTCTTGATGGTTGGTAGGTTTTTTTTATCATTACACCAAAAAATAGGTGTCTTAACGATTCCAATTACCTACCTACTATAATTTTTATTTTCCTCACATCAAACCGTTTTCACCAAACTTTATTGCGGTTTGTAGAAATCGAATTTTATGTCAGGCAAAATGCTAGGCAAACCTTACGAAGTGAACATCGCGCGAGCGTCAATAACGTTTCGCAAAAACGTTACCATGGCTTGTTCCATCCAGTATGTATGTTTTTATGATAGATTGAAATTTTTGGACAGTGCACGTGCATTTCTTAAAGAGCGGCTAAAATACAGCCAAGATGCCGTACTGTGTGGGGTCGGTACTTAATAAGAATAGCCCCACTGCATCTCTCCCCGTGCATGTCGTAAAAGGCGACTAAGGGATAAGCGGCCTGCAGACACCCCGGTCGACTTGTGGCTTCCATGGAAGACATAGGCTGGCTGGGGTAGCTGGAGACTGCGGGGTTTTGCACGAAGGCCCCCAACCAAGCGGGATTAGTTTGCAGGCCTAGAGCCAACCCCAAACCAAAACAACAACAACAACAAGGCCAAAATGCCATGCTACAGAACGACAGCGTCCTTCCACTAGGTTATGGAGTAGGTAACTGTGTTCATGCTTACCTACTGCTAACAACATCCGTTTAGACCTTACAAGTATTACGTGTGATTCAGTGCTAATGTGATCAAAACGCTCTCATTCTCTTGCAGATGCGGGCGACCACCGCTGGGTGGGGATGTGGTGGGGCGGCTTCCTGCTGTGCGGGCTGCTGCTCATCCTGGTCGCGATCCCGTTCTTCTCCTTCCCCAAGGTCCTCGTTCGGGAGAAGGAGAAGATACGGCTAGGAGAGAAGGCGGCCGCCGCCAGCGCCTCCGGCGCCACCAAACCTCCCGCCAAGCAGACCACTGTCAAGGACAGCGGATACGGAAAGGATATTAAAGGTAGTTGAAGAATCTAATCCTGTGAACACAGATTGTCTTACTTGCAGCTTGATAAGTTATCTTGTGCTGAATTTACGCGAGTCCTATGGGATATGACTCCCTTCTTATATTACTAGGTGGTAGGGTTTAACCCGCCCGGGTTGGTACCACCGCACTTAATGAAAGGTCGGTCGAAACGGCTATGTAAATAGTTTGTGTTTTCCGTCCAGTTCAGTGTAGCCGGCACGACCGAAGGGAAGCACTGACGTGGCACCAAGTTCATCCGGTGTTATGGGCTGACATCACGGATGTTGTAGGTGATGTAGCCAACCGTGTCAGTTTCCATAAAAAAATTAAAATAAAAAGTTCTTGCAGCGCATAAATGATTACTCTGCTTGCCCCTCTTGTCGGGCGCGTGATGGTGTGTTGATGATGTCGGCGTGGTGTGATGATGATGGCACATCCTCCATAAGGTATTTTTGGAAGCTGCTGTTCATCAAGAGTACCTTCAATATGGCCAGGATTGTTCTGCACAAACCCCAATGTGGTAGGCAAGTAACAATCTTGTGAGTGTGTGTGTGTCCCCCCAGACATCCCGGTGTCCATGTGGCGGCTGATCAAGAACCCGGTGTACGTGGTGACGTGCCTCGGCGCCTGCATGGAGCTGATGATCGTCTCCGGCTTCGTCGTCTTCCTGCCCAAGTACCTCGAGACCCAGTTCAGTCTCGGCAAGAGTCAGGCCAGCGTCTTCACAGGTATATATTGTACTTCATTCTCGTTTAGGAACCGCTCATGTTAACATATAAGGTCTTTCAAAATTAGTTCATAGTACGCTAAGGGGGGGTTCTGTATCATATAGGGAGTAAAACCTATATATTTTTTTTTTACCTTGGGCTTTTTTTATGTATTTAAATAAAAAAAGAATGGGTGGTTGATTTTTATAGCCTAATCGATTCAGTTTCATAACAGTAACAAAAAAGTCTTCATTACCATTATGATGTAACACGTGTAAGTTGGTAAAAAAAAATCAAATTCTTTCTATTCCATACTAATAAAACTAAAATTGTGGTTTTTCACAATTTCTGAAAGAAAGAGAACTATGTGTTGGAAGACTTTTTTGTTCCTGGCATGAAACTGAAACGATTAAGAAATTTTTTTTTTACATTTTAAATTAAAATTTATTTTTTTTATAAAAAAAATTCATTGTTCTGCAAAAGTGATCTATTTTCGATACAGAACCCCCCCTTAGCGTACTCTGAACTAATTTTGAAAGACCTTATATACATCACTCTTCTAACGAAAAATCTAGTATTTTCAGAAAATACCAGTATAATATTTCAGTATGTTTAGTTATGCTTTGCTCTGCGGTTATACCAATGCGTTTGATTGACTTCTTAAATACGCAAAATGTAATTGCATCCTAAATTCATTGGAAAGCAGTGCTTCCATACCGCTGAAGGCAGCGAGGACTGGAGGAAAATTGGAGAGGCGCATGTCCAGCAGTGGACGCTTACACGCTGTCTGACTGATTTGAGTCAATCGGCAAAGAGATGAATCCATAAATTTAATTTGGAATTCATTTTTAATTTTAGTTTTACACTGTCGCTGTCCGTGTATATATTTTGCCCTTAATGTTTTTAGTGTTCCAATTTCGACTTTAAGTTAACACAATATTATTATGTTTCGCCCGACACAAACGCGTGCATCTTAAGGACTATTGGTGCAACTGAATGTGGTATGTGACAGGTTCCATAGCGATTCCTGGCGCGTGCATCGGCATCTTCATGGGCGGCTGCCTGCTAAAGAGACTGGAGCTGCGTCCGAAGGGCGCCGTCCAGTTTGTTCTCATCTCCAACACGGTCTGCCTCTCCTGCTACGCTCTGCTCTTCTTCCTGGGCTGCGACAATGTCAAGATGGCCGGCACCACAATACCTTATAACAACAAGTCAGTTCTCCGCTCAACCTTCCGGGAAAACATAATATATAGAGGCCCCATCTCATCACAAATTCTCATGCACGAAATTGTTATCAGCCACATTAAAATTGACGTAAAGACGTATGACACTTTCATGCGACAAACCTTAATTCCGCTTCTCATTATTCTTTCCTCGAAGCACTCAACACAAAAAACAACATTGTCCGCATAAAGAAACAATTGCCTAAGTAATTACTACTTTTTTATTATTGAGGAAAATTAAAGTAGTGAAGCAGTTGTCAATGGATGTGTAGTATCAAACAATCTGATGAAGGCTAAATGACTGTTAACGAATGGAAAAGTTAAAAAAGAAGTAATTTTCCTAGTCTAGGAAGGACTAGGAAAAATTCTCTTGATGTCGTCCCTCTGATGTCAGCTTCAATAAGATTTGTTTACTATAATGAATTTATGGAAGCTTATCAACAGAATTTTCTGTTCACATATTTTCTTCTGGAGGCTTTTGCACTTCAACTTATCTTGCGACCGAACCAATAAGCTTATTGCTTGCAATAATCGGGAATTTCTAAAACTGCTCTCTGTTCTAATATGTAGGTAACAGAAACAGCCTAAAAACCATTAGTTTCATTTTTCACCTCTCTTGTGTTTCTAAAAACAATATAATAAGTTAGACTTGATAATGCAGCAGCTTGGGCGGCGAGGCGTTCACGGTGAACCTGACGGCGGCGTGCAACTTCGGCTGCTCGTGCACGGACACGGACGTGGAGCCGGTGTGCGGCAACAACGGCCTCACCTACTTCTCCCCGTGCCACGCCGGCTGCACCGCCTTCTCCTCGCGCGACAACTACACCAACTGCGCCTGTTAGTACCTACAGCTCTCCTTGCATTTTCAGCTCATTCATTTACAAATGTGAGAATGGTAGAGTCGGGAAGGATTGGTTGCCCTAAACGCATCCACCTGGACCAGATTAGGTGTGTGCTCAAAAAGGGGCAAGTGCGTAGTAGCGATAACCGACGAGCGTATATGAAGAATATTATGAGAGTGGAAGAGGCGGCAGAGGTGTGTCAGAATTGTAGCACGTGGAGAACTGTCTCTGCCTACTCCATCGGGAAACAGGTGTAGCGTTATGTATGGTTTCCAGTCCGTCAGTGTGTATGCGTCCACTATTAGACATACGCCTCTCCAATTTTCCTCCAATCCTCCTGACCTTCAGCGGTACAGAACCACTACATTCTGCGGACGTACTTGATGTCTTCGCCCCACCTGTCGGGTGGGTGTCGCCCCACACTCCGTTTTCCTGATGTATGGTGTACACTCTATTTTATTGTCATCATTAGTTGTCCCTGCTGTCGAATGATCAGACAAAGCCAATATTACTACTCAGTGCAGTCATCGGCCATCAGGTAAAAAAAAATACAGTAGTTTAATCTGTTGGCACGCATTTTTAAGACCCCCGGGCAACGATTAAATTAAATCAATTATTTATTTCAAATTTCATAGGTAAAAAGTTATATTATATAAAATATAAATTGTCTTCTACTAACAGGCGTACACAGCAACCTATCGGTGCTGAGCGTGGCGGGAGCGGGCGGTGTGAACGGAGCGTCTGCGTCCGCGCTCACAGCTGCCAAGACCGAGGAGGGCTACGCGGAGGTGACAGTCGTTCCGGTGGCGACGGCCGGCGCGTGCAACCCACCGTGCACCACCATATTCCCGTTCCTGGTCCTGCTGTTCTTTATGACATTCGTGGTGGCCGTCACTCAGATGCCGCTACTCATGATTGTACTTAGGTGAGTGAAGTGTCAAATTGGGCTCCGTAATGCCATCAATTTGTTCTTTGAATTTGCATTTACATTTCAATTTCTATTTATTTATTAAATAATGTTTTTTGTATTTTTACAAATTATATGTCACTTCCCCCACTAAAATAAGTTTTTTTTTCTACAACTGCGTTGACGTAGGATTCCACGAATATTAGTGCGTTTATGGATGTTGATTGAATAAGTTTGTAGAGAGTATTTATTTGTAATGTGTTGTGTGATGTGTCGCGCAGGTCTGTGAGCGAAGAGGAGCGTTCGTTCGCGCTGGGCATGCAGTTTGTGATATTCCGTCTGTTTGGCTACATCCCCGCGCCCATCGTGTTCGGCAACCTCATCGACTCCACCTGCATCCTGTGGAAGAGCTCGTGCGGGGAGAAGGGCGGCCGCTGCCTCCTGTACGATATCGAGCAGTTCCGATACAGGTGGGCCCTCATCACCTGCCACTCCCATCAGTCATTCATTGTTCATCACTAACAATGCATAATGGGCTGTTTGATTGTAGTCTGGTTATATTATGTTATATTGTTTTTTTTTTATTAATTTATGTATAAATAAAATCTTAAATCTAACTTAAAAATAATTTTCCTACAAATTAAAATTAAAACTACAGTTTCAATTGTTGTTAAATTTTGTTTTATGTTTTAAATTCGTTTTAAAGTCAGTTTTTCAATGTGTTTAAAAAGTTTTGTGAAAGTTAGCCTATATTTTTCTTAATTTTTATATTATATTATTATGTTAGCCTATTATTTCCGCCTCAGGGCGACCGAGCTTCGTTCGACGTCTACACCTATCCAGATAAACTTGAATAAAATTAAAAATATTTCAATGAAATTTCATTTAATTTTCATTTCAATTTCAGATACGTGGGTCTATGCGGTGGCATTAAGATAGTGGCGCTGGGCATCTTCCTAGTGGACTGGTGGCTGGTGCGGCGCCGCAAGCACCTGGACGACTCCCCGCCCCTCGACCCGCGCAATGACATCGCCGGCTCCATCATCAGCCTCGACAAGCGTCTGTATACTCACTCTACCTACACTTTCATTACTATACATTATTATATGCATCACTTCTTTTTTATAACCACATACTAAGTTTTGTCGGCCTTTATTTTAATGTCTGGTTCTTAATTTCAGTGTTTGAAGAGATGCCGTCGGCGGACAACGCAAGCGGCTATCGCTCGGGCGTCACGTCCGGACTAAGCTCGGCGACAGCGACACCGCTCGAGCCAGGCGGCGTCGTCGCACTCTCCCAGTCCGACTCGTTCCGTGAGCCGCAGCGAGCCAAGCTGCAGCGCAACGACTCCCAGTACTCTCAGGACTCGTACCAGTCCCGCGGCGGCAAGAACTCGCGTGTCCTCGTCGCCTCGCGCCATCTGCGCAACGATTCCAAGACCATACAGCTCGAGCCGCGCAAGCACTCGCTCGACGAGCCGGACAAGCCGGAGCTCAAGCACTGCCGGTCGGACTCGCGCGACTCCCGACACTCGCGCTCCAACTCCAAGGACCTCGGCTTCCCGCGCTCCGGCTCGCGCGACTTCAAGCTGCACTCGCGCTCCGACTCGCGCGACCTCAGCCTCGAGCAGCTCAAGCAGCTCGCGCTCAAGAGCATGGAGAGCCTCGACCTGACCGTCCTACCGCTCACCAAATGCGTGGACGAGGAGGCGAAGCGGCTGATAGAGGGCACCGGCGGCGTGCTGCGCCACCGGCGCACCGGCTCGCGCGACATGAAGCCCCCGCACGAGGCCAGCAAGCACAAGCGCACCTCCTCCCACCACATCACCGTGGACGCGCCCGACCACGAGCCCGCCCTCCACCTGCTGCAGCTGAACAAGGGGCTCAGCGCGGACCAGCTGGCTTCCGTGGTGGCGGCGCCCCCGCACCCTCCGCCCGACCCGCGCGACCTGCGAGTGTGAGCCGCAGCGCCCGTGCCTCTGTAGACTCTGGTCCTCGTGACCGACACCACTGTGAATCGCGAGGAGACTTAGTTAAATTAATTAAAGCGACTAACGCCTCTGTTCCGATTAGGCTAGGTCGCCCGGTCGCAAGGCCATTCGAATATTGTTTACTTTGTGATGGTTTCTCTTAAAACTAGTTATGTTTTCCATTTAGTAAAATTTACGTTATTGTTTAGTTAAATAGGTATTACTGGAATATTTATATAATGTCGATGAGAATGGTGATTGAATGCATAATTAGGTTACAATGTGAATAAAGTCCCTTTTTATTTCATTTGTTTACACTTGTATACACTTGTGATCAGACCAATTCTTCAACTGATGCGTTCCTTTTTGTGTTGTGTATAATTACTTCATGGTAATGTCAATTCTAATACCAGTGCTGTGAACTTTAAATCAATTTAACTAAATCGTAAAATTTACTCTAAAATAATCAGCGGTGTTGATATCAAAACAAACAAAGAATATATCAAGGGTTGCCAGTATTATTAACCGTGTAATAGTCACCCTACTTACAACAATGTGTCGCTTTGTTTGTTTTAAGTAGACACACACACATTGTTGTAAGTAGGGTGACTATTACACGGTTAATAATACTGGGAACCCCTGATATATTTAAACTTTTTACCAATAGAGCAAAACAGCCCACTGTGCTTATGAAAATATCACATTTAGGTTGTAATGGCCATCTGTGCGCAGGTCTCTGTGATTACGCATTTGTAATATATTTTCAATGAATGCTTTATCTATTATAACAACACAACAATTTGCGATCGCACATACGTTAGTGTTTCTTGATACTCGCATATATTCTGCTGTTAGATGGCGTCACGGGTGCAGAGTATAAAGTTTTAAATGTAAAAAGTTATTCCTACAAAACAAGATGATCTCAACGTGTAATAATGATCGTTTTCTTGTAGCGGATTTTTATGTGAAAACATCATTTCTGTCATGGAAATCAGTACCAGAAGTTTCATTCATCACAACACCTAAACGGTAGAGTTTTTCAAATGAAATGGCATCATATAATAAGCACTTGGTGTGTTCAATTGAATACGGAGCTTGCCAGTTGTTTTCACATATAAATAACTCTTTAGTGGATGGCTTGGGTAGCTTGCGAACTCGCTTTATTTTCTACAAACACTACCCGGATCCCGGATGCATGATACTTTGTCATTTTTAATATTGAATCTCTTAGTCAGCGTCAATTCGTAGTAAATACTTTTTTTACCAAATTGCACTCGTGGCAATTTAGGAATAAACAATTGAACTGTGAGAGTTACGATGGATGAGACCGCAAGCAATACCTTGTCAAGTGGGCGTAGTTCAAAGTATGAGATAAATAGAAATAAGGCATTTCACTCGAGTTGAATAGATTTATAAGGATCGTACATAGGTAAGAGAGGAATAGTTTGCTAACAATGAGAAAGTTTTATCAGAAAAATGCCTTATTACCTTAACATTACAATAGATTAAGGTTTTCGATACTGATAGCGTAATGTGATATGCATAGATTCAGATTTATCTCAACCAGAGAAGTGAATATTTACTCGATTATGTTCATCTAAGGATGGGCCACTTGTTTATGAGACTAGAGCACCTTGTTTACTATATCGCATTTACTTTCATGGCGCATGTATTGTTTTATTTCGGTTCTTGTGAAGAGGAGATCTTGCTGGATAGAGGGAACAGGTTTAAACCAATTGATGGCTAAATATTACTAAACTATTGTAGTGTCATTAGTTTTAGCTGTCGTTTTTTGATAAGCTAATATGTCGGGAACAACCCTCGATACGACTAAATAAGGAATTAAATCATACATTCGACGGCACCCCTGCATCATATCGGCAAGCGAGTAGAAGTTATGATTAAGATTTTGCATGCTCATACTGGTTTAGTTTGTCTTAATGTAGGTGACGTTAGAATTGGACATATCGCACCGTCCGGAAGCTGCAAATGCTGTCTTCAGTTACAAAACAGTAGGTCATTAGGCTGTTTCGGCTTATCTTGCAAATGTATGTAGGTAAATAATGTTGAAGGATACTCAGCGATGTACGATTCAACACAATCAATGTTGAACACGAGGCCTCTTCAGTGGATAGTTACCGCGGGCGGGCCGCTCGTCTTCTGTGGTGGCTCACCGCCACCGGCCGAGCTTTCCAACCGCTCTGTACTTATCTATACAACCACCTCACAAACTTTTTGAACTTCAGCCTTTATTCGTTCCTTGCTGAGCTGTTTATAGAGATAATGTGCAATCACAATTTTACTTTTGTAAGAATAATGTAATAAAAAAAATATGACAGTTTACTGCTCACTTTCATTTCATTGCTTTCCTTTTCCTATCCAAAATCCTAGAAGCCTTGACACCTTGTGCCATACTGGCACAAACACAAGCTACCCATCCAGATTGGTACAACCGCTTCCACGTCAGACTTCAATAGTAAATGTAATAGCTAAAAAAAAAAGTCTATGCATGTCAGTTCAATTTATTAGTGTGATTTATTAAATAAATCTTACTTGTCAGTAAATGCACCAACTTAACCCTCTGAGCATATTTTTTGAAAAGCTGCTGAGCAAACCGCTAAATTACGTGTTATTTTAACTTTCTCTGCAATTCTCAAATTATAAAATCATAACTTTAATATTTACTTCGGGACCTATATAAATTTGCACCTCATTACAATCTAGATAAAATTATCATTCATATGATATAGGTTTGAGTTAATTAGATTTCAATTGGAATTAAAAAAAAAATAGGTAAGGTCAAATTATTATGGGTGTACGAAGGAAAGAATGAAGATACATACCTTGAAAAGTAAAGCGATAGATAACATATCTTTTTTTTATTTTAGAATATAACAACTATAATAAATTTCTAATAGAACAGCATCAAATTTTGTTAACATCTTCTTGAAAAATTTTTCACCAGAACCCAGCGCACACAGAACGGTTCGAAGTTCCAACGAGAATGCAAATATGTGTTTCATGGACCACGCATATGACACAATCGCTGCAAACATTTTTTGTTGCGTTCTTTCGTTACTCAAATATTCATTAGAGGAACAGAGATAACCCTAAGTTCAAAACTTACAGAGTAAAAAATAAAAAACCAACTCCGGCCGTCAAGACGATAGATCGCGTATGCTCAGCGGTAAGTTTTTGACGGGCAGTTGAGTGTATCGGGAATGCTCAGGGGGTTAATCTATGTTAATCTAACCTAACTTTCTTCTTTGAGCTCCCCACAGTCAGCGATAACGACTTTCTGTGAAGTTTGGCCATTTTTGGAACCCAAACTTTCCAGTTTCTTGACCACATTCATGCCTTCGACCACAGAGCCAAAGACAACGTGTTTCTTGTCCAGCCACGGAGTACCCGCCACCGTGATGAAGAACTGGGATCCGTTTGTGTCGGGGCCGGCATTGGCCATTGAAAGAATTCCTTCGCCGCTGTGCTTCAGCTTGAAGTTTTCATCGGGAAACTTCCTACCGTAGATGGACTTTCCACCGGTCCCGTTGTGATTTGTGAAGTCCCCTCCTTGACACATGAAGCTTGGAATTATTCTATGGAAGCTAGATCCTTTGTAACCGAAGCCTTTCTCTCCAGTGCAGAGAGCTCGGAAGTTCTCCGCCGTCTTGGGAACGATGTCGGAGTTGAGTTCTATCACTATACGTCCCACCGGCTTGTCGTTCGCCGTCATGTCGAAGAACACTTTGGTACCCTGTGTAGACGCCGCACGGACGAGCGACAAAAGTTGAATTTGCCGCTTCACAGCAGGCAAGCGTGTCAGCATGTTGAACGACATCTTAGTTAAGTACTATCTGGAAAAACAAATAAATGAAATAAATGACAGTTTATTTCTATGACTTGTTTTGTGAAAAAATATAAAGCACATTTTGTAAGTACAAAAATGGTGAATTTGTACAAGGTGAACACTGTTCTAACTTGCCGAAACTCAGTCACACCTCACTCACTTAACAGTCATACATAACACAGACTTCACATAGGTACAAGAAGGTAAATGGTAATAAATACGAATTTATTTCTAGTACTTTTCCTACACATAACTAACCTTTCAAGGAAAGAGTAGGTAACCTTTTTTCCAAAGAATATAATACTACTAGGGCGTAGAAGAAGCACAAGCCCATACAAAATTTGTTTGCCTATGTTTTAACCTTGGTGGCGCCAAATGCGGCCACCGGCGTCCTTCAGAACTAGCACTTGGCGGGAATTGGCGGGAATTTCGAATTAAATATATTTTTAGTAGGTACTGCACATTTAGCCAAACTGTGACCATTTCACACTGATATTTCTAACATTGTCAGCCCACTCTGACTGAGCAGGCAGAACTGACAATTTTAGAACTATCAATGTGAGATGGTCACAGTTTAGCTAAATGTGCCAAATAAATAACATCATGAGTACACAGCAAATGCTCTTTTATTACAAAATGAAGTGTTTACACAAGTAAACTATTACACAAGTAAATATTAAAGTAAATAAGCAATTTCATCCAAATAATTGGCACAAACCGTACAACATAGGAAACTGTACATAATAAGTTTGTTTTATGATCTGTTTTTGTTTGTTTTTCTCTTAACAATTTTTTATATGGTGAAATTCGCCTACAACTACTTGGCTTATAACAAGTATGTACATTATAACTCATAAATCAATGCTTATATAGTATAATGAACATCCTCATATTACTACATACTTACAATATTACCCTTACATATAATTACAAATGCACGATTTCCTCGAACATTTCATAAAACAATTCGTCTTTAACTGTTTGAGCTGGGGCG
This sequence comes from Nematopogon swammerdamellus, assembly GCA_946902875.1. NCBI lineage: Eukaryota > Metazoa > Arthropoda > Insecta > Lepidoptera > Adelidae > Nematopogon > Nematopogon swammerdamellus. The sequence goes on from OX336333.1 coordinate 9,249,115, forward strand.
CTTTACAAATGAAGTTTTCTAAATTATTTATTAAATGTGACTGACCTTGTAAGATACATTTTATACTACGACTGTGCGCCACTATGCCACTAATCGTCACAGATTTTAGTCCAGCAAGAATTGCTGGACTGTGGGATTGTTGTTATTTCCACAGCTCGATCTTACGCCCCCAAACATGTTTTCTAAATTGTCTTGATTTAGACAGTTCGTTGAGACTAAATAAAAGTCTAGACGTAACATTTTAAACAAACGCTCAAGTGCTTCTATTGTAGCAATCCACTCATTTTGGGAAGGTGGAATGGCCCTCGCTCCTTACCACTTTCAATGTTTAATGGCTTGCTTGTGTTGTTGCCCAAAGAGCTGGTCCACATCTTCTACGAGGTTCGCCGTTGTCACTGCTTGCAGGGGCAGCTCACCTGTAACATATTAGGAGTAATGAGCATGTATGTATATAATACTAGCATTTACCCGTGATGCGCGCATATTTATATTAACTGTTCAGCCCGCTGACGGCATGCCGTGACGTAGAAGTAAATTGATTGATTGGATTCGGATTGATTGACTGATTGATTTTCAGTGGTAAGTCCTACCACCTTGTAAGGATGGAAAGGATTTCCTTGCAGTGTTTTCCTTCACTCGCCGGAGCGACGACGGGCAAATTGTAAAGATTTTTACAAGGACTGGGATTCGAACCCACAACCTCGCGCTTGAGAGGCCAGTAAAGCCCCAGATACTGAGTGACTCATCGCTTATGCTGTCAATTTCACTCACATGTTTTCTGTACCGTTCTGATTGACTTCCATAAGTATTGTACATACCATTGGTCTTACCTTTCAAAATTGTTCAAGTTAGGTGAAGGAAATCTGTGATATGATCATGCTGCTTCGACCGCGTGTTTTGCAGAAGACGCCCCACTCTTCTACGAGATTCGCCATTGTCACTGCTTGCAGGGGCAGCTCACCTGTAACATATTAGGAGTAATGAGCATGAATGTATATAATACTAGCATTTACCCGTGACTGCGTGCGCATTTATATTAACTGTTCAGTCCGCTGACGGCATGCCGTGACGTAGAAGTAAATTGATTGATTGGATTCGGATTGATTGATTGATTGATTTTCAGTTGTAAGTCCTACCACCTTGTAATGATGGAAAGGATTTCCTTGCAGTGTTTTCCTTCACTCGCCGGAGCGACGACGGGCAAATTGTAAAGATTTTTACAAGGACTGGGATTCGAACCCACAACCTCGCGCTTGAGAGGCCAGTAAAGCCCCAGATACTGAGTGACTCATCGCTTATGCTGTCAATTTCACTCACATCTTTTCTGTACCGTTTTGATTGACTTCCATAAGTATTGTACATACCATTGGTCTTACCTTTCAAAATTGTTCAAGTTAGGTGAAGGAAATCTGTGATTTGATCGTGCTGCTTCGACCGCGTGTTTTGCAGAAGACGCCCCACTCTTCTACGAGATTCGCCGTTGTCACTGCTTGCAGGGGCAGCTCACCTGTAACATATTAGGAGTAATGAGCATGTATGTATATAATACTAGCATTTATAGTGCCCGGGACGGATCTCGGCGTGTCGTCGCCGCAGCGGGCGACCCGCCACGCGAATACACTATACAAGTACGGTGCGGGTGCGAGGGAGAACACTGACGAACCGCTGCGGCGGCGACACGCCGAGATCCGCCCCGCGCATTATACCCGTGACTGCGTGCGCATTTATATTAACTGTTCAGTCCGCTGACGGCATGCCGTGACGTAGAAGTAAATTAATTGATTGGATTCGGATTGATTGATTTTCAGTGATAAGTCCTACCACCTTGTAAGGATGGAAAGGATTTCCTTGCAGTGTTTTCCTTCACTCGCCGGAGCGACGACGAGCAAATTGTAAAGATTTTTACAAGGACTGGGATTCGAACCCACAACCTCGCGCTTGAGAGGCCAGTAAAGCCACAGATACTGAGTGACTCATCGCTTATGCTGTCAATTTCACTCACATATTTTCTTTACCGTTCTGATTGACTTCCATAAGTATTGTACATACCATTGGTCTTACCTTTCGAAATTGTTCAAGTTAGGTGAAGGAAATCGATGTGATATTGATGTGACATGATGTGATATGATCGTGCTGCTTCTACCGCGTGTTTTGCAGAAGACGCCCCACATTTTACGGACTTCTATGGTGTTATCTGGGAAAGAACACACCAACATTTTATTTATAAGATTATTTGTACCTACATACTTTGATTTGTGGTCGGCCGTTGTAGACAGTAACCTAAATTGGTTTGCTACTGCAGGAGTTGAATCAGAGGGGAGTCATAAATATATTCTAAGGCTGCAGTACATTTATCAGATAGGACTGAGTCAATAAAAACCTTACCTAATTAACCAGCAGCATTGTTTTTTTTTTTCATTGTGGATCTCTCGTAATAGAGAACTAGAGACGTATTTCAATTTCCTGTACACAAAGGCGTGCGGCATACATAATATATATGGATGATACTGCACATTTTATAGAGGTTATGTTTATTTTGACAATTTTCACTACAACCCTACTTGGGTAATAACTTACTCTGTACTACAGACAAAGGCAAGCATCCAATAAATAACATGCTGTAACATTATGTTATTTGGAAAATATAGGAGATATCGTGGAAAAATTTGAAATATCGACAAGTATCAAAAGCACTTTTCTTACCTCCGTGAAGCTGTAGGTACACTGCACTTCACCCAAATACTTTTACTGTTTGCTGCAAGCTTGGTGCATTCGTTTTCGAACGAAAAATGATAGTAAAAGGCATAGCTCGTGTTTTTACGTCGTTGATTCTTTTCTTTGGGTAAAATTTTTTTTTTTTTTTTTTTTTTTTGGCGATCACGCTTTTAGTTTAGCGTATTTAAGCCATAGTCACGTCAATAGTAGTTGCATCAACAAGATATAAAAAAAACATACAGCAGTTTAACATAAAAGCAGAAAAATTTATAAGTTAACTTAACGCGCGCGCATACTTACGAACCAAGCTAACAATGAGTAGCTTGCGTGCATGAAAATAGTAAAAGAACTTATAACTAAACACAATAGTACTATAACAAATATGAAAAAATTTATATACAATCTTCATCATCATTCCCATTTACAATTTTATATTGTTATCAACAATAAATTTAGCTAATAATTTCAAAATTTTAACATTATTAATCAACAGTAAGCAATTAATGTTAGTGGGGAGGGGAACCTTAAGAATTGATAAAGAAGAGTACAGTGGCGGAGAATTATTATTTAAGGGACAGGAAAAAAAAATATGATTAAGATCCCCCTCTTCCAGACCACATTCGCAAATGGAAGAGTCGAGAATACGGAGTCTGGCCAGGTGAACTGGAGTACAACAGTGACCGAGCCTAAGTCTGCAGATTACAGAAGTGGCAAATTTCGAGACGTTTAACTTATAGAACCATGGTCGGGCTGGAATATTTGACTGAAACTGTGCATAATGAGAGCCTTTGTGTTTACTGGATGATTTCCAGACATTAGTCCAAGATTGAGATAAATATGTTTGAGCGAGAGAAACCAGATCGTGAGAATAATTGACATAGGGAAATTTATCCCCTCGCACCACAGCCTCCTTAGCAAGGGCATCAGCACGCTCATTGCCTGCGATGCCACAGTGAGACGGAATCCAAGCCAGAGTGATTTGTTTTTTATTAAGACAATTGAAAATTAAATTCTTTATATTGAAAATTATGGGATTATGTAATTTGGAGTAAAAAGGGTTTTGCACTAGGGCCTGTAGAGCACTAAGGCCCACTTGCACCAACACGAATTTAACTATAAACCAGTTTAACTCGTTAAACTAGCACCCGTTGTATGTGGGAACCGCGTTTGAACCGCGTTTAAATCCATAACTCGCTACTTAACTTTAAACTCGTGTTGGTGCAAGACGCGCTAAGTGAATCTGTAAAAAAAAGGTAAAAAATGTAAAAATGCTCAATTCAATTTTATTTGAATTGAATAAAAAACCTTCTTACCACTGTCTGAAATTACTGATTTAAGCAATTAAGTGGAGAAAATATTATATTTTACTGTTCCGTATTTTTTACAGATGTATAACTGTTAAAAACGTGCTTACTTCGTGTAATTAATTTGAATAAATTTCCCCATAAAACCCTGGAACTGGCAATTCAGTAATAGCGGGGAAGTGCAGTGTTGTCTCTTTCATTTTGCGCGAATTTTCTGTAGAGCTGTCCCTCTCGAAATGTGGCCATTGACCTTCAAAACCAAAGAATATAATTTCAAACATAGGCCACGACAGCCGGACTGGACTTGGCTCCCCGTGCTTTTTTCTTTCAGGGATTGGTGGCAGTGTTGCCAACTATTTTTACACAAGGTGCTAAATTCTAAAACGCAGTCGTCGCCCGTCGCGTCCTTTGGATTTGGAACACAGACAGACAGCCTGCTCGGTTCGACACCTGAAAGACTTCCTGGCTCCTTTAGCTCCTTTTGTGAACACTCGGCTCGAAACGAAACGTAACAAAAACAACATGCACCGCCTCGACATTATGTTAGGGTTAATATAGAGAATTATAACCTTGGTTATTTTTTTTAAACCACCAAAACGTGACCAAAACATCACTCATACCCACAGACTAGGGAAGTCTGTGCTCATACCTATAGATGCGAGAAGGAATGTTTCCGAATACTTCCAAAGGGAATCATTCGGAATCATTCTAAAACTTCCGAAAGCTTCGGAATCTTTCGAATTAACTGTAGTTTTATCCAACTGTGATGCTTTCACATTTTGTAGGTTGATGAGAAGTAATTTTAACAAGAAACCGGCCAAGTGCGAATCGAACTCGCACACGAAGGGTTCCGTATCATCGTATAAAATTTAACACTACGTACTTTCATTCACCTACCATACCGAGTAGGTAGGTTTAGCCCATTCGCTCAGATACGGTCAAAAGTACGATATCAGATACGACAAAGGCGTATGCGGCGCAGAGGTGTCGCGCGGACCGCGGACGCAACAAAAACTGAATGCATGCAACACTCATAATAAAATTACGTTACTCACTATAATATCATAAATGCGAAAGTATATTTGTTTGTTTGTTTGTTCCTCTTTCACGCCTGAACGGCTGTTCGGACTTTGACGAAACAGGGGTAGTGTATATCCCGGAGTAACATAATTAAAAAAAAAGTTGTCAAGTTCGAGTCGAGCTCGCGTAAAGAGGGTTCCTTACTATCCCGTTTTCTGTGAGAACTAGAAGGCTTAGGATTTTTTGACGAAAATTCGTCATGAACTTTTGTTTTGGTCATAAGTCGAGAACCCCTGGCGCTAGACCCATCGTGTTGGTAATCAAACTTCAGGTCTCGGTGAGATCTATCCATCTGTCACGTGAACTTTTGTTTTGGTCATAACTCGAGAACCACTGGTGCTAAGCCCATCGTGTTGGTACTCAAACTTCAGGTCTTGATGAGATCTATCCATATATCACATGAACTTTTGTTTTGGTCATAACTCGAGACTTAAAGTTTGAGTACCAACACGATGGGTCTAGCACCAGTGGTTCTCGAGTTATGACCAAAACAAAAGTTCACGTGACAGATGGATAGATCTCACCGAGATCTGAAGTTTGAGTACCAACACGATGGGTCTAGCACCAGTGGTTATCGAGTTATGATCCGGTTCTTAAACGAGTCCGGTTATGCAGCTCAGTTCGAGAACCGGTTCTCAAAACCATCATGCAAACCGGTTCTTAAAAGGGTTCTTTCGAACCGGTTCTAAGAACCATTCTGTAAACTGGTTCTGAAAGGGTTCTTTCGAACCGGTTCTTGAACCCACCTGCGGAACCGGTTCGTTTGAATAACCGGTTCATTGGTGTTTGAACCGGTTCAGAAAACCGGTTTCTAAACAGTTATTTTATGAACCGGTTCTTTAATAACCGTAACCTCTTTAGAACCTTTTTCGAACCGGTTCTTTTGAACCCTTTTCGGTCCCTGCTTATTAACCCTCATTTAATCTCTATTTAAGTTGGTATACAATAAAAAATAAACAGTATCTATGTAATTTTACAAAATTAAACAAAATAAAAACATTTACATCGTCAGAAAAAAAAATCGCTCAAAATTATTTTGTAACTGGAACATTATTTAATGTTATTACAATGTTTAAAAACATCTACAATTCAAACATCAACCTCCATTATATAATATAATTACCACACAAACAATAAACAACCACAATATAGTTCTTAAATATTCCTCAACTCGCATGACGCATCGCGCGCGCAGCGCCGCTGCCAGACAGTATCAGTCCGTTCCGTATCTATTCAACGAAAGATGACGAAAGCTTTCGATCTTTTGGGAAGTATTCCCTGCCTACGTCACGCGAAACTATACGCATAACAACCACACAGCGCATAGCAGGTACCTACCTACCGCGTCGCGCGCCGCCCGCCCGCCCGTCTCGCTGCGCCCCTCCGCGCCGCGCACCGCCGCCGTCGCTCCGCCGCCCCGGCCGACTGCGTGCAAGTGTAGGTAGGCCGCTTGCATGGATTCGTTTCGTTCGTTCGCGCGATTTTCGATCATTTTTAAATAAGCACGTATTGTCATTTTGAAATAATAATTATCTTGGGGCATTCCATATAATGTATCTACGAATATGCATAAAATAAAAACTGAAATCCGGCTCGGTCTAAAATTAACAAAATAGGTATTACGCATTCCTCTCCATACTGAATAAACTTCTATAAATCCTGGAAAGATTCCATGATTTTCGAAGTATTCCTTATTTATTCCGAATAATTCGTAAGTTTTGCAAATAAACTCATACCACACTTTCCTTCGAGCCGAAGTCTGGCGAAAGGAGCTAAAGGACGAGTGGCTCGCGATCAATTCTGATTACTCTCGCTCACAGCTATGACGTCATAGAGCCGAAACCGAATCAAGGGAATTCGATATTCGTTTGTTCGTGTAAGTGAGTTCGTGGCTCAGGGGTGAGGGTCTAGGACTAGTAGTTTTGTGACCATGGGTTCGAATCCCACCAAATGTTTTTGTTTTTTTTTCTTTTTTAAGCAATGTTACGGTGTTTAAATTGTTTTAGGGTGTTTAGTTTTTTTTATAACCACCTAAGAATTATTTTCGGAAATACAAACTTGTAACAAAAACGACATGCACCGCCTCAACATTAGGTTAGGGTCGCCGCGACGCATCTTCTTTATATTAACCATGGTTATTTTTTTTTTAAACCACCAAAACAGTTTGTATATTTCCGAAAATAAAAATTTCTTAGGAGGACAACTGTCAGTGAGAGTAATCAGAATTGATCCCGATCCACTCGTGCTCGTGCTGAACGAGCCAGGAAGGAGCCAGGAAGTCTTTCATGTGGCGCACTGCAGCCTCCTGCCCCGAAGCGGCACATGAAAGAACAAAATTGACTCCTGTGCTATAGATCAGCTGATTGTAAACGCGAAGTGGCAGAAACGAAACGTAACAAAAACGACATGCACCGCCTCAACATTAGGTTAGGGTTAATATATAGAAGATGCGTCGCGTACCGACGCATCTTCTTTATATTAACCCTGGTTATTTTTTTTTAACCTCCAAAACATCACAGCATTATCTATAGCGCAAGAGTCAATTTTGTTCTCTCCCGCCCCGCGTGCGTCCTTTTTTTCTTACGGAAAGGCAATGATAGTGTAACCGTATAGCCATATCTTGTTTTTTTATTCTTCTTCTCATTTTCATTTGTTTTCTTCTTTTCTCTATTCCAATTAAAGAAAGGCAATCAGCGACTGATGTAACTCATTTGATGTGTTGATAGGTTTGTGGTTGGCGCATGGGGACGGGTTTCCAAAACCTCGTCAAAAATAAATAAAAAATAGTGGAGCATAATAAAAGACCACAAAACACTGCTATTAGACTTAGCCTGCGGAAATCAAAACTAGGGCCAAAAATTAAAAAAATAAAGTTTCGCGAAACAAATTTCATACAAAATGGCGACTTCCGCGAATTTATTTTCAATAGCGACTTGGGCTTGCCTCTTCTCCGGCTTATAAAAACACTCTAGGGAATAGCCACACTAACAGGTTATGTCGGGGCGGTGGATTTCGTTTTTCCGCAAAGTATGTTAATTATTTTCCCATTGTCTTTTCAAATGTTGTCAACACACACCTTATCTTTATACTATTCTGTACGACGAACGACGAACTTGCTTCGCTGCTCGACTTTCGTTACATGCGTTGTAAGTGGCAAGGCAAGCGCGTAGTATGATTTTTTTTTCCAGCAGCGTTAGCTGTCAGGTGCTTACTACAAAGAGACACTCGTTTCAGCTCGCGAAAGATAGTTAGTTAGTCCCTTCTGTGAGTAATCACAAAATACCGTGCAACTCCGTCACTGGATACTGGCAGTAATAAACGAATTTCCTATTCGTTTGGTTGCCACTATTTAAAAAAAGAAGAAGAAGAAGATATTTAGTCTGTGGGATTATTCTCTGGCGAAATAATATAGTAGTAATATAGTTCTTTGGTTTGATTGAGCACTTTGAGCGTTGAGAACAAAGAATATAATACTTGAGCAAAGAATTATTAGTTTGAGATTGAGTTGAGAGAGAATTGAGATCAAGAATTCAAGAGTTAGGCATAGAGTAATATTGTTTTGTTATTGGAGTTGGGTTGGTGAGGGGCGTGTGGCTGGTCTGGTAACCACTGGTAACGTTCAGCTCCCTCCAACCAGAGTCCGGCGTAGTGGTTGCAGTCCGGACTTGGTCCGGATCCCTCTTGCCTTGCCACTCTTTGCGGACTCCGGTGATTGCTGGTGGCATTTGGCGGCACAGTGGCAATAATACTGAATTGCTTGATTTTTGTCCTACGCGCTTCCCAATGGAAAGTTTTCTGACGCCTGCGTTCCACGTAGACGAGACGGCGGAGATAAAAGATGTGCCGACGAGCGGAGCAGAGTTCCTGCAGAAAGTAATCGCCGAGCGGGACCAATGTCCGGAGCTGGTCTCCGTCGAAGCCCCTTGCCACACACGTCAAAACTATTTCGTCGTCGAGGTACAATATCTATGTAACAGAATTAAACCGTGTGGTGCCGCTACTTTAAAAGAATAGCCCCACTGCATTTCTCCCCGTGTATGTCGTAAAAGGCGACTAAGGGATATGACTCCCTTCTTATATTACTAGGTGGTAGGGTTTAACCCGCCCGGGTTGGTACCACCGCACTGAATGAAAGGTCGTTCGAAACGGTTTGTAAATAGTTTGTGTTTTCCGTCCAGTTCAGTGTAGCCGGCACGACCGAAGGGAAGCACTGACGTGGCACCTAGTTCATCACGGATGTTGTAGGTGATGTAGCCAACTGTGTCAGTTTCCATAAAAAAAAAGTGTGTCCCCATAATAAATCCTGCGACCTGTGAAATTTTGGGGGATGCAACCATGGCAAGACGCCTAAAATCTGCACCGGTCTTGTGGGTTAAATAAAAAAAAACTGTATTTTCGTTTGCATGAATGCATAAGCGAACATATTTCTTACATAAATTCCTTCCAGGCAACTTTAACCACAAGCTTTTTGCACAGCCTCCGAAGGCCGCGTCCGCGCCACCCAGCCTCAAGCCCACCATTGAGTGGCAAAATGCCCAACTGTCAGATTTCTACGCAATGAGAATACACGTAATCCGGCTCTACCTCGAGAGGACGAGGAATCGTCATCCTAAGTTGCCCAGCTGGCAGGAAATGCCGCACTTGTTGTCGAAAAAGTTCATCCAATCGCACCCGCCGGGTCTGAGGCTGATGCTGAAGATGAAACAGAAGCAACTGGATATCTGTCTAGAGATTATACTGGAGGTATTGGATGAGGTCCAGCCCGGGCACGGCCTCGTTGAACCTATTGGTGAGACCATTGTTGTTATTTATTATTGTTTAGATACACTAGCAGCTTAAAGCTGATGCGGTACATCCTAGTTGGTAATTGGTAGTGCACTTGTTTTTGTTTTCATGTATTACTTTTTTTTCTGTTTTCCTTGTAATAAGTAAGTATTATATATAATTTGTGGTTTTATAATTTAATCAAAGTTTAATTATGTTGATTTAGTTTAATTTAATTTATTTAAATTGTTAGCATATTTTCTGTTGTGTTTGTATTAGGTATTGTTATCAAATCAAATTAATGAAGATAATTTGTTGTTTATTTTTTATTTATTATTTGAAGTCGAGGGACAAGTAACAATTCAAATTGTAAAGTTACAAAAAATATTATTAATTTTTTTTTTAATAGTATATTTGTGTTTTACTAAGATAGGCTTTGTTGTCTATCTACCAGACGCAGAACCCCGACTTCTAAGCAGATTATTGTGGAAAATTAAAATTCAGAAGACAGGTTTTTATTTAGAGGTGGAAGGAAGTTTTTTTTCCTGTGATTTGATTATAGGTACCTACTTGGACTATGTACCTATATACCTAATCAAATCACAGGAAAAAAACTTCCTTCCACTTTTCAATTACTTGCATAATTTGTGTTTGCAGGAGGATGGATTTACTCAATACTTATTCGGCAAAGCAACCCAGTCCTCTCAGACACTAGCTGCCTGTTGAGAAATTTAGCTAGAAAGTGTGCACAAATTAGGTAACCATTATTATTACTATAAATTAGATTTAAATTGTATTGAACACATCGGGAACAAAATGTATTGTTTTAATCTCCAGTGTGTTTATCCTGGATCTTTGCTAAATGTTATTTCGATACCCTACATCAGCGGTGTCCAACCGGTATTACGAGGGCCCGCGATAGAACACGGCAGCGGCGACTCCTGGTCCTGAATATTGGGTTGACTCTGGCTAAGGAATTTTTTTTCCATAATTTCATAACTTAGGTAAACCTACCTACGCGTTAATTTATTTCTACCACAATGAGTTAAAAAACTGAAAGACGATTACGATATAGATAGTTTATAATATTTAGTTTAAATGATTTATTTTACTCACTTACGATTTATTTGTCTGTAGATAGGTACATACTGGTTGTGTCAAAGCAGTCGAGTTGCAACCGACAACAGCGACGTCTCCTCTGGCACGACGACGGCGAGACAGGCATACAAGCTTGAATTGTACATTTTATTTGTACATGAAGTCCACACTCCACTCTTCGTTCCACAGAAAGAAATTTTCGATGACTTCATCGTGAAAATCTTCTTTTCTCCTCAATTTTGTTAGCAACTTTTTTTCCACAGATAAGAGTGCCAAATTACTGAGTCTCTCTTGTCCTTGAGTGCTCCGTAGATAGCTGTAGTAGGCGGTAGGAGTTTGCCATTATAATTACCAATAAATCACTTTAAATTTAACAACACTGCACAGGATTCATCCATACAAAGTCCATACCTACATAACGGAATATATGCAGCTATCAAATCAACGCGCGAGCCACTCGCGCACACACACGCGCGTGAAAAAATATCGGAGTTATATTAGTATTTATATCATATATATAACCCACGATTAATAAGATAAAACGTCAATCCTGTACCCGTTACATCATTTGAAATTTCCCGATCGTACACAACACACCTAGCCTAGCTCGCTAGTCGCATCGCATCGCACGTCGCACAGCACAAGAATACTCGTCGTGTGGTCGCAGCGTGCACACATGCAACACACACACTAGCTCGCTCACTAGTCGCTCGCTTCGCTCTACTCGCTACCGCGTCACTCACTAAATGCACTCCCCGCTGCGCCAACTCGAAAGGCTGATCAGCGGGTCCGCGCGGGAAGGGGGGGACATCGGCCGCTTCCGCCTTGTATGGAATACGATGGCGCTTCAAAATGTAGCCAACCGGCCAATGAATGCCTTGATGTGTCGTCATTCGTCGTCGCCCGCGTTTGACGATCGGGAAATTTCAAATGATGTAACGGGTACGGGATTGACGTTTTATCTTATTAATCGTGGGTTATATATATGATATAAATACTAATATAACTCCGATATTTGTTCACATTTATTTTAGCTTGATACTTCTGTAGTAATGGTGTCATTCATTTTATTTGGTTTGGCGGCGTCAACCTCGCCAACTGAAAGGAGTCGCCACTGGAACACGGCCTTATTTTTAGGCGCCCGCACACAGACATTCCAATAAACATAACATTGAATTATTACTGTGAATTTTTTTTACAAAAAAATAAATTTTGAAATGTATTGAATCCAGAACATGTTAAAAATTGGCTCATGCATGCTAATAATAGCAGATTTTGTAAATTTGTCTTAACACGTTCCGCGGCGGTAAGAAAATACTAGATCTGTGTGCTGCTACACTAAAACTTTTCATACAAATTTTGACTACGGAATTTTGAATACATAGCAGTACTGTTCCCTTGCATAAGTTTTTCGATATGTAATATGACAGTACAGCTACATGCCATAGCAACACGCCAGCTATAACTGTAGTATGCGTGCCTGCACACATCTGTCTATGTGTGAGTGAAGTGGTCACAAATATGTACTGTCTGTGTGACAGTAGGAGAGTGTTTTATACAAAGCGCCGGTACACAGGCGACTGTTATAACCGTAGTGTCTCTAATGAATGAGGCATCCAATACCTACGGCTCCAACCGTACTGTCACATTTTATTATGAAAATATTACTGCTATAGCAGTACCGCCGCCGAACGTGTTATAATCAAAATGCCAGGTAGGTATCCTATTAAAATTTATAGGTAAACATCATACATAGGTACTGTCCCTACTTGAATGTGCCCGCTGGGCTTGACAGAAATATGGAATTAGCTCTTAAGGCGACACCAGTTGGGCACCACTGCCATACATAAAAGATATCTTTGATTCCCTCTAAATGAGGAGTAGATCCGTTCGCGAGTAAAACTGCTGATACACCAGCGAACCGGCAATTCAGTAATATAAACCGCCCATGGATCATTTTTATACTGCGCTAGTGAATACCGACGGCCTGGATTGCTGTGCATGCTTGAGTGCATGCAAGTCAGCGAATTAAAAAACTGCCAGTGTATCAGCCAAACCGGCGAGCTATTGTCGAACAGTCGCTGACTGGAGAACATGTCGTGTCATTCGAATCCACCAATTGGAGGTATATACCTTTGACACGCTAGCTCGCTGGCTTCGACTCACAAATGAATAATTCTAAGGCACAGAAGTCGTAGGGCACCGCTAAAAATTCAATGGAATACATTCCAGGTTATGGTATTACTAGCTGTTTTCACAGCTTCGCTTCGCAGCGAAATAGCCATGCTTAGGTTCAGCTCACACGTAGGTACCACACCACAACTACAATACAACACCGTGGTTGTGCTGTGGTTGGCTTGTGGTTGGTGGGTCGCTGGATTACCGCACGTGAGAGCTGACGCGTTTCCATACTAATTTGCTATTCTCCACAGACTGTAACGTATTGTCATTGCAGTGTGGTTGGAATGTGGGACATACGAGTTAAGCCTTAATGCCAGCCTTATGTGCCAGAAAACTTCAGTGAAACCGTTTTTTTTTTATGTAATACGGTATGGGTGACTGAGTCGGAGGGGCAAATGCTCCGACCAGCCAATATCACCTCCGAGAAGGTAGGTGCCATACCGGAGACTTCCTTGGATTGCTGGCTATACTGGACTAGAGGAGAACACAACCAAGGCTGCTATGCGGCCATCTTACATCCAGTATGGTGGTATCAACCCAGTCAGGAATGTAATATGTGAATTGATTGATTAGTTCTGGACTTATAATGAAATTCTGGACTTATAATCGACGACGGCGCGTCGGTCCACATGCAGTTACACATTTTCCTCTTTATAGATAATTTTTGTTTTGTTCTAATATTTATTAAATGTCTCTGAATTAATTTCAGATCTCATCTGAGTGTGAATGAAGAAAAGTCTATTGAACTGGCAACACCTCTAAACTTGTTCATATGCATAGTCGCAAGATACTTCCGGCAGTTAGACTTAGCTGATTCATGAAGACGTAGAACATAGCTTTCATGGCTTCAACGAACATTCTTAATCTTTTAAGGTAGAGAGAGAGTGATCTAAGCGGGAAGTTGACGGGAGCCACATTTTTAGCAAGCGATGCATGTACGTTTCACATCAAACCTCAGCCAGAATGTTAGTGTTGGCTTCCGTAATCTCCACAAATCCCGGTTCTTGTCAATTTTCAGGTTCCGTACCCCAAAGAGGTGAAAACGGTACTTAACGGTATGGTACTCATGCGTCTGTCTGTCACATGGTCAGAACTTCAAATGTCATGGTCAACAGTTTGTCATATCGTGGCAAGTAAAACATTGTTGGATCAACACATCGGGTTAGATTGTAGATTCCTGAAATATGTTTTGACATCTTATTTTTAAAGGGTAACTCTTAGGAGAGAAAAAAAAACCAAAAATCTTGTGTCCCCCCACCTATCTCCGAAATTATGTAATGAAAATTTCTTAAAATAGAACCAACAGCATGGATTCATCTAAGATTACAGGAAAACTATTGTCACAAAAAATCTATAAAATGATGATAATTTATTCAGAGTGCAGTTGCAAAAATGTCTGGTCGGACAGGAACCTTGATGTGCGAGTCCACTTAACTGTAATTTTAAGTATGTGTGATGTAAAATTGTTTTGTAAGAGCTCATTAAATTAATGTTAACTATGTACCTATACAATAATAAAATATTTTATTTTAAATTAAGCATTCTTTATTTATCTTTTAGGTAGACGTGTATAAAACACTGAGGCCCACTTGCACCAACACGAGTTTAAAGTTAAGTAGCGAGTTATGGATTTAAACGCGGTTCCCACATACAACGGGTGCTAGCTTAACGAGTTAAACTGGTTTATATATTAAATTTGTGTTGGTGCAAGTGGGCCTGAGTGTTTAAAAAAATATATTCTGAAGTTCAAAATTAAATATTTATTTACAATGAAATGTAAGAAAATCTGTCGTCGGCTAGAAGCTTTGGTCATCGACATCAAAGTGCACACCAATTTGAGCTCTGATTGTGTCTTCGAGTTTGGCCAGCAGTAAGCTGTTGGCGTGGCTCATCCGCGGGGACTCCAACAGTCCTGTCGACATAATCCATTTTAAGTACTCGTTTCCAGTAAGTACCAAACAGTGAAAATATAATCTTCCTACCGATGGTAGGTATAGAGCGTTCCAACTAAAAGTTCCCTTCGCCGTTATGTTGGCTCCACTGTCAGTGTCACTGTCAGTGCTTAAATTCGTGCTGCCAGATTGTGAAGATTATATTACCTAATAATGTAATCGGTATTTACCGTACAAAAAATACGGTAAATACTGATAATTACGGGTAAATCTGTACGCATAGCAGGGGCGTGCATCCCATAGAGGCAGAAAAGCACTGCCTACCCTGAGTATAGTCCGAATTCCATCCACCCAAACAATCTAATTAAAACATATAGAACTACTCGACTTCACTAAAAAACTAATAATTTAAAATTTGCCGCGCGCTCAGCACTAAGTGTCTCGCTGTCGCGCACTGCGCCCGTCAGCGCGGACGCAACGCCGCCTCGGCCCCGCGGAGAAGGCAGAAAACACGACTACCTGGTGGTCACTCACACTATTACTTAAATCCTGCGTAGTAATCCGTAGTATACGCTGGAATTGTGCGTTAGTATGCGTGTTTCGATGCGCGATTTAGTAGGCCAGGGCAGGACTGCCTTTCACTAACACCACAACAATAACGTAGGTGTAGCTGGCTGGTCTAGCATCGTTCCCGCGTGAGATTCGGCCGTGCACTTGACAACACGACTCAACCCGAACGACACACATACGAACACAAGTACTATGCATGCATTGTGTAGAATTACACTGTATGTGTCGCTCGCCTAATTAACGGTTTAATTTTGAATTTGCATTTCGGTGTTTTAGCAGACTCGATCTCGATAACTTGTGAGTACCCGTGAGTGCGTTTAATAGTGTTTTTCTCATAAAAGTAGAATGGAGGATCTGGAATGTCAAGTGTGTGGTCTGATATGTTTGATAAAGTTAATACATTTTTGTTTTTCAAGCAAAAATAGTATCAATCGCCCGGCCCACAGCCGAAATTGAGCTCACCCAAAAGAAAGGTACCAATCTCCGCCATTTCAACCAGTATTATTACAGTAAATTTTCTTGGTTGGCTGGTTCGCAATGCAGTAATCGATTGGCATTGAAAAAAAATTTATCTGGTTGAACATTTTCATGTGGACATAATGATGTGACAGATAAAAACCACGCTAATAATAGAAGGGTAAGAGAAATACAATTTAACTTGTTTTTAAATCCCCTAAGTACTTAGTTTGAATCTTCATGTCTGCCTACCCGGTCTCGAATGTCTGTGCACGCCACTGACGCATAGCAACCCTCAACGCTATTTTGACAGATATACAGTGGAGCCAACATAACGGCGAAGGGAACTTTTAGTTGGAACGCTCTCTACATCCTACTTTACATGCATTTTTTTTCTCGTGAGCTACAACAGAAGTTGTAGGTAGACCGTGTCAAGTGTAGCCCTCTACACTCTACACGGTCTCCAGATTTCCACCCTTACACTCCTTCCGTTGTGATAGTATGAAATTGAAACTTGTGTCACGGCAGAATGAGCGATGCTACTTAAGAAAATCCATCGTCGCCAAACATAACCTAACCTAATCAGGTTGAAAAAATATAAACATGGATGTTCAGTCAAAGCAAACATTTGGGACAGACATAGCGCTAGAACGGTTAGAATATAAGAAGTTTATACCATTTTCTATACATCTGTTCACCTCCTGGGCCTGGTACGCGAGCCCACCGCTGTTTATGAAATTAAATGGGATGCTGGACTTGTGGAGCGGGTACTCCTGCACGCCCTCGCCGGTCTGCAGGTGTTCCGTGCAGTGGAACGGATGGAGCAACTGTTGGATTATACATATTTATATACATTTGTTTATACCTACAATACATATAAAAAAATAAAATTAAAGAACCCGAAGTGAGAATAATAATAACAAATAGTAATAAAGAAACATGAGAATCAAGTGTACTCAACATATAAAGTACAGACATATCAGCTTAAAGCTGCTAGTAGTCATCTACACATTATACATATGTTATGTTATTTTTAACCGACTTCCAAAAAAGGAGGAGGTTCTCAATTCGTCTGTATGTTTTTTTTTTTTATTTTTTTTTTATTTTTATTTTTTTGTATGTTTGTAACACGATTTCTCCGTCAATTGAGGGCCGATTTAGAAAATTCTTTTTTTGTTAGTTAGGTCATACTTCCGAGGTGGTCCCATTTCAATTTTATCGAAATTGGTTCAGTGGTTTTCGAAAAATCAGCATAATACTATGGTGTGTGGTTACCTTCAGCAAAACTTGTGATGTGGTCGTTTTCGGCAATTTTCAGTTTGATAAATTAGTATGGTGTGTGGTTACCTTCAGCAAAACATTTGTGATGTGGACTTATTCAGCAATTTGCAGTCTGACACATATGGCGAATAATTCTGTACCACTTCAATCGATTTCGATTATTCGATTTCGATTATTCTTTTTTATGTAATATTACTAAAAAGAATGAAATAAAAACTGTTTTAAAAAATATTAAACCGATTTCCAAAAAACAAAAAAAAAAAAAACTAAAAAGTATTAAATACCTAATATTTTGAAATTTTCTCTGTCCTGTTGAAATACATGAATCGATATACTAGTGATACATATTCGGACCCTTGTTTCATGAATATTCTAAATTTGAAATTTTTTTATCTTTTCCGACCGGCGCTTAATTTATTATGGTACCTGGCCAGTACCTACTGTACCGAGTACCATCGAGCTGGTTTGATGATGGAGACAGAAGGTGGCCATAGGAACTCCTAAACTACACATGATAAACCCATCGTGTTTGGGCTCGTTGCATTTGTCTTCACGAGAAATTTACTTTAGACCTAAAAGATTCTCAATTCGACGGTATGTTTTCTTTTTTTGGATGTTTGTTACGCGATTACTCCGTCAATTGTGGGCCGATTTTGAAAATTCTTTTTTTTTTATTTGAAAGGGGATAACCCTGAGGTTTTTGAAGTGAAAACTTCTTTAGCGGCTCTTGGCACTTTTTTAGGTGGGTAAAAATGTATAACTCGCGACATCGCGTCAGCGTCATTTTTAAAATGAAACCTTAAGTCATTGCGTTAAGGGTTAAGTTAGAGTGGCACGGGATCTGCCGGCACTCCCGGAGTGCAACTGTTAAGTAGGGTTCCGTAACACGTTTATGTCTGTCCATTCTACTAAGTTCTGCAAAATGAATGTAGGGTTCCGTAACATATGCATGTCTATCCGTTCTACTAAATTTTACAATTTTCAACCAAGGTCCTCCGACGGTTATTTTATAATAAAAGTAGGCTTCCGTAACACGTTTATGTCTGTCCATTCTACTAAGTTCTGCAACATCACCTACAACGTCCGTGATGTCAGCCCATAACACCAGTGCCATGTCAGTGCTTCCCCCTTTGATCGTGCTGACTACACTGAACTGGTCGGAAAACACAAACTATTTACATAGCCGTTTCGACCGACGTTTAATTCAGTGCGGTGGTACCAACCCGGGAAGGTTAAACCCTACCACCAAGTAAAATTACGAGGGAAGGGACTTACAGTTTTACGAGGAATCCGAACCTTGGTCAGCCTCCAACGGTCAGCGGTCACCCATCTAAGCACTGACCGCACCCAGCGTTGCTTAAAATTCAATAGCGACAGTTGACTGTCTGCACCACTGAGCTATCGAAGCTGACGTGGTCCTATTTTAATTGGGTCAAGATCGGATTGGAAAGCGAGTACATCAATAGCAAAAAATAACTAAAAAAAAACTGTGAAATAAAAAAAAAGTTTTAAAAAACATAAAACCGACTTCCTAAAAAAAGTAAAACTAAAAAACTATTTAAAATAAAAATATAAAAACCGCCTTCAAAAATATATGAAATAAAAACCTAAAAAAAAAAACGAACCCTAGAGTTGAAGGCGGTGCTAAAGCAAGCAAAATGATGCATGAAAGAAAACATGAGCGGATGATAATATCCTTTGTGATTTGTGTAGCCTTTTTAGCACCGCCTTCAACTCTAGGGTTCGTTTTTTTTTTTAGGTTTTTATTTCATATATTTTTGAAGGCGGTTTTTATATTTTTATTTTAAATAGTTTTTTAGTTTTACTTTTTTTAGGAAGTCGGTTTTATGTTTTTTAAAACTTTTTTTTATTACTACATAGTTAGTAATAAAATAACATCAATAGTCAAATAATATACCTATATAAAATAGTTGTTTATATTATAATTTATCATTCATTCATTTCAGTGTGGTATGAAACGTATACTAAACATTGTACATCCATATGAGGGTGAGAAATTATTGCAATGAAAAACAAATACCTTTTTTTTTTTTTTTTTTTTTTCAGATTTAATCTGCGATCAGTCGTCAACTATGAGCAGATGGGTGGAGTGTTGGTTTGTCGCTCGGAGCTGATGATGCCGTGAGCATCTCTCCTCTTGAATGATGCTAGGGATATTTTTAATTCCCTAGTTCCATTATGTCGCGCCTTTTTAGACGTCTGACATAGTCCGGCATGGTCAGTTGGACAGCAAGCTGGTTTGGGTGGTGTTCCAATCGGGATCTGTACTTCGTCGCCATCGATTTGATCTCTTCCTTTATTGTAGGCACATTGAGTAGGCTATGCACCTCTTCATTTTTAATGAACCAGGGTGCATTGGAGATTTGCTTCAGTATGTAGTTTTGTACCCTTTGTATGCAGCAGATATTTGACTCGCTAGCAGAGCCCCACAGCTGTATGCCATACGTCCATATCGGCTTGAGCACTGTGTTGTAAACTAGTAACTTATTGTCAGTAGACAATCTGGAGTTCCTTCCCAGCAGCCAGTAGAGACTTCTGTACTTGATGTTTATTGCATCTCTCTTTGTTTGAATGTGCTTCTTCCAGGTCAGTCTACGGTCTATATGCATTCCTAGATATTTCACTGTATCGCTGTGGGGTAGTACGCAATCACCTAGTTTCACTGGAGGACAATTTTCTTTTCTCAGTGAGAAGGTTACGTGGACAGACTTTGTGGCGCTCGCTTTTATTCTCCATCTTCGAAGCCATGCATCTATTTTGTCGAGTCCATGCTGTAATGAAGCAGATGCTTTTTCTGGATCTTTGTTGGATGCCATGGCTGCTGTGTCATCTGCATATGTTGCAATTGTTACCTCGGGACACTGTGGGAGGTCAGACGTGAAAATTGTGTACAAGACAGGTCCCAAAACTGATCCCTGAGGGACTCCTGCTTGTATATTGTGAAAGTGTGAGGTACAATCTCCTTCTTTAACCTGAAACAATCTCGCCGACAGGTATGATTCCAGTATTCCATAGAAGGAGTGTGGCAGAAGTGTTTTTATTTTATACAGCAGGCCTTTGTGCCAGACCCTATCGAAAGCCTGCTGCACGTCTAGGAAGGCTGATGAGCAATATTCTTTATTTTCAAGGGATTTCCTTATCACACTGCATACTCTGTGAACTTGCTCTACTGTCGCATGTTTTTGTCTAAATCCAAACTGGTGTTGAGGTATTACTGCTTTTTCAGCCATAGCGCTTGACAATCGTTTCAATAGGATCTTCTCAAACAGTTTGGATATGATTGGCAGGAGGCTGATAGGTCTGTAGGATGTGACCTCGTTTTCTGGTTTACCCTGTTTATGTATCATGATGATTTGAGATACCTTCCACAGAGCTGGGAAGTATTCAACTCTCAACATTGCATTGAAAAGGGCGGTTAAGAATGAGATGCCCTTTTTTGGGAGTTCGTCCAGTACCTTCTTGGTTATGAGGTCAAATCCAGGTGCCTTTTTGTCTTCTAAGGTTTTGATAGTTTGGATGAGCTCTTGAGAACTGACGGCTCTGAGAGGTACGTCCAATTGGAAATCTTGCTGTAGCACTGCGTCTATATCAGTTTCGTCTGCCCCTTCGGTAGCTTCATTCGGAGTAAACACTGTGGCCAAATGCCTGGCAAACACATTAGCTTTTTCTTGTTTCGTCCTTGCCCAAGTATTATTAGGAAGCTTTATTGGTGGTTTGATATTTTGAGGCTGGTTGAAGTTTTTGGTCATTCTCCAGAGGGAGTAGTTAGTCGCTTTAGTGGCTGTAAGAGATACCAATTGGGCCTGTAGGGACTCATTTTTTGCACTCTGTAGAGTAGTCTTCAGTTTGCGAGTCGCTTTATTAAGTGCTGATTTGTCATGTGGGTTTCTACTAGAGTGCCAAATACGACGCAGTCTTCTTTTCTCTAGTATTTGTTGCTTTATGGCCCACGGTACTTCGTTGTGTCTTCCGGTAGATGTCCCCTCGGGTGTGCATTCCCAACAAGCTGCTTGTATTATCTTACTGAATTCTTCTATAGCGTCCTCTATGTCTTCACTAGTATTTATTGGCATGTGCAGGTCTAGCCTATCATTTACTAGTTTGCGGAATGAGACCCAGTCAGTTAGTTTATTATGGAGTTGTGGCCGCCTCTCATTCTGTAGTACAGTTGCACTTGCTGTCATTATGACGGGGATATGATTTGAGGAGCCATCTAGGCAGGGATGAATCGAAAAGAATAGGCGAGACAAGCCTTTTATTATAAAAAAGTCCAGTAAATCTGGCAGTTTATTTGGATCGGTAGGCCAGTGTGTGGGTTCAGCAGTTGCCATTGGAGACAGATGGTTTTTATCTACGCTTTTTTTAAGCTCCCTTCCTCTTGTAGTTATCAATCTTGACCCCCAGTGTGTGTGTTTGGAGTTCCAATCGCCTCCTGTTATAAAACGTGTTCCAAGAGACATAAAGTATTCAGAGAACAGAGGTTCAGTTATCTTGTGTTTTGGGGGACAATAGACTGAGGACACATTAAAGTTCCCATTCTTCTCTTCTACCCTTACGGTTGTCGCTTGAATGTGCTCTGTTTTAAACTGTGGAAGTTCATGGTGTTTAATGGAAGATCTTATTACAACTGCTGTTCCGCCATGCGCTGTTCCATCTGGGTGATTAGTGCTGTAGACATTGTAGTTTGGTATTTTAATTATACTCCTGTTTGTAAAATGTGTTTCTGAGATGAGAAAGATGTCCAGCTTGTGGAGCAGAAGTAATGCCTCAACTTCATTTTGATTTGGCGCTAGGCCATTGATATTCCAGGTACCGATATTTAGAGAAGCTATTTCGTTATTCTGTCCACCAGCGTTATAATAAGCCCCATCAGGGTGCTAATTTGTTGGAGCAGGGTATCCATTTTTTCTGATTGTTTTATCAGTAAGTCTTGAATGACTTGGGTTGGCTCAACATTTGAATTATGTTGTGGTATTTCTTTAGTCACTTCCGAGTATGTTCTCCTATTGTCTCTAAGTTTTCCAAATGTAGTCCTTTCTTCAAACGTTGGATTTTTTCTATTGTCATCAGTGGGTGGAGCGTCTGATTTCTTGGCATTAAACCTAGTGTTATTTCTGTTACTTCTTCTTGCCTTTATTTCTTGATACACTTCGCACCCTTTGAAATTGGCAGGGTGACTGCCCAGGCATAGTGCGCACTTCGCGGGTTCTGTACGATCCTTTTTTGGGCACTCTGATGTGTTGTGTGCACCAGCACATTTGACGCACCGATGCGGTCTTAGGCAGTTATTTTTTGTGTGCCCATACTGCTGGCATCTGGTGCATTGTACAATGTTTTCTTTCTAGGGTCTTCAATGGTAACCACGGTGTTGTATATGTATTTGATGTCCTTCACAGTTTTATTGTTGACGCTGGGTTCAATATTAACAAAGAATGTTGAGGAGGGTATCTTTTCTGCCCCAAAGCGGGCGTTTATAATCTCTCCTCTCACCTTATTGCCAGTCTTTTCTATTTCTTCTATGATGGCATCGTGTGGGGTTGTGTGATGAAGACCCTTTATGACTATGCGATGGCATTTTTCTTCCTTCCTTGTAAAGGTGTGACCAATTAGACCCATTCTGCGTACTAGGGACATCAGGTTCTTATAGGACTCTGTTGACATACTGCTGACTCTCATTTGATTTTTTGTTATAATTTTGAGTGTATAATCTTCTTTTGAGAGCACAGTTTCAATTGCTTTGATGAGTGCATTGACGTCTTGTATCCCATAGAGTATAAGTGGAGGTGGCCTGGTTTCCTTTTGCGGTTTCGCCATGTTGTTGCCATTATCATCAGTAGGCAGTATGGAGAACCTATTTCCGCCTTGAGTGTTTGTCCTCTCAGGCGATGGTGTTTTGCTACCACTGAGTTTTTTCCTCTTTCTGTCTTGCATTGGTTGTGGTACTCTCTGCCAAGTGTAGTGTGTTTGGTTGGTCGTAGTTTCCATGTACTCAGTCGAGTCCTGTTTTCTGGGATCGTGTGGAGTCGTTCGCATTTCTGCAGGTCCAACAGAGTTACTTCTGGGTCGAGTATAGAAGAAACTTTTGTGTAGCAGTTGTTGCGTGAGGGGTTTTGGCAGGGTAGTTGATGTGGATGAGTTTAGCGCACCTGATTGGATATAAAAGGCAGGCGGCGTGTTTTGGTTGTTTTGACCAGTATTATTGCCTGTCAAGGAAGCCTGGTTTCCCACTTCCTTGGAGGTTTGGCCAGGTGCATCAACAGACATGGGGGCCTGGTTCCCTACCCCCGTGCCGTCTTCGGTGACAAACTTCTCACTTAGTTGCCCGGTTACCCCCAAGCGCCGGGTGCTAGCCGGGTCGCATGGCAGATTTCTCTCTTCGGTGACATATTTCTCACTTGGGGGCCCGGTTACCCCCAAGCGCCGGGCGCTAGCCGGATCGCATCGCAGATTGCTCTCGTTATCAGTGTACATCATTTTTTACGGTGGGGAGTAGCTGCAGCGGGGCCCCAGGCCACTGCACGGTTTAGATTCGGAGTGACCTTCTCCTATCCGGGATGTTTCCCTCTAGGGGTGACGGGCACCGGCCCCCGGGTTTTTCTCGGGTTTTCCTTCCCATTGGGGTTTGTTCTTCAGAGTTTTCTCCCTCTCTTAGCCGAGGTCTCCTTCTGAATGGATGACGGGCTCGGCACCCGGCCTTGAATGGTCCACGGGAGGTGTTTTATTTCCCTCCTACCCTCCGGCTGCGCACACGCAAATGTACGCAGCCGACGAGCTTCCCCCCATCCGCCACCCGGGGGACGCACTCTCTAGGGATCCTAGGCTACCCCGAGAGGAAAAACAAATACCTAGCTTAGGAAACATTTCGAGTTTCAACAAATAGATTAGATACAGTCTATTATAGTCTCACTCTAGCATGTATTGGTAATACCAAACACCACTCGCTAAAAGCTCTCCAAATAATACATCTTTGAATAGTTCACTTTGAACTAAGCTCAGATGAAGTTAAAATTACTATTTATCTTTACATACTTTGACCGATCCTGTAGTTCCAACGACGGTGGCGAAGTTGTCCATCAAGACCCTTCCGTGGACGTTGAGCGAGGCTCTTCGTCCTCCAGAATAGTCGAGGATGATGGAAGCCGACTCATCCGTGCCGGCCGGGCCCACAGAACCCGACGTCGTCACCTTGATCGGTTCATCCTTGAACACATACTGCGCAAACTGAAGCACGTAGATGCCTATGTCCAGAATAGTACCTCCACCTACATCTCTGTTCCTGCAAAGGAGGATTAGACATTCTTAATATGGGACCACCCGCAGTTAAGGCCTCAAAGCAGCTGCCGGTCGTTGTTGGGTTCAGCTCACTGAGGACTGATGACAATGGAGAAATCTTGCGGAGACCAATCACCGACTACAGTCTTCCGCTGAGCGCCGTATTAGTAGTTGCTCGGGGCGTTTCCTCCCCGACTGCCCGCTCCATTGTGCACACCCTCGATTTTTAGTGCAGTCGGTTTCAATATTGGAAAGACGCTTTATTGCATCCATACATAAGCTGAGTCGTCGATGAGACCAATGTTCCAATTGAAACATTTATTCCCAGTAGTTCCGTGGGTAGACGAAAAGGATTATGCATCAAGAAGCTACTTAAATACCTATATGTAAACATTAAAAAAATTTTTTACTAAGTACTTACGCTATCCTTTCCTTCCCAGCAATAGGAATACCGAAGTTTGCTTCTACAAAGAGTATCTCTCCCAGCTTCCCAGACTGAAGCTCCTTTTCGAGAGCCAAGTAAGAAGGCAGGAACCTGGACCACACCGCTTCCATCAAGAACAACTTGTTTTTTCTGGCGAGGTCTACGAGGCTCTTCACTTGCTTTTGATTCAGACACAAGGGCTTCTCGCACACAACATGCTTGCCATTTTCCAAGAAAAGTTTGCTGAGAGGATAGTGGCAGTGATTTAGAGCTCCAATGTAGGCTACATCTGGAAACAATTAGAATACAACAGCAATGAATAATTTCTGAAGGTTCAAAAATTTCCCAATTCTTTTCGTTATGGGATATGGTTGGCTGAGTCAAGAGGGGCTGGATCACATGCTCCCGATTAGTCAATATTATA
Source organism: Nematopogon swammerdamellus (assembly GCA_946902875.1). Lineage (NCBI taxonomy): Eukaryota > Metazoa > Arthropoda > Insecta > Lepidoptera > Adelidae > Nematopogon > Nematopogon swammerdamellus. The sequence goes on from OX336333.1 coordinate 9,274,597, forward strand.
TCAAGTCTGCTGCAATTTGAGCCTACCGCCTAGTAATGAGCAAGGGAATATTATATGGTTTATATAGATATTTATTGTAGAACTAGTTTTTGCCTGCAACTTTGCTTCATGTGACTTTTTGCTGTGAGCTCAGGCTGCCAATGAGGTAGTGTTATGATTTATAGCCTAAAACCATTTTGAGAAGTAATAGAATGTAACAGTGAAGACCGTATGTAAATTGATAGTGGTTCTCGATTTATAAGGATATTTATATATTGACGAACGTTACACAGTGAGTCGCCGGTCACCCGTAGAAACTTAACTTTATTTATTAGGATAAATGAGTTTTCGCTAAGTAGGTACCTGTAATTGTCTTAGAAGAGATTTTAAAATATATTGGGACAAACCAATGTCATTGCTTTTAGCCATAGCTTCATAAGACTGGAACACCAACTTAATGTTGTGAAGCTTTGCAAACTCCTTCGCTTTGCTCTCATCTCTAGCGGCGACTGCTTCTATCTGGACCTTGTTCCCAGGCAAAGAGTTGACAGCCGTCACAAAGTCGTGGCTGATTTTGCCAGCGCTCACAATTCCCCAACGTGGACTCATCTGAAAAATATATAGAAATAATGGTGTGGATAATGGTTGATGAGTGTGACCTATCACCTACCTATTACACTTAATTTCTAGTTTATTTAAATCTCTAGATTTAGTCCTCACTCGTAATTGTGTCATACAATCTATCATAAATAAAGTTTAGCCACCTTTTCAAATATTCTTAGATGAAACCTTCAGATTAATAACCAATTATTATCGAAGTGAGTTTGCAACGCTACTTCTGGCAGAAACGCTCTGCAGTGAACTGATAAATTATTGCTTTGAGAATGTTTTATTACTTCTGCCCTGAAGTTATCTATTGCACACTTACATAACAAAGTGATACTGATAACCCATTATCATCTCACAAGTCACGGTGTCGGAATGATACCTACTTATTACATTTAAATGACCACCATAATTTTGGTGATTTTATTAAGGAGTTATGTAATATTAATATTTACTAATAAAATTATTACCTACTCTAGGTAATGTAAAAAAAATTCTTCGTTACACCCCACTGGTGCATTTACACGTGAACAAGTGGTAGGTACACAGTGAGCAAGGCTTTCCATGTTTGTTTTTTTTTTTTGTTGTGATTTTGGTAATTTTCCAAATTGTACTCGTATCTCCGATGTTAAATGTACTCCGTGGATGTTATCTAAGCTAGACGTTTGTAGTATTTCCATCCACTTATTGAGTTGTTCCGAATAAACTACTTAGAAAAATAGATAATTTTAAATATTCCCTGCGCGAAATAAATCTATTAGATTACAGTGAAATATTATTGGTGACTGTGGTTTTGTTTACTCAGTAAACAAAACCACAGTTTTTTCACAAAAACAAGTAAACTTTACTGTCTTTTCCTTCCACAAATCAACAAAAAATTTTTACTTACTTTATTCAGGTAGGTTAGGTACCTAAATCTAAATGAAAATATTCTCCAGAAAATGTTTAGGTAGGTAGGTAGGTGCTGAGATTACCAATTACATTACTCTTTGGTACTGAGGTAACCTACAAATGTTACATTGCAAATGTACTATAGATCAAAGAGTAAAGTAATATAGGGGGCTATAGATAGACAAAGTAGGTGCGACAAGGCTTCAAATGAACGTGGATGACGTTTGTGCGAGGGCGCTGCTGCAGCATAAGGGTTGCCAATTTTGAAAATTTCCTTACATTAGGGGAAAATATCGCTGCAAAAGAAAATGTATGTATAGTACCTATAAGGTAGGTAGGTACTTACTTATTTTTTATTTTATGTATTGAATTTTAGGAAGACTTGCTCACTAATGACTTTTGTACCGTGTGGGGCCGGTACTTTAAAAGAATAGCCCCACTGCATATCTCCCCGTGTATGTCGTAAAAGGCGACTAAGGGATATGACTCCCTTATTACTAGGTGGTAGGGTTTAACCCGCCCGGGTTGGTACCACTGCACTGAATGAAAGGTCGGTCGAAACGGCTATGTAAATAATTTGTGTTTTCCGTCCAGTTCAGTGTAGCCGGCATGACCGAAGGGAGGCACTGACGTGGCACCAAGTTCACCCGGTGTTATGGGCTGACATCACGGATGTTGTAGGTGATGTAGCCAACCGTGTAAGTTTCCATAAAAAAAATTAAATAACAGATAGACTTCGATTTCTGCTACAACACCACAGACTAAGAATAGATACTAACGTACGCGTGAACGGGTGAAACGCGAGACGATCATCTGGCAACAATGTTGCGGCGTTAGTTCCGCTGTCAGCCACGTTCATTTCAAGGGGTCTGGCACAGGAGAGAACAAAGGAACGATGGCGCTGTAGATCAGCTGTGATTTTTTGGAGGTTAAAAAAAATTGGTTGTCTGTAAAGTCGGTTTACGGACGATAGTTTCACGTGATGACGTGGAATAATCGTAGTACATAGAGCAAAGATGAGTAATTATATTTCCAGTAGAAAGATTCATCTTGTGACCGATCTGGCACATGAGAGAACAAAATTGACTCTTGCGCTATAAATCAGCTGTGATGTTTTGGAGGTTAAAAAAAAACCAGGGTTAATATAAAGAAGATATAATATATATGGGGCATGAACTCGTGACGTGATTAAACAAAACACATTATTTCAATGCAAAAAGACGAATTTAGGAATATTTTACCACCACCCGTTACTTTGGAGTGAAAGAGCGAGCAACTACATTCCAGGTTATCGAATAACGTTTACTTGCTCTCAAAGTAGCTGGGCTGTCAATACAGTGCGCGCGAAATTTAAATATTCTTATCCAGCTTTGACACGAGTTTTTGTTTGTTACTGTATCGGGAAGTCTACTCATGCTCATCATAAAAAAAACCAGTGTAAACGTAATGTTTTTTTTTATGGAAAGCGCGAATATGGCATCGTTTCAACTACGAGTATGTGTCTAATGGGCGAGTCCAGAACCATAGTGATCTATGTACCATTTTTTGGGGTTTGGACTTAGCCACATATTTGACATCCTGGGGTCATTATTTATCATAGTGCATCGTTTCAACTACGAGTATGTGTCTAATGGGCGAGTCCAGAACCATAGTGATCTATGTACCATTTTTTGGGGTTTGGACTTAGCCACATATTTGACATCCTGGGGTCATTATTTATCAGTGCCAAAGAGATCCAAGTTCAAATCACATGTTTCCTTTAACAAAATGCAAAAGTACTACTATGGTTTTGAGCAGTTTTCTTGCAGTTGCTAAGTGCTAAAGTGATCTATGTAACAAATGAGGACATAGCCTACACATTTTGCTATTTTAACCTAGAGCTAAAGTGATCTATGTAACATATGAGGACATAGCCTACCCATTTTGCTATATAGCTTACACAATTTCCGTAGACTAGTGTGGAGCCAGAGTGGTCTATGTTAAAATATTTTCACAAAATATCATTTTCGTTATGGTAAAATTATATCTATGCCAGAATGGACAAGATAATGAGACATTGATTGAAAACCTGAAAAACTTCATTCCTCAGCCTGCTGAAAACTCACATCCTCTCACACATGCAAAAATGCAGGATATAAGAAAGATACGTAAAGTACGTCCCCCTATACATCACAACTTCTACTTGGGGCCCCACACTTGACTAGGCGGGATCAGAGCACCGCAGTAATCTTCTTCCAGACCTAAGAGAGGAAGGAGAGTGAATGAAATTGATTCAGGTTAAAATTTTTAGCTTTTCAGAAGATTTTCGTTAATAGCCTACTTAAGCTTTAAAAATTTGTAAACACTTTCTCCGTTCCACAGTGATCTATGTCACAATTTTTCTGAAAATAAATTAATATCTCATAATTTTTGTAAGGAAGTGTTTTATTTTTTCTTTCCTAAAAACTATTCCAAAGGGTTCTTTAAGACATAGAGTGAATATTTGATGCCTAGAACTAATCAAGATTTACATACAGCCTTAAACGCGTTTGCCTCGTTTTCTCGAAATATTGATTTTGGTACATAGATCACTACGGTTCTGGACTCGCCAATTATTTATGATGCCCATGGATATGTGACATGAAAATTTAATAAGTAAGCTCCGTACGTGTACAGGTCACTGAGACATACTGATTATTAGTGATGTGAATGATGTAATTTAAGATTGTTAAAGTTTTAAAATTAAGTCCTAATAAAATATTTTAATTTGTTTGGTCTTATATTTCGTATATTTCAGGATTAAGTTTAAATTACTTTAAATTAAATATACATCACGGACACATTTACACGTTCAATAAGATTGATCATCGGCATCGAAGTGCACTCCCAGTTGCTTCCTGATAGTATCCTCCAGTTTAGCTAACAGCAAACTCTCAGAATGACTCATCCGCGGAGATTCGAGCAACCCTGCAAATTAAAGAAAGTTAATTTGTTAATTAAATGTATAGTATTGTCTACTGATTGCCAGATGATTTCTTTTCTTAAATTATCAACATAGGTACCATTATGGGCATTTGTCAGCCTAGCGGTAGCTTACTGGTGCTATGGATCGACGGCAGCGGTTGTGAAATTGAGCATTTTTTTTATGGAGCATACCCGGGTGTACCCTATGATTAGTGCAACCATAGATAATCAAAGGATAATCCTACTTCCTGCAATTATTATTGGGCCTTAGACAGAGAAGTTATTATTAATATAATATATTATTTTATAATATAGATATTTATTATAATATTATATATATAGAGATATTATCTCTCTTCGAAATTGTAGCTGAACAGCTGAATTGTAGTGTACAGGAATAATAGGTAGCGGTATTTACTCAGTTTAATATGTGACCTAGGTACATTACAAAAGTTTATTTTACCACTATCTATGCACCGCTGGACCTCTTTAGACTGGAAAGCGAGTCCGGCGCTGTTGGTGAAGTTGTATGGAATCTGGGAAGTGTGCAGTGGAAACTCCTGCACCGACCCATCCACCGTCTCAAGTCGTTCCGAGCAGTAGAATGGCTCTAGCAACTGCGGGAACAATCATATTTTCTAATGTAGTAAAGTTGATTGGGGGAAAGCTTATAGTGATAGAGATAGACAGATATTCCGATGTGACGCCTATACTACAATAATTTTAGGAATAGAATAGAATAGTAATTTATTCAATCGTACATACATTATCGTATCATCCATTATCATCTCACATTAACACATATTGTACAATAGGCGTACAAAACACGTTGTACAATAGGCGGCGTAGGCGCAGCATATTATGGCCACTTACGATTATCTCAGGGGGGCCGCTGTCTTTAAGGTACCTATAACAACATAGTAACAAAATATTGTGGCTATAGCGAAGTTTCTTTGTCAGTACTTCTTCGCATTGAAATAGAACTGACGGAATTTTCGACGCTCGACGTATCCAAGAGTGGATTCAAGAACCTATGGATGAAATTAATAGTCAAACTATAAACAATACCTACCTAGAGTCTAGGTCTAGGAACGAATCTTCGTGAATTCGTGGTTGGCCGTGTAAAGGTGATTTCATAATTTATTTTTAAAAATTCCATTGTTACCTTAGTGGAGCCCTTAGTTCCATAGACGGTAGCGTGGTTATCCATGGCGATCTTGCCGTGAATATTGAGAACGGCTCTGCGTCCGCCCGAGTAGTCCAGTATCACGGTGACCGATTGGTCCACTCCGTTCTGGTTCAGTGTGCCGGAGGTGGTCACCTTTGTCGGTTCCTCCTTGAACACGAACTGCGCGAACTGCAACGTGTAGATTCCTATGTCGAGAGTGACGCTTCCGCCCATTTCTTTCTTTCTGAAAGCAGAAATAGCATAGAACAAAACGTAGTACCTATACCTAACATAAATAATAATATAAGCTAGTATAAGTCTAATAATATATGTAAACTTGTTGCAGAATGTAATTTGTTCAAGTCAACGTTGTTTAAACAACCTACCACAAAAAAATTAAAAGTACATCATCTGTGTTTTTTTTTTTTGAAAACTGACACCGTTGACTACATCATCCACTACATCCATGATGTCAGCCCATAACACCTTGGTGAACTAGGTGCCATTTGAGTGCATCCCTTCAGTCGGCTACGCTGAACTGGACGGAAAACACGAAATGTTTACATAGCCGTTTCAACAGACCTTTCATTAGGTGCGGTGGTACCAACCCGGGCGGATTGAACCCTACCCCCTAGTAAGGTAAAAAGGGAAGGAACCTACAGTTTTACCTGGAATCCGAACCACGGTCAGCCTCCAACGGTCGAGCGGTCACCCATCCATCACTGACCGCGCCCAGATGTGCTTATGTATGATCCGAACGACAGTCGACCGACCGCACCATTGAGCTACCGAGGCTGTCCAGCTAAACATCCTCGTGGTGTTCCCCTGTGCCAGATTACCTATGGGTATTTTTTAAATCGGAAACCTTCGAAAACTCGTAAATATGATTTTTGAACATTTTAAATTGCATGTACTAACGCCACTCGATCAACTTCGGCTATCGGTACTCCGAAGTTCACGACCGCGTAGAGTATCTCTCCCAGCTTTCCGGACTGAAGCTCCTGTTCCAGCGCCAGGTATGAAGGCAGGAACCTGGACCACACCGCTTCCATCAAGAACAACTTCTTCTGTTTGGCGAAATCCAGAAGGCTTTTCGTTTGCTTTTGGTTTAGGCATAACGGCTTCTCACATAGAACGTGTTTACCGTTCTCCAAAAATAGCTTAGCCAATCGCAGGTGGTCTGGATTTAGAGCCCCTATATATGCCACATCTGAAACGTTAGTATTACGTAATTAATTGAAAATGTACAGTGCAATTAGATCTAGAACCTAGTGACATCATATACGCAAGTCTTATACTAATAACGAAATGTTTTATTTTATATATCGAAAAAGAAATGTTTTACATTTGTCTGCAAACTATTAAGACGATTTAAATAACTGCTATACATTGAGGTTTTACATTTATATTTTTACTTCTAATTTTTCTGCGCTCAACTTATACCTGGTAACTTATAACTTGCGTATATACTTAGATATATGCCGTCGGGAGGTTTTTTAAAAAACTACTGAACATCAACATTTTCCTCGTTTTCCTATAGCTGCAACGATTGACCCAGCGTATTATATTATATGGCGCGAATGAGTATTATCGATTATAAGATGTAGAGAAAATCGTGAAAAAGAAGAAGAGAAAGATATTTCTTCGTGTTGCGCAGTGCAACCATGCACCGACCACCTAAACGCTATGAATGCACACTGGTACTTATTACCACAACCATGGACGACGAATCTTCAGCATGAACACGATGCGGTGGTTCTGTAGGTACTGTATGAAAAAGGCAAGGCGGGTGTCTGGTTCAATGGGCCTGCGCTGATGGAGCGCGCTCTAAGCGCTACGGCAGTAGGTCGCTGAAACGCAGGCTGCGTTTCAGCGAAGTAGTCGCGCGTCAAAAACTTTTATGAATAAAAATGATTGGATACAAACCGATTTCCTTGCTCTTAGCTAAGGCCTCGTAAGAGTCGAAGACGTGCTTGATGCTGTGCACCTTGGCGAACTCGCGTGCCCTGCTCACGTCTCTGGCCGCGACGGCCACTATCTCTACGTTGTTGCCCGGTAGCGTGTTGACAGCATTCACAAAGTCATGGCTGATTTTACCAGCACTCACTATTCCCCAACGCTTACTCATCTGCAAACACGTTTTAAAATTTAAAAACATTTAATGTTTGCTATGCCTACCTTCTTACAAGATGTTTTAATAGAACCAGGTACATAATTGTATTTCAGATTCTATGATCGATCAATGATAAAACAAAACCCGGGTTTTTTCCGAACTGTTCGGTATTTCAGCCACGTGTTCGATGTCCGGTTCGGTTTGACGAAAATACCGAAGTATGAGTGGTTCGATATTTGCTAAAGTGCATCATCATCACACATTTATTTACTGTTTCGCAACAACAAATCCATACGCAGATGCTGTACATTACATGTCTTTTGAAGACCCCAGGGGTTAATAGGAGCTAAGGAAATCACTCTTCGCAACAGCATTCCATAATTGCCCCGTAACTATAATTGCCTTTTTTAGCATTCCGTACCTCAAAACAGGAATTAACGGAACCCAGGATCACTTCGTTGTCTGTCTGTCTGTCAAGACAGTTTTTCTCAGGAACGGGTAGAGGTATCAAGTTGAAATTAAAATAAAATAGGTACTAAGATCTACGGTTTCTTGGAGGTATAAAATGTAAGCTTCTAATGCAACGCAATCACAATATACGGCCATTTATGTCACATAATATTTTGCTACTAGAAAAGTTAAAACGTATAAAGTACTTCCCGTTAACCTAGAATCATGAAATTTGGTAAGAAGCAAGGTCTCACAGTAGACTACGCGCACGAGACTACGCGGGACGGATCTCGGCGTGTCGTCGCCGCAGCGGGCGACCCGCCACGCGAATACACTATACAAGTACGGTGCGGGTGCGAGGGAGAACACCGACGAACCGCTGCGGCGGCGACACGCCGTGATCCGCCCCGCGCATTATACAAGTACCTACCTAAAGGAAAAAATCCGAAAATTGTAAATTCGTAGTTATGTCATATAAAACATGTATTTTTGTATATTTCCACTACAAGAATGCCTGACAGCCAAACCATTGCTGAATTTTTAATTTAGGTGTTTCGTGATTTTCCAAAATGTTTTTTTTGTACATATATACTTATGTATAAATATATTGTGTGTGGGTACGGAACCAAGGAGGTACGGAACTCTCCGTCCGCGAATCCAACTCAAGTGCGAGTTGGACCTGGGTAGTACTTGGATGGGCGACCGCTTGACCGTTGGAGGCTGACCGTGGTTCAGATTCGCCCTAAAACCTGTAGGTCCCTTCCCTTTTTACCCGGTCGGGATAAACCCTACCACCTAGTAAGGTAAAACTTACTAGGTGGTAGGGTTTATCCCGACCGGGTTGGTACCATCGCATTGAATGAAACGTCAGTCGAAACGGCTATGTAATTTGAAGGGAAGCACTGACATGGCACCTAGTTTACCCGGTGTTATGGGCTGACATCACGGATGTTGTAGGTAATGTAGCCAACCGTGTCAGTTTCCATAAAAAAAAATTTACTCATATTAGATCTTAGGTAGGTACCTATGTAAAATGCAAAAGGTCATAAAATGGAAATTTTCTTCTAAGGAACAAGCAGACACGTATCCAAGTATGGGATAAATGGGATGGATTAGCTCTAACACCGCTCATCGTAGGTATAGTACAGAACTGCCCCACCACCAATTTGTACTCGATCAAAGTGGAAAAATATGACCAAAATATTTTTGTTACTAGGATTAAACCTTATTATTTTACCTTGATGGTTCTGGTGATCGTAGCACACACTCAGTACCAACGAGGTACAGTGGATGAAAACCAAAGTCATCATTTTATTTATCTCTCGAGTAGGCACTTAAGTAGATAAGAACACTGTCTATCACAGCCTTTTCCTGCTCAAGGCCTTAAGTATTGATAAGTACCTATCTGCAATGGTAATTATTGATTGTACATTCGGAAAATTTTAGCATACTTACTGACGGCTCTACTTATTGTATGGCGTTATTGTGAACCCGTCATAATATAGTGTTCACATACCAACAAACAGCAGCGTGGTAGGTCATTCTCATTCATAATTGCGTTATCTACAATTATATAATTTATAAGTTTTCATCAGAAATGTGCATTTTTATCGAAGTAAGTCATTTATCTCATCACCTCTATCATTTATTATTGTTGTCTGAACACTAATTTTGCCGCAATTGTCTCGTAAGGTTAGGTACTGTAGAATAATGTACACCTACAATTAATAAGACATAGATTATCTAAAACCTCAAAAAGCTTTATTTGTAATAGTGAATAAACTGTCTTCTTAACATAAAACAATTATGTAGATTATAATAATTTTAAACGAAGAATTAAACAAATTTAATTGTAAAGAGTTATTTATTACATTTAGCTGACCATAATTTTATCTGAGAATCTGACTACTGTTTTTCCCAGTACCTAAATAACTTGACAATTGGATACACTTTTTATCTTTAGATTAAGTATTTCATTTATTTGTAATAAACTTTTACTAATTGTTGTTGAATTGACTTGATATATTTAAGTATCAAATTGACGATGGCACTATACACCAGATAGGTACTATAGGTAATGTAAGGAGCACGCTGCCCCTTAAAAATTTGAATGGTGGGCAAGAGTAGGCATCGTTTGGCCCCCCTAAAATTTATTAATAAGAAGAATACATTTTAGAGAGCATCTGTTGAGACTGTAGGTAGACTGTAGTTAGTTAGTAATTTAGTTACTTAGTACCGTGTGCACTTAAAAATAATAGTTCCACTGCATCTCTCCCCGTACATGTATGTTGTAACTACCTTTATTAGATTACATCCAAACGAGTTCCATAGTTTGTTCTTTCGAACATCCTCAAGTCATTCCTAAGAGCCACTGAGAGCCTGAAAAACCTAACTATCGTTTATTTATTGTTTATTGTATAATTTCATCCATAGGTAGGTAACCTACGCTTGGATATGTCGAAAATTCCGCCAGTTCTAAATTCAATGCGAAGAAGAACTGACAAACAAACTTCGCAAGTCACAATGTTTTCTTAGTACCTTATATATAAGTATTATATTAAAGTAATTTACAATAATTAACCCATACTACCGCTCACAAGAACATTAATATTTACAGCATAAGCATGAACACTCAAGAATCTGACCACTCTGCCTATTTACATTACCTATATCTGGTGTATAGTGCCATCGTCAATTTTGATACTTCATATATCAAGTCAAATAAAAACAATTAGTTTACGTTTATTACATAATATGTAATAAGTCATATTAAAAATCTAATGATACGAAGTGTATTCAATTTGTCAAAGTTTTTAGTGGGAAAAACAGTTGTCAGACTCTTATGCCGGCACTTCACTTGGCTTAGCGTATTCGTGTATTTGGCAAAAATTTCCGTTTCGTCTCCCTTTATTGGCTTGTTTAGAGCTAATAAAAAAAACTAAAATGTTTGCAACAAACACGAATACGCTAAGCCAAGTGAAGTGCCGGCATTATATAAAATTACGGTTAACGCATCCTTAACAGTATAATAACTCTTTTCAATTAACATTATTTAATAATACGTTACTTCGATTAAATTTATATCATCAATGTAAAAAAAAAATATTAACATTAGTTTAATCCGTCGTTTAAAATTATTATCATGACAGAAAATCTAACACTATTTATTACAGATAAGCTTTTTGACGTTTTGGATAATCATTGGTTATACATTATGGACATTATTCTTACAGCGTGTATCATAGTTAATTAAGAGAGGAATCATGAATATATTTTCTGGCATAAAAAAGAATTAACATTAGTTTAATCCGTCCTTTAAAATTATTATCATGACAGAAAATCTAACACTATTTATTACAGATAAAGCTTTTTGACGTTTTGGATAATCATTGGTTATACATTATGGACATTATTCTTACAGCGTGTATCATAGTTAATTAAGAGAGGAATCATGAATATATTTTCTGGCATAAAAAAGAATTAACATTAGTTTAATCCGTCCTTTAAAATTATTATCATGACAGAAAATCTAACACTATTTATTACAGATAAAGCTTTTTGACGTTTTGGATAATCATTGGTTATACATTATGGACATTATTCCCTACAGCGTGTATCATAGTTAAATTAAGAGAGGAATCATGAATATATTTTCTGGCATAGCATATTATGTTCTGGTAAACATGGTAAAGTAATGATTCCTATCTCTCCGAATGCTGTCCTACAAGTATCTCTAGTTTTCACTTTCTGTTCTGATAGTTCTTCGATCTTGTTTGAATACTTTGCTAGATGTGGTGTTGTGTTGGTGTTGTGCTGTAATATACTTACCAGATTTATTGCAGTACCTACAACACCGATTACTCTGCTTACCCCGATTGTCGGGATACATATTTTGGGCGGTGCGGCCACTTTGATACACTACTTAGTGGATCGAAGGATACTTTTTTCTTTTATGGAAACTGACATGGTTGGCTACATCACCTTCAACATCTGTGATGTCAGCCCATAACACCGAGTGAACTAGGTGCCATGTCAGTTTTCCCCTTCCTTTCATGTCAGCTACACTGAACTGGACGGAAAACAAGAACTATTTACATAGCCGTTTCGACCGACGTTTCATTCAGTGCGGTGGTATCAACCTGGGCGGGATAAACCCTACCACCTAGTAAGGTAAGAAGGGAAGGGACCTACAGTTTTACGTGGATCCGAACCACGGTCAGCCTCCAAGGTCGAGCGGTCACCCATCCAAATACTGACTGCGCTCAGGGTTGCTTAACAACAGTCGACCGACCGCACCACTGAGCTACCGAGGCTGACAAATATATATATATATTATATTTAGTTTCGTTTACCTTTATACATCAGTTTTTGAGCTACTTTGGAGCTTTAGGGAGGTTTATAAAGGGTTTGGAATCTTAGGCAATAGGTATATCAGGTATATTATTGAACCCATCACCCTACCTTGTGGTACACCCGCTTATATGTTTTGTAGAGAATTTATGTCCCTGTTTCACGAAGAAGTATAACTGAGATATGATTAAATTAATTTGGAATAATTCATAAGTGTAGTGTGTAGTGTTTTTTTTAAATTATTTTATATAAACTAGTTTTATTGAAACTACTTTAAAAATTTTGGTGTAAATTTTATTAATATATTTCACAAATAAAATGAATAATGCTTTTAATTACATCACAATAGCTTAAAAGTTAAAATCATAATCGGCAAGATTTGGCCAACTAACGAATGCCAGCTGAAAGTACATAAGTAAGTAGGTACCTATAAGAATATATCAGTTGGTACAGACTGACGGGTTCTGCGCATTTTATGCGTAAGCTCCAGGTTAACAGGCTACAAACTTTGCACTATTGGTAAAGATAAAAAATCTGTAAAAAATATATGTTATGTCTTTAATTAACAAACATAGCTAAAAAAAATATATTTTACTACTTTGGAAAGGTGTTAAATAAATCTTCAAAAAATAACGAAAAGTACGAAAATTGCACTTTCAAGTTAAATTCACTTGAGAAGCACAAATTGTTTCAATACAAGATCCTCATAGAAATATAGATATTTTTCCCTACAATCGTAGCTAAAAATATATTTTTTTCCAACTTTGCAACACATGAAATTTAGCATATAGTGTGCTTTTCGCGCAAACGTTCATCATCGTATCAGCCACCGCACGAGTAGAAATGAATCTCGCACCTATTTACATCCGCATACGGTTCGTGTTTCAATCATCAGTGCTCGGGTTGAGTCTTGTTAAGTATGCGTCTGGTACGTCGCAATGTGCTCATTCATAGTCTCAGCTGAGTTTATAGTCTCAGTGAAGGACCGTACAGAAATATCTGAAATCTGAGGAATAAAGAAGCGTCCGGTTTGTGGAGGATTGTGAAGAATATTTATTTGTTCACAACGTAATTTTTGGAAATATTACCTATGTATGATTAGTAGGGCTTCTTTAGGTCGCTGCAGATATTTTTTAGTTTTTAAGGCGGCCGAACATGCTTTATTAAGATGTTCGAAATTAAAATAATCAAGTCAAATATTCAATAATACGGTAAAAGATTTTACTCTTTCAATGAGCAACTTTAATACATTTTCTTCACGTGTTCGACTTGCCAGACTTATACATGAAATAAAATCATAAGAAGTGCTTTGGTTGAACGTTTCCATGGTCGATCTGTTAGCCAGCTCATCGAGTACACATATGTAATGGGTATAGTTAGTCAATGAACCTGGAGTAGTCAGTCAAATAGAACCTTCTTGCTTTGACTACTTACACCTAGAAAACATTTTACACATGAACATTAACAGTGCGTTTTTAACAGCATATACTATTAACATGTTTTAAAGTTTAATTTTTGTACTGGAGTGCTGATAGCCTTTGACCCGTATTGAATGCTTCCTGTCCTCCAATACTTACTACTTAGTTAATGAATAGTCATAGCCCCAATTACAATAATTACTTATTCACGGTTCATAATGCAGTATATATTGTACAATAGCGTGCAATCACTTATTTTATTTGATAAAAGTGCATACATATTTAAAATATGTATTTACTCAATAATTGCATTATTTATTTATTACTTTTAGTATTGTCGTCGTCCGGTCAATTCACAGGCTGCAGCAGCTGAGGCATGCTGCGATACAATACGTTTTTTTTTTCATTAAAATTTTGAAGGAACTCTTTATACTTACTATTAGAATCTTTTTCATAACCATAAAGCAGACCGGAGTTTTGCAGAACGCGACAATTTGTCATACTCTTATTGTGTAGTTTTCAGAGTGGAGAAGGCCCAATTGAGGTAAAGAGATTTCTCTTCCGATTGTCTATGGTTGATTCAGATTACACAATACCAACAAGATAATCTAAGATTAAAGGAATCCGAGGATATAATCCTCCTTCGCGCAATTGGGCCCTAGTACATATATATAATTATACAAAACTCTACAGATCATTCTAAGATGGCGCTTAATATGTTGTGAACTCCTACACATGCATTCACACATTATATCAATGACAAGTGCCGCTGCCGGCGACAGAACTTTTTGCAAACAAAATTACCATGAGAAATGTACAATGTATTTAATTTCATAATAGTTTTATTTAAATAACATAATGTACACGCTACACAGGCAATCAAACAATTTGTTCTAAAATTAGACTAATCGACTGCCTGATTTATGGTGGGTTTCACCACCTCCGTCTCCTAAGTCTCGTTAAAACAGCTATTTTTCCATTATAGTGACATTTCTCATACATTTAACAGAACTGATTGCTACATTTCAGCTAAAGGTGGTTAAATTGGTCGATAATGGCCCAAAACATTGAATACAGCATACTGTAGATCACAGGTCTCACCTCAAATGCTGCACCCATACATTTGACCTTATAGTACAGACTTGAGTAAAAGATGCATACAATTTGGTAAAAGTTAAAAACATTCACAAAAATGTTTGCATGCATACACAACCTGACAGAGTACATAATAAATATAAAGTTCTAATAAATTAACAATATCTAGATCAGAGGTTCACAAACTGTGCTTCACCACGACACCTGGGGTGTCGCGATCGCGGCAACAATATTTTAATTGGTCGCTCATAACTCGCTGTGAAATTTAAAATCTGCAGACATTATGACGCGCCATTTAATCCTCCATTTGCAATAGTATAATAACAGTTGATCCCAACGATTTTCAGAATCTTTACAGAATTCAGTTACTTATTTATGAGTTGTTTATACCCTTATATACATAAAATATGTTCTTAAAAATTACTATTTGAAGGAGTCGTTGGGAAACGTTGGGAACCCCTAGATCATTAAACATTCAAAACTATTTCAATATTTATTTACTTATCAAATTCTCGCAAGGCAAAATACTTTAGTTTTCTATGCAACGAGGCCAAGCATGGGTTGTGTTTATTAAAACCTCATTCGTAACATTGGTGTAAAATTATTTAACTAATAAAAATAACCGGCCAGCGGTCGTGTGGGCCCCGGGACATATTAACTTGCAGTTCGGTGCGTCTTGACCCTTTTGGACCAAAATAAATTTTATGAAAATATTTACCTTTATCTAATTTAATTATTCATTACAGAATTTTGGAAACTAATAATTTATATTTGAATTTACGACCACCAACATGCGAACACCGGGCCCGAAGTATTAAACTGTGTTCTAGCCTTCACACAAAAAAGAAGAACATAATGTATCTTTACTACTGCGCTGTCGATCGCTAGAACAAATCTTCAAATATACAATGTTGCGACAAGCCCTTTCCAATTTATCTCAATAAATAGGTAATCAAACAAGCTCTAAACCAAAAATACTCAAAAGAGAGAAGACATTTTTACACTTCATATCACTAATAGGTGATACACACTTATTGAACTAGTGTGATTTTGCATGGCCCCTAAAGTGCTGCGAGGTGCGCTAGAAGGCGTGCGTGAGTGCCTGCTCCAGGTCCTGCAGTAGGTCTTCAGGGTCCTCGAGGCCGACGGAGAGCCGCACGAGGGAGTCGGTGATGCCGAGCTGCTCCCTCTGATGGTCCGGCACAGACGCGTGTGTCATGATGCTCCTGCAAACACACAAATTCATCCTATTACTTTAAGTGAGCTATTTGGATGAAATGTTGTATTTAGATAATGTTTTATTTTTGAAGTTTATAATTTGTGAAATGCGAAAAAAATGAAATGTGATAAAATGTGTTTCATTTTAGAGGAGATAGGGCAAAGATGAAAAAAAACGGCTTTATTAGATAAAATGTTTTTACTTTTTAAATGCAGAAATAGCAGAAAAATCTTCTGAATCAACCTGCATTCAATGCTCATTTTCGCTAAAAATGTGACTTAGACAACTCACGAACAGGAGCAACGATATGTCATCCCTGAGAAAATCCATTTTCACAAAAATAATTTTCTTTTTTAACGCCATCTCATAGAATTATGAGGTGTAATGTCATGTAATGACATCTGTTTAACATGGATTTGTTGCCAGGGACTATACCTATATTATTAGCAATTAGCATTCGCACCTTCACCTTATAATAGTGAACTTTCCTAATTTGAATGTAACGTCGGGCAAAGCAGCTATTTAAATAGTTCATATTTTCCATCCAGTTCTGTGTAGATGGCACAACCAGAGTTTTTTTTCATTTACGGCAAGCGGGGGAAGTCAGTTAGAATTATGTAAGCGCCGTGGCAAGTTGTACTATTTTTGAGGTTTGCTTCTGAACTTGTTGGATGCACTTCATCATACCCCCGTGGTTCCTTGAACGATAACATCTAATGACTTATATTATCTAAATGTAATAATTTCTTTTATGGTTGAATGACATAAATTAATTAATAAGATTATTATTATTATGAACTCACGGCAACTCAGCGAGACTCTCATAGCCGCCCAGGCTCTCGGCCAAGATGAAGACCTTGAGAGAGGAGAGCAGCTTCCTCGACTCCTTCAGCCCCCCGCTGTGCTTGAAGCTGAACACCCCAGAGTGGCCGTACATCTGCTTCTTGGCCAGCTCGTGCTGGGGGTGCGATGGTAGGCCTGCAGCAAACACCCACAGGCTCTTTGAGTCAACTTCCACGTTTTGTTCATGCAAACTCATCAACATCACACTGTTGAGCGTGCGTCTCCCGAGCGAGCATTGAGTAGCTAACCTACATCCATATGTGTACATAACATCACACCTGTCATATAAAGGAGTAGGCAGAGATAACCATGGTCGTGCCTGATGCACCTCTGACAGATTTACCACGATAATTTTTTTTTCCTTCATACTACGCACTGGACCGTGGAGTATGTGCGGTATGCAAATGGCCTGCTTATATTCAGGTCACATCACATCAAGAACATAATGGCTTCGGAGAGTAAAGGACCATTTTCATAATGTTATGTGGAGTGGAGGTTACGTCACTATGCTTTCATTCTTCGAAGCAATCATTCAATTATAACAATGAGTGTATGCATGCAACAGTTCACTGCAGCAAGTTGTTGTTTGTCGTAACAACATGCCATGTCCGATCTGAACCTTTATTACAGTCTACTGCATATATAGTTAAGTGACGTGTTCCATTGCATGTGACTGTTTTTCTTTAATTTAGTGACACTCACAAATAATTTTTAACTGTATCAATATTTGCATGAATAACAGAGATATGTAAAAACAATAAGATTATTATGTACCTACTTAAATATTTTTATACAGCAAATATTGTTGTATGATAAGATTGTACAAATTGTATAATGATATGAGATTACATTATGCAGAACATACATACACTGCTGATTGTGATTACCTACTTGGTATTATAAGGCTTTTCCAAATTAAACAAGGCAAAGTTATCTATTTATATTGTAGGTCAAATGTGTTTCTAACTGAGATGAGGAAAGTACCTCAAATAACTTGTACCTGGATGGTAAACCTGGACCACATAAGGATGAGCCTGGAGCCACTCGGCGATGATCAGAGAGCTCTTCTTGTGCTGCTCCATGCGGATTGCCAAGGTCTTCAAGCTTCTGTTCACTTGGTAGCAGTCAAACGGTGATGGTACAACGCCCATAGCTGTGCAAGCAGTTCATTTATTATTACTTCATTCTACCTATGTATTTACATATATGTTACATTATTTATTTATTATTTTATAAGTATGTCATATATTTATTTTGTACTTTTATGTAGTTCTTTCTCATAATGCATAATGCATTACACATCAACTTTATCTGATATGGCTGATAGATTATATTTTTAGTAAATTCATAACTTGTGCATTAATAAAATTACATTTGAATTTATTTCAAACAAAACCTTGAAAGTTTGCAAGATAATGAAGAGTAGCACTCTAGGAAATAGGGAAACAGAAATCTTAAGGAAAAGTTGCGAAATGCATTTTCTCAGTATTTGCAGACAGAAAAACTGAGAACTGCATTATTTTAACGTGAGAATAAATTCTATGAATGTTTCCAAACACGGTTATCCTTAAGGCAAAGAATTAATTGAGTCTCAACTAAAGGTACGCAGTTAATTGATCGATTGTACTAATGACGATTGGAATGTGTATCGTATCAAATGGGATTCATTAAGATAAGATGAAAATTATCTCCGGTATTTGCAACTTACCATTTTGTAAAAACCTCAATTTATCAGCAAGAGCGTCATCGTTGACAACTGCTGCGCCCATTATGACATCGGAGTGACCGTTGACATATTTTGTGACGGAATACATAACAATATCTGCGCCGAAGTCTAGAGGTCTCTGCAGATAGGATGTGAGGAATGTGTTGTCGACCACTACCATTATGTCCTTATGCAATTTGGCAACTTTAACGACAGCGGCGATATCGATAACTTTAAGAAGAGGGTTCGTGGGCGATTCTATCCAGAGCATCTGCAAAAGGAGAGAAGGATATATTTAGACATACATACACACCATCACACTGTATACCAACAATCTGAGTAAGCAGAGTAATCGGTGCTGCAAGAGCTCTCGAAGTAGAAAACTTGAGTAAATTACAGCAAAACACCGAAAACCATGTTCACTAAAATGCTAGGACAAGATAACTTATCAAGAAGTAAGTAAAGTGTCAAAGTCAAAGTGTCAAAGTATCACCAAGGTCAGAGGTGACTATCCTGGCGCCCTTGAGCACGGCATCTTGTCCTTATTAAAGATTTCAGCATCACACAATATTTAATTGGGTATGATTGGTTTTGATTATCCCCTAATCCACGAGTGATTAACCTGCGGCCCGCGTAGCGTCGGGATTTGTTTTTTTTTTTCATTATACTTACATGAAAGCACCAACAGTCCATAATTCTTTATTCCTATCATATCCCATTGCTATACCTAGATATAATGAAATCAGAATACCTTGAAAATTTCGTAGACTAACATGATGAAAGTGATGCCAAATAATTTCATTTTAAATCAGTTTTATTTTCTACAAAATTAGAGTCCTCCTGAAATTTGTTGAGAGCGAACATACATTGCTAGGTCAATTAAAAAATTTATTAGAGCACGGGTAGCCCAATCTTTTCAGCAGGTGGGCCAAATTTTAGAAAAAAGATTGCTTGCCGAGCCGCACCACAAAAAATATTTTTACTTTGATAAAAAATATTTTTTTAAAACTTACATACACTGTACTTGTGTGAATCTTGCATACACACATGCAAGATTCACACAAGCGTGTCAGATTTTGATATTGGACGCAAATAACTTTCCCAGTTTATTGCATGTACATCTACAAAAAAGGAATATGTTAAAATAATGTTAGCGGGCACAGTATCTTTGCATAATGATATTCCAATGAATACATAGCAAGGTCGTCACCATATTAGTCTTGCTGATAAACCTTTGTGTAAATATTACAAGTATAAAAAAATAGCAGATTGTACACTGACGCAGCGATACTATTAATGACAGTATTAAGGTCATCTTAAAATATTGATTATATTGACAAGTTTATCGGTTACAATATACTTACTGGTAATGACCGACACTCCAATGATGTTACGTAAGGTTATGAGTAAGCTATCTATATTTATTGAGTTAGCAACTAATAACTTACCCTTGTATTTTCTTTTATGCCTTTTTCAACTTCATTGATGTCTGTGAAGTCCACGAAACCAGTTTGAATGCCCATGCGACTCATGATATTTCTGTAAGTAATATATTTACATGTGATCATTTGAAACGTAAGAAACATTTGGAATGTTCTTTTTAAGAAATATATATTATAGTATAGAAACGCCGTGAGAAGCTTCTGAGGTGAAAATAAAAAAGAACGCACAAACCCAAAATAATGCAAATGTAAAAACAAGTTCAAATATTTTTTTAAGTCTCTTTACTATGTGTGATTGTAGTAGTTAAGTTTGTTTTTTCTCTTTCTTGTTCTGTTGTTTCCAACCTTTGTGAATACTGTCTAACATTTGAGGTGGTCTAGGAGAGGTTGCTTTTGGCAATAAGACCACCATTTGGAAATTTTGTAAATTTAAAAGCAATAAAGAATATCTTTATCTATGTATTTGCCTCTTCTATCTAGTTAGATACATAGATGCCTAGATGGATAAAAATATTTAATCACTCCAACAATATTTTACTGAAACTAAGAACAACATGATAGTACATTGTATGTATGTAGCGACGCTTACTGGCCCGTGTTCTAGAAGTTGTAGATTAGACACATTGACCTTCGTCACTAGAAGTCGGAATTAATTAAACTCTAAGTGAGTTATTGTAATTTATTCAATAAGAAGTTCTGTCAATTTGTTTAATAATTTAAGGTAAAACTACATTTCGTCAATAAATGTGCTGCACTTAACTGATGTATGTATTGGTGACATACACAAACAGGCACATCATTTTGCTTACGGACAATGTAACATCGGCATTCTTATTTCTCATTCAAATTCAGCTGTTTAAATTATGTCTCTTAGAATCCATCGTGTCTTGTATTGTTCGTTTTCTTATCACATCACCTTTCTGCTTGTTGGTACAACATTGATTTCCCACTATTCCATTAGAGTTTCAAATTAAAAATTTAAAATATATGACAAAACATTGTGGGATTAGTTTGACGGACCGCTCTGCCTACCATTATGAGGCTTAACTAACGCCTATCACATTCCAATCACACAACAGCAAAAAAATCGCAGCCAGTGGCAACAAATTAAAAAGTGTCAACAAACGGCATACAACGTGCGTTGGGACACACAAACGGTGAGCACATCGCACCAACGTATCAATTTGCTATCTAACCGTCTTACTCTATGACCGTTCTCAGAACTGAAATGTATACTATGTATGAAGCTCTCACGCACTTACGCGGCTTAGATATTAGCAATATGTCGGAGACCTCCTTTTGCATTTACGGGATTAGCGCCTGTACGTGTTATTCTAGCATACGTGCTTGTGTATGTAAACTTTTACCTTCGTGTTGCATCTGTGAGAGAAATACCATTTCTACTGAGGCAAATGTATGACTGCAGGTCGTGTAGGTCGTTGGTCAGTGGAGAGTAGCAAACTAGTATGGAAACGTGTCTTCGTCTTCTTCTTGATGGGCATTTTCCGCATTTAGGCATCTCTTGCTGGACCCATCGTGCGTGTCACCCCGGCCGCTACTCCATCCAGGCCAGGTCATTCCAAAAGTCCTGCAGGCACTTCTGGAAGGAGCTGGACTGGGATAGTAACGTATCATAGCACTCGTGCGTGCGACAATCCTGCGACACGCCGACCACAAGCCGGTGATGCCAGAAGTAGTATGACCGTTGTCGTGTGATACGTGTGAGTTAAGCCTAAGTGTGGAAAGAGCGTCTGACAAAGTGTGGAAAAAGCGTCAGATGTCAGTTGTGGCAGGACCGTCCCCCGTGGAGATCCATTGTCGCTGTCTACCCCATATTGGGAGCAGCCCCTGTACCGGCGTAACAAACTCGCCCATGTGAGTATGAGAAACGATCTCACTCAACCAATCAGAAGGCGTTCGGCGAGGCATCCGGCCTGGCTATTGGTTGAAATATGCGAGTATTTGTGTGAGTTAGCGAGTGAGTTTACGCCGGTAGACCCCAGGTGTGACATTATGGTATTAGAAGGTGAATGTAACCTGAAGAGCCTGTTGGTGCCTCCGTATAGGTCGTCGCAAGACAGGATGTGGTCCCCGGAGCTGAGCAGCGCAGCGATGGTGGTGGTGGCACCTAGTCCCGACGCGAACGTGAAGCCATGCTTGCCGTTGTCCAGCGACGCTAGGCACTCTTCTAGTACGTTGCGGGTTGGATTCCCAGAACGTCCATACTCGAAACCCTGTCATACATACATTTATTATTAACCCTTCAATTACACCTCAATTAAATGCTCTTCCCTCCTTAATTTTCACGCGTTACCGGCGCGCCAAGGTCGCGACCGCCGACCTTGACAAAAACTCAAATATTTCGTGAAATACTGAACCTAAATCAATAAACTCTTTTGATCCATAAAGTCAATGAAATTGTCAATAGATCAATGTCAAAAAAACAACAAAAGAGTGCTTACTTGTTTAGAAGTACCAGATATCATTAAATGTTATTTAAAGATTTGACTTTGAAAAATCCCCGCGCGGTGTTTGTAAAAATTTAAGGGTTAAGGTTTATTAATTTACTAATAATAATATGTTTTCACATGTTAGTACTAAGAATGTACTCGCTTTATATTTCTTCATTAGGTTCGTTCGTCATAAGGTCGGGACATTTTTTTTCTCTTCATTTTCAGAGTTTCATCATTCTATTGAAGAAATATAATTTATCTATTACATAGGATGACTGGAAAAAAATGACTAAAAGTGACTACCACCGTTCTTCGCTATTGGTGATTTTTATTCTTTCTGTATCTTCCATATTTCTGTTGTTCTATCTGATTATATAAAATGCACAATATCTGCACTTCATTTTCGAGAGGTGTCAGATTTCATTTTGTGAAAATGAATTTACCAGTTCACGCATTTTCGAGTTAAGTACTAAATTTGTATTTGTTCTTATTTTAATTTTAATTTTTATTTATACATAAATTTGTATATTAGTTTGAATATTGTAAACTGTATTATTAATTATGGGACTTGTGCCAGAACTAATTAAACAATTTTATGTTTGTATAAAGCGACAGACAGATGTTTCATTTTATCATTCTTTTATTATTGAAGCAGACGAGAGGTTTCGTGCAATCTTTGTCTCGGAGCTAACTAATACAACGAGTGTATATACCTAAGTACTGTGTGGGGCCGGTACTTTAAAAGAATAGCCCCACTGCATCTCTCCCCGTGTATGTCGTAAAAGGCGACTAAGGGATATGACTCCCTTCTTATATTACTAGGTGGTAGGGTTTAACCCGCCCAGGTTGGTATCACCGCACTGAATGAAAGGTCGGTCGAAACGGATATGTAAATAGTTTGTGTTTTCCGTCCAGTTCAGTGTAGCCAGCACGACCGAAGGGAAGAACTGACGTGGCACCAAGTTCACCCGGTGTTATGGGCTGATATCACGGATGTTGTAGGTGCTATAGCCAACAGTGTCAGTTTCCATAAAAAAAAAGAAAGAAAAAGATGTTAACTTCAGTGGGCCAACGAAGTGTAATGTTATACCAGTTGGATCAAAATGAAACAATAAATGAAATAAATTGACCTGACGTAAATAGTGACCTACCATAATAAATTAAATCTTAACTTGCTATTAATTTTAAATTATTTCTTCCTTTATATTTTAGTAGACAAATTGAAAGTAGTTAAATATAAGTTATGTAGACAAAAATTACTATCTCGAGAAATATTGGCAAAATATTGCTCATAGCTAAGCGTGAGTCATCACATCAACCAAAAAATAGTCATTTCAGCCATGACTATGAAATTTATTGACTGTGAAATGGAAATGACTAAGTGATCGTAAGAGCATACAATGACATAGTTGAAAAACCTTCCAGTTTTTTTAAGTAGATTAAAAAACATCCAGATTCCTTCACCACACTGAATGAAGGTCAGTTGAAATGGTGATTAATGTTAACACATTATATATTAAATATAATAATATATATTCATGCTTCCCGTTCAGTTCAGTATGGCCGGCATGACCAAAGAGATGCGCTGTAGTAGGTGATGTAGCCAACCTGAGATGATTTCATAAGAAATAAAAATATATTCAAGCGTACGGTATGTTCGGCAGGCGCGGGTTGCTTGAATGTGGTAGAGGTGACGATGGGAGGCACCACCGCTGCAGAGTTCCACCTCTCGGGATCCTGGCCGGCGTGGATGGCACGCGTTGCGAAGCCGCCCTTCTGTTGCAGGAATCCTTCGTCCGCCATCTGAAAACAGACATGATATTAAATTTAATATGGGGTTTGGAAAATGTAAGCTTGTAACAGTTTTTGCTACTATTGGGTCATTGTAGTGTAGATACCTACAATAATTTGTTTTAAGTTAAGATTAAGCCAAATAAAATATTTTGAACCGTCTTTTAAGAGTTTTACAGTAAGCATGCATAGTGTTCGACTTAAATGTGGACAATGATTGGTTTAAAATTATTCAAGTGGTCAAAATGATGTTTTTATGCTAAAAGTACCTAAAATGAAGGTGACTAAATAGACGGAGAATAAAAATAATAGCATAGGTATATGGTTCTGATGAAACAGAACCATATACCTATGTATGATGGTAGATTAAGAAGAAAACAATTCAAAAAGTGAAAATTTTTTCAACATTTTATAAAAAAAAAATTCTTCCTCAGAGCTGAAAATTTCAGCAATGAAATGCTCACTATACCTATTATAAATTCCACTGCATTTTGCAACAATTACTAAATATTTTTTTTCATAAAGATAGTTTCCTACATATTATTCAATTTGTAATGAAGTATGATGGGCATAATTACCTTTTTAGGTTAGGTAAATCACGATTTTTAAAACTGCACGATTAAAACACGTGTTCTAAATCTGACACACTATTCACCTTGCCGCTCAGACACTGACTGACGATAAGGAAAAACTCTGTCTTTATTTATAGCCTAGCTTGGCGAACTGCCGCCGGCCGGTAAGTGCTTATTGCATCATGCTGACTAAGCAATAATGTAAGACGAATCAATGGAATATGGTTTTTATATAGGTATTTAGGTACTTCTGTACACTCTCGAAGCTGTGTATCTAAATAGATAATAGGTAACGTTTATAATTCAATTATTTCGCCACACCTAAACATTTCGATCAAACTTACTACTAGATTTCAATTTCGATGGAAAAATGGAAATTAGGCGGTCGGCGGCGGACGGGGACAGGGGTCAGGGAGAGAAGAGATTATGGAGAGAGTAGTGAGATGCGTGTGTGTGACATTGGCCTTGGCAGTTTGGCACTTGGCACCAGTGTTGCCAACTCAAATTTTGAAATTCTCCTAGATTGACTTCGAAAATCTCCTAAAAATCTCCTAGAAAATTTTCGTCATCCTAAAAAATTGTCCTGTTCTTCAAATTATAAAAATTTCACCACATTTTTAGTGTTCCTTATACGTAAGGGACCATTTTACTAAGCCTAGGCCGTCTGTCCGTCCGTCTGTCTGTCTTACCTGTAAAGAGCAGTATCTTTTGCACCCTGAAAACCGGTCAAGTGCGAGTCGAACTCGCGCACCGAGGGTTCTCTGTCAGTCAGTCAGTCGGTCAGCGTGTAAGCGTCTACTGCTGGACATACGCCTTCAATTTTCCTCCAGTCTCTCGGCCTTCAGCGGTACGGACCACTGCTTTCCGCCGACATACTTCATGTCGGCGTCCCACCTGGCGGGTGGTCTCCCACACTCCATTTTCCTGTCCACGGCCGCCAATGTAGTACATGGTTACTCCAACGGTCGTCGTCCCCTCATTCATTAGTCATTCATTACGCACCATTTCGCCTAGCTATACTCCCATGCCAGCCCAGGATGGCTAGTTCCATCGCTCGCTGGGCAACTTTTGAAAACAACTTTAGTCTGAGCTCACGTTTCACACCCGTACGTCATAAACGGTAGGACGCGCTGGTCATAATATATACAGGTTAGACCTCGGGGCGAATTTTAAATTTCCGAGGCAGCCCTACTCAGTTGAATTCCTCCCTCGACCTTCTTAAGGAGACCTTGTCTACCAAGCAGTATTTAACCGAGATATACGTACATACTCTTCCTTCAATATGTTTTATCACTTCTCCGCCAATAATGATTTGTCCCCCCGTCATAACCACGATTGCCATTCTAACCACCACGTAATTCGTCTGTTTTAATTATTTGTTTTTTTTTAGTTTTTAACCACACCAAGTTTGACACTTGTACGTATTACCGTTTTTACGTTAGAGCAAAACCAAACAAAACATATTTTTTTTTTAGAAAAAAAAAACGTTTCTTTTATGGAGAAGCCCTTAATTTTATTTTGTTTTTCTTATTATTTAATAGGATGTCCGCCAATAATAAATAACACATGATCTGTGAAAATCACAACCAGCTACCTATTACGGTACAAAAGATACAGCCGTTAAAGTAGTGCGGACTGACGGACAGACTATCGACGTAGGCTCAGTAATACTACTGATTATTACAAAGAATACATGTAAATAACATTGATTGATTGATAACAAAGTGTTCGTTCGGTTAGGCCCGCCTGGTAGTCGCTTGTCGGTCGATCAATGCACGCACACACTCACAGAGTGTCACATTATCCTATCTAAAGAGCAAGAAGGGGAACCTTGCTCTTATTAAAAGACAAATCCTATCGTATATTGTGTGACTTGAGAGGTTGGTTGATTCACAAACAGTTCATTCATTGTGTTGTCACCGTACATACCGAAATATTTGTTTGTTACTTACTAGTAAATATATGTTTCTCACTCCTAAATCTTCTCCTGTAATGATTTTCTTTCTCCTAGATTTTCTCCTACTCTCCTGACAGGCAAAAACTTCTCCTAACACCGCTGAAATTCTCCTGAATCTAGGAGAAAATCTCCTAACATGGCAACACTGCTTGGCACTTGGCCACACTTGGCTCACCCACACACACAAACAAACATAGCAAGTAGAATTTAGAGTCGTTCTACTAGTGTGATTACTACATTCATTGCCAGTTTGCATATCGCATGAGCGAGATAGTACGTTGCAAGCAAGCTGTCAACTGTCACCGACATGATCATTTGATACGATCTGGCATCCATCCAAGAAAAAAAAGACAAATGACAATTGATTGACATCGCCGGGCCCGCCAAATTATGTGTCAATCATTTAGTTCGGTGGGGTCACGATGTGGGGTTCAAAGAATTTAACTGTGGGGTTGGGTGACATAAATAAATAACCACACAGGCACACACAAAGCCTTTTAAATCCACTACTCCTATTTGTTTTCAGCCTAATTATACAGTTTTTCCTGGATAGTATCATAACCTAGAAAATAGACATAAATCCGGCCCAAATGTTGGTGTAGGAAGCTTGAAGCAGTGAAGTGTATCAGCAAGCAAGACAGAACTATGGGGCTCCGCAATAAGCCCTTGCGGTATGCACACGCTGAGGGACACACGGACGTCTGTTTCAGCGAAGATGGACAGTGAGTGTATTTGCGTACTTACTGATACTATGAAAAAACACTTCAAAGTAACCTAAAGAGCCAACTCTTGCTTATGTAGGTATATTGAAGATTTTGTGAAAGAGTGGATGTTATTAGCTTCTGAAAGGGCTATTACTGGAAAATGAACGGAATAATAAATAGATACTGGCATGGTACTTTTTACTCAGGCTTTTTTGGGTTTAGGTTTTACTTGTACAACATGGGCATTTTCATCAACACAGGAACTTCAATTGCACCTGCTTAATATTTAAGAGTCTTTACTACAATTTTGATTTCATTGCCTTTTAGGATATCTTAACCAGCCATGTGGGTTTATTTTGAACCTGTTGGCTCCCAAGGGTTATAATAATCCTTAGCCCCAGACTCCCGGGGGCACTTTCGCCACGCGGAGGTTTGATGGCGCGCGACGTGCCACCAAATCAATATAAACTCAAATATTTTGTAAAATAGAATAGAAACTCTTTATTTATTCTTTATTCATCATCCATAAGAACATTTAGGTAGCATTTAGCATTTTGCACACAATTTGAAGAAGAACATGACAAGAAATGAACTACATGAGTGGATGGTGAAATGGATCATGAAATGCAGGAGTAGGTAAATACAGAAGGTGAACTTATCACTGCAAGTGATTTCTTCCAGTCAACCTTTGAATAATGAAGTCAGATCAATAAACTATTTGCACTTATAGCTAATGAAATTATCCACAAAACTATATAAAACAAGTGAGGTCACTTATTTAGAACCACAGATGATTTTTTTAACTCCAGGAAAAACAAAACACGCTCAACATTTTTTCTGAAGTTTTTCTTATCTAAAATGACAATTCCCCTTTACATCATCATCATCATCATCATCACCAGCCTGTATCGGTCCACTGCTGGACATAGGCCTCTCCCAAGGCACGCCACCACACGCGGTCTTCCGCTCTTCTCATCCCTTCTCCCTTTACATATCATAATACTAAACTTTAGATGAAGAACGTTGCCACTTAGATGCCCAACAACATATGTACGGGGCCATTTTATATTAATCACAAAAAATAAAATAAAAATAAGGAACTTTCAATCAAAATATCAGATTTTTGTGTGTGTTGTTATTTCGTTCCATAGACATATTTATACTCTGTGGAAATATAATTTCATCAGCTATCTCTGTCTTTTCTATAGGAAACGTTGACTAAAATACCAACAGACAAAAAGTAGCGACCGTAGAATTGCGCGACGCGCACAATGCTTGGGGCTGATCGGCCCCTATGGGGGTTAAAAAAATGTGTTTTTGTAAGTAAATTATCTTGAGTAGGAGTATAATAACATGCGGGAGGGACGGCGATGTGCGCATCTGGGCGGGCATCGAGGACGACGACCCGAACTCGCATTGCGTGGGCGAGCGGGCGCTGGCGGTGCGACTACGCGACGGCCGACTGTACGTCGCTACGGACAACCATGCCGTACAGGCCTACACGTACCCTGCTTTCGAGAGAGACGGCATCGTGACACGCTTCACAGCACCGGTCACTCACATCATGACAGGGACTAAGCTCGAGGTAAGTTTCTGTTACTTCTTCACGCTGGACTGACATATGAAATAATAAAAAAATATACATTTGTGCTACGCAATCGAAGCGCCAATATGGATCGACTGAAAACCTGCACCAGCTGCTCCAGAATTTGGATTCTATGTAAAACTGTAGGTGCACTGGGTTGACTGAAAGAAATTGCCTAACGCAATAAGTCTGCCCTTGCCACATACGTGGGCTGTTCCGAAAATTGTTAGCCACAGAATAAATACAATTTTATTTTTCCTGAAACTATTTTGATTTGACGGCTAATTTAAATACAAATTTCCTTGATGAAAATTATTGGCCACCTATGTGTAGTTCTTTTTTTAAATATTTTTAACGGTTATCCGTCACTCATATTTTATTTGCAACAATGGACGTCTCGCGAGAAGCTTTTCGTGTTATGATTTCTATGCTTGTAAACTAGGGTTAACCTTCAAGGAATGTCACGAAAATGTGCAAGCTGCTTTCGGGCAGTCTGCTCCTGTGTTACCAACAGTTACTTATTGGTTTCGTGAATTTAAACGTGGTCGAGAGAACCTAAACGATGACCCCAGACCCGGCCGACCATCAACTGCAGTCACTCATGAAAACGTCATCAGGGTAGAGTGGCTATTGCGGGAGAATAGACACATTACACATCGGGAGATTCAGGCTGAACTGAAGATTGGTATTGTGAAGTTTGTCTGCCTCAAGCTTTCGGGGAGTTGAATAGCGAGCGCCCAAGGAGCGGCGTCCGTGGCATGCTTTTTCACCAAGATAATGCGCCCGCTCACACACCGGTAGAAACATGGACTATTTGACAACTTCGGGGGTACAAAGGTTATACCATCCTCCGTACAGCCCAGATTTAGCTCCATGTGATTTTTTTTTATTTCCCACGGTAAAAAAAATGCTTCGCGGGCGAAAATTCAACACTGCAGACGAGGCCGTCGAAGAATTTCGGCGGTTATTTTTCGACCTCCCGCAAGATACGTTTTTTAAATGTTTTGATACCTGGTTCACCTGGTAAATACATTTTTTTCATATTCTAACTATTTTTCATTTCACTAACAATTTTCGGAACAGCCTATGTATTAACACCTAATGCGTCAGCGCATGCGCGACAACTGACTCCGTAAAACGTCGCTGTTTTTTTCGCAGCCATAATTGATTAGGCAAGGAAAAACTAAGTTATCTATACCTTACAGTGCTTTGCAATCTAAACAATAGATTCAAAATTGTGAGTTGCATGCGCGAGACCACGCACGCGTCCCAATTTTTTGACTTCAACTAAAAATTTCTTTAGTTTAATGTTCAAAGTTGGTGACAAAGTGAATCCGATCAGGTAGGGCATATATTTTTTTAGAAGTATAATGAGGATCAACACGATTTTTAGTTTTGAATGTAGTATTGAAGTCCATGAAAAATCCAAAACATTGGTATAATTATTTTTGTCGTACGACCAAAAATGAGCTGGTAGCTATCAAATTAATACGCCGATCGTCGACTAGTCGCGGCGCGGAGTGTGTGACTTCACTGGGACGCACGCCGCTCCGCACCGCCAGTTAACTGTTGGAAGCGATAAGGCGCGCAGTGTTTATGTTTGGTTAATTTGTGTTTAAAACCAATTAAGTGTCCGATTTGTGCCTGGTTTCACTTTTTCACAATGTATAAATATTGTATTGTGCCGAAATGTACAAATACGTCTATCAAAACGCCAGAGAAACTATTTTAAACGGTTTTATTTAGCTTGACCCCTTGTTTGTTTGTTTCAACAACTTTGCGACAACTTTTTCAACTACTCCTACTGAACCGATTCTTATGAAACTTTGCACACACATTGAGTTCCCGTGACAATACAATGTTATGATAATTTTAACTTGGTAACGAGGGTCTGATGATGGAGACAGGAGGTGGACAGTGGAACTCTTCAACCGTTACTAGTAACCCCCTCGAGTTTGGGTTCATTTGGTTGGTTCGGACGAGTGCTCCATACTTCCACCAATACACTTGGTGGCGAGGGTCTGATGATGGAGACAGGAGGTGGACAGTGGAACTCTTCGACCGTTACTAATAATCCCCTTGAGTTTGGGCTCATTTGGTTGGTTTGGACGAGTGCTCCATACTTCCACCAATACACTTGGTAACGAGGGTCTGATGATGGAGACAGGAGGTGGACAGTGGAACTCTTCAACCGTTACTAGTAACCCTCTCGAGTTTGGGTTCATTTGGTTGGTTCGGACGAATGCTCCATACTTCCACCAATACACTTGGTGACGAGGGTCTGATGATGGAGACAGGAGGTGGACAGTGGAACTATTCGACCGTTACTAATAACCCCCTCGAGTTTGGGCTCATTTGGTTGGTTTGGACGAGTGCTCCATACTTCCACCAATACACTTGGTGACGAGGGTCTGATGATGGAATCAGGCCGTGGACAGTGGGACTCTTCAACCGTTACTAGTAACTCCCTCGAGTTTGGGCTCATTTGGATGGTTTGGACGAGTGTCCCATACTTTACCAATACACTTGGTGACGAGGGTCTGATGATGGAGTCATTAGGTTGACAGTAGAACTCTTCAACCGTTTCTAGTAACCCCTCTAGTTTGGGCTCACTTGGTGGGTTTGGACGAGTGTCTCATACTTCCACCAATACACTTGGTGACGACACGGTCTGATGGTGTCAGGAGGTAGTAACCCCCTCGAGTAGAGTGACGTCACGCGTAGCCGCGGCGCACTGAGTTTTAGCGGCAGAAACAGCTTAAGTTTATTGTTAATATCTCCGTAACTAATGGTCCGATTTGGATAATTCAAAAAGATATGCCATTCTTATGCCATAAAGAACAACGTGGATATCTATTGAATTTGCTGTTACTTTACTGATCCTCATTGAGCCTTATGCTCATATTGAAAGAGTGTGTATTTTAATGTGCCGTAAGTCAGCTGCGCCACTGGTCTATAAGCTGGACAGCGACGTTTTGGTGACCTTACGGTTCGGTTACGGTCCACACTGTGGATAGTTACGCTTGAGCGGTTAAGAAGCAGAGTGTGTAATATTATATTATTATTCGTTTATTGACACATTTTCTTTTATATTAATTTTACATAAAAAAAACTTAAATCTAAAATTAATATAAAATAACAAAACGAAATTTCCACCACCGGCGGCGGGGCGAACCCAGGCTACCGATGGTCGAACCCGAGAGAGAGAAACCATCGGACAATTCGAGCGGTGTCGAGCAAGACCGCCTTCTGCATCTGACCCTTGATCCAAGCTAGTGAGAGCCTCTTGAGATGATGGTCGAGGCTCTTCGCTATCAGCCCATGCGCAGACACGACTATGGGCACAACGATCGTCGAGTCCACGGGCCACATGTCGGTAACCTCATGAGACAGATCAATGTATTTTAACATCTTGTCTTTTTCTGCCTTCACAAGGTTCTCGTCATGCGGCACCGTGATGTCGACGAGCGCTGCGCGCCGCACCTCCCGGTCAATTATCACTATGTCATAATATTATTATTATTAAAGTTCCCCCGCGTTCTATATAGGCACGTATCCAATCCAAAAAGGTAGGATGTACCCCCCTCTATCCCCTGAAATTCTAATAACATTTATCACAGAACAAATTCAAATTTCAACATTTTCTCCATATTACACATGTCCTTGAGAGGAACAAACATTTGAATCTAAAAACAAAATTTGACACCATTCCAGGTATTAGGCTGTGCCTCCGAGAACATGGAGGCCAAGATCTGCAACCCGGAAGGCGGAGCGCCCATCTGCGTGATGTCCGAGCACGAGGGCCCGGTGCTCAGTGTCGCCATCTGTCCGAAGATGAAGCTTGCGACAACATCATGCGGAGACGGCAAACTGAGGATATGGGACTTGGACACACAGAAAGTGGTGAAGGAAATTGACTGCGTTCCAAAGATCAACACTTTCTATTTGGCTAAAGTGTTGTGTGAGTTATTTCTTAAGTTTTACATAGAAAACAAAATAATAACAGATATTTAGATTATTTATTTTATTCTTATGGAACTTGACATGGTTGGTTGCATCACCTATTACAACCGTACACAGTATCTACTACAGCCGATAGCACCTTGGTGTAATAGGTGCCATGTCAGTGCTTGCCCTTCGCCGTGCCGACTACCCTGAACTGTACCGGAAACACTATATATATACAAAGCAACAGTATAACAAGTACATTATAACAGTAGATAACATACACAATACATTCTACGACTTTCCCCAAGAGAGACAAGTAGAAAATTAGATACAAATTAAATTATATTTTACTCTATGCCAAATGGATTTGAAGTGATAAGAGTGAGGTGAAGTGTAGAGTGTGATCGTCTTCCTTGTCGGCCTCTGTTCCCCTTTAATTTGGCTTATACACGTCTACCTCCGGCGGCGACATTTCGTAGGATCCCGTCGCCGCGTTTGAATAGCTTAGGATCGCGCGGCAGTACGAATCCTCTTCGGCGGTCCGCGCTGAAAGATGGCGGTTGGATTATAGGCGCTCGCACGCGGCTCTCACCCTCTTAGTACGCCAGTTGCCGAGCTACCCACCACCTTTTCACGCGGACGGCCGACGGAGATCCGTCCTCCCGCGCGATCCTTAGTGCGTCGAACGCGGTGACTGGATCCTACGAATTGTCGTCACCGGAGGTAGGCGAGCATAAGCCAAATTAAAAGGAAACAGAGACCGACAAGGAAGACGATCTACGTAGTGGGGAACGAGGCTCCGCACTAGGTGACAGAGAGTGTGCCCTTAAAGTTAATAATTTATTAATCAATTATTTATTAATTGATATGTTCAGGTCGAGCGGACTTTGAGCCTACGGAAGGAAAATCCTTAGCATACCCCAACAATAAGGAAATAGTTCTCTTCGACACAGAAACTATGAGCCAAAGAATGATATTTAATCACACAACGGTAAGACAACTGTTTTACTTCTAGGTTTTCTAAGAGTTTGGAGCAATGTCTTTTTAATTTTTAGGGCTTTTAATGTTAGAGATGTGTCAGCCTCGGTAGCTCAGTGGTGCTATTGGTCGATTGTTGTTAAGCAACCCTGAGCGCGGTCAGTACTTGGATGGGTGACCGCTTGACTGTTGGGAGGCTGACCGTGGTTCGGATTCCATGTAAAACTGTAGGTCCCTTCCCTTCTTACCTTACTAGGTGGTAGGGTTTATCCTGCCCGGGTTGATACCACCGCACTGAACTTCGGTCGAAACGGCTATGTAAATGGTTCGTGTTTTCCGTCCAGTTCAGTGTAGCCGACATGAAATGAAGGGAAGCACTGACATGGCACCTAGTTCACCCGGTGTTATGGGCTGACATCACGCATGTTATAAGTGATGTAGCCAACCGTGTCAGTTTCCATAAAAAAAAGATGTAATTTTTATTTAAATCATCCCCATGCTGCTTAACTTTGTATGTCTATAGTTTAAAACTCTTCAGACAACAAATTATTTTTGACCAACCAACAAAAAGTATGCAAAGACTTCTTAAAACAAGTCTGATAAAATAAATCATAGGCCAGTCAGTCAGCGTGTAAGCGTCCAATGCTGGGCATACGCCTCTCCAATTTTCCTCCGATCCTCTCGGCCTTCAGCGGTACGGAACCGCTGTTTTCCGCCGACATACTTGATGTCGACCTGGAGGGTGGTCTTTACTCAGTATTCCTGTCCACAAAATCATACTGTGTCTGAAATAAAATAGGTAAGTATAATGTCAACTTCCAGATAAAGTGTGCCATGTCCCAGTGCGCATTCTCCCCGTGTGGGATGTTCCTGGCGGGGAGCAGCGTGGCGGGGCAGGTGGCCGTGTGGCAGGTGGACAGCGGGGAGTGCGTGGGGGTGGTGGAGCACCCCACCTCGCACAACGTCACCGCCATCGCTTGGAACCCTAAAGGTGACACTTCACTTCACTTGTTTCTTTTTTTTTATGGAAACTGACACGGTACATCTCCTACAACATCCGTGATGTCAGCCCATAACACCGGATGAACTTGGTGCCACGTCAGTGCTTCCCTTCGGTCGTGTCGGCTACACTGAACTGGACGGAAAACACAAACTATTAAATAGCCGTTTCGACCGACCTTTCATTCAGTGCGGTGGTAGCAACCCGTAAGGGTTAAACCCTAGTAATATAAGAAGGGAGTCATATCCCTTAGTCGCCTTTTACGACATACACGGGGGGAGATGCAGTGGGGCTATTCTTTTAAAGTACCGGCCCCACACAGTACAAATTGATTTGTACACCGTCTGATTTGATCTCGCACGGTTGCCTAGATGACCATGATTCCATTACACGGTGATCCTGATGGAACAAGATGCCATGCCAATCAGAATGTTTTCCTTGCACTAATTTGTATGGCCTGCTATGGCATATTTCTCCATAACCACTCTAGTGCTTTTCCTGCTAGCTCATTGTCACTTGATTTTCCCTTGTTCGTATATGTTTTCTTTTTCCTTTTATAGAATTTTTCCTTTATCTTGTATTCATTTTCGAATAATTTTCTTAATAAATCTTGGCTCATATTGTCAAATATACCTGTATATGTTATATTTATAATGTCTTCGTGTTCTCTTTTATTTTATCCTTTTTAAGGTGCATTCATCGATGATAACCATTATAAATTTGTTTTCAGTATTTCACAGTTTATCGTGATGTTATTTAATAAGTCTAGAATCTATAGTACAACACGTCATACTTTCCAGGGAATGGAGTGCTGGCGTATTGTGACCTTGCTGGACAGTTGGGTGTTATAGAGAACTGCTACGGCAAGCCGAGCGAAGCTTTGGACGATTACGACAACATTGAAACTGAAAATCTTGATGGTTTGTATTAAGTGTTTTAATTATGTTTTATTTATGTAACTTTTTTCATTTAATTACGTTTTATTTATGTAATTTAATCTGAATCTGGGCAACAAATAGTTTTTTTATTATTTCTAAAATTTACATGCTTATGTGACAGTTACTCCGTTGAAGGAAATGTTTGCACATGTTAGAGCTTGTCGTCCTAATCCATTGTTGCCTCCCAGGCTGACTGGAACAAATTGGATAATAATATTTTATGTTTATGTTAGTACTAAGCACATACTCGCTTTTTATATATATTTTAAATTAGAAAAATGCAAATCGAAAAGCTTTGGAAAAAATACATCCCGACCAGGATTTGAACCTGGGTTGAGCCGCCAACGCGATAACCAACTACACCACCGGGCCGTTACATATTATCTCCAAATTTTCGATCTATTGCCACTGCTCTGCAAAAATTATGCGACATCATTCAAGAAGGTGCAGTGGCAATAGATCGAAAATTTGGAGATAATATGTAACGGCCCGGTGGTATAGTTGGTTATCGCGTTGGCGGCTCAAGCCAGAGACCCAGGTTCAAATCCTGGTCGGGATGTATTTTTTCCAATGCTTTTCGATTTGCATTTTTCTGAATAAAAGTAAATTGGATAATGCAATAAATCCCCTTCTGTGTCCCAGATATGGGTTCCAAATTCCCCTAAACCTACATATACATAAAAACTACTAAACCTAACCACCTCTGTCAGCCTCGATAGCTCAGTGGTGCAGACAGTCAACTGTCGCTATTGAATGTTAAGCAACGCTGGGTGCGGTCAGTACTTGGATGGGTGACCGCTGACCGTTGGAGGCTGACCGAGGTTCGGATTCCTCGTAAAACTGTAGGTCCCTTCCCTTCTTACCTTACTAGGTGGTAGAGTTCAACCCGCCCGGGTTGGTACCACCGCACTGAATGAAACATCGGTCAAAAATGGCTATGTAAAATAGTTTGTGTTTTCCGACCAGTTCAGTGTAGCCGGCACGATCAAAGGGGGAAGCACTGACATGGCACCTAGTTCACCCGGTGTTATGGGCTGGCATCACGGACATTGTAGGTGATGTAGCCAACCGTGTCAATTTCCATAAAAAAAAAAAAAAAACCTAAAGTATTCGACACTGTTGCAGATAACGACGACATAGTTGACAACCTTATCGAACGTTACGACAGCGACGACGACGACAACGCCATCTCTGTAGGGCGGCTGAAGCAGGACATGCTGGGCGGGCACGGGGACGAGGGCTCGCGGGACGGGCGCGCGTCGCGTGCGGGGAGCGCGCACCGACACGCACCGGCGAGCGTGCCGCCCCAGCCGCCGTTCCAGCCCTCCGCCACGCCCACTCATCTTGAGCATAGGTCAGTGCCGTTTGTACTTATATGATCCATGACATAACTAGAGACAAAACTTTTGTAGGAAGTGCGACATCAAATCAAATCAAAATCTGTTTATTTTATATGTGGCACCAATTCACCTATTAGGTGACTAACGGCGTCGGACATTGCATTAGTCATTAAAAAACATTTAATGTATTCTCCACGCGACATAACTTTTCTCATTGTGAAATTTGCCTCAAAGTGTTGCAAGACTACAAACTTAAGGTTTTTTTTGGAGTGGGGGAAAGAAGAAGGAGATCATGGCACAAATGGTCGCTTAGATCACTCAACTCCGGCAAAGACGACACCTGCACCCACACAGTTGTCAGAATATCTACAGAATCAATCGGCTAGCCATAGACTTTCCAATCATGATAGCAACAATAATGAATAAATACTTATGAATGGCAGGTACATGTGCTGGAACGAAGTAGGCATAGTGCGGTGCCACACATCGGGAGAGGAGTCGAGCATCGAGGTGGAGTTCCACGACGCCAGCACTCACCACGGCATCCACCTCAACAACTACCTCAACCACACCATGGCCAGTCTCTCGAGCAGCGTGCTCGCCCTCGCCTGCGAGACTCCCAGGTGCTACCTACTTCCTTCTCTTACACACTGCATACGCCTTACCTACCTGCTGATAATCTACCTCTATCGCAATCCTTACATCCCAAGACTGCAGGGAAAAAAACCATTGGAACCCAGTACTCATTGCTAAGATCTCGACGAGCTCTTTCGAAATAATAACAATTTATTGTGAGTTTAAGAGAGAGGGAGAGAGAGATAGAGAGAAAGAGGGGGAGTAAGATTGGAAAAGCATTTTGAAAATTGTTTTGAAGAAATATGTCATCGCATTTAACAATATGTATCATTGAATATGTAGAGGAAACATAATTAAAAACAGAGAAAACTTATACCGTAACGAACTCAAATCCAGCAAACAAATGATGACGAGATTTTCGAGCCCGGGTCCGAAATTGGGTCGTCGAAGCAAAGCAGCGGCCTCGTGTCAGCTTCGCTAGCTCAGTGGTGCACTGAATGAAAATTCAGTTGAAGCGACTATGTAAATATTTCGTGTTTTCCGTCAAGTTCAGTGTAGCCGGCACAACCAAAGGGAAGCAATCACATGGCTAGTTCACCAAGGTGTTATGAAGGTCACGGGTGTGGAAGGTGATCGTCAACCATGTCACCTTAAAAAGAAATAGATTCCTCTTTCCCTAAAACCTTAATTTCTTAGAAATTCTTAGGGTTGTTTCTAAATGTCATATGTTCAAAGACTTATGCCCACTTGCACCAACACGAGTTTAGAGTTAAATAGCGAGTTATGGATTTAAACGCGGTTCAAACGCGGTTCCCACATACAACGGGTGCTAGTTTAACGAGTTAAACTGGTTTATAGTTAAATTCGTGTTGGTGCAAGTGGGCCTTACTAACTATTCACGTAATGAGTGCCGTTGTGCCGGATCTGCACACAATGCAGTTTATCGCACTTTAGACGCGCGGTCGACGATCCCGCTCTCCCCACGCGCCTGCACAGCACATGTCCGCCACGCCACTCCAACCCGGACAGTGTCCGGCGGACACTACAGTCTTTCCTAAGCACTTGCATGTGCACTACGCTTTCTCACCAATATACTTCTTTCCACAAGTTCACTAGTTTTATTCCGAAACGAACACTAAACAGTAAACGTTGCCAGAGATCGACCTAACCATCCTTCTCGGCACAGTGGTGACCCCGACGTGATGCTACCTTTATTCGTCCTGAACTGTTCAGATCATCCCACGTCTTTGTCCGGGACGACCAGATAACAAAACCGCTGACTCAACCGTACAGCGGCCCTCTCCCAGTTATTAAAATATGCGAGAAATTTTTCATCGTTAAACTACCAAACCGCGAATCAGCTATAACTGTGGATCGACTCATGCCAGCTTTTATTCTACGGGACAACAAACCCGGTTGCATCAGCGTGTCACCGACGCGCACAGCTGCCTCAGCAAATTCCGACAAACTCACCCACCGGGCGAACGGCGATAAGGCAATTGTACTATCACGCCAGACACGCAGTGGATGGACTACCAGACCATCAGTTCAGTTCCGTTTCGCTTAGGACAATTCTGTATATTCGGTATTAAAGGAAATAGATTTACAAAATAAAATACTTTCCTCGAATCGCCTCCAAAATCTGGGGGTAAGCTGCAACAATTACGTTAGCAACTAAGTACATACAAATAGACTATGCCCGTCATGTAAGGAGTTCGTAGGCACGGCGAAACATTTGTTATGCGGATGCAAAATACTACTTGAGCGAGGCCAGTATTCCTACCGTCATGATAAAGTCCTCCAAATCATCAGAGAGGCCATCAACCTGTCAATTGCACGGACCAGGAAAGGGCAAACCAGTAACGGCTTCCAGAAGGTCAACTTTGTGAAACCTGGAGCCAATAAGCTGCCCAAAGATAGGACTAAACCTTCTTCAATATTGGGAGCAGCAAAGGATTGGGAATTGTTGATGGACACACATGAGACGCATTACCAAATGCCTTCGGAAATCTGTACCACAGCATTAAGACCGGATATACTCATATTCTCAAAAGCGACAAAGCATGTAGTACTCGTTGAACTTACAGTTCCATGGGAAAGTAACATACCGAAGGACCACAACATCAAACTTAACAAGTACTGCAACTTAGTAGACCGGATTGTGAGAAACGGATTCAAGACTGATCTCTTCGCTGTGGAAGTCGGAGCAAGGGGACTACCAGCGAAGTCGCTCTACAGTCTCTTCAAGAATCTAGGGCTGCCAAGATCGACGCTAAGCTCATATATGGAGAGAGCTTCGAAAACGTCATTGGAAGCATCCTACAGAATATGGATAGGTAGAGAGAGGGAGGTCGAGAGCGGGACTGGTGGTTTCTCCGCGTCCTAGTCAACGCAGACTAGCTGACGAGGGCTTGATGCGAGCCGAAACGTGAAGCATGCGCGGGAAATTTAGAGTGGCCACTCGCTAGTCCCGGCCTCGATTAATACCCTCCTCTACTGCCGATGGGCCCGGATATGTTCGGTGAAGCCATCGCAAGCTTAGATCCACACCTTCCTACCTAATATATTGGTTCTGTTAAATAATACACCGTTAGCATAAGTAACCATAAGCATAAATTGTGTTTAATTTTATTCAACCCAGAATATTCTTGATTGCCCAAGAATTTACGTGTATCAAAGCAACACCGTTGCACCCAATCACCGGATAAAATCGCAAGTACGCAGATATCTGTTTTACCTTACCGTACCGGTAATATAAACAAAGTATGTCGAAAACCATACTGGGCAGAATATCTCCACTCATTAATTATTATGCAGTGGTTAATCATTTCTTTGAATCGATGTCGCAAGAAGCTACACCTTTACCAAATAAGTAGTTTTATTTAATAAACTTGTTAACGTTTCCTAGTTTAACCTAAAATATTTAGCGATAATTCTAGCGTAAATAATTTTTTTACACGAACACCCTGATGAATACCTAGATGAACTAAGTTAACTATATTAACTACGAATTCCTGTATATTATAAATATTAACTACGAATTCCTGTATCCTAGTTTCAGCAGGGACTTAGTATAATATTGTACGTCATGATTTTTTTTACATCCCTCTTAGCACTTTCTACCATAACCACCCTTCTTGGCACACCGTCTTCAATGAAATAAAGACTTAAAAGTAGTTTGTACGCGTGTTCGCAGCAAGCTGGTGTGCATATCACTTCTGGGCAGCAGCAAGGAGTGGAGTGTGTCTATGCCGGAGACGGAGGAGATTCTTTGCGTGTGCGCCGCCAGCAACCTGGTCGCCTGCGCTACCAACGCGCGCCTCTTGAGGCTCTACACGCCCATGGGCATACAGAGACAGGTTTGTATTATATTTGTTTTAGTGCAATAATTATATTATGTTGAAAAAGTGAGAAAAGGGTTCAATACAGAACTATTCACAGTCAAAGTGAGAGCCAGTGGCTACCTGTATGAGTCTATAGTTTCTCTAACTGCTCACGCGTAGCCGTTCTAAAATTGGAATGGAACCAAAAGGTAAGTTCGCGTTCCAAAGTTGGAACAGCGGAGGGGCTGACTTTCGGCATTGCATATTGGGATAAGGCCGTTATATTTCTAAACTAAGCTGAAGATATGACCTTCTTGAGCTGATTCATTTAGCTCGCGCCAGCATAGAGCAACAAATTAACGGATTTCTCAGTTGATTTTAACGCCATGTTTGTGCGCGAATTCGGCGCGCGAACGCCTCAAATAGGTACGATTTTTGGTTTCTATAAACATTATTTTGTTGTGTTTGTGTATAAATTCGAAAGAATACAACATTTCTGAAGTGAATCAGTTATTGCAGGTTTTTATCCATTCACTAGTGTGTGAAATAGAAAAAAAAAACAATCTTAACTACACTATATTTGTGAAGTGCCATGTTCGTGCAATGTTCAACTCACAATTTGGAAACAAAACAAAAGTTAGTGTACTGTAAGGTATAGATAACCATATCCATGGATATATAAGTACCATATCCATTCGCAAATAATAGCGAATCATGTTTGTCCATTATGTGTTGATTCAGTAAGTTCATGGCTTTATGCCCATCCAATGAAATATTATTCTCTCAGGTGGTGTCATTGGCCGGCCCCGTCGCAGCGCTGGCCGGGTTCAACTCCAACATTCTGGCGACGTACCACGCCACTGACCCAGGTCTCACTGATCAACACTTAGCCATGGACATTGTGGCAATGCACG
Organism: Nematopogon swammerdamellus; assembly: GCA_946902875.1. Lineage (NCBI taxonomy): Eukaryota > Metazoa > Arthropoda > Insecta > Lepidoptera > Adelidae > Nematopogon > Nematopogon swammerdamellus. Next base: position 9,316,898 of record OX336333.1, read on the forward strand.
GTATGATTACTTTCAGTATGCACGGATTTATGTTCGTTTGTTTTATAATTTTGTTGAAATTGTTTTTACTGTTAAGTATATTGTTTTAAATTACAATGTATTATTGTGTGTCTAAACTGAATAGTAATTAAACTCTGATTCTGCTAATCTTAGATTATCTCACAGAAATGTATATTCTCGCCTTGTGTCTGTATTTGTGTTCATAAAAAAAAATCTGTGAGATAAACCTAAGTGCAATCATAGACAATGTACGCTCTCGTGCTATAATCCTGATATTTGAATTTCACAGTGTTGCATAGTGCAGACTTATTGCATAATACAACAGCATTTCTTCTAGTCAAGCTAGTACATTTTGCAATTGCTATTGTACACATAGCTCGCTGTGCTTGCCTTCACCAAAGTAATGGACCATTTCGGTGAAAGAAAATGTTGTGTAACAAAATCATAAAATTAAGTAAAAAAATAGCAACACAACACTTACAGGTCAGCTGATCCGCAGCAAGACTGTCTCCGTGCCGTTGACGCCCAGCTCCAAGCTGAGCTGGCTCGGCACTACCGAGGTCGGCTCCCCGTGCAGCCACGACAGCGAGGGTGTTCTCCGCACGTACGACATCTCCAGCGGTGTCTGGCTGCCCATATGCGACACCAGCTCACACTCCAAGGGGGCGTCCGATACGTGGTTTATTGTTTCGGTAAGAAATATTTCTTAGTGGTGTTCGCGAATTAGTTTTTGCTAAACGATTGGAGAAACGCCAGGGATTCAGAGGATCAAAATAAAATTTTCCTCAATGATTTTTTTCTTTAGTAATATGAACCTGTCAAGATCATATGGGCGAAGGACTGTTTAGATAATGCTCGCGGGTTAATATTATTAAAAAAAATTTTAGATGCAGATGCACCTCCCTGAAAGTAATCCTGCCGTCGCCCATGATACAGCTGGGTTAATTTTTTATTTCAATTGACCCGGGGAAGTTAGATAAACTGATAAAGATAGAATTATATCATGTTTAACTTCAACATTACATAACTTTTATGTTTATTATAAATTTTTATTATTATAGGCCTTTTTCACAATAAAACAGAATGTGAAATGAAAATGTATTCTGTTATTGTTTCCAAACAAAGTTCTTGTTGAACGGTACGAGGTGAACATCTGCAGGTGAACGAGAGAGCGCAGACGGTGCGAGGCATCCTGTGCCGCGGCACCACCTTCCCGCCCACCGCGCCCAAACCCACAGTTCTACAGCTACCTATACAGGTATACACCGTGCCGTCCTCTTGTCCTATCAGACATTACTTAGCCGCTATCAAAACACTCATATGTCCCACCACACAATCTCTCCAACTCATGTTTTAATTTGAAAGAATGTAATATAATAATGATTTCAATTGTAATTTACATTGATATTGACCGATATTGGAATTACATTTGTGATTTTGACGCTGTAAATTTTATTGGTTTTTATAATTTAATTATTTTATTAAGACTGTTTCAAAGAGTTTCACCCCCAAGTCCGATTTCCGCTATGAACCAAGTTATATCCTTGGGGTACTAGGCTAGTGAAGTTTTCTAATACCACAAAAATCTTATTGAATCAACATCCCGAGTGTTTAAAATTAAAATTATTATTTGTCTGTACGGTCCGTTTATTTATTTTCACCTCATCTTTCAGGGAACTTCTGAACCTGAAATTATTGCATTGGGGTAACATGCTCACGTTCCGACTATGTACGTAATTTTTTTTTAACTCGATTTCACGCTGTCAGCAAAAGCTTGTTTATTTATACACAGGGATAGCAAAAAATTTGATACACAATGTTATAGGTTTGTCTATGACCACCAGACGGCTGGGGTGGCTACTAACTTAATCTGTTATACTTGAGTGACTCACGTCTGCACATGTGCTGACGGCCGGCAGCTGCCGCTGTGCGAGCTGGAGACAGAGAAGGCTCAGTACGAGGAGCAGCTGGTGCGCGGGGCGCATCTCGACGCGGGCGCCGACGCCAAGCTCGTGCGCGAGACCGCCATGAAGCTGTTCGCCGTGAGTGCCATCACTCATATTTATTTATTAATACTTTTCTAAGGAACTTGACATGGTTGTTGTTGTTGTTGTTTTGGTTTGGGGTTGGCTCTAGGCCTGCAAACTAATCCCGCTTGGTTGGGAACCTTCGTGCAAAACCCCACAGTCTCCAGCTACCCCAGCCAGCCTATGTCTTCCATGAAAGCCACAAGTCGACCGGGGGTGTCTGCAGGCCGCTTATCCCTTAGTCGCCTTTTACGACATGCACGGGGACTATTTTCTTATTAAGTACCGACCCCACACAGTACGAGCTTGACATGGTTGTCTCCATCACCTGCTACTCCTGTGATGTCAGCCCATAACGCCTTGGTGTACTAGGTGCCATGTCAGTGCTTTCCTTTGGTCGTGCTGGCTACACTGAACTGGGTGGTAAACACGAACTATTTGCATAGCCGCTTCGACCTACCCTACATTTAGTGCAGTGGGGGCCTGCCGGTGCCAATCCGGACGGGTTAAACACCACCACCTTGTAAGGTAAGAAAAGGGACTTACATTTGGTTTTTTATTTACTTTACTTCGCAAGTGTTTGGCATAGGTTCAATTGGCTTAATGAATTATATAATGTAATGCGGTTACATCTGCAGAACTTTACTGTTATTGTTTTAACCTTTATGTGGTACAGAAGGAGGCCATAATAAGGAATGCAATTCCTTCCTGCTGACGTTATACACACAAACATAGTGGTTACACCTGCAAAAAATTTCAAACTGTCGTGCAATCTTTGGTCTTCCTTCATCATCTTAGAAAAAGAAAGTATTGAATTCTCCTATTTGCGAAGTTAATCAAATGCATACAATTCAAGTCTAGGACTGGAATACACCGCTTCTCTCTCTGTTAATATTCTAGTGATGTTCAAAGTAACATTTCTCGTGACGGGAGTTTTCCTGGTGCCTCAGCTGCAAATTAGCTGAAATTTTATTTATTTCAATTATGTACACTGGAAGGAAGGAAGGTGTGGATCTAAGCTTGCGATGGCTTCACCGAACATATCCGGGCCCATCGGCAGTAGAGGAGGGTATTAATCGAGGCCGGGACTAGCGAGTGGCCACTCTAAATTTCCCGCGCATGCTTCACGTTTCGGCTCGCTTCAAGCCCTCGTCAGCTAGTCTGCGTTGACTAGGACGCGGGGAAACCACCAGTCCCGCTCTCGACCTCCCTCTCTCTACCTATCCATATTCTGTAGGATGCTTCCAGTGACGTTTTCGAAGCTCTCTCCATATATGAGCTTAGCGTCGATCTTGGGAGCCCTAGATTCTTGAAGAGACTGTAGAGCGACTTCGCTGGTAGTCCTCTTGCTCCGACTTCCACAGCGAAGAGATCAGTCTTGAATCCGTTTCTCACAATCCGGTCTACTAAGTTGCAGTACTTGTTAAGTTTGATGTTGTGGTCTTTCGGTATGTTACTTTCCCATGGAACTGTAAGTTCAAAAAGTACTACATGCTTTGTCGCTTTTGAGAATATGAGTATATCCGGTCTTAATGGTGTGGTACAGATTTCCGAAGGCATTTGGTAATTCTTCTCATGTGTGTCCATCAACAATTCCCAATCCTTTGCTGCTCCCAAAATTGAAGAAGGTTTAGTCCTATCTTTGGGCAGCTTATTGGCTCCAGGTTTCACAAAGTTGACCTTCTGGAAGCCACTACTGGTTTGCCCTTTGATGGCTCTCAAAGGGCAAACCATTTGATGGCTCTGGTTGATGGCCTCTCTGATGATTTGGAGGACTTTATCATGACGGTAGGAATACTGGCCTCGCTCAAGTAGTATTTTGCATCCGCATAACAAATGTTTGGCCGTGCCTACGAACTCCTTACATGACGGGCATAGTCTATTTGTAGATTTCCCCCATCTAACTAGGTTACTCGGAGAGTAAGCTGGAATGCTTGCTCTCCCCGAAATGCAAAAAAATATGTATTAGTGCCACCGTATAGATACATAACAGAGTCACGTGGGGGCACGGCGACCGCTGTGCATCTCGGCCATTCAGACTGGCGCACCAACGCAAAACAACCAGCGTTCCTTATGCTGCGTCAGCTGCACTGGTTTTCGTAACAATAAAATATTGCGAAATTTCTTAGAAAAAAATTGTTATGCTTGCAGCTTGCCTGCCGCAGTGAGCTAGAACAACGAGCTCTAGAGCTAGTGGAGTTGTTGAAGGACAGCCGACTGCTACCGCTAGCGGCCAAGTACGCCTCCCGTCTCGGCCGCATGCATCTCGTGGACAAGCTGACTCATCTCTCCGAGGATTGGGAGAGGGAGGAGGACCAGTTGAACGTGGCTCACACTTCACACTTCGACGAAATCAACTCTCAGGAGAGCTTCGTGGCCAACGGACAGCCGGACTTGAACGTCAGCCTTATACTGCCGGCGAGGACCGTGCAGAAGAATATTGAAACTGTCACTCCGATTAAACCTGTGGTGAGATACTTTCTTTCTATTTCTTTCTTTACACGTTGTAAAACGGACCGATAAAGTAACAATCTTTGCTGAAAGAAATCTTGTGTAAAATGAATAAACTGTAAAACTGTCGCCAGACAAAGCGGCACCAGCTATTACTCTTAAACTAACAGCAAAAGGAATGTGTCTCACGACAACGTAATGTAATCCCCTCTTGTGACTAGTGAGTGTGACAAGGTTCTGGTACCATTTCATCTGGATATGATAATACAAGTCAATCGCTGATGTAGCTGATGGAGGATGATCGCACGAAAAACAACACGACGGACACAACAGATCTGTTAGCCAATTCGTGCATTATTGACGCGACCGCACGACAGAGCGGACGCATCGTTTCATACAAAGTGCGAGCTTTCTGCCATACAAAGGCAATACATGAACTGATCGCACGATTAGTTGAGCCAACTAGTTGCGCGGGCGAATCGTGAAATCGCCGCACGCACACAAATAAGTGTTGCAATAGGTATTTCCTCTCCCACATTGAAATAATCAAGATTTGTGGAGGGGCGTTCATTTTTAGAATAGATGATCTCTAATATATTTTCATTGTCACCTATTATAATGGGTAGAAACAATTTGAATTTCAATGTAATCCAACATGCCCATGCCCATGTTGGATTACATACCACGAAGGAAAGTTCAAAGTGATGTCAGAAAAAATTTATGTAGAAATTTTGTTGTTAATTAAATTTCAGCCCATGAAATCATTCTCGGGTAAGCGCAATCCATTCAAGAAACAACAGGAAGCAGCGAAGAACGCGCCGAGCCCCCTCAGCCTCACGGAGCGCTCGCTGGTTGAAGTCCACTCCGCTCCTAACGAGAGGACCCAAGAGAATGCCGATGTATGTTTTGCTTAATTTTTTTTTCTCTTCAGTTTTCATCATCATCAACCTTTATTAGATAGATGTCTTGAGTGAAGGTTGTCGTGAAGGTGCCACATTCATCAATGTGGTTTACTTTATGCTAGAAGGCACAGATTCCTCCGTTAGGTATTTGGAGAAAGAATGTCTGTATAAGTCTGTTCACAATATCTGTCGTGTTCAGGAGGCTTGAGGAAAGTTGATATGGATGATATGATTGCTGTAACTGATGTTACGTTGGCATATACACGCACGGTGCTGCAACCCCAACCGTAAAACCCGAAAGGGGGTGATTCTGTACGTGAAATAGAACAACTTTTGAACTATGACTTTTTTATTTGAAGAAAAAAACATTTTTTTTCTCCATACATTTTGAGAATAGGTATTTAAAATTTGTATGGAAAAAATAATTTTGTTTTTGTATCAAAAAATTTTTTTTCTTCACAGAAGTTGTTTAGTTTCACATATAGAATAACCCCCTTATGTCAGTTAAAAATATTACGGGGGCAACTGCAACACCGTGTATAGTTCTTCCTGTATTGTTGGCACATCAAGACAATCGTGTATTTTAATATTTTTTGTGAACCACAGTGCTCCGACAAACGATGTGATGATGTTTTCTCTTTGCAAGATTGCTTTTTGTATTATATTTTTTATGGAACTGACTTGGTTGACTACGTTACCAATACACCCGTGATGTCAGCCCACACTTTCATTAACTAGGTGCAATGTCAGCGCTTGATCGTGCCGTTTACACTGAATTGAGCTGAAAACGCAAACCATACGAAATATTTGGAGCCTGCCATGCCGTCATGTCATGCTTGACTCTATTGAAGATCTACCTTTGTGTGTTTCATTTGATATAGCTTCGCTAGTTCTGGACTAACCTATTGCCTGTCAATAGGAGGGTGTGGATCTAAGCTTACGATGGCTTCACCGAACATATCCGGGCCCATCGGCAGTAGAGGAGGGTATTAATCGAGGCCGGGACTAGCGAGTGGCCACTCTAAATTTCCCGCGCATGCTTCACGTTTCGGCTCGCTTCAAGCCCTCGTCAGCTAGTCTGCGTTGACTAGGACGCGGGGAAACCACCAGTCCCGCTCTCGACCTCCCTCTCTCTACCTATCCATATTCTGTAGGATGCTTCCAGTGACGTTTTCGAAGCTCTCTCCATATATGAGCTTAGCGTCGATCTTGGGAGCCCTAGATTCTTGAAGAGACTGTAGAGCGACTTCGCTGGTAGTCCTCTTGCTCCGACTTCCACAGCGAAGAGATCAGTCTTGAATCCGTTTCTCACAATCCGGTCTACTAAGTTGCAGTACTTGTTAAGTTTGATGTTGTGGTCCTTCGGTATGTTACTTTCCCATGGAACTGTAAGTTCAACAAGTACTACATGCTTTGTCGCTTTTGAGAATATGAGTATATCCGGTCTTAATGCTGTGGTACAGATTTCCGAAGGCATTTGGTAATGCTTCTCATGTGTGTCCATCAACAATTCCCAATCCTTTGCTGCTCCCAAAATTGAAGAAGGTTTAGTCCTATCTTTGGGCAGCTTATTGGCTCCAGGTTTCACAAAGTTGACCTTCTGGAAGCCGCTACTGGTTTGCCCTTTCCTGGTCCGTGCAATTGACAGGTTGATGGCCTCTCTGATGATTTGGAGGACTTTATCATGACGGTAGGAATACTGGCCTCGCTCAAGTAGTATTTTGCATCCGCATAACAAATGTTTGGCCGTGCCTACGAACTCCTTACATGACGGGCATAGTTTATTTGTAGATTTCCCCCATCTAACTAGGTTACTCGGGTCGGGGAGAGTAAGCTGGAATGCATTTAAGTAGAACTTAAGCAGCTCAGGGGACCAGTTGTTATTATGGATTTCCACTTCAATGCAGGAGGGATGCAGAAGTCACCCACTGTTAGCCAATCATTCTGCATTTCTAGGTTTAAGGCGTGAAGTTTGAAGCCTTGTTCCATGTCCTCCTGAGCAAAACCTTTCAGTATTTCTTTATCAGACTTTGCTGTTTCTATGCCCAATCCAGATCTATTGGTGCGTGTACCAACTTGGAATGATTTGTAGAAGTCGAGTCTCGATTCCAGTTCATCTGATAGTGATGTGTTGGGTAAGGCTTGAATAGCGCTATCATTGGAGTCTTTGAGTATACATCGTTTGGCTATTCTCGCCTTTTGATAAAATATCGACGGTTTCTTAATGTTCAGTCCAAAGTTATTGTGAGATCTGTATAGCGTTGACGAGTCAGCCGGGTGAGCCAGTCCAAACCATGATTTCAGGAATCTGGTCACATACGAGTCTAATTTAGTCAGGTTTTGCTTTGTGAAGTCGTAGACGAGAAATGGCCATGAAAGTTTTGATGTCAGGTAGTTATCGTAAATCCATGCCTTTTGTGTACCCAGGAGGGGAAGATTGTCAGTTTGGCGGAGGCTCTCTTCGAAAAGTTGGACAATATCATCAGTAGGATGCTCCTTTCCTCTGCTGGTGATCCTTTTGCCCAAGAATTTAAAAGGAGCTTCATCAGCCACGGTTGCGATTGGTTTTCCGGCTACTGTCAAACCTGGATTGCTCGAGGTAAACTTTGAACCTTTCCTGGTTAAGCTCAAACAGTAGCACTTCGCTGGTTTTATCTTCATCCCTTTGGTCCATTCACAATAGTCATCCACCACCTTAAGAAGCGACTGATTTTGTTTTGGATTGCGGGTTAACAGCGTAATATCATCCGCAAATGCCAGGATGGCCGCCATATATGTGTCTCCATATTTGAACCTGTATCCCCATTTCTTTTCTTTTACGACAAGCGTATCAATTAGAATGTTGATAACAATGTTAAATGTGACAGGAGAGAGGCAGCAACCCTGGAAAAGTCCTATGCCGTAACGAATTTCCGGTGTCTTCTCCGTTTCGCCTTTTACTTGTATTACAAAGGAAAGTTTTTTGTAGTAGGAGGCTATTATATTACAGATCAGAGGTGGCACATTATACCACTCTAGCGCCTTTAATAGTAACTCATGGCGCACCGAACCGAAGGCGTTTTCAAAGTCTAACCACGTGGCAGTTAATTGTCTCTCATTCTTCCTTGCATCTCTAAGACATTCAGTCAGCAAAGAATTATGTTCGAGGCACCCTGCAACTCTTGGGAGAAAACCTTTCTGGTACTTCTTCGGTAAGTAGTCGTTGGTACACATGTGTTTGAGTAGTCTGGCCTGTATAATGGAGAAGAATATTTTCGAAATTGTGTTCGTAAGGGCTATAGGTCTAATATCCTTGGGATCAGTAACTTCTTTCTTTTTTGGTAGAAGAACAAACACGGCTTTACCAAGACAGTCTGGCACTTCTCTGTTCGTCCAAATTCTTTTGTAGATGTTCAACATGTGTTTCCGCACTGATGGACATTTTTTGTATATGATGTATGGTATGCCATCGGGTCCCGGGGCGGAACTATTTGGTTTCCTTTTTATGTGGTATTCCAGCTCTTCCATCGTCGGTGAATCAGCATCAAATGCTAGAGCAGGTTCTTTGGGTTTTGGAGCTGGTGGATCCCTGTAAGTTATATCTGCCTCCGGGGTGGTATATGTGGATTTAAAGTAGTTGAACATCTCGTCCGTACTTAACCTAATTGTACCCTGCTGTTCCTTAAAAGCTTTTTTGGCGAAATAAAAGGGGTTCTTCTCGAAAGCTGCTATATTCTGAGCCTTTCGAAATTCATTGCCAGCAACCGTAATTTGCTCAGATACTTTCTGGATGAGTTTTAGGATAGATCTCATCGCTCTGGCTAATTGGTGGCATAGATTTCTGTCTCCTGAGGCTTTAGCCTTCCTTAGCAATAATCTTAGCGTACGACCGAATGTCCATGGGCGTTGTTAGACACCTTATAGGTGGCTCGGCGCCACATGTCGCGCTTTATAAAAAAATAAATCTTACACTCTCATGGTGTTCACGGATCGATATTGTTTATTTTTAGACATATTTCTACACTCAGGGCAGTCTTTTGAGACACTATCTTCTTCAATAATATTAAACATTTTATTACAGCCCACGAAACCGCAAAACGGCGAAACGTTCGTGGACTGGTTCGCCGGCAACAAGGAGACGCTCGAGCGCGACAACCCCTCGCTCACCCCCGCCGAGCTCACCAAGCACGGCATCCGCACCTTCCGCGCTCTCCAGACCAAGCCGGCGGCAGAACTGGAGCCCGAGGGCAGGCAGAAGAGAAAACTGGACGTTGATGAAACCGGAGGGAAGAACGGAGAGAGCACCCCAGTGACGAGTGCTCCCAAACAGTCCAAGTTGAGCTCGTTTGCTTTTCAGAAAAAACCGCAGACTGATTGTGCATAATGCCTGTTGAAAGTTTATTTTTGTATCTTAGTACTGAGGCATGTCTTCGGCACGGTGGCGTGATTGGTAATGCGTTGGCGGCTCGTGCCAGAGTTCCAGTTCGGGTTTGTTTAGATAGATACTAATGAAGAAATGCCTGTTGAAATTTCACATTAGCTAAACTTGACTGAAAACTCGTCTTCAATGTGCAGTGTTATTTTTGACTGTTTTACTGTTTGCTGTAGACAATAAATAAATTGATAACTAGAATTATATAACCTGACCATTTTGTAAATTTGGTCTTTAGACAAGTAAATAAGTAATAAATTGTATTAAAGCAACTGGAAAAATACCATAATTTGTTTGAACTAAGTAGCATGAATAAAGTGTACATATTTTTATTCATAAATTTCTTTTATTCATTGATCACATATAACAAGGCCAGCATACACGATTGTCCATACATTTTAATGGTATTCTTTACGCCAGCTCAGCGTCATCGGGCTCGGGGAAGATCCCCTCTCGGAACATGCGCTGCCACTCGGAACCTCTCGGGTAGACATACTTGTCTAAGGACTCTTGTAGGAACTCTGTACTGTAGCCCGGTGCCTGGAAAGCAACACATTGTTCTTTATTGTATTATATTTTATACGAAACATTTTTAGTATAAAGTTTTCCAAACAATGTTGTCTTTCACCAAAGTGAAGGATATGTGCGCCACGTGATTAAAAATTATTTGTAAAAAAATACAAAAAAGGTGCGTAAGCGCGTTATACTATTTAGTTTATCTCCATACATACACGGTGAACAAAAAACCTGCGAACACCCGAAGGCAGGAAGTACAGTTTCAGATACTGAATCGGATAGGCTAGTTTTTTTTTTCGAAATTTATATGAAAATATGCCCTTTTTCAATTATTCCTAAGTATCAAGATGTCTTTAAATAACTAAATTATGTCTGCATCCCATCATAACAGTGATGTGAAGTTAAACCCTACTACCATATGTCTTAAGCACGTGATATCACTTTTCTAGGTACCTACCTAGGTAATATTCTAAAACTTATTAGGTATACAAAATAATAGTTTGTTGCACACTAACAGAACTCAAAGCACTTACCGACTTCATTTTTAACCAACTTCAAAAAAGGAGGAGGTTCTATGTTCGGCTGTATGTATTTTTTTTATGTATGTTCAGCAATATCTTCCCCAATTGTGAACCGATTTCGATGATTCTTTTTGTGTTCGGTTCAGTATAGCTCCAAGGTGGTCCCATTTTTTTTTGGTCAAGATCGGATGGGAAAGCGAGGCGGAATCGCGAGGCCGAAGGCCGAGCGATTCCGCCGAGTACATTAATAGCAAATAAAAATTACTAAAAAAATTGTGAAATAAAAAACCATTTAAAAAAATATGTATGAAATAAAAAAATTTATGAAATAAAAAAATAAAAATCGAACCCTAGAGTTGAAGGCGGTGCAGCAAAAATAAGCGACCGCCTTCAACTCTAGGGTTCGATTTTTATTTTTTTATTTCATACATTTTTGAAGGCGGTTTTATATTTTTTTAAATAGTTTTTAGTACAGAAGACAAAAAAAAAATATTAAAATTGGCAAATTATTTTACAAAGAATTTCACTAAAGACGTAAGAACACGCTCTCTGCCTTCACTTCATTCAATGCGGCCTCAAGATAATTTATGACACTGGCGGCGAGGCGGCGAAGCGGGCGCTTTGTGTCGCGCGCGCGCCGCCGCGCCGCCTAGAGAATTTTGCATTAGAAGAAGTAAAAGGTCGTGATACTAATGCGGCCTCAAGATAATTTATGACACTGGCGGCGAGGCGGCGCGGCGGGCGCTTTGTGTCGCGCGCGCGCCGCCGCGCCGCCTAGAGAATTTTGCATTAGAAGAAGTAAAAGGTCGTGATACTAATTCAATTTTTTTTTTTATTTTTGTCCGAATTAAAAAAAAAACTAGCCTATGCGATTCAGTATCTGAAACTGTACTTCCTGCCTTCGCGTGTTCGACAGGTTTTTTGTTCACCGTGTATAACCGTTCATAGTATAATATACCGTTTGGCGTGACCTCCCCTCTCTTTTTTTTCTACTTTATTGGAGCAAGAAGGGCCCAACAAAATGTTCAAATTCGCTTTAATACTTAGCATCAACTCTGGTTATACCAAAGGAAAGCTGCACCTTTGTTTTTGCACCTAGTTCAACAAGGTGTTATGGGCTCACATCACGGATGTTGTAGGTGATGTAACCGTGCCAGTTTAAAAAAAATGTGACTCCTTAAATGGCAGTCAAGACGGTCAACATACTAACATACGAGTACATCAGCGGAGCGTACCTTAGGTGCGATGTACTTGGCGTCCTCCACAACGCATGGCTCCACAAAGTGTTCGTGCTGTTGGTCGACGTACTCTATGAGGCGGTCCTGCGTGGTGCCGGTGACGCTCACGAAGTCCCACAGCTGCAGGTGCTGAACCATCTCGCACAATCCCACGCCGCCGGCGTGCGGGCATACCTTCACTGCGACCGCATAACAAACAATATGACATTTGTGAATTTTTGACAACATTTTCTTGTCCGTAGTTGGGCTTGAAAAACTTATTTGCTAAGTTAACAGTTGTTACCACCATACAAAATGACACGTTGCTGCGCTAACTCTTTGGATGACACGTTTTAGCACACAGATATCTGAATTGTATTGGAGAAGGAGAGAAATGGATTGAATGTAGTATTTTGTTTCAACATTCTCACACAATAAATAGAAATTGTTAGCCTGAATTTTATCATCTTTAACATTTTCATACAGCTGCGGTGGTGAAATGTCCTATCAATTATTAACCTCACCGACGTCGGCGGGGCCAACATCAGTCCCGGGCATGCTTACTACCAACATGTCGGCGGGGCTGACTCGATTCCGAGAGGCGTCTTCGTCGGCTGACGGCGATTGTAATTTTGATAGGCCACTTTTGAGAGTTTGATTTTTTTAAATTTGTGCCCTGAGTCATAGGAGGGGTTGTTGTTATTGCTGTAGTAGTATAGTAGGGGTTGGCTCTCAAGCCTGCAAACTAGTCTCCTGGGTCGGGACCTTCGCGCAACCATTTGTTGTTCATTTGGCCCCCAGGAGGCACGTGTCTCCCCCCACATAGGAGTAGGGGTTTGCTTTAGGGATATGGCTTTGAGAGCCACATCTCTAAACTAAACCGATTCAAAATTATTCATCAAATGTGTGTATGTAATTAATGTGCTATCAAAGATATACATAACAGTTTGCTGAAACTAAAACCGACTTACCGTTAAGTTTCTTAGCCATCAAATAGACGGATAGTATTTCGTTGATGCCTCCGATCCTCGCGGAGTCGATTTGACAGAACTGCATGCCGCCGCTCTGCAGGAATTGCTTGAACATGACTCGGTTGGCGCACATCTCGCCCGTCGCGACGCCTATGCCCAGCGGCCTGCACACCACACACACATTCAAAACAATATTAACAGCATATCAGTTTTCACGGCCGTTCTTTATCCCGTACGGAAGCCTATTACTAAGCCTACTCTGTCTATCCGTCCGTCCGTCCGTCCGTCTGTCTGAGAGCTGCATCTCTTGAACCGTAATAGGTAGCCCGTTGAAATTTTCACAGAATATGTGTTATTATGGCGGATATAACAACAAATAATAAAAAATAGAAAAATTAAAAAATTAAGGTGGGTTCCCATACAAGAGTGTTTTTTTCAATTTTTTTTTATGTATGTATGGACTTTTCTATGGTGTAGAAGTGTAGAAGCCGTAGAGCAGAAAATAGTTAAGATCCACACAAACCTGAGAGCATTGGAGATCTTAGCGTGTCCCAAAACATCGTCGGGCGAGGTCGGCTCCTCGATCCACATCGGCTTGAACTGGGACAGCTTCTGCATCCACTCGATGGCCTCGTTCACACTCCACGCCTGGTTAGCGTCCACCATCTACACACAACGTCATACAAAATGTTCAAATATACCTACATTTATGTCATATTTTCTTTTTATATTTATTGTACTGTGCGTGTGGAACGGTACTTGAAAAGAATAGGCCCACTGCATCTCTTCCCGTGCACGTCGTAAAAGGCGACTAAGGGATGAGGGCAAGATGCCATGCTAAAGAGCGACAAGATAGCCACCTCAGCTTGGCACGGTCCACCCATGCCATGCAGTAGGTAACTCCTTCGTGCCATGCTCACCGTTGCTTCACCCTTCGGAACCGGTGTAAAACTGTAGGTCCCTCCCCTTGCCCCTTACTAAGTGGTCGACTCAAATTGTAGCCTGGGTTGATACCACCGTACTGGACCGTACTGCATAGCAGCCTCGGTTGTGTTCTCCTCTAGTCCAGTATAGCCAGCAATCCAAAGGGAAGTCTCCAGTGTGGCACCTACCTTCTCGGACGTGATATTGGCTGGTTGGATCGGAGTCGCACTTTGGCCCCTCTGACTCAGCCACTTATACCGGATTTAATACTAAAAATTTATATAAATTATAAAAAGTATTAATGTACCTACCTACATAACGAACCATTAAAGTGTTATACAATTCTATGTTATTATTATATTTATCATTTTGTTCAACTACTTCAAATGTTCGCTCACCAAAAATTTGTCATCGCCGATAGTTTGTCTAACGGCATTGCATCTCCTGAAGTCATCCTCGAAGTTCTGTCCAACCTTCACCTTGAAGTGATTGAACCCGAGGCTGAGATACTTCTCACACAGTTCCTTCACCAGAGCGTCGGAGTAGCCAAGCCAACCTGCAATATACACACGGAATCCTTAATCTAATTTTATTCTTGCTTGCCCCGATGCAAGAAGATGTGTATGTATGTGTATTTTATCAAACCTAACATGGTAGGCTCATCACCGCTACACTTTACCTTGGTAGTTCTGACGAACACATTGTGTAATGTATTCGTCAGAAATAGGTGGCATGCCAAAGCTTCTTTGAGGTCGTACCGGCTACACTGAAGTGAATGCAAAATATGCACTATTCTTTTAGTAGTGTAGTGTTTTGTTACCAATCCGGGGAGGTTAAATATTTTACATGGGTTTGGACCATAAAACAACCAGAAAGGAAGGTGCAAACATGTTTTAAATAGTTTTTTTATAAAAAAAAAGAAATAAAAAATCCATCTTTATTTTTTTTTTTTTTTTTTAATAAATATTTTATTTTTTATTTTTTAATAAATATTTTTTTTTTAATAAATAATTTTTTTTAATAGCCGAAAACACAAAAATTCCCCCCTGACCATGATTCGAAACTGGGACTCTGGCTTAGCTATCAGTGCTTTAGTAATTGCGCTTTCACCAAATGGTCGGGGCATATATTTATGTAAAGCCGAAAATAAACATAGAACATTGGTGAAAATGTTCTATGTTTATTTTCGGCTTTACATAAATATATATATACATATACCAGGTATAGTAAATTTATGAAAAATGTTTAATTATGTACAGGTTAAGTTCAAAAGCTAACAAAACATTTTTTTTATGAATAGGTTTAACCAAAATTCATATAAATATTGGCTGCTGCAAACGTACCAACTTGTGTGGTGTACGCAGGGTAGCCATTCTTCTGCAGAGCCTTAATCCTTGATTCCTTGTGGGGTCGGCTCGCTCTAAGGATCTCAACAGCCTCTTCTTTGGTCACCACGTCCGTGATGTAGCGGAAGTCAATGGTTGAGACCAGTTCCTATTACATACAAAAATAAATTAATTTTTGAAATGGAGGACTACCCGACAGGTGGGACGACGACATCAAGTACGTCGGCGGAAAGCAGCGGCTACGTACCGCTGAAGACCGGGAGGACTGGAGGAAAATTGGAGAGGCTATGTCCAGCAGTGGACGCATACAACCGTAACATACCTCTTTTTACATATGTACATATTCCAAATCATAGGATCTAGGTACTTATAAATATCTACCAACGTTTCCATAGTGTTTAATGTATGTGAAGCTAAGAATAAATTGCAAAGCTTTAGATAAATGTGTCACTCTGCCAGTTAACGTGAACTTGGTGTCAACAAAAAGTAATCGTGCGTTGATAAGTTATCAATACGGTTGCTCCAATGTTGATATTATGATTGTCATACAGAATAGGAAAATTTACAATAATCTTAAAATACCTGACTGCTATTGCTACAAGACAATTTTACTATATGCGAGGTGTTATAAAAAACATAATTTGACAGCAATTTAGGGCGTTAGACCATGCACCATGTTACTTTGCAGCAAAACATCAAAGAATAGAAAATCAATAAATCAGAAAGTAAAAAAAATATTAAATATATGTCTGCACAAAGACAGTATTGCAATTAATACATGACCATCTCTATCACTCGTGAGCTCGCACATGTTACGAGTTGTCTGACGTAAATTGTATACATTTATAGATTACTAGCTTTTGCCTGCGGCTTCACTTCGTGTGTTTAGGGTTTTACCTTTTTGCTCACAGCTCAGGCCGCCGATGATGTACCATAATTATTTATAGCCTAAAACCATCTTGAGAAGTGACAGAATGTAACAGTGAAGACCGTATGTAAATTGATAAAGTTATTCTCGAGTTATAAGGATATTCATATATTGACGTACATTACACGGCCGGCCACCGGTCATCCGTAAATACGTAAAACTTTTTATTAGGATGTTGGTGAATAAGTAAAATTGTATGGAGTGTATGGTAATAAATAGCCCGTTCTGTTCTTTTGAATTATATATTCCCAGCGGGAAAGTTGTCACATTACTTTAAGGGAGCAATTCCTAAAACCTAAAAAACAAAAAACAAATTTTGTTTTATACTTACCTGGATGGACAAGTATGTGTATGTATGTATATTTATTTGTATATAATATTCTATATATTTATTAATTTATATGTATTAAACATGTAGGTATGGCTTATATTTTACTAGCATGTACTTAAATGTATTGCTAATAAGTATTCTTATTATTATTTTATCTTCAATTGTCACGCTCAACTCTTTTGCTACTACCTACTTACATTCCACTATATTATCGAATCTCAAAAATCCAAAGGTTGACTGTAAGAAATCTCTGTAAGGGATAAGTCCGCCTTTGCACCTTATGTAAATTTTCCAATGTATTTGTTACTGTTTAATGTTTACTGGAGCAATAAAGAATTTTCTATCTATTTATATTTATTTATTTATCTATCTATCAATTCTAGTATATGTATATTTACTAGCTGTGCCCGCGACTTCGTCCGCGTATTTTCAAACCATCCAGGGACCCACTCAAATATACACACAAAATTTCATCCAAATCGGTCCAGCCGTATAGGAGGAGTTAGGTGACAAACACACGTACAGAAGAATTATACATATAAAGATAAATAAATTGGTTTTTCGGATACGGCTCTAAAGATTTGGATGAAATTTTCTATTTCGATAAAATGTTTTATTTTCCAAGTTTACCTAGATAGGTGGCATACCTGAGAAAATATGTTGTCACACAATAATAATAAAAAAAAGCATGTGCAGTGCCATCTAATGACGCTGAGCGAAGACCGGTCGCCCAGGTATTTAGAATTTGAATAAAATATAATAAGGAAAGGATTATTTACATAGGTACTCGTACTGTCGTACATACAATATTACTACTAGGTAGGGTAGGTTAGGCATCATTCCTTTGGTAGACTGATTTCAGAGGAGCAAGTGACATTGCATGGGGCACCGAATACTAGGTATTATGTTTTGTTTATATTAAATTAACATAAAAAAATGCTCAAATTTCAAAATACCTACCTCTGGCTCCAAGTCGACGAGCAGCCTCCAGACGGGTTTGCCCTCGATGCGAGCCCATAGGTCCCACAGAGAATTGATCACGGCTGCGACTGCCAAGTGAGTTACACCTTTTTCAGGTCCAATCTGAAAAATATATTAATGTCTTGTTTTTTTTTTTATAATTTATATAACACCTAATATATACACCTAGCTTCAGTATGTAGAATAGAATAGAGATTATTGATTGCACACTAGAAACAAAACAAAATATATAAAATTAACACTATAGTGTGCAAAGGTAGACTTATCACTAAAACTTCTTCCTGTCTACTTTAGTCCTTGACCTCATTAGATGTCTTGCACCTATTCTGTGTACTAAATTCATATTTATATATAAGGTGTCATGTCAAAAATTTCGGGAGGTTTACATACACACTCAAATAAACACTTTACGTAAAAAAAAACATATGTTTATAGGAGCATTTTTTCTCCTAACAAAAAAATTAAATCAAATAAGTAGCTGTAAAAACCAATCATAGTGACCTTGTGACTTACTTACAACAAACAGCTGTTCTGCGTTTGAACATAGTACGGTCATTGACCCCGTACAATGCAAGTTACCTAACTGTTACACACAGGTTAATGTTTAGGTAGCAAATATGTTTTGTTAAATTTCTCGTTTTGAAATGACTATTTTTGACATGACTAAGGAAACATCCTATAGTATATGCTGCAGCAAATAAGCATTACTTTTAATATTTAATGTATTAGTCCAGTCCTTTTTTTTTTCTTCGATTCGTCTGTACTCATGTTTCAATTTGTTTTGTATCGTAATAATGAAGTGAAAAAATGAAATATTTCATACTTCATTATAGCTTTGATATATTTAATAACTAATTAGCAAATTTGTCACCACGATAACCGACTGACACCACGGTATATTGGTCAAAAGTTATCTATCAATAGAACTTATTGCACACCTATTACAAACCTATGTAGAACCCACCCATCGCATCTGAGAGTCGCTGGTGATGGCGCGCCAGAACGCAGCGAAGTCGGCGAATATGTCCGATGCGTTCTTGTTGAGGAGGAACTTCTTCATGGACCTCACGGCGAGCACGACCACCTCCGTGCCGCGGCCTAGAGTGAACGTCAGCCCGTAGCCCTTCGAGCCGTTCTCCGTAGTGATGGTCACGTAGGCGCACGAGTAGTTTGGGTCTGTGTGCTGCAAAATGTTCATGCGTATAATTGCACATATTCTTATTCTCAAAATTACATTCTTTATTCTATTTAGTATTCATGCGGTAGCAGTACTAAGTAGGTAGGTACATTGAACGTATTGTTACAATAGGCTAAGTATAGTACCTACCTACAATGTTGATGTATCATCATATTTTTATATATAATATACACGGTGTTGCAGTTGCCCCCGTAATATTTTTAACTGACATAAGGGGGTTATTCTATATGTGAAACTAAACAACTTCTGTGGCGAAAAACATTTTTTTGAAACAAAAAAATTATAATTTTTTCAATACAAATTTTAAATACCTATTCTCAAAATGTATGGAGAAAAAAATTTTTTTTTCCTCAAATAAAAAAGTCGTAGAACAAAAGTTGTTCTATTTCACGTACAGAATCACCCCCTTTCGGGTTTTACGGTTGGGGTTGCAACACCGTGTATATAGGTATATGTATTTATTTATTATCATGTTTTTTTATTATTAATTCTTTTAGTTACTTTACTTTTGGTCTTAAAAAAACGTTATATTTAATTAATTTAATTTGTGGTGTGTGTGTACTTAGTAGTTTTTTTTATAATAGGTACTGTGGTACCTACATAGAGGTACCTGAGTGCATCGACACAGGCGAAATTCCAACTGCACTCGGGACATCTGCGGACATCTGTCAAATGTGGTTGTTTTCCTATATCTTCACTGTTCTTCTCTTTCTGTTCTAAACCTGTTTATGATACTAACTTAGACTTACGAAAATGAAATTGTTACTAACCTTCTTCACAATAAATAATTTTTATTGTTTAGTTAGCTACATACATTACCATGTCAGACTTGTGATTTCAACCTATTATACCATGTAAATAACACCATGTTCCTGTCAGCACCAGGTACCATACCAGTGATATGTATATAACTAGGTACTGATTGAGCATCAATCATTGCATTATTGAAGGTTGCTATTACTAGGCAAGTGTTTGCAGTTGTAATAAAACTGTTGAACCAAGGTCATTGAACGCTAAAAGGAAAGTTCATGTCAATAACCCAAGATGTAATAGTACCAGTTCTCACCAATGCGTCGGAGCCGTGGCCGCCCAGCGAGGTCGGAAAGCGGATGTCCTTGACATCAACGTCGACTATCTTCAGACCTGTCCTGTTGGGCGCCGGCATTGTGGACCAAAGATAATAGTTAACGCTGCGGGCGGACACGCTGTAGACGAACGCTGCTGCTCGCTCGCACTAGGGCTGCTCAATTCACAACTGTCAAAATAGAATCCGACATCCCGCCGCCGCCCCGCCTCGCGCCGCCGGCCACCAGTACAAAGAATTTAAAGGATAGAGCTGTTATTGTTGAATAGAAATTCTTTATTGCACACCAAAACAATGATAAGTGAAAAAAACATACAGAAGAACAATATCATTATTTATTCACGAGAATAGCCTTAGCCTTAGCCTTTTGTGTTTTATCCTAATAAATAGTTTCTACGGGCGAACGACCGTGTAACGTACGTCAATTTTTTTTTATGGAATACGAACGTCAATATATGAACATCCTTATAACTCGAGAACCACTTTATCGATTTACATACGGTTTTTACTGTTACATTCCGTCACTTCTCAAGATGGTTTTAGGCTATAAGTCAAAACGCTACGTCATCGGCGCCCAGAGGGCCTAGTCCGAGTTTACGTGACAGCTACGTAAACGTCAAATACCGATCGAATTAAGTTTTTATGTATGGAGCTCTCTAGTGGCGCCGCGGTGAGCGTATTCTGCTCCCATACATAAAAACTCAATTCGATCGGTATTTGACGTTTACGTAGCTGTCACGTTAACTCGGACTAGGCCCTCTGAGCTGTGAGCAAAGTCACGCGAAGCGAAGCCGCCGGCAAAAACTAGTATTTTATATATAGTGAAGACGGTTAGTAACACGAATTTTGATCAATATTATCATAGGTACATTTTATAATGACTGTCGGGCAGGAGCAGACAGGAGAACGAACTCGTCGAGTTGATGCCTCATCTAACTTTTTGAATTGTTGGGTATATGGAGTATAACAACTTGTATAGCACGCTATTTCTTATCAGTAGCCCCCGAGATAAATGAAGTCTCCTACTTCTACAGAGCAGATAATTGGATGTGTTTCTAGGGAAACAGTTTGTGAAATATTATTTGCATTACACTTAAAAGGAAATCGTATGAAGCGATTTTCAATATCGGGTGTAAACTCAGGTTGTGTGGTTGTACTAAGGAACAAGTCATTCATGATAGGTAGGGTAGGTTAGTTTAGGTTAGAGGGCAGCAGTTAATGAAGCGAATAAACAAATTAAAAAGAATGAATAAAATTTATTGATATCCAATATATCCATATTTTCGTTATTGTACATAATATTTCATTACCTAAATCTACTTATGTTCAAAAAATCTCTTCGTACACACAACTTGCAACACACTGGTTGTACTGAATTTAATTAATAGTTCATTAAATATATAATCTTTTTTTATTATTGTTTTTAATACATATTTTTATTATTTATTTTAAAATATTAATCTGATTTACAAATAAACTACATAACATACAAATCTTAATTTGATTAATATATTTATTATAATATGCTTGTAAATAAATTGACTAGAAATTTTGAATATAATAGTTTCATTCCTTAAATGCCATCATATCACACTGGTCATTTTAACTATATTACTTCTGACATTAAATATGTTGTAAAACATTTTGTAGGTAACATACCTATTTAATAATCGTGAAATACAAACTTTAGGCCAAAATAATGCTTTCAATGTATACCTTATTTAATATGATCATGATATTATTATGTTTAAAACTTTGCACTTTTAAAAACATAAATATATAAATAACTAATACACTTCATTATAAAAATATGTACCTATCTACTTGAATCTCAAACCTACTGGTCAATATGTCGAACTTCCTCCTCGTTTTGAAGTGAAGTTTATAAACATAAACTTAGATTTGAAACATCTTCATATTCACAGTACGCTCGTAGCTCAATCTATTATTTATTATACATTTTGTATGCTTTATACTTAAAAAACATTTCTATAAAATTATCCCTTACATCTTATATTCATGCACGACGCATTGAAATATTATAGTGTTATTTAGATTTTCATATCCATACTTATTTACGTACCTAACCTAAAAGTATAAATTCATACACCTACATTATGTATGTATTCATACACCTACATTATGTATGTATTCATACACCTACATTATGTATGTATTCATACACCTACATTATGTATGTATTCATACACCTACATTATGTATGTATTTTTCAAGTGAGCATCTCTTACGTTTTTTATTTTTCGAAATAGTGGAATATCGTTTTGAGATCATAGTGTTCATTGTAGCTTCGTTTGTATTGATTGAAGTACAGCAAGCTTTTCCCAATTGTTAAATTATAGTTGTACTAATTCGGACAGTTTTTTTTTCTCAAGACGCTCGACGGAATGACATAAATGCTTGTTTATGTGATTATAATTTTTTTTCAAATGCCAAACAATTTGAAAATCCATTAAAAATTGGTCCAATACAGTAAGGATGATAAGGCATAATACAAGGCACCTCCCCTAGCTCGCACAATAATCTTTCTAAACTGAAAGGTATCTTGAGTGTGTTTTGATTTAGTTTCAATAGTTATGCCAAGGTAATTTAGGCAGTAATAAATAACTAATAACTCACTCCATGAAACCTGTTTACATAATACATTACAGCCGCGCTAGTCCGAACACGGCCTAATCCGATGAATGCGGTAATCTGAACGATCGGAAATTCCCAAATTCTCCCGCACCCGCGACCACCTTCGATATTGTTTTACCTTGCTTCCTTAGTTCGCCCGCACTATATCTCTGAGCGCTGGAGCAAAGTGCTCTGGAATGTTCCCTGTAGCAAGAGTTTATTGCGTAATTTTCGTTTAACTTGCGTAAACAATATTATGGCATCACAACAAGCCGTAAACATTGACAAATATGACACAGATCTACAGTTCTCTGCCAACCGTCGCACAAGGCAGAGTGCTCATGAGTGGCCATACGCTTGGCCCGAAACGTCGAGCCACATAGCTCGGGAAGAACCGTGAGTAAAGCTGTTTTCATTTAAAAATTATGTCTAACAACCACGGTAATTTCAAAACCCATATAAATATGAAGTGATTCAATTCATAGATCGAGGAGTAATATTACGGAGAAATTTCGGGATTGGGAAAACCACTGTTGACATCAAAATTATTTTTCACAAGCATAGAATAGGTAGGTCCCATACTATAATCCGAACACCCCGTTAATTCGAACCCCCTGTGTTTTTAGGGGTTCGCATTAGCACGGCTCTACTGTATTACGAAAAACATCCACAACATGCCGATCGCTTTTACAGAAGTTATGACGGACAAAAAATCTAAATAATGGAAGAAGGTTAATCTGGTCATATATCCATTTCCACCTCTTGGGTTTTAATATCTCCCTCTTTAGCTTGAAATCATGAAGATTTATACGCCACAGATTCTCAAAATCCATCAGGTCAATCAAGATGTGGAATGGTCCGGTGTACCACTCTAGGGTTTCAAGTTCGAGCCTAGTCTGCACAACCGGACCGGACCACGCGGCAGCGGAGCGACACAATAATATTGTCCACACGAATTGTAATCTACTACGCAGCTGCGTAGTGCGATTCACTTCATGCTATTTTATACAAAGAATATTTTGACGAGCCGTGCCACACCGCTCTGCTGTACTGCTGTGGCGCATGGTGCGGTTCACCTTTACGAACACGAAAATGCGTTTTTAGGTACCTATTAGTAAAAATACTTTTGAAAATTTTGAATTAGAAGTAAACTAACCGGTTGTAGAGCGTCGTCCCTGTCGCACAAACTCGCACGTCTCTTTGCGACAGGGACGACGCTCTACAACCGGATTGTCTCTTTCTAAGGCTCGCCGCGCATTATTTGCTGCCGGGAGCTGAACAAGTATGTTTGACCCGGTGCTACTGTATGGACTGACAGTCGCAATCGCTTGTACTGTGCTGTCATCCAAAGCGGCTATGTAAGTACGTTTTTGGTTTGATTTTACGTTGGTACGTGAGCCTCAGATGCGTGATTAAATTTATAATGCATCATTCTCGAGAGTTGCCAATCACGTCCCACCGTAAACATACAAAATTAAAAAATAAGCACACAAATACAGCGTGACACTTACAGCAACGTTCTTGTACATACACATGACGTTCACATTAAACTCTTCCAACGCTCTTCCTGCCCATATATTTCCTCCCAAGTACAGTATCTGATCCTTCAAGAGGGGCGTATATAAGCACCTGTCAGGCCGGCATGGCATTCGCAACCCTCTGCAAACGACCGAATACCCATCGGTGTCGTTAGTCATGAGTGGCTCGTGGCCAAATCTCACGTTTCCTATGAAAAAAAAATTAATAGTCAACTTGAAATAGATCTCCTGGATTCTGTACAGATATGTCGGTTCTCATAAGCAGTGGGTGGTGTTGGCGCTATGTGGATCTCTGCGCGTAGATATCTGCCAGCTCCCTGACGACGCACTTCTCGTCATGTTTCCACAGCGCAGTGGCCAGCGCTCCGAGGGTGCCGATGTCGTCGTTCTGCTTCCAGTCGAGAAGCAGCTTGTACCGCACCTGCGATAAACATACAGAGTGTGATTTTTTATTAGAATAAACAAAATAAGTGAAAAAAAATAATACAGCTATGGGTTAATAAAAACCAATTAACTACATAAAAAAGTGCATTTATTTCGTGAACATAAGTTTATGAACATAAGAGGATTTAGGTCGGTAAGAGACCCACAGTCCAATAGAAGCTTTATCACACCGAAGGGCAACATTCAGTAGGAATGTTGTCAGCATTTTTAGTCATTATAACTAATAATAATTAATTATATCGAAAAGCTTCAGCGAAATTTGTGATTTCTTGGAAAATTATTATCTTTTCCTTGCACAATATTTATTACTGATAACAGTAACTGTAATAATCCCTCTCTATGGGCACATTGCAGAAATAACAGATAATTTTTTTATTATGGAAATGTTTGTATTGCGTTGTCACCTCGTTCCATTTAAAACTAGGTGACATGCCAGAATTCCGATCTGGACGTGCTGGCTACACGCAATTCATTTTTCACGACTATTTCGACGGATGTTTATATTCGCGATCACAAACTAGAAAGGTTTCCCCAAGTAAATGCCACTAGTTTTGATTGATTGCAGACTGGTACCTCCGAGACTCCGTACTGCGCCTCGGTTTCCTCGGTGGTCTCGATGGCTCCCTGCGAGTAGCCGAGGCCGCGGAAGAAACTCTTCCACCGCTTGCCGAGGTTCTTCGATACGTAGTCCAAGTACACGTGCTCCGGCTGCAACAACACAATATTACATCAATACATTTAACAATAAAAAACACCATTTGTAGCATATTATTATTATTTTCTACTGTGGAAATGGCACTTAACCTGTAAGGTTAGCTTAACCCGCGCGGATACCAGAAATGGTCACACCAAATGTTCACACATTTTGCGACCATGCTATACCTGGGAATCTTTCTCATTAGAACGCGAGAGAGTAGTCGATAGATTATTAAAAAACCTTGCTCCTACACGCCTAAAGTCTGATATATTGACACAATGTTTCTTGTTTATCTTTATTTGTGGTTTGCATTCAAGTCCCACCATCATTCGGAGTTGTCTTTTAAAGAGCATCTTAGCTACACATCAATATATAATTTGTGTGGGGGAATTGTCAATTTTAGATTACAAAATTCGGAAAAAAAATTTGAGCGTGTTTTGTTTTTCCTGGAGTTCAAAAAATCCATCTGTACTTATAAATAAGTAAATCCTAACTTGTCTTACGTCATTTTGTGGGCAATTTCATTGGCTATATGTGCAAATAGAGTTTATTAATCTGACTTAATTATTTTACGAAATATTTGAACATGCCCGCCCAAATATTACGAATTTCCACATCACAAAATTGCGTACTAATTTCTTTAGATATATTTTTTTTCTTCACTACAATAATAGTTACATAAACACATATCACCGCTAGGGTGTGGAATTGTCTTCGGGCGAGTGTGTTTCTCGACACTTTCAACCTATGGGTATAACATTCTTTTGTGTAATTTTATTTAAGTAAATTATATTCCCCTTTAGCAAATAAAATAAGAGTGTGACGTGAAATACATACTTACATTATCATATTAAACATTAATACTAATATAATGCTCCGTAAGCACAACATATTAAAATAGTGTTTACTTGACGAATCATGTCATGCGTCAAAACCACAAGATAAATAAATGCGTAATATTACATACGTACACACAAGCTGCACAGTTTTCATACATACGAGTTATTTCTATTCATATTCACTGCACGACAGCTACAGAGGAAATAATAATAAGCAAATTAATGTTTCTGCAGACAGACTATGTGCTTCTACATTATATTCTGCCGACATTCACGGAATGCTTATAAAAATTGGGTCTTTACTAAAGCGCAGGTACTGCCAGTGCTATGATGATTATATGTACTTATCAAAATCGGAATAAGAAACAAATTTGTGAATTTTTTTCGGGTCCGAACCCACTTCCTTGAGCAAACGAAGCAAAGTGTCTACCGCTTGGCCACGCGCCGTTCCAATATTCTAGACTAGTTATTATAATCTTTAATCTAACCGTGTTCCACGCGCTAGTGCAATGCAAACTTGCTACAGATAAGTTTATGATGACGCGCATGTTCTGTCGTTCTGCGATGCCATAAAACGTTTTGTAGTTTTATTACATTTTCAGGAATTGCCTTCTGCACAGATATAAAAATTTAATATATTTTCATTGTATTTTTCCTTCTACCTTAACTCATTAGTGCATATTTGTAAAAGATAAGAATATTAGTGGAAATAATCACTACCCCTAACTTAAACTGCCTGGTTTTAATTTAAGTATGCACGCATGCACGTAGGTAATCTTCTTAACTCTTAAAATTTTTCAAATTTTTTTAATATCCCATACTTTCCAGAATGGAAATTTAACAAATGCCAACTGTAGTTTTTTTTTATTGCTTCCGTACTGGGTGGCTCTGCCCGAGGTCGAAGCCTCAGGCGTTGCACCTATTGCAATTTTGCAATTGGCGGTTCTTCTCACCGGCACAACTATTGTACTGCAGTCACATCTGGGAGGGTAGTCCGCATTATCTGCTTGCGTCCTTGGACTCGATACAGCGCCGAGCCATGCGTCTTGTTGGTGACCCGAAACTTACAGATGGTCTGGAGTCTCTGAGTCAGACGATTTGTGGGTTTGCTTAGTCTGTTTTACAGATACTATCACGGACGCTGCTCTGTGGAACTAGCATCCCTTATTCCCTGCCACCCGTCCTATCTCCGCATGACTCGTCGCAGAGAGGTGATTTTGGCTCTGTCGACTGCACCATTGGTCTCTCGGCACAGCCACCCATGCTGGTTTACATAAAAAAAAATAGAGAAAGATGCATCTAATTAATTTGGTTGTAAATTTTTTTATGTAGTATCTTTTTGCTCCACACCTGTAATTGCCCTGATCACTTAGTGTGAATTCCTGTGTGGTACATTGACTTGATTATACCATTGAAAGATCTGTGCGGATTTACCTCATCATCATTCTACACGAGTGACGTGTGCGCTACAAAAAACACCACACACCGAATTAGCTGAACAAATATTGGTACACTTTATAATATTTCTGTTCTCAGTAATCTGCTATCAATCACTCAAGTTATTTCAAGAAATATCATGCATATATATAAAACTGGTATGTTTAATTATTTAAGTAAGTAAGATTTGCTAGGTAGTAACCCCAGATGCACCTATAATAGAAAAGTATTAAGTAAAAAAATTTTAAGCGTGAAGTATCATTACATAAATGTTCAAGTGTTTTTTTGTGCGTTAAATATCCTTTCTTAGCATGTAAGAATTTGAAAAGTATCCATAAATTAAGTGAGTTGTTATCGTTGTTGTTATTGTTAGACGTTGAGCAATATAAGAGGGTTATCGTAGCTTTTAGCTTTCATTATTAAAATTGTAGTTTTTTTGTAATATTTTAATTTTGTCATTCGTCAGTGTTCCCGTAAACTTCGCACAAAGGGCCGCAAATACTTAACACTGTTCTACCCAAATTATCAATAACACACCCAGCGATACATGTAAGTTGACTCAGTGGATACGGAAAAACCTTGAATTTATGTCCAACGAACTTTTGTCAGACTGGTATCTTATCCACTACCTGTGCCAATACTGCAGGCAGACAGTGGTGGTACACGCCCGTCACGGTCGATACAATATGATATGACTCACTAAGTAGAAGTCCTTTGTTATTAAATGCTACACTTTGCCTCATGCTTTAATAAAATTCTTCTTCACCCTTTCCTCTGTAGGTAGACTCTCTCGGCAACAGAACATAAAAAACGAGGAGTAGCGCAACCACTTATTAGTATGAAGACCAGTGTAGCTCAATTCCCATAGAGACATTTGTGAGTTTGATACTTCCAAGTTGTACCATGTGGGGCCGGTACTTTAAAAGAATAGCCCCACTGCATCTCTCCTCGTGTATGTCGTAAAAGAAGACTACGGGATATGACTCCCTTCTTATATTACTAGGTGGTAGGGTTTAGCCCGCCCGGGTTGGTACCACCGCACTGAATGAAAGGTCATTCGAAACGGCTATGTAAATAGTTTGTGTTTTCAGTCCAGTTCAGTGTAGCCGGCACGACCAAAGGGAAGCGCTGACATGGCACTAACTTCACCGGGTGTTATGGGCTGACATCACGGATGTTGTAGGTGATGTAGCCAACCGTGTCAGTTTCCATAAAAAAAAAGTTAGAATTTTATACATTTAGAATAATTGTGTGGTTGTCGTTTTTGCACTGTAATATAGAACAACTATTTATTTTGTTTATGGTTTTCTTAAAAGTAATGACAGGTGACTAAATTTACTTCGTTCAAGTGAGCAGAGCTACCCTTACTACGTCTAATAGTTTTTTTATGTTCTGTGGGATTGACAGCGGCGACTCCTTTCAGTTGGCGAGGTTGGCGCCGCCAAACCAAATAAAATGAATGACACCATTACTACAGAAGTATCAATCAAGCTAAAATAACTGTGAAAAAATATCGGAGTTAAATTATTTATATCTTATGATATATTATTTATATCAACCCACGATTAATAAGATAAAACGTCAATCCCGTACCCGTTACATAATTTGAAATTTCGCGCGCGTCAAACGCGGGCGACGACGAATGACGACACATCAAGGCATTCATTGGCCGGTTGGCTACATTTTGAAGCGCCATCGTATTCCATACAAGGCGGAAGCGGCCGAATGTCCCCCCCGTCCCGCGCAGACCCGCTGCTCAGCCTTTCGAGTTGGCGCAGCGGGGAGTGCATTTAGTGACGCGGTAGCGAGTAGAGCGACTAGCGAGCGAGCTAGGTGTGTGTGTTGCGTGTGTGGGTGTGTGCGCGCTGCGACCACACGACGAGTATTCTTGTGCTGTGCGACGTGCGATGCGATGCGACTATTATAGCGAGCTAGGCTAGGTGTGTTGTGTGCGCGTGTGTGTGCGCATTGGCTCGCGGTCGCGAGTTGATAGCTGCATATATTCCGTTATGTAGGTATGGACTTTGTATGGATGAATCCTGTGCAGTGTTGTAAATTAAAGTGATTTATTGATAATTATAATGAAACTCCTACCGAGCTATCTACGGAGCACTCAAGGACAAGAGAGGCTCAGTAATTTGGCACTCTTATCTGTGGAAAAGGAGTTGCTAAGAAAATTGAGGAAGAAAGAAGATTTTCACGATCGAGTCATCGAAAATTTCTTGTCTTGGGAACGAAGAGTGGACTTCATGTACAAACGAGTGTACAAATAAAATGTAACAATTCAAGCTTGTATGCCTGTCTCGTCGTCGTCGTGCCAGAGGAGACGTCGCTGTTGTCGGCTGCAACTCAACTGCTTTGATACAATCAGTAGGTACCTATCTACAGACAAATTAATCGTAAGTGAGAAAAATAAATCATTTAAACTAAATATTATAAACTATCTATATCGTAATCGTCTTTCAGTTTTTCAACTCATTGTGGTAGAAATAAATTAACGCGTAGGTACATAAGTTATGAAATTATGAAAAAAAAAAAATTCCTTAGCCCGAGCCAACCCAATATTCAGGACCAGGAGTCGCGACTGGGGATTGACAAACAAAACCTTTTACTAAATTAATAAAACATATTTCCAATGGTAATATAAATATGTGTGCTAAGAGTTCATAACTGCATTTCATCTCTAGAGCCCAATCATAATCGTCAACTTGTAGTGTGCAGTATTTTAGTGAGGCACTCGGGAAGGTAGTTAATTTGGTAAGGTTCTGGAGATTACAATAAACTTCGAACCATACACAGAAACAATATGCTAGGGATATATTTTGAACCTAAGCTATATACATACGTGTGATCGAGATTAAAGGGAACACTGTTTCACACTATTCACACTAATATAATAGGGTGGTACGATCCACGTATCACAATACGTTCACAGTAACACACATCATGAGCAAGACCTTTTTTACCCCCGATGCAAGTTTCACCTGGCATCATAGTTCCCAAACGGACGGCCCCATTTAGATGTGGTTTTTTTTAAATTAGAAAGCTGGTTAACCGGGATGGTTCTTAGTAATGTTTGTTATGAAGTAATACAAAAATTACGTCTCTTAAAAAGATTGAAATAAAACTTAAATTACAAACCAGGATGGCTCTTAGCTATGTTTGTAATCAAGTAATCAAGTAATCAAGTGATCATGTCTCTTAAAAAGCTTGTAATAAAAGTTTAACTACAAATTGAAACAACCCCCAACCCTAAAGGACTAAAGTCAAATATAATTTCCATTTAGTTACTTAGAGACATCGGGGGAATAACCCGTTGCAGCAGTTAAGGTTAGGTCTAGCTCTGAGTTTTATATTTTATTTATTTAGCGGTCCCCCTGACGCCTTTAGGTAACTAAACGGAAATTAATTCTTTTTAAAGTTATTTTTCACTTTTCAAGGAGTCGGTGTTTTTAAAATTTGTAATTACCAAATGCTGTTTGCACTCACTTTGTGTCTCCCTAGTTGCTCATGAGTTCATACCTATTGGAAAGATGAACATTATTATGTCGACAAGAAATTACAAGAGAGAAGAAGTAAACAGAATGGAATAACTTATTACCAACAAGTGGAATATTAATGGCGTCGCTTCGCTAACTTGCTGTAAAGTAGAAACGTTTTTACACACCTGTTGTAAACTGGTTTGATCACATCTATAGATATCCGCATATACACCAAGCCGCTTATACAACAAGCTTATATACCAATCGGTAGAAGAAGGGTTAATCACCTACTTGTAAAGTTGTATTGAAAGCACTATTACGCTAATGTGATTTATCTGAAGTTGGTTCGGGGAATTATCGTTATCATTTTAAAAATACTTTTTTAGTCACAGCTTGCAGGAAGGTGTTATCTGGTAGACAGCGGAAGTGTACATAAAATATAATTTCAGGCAAACGTCACAAGCAAGCACACCATCTTCATGCGCTCACAACACTCTTAACCTGGGTGTCTTCAAACATTGTATTAACAGGCTACGCAGCCTAGTAACAGTCTGCAAATCTGGCACTTAACTGAGCGTGGTTTCGCAAGCATTGGGGATTTTGGCTCTATCGACTGCACCATTATCTCTCGGCATAGCCACCCATGTTTGATTATGAAAAAAAAAAATCATAACACTGTATGTACAAAGTTTCAGTAACTTGAGATTTTTTTAAATATTTTCTTAGAAATATAAAAAAAAAACAAAGTTATATTTGATATTGTATTTTGAAAACTATTTACAATATTCAACCCCACTGACTTCATCACTAAAGCCATTACAGAGCATGCCAAGGTCCGTACCGCCGCATGGTGAAATTTAGAAAAGAAAATTAAAAAAGTGTGTAATTAAAAATTATACTTCTTTGGCTTAGTACCCGTAACCGACGAGCATGCATGAAGAACATTATGGGAGTGGAAGAGGCGGCAGAGGTGTGTCAGGATCGTGGCACGTGGAGATCCGTTGTCTCTGCCTACCCCACCGGGAAACAGGCGTGACGCTATGTATGTACTTCTTTGGCGTGACCCTCCCCGCTCTCCCCCTTACAGCTTATATATTTTTTCTGTGTTTACTCCCTATTTTCAAAACATTATTTTCACATAATATAACGATGACATTTTGACGACGATGATGATGACATTTTTCTGTGTTTACTCCCTATTTTCAAAAGATTATTTTCACATAATATGATGATGACATTTTGACGACGGTGATGCCTTTTTTCTTTGTTTACTCGCTATTTTCAAAACATTATTTTCACATAATATAACGATGACATTTTGACGACGATGATGATGACATTTTTTTGTGTTTACTCCCTATTTTCAAAACATTATTTTCACATAATATGATGATGACATTTTGATGATGGTGATGACCTTTTTTCTGTGTATACTCCCTATTTTCAAAACATTATTTTCACATAATATGATGACATTTTGATGACGGTGATGATGACATTTTTTTCTGTTTTTACTCCCTATTTTTATAACATTATTTTCACAGTAAAGAAGTATAACTTCAAAATAATAGGTATAAATAAGTTCTAAAGGTGTAGATACACCAACAGAACTTTGTCACTTTCGTTGAACGCTAACCTTACGATCGAGGCTGACAGTGTTACACCGATGTATCTCCACATTAGCAAGAAGGCCGAGTTGTACAACCTTAATCTGAGCGGCGAGCAGAGTAGTAATGGCTGCAGTCTTCTTTATCTCCTCTTTCTGTAAGTGATCGGGCTCGTTGATGAAGGGTGATGTACTCATGTTGTACGTGATCTCGGGGCCCCAGTGCACGTTGCTCGAGTTGACTATGTTGATGACGTTACCGGTGGCTGTCACAAATACAACTTGTATTGCATTAAATTTTTCTGTCCTAACATTATTTTACAGATTTAGTTACACAGTTATGGTTATTGTTTGTAACGCATACTCAAGTAGAGAAAGGTCAATAGTATTGCATACGATTTATTTGAGATGAAGAGCATCTGGTTTGCAATGCAAATTATCAGGTTTTTGTTTTGTTTTTTATTTGCCATCAGAGCTGGTTCACAAACACCACACGCACGCATGGCTAATGCGACGAGCAAAAACATTGTTACTCTCCCTCGATACTAGCATCAATTTTAACCTGAAATAAATGTAATACATAGATTAGATTTCCTACCAATCATTGTTTTTGTTTTTATGGAAACTGACACGGTTGGCTACATCACCTATAAAATCCGTGATGTCAGCCCACAACACTGGGTGAACTAGGTGCCATGTCAGTGCTTCCCTTCATTTCATGTCGGCTATACTGAACTGGACGGAAGACACTAACTATTTACACAGCCGGTTCGACCGACGTTTCGCTCAGTGCGGTGGTACCAATCCGGCCGGGATAAACCCTACCACCTAGTAAGGTAAGAAGGGAAGGGACCTACAGTTTAACGTGGAATCCGAACTATGGTCAGCCTCCAACGGTCCAGCGGTCACCCATCCAAGTAATGACCGCGCTCAGCGTTGCTTAACATCAGTCGACTGACCGCACCACTGAGCTATCGAGGCTGACGAATTTCCTTATCCCCTTAGTTGACTTTTACGACATGCGACGGGGAGAAATGCAGTAGGGCTATTCTTTTTAAGTACCTACCGACACCACACGGTACAAATGTACAAATGTACTCAAAACAATTTTAGAGAATCTATTAGAAATTTCTCATAAAGGCCAGAAAGATTGGAGAAATATAGGAAAGGTCCAGTAGTGCACGCTGACTAATCCTCTTTTATTGCTTTGTGTAGGTATCCATTTAAAATTTAGACTGACAATGTTTAAATTTTTTTCAGTCAGTGCGGTGGTATCAACCCGGATGGGATAAACCCTACCACTTAGTTTGAAAACTGCACACGTTCAGAATAAAATAGGGACTTAAATAGCTATTTTTGTGTTAGTACTAAGCACACTCACTTTATATTTCTTCAATAGAGAGAAGCAAAGCCGAAAATAATAACAAAAAATATGTGCCATCTTTATTTTCGGCTTTGCATCTATCTAATGAAGAAATATAAAGCAGGTACGTGCTTAGTACTAACATACAAAGTCAAGGAGCTTACATCATACCTACTATAAAAGATGCAACTGTTCAATTTGGAGAGAATACGTGATCGATCTGGTGGCGAAATTGGTAATGCGTTGGCGGCTCGTGCCAGAGGTCCAGATTGGAATTCTGGTTGGGACATATTTTTCATCTTTATTTTCGGCTCTGCACCTATCTAATGAAGAAATTTGTACCTAAATAATTAAAAGTTCAAGTTCCTGAATAGCTTTGACTAATAAAAGCATCTTATTGAGCAGTAAGTACATTCAATACCCCCCTCTGAAAAGACAAAGATGTAGATATCTTATTAACTGATATGTAGAGTAAGAACAAATTATTATGGTTACAAGTATGTAAATGACAGATCATTGGACTCTGTGTTCACGCATGTGGACTAGATGCAAATTAATAATACTTACTTACTCAACGAGAGCTCAGGTAATTACAGCACAACACCGACGTTTAGCAAAGTATTAAAACAAGATAACTAAAGTTTGTATTACTATCGTATGGGCATTTTCTTATGTCAGTAATAATATAAAGTCAATGATTCTAAAGTAAGGCCTTGATAATCCGGACGAGTAAAATACCAAGCTATGCCAGATTGCCAAGGCGTACGGATTATAGTATGAAATTGTTTTATTAATCTGCTTATCCCAAACATCTTCGAAATTGCAGTGTAACTATCACCTCTATTGATCATGTCGAGAATTCACACTTTGTTCTTCAGTGTTTACGTGGAGACATTCTTTCATATACAAGTTACCAAAATATCATACAACTGAAATGGCGATGAAACAGCAATTCGAGCGTCGTATTCGCGTGCGTATAGATTGTGGCCGCTTGCGTAAATTACTCCCGATTTTCGACATAAAGACAAGCATGTGCGCCTGATTGTTCATATCAGTACTGGCGATATTGGGAGAGGGATGCGACGAACGGCACGGCAACCTCTTGCCGCGCCGCCCACACCGTTCGCCCTCTCTACCGCCGGCTGTCCGGATTACCGAGATCACTGGACTACTGGGGGCAGTAGCGGGCCTCTCATACAAGCCAAAAAGCCCGGCTTGCCCTAGGTCAATCAAACAAAGCTCGAAAGCAAATCGAAAACGAAAACAGTCGATAGTACTTCAATTTCATTTTAAATATCGCGCCACGTGCCATTCGCGCGCGCCCGAGGTCATTGAGTCGACGACGCGCCGCGGGGACTTCGTCGTTCTTAAGTATCATTCGGAATTGCTCGTGAACTCTCGCCTCGATGCGATGGATGAAATTAGTCAAATACGAGCGTACATTAGTCATCTCGCTTGTTCCCGCTGTTATTCTAGCATTATT
The DNA here is from genome assembly GCA_946902875.1 of Nematopogon swammerdamellus. Classification (NCBI taxonomy): domain Eukaryota; kingdom Metazoa; phylum Arthropoda; class Insecta; order Lepidoptera; family Adelidae; genus Nematopogon; species Nematopogon swammerdamellus. Next base: position 9,352,229 of record OX336333.1, read on the forward strand.
TTATTTCCTTCTCGTTCTCGAGTACCATACAATTTTTAGCCTAAAGACACCCATAGCACAGAATAGAAATAATAATATATGAGTATGTATAGCGATTAGTTTGAGGAAATATGCTAAGAATTATTCGTTCCGTAGTGCGAAAGCGTACTCAGTATTAGTGCTATCTCAGTTTTTCAATAGAAGAACGCCAAAGACGTGTCTACTGATGTCTAATGTAGGCGTAGAAGTTTGAAGTGATGGATCGGACGTTTGCGAGGATGTTTGATAATACGAAAAAAAATCTCATATCTGTCGTCATTGTCAGTTCGTGTTGTATGTGCGCGCGCGTGTTGTGCTTGTGAATATTCGCTGTTTTGTTCGTAAATACAGAAAAATGGACCGGTAAGTGATGTTTTTTCTCTTTTTCATTATATTCCGGACCTATTGAGTACATTTGTTTTTTCCGTTTCGCCTTTTACTTGTATTACAACTTTCCTTTGTAATACAAGTAAAAGGGGAACGGAGAAGATACCGGAAATTCGTTACGGCATAGGACTTTTCCAGGGTTGCTGCCTCTCTCCTGTTACATTTAACATTGTTATCAACATTCTAATTGATACGCTTGTCGTAAAAGAAAACAAATGGGGATACAGGTTCAAATATGGAGACACATATATGGCGGCCATCCTGGCATTTGCGGATGATATTACGCTGTTAACCCGCAATCCAAAACAAAATCAGGCGCTTCTTAAGGTGGTAGATGACTATTGTGAATGGACTAAAGGGATGAAGATAAAACCAGCGAAGTGCTACTGTTTGAGCTTAACCAGGAAAGGTTCAAAGTTTACCTCGAGCAATCCAGGTCTGACAGTAGCCGGAAAACCAATCGCAACCGTGGCTGATGAAGCTCCTTTTAAATTCTTGGGAAAAAGGATCACCAGCAGAGGAAAGGAGCATCCTACTGATGATATTGTCCAACTTTTCGACTGCAACTTAGTAGACCGGATTGTGAGAAACGGATTCAAGACTGATCTCTTCGCTGTGGAAGTCGGAGCAAGAGGACTACCAGCGAAGTCGCTCTACAGTCTCTTCAAGAATCTAGGGCTCCCAAGATCGACGCTAAGCTCATATATGGAGAGAGCTTCGAAAACGTCACTGGAAGCATCCTACAGAATATGGATAGGTAGAGAGAGGGAGGTCGAGAGCGGGACTGGTGGTTTCCCCGCGTCCTAGTCAACGCAGACTAGCTGACGAGGGCTTGACGCGAGCCGAAACGTGAAGCATGCGCGGGAAACTTAGAGTGGCCACTCGCTAGTCCCGGCCTCGATTAATACCCTCCTCTACTGCCGATGGGCCCGGATATGTTCGGTGAAGCCATCGTAAGCTTAGATCCACACCTTCGTACTGAGTTGAGATGCATTTTACGTAAAAAATCGAAGAAAAGTCCTACTCCATACTGACAATTTTTTCCTGTTTGAAGCTTGTTTCTCAAAATAAATCGGTTTTTTGGAGAAAGTGAGGTGACAGAAATGCTCCTTAGTTCTTCTAGTTGAATAATATATGCCGTTTAGTGCTTGCATGTCGTACATTTACGAGAAACAAGCCATTTTTGTGACCTAGGTCTCGCCATACAAACTTGCTTCGAGCGGACGATAATTTTGCCTGTTTTTAGAAGCTTGTTTCTCAAAATAAATCGGTTTTTTGGAGAAAGTGAGGTGACAGAAATGTTCCTTAGTTCTTCTAGTTGAATAATATATGCCGTTTATTGCTTGCATGTCGTAAATTTACGAGATATAAGCCATTTTTGTGACCTAGGTTTCGCCATAGAAACTTTGTTTGAGTCAGTGTCGTAATTCATTTCTAGTTCTGCCTAAATTCGTGTTTTGAGTGTAGAAAGTGTCTCAAGATGAGTAGATAAAATTATCTATCCAACCATGTGCTTTCCATATATCCAACACACATATTTACGTAATGAATAGCCCAAATGTTGCAATGGCTTGTGAGTGCGAAAACGTAGTTTTTGACAAAAAAAATTTTGTGAATTCAAGATTTTATTGTGTGCGACACACGAGCTACTGATACACCAGAAAGGTAGGATTGGTTTGTATATGTATTCCTTTTTATGATAAAAATACTATATTACCAATTTGCGTTCGTGATAAATTTATAAAAATATAAAATCAGAGAGAGGTCGCAATTTTCACATAACACAACTTTACATAATAATTTTGTTACCCAGAATATGTAATATACATAAAAAAATGTCATTTATAGCTAGAATATTTATCTGTAAATACAATCCATTCGTTAGTTCATAAAGTTTCATGGAAAAATCTTTCAAAATGATTTTTTTTCTAACACCTTCACCTACGCCAGGTGGGCGGGCGCCACCTGGTGTACACCTGGTGTAGGCGAAGGATTCTTTTGTTTTATGCTCCCAAAGTTGAAGGGCTAAGAAATAATAATCTTTGGTTAGTTATATTATATCCATGGCGGGTGGCGGCGGCGGGCGCGACGTCGGACGTCGGCTGTCTCTTCGTTCTCTCTCTGGCATGCTATGATATGTATGATATGTGTTGATAAGTCACAATAATTCTGTCAACCATAATATGCCTCCAGTGTGCTATTGATAATTAATTATTAACAAGAGTCTTCATAGTAACTGCACTGCACTGCAGTTGGTTTGCATAGATTTTTTAATTACCATTTTCTATAAAATTGTGATACAAGCATGTTTATTTCATTTTCTGACTGACAGAACAGTCATATATTATATTTTGTATGAAATATTTGGCTTCGGCTTGCTCTACGATCTGACCCTAGGCCCGCCACTGACTGGGGGTCCGGATTATCGAGGCCCTACTGTATTTCCATATGAACCGTCCGAAATGTTACAGCATAAAATCTTGTAAAATTTGTAAAACCTATTTATTTGTTGTACTCACCTTGAGTGTTGACGGGACTGCTAGGCGGTGGTGATTTCTCACGGTTGCTCTTTTCGGGTTTCTTTTTCTTGTTGGTGTCGAAGAATTTCGGCTTCTCCTTGTACTCTTTGAATTCTTTATCATCGTCCTGGTAGCCATTACTGTCACAGTGGTTGTCGAAGCTCTCCTCGGAGTCGACGTTGTTGTTGACAACAGGCTCAACGCGCGGCGGTCGCGGCGCAGCGTCCGCTCTAAGGTTGCGGAACTTCTGGAACCACTTCGCGCTTATAGACATACCGACTGCACTTCACAAAATGTAGTGTTATATCTTGAAATTTGATGACAAGGAAAACAGACAATTACAAAGTTTTCGTATTATATCTTTACAAATTCTGTGTTACCACGACACTATTCGCACGTCCGATGTCTGCACTTCGCGTTTTCGAATGATTCACAGATATTACCGTATTTTCTTGCAAAAAATTTCGCAAATTCAATGAACTCGCGCAAGTAGACCGTGTGTTTTCCCCAGTTCCGTCCGTGTTGTGTTGTGTGTGTGGTGTGACTGACGTCATTGATTGATTGGTGGTTGGACGAATGGTTCGGGGCCAATTCTGATGTCTCTCACTTTCTTTTTTATTTTTTTTTTATTTTCGGAAATATTCGGAAATATACAAACTGTTTTAGTGATTTAGAAAAAAAATTACCAGGGTTAATATAAAGAAGATGCGTCGCTACGCGACGCAACTTCTTTATATTAACCCTAACCTAATGTTGAGGCGGTGCATGTCGTTTTTGTTACAAGTTTGTATTTCCGAAAATAATTCTTAGGTGGTTATAAAAAAAACTAAACACCCTAAAACATTTTAAACACCGTAACATAAACAAAAGAAGCAAAAAATAGTACTAGTCCTAGAGTCTAGGACTAGTAGTTTTTTTTGCTAGGACCTAGCTAGACCCTCACCCCTAAGCCACGAAATCACTTAACCGAACAAACGAATATCGAATTCCCTTGATTCGCTTTCGGCTCTATGACGTCACAGCTATCAGCGAGAGCCAACAGAATTGATCCCGAGCCACTCGTGTGGTTGGTTGGTTATCTTATCTGTCAGTCAACATTCAGTGTCGCCAAGTCAAATTTTAAATTTCGCCAGATTGACTTCCAAACACTCCTATAAAAATTTTAATCATACTAAAAATACCTAAAATAATTTTGCACCGTGTGGGGCTGGTACTTTAAAAGAATAGCCCCACTGCATCTCTCCCCGTGTATGTCGTAAAAGGTGACTAAGGGATATGACTCCCTTCCTATATTACTAGGTGGCAGGGTTTAACCCACCCGGGTTGATACCACCGCACTGAATGACAGGTCGGTCGAAACGGCTATGTAAATAGTTTGTGTTTTCCGTCCAGTTCAATGTAGCCGGCACGACCGAAGGGAAGCACTAACGTGTCACCAAGTTCACCCGGTGTTATGGGCTGACATCACGGATGTTGTAGGTGATGTGGCCAACCGTGTTAGTTTCCATAAAAAAAAATTGGTTGTCTGTAAAGTTGGTTTACGGACGATAGTTTTACGTGATGATGTCATAAAGTAAATCAGTTACGGCGGATATTTACCATGTAAAATTAATTTAAGTACATGATAAAGATGTGATAATAACTAATAAAAAATATGAGAAAATAACGACTTTTAATTTATATTTAAAAAACCTACTTAACGCCATCTACATGTTCAAAGTTGCAACAATTACCTAACTGCTAAATCAAGTATACCGCTGGCTGAAGTATTTCATTTAATATTGACGCTAGATGTGGACGCTAGATGTCGCTCCATGAAATTCACATATGAAATTCACATACTGTTGAGAAAATTTGCAGCGATAAGTACACGGTCGATAGCCTGCGTGGATAACACGTCTGGTCAGTGATGGTGGCAGGGACCGCGGGTTCGAGGCTCGCAAAAGACGGAGAAATATATTTTGTATTTTCTACTATTGTATATGCCTCTCTATCGCGCTCTCGCTTGCACACACAGGTCTCTATCGCGCTCTCGCATGCACACACAGGTTTAGATGGAACGTTACACTTCTTCGTGCGTGCAGCCGGTGTTCATCAATTTATAAGACGTGACATCATCACGTCAAAAATCTCCAGTGATTCAAATTATACATACCCATTTCACCACATCTTTAGAGTTCCTTATCCGTACAGGACCATATTACTAAGCCTAAGTCTGTCCGTCGGTCTGTCTCTTACCTGTAATAAGGGCATGTTTCTTTTGCACCCTAAAAGCCGGTCAAGTTCGAATCGGACTCGCGCACCGAGGATTCTATGTCACTCAGTCAGTCAGCGTGTAGGTGTCCACTGCTGGATATAGCCTCTCCAATTTGCCTCCAGTCCTCCCGGTCTTCAGCGATAAGGAACCACTGTTTTCGACCGACTTACTTCATGCCGTCGTCCCACCAGGGACACGTGTCACATGTAGGACACGGTTACTCCAACGTTCGTCGTCTTTTCGGCTAACGTGCCCAGTCCATTGCCTCTTTAGCGTAGCCACCCGGTGTCCAATATCGACTACTTTAGTGCGTGGGCGGATTGAATTGTTACCCACCATTTCACGCCATAGCGACACTCTCAGCATGGCTCGCTCCATCGCTCGCTGGGCAGCTTAGGAAAACAGCGATCGTCAGAGCCTATGTTTCACACCCGTAGGTACGTCATAGCCGGGACGCACTGGTCATAGATACGGGTCTTTGCGGAAGTGCAGTCCTAAGGGCGAAAATTTTGTGGGATTCGAACCCATCCATGCTGCCATCCATCCACGCTTACCACTGAGCTAACAAATTACTTAGACGGCCAAACGAATATCGGCTTCTGTTGGTTCGCTCCGGGCGAGGGAGTAGGAGGAAGGATTAGAGGGATTAAAAAAGTCTTTCATGTGCCGTACGCGTAATTGGCCATACATGAGGCATACAAAAAAAAGTGTATCCATAATGGCTGTATGTTTTCTAATATAAATAAATAAATAAATAAATACCGACATGGTAAACTGTTTTTATTTTATCCCTAGTTTCTCACTCCTAAATCTCGTCATGTGTAGTAATTTCTTTCTCCTAAATTTTCTACTACACACTCCTAGCTGGTAAAAACTTCTCCTAAGACCACTGAAATTCTCCTGAATCTAGGAGAAAATCTCCTGACATTGCAACACTGTCCAATTGTCAGTTGCATCAAGTTTTTTTTTTGCTTTTTTATTCTTAGGGAAAGGCGCGTTCGTTTGCTGTACAGCCAACTCATATGTTTGTCACGAGTTCAGTAATTTCCAATTTCCAGATTCATATGGCTTGAATAGTTTAATAGAAATAGTTTAATAGTTAGAAAATAGTTTAATAGATAGAAATAATTGAATAGTTTAATAGAATTAGTTTAATAGAAATATTAATTTATGCAGGTTTCTTCAGTATTAGGGTTCCGTAACCATACGGAAGTCTATTATTATCTACATCGTTTTTGTCTGTCCGTCCGTCCGTCCGAGGGCTGTATCTTTTGAACCAGCTGGTTAAATTTTCACAGAATATGTGTTAAAGGGTATTGTTGTTGTTGTTGTTGCTTTGGTTTGGGGTTGGCTCTAGGCCTGCAAACTAATCCCGCTTGGTTTGGGACCTTCGCGCAAAACCCCGCAGTCTCCAGCTACCCCAGCCACCCTATGTCTTCCATGAACGCCACAAGTCGACCGGGGTGTCTGCAGGCCGCTTATCCCTTAGTCGCCTTTTAGGACATGCACGGGGAGAGATACAGTGGGACTATTCTTATTAAGTACCGACCCCACACAGTACCAACTTACGACAGAACAGAACGACAAAATTAGAGATAATTTGCAAGAGTGCCCACGCGACCGGTACATGTTCTAAATATGAAAATGCTCCCGAAAACGCTCTCAATACGGGAAGCGACCAGCGATTAGTGACCGTGTTGTCGTTCTGTTCTGTCTCTGTGCCTAATTTTGACCACGTAGTGAATTATTTGTATGATATGTGGTATACCGTTGGAAAGGGCGTAAAGTAGCGAACTTTTTAAAAGAAAATGAAGCACGCAATTGCTGTTAGTTTTTTTATAAATGAATTAAGAAATTAAGACTCTATCACATTTTTACTCGTTCTCGGGACTTTGGGAGGTCATAAAACCTTTTCATGGTATTAACTTCATCAAATAATATTTTTTCTAGAACAAAGATACATAGTAAAATTCAATAAATTTTATTTAGTGCTGATACCTACAATCATAAACAAAAAAGTTACAAGGATTTATAGCTGGGATTTTGGTAATTTTCAAAAATAAAGAAAAAAATCGTATCTCGATACCACGTGACATCTGACAAAAGGTATCATGTCATGGGCCTTGTGCCTTCTCTACTAAGGCTGATCCGTTTCCTCTCCAAGCCACTTTTCAGGGCAGCCAAGTCCCCAACGATGGTAGTCTGGGCGTCCTGGGTATGGAGGTGTCCAGGGACGTTGGGTTTCGATCGTTCATAGAGTCCAAGGCGAAACTAGCATCTCGAAAATTAGGGGTCCTTTACCGATGTCGGCGATTTTTCACGCCGGTCCAACTGCTTACACTCTACAAAGCACAAGTTAGACCGGTGATGGAATATTGCAGTCATCTTTGGGAGGGTTCCCCTGAGTACCTTCTTTCAGCCTTGGATTCTATTCAGCGACGAGCCATTCGCCTCAGTTCTGTTCTGTCTCTGTCCCTAATTTTGACCACATAGTGAATTATTTGTATGGCATGTGGTATACCGTTGGAAAGGGCGTAAACTAGCGAACTTTTCCAAGGAAAATGAAGCTCTCAATTACTGTCACATTTTTTTTAAATGAATTAAGAAAGTAGTCATATTTTTACTCGTCTTTGGGACTTTGGGAGGTCATAAGTCCTTTTCATGGTATTAACTTCATCAAATTATATTTTTCCTAGAACAAGGATACATCGTAAAACCAAATACATTTTATTTCGTGCAGATATAATCATAAACAAAAAAGTTACAAGGGGTTAAAGCTAAGATGATGGTAATTTTCAAAAATAAAGAAAAAAAATCGTATCTCGATACCACGTGACATAAGACAAAAGGTGTCACAGGTCAAAATCCTGCAAATGACCCCATTTACCTACAAAAAATTTTTGTCGGTCCATGTTCGAACATCCTGTATATCGAAATTAAAAGGAAAAATATCACAGCTAGTAGGCTGTACGTACAGGTTGACGAGTAATAGTCGACCAACTTATAAAATGTACGGACGACAGCCATCATTTCACTGTTTAAGAACTTTTTCAAATTAACTGCATTTATTTCCCCTACAAAATTATACAAATAATCAAATAATTTATTTTGATAGGGTTCCGCAACTACGGAACCCTACATTGCGCATGGCCCGCCCGACACGCACTTGTTCCTTTCTTTGTGGGCTAAACATTAGGTATGCTAGAAGTACTTACCTTATATGTTTTATGATCGGTGAGTGAGTGAGTCAGTGACAAAATTACGGAACTTTGACTGCGATATCTCGTAAACTATAATAGGTACAAACTTTTAATTTGGGGGTATAGCTAGGTTTGGTAAGTACTCTGTGTAACTGAAATAAATTTAAGGAATTTACCTCTATCCACTACAAAGATACAGGGAGGCCAAAAGTACCGTGAGTTGCTTCGAGAAAAGGATGGTACCTACCTACCTACCTACCTATGGCCGTGTTTGCTCGACGGGCACTGCCGTGCGTGCCCCCAGATTATGAGCATTGGAGAGCGCAAAAGGCTTTCACATGGTGGTGGTACAATGCAAATCTACCTAGTGTAGGAGCCAATGTATACTTAAACACGCCAGTACTAATTTCTGTTCTGTGCTTAAACTGATTTGTATCTTTTTATAATAAACTAGCTTTTGCCCGCGACTCCGCTCGCGTGAAATTCGTATGCTCCACGCCATCAGGCGCCGCTCCGCGCCGCACCGCACCGCGCCGCTCCGCAACGCGCCTTTCCGCGCCGCTCCACGCCGCACAGTGGGGCTGAGGCGGAAAAAATTAAAAACAATTTTTGTTGGAACTTGGTAGATATTACTATTGTAATCGGTAGTTCAATAGGGGATCTATTTATTCTAGGAGCCCTTTTTTTTAAATAAAATTATGTGATTTTACAAAAAAATTCAAACATTGCACATGTCGCTTTTGCAACACTAAATTAATGAAAGTGTGTAAATTCAATAATAAATTAAGCAGATAATTGTTATTATTTTGAAACTGTATTTTTTTAGTTTGTTCACTAGACGTCATACTTTCACTTCAACGTAAAAAAACAAATAACTAAGTCTTTATTGGTTTATGGAAAAAAAATATGTTATTACAAGTACACAATTTTTATATGAAAATTCGAAAACACGGAGACATACAAATTTAGCTACACGTACCTACACGCAGTGAACTATATCATTCATTACACGAGGTAACTAATAGGCTATGATTTCTATATAACTCCAGCTGCCCCTACCTGCCCCTCTAGAAGTTATTGGACGTCGACCTCGAAAGGGTGCGCGTTGTTAAATCTTGCGGATTATGGTAGGCGTGCTCTCATTAGTTAGTTAATCATCTGTTAAAGAATATTAATAATTATGTTATCTTAATGACTTTTGCAGAAATAACATAATCAAAGTCTTTTTTTTTCAGTAATAATAAGGTGTCGGTCAGTTTATCGTGTTAATTTGGCGACATCACACGTTATTCAAAATGACCGAATTTTTTATTTTGTATGCAGTTTTGTGTTTTTTTTATTTAAATATTTGGGTGCTAATTAATCTCCCAATCGTAACAAAAAAAGAATTGTGAAAATATGTCAACAATTTGCGGACTTATTGAATAATTTCCGCGCCTCCATACAACCGGCCCCACTGTGCGCCGTCCCGCGTCGCTCCGCGCCGCTCCGCGCCGCCCCGCACCGCAGGGCACCGCGCCGCCCCTCCCTGCGCCGCACCGCGCCACCCCGCGCCGACCCGCGCCGTCCCGCGCCGCCGTCCCGCGCCGAGCCGCGCCGTCCCGCGCCGAACCGCGCCGCCCCGCGCCGTCCCGCGCCGCCCCTCCCCGCGCCGCGCCACTCCGCGCCGACCCGCGTCGCCCCGCGCCGCCCCGCGCCGCCCTGCGCCGCCCCGCTCCGCCCCGCGCCACGCCCCTCCTGACTTTACTGCGAGCGAAGCCGCGGGTAAAAGCTAGTTATATATATAAACCTTCCGTGAAAAATTATCTAACTGATGGTGAAAACCGCACGAAAATCCGTTGCGTGGTTTAGGAGGAGTTAGCGGATACAGACAAAGGCGGAAAGCGACTTCATTTTTAACCCCCGACGAAAAAAACGGAGGGGTGTTATAAGTTTGATGTGTGTGTATGTGTGTGTGTGTGTGTGTGTGTGTGTGTGTGTGTGTCTGTGGCATCGTAGCTCCCAAACGGATGGTCCGATTTGGATGTGGTTTTTTTATTAGGAAGCTTGTTTAATCGGGATGGTTCTTAGCTATGTTTGTAATCAAGTAATTAAGTAATAAAAATAATAATTATCTTAAAAAGTGGACCGATCTTCGTGCGGTTTTTTTAAATAAGCTTGAAATAAAAGTTAAACTACAAATTTAAAAAACCCCCGACCCTTAAAAGTCCAAAATAATTTCCGTTTACTTACTTAAAGGAGTCGGGGGACCGCGAAGTAAATAAAATATAAAAACTCAGAGCTGCGCGGGAATTTACTTAGCGGTCTCCGGAGTCCTTTAAGTAAGTAAACGGAAATTATTTTTGACTTTTTAAGGGTCGGGGGTTTTTATACTATGTATTGATAATTTCATAACATTTTATAATATTATATAATATTTTATAATAATAATATTTTAATATTTTAATAATATTTTATAATATAAAATGTTATGAAATTATTTATTATAAAAAAAAGGAAAGCGGTTTAAGTATACACTGCACACATAATTTATACACATACTTTATAATTCACACATAATTAAAAAACAAAATATAAAAAACATTATTTCTTTTATACAAAAAAACTTAGTGTCCTGGCTGAAACTTATTGAGGAGCTACTATGTCAGTGTCATTTCAAGAATTTTGACAAATTCATAATATAAACATCAAACAATACCACAGCATAATATGCTGTGACAATACTGTGCGTGGTATGGTGTCTGTGGGTGTAATGGAAGCACATTTTTTGGGTTTTTGGAGAGACATTTACATTATGACGTTTTGATGAAAGTATTTTATTTGAATAACTAATGACGGTATCAGACCACAAGTTTGAATCAGCTCAAAAGTAAAATCTATGGAGAACACACGCCATAAAGCTTCATGGTGGAAGAAGGCTTTGAACCTTTCTCTGTTCGGAGTCGTCCACGCTCGCCACCATAGATGTAACGGGGAGGACCCACCTCCCATAGTGCGGCCATGCAGAAAAAAAAAGGCGGCACCCGCTACAGCCATCCTACAGGAGCCCATATGCAGAAAGCATGAAGATGCTGATGAGAGGCTGCTCGAAGTACCAGGTCTGTTGCGGTATCTTCACGACCAGACGCAGTCGGTCATCCCGCAGTATTTTCAAGGAGCCTTTCTTCGCGTCCTACAACCGATCGGCTGCTACTGGAAAATCGGGCACAACCTTATCTTCAGCCAAGTTTGTCCCAGTGGTTACAAACTCGCACTTGAATACCGCGGCGACCCGGATGATCATGGAATGCCATACTGCATGTTGGAGTGGTCTCCTGAAGGGTACACAAACTTGGAGTGTCGTGCTGCTCCGACTCTAAAGACGCGCGCCACTCTGGTCGGCCAGATTGCGAAGAAACAGCTCGTAAACTGGGAATGCTTTTTTGATGCATACTTCAGCCGGAGTACGATCTCCATTATTACCGTCAACCGTGAAATGGTCGCTCTGCATTACCTTCAAGTTAGTTTGCTAATGTCCGATTTATGATTTCATACAAATTTTTTATCATTTTCTTCTTGGAACGGCAATCGGGATTGTACCTCACGCACGCACGCACGCACGCACGCACATACAACGCTACGTGACATACGAGTACATACTTTTTTTCATACTTGTGGCATGGCATGGAGACTTCGCTCACTCAGGCTCTGGCAGGGTGCTTTATAGAATAGGATAGAAATGCTTTATTGCACACAAAAAATCAGAGATACACACGACAGAAGATAACATACAGAAGGGCAATAGAAATTCACAATACTTCACACAGAACAAGAGAAAAGTAGCGTGCAAAGCGGACTTACCACTTTAAGTGATTTCTTCCAGTCAAGCTTTAGTAAGACTATATTAATTCAAAATTCAGAGATTTCAGCGTTCTGAACAAAAAAACATTATACTTAGGATGATGATGAAAGCATAACCAAAAAGTCATATCGGATGTTGGGTTTCATTTTCCGCACCTGTGCTGTATTCAAAAATCATACAACCTTTTGCTTGCTTTACTCAGCCTACGTGAGGTCTCACTTAGAATACGCCTCGATTATTTGGAATCCACAGTAGAGCGTTTATGAAATCGAACGTATACAAAACAAATTTTTAAGATACGTGGGCTATCGAACTCTGAATGGCGAATCTAGAGATGAAAATAGATTTTCTTTATATCCTCTTTCGCAGAGAAGACAAGTCTCGGACGTTACCTTCTTATATAAAATTATTAACAACATTGTCGAATCTTACTGGAGGCGCACCCCCCAGTGGTGGGGACTTTTAGTATGTTTACCTCCTAACTAGTCAGAACAAGGTTCCGAAGTCAAACTTTCTGCTTTCGAGCTTTCCGGCTAGAATCATTAGTTTCCTGGCCTATAAGGTAAATAATGTGGCAGGCGCTGGGCGAGCGGCTGGAGGTGGGTGGTGAGGTGATGGCAGCCGGCGGCGGGGGCGGGCGGCTGGCGGCGGCGGGCGCGGTGCGCTGGCGCTCGGAGGACGGAGGGCACGTCGCGAGCTGCTCGTTCGGCACGCGGGGCGCGGCGCTGTGCTACGCTCTCCGCCCTAGACCTCATCTCACAGTCGCTGTCCGCATTGAGGTATATTGTTATCTACATATACGGTACATAATACTCATTATAATAACATGTCTGAATCCGAGTCGGAAGTAGCGTAATGCAACGAGAGTACTAATTGGAAAATATCGGTCAGGATGGGTAGGTACACACACACATGAATGATCATAGAGAAATAATATCGTCTATGTGAATGATGCATCACCCTAATGTTATAGCATCGCATGACCAAGATTAGTGCTTTACTTATTTCACAGTTCGATGCCCGCCTGCGCGGTGTGCTGTGTGCGCCACTTTCTTTAGATTTTGGAATTTGATAAGTACATCTTCATTATGAACACAGTTGATCACATGTGGAGCTGTAAATTCCTTTCAACCTTTCTCTGTTCGCAGTCGTCCACGCTCGTTACTTTACTACTTGGAAAAAAAATAGAGCCGCGCTCTCATCCTAATAAATAAAGCGACGGGAGGCGAACGGCCGTGTAACGTGTGTCAATGTATGAATATCCTTATAACTCAAGAACCACTATATCAATTTATACATACGGTTTTTACTGTTCATTCTGTCACTTTTCAAGATGGTTACATACATACATACATAGCGTCACGCCTGTTTCCCGGTGGGGTAGGCAGAGACAACGGATCTCCACGTGCCACGATCCTGACACACCTCTGCCGCCTCTTCCACTCCCATAATGTTCTTCATGCATGCTCGTCGGTTACGGGTACTAAGCACTTGCCCCTTTTTGAGCACATGCCCGATCTGGTCCAGGTACGTGCGTCTAGGGCGACCCTTCCCGACTCTTCCACTCACATTTGCTTCATAAATTTCTTTCGTTAGTCTCCTATCATCCATTCTTCCAACATGACCGCACCACCGAAGCATCCCTTTCTCAATCCTTGTCACTATATCTTCTTTCAACCCACAGCGCTCTCGCACTACACTATTTCTCAATCTATCTTTCATTGTAACTCCGCACATACTCCTCAACGCGCGCATTTCCACAGCATTAATCCTGCTTTCATGCTTCGTCTGCCATGCCCAACTTTCACTCCCGTACATAAGTGTAGGGGCCAGCACTCCACCATGGACAGCCAAACGTGCCCTAGTTGACATGCTTTGGCTGCTCATAATAGCGTGCAACGCCCCATTCACTTGGTTGCCAGCTTTCACTCTCTTTTCTACATCTCCTTCACATTTTCCATCACGCGTGAACATATTCCCCAGATATACGAATTCGTTCACTTGCTCCAGTTTCTCATTCCCAATCCTGACATCGCATTCGGACACTATTTCATTCCTCTCCAGTACCATAACTTTCGTCTTGTTTACATTCACTTTCATACCCTTCCTTTTAAATGCTTCAACCATAACAGTTACCATGTCCTGCAACTCGCCCACCGACGATGCAAGTATCACTTGATCGTCGGCGTACAAGAGGCATTTCACAACTAACTCATCCATTCTTAATCCACAATCATATTCTTTCAGATCAGCCAAGCAGCTGTCCATGAATAGATTGAACAGCCAGGGTGACGCCACACACCCCTGTCTGACCCCTCTAGAGATGTCAAACCAGTCGGTGTATGCCCCGTTTATCCTGACGCAAGCCCTAGAACCCTCATAGAGAGATTTCAGCGCTTGCACCAAGTGACTGTCCACTCCATACTCGGACAACACTGCCCACAACTCATTCCTCATCACATGGTTTAAGGCTATAAATCATAACACTACGTCATTGGCGGCCTGAGCTGTGAGCAAACAATTAAAACCCTAAACACACGAAGCGAAGCCGCGGGTAAAAGCCAGTACTTCAGTAACCAGTAATTCACAAACTTCTGACACACCAAACTGATACCAGCCCATACAAAACTATATAACGCATGGAGATGACAATTGGTACATTTTCGTATTAGTCGTTTCGTACTTAAGGCGGGAATAAGACTCAAAAGGTCTACTTTAAACGAAATTTTGAGCTATTGGTAAAGATATAAATCTGTAAAAAATATGTGTTATGTATTGATCTTTAATTAACAAACATAGCGAAAAAAATATATTTTACTACTTTCGAAAGGTGTTAAATAAATCTCCAAAAAATAACGAAAAGTACGAAAATTGTCCTTTCAAGTAAAATTATCTTAAGAAACATCAATTGTTTCAATACAAGACACTCATAGAAATATAGATAATATTTTTACTTACAATCGTAGCGAAAAAAAATATTGTTTTCCATCTTTCCAACACGTGAAATTTAATAAATAGTTTTATTTTCACGCAAGCGATGTTCGTCGGCGCGACGTATCAGCCACCGCACGAGCAGAACAAATCTCGCACCTATTACATCTGCATACGGTTCGTGTTTCAATCATCAGTGCTCGGGTAGCACGGTTTGAGTCTTATTTCCGCCTTAAGAAGGGTCATCTCCATTTTCTTGATCTGAAGGATCCTCTATCTATCATCTTTATAGTTGCCGCATTGCCGACCGTTAGGTATGAACAACTGACAACTAAAGACACACGGAAGGGTTGGGTCACCAGGTCACCAGGTCCCACGAGCGCATCAAGAAATCCTAATGAAGGGTAGGTAGAAACAGCTAGGAAAAATTAGTACATAGATTGTGTTTTCCAGCCAGCGCAGACCTGGTGGACACAGAGAACAACTCGACGCGATAGAAACTCACAGATTACAACCAATATCCGTGTCGACTGCATTTTGATTTCTGATTGGTTGAAATCGAGCGGGTTTTTGGGTGAGCGATCGTGTGAGTGGTCCTGTAAATACTGGGTTCAGTGTACGGGCTTCGAGACAGCACGACCACAAGGGTAGCACTTTAACGAACTCTACTTCCAAGACGATCATGTTCTAATGTGCTGACGTGAGTCTGAACACTGATGTAGCCGAATATAATATAAGGGTTCAGTGTACGGGCTTCGAGACAGCACGACCACAAGTGTAGCACTTCAACGAACTCTACTTCCAAGACGATCATGTTCTAATGTGCTGACGTGAGTCTGAACACTGATGTAGCCGAATATAAGTTAATAATTAACTTATATTCGGCTACATCAGTTGTCTATGACAGGTAGACATACAGTGGACACTCCCACGGGGAGATATCTTCATTTGGAAATGGATTGGTACAGAACCCTAAAAAATGTTTGTCAGATGGAGTCATCTCGCGAGAGTCCACTAGGGACGCTGGGGTACGAGTACCGCGGCGACGGGTTCAAAGCGCGCGCCGCGGTGGACTCTGAAGGCGCGGTGGGCGCCACGCTGGAGCGGCGGCTCGGAGGCTCCGAGCGCGTCACCTTCTCCTGCGCCCTCAGCGCTCTCTACAACCAAGCCAACGACAACTTCCAGCTCGGCTTCGGCTGCACTGCCATCCTACTCTAGATCATTCCCAATACGGAATAAAAAACATACAATAAACATTGCAACTCTTTTTCTCTTAACGTTATCTTTAAACCTTTAATTATGTAGAGTCAATATGTGATCAATATTTTAATTAACTGATAATAAACGTGACATTTTCAAACTTAATCGATCTAATAATTTCTCCCGCAACCTGTACGTAATGTAATATATCAATGTCTACCAAATTACGTTTTCAGGCTGAACAAATGGTTACTTGCCTTGCTTGGTCCATGGACAAGGAGTATTAATTTGGCATAGAAAAAAATAATAACAATAGTTACTCACGTATTTTAATAATGAATATAGATAATAGCAATGCTCTTCATTGAAATACTTTACACTAAATTATAAACAAACCTGGTGCAATGGGCGAGCGATGACATAAGGTGTTTTATTTGATGCGTATGCGAACAAGAATAAATTTTACTTAGGAGGCCACTCTCAAAATTTTGCAGTCCTGGCAATCTGCAATATTCGAATGTCGCGAATGTTATACTTATTGAAAAAAAAAGTATTTATTCGAAAATGGAATACTGTAAAATCAAGCGGGAAGACTTATCGTTTTTGTTTTGTTTTATGGATTTGGCAAGACGATTTTTTTACGATTTTATAAACGTCGCTCACACCGCAATAATGTTTTTGTTATGTGCTCGGCCTCAACATTCTTTTGTTGTTGAAGCGCCACATGTAAGCACCGTAAGATGTTAGTTCCCATAATTTCAGCGTGGCCGTGAGTTAATAAAGGCGAATTCCGTGAATTTCTTCCATCGACCGCAGTCACCGAGGAAAGCATTGCGATTTTCCGTCAACTAATTCAATAAAACCGGCGAGTGACCTATGAACCAATTCACGCAATCCTTGGCATCGGTTTGAGTCAGATTCGTAGATCTTACACGATCATTTGAAAGTAAAGATGTGAGGTCGCTGGATTCCGCATGCACTCACTTGTACTCGGAAGGAGGCGCGTGTGGTTTCGTGCAAAAATTTATACAAATGTATGATATGGTCGATCAAATTTTGTTTCCACGAACGTGCCTGAATATTTTATGACACTTGGACAAATAGTTAGACCCAGAAGCAAAAGCAACAATTTATGCAATTAAGAAGCGTTGGAATGGAAAGAAAATAATCGGGGGTTTTTTCTGGTCATACAGTAACGTCAGTAACACAGTCGCGTTGAAAAATCTAGGTAATTAATGTGAATTCAGATTGCGACAGTTTGCCGGAAGTCCTAAAAAAGCACCAAAAATACGACCTAGAAACCCCACTGTGGTACACCACGACAATACGACGCCGAACAATCGACTTCGACAAAGGCATTTTTTTCTATGTAAATCACCCATTATGGAAGTGTGTCATCCTTCATACAGTGCAAACCTTGCCCGCTGCGACTTCTTCCTGTTTCCCAAGGGTCAGGGATATGATGCACAGTTGGGACTTTCAGAAGCCAGAAGAAGCCGTTGATGCGTTAATCAGTAGGTACATGAATCAGGTGTTGGGAAGCGGTATGTCTTGTAGAAAGCCATATATTTTTTCTAACAGCAAACTCACAGTGGTTACGAGACATATAAATCGGGAGAAACCGATTTTTTTACTGCTGAGCCTTCATGTTTTAAATTATGAGATATTTTTGCTTGAGATTGAATTGCTGATATTGAGGAGCAACGTTATTTTGTACTTAATTACAAACTGAATAGGTACCATAAAAAATATGGAATGCCAGTAGGTGGTATTGTCGCCTAGATCGACTTATAGACACTAGCTAGATAGCGTAGAGTAGAGCACGGCTGCGCGGCGCGCGGCGCGGGCGGTAGCGAAGAGATGGCGGCGCGGCGGGGTGGAGGCACGATGGGAGAACGAGGTCGCGACAGACTGTCTGCATCCCGCACCCGCGCCCGCACGTCATTACGTGCTTAGTATAATAACCTTTGCCGACTCCCTGGCGACAGACAAACACGCTTCACGCCTCACCAAGCTTCCGGCGCCACCGCGCCGCCTCCGCCGCCTCTGCCGCGACGCGGCCGGGGCGGTAGAGCGCCGCGCCTGCGCGCCCTGCGGGGGCGGGCCGCCCTAGCGCCGCCCAGAACCCCTCGATCTCTTCCGAGGTAGCATCTCGTCGGACGAGATAAGGCTCACCGGCTCGGCGCAACGACAGCGGGAGGAAGGGAGGAGCGAGCTCTGTGGGCGGGCGCCGCCCCCAGAGCCGGGGACCAGGACCGCTGCACTCGAGAGCGACGTCGTGAAGCGCGATGGCGGGCGCGCGGTGCCGACGCACTGGGCGCGCGACGTGGCGGCGATGAGGCGAGAGTGATGGTGATGGAGCGGCTTACGGACTTCGTGTGCAAGTCGTTCGAGAGCGGCGGCGGCGGAGGCGGCGGGGTCGGCGGGTGCGCGGAGGGCGGCGAGCCGGCGCGCGCGTCGCCGCCGGGCGCGAGCACGCCGGCCGCGGCGCCCGAGCCGCACGACGACGACTCGGAGCTGGAGGTGGACATAACGGAGCTGGAGGAGGTGCCGGCGCCGGTGCGGCTAGTGACGCGCGCCTCGCCCCCGCGCCACGTGCCCGCGCGCAACTGGCTCGTGCCGGGGCGCGAGGCCAACGCGCGCGTGCGCTCGCCGCGCGACCTCGCCTGCAAGCGCGACCAGCCACTCCTCGTGCAAGACGACGACGACGATCAAAAGCCAGGTTCGCCTGCTCACACTATATTCACTGCTTCAAGGAAATAGACATGTTTAATGTCAATCATAAGCCTTTTTCAAAATTAATAAAGAGCACACACACACACTCTCACACACACCCTCAGTCACACACACGCACACACACACACCCTTGTTTATATTTTCATGAATTCGAGGACCCGAACCGGTCTCCCGCATGTGAGGACCTCCTCTTTCTAATGGTTTTATTTGAATTCTAATGTGCGCTACGACTAACATCTAGTAGACACCTGTTAACTGTAAGTCTATTAAAGAAAGAAAGAAAAAAGGAGCGCAGCGACGTAATACAAACTCTTTGGAAAAAAGAAAGAAAGAAAGAAACAAATATATTTATTCACTATCCGTTGACAGTACGACACAATAATATTACATCCATCCATACTAGTCCATACTAATATTATAAACTAGCTGTTGCCCGCGGCTTCGCTCGCGTGAAATTCGTATTTCAAAGAAGAATCTAAGTAACTAAGGGCGAGGCCGAAGGCCGAGCTGCGTTCAGGTAAACGATAAATCTTCTCAAATAAAGTAAGCAACTAACGGCGAGGCCGAAGGCCCAGCTGCATCCTGGAAGACAATAAACCTTCACGAAGAAAGTAAGTAACTAAGGGCGAGGCCGAAGGCCGAGCTGCGTTCAGGAAGACGATAAACCTTCTCGAAGAAAGTAAGTAACTAAGGGCGAGGCCGAAGGCCGAGCTGCGTTCAGGTAAACCAAAAACCCTCTTCTGCCGTCGGGCCTCGCCCTAAATGACTTCCTTTCTTGGATAGCATATAATATCGTTTACTCCATATATTATTTAATAAAATATAAAAAAGTAATACTAATAACTAAATAATTAAAACCTACCTAACAAACATTAAAATAACTATCATAAAAGGGGCGTTTTCAAATGTTCCTAGAACACTTGCGGCATTACTCCGCTGGATGGCAAGGCTTACCGTTTGAATGAAGTAGGCCCTTGATTGCGGGACACCAGTTGCGTCCACCAGCAGAGGCCCAAGTCTCTTCAAGAAGCTTTTGGCTTCAATGACTGCTCCACGGACCGAGGGTTTCAACCGCAAACGCAACAAATTTTATTGCGTTTGAGGCTGTCCGCCCAGGCCTCGCCGGCCGCTCTTGAAGATGTCCAAACGTGACTTAGAGCCAATGTGAGAACACAAATGGCGTCCCACATCAAAGACCTACCCTTAGCCCATGGAACTAAGGTGATACCATCGGGTCTCTAGCCATCCAGCCGGGAATAACCGCAAGGTTTTAGGATGCACGGTATGTTTGCCGTCAGAAGCGTGGACTTTATAATAAAATTTAAATTAATTTAACTCAATCTTAATATCGCTTAGTTACCTACTTTATTCGAGATGGTTTAGCTTCATCCTGAAGGCAGCTCGGCCTTCGGCCTCGCCCTTAGTTACTTGCTTTCTTCGAGATGGTTTATCATTTATCAGAACGTAGCTCGGCCTTCGGCTTCGCCTTAGTTACTTACTTTCTTCAAGATGGTTTAGCTTCTTCCTGAACGCAACTCGGCCTGCGGCCTGCCATAGTTACTTACTTCATTCAAGAAATAATGTTTTTCTTCTTCCTGAGCTCAGCTCCGACTTCCGCCTCGCCCTTAGTTACTTTCATCGAGAAAGAATATCGTTAACGTGAGCGCAGATCCGCCTTCGGCGCCGCCTTTAATTACTTACTTTTTTTTTAAATACGAATTTCACGCGAGCGAAGCCGCGGGCAACAGAAATATAAATTGCACCAATGACAGCGACGCAAGTTCGACTTCAATTTATTTTTTTTTTATTTATCAAACATTTTGTCACCGGCCAGCTCACGTCGAGATGACAGTTCTCCGTTGTCAACTTGACATTAAAATTAAAATTATTATAAATTTTAATTTTTATTATATTTTTTTGTTTATTATGTTAATCCGGGATATACACTGTCACTATACAAAGTTTCGTCAAATTCCGTTCAGTGGTTTTTGCGTGATGCGCGTACAGACAAAGAGAGATTATTAATTTAACGATTTTATTATATGTATAGAAGATATAGATAGATTCGAAAGTAACTCTGTCTTTCTGTTACCTTTTCAAACCGCTGAACAGATTTCGATAAAATATTGCACGGAGATGAATTGCATCCTAAGGAAGAACATAGGGGCTACCTTTTGTCTAAAAAAAAACAACCCTTAAGTAAGGGGGTGAAATAGGGGATGAAAGTTTGTATGGGGAACCCAGCATTTCTCAAGTTAGGGATATGACAATTCATATTTAGGCTTTTGGTATGAAATAAAGAATTACGTGTTTCAGCGTTTTTGCTAAATCAACCCTTAAATTAAAATAGGGGGATGATTTCAAAATTAGATATTAGGATTTTAAATTATTTTATATAATTTTATTCATAATGGGGGTGGCTTTGAAGAGGGGGGTTGAGGTAGGGGACACCTCCCGTCCGCGGGGAGAGGGGAAGGGAGGATAATTTAATCTCTATCTTCTTTTCTCTATCTCTATCTCTACTTCTTATAAGAGGAAACGTCTGTTTGAATGTATGTATGTATGTCTGTCCCGGCGATTTGTTAAGTTTTATCAAATCGCTATGCTAATGCCATATAGATATACAATACAAGCTTTTGCCCGCAGCTTCCCTCGCGGTAAACTCGGTTTAATAGCACATCCGATTTAAACGCAAATCAATATACGAGTACCTACTAATCTATACTTATAAAATTGTTTGTCCTGACTGATCTATCAACGCACAGCCAAAACTAACTATTAAGCCTAGAAAGCTGAAATTATGAACATAGGTTTTGAAATTTCAACTTTAAGGGGGGGGGGGGGGGGGGGGGGGAAATAGGGGAGACGACTTTGTATGAAAGTCTTTGTTCTTTAAAGTTACAAACATAAAAATTTGAATTACATCTACTGAGAATATAAATCAATAATGAAGGAAAAATATAAATGAAGTAAAGATTTGGAGTGACAGTGGCCTTGCCCTTAGTTACGTTCTTTCGTTACTTTGTTACTTACTTTCACCGAGAAGGTTTTTCCTCCTTCTGAACGCAGCTCGGCCTTCGACCTCACGCATAGTTTGTACTTACTTTCACCGAGAAGGTTTATAGTCTTCCTGAACGCAGCTCGGCCTTCGGCCTCGCTCTCAGTTACTTACTTTCTTCGAGAAAGTGTATAGTCTTCCTGAACGCAGCTCGGCCTTCGGCCTCGCCCTTTATTATTTTATTCGAGAAGGTTTATAGCAGGGTTGAAACGAAAGTCATTTTAACGAAACGAAAACGAAACCGAAAGTGAGTAAATTTTTTTAACGAAACCGAAAACGAAACCGAAATTGAACAAATTTTTTTAACGAAACCGAAAGTTAACGAAACCGAAATCGGAAGCTGTATAAAACTATAACTAAATTAGGTTTGTTTAATTTGTTTTTATATTAAACGTAGGTAAGTACCTATTTTTATTTGTGAAATTAATCCCGAGTTATGCAATTATTTTATTATGTGTAAATTCATTGATGATGTTATGGATGACTATCATTCATTTCATACGTACCATCCATTCAAGGTTTTATAAGAATTATAGTTTAAAAAAACTAAAAAAACACGCTTTCAGAGCACTAAAAATAAAAAAATTAAATTTTAATAAAATATAAAGATTTAAAAACAGTGTGGGGTGCGTGATAAATTGCTCTGATGTTTTATAAAGATAAACCCCACGCATTTTTTAAATCTTTAATTATACCTATTTTATTGAAATTTTATGTTTTACTTTTTAGTGCTCTAAAGGCGTGTTTTTTTTAGTTTTTTTAAACTGTAATTTAATTTTTATTTTTTATATTTTTTTTTATTGTTTATTATTTATTCAGCCATGTCATGGTAGACCTTAGACGAGGCTATCATAATTAAACGCTTACACAAAATGTCGTGTCTGTGCTGTAAACCATTGAGGAGTTCCCTCATCTGGAGCCAATCCTGCGTATACAATCAGGTCATGCTTACGATAAAAATGCATTTTCATTGGAACTGAACCAACATGTAAAATTTCAGGTCCGTAGTATAAGAGGAAGTGGTTCAAATTCGACTTACAAGATTTTCTTACAAAGTGAGTTAGTTACAGGTGAAGCTAATAAAAGCGTGTCGTTTCTGGCGCATGGAGCTAAACCTACGAATTATTCTATTATTATTGCTATTCTTAATTCTATTATTAATTATAGTATTGCTATTGTTTTTATTCAAAATTGTTATCATATTCCGTAGTCCGTACAAAACAAATGAAGTCGAGCGAATGAGTAAATATAAATAAAACCCTAACACGTTGCAACGCAAACCAGCTTGCAGTACGTACGTACGTACGTGTAGCTCGCTCACTTTACGCAGTGACACACAAGAGTCTTGCGACAGGCAGGAGTCAGGCAGGCAGGACTGACAACTGACTGACTGACCGATAGAGGTTACCTACGATACGATCCCACCCACGCGTTGTCCCGCAGTGCCCCGACCGCACCGCCTCGACCAGCCCCACCACCCATCGAAGTTTCGTTAAAAATTAGCGTTAAATTTTTAAATTTAAGCGAAACCGAAAAATTAAAATTTAAAATTTTAGCGAAACCGAAACCGTATGTCAAATTTTTTTTTTAGCGAAACCGAAACCGAATGTCAAAAAATAGCGAAACTTTCGCCTTAACGAAACCGAAACCGAACTTTCGTTTCAACCCTAGTTTATAGTCTTCCTGAACGCAGCTCGGCCTTCGGCCTAGCCCTCAGTTACTTACTTTCTTTGAGAAGGTTTATGGTTTTCCTGAACGTAGCTCGGCCTTCGGCCTCGCCCTCAGTTATTTACTTTCTTTGAGAAGGTTTATCGTTTTCCTGAACGTAGCTCGGCCTTCGGCCTCGCCCTCAGTTACTTACTTTCTTCGAGAAAGTGTATCGTCTTCCAGAACGCAGCTCGGCCTTCGGCTTCGCCCTTTGTTACTTTCTTCGAGAAGGTTTATAGTCTTTCTTAACGCAGCTCGGCCTTCGGCCTCGCCCTTAGTTACTTACTTTCTTTGAGAAGGATTATGGTTTCCTGAACGTAGCTTGGCCTTCGGCCTCGCCCTCAGTTACTTACTTTCATCGAGAAAGTTTATCTTTGTTACTTACTTTCTTGGAGAATGTTTATCGTCTTCTTGAACGTAGCTCGGCCTTCGACCTTCGGCCTCGTCCTTTGTTACTTACTTTCTTGGAGAAGGTTTATAGTCTTCCTGAACGTACCTCGGCCTTCGGCCTTCGGCCTCAGTTACTTATTTTCTTCGAGAAGGTTTATAGTCTTCCTGGACGTAGCTCGGCCTTCGGCCTCGCCCTCAGTTACTTACTGTCTTTGAGCAGGTCGATGGTCTTCCTGATCACAGGTCGGTATTCTGCCTCGCCCTCAGTTACTTACTTTTACGAGAAAGTTTATCGTCTTCCTGAACGTAGCTCGGCCTTCGGCCTCGCCCTTAATTACTTACTTTCTTCGAGAAGGTTATGGTCTTCCAGAACGCAGCTCGCCCTTCGGCCTCGCCCTTAATTACTTACTTTCTTAGAGAAGGTTTATAATCTTCCTGAACGCAGCTCCGCCTTCGGCCTCGCTCTCAGTTACTTACTTTCTTCGAGAAGGTTTATTTTCTTTCTCAGCCTGCTTTCTTTCTTGCTCAGCCTGAAGCCTCGCCGTTAGTTACTTACTTAATTTGAGGAGGTTTATCGTTTACCTTAACGCAGCTATGGCCTTCGGCCTCGCCCTTAATTACTTCCTTTCTTAGAGATGGTTTATCGAATTCGTAAACGCAGCTCGGCCTTCGGCCTCGCCCATAGTTACTTACTGTCTTCTTTGAAATACGAATTTCACGCGAGCGGTGCCGCGGGCTCAGCTAGTACCTAATAAATTACATACGAGCATAGCACACGAAGATGGACGCGGTGAATCGGAAACCGCTCAGCTGAGACGTAGTTAGACTTCGCGCTGATTTTCAGCGGCTCTCGGTTTCCAATACACAATAATAAATAGTAGGTATTTAATATTACAATGTTAGAAAATAAAATAAAAAATAAAAGTATAAAAAAACAATACAAAATAAATTTACGTTATGAATGAATTTCTATCGGTTATGCACACCCTTATTTGTCGCGTAGACTCTAGCTAGGTAGAAGGGACCAAAAAAGGTTAAAAAAAACCGTTCCTTCCACTCTGCACTACCAAGCTGTACTACCAGTAGTGCAGTTTGGAATTTTGGTAGTGCAGTTGGGAATGAAAAAGTAAGGCTCTTTAAAATTCCATTGTGCACTACTACTCGGTAGTGCAAACGGGAAGAAATAATTCCTAACGGCACTACCAGTTTCGCAGCTGGTTGTACAGTAGTGCAGATGAGAAAAAAATTTCCAAACTGCACTACTGGTAGTGCAGCTTGGTAGTGCAGAGTGGAACGAAAAAAACAGGTTCGTAACCGGTTCGAAAGGGGTTCTAAAGAGGTTACTAGTTAAGTATGTAAGTTAGTCATTTTATTTTTATTTAATAAATGTGGACGTCAACCGTCCATCAAATCTTAATTAAACGATTTTAACCAAAAAGTACTATAAAATGACCGAATCTGGGAAAACGTTTCAGAGCTTTTCGTCTTCAAATATGGACCCCTTTCGAACCCTGAAGTTACGAAACCTATCCTGACACAACCTGTATATATGTCGCAGTATTATCATAAGATTAGTAAAATTATAATTTTACTAGTAAATTCATAATGCTTCGTATTATTGTGAGTCAAAGCAAAAATTCACAATCTTACTGGTTAAAGTTTGCATTATTATAATGTTACTAGACTACCTTAGAAAGATTGTAAAATGCTATGATTTCTTAAAATTGTATTGCTTCATCTCTTAGATATCCAGGAAAATTATAATTTTACTAATCTTATAATAATACTGCGACATATACAACACACGACGTAACCATGGCTATTAAACAATTCGCACAAATTCATTGTTCACTAGAGCCAAAAAAGTAATGCAGTAAGAAACATGTTCTTGATGTGATTTTATTTATTTCTCAGCTTTCTTCCAAGAGCAAAAATGTTAAAAAGTTTTATATGTTAGATTTTGTAACAAAATATCACATAAAATAAGGAACCTAGGTGAAAATTCTTTCAAAATAATTCAGAAAAAAATATTTTTTTTTTTTATTGAAACTTGACACGGTTGGCTACATCACCTACAACATCTGATGTCAGCCCATAACACCGGGTGAACTTGGTGCCACGTCAGTGCTTCCCTTCGGTCGTACCGGCTACACTGAACTGGACGGAAAACACAAACTATTTACATAGCCGTTTCGACCGACCTTTCATTCAGTGCGGTGGTACCAACCCGGCCGGGTTAAACCCTACCACCTAGTAATATAAGAAGGGAGTCATATCCCTTAGTCGCCTTTTACGACATACACGGGGAGAGATGCAGTGGGGCTATTCTTTTAAAGTACCGGCCCCACACGGTACAAAAGAAAAAGAGGACTGGACTAGATTATTGCACTTCCTAGACATAAACAGCACTTTCTTCAAATCTCCCGAAACTCACTGTCCATCGAGTTTTTACTAACAACAATTTTAAATTTTTGTATGAAAAAAAATTACGGAATTTCGGTTTGAGTAATAAGGATTTTTTTCTTCTAATAATGAGTACTTTCTATTCCTAAAGTGTCTCAAGCCTATCCTGAAAAACCCTGTATAATACGATAGATAGTAGGTACATACCATGTATGAATCCCAATATAATACGAGTATATGTATTTAAATTGTACAAATCTATACGAATCTGCGATGGCGCTACCTTCCTAATCTTCACGTTAATCATTCAACCGAAGACAGAGCGAGGTGACAACTAGAAAGGGGAGAACGGGGTAAGAAAGACACGCCCGAGGGGCAATAGGGGCGAGGCGCTCAGTCTCTAAGGAGAGGAGAAAGGGGAGTGGGGGGTAAGTAGACGCCTATACGTACTTGGGATAATCCGTCCATTTACATAATTGCCGTATAAAAAGAAGAACCTTTCCAATTTGGCAAATTGCTTCGAACGACACTCTTAAACGTACCACCACTCTGCGCCGTCGATAGCTGTTACTCGTTTGTCAAGGTAGTTTAATGATATCCTCCGACCATTCATGAAAATGTAAACTATTACTGCTGAAATATTATGCACTCCGTTCCAGCCAAGCCGTCATTAGAAATACAGTACTAATAACAACCAAGGTCACCAAGGTGTTATTGGCCATCCATTCCAGTTTTCATAAAAAAGGGCCAAAGAAATATTTTAAGAGAAAAAAAATTTATTTTCTTTTTTATGGGAAGCACGACATATGGCGCGCGCTAGACTAACGCAGAGGTGTTATTATAATTATACGAGTATTATCATTAACGTGGACCGTCGGAGTCTACGTTTCACAACCCTACGTTATGACCGGAAGGACGCACTGATCATTTCATTCATTCATTCATTTTAGGAATATATCAGATATACTCATTAGACCAAGCAAATAATAGAATAATTTCAATATATAGGAACTAAACCTGTCCGGGGACATCCTGTTATATACAGTCGTGGTCAACTAATTAGGGACACTAAGGTTAACAAAGTATATAACATGATTTTGGGCTTATTAATACAAAATCCTATTGATTTATCAAATCCTATTATCAAAGTCATAGGCTTATCTCATCTCACTTGTTTTTTGTTTGTTCCTCTTTCACGCCTGAACGACTGGATGGATTTTGACGAAACTTCGTATAGGGGTAGTGTATATCCCGGAGTAACATAATTTAAAAAAAGTGGTCAAGTTCGAGTCAACCTCGCGTAAAGAGGGTTCCGTGCCATCGCGTTTTCTGTGAGAACTAGAAGGATTGAGATTTCGTTTACGTTTTCCTGTAAATTAAGTGTATATCCTATGGTAACATAATATTTTTTTAAAAGTGGTCAAGTTCGAGTCGAGCTCGCGTAAAGAGGGTTCCGTACCATCGCGTTTTCTGTGAGAACTAGAAGAATTGGGAATGTTGTTGGATTGGGATTTTCGTTTACATTTTCCTGTAAATTAAGTGTATATCCCGTGGTAACATAATTTTTTTTAAAGTGGTCAATTTCGAGTCGAGCTCGCGTAAGCAGGATTCCGTACCATCCAGTTTTCAGGGTTCAGGGGGAGGGAGAGGGAGAGGGAGAGGGAGAGGGAGAGGGAGAGAGAGAGGGAGAGGGAGAGGGAGAGGGAGAGGGAGAGGGAGAGGGAGAGGGAGAGGGAGAGCGAGAGGGAGAGGGAGAGCGAGAGCGAGAGCGAGAGCGAGAGCGAGAGCGAGAGCGAGAGCGAGAGCGAGAGCGAGAGCGAGAGCGAGAGCGAGAGCGAGAGCGAGAGCGAGAGCGAGAGCGAGAGGGAGAGGGAGAGGGAGAGGGAAGTAAGTAACTAAGGGCGTGGCCGAAGGCCGAGCTGTATCCTGGAAGACGCTAAACCTTCTCGATGACAGTAAGTAACTATGGACGATAGTTACTTAAATTCTATAAGACGGTTTATAGTCTTCCTGAACGCAGCTCGGCCTTCGGCCTCGCCCTCCATTACTTAATTTCTTCGAGAAGGTTTATGGTCTTCCTGAACGCAGCGCGGCCTTCGGCCTCGCCCTCTGTTACTTACTTTCTTCGAAAAGGTTATCGTCTTCCTGAACGCAGCTCGGCTTTCGGCCTCGCCCTAACTTACTTACTTTCATCAAGAAGGTTTATAGTCTTCCTGAACGAAGCTCGGCCTTCGGCCTCGCCCTCAATTACTTAATTTCTTCGAGAAGGTTTATAGTCTTCCTGAACGCAGCTCGGCCTTCGGCGTCGCCCTCTGTTACTTACATTCTTCGAAAAGGTTATCGTCTTCCTGAACGCAGCTCGGCCTTCAGCCTCGCCCTCAATTATTTAATTTCTTCGAGAAGGTTTATAGTCTTCCTGAACGGAGCTCGGCCTTCGGCCTCGCCCTTAGTTGATTACTTTTTTCGAGAAGGTTTATGGTATTCCTGAACGCAGCTCGGCCTTCGGCCTCGCCCTCTGTTACTTACTTTCTTCGAAAAGATTATCGTCTTCCTGAAAGCAGCTCGGCCTTCGGCCTCGCCTTCATTTACTTACTTTCTTCGAGAAGGTTTATGGTCTTCCTGAACGCAGCTCGGCCTTCGACCTCGCCCTCTGTTACTTACTTTCTTCGAAAAGGTTTATTGTCTTCCAGAATATAGCTCAGCCTGAAGCTTCACCGTTAGTTACTTACTTTAGTCGAGATGGTTTATCGTTTACCTTAACGCAGATCGGCCTTAGTTACTTACTTTCTTCCTTTGAAATACGAATTTCACGCGAGCGAAGCCGCGGGCAAAAGCTAGTTATGTATAAATCGGTGTGAATGTATTATAAAAAGCAGCAGAAAATGTATTTGATTTCAAAGCTTAAATACGTATTTAACGTAAGGCATTATTTAGCTGGACATTTAATTAGGGACGGCAAAGTAAAATTAAATTAAGAAACTGAAGCAATAATTTTTTTTACAAAACTAAAAATAGGGTATACTCCCTAGAGCATCCCGGCTCTATTGCTGGGAAAATCAATATCCAGTAGCAAAAACTTTGTTTTTAATGACTGCTTGACAACGATGTGGCATTGAGGATATGAATTTCTGATATGTTTTCACAGGAATGTTTGCCCAAGTCTCATAAAAAGCTTCATAAAGTTTATCTAAAGTTGTGGTATGATACGTTGCAACTTTTTTCTTGATTTCGTGCCAAAGGGGGATATGATTAAGGTCCGGGATATTTGCAGGCCAATCTAGCATTGAGACTGGCTGACTGATGAGAAACGACTTGACTGATCGAGCGGTATGTTTCGGGTCGTTATCATGCTGAAACGTCCATATAATAGGAAGATGTTCTTCAGCATAGATAGGGAAGCATAGTTTTCTCTAATATCGCCTTGTATTGGTATTGGTCTAAATTGCCTCAAATTTTCCTCAAAGGTAGTAGAGTAGGCTCCACGTCCAGAAAATGAGCCCCAAATTTTTATGTATCCTCCGCCGTGTTTGACCTGCTTTTTTGTAAATCTCGTATTCATTTCTGCCTTTGCAGGACGCCGTACTTATTGTCTTCCATCTGAAGAAATCAAATTAACCGTCATCTCGTCAGAAAACAGCACATGTTGCCACTGGGCGTAGGTCCAATGTCCATATTTACGTGCAAATGCTAAATGTGCATGTCGATGTTTTCTCTTAAACAATGGTACTTTACGAGCCACTCTTCCGAACAACCCCGCTTCTACCAGACGTCGTTGAACGGTCCTCGCAGATACCCCAGCTGTTAGATCTGCTCCAAAAACTTCATGTTCAAATTAAAACAGAGCCTAAAGAAGGATCTTCCTTGGCTAACCTGGTCATCGTTCTGTCTTCTTGGGGAGTTGTTTTTCTTGATCTTTTTTTCTGGGCACATTTAAAGTAGTGTTATTGCATTTTGAAATGTTGCACAGAATTTGACATCATAGTTTTGAACAATTTAAATAATAAGCAATCTTTCGATATGACCACCCATGCTAGGAAAAATTAATAATAACTTTTCGTTGTTTTGCATCGCAGCTTTTATTTCCGCCCATCTTTATTTGTAAACAAAATAATTAAAACGACAGTAAAATTTAACCAGATTGCCGCCAAAACTATGCCGCACTAATGGGAATAAGAGAAAGTCAATTATGTATTTTAAATTTTGAAAATCGAATACAAATAACCAGTGTCCCTAATTAAATGGCCAGTCCATATTGTGAGAACATGTAGCACTGTTTACTTTACTCTTTGAGCACTGTATTATTGTATTAGTGAAAATTCAAAGAGTTTTATTGTTCAACGAGATATTATTGTTTTAAAAAACGAACCCTTAAATGGCTAACATTATTTAGACTAAATAAATAACAAATTATTTTTAAATTAATTGAAAACACAAAATAAAATTCACAATTCCATTTATCTTGACAGTGTCCCTAATTAGTTGACCACGACTGTATATATTTTTATAATATTTTGACAATTTTTATATAAAAAAAAACATATTCAAATCATCTAATTCAGTTTCATCTTTTACTTATTTCTTGTGGGTATTTGTAAAAATACGTATTCATATAGCATCATATATTCAATAATAATTTAATGTATTACATATCAATATCATATGAAATATTAGAACCGCCTGTTCTGCTGCAGATATTCACGAGAAAGCGCTCAACGGTTCCGCGAGCAACGGCGGCGGCGGCGGAGGCAAGCAGCGTCGCTCCCGCACGAACTTCACGCTGGAGCAGCTCGGCGAGCTGGAGAGACTGTTCGACGAGACTCACTACCCGGACGCGTTCATGCGCGAGGAACTCAGCCAGCGACTCGGCCTCAGCGAGGCCAGGGTTCAGGTGAGAGAGACGAGAGCTTGCAACCTGCTTTGTTATTCTTTATTTGTCCTGGTTCCCACAGCAGCGAGGTGTGGCGAACTGACGATGCCTCGAGTGTAATAAATAACTGATGTAGTCATGTCAGCTTTAATTAAAAAATCTTTAGCAGTAGGACAAGCACTCAATAGGTATTATGTAAATAGTCACTAAATATTATAATCATATTAGGTACTTTAATTAAATGAACTAACCTTTTATATTAAAAAAACATAATTATGATAACTGATACGGTTGGCTGCATCACCTACAGCATCCGTGATATTAGCCCATAACACCGGGTGAACTAGGTGCCATGTCAGTGTATAGTATACCTATATATAATTGGTTTCTCGGAAACGGCTCTAACGATTTGGGTGAATTTTGTATTTAGATAATGTAGTAATTTTTTTAAATTTTCTAAATAGGTATAGACGCCGAGCGAAGGTCGGCCGCCCAAGTACTAAGACATTTATAAAAGAACGCCCCTGCGAAGTTTCTTGCCGCCTCTTCTACGCGAGTATAATCGAACCGGATATCATAAAACAAATTGTGACAAGTGCAAGAGTAGTTTTACTGTTTGCCTCGTTACGCACCATATCACGTTGCGATATTCCCATCCGAGGAGCCAGCTAAGGAGCCAGCATGGCTCGCTCCATTGCTCGCTGGGAAACTTTCAACCTTTGGGCAACGGCGACGTCTCAGAGTCCACATTTCACACCCGTACGTCATACATAAGTCATAACCGGGAGGACGCACTGATCTTATATACGAGTTTTTGATGGCCTCAGGGCGAATTTTAACTTTCCGAAGGCAGCCCAACCCAGTTGAATTCGTCTCTCGACCTCCTTAAGCAGACATTAGGCATACATGCAAACATTTACCCATTTATTCGAGTGTAATAATTATAAACAATACAATGGTTGGTTATCCAACCTAACACAACCACGCCAAGTTGAATCAGGAGCCATGACAATGCTTCCCTTTGATCGTGCCGGCTACACTGAAAAAGCACGAACCACATATTTACAATTATATATTATAGTATATATTTTTAATTACATAGGCATGGACAACATAAACAAATAAATGGTTCAGGCGAGTAGGGGCCACAAAGCAATCTCAATAAAACTCATTTATTGACATATTTGTCTCTTCATCGCTCGCTAAGATTTCTCGTTAACTGTTTGCACAGTTAAACAAGGTAAGCGACCGGAGCAACAAGTGAGCTGAGCCATTAAAGCAATACGTCCTGATCAGCAGCGGAAGGTGGCTGTTAAGTGGCACATTACCGACCCTCATGTGCCCCTATCAATTGCCCGCCGCTAATGCCCCGATTGTCCGCGATTGCCCCGAAGCTCGCTTGCCCCCGCTAATGTCCCGCATTGCCTCCACCCCGATATAAAGAAATTTGCCGAAGCAACCCCGATTCATCTTCACTAGTGTCGCGAGGGTGTGTCGGGCGCTCACGAAGTGATTTTATTTGGAAAGAAAACAATAAGTAAGTAGATCGTACGGTGGGATTATCGCTTTATGTGTCTTCTTTATTTATGGCTCTATCTGCTTTGATTATTGAAAATAAAAACTTTACATTGGTGGTGCGATATTTTTGTCCCCACTTCATTTTTATTCATATGATAGTATGTAGGTACTACTACTCTTTCAACATTCCCTTGAGGTTCTTCTGTTCTCTCTATATCCATATTCCTGATACTTAAATTAAGTATTTTCATGCATAACGTAGTTATGTACAATTCCCGGCAGCAATTAATAATGTGTGTCGAGCTTTACAGAGAAACAATTGGGTTGTAGAGCGTCGTCCCTGTCGCACAGAGACGTGCGAGTTCTTGCGATAGGGACGACGCTCTACAACCGGATTGTCTCTTTCTAAAGCTCGACCGGCATTATTTGCTGCCGGGAGCTGTACATACATATGTCATACATAATACTTTGTTCATACTCTCAAACATGCATCTTTACTTGTATGTATACAGGGTGTCCCAGAAACCGACGATAATCCTTTAACAGGAGATAGGGCTGCTAATTACCTCTCAAAATATCTAATTTTAGGTTTAGTAAAAATGGCTTAGTTTTTGAGATATTGTCATTTTTGTAAAAATCCAAAAGTTTTCTCCCTCAGCTCATTTTTTTAAATGCCACGAGTACAAATGTAAGATTTTCTTAAATCTAGTTCTTGTCAAATATTCCCGAAAAGTAAGGCTTTCACACGGTATAATTTATTTTTTTATGTTTAATCCTGTTTAGCTGCAAAACGACTTAAGAGCCACATGTTAAAAAATTTTCAGCCTCATCCTTTGAGTTTGGCCCTTCGCGGTGAAAAAAAAAATTACTACACTAAAGTGGCATTAAGCAAAAAAAATACGCCCATCTAATGTAGTTTTTAAAATGGTAAATCACTTACCGCTTTGCCCAATAATTTATGAGATATTGTTATTTAACTGCAAAAAGACCTCGGAATTTGATAACTGTTCTACCAACTACGAATTGGAATAAAATAAACACTTGAAGTAAATTGGTTTTTATTAACCTGTTAAAGTAGATGTTCAAATTGTTTACCACCTGCACAAATGCTAGCTCGACATCTTCTCACAAATGCCCGGTTGATGCGTCGAGCATGTACTAGATGCAAGTGCAGATACGTCCACCTATGCTATGTAAATAGTTTGTGTTTTCCGTCCAGTTGACTATAGTCGGCACGACCGAAGGGAAGCACTGACGTGGCACCAAGTTCACCCGGTGTTATGGGCTGACATCACGGATGTTGTAGGTGATGTAGCCAACTATGTCAGTTTACATAAAAAAAACTTTCTGTAATTCTTTCTTTGAGCTCTATCAAGTTTTCCTCCGGTTTCCCGTAAACTTTTTCTTTTAAATAGCCCCAATAATAAAGATCTAACGGATTTAAATCCGATGATCTAGACGTCCGGTCTATCTGTGGGGATGCAAGTGGCTAAGAGGCAAGAAGACGTCCGTTGAATAGTAGAGACTTTAAACGGGCGAATTATCTTGAGTTTCTGAAACAGGAGCTTCAGAGCCTTTTAGAAGATGTACCTATTGGCCATACGGAGGTGGTTGCAAAATGATGACTGCCCAACCCATTACGCTAGAGAAGTGCGTAATTTTTTAGACCAAGCATATCCCCACAGATGGATCGGAGGTGGACGTATCTGCACTTGCATCGAGTACTTGCTCCATGCATCAACCGGGCATTTGTGAGAAGATGTCGAGCTAGCATTTGTGCAGGTTGTAAACAATTTGAACATCTACTTTAACAGGTTAATAAAGACCAATTACTTCAAATGTTTATTTTATTCCAATTCGTAGTTGGTAGAACAGTTATCCAATTCCGAGGTCTTTTTGCAGTTAAATAACAATATCTCATAAATTATTGGGCAAAGCGGTAAGTAATTTACCATTTTAAAAACTACATTAGATGGGCGTATTTTTTTTGCATAATGCCACTTTAGTGTAGTAATTTTTTTTTCACCGCGAAGGGCCAAACTCAAAGGATGAGGCTGAACATTTTTTAACATGTGGCTCTTAAGTCGTTTTTCAGCTAAACAGGATTAAACATAAAAAAATAAATTATACCGTGTGAAAGCCTTACTTTTCGGGAATATTTGACAAAAACTAGATTTAAGAAAATCTTACATTTGTACTCGTGGCATTTAAAAAAATTAGCTGAGGGAGAACATTTTTGATTTTTACAAAAATGACAATATCTCAAAAACTAAGCCATTTTTACTAAACCTAAAATTAGATATTCTGAGAGGTAATAAGCAGCCCTATCTCCTGTTAAAGGATTATCGTCGGTTTCTGGGACACCCTGTATATACACGGTGTTGCAACCCCAACCGTAAAACCCGAAAGGGGGTGATTCTGTACGTGAAATAGAACAACTTTTGTTCTACAAATTTTTTAATTTGAAGAAAAAAAAATTTTTTTTCTCCATACATTTTGAGAATAGGCATTTAAAATTTGTATGAAAAAAAAATTTTTTTTTTGTTTCAAAAAATTTTTTTTCGCCACAGAAGTTCTTTAGTTTCACATATAGAATAACCCCCTTATGTCAGTTAAACATATTACGGGGGCAACTGCAACACCGTGTATAGGTATTATATCCTACTACTAGATAGATAGAGAGAGACCCCATAATAAAATACATAGCGTCACGCCTGTTTTCCAGTGGGGTAGGCAGAGAAAACTGATTTCCACGTGCCACGATCCTGACACACCTCTACCACATACTCTTATAATGTTCTTCATACATTCTCGTCGGTTACGGGTACTACGCACTTCACCCTTTTTGAGCATATGCCCAATCTGGTCTAGATACCTGCGTCTATGATTATAGGGCGAATCTTCCCGACTCTTCCACTCACATTCGCTCCATAAATTTCTTATTTAGTTAGAGTAAGACCCCCAGGATGTTAATTAATATTTATTCGCGGATGATACGAAGCGACGATTTTAACATGTATGCTTAAAGTACCGCCGCACGAGGGTCGTCGGCGGCATAGACATAGCCATTACCATCTGTGGAGCCGTTTATTCCTCTGCGCTTGCTTCCTTCTTCGTTGCTTGCATAATTAAGTATATCAATCTTCCAATAACTGATGGAACCAGAGGAATAGATACAAATGCATAGGAATGCTTTATTCCTGTGAAAGAATTTTACAAAAGCAAACACTACATAATACATTCAATTCAAATTCACAAGGGATATTGACGAACATAATGTTCTTGGGTAAACTGGCATAGCGGCGGCCCCGAAATATGTTAGTATAATATTAAGCAATGCAAGCGATAGGTAACGTTTAATTAAGGGCACATTGTACGTCTCGACTTCTCTACTAATAGGTACTATAGGTACTATAGTTACTATAGGTACTATAGGTACTATAGGTATTATAGCTACCTACTAACATAATCAAACGATCACTTTAAAACCATTTGCCAGGGGGTAAAACAATTAATTTTTATCGACTTTTCTACTCAAGGTCTGCGTCTGTGCAGGAATAATTTTATCTAATAAAATAACATAGATATGGAGTTTAAAAGTCGATACAAAGTAATGTTTTACCCTATTCCAAATTGTTGTTTATTGTTTATTGATCACATTTTATTCTATCCGGTTCGATTACACCCGCGAAGAAGAAACGGTAAGAAACTTAGCAGGGTATTTTTTTATTTTTTATTATTAGAAATATTTCAATGACTAGCCACACAGCCTATCGAAAAAAACAGTTTGAGAGAAACATTAACAATTGTGCTGAGAGTTCTGACTACAAAGACTTATTAATTAAGTGTATCAGGTCAGGTGTAAAGAGTGTTTGTCAAACTTTGATACGTAATTTGCATCAACTTAATTATGTTAGTACCTTAAACATACCACAATGTAGTATACTATTGTCAAAAATCAAATATATAAATATTAAGATGCTTAAAGTATCAAGTTGTCAATGGGTTAAAAAAACTGAGGCACTAATCGTACCTAGGCAAGCGTTAACTAATGATGCAGTCAGGTAAATAGTATAAGTACAAAATGGTTTTGAAGTCAGTGATCGTTCAATAACGTTAGTATCGGCAGGTGTAGCGTAGCGGAGGTGACGGCGCGCCCGTCTACTGAACGTACTGGTGTTACCTACAACGTTACGGCACAGATGAGATACTAGTTACTACGTAATGGTTACGTATGGTACGTAGCGGTTACGGCGCAATCGCTGTCTGGGCATTCCTTCCCCATACTCGACTGTATATTGTTCCTGTACACAGGGTAATTGTAATGAGACTGACTTTTATGCAATATAAACGGTAATAGAATACCTGGCGACCAAAAAGTCGCATTACTATTAACAACAAATAGTTGTATGAGATTGTTGTTGTGTGTGTTGATAGGTCTGGTTCCAAAACAGACGCGCAAAGTGCCGGAAGCACGAGAGCCAGCTACACAAGGGTGAGTCTCTAGTCTCAGCTATATTTTATTTCTCGTGAGGGATCTCATCCACACGGCTCTTTCTTGTTCCTATTTTATACACGTAACTTCTTGTTTTACATTTTTGTTTTTTTATTTTTTATTATTATTATTTTTTTATTAGTTTAGTCCTACTAATTAATTATCCCCATTAATTAGTCCTATTTGTGTGTATATACATATATATTTATCAATATAAATTTATTATGAATGTTTCAGATGTGTGCGTTATTTATTATATGTATGTAAACTATTTTGTATATGTATATGTGAGTGTATTGTACTGTATTTATCTGTATCCCTATCGCAATTGTGTTTGTTACGTTTTTTAAATAATATATAATGAAAAGAGGGGTCTGTCTGAAAATCAGTGCTGCGGCAGAAGGCTCGCCCGCTGTCGCAGCAATAAGCTGAGACAGACACCCATTTATCTTATTGTTTTTTTAAGTTAAGTTAAGTTATTCATTCAATTGTATAATCGTGTAAATAAGATAAATAAACATAGTATTTCATTTCATTTCATTTTTATTATCCAGATACATTTTAAAATTCCATTACCTATACCATAATTACCATAAAATTATGAAACGTAAGAAAGAACTTAATGTTTAGTTAATTATTCATGGTTCAGAGCTTAATTAAATTTTTTTTAAATAAAAAATGAAGCCCGGACGCTTTATAAGACGACTCTTGACGTATGGAAAAACTGAAAGCAGAAAAAATATATAAATTCTAAACTCCAAGAAACTAAAACATAATCTGCACACGATACAGTGTGCCTATAAATACATCTTGCTAGAATGTTGACCAGCCTCGGTGATGGCGTAGCGCAGTCGCTATCCGTTCAGATTACACTGTTTAATAATTCTAAACTCCAAGAAAGTTAAACTAAAACATAATCTGCACACGATACAGTGTGCCTATAAATACATCTTGCTAGAATGTTGACCAGCCTCGGTGATGGCGTAGCGCAGTCGCTATCCGTTCAGATTACACTGTTTAATAATTCGTGCAGCCGGGCGGCGCCGGGGCGGGGGCGGCGGGGGCGGCGCGGCGCGCGGCGAGGCGAGTATAAAACATATAACATTAATTTGTATGGCTGAGTCTAACTCGATTACTCCTCCCGAGCTCGCTCGGTCCGTCTCTAACAGTTTTTTAATTCGGCCATAACTCACGCGCGTGAATAATTAAAATGGCCAGCGAGCGCCGAGAAAAAACTCCGACTGGCGGCGCTAGCAGGGCGGCTCCCGCTGCAGCGTACGTGTGCTAGCTGGATAGAGAAGTAGTGCTTGTAGATTCGCCTCAGGACTTCACACTACACTACAAATCGTTTTTTTTTTCTAAAGAAATATGGCTGAAAAATTAAATTTTAAATCTAGTTAGACCATTTGAAATGTCATCTTTATTGACGGCTGAAATAAAACTCGCTAATAATTTTGAATTAAATTAAATTAATTTTAAAGAATACATTGTGCAATTCTAATTAAATCTAATATAAATTATGTCATTAAAATATGTCGATAATAAGAATAACCGACCGATTTTTGTAACTCTGTGATATTCCAATAAATTCTATAAAAAAATTAGATTTAACGAAAATAAAGTTAATGCTCCAAATGTTGTAATAAGCAAAACACACTTATTTTCTGAACTCTTACTTTTCAAGAATATCTTAGCGTAGAGACCAGCCGATCGCCTCGATGATAAATTTTCGAAAATTGCTCATAGCACTTAGCGACCGACTGGACCCCTCAGACGCACTCTGAGGGGTCATTTTGACATAAGAAATTCATAGTCATTTTATCTATATTATCTTGTTTGCTGAGACAAATCTGCTTAAAGCGAATTAACAAACAAATATTCGCATTGTTTGTTCGATATTAGACTAATCTATTTGAAATTTAAAATTTTAACTAGGTAATAAAAATATAAATTTTATTCTTAAACTTAATCAACAATCATCATCATCATCATCAAAATGATTGAGTATTAACAATTAACCCCTTGTTTATTATAATTCACTCGATAAAATACTTCGTCATTCCAAATAGCTGAAATGCTTTGAAATTATCTTTAACATTATTTTGATAGAATAGTGATATTTCATTAGAAAAGAAAGATTTCGTAGATGTATGAAAGCAGTGTAACTAGATATATCCAATAAATGGTTGGAGTCTCGAGCTGCGGTCGAATCATAAGTCTCTCCTCATAACATCACCTCGACAAATCGAACGTGACCGAGTCCGCGTGCGGTGGTGTTGGTACGTCTACGGGGTCGCGAGCGCGAGCCTTCCACGGGGCCCTTATTCTATTATTGTTCGCATGCCAAGTCGAGTAACATCGCGGCTACGGTTTTTGGAACTCACATTTTAAATATACTACCTATACTTACATACATTATAAAACTGTAATATTTCCTTTTAATAATGTTTATTATTTGGATAATTGGTTTTCCAGTGAATAATTTTTCTTGTCAGTTTGTATTTTTGATATTGAGTATTTCACGAAAAATGTTAAAAATAAAATAACATTTTAATAATTTGCAAACCTTGACTATAGACAACGAGAGCGACGCTCGTTAAACTCTTTAACTAGGATCTTTCAAGAGAAGCGTAAAATGGAACCTGTCACGCCGGCACGGCGCGGCATTCGCAGCCCCCGTTCTAAACCGAATGTTTTTGGGCCTCGCGTCGTCGTCGCCTCAACAATCCATGCTGACGGCGCCAAGTGTCTCGCGTATCAATAAAAAAAAAATTCAAAATTCTCGGAATATTTTGCTGAATTACTTAACCAAAATATAATACGTACAATTTAATAATTACAATGTAATAGTAAGCAGCAAGATTAAACAAAAATTAGTACATGAAAAAAATCATTAAAACAGATTACCACAGAACAGCGATCAGCGGCCAGCTCCCCCCAGCAGCGGGCCGCTTCGTGTTGTCTTGTTCTGCGTAGAGAACCTATTCAAATTAATACATTACTCCTCGCCCTCGTACTTATAAACAACATTACCTTTGCATTGTCTGTTAGGTAGAGCCAAGTCTCACACGATTTCGAAACCGCACGTAATTGGTAGTGTGTACCCAGTCGCATCTCGAGGCAAACGAAGACATCTCTCTGATTGTAGAGTTCGGCGCGGCTAACGGGGCGTAAAGCGGGAAAAAAGCTGAATCGAATAAAATGATTCCCCGCGGGAGCCATTCGGACGCAATCCCGCCGCCCTCCCCTAACCTACAGCACCCCTCTCCCCCTCCTCCTCTACCCTATCCTACCCTGCCGCGACCTCCTTCGCCCCGGCGCTAAATGTCTTATTAACTTATGTGCACCCGCTCCCTCTAAACACGAAAACAATCATGTAAAGTGAAATGAAACGGTTATTTGTTATGCCCGGGCGTAACGAGACGAGCGAGATGTCCCGGGCAAACAGTTTGAAAGAATAGAAACCAACTCGTCGAGCAAGTAAGCGACTGATTGTAATTTTAATAAATGGTGTGCACAAGACAAACACATTACAATATGTGTCTATCTCTATCGTAATTCTGAGCTAACGTATCTTTATCAACACGCGTGTTACGTTTGATGCTAATTGTGTGCATTTGAACTTTCTGATGTGTGACATTGCGAATGGGTGGGGACATAATAAATTATACATAGGTGGCCTATGCAACGTATGACAAGTGACAACGGTAGTTCTAAACTTTTGTACAATTTTCTCACGGAATATTCTAGCTGAGTAACAACGGAATAAGGAGTCGCACCAGTTCTACCAGAAGCGTCAAAAGAGCTGTCAAACTGGGCCTCTTTCCCACTTCAATAAGTCAACAACCGACAGCACGCATGTTACTTGATCGCAAACATCAGACAATATTTGTGAAAAAAAAAATTGGTTGTCTGTAAAGTCGGTTTACGGACGATAGTTTTACGTGATGACGTGGAATAATCGTAGTACATAGATCAAAGATCAGTAATTTATATTTCCAGTAGAAAGATTAATCATCTTGTGACTGGCCATCAATAAACTTCTGTTGTCTGATCTTGACAGTTTTACTTCTTAAGACGTTTCCATGGTAACTTTGAATATCAACGTGACACGCTTTCGTGCGTGCAGCCGGTGCTCATCAATTTATAAGACGAGACGTCATCACGTCAAAAAAGACGGAACTAGTTTGGATGTGTTTATAGTTTTAATTTAATTATTAATTCTACTAAAACATCATTCCATTTTGTTGTCATGTATAACATGAAAGATTTAACAAAAGATACATAATGTGACTGCATTCTAAAATATACTTATATATATACCTATTCCATGTTATACATTCTTCTTTATTCCGTGGGGGAAGCCAAATGTAACGCTTTATGGCTTTATCATTTTCACTGCGTAGAAAAGTTATTTTTCAAGTTTCAACATTTCCACTTGACTTGGTCGATATAGACGAAGCGGCTCACTTGTTATTGCGTTACTTTGTCTCTCGTGAACAAAGTTTTGTAATTTTCATTATAATATTTTTATGAATGAGTTAAATTTTTGTTACTTTTTGCAATATCACAAAGTGGTGATACGTGAAATGCTGTTGTTAAAATCGTACGTTTTAGGAATACTTACGTAGGTATACATACGATCTCCGCTACGTTGGCATTGCACGGAGTATCTATATTTTCACAATTAATAATTTTTAAGTTTTTGACATTCTCTTTGGTTAGATATATACCTACCTACATATTATACGTTTTGGGTAGGTCAATTGTCTACATTAATTTTAATCAGTTGTTTAGTAATGTGAAAGATTACTTACACATTCCACACAAGCACGTTCTACTTATTGGTGGGACTACCGACGCACACAAGAATGGACTCGCACATAGTACATCTATTATAGTACGCTTAAGCTCAGATTTCACGAGGGGCTAAATGTATTCATAACGGGAGCATAAATCCGCGACAAAACGCCGTAAATAAGAAAATACAATCTCCAGGGCCCGAACTTTGCGAAAAGAAAAGAATAACACCTAATTGTAGCCGGGTTCATAAAATTGTAAAGTCATAGCGAGGGTGGAGATATTTTATTACGCCGAAACCGCTGTAAAGATGTTCCGAGCGCTTTAAACTAAACGAACCGACTGCCGACCCCTCTCGCGGGGCTTCGCGGGCTCCGCCGCGCCGCCGCGCCGCGCCACGGACCCACTCTCGGGAGAAAAATACTCCCCCCCCCCCCCCCCGCCCGCCGCACCGCGCGCCGCCGCCGCCGCCCTGCAGACCTTCTAATTCGATTAAATTAAACAACTCAGAGTTAATCAAATAAATGGATGGTGTCCGCGGGGTGCGGGGCACGGGGCCGCGCGGGGCGAGGCGACGCCTCCACCGCCTCCCGCCCCGCCGCCGCCTCAGCCCCCTCGGCCTCGGGAGCCGCGCTCCGGATATTTATGTCGGCACTTCTCGAAAGTAATTCGGTGTCAAATATGGAAATAATTCATACGTGCCGAGAACATCTATTTTGATAATGCAGACGCAGGCCGGAGCGCGCGTCCGCCGAGGTGATTTAGATGCCCGGGGGTAGCCGGGCGCCGCCCCCGCGCCGAAGAGCCTCGCATATGCCGCGCGCCTCGAGGCTAGCGAGCGACTCAGCCGAGAGTTCTGATCCCAGCACCAATGGGTTAATCCAATTTCAATGAACCGAGTTCAACCGAGCTAGGTGTTGCGCCCTTGCAAATTGGCAAAGATGTATTACGAGTGTTTGTACGCTCACATATGTAC
Organism: Nematopogon swammerdamellus; assembly: GCA_946902875.1. Classification (NCBI taxonomy): domain Eukaryota; kingdom Metazoa; phylum Arthropoda; class Insecta; order Lepidoptera; family Adelidae; genus Nematopogon; species Nematopogon swammerdamellus. Next base: position 9,395,532 of record OX336333.1, read on the forward strand.
ATACGGAATCGCACAACCTCACTCATCCCAGTCTTTCTTTTCTCTTTTGGTGTAAAAAATGCATATCATGACTCTCGGTGTTATAAAAGACAATAATATTTATTGTGTTATTTATCCGAAAATATGTTTATTTTAGATATGACAACTCTTCTTTAATTTATATCATCACGACGTCAATGGTTTTGCAGAAAATAATGTTTATAAATTTAAAGACCTTTATTATTTCTTTATGATCAGAAACCCTCTAATTACTCAACCTCGCCAAAATTGAATTCTCCGATTTGTTCATCATTAATTTATTAATTGATAGCTTTTCTAGCTCTAATTAATTTGCTCCGAGCCAGTCACCTCCCCCCTCTCCCTCCTCTCTCTCGAGACACTCTCCACCCTACCCCCAAGAGCCGCCGGCTCGCGGCTACGCCCTCCCGCGCCGTTCTTTACAAACAACACACAACGGACGCTACTACAGCACAGCGCACTCGTTACTTACCACTTTACTGGTATAATATCATCAGATCTGTGATATTATCTTGCGTGAACGATATAATTTTTTTTTATGAAACGACACTTCAACAATAAATAAATAAACAGAACCCTCAAACATGTGTATTATATTTTCTAAATTTCTCTGAATGACGGAGAACGCTGCTGATAAGAGTGAAGATCTGCCGTAACGATAGATGATTATTTTCATCTATATGATATCTTTATTATATAGTCTTTTGCATATCTCATATATTAAGGCGAGGCAGATAAAAAAAACGGACGGGTTGCACTCCGGGAGTGCCGGCAGAAGTGAAAACTTAAACATCAACGTTGTGCATTTTTGAATATTTTGGAATGGTTAGGGAATAATTTCGCACGAATTGTTTTATTTATCAGTATAAAAGTACTATTATTTATGTGGTAAAATACAATATTCATTTATTGCGCTATCATCGTAGACAAACATGACAATTTATATTACATAAAAAATTTAACACTACAGAACTATTATAATTATTTTACATCAAAAAGTTTATTTCTCAGAAAAATCAACTTTCATCCATAATTTCAACGAATCTTACGCTTTTTCGATCAGGCCACGGATCTGACGCGAGTTCTGACGCGAGTTTAACATTTTTTACCCATCTAAAAAAAGTGCCAAGCGCCGCTAAAGAAGTTTTCACTTCAAAAATTAACACTTCACTTACTCTGAAACCAAATAAGATACCCGCTGCCGCAAATGGAGCTTCTGTCTGTAGCCTATTCGGTTTAGCGAGTGCGCGAGGCCGGCGGGGGGCGGGGGGTGGCATTGCGCGGGGGGGTGGGGGGGAGGCGCTCAGACTGCCGGATTACCATCACTCTCGAGCTCGACTATAAACAACGAATCTCACTTAATTTACGAGCGAATTATACTTTACTTAAATATCAATTTAATTAAGTCGAGTCGCGTTCGTCTGCGGATCTCCGGCGGATTGGCTTGAGCGCCGATGATTTATCTCTCTCTAATGTCCGCCACGCCCCGCCCCGCCCCGCCCCGCCGGTATCAACTCCTTGAAGCACCGTGAACCGTTTCCTTCAGCTTATACTTGTCGACGGATGGGAGGCGCGGCAATGCGGCGAATCAATTAAACGAATAGTCTTTCAGTTAAATTAATTGGATCAATTGAGTATTTTTTACAGTGTAACAAACAATGTAGCACTTAATACTATAGAATAAGTAATTTTTTCTATTTTAAAGTTGTTTATAATTTTTAATTTCTATACAATTAAATTATGCATGAGAGAGAGATTTTGTAAAATTTTAAAATTTGAGTAAGCCTTTTACAGTTGTCATAAAATTTCTTAAACAATAATTTAAAACATAGTGACAATAAACATAAAATGCATGAAATTTATTAATACTATAAAATACGTCTTCCAATAAAATATATTTTCCAGTCTTTGGACGAACTAGTCTGGTTGGCTAGCTTGAATACTGGGCACTGTACTGGATGTGGGTTATTATGGGAGACATAAGTAACTGCTCACAAGAACATTAGTATTTACAGTACAGCATAAACATGAATACTTAAGAATGTCTATTTACACTCTGCCTATTTACATTACCTATATCTGGTGTATAGTGATATCGTCAATTTTGATGCTTAAATTGTTACTTTAATAACTGTAATAACTGATATTAAAGTTTAAAATGTAATAACTGTGTAGTGTTGATTCAAATTGCAAGTATTTTGTTATAGGTGGAATCTCCCAGACAATCCTACCTCCCGCCCTCATAAGACTAAGGCTGTGTGGTGCAGGTCTGCTGCTGGGCGGCGGCGGGGGCGGTACGCCGCTGGAGCCTTGCCGCGTGGCGCCGTACGTGTCGGTGCCGCGGCTCGCTGCGCCCGCGCACGCCGCGCCCGCCGCGCTGCCGGCACACCCGCCGCACCCGCCGCGACCCCCCTACCACCACCCGCACCCCGCCACCGCTGCCTTTGCACCCTTCGACTCCGCGCTCCTCTCCGCCGCAGCCCACCAGGTCAGTCTTATACTCAGTATAGTCATTAATCATTATACAGGCAGGCTATTGTAACGGCCAGTACATTAATTTCGCCCGCGCAATCCTCATGTTTTTCCGAGATAAAAAAGTAAATAATTTTTTTTTCTTAAAGTGTCTAGTTTTCGAGATATTAATTTGTGAAGTTTATGTTTTCGTTAAGTGTAATAATTTGACGCGCGCGGGGGGAGGGTGCTGGCGCGGGAACGGTCGGGGTAGAAAATTCACGCCGCCCGCACCGCCGCCGCGCATCTCCTCTCTCCGCGCTCGCTCACTCACCGCGCGCCTTTCATTCCAACGTTCGCGCGGAGCATTTAGAGCCTTTTTGCACTAAATAAATCAATTAGTTTGTATGAAAACTGTAACTTTTTATTTAAGTGGAATTCAGAAAAAAGTTATGTGACTTTTTTGTTACTGTTGATCCCAATAATCATATCCCAAATTTAGTGTAGTGGCAGTTACAACAACCTGTATAAGTACGACATTACATTCACAAGTAGAATAAATATCTCGTCTGAAACGGTTCTTTTTAAAAAAAAGCAATACTCTTTTAGAAGCACACATTTTAAAAGGCGAATCGGAACGCTCAATGGTTGAACTTTATGTTATGAACTTATGACTTAGACGTAGAGTTTGCGGACAAATGCGAAGTGGCTCGCTCCGTGTTGTGTCGTGACGCGGGTGATGTGTTGGAGTGGAGTGGATAGCAGAAGGACGTGTGTGTTGCAGTACGCGAGTGCGGCGGCTGCGGCGGCGGCGGCGCTGTGTCCGCCGTACGTGGGGCTCGCGGCGTTGGCGGCGCGCTGTCGCTCCTCCTCCATCGCGGACCTGAGGCTGAAGGCGCGGAGGCACGCGGCCGCGCTCGCCGCCGCGCACCACGCCTCCGCCGCCACCGCCTCGCCCGCGCCCCCGCCGCCGCACTCACCCGCGCCGCCGCCCGCCCCGCCTGCACTGCCCGCTGACACGTAGCCAGTAGCCACTGAAACCACACACACACACTACTATTTGTCTCCTTGTGTGCACACTCTTTCGAACGTGCTGCGTGTTGCAATCCCGCATTACCTACTTGACCGTGACATCTCGCGGCGACCGCGTCCAACTTCCTTTACTGCAAATCATTCCATAGATTGGCATAATAGTGTTAAGCTGCTTAATGCAGTGTCATGCTGTTTCTAAAAGAATACATTTAAGTAAGACATGCTATATGTGTTTAATCAATTATTTGTTTATCTATGTTCGGGAAATGTATTTTTGCAACTCACATGAATAGACCGAACGAACTCGGGGGTGTGCAATGGATTTCTATTTTTTGTTTTTCGAAAGTGCTAACTGGGAGATGAATTTGAAATTGATGAATTGAAAAGAATTGAAACTGTGATAACGTGATGACAATGAAGCATTCGCCGAAGTGTTGGGAACTACAAACAGACCAGAACATCTTTGGTTTAGAAGGAATGTCGTACGGATTTGTCGCTATTATTGTGATTCTACTAAACGTTCTATGTCTACTTCTCGCCTGCTCAACTTCTGTGGATGTAAATATGTACTAATATTAGGTTAAGGTAGATTTTACGGTTCTTTGTCTATAGAAAAACTATGTATTAAATGAAAAATAAATATAAATGAAATTTCAAGAAAGCTTTCTTTATGATTCTCTTAATAAAATCATTGTCAAAGTTGTTTTAATTAACAATCCTAGCGCGTAGAGCCGCTACGCGCTACGCACCGCGAGCCGCGCGTAGCGGCGGCGGCGACGACGCGCGACGTAGCAGTGCTACGCGCTTAGTAGACCCGCTACGCAGCCGAAGCGCGCTACCTGCAGACAGGCGGCCATTTAAGCTTTACACGAATTTCTAGGTCATTCTACATTACGCATTAAGAGTCCATTAAGGTAGCATTATTTTATTTTTATGAACAATTAACGGATACCTATATTTTTCTGTAATAAAATAATATATTTAATGTTTTATCAAAGGAATTGCAAAAAAATTGTTTTAATAAAATGTGAATTTGCTCTTCCCCAATAATTCAAATAAAAGCTTGCGGTCGCGTTGGCCAAACAAATGCGTTTTTAACCTAATCACATAGTTCGCTAGCTAGATTAATATCAATGAGACGCAGCCGAGTGAAACCGCGTTCGTCCTGATTACATCGCCATTTTCTCACTGCGCTGTAAATCACCGCCGGTAAATTGAAATATAACTGTACCCCTCCCGCCGCCCGCCCGCACTGCCCCCGCCCCGCCCCGCCCCGCCCCCGCCGCGGCGGCGCCAAGCCGCGACTATTGTTTCTACATTTGTAGGATGTGATTAATGATGAGTTTCCATTCGGGTCCTTCCCGCGCTGAACTGTGAAGAAATGTTATCTGGATAGAACCACTCTTCGGATAATCGTAATGGGTAAATTATATTATATGTAGGAGAATGCAGATGTAGTGTTATAGCATTGCATATATTGTGGGAAATATTCGCACTTTCATAATAATCATGAGATAACTCTGTGCCAATTGTCCAATCAATGTCGCAGAGAGACTCAAGTCCTAAAATTATTGTTTGTATTTATTTATTAATATTATTCGTATTGCTACATGTACGATTTTTATAAACCGCAAAGTATGTATATATGTAATATCGTTGGAATTGCACAAAATTCGTATTATGTTAGTCTATGTGGGCTTCTAAACAGGTGTGCCAAATTTCATATGTGTATGTATGTATGTTTCTATGTATGTTTGTATGTATGTTTGTCCACGCTACCTATCTCCGAAACCATTAATCGGATTGTGAGCATTTTTTTATTGGCTTACATTTACTTCAACTTAGGGAACAGTGCAAGTTTCTTCAAAATTGGTTCAGTAGTTTTAAGATTTATACTGTTAAGTCTGTACCAATCACTGGAAATGCACGTCGTCGGTTTAACGCCCAATTCTACGCAGAACTTGTTATGTGATATATATAACTACCGTGTGGGGCCGGTACTTTAAAAGAATAGCCCCACTGCATCTCCCCCCATGCATGTCGTAAAAGGCGACTAAAGGATAAGGACAAGATGCCGTGCTAAAGGGCGACAGGCTCGCCACCTCTCACCTTGGCACGGTACTTCCACCGAGTCATGCAGCAGGTGGGTCTTCGTGCCTTACTTGCTGCTAGATCGATTAAATCTTGTTCGAATACTTTGCGAAACGTGGTGGTCGGTGTTGTGCTGTAATTTACCAGAGTTCTTGCAGCACAACACCGATTACTCTGCTTACCCCGATTGTCGGGATTCAGAGTGTGTGATATGTATGTATGTATGTATAACTAAAAAGAGTGAAATAAAAAACTGCACCGAATTCAAAAAACAACTAGAACTGAAAAGTGTTAAATAATATTTTGATTCATATTCGGACCCTAGAGTTGAAGGCGGTACAATAATGCACACCTCGAAATTTATAGATGGACTCCTTTTGTGCTTTTGTGCCGCCTGCAATGTTTTTTAGCTATGTAACTCTTTGTGTTTTCTAATTAACCTAACCTAACCTAACCTAACCTAACCTAACCTACCCTAACCTAACCTAACCTAACCTAACCTAACCTAACCTAACCTAACCTAACCTAACCTAACCATACTGTGGGTATATAGAATATATAACAATAGAACATATTTTATAGTACACCAAAATATGCAAGTATTCAGAACACACAAACTTATATGTGTACCGACTTAGGTAAACGTTTTATTTATCTAAGTGTTTTTCACGTATCGAGAATCCCATCACTTTCAATGGAGTCTACCTACACCACAAGTTTAGACATAATACGCATTAATATACTACCCCCCGACGACCCACTATGCCGATACAATCACAGTACTATGCAATGTTTATTCAACTAACTATACATCTGTGCTAGTGTCTGTACGTCTGTCTGTTTGTATCTGTACAAATATTTGTGCACGCAAATGTAGCGCCGCGTCCGTAGATTCATGCGGGATCACCACGACACGTACACAAGAACAATCGAAATATTATACAAATAAAACACACAGAAACAAAAAGGACAGTAGCGCGCAAAGGCGGACTTATTGTTGGAAGTGATTTCGTCCAGTCAACTTTTGGTTGATGAAAGTAAGTGAAGAAGAATAGAGGCAAGGGTAGTGCAGATATTGGGACAGGAAAGTAATAACATTTAATTTTATAATATTATTATGAAGACATCAGGCGTATTCGCACAAAGGAAGTGATGATAAACATTTTATTCACTATCTAAATGAAAGGTAATGTTTTCAGTTTGAAAATTTGTTTATATTTTCATCCATCGTCGTCGCAACTAATTCAAGTATTATGAAAATTGTGCCTACATTACATACATATTTCTGCGTATTTTGTGCAGAGAAAATAAATATCTCATTTGGCAGTTTATTGATAAAATATTTCAATTATTGAAGTTAATTTCGATAAGTTCATTATCATTTATTATTTACACATTAATTTAATTCAATAGAACTACGTATTAATTTACAGATCGCGTCACACTTAACGCATTCCTAAAGTATGTGAAGCCGTCGCATCGCACATTCTCCTTCTCTACCTCTGTCCGACTGACCATTACAATTTGGTTACATTACTACTCGCGCCAAGTTCAGATACCGCTGTAGGACGTGGAACAAGATTGTACATAGGTGTGATCGATCTTCCGTCCCTTACAGAGTGTGCATCCCCCGCACGGAGGGCGCGCAGGGTTGAGGCGGGGGCGGCGTGATGTTTGCGGCGCGGAGCAACAGAGCCGATACTAACGCGATTACGTCCAATCAGCAACGTCGCCGCTGTAATTGGACAGAGCCGATGTGAGGGCGGGAGATTTTTTAACAGTTTGCGCAAACAGCGCCCGACCGCTGCGCTGGTCGCCCGAGCGGCGACATGCGTGCAACCAACAACGCGCCGCCGGACCGATGAGCGCCCTAGCGGTGACAAGCGTGGAACCAACAACGCGCCCGACTGATGGGCGCCCAAGCGGGGACACGCGTGCAACCAACAACGCGCCGGACCGATGAGTGCCCCAGCGGTGACAAGCGTGCAACCGACAACGCGCCCGACCAATGGGCGCCCGAGCGGGGACACGCGTGCAACCAACAACGCGCCGGACCGATGAGTGCCCTAGCGGTGACAAGCTTGCAACCAACAACGCGCCCGACCGATGGGCGCCCGAGCGGAGACACGCGTGCAACCAACAACGCGCCGGACTGATGAGCGCCCTAGCGGTGACAAGCGTGCAACCAACAACGCGCCCGTATGATGGGCGCCCAAGCGGGGACACGCGTGCAACCAACAACGCGCCGGACCGATGAGTGCTCTAGCGGTCACAAGCGTGCAACCGACAACGCGCCCGACCGATGGGCGCCCGAGCGGAGACACGCGTGCAACCAACAACGCGCCGGACCGATGAGCGCCCTAGCGGTGACAAGCGTGCAACCAACAACGCGCCCGACTGATGGGCGCCCAAGCGGGGACACGCGTGCAACCAACAACGCGCCGGACCGATGAGTGCCCTAGTGGTGACAAGCATGCAACCAACAACGCGCCCGACCGATGGGCGCCCGAGCGGTTACAAGCGTGCAACCAACAACGCGCTGACCGATGGGCGCCCGAACGGTGACACGCGTGCAACCAACATCGCACCCGACCGATGGGCGCCCGAGCCATATAATACATATAATACTTTCCCGAGCGGTGACAAGCGTGCAACCAACAACGCGCCCGACCGATGGGCGGCGTCCGAGCGGTGACAAGCGTGCAACCAACGACGCGCTTGACCGATGGGCGCCCGAGCGGTGACACGCGTGGAACCAACAACGCGCTTGACGGATGGGCGCCCGAGCGGCGACAAGCATGCAAGCATCAACGCGCCCGACCGATGAGCGCCCTAGCGGTGACAAGCATGCAACCAACATCGCGCCCGACGCCCGACCGATGGGCGCCCGAGCGGTGACAAGCGTGCAACCAACAACGCGCCCGACCGCAGCCGCGTAAGGCACTATCGCTTAAATTTTTCATTTGTTCGAAAGTCAATCAGTGTCTCAGTGTTTTACTTGACTTGACAGTGACTCTGAGAAAATGAAACTGTATGAATTAATTATAGGTTTTGTCTAATTAACAATTATGTAGATATGAACCGAACACACAACTGAGGAATGAGATTAACGTTGGATTCCGATGCTTCAGACACGCGTGGCTGGTTTAATCTTCTCTATCTCATGTCGCTAGATATACTTTTGCCTTGGCTAGACCTTTCAAAATTAATAATACTGACCCTCTGCTAAAAAAATATGAAATATAAATGTACCGACGACATGTAAGCCCCCGCTACTCTACCGATCGAAGTCGACACGGGCCGAGTCTGCGCGACGCGCATGTTGTCGACGCCTAATTCATTCAAAGGCAAAAGGCGCGATTTGGATAAACAAATAAACGTCTATAACTGAATGGATTATTGAATATAATTTACTTATACTCAAATTGCATTGGGCTTTGATATGCTATAAAGTGCATTGGTTGTCTGTAACGCTGTGCTGAGGTTATTTTCTAGAATTCCACATTTAAAATAAAAATATGCTTTTTAAAACTGCTTTGTTTGTGTTGTTTGTATCTTGTAGCTCTCAGGAGCATTTTGATCTTTTTTTTTTATTTTTTATTTAGGAATCAAACAGTACATAAACTTAAAACTAACACAATTATGAGTCTACGAATTAAACCAGTGAAGATTCCTTTTACAAATTAGAAAAAAGAGACATTTTAAGAAATAAACAAGGTAAATATCAATTTTAACTAAGCGTACAATATTTTTGATTTCGAATTGAGCTAATTATAAGATTGAAATTAATTTTCTTTTGTTTTTTTGTTTTTTGTTTTACAGGTAAATACAATACTTTTCTAGAAAACACTAGGTAGGTAAATATGAATTTAAATTTAGGCTTTACAAGTTTGACTAAGCATACAATACAAGTATCAAAGAAAAAAGTCGATAACAAAAGGATACCAGATCACAAAAGGAACAAACAGAAAAAAAGTAATACTAACATTTATAATAACAGAATTTCATATACAATAGACTAGCCGCAAATATTATTATCTATCCAATATATTTTCACTTTTTTCTGACCTTATTCGAACGTTACTTCGATCATCATGGAACAGATCAACATGCGAAAAATGTTGATTGTATGTGCTGCAACACCTTCGTATATATGAGTTACGTAGGTAATTAGTGCTACTATATGGAACATGAAAAAGTTTATCAGAACGTGTGAGACGAGCCCGACATCTAAGAGGTATTTTACCAAGACGATAAGGACTATCCACATTATTGTTTAAAATCTTATGGAGATATTTGATGTCCGTTATCATTTGTCTGTTTAATAATGTATCCAAAATATGCTCATGCGGACCGAAACGAAAATTAAAATGCCGAAAAAATTTATTCTGAATTTTTTCGATAGCATTTATGTAGATTTTATATTGAGGGTTCCAAACGACCGACGCAAATTCAAGATGACTTCTTACATATGATGAGTATAACAATTTTAAAGTATGTCGTTGTTTAAAAGGTTTAGAAATCCTCAATACAAATCCCAACATTCTGTAGGCTTTGTTAGTGATAATAGTTTTGTATCAATAAACACCCCCAGATCACGAACGTAGTATTTCTTTCCAGCATGACACTGTTCAACATATAGGGATATGTAATTGTATTAACCTTTCGACTAAAGGTTACTGCTTGGCACTTTTAGCATTGAGGAATAATTGATTCTGCTGACAGTACATTGAGACATTTACCAGGTCGGTCTGAAGCTTCGTGCAGTGTTCAGGCGTGTCAACCTTGATAAACATTTTCATATAATCGGCGTATAACAAGAAATCTGAAAATTGTATACAATCACCAATATTTTTTTTTTTATCGATAGCGCGACATGTGGCATCGTTACAACTACAAGTAGGTGTCTAACGATGCCCATGGACATTCTGTGATGCACGGGGATTGCGAATGTCATGCCGGCCTGACAGGAGCCTTTTCACGCCCCTTTTGAAAAACCCCAGGCTGTACTTGGGAGGAAATAGATGGGCAGGGAGTGCGTTCCACATTTTCCCGGTTCTGTGAATAAAAGACCTACAGAACCGGTTGGTGCGCATGCGTGATAGGTCGATTGAATAGGGGTGCATCCCCTGCCCAGTACGCGTAGTGCGGAGGTGGAATGGGGACGACGGAATCGCGTTAAACAGCTCCTCCGAACACTCCCCATGAAATAAACGATAGAACACACTCAGCGAGCCGACTTCCCTACGGAGTTGCAGTGGTTCTAAGTCGCGGGACACCACGGGGTCACCCATTCACATCACCATCACATATCATTTAGATATATTAAGAATAGAAGAGGACCTAAATGTGACCCTTGTGGTACACCAGAATGAATAGAACCATAAAGAGAACAATACCCCCTCAAAGCAACAGCCTGGGATCGATTGGAAATATATGTAATTAACCAGCGTAATAGGTCTCCCCTAATACCAATTAGACTTAATTTTTTAATTAAGATAGTATGATTAATTTTGTCAAAAGCTTTCGAGAAATCAGTATAAATAACATCGACTTGTTTCTTGTCGTTCATTGATTCAAGCACATATTCCGTCAATTGACAAAGATTAGATTCAACTGACCTATTTCTTAAGAAACCGTGTTGATTAGTTAGTATGTGCGGCCTGACAACGGGATAAATTTGGTCATAAACTATTTTCTCCATAACCTTACTTAATATCGGTAGCTTGGAGATAGGTCTATAATTCTCCATATTAAGTCTATCGCCAGTCTTAAATATAGGTGTTACGAGGGCTTTTTTCCAAACCAAAGGAAATGTGCCTTGATTAATTATTTACGAAAAAGAATCGTGAGGGGGACGGCCAATTCCGAAGCACAAGATTTAATAAAAAAAGAGTGAATTGAGTCAGACCCAGCACTTTTGTTTATGTCCAAAGATTTATGATATTTGTATACTCGCCATATATCGATATCAATCGTATTTAAATCGCATGGGCAATCACTGACCTCGCTGAGATTGTAAGAAGTGTCTGTAGGAGAAGCAGGCACAAACACTGATTGAAAATAGGAAGTAAAAAGGTTACATATATTTTGACCGCCCGACACTTTCTGATCTTGAAAATACATTTCTTTAGGTAGGCTGTCGCCGGCCTTCTTTGATTTCACGTAATTCCAAAAGAATTTAGGATTATTTTTAATAGCTTGTTCAGCTATATTTATAAACTCCTTAAAACATTTCTCTTGTAGCGCATTTTGGCGATTTCGAAGGATACTAAAAACCAGATAATCGGAGCGTAAATGTAGTATTTTCCACTTCTTGTGGTATTTTAACATTTCAGCAATTATTTTTTTCAGAAGAACTGTATACCACCTTGGATACCTTGAAGTGTGAGTTATTAGTTTCACAGGAACAAATTCATTAATAATGTTTAGAATTTTGTTAGACCTTGCTCTTCCTTTCTAGAGAGGTCAATCAAACTATTTCTCAGTAACTCCACTATATAAGGATTGACTTGTTTTCGTTTAAAACGAATAATAAAAGGAACAAAATTAATGATTCACAACGGTCAAGGATTTCAGCAACAATTCGTAATACAATTCAGAAAAACCTTTAAAAGCAATTTAAGAATATTTTCTGAGTCATCTTCGTTTCGGAGATGACATTGTTCTTCTGTGAATTTCCCGATTTTAGAGTTAGATCATGCTGGAAGACCATATACAGCGTCGATGAAGGTGGGTCTGAAGATGAACCGGGAAAAAATCAAGGTCATGGCGACCGAGGTTATGACGGGAGGACAAGTCGTATTGACGGAGAAGTGATCGAACAGGTTAAAGAGTACGTTCTCGGTCAAATTATGTGGGTTGGTTTGGTAGACAAGGTCTGCTTATAGGACTGACTTCGAAAAGTTAAAATTCGTCCTGAGGTCTGACCTTCCGCAAAATTTAGAGACCCGTATATATATATATATATATCGTCATACATAACCGAGAGGACGCACTGGTCATAATATGACCAGGGCGTCCTCTCGGTTATGTGTGACGTACGGGTGTGAAGCGTGGACTCTCTGACGGTCGCTGTTATCCAAAGGATGAAAGTTGACCAGCGAGCAATGTAGCGAGGTGGCAGTGGGCTAGGCACGTCAACCGAAGAGACGACGACCGTTGGAGTAACCGTGTCCTACACTGGCAGCCGTGGACAAGACAACGGAGTGTGGGAAGACCACCCGCCAGGTGGGACGTTGACATCAAGTGCGTCGGCGGAAAGCAGTGCATCCGTACCGCTGAAGGCCGGGAGGCCTGGAGGAAAATCGGAAAGGCGTATGTCCAGCAGTGGACGCTGACGGACTGACTTCTTCTTTGTACTGTAGCCTATCTAGGTACAGGGAAGAATATACAACATTTAATTTTTATATGCGTAATAATGAATTTCAGCTAATAACAAACGTCATTGAATTTTTCCAATATGATCTCTTTATTATTATTAAATTAAGATTTATAGGCGAGCTTTGGAGAGACGTAACGCTGTAACTTCGTTTATTTTCATTATGTTTACAAAACATTATGTTTCTTTTTTAATTAAACTAAAAGTAAAGCAAGCCATTATTGTACTAGTTAGCATGTAGGTATATAAGTACCTATACAGAAGGTCATCAACTGGTCAAGAAGGTGAAAAAAGAGTGCGCGAAGACGACTAACTAGTCTATCGCCGTCTCGCATGCTTGTTCACTCACGCATCTTCCGTCTCGCATGCTTGTTCACTCATGCATCTTCCGTCTCGCACGCTTGTTCACTCACGCATCTTCCGTCTCGCACGCTTGTTCACTCACGCATCTTCCGTCTCGCACGCTTGTTCACTCACGAATCATCCGTCTCGCACGCTTGTTCACTCACGCATCTTCCGCCTCGCACGCTTGTTCACTCACGCATCTTCCGTCTCGCACGCTTGTTCACTCACGAATCTTCCGTCTCGCACGCGCTTGTTCACTCACGAATCTTCCGTCTCGCACGCGTTTGATCGCTCACGCGTCTTACGTCTCGCATCCTTGTTCACTCACGAATCTTCCGTCTCGCACGCTTGTTCACTCACGAATCTTCCGCCTCGTACGCGCTTGATCGCTCACGCATCTTACGTCTCGCACCCTTGTTCACTCACGAATCTTCCGTATCGCACGCTTGTTCACTCACGCATCTTCCGTCTCGTACGCTTGTTCACTCACGAATCTTCCGTCTCGCACGCGCTTGTTCACTCACGAATCTTCCCTCTCGCATGCGCTTGATCGCTCACGCATCTTACGTCTCGCACCCTTGTTCACTCACGCATCTTCCGTCTCGCACGCGCTGGTTCACTCACGCATCTTCCGTCTCGTACGCTTGTTCACTCACGAATCTCCCGTCTTGCACGCGCTTGTTCACTTAAGCATCTTCCGCCTCGCACGCGCTTGATCCCTCACGCATCTTACGTCTTGCACCCATGTTCACTCACGAATCTTTCGTCTCGCACGCTTGTTCACTCACGCATCTTCCGTCTCGTACGCCTGTTCTTCCGTCTACTGCTATGCTAATGGAGTAGGTACATGCCGGCCAAATGTATGGACACGATTTATCTCCGTATTTAGTAATACTTGATAGCAATATAAAGAGGACTGATTAATTATGTCAATAGACTATCCACGTCTCAATGTATTATATTATATTGTATTCTCCGTGTTCGGTTTGGTACAGATCACAGAAAATCAAATAGCATGTGCTCTACTAGAAACGCCCTATGAGCTGTGAAATAACTACACGTCACAACAATAATTGTCCATAGCGCCGCTACCGCGTAGTGCGGTTTCCTTTCATTTACTTCATACAATTGTGCATACAAGGGACATTTTTAACGCAGTGCCGCGCGGTGGCCATCTCACCTTGTGCCCCCTCTCACTCTAGTCAGGGTATAAAGTAGACTATTCAGCAAACAAAAACGGTTTGTGGTTAGTTGCTTTGTGCTGTGAGAAGGGTTGCCTTTTAAACTAACTTCAACATGATCGCTACAATTAATCTAGCCATCGCAAACTAATTTGTGTAGTGTAGATGACACGCCACAAACATTTTTTTTTTAAATACCTACATATACAAATACAGATAGATTATTGTACACAAAATACACAAGAAACATACCTACAACAATTAATGAAATTTCACAAAATAGTTTTACAGTACAGGTTGCATCGAGAACTTCTACATTTTTTACTTCATAAAAATCTAAGTAATTACCTACACGTTTAGCTTCGTACTAAAGTTACTCAGCTGTCCTATACATAGGATGTTTATCTTTCAGTTTTCCGTTTTAAGAGGGCTGAAAGGTAAAATATATTATAACTTCGTCACTCTCACTCCTTTGATTCATATACCTCCTAACAATTTACGAGACGAGCGTTCACCCGTTCACTGCGCGTGATAAGATATTTAACCAAATTTCTACTTCTAGGTCAATCTGGTACATGTACTTACGATACTTAAGAAGCAGAGATAAAAGAGTAAGGTCAGGTTGTGGGTCTGTGTCAAGAAGAACAGCTAAGATAAAGTTTTTTTATCTTTGCAGAAATTCTGACGGGTTTCATATCTCTCTATCCATAAGTGTGAGTGTGGCGTGGCGTGGCTGAAATAGGGGTGAACCAAATCCAGACTGTTAATAATAAGTTATAATATAACTGTGTGACAAGTTTTACCATCGTATATATGAAATATCTAAGGTCACAACCCTATAATTGTATGTGATCTTAGATATTTTCTTATTCAGTACAAACGAAAACATTAATGATCTTACCGTACATAATAAATTAATTAAACATAAAAAAATTGTCTCACAGCTTTATGCACTTTATTCCTTGTCTGGGACGAATGTTTCTCTTTATTTTCGATTTCACGCCTATCTAATCAAAAACAATATAATTTTAATAGGAACTTTTCCTAAAAGAAAAAATCTAAATTTGCTTGTGTTGATACGGTAATTCCAGAGTGCCTAGCACATTTTCCACGTTTCATACTAATATATGAGTAGCCGTACCGTACCGTACAGTAGCGGGGCCGGTAGATACTTAAAAACAATAGCACCACTCCATCTCTCCCCGTGCATGTCGTAAAAGGCGATTATGGGATAAGGACGAGATTCCGTGCTAAGGGCAATAAGCAGTCATGCAGGTGAATCTTCGTGCCTCACTTGAAATGAAATTAAATGTGCTTATTTATCTTATTTACATGATTATTGATGATTAGACAATTGAATGAATTACTGAACGTAAGAAAAAAATAAGATAAATGGGTGTCTGCCTCAGCTTATTGCTGCGACAGCGGGCGAGCCTTTTCGCGCATCACTGATTTTCAGACAGACCCCTCTTTTATATTATTAAAAAGAACATAGCAAACACAATTTGTGATAGAGATACAAATAAATACAGTACAATATACAAACATACAAAAACAATTTACATAGAATAACGCACACATCTGAAACATTCATAATAAATTTATATTGATAAATATACGAGTATATACATAAATAGGAATAATAAAAAATATATATTAGTATTATTTATTTATTTATTAGGTTAATTTTATCATTGTTATACATTTGTTAGTTAGGTTTTAATTATTTAGTTATTATTATTAATATTATTAATTATAAATAACTAAAATACTACAATAGATTACGTTATTAAAAAAATAATGTGATTATTTACTAAGGTTTTTTGTTTTTCCAGCAACCACTACTTGCAGGATATCTTAAGTGAACCAATTCCAGACTTTTCTCGGGTGGAGGGAGTAGATTGTTTCAAAATTTGGTGGAGTTGTATTTGAAACATACCCTGAATCTTGTCGAAGAATGTCTGGGCACCACGAGCAAGTAGTTGCTGGCCCGCGTTCTGAAGTAGTGCCTGATGCATGATAGTTATCTTGTCCGAATACTTTGCAAACGTGGGGGCCGGTGTTGTGTTGTAGTTTGCCAGAATTCTTCTAGCACAACACGACTACTTTGCTTACCCCGATTGTCAGGATACAGCGTGCGGCAAGCGAGTGGTAGTATGTCGGTGGTATGTATGTATGTACACGATGTTGCAACCCCAACCGTAAAACCCGAAAGGGGGTGATTCTGTACGTGAAATAGAACAACTTTTGTTCTACGACTTTAATTTGAAGAAAAAAAATTTTTTTTTTCTCCATGCATTTTGAGAATAGGTATTTAAAATTTGTATTTTTTTTTATGTAAACCAGCATGGGTGGCTGTGCCGAGAGACCAATGGTGCAGTCGACAGAGCCAAAATCACCTCTCCTCGCGAAACCACGTTAAGGCGTAAGGCAGGGGGATGTGATCTCACCCAAGCTCTTCACAAACGCATTGGAAGATGTGTTCAAGACGCTTGAGTGGGACAACATGGGTATTAACGTTAATGGAGATAATCTCAGTCATCTGCGTTTCGCCGATGACATTGTTCTTCTGTCAAATTCCGGAGATCAGCTTCAGACCATGCTGGAAGACCTTTATACAGCGTCGATGAAGGTGGGTCTGAAGATGAACCGGGACAAAACCAAGGTCATGGCGACCGAGGTTATGGCAGGAGGACAAATTGTTATTGACGGAGAAGTGATCGAACAGGTTGAAGAGTACGTATATCTCGGTCAAATTCTGCGGCTTGGTAGACAAGGTCTGCTAAAGGAGGTCGAAAGACGGATTCAACTGGGTTGGGCTGCCTTCGGAAAGTTAAAATTCGCCCTGAGGTCTGACCTTCCGCAAAATTTAAAGACCCGTATATATGACCAGTGTGTCCTCCCGGTTATGAAGTACGGGTGTGAAACGTGGACTCTGACGGTCGGTGTAGTCCAAAGGTTGAAAGTTACCCAGAGAGCCATGGAGCGAGCCATGCTGGGAATATCGCTACGTGATATGGTGCGTAACGAGGAAATCCGCCGACGCACCAAAGTAGTCGATATTGGATACCGGGTGGCTAAGCTCAAGTGGCAGTGGGCTGGACACGTCAGCCGAAGAGACGACGACCGTTGGAGTAACCGTGTTCTACACTGGCGGCCGTGGACAGGAAAACGGAGTGTGGGAAGACCACCCGTCAGGTGGGACGACGACATCAAGTGCGTCGGCGGAAAGCAGTGGTTCCGTACCGCTGAAGGCCGGGAGAACTGGAGGAAAATTGGAGAGGCGTATGTGCAGCAGTGGACGCTTACACGCTGACTGACTGACTGACTGACTGACTGACTCGCCGGAAGACAGTTCCACACTCTAGCGGTGCGACAAAGTGTATGGAAAAAATATGGATAAATATGGACTAATAATAATTCAAATTTTCGAAAAATCCGAGCTACCTAGTTTACTTCCGCCGCCTTATTTATCAACGTAACCACGTCTCGGTGAGCGCCGCTCGAAATGTATGGATAGCGGTTTCATTATTTTTAGGAAATAATATTTTTTTAACAGTAATACCACAGAATACTTATTTGGTAATACTTTGTGTGCGTGTTTTGATGAAATCTCATGGACTTTACTTTTGGCGTAATATGGTATTTTGAGTATGATTTATTTTTAAATATTTGTCGATAATAGTAGAAGTTAGTTTCTTATTCTTATTTACAGTTTGTGGACCTTCAATATATTTTTTTTTTGCTTGAAATGTATTTTTATATATATTATGGATTAAAAAATATAAATAATTTCAAAATGTATTTATTATAGTTTTACTATTTCCATTAAAGTCGTCGCTATGCAGTATGCTTTCTCCCAACATCTGGACCGACCGGAATGTGGCAAATCTATTGTTTGGTCTATAATTATGTACTTTCTTATTTAATTAGTAGTACCTTGGCGACCGAGCTTCGCGCGGTGTCTACACCTATAGATTCAGATTCAGATTCAGATATTTATTTCGCCATAAAGAACACACAACAATAACAATATTACATTGAGACATATGCATATTCAGTATGGTTCGTCATCATTTTTTATGATGTCCCGTTCAGTAGTGCAATCTATAAGGAAGAATCGGGTAAGAAACCTTACAGAGCTTTTTTTAAATATAGCTTACATACTAAGTTTTCATTATGTTAAATATAACATACTATATCTAAGCAAAAAATTAAAAATACTAAGTCAAAAATATACTCATTAAAAAAGATAATAAAATACAAAACAAAGAACATAGGGTTCAGTCAAGTTATTAATAAAATTTGTGTTTATGCATATAAACAATTTGAATTATCAAAGTCAGCAGAATTTTTATTTACAGTATGAAAAAAATTCACTTAACTTATAAAATGGATTGTCTAAGAGAAATATTTTCAGCTGACTCTGGAACACATTGTCACTATTTATTGATTTTATTGTATCAGGAACATTTTCGTACAATTTGGGTCCAATCACGTCAGGGTCTTTTTCAGCCATCGCCGATTTATGCGCAACAGATTTTAAACGCTCTGAGTTACGTGTGTTATAATTATGACTTGCGCCATTTGACTCAAAAGAATTCATGTTTTTGCGTACATATACCACTACTTCATATATACAGGGTGTTAAAACGGGGAGTACATTAATTTCGCCAGCGCAATCCTCATGTTTTTCCTAGACAAAAAAGTAAATAAAGTTTTTCTCTAAAGTGTCTAGTTTTCGAGATATGAATTTTTGAAATGTATGTTTTCGTCTAGTGTAATTTAACGTGTGGTTGCCACTCCGCACCCTCCGCCTGCCGACCTCCAGTCCTCCAATCACAAAGCTAACCCCCGCCCCTCCCGCCAACATCTCCGTCCTAGGCGCTCACATCTCACCCTTTCTTCTCCCCTCCGCGCCGCCCTATTGTCATTAGATCATTTTTACACTAAAATAATCAATTAGTTTGTATGAAAACTGTAACTTTTTATTTAAAGTGAATTCAGAAAAAAGTTATTTGACTTTTTTGTTACTCTTGATCCCAATAATCATTTACTAAATTTAATGTACTCGCCGTTTTTACACCCTGTATATAGAGAGCACACCGTTAATATACCAAAGGATTTGAAAAAGTCTCTACAAGATGTTGTTCGCGGTACACTGGCTAATACCCTTATCGCTCGTTTTTGCAGTATTAGCACTCTTTCAGCATCGGTTGAGTTACCCCACAGGATTACACCATACGACAGTAATGAGTGTACGTACGCATAGTAGGACTGTCTCAAAGCCTCCGGACTGATCAAGCGGCGTAACTCTCTTAGTGCGTAAATACCTCTAGCCATCTTGTCACATAGTTTGTCTATGTGACTTTTCCAACTTAGAGTTGGGTCAATATAGAACCCTAAAAATCGTATACAAGACTGGGAGCCAATAGAGCCGGATGAATTCGAAATAGAGAGCTCACGGGGACCACAGTTTCGTCCGGAAAATACCATATAGTTGGTCTTCGATGTATTTAGTATCAGTCCGTTCGCAGCAAACCATTCCGATATTTTTCCTACTACTACATTTAATTTTATTTCCAGTTCATGCATGGATTCAGCAAAGACTATTATACTAGTGTCATCGGCAAAAAGTATTAAAACACCATCTATTTTAATCAAGGCTAAGTCATTAATAAATACTAAAAATAATGTATTACCTAATGCAGAACCCTGTGGAATACCCATTTTAATTTTACCTGGCTCGGAACTTTTTTTGTTTCCTTTTAAAGTGACCTCAGTGACCTGTCTTCGATCTGTTAAAAATGACTTTAGCAATTCATGTGGTTTATCACTTACACCATATTTTTCCAATTTGTGCAAGAGGAGGTTGTGGTCTACGACATCGAATGCTTTCGACAAGTCGCAGAATATACCTGCAACCTTGTTCCTCTTGTCTATACCTTTTATTATCTCTCCTACCAGCTTCATGCCAGCTGATTTTGTGGAGTGATCTTTACGGTATGCGTATTGGTTGGGAGAAAGAAGTTTATTATCCTCAAGATGCTTAATTACAGAGTCAGATATAACAGATTCTATGATTTTAGATAGTGCTGGCACTAAACTTATAGGTCTATAGTTATTTGGGTCAGCTCTTTCGCCGGCTCCTTTATAAATGGGACATACACGGGTCTGTTTTAGTACATTAGGATAGGTACCCTCTTCAAACATTTGGTTAACCAATACTGATATGTATGGCGACAAACTATTTGAACATTTGGCAATCAACTCTCCCGACAACTCAAAAATATCAAGACTGCTTTTTTTAGATAATTTGTCACGTATTAATTTTGAAATTTTTTCAGGTGTGACATAGGGTAGGCAAAAGGTTTGGTCGGCATCAAGACTGGGAATGTCTACCATTAGGGACAATGCTTTGCTTGGAGAAGCTGGATTCAGGGCTGTTAGCTTACTTCCGATATTCAGGAAGTGCATGTTCATACATTCAGGAATGTTTTCAATAGGAACATCATCTCCATCTGAGGTTATAAGCTTATGAATACCATCTTCCCTGCACTGCCCTCTGTTGGTTTCATCTTTAATCACTCGCCATATCTCTTTTTTAGGATTATTACTATTCATAATCCTTGACTCGATGCAATCTCTACGACTTTGCCAAGACATTATATCTATAGTTGTCTTGTACTTCTCAATATATTTTTTATATAGATAAACTTTAAAAAAATTACATTATCTATATACTAAATTTCATACAAATCGTTATAGCCGTTTCCGAGAAACCAATTGTATATATATACATATATACAAGTTTAGCTCACTTAAAGTAATAGGATTATTTCCTTATTTATAAGTATACCCACTGAAGTACCTACTTGACAATACAATTGTTTGTTTGTGGTAGTTGGCGGAGATGGATGAAATGTTTTTTATTTAATAGGTGTTAATGTTAATTTTGGAGTAACCGTGTCCTACACTAGCGGCCGTGGACAGGAAAACGGAGTGTGGGAAGACCACCCGCCAGGTGGGACGACGACATCAAGTACGTCGGCGGAAAGCAGTGGTTCCGTACCGCTGAAGGCCGGGAGGACTGGAGGAAAATTGGAGAGGCGTATGTCCAGCAGTGGACGCTTACACGCTGACTGACTGACTGACTGAATGTTAATTTTAGTTTTTTTTTCATTGTTATTGTGATTTATTAAAATAAGTCAAGCAAATGTAGGTATATATAATTATGGATACAATATACTATATCATATTGTTTGTTGCAAGGATCGATTTTGGGTGTTTAATAAAAAATGTCTTACTGACGTTTTTTATTTAAAAAAATACTTTCTGCAATAAGTGCGCCTTCTGTCAATTCATCTGTAACCATTTTAAGTACGGTATTGCACTACTGCTTAGGACATCAGTAATTGTTCTTTTTCTTTTCACTTCTAGTACCTAGCTCCGCGGCATCTGCCTGAACTCTAAGGATGTTCCAGGAGGGACACCAGCAGGAAATCAAAGCATAAAAAGAGGTTTCAAGCTTTTAATGTTGAGCTAAAAAATAATCTCAAATACAATCTTTGGTCTCTCGGCCAAGACTTACACGAAAATCACCCATTCTCTCACTCGCGCGTGAAAATTCAATCGTTTTCTGTTTTAGAAAGTTTTTCAAATCGTAACTTATTTCTTAACGATTTACTGTGCTGATGGCCAGTATTCATCAGTACAGTACTTTAAATATTCCATAATTTATTATGTTTAAAATTTTCAGTCCTGTGAAAATAATATATTCGGAATACCTCCTCCATATTATGTTATCCTTACTGCACAAGAAAAATCTGATATTTCCCCCCATTTTCATTGAATTGTTTTTCAATATTTTTGTATGGTGTAATAGTTATTTTTCACTAAACGAACTAGCAAATTTAATAAACTTTTATATGTGTCCTTGTGTTTTAAATCAGACCATTAGGCCCACTTGCACCAACACAAATTTAATATATAAACCAGTTTAACTCGTTAAACTAGCACCCGTTGTATGTGTGAACCGCGTTTAAATCCATAACTCGCTACTTAACTTTAAACTCGTGTTGGTGCAAGACGCGCTTAGTGTCGCAGTTGCCATTTGGACTATTTTGGCCCTTGTTCCATTTGCCGTTGTTTTGTTTGCAAACCAAACATTCAACACGTACCATGCTCAGATTCTAAGTAGTTGAAGTGCCCAGGCTTGTGTAAACAGTAAACACTTACATCATACCACTGGAGCACACATGTGACTGGAGTCATCATCATTTATCAGAAAGTAATTTGTAAACATAGCTACTTGACATTTGCAACCTCGGGTAACGAGCGTCATATTTTTGCCTATTGTTTGGGACTCTTGTTGAGACTATAATTTATAGAATGATCAAGGATATCTTGATAAGAAATGGTAGATTAACAAATACACTTTATATAAAACACAATAGAAGAAGGATATATAGATTTATTAGCAAATATGAAATGACGAAAAGGGGGAAATTATTTCGTTCGTAGACTTGGACCCAGTTCAATGGTGAGATAATAATAAGACTTGATACCAATGCAATGACTAGTGTAAGTACGAGTATATTTCGAAAATATAGGCTTTTCACATATGTTTCATAGTACATGAATTCTTTTCAGTCAAATGGCGCAAGCCATAATTATAACACACGTAACTCAGAGCGTTTAAAATCTGTTGCGCATAAATCGGCGATGGCTGAAAAAGACCCTGACGTGATTGGACCCAAATTGTACGAAAATGTTCCTGATACAATAAAATCAATAAATAGTGACAATGTGTTCCAGAGTCAACTGAAAATATTTCTCTTAGACAATCCATTTTATAAGTTAAGTGAATTTTTTTCATACTGTAAATAAAAATTCTGCTGACTTTGATAATTCAAATTGTTTATATGCATAAACACAAATTGTATTAATAACTTGACTGAACCCTATGTTCTTTGTTTTGTATTTTATTATCTTTTTTAATGGGTATATTTTTGACTTAGTATTTTAAATTTTTTGCTTAGATATAGTATGTTATATTTAACATAATGAAAACTTAGTATGTAAGTTATATTTAAAAAAAGCTCTGTAAGGTTTCTTACCCGATTCTTCCTTATAGATTGCACTACTGAACGGGACATCATAAAAAATTATGACGAACCATACTGAATATGCATATGTCTCAATGAAATATTGTTATTGTTGTGTGTTCTTTATGGCGAAATAAATATCTGAATCTGAATCTGAATCTATAAAAAAGTCTAGAAATATGGTTTAGATAGAACGCACAGGAGTGGAGCACGCCCGATTTTGCCAAATGACGTCGCAATAGCGGCTTGCTTGGCAGTTGATTTTATACAGGCTGTATCAGGATAGGTTGGAGAAACTTCGGGAATAGAAAGTATTCATTATTAGAAGAAAAAAATCCTTATCACTCAAATCAAAATTCTGTTGTTTTTTTGGTCATACAAAAGTTGGAAATTGTAATAAAAACTCGATGGAAGTGAGACTGGAGAGTGCAGTGAACTAATTCAGTCCTCTTTTTCTTTTGAGGTCATTGAACTTTCAGTGTTTGGAGTTTACCTACACGCAGTTCAATTGTACTAGTTATGTATGCAACCTACCCATTTTTATTCATGAGTTAGAATTTATTTTTTATTTAATAAAGGCGGACGTTAACCATCCACCAAATGTTGAAGAATAGATTTTCACCAAAAAGTACTGTAAAATGATCGAATCAGGAAAAAGTTTCAGAGCTTTTCGTCTTCAAATATGGGCCCCTTTCGAACCCTGAAGTTTCGAAAACCTATCCTGATACAACCTGTATAGCGCCGCGCAATTGAGCGGGCCAGGAAAATTGCATAACGTATACGTAATTTTTGAGTAAAATTTATTTGGGATTCCGTAGCGCATTTACATAAATGTAGAGAGAACTTGTTACCTACTTCTGGAAGTCCATGACTATTGACTATGACATTCCAATCTAGAAATACCTTTTTTTTCAATATAAATATCGTTATAAAATGGAAATATATTAAATTTAACTCGAAATACTTATAGATTCTCTAGTTTCTGGACAAAAGTAAATTTTCTAAGAATACCTTGAGCCTGGTCGTTCAGAAGGAAAATTTTAATTTACGAAATGGTGAACGAAACGTCAAAATTCTCACTCATACATAGAGTAACTTAAATCTCACTGAATATAAATTTTGAATTGTACTATTTTATGCATTGATTTTATGGCTTTGCTAGTCTAATACGTGAATTATTTGTAAACATTATATTCATTCGTTTTAGTAACAATAATATTTAGTTTTTCAGTACCTACTTACAAAGTTTTTCAGTATTTATTTTTTAGTAAGTATTATTTTCACTTTTCGTAATCATAACAATAGTGGCACAATGTAAATATAGGTACTTTTGACCCATTGGACATTTTGCGAAAGTAGGTACGTACATCACTATATAGCATCTATATAACATCACGCCATCGTGAATAGTGACTGAGCAATACCGGCGGAAAGCATAGAAGTTGCAGAAAACCCGAAGTGAAACGTGAGTGCCACTTTGCTAAAGGCATAATTTTATCTGCAAATTTCGTATTGGTTCTTGCATTTAATCCGTCTCATTGACCTTTTGTCGAGCCATCCGCTTCAAAGCGGATTTCAGCCTTCGACGCATGTCGGAGCTGTGATTCCACACGGTTTCGCTCAAGCAAGCATTAACAGTGCAATGAAACTGAGCATGTGAATTGGTGGCGCTCTTGTCGCTTCTCAAGTATGTATAACTTGAGAAAAGAGCAGATGATTCACACTTCTGTCGTACGTTCATTCCATTTGCCACAGCAATGGTAGATATCTACAATAGTTATCATATCAATGCTTAATATTATGATAAACATTCAGCTGTATTTACAGTTAATATGTTCTCACTCTGTGCTCGCATGCTATGAATGCGATGTGTAGATGGTTCAAAGCAAATTAAAGCCAAGACGACAGGAGCGATGTTGCAGTGTCTCTTCAGCATTCGTGAGTTCAACACGGCCCTAATTAGACACGAAAACTCTTAAATAAGAAATATATTTTATCAAATAATTAACTAACAGTATTTGATTGCTTTATCATAAAATTGTTCGGAACTCCTAGGGTGAAACTACTCAACTCGACATACATAGTAACTAGACTGAGGTCGCAATATGAGGTGGTGGAGCGTCGTCGTGGTGGCCTTGGTATCCCTCTCCGAGGTCAGCGCAAAGAATTTCCTTTACTTCGCATACGGGAGCAACTTGCTGGCTGAAAGAATACATATCAACAACCCTACAGCGGAGTTTATGGGCGCCGCGAGCCTGGATGTAAGTACTTACTCTTGAATTGGAATCTTTTTCTTCAATACATTAATTGATGTGGGGGAACATTATTCAGTATGTATAGAGTACACAGATAAAAATATGTAATAATTGTTTACAAAGTTGATGAATATGTTTTTTTATTTGTATGTAGAATCTGCGTCGGTTACCTATTTGTACCTCTAATTCTTGAGTAGACAGATATTATAAAGTTGAACCTTTGTTTTTAGCCATCGGACGATATATGGAAAAAGTGTTTTCCATTTTTCGCTTAGGCTATACATTAATATTAATTTTACAATAATTAATATTACTTACCCACCTACATGTTTTCTTATCGATGGCATTAGGTATAATCATCTCATTACTTAGCTTATTTATATAGCTAGGTAGGTACAACGGGGAATTATGTTGGCTAGGTATAGGTATATTATTGATTAAGTGGTTTAAGGAACCTGTCATGGTTGGCTACATCACCCGACACGCCAGTGCAGTGAAGAGAAACACCTTTAAGAACTAATGCGATGGTAATGCTTCCCTTTGGTCGTGCCGGCTACACTAAACTGGAAAAAAAAAACACTTTCTTTCATTCAGTGAGATGGTATCAATCCAGACCGGTTAACTCCTACCACCTACTGAAGTAAGGAAAGGGACCTACACTACAGATTAAGTGGAGTCCTACCTAACCACGGCCCGCCTCAACCTTGGAACGGTTACCCATCCAATGTTTGACAGTACCCGGTCGGTTTTCCATCCCCACCGAGCTACCGAGGAGATGCCTAAACTTTATTGATAGATTTCGTTTACTTTCCTCCCTCGCGTTCACTGAATTGGTCGTAATCTGGTATTAGCCTAACTAAGGATTTATCTTACCACGCCAGTTACTCACTCACACACATACATACTGCATGCATACATAGTCAAAGTCAAGTATATATTTTATTTCAGCGACAACACAACACAATAAATACTTTCTTAAATAAAAAAAAACGTTGTTCAGTCTGGCAGTAAAAGAGGTAATTTAAAGAATTCCTTTATCTTGGATTATTTCGTTAAGAAACATTAAATTTTAGATTTAAATTTATGGGCATTGATTTTATTTCTAGGGGAATATTATGATATAATTTAATTTTCGTGAAATCTGAAGATGAAATCCAGGTCGTATTGCACACGCATGCATACATAGACTTACATAAGATACATTTTTTTAAATTTAAACTACGTATGGGTGGCTGAGTCGGAGGGGCCAAAGCAAACACATGCTCCGATCAGCCAATATCACCTCCGAGAAGGTAAGTGCCATACCGGAGACTTCCCTATACTGGACTAGAGGAGAATTACACAACCATATTTTTAACTAACAGTGCCATATTTTTAAAGTTTTGTATTAAAGAAGTTGCTATTATAAGAACCCTTGGTCATCATAATTATGTGTTAAAATGTTTTTATACATTCTACAACAATATTTATTTCATAGCAATGAAATTTGTGTCCTAAATCAAACACACTCAGTTTATCAAATGACGATACTGTGTGCTCACTTAACATTTTCAGCTTCACGCCTACAGTGTACTTCTACAGTGGGGTGGGCAGAGACAACAGATCTCCACGTGCCACTCACCTCTTCCACTCTCATAATATTCTTTATACATGCTCGTCGGTTACGGATACTACGCACTTGAACCTTTTTGAGCACACGCCCGATCTAATCCAAGTACGTGCGTCTAGTGCGACCCTTCCCGACTCGTCCACTCACTGAATTGGGAATATTGCTTCAACTACATCTGCATAATATAATGTCCATATTGTCCATTCCATAAACAAAATAGCATTATCAAATATTCGGTAGATGCTAAGCTATCAGATGAGTGCGTATGCGTAGTGCGCAGTATTCTGTATAGCGGCATACGAGTATAAGTAAACCCTTCAATTTGTAAAAGAAAGGAATTCTAAACGACAGGACTACCGACTGGACTTCATCATGAATTCCACATACTGGCGCGGCGCAGTGGCCACCATCGTGCCGGACACTGCGCACTCCGCCGTGTGGGGTGCGCTGTGGCATCTAAACATGACTAATCTCGCTTCCTTGGATCGGTATGTATCTACTAGGGACCTACTCCCTCTCTTCCAGCCAGACTAAAGCTGGGACTCCACAGCGGCGCACGGATGTGCACGCACACGCATGGCCTAGCCAAGCACACGGATGCGCGTGTACGTGGGCGACTCCACAGCCAGCTATGCCGAGCCACGCGCTTCATTTGTTGGAACATTTCAAACGAAGCGGACGTGCCTACTGGCGTACTACCTATGGCGGAGGCGGCGCAAGCGTTGATTTTACTCGATCTCGACAGTTCTTCCGACGATAGTGACAGTGACACCGAATACAACGAAAATGTAAAATGTACCCAAAAGAAAACATCGATTTTGGCTTGAAAGTCATATCGTGCGCAGAGAAAACGAAGGAGAATTTCACACATTGTTTCTTTCACTTTCTGATGAGAATTTCAAAAATTATTACCAATTGACTAGATAGCACAACACAAAGCTGCGAACTATACTGGATAGGAGCAAGAGCGAGCGAGAGCGAGCGAGATGAGCGCTGCGGCAGCGGGAGGGGAGTGCGTGCGCGGGTGGCGGGGAGCGAACTGCGTGGGTCTGGCTTCGCTCGCCTAGCAAAGCCAAACACACGCGTAGCCGTGGGTGTGACGTCACACATCCACGCAGCTGCACGCAGCTCGCAGTGGAGACGCCTCCATATAAATCCATAGGAGCGAATCTAGACACACGTGCGCAGCGTGGCCGTGCGCCGCAGTGGAGTCCCCGCTTAAGGCTCAATCCACACTGGGACGGCAGCGGCGCGGCGCGGCCGGCGGCGGCCGGCGCGGCAGGCTCGCGTCGTCGCCGCGCGTCGCTGCGCGTGGCCGCGCGTAGCCGCCCGCGTGCCTATGCTAGAGTCGAGTAGGTGAGTAGAGCGGGGAGAGCGGGGAGCGCGCGGCCGCCAGCGGTGCCGCCCGCGCCCGTCTGGCGGCTGCGCGAGGCGCCGCGCGTGGACGCGCAGCGCCGCGCGCGGCCGCTCGATCTGTTCGAACTTTTCAAGCGATATTGGTCTTTATGTAGATAAAGTTTAAAATTATTTCACACCGAAAGTGCGCGCCGCGCCGCTGCCGTCCCAGTGTGGATTGAGCCTAACGGCGATGGAAGTCTATCAGAGTGTTGGTAGACAACCGAGTAGACAACCTATACATGAATCGTCAAGACATTACCACAAAGCAAGATTGATCGGTGTTGTGCTGCAAGAACTCGGGTGAATTACAGCACAACTCGACCACCACGTTTGCTAGACTATGCTTATGATAGTTATAAATTGTACATTGTTTAATTTTGTTAGATTAAAATTACAAAAACAACATGAAAAAAACGCCCCGCCCGCTACGATTCCGTCAATATATTAATATTAATGCATTTTAATGTCGTCATTATCAGGCAAGAAGGCGTGCACCTTAATTGGTACTTCGCCAAACAAGTTGTCGTCACTACAACAGACGGCCAAGTTATAGTGGCGAGAACCTACGAGCAAACCGTCAACCCGGAGGCGCTCGTCGACCGCGAAATTCTGGCCATGGAACGGAGACCCTCCGTCACTTACCTCAAGGTATTATAGCAGATATAACCTTTACAAAGTGACGTTCCAAATCCAAAACATCGCTTCAACGTGAACTAGTTTTCTCACGGGCTGGAAATAATTCGGTTGGTTTTATTATTTAAAAAAAAATCCAAGGAAAAATTTAATTATTTCTTCTATTCGTTGTTGAGGGCACTGAGCAGGTGAGGATAGTCATACTTTTGTATTTTCGATAATAACGGCTTGTTTACAAAATTTTATGTAGTTTTATTAGAAATGTATTTTAGCTATAAACAAAAAAAAAAAAGGCATATTATCGAATTACTTTTTGTAGTATCATAATTATTTCCTTCCTGCGACCATAAATAATCGTATTTCTAAATTTGCCTATTTTTCTATCTATTCAAATTGGAATCTAATTAAATCAAGCCTAGATCATATGAAAGATAATTTTATCTAGATTACAATGAGGTGAAAATTTATATGGGCTCCCGAAAACCATTTCAGAGTTAGTTATGATTTTATAATGGAGAAGTTTCGCGCGCCAAATTCTGCGTGAATTTTGCGTATTCGCGGACAATCGGGGAACTATGACCTAAGGGTTAATTATTTTTGTACATATATATGTTATGGACTAAGTGATTAATGAGGGCATTATATATAATGCCCGGGCATTATGAATAATGACAAGTCAAATCGGGCCAAGTGATTAATTATTACTTAAACTTTATTATTTATCACAGTGTCTGGTCATTATGAATACTGCTACGCTATCGTCCGGCAATTTGATAATTTAGGTACATTCGGCGCGGCGCGGGCGCGGGCGCGGGGATAGACCATGTCTATGTTTATTGGACCTAGTTCGTAGGTATGAGGTTGACAGGAAAGCGGTATGGGTGAATCTTTTGGTGGTTTAAAAAAAAAATAACCAGGGTTAATATATAGAGCATGCGTCGCTACGCGACGCATCTTCTATATATTAACCCTAACCTAATGTTGAGGCGGCGCAGGTTTTGACATGAGGGCATTCATTGTCGGACATTAAAAAAATCTTAAATAAAACACGTATTTTTATTATCCTGCCCAATACGAGATAGACATTATTCATAATGCCCGGGCAATTTAATTATTTCAACAGTAATCATCATATTGCCCTCTCATATTGGGCATTTTTCAAAATGCCCGGGCATTATGCATAATGCCCTATTAATCACTTGGTCCATAACAATACATATATTGCATTGTACATTTTTACGTTCACACGCGCGTCTCCGCGCGTTGTAAAAAAAAGGTGCGTGTACTTAATATGTACGCGCGTTAGAAGTTATACGTCTTTGGCGTGATTTAAAAAACCGGCCAAGTGCGAGTCGGACTCGCGCACCTAGGTTTCCGCACCATAAAAAATAACACGTTTCTTGTATGGGGAACCCCCTTAATTTATCACCTTTTTATATTTTATTATTTGTTGTTATATCCACCAAATAACACATATTCTGTGAAAATTTCAACCGGCTACCCATTACGGTTCCAAAGATACAGCAGTAGGACAGACAGACAGACGGCGGCGCGCGGCGCGGCGTAAGCTTAGTAATAGGCTTCCGTACGGGATACGGAAACCTAAAAAGTACATACTCATAATTTGTATGTGGTAACGAACGATGACGATGGCGTTTTTTCTGTTTACTCCCCATTTTCATAACGCGCTTAAATAAGTCCAACTTCAAAAAATTTTAGCTTGTAAAGAATACCCATAGACGTATATATTATTTCTCTATGAGAATACCCCATCCTCGGGTTAAATCTGCTAAGTTTCTTGCTGGCTCTTCTTTGTGGATGTAATCCAACCGGATGTCAGAACACAAATTAAAATAATAATATGTCCAACCTTAGATTATTGATAGGTCTCCGCGCGCTCCGACTAGATACCGCGCTACCTTAAAACAACAGCTCCGTGAATGCGGCAACTCAATATTCTAGTGTGTGTAAGAAAATGTTGTAGTATGTGTGTGATCCCATAGACTTTCCTATTGAGACTGGCTCGAGTACGCCGACTTCGGCGTAGTATTTGTTGCCGCATTTTACACGTACACGGGCGGTATCTAGTCGGAGCGCGCGGAGACCAATTAATAATCTAAGATGTCCAACATTGGACAGAAACAATTGAAGATGAAGATAAAATTA
Source organism: Nematopogon swammerdamellus (assembly GCA_946902875.1). Classification (NCBI taxonomy): domain Eukaryota; kingdom Metazoa; phylum Arthropoda; class Insecta; order Lepidoptera; family Adelidae; genus Nematopogon; species Nematopogon swammerdamellus. Next base: position 9,427,199 of record OX336333.1, read on the forward strand.
AAGCCTGATTTTGTGCCTCGCTTTTTTTACTGTGTGCAATATATAAACAACTACCTAATGTTGATTTGAAGGTAATCATACAAGGAGCCATCGAGTGCGGCATACCGGAAGACTATATCAGATACCTTCACTCCGTTCCGCACAACGGCCTGAATGCCAGTCCAGAGGTTCTGGAACGAGTGGGAGACTTGGATGCAGTCAATTTCTACCCGAGTCGATTCTTTCGTAAAAGGAATAACGTTTGATATACATGAAGCATATATTGTCCACAGTTAGTGTCCACAGACAATAGTGTTCTAGTGCCAATGTAGTTTTCTAGTCGGGTCTATTTAGCAAATAATCAGGTGCAATCATTTAGTAATAATTAGTAGTAATTTATTAAGTAATTAATATTCTTCTAGTAATATGTTCATTTATTGAAAATATAATTCGCATTCTCATTAGATCGGCTTTTATTCAATTACCAAAATTAGCCGTAAAAGTATAAAATCATATATATCGGCATAAAATGCATATGCGGTACCCATAATAAAATAAGATAAAAGAGTGTGTGGGGCTGATACTAAAATAATAGCCCCACTGCATCTCTCCCCGTGCATGTTTAAAGTCGGCTAAGTCGAATAAGGGCAAAATGCCGCCGTCCTAATGGGTGACAGGCTAGCCACCTCGTACCTTGGCACGGTTCTTCCATCGAGGCATGCAGTAGGTCCTCGTGACTTACTGGCTGTTTGATAGTTATCTTGTCCTATTACGTGGTGGTCGGTGTTGTGCTGTAATTTACCAGAGTCCTTGCAGCACCGATTACTCTGCTTACCCCGATTGTCGGGCTATAGCGTGTGGTATGAATACTCCTCGAGACATACGCACCAGGCCACCGCCCCTACGTGGCAGGTATGGATCGAGCGATGTATCATCGGCGAGACCAGAGTCCTCATCGAAAAGCTATGCTGATTCAGGTCTGCCTCACGGGCTCAGGTCTACGTCTCTTCAGGAATAACACATCAATACCACGTCGCCTCGGTAGCTAGTGGTGTGGTCGGTCGACTGTTGTTGAGCACACTTGGACGCGGTCAGTAGGTACTTGGATGGCTCGACCGTTGAAGGCTGACCGTGGCTCGGATTCCACGTAAAAACGTAGGTCCCTTCCCTTATTACGTTAACCACCTAAACTGACTGAACGAAAGGTCGGTCGGCTATGTAAATAGTTCGTGTTTTCCGTCCAGTTCAGTGTAGCCTGTGTGAAATGAAGGGAAGCACTGACATGGCACCTAGTTCACCCAGTGTTATGGGCTGACATCACGGATGTTGTAGATGATGTAGCAAACCGTGTCAGTATCCATAAAATAAATTTAAGCCGCTGTGTTCTTATGTAGTTTCCTGCGAGAACTATTATGATATGAGGTTAAAAAAACTCAGCGGAAATTCTAATAACATGGGCAGTAGCACCATGTTCGTGAAAAATTCCTGAAAGTACAGCTCGCGCCACGCGTTAGCACAGTTTAGGGTGTACCCTAAACCGATATAAATCGAGATCAAGCATACCTGGCAACCTGAAGTTTTCCCTCAATGAGTCTCACGACTCGTGGATCGAACTATATTTTTCCTCTGACCGTTTTTATTTTCCGCCCTATACCTATAGCAATATTTTTTATTAATAATGAAATTTAACTTACACATAACTTACAGAATTCAGCAGTGTATGATATGATAAAGCAGCCGCCACGGTATTGCTGAAAACCGCGACGCAATCTTTACCTAGAAAAAACAAACAAACTTCCAATAAAAATCAGACCCGTGGTTAAACCTGTTGGCTCCCAAACGGGACGACCGTAATAGTAAGTGTGTGAAAAATTCCAGACAAATTTTTTATTGAAATTTTTTCTGCAACATTTTTTTTTTCTTATTACTTATAGAATAATTTGTATTATGGTGTGGATAATAGACAAGCAATTTTACTCTAACAAGGCAAATTTTTGAGAGCTTGGCCATGTATTTTTTTGTCATACATAATTTTCTTTTCGCCAGCTTTCAAAGTATTAGAAAAATAATAAAATGAAACTTCAAACGTATCTTGAAAAAAAAAACCTACGAAATAGAATCAGTTTTTTCTTTTGTAATTTGGAAATAAAACTATTCAGAATCTTTGATTCAGAAGTATTATTCATAAAAAAAATTTTTTTTAACAATTTTCATTTGGGGCCTTTATGCCTACATTACATACACAAAGTAGCGATTTAAAAAAAAACAATAACAAAAACAAAATTGTAATAAAAAAAGTACTTGGCTTAGATTTTTTTTTTCTTATTTTTTTGCTAACTGCCAACAAAACCTCTACATTCCCTGATAAGCAGCTATTATGTACATACTTGTTATAAGCCGAGATGTTATAGGTGAACTTCACCATTTAACAAATTGGAGAAAAACAAAAAAAGATCATAAACAAACTTATAATGTACAGTTTTCTATGTTGTACGGTTTGTGCCAATTATTTGGAGGAAATGGCTTAGTTACTTTATTTATTTGTGTAATAGTTTACTTGTAACTACTTACAAACATTTCATTTCGTAATAAAAGAGCATATACTGTGTACTTATTGTTTTATTTACTTGGTGCATTTAGCTAAACTGTGACCATCTCACAAGTTCCGAAATTGTCAGTCCTGCCTGCTCAGTCAGAGTGGGCTGACAATTTTAGGGAAATCCATAGAGAAATCATGGGAAATCTGTGTGAAATAGTCACAGTTTGGCTAAATGTGCAGTAGTACCTGCTAAAAATTTATTAAATTCGAAATTCTCGCCAAGTGCTAGTTCTGAAAGTCGCCACAGTGGGATCATTTGGCGCTTCAAGGTTAAACAGGCAAATAATTTTGTATAGGCTTGTCAGCTTGTGCTTATTTGCCTTTACCATCCCGACAGAAAAAAAAGTAATGTCATTTGACATTAAAACAAATGAGTATTTTTGTTCTACAGTTGGCAGTCTGTCTGGATGCGCTAGTAGTTAGTATGTCGCACCTTCGGTAGGACAAAGTCACAAGTGCAAGTTTAGTGATTTTACAGGAGAGCCATTTTAAGTTTTTTTTGCATTCAATCTCGTATTCTTCTGCTTAAAAATAATACTTCTTTGCATGAAATAAGCCCCGTACCTTTGTGTAAAAGGCCATGTACCTTACAGGTTTAAATATTTTGTTTATAAATTAAAAAAAAAAAAAATTAAACAAAGGTGTACATTTATGCCCTTGTTCCACCAACTTTAAAATCATTTTGTATTTATGACCACATTTACCTTTAATTTTTTTTTATGAATTTGAAATAAAAACAATTTTCTTTTTTGCAAAAAACATGTCTAAAGTCTTCTTTAGGAACTATGTTGAATACACTTAAAAATCTCAAGCAAAACGGTTTGGGATTTCACTGAAAAATATTCTAAAATCAGCGACTACATCAACGTTGTACAAAACCTTTGTCTATAATGGTTAGTCAGTTTTTACTATTTTATAAGTAGGTTTTTTTATAGAAAATTGGTAATGGACCATTGGATATGTTAAACAAAATATAGAAACAACATAACAATTTTATACATATTTTATTACACATTTTATATTTTGCAGTAAATCTTTATAAGAAAAACAAAATAAATGAAAACTCTAAGCAGGAAACCGAAATAATAAAAGCAACTATGCTTTCTTAAAAAAATTTGTAAACACTTAAGTCAAAATATTACATTAACACGAGTTTTATTACCTTTAGGGATAACCTAAAGGGGTATCTGTAACCTCATACAATGTGAAGACCGCTTATAGATAAAAACTAGAAAAAATAAGGTATAATTATATTCTTTATTAAGTACTTTGTAAGATATTCCATATCTAAAGTATAGGAACCTTATTTCACACAATGTATTATAATTTAGAATGTGAAAACGCTTACAGGTAAATACTAGAAAAAATCAACTATAATTATATTCTTTACGTATTGTCATTATTTCACAAAATTTAATATAACTAAAAGATGGTATTATAAAACTGCTCATAGAATTTGGGAACTATGTATGTTTGAGGCAATCAGTTGACGAATGTCTTCGTTTTTCCGGTCTGAGAGTGGTATCTTTTGAGTATACAACACCTTCAATACAATATCTTTTTTAATACAATATTTGTTTTCTATTAGCAAGACCTTTTCTAACTGTTACCTCTGTCCAGGTGTCTGATTTGTAGGTGTTTTTGTACTGGTATGTCTCTGAGCTTTTAGTAAATTTTAAGGCTCTCATTTCCGTTAGCTTGAACTTACTGCCATCGATATTTTTTAAGATATAAAAATTGATTTCATCGGCCAATAACTTCAAGTCAAAGAAAGAATCAAAATTCATTTCATTGACTATGAATCGGTAGCCATTTTTTTTTGCATTTCGGATAAGACTTATATACTCAGGTGGAGAGTATATAGGTCCTGCTTTTTTAGCCCGTATAACGCTTTTTTCGATGACTGAATGAACTGCATCAGCTTTATTTTGAGTGTGTCCTCTGATAAGAAATTTTTGTGTAATTGATTTTATGGCTAATGTATTGACAGCGTAGAGATACATTGCATACACGAATCTGAAATATAAATAAGATTATTTATTTATTTATTTATTTTAGCCAATATTATAACTCTACTTTTAACATAATTTAAGGTTCCTAAATAATGTAAGAATAAATATAAACATAATGTAAGAATTAACATACTTATATGGGTTTTTAAATTACCACGTAATTCACCACGTGACTTCTTGCAGATTGAACATTTAAAAAATATCTAAATTTATATTTATAAAGAAAACACTTACAAAATCTGAGGGTATAATGAAATAATTTAGAAATAACTCTGTCAAATAATACCTGTATTACAAGAAATTTGGAATGACAAAGTCATGAGTGTTATTAAGTCTGAGTAATTAAGAAAGAAATCGGAATGAGAAAGTATATAATTGTTTTAATGTCTATTTTATAAAGCATATATTGGAAAAACAAAGCCAAATTTGTTTATAAGACCATAAAATTATAAAAAATATTGGACGTACAAAGACACAATTGTTTATATGACCTAAAAATTATAAACAATATTGGAAGTACAAAGCCACAATTGTTTGTACGACCTTAAAATTATAATAAATATTGGAATTACAACGTCACAATTCGTTTGAATGGCTTTGTCTCTCCCAATGTGTCCTCATGAAATACGAATTAGTGTGCTAGATGTGACATTGTCCCTCCAGAAATCTTAAATAGAAAAGGTCATATTTACCTTCACGGCTTTGGCGCACCAACACACAACCACTGCGCGCGGGGGCAACGGCGCGCGCAACTGGCCAATAAGATTGTGTCGCGCCAAAATACTTACTAAAATGACCCAAAATTACAAAGACACTGTTGCCATCTAGCGGATTTGAAACGGAATCTAATGGGAGTCTTTGTCACACAAGAAAAGGGAACGTTTTTAAGGCAATTTTGCATATTTAACTCATTTTTACAAAATTTTTAAGTTATGACCTTGTCTTACCGAAGGTGCGATGTGGGCATTCAAAAAGTTTGTACCCTGCGATTTTACCATATCCCAAGTATTAAATTTTTTTTTTAACTAATCTAGTACTTATAGGAACAATACATTTTTTAATAGTAACAACATTACAGCAGTGCACTGACGTGGCTGGCACCAAGTTCACCCGGTGTTATGGGCTGACATCACGGATGTTGTAGGTGATGTAGCCAACCGTGTTAGTTTCAATAAAAAAATAAAATTATTAAAATATAATAATATATATAAAAAAAAAAAATTATTAACAAATATGCTTGTAAAGAACAATTAATATATATTCGAAACTTTATCGATACAAACTAATAAGTTGTAGAGTTTTGCTTTCAATACAAAATTTCGATTTAAAGTTTGATGATCTACTAAAGTGTTGATAATTGGGTCCGTCACCCTACTTGCCACAACTTTTCGACTGGTCACAAGCTGTCGAGAGAATTTGACATTAGATACAAGAAAATCCGAGCTGTCAAAGCTTACATGGTAAAGCCTGACCAGGAATATATGAGGGGCCGCCATATTGCGGAATTTCGTTGGAACTAATTTCTTACACTGGCCACAATTATGTTTGATGCTTGATAATCTGTTGTCAATGTCAGAATTGCTTCTGAACTGACATTTAGGTGAAACGATAAGTCACTGTAGTGAGATTGTCATGAATTGGCCGCCGTAATGTACAATTAGGTAATTATTTTTTGTTCTATCTAGGTGTATCTCACTCAAGCATCTATTTACCGAATAGCAAACAAAAGAGGGACGTAAATATTATTCGTTCTGAACAAAAAACACTTTTTGACTTTACAGAAATACGAAACGTTCGAATAAAAATAGCTTAGGTTAAGTTTTTCTGAACTAGAATTTTTATCAAAAAGTTTAGTGTTTCAGCAAGGTCGATTAATAATTTTTTTAATAATTTGTACACTTTGCTTCAGGACATATCTGCAGATACATGGAAAAAATGTTGTGAACATGTAAATGTCAAGGCTAGTTCTTTTTACATTGACATCAAAATATATATAAAAGATGCATTAAATTAAAATAAATTTTGTATATCTTATTGTGTATTTCAGTGCAAAAGTACATTTTGAATAAAAACATCGGCCAATTCAATATGTGCGTACTATACTGAATCAATACTAATAATAAATCTGTAAGGGGTGGTCATGGAGTAAGTTACTTTGTTTTAGGAAATATTGAGTTTGTAGCCTCTATGTATGATACTAAAGCTAAATTGACGATTTTTAGAAATCTTTTCTGTATGTATGTATGTATGTATGTATGTATGTTCCGCCATAACTCTTAAACCGATCATCCGAATTCGATGAAACTTTGTACAAGCACATTTAACTATATGGGACACAGGATAGGCTACATAAAATTCAGTTCCGGTTACGCTAAGATGTGGCTCCCATACAAACCGATATGTTCAATCCGCGCGCCTTAGTACTATTACTTATGTTAGGTATTAACCGAGCGAGCGGGAGTTGGCGGCGCGGCGGCGCGGGGGCGGCGCGGGGGAGGCGCAGCAGCCGCACTATATAATATTCCTCTTTCACGCAAAAACTACTGAACAGATTTTGATGAGCCTTTACAGTACTATAGCTTATACATCAAAAAGGCTATAATTTATAAAGACATTGTGTAAATTTGCCCAAATATCGATAAATGTCAAGTACTTAAGTCGGAAAAAATCCTGCCTTCTGAGAGCTATCTCGGCGTGCGCTGCATAAACCGTTAGAGTTACACGAAGATAGTGTATGATGAGGTTGATTCTCTAAAATAGTTCTAAAAAAAGTCCGCGACAGCATATACCTACCTTTTATGTGGAAGCCACTATAGCCAAAATAGTGAACCAAAAATACATTTAAATTGGATACTGTATTTACAATGCACATTTAATAGTTTTGAATACATTCTTATCAAAATACATACTTTTATCGCTTCTGTTATTTAAAGTAGATAAACTTTGGCTGTTACACTAAGTAATTTAGACAAATAGTTTAAAAGTTACGACGATGAGAATGTCTTGGGGCAGCGGGGCGAGGCGAATATGTTTGTATGAATTTCCTCCATAAAATTTAAGCCGATCATCTAAATTGGATTAAAATTACTACACGCACATTTAGCTATACCGAGACACAGGATAGGCTAAATAAAATTCAGTTCCGGTTATGCTAATATGTGGAGTATTTTACTTAGTTAGGTAGGTATCTAAAGTATTTGATTTATTTTAATTGAATTTTCTTATTTTAATGTCGATAGATTTTTCCCGCGGATTCGCTCGCGTGAAATTCGTATTTCAAAAGAAGAAACTAAGTAACTTAGGCCGGGACCGGAGGGCGAACTGGATTCAGATAAAAACAATAAACATTCTCAAAGAAAGTAAGTAACATACTAAAGGCGAGGCCGAAGGCCGAGCTGCGTTCAGAAAGAGGTTAAACCTTTTCCAAGAAAATAAGCAACAAAGGGCGAGGCCGAAGGCCGAGCTGCGTTCAGGAAGACCTTCAACCTTCTCGAACAAGTTCTCGAAGAAAGTAAGTAACTGAGGGCGAGGCCTAAGGTCGAGCTGCGTTCAGGAAGACTATAATCCTTCTCGAAGAAAGTAAGTAACTAAGGGCGTGGCCGAAGGCCAAGCTGTATTCTGGAAGACACTAAACCTTGACAGTAAGTAACTATGGGCGATAGTTACTTACTTTCTTCAAGACGGTTTATAGTCTTCCTGAACGAAGCTCGGCCTTCGGCCTCGCCCTCAATTACTTAATTTCTTCGAGAAGGTTTATGGTCTTCCTGAACGCAGCTCGGCCTTCGGCCTCGCCCTTAGTTACTTACTTTCTTCGAGAAGGTTTATGTTCTTCCTGAACGCAGCTCGGCCTTCGGCCTCGCCCTCTGTTACTTACTTCCTTCGAAAAGGTTATCGTCTTTCTGAGCGCAGCTCGGCCTTCGGCCTCGCCCTCCGTTAGGTACTTACTTCCATCGAGAAGGTTTATAGTCTTCCTGAACGCAGCTCGGCCTTCGGCCTTGGCCACGATTACTTAATTTATTCGAGAAGGTTTATAGTCTTCCTGAACGCAGCTCGGCCTTCGGCCTCGCCCTTAGTTACTTACTTTCTTCGAGAAGGTTTATGGTCTTCCTGAACGCAGCTCGGCCTTCGGCCTCGCCCTCAGTGACTTACTTTCTTCAAGAAGGTTTATAGTCTTGCTGTACGCAGCTCGGCCTTCGGCCTCGCCCTCAATTACTTACTTTCTTTGAGTAGGTTTATCGTCTTCCTGAACGCAGCTCGGCCTTCGGCCTCGCCCTCAATTACTTAATTTCCTCGAGAAGGTTTATAGTCTTCCTGAACGCAGCTCGGCCTTCGGCCTCGCCCTTAGTTACTTACTTTCTTCGAGAAGGTTTATGGTCTTCCTGAACGTAGCTCGGCCTTCGGCCTCGCCCTCTGTTACTTACTTCTTCGAAAAGGTTATCGTCTTCCTGAACGCAGTTCGGCCTTCGGCCTCGCCCTCAGTGACTTACTTTCTTCAAGAAGGTTTATAGTCTTGCTGTACGCAGCTCGGCCTTCGGCCTCGCCCTCAATTACTTACTTTCTTTGATTGGGTTTATCGTCTTCCTGAACGCAGCTCGGCCTTCGGCCTCGCCCTTAGTTACATACTTTCTTCGAGAAGGTTTATTGTCTTCCAGAATGCAGCTCAGCCTGAAGCCTCGCAGTTAGTTACTTACTTTAGTTGAGAAGGTTTATCGTTTACCTTACTTAACGCAGATCGGCCTTAGTTACTTACTTGCTTTCTTTGAAATACGAATTTCACGCGAGCGAAGCCGCGGGCAAAAGCTAGTGTTGCTATATAAATCTAAAAAGTGGCTCCAACTTGACAGCTCTCATATATTCCTAGTCAGGCATAACCAAAGTTTCGAGTCACTCTTTCAAATTCACGAGTAATGACGACGACTTCGAGAAGCATTTAGTTCCGTCGGCGGCCCCTACTCGATTTCACAAATGGCGCTGTTTTACGAAATAAATATTACTACATGGTACCAAATGTTTCATTTTGCTCGATTTTCGAGACGCCAAGTCGATAATAAAGCTTACGTGGTTGGCCTACTGGTCGGTGATGGTGGCATCCCTGCCACCACGGTCGAACCCGCGCCCGCGGTCCCCCGCGGGTTCGAGGCTCGCAAAAGACGGACAAATATATTTTGTATTTTTCCGTATAAAAAAATTTTCCGTATAAAAAAAAAGTTAACGTTACTAAAGCCTGACCAGGAATATATGAGAGCTGTCAAGATGGAGCCACTGTTTAGATTTATATAGCAACATTCAGTATAGTACGCACATATTGAATTGGCCGATGTTTTTATTCAAAATGTACTTTTGCACTGAAATACACAATAAGATATACGAAATATATTTTAATTTAATGCATCTTTTATAAATATTTTGATGTCAATGTAAAAAGAACTAGCCTTGACATTTACATGTTCACAAGATTTTTTCCATGTACCTGCAGATATGTCCTGAAGCTAAGTGTACAAATTATTAAAACAATTATTAAACTACCTTACTGAAACACTAAACTTTTTAATAAAAATTCTAGTTCAGAAAAACTTAACCTAAGCTATTTTTATTCGAACGTTTCGTATTTCTGAAAAGTCAAAAAGTTTTTTTTTGTTCAGAACGAATAATATTTACGTCCCTCTTTTGTTTGCTTTTCGGTAAATAGATGCTTGAGATACACCTAGATAGAACAAAAAACAATTACTTATTTGTAGATTACGGCGGCCAATTCATGACAATCTCACTACAGTGACTTAACGTTTCACCTAAATGTCAGTTCAGAAGCAATTTTGACATTGACAACAGATCTATCAAGCATCAAACATAATTGTGGCCAGCCAGTGTAAGAAATTAGTTCCAACGAAATTCCGCAATATGGCGGCCCCTCATATATTCCTGGTCAGGCTTTACAAAGAGACACCGTGTCTTTTTAGGACCGTAGTACTCTGTACTAGTGACAGCAAGTGGTGCCAACCTAGCGGAAGAAACAATGACAACATGTGTCAGATCTGTATATAGTAATAGTCTGTCTGTGTGTTATCAAGAAAATCATAGCAAATTATCAGTATCAACCAGCTTCGATCATTTATTTTTTCTGTCTTCGGTTATCAGCATTCTCTGAAGAAAAGTCACTTACCTACTATTACGTGAATAAGTGATTATTTTCTCTGTGCTTCTTGCGTTTGGAATTATAAATAATTAAATAGGTAACGTTAGATTTTATAAGTTCACAAAATATTTTCTGATTTGAAAAAGTCAACAAAATGTTTATATACTTACTTATGTACGAGCAAACAGTAATCGTGCATGCATGATGCAATTATGTCAGTCAGCGTGTAAGCGTCCACTGCTGGACATACGCCTCTCCAATTTTCCTCCAGTTCTCCCGGCCTTCAGCGGTACGGAACCACTGCTTTCCGCCGACGCACTTGATGTCGTCGTCCCACCTGGCGGGTGGTCTTCCCACACTCCGTTTTCCTGTCCACGGCCGCCAGTATAGAACACGGTTACTCCAACGGTCGTCGTCTCTTCGGCTGACATGTCCAGCCCACTGCCACTTGAGCTTAGCCACCCGGTATCCAATATCGACTACTTTGGTGCGTCGGCGGATTTCCTCGTTACGCACCATATCACGTAGCGATATTCCCAGCATGGCTCGCTCCATTGCTCTCTGGGCAACTTTCAACCTTTGGACTACACCGACCGTCAGAGTCCACGTTTCACACCCGTACGTCATAACCGGGAGGACACACTGGTCATATAAACGGGTCTTTAAATTTTGCGGAAGGTCAGACCTCAGGGCGATGCAATTATGTATTGAGCGCGAATTAACGTATCGTACTTCCTGGTAAATTAAAATACTCTTTGATCTCACACTAACCGGGCGAGCTTGAGGAAGTGGGAGAAGAACTCGAGCCTAATTATTTATAGTCCTAATACTATTTAAATTGTATTTTATTATTGCGACCGCGTGTGGTGGCGTGCCTTGGGAGAGGCCTATGTCCAGCAGTGAACTGATACAGGCTGATGATGATGATGATGATGATTGCGACCCACGTAAAACAGCGGCCGCTCGGACGGATCGCTCTCGACGGGAGTCGGGCGGAAGGAGCCGGCCGGTGCGTGCTCGTCGAGCGGGTTCTTCGCGGCGGCGGAGAGGAAGTGTCGTATTGTTCTGGGGTGCGCTGTAGTATAAGTGCACATAATTAGAAAATTGCTGGTATGCTTATTGTGTAGGCCTAGATAAAAGATGAATTATAGTGAAATAATTGTTTGCCGGAAATGCGTAGTTTCGGAGAAAAAAAATTTTGAAAAAAATATTTTTCATACAAAATAAATTTTAGATTTTTTTTTTTAATGCACCAAAACATTTATTTTGAATAGGAATTTATGCAAAAACGACATGCGCCGCCTCAACATTAGGTTAGGGTTAATTTATAGAAGATGCGTCGCGCGACGCATCTTAACCCTGGTTATTTTTTTTTTAAACCACCAAAACATTCACCCATACTACTTTCCTTGTTTTTACATACATTTATATTCAAAACCAATGTTTTGGTGCTTTAAAAAAAAAAAAAAATTTTTATTTTGTATGAAAAATTAATTTCGTATGGGAAAATTTTTTTTTTCTCCCAAACTACGCATTTCCGGCAAACAATTCTTTCACTATAATTCATCTTTTATCTAGGCCTACACAATAAGCATACCAGCAACTTTCTAATTATGTGCACTTATACTACAGCGCAGCCTTGTTCTGTACGTGTGTCTATATCTACGAAACTCAATATTTACTTACAGGCCAAAAAATATTGGCTTGCGATGGCACCAGACACATTCCTGTACTTTGCATATGCGAGCAACTTGCTGAAGAAGAGAATACATATAAGCAATCCTACCGCCACTTTCGTATCCATCGGAAGGCTAGACGTAAGTTTCTATGGTTCTTTCCTACTAGAGATGCCTCGTTACCTAATTCTCGTACAAACCGTTGTAACCGCTTAGTAGAGCAGGCTGAACATATACACCGGACGACTTCGGTGATCGAACGAAACAGACAGACAGAACATATGCACCATTACTGTGAGAGAGCAGGATGCACTGGCGGGCGCTTGACTCGCTTCTCTTCAGCTATATGTACAACTTCAGCTTTAAGTATTATTGATTTCGTTTCTATACAGAGTGCAAGCGGCCAAACTTTCTTATTGAATTAAGTTAATGGATTACTTTTGGGTGTGAATTCCAAAACGGACAGGAAGCTAGCAACAAAATAAATATAAATTAAATTACTATCTATTACTAACTTTGCGTACTACTAAATATGCAAGAATATGGAACCTTCATAGTTAAACCAGTGATGGCACTTTACATCTTTTTGTTGTTGTACTAGGTGCCATGACATACTTAATCTTTGGTTGTGTCGATTACATTCAATTGAACTGAATTTGAGGCACCTAGTAAACTAGATATTATACATATTACGAAATTCTTAGATGTTCGTTTGACTTTTAACTTTTCTGCCATCAGGACTGGACAAATATTTATCCTAAATATGGAGTAAAACAATTTTTACTGTCTCTGAAAAATTTTACCATCTTGACCTGTGTGTGACACTATGACACGACACACATACATACACATACCATCATGCCTTATCGCTATAATCGGGGTAAGCAGAGTAATAGGTATTGTGCTGCAAGAACTCTGGTAAATTAGAGGCCAGCACCGGCCACCACCTTTACCAAAAATATTAGGACAAGACAACATCAAGCAGTAAGTAAGTCATGAAGACGGTTACCTACCTAATGCATGACTAAAAGTGAGAGGTGAGAGGTGGCTAACCTATCGCCATTTATCATGGCATCTTGCCCTTATCTCTTAATCGCCTTTTACGACACACACAGGGAGAGATGCAGTGGGTCTATTCTTTTCAAGTACCGGGCCACACATGGTACAAAACATAAATGACACGACATAAAGCAAAATTTCCATGTGGACTCTCTGGAGCAGGATCACCGGCTGGACTTCATGAGGAAGTCGGAGCGGTGGGGCGGCGCCACCGCCACCATCGTGCCCACCGCCAACGCTCACGTCTGGGGCTCCGTCTGGAGAGTGCACATCTCCAATTTGCCCAGCTTGGATGAGTGAGTCCCAAATCAAAAATTAAACCAAAACATTACATACAGCCGAAAGTTCAATAGGTAGGTAACATACAATTTGCTTAACTGGTGTTGGAACATAAATATTAGTTATATTAGTACCTAATATTCTATTTTTATTGTGGGCCGTATTTTTTCCTGGAGCCCTGCTTCCCAAGCCGCTGCCGTCCACAGCGGACGTCAGCGTGCAGCTATCTCCGGCCTAAGTATTGAGATATTGTTCACTTCTATCCGGATCCCTTGCAGCCAAGAAGGCGTCAACACCAACTGGTACTTCCCCAAGGACGTGGAAGTGCACACACCGGATGGAAGCGCCCTCACGTGCCGAGTGTACCAGCAGTGCGTGAACCCACCTCCTCGCGGCGACCACGACCCTGTGCCGCAGGAACGCTGGCCCTCCAGAACCTACCTCGACACTATTCTCAAGGGGGCCACAAACTGCAACCTTCCCGAGTACTATATCGAGATGTTAAAGGACATACCACACAACGGCATGGAGGCGTGCGAAAGCATGTTGACATTGCTGCGTGAAGACGAGTGAAACTGCTATGCCAAGTATTAAACTCAAGTTTGTACTGCACGGATTCCTTTACACAAACAGCTTGCCTCTGGAATAATCTGCCCATGTATTTACGCTACTCTGCAGAATCTTTTCCTATCCATTTACTAAACTAAATATATTTATATTGCATACCTACATAAGATATGTGAACTCCCCTCTTCTCTCTCGTCATTCAGTTATGTTGTACACCAGTACCACTGATTAATGTACATGTCAGTCAGTTAGTCAGTGTGTATGCGTCCACTGCTGGACATACGCCTCCCCAATTTTCCTCCAGACCCCCGACCTTCAGCGGTACGGAACCACAGCTTTCCGCCGACGTACTTGATGTCGTCGTCCCACCTGATAGGTGGTCTGCCCACACTCCGCTTTCCTGTCCATGGCAGGTTGGACATGGTTACCGCAACAGTCGTCGTCTCTTCGGCTGACGTGCCCAGCCTACTGCCTTAGCCACCCCGTGTCCAATATCGACTACTTTGGTGTGTCAGCATATTGCCTCGTTACACGCCATACCACCATTATTCTATTCATACGCCATTATTCTCAGCATGGCTCGCTCCATTGCTTGCTGGGCAACTTTCAACCTTTGGGCAACAGCGTCCATCAAGAGTCCACATTCCACACCCGTATGTTATAACCGGGAGGACGTTCTGATCATGTTGTTCAGACTCGTTCTCCGCGCTTAAGCCCACTCCATTGTGGGCCTTTTGCGCATCCTACGGCCTTACTCTAACCAGCCGAGTTCTTTGAGGAAGCAGTACACTCTCTCTGTGCACACCTCTCGAAGTGTAGTCGGGCCTCCCAGCTCCTTCACCCTTAAGCCTGCCACGTCCTCGCAATCTATCAGCACGTGGGTGGCTGTCTCGCCTGCTTGCAGCATGCTCTGCACAGTGGACTGTCCATTACTCCAATTACATAGAGGCGGGGCTTTCATATATACAGGTCATTTTGCGGAAGGTCAGACCTTAGGGCGAATTTTAACGTTCTGAAGGCAGCCCAACCCAGTTGAATTAGTCTCTCTACCAACTTAAGTAGATCTCGTCTGCCAAGCTGCAGTATTTGACCGGAGATATACGTACTCTTCAACCTGACAACAAGTTATCGTCACTGACCGATACAGAACCTCAATGTAGCGGTGGTCGATTCTGCAACTTAAACTTAGGATCCCTCCTAAGTTTTCGACGGCCCATTTTTCAATTGAGTCGAAACTCTGTGTCAGCTGACTCGTGATGACTCTGAAGAGACCTTGTAAACGTGGCTAAGAAGTGAAACAGGCCGACACTACTTTTCCATGCAGCCGGAACGACACCATTTTCAAGAACTGCACTAAACAGTCTCTGCACTTCCTTCAAGATGGGTCGTCTGCAGCATTCATCATTATCCCATCCTCACATAGGTGAGGTTGGGATCACTTCTATCCGGACCCCATAGATAGATGGACCATATAGATGGAACCTTGTTTTTGAGTCCTTTCAAGGCAGCCTTTATCTCGGACATGTCTATTATAAACATATACAGGGTCCGTCACTCCAACTGTTACTAACTTCACACTGCTTTTCCTGTCAAAATAATGACAGCGCGCCAAATTTTGGTGAAACGGCAGTTTGTTTTATTGTTTTACAGTGGGCGAAAAGAGCAGGTAAAACATTTTAATTTTAAAGTAAGTTTTCAACATGGACATTAAACGTAACAATGTTATCCTTGCACGAATATGGCGAGCTGGAAAATATCGCTTTTTTTCGATGATTTTTTTTTTTACTGTCCAGCAGTATGTAAACAAACAAAATGATCGTGTTTGGCTGCGGGGTAAGTCTAACGAGAATTTGGACGATAGAGTTGCCTTTCGAAAGCAAGCGCCTTCTTCTGTTATGGTCTGGGCTGCAGTGACCGCAAATGGTCGCTCTCCACTCTCTCTGTTTATCGAGCAGGGCGTCAAAGTCAACCAGCAAGTATACCAACAAAAGGTGTTAAATGATGCGCTCATACCGTGGTACGCAAGCAATTCGGTACGAACAGCTGGACGTTCCAACAAGACTCAGCACCGTCCCACAAAGCTCGCCTCATACAAAATTTTTTACAGAACCACGCTCCACGGTTCATTTCTTCACAACAGTGGCCTCCCTACTCTCCAGACTTGAATCCAATGGACTTCTCGGCATGGTCCATTTTGGAGGCAGCAGTGTCAACAAAGAGATATGAATTAAGGCAGCTCTCTGTCGGGAATCGAAAAGAATACCGCAAACCCATCTTCGTGCAGCCTGCGATGCCTTTGTCAGAAGACTTGGTGCCACCATCCTTGCCAAAGGAGGCTATATTGAACAATAACAATGATTTGCTTAAAATTCTGTTTTTTTGGCATGTCGCAGTTTTTAATAAATCATATGTTAATTAACCAAATAACATGATTTTTAATTGGTAACAGTTCGAGTGACGGACCCTGTATAACATATTAAAGTATTTATGTAGTACTCCTCTTTTGTAGGTTATCGAATTTATTTACAGTTTAATACATAAGTACCTACATAATTATTTGTTGACTTATATATAAGTGTTATGAATAAAATTATTGTTATAAAATCTTGTATTTATTTGAACATTTTCGTAATATTTGTCTATTAGTATTGTTTATTACTTGAGTGTGAAAGATGATAAATGTCACTAGGGAATCCAATCCCGCAGGCCCGCGGGATTGAGGTTATCAATCCCATGGATCCGCAGGATTCGCGGAATTACAAAATACATTCAACTAATCATGAATTTTAACTAATATGAAGCATTTTATAAAACACGCCATAGATGGCGTGAGTGGCGATACGGAACCCTCGGTTCCGCGCGAGTTCGACTCGCACTTGGCCGGTTTTTTTTCAGTTGCTAAGCCAATAAGTATTACAAGTTAGGTTTGCAATAAAAGACAACTAAATTCAAATTAAATGTAGTATTTATAAAAAAAAACCTGAGCATGGGCTGACATCAAGCATGTTGTAAGTGATGTAGCCAACCATGTCAGTTTCCATAAAAAAAATTGGTTGTCTGTAAAGTCGGTTTACGGACGATAGTTTTACGTGATGACGTGGAATAATCGTAGTACATAGATCAAAGATCAGTAATTTCTATTTCCAGTAGAAAGATTAATCATCTTGTGACTGGCCATCAAAACTTCTGTTGTCTGATCTTGACAGTTTTACTTCTTAAGACGTTTCCATGGTAACTTTGAATATCAACGCTACACACTTTCGTGCGTGCAGCCGGTGCTCATCAATTTATAAGACGTGACGTCATCATGTCAAAAAACAACATAAAGTCAAAAAAATTACTGATATTGAGATTTTTTTTATATTTATGGAGGAAAAGGTATTCAAAGTTTGATCTTGTAAATTTGACCTTATTTTGTTACATAAGTACTGTTTTAGTGACGCGCTAATTCGAAATCTTTCAATTCAACATTCGAAATAATCTCAATCGCAGAAATTCTCAATCGACTACCGAATAACCGAATGGATGGCCGAGCGACAGCGGAATGAACATGAATTATTTACGAATGCGAATGCCGGCAAACAATCGAATGAATCTCCACAACTATACCTATATTCCAATGCTTTCGAAGTTGTGAAACAACCAAATAATTCGAATAGGACTATTCCAATCACTAATTTGTTTGTTAGGTAAATTAACTGCGTCGTCAGGGAAAGCCCCGAATCCCCGACCCCCCCAACATAGTGTACGGAACTAGGGAAATACCCTGTACATAGTTGATATCGGTCAATCATCACATTCGGATACACTAATAAGTAGTAGATGCACTTTTTTTCACATTCGGATACACTAACAAAAAGATGCAGTCCCACGGATCCCACGTGTCTAGTCCCGCATTATTGATTTTTTTATTATTATTATTATTGTTTAGATACACTAGCAGCTTAAAGCTGATGCGTGTACATCGAAGTTGGTAAATTGATGGTGCACTTGTTAGATTTTTTTTTGTTTTGTTTTTTTGTTTTTGTTTTTTTTGTTTTGTTTTTTTTATTTTTTTATTTCGTTCTAAAGCTTGTGGTTTTTTATATAGATGTCAAGCAAAAAAAAGATCCCGCAAAATTATTCACGCAGGATCCCGCTTTTGCGGAATTGGATTGCCTAGATGTCACCTTAAAGCTATGCTAAACTGGAATAATAAAGAACAGTTGAAATTGAAACTCAGGGTAAAAATTGTTTTTTTTTTATTTGAGAAACGTACAAGATTTTTCTGATGCAGTACAAAATATAGTTTAAACAATAGGTACTTATTGTTAAGATACATCTTGATATTTTAAACTATATGTATTTTAATAATAATTGTCGTAACAATTCAATAATATAAATAATTACAGTTAATATTAATAGGTACTCGGTTTTGTTTATAATTAAATTATTAAAAAAAAAATTGTGGACTACCTCATTCGTGGGGCGAGTGAGATTGTAACTAATTTGAGCATCCAGCACAACGCTAACCCAACATACGCACATGCGCACACATGTGCCGCATGCACACACACACACGTACACGCACCCACCACACAACACACCTCTCTCTCTCACTATTATTACTAGACATTCACAAAAAGAAGAAAATGAGGTAATTCAGCTGCTCTGATACAATTCCTTGGTTTCAGGAAAAATAAATACTGATAGAATCGATAGAGGTCGCATAAATAATTAAATTTTGCAGCCACAATAAATAACGAACATAATGCGGAAGTGAGGAAGCGTTGTGCGCGACTCTGCCCGAGTTGCGTGTTGGTCGCTGCCGCCACACGTGAGAACGACGGCTACAGCCGCACACAGCGCAGCGGTGCTAGTGTGCTGCAATTATGAGCTATAGAGCGCGGGCGACCGAGGCGCCGCCGCCGTCCCCGCCCGGGACGAGGGCGGAGCGCCGCCCGAGCCCATCGATGAGGTTAAGCTTGCAACAGAACAACTCTCAACCCTCCCGGCCGAAACTTTCACTCATTTTTTCATATATAGGATGCCCTGTGTTACTCATTCCAATAAGAAGATGTAAATTAGAATTTCTCAATTCAATAATACTTTTACCTCTGAGATATTGAGAAACTCCTGAAGCGATTCTGGACGATTACATCATATATATGAGAATGAGCGGTAAAGTTCAAATATTAAAGCAGAATGAACACAATTCGCCGATGGTTCAAATCATGCATTTCCTAATTATTACACCTGGTAAACTGACACCTCCCACGACTCTTAGTGCTAATACTTGTAAACGATCGCCGATGCACCAAGAATACGCTTACGGCTTCAGTAGAATGCTGTTGCAATATTTGCATATTCAAATGGAACTATTTCAAAAGATATAAGTGATCTAATTCTTCTAGCCTTTTTATAGAAATCGTCTAGTTGAAAATAGTGTCCTAAAAGCCAATATGTCATTTTGGACCAATGGTGCCATAAGTCATTTGCAGATTTTTCAAACATAATTAATCTTTATAATAAATACCATGTTGTTTAGAATTTTCTATTATGACAACATTTAACTATGATTTGGTTAGTATACATTAAAAGTTAATACATTGAAAATCTATTTATTTATGGTGGTTAAGATTCTTTAAAGTTAAAACAATGTTCCTAGTCGTAACAATTTAACACATTTTTAAGTGTCTTAAATACAAGGTGGGCCAAAAGTAATCACCCTATTGGACGACGCTATAACTTTTCAAAATGGCGGCAAATGTAAATTCTGTTTTGACATTTGTGAAGTAAACAGATGCAGAATACACGTCAATAAGCCATGGAACGCTATACTCCTCAAGAACGCGGAATAATTGAATCCATTTTTTTGCGCAATAATTCGTCTGTGGTATTGACGCAGCGTGAATTTCGTCGAAGATTTCCGACTTCGGCCAGATCACCCGATTTGACCGCTCCAGACTATTTTTTGTGGGGTTACTTAAAGTCCCGGGTTTATGTAAACAATCCTCCAACTCTTGAAGCACTTAAAGAACCTATCGCCGGAAGTTCTGACACAAGTGATGAAAAATGCCATAAAACGAGCCCGTATGGTCATTAATTCTGACAGCGGACACTTGACCGATATCATTTTCTCGATTTAATGAAAAATATTCTAATTCATTAAATAAACATAATCCATAAGTAGAACCAATGTTATCCTTTAAAAAAAAAAAATTACAGCCAAAGAACATCAGGTTTTAATGCTCTGTTGGCGCTTGGGATAATTTTAAATTAAATCTGACATGAAATACAACCTATTGGATAAAAAAATTTATAAATAAACGACAAATTGGCGTTCAGGACAGTATTTCAAACCAAATAGACGAAATATATAATTGTATCATTTCCTCCTCATAACAATGAAATATACAAATTACCTAATCAATTTTCTAACGTGTACAGAGTGTACTACATATATGCTGACCTACTTGCCTCCCTCACATTGTACAAACTCAAGATTTAAAATATTACCATAATATAATAGAACCTTTTTGTTAATCAATTTGTCAATACACACCTTAACGTGAAACATTATTTATTTAACTATGAAATGATAGCATTTTTGCCTCTGCAAAGTCGTCGTGTAAAAAACTGCAATAGCACAAGTAGATACCTAGGTATCCAATTATATTTTAATGTAATTGTCAAATTTAGGTGTATGTATGTAACTTTAGTATTTTATACACTTGATTTTTTATATATATACAATCAGCATTAAAAAAATACAATACTCACTGGTATTACAAACTCACTATGCTTACAGTGTACGTACATATGTACATGTACATCACTACATACTTGGAGTTAAAGGACAAAATATATTTTAGAAGAAACAAAAACAATTTTACAACTTAAAAATATATATATTTCATTTATCTTTGGTTGGACTTGTACAATGTATTTAGTTGATTTTTTTTTTTCAATCTTATAAACATATGACACCTGATTCATTTCAGCATCTCACAAGTCTTCATGGATTGAGAGAAATTTTTTTATATATCAGTTTTAAAAGTGGATTTTGTCCTTTATTCCAATTGAAAGAACTGTAGTGATATAATAATAATAATTTATAATGTATATAAATATTTAAATTTTCAGTTTGCACTTAACGAAAATGAAATGCAAGTAGCAACAAGTATTTTGCAGAATATGAATAATACGAGCACAAGATAAACCAATACGGTGAAATGAATAATTTTTGTAACCTAATTTTCAAATATCCACCTTATTTTAAGTACACTGAGGTGACAATACTTCACGCCGACTTGTCGCGTAGGTACTGAGAGAACCACAGAGATATCCTTTTGAAAATGATTGACATCGATCTAAGCTGCGATTAAAAGTTTCATATTTTGCATAAGTTTAGTGTAACCTTACAAGCTATGACGC
Organism: Nematopogon swammerdamellus; assembly: GCA_946902875.1. NCBI lineage: Eukaryota > Metazoa > Arthropoda > Insecta > Lepidoptera > Adelidae > Nematopogon > Nematopogon swammerdamellus. The sequence continues at coordinate 9,448,919 of OX336333.1, forward strand.
CGCAAGCTCCATCTCCATTACGTGAAACATCAACCAAAGTACTTATCCTAACCTACATTGTTAATGAACTAAACCTTACAATGTAATAGGCTTCATCGATTATTGTTTTAAAAATCAATCTTAAATATTACTTTACTGAGGTAATCGTAGCAGGATTGTACTTCTTGAAGTGACCGATCGTCCGTCGAGTATTCAAAAAGTGGAAACATTATGGCAAGTGTCGTGTACTATACGTATACTGTCAACGTACCCACGTGCTGCGCGCCCGAGCGCCGAGCCGACCGCCCCATCTCAACTTGTATATAAATATTAGTTTGTAAAGTAACGGTGTATACTAGTGGGTCTGCACGCGTGCACTCCCCGCGCCGCAGTACAACAATAAATGCAGATTAGGACACGCTAGTCAACCACTTAACACTACGCAACATTAAAGCCTACAACGAGACAACAACACTATCATTATTGCGGGACTCACTCGCCTCGCGCGGAGACGCGAGCTGCGCTATCGGCGACCCCGACCGCGCCCCGATGTCGTCGTTCGATAGACCTACGATAGGGAAATTTACTAACTACGCTTAAGCTAGGATTCGAAGTGTGAGTCGGGGGCGAGGGTACGCACGCCGCACCCCGACCGGAGGTAGATAAGGTTGAATGTACTACAACTAGAGGTGGAGGTGAGAGCCGAGGACGGAGGGCGGACGGCTAGCAGTCTGCGGCGAGCACGGGGTCGCGCGAGTAGCGCGCCTGCGACAGGATGCCGTTGGGGCCCGGCGTGGGCGCAGCTTTGAGTGGCAGCGCGCGCCGCTCGTGCGGCGCCAGCGGCTCGGCGGCGGCGTCGTCGTCGGTGGCTGAGCGCGAGCGCAGCGAGGACAGCTCGCGCACCCACGACGCCAGCCGCCCCGACACGCCGAACAGATTGGAGCCCGAGTCTGCCGCCACCGCGCCCACCTGCACCTCCACCTGCTCCTCCTCCTCTGCGCACACAACCGCACAACACCATCCCTCTCAATCCCAGCAGTCTACTCTCCACCAAACTCCAGTCTACTCCTGTCAACTGAGTAGACACAGCTTGCCAATGTGCCGTGTTCTATATACAGAGGTATCTTCACTGTCAGAGTCTACTTACCTATAGTTTATACGTTTTACATTTATGTCTGTATGTCAAGAGAAATGGGGAGAACATTGAATCAGACCTGATTTTACATAACAAATAAATAACATAAACACCATGTGCCTATAAAATCTAAAAAAGGGAAAATATTGTAGACACTTCTATAACTCTCATTCAATATATTCCTCCACCAATTGTGTTTCTGTATGTGCATAAGTTTATTATATTAATGACACAAACTAGACTGCTACTGAAAGTGAATAAGACAGCTCTTAAAGTCGATATAAACCTGTAGAACTATGCGTGGGTTTGCTGCGCGTCCTGAGTGTTAAAAGTGCGTCGCAATCCGCTCTACATGTGTATGTCCACTTTATGCATAGTGTACTTTTTATAACCCTTGGAACGAATGAGCTGAATGTGAAGTGAGCCCACCGCTTCCCGCTACACCACCGCTCCGCCTCCGCCTAGCAACCTTACTCACACAGGCGATGGCAGTGGGGTGGGATTGTGATGCATTCCGTGCATTATTTCCAAGTGAACTGTTATAAAAACCGCGCTATACCTTCTGTACGATGTGCAAACTGAATAATATCCAAATACAGCTTGTTCATTGCTCATCTATCCTTTTTGTACCCTATAAGCAATCTACAAACCATGTTTATTTATATGTTGGTTGTGTTCATGTAACAGATAAAACACAAATGTCCAGTGTGTGCATTGTGTTAGTTTAGTTTATTATTTAATATATGTGAAATGGCAGAGGTTGTTGGCCTGAAATATTAACTATTTATTAGTAGAACAAATTACTTAATAGTGGTTTAAAAGATGATCAATGAGCAATTACACCTGTACACTTGGGTGCGGCAAGTAACCAGAACTCTGTGTAGTTAACAACCCTGTGTATCACACTACCACTGATGTATTATTGAAGAATGAGCAAGGGATGTAGTTCTTGGTGGGACGGGCTAACGGAATCATTCCGTCGATCAGGTCTGCATTGGAAGGACTATATCGCCAATCTCGGGACCTACAGTTTTACGCTGGTTCCAAACGGTGAAGGTGTAAGTCGGGTGGATTCGAAGGTCGGGCCTTGAGATCAAGAGTCCGAATGCCAAGATTGGACCGACCACCCGTCGCTGGCGAGTGAGGGGTGGTGTGTGTTGTAGCTTGAAGTCGAACAGCTCTAGTTACTTGTCGCTTGTTGTACTATGACTACCGTAGCCGACTACTGTTATTTATCAAATCCAAATAACTACAACTATTCATACAAAATAGAAACACTAGAGAATATTTGTTTTAGGTTTTGAGAACTAGGTTCATTCATACTGATGTGATAAAAGAGCAAAGCTCTTATGTTTAAAATAGTGTGCCCGATTCATGTTAAATGTTACATCTGTACAGAGTTTAGAATCAAATAGCAGATTTCTACATGTTAGGGACCGCATTCACATACCACGTGGACACTTTTTGGGTACTTTTTGACCCCACCTTGTGGACAATCGTGGAAATTTCCATAATCCCCTTCCCTCCCCCCCCTGTCCACGTGGAAAATACCGTTTTTTCTCCCCGTACTTGGGGAGTTGCTAGTATGAATATTGTCTCGACGTGTTAGTGTTGCCATAATAAAATTTTACTTTTTCACAGAATTGCATGAATGAATGATTTTTCTTATTGCACACACTCACACAAAATATACAGAATAGATCAAATTTCAAAGCTGTAAAGTACGTTTACGAACCGCAGCTGCGGCGGTTCTGAGATCTGGAATATTTGTAAAATATATAAGCATTGGTAATATAAAACTTCTTTTTTTAATTTGTGCCAGTCGCTGTAGCAAAGAACACTCAGGCGAGGGACCGGCTAGCTTGCGGCATCGTGTGTTTTTAAACTCAAACGTCCACGTGGACGGTCCCTGCACCCCCTCCCCTCCCCCCTGTGGACAATCGTGGACATTTGCCGACCGCCTCACCCCCCCCCCCCCCCCCCCCTTTATTCACGTGGTATGTGAACGGTCCCTTATCTATTACGTTAATACAGGGTGTCCAGCGGCAGATTTCAAGCTTTAAAAAATTATATAAAAAAAACTACAGTGTTTATTTAAAATATTTTTAATGAAAATGCAAGATAATAAATGCGGATTTAATTTTTGAGAACAACATTTTCTAAATGTCGACCATTGAGCCGCAGACACTCTTCAAGTCTAGCTCGCATGTTTACGAATACGCCTTTGGCGCTCTGCCTGTGAAATGTTGCCGATTTCAGTTGTTGTTGTTGTTGTTTTGGTTTGGGGTTGGCTCTAGGCCTGTAAACTAATCCCGCTTGGTTCGTACAAAATCCCGCAGTCTCCAGCTACCCCAGCCAGCCTATGTCTTCCATGAAAGCCACAAGTCGACCGGGGTGTCTGCAGGCCGCTTATCCCTTAATCGCCTTTTACGACATGCACGGGGAGAGATGCAGTGGGACTATTCTTATTAAGTACCGACCCCACACAGTACTGCCGATTTCAGATCGGATATTTTCTTTTAATTCTGTCACAGTGCCTGGATTTGATTTGTATACGACAGATTTTAGATCTCCCCATAAAAAAAGTCACAAGGGCCAAATCCGGTGACCGAGGTGGCCACGGTATGCTGCCGTTGCGAGAGATGTTTTTTTCAGGAAAAAACTGTCGAACTGCACTCATAGACACATTGGCCGTATGTGCGGTAGCCCCACCCTGCTGGAACCAAGTGTTTCGGTTAAAATATAGACTATTCTGCAGTTTCGGCATAAAAAAAATATCAGTCATCTCAGAATATCTCTCTGAATTCACAGTCACATTTTGGCCGCGCTGGTTTTCGAAGAAAAAAAACCACTTAATAAGTAAGCCTCGACTGCAAAAGCGCGATGCTCTCCAGTCCACCGTTCCATAGCATCGAAAAAATCCGCAACTTTGCTGCGTCGAATGGCGCCATTTTTATTTTGACAGATTGACGCGCTCGAAAATTAAAAATGTTCGAAGTTTGAAATCTGCCACTGAACACCCGTTACTATAAATACTGCTTCCATGTCTCCGTAGCAGTGCTCTATAAGACAAGATTTTATAAGATTGAGTATACTCATATTAATAAAAAATTTAGTGTTATTTCCAGTACTAATGCATTTGCAAAAGGTGTAGAAGTTTTAAAATGTGTGTATGTATTGCGTGGTATTGCATAATATTTGAAATAGAGCGACGTGCCCAGTATGCGTAAGCGATCAGGGCAACACTGCAACATGGGTTTGCACTAGCTGGGCGCACTCTGTCATTCTTCTCTCAACAGTTCAGGCATCAGATTGGCAATAGCTTAGCGTCACTCAGGAAATGATAACAGTAGAGTAGTGATCGAAACGGGTGCACTAGGTAAGGCAAGTGGCAAGTGGCATGCATACTGACCGGCCTTCACTTACTTCTTCTCAGTTTGTCGCCAGCTCAGTACAAATAGCTTCTTTTGTCGACATGTTTGTGGAAGACAGAGAAGCATTGTGTTACTTTTATATCCACGCTATGCACGCTAAGACAAGACGTCCGCCTAACTTGGTATGCCAATGTTATCATTTACTGATTACCAATTTAGATTGAGATCGTCTAAGGCAAGCTTCTAGACTGAGCACGATACGTCGGGAACAGAAATGAGTGCAAAATAAGACAGATATGCAGTAAAAATCCCAAATCCATCAAGCGATGACAGTCGAAGATTACGTCCGTGAACCGATTGTGATAGACATGTTTTCATCAATAATAGACGGAAAAAAAAACAAGTACAATTAAATGAGGTTGGATCACGGTCGTATCCCTCACCAGGAATGCATTCTGTGCCACACTTCCGCGGAGTTAGCAAACTCAAAGAAAGCACCTTCAGAAGCACCTTTTGATTACACACATAGTTATTAGATTATGCTTTCGGACAAATGTAATTTAATATGGGGGCTTGGGTGGCACAGAGGGGCAGAGTATGATAATGCGGGGCGGCGGTGAGGTTGCGGAGGGTTCACCTTGGTTCTGCTGATGGGCGTAGAGCTCCTGGCCGGTGGGCGAGTGGAAGAAGGAGCGGTGTCGGAAGTGCGGGGCGGCAGTGGGCGCCAGCTCGGCCACGAGCTGCACGAAAGAGGGCCGGGCGCCGGGCCGGTGCGACCAGCACGATCGCATCAGCTCGTACAGCCCGTCCGGACAGTGCTCCGGCCGCTCCATCACGCCCCCCTCCACCACGTACCGCAGGACCTGCTCGTTCGACAGCCCCTGCGCACCACACCACTACATTACACCTACCTCCATACAATACATCGTGATATTATTTCAATCGATAAAGTCTCTTCTGTTGAACCGGAAATAATGTAACACTACCAACCTGATAGGGCTGCATCGCTAACGTCGCCATCTCCCATAAGACAACGCCAAAACTCCACACGTCACTACTGCTTGAAAATACCTAAAACAACAATTGTTTCCAGTGAATGTTCTACTATACTATACTGAGCTTATTGTGAAAATGTATACTAGAATAACACAATAAAAGTCCACTGCATAGATTGTTATACGTATATAATAGGTATAGTACCTAGGTATTCTTTCTATACAGAAAGATTTCTAAAGAAAATATGTTGACAAGTTCGAGAGCACTATTTTTATTTTTTTATTAATTTTTTAACAAATTTAGAATAATACAAGTTCCACCAGTGAAGGTTCCATATATCCACTCTAATGTAAACAAATAATAAACATGAACTCACCCCGTCTTTCAAGCTCTCCGGGCTCATCCACCTAACGGGCAAAAGTCCCTTGGAGCCCTTCCTATAGTAATCAGTCTCATATATGTCTCTGGTCATGCCAAAGTCTCCCACTTTGACGGTCATGTCGCCGGCCACCATGCAGTTGCGCGCAGCGAGGTCTCGGTGCACGAACTTCTTGGCGGCTAGATACGCCATGCCGTCTGCTATCTCTATCGCCATCTGCAACACAACTCAATATTCTTATTGCCTTTCCAATTATTTTTGTATACATCTCTTGACACCTCTTAGATGACATTGTTGCTAGTTGTTTCTCTCTTGTTTATCAAGGATACAAGCGAGCGAGTCGCTGGTGAGTGGACGGACCTGTTTGATCTGCTGCAGCGTTGGCGGCGCGCTAGGCGTGCTGCCGGCGGCGGCGGGGGCGGTGGGCTGCGAGTTCTCCTGCTCGGGGCGGTGCGAGCGCAGGTAGGACTTGAGGTCACCGCGCTCCATCAGCTCCATGATGACGAGCGTGGGCTGTCCCCGTGAAACCACGCCCATCAGGCGCACCACGTGAAACGTGTCGAACGCCTTCATCACAGACGCCTCGTTCAAGAAGTCTATCCGTTCTCTGCGAGCAAAATTTAACAACATTTAAATATTAAAAGCAGAAATGTAGCGTCCAGCAAAAGTCGCTAGCTAACTAGTTCCTACTTAACGACTGACTAAATTTGAGAACATTATCGAAGTGCATCAGCATCCTTTGTAATGCAACAGACCTGAATACGTGTAGGATCTGAAGAACTTTCAATTAAAGAAACTGGACAATCATAAACACAAAAACAAACAAAAAATTGATATGTTTGCAAAGCTGGGCGCGTTATCGTTAATCCGTTAATTCGTTATTAACGAAGTTAACAATGTGCCTAATTTTTTAACGATAGCGTTAATGTACAAAACTATTAACGGACTTAAGTTCCGTTAATAGTTTTTATTTCGTTAAGTCCGTTATCCGTTAATTCTATCTTGTATCTATCTCTACGTACGATAATTATCGTACGAAATTCCAACTCTGATCGTGTCCGTACATGTTCGTTCGAGAAAATTTTCAAATCTTAAACTCGAATCATCAAATAATTCCGTTGTGTTTCGAATCATCAAATAAGTGTTGCGTGTTTAAATGATTAACTAAGTAAATGGCAATACAGTGCCTGATTAATAGAATTACTCTTAAAATAAAATAAAAACTAATGAATTATGAAAGTTTAATAATCAATTCGATATATACGATTAACGCTAACGAATTAACGAACTTTCATTAACTTCCGTTACGTTAGCGTTGAACTAACGCTCTGGTGATTAACGTAGTTAAGTTTTTGAGTAACGGAAGTAGGATAATTTCTAATTAAAAAGTTAAATTTCTAATTAACGGTGCCCACCTTTGTATGTTTGACACATGGACCGACAAATTTTTTTCTTAGTAGGTAAGTGGAGTCTTTTGCAACGTTTTGACCCATGATACCTTTTGTCTGATGTCACGTGGTATCAAGATAGGATTTTTGTTTTCTTTATTTTTGATAATTACCAAAATCTCAGCTTTAAACCCTTGTAACTTTTTTGTTTATGATTGTATCAGCACGAAATAAAATTTATTGAATTTTACGATGTATCCTTGTTCTAAAAAAATATTATTTGATGAAATTAATACGATATAAAGGTCTTAGGACCTCCCAAAGTCTAAATAAATAAAGAAAAAAAATCGTATCTCGATACCACGTGACATCTGACAAAAGGTATCATGGGTCAAAACGTTGCAAACGTCCTCACTTACCTACAAAAAAATTTTGTCGGTCGATGTGCCGAAGAGTCCTGTATAATAGTAGGTAACTAAATAAGTGTTGTCATATAGGCGCATCAGCTAATAGCTGTTAGCCCATTAATAATAATATAATAATGAAACATAACACAAATATAACCTGTCAGTTGCGTGTTCATTGACCGTCTTCACAGCACAACGCATTTCTGGAGTGTCCTTCACGATATCCTTCGCTATCCCCTCGTACACCTGCAATCAAAGCAGTCTTCATTAATCCTAACATGGACTTTTTATGAACATGCAGCATGAGTGGCTGAGCTGATGGATCAAGTATTCATCGACTCAACTAAATAGCTCGCCTCACAAGATCGTCAGAGGTGTTAGGCGTCAGAAGGTTAGAGGCGTTTTGGAATTTTTTTTTAATAGGTCCTATGGGGCCGGCATATTCCCAATGCGGCAAAGTCCTATTCAAAAATCCACAGGCCTCACGAAGAATCGCGACAACCAGAGGGCTTCCACTTTTTCAAATTTTTTTTTTTGCCATCCACTGCGCCTCACCAAGACGCGTCTTTTGATACCCCACTTATCCATGTAGCCCTAGAATTCACGGCACAAATGCGATGTCACACTCCCAGCTTAAAAGGGGCCTGGCTGTTAAAAATCATTTCCAATGATAAAAAAGAAAAATAATATATTTTTTTCTTTTTTCCTGGGAATATTTTTAAATCGTCTTCTATAGGGAAGGCAAATGTTTTATATCCATACAACCCGCCAATCTCACTTGTTTTAATAAACTTTAATTGAAATATTACTAGACGAAAATGTGCAACCATACATTCTGCGACCCGCACGAATGTTGTGGGCTCTACATCTACCTTAGTAAGATGCATAAAACCCGCGCAGGTGTTATGGGACGGAAAGGGTTAAACCAATAAATAAATAGAAATAGCATACCATGCCAAAAGAGCCCTGTCCCAGCTCGCGCACGAGCTCTATGTGCGCTCGCGGCACCTCCCACTCATCCGGCACATAGACCGTGCCGATGTACTCCGGGTTGACGCTCGCAAAGAGCAGCTTGTTGTTGTTGGCGGCCGGGAGGAGGGTGCGGTGCGCGTACCACACGCCACCCGTCAGCACCGCCAGCGCCACCACGCAGCCCGCCACCACGCCCACCACCCACTCCCGCGGCGTCTCCGCCGGCCGCTCCTGCACCCACCCATACCACATTACATTTATGATAAAGGTCAACATAACATTTTAAACATTTATTTTAGAAACCTATTCAAATAACACAAAACACAGAGTATTTCTTCTTACTTTTTTATAAATAAATAGTCTGTTTTAGGCACAACCTACTTACACACTCAAACACCATCACGCCGTATTTCGACAATCGTGGTAAGCAGAGTGTTGTGCAACACCGACAACCATGTTTAAATTTTTTATTATTTGTTAATGAGCACTGAGACCTGATAGAAAATTAAACATGACTTGTAAATGTTTTACGAATTTAATAAAAAGCAGGGCAGCAAAAAACACACTTTAATAACACTACTTTACAATGGTTTACTGTCGCTTGTATACACTACAATTCGCTTGTGTCGTATTTAAAAAAAAAATCACTCAATAACAGTCGCTCCTATCGCAGTTCAAGAGAATCTCTCTTATCAGTTATCACATTTCAAAAAGGAATTCAACTCCGCGCCTAATTTGAAGCCTTTCACTAACTTGACACTGCCAAAATGTCTAAAAAGACAATCGCAAAAAACAATCCTTACATGCCAGTTACAAATCGACCTTGGATATTGTTCTTATCCCTTAGTCGGCTTTTGCGACATGCACGGGGAGAGATGCAGTGGGCCTATTCTTTTCAACTACCTGGCCACACACGGCACAACCTACTTGAACTAATCAATCAAATCATCACTTTTATAACATAACACAATTTGCACAATGTATTACATTGTTGCAATTTCAGCTAAAAGACAAGCTTAACACTTATCCGACCATCAAAAAATTATATAATATAGAGAAATAAGTGACGCTTACGGGTATGAAGACGATGGCCTTCTCGGAGAGCGGGCCGTTGCCGGCGATGGTGACAGCGTTGACTGTGATGGAGTAGTTACCAGACGCCAGGTTGCGCAGGTTGTAGCTGTGGCCAGACTTCTCGAACTCCTCGTTCGTCACGCACGTTGTCGCTGTGCTTATTATGTTCTGTGCACACATTTTTACTTATTTAATTTTTTTATAGAACCGGAATGCTTTGTCGTCTAGTCATGTTCTGTTCATGAAATTAAGAGTTAGGGGTGTTTAATCGCTCATACGTCGCGCCCCGCACGACTTCCGACTCCGTAAAACGTCGGAGATAAGGTGGCAATTAAGACTCAATGTTGTGAAATCTGTGGTGTAAGCTAATTACATAATGTATTATCTGTTGGACCTAGGTGCCATGCCAGCTTCGGTTGTCTAGACTAGCTACAAGTTTACCTACTTTGAATGCGGCTCCGTTTGATAGTGAAGTGTACGTACGTCATTCTCGACCCGACTGTGCTTGATGTTGTACGCGAGAACAGGGCCGTTGGGCACAACGGGCGGAGACCACGACGCGCGCACCCCTGGTGTCGACTTGTTCCCCGGCAGCACTTCTGCGCGCAAGTTCGTCACTATATCCGCCCGGTCTGCAACAACATTCAAACCATTGTATTCACAGGACAGTAATTGTCATATATAAGTCGGTACCTAATTTACTTTCAAGCATTCAGACAAAATTTTTAAGCTACGAGTATATTGTCTTATTATGTGATGCGGATGTAGTTACTGAAATATTGGTGAAAAATCAATTTATCATTTCACTACAGGCGAGACTTCTTGTCTTCTTTCTCGCAGAACTAATCCAAGAAAGTTCATCATTAATACCAATTGTGTTAATGATATGAAAATGAATACAATGTGTTATGATTGCGCTTATTTCCATTAGACATCTATCTGGCTGTAGTTACAAATGTGTGAGAGAGAGGAGAGAGGCGATGTACCGAGCATGGGCGTGCGCAGAGTCTTGGTGGCCTTGGAGGAGCAGTTGGAGGTGGTGCGGTTGTGCAGCTCGGAGGGGTGAAGCTGGCGGCACGCCCACACCGACACCGTGTACTGTGCATAGTGACGCAGCTGCCTCACCACCAACTCCGTCACATTGGCCGACTTCTCCACACTGAACACCTTGAAGTAACCTGCCACAGGACAGTTGCCACGTTATGGGTCGCCGTATAATGGTCACTTTGTCTATCACCGTTATTACCTACGTGAATAGTCACTAATTTGTAAAATTTAAATGAATGTAAAACAGTTTATTAATCATTCTCTAAAACATAACAATGCACCACAATATATTATCTTCCAGCCTGTCAGCCTCAGTAGCTCAGTGGTGCTATCAGCATCAGACTCTAAATCATGCATAGGTATTCATTTTAAATTAATAAAATAAATAAATCAATCAGAAAGTTAAATAGAATATACTTTTTAAAGACAAGTACCGATGGGGATAGATGAATTTCGAGGAGTAACGAGTTCCGATCCGATTCAGTATCTGAAACTGTACTTCCTGCCTTCGGGTGTTCGACAGGTTTTTTGTTCACCGTGTATAGTTCTTGGTGGGAGGACTGACGGGGTCATAAAGATGGTATTGACACATAAGTAATACCACAATAGTGTTGATAAAGACGGAGCATATTTATAATCTATTAGATCTATGTTGTAACCGAACCAAAGAAACATTTGACAAATTCGAGCGTAGTGTCCTAAATACTGTATGACTGCTAAAAATACAATTACCTAACTATAGTTTGTTCATTCGGGGACAAAAAATAGTCCTCTGTTGAGGCCAACATTCCATATTGTTGCAAGAATAAACAATTAAGTGTTCCTATTTCAAAAACATGTAGGAGATAGGATATTGTTTAAGATTTTCTAAGAATTTTTAAATATCCACATTTTGCAGTTGGAATTGCAATGTTATTTTGTTTAAAGGAGATTGACAAGGTTTGTGTGGAGTTTGGATTCGGAAATGGAAAAGTACTGCCCAAAACCGGAACTTTAACATTTAAGCCTAAGATGAATTCTCAAATTAATTATAAAATACAGTAGGCAAATAAAACATACAGTTTACTACATTATACAGTAAACTTTTCATTGCACTACTGTTCGAAAGGTATTAGGTGTTTATGACTGCCATCAAAACATGGAAAATGTGTTTGAGTCATTCATGTTTTCAGTTGACTATGGAGACATCAGCTGTGTACACTTGAGTAATGCAACGCAAATGTTCACGGTCGACATGGTGTGCAGGTTCTGACCTTCGATGGTGACGTTGCGCTCGTGGGGCGGCTCATCCGAGTGCATGTAGGACACCTCCACGCTGTCCAGCGACCGCTTCGGACGATCTCTACCCGAGTTTGAGTGCTTCACGTACACCTGACAAATTATTTAAAGTGCAATAGCCAACGTCAATTCCAGCCCTTTCAATTTCTAGATGTAGATAATACCCTTTTCTTTTTGTCGCTGAACTCGGCCTGTACATCATAGCACGCAAAACATACATTGTTATTGTATTGTTATATATGAACATACAATACAAACAAAAATTACATTTAACTTCATTATGGCAAGCAAGACCATTGCTCTATCAAAATATATATATATTTTTTTTATAAGATCTGCCTCAGTGGCTTAGCCCAATAATCAGACCCCGTCAATAACACCAGAAAGTTGCTCTTCTCGAAGCCACGCTGAGCGAGTTGCCATGCCAGTGAGGAGACGGACAAAAATGCTGTCATCGACATCTAAGTTTAGGCCAGAGACGGACCGGTTACAGAACTTCAAAATAGCTTTAAGCAAGTAATCAGCACTCACCATATTCTGCAAGTCGTTCTCGAACTGTATCGCCTCGAACTGCTCCGCCTCGCGTGCATCGTTGAATATGGAGGCGGACTTGCCGCCCCTGTCCTCGCAAGTGCACGTCGCCGCCCCACCCTCCCGCGCCTTCTCCTCACCCGCCTTCTCGTGGCCCTCCTTTTCTTCCTTGGGCCGTATCTGAGGCACCAGCGATGGCGCTGCAACCATAACAGTATGCTTTGTGTAGCTCTATTTTAAGTTTAGGGCTCATTCCCCACACCGTCCTACAAGCAAGCTGTCCACTGTACGTGACGTGTACCTTTGTTGCAATGGTTATATGATGCTATATCCTGATTGAGGGACAAACTTGTCGTTAGTTTGCGCTGCTCAAGGACAATACAATTGATAACAAACTATGCTAATGTGAATGACAACAAGCACACTTACGTTGCAAGCAGAAGTTCCTGTGTGAGTTCGGGTCTTGGTGATCCTCTTCCCAGGTGAGCAGGATGTGGTAAGTTGTGATGTTGCCATTGGGAATAAAAGGTTTTTGCCACTTGATGGACATCTCGTTGGGACTCAAGGACTCTATACTGGAAATCATTGGTGGTGTTGGCTCTGGAAAGATGTTATTAAACTTTCTTCAGTAATTTCTTCATGTAGGAATTTTTAAAATGTGATTTAATGCATACCTAACAAAAACATTTGAAACGAGTAAACACAAAGTATTATGTTGCATTGGAAATGGCCAGTAGTTATCTCGATATGAGAGGATCCACACATACACAATGACGCGTCTATGTCCGATCATAGTTAAAAGTTGGAAAACATGTTGAAACATATGGCAACCCCAGAGCCACCAACAGGAGACAATACCGTCGCAGCTTGAAGGATAGGAGAGGCATAGGAGCAATATTTTTAATGCATGTCAAATACAGGCACTCAACCCGGGGATATAACTCGGTTCATAGCGGAAATCGGAATTGGGGTCGAGCTCTAAACTTCTGATTGATCCCAATAAATCTTCCTATGACGCGTGATAACAGGGATCAGGGGCACTAACTCTCACAAGGGAAGGAGAAGGTGTGGATCTAAGCTTGCGATGGCTTCACCGAACATATCCGGGCCCATCGGCAGTAGAGGAGGGTATTAATCGAGGCCGGGACTAGCGAGTGGCCACTCTAAATTTCCCGCGCGTGCTTCACGTTTCGAAGCCTTCAATCCTTAAATCATAAATCATCCACACGTATTTTTAAGTGCAAATGATCAAGGTGGTAATCCACAAATCCATTCGGAAAGTTTATGGTACCGGGTTATAAGAGGGTCCTAGTGAGGTTGGAGTTGTGAGAACAGCTCTCCTACACTGACTCTGAAGTACAACACGACAGACTCACGGCCGGGCAGCGTGCTGAAGTAGATAATGGGCGACTGGGCGCCCTTGTTGTCGGCTTGCGCTGTGTAAGTCTTGACGTAGGCGGCATAGCGCGTGTAGGGCTCCAGGCGCGGCAGGATGTGGAACAGAGGCTGTAGAGTAGCGCAGCGATCTTTGTCCGATGTTATCTTGGTGGGCATAGACACATTGTTCGTGTCCATAGACAGATCTTCTACCGACCACCTGAATATATGTACATTTTATACATTTAATTCATTTCATTCAAGCTCAATCATTCTATGAAAGCACTTATGCAAAAACATAACCCTCCTTTTTGCTTCACGTTATCAGGTAAAAAAACCTTACGACAAATTCTATATTAATGGCAATTCTATATGTAGAACAAACTTTCCGAAGATATTCTGCAAGCACCCACCATAGGCTTTCAAAAACAGGGTTTTCATTTACAGTTCACTAATGAAGTACCTACGAGTGTGAATCTATAAAATATGCTATTCGTAGGTTGACAAAACTGGAAAATGCATAGACGTACGCGTACGTAAGTGTCGCCAGTAACTCTATGGGAATGTGACAATTGCATCTAAAATGTTTTAAATAAAGTACAATTTTTATTGTATTGATGCGGACGACGTGATGGAGGCAAGTTTTCTGTTTTATATTTTTTTATTTCTGAGATCACTTAATTTTTTTTAAACCAGCAGATGAATCCACAGAGCCAGTCCTATCCAGCAGTCGGTCACTGCAACCACCCTAAGCTAGGGCGGGCAAAGTGGCCGCTCTTTGCCGCCGGCCACGGCGAATGCACTATTTTATATAGGGCAAACAAAGTGACGGCAGGCCTCGCGCGGAAGCCGCGGAAAAAAGACCGGTTGCAGTATGAAAGTTTTCCGATTAATACCTTTTTTCTTTTGCAGATTCAAGATTCCAGACAGGGAAAGGAATCGGTGAAGTGTAATGTCCGATCATCCACGTATTATCAACACGTAACTTTACTCTTATCTGCATATTGTATGCCAAATATTTACAAATTCCGAACTGGCACGCTAATTATTTTTAATAACTTCGACAATTTTGCGTGTTTGGACTCATGACCCCAATAAAATTATATCTCTGGCCAATGAAGAAATAATTTTAAATTCTCTGGATATTTTTAGAACACAAGAGATACAAAAGTAATGAGATAAACCTTCTTTGAACCACTCAGTTTATAAACCTCTGCCTGAAGCTTCATTCTGTTAATTGCACAATTTTCAAACATACTTCGTGCGTTATGTTTGAGTCAAACTTAACACGAGTAAGTTTGGACGTAGTTTTCAAATGATGCTATTTTACTCCGTATAAAACGTGTTTAGCTGCTTCACCGTTCGGAACCGGTGTAAAACTGTAGGTCCCTTCCCTTGCCCCTTACTAGGTGGTAGGCTCAAATTGTAGCCGACTGGGTTGGTACCACCGTACTGGATGTAAGATGGCCGCATAGCAACCTCGCTTGTGTTCTCCTCTAGTCCAGTATGGCCAGCAATCCAGGGAAGTCTCTGGTATGGCACCTACCTTCTCGGAGGTAATATTGGCTAGTCAGAGCATGTGCTTTGACCCCTCTGACTCAGCTACCCATAACGGATTACATAAAAAAAAAAAAAAAGTTTGTGTCTATGGCAGGGGTTTTCAACCGGTGTGCGGCACACCGGTGTGCCGCACACCGGTGTGCCGTGAGTGACATCCAGGTGTGCTGCGAATTCTAAGTAACTCACTCAAAAGATGCATGAAAACAACAGAAGAAAAGAGAAAGCATAATTTTTCAATCAACAATGACATTTTCTGGCAGATTGAACACCTGAACAAATTAAATGCGAGTTCGCAGGGAAGTAATGAGAACATTTTGACATCCTCGGTAGCTCAGCGGTGCGGTCCGACTGCAGTTGTTAAGCAACCCTGAGCGCGGTCAGTACTTGGATGGGTGACCGCTCTACCGTTTGAGGCTGACCGTGGTTCGGATTCCACGTAATAAATAGACTGTAGGTCCCTTCCCTTCTTACCTTACTAGGTGGTAAGGTTTAAACCGCCCTGGTTGGTACCACCGCACTGAATGAAACGTCGGTCGAAACGGCTATGCAAATGGTTCGTGTTTGCCGTCAAGTTCAGTGTAGCCGACATGAAATGAAGGGAAGCACTGACATGGCACCTAGTTCACCCGGTATTATGGGCTGACATCACGGGTGTTGTAGGTGATGTAGCCAACCGTGACAGTTTCCTTAAAAAAAAACTTCACACCTCTTTTTCCCAACGTGGTAGGCAAAGACACGTGCCACACTCTTACACACACCTCTGACTAACGCCTCTTCCACACTCTGTTTTTCCAACATGGCCGAATACTATGCACTTGGCCCTTTCTAGCATAGAAATCGTTAGATCGCACGATCTGTGGGACTATTTTCTATTAGCAATTCATCGCTACTACCAATTTATCAAGACCCATCTCACTCGCTCAAACGGACTCGGGGTGCCATGTCAGTGCTTCCCTTCATTTCATGTCGAAGTTAGATGTACCTAGTATATGTAGTGTACATAAAAAAGTGACTCACACATCCTGGCAAGCGTTCCTTTTCTCGTAGAGAGTGACGTTGTGCGGTGCCTTGGTGTAGTAGACGGAGTAGCCGAGCAGCTGGCGCTGGTCGGAGAGGCAGTACTGGTCCCACTGCAGCACCACCGCCGTGATCGTCACCGTCTGCACCCACATCTTCAACACCTCGCGGCTGCCTGCAGGGCACAATACTTTATTAAACCTATACTCTGGCATCACGCACTATGAACTGCTCTACTGGTGGTATTGGTCCCATTGGTGGGCAAAAATCGCCAACTTTTGCCACTATAATGTGAATCTGCATATGGCAACTGTCAGTCTAATACAGAAAATTTCAAAAGGGTAAGAAAATTTATTTCATAATATTTTTTTTCTCTGTTATTTATGGAATTTATCACTGCTTGACTCCTTGAGTTTGAGAATGTCCACAAACAAAAACAAAATGTTCATGATTCATATTGGTCAGTTGTTTTTATTTTATAAAATAATAATAATTATTATATATCTAAGGCGCAAGCCACATAGAAAGGACGTCTGACACAGACAGGGTGCGGACGTCTTGCCGTTTCATTAAAATTTTATACAAAACATAATGGAAATAAGGCGCAATTTCAAAACACACCATGGCGTTAACGCTCGTGCTCGCACACTATGTCATACTATAAGTACTAGAAATAAAAGATGTCAAAGTAAAATATTATAAGTTGAACCTACAGGCGGCTTTATCGCCGTTGCTCTGGGAAGAGACCTCGAGGTCATTGAAGTCCGAGTCCTTAGCCATCATCTTGAGGGGCTTGATCTGGTCGTAGCACAGCTTGGGGTTGAAGTGTATGAAGAGCTTGCCCTCATCGATAGTGATGTTCCCATGAGTCTCCCAGTTCCACAGCTCCTCCAGGTTCGGATTGTCGAACACAAACAGCGACTGACGTCTGCAAACAAACGATGCAGCTATTGTGGCAAGTGTAGTCAAACTACCTTATGAAGGCTCAATAAACAATATACAACAATGTACAATTGGTATTCACACTGAGTAATAGGCAGACAGAACCTAATTGAACAGTCATGATGATGATGATGCTACTGGTATATATTGAACCAGGTTGAGGGTAAGGAGTGCTGCAGCTCTGTTGCGGTTTATAACTTGGCTTCGACCAACCATTTCACCCGAACCAAAGACTGTACTGTATGGGAAAAGATGTCAGCGCCACTAGCGAGCGATTTGGGTACTCGCGACATGGGTAAAACGCTTTTCGAAAAAAAAAATGGATTACTGCTTTTCGGCTTGTTCTATATAAACTAAAATAATGGACAATCTTCAAATTCTCTTTCCCCTGAACTGAATGCCCTCTGGACTATGTGTAGGGTTGGTAAAAAAATACTACATTATTTAGAACATTCTTAGCCGGGATACTAGAAACTATTGTACACAATTCAAAGGAGAACAGTACACGACAAGAAATACAGGAGTTCGCAAAGGCGGACTGATCATTGCAAGTGATTTCTTCCAGTCAACCTTTGGGTGATGGATGAGGAATAAAAATATAGAAAAAGAAGTATGGGTAGTGCAAGTGCAATGGAGGAGGAATACATGTTTTATTTTTATGAATATACTAGCTGAGCCCGCGCCTCCGCTCGCGTGAAATTCGTATTTCAAAGAAGACAGTAAGTAACTGAGGGCGAGGCCGAAGACCGAGCTGCGTTCAGGAAGACGATAAACCTTATCTAAGAAAGTAAGTAATTAAGTGCGAGGCCGAAGGCCGAGCTGCGTTCAGGAAAACTATAAACCTTCCCGAAGAAAGTAAGTAACAAAGAGCGAGGCCGAAGGCCGAGCTTCGTTCAAGAAGACTATAAACCTTCTTGAAGAAAGTAAGTAACAAAGGGCGAGGCCGAAGGCCGAGCTGCGTTCAGGAAGACGATAAACCTTATCTAAGAAAGTAAGTAATTAAGGGCGAGGCCGAAGGCCGAGCTACATTCAGGAAGACCATAAATATTCTCGAAGAAATTACGCAACTGAGGGCGAGACCGAAGGCCGAGCTGCGTTCAGGAAGACTATAAACCTTCTCGAAGAAAGCAAGTAACAAACGGCGAAGCCGAAGGCCGAGCTGCGTTCAGGAAGACGATAAACATTCTCGAAGACAGTAAGTAACTATGGGCGAAGCCGAAGGCCGAGCTGCGTTCAGGAAGAGGATAAACCTTCTCGAAGAAAGTAAGTAACTGAGGGCGAGGCCCAAGGCCGAGCTGCGTTCAGGAAGACCATAAACCTTCTCGAAGAAAGTAAGTAACTGAGGGCGAGGCCGAAGGCCGAGCTGTGTTCAGGAAGACGATAAACCATCTCTAAGAAAGAAAGTAATTAAGGGCGAGGCCGAAGGCCGAGCTGCGTTCAGGAAGAGGATAAACTTTTTCGATGAAAGTAAGTAACAAAGAGCGAGGCTGAAGGCCGAGCTGCGTTTAGGAAGACTATAAACCTTCTCGAAGAAAGTAAGTAACTGAGGGCGAGGCCGAAGGCCGAGCTCCGTTTAGGAAGAGGATAAACCATGGGTCAGGCCGAAGGCCGAGCTGCGTTAAGGAAGAGGATTAACCTTCTTGATGAAAGTAAGTAACTATGGGCGCTAAGCTGCATTCTGGAATACAATAAACCTCCACGAAGAAAGTAAGTAAGGCCACCTTCGAGGTGGCGAGGCCACCGTCACACCCATCCCCCCTCCCCCCCCCCCCCCCCCCCCCCATTTATTTGTTTTGAGTAGCTATAATTATGATTTTCCTTTAAAAAACCGATATTCCCATACAATCTTTAACACTCCGTTTCCGTTTCTCCCTCTCCCTCTCCCTCTCCCACTCCCTCTCCCTCTCCCTCTCCCTCCATCTCATACTTGGAGTAAATATGGCAACCCCAAAGATGGTAAACAGACAGACATACAGACATACATACAGACGGACAGAAAGCAGACGTTGGATTTTATTAAAGGTAAGGAAGAAAGGAAAGAATAAGGATAAGGGGGATTCCATCGCTCTACCTCCACCTCCCCTCCCGCCCCTCCCTCACCCCCCTCCCTATATGATTCCGTGTCCGTTACATACAAATATTGCCAAGTGCTCTCATATTTCACTTCACTGCTACCCTCATAAGCCATTTAGCGTGATAGTAAGTAGCCTATAGTTGATGGGAAGAATCAAGCTATCCGTAGAATTTTGTTTTATTAAAATCGGTTCAGTGGTTCTCGAGTTATAAGCGGACAGACAGACAGACATACAGACAGAAAGCAGACGTTGGATTTTATTAAAGGTAAGGAAGGAAGGATCTAATGTAATGTACACATGTATAGAACATAGATACTACATACAAATAATACATACTATACTAATCCACAAGTTAATAAAAGATTGGGAAAATTAGTTGAGGTAGAATTTCTTCAATGACTTTAAAAGAATATAAAGTTTAGGAGTGACGGACGTAGTGCGGCAGCGAATTCCATAGACGAGCAGAATGAACAGTAAATACATCGGTGAAGAAACCAGAAGTGTACGTGGAATCCCTAGGATGTTATCATTACTAGAGAGATAGGAGAAGAAGACCGTGATAGGATAGGGGGAGGAAGCGAAATCGAAGGTAGTCGGGAGCTTCAGGAATGTTTAATACACCATATAAAAGACTAAGGAACGAAGGAAGGAAGACAAATATGAAACGGGGTAGCTGCATTATCACGTGGATGGAGTCACAAACATTGAGGGATTGGCTTGCAAGTGAAACAGCCAGCGCTACACACCACAGCAACGTTCATCTCTTTAGATTAAATAATAAAAGAGGAAACGGAATATACTGACGATCCATTGGGCGAGGCGATAGGTCTGCCGATGATGCGTTTGAGACTCTTGAAGAAGGAGAGCGTGACGAGCGCGAACGAACGGGAGACCTTCAGCTGACCTTCGATTTCCTGCACCATGCCCAGGCACGACTCCAGCTCCTCCATTACGTTACCTGCACCGGCCCACCATAAACATTCATACATAGCTTCACCGCTACACAGCCTGCCAAACTGCTATAGTGTGACATAGCTTGGGGGGAAAGAGTTCATCACTGCGCCGGTGCCGCCCTTTCCGCATACGATCAAATTAATGAAGGTACTTAGAATTTCTGCACAGACTTTTTAAAAGAATTTGATGTTTGGGTGTGATATCCAGCATGTTGATCACAAGTCGTTGTCGCCTGTTCCATGATAGCCCATTTGGGGATTTGATAGATTTGGGGACTGAAATCGGTCATATAATTCTTTCCTTCGGGAACTCCCATCATGGAACTGCCGAAAACCACTCTTGATCGACATGTTGTTATACGGTATCTAAATAATAAATTACATCTGTAGTACTCTATAGATTAATTAGAACTAGAAAGCTAATATAGTTATGTATGTTGTTTTATCTTGTAAGATGGACTAGAAAGGAATGTGAATGAGAAGAGGCAAGACTCACCGCCGCCGCGTATCGAGATATCGAGTGCCCCCTGTATGTGCGTGCAGCCCTTGAACTTTTGGGCGGACTCGAGGGAGTCAATCTTGCCCGAGTTGCAGTGCCTGATGCAGATGTGATCGCAGCGCTTGCACGTAGACACGCCGTCTTCCATCACCTGCGCCACCATTGTACCATACTGACCCTGATCACCTGTACACTCGCGCGGCAAGTCGCCCGCCACTGATCAACCTCGAGTGATCGCGTTCGCGAGAATGTTTAGAGTCGGCCGTTGTTACCGCGGCCGCGGCTCAATGTTTTGATTTTTCGCTCGCGACTTTCGGGTTTAGGCGAAGTTTTCTGAACAATGTTTAGAAGTTAGATTGTTACACTAAATTTTTTATAGAATTAAAAAATACTAAGTCTTCTTCATATATAAGGTCTTTCATTAATAGGTAACTTTACGCTAAGGGGTGTATGTATATCAGATACTGATTACGTTCCCAAACCCATTTATGTTTTACCATATCAAATACCTACCCATACTATAAAATAATTGTTCAATAAACTATTATTTTAGTAGGACAGACATTAATCGAGGCCGGGACACCGGTTATATACCTGAGAGATTAGCGTATGCATATTGATATATGGCTCATTTTCGCCCGCTGCTCAGGTCCTTGGAGAAACAGTGATGGAACATACCTAAATATCGTATAAGCGTCCCGAGATATAGCTACTGATGGTTGTAGTGTGCGGTTGGTTGCGTTACCTCGACGTATCCCAGGGGGCAGGTGAAGACGCAGGTGTCGTTGAGCCGCTTGTAGGTGCGGTTGGCAATGGAGAACAGCTCCTTGCCATCCTCCTCGCCGACCGGCCGCGCCATCCTCCGGCAGTCCTGCTCCGAGATGCAGCGCCGGTTGTAGTGCTGCACGCAACACAACAACAAACACCTCTATCTTTACATTCCACTTCTTGTTTTAGCCATAAACAACACTTCAGAAATAGATAAGAGGAGAATCATTACTTCATCATTACATCTGAAGTGCCTCGCCAAGTCCTCACACAAAATATTTTTGGACTCTTAGTTTTTTTTATGAAACCTTACATGGTTTTTTTTATTGAAAGCGCGACATATGGCGCCGAACCACCCATAAGGTGTCTAACGACATATGTATTCGGTCATATGTAGTTAACTACATCATCTACTGCAGCCGTAAAGTCAGTCCATCACACCTTGGCGAGGTAGGTGCGGTGTCAGTGCTTACCCATTTGGCTACACTGAAATGGACGGAAAACCGAGCAGAAAACACAAACTATTTTATAGCCACTTCGACCAACCTTAATTCAGTGCTGTGGTAGATACTAATCCAGACTGGTTAAATCCTGCCACCCCTAAAGGAAGGGGCTAATGTTTTACGTGGAACCCGAACCACAGTCAGAACTAACGCTTGGACTGTTACCCATCCAAAATCTGACCGCGCCCGGCGTCGCTTACCTTTAGCGATCAGACGCCGAAACATCGCACCGAGACCTTCCAGCGATAAGGTCGATGACCGAAACTTCCAAAAAATTGTTATCATTAAAGAAACGAAAGAACCACTGACCTCGTGGTTACGAAATTAACCACACTGTTTATTATACAGTAACATTACATTTATTTACCTGCAATATTTACTAGTTACATACAAGCAATCAGCGAAATAAAAGTTATGTTGTTGCAAAAAATGCAAAGCACTATGCTATTCTGCACTTGGTCCACAAGGCACGAAACCTACCTTATAATACCGCAATTTAATTAAAAATTTACAATGAGACTAAAAATGGGCTCTTGGGTCACAAAATCCTACTGAAATAAACGTAATTCTGGATGCCTCCACAAGCAGCAATATTAAAAGTGCTTCGCCCACCTTATGTAAATAGCACATTTGAAAGGAATGCTAATGAAGGTCACACCCGAACACAACGTTCTCAGAAGCGCAAGGAGGTCGCCGTCGAGGAAACAAGCGGGCACTTTAAACCTGTCAAGAGAATACAAATGTTTGGCATTCTGCATGCATTATTCATCTGTGGCCTAAATATCCCCCGTTCACGCAAACAAAACATTACATAAGCAGTTGTCTCCTTTTCATGGCGAAGAAGTTTGCAAGAAAAATAAAAAAAATTACACAATCGTTCGCAAGTGCCGAATGATATTTGTTGCTAATGCGTTTTTTTTTTATGGAAACTGACACGGTTGGCTACATCACCTACAACATCCGTGATGTCAGCCCATAACACCGGGTGAACTTGGTGCCACGTCACTGCTTCCCTTATTCCCTGTAGGATCGCAGAGTCCCACGCAGTGTGTAGTGTCGCTTATCAAAGTGGTTTCTCTGTCGCA
This sequence comes from Nematopogon swammerdamellus, assembly GCA_946902875.1. Classification (NCBI taxonomy): domain Eukaryota; kingdom Metazoa; phylum Arthropoda; class Insecta; order Lepidoptera; family Adelidae; genus Nematopogon; species Nematopogon swammerdamellus. Next base: position 9,472,258 of record OX336333.1, read on the forward strand.
TCGCTACCGTGTGCAATTGTCTGCCGGCGATTGTGTTCGCCGACTTCTGCAACTTGGGAGTCTTCAAACGTCGTAGCAACAGGCTGGATAGCCCTATCATAATACGCAAACCTGCTGATACGGCACAACTCACTCTGCGTATTTTGGCGAGGGGAGTTGAAATTGTCCATGTCGAGCACTTTTGCTCCCCACACTACTCATACTGCTCTACTGAATTTTTATAAAGAGAGTGTTCAGACTTCAGATATGATTGTGGAATAGTGAAGCAGCGGAAATAAATTAGGTGTCCGTATCAACATTCTACGGTAATCATATCGGGGTCGCCTCCCACCCTCAAATATGGTTGAGAGAGGTGATGGAAGGCCCTGGCGTGATGCTCGTGAACGGGTGCTGTTTGTGGAGGCTGGCCTGCTCCAATTGGCAGCATGTTATCTAACTGGTATACCTATGTATTATTTATACTACTTACCTGACTAAATAATTGAATAATTAGTTAACGCTTGGCTAGGTACGATTAGTACCTCAATTTTATTAACCCATTGACAACTTAATACTTCAAGTATCGTAATATTTATATATGTATATTGTTTTTATTTTTTGATAATAATACAGGTCGGTTAACCAAAGCTGGCGCGTGCACAGTACTCACACCAATGCAATTGTGCAAGTGCGAGTGAGAGAGATCGGGGCATACGCATCACGAAAACCCGATCTGTCTCACTCGCACTTGCACAATTGCATTGGTGTGAGTACTGTGCACGCGCCAGCTTTGGTTAACCGACCTGTACATTGTAGTATGTTCAATGTACTAACCTAATTAAGTTGATACAAATTACGTATCAAAGTTGACAAAGTTATTATATTCTCAAAAGCGACAAAGCATGTAGTACTTGTTGAACTTACAGTTCCATGGGAAAGTAACATACCGAAGGACCACATCATCAAACTTAACAAGTACTGCAACTTAGTAGACCGGATTGTGAGAAACGGATTCAAGACTGATCTCTTCGCTGTGGAAGTCGGAGCAAGGGGACTACCAGCGAAGTCGCTCTACAGTCTCTTCAAGAATCTAGGGCTCCCAAGATCGACGCTAAGCTCATATATGGAGAGAGCTTCGAAAACGTCACTGGAAGCATCCTACAGAATATGGATAGGTAGAGAGAGGGAGGTCGAGAGCGGGACTGGTGGTTTCCCCGCGTCCTAGTCAACGCAGACTAGCTGACGAGGGCTTGAAGCGAGCCGAAACGTGAAGCATGCGCGGGAAATTTAGAGTGGCCACTCGCTAGTCCCGGCCTCGATTAATACCCTCCTCTACTGCCGATGGGCCCGGATATGTTCGGTGAAGCCATCGTAAGCTTAGATCCACACCTTCGAAACAAGACAGCCCGGAGAGACGGGATGACGCTGGAAAGACAGCTGGCGACCGGGAAAGACCGTTGACGAATGGGAAAGTCCATTTGACGACCGGGAAAGACTGGTGACGCTGGAGAGACAGACGGGCGTTAGGCCTAGCAAGCCGCGCCAGGAAATAAAAGCTACGACAGTCAAAAGAGTAAATACCCTCAGAGCGGTCCGAGAGGGAGGGAGGATGAACCGCTCACCGATCGATATCTCTGACAACCTTGGCATGAATATGGACTTGAAATGCTCGAAGTGTGGGAAACAATATAAGCGAAAAATCTGGCTAGAAAAGCACGTGAAGGAGAAACATAGCGACAGTGAAGCAGGGCAGAAAGCGCCTGTAAGTTCTCCACCTGACACTATTGACAGAGTACAACCTCACACGTCACAAAGTGTTGCGCAACCTTCCTCTCACCATGAAGCATTTTCGCCCAGTGACCGACTAAGCTTACCGAGCATATCCGAGACCACTTGGAAGCAACATGATCGATGCCTAGCCGAAAGACTTGACCTCCCAGGCTGCAGGCAGAGTCCCGAAGATCAGCTGTATGACTTCCAGGGAACAATTTACAATTACTTCTCCGAATTGTACCCTGTTCGCTATCACCACAACCCAATGGAAAGAGAAAACACTTTCAAAGCAAAGCTTAGGAGAAGGAAGAGAGAGTTGATAAAGCAGCTAAGGAAGGCTAAAGCCTCAGGAGACAGAAATCTATGCCACCAATTAGCCAGAGCGATGAGATCTATCCTAAAACTCATCCAGAAAGTATCTGAGCAAATTACGGTTGCTGGCAATGAATTTCGAAAGGCTCAGAATATAGCAGCTTTCGAGAAGAACCCCTTTTATTTCGCCAAAAAAGCTTTTAAGGAACAGCAGGGTACAATTAGGTTAAGTACGGACGAGATGTTCAACTACTTTAAATCCACATATACCACCCCGGAGGCAGATATAACTTACAGGGATCCACCAGCTCCAAAACCCAAAGAACCTGCTCTAGCATTTGATGCTGATTCACCGACGATGGAAGAGCTGGAATACCACATAAAAAGGAAACCAAATAGTTCCGCCCCGGGACCCGATGGCATACCATACATCATATACAAAAAATGTCCATCAGTGCGGAAACACATGTTGAACATCTACAAAAGAATTTGGACGAACAGAGAAGTGCCAGACTGTCTTGGTAAAGCCGTGTTTGTTCTTCTACCAAAAAAGAAAGAAGTTACTGATCCCAAGGATATTAGACCTATAGCCCTTACGAACACAATTTCGAAAATATTCTTCTCCATTATACAGGCCAGACTACTCAAACACATGTGTACCAACGACTACTTACCGAAGAAGTACCAAAAAGGTTTTCTCCCAAGAGTTGCAGGGTGCCTCGAACATAATTCTTTGCTGACTGAATGTCTTAGAGATGCAAGGAAGAATGAGAGACAATTAACTGCCACGTGGTTAGACTTTGAAAACGCCTTCGGTTCGGTGCGCCATGAGTTACTATTAAAGGCGCTAGAGTGGTATAATGTGCCACCTCTGATCTGTAATATAATAGCCTCCTACTACAAAAAACTTTCCTTTGTAATACAAGTAAAAGGCGAAACGGAGAAGACACCGGAAATTCGTTACGGCATAGGACTTTTCCAGGGTTGCTGCCTCTCTCCTGTCACATTTAACATTGTTATCAACATTCTAATTGATACGCTTGTCGTAAAAGAAAAGAAATGGGGATACAGGTTCAAATATGGAGACACATATATGGCGGCCATCCTGGCATTTGCGGATGATATTACGCTGTTAACCCGCAATCCAAAACAAAATGAGTCGCTTCTTAAGGTGGTGGATGACTATTGTGAATGGACCAAAGGGATGAAGATAAAACCAGCGAAGTGCTACTGTTTGAGCTTAACCAGGAAAGGTTCAAAGTTTACCTCGAGCAATCCAGGTTTGACAGTAGCCGGAAAACCAATCGCAACCGTGGCTGATGAAGCTCCTTTTAAATTCTTGGGCAAAAGGATCACCAGCAGAGGAAAGGAGCATCCTACTGATGATATTGTCCAACTTTTCGAAGAGAGCCTCCGCCAAACTGACAATCTTCCCCTCCTGGGTACACAAAAGGCATGGATTTACGATAACTACCTGACATCAAAACTTTCATGGCCATTTCTCGTCTACGACTTCACAAAGCAAAACCTGACTAAATTAGACTCGTATGTGACCAGATTCCTGAAATCATGGTTTGGACTGGCTCACCCGGCTGACTCGTCAACGCTATACAGATCTCACAATAACTTTGGACTGAACATTAAGAAACCGTCGATATTTTATCAAAAGGCGAGAATAGCCAAACGATGTATACTCAAAGACTCCAATGATAGCGCTATTCAAGCCTTACCCAACACATCACTATCAGATGAACTGGAATCGAGACTCGACTTCTACAAATCATTCCAAGTTGGTACACGCACCAATAGATCTGGATTGGGCATAGAAACAGCAAAGTCTGATAAAGAAATACTGAAAGGTTTTGCTCAGGAGGACATGGAACAAGGCTTCAAACTTCACGCCTTAAACCTAGAAATGCAGAATGATTGGCTAACAGTGGGTGACTTCTGCATCCCTCCTGCATTGAAGTGGAAATCCATAATATACAACTGGTCCCCTGAGCTGCTTAAGTTCTACTTAAATGCATTCCAGCTTACTCTCCCCGACCCGAGTAACCTAGTTAGATGGGGGAAATCTACAAATAAACTATGCCCGTCATGTAAGGAGTTCGTAGGCACGGCCAAACATTTGTTATGCGGATGCAAAATACTACTTGAGCGAGGCCAGTATTCCTACCGTCATGATAAAGTCCTCCAAATCATCAGAGAGGCCATCAACCTGTCAATTGCACGGACCAGGAAAGGGCAAACCAGTAGCGGCTTCCAGAAGGTCAACTTTGTGAAACCTGGAGCCAAGCTGCCCAAAGATAGGACTAAACCTTCTTCAATTTTGGGAGCAGCAAAGGATTGGGAATTGTTGATGGACACACATGAGAAGCATTACCAAATGCCTTCGGAAATCTGTACCACAGCATTAAGACCGGATATACTCATATTCTCAAAAGCGACAAAGCATGTAGTACTTGTTGAACTTACAGTTCCATGGGAAAGTAACATACCGAAGGACCACATCATCAAACTTAACAAGTACTGCAACTTAGTAGACCGGATTGTGAGAAACGGATTCAAGACTGATCTCTTCGCTGTGGAAGTCGGAGCAAGGGGACTACCAGCGAAGTCGCTCTACAGTCTCTTCAAGAATCTAGGGCTCCCAAGATCGACGCTAAGCTCATATATGGAGAGAGCTTCGAAAACGTCACTGGAAGCATCCTACAGAATATGGATAGGTAGAGAGAGGGAGGTCGAGAGCGGGACTGGTGGTTTCCCCGCGTCCTAGTCAACGCAGACTAGCTGACGAGGGCTTGAAGCGAGCCGAAACGTGAAGCATGCGCGGGAAATTTAGAGTGGCCACTCGCTAGTCCCGGCCTCGATTAATACCCTCCTCTACTGCCGATGGGCCCGGATATGTTCGGTGAAGCCATCGTAAGCTTAGATCCACACCTTCCCTTCCTGATACACTTAATTAACAATTCTTTTTAGTAAAAACTCTTGATAAAATTGTTGCTAATGTTGCTCTCCATCTGTGTTTTCGATAGACTGTAAGCGATGTCATTATGTGGATAGTCACTTAAATACACTTAAATGATATGTATGAAAGTAAATACCCTGCGAAGTTACTTGCCGGCTCTTCTTCGTGGGTGTAATCGAACCGGATACGACAAATTGTGACAAGTTCGAGTGCAGTTTTATTGCCATAAAAATGAACAATAAACAAACAATAAGATCTTCCATGACCTCGTGTTAATCTAACATAACCCTCCCACCTCCTTCAATCTTTTTGAAACAGTAATTATACAACCCCCGGGATGTTAGCCCATAACACCTTGGTGACCTCCCCTCCCCCTGACGGCCGCTGTGCGTGGAAAGGAAAGTTTTTTTTATGGAAACTGACACGGTTGGCTACATCACCTACTGCATAGGTGAAAGTGCGCTGGTGAGAGGTGATGGAAGAGGTAATGGACCTTGTAAGTGTGCGAGGGACAGATGCTCGCGCAGCGTCGACTGTTGCCGTAGCCGATGGAGAAGTTGCGGCACACGTGGCAGTCGTCGGCGCGCGGGCCCGAGCACGTGAGAGTGATGGAAGAGGTAATGAACCTTGTAAGTGTGCGAGGGACAGATGCTCGCGCAGCGTCGACTGTTGCCGTAGCCGATGGAGAAGTTGCGGCACACGTGGCAGTCGTCGGCGCGCGGGCCCGAGCACGTGAGAGTGATGGAAGAGGTAATGAACCTTGTAAGTGTGCGGGGGACAGATGCTCGCGCAGCGTCGACTGTTGCCGTAGCCGATGGAGAAGTTGCGGCACACGTGGCAGTCGTCGGCGCGCGGGCCCGAGCACGTGAGAGTGATGGAAGAGGTAATGAACCTTGTAAGTGTGCGGGGGACAGATGCTCGCGCAGCGTCGACTGTTGCCGTAGCCGATGGAGAAGTTGCGGCACACGTGGCAGTCGTCGGCGCGCGGGCCCGAGCACGTGAGAGTGATGGAAGAGGTAATGAACCTTGTAAGTGTGCGGGGGACAGATGCTCGCGCAGCGTCGACTGTTGCCGTAGCCGATGGAGAAGTTGCGGCACACGTGGCAGTCGTCGGCGCGCGGGCCCGAGCACGTGAGAGTGATGGAAGAGGTAATGAACCTTGTAAGTGTGCGAGGGACAGATGCTCGCGCAGCGTCGACTGTTGCCGTAGCCGATGGAGAAGTTGCGGCACACGTGGCAGTCGTCGGCGCGCGGGCCCGAGCACGTGAGAGTGATGGAAGAGGTAATGAACCTTGTAAGTGTGCGGGGGACAGATGCTCGCGCAGCGTCGACTGTTGCCGTAGCCGATGGAGAAGTTGCGGCACACGTGGCAGTCGTCGGCGCGCGGGCCCGAGCACGTGAGAGTGATGGAAGAGGTAAAGAACCTTGTAAGTGTGCGGGGGACAGATGCTCGCGCAGCGTCGACTGTTGCCGTAGCCGATGGAGAAGTTGCGGCACACGTGGCAGTCGTCGGCGCGCGGGCCCGAGCACGTGAGAGTGATGGAAGAGGTAATGAACCTTGTAAGTGTGCGGGGGACAGATGCTCGCGCAGCGTCGAGTGTTGCCGTAGCCGATGGAGAAGTTGCGGCACACGTGGCATTCGTCGGCGCGCGGGCCCGAGCAGCCGCCCAGACAGTTGGCGTCGCAGCACTGCCCGTTCTCCATGCACGCCCGCGACCCGCATGTCGCCGGACAAACTATCATGTACATTGCATCAATCATTTAATAACATAGAATACAGCGAACACTACCGTCGATATGTACGCGCGGCGTGCGGCGCGTCGCAAGGTGGACGCATCCCTTCTTCAGTCATCCATCATATTATCATAATATGATATAATGAATGAAGAAGGAATGCGGAAGAGATACCGGTTGTTTGATGAGCATAGGTCATAAAGCAAACCAGGTACTTTTTTTCATACTAAACTAAATAAAAAGTTTACCGTAGAACAAAATGTTATCTAACGTTTTTGTTCCAAATAGGCTCAGGAGTACCTGGTTTGCTTTATGATGACCTATGGTCATCAAACATCCTGTATATGATATGATATATACTTTGGAGGTTTGAGACTTAATGAAGTAATAGGTCTGGCTTTCCTCACAAAACCTCTTGTCTGGGTAATAAAAACTTGTTGACCTAAAAATTGGTTGTCTGTAAAGTCGGTTTACGGACGATAGTTTTACGTGATAACGTCATACAACTCTTGTTTCATGAATATTCTAAATTTGAAATATTTTCCGACCGGCCAGATATTATGGTACGAGTAACCTCGTTTTAATTTCTGCGGCCCTGGTACTTTTACAAGCCGACGCTTGGGCCGATTGTGCCTCTCTATCGCTTGTTACGCGCTCTCGCTTGCACACACGGGCTCAGATGGAACGTGACGTGGTATTCGTGCGTGCAGCCGGTGTTCATCAATTTATAAGACCGCACTCAAATAGTTTTTGACGTGATAACTCACGTCAAAAACTATTTGAGTGCGGTTTTGTTATACCAAGTGCAATAGGAAATAAGGTTTACAAACTCTTTTGACAGGTGTTGCTGTCCCAACAGAGATGCTGTCCGTATGTGTTCTTGGGGCACTGCTTGGCGGTGGAGCTGGGATCCCCCTCCCCCGGGCACAGGCCACATTGCGGTGCGTAGTTGTTGTACTGTCACAAAATATCTCATTTGAAGACATTTCAAAAAATTTACTGGCTCGCCTGCCAGTACCGCCCGGAGCACAGCATACGTGGCATACAGTTCACTTGACGGTGTATTAGTGTATTAGTAGCACTATAATATCAGTGCTTTAGTAGTTTTGGTGCCTTTCGAATAGACGTTTACACTTCTACACCGTATAGTGCCATTTCCGCCTATCCAATAATGCACTCCACTAAAGTTGTTACTCATTCATTAAACCGTCCGTTTACACTACTGCGAGTAGCGAGGATATTGACGAGCGGGCGCGGGGAGGTTGTCACTGGAAACAAAAATAGGAAGCGGTTTCTATTTGATTTTAGTTGAAGGGTCAGTAAAATCGTACTAATGGAATGTGGAGTGAGCCTCCACACTACAGACAGTGATGGCTTCGGTGACGGCCGACATATTAAAATGGAAATACCTGAATGTCAACTAAGGTAGTTAATCTTATGGATTACGTTGTTTCTCGTAATAACGCAACCGTGATATGGGTACAAATACAATAATGGTGTGAACAGTATTCAGATTTCCCATTACCATAGAGGAATATCTCGTCCAAGTTGATTGAGAGTCATGCAGCAGGTGGGTCTTCGTGCATTAATTGCTGCTTGATCGATTGAATCTTGTTCGAATACTTTGCGAAACGTGGTGGTCGGTGTTGTGCTGTAATTTACCAGAGTTCTTGCAGCACAACACCGATTACTCTGATTACCCCGATTGTCGGGATTCAGCGTGTGTGATATGTATATGTATGTAAATACCAATATTGTAGAATGTAGGGAACTTAATTCGAGCTCTGTGTTGGTATTCTCGATTTCTAGCATTTCTCAATGTTGCTTTTCCAAATTGTCTCGTCATGAAATCTTCACACATTTATTTGGCAAACTTCGGTGTAGTTCTTGTTTCGCAAAACGTCGCCATCGTCTTCGGATACGCCACCCTTCCAGTTGCTTTATGTGATCGGTACAAGTGCGGCAATCATAGTTCTGGGTTTGATCGATGTATCGTTGGTCTGCGCTCCGCCGCGCCGGCCTCCCCGCCGCGCTCTCCCTTGTGTGTGACACGCACAGAGAGACAGGATGGCTCTTCGCTGGCGAACAAAGGTACACTACTCGCTGTGTTAGCATATGCGTAGGTCCTAGCCTTATGGTATTGTTATGTTCTTTGAACACATGAGTGCCCAACATTATCACCGCAGTCCGCTCGGCCTGTTATGGCGCGGAAGTTATTGATACGACGACGACGGGTTGTGTGTGGTGTATTGTCTATCTATAGTGTATTAAGAGGCAGGTAGTCGACGACGGTCTTGCTTGACATAGTAAAACAAGTTTAAGTTTTAGTATTTTCTTAAGCTTAAGTTTTAGTTTTTTTCTTCAGTTTAAGTTTTTATCTTGTTTTACTACGGTGTTCTTGGCATCTGACTCTTGATATCAAGGTCCGAGGTTCGATTCCAGCCTACGTATGTGGACAAAGGAGTTTTTTCCTGATCTAAAATGTTACTTGCCGTTACTTGACGTTAAAAAAACAATTATTTTTATGCTTGTATACACGAGTCAGTCTTGTATACCTCACAGTCGGAACGGAACCGGTGTAAAACTGCTACTTTATTAGGTGGTACATACCATACATACATACCAGCACGTTGTATCCCGACAATCGGGGTAAATAGAGTAATCGGTTGTTGTGCTAGTACTCTTGTAAATTACAGCACAACACCGACCACCACGTTTAGCAATGTATTAGGACAAGTTAACTATCAAGTAGCAAGTAAGACACGAAGACCCACCTGCCACATGACTCGGTAGAAGGACCGCTCCAAGGTTAGAGGTGGCTAACCTGTCGCCATTTAGCACGCAACCTTGTCCTTATCCCTTAGTCGCCTTTTACGACATGCACGGGGAGAGATGAAGTCTATCGCACTGCACAAAATATGGCCGCAATTCAGCCTCGGCTGTGCTCTTTGGTCACAGCCGAGCCACACTTTTTTTTTTTTACTAAACTGTTTAGTAAAGTCGTTTTTTAGTAAAATTTGGTACGTACTAAATAAAATTACCTAAACCGGTTTTGTTGCGGCAACTAACCACGATTTAGTAAAATAACTCTTTTGTAACCAACCACCGAAGTCAAGACCGAAGTAATAGCTACTATTTAAAAAAATAATTTTTCACTAAATTGTTTGGGTACACGTAACCAAACGTGAGCTATTTTGCCTCTACTAGTTCAGCTATACATTACAAATCTGTTTAGCTGTTATGCAACAAACAGTTTTTCTTTAACAAACAGTTAAGTAGAAAGCAACCAAACTGATTTACTAAACTCAGTTTAGTTGTGGTAACTGCTAGTTTTGTAGTCACCACAACAACTAAACTGTTTTGTAACATATTACACAAAATTTTGTTACTAACTGACTAGCCGTTTTTTCAGTGCAGCAATTCACAGGCAAGCCTCTGGTACGGCACCTTCTCGGAGGTGATATTGGCTGTTCGTAACATGTGCTCTGCCCCCTCTGGCTCAGCCCCCCCACCCACATCGCATTACTAAATACAACACATCTTACACATACATACCTACATTAAATGCGATCGTACTTATCATCTTGGCCGCGGCCGCGAACAAACAGACAAGGATGACTATTCGTGCAGAGATGAATGATTAGAACTGCGTTTATTCAGCCGCCGCTGCCGCCGCCGCCGCCTCTATTTGGCGTGGTGGTCGTTCCGCGGCCAGTAATTTAGGTTCGATTGCGTGCTGTGTTCACATAACAATGACCTCGTCGCAGCTACTGCGTTGTAGCTCCTGTCGTCCATCGCCACCGCACCGCAACCGCGCCGCCGCCTCCGCCGCGCCCCGCGCACCAGTACCGCCGCCCCATGGTGGAGTGGGGACGCGGCAGGCACCCTCGATAATACGTGTAATCAGTCAGCTGGAATGCGTCCACTGCTGGACATACGCCTCTCCAACTGCCCTCCAGTCCTCCCGACCTTCAGCGGTACGGACGGAACCACTGCTTTCCGCCGACGCACTTACTATCATACGTACTTTATATCGTCGTCCACCGGGCGGATGATCTTCCCACACTCCGTTTTCCCAATTTAGGACACGGTTACTCCAACGGTCGCCGTCTCGTCGACTGAAGTGTCCAGTCCGCTGCCATTAAGATTATGTCGTTGCACCAATGTCCAATATCGACTACTTTGGTGCATATAATGAAATCATTGCGAATAAAAGTGTGGAGCGAATGACGTGTGTGGTTTTACCATTCGTTCGATCCTCGAGAACAAATTGAAGCAAACGCCACGTCCTAACTGCCGCAATATATCGCAGCCAGCTATGTAAATGAAATTCTGAATGAAAATAATATAATATAGTTATACTTATATTTTCTTCTAGGAAACACCAACTTCCTGTCCGACACGCCTGACTATCTAAGAAAGTTGAGCCAAGTGGACGAGTTCGAAAAATTATATTAGGACGGACTCCTCGTCACTTCTTTAGTCATGATTTTCATTAATTCTAATAGCGAGAAAATTGCGTGCATGCAGTTGCCTGGCGCGGCGTTGTCAGATTAATAAAACTAGTCAAACTAATAAGAATGACAGAGAATAGAGAGAGAGAGATGAGGAGGGAGAGATACCCGTATGACGTTGTTGTTGTTGCTGAGAGGCGCGATGGCGTCCCAGTTGATGGTGTCCACGTAGCAGAGCTTGTAGTTGCGCTCGATGCGCACCGCGCCGCGCTCGATGTTGGTCAGCGAACCCAGCCCCAGCGTCTGCGCAACAAACACGTGCAAGCTAATTCTGCGAACGCGCCACAATTACGTGGAAGGAAACACATTCCTTGACATGTTACATTACATTACATCAAACTATAAGGATGATTTGAAAACGTGCAGAACCGGACCTTTTCGGCAAACACAATGTGAACGTTTTACACGACGGAAAGGACGAGACGAGGACAGGAATTATAAAAATTCGTAGATATATCCACTTTTCCGTCACGTCTCCCATCATGTCATGTCTACCACCACGTGAGTATGTAGTTTTTTTTATGTAAAACAACATGGGTGGCTGTGCCGAGAGACCAATGGTGCATTCGACAGAGCCAAAAACACCTCTCCTCGCGAGACCACGCTCAGTTAGGTGCCATGCCAGTAGATTTGCGGACTGTTGCTAGGCTGCCTAGCCTGTTAATACGACGTTTGAAGACACCCAGGTTAAAAGATTCGGGAAACACACTCGCCGGAAGACAGTTCCACACCCTAGCGGTGCGACAAAGAAACGATTTAGAGCACCGATGGGTTCTCAAAAGCCCAATGTCAACAACAAAAGGGTGCTGAGTCTCTCTGCGACGAGTCATGCGGAGATAGGACGGGTGGCAGGGAATAAGGGATGTTACTCAAAACTTCCAACGAGGTTACAAATTTATAAGGCGTTACTTTCATCATGTTGCATACCTGCAAGTCTTCATTGTCAAACAGTACGAGCGCGAAATCCTTGAAAAGCTGATGTCCTCTGATGACCGATAGGTTGGGGAAGAGCTGGCCGAGCGATCGCAGGCCTCTAATCCTGGAAAGGAGAGGGTAATAACTATTTTGTTATGATGCAGATTGTCATACGTGTACATGAATAATGACGATGCGATAGTACTTTAGGTGGTTTACCTCCTCTAAAGAGTGTAGGCACAATTGTCCTGTGTTTCGCTATTTCTCATACACTTCTTTATGATTACAACATGACCATAGACCAGCGGTTCCCAATTATATTTTAATCGGTACCCCTTAGCGAATTTTCTGAAACCCAAGTACCCTGAGCAAAATGTTTAAATAAAACAATTTTCGTATGGTAAATAGATCCCAGTCAACCGCTCATGATCAGTTTTCACTAAAGACCTAAGTGGGCCCCTTTCTCTTTACTTAACATTGTGGAGGTAAACGTGGCCGTCAAGTGCGTTCACGCGTACACCTTACCTTGAGCCTGCGTACCCCTGGGGGTACGCGTTCATTCATTTGTCTATGGCATAGACATCTGAATGAAACCGTTATTTATTATTTATATATTTAGATACTAACTGTCGCACGACCTAAACTACCGGCGCCATATCGAGGGCAAGGCCAAGCTGGCTTCTAAAAAGCTAGGCGTACTCAATAAGGTGCGACGGTACTTCACGCCGGGCCAAAGGCTGCTTTTGTATAAATCGCAGATTAGGTCCTGCTTGGAGTACTGCTCGCACTTGTGGGATGGCTCAGCCAAATACATCGTCGAGCCGTGCGACTAGTGGATGGCCCCGACGTGTCCCGCGATCTAGAACCACTGCAACTTCGGAGGGATGTCGGCGCCCTAAGTGTGTTCTATCGCTTATTCCACGAGGAGTGCACGGAGGAGCTGTTTAACGCGATTCCGCCGTCCCCTTTCCATCTCCGTACAGCGCGCACTGGGCAGGGATTGCATGCCTATACGCTGGACTTACCGCGGATGCGTACCAATCGGTTCTGCAGATTCTTGCTCCACAGAACCGGTAAACTCTGGAACGCTCTCCCTGCCCACATATTTCCCCCCAAGTATAGTCTCGGGTCCTTCAACGGAGGCGTGAATGGGCACCTGTCAGGCCGGCATGGCATTCGCAGCCCCCGCATGCCACCGAATGTCCATGGGCGTCGCTAGACACCTTATGGGTGGATCGGCGCCACATGTCGCGCTTACTACAAAAAAAAATACGGTTATTTAGTTATCTATGGCGATGGGTGTCAATGAGTGGTGGTGGAATGCGAAGTTACCTGTACATGATGAGGTGGCCGGTGATCTCGCGCAGGTTGGGGAAGGAGATGCCCTGGTAGTGCGTGTAGTTGTACCGCTCCATGAGCACGATCGAGAGCCGGCCCTCGATCACGGTGCAGTTGCGCAGCTTCTCGAAGTTGTCCGGCCCGTTGCGGATGTCCATGGTTTGGCATACTGAAACAACAGATACATACACTACTTTTTTTATTGCCTCCATATGTTTATCGAAGGAAAGTCAAAGAAGTCATCGTATTTTATTTAATTATAGAAAGTCAGATATAGAAAAACCTGCTCATTAACAAATGTATTTTCCCGCACTCGCATTTAACTATAGCTCATTTGGGGCTATCCATGTTTGGGTCCAATACAATTCCATATAAGGCTCAATGACGCGGATACGAGTGAAGCGCATAAACCGTGTACAAATAAACATGTTTGTATAGAGGGGTGCGCTAAATGCCGCCACAAGTATTGCGAATGACTCCCCGCCGTGCAATTATTGTAGTTGGGTGTTATTGGCTCGGCGGCTGGCGCCTCCTCCTCCCTCAACAACCGGCGACGCCTGGCGCCTGGTGGGGTCGCTCGCGCGTGTTGGAGACGCGTTTCTTTTCGTGTAAGATATTGCGTCGTTCTTCTGAAATGCTCCACGCAATTCAGAAAGTGTCTCGTTGAGTGTACATCGTATCCTATACTCGGATGAGAAATGTTTGTGGAAATGATGCAGCCATCGAGACCGAAACTCGTTCGTCCGAGTACTCGTAAGTGTGTGTTTTCTTTATTTCGTCGAGCTCTATTAGTTCTCCAGATAGCAGTCAAAGCCCAGCAATAATTAAAATTAAATGTTTCTTATACCTCTCATAAATGTTAATATACATTCTAATAAAAGGTTTCTTAATAAATACTACATATCTATGACTTGAAGTGAGGGAACCAATCGTTCGAGAGATGCAATGTATGAGGTACCTAAACTGGAATACTGCACCATTGTAGCCAACACTGACTGCGTATTGACTACACCGACTCTTGTCATATGGCTGACGAAGAGACGCTGTCTACGTTGTAGCGTAGTCGTCGCGTCGGCGAGCACACAGTCGCCGTATATGTCAAAACCAAAGAGATTAAAAAACCTTTGGTCAAAACTCAGCAGACGAAGTTGAGTTGTGTGTGAAATGAATGATTGACATGCCGCACCGCCTTACCACCTCGCACTCACCTGTTGACACTTCACACGCAGTTACCATCTACAAGTAAGTAGGGCAATTACTCACCGCTAGAGGTATGTAACTTATTCTTTTTTGTAGAAAGGCGTGGAAGGATGCTGTTGGTCCACTAGCCCTCCGTGGCTACTGGTGACACTACACTACTACTGGCTATACATACAGCCATTCCCGTCAGTGCCGCCTTGAATGTAGAGACCACTTCGAACGCACACCTTTTAGTTTGAGTTATCGATCTATCCCTTCGTGTTGATTTATTATTTATGTACTTAACTACTTGTGAGTATTTCAGTCCGTGGCGAGGAGGCTAATATTTATTTAAATGTACCAAATTATTTTCATTACGTAGTAGGCGCATGTAAAAGAATAGGTCAATACAACGTCCTGCAATCAAGCATTCAAATGAACGATGACGCTTCGGAGGAGACGTAGAAGACATTGAGGAAACACCGGCCGACTGTATGGGAAACCAGGGAGCCACTCGAAGGAAATTTCCTCCGAGGGGAGCCATCATCTCCGCTTGTAGGAATCAACGAGTAGACGCTCGAGGGCTCTCTTCATTTCATAGTGGTTAGAGAAGGCACAATTAGCACTGCCCGGTGCCACTGCTTCATGCATGATGCCCTACGTTCCAGTTAGCTAGTGTGTACTAGTTATTATTATTATAGTCAGAATGTGGTTGTTCGTCGCCTCCCCGCCTCGCGCGCGAGTCACGAGCCGGGCGGGCACGGCGAGACGTGGGCCGGCGGCGGTCGGCCCACCGCAAATTACATTTGCTACATTGTAGCGCGCTCTTCCTATACTGCATTGCAAGTGTTAAGCAATACAGCGTTCCATACTTTATGGGCGTCTCACTGAACAACTTGCCGCGACGTTAATGGTTCATAAATATGCAACGCCGCCAACATTACGGACAAAACAGCTCTTCGTGTGTTGGTAAACATGACTTAGTCATAGGCATCGTAGTCAGGTCAGACCGAGGAGGTTACATACTCGGTTACATATCAACTTTTATAAACAGTGTTAGCAATCTGTATATGTATTAGCCCAGCCATTCTCAACCAGTGTGTCGCGACCATGTGTCAGGTATGTCGCGAGAATTTCTAAAAATTTAAAAATTTTGCTCTTTTGCCCAGTCGCCGCGCTGTCGTGCTTTTTACACCGAGAAGCGCTAATATGGTGAAAAGCAGAGACGGAATTAGTTTGGGACAAGTTATTAAAACAGTAGTTTCCATAATAATTACATAAAAGTTCGCCCTGTAAAATCCAGGATGTTTGGAAAATTGTGTGCAGACATGGGCGCGGATCACAAAACTTTGTTGTATCACGATTCGTTGGCTCTCGAATGGAAAAATTCTCAAGAGCGTTTTGGAATTGAAAGATGAACTGCTGAATTTTTTTAATGAAGAAGCAAATGCTCTCCCAGAGGCAGAAAATCTCAGTAAGCCTATTTGGTGTGATAAGCTGGCTTCTATCAGAAAATTTCGATAAGCTGAACTTGTTAAACACGAGCATGCAAGGACGCAATGAGACAATAATATCAGCAAGTGCTAAAATCAACGGGTTCGCGAAAAAAAATATGCTATGGAAATCAGCAGTAGAAGTGGACGTTTTACGTTTTTACCGTTTTTCCAGCTGCTCTAAGTGCCTCAAGTAGCTTGAAAATACATGAAAACAATTTATTAAAAGAAAATATAATATATCACCTGTCTGATTTACAAGAGGGAATTAAAAAGTACTTCCCATCTATGGATACCAGCGCTTGGGAGTAGGTTATTTCACCCTTTGGACTTTCTGGCGATAAATAAGGCAACAGAGTTAACATATGCACAAAAAGAACAACTGCTCGAAGTATCGTGTGATACAAACCTAAAATCAAAATTCAAAGATGTACCCGTAGATACATTTTGGATATCGATAAAAAATTTGTATACAGAGATATCAGACATAGCTATTACTATTCTACTACCGTTCGCAACGTCATACTTGTGTGAGGCTGCATTCTCCGCACTGAAAAACACAATATCAAAAAAACAGATCAAGACTGCTCAATGTGGACAGTGAAATTAGAGTGTTTATCCAAAACTCGTCCACGTGTAGAAGATCTGTCTAAAGGTCATCAGGCTCAAGTATCACATTAGAATCTACCAGCCTGATGTTTAGTGTTCAAACTATTACTTGTATTACTTAGTTAATTGATATTAATCGTATATAATATGCTTCCAAAATCTCTAATGCCTATCTACTTGTAAGACTTGTGTTTTCTTTGAGTGTGTCGCCAGTTTAAAAAAATCTTCAGATATGTCGCAGAGGAAAAAAGGTTGAGAATCCCTGTATTAGCGTTGATACGAGTACTTTAAATCTCAGTCAGCTCAACTTATCCGTACTACGTTAAATTTCATTTATATTCGCAACTATATTTTTATGTAAAGTAGTTTATTCATTATAATCTCATCTATATGGACTCCGGTAGTTTATTTATCATATTGCTTTACAGTTTAATACATTGACACAAACTATCTTGTTCGCCTGCATGTACTTCTCCCACATCCCAAAGGTTAGTTAGAATAGAATGCCTCACGGCATTAAGCTCGCCTATTGTACCTAATTTGTATAAATTGGTGTTCATTATAGAACTACTATTTGACAGTAGACAGCCTACTATTTGAGATGTTTACGTATCGATACTGCGCAGTTATCGTTATCCGTTAACCTACAAATCGGTCCGAAGTAGACCTAAACTGTGTTGTTCAACATTGTTAAAAAATAATTTAAACATTATTCAAAAATAGCATTATTCAAAAATAGTCGGTCGAAACGGCTATGTAAATAGTTCGTGTTTTCCGTCCAGTTTAGTGTAGCCGACATGAAATGAAGGGAAGCACTGACATGGCACCTAGTTCACCCTGTGTTATGGGCTGACATCACGGATGTTGTAGGTAATGTAGCCAACCGTGTCAGGTTCCATAAAAAAAAAAAAAAAAAAAGCAGCTGCTTCTGGCGTCTGAAAGTCCAAAATACGAATTCCACACTTGATCTTGGTAATCAGGAAGAAGTGCGGAGGGCAATATCTGTACTGTATGTACATGATGTCGACTATTACCAATGACATAAATGCTTTTATCGAAGTCGATGTGTTCGGCGTCGCACTACTGTCGTGACTCGTGATGAAGCACAATGGGGCTTCAGGACTTCCGGTAAACAAACTGTGGCATACCACTAAGAATTTAATATTACATTAATTTTCCAACAAAAACATGTTTTTTCTTTCGAACGCTTGTTGATTGGCGCACTTCGGTCGAGTTGTGTTCGCCTTCAAAGATCCACTGCATAGATAGACTGTTGCTTTCTTTTGGGATCATCCACGGCTCATCCCCAGTCACGATGTTGAAAACGAAATTTGATTAAAACTAAATTGAAACTTAATTTTTCGCGCCAAATCAGTGACACATAAAACAAAAACGACAGAAGTACCGCTTGATTTAACAGAATTTTCAAAATAGAGTATTTTTAACCCCTGGCGAAAAAGGAGCGGTGTTATATATAAGTTTACCGTGTGTATTTGTGTGTCTGTCTGTGGCATCGTAGCTGCCAAACGGATGGGCCGATTTGGATGCGGTTTTGATTTTATTAGAAAGCTAGTTTAACCGGGATGGTTCTTAGCTGTGTTAGTAATCAAGTAATCAAGTAGTTATGAAGTAATCAAAAAATAACGTCTCACGGAGTGGGTCCGAATTGGATGTTTTTTTTTAAAGCTTGAAATACAAGTTAAATTACAAATAAAAAAAACCCCCGACCCCTTAAATAGTCAAAAATAATTTCCGTTTACTTACTTAAAGGAGTCGGGGCCCGCTAATTAAATAAAACATAAAAACTCAGAGCTGCGCGGGTATTTACTTAGCGGTCCCCTTCAGTAAACGGACATTATTTAAATTTGCAATTAATTTGTAATTTTAAACTATAGAACCCGCGACCTCAGAGGTACTCTGAGCCCACGACATTCGAATATTGTTACCAGGAAGTGCAACATTTTCAGAGTGGCCTTAGTACCTACATAACAAAGTGCCGAAAGTTTAAAGTAGAAGCCTTAGGCCCACTTGTACCAACACAAATTTAATATATAAACCAGTTTAACTCGTTAAACTAGCACCCGTTGTACGTGTGAACCGCGTTTAAATCCATAACTCGCTACTTAACTTTAAACTCGTGTTGGTGCAAGTGAGCCTAGTTACTAGTTCATTAGTTTCTTATAGTATGACTATTACAGTATAGTATGAATAGTTGTGGACCGTAATTGTCACATTTTCCAACGTGGATCCAACATGGCATCCATCCACGCCATATTTTTATGCATTGCGCATGTGCGGCAGGCAATTTGGAGAGCGGGAAGAGTCCCAAAATGGCGGCCAAAAACGGCGCGCATCGCGGCGGCGGCGGCGGCGGCGGAGGCGGCGCACGGCGCGCAGTGCAGGGGTGTGGGACAGGGACAAGGCGGGAGGGCGAGAGTGTGGAAGCGTGGGA
Source organism: Nematopogon swammerdamellus (assembly GCA_946902875.1). Lineage (NCBI taxonomy): Eukaryota > Metazoa > Arthropoda > Insecta > Lepidoptera > Adelidae > Nematopogon > Nematopogon swammerdamellus. The sequence goes on from OX336333.1 coordinate 9,491,524, forward strand.
AGTGGGGTACGGCGGGGGAGGAGGGTTGGTGTAAACAGGCCTCTAGCTAGGAAAGGGTCCACCTTAGGTTCACGCACGAGTTATTCGATGATGTCGTTTCAACCTTAGACACGAAAATGTATACAGGTAGTGGTAGCATCATGTGCACTCGAGCGAAAGATGTGCATCGGTTAACTAACCTAACTTTCTGAAAATATTATGTAATTGAAGAAAGGCTAGACTTTTATTTATTTTTATTGGAAGTACAAACAGGAGCACAACATTATAAAATACACAGATGAACTAAAACGGTACACGTGCGCCCCCAGCACCACTCTTCCCAAATAGACAATCGATGCAAACATTCATTTATTTACTACTTATATGGGGTTTTTCTTCACATCCTACTCGTATATATACTATATAAAAGAAAGATAACAGATTGCACGCGGCATGGGGAATAGCTACCCACCCCCGGTCTAGACTTTCTTAAATACCTTAGTTAATTATCAATTCTGTACATAATAAAATCCAACGTCTGCTTTCTGTCTGAGTGTCTGAGTATCTGAGTGTCTGAGTGTCTGAGTGTATGTCTGTCTGTCCGCGTATAACTCGAGAACCACTGAACCGATTTTAATAAAACAAAATTCAACGGATATATATAGGCTACTTACTATCACGCTAAATAGCTTATGAGGTTAGCAGTGAAGTGAAATATGAGAGCGGGCGGAGCCGCGGGCACGGCTAGTCTGTACATAATATCGATGATTTTGTTTAAACTTTCGAAGGCCAGTTTTGTTATCTGAGAAAAATGTTATGATGGTGATTACTAAACTTTAGTTAGAGACAACCAAACCGATTAGCGTAGTAGTTAAATTTGACTAAAGTTTAGTAAAATCAGTAATCATCACCATCACCATCATACATAACATAACATATTTCTCACTGAAGAATTTATAAATGCACTACCTTAAAATAGCATTGCATTGAACGTTATTTTTTGTTGTGGGGCCGATCGATTCTTAGCATGTTTATTGTATGGGGACCCCTTCATTTTGTATTTTTTGCTTTCTTTAGGGTTCCGCATCCGGTACGGGACCCTATTACTAAGCCTACGCCGTCTGTCTGTCTGTTTGTCCGTCCGTCCGTCCGTCCATCTGTCTGTCCGAGAGCTGTATCTCTTGAACCGTAATAGGTAGCCCGTTGAAATTTTCACAGAATATGTATTATTATGGCCGATATAACAAAAAAATTAAAATAAGAAAAAGTAAAAAATTCACGGGGTTCCCAAAAAATTCCAGAAGAAACCAAAAAATGTATGCGCGCGCGCTATCTACCGAGTAGAGTGTGAAGCATTTTAACTAATCATGACATTTAACTAATATGAAGCATTTCATAACACGCCATAGATGGCGTGAGTGGCGCTAACCATGACATGGCGATATGGAACCCTCGGTGCGCGAGTTCGACTCGCACTTGGCCGGTTTTTATGAAAATGTACCTATCACAAACATGATTACTACGGCTACTTATTAAAGTATAGCTACGGCAAATTCAAAATTCAAAGCCGCGAATTTCGTACAATTTTATACAATATTTCGGTGCGTTGTTCAAGCAAAGTAAAAAATTTGAAAAATTACAACAACACTGTCATGGTAAATAATAATACATATAAGTATGCATATTTTGGTTGTTTTCCTAAATAATGCTTGTGTAACTTAAAACGATTAAAACGTCAACATTAGGTTACACTTTCCGATTTTTTTTTCGGATACTTATTCAAACCAATTCGTAAAATTATAATAATTACGTCCAAGATTGAGTTCTCTATTTATCGCTATGATTTTTAAGGGTTTTTTATTTTTTTATTCTTTAACTAGGTCTGCCCTAAAGGGACTGCCCTAACGGACGGACGAACAGACAGACATTGTAGAGAGACTAATAGGGTACCTGGTTTTGCTACGTAATAATGGTATATGCAACGTCATTCAAACTATTTAAGTATCTTTGGGTATGTATAGGTAATAATGAGATAAACTTAAGAGGATTCATATGGCAAAATATCGAAAATTGTAAAACTTCAAATAAAAATTTTGTTTTATGAAGTACATAACATGAAATTTTTTTTTTAACTAGATAATATGTACTAAACACTGAAGCAGGCTTTGTAAATTTACAGTATTTTTTCATGGTGAAAAAACATTCTGAATGTGACTCTATTTTAATTTCTTATGTCAAGCTAGCTAGCTTCATACTGGATAATTATTTTGGAATAAAATTTACGTCATTGTATAGAGAATTTAATTTTCTAGACACTATAGCACACTTAGACAGACTATAGACAGCATTATTTGAAAAAAAAAAACAAATTCTAACAATTTTTAAACAAACAAAAACTACAAAATTCACCGTAAAAACGCGCGCACTGCGCTCGATTCGATCGAGGATTCGTATGGCATTTTTGTTTTGCCATATGAATCCTCTTAATAAAGTATGTAGTGGCAATAGTGGCATCGAGTATATAAAATAAAATAGTGAGCTCAACTTTGCTGTAGCTGTGGGTTCAATCATCGGGTGCAATGACACCATTTAACAGATACATTATACTTGTGCTGTGGTTATACATAGTTATTCTAGCTACTTACGAGGCAAGGTGCAAGGTTAAAAACACCATTTGATTAGGTATTATGTAAATAGCCACCATCTATTAACTTTGCTTTGAACATATTCATATCATAATCAATAATGTAGTTTGGTCCGGCTCCGGGGCACTCCGGGGTGTGGCGTGGCGTGGTGTAGCCAACTAGTAATTAATGCATCTAGATAAGACGAGAGTGGGCTCAGTGTTACTAAAGTGTCAAAAAAGAGACTTCCAACAAATCCAATATCAATCATATCAATACTAATAATAAGTAAGTTACTTTGTTTTATTTATGAGATATTGCGTTTGTGGACTCTATGTACGATACTAAAACTAAATTGACGATTTTTAGAAATATTTTCTTTATGTATGTATGTAGGTATGTATGTACATATGTATGTATGTAGGTATCGTGTATGTATGTATGTAGGTATGTATGTACATATGTATGTATGTAGGTATCGTGTATGTATGTATGTATGTATGGTCCTCCATAACTCTTAAACCGATCATCCGAATTCGATGAAACTTAGTACAAGAACATTAACTATACGGGACACAGGATAGGGTAAATAAAATGTTCTTCCTGTTACGCTAAGATGTGGCTCTCATACAAACCGAATTGTTGCGCGCCGAAATAAAGGTACAGTAGCGGGCTTACTTACTTTGTTCTTTTGAAATATGAATTTCACGCGAGCTAAGCCGAGCTGCCAAAAGCTAGTAACATTATATAAGCCCATAATAGCTCCTCTCCACTATCTTCATAGTTTACTAGCTTTTGGCCGCGGCTTCGCTCGGTTATGTCCATCCTGACTGAATGTCCATCCTAATTAGTGTTCAATGAATTTTTGAAATCGGATGAGTATTTTAATAATTACCTCCTACATCCAAACTTACAAACTTTATCTCTTTATAATATTAGCGTAGATATATGTACTAGCTTTTGCCTCGTTTTGCCGTAGACTCGGTTTAATAGCAATCCTATTAAAACGCAATTTTTTTTTTTTTATGTAAACTGACACGGTTGGCTACATCACCTACAACATCCGTGATGTCAGCCCATAACACCGGGTGAACTTGGTGCCACGTCAGCCTTCCCATCGGTCGTGCCGGCTACACTGAACTGGACGGAAAATACAAACTATTTACATAGCGGTTTCGACCGACCTTTCATTCAGTGCGGTGGTACCAATCCGTGCGGGTTAAACCTTACCACCTAGTAATATAAGAAGGGAGTCATATCCCTTAGTCGCCTTTTACGACATACACGGGGAGATATGCAGTGGGGCTATTCTTTTAAAGTACCGGCCCCACACGGTACAATTACAAATACAATTACAAAAAAATACGGTAAAATATGAGAATAACCGATCGCTTCTCTTATATTCTCTCTCTCTCCCCCTCCCCTCCGTCCTACTCAGCCCTCTCCACCCGGCACTACCATTCGACACTAAATTCCGTTCATACTATACTTTCTTTGATACTGCTCATTCCTATTGCTATATAGCGTGATGGTATATATATAGCCTATCTATAGTGAGCCTCAAGAACTACTCTTTACATTGGTACAAACCGCATCAACAACTGTTCAGTGGTTCCGGAGTTTACCTAAAACATGCATACATACAGACAGATCTTTGCTTTTATAAGAAGTAGAGATAGAGATGTTAGTAAAAAATGCCTATATCATTTCTGATCATTATGACTGTTTACATTTTTTTTTATGAAAACCGGATGTATATGGCGTGCGTTGGACCAATGGTGCAGTCGACTGAGCCGAATTCACCACTCCTCGCAAAACCACGCTCAGTGACATAGCCTGTTAATACGATGTTTGAAGACCCAAGGAAGAAGGATTCGGGAAACACACCCAGGAAGTCATAAAACGGGGGTGATATAACGCCGACCTTCAGATAGATACACACGCAATACTCTTATTATGCTGACGAATGGTAACTGCACAAATTCTCAGACGTCTCATTATGACGCGCTGAAATCTAAAGCCGCGCGACGGATATGATCGGTATGACGCGCGCCGCCGCCGCGCCGCCGCCTGCTGCAGCGGATGCGCAGTGCGGGCGGGCGAGGTGGCGGCTAGGCGGTCGCGGGGCGGTGCAGGTACTCACTACTCGCAGCGTAGTAGTAAACACAAGGCAGAATGCATTTGCCTCCCTCCCCCTCCCAGGTCCGCGGCGCCGCAGCCGCCTCGCCCTCCTGCGCCGCCTCAGCGACCCACACGCGTTCCCTGGCACTGCACGTCTGCACCCGGCTATTTTATCATATCATATCATATTATTATCATCTATTTATAGGTAGATGCATCTGTCACGCAAAACTCACGCACGCCCCACTACGTGGCATTATTTATAACCTACGCTCTTGCGCGAGCAATGCGATGCGGAAAGTATGTATGGAAATATGTATATTCTTTCTTGATACTGATTATGTAGGGTAGAGCAGTATACTATCTTACTATTAACTAGTGGATAAGTGTAATACTATTAACTAGTGGATAGTGGAAAGCATGCATATCTTACTATTAACTAGTGGATAAGTGTTTGATCGAGTTCGTATACGAACCTGCATTCGTATATCTATAGGCATAGATAGATACATACATTCACTATAACAGTCTGAAAAAGAAGGACCTATTTAAAATCATCAGTGCAGAAGTGAGATAACCTCAAGTCGCAATTAAAAACAATCTGAAAAGCCATTATCACCTTTCCCTACTGGTACGAATTTTTTTCCACTTATCCCTACCAGGGGGATAACTTGGTAGGGAGGGATACGTGTACCAGGCGAATGTTATTCTGGTCTGGGCGCTCGATCACTTACCTTACATACAACCATTTAGTACTGAGGTAACGGAACTGCGCATAGCCGGGCGGGCCGGGCCCGAGTTGTATGTACCCCTAGCCTAGTTTTTTAGTTCACTGTTCAACTGAAAGTTCCCCGGCATAAGACCGATTCTAATCCGACTAAATTGTTTAGTCGTAATCAAAAAAAAACTTCCACAAAACATGCAAAATTTAGAGGATACATGACGCCAAATCAACTGTTTACTTGGCGCCGCCGACTCTCAACGACTCAATTAAAAAGTTGTACAATTTCATAAAGTCTATGAGCGCCTATAGTGTGGGCGGACACGGCAGACTTTTTGATCGGCCGCCGCCGAATGTTACGAAGTTTTACTTTTACCAACCCGCCCGTCGCCGCAGCAGACGTCGTCGTCTGCGCTCCATAGCACAGAATAGAAGTTAGTACTGTCCATAGGGTGCGCGAGACCGCTGCTGCCCTGCCTTAATAACGCCCTCATTAGATTTCTCTACCAACTTTTCGGCCAACAATCTGCGTCATAGTGCGTACTCATGCGAGCTAACATACCGTAGTACCACTACCTGCAGAGCGAACGACTAAACAAACGTCCGTTGCGCACCCAACGACTAACTGTTAAGTCGTCAGGTTGGAGAGATATCATATCAGCCGTCGTCATGTCCAACTCAACTAAACAGCCTTTTGTCGGCCTCCGTAGCTCAGTGGTGCGGTCGGTCGACTGTTGTTAAGCACACCTGGGCGCGGTCAGTACTTGGATGGGTGACCGCTCGACAGTTGGATGCTGACCGTGGTTCGGATTCCACGTAAAACTGTAGGTCCGTTCCCATCTTACCTTACTAGGTGGTAGGGTTTATCACGCCCGGGTTGGTTGAATGAATTTAACCGCATTGAATGAAATGTATGTCGAATCGAAACGGCTATGTAAATTCGTGTATAATATAAGTTCGTGGTTTCCGTCCAGTTCAGTGTCGCCGACATGAAATGAAGGGAAGCACTGACATCATGACATGGCACCTAGTTCACCCGGTGTTTTGGGCTGACATCACGGATGTTATAGGTGATGTAGTCAACCGTGGCAATTTTAAGTTCTGTTGTCTTAATGATATAGCTAAAAATGTGCAAAATATGACCTGTATGTACCACAAAATAGTTTGCTTGACATGTCAAGCTTTTGCTGCAGTTTTAATTAGGCGTTTCGTTATTTTCGAAAACACAATTATTTCGGTAAACACGTAAAACAAATATATTGTGCGGTGGTACGGAACCCTAGGTGCGCGAGTCCGACTCGCACTTGGTGGCTTTTCTTGTTGGTCTGTTTTTACTCTATCATAAAAATGATAATACGAGTACATAACAAGCGTCCAACGTGGTGTGATTTGATTATAGTGCAAACTCTAAAGTAAATTAAGCAATAATAAAAACCGGCCAATTACGCGGTGGTACGGAACCCTCGGTGCGCGAGTCCGACTCGCACTTGGCCGGTTTCTTAATTTTCTTGAGTTTCTAAGCGAGATTTTCTTTATCAGATTTGCAGGAGGAGTAACTTTTGGAGGATAATTAATACATTTGTATTGTTTGTATTAGGATTGTTGGATAATACCTTTGTATGTTGATAACCACAGGAGGATAGTATCTAAGTATGTAGGTACCTTTGGTTGCCATCATAATAAAAATACATTTTGGAAATCGGCTTAGAACTTTAATAGCAGCAATGAGCCTTTTTGTGTCGCGATCTGGTTTGTATTTTATATTACGTACGTATTGTATTGAAGTCCTACTTGGTAGACTACGAAATCGTGCCTCCCCCGCTACCTACTCTTCGCAGTTGCTGGCAGCAGATCAACATCAACAATACTAATAATAATAATTTGGTGGTCATGGAGTAAGTTCCTTGTTTTATGTTTATGAGATACTGCTAAACTAAATTGATGATTTTTAGAAATATTTTCTGTATGTATGTATGTTCCTCCATAACTTTTAACCCGATCATCCGAATTCGATTAAACTTAGTACAAGCACATTTAGCTATACGAGACCACAGACGAGACACATAGGATAGGCTAAATACAATTCAGTTCCGGTTACGCTAAAGCCGGGTCCACACGCTTGCCGTTTGCCACAAACTACAAAACTCAACAAGCGGTGTTCCAAGCTTCCTTTGATTTGGGCGTCAAAAACCGACACTCGATCGGATCGGTCGCAAGCGCAAGCACAAACAACAAGCCAAGGCAAATGCTCTATCCACACGCTTGAATTTGTGACGACTTGGCGAGGTTTGCCAAGCGTGTGGACCCGCCATAAGATGTAACTCCATAGGAACCGAATTGTTCCGCGCGACGAAATAAAATTATCGTAGCGGGCTCACTTACTTTTTTCTTTTTAAGTACGAATTTCACGCGAGCGAAGCCGCGGGCAAAAACTAGTGTTTTACTAAAATTAGAGCTAGTAACAACATACTGTCTACTCTCGTCTCCGTGCCGTGATTCGAACTTGCTCGGTAGAGTCGGTGGTAGAGTCGCGGCCGCCTGATTCGGTGGCCCGACCGCGCCGCGCCGCTCCGCCGCACCGCCGCCGTAGTAAAATATTGAACGCGACCTCCTCTCCCCTCTCCTCCTCACCGCCGCGAATGACTCCCCCCTCCCTACGGCCAGCCGCGACGGAGGGCGGGGCGGGGGAGGCGAGGCGCGCAGCCGCCTCCCCCTCCCCCGCACATGCCGGCCCGCGTACTACGCCGCTACTACTACGCGAGTACCGCACGGTATCTCGCGCCACACGTCGCGTCGCGCCCCGCGCCTCGCCCGGGCCCAGTTATTAATGGATGGGAGATCTCTCGCTTAGCTCCGCGCTTTGAGATAATTCCGCTCAAATTATTTCCATTGACGAGAATATGCGGTACTCGGTGCATTGCGCAATGCAACGCCTCCGCGCGCCGCCCCACCTTTGCCGGTCCGCTGCGCTGCGCCTACATACGAGCCGTCCCATTCAAGTTTGCCGGTCCTTGGAATGCAGGCCCAGTTACCGTACAGAGTGACGTCACAGCGTCAGCGGCAAACCTGAGTGGGACGGGGTGTACTGGGTCACACTGGGTGTACACAACACACCCCGCTGACGCGCGAAGGAGGCGCTGCTGCGGGGCGACGACGACGGCGGCGGCGGCGGCGCGGTCGTCGTCGTGGGCGATAGTCGCATCGTATCGCACGTCGCGTCCGTGTCCGCTGGCTAGACGGCCTAGACGTAGTATAATAATAATATTAATTAAGCTATATAACCGGCGGCCCTATTTGCCTCTATCTCACACAGTATTGCCGTCTAAAGAAAATAAAGCAATTCATCCAAGACAAAAATCTGTAAATAAAAAAATACTTTTTTACACCAATATTTGGTTTTAGTTATTTTTATAAGATATATTTTGTACATTAGAAATAAAAAAAACACATATTTTTCATGATATTTCGACTTATTTTATTGGTCGTCGTCAGATAATGTTGGAAAACACGAACTATTGACATAGCCGTTTCGACCGACCTAATCATTCAGTGTGGTGATATTAACCCGGGCAGGTTAAATCCTACCACCTAGTAAGGTAAATAAATGGTAGGGTAATACCCCACTGACTTTCTCGCTTGTTTGGCGAACTGAACGTTTTTATGTTCGAAATTCAAAATGTACTGACAGGACAGTTCCGTTGAATTAAGTAGTTAGGCGCTCGCAACAAACATTTTGTATGCAACATTTAATAGAAAGAAACCTTCGTTTGTATGGCAGCCACCTTTTTTTGAGTTTTCCTGGAGAAACAGATAACGGTATCTTTTTAGACTAGTAATAGGGTTTCTATGTGGAAAATATAATAAAAATCGTTAGAGCCATTTTTGAGAAAATAGACCTTATCGAGATAATTTGTATGACAGCTACCCTTATTTTTTCGAATAAAAAAAAACTAAAAAAATGTACCTCTAGATAATCATTTCAAACTACAATTTTTTTTTTTTTTATGGAAACTGACACGGTTGGCTACATCACCTACAACGTCCGTGATGTCAGCCCATAAAACCGGGTGAACTAGGTGCCAGGTCAGTGCTTCCCCCTTTGATCGTGCCGGCTACACTGAACTGGTCGGAAAACACAAACTATTTACATAGCCGTTTAGACCGACGTTTCATTCAGTGCGGTGGTATCAACCCGGGCGGGTTAAACCCTACCACCAAGTAAGATTAGGAGGGAAGGGACCTACAGTTTTACGAGGAATCCGAACCTCGGTCAGCCTCCAACGGTCAGCGATCACCCATCCAAGTACTGACCGCACCCAGCGTTGCTTAACATTCAATAGCGACAGTTGACTGTCTGCACCACTGAGCTATCGAGCCTGACAAAAAATATGAATTTTAATAGAAATTGGTTGAGCGGTTGAGGCGCAACGTCGCTGGACACATTGCCATATACAAATTTTGTATGACAGCTACCCTTATTTTTTCGAATTAAAAAAAAACTAAAAAAGGTACCCCTAAATAATCGTTTCAAACTAATACGAATTTTGAACGAAATCGGTTGAGCGGTTGAGACGCAAGGTCGCTGGACGGACACACACACACACACACACATACACACACACACACACACACATACATGTTTTTCAAAACCACTTTTTTGGGATCGTTGACAGATATATAGCCCAAATCAATCGAAATCTCAACTTCGAAATTTTGGAAGATCACAATACTTCCTTTCTCCTTACAGTCGTTCGAAAGTAAAATGGAAGGGACCTACAGTTTTACGTGGAATTCGAACCACGGTCAGCCTCCAACGGTCGAGCGATCACCCATTCATCCACTGACCGCGCCCAGGTGTGCTTATGATCCGACCGACAGTCGACCGAGACCGCACCACTGAACTACCGAGGCTGACGAGGCTTTGCTGTTTTAGCCTTTTTTATTTTACCTGTAGACACATGAATCAACCACTTCTTTGCCTGTTCCAAGACATTTGAAGTAGGTAGTTTATGTTCGATGAAAGGTACGCGCACAGATTAGGCAATATTGTACTGGCACAGAATACTTATTAGTAGGTACTGGTCAGAATTCAGTAAGCCTAGTCCGAGGAGCAAGCGGCGGGTGGCCGAGTGGTTTGGGCATCGGCCTCTCATGCGAGAGGCACGAGGTTCGAATCCGGTCGGCGTGTACCAATGAGTTTTTTCTGGCGAATAAATTTACGTGCATACTATTAGTAGGTACTGGGTGGTACTGGTCAGAATTCAGTAAGCCTAGTCCGAGGAGCAAGCGGCGGGTGGCCGAGTGGTTTGGGCATCGGCCTCTCATGCGAGAGGTCCGAGGTTCGAATCCGGTCGGCGTGTACCAATGAGTTTTTTCTGGTGAATAAATTTACGTGCATACCTACACCTGCTGCTTCACCGTTCGGAACCGGTGTAAAACTGTAGGTCCCTTCCCTTACCCCTTACTAAGTGGTAGGTTCAAATTGTAGCCGACTGGGTTGATACCACCGTACTGGATGTAGATGGCCGCATAGCAATCTCGGTTGTGTTCTCCTCTAGTCCAGTATAGCCAGCAATCCAGGGAAGTCTCCGGTATGGCACCTACCTTCTCAGAGGTGATATTGGCTGGTCGGAGCATGTACTTTGGCCCCTCGGACTCAGTCACCCAATACCGGATTATATAAAAAAAAATAAAAAACTCACCGCTTCCCCGGCCCGAGCTGAAAACCTTTGATATAGCCACCACTAAATAGGAACCTCGGAACACGAGCTCAATACCACATACATAACACAGGTATTATTTGTGGAAAATAAGTCGCACTTACAGCACAGTAAATTCATGTTGTTTCATCTTGTAACACACTGCTTTCATATATAAACATGAAAGCATAAACCGCGATTTTATGTAAATTGAGGGTCTATAACCTGCCCAATTAAAAAACACCAAAATAATCGAATCATACCAACGAACGGACAGACAGATATAAAATATCTCAGCCTGTTATAAAACGCAACGTCTAAGTCCACGCGGGCGAAGTTGCGCCGCAAGCGGCGGGTGGCCTAGTGGTTTGGGCATCGGCTTCTCATGCGACAGGTCCGAGGTTCGAATCCGGTCGGCGTGTACCAATGAGTTTTTTCTGACGAAAAATTTACGTGCATACCTACACCTGCTGCTTCACCGTTCGGAACAGATTTAAAACTGTAGATCCCTTCCCTTGAACCTTACTAGGTGGTAGGCTCAAATTGTAGCCGACTGGGTTGGTGCCACCGTACTGGATGTAAGATGGCCGCGTAGCCGCCTCGGTTGTGTTCTCCTCTAGTCCAGTATAGCCAGTAATCCAGGGAAGTCTCCGCTATGGCACCTGCCTTCTCGGAGGTGATATTGGCTAGTCGGCGCATGTGCTTTGGCCCCTCCGAATCAGCCAACCATACCGGATTATAAAAAAAAAGTTACGGCCACAGCTAGTACAAAATATATAGCGAAAGTAACTTCGTTCCAACCGGATGTTCCACGACATCTCTCGTCTTTTTTTATTAACCGATTTATTTTCAGAGTCTATTATCTTTCTATTTACTCACAAGGCCAGTTGACTTTGGCGTAAATCGTTTATACGAGTACATCTACGGATGTTAGTAACCATTTAAATCGAAATAAGGCAAGACTTTTTGCAACTCTGTCCTGTCACTTATGTAAGCTTGTCACGCTCACGTATACGTATTAGTTCTGAAATGTATCGTCCTCGTCGATATCTATTATCGTCCTATTTCAATTACATACGTGGTGCAAGCGAGGCGCCCACAAGCGCGTCTTGGTGTGTCGCTGCGCTGTCGGTAGGTACCTACCTACTGATAACTTCATTCAAGCACCGGAAACATAAATCTAGTGGCCACCTCTCCCTCCGCATACCGTCTCTGTGATGGTCGCGGTCGCCCCGCACGCCGCGCCGCAAACACTGCCCATTCATTGCTTGCGCAGATCAATGATCTGCGATCCTTCCTCACACACCTACATAATACGTGTAGCTACACATCCGCCACACACGGCTGCGTGACGGCCGACAAGCATTATTCTAATCTAATATACTGATTGTCTCGTGTCTGTCGATACGAATAAAGTAGAGTCGGGTCTTCGATAATGGAGATTCGAGAACTGCACAGCACCGCGTGTCGTCGACGCGCGCCCTCCGCCACGGTGCGGTGGGATACAGCTGGGACGCGACGTGTGTGAAAATTGACAGCAAGGCTATATATTATTGGCTACGGGTATTCTCGTCTCACTCGCCCATACATTACATTCACTGATTATATCAAGTTAGTGTTTGGACTCCACTATATTCCAAATTATATGTATACATATTTAAATCTGTGCAACTTAAATTTTTTAAGAGATATTGTTTTAGATCCAGCATAGGCTATGTATGACGAAATCCTCAGAAGATTCTCCTTAGTTACTCCGAGCGAGCTCCTCCGCGCCGTGCAGTTCTTGGCGCAGTGATAGATATTAGATAATAATATGTATGTAGGTATAATAGATAGTAATAACCTGTTGGATTGCCTGGAGCTACTTCACCTGTTTGGTCTTCACGTGTCACATCTTCGTGCTACCAAATCTAAGAATAATGTTATATTATGTAAAATGAGCGCAGTAGACTTTGGAAGGATTTGCTAAAGATACAGGTCGGTTAACCAAAGCTGGCGCGTGCACAGTACTCACACCAATACAATTGTGCAAGTGCGAGTGAGACAGATCGGGGCATACGCATCACGAAAACCCGATCTGTCTCACTCGCACTTGCACAATTGCATTGGTGTGAGTACTGTGTACGCGCCAGCTTTGGTTAACAGACCTGTATTTATTGTGATTTTTTGGATTTTATATTGTGTTCTACTTTTAAGCTATAATAGTATGGTTCTACTAGCTAGACAATCCCTACGAATACAGTCGTTACCTGGGCACGGATCACATGGCCCTGGTAAAAAAAACACACAATATTCCTGCAAGGTTCTATCTGTAGATATATAGTACTATGTGGGTAGACAAATCACACAGAATTGAAGTGATCTCACTAGTCAAAAGACAGTACTTAGGTAAGATGAGATAAGTTGACTAAACTGTTTGCCACGGTAATGTTACCAAGCGTGCGAAGAGAGCACGGTGCGAAGAACCCATTGAGACCCCTCAAGTTCAATTTATAATTATTATAATTTTTAATTGTGTACATTGAGCTCACTCCAAGAATGATTGTTCTAAAATACGTGCGTTCACCTCATGCACAAAAAATGTAATGTTTCCCTAATAGCCGGTTTCTAAACAAATTCTTTCGGCAATTAATAAAATTAATAGCCCGTGTTTATTTGCACTCACAGGACATTGGCATAATGTGATTGTTTCCTGCTACATAGGAATATCAACCATTAACTACGTCACGTTTTTTTCTGACCGCTAAGTAATGTTTTATTTCATATACGCCGCGCCCAATCTGCTGGAAATAGAACCTTGTCACACTGAGTTGAAACCTGTCAAAGTAACATCAAGGGATGCGTTTAGTGTACAATTGGAAAAGAGTAAGCAACAAAAGGAAATGTATTCTTTGTTTTATTGTAATGTAATGACTCGTTCTAGTCGCCGCCGCACCGTAGGGGATGCAGGCGCTCGTGTTCAAACTACGCTCCCTCTTCACAGTGTTTGTAAACACACAAACACACATACACGCAAGTGTCGTGACGGACGAAGTTTTACACTTTTTTCGGAATAGCTCTCATTCGCCAAGTGTCTGGAGGGAGTGTAAGGTGCGATAAGGAGCTTCATTCCTATAATTTCCTTTTCTTCCATGCAACATTCGTCTACTTACGAGTACTCCACTACGGGCGCCGCGGGGACGACGCGTCTCCCTCCAAGTAAGTACACAACATGTCCCTCTCTTCATTCTACAACGGCGCCGCCGCGCCGCGCCGGCGCGGCGCGAGCGATAAAGCTATATTGTATATATTATATAGTACATACATACATACTTCAACAAAGCAAAACGCGAACGAGAACTGCACTCGGATCGCTCAGAAATAGTACCACATGATGCGAGGTTATTTTCAGAGTTGCATCCGCATTTGAGCGTTCAAAAGTCAGCATCAAAACAACGGCGCGGCGGCGCGGGCGCGGCGGCGGCGCTGCAATTGGAAGTTCGCAAAAAGGAGCACACGTAATTATTTCGAGTAAGACGTCTGGTCGTTGTCTCGCTGCAGGTAGGTGGTCTCGGCGCGACACATTCCAGTGTAAACGCTACTGTGGATACCGCACTTGCGGATATATGTAGAGAGAGAGGTCGACGAGGGAAATGTATCCGCATGTTCAGTGGCGGCTGGGACTTCAGTGACCGGTAGTGCGCTAAGTACCTACCTCCTTAAATACCAAATTTCCCAATGTTAATTAAAGATCGCGACTTCCGAATTTTTTAAACGCCTGCGTTGTATTATGTACGTACCTAGTATGAATATTCTCAAGACACTCAATGAGTTGCAAAAAACAAGAAAATAAATCCAAACAAGTTTTTAACTCATTTATAGTACACCCGTAGACCACAACACTGCTGCAGCTTTCAAAAAGAAAACAATAGCAATGCCCCAAAACTACTTAAAAAATGTATAAAAAAACATTTGAAAAGTAGGAATTGAACCCGAGATCACCTGATTGTAAAGCCTTACCTTTAACCAACTCTTATGCAAATATCGGCACCACTTAATTCACAGTATCACGTGACAGAAAGCACAAAACCTAACCATATCCCATTTTAAATATTCGCGCGCTAACGGGTATGTGACATCACATGACAGCGCGCTGACTCTAGGTAGACGGACTCGTGCAAAACGAATCGCTCGCGACGTGACGTGTTGCACGCGCGGCTATTCACGATATAGCGTCCTTGTTTGACGCTCGTGCGCCGCACGCAGAACTTCATTTCGGCCCATACTGTTTCTATGAAGTATCTTTTGTCTCACGCGCCAGCGTTGTTTTGCCGATCCCCATACATTCAGATGGGAGACCCGCGTGCGTGTTTCGATTCCGCACGGGGCGCGGGTTTACTCGCAAAAACGTGCCTTGTGATCTATAAAATAAGGTCGAATTCACATTCGTATTTATTTGGAGTACGATCTTTATGGTTTTAATGTAGGTATGTTGTATTGTAAGATATTAATTTTATTTTGAGTGAAGTGAAGACCCGTGCGCCGCACTACCATACCACGGGTAGTGCGGCGCACGGGCGCACTTTAGGACCGGCCGCCAGTGCGCATGTTGTTTTACACGATTCACAGTCAACAGTGCTGCGAGCCGATTCAAACCTGCGCGTATGCCGCCGCCCCGCCGCCGCCGCCGGCGCGCCGGACAGCGTCGCCGAAACGCATGATATAAGCTATATATCTCACAAACTGTTGTTTGATTTGATTTCCATGGGTGTAGTCACTTGTCTAAACTAGCATTGCGTGTAGGCGACGTGACGTGCTGACTTAGGGAATAGGCACAAAATGTCACCAAGTATAGTAGTCTAAACAACTGCCCATACAAAATGGATTGAAGACTTCTCTGCTCATTGCTGTGCGTCCATCGATGCTAACTGCATCTCAAACTTTTTTATGGAAACAGACACATTTGGCTACATCACCTACAACATCCGTGATGTCAGCCCATAACACCGGGTGAACTAGGTGCCATGTCAGTGCTTCACTTCATTTCATGTCGGCTACACTGAACTAGACGAAAAACACGACCTATTTACATAGCCGTTTCGACCGACGTTTCATAGAAAGGGGATAAGTCATTTTTTTACATATGGCAATAATTATGCAAAACTTGTTCTTTTTTGGGGAAGATCTATCAAATAGTCAAGAAACGGAACAAGTCAGACCATTATATCTAATCAATATAGGCAGCGCAAATATTCGGTTAGTTATATATGAAAGGGAATGAGTCAACTGACTTATATTAAAACTTGTTTTGACGTCTGTCATTTAGAACAGCTGACTTTCTAAGTTTCGGTGCAAGGAGGTTATACCGTTAGTTAGCGCTGTAAACTGTGAATTGTTAATGCTGTTAACTGTACAAAATGTCCGATTCCGAGTCTGAAAGCGAGCGTAGAGAAAAGAAGAGACCGATACTACCTTCCTAGACAAATCTGTGAAATTATCTGTAACGCGCATCGAAAGTTCACCGTATCCATTGTAAACACCGAAGAAATACTAGATTTCAAGAACTGGTGGATGAAAATCTACAAAATGCAAACAATCTCCCTAGAAACACAGTCCAGGAACGTAACTCGCACTGAAAAGCAGCAGTTTCTCTTCGGAGTTCGAATACTCATCCGAAAACAGAGGCTTCGTTGTAACCCATTCATTCATCGGAAACTCATCTAGGGTGAACATGAACTAGAATTAGTCGAGGTTTGTTCAAAGTTAATATTTTGTAAATTTTTCACGTTCACAACATTATTAGTTATTACTAACTTTTGCCCGCGGCTTCGCTCGCGTGATATTCGTATTTAAAAAGAAGAAAGTAAGTAAACCCGCTAGCTACCGTACCTTTATTTCGGCGCGAGTAACGATTCGGTTTGTATTAGAGCCACATCTTAGCGTAACCGGAACTGAATGTTATCCTATCCTGTGTCCTGTATAGTAAAATGTGCTTGTAGGTACTAAGTTTCATCGAATTCGGATGATCGGTTTAAGAGTTATGGAGGAACATACATACATAAAGAAAATATTTCTAAGAGTCGTGAATTCAGTTTTAGTATCATACAGAGAGTCTACAAACGCAGTATCTCATAAAACAAAGTAACTTACTCCATGACCATCCCTTACAGAATATGTATATTAGTATTGATTGATATTGATTGATTTTGAAAACTGGCCTAAAGCCACTGTAAACGATGCTGAATAAAGAGTTTGTAAACAAAAATGACTATATTTTATTAGTATTAGCATAACTAATAAAGAAAGGGAATAAATCAAACGACTTTAAATGTACTTTTTAATACTTTAATAATGTAAAAATAATGCCAACTTCACATATTCACATGCAATTTGCACTAAACTAAGATAAAAAAATTACACTCAGAAAAAGACCTAAGAAAATTTTACACTAGACATTTTTTTATTCTTCCTGTAAAATTTGGTGTGCGTGACTTCTTGGAGTGGACAGGTTAGAATTTTGATCCATGTATACATAACGATACATGAATGTCGTGCGTGACTAGGCTGGGCTGGTAGGTTCGGTTTTATTCGTCGAACGAGAGTAGAAATGAAGCAACCATTTTCTATACTAAGTAACGCATTACAGTTTTTTTCTTCGATGGACGGACGACGGAGGAAGGAATGCGTATATTTCGTGCGGAACTATAAAATAAGGATAACATTCATTTCAGGGGGAGGACGCTTAGGAAGACTCATACAAAATTATCAACCAATCAAAAGCAGATTAAAATAAAAAAGAAAGATGGTTTAAAAATTCATTGCCGAAATTATTCATAACAAAATATACCTAATACTGGTTTCATACTCCTGCACAAACCGCTGAAATGACATAATTCCACCGGCACGAGACGCCTGTACGTACAGGGCGTTTTATTATGAGCTCGCGGGGGAGCGGCGCGCACTACAGTCTACGTATGTGACTCTACATATCGGGCTCGGCGGGAGGTGCGGGGAGGGGAGGAGTATATATGTAGGACACTCCCACCCAAGGTAGGCACGCACTAGCACGATGCACAACAACTTGCGCAAGCGGGTGCCGCGCCGCGCGTGCGCCAACTCGAGCTCGATCAATTCCATCCCCAGCAGGCGTAGGCGATTTGAGTGTCACACTGCTGGACATGATATTCACGTGTCTTTCTTCTTGCATTAGACCATGATTTCACCTTACGCCAGCGTTGCCGAGGTCACGACTTTGTCGCTAGATCTGGGGATAAGTTATTGATTAATTCGCAAAATCGTCATACCTGGAACAGGTTCCGTAGCCTCAAAGGCCACGAACTGTCATTCATCTCTTCAAAGCGAGAATCTACTGTAAAATCATTATTAGCCATGTAAGCTTCGTTCGTTCTGGCCCGAGGCGAGATCGAGGGGGTCACTCTACCTTTGCCTTTCAACCCCGCGCCCCGACGCCGCCGTCTTAAATTTAGCTGTATACATAAAGCTCTCGCTAAACTCATTTTCAAGCAAGCGCTCCGCATTAATTTCCTGTTCAGAAACACTGTCACGATTATCTCCATAATTAAGTTTTAGTAAGTAATTAAGAAACTCATTTATTTTCACAGCTTTGAGCCGTGTTCTCGGAAGAGTGTGAAAGTCGACGTCAACCCCAAACTACGACACCGCCCGCGCATTTCTTATGTATGCGGATACTTTGGGTGTATGGATGGTGTATCTTGTATTTGGGTGGTCTAAGCTAATAATGTTCTTGAAAATCGACTCACGAATCCATGCCGACAAGCAATGAAGACGTGCTGTGAAAAACTTCGGTGGGCGTTTTTACAGCAAGGAATGTTGCTGATGTTTATTTGTGGTATAATTTATAGAGACATCGAACCGGTCGCAGTGTTGCTTTCGAGTGTTTTATTGCAGCGGATTAACGAGTGGCGAGTAGGTGTAGAAGTCGACACGAGTCATGTGAGCGGCGCGCGGCCTCCGAATTGCGGCAAGCGCCGCGCGGCAACACGCCCGACCGGAGCGGCGCTGCGGCAGCTCGCTCACAAAAAGGTACATGCAGCTCTACAGGTTGTTTGTAATATCCATAGCGGCGCAGCAATGGGCGCTGGGCGGGCGCAGACTACCGGCGGCGCGCCGACTCGGCGCAGACTACCGGCGGCGCGCCGACTCCGCGCCGCGCCGACGTTTCACCGGCTGCGCGGATCTCCCGCCTGCGTCGCTTGCCAACCTATGTAGCGTTGCTGCCGCGCGCTGCCAATACGATACTTCGCGCTGCCTATTCGATACTTCCCGCCCCGGCTATATTAAAAGTTATTAGAACATGAAAAAAGCTTTTCAATGACATTTCGTTTAACGTTATTACGTTCCCTAGACACGCGTAGCTATTGTCCGCGCGCAAGCTCCGAGAAAGCTTAAGGAATGTTTGCCAAACAAACTTGACAGGCCGAGTGGTCAGATTCTTTAGTATTTATGTTTATGCTGTAAACATTAATGCTCTTGTGGGATTAATTATTGGATTATGGATTAGTTATGTATAAGTTACTATAATATAATACTTAGTTGTAATATAAGGTACTAACAAAACATTGTGACTTGCGAAGTTTGTTTGTCAGTTCTTCTTCGCATTGAATTTAGGACGTTGATAGACTCTGATAGGCCCTTCTATCTGCCCCTGTGTTTCCCTAATGTAGGCGCGTGCAACCAAGATATCTGTGTGCTCGCTGACGGCATAATCACGGATTCCGCGCCTATGGGTATCGTCTTGGAACCTCTTCGGACGAGTCATCGTTGTGGTTTTTTATCCACTGGAGGGTCACCTTGTTGTTATTTCCTGTAACCGCCTCCAAGGTCCTATGATGATGTAGCACCAGGCCTGTGGTACACCTCTTACTCTCTAGTGCCAGAGGAGTCGCTGCGCTGTCTGAAAGTATCTTGATAGTGTAGGTATCCTGATACGCCCATCTCGGTCACGGCGGTTGCCGCTTGTAGCACCCCGATTACTTCTGTTTGGAAAACTGTCGAGTGTGCACTAATGGTACCTGTCTATTAATGTTCAGCTCTAGTGAGAATATACCCGCGCCGGTCCCACAGCTTGTCCGTGACCCGTCTGTGAAGATTCTAAGCTCCTTTACATTACTTGTGCAAGGGGTTCAACAAGGATAAGTGTCCTGGACACGGTGGACAATGAACTGCCCTTATTTAGGGCAGGCTCCAATCCGGTACCCACCGCTCAATTATACGAAACACATTACGAGGTCATCATAGGACCAAGAACCCCAGGACATACTCCATTCTCCATCTTTCGTTGCGGAGATCTTCAGATACCCGGTCGTCTCGTGGCCTTCATGGAGGACATAGGTTGGCTGGAGTAGCTGAAGATCGAGGAGGTTTGCACGAAGGTCCCAGACCAAGAGAGATTAGTTAGTTTGCAGGCTTAGACCCAACCCAAAACAAAACAACAACAAAAAACCAGTAGGAACTAACTACTGACGAGCTCATCATTTACGCGCAAGCAATGTGTCAATTAAAACAGACCCGCAGTTATTACGGAGAGTACCTAAAAGAAGATGGAACATACAGGATAGAGGTGTGTGGAGAGGAAAATCTACAAGATCTAAGAATTTATAATATTGCAGTCACCACCCCATGGCTGTTAAGAGGGCGAATACAATCCCGGCATACGCAAAGAATATACTAGACATTTATTTTGTTAGGTGGGGGTAGACAGACAAGCTATACAATAATTTCTGTAGGTGCATCGTTGGGAAACTTAAATTCGGCTGCTGTTCCCAAGTCATGACAATATTATTGTATTTAGGCCGGGGAAGTATTAAGAAAATGTTTTTTCCGAAAACCACCCGCTTTTTTATTATTAGACAACATCATAATATAACATGATGTGGAGAACATAGTACCTAGATGAGATTCGTGACCAAGAATTGTAATTTTTTAATTTTTTTTAATAATAGATTTTTTTTTTCATAACAGATTATGACCTTTTATCTCTGATTTAAAGATAATTATCATAAAAATATCATACTTCAACAATTCTATGTAAAACCATTAAATATAAAAACTAAACCTGATGAAAATGCATAAAAACATAATAAATATTATTCGAACTTCTGACCCTTATAACTTAGTTCGGACTGAGTTTAGACATATACATGTCATATCAAGTTTTGTTTGTACCATTATTCTGAACTAAAATAACCAAGTTTGGTTGATGGCCGCGCGAAAAAAAAGGCACCACCTTCCATACAAAATGTGGCATTGCCCTTTGAAAATGCTCCTGAAAACGCTCTCAATAAGTCGATAAGGTGGCCCTGTTACAAAGTTATTGTCGTTCTGTTCTGGTCTCTGTCTCTAATTTTGGCCACATAGTGAAAGATCACCAGTGAAGTGCTGCAGTGAAGACATCGTAAAACCAAATACACAAGAACATTCAAATACATTTTATTTCGTGCAGATATAATCATTAAGAAAAAAGTTACAAGGGTTTAAAGCTGAGATTTTGGTAATTTTCAAAAATAAAGAAAAAAAAATCGTATCTTGATACCACGTGACACCAGACAAAAAAAGGTGTCATAGTTCAAAACCTTGCAAATGACCCCACTTACCTACAAAAAAATTTTGTCGGTCCATGTGCCGAACACCCTGTATACTGAAGATATATATATATATTTAATACATATATTTATATGTTTGTAGTTAACGACGTGAGTACCGGTGTTGTCATGTGTACTCGCGTGTTGGTGGGTGGGAGTTTGTTTATAACCCAAAACCTGTGCAACGGCCGAACTGATGAAAATAGATCATCGGCCTAGCTAGAGCTTTAAACTCTCTCGTACGCGTTTAATTCAATGGATTTTACTGAAAATCTATTATTATGAATTTATCGCCGCACTCAAAATAACAGCAAACGCAGCTTTTGTTTCCCCTTCCACATTCATACCTGTCAACGAGCCGAAAAAAAGCTTTTTAGGGTTCCGTACGGGTACGGGGTCCGTCTGTGCTACCTTTGAAATAATCAATAAAATAAATAAAAAAACATTTATTGAGTATATTAAAAATTTACATACTGATCATTACATTACATACATAGTCATGTCATACAAATGTATTTATATGCATGTGTTGTTGCTAACTGGTGCTTACTCCTCGGCTTACTCAAAAGGCAAGGGGTATTGCATAGGAGCAATCTCTTACCCCCTTCCAGGGTATTTACACGGGTCGATTTTTGCCGTGCGGCCGGTCGCTCCACAAATCGCCTCACTAAGCCGCATCGCCACCCCATTTACACAGGTGACTGAAATCGCAAGCGACCAGGTCACATTATCTTCGAAAATGTTGAGCAGAACAGGTGGTTTACGTGCCGGTATCTAAATAATTAGTAAATTAATTCTTTTTATAATTTATATTTTAATTAATTATTTTTATAATTTTAATTTCATAATTTATTATGCGGCGGGTGATCACCTGCGACTGACCATTTACACGGTCGATTTTAGTCATCAGTCGCATGCGGCCGGTCGCCGCGCGGCCAAAAGTCGGTCGGATGCTAGTCTACTTTGGGGCTTGCGACTTTAGTCACCTGCGGCCTAGTCGAATTGCCATTTAGACAGTCGATTTTCGCCGTGCGGCGAAAATCGTGCGGCTTTAGTCACCCGTGTAAACCCCGCATAGGGATACAAGTTGCTTATTTAACATCACTTTAGCGCTCAGAATGCATTTGGTGTTTACTTTCAGTGGCAGAAATAAACAATACAAATTTTTAAATAATGAAACGGAAGCCTTGTCTTTATTTTTGAAAATTACCAAAATACATAGCGTCACGCCTTTTTCCCGGTGGGGTAAGCAGAGACAACGGATCTCTCACATTTGCTTCATAAATTTCTCTCGTTAGTCTCCTATCATCCATTCTTCCAACATGACCGAACCACCGAAGCATCCCTTTCTCAATCCTTGTCACTTCACTATATCTTCTTTCAGCCCACAGCGCTCTCGCACTACACTATTTCTCAATCTATCTTTCATTGTAACTCCACACATACTCCTCAACGCGCGCATTTCCACAGCATTAATCCTGCTTTCATGCTTCTTCTGCCATGCCCAACTTTCACTCCCGTACATAAGTGTAGGGGCCAGCACTCCATGCTCCACCATGGACAGCCAAACGTGCCCTAGTTGACATGCTTTGGCTGCTCATAATAGCGTGCAACGCCCCATTACCAAAATCTCAGCTTTAATCCCTTGAACTTTTTTATTTATGATTGTATCAGCGCGAAATAAAATTTATTGGATTTTACAACGTACCCTTGTTCTAGAAAAAAAATTATATTATTTTATAACCTTAATACTCGGAGGAAATATGTCATATTTCCTCCGAGAGTTAATACGATGAAAAAAAATCCCAAAGTCCCGAGGACGAGTAAAAATATGACAGAATCTTAATTTCGTAATTAATTTAAAAAAAAACTGATAAGTTTACGCCCTTTCCAACGGTATACATACAAATCATTCTCTATGTGGCCAAAATTAGGGATAATTTGCAAGAGTCTAAACATTAACAATGGAAGCGAAGTAGTTCAAATTGAACAAAGTGCCCGCGCGATCGGTACATGTTCTAAATTTGAAAATGCTCCGGAAAACGCTAGCGACCACCGAAAAGTGGCGCTGTTACACAGTGCCGGTATTGTCGTTCTGTTCTGGTCTCGGTCCCTAATTTTGGCCACATAGTGAATGATTTGTATGACATCTGGTATACGCCCGCATTACCCATTTGCGGGCGTATGACGGAAAATATTAGGTTCCACCCCAGAGTCGTCTATAAAAAGATACGTGAGTTGGATTGGATATTTCGAAGCGGGCCTGACGACGTCCCGGCGATCGTCTTGAAAAATTGTGCTCTGGAATTGGCACCCTCACTCGCCTCTTCAAACGCTTCTATTCCTCCGCGGTTCAATGCCTTCTTGCTGGAAGAGAGCTTCGGTCCAGCCGGTCCCCAAGAAGGAGGACCCAGCGAACCCATTGAACTATCGCCCTATTGCGATAACCTCACTCTTGAGTAAGGTTATGGAGCGTATTGTTTGTCAACTCAGCGCTCCTGACGTACCTAGAAGACTCTAATTAAACTCCTCGACGACAAACGGCTTGCGCAAGCAAATGTCGACCGGAGATCTACTAGCGTACGTCACGCATTTGTGGGCTGAAAGGCTCGATGGTTTTGGGGAATCGCTGGCGGTCGCTCTGGATATATCCAAAGCATTCGATCGCGTCTGGCACCGGGGACTTCTAAGCAAGCTTCCGGCCTATGGTGTCCCTACAAAACTGTGCACTTGAATCTCCAGTTTTTTGAGTGGTCGGTCAATCTTTGTCACCCTAGCAGGCACCATGCCTGCTGGGTCGATTACTCAATCAATGCTGGTGTTCCACAAGGATCCGTGCTGTCGCCTACGCTGTTTCTATTAATCATCAACGACATGCTCTCGCTCGACGAAATACATTGTTACGCGGACGGCAGCACGGTGCACGAAGGGTTCATCAATAACTGGAAGGGTAGAGAGGCCTCAGAAGCAAACGCGAGACGCGAAATTGTTGCTCGGGTTGACCTGGTTCTCGAAAAAGTATCCTCTTGGGGGAAGGAGAACTTGGTCAACTTCAACGTACCTAAGACGCAAGCTTGTGCCTTCTCTACTAAGGCTGATTTTCTTTCTAAGCCACTTTTCAGGGCAGCCGAGTCCCCAAAGATGGTAGTCTGGGCGTCCTGGGCATGGAAGTGTCCAGGTACGTTGGACTTCGATCGTTCATAGTGTCCAAGGCGAAACTAGCGTCTCGAAAATTAGGGATCCTTTACCGATGTCGGCAATTTTTCACGCCCGTCCAACTGCTTACACTCTATAAAGCACAAGTAAGACCGGTGATGGAATATTGCAGTCATCTTTGGAATGGTTCCCCTGAGTACCTTATTTCAGCCTTGGATTCTATTCAGCGACGAGCAATTCTCCTCATTGTCGACTCTGTGACTCACAAATGACCTTCAACCTCTAAAGCATAGACGTATCGTTGGGTCGTTGAGCCTGTTTTATCGGTACTACTATGGCCGCTGCTCTGACGAACTTGCTTCCCTTATCCCTCCTCCTCCTGTTCGCCTTCGCTAAACCCGTCATACGCTCGAGGAACACCCCTTTGTAGTAGACAGAAGAGTTCTGCAAACGCACGATTCTCTAAATCCGTCTTGTGCCGCACTGCAAAGGTGTGGAACGGGCTTCCGGGGAATATATTTCCCCACTCCTACAATCCACGGATCTTAAAATCGCGGGTTAATAGCCTTTCCCCAGCGACATTAGTCCACCTCCAAGCCGGACGGGCACCTCCTCGGGGGTGAAATTGGCTGCGCCTGAGGCTTCGACCTGGGGCATAGCCACCCAGTTCGGACGCAATAAAAAAAATAAAATGAGTTAATGTTTTTATGGCTTTTCGCTGTGTTTTTAGGCGTAATAAAATACGAATAAATAAATAAAGGAGCCTGAAGATTTTTTAATGAAAATAAGCACGAACAATGTAAACAGTGTTATTATACAGACTGTCCCAGATTCCTCGTGGAATAAGGTCCAAAAAGCTCAGAATTAGTTTTTTCTTGTACTCGTATTTTTCGAGATAATCGGTTCAAGGGTCGCCAAAACCATAAAAACGGCCTTTTAATTGCGATTATCTCGAAAATTATTATATGAGTCCTAGAAAGCAAAAAATACTGAACTTTTTTGAAGCTTATCCAACGAGGAGTCCCGTGACGGTAAGAAAATTCGGTCGAACTGGGACAACCAGTATAGGCATTGATAGGAGTCGGTTACTTTATAATTTTTATATAGCGTTGTGCTGAACTGACTGTAGCAATCACTATGAAATGTGAATGTTGTGGACGATAAACCGTAAGTAAGTTTAATAATGTTAATACATTTTATTAGTAACGGTGTTTGACTACGTAGAATTTATCGAAACATTACAATCATCATCATTATCATCATCAGCCTGTATCGGTCCACTGCTGGACATAGGCCTCTCCCAAGGCACGCCACCACACGCGGTCTTCCGCTCTTCTCATCCATCCACAATTACAACATTAACATTACAATGTTTCCTATTAATAAACGAGCGAGCATACTAAACGGTTTAGTTCAAGATTGATGACTATGATTATGAAAGGTCTTTCGATACCTAACTAAAAATGTGTAACTTGTTATTATTCGAAGCAAATCAGAAAACACGAACTCGTCAAACTCACTTGTAAATTGTCAAACTAACGTCAAAAGCAATGCGTTTCACAACGACACGTAGGCCTGTCTCGCTCTCCACGGAAGAAGAATTGAAGAGCGAGAGAGGCTCGGAAGTCCTCACATCGATTTCGACATTAGTTTGACAATGTTTTGGCGTCTTCTGATCCGCCACGAGTAATAACTTGTTCGTCACTGGAAATGAAGGTCGCTTTGTAGCCAACTTACAATAAACAAGACGAAGAAGAATACTTTTTCTTATTTTAATTCAGCCAATCAAACGAACGAGCTTCGCTTTTATTATTGCCAGTATCCATTGACGACACGGCGCTGCACATTATACATTATGATTTATATGACAAATGAGATGAAGAACAAGTAATAAATGCTTCCAGACTGCCGAGAAGGTATCGTGTGACGCTCCTACTACCGACCCACAGTATGGTATTTAGTCCCAAAACCTGGCCAATAATATTTTATACTTCTAACAGTTAATAAATACATTTTATTTGAATTTAAGAGTAAAGAATAGTAAAAGAAAAGACTTATTTAGATAGAAAAGAATTTATTCTTCACTACTACTGTCTTCAGAAATATTTACATTTGTTAAATCACTTTCACACAATAAATAATTTAAAACATCAGACGATAAAGGCTTTCTTTTCTTGTTAGTGTTGCATCTCATGCCCGTTATGAGGGGGTCCGAAGTTAAAATAAGTCAATTCAGGACATCCTGGTTGCAGGTCACGCGCGAAAACTTTTTATAGAAAAAATGTGGTTATGAACAAAAAAAATCTTCAAAAAAAGGGGGGCGGTTTCGGGCGGCTAATTTTTATATAACTGTCTTCTATATTAAGTACTTAATACTACATAATCGTTTTCATTGCTTAGAAATCGAGGGTCACATGACGAAGGGGCGTAACTGACAAAAAATGCGAAATTGAGTTAGGTCCATAGTTTTGCTTCAATAGGTACCCCGGATGTTCTGACGAAGAGGCGGAACTGAATGTACTACGGTTTTCCCTCTAGGCAGTACTATTTATTGGGCATATCTGCTAAATTAAGATTTAAAAGTTTCACGATTGGGCGTAACCGTTCCGTTAGGGCCATTCGTGAAAATTATTATTTCTTTAAAAAATATATCAAGGAGGCGTATCTTAAGATACGCCCCTACGTGACGCAATAAGTTCGCTATGTTATTTTAACGACCAAGTTTTTCGTTATACCGGTCTTTAGAAAGATGAATCTCTCATTTCATCTACCCAAGAAAGATCAGTGCAGCCTGTGCGTTACATACAAGGATGGATCTTCGGAAATATAAAGAAATATGTCCATACAGTTAGATATACTCCAAATTCGTACGGATAATGAAGGAAGTGAAGTCAACTAGACCGAAATGTGCGATTCTTAGTCAAGAAAAGTGAAGCTGCCAAAAAAATTCTAAAAATTACAGGCCTAACTGACATAAAACTTAATGAAGTAAAAATAAAAATGTTCACGAAATGGGCGTATTTCATTTAGATTTTTTTTTTTATACTTGGGTAATTACAATATCAATTATTTATATATATTATGAAAGCCTAATAAATTCCTTACACGGAATAAAAATTATACACTTCCAAATTCGTTCATAACCATATCAGGCAAAACACAAAAACTGCTCTCCTGAACAATTGAGAAAAATCAATTACGCCCCTTCGTCATATGCCCCTCGAAATGTTTAGAAATATAACAAAAACCTTTTTAAATATTATTGTTTTATTATTTATGCAACAGGTAACTACGCCTAATATAGATCGATCAAATACTAAAAGTCAGCTGGTTGTTTATACGAAAAATATAGTATAACATCATGTACATATTTGGCTTAGAAGAATCCATCACAAAAACAATCACTAAATTGTTTATTCATGTCATGAAACTACAAGATTTATTAAAACAATAACATCCGAGCGTTTCGAACAATCACACGACCACTGTCGGCGAACGGCAACTTCCGACTGATCTCGCGGCGAGCTATGTTGATTTGCTAGCGCTTTGTGCGTTTCGCCACAGAATACCTAATAGTGTTTCGCTTTGGTTGCAGTAACTAATTAACTTTCTGAGGACTAAAAATACAGGGTAGGCAGACAGATAAAAAAAAAGTATTATTGGCCGGGTTTTGGGACTCAATACCACACAGTGCGACCTCTATTTGTATTCTACTACGCCCATTATATATCTACATATTTATACGTGCCGTGCGATTAGTGTGTGACCCGGAGGGAGGAGTCCGAGGTATGAGGGCGATCTAGAACCACTGCAACTTCGTAGGGATGTCGGCCTCGGCACCCTAAGACCTCGAGCAGATGACATCTTATCCAACTAAACTGTTGAGTCGTAATAAAAAAATTTCCAAAATACAACTCTAGCTATGGTAAACGCCGACCGGATTTGAACCTCGGACCCCTCGCAAGAGAAGCCGACGTCCAGCCAGACCACTCAGAGCCACCCGCCTCCGCTCCGCGCCGCCGCCGCCGTCGTCGTCGTCAATCGTCAAACCGCCAAAAAACCGTTACCGCCTCGGAATCTGGAGATACCATAGTGTTGGCGTGCCGTGCCGTGTCGGTGAGAATTTGTTTGCGCTAAAAGCTTCTCACGCTCGCGATAAGCCAAGCTCACCGAAGCCAATAATAGTGCCCAATAAAACGTGGAACTAGCAAGCCTAGAAAAACAAACTACGTCACCGTACCCCGTCCGCACCGCGGTCACGCCCCGCCGCGCCGCCCCCGCCGCCGCCGCCACCGCCGCACTATGGATCGAGAATCGGCCTCCATAGTATTAGGAGATTTTTTTCGCAAACTTGATTATTTTTTAAAAACTATTTTTGTTATATTTAGGGTTACATAAGATAATACCAAATATATAGTTGTAGTGATATCAGTCAAGTAGATATTTTATTAAAAATACTTGAAGTTTTCAGTTGTATGGGACGGAGAATGTTTAGTCGATTTTTTCAAAAGTCTTTCGAGGTGTCGCAGATCTTTTAATACATCATGAAGTAGACCACGAGTGTAATAAGACCACATAAAAACTGTAACCCAATTCGACCCGGTATAGAAAATATCTAAGTCCGAATTTATAAATTTTCGTCTATTTTCTTTATACATTATTTATGGTTTAACTTTACAATTAATTACATTTTCTTGTGTTTTGTGATTGCCAAGTGTGTAAGTTATACTAATTTGTACATTATGTAACAACTGTACCTACCACTGTGGTCGAAAATACCCTCCAATACTTGTAGCGTTTTAAATGTTTATTTGGTATTCATAATTGATTTGAGGACACATTAAATAAACAAATATGTGAAGACGCGTAGCTTGACAGTACGTATGTATGTTAGGTTCAAATATATAAAGTATATATATATATTTTTTATATTTTAAAATTTGCAATGTATGGGACGGAGAACATTATATTTATTTTGCCGGACTACAAAGATGTGTCAAACTCTTATTAGCAAGGTTGTGTAGCACAACATAAAAATAAACACACTCAGTAAAAAAAATGTTAGAAAGGTGCAACCTTCCAAGTATCAACAGGTCAAAGTATAGCATTTTTTACCTTTTTTCTTTAACAGTAATTTTTGGTTACATTATGATTGTACAATTACTATATATATAGGTATGCAAATATGTGAGGCATATAATTCTATATCAGATATGTACACACCATTCCGATTAACAGTGTAAAAAATAGCAATATTTTTATTTAATAAAACTGAAAACATTACATTCAGATTCAGATTCAGATATTATAGTACATTATTCGAAACTGTTAAGAACTAACAAAGTCTTAACAGTAACGTGATGTTGAACGTGACGGAAAAGAAGCTGTACAAAAAAAATCATGAACAGTTGCACTTTCTCAAGATGTTAAAAAAATTTCTATTCAAAATTATTCACCAAAATAAATACAAGGTTGAATAAAAACAGAACAAATTAATAAACCGAACTTACAAATAAAAGATTCACCAAAATTAATTTTATAAAAAAATTGCTTTATATAAAATTCGAGCCGGTATAGAAAATATGTAAGTCTGAATTTGTAGATTTTTGTTTTCTTTCCTTTAAATATAATTTACAATCTTAGAATAGAACATACATACAAGGCTTTGCAGCTCATTCATTATGACGACGCATTAGATACTAATTATCATTCGGTAAGACTAAAACATTCCCACATCCCTGTTTGTGAAACCCCACTATATTTGTAAAAACCGGTAATTAGTGTCCTTTGGTCGCGAATTTCAGTTTATTATCTGTTCAACGCGCGTAAGTGACGGATCTCTCCTTTCGACACGAGTTATCGCTGTTTTCAAATACTTTCCTTCCTGCATTATTGTATGCTGCAAAAACACGTGCTTCCACTTCCGTGACCTTGACACTTTCTTTCGGACGGTAACACTCGACCTTTTTTTGGAGCTGATAGTATAAGGGATACATTTCAACTCCTGCTTCAATTGCCGTTGCCCGTAGTTCGCAGTATTGCGATTTGGAGAGTTGCTGGGAACTGAAGAGGCTGAGGGCTTTCTCCGGCGAGTATTGTGTTTTTTTTTTAACTTGAATGTATTCCTTTATTCTACCAACCTCTCTGAATTTTCCAGAAGAAACTTAAGCACCTCAGCAACATCATGTCTTTCCGTATTAATACCTTTACTCACCGCAGCGAATGCGAGCTCGTCGAAGTCATTTTCCGTACACAGATGTGCGGTTCTGCGCCTTTTTGGCTGGTAGTGAAGTTCGTGGAATTGTTTTCGAGGACTGAACTCTGGTTTAGGAGATGTTGAAGCTTCTGAATGCTGTTTCGCTGGTGATTGCGGCACGAATGGTTCCGCTTCCTCATGTCTTGGTTCTTGAGGTATGCTTTGAACATATTCGGGCCACTTTATGTCTGACGTCAACCATGTTTCAAATTTGCATTTGAAGAAACTGAACGAATAATTTGTACTTTTCCACTTTTTATACATATTAGACAAGTAGGTTTTACAAAAACACTTGAATTGATCACGGTTTTCATCAGTTAAATGAACGGAAAACTTGTCAAATAGTATGTTTGGGTCGGAGAGGCCTTGCTCGTTTTTTAAGAAAACAAAAAGTTTCAGATTTGATTTAAACTCTTTCATTTTGTAAAATGTTAGAGTTCGAACCGAAAATGTACCTAGTTTTCAAGTAATAATGCAGGAAGGAAAGTATTTGAAAACAGCGATAACTCGTTTCGAAAGGAGAGATCCGTCCCTTACGCGCGTTGAACAAATACTAAACTGAAATTCGCGACCAAAGGACACCACCTGATGTACTAAACCGGTTTTTACCAATATAGTGGGGTTTCACAAACAGGGATGTGGGAATGTTTTCGTCTTACCGAATGGTAATTAGTATCTAATGCATCGTCATAATGAATGAGCTGCAAAGCCTTGTATTTATTTTCTATTCTAAAACTGTAAATTATATTTAAAGGAAAGAAAACAAAAATCTACAAATTCGGACTTACATATTTTCTATACCGGCTCAAATTTTATATAAAACAATTTTTTTATAAAATTAATTTTGGTGAATTTTTTTTAACATCTTGAGAAAGTGCGTTCACAATTTTTTTTGTACAGCCTCTTTTCCGTCACATTCAACATCACGTTACTGTTGTTTGTTTGTACTGACTTTGTTAGTTCTTAACAGTTTCGAATAATGTACTATAATGTTTTCAGTTTTATTAAATAAAAATATTGCAATTTTTTTGCACTGTTAATAGGAATGGTCTGTACATATCTGATATAGAATTATATCCCTCACATATTTGCATACCTGCTTAATAATTGTACAATCATAATGTAACCAAAAATTACTGTTAACGAAAAAAGGTAAAAAATGCTATACTTTGACCTGTCGATACTCGGAAGGCTGCACCTTTCTAAATTTTTTTTACTGATTGTGTTTATTTTTATGTTGTGCTACACAACCTTGCTAATAAGAGTTTGACACATCTTTGTAGTCCGGCAAAATAAATATAATGTTCTCCGTCCCATACATTGCAAATTTTAAAATATAAAAAATATATATATCTACTTTATATATTTGAACCTAACATACATACGTACTGTCAAGCTACGCGTCTTCACATATTTGTTTATTTAATGTGCCCTCAAATCAATTATGAATAACGAATAAACATTTAAAACGCCACAAATATTGGAGGGTATTTTCGACCACAGTGGTAGGTATAGTTGTTACATAATGTACCAATTAGTATAACTTACACACTTGGCAATCACAAAACATAAGAAAATGTAATTAATTGTAAAGTTAAACCATAAATAATGTATAAAGAAAATAGACGAAAATTTATAAATTCGGACTTAGATATTTTCTATACCGGGTCGAATTGGGTTACAGTTTTTATGTGGTCTTATTACACTCGTGGTCTACTTCATGATGTATTAAAAGATCTGCGACACCTCGAAAGACTTTTGAAAAAATCGACTAAACATTCTCCGTCCCATACAACTGAAAACTTCAAGTATTTTTAATAAAATATCTACTTGACTGATATCACTACAACTATATATTTGGTATTATCTTATGTAACCCTAAATATAACAAAAACAGTTATTAAAAAAAATCAAGTTTGCGAAAAAAATCTCCTAATACTATGGAGGCCGTTTCTCGATCCATAGTGCGCCGGTTGACCAGACGCGGCAGCAGGGCGGCGCGGGGAGGCGCGGGCGGACGGGCGGGAGGCGTTGGGCTGGGATAGGAGCGAGGCGCGGCGGCAGGCGCGCGGTGCGTTATCTATCATATCATATCATCAGCTGTGCGCGACGACGCTACGACGCTACGACGCGACGAAGACGACGTCGACGGCACGCACAGGACAGGCTGAGGTAAGCTTCTTGACCGCTAACCACAAAATTGAACCAAAAATTCGAGCCCACATCCCTAAGGAGTAAGGTGTTGTAGTGGTTCTAGATCGCGAGACACTTCGGGGTCACCCAGTCGTCGCAAGGCTCGAAGCTGGATCGAATCCAGAGGCGCATGCTGGTATTTGGCAGAGCCATCCCAAGCCACCTAGACACCTTATGGGTGGCTCGGCGCACCATGGCGCACTTTCAATCAAAACTAAAAAGGAGAGGGCCCTTACATAGAACATTTCTAGAAAACATTTGTTTTAACTATTTACGCCGGGGCAATAGACAATCGGCCAGTACAGAAGACTAGCTGAACAAAAATACAATTTGTACTGTGAAACAATACCGACTGTGAAAAAAGAAGATAGAGCAGTAGAAAATACTTTAGTCGGGCTCCCAGTCTATTCGAAGCACGCTAGACTACAGCCGTAGACGGAAAAAATAGTTAAAAATATTTTTTATGATAGAAGACTACAGCATTTTCTACTACTCTTTCCTTGTTATTTCCTCAGTTTTTCGAAGTCGGGTTTCATAAAATGTTTATTTGATTTATTATTTAATTATTTTTAGTCCTAAACCATTAAACGTTATGTATTTTTGAAATCGTCTCTTCAAGATTTTGACAACGATACCATACGATGATGGGGTTTGAAGAAAGTGTTTATAATTTTTCATAAAAAAGGCACGCAAACTATCGAGACCAAATCGAGACGAATCTAATTAATGCCTTATTAATTAGTTAGGTTTCTGTGAGGAAACAGATGAACACACATATAGGTACCTACATATAACGGTTGTCTCAATAAGAGTGCACATTACATACATACTTTGCCAAAATCTTATTTTAGGTTTCAATAGCCCGCGTGGTCGATGGCTGAGACCCTTATATCGGTTAAGTGTCTGTCCGTCTGTCACAGCCTGTAGCTCCAAAACGGTTCGAACTAGAAGTAACGCGCACGCACTCGTTATGCGTGCTCGAAGGGAATAGCTACGGAACCCTCTGCGTGTGAACAACGTTCGCACTTAACAAGCTTTTATGTATTTGACGTCCATATGTGTAGCATATATGGCACCTATCTAGTTCACTGATGGGCTGACATCAAGGCTGTAGTAGTAATAGTAGTAGGTGATGTAGAAAACCATGGGATGTTCTCTGAAAAAAAAATAGTGGTGGCACACAGGTGACATGAATGCAGCATTCCTCGCTGCTCGCTCGCAGAAGTCGCAGACAAGGTCCGGCTCCGGGTGCGGGCGGCTGCCGCGGGGCCGCGTACTTTCCCTGCTCCACTTTCTACAATTCGAACATTCAGCTCTCAAGCCGCAGCCTCTGCTCGCATTCCTCACAGTCGAGCCACTAAACGGAGACAGCTCACGAATCACTCCGCTCGATACCGACATTACCGACCGGCACAATATTCTGCAAGTATTGTCCACAATCATAGTACGAGCGTTGCCTTTTAAGTCATGTCATTTAAAAAAAACCATAAACAAATTAAATCTGAAATACCATTTATTGTTTTTCAAAGAACTCGCCGCGATATTTGATACACTCTTCCATTCGCTCGAATCAATTTTATAAACAGTTATTCCATCGTAAGTTGTGATTGCCAAAATGACAGATTTGTACGCCGCCGCTTCTTCGGGTGTTCTTTATTCTTTATTCATCATTCGTATGGTAGTACACAACGCTTGATTTGTCCTGTTTAGTTTTTACAATCCGGTTGTGTCAGGTGTGTCAGGAAACGTTGACTACGATTTTTGGCAAGGTGAAAAAATCACTAGGGCTCAGTCGGTCAGTCAGGGCTGCAACGGCGGGCAGTCCAGAATTTCAACATTTTACCCATTTAAAAACGCAAATTGTTTGACGAGCACAGCGTCATGGTCATGGTGCAGTATCAGCGGCGGCGCACAGTGGGGCGATACCGTAAAAAATGGGACATAGGATAATTAAATTTTTTTATTTTTATTTCTGAAATTTAAGTACGCTAAATTAATCTACCCATCATTAGAAATAACATTCATAGATTCATATTTTCTCATTTAAGCCTTATTTTTCGAGATATACCACTTTTTATTAATTTGTACTATGGAAATTGGGTAACTTTATTTTTTTTCTCGAAATGCTTAAAATAGCTAGACCCGTGGTTACTAAATAATGATTCCCCAAGGTAAAAAGATTATTACTGTGTAAAAACCGTATCCGACGACGTCCGACTTTTCCGTATAATGCCATTTTAATATTATAATAACATTTATTCCTGCAAAGCTCACCTTTATTCTTTTTTTTTTTTTTATTGAAACTGACACGGTTGGCTACATCACCTACAACGTCCGTGATGTCAGCCCATAGCACCGGGTGAACTAGGTGCCATGTCAGTGCTTCCCCCTTTGATCGTGCCGGCTACACTGAACTGGTCGGAGAACACAAACTATTTACATAGCCGTTTCGACCGACGTTTCATTCAGTGCGGTGGTACCAACCCGGGCGGGTTAAACCCTACCACCAAGTAAGATTAGGAGGGAAGGGACCTACAGTTTTACGAGGAATCCGCTCGAATTACGAGGAATTCACTATATTCGTAACTTTCAGCTATATTCAAATAACAAATATTGTTTATTTGCATTGGATGTATATATTTGTATTTTAATGGTAAATATATTTCTCCATATCACCTATATATTTGAACTTGATGAAAATGTTTAATTTTTTTTTTATTGAAAGCGCGATGGCGCTGAGGCACCCAGAAGGTGACAAACGACGCCCATCTAATTAACTTTGTACTTTTAGTTTCATTGGTCTATTTTGATAATAATCTACGGAGCCGCTATTATCGGCTGCTATACTTACTTATAATATCTCTTATAAATGCTTACCATTATATTAGGAATATTTTCAACTTCGCGAGGATTAGCGGATTAGGGATATTTATGTGAATTGTCACGTATTTCCATGAAAGCTCTCGAAGAAACAATTACACTGCATTGCTAATTGTTATCTACTTAACAAGGATTAACGATATACCAGGAATACTGCAAACTGTGCGAACTAATTAGCAGTATTCATTAGTGAACAACACAATCAATCTGGCACTCAGTCTGCTCCAGTCGTTTGCACGAGTCAGTCTTCATACCCGTGCTTTACATATTTAAAACTATTCAATACGAAAACATGGAGTCTTTTGTTAATAACATTGATATTTACGTGTTTATGAGAAATTGTGACAGTTTTCTGAATTACGCGGTATTGGTTGCCGCTATTGCCTCAATAGTTAGTGTAAATTTGCCTGAAGAGACACAAGTGAAAGAATTTTGTCGTAAATATTGTTACAATCTACACAAACGATGGGTGAAGTCAAGCTACAACGAGGAACGTTTTCTACAGAAGAATCGAGAATGGTTGGACTCGGCCATCAAGTGGCCCGAATTCGTAAAGAAACAACTGCCTTCAGCGAGTAGCGACCTCGCGGATAACCAAAAGGTTTGCACTTCTCAAATAATTTCTCCGGGACCATCGACAGCGCCTCCTATCTTTGTAGCATCTTCACATAAATCATCGCCGAGAAAACCATTTGAAAGTTTAGGAGCCAAACAAAAGCGAAGAAGAACCGAAGACATTCGCACAAACTATACATCGCAGGAACTAGCATTTGCGACCAAAATGCGTTTGAAGGCAAATGGGAACGAGGACCTGGGGAAAGTTTTGGACCATTTGCTTCAGAATCCAGGCGAAATCGAAAAAGTCAAAGAATTCATTGAAAAAAAGGAGTCCAATACTATTTATTCATCTGAAAAAGCACTTGCGATTTTGGTGTCTTTAAAGCTATCAAGATGGCAATATATAACTTTAAGAGACATGGCTAAGGAAGAAGGTTCCGACCTCTATCCATCTTATTATAAAATTCAACATGCGAAAATTGAGTGTTACCCCCCAAAACAGGACATTGAAGTTACCGAAACACAGGCCAAAATTAAACTGCAAGCGCTTTTGGACCATACTGCAAAAAGAATTTTGAAAGTGGCGAACCGAAACCTCACAGGCTGCCAGCTAACATTAACAAGCAAGTGGGGATTCGATGGCGCTTCTGGCCAAAGTACATATAAACAAAGATTTCAAGAACTGAACGAAGGAGACGACTCAAGCATTTTCATGGCAAGTTTGGTTCCTATAAAACTGGTTTATGGAGACGAAGTGATCTGGGAAAATGAGACGCCATCTTCGACGAACTACTGCCGTCCTATCTTCTTCAAATTTATGAAGGAGACAATCGATAACGTGAAAAGTGAAATGGCTACCATAGAATCCGAAATACGAGATCTCAAAACCAGCGATTACGAAGGCGTTTTGATTGAGCATTCGTTAATTATGACGATGATCGATGGTAAAATTACGTCGATTATCTCCGGTACCTCTAATCAGTCATGTGATATTTGCAGAGCTAAACCGTCTGAGATGAATAACGTTAATATAATTAAAAGTAAAGAAGTAAACACAAATATGTACCGGTTCGGACTATCTACGTTGCATGCCTGGATTCGATGCATGGAATGCCTTCTCCATATTGCATACCGCATGGATTTTCAGCAGTGGTCGGCCAAAGGTAATAATAAAGAAATTATGACCGAGAAAAAAAAACAAATTCAAGATAATTTCAGGAAAGAAACTGGTTTATTGATCGACGTGGTAAAACAAGGTTCAGGAACCACGAACGATGGCAACACTGCAAGGCGCTTTTTCCAGAATCCCGAGCAAACTGCCTCTATTACCGGTCTCGATAAGGATTTAATTAATAGATTCGCGGTGATCCTTAAGGCCATCTCCTCGGGAGAAAAAGTTTGCACTCAAAACTTTGAAATCTATGCTCAAGAAACAATTCAACTTTATATATCATTGTATAGCTGGTATCATATGCCAGCAAGTGTTCATAAACTTTTATTCCATGGATCTGAAATAATAAAGCATTTTAACGTAATTCCAATTGGCATACTCTCCGAAGAGGCATCAGAAGCAAGAAATAAAGATTTCAAGAAGTACAGGGAACACTACTCTCGAAAATGCGATCGCAAATCGACTAATCAAGACATTCTCAACAACTTGCTCGTATCGTCGGATCCATATTTGTCTAGTATGAAGCCAAAACTTCAAAAACAAAAGCAGCCCTTATCCAGTGAAGTGCGACATTTGCTAATTATAGACGATAATAATAAGGAAAATATTGAATTTATTGATACCAGTATTATCTGTGTTCAATCGGATGTGGAGGATGATGATGATTCTGACGCTGAAGACGCTTTAGGTTGTTCCAGTGATGAAAATGAAAATTTGTAGAAATATTGAGTAAATAAATTGTAATAAAAATAGGAAGCTTTATGTACTTTAAAAATATTTATTTAAAAGTTATTAAGTATGTTTTATTTTTGTAAGATTGAAATAAGATTTTTTCTCAGAAATATGTAGTTTGAATTTCTTTTTGTTATGCACGATAAACATACTTCAGAAAATTACTTTTATTCTTGACCATAATTTTTATTGATAGTTGGTATTTTTACATTAAATAGGCTCCGTTAAAAGCCATGGGTATTTGGGTAATAATGTATTATTACTTTGAAAACTTTTATTATTACTTTTAATAATGTATTATTACTTTTCTCATCATTAATCACTATTCTTAATGTTGATGTTATTAATTTTATACTTTGAAGTAGGTTTATAATATACTTTGACGGGGGCAATTTTTTGCCTAATTATAATAAATTATAGTAAGTTTGATATATCGAAGTGTGCAGAGCCACCAAAATGACGAAATGAAAATACACAACGATATATATAACTTATAATAAGTTAATAATTCGGTAAGTTCCGTAAATACAAAAATATATGTAGTTAGTTAAATATGTAGTAATTTATATATGTTTAATTACTATCGCCAGATTAATTTGTAATATTTTATGCAAATATGCGCCGTCTGATTGATTGTATTTTGTGTGTAATAAACGTACCATTCCACTACAATAATTTTATTCAGATTAGACTACTCAACTTGAAGAATCATTATTAAGTAACCACAGGTCTAGTTATTTTAAGCATTTCAATAAAAAAAGTTACTAAATCTCCATTGTACAAACTATTGAAAAGGATTATAACACCTTAACAGAAAATCTCTGAGAACAAAATGTATTCACATATTCAGTTTTCCACATATCCCAATTTTTTTTACTAAAGAATTTTCAATGTGATATATCTAAAAAATAACAATTGAAACCGAAAATATGGAAGAGTAATACTAGTTACAAGAAATTGTATTTTTTAAAGTTCAAATTGCTATATCTCAGAAAATAAGACTTAAAATGGAAAATTTCTAAGAATAAAAGTAGTTTGTAATCATTAAGAGAATATATTAACATACTCACTTTTTACTATATTATAAATGTTTTTATAAGTGCTTATATCTCGGAAAATAATTTTTTTATCAAAAAATCTCACAGAATGAAAGTTGTTCGTAATTAATAGTAGAATCTATTTGCGTAGTCATTTCGCCCTATGTCCCGGTTTTTGCGGTATCGCCCCACTGTGCGGCGTCTTGAGTTATTTTTCTGGAATTTAGTGATAAGTCAGTGTTAACTGTCTTGCGATGTTCACGCACGATGGTGGCAACGTGACCAGTCTTTGCCACGAACGAGGCAACCATTATCTTTGAAGTACTCCGTGAGCGTATGACTTTGGTCGGTTTTAGCTCATCTTGGAAGACCCAGACCGTGGACTGCTGCTTGGAATCTGGATCATTAAATCCAAAATTCTTCATCACTGACATTGTGAATAAATTTTGCTCTTGTCCTCTTACCCTCTAATTTTGACCTTAATATACACAAAATTTGCCAAAATTTTCTGACTGGTGTGACATTAGTGCTGCGTACTTTCTCCTTTATTCTTCTCCGTCTTCATCGACACTAAATTCATCTTGGAAGACCCAGACCGTGGACTGCTGCTTGGAATCTGGATCATTAAATCCAAAATTCTTCATTACTGATATTGTGAATAAATTTTGCTCTTGTCCTCTTGCCCTCTAATTTTGACCTTAATATACACAAAATTTGCCAAAATTGTCTGACTGGTGTGACATTAGTGCTGCGTACTTTCTCCTTTACTCTTCTCCGTCTTCATCGACACTAAATGTAGAGGTGTTACTGTATCTCTCTGTCATCTTTACGTTGATGACCTGGTGCTACGCCACCCTGATGACATCAGTACAGCAGTAGCTCAGATGAATATTGACCTTGACTCAGCTTTTAGCTGGGCTGTACGTTTTTGACTCTTGGTGAAGCGGACAAAAACGCAGTCAATTTTTTTTAAAACTATACGGTATTTAAAACTACTTAGACCATGCTGCTCTTTCCACCTTAGAATGATATTCCTTATAGCAAGCAAGTCAAAAATCTCGGCCTTGTTATGGATGAGACGCTTTCCTGACATATTCTGGTTAGTGTGGTCCCCGGAAAATGTTTGCTAGGATGCAGCCTTCAGAATTTAATTCCGGTCTCCATCAAAATTACGCTTGCACAATAACTACTCCTTCCCCAATTCGATTATGTCGAGTTGTGTGATTTTTTTATAGAAAGAGAGACCCGAGCCACATAAATAGTTCGTGTTTTCCATCCAGTGCAGTAGAATTATGTAGTAGTAGTAGTAGCCCTATTTAGTTTTAACGTGATGAGCACATCCAAACAGGACTTCTACTTGATGCTATTTATCACGGCATGTGTGTGTCAGAGTAATTGTTAGTCAGTCACATGACAGGTGACATGTCAGTGCTTTCGTCGTGCCCGCTACATACGGTAATTTTTTTTATAGCCGTTTCGGTTGCCCGACTTTCATTTAGTGCGGTTGTACCAATCCGGACGAGTTCACTCTTACCACCTATATATGTACCTTTTTTTTTTTTTTTTTTTTTTTTTTTATGGATCCTGACACGGTTGGCTACATCACCTACAACATCCGTGATGTCAGCCCATAACACAGGGTGAACTAGGTGCCATGTCAGTGCTTCCCTTCATTTCATGTCGGCTACACTAAACTGGACGGAAAACACGAACTATTTACATAGCCGTTTCGACCGACGTTTCGTTCAGTGCGGTGGTACCAACCCGGCCGGGATAAACCCTACCACCTAGTAAGGTAAGAAGGGAAGGAACCTACAGTTTAACGTGGAATCCGAACCACGGTCAGCCTCCAACGGTCGAGCGGTCACCCATCCAATCACTGACCGCGCTCAGCGTTGCTTAATAACAGTTGACTAACCAACCGCGCCACTGAGCTACCGAAGCTGAATTTTCTTATCCCTTAGTCGACTTTTACGACATGCGACGGGGAGAGATGCAGTGGGGCTATTCTTTTTAAGTACCGACCCCACACGGTACAAAATAACGTATATCGTAATAACTAATAAGGTAAGGGAGGGACCTACAGTTTCAAGTAGATTCCAAACCACGGCCAATTTCAACGGTCGGACGGCCACCCATCCAAGCCTGACCGCGCCGTCGTAGAAATTCTAATTTGATGTGAGCAAAGCAGAGCTGACGGGACCCTCGGAACGTGAACATTTTCATTTATTTTATTATTTTTTTATGTTTTTTTAGCCCTGCTGGTTATCGTAAACTCCAAATCAGTGCCGATCTGCTTGTTATAAGTACTCTTCCAGGAGGAACAGCACCAAGTAACAAAGAACACAGAAGAGTGGAACTATGGTTGTTTATTTACAGATATCTAAGGGATTAATCTTTCAGGCCCGCACGGCATACTTACGTAACCGTACGTACGTCCGAATGCATGGGCGTCGTTAGACACGGGTGGCTCGGCGCCACATGTCGCGCTTTCTAAAAAAAAGGTAGGAAGGAACATTAGCCGACATCGATTTAGGTTAAGTGAGAGCCGTGGGCATTACTGGGCATCGCAATGCCAACTCTATATCGCGGCTGACGCGGTGGTTATTTGGAAAAGCGTTTTGGCGCTATTTCTTCTCACGTTGCTAAACTTGCATCCCTTCCATAACTCGCTGTACCATAACTTGCCGAGCTACCTAAATTAGGATCACCGACGATACGACTTACGACGCTTTCGGAAAATATTCAGAACTGAGCCTCGAATTTGTTGTTCAGATCTTACTTGGCAGCCTTGTAACTTACTTATGGAAGTTGGTGCTAGCTGGTAGGAGTGACAACTAACCTGAAAAAGAAACATAAATTGCACATTAGCTACGTTATTATACGAATGCATTACGAACTCTCAGAATGAATTTTGAGTTACAGTTCCCAAGATTTCAAAAAATTAAACCGGTATTAGCTCAGTACATTTAAAAGTTTTTAAATATACACGTTGACGCAGATCAGACTTCTATGTATTAGTAGAACATCATATAATCAATAAATACTAATAATAAATATGTAAGGGATGGTCATGGAGTAAGCGAGGGAGTAAGTTACCTTGTTTTATTATGAGATACTAAGTTTGTAGACTCTATGTATGATACTAAAACTAAATAGATGATTTTTAGGAATATTCGCTGTATATTACATACATACAATACGTTAAAATAGCTCTTCAAATAAACTCACTTGTATGAGGATCTACGAGGTTGCATAGTGTTACTTTACGTTACTGACTTACACAGAAGTCATATGTGAGTATACCATACCTATGGATTAACTTTGATAAGCACAATACAACTAAAACAAAGTTTTTAACTCTAAATTAGTTCCTGGAGCGCTCTCTACGGCGGCGCCAAAATGGCGACCATTAGGTCGAATCAAAAACATCTGTCTCACTCAAGGCATTTCAGTCCAGCTCACACGTGATTTATTCTATTATATGACGTCTCTTCGTCGGACGGCACTACGGCAGGCAGGGCTCGCCTGCCTGCGCGCGCGCGCACGGTATGTGTTAAGTGTAGTAATGTGAATCAATCACCCATCATTCCACGCAAATTGAGGGATAAGTGCTGGTAAAATATGCGAGGTAGGGCTGCCAGGCCGACGACGCGGCGCCGGCGCGCCGGTGGCGGCGGCGGCGGTGCCGGGCTTCGCTTCGCCTAGTCAGAGGCCGACAAAAAGCGGTCAAATACAAACTCCGCTATACATGCTGCTTAGAAAGGCAGCCTTAGTCAATCGAATCCCCTGTCATGTGCTCACCTGGCAAGTCAAACCAACGCTCACGAGAGACTTCATCCAGTAAACACTTACCAGTGATCGTTTTGATATAATTGCCTGCTTTCATTGCTATTCATTTGCTACAAACGCAGTATCTCATAAAACAAAGTAACTTACTCCATGTCCCTTACAGATTTATTATTAGTTGGATAGATGGATAGAAATACTTTATTGCTCCAAAAAACCATTTTACATAAACAAACAATAGGTAATTTACATGAGGGGCAAAGGCGGACTTATCCCTTACAGGGATTTCTCCCAGTCAACCTTTGGATGTTTGAGAGTCGTATGTTGCGAGATATAAGTAGGTAGTAGCAGTTATTGAGTATATTGATTAAATTACTCGTTAAATTATAATAAAACCAAAAAATTTGCGTGTCTATTAAGGACAAAAACAATATCGAGAGCAAAAAGATAGTCACGGAAAAACATAATACCCACATTCATAAATTACACATCAATTTGTTATTTTAGAAGTTTAGAAAATATTTTCATTCTACAACGCCACCTGGCTTCTGGGCACGACAGCTTGGACCGGCTCGGCTTCGCGCGGTTCCGTATCTCAGTTTTTAAATAGTCGTACATACGTGATCTAGCGCTCAAAAGGTTCTATCATGACATTTTTTTTTTCAA
This sequence comes from Nematopogon swammerdamellus, assembly GCA_946902875.1. Taxonomy (NCBI): domain Eukaryota; kingdom Metazoa; phylum Arthropoda; class Insecta; order Lepidoptera; family Adelidae; genus Nematopogon; species Nematopogon swammerdamellus. Next base: position 9,535,707 of record OX336333.1, read on the forward strand.
ATTTCGTTGCGTACAAGTAGCGTGCTCAAGTAAATATTTGTATGGAGAAAAGATGTAGCGCCTTAGCAGGCCAGGTGGTACTAAAATTGGCATACAAATATTTAATTGAGCTCGTTGAGTGCGTAGTAGTACCCGTAACCACGATGTTAATAGGGCCTACCCTTTCAGACGTTACTGTGCTTAGTGATTGTATGTAAATGTTCCTATCTATGCGTATAATATCTATACGCATAGCCATGGCATGCATGTCGCGCTTTCCATAAAAGAAAATTATAACTTAATTATATGCGAAAAATCATCTAACGAAAAAAAAAACAAAGAACTTATGATGACAAAGATAAACAAGAACAATAAATACCCAAAAGGAATTCCCAAATGATACAAAATAACTACAGGTATTTTTATGTCAACAGGAGTGGTGATTTTAGCTTTCGTTGAACACATTGGCCTCAATGCCCTGACTGGAGAGAGAAGGAACTTTGGGTCTCGCCCTGTTTGTTAAACAGAACGCAGCTCGCCCTTCGGCCTTACCCTCGGTCAGCTGCTGTTTTCGAGAAAGTAGGCACATAAAAACTGTTACTTCTTCTTTTTTTTTTTTTTTATGGAAACTGACACGGTTGGCTACATCACCTCCAACATCCGTGATGTCAGCCCATAACACCGGGTGAACTTGGTGCCACGTCAGTGCTTCCCTTCATTTCATGTCGGCTACACTGAACTGGACGGAAAACACAAACTATTTACATAGCCGTTTCGACCGACCTTTCATTCAGAGCGGTGGTACCAACCCGGGCGGGTTAAACCCTACCACCTAGTAATATAAGAAGGGAGTTTTATCCCTTAGTCGCCTTTTACGACATACACGGGGAGAGATGCAGTGGGGCTATTCTTTTAAAGTACCGGCCCCACACGGTACTTCTATGCTGTATCGGAAGTTATCTTATTTCATCAAATCTGAGGTAAAAATGCAATCTGAGGTAAAAATCTGCTATTTACGTCAGTGTTCTTATTGAAATGTGAGTTTAAGGCGAGCGATGTCGCGGGCAAAAGCTTATTTTTTAATCAAACTGTAAACTTTGCGTGTCTGAATATTGAATATATTAAAAAACCGGCCAAGTGTGAGTCGAACTCGCGCACTGAGGGTTCCGTATATGCTTCATATTAGTTAATTGTCATGATTAGTTAGAATGCTTTATTCTAGAATAATCTATTCGGTAGATGGCGCGCGCGCATACACTTTTTGGTTTCTTCTATGGGAACCCCCGTGATTTTTTTACTTTTTCTTATTTTTATTATTTGTTGTTATATCGGCTATAATAAATAACACATTTTCTGTGAAAATTTCAACGGGCTTTATTCAATTATTACGGTTCAAGAGATACAGCCCTCGGACGGACGGACGGACGGACGGACGGACGGACGGACGGACGGACGGACGGACGGACGGACGGACGGACGGACGGACGGACGGACGGACGGACGGACAGACAGACGGCGTAGGCTTAGTAATAGGGTCCCGTACCGGATACGGAACCCTAAAAAAAGACGGGGTTGTGTCATCAACACGACCGGAAATTTATACCGAATACGTCGAGCTATCCTATCTGCTCCCTAAACCGCGTGACTGAATTTTGTGGGCACAAATTCCGGGTATTCAGAGTACGGTACGGAGTGTCATCGCATTTCAGTGTGGCCTCCTAATGGCGATCGTAGCCAAAACTACTTTACTGGAACTAAAGCTGGCCTCATTTACGTTTCTCGAATTTCCCAGTTTTTCATCATATAACCACTCATACTACCCAAAATCTACATCCACGTACATTATTTTACGTCCATTTCGATAGAAACTGATTTATTACCTGAACCGAAAAATATTCTACGTCAAAAAAACAAAATCTTGTACGGAATCATAAAACCAACACGAGTTTTTTCGAGAGAATCCACCACAGTTAAGACATTCGACCCCGATTTGATTGGGTTACTTCGAGAAAAGTTCCGACAACCGTCACGGCAACACAGCCTTGGACTTTGTCAACACACGATTGATCCCAACGAAGTTTCTAAATGTTCTTCTAAGCTGAAATGGCGCGGTTGTTTCCCATTTGACATTTCCGGTTGGCGGTTTCAGTTACTCAACACATGCATACTTTGCTGGGTCTAATCGGGTCCTTACATCGTTATGATTAAATAGCTGCTGACGCGAAATAGCCTTGCAGCTCCACACATTTTTAAACGAATGGATTAGATCCCTTTCCTATTGAAGTAACAGCGACACCTGACATCAAATGTTCCGGTTTCAGAGTTGGAGCAGTGGTAAAAATTTGTGGCCTACGTATGTATTTGTAAAGGTAAGCTATAGTAGTTGTCGACTGGGAACATGCGAGAAATATTGAAGCTTCGAGTTCTCATTGACATGTTACTTGTCCCTCGGCACTAATAAATAAACAATCACCTGCTCTTTATCGATGTGAGTTGGCGGTGCGAAAGATTTCGAGAAACTAACATTGCGCCACAATTTCAGGTACTCCGCTGTCACGATTCGAGCATAACAAACTGCTTATCTAGAGTCGGTGTGTAAACAGTACACGTACGCTACTCAGCCTGGGGACGTGGCCTGGCGCCACACTGACCGTGCGTCGTCCGTCGCGCGTCGTCGCGTCGCTCGACGCGACACTCTTGCTTGATGTCCGACGCTCCCTCGGCCCAGTCGGGATTAAAACAATTTCGCTGGCACTAGATAGAGTACAAGGACGCCAAGAAGTAAAGGGGGTATCCTTCCCACAGATTACTGCAGTACTTCATGACCGGGCGAACTCGCTCTTTATATAGCACTTGCTATGCCCGTGGTTCCGCTCGCGGTAAAGTCGATCAACCGAATTGGTAGAGTTTTTGCGTTCACTTCGGACCCACGGCTCAGCTCATATAAATAATGGTGTGTTGTTATACAGCCTATAACCTGGCGGAGATATGTCGCATTATATAGGCAAAACGCAAACCGCAAGCCAATAGGTTAAGCCGTTCTTGAGTTATATATGTATAAGCGAACGTACATACATACAACATACAACATACCACGCAGATCAGTGTATCCGGCCCGACCGAAGGGAAACACTGACATGGCACCTAGTTCACCAACACGTGCTGACATCACGGATGTTGTAGGTGATGTAGCTAACCGTATCAGTTTCCATAAAAAAAAACATACGAACAGAAAGAAGACAGACGTTGAATCTAATGTAGGGATATTCCTTCTCTATCCAGGGAGGATAAGGAAGGAGTTGCGCTTGTTAGAAGAACCGCCTGCTACGGTAAATGACGCCCAGTTTATTGAAGGCTTCAGGCAATGGTAGCCTTGAACTCTATAAAGCTCCTAAAACCCATATACTTATTTTGGTCAATTCCACGCGCAGGAGGTCCAATTTGTCATTGTTAGGTATGGCCGTACCCTGAGGACGTGGCTTCGGAGGCAAACCGGTCGGTCTTGGTAAGAGAAGGCGCAAGCTTGAATTTTTCTGACGTTTAAATCGACAAGGTTTGTATACAATTTCTGTATATAATGCATAGGCGTTTCCATAGGGCTCACGCGTCTTATGAAAACTTGCTCAATATTTATTCACTACCTAGCCTCGACAACCGCAGAAAATTACTGGAAACTATGACACTTCATAAAGTATGCAATAATGGCATCGACTGTCCCGACCCGACCTACTTTCAAGGATACAATATCGCATACCACAAAAATCTAGCCGATGTCATGCTACTTTTCAACTTGGTCGCTGTCGAACCAATGCAGGTAAACGCGTACCCCTGCGAAGAGTATGCGAAAACTACAACAGATACCACAGAATAGAAAAGAGTACTCCGTACAGAAGCTGCTCTGTACAAACACTCACAAAGAAATAGCTACTCTGCGACGACGCGATAAAGTACAAATTGACTCGCACAGAGCTGCATGCCTAACCACGATAACCGCCTACATTTCGCTTCTCTTTCTGTCGTGTACCTCTATCTCGAAAGCGCGTCGTTCAGCGCGTTAAGGGCTGTGTCTTTGTGCTGTCTTATTGTGAGGAATAAAATGAAGATGATACCTACCAACTTTTATCGTTCTAGCTACCAACGATATGATATTTAGCTACGGCAAATTCATGCGAACAAATTCATGCATGCGTTAGCGTCACAATTAGTTTCTCACATCGAAGCGTGCATTGCGTGCAACCTTCCAGTGATAGTTTTGTTTGATCAATAAATTTAATGATCAATGATCATCTACAATGTACCTATTATCCTTATACGAATTAGGCCATACACACCACGCTGTTCGGCGTTATCTAACTAATGTTATTGGCAATATAATAATATCATTTTAAATCAATGACCTCCTACTATATGAATAAATAAATTACTAGAAATAAATCAAAATGCTACTAAACAAAACACTTACCTTTCTTCGTCTCTCGGCAATGAAAAAAAAGACAAGTTTTCATTTGTCTGTTGACTTTTGCACCCGTCCACTGCACAATATTTACGTGATTTCGACATTTTCTAAATTCGAAAGCGCCACGCGCCCGGTCTGGCTGGATAGCGGCAGCCCACTGTTAATTGTAGATTAGCCGCTACGCCAAGCGGTAGGCATTTAACTCGCGACCTTGAGCGAGTGACGAAGGCCTGCAGATACTTCTCTCATATAGATATTCATTTTTCTAAACTGCTCACCTTCAAAAGAGCAGTGTTAAATAATTTAAATTCTTAAAATCATCTACCTCGCATGCGTCGCATGCGAGGTAGATGAGCCTAAGGTTATGCTCGTTCAGACCGCGCCATGATCAGGGAGTCGCGGTCGGCGAGGGTCGGGCGCGGCGGCCGGGGGTGCCGTTGATCCATCCTTATGCGGTGAAATTGGACAAGACTGATATTTGTTTTTTTTTATGGTCTGTCCTAATTCTGTTTGGTTTGGGTTCCGCCTCGATAGGCTGCTTCATGGTCATAATAGGTCTATGTAACAGATGATAACTATATAACGTTTTCCGTGCTTGGTGTGGCACAGTATATATGCATAAGGTGAGGTGTCTGCTTTCGTGGTGCTGTTATATTTTTTTATATTATGTATTCATTCATAAGCGCTGTGTGAATTACATATATTGTGTGTACGCTTTAAATTAATTATTTAATTAGTAAGCAAAGCATTTGTGAAAAACGTCGCTGGTTACATACCTAATTGTTTATTGTTTCTACTGTCTCCATAACCTACATATGTATGTAATTGTTTGTTTTTCCTAAATAAAAAAATAAAAAAATAAAAGGTTGTTGCGGCCACAGGATGCTACCTTAACGAAAAACTACCTTAACGAGAACACTGTCTCTTTCAACTGTTAGACGCCGAACTTCATCGATGCGCACCTCTCTAGCATTTCAGCCTCCGTGCGTATGTAGCCACCGTCTGCGGTGCTATCGTCTGCATAACTGTGAATTGAATTGGCCTAGACACGTAAATTGTTAATTAATAACAGAAATCAAGCAGGCGACAGCACCGAGCCCTGAGGAACGCCAGCGGTTTTTGAGTCCTCGATCGAGTTTAAAACGCTGCTGTTGTGTCGTGCATCTGCTAATATCTCAGCTACAGAAGGAGAGGTATGTATGAACGTACAATAAAGTAGTTGTGGACTACTCGTATCTTAATTCTCAGGAGTGCGTTCACGAGAATCGAGAAAAACGCGCTGTGCTGTGAAACACGAAGCCTGCGATTCTCATATTATAGATTTGGGATTGGCATGGGGACCTGTACATAAATTTTTATGTAGATATCTATTGAGACGTTTTTGTAAATTACATCACGTAGGTAGGTATATCAAGTGTTCTGCTTACGAAATTATTTGTATAATTACATTATTACCTATTTTGAAATGCTGTTCAAATGAAGGGAGTTTGCATGGTGCGCGCGCGCAGTGTCGCGTGGCGTGGCGTGGCGTGCGGCGTGCGTCCGCCAACTCCAACGACAGCACCTACATAAGTATGTCGAACCGACCTTTCCGCATCCTCACCTCATGCCTCCTTTATGCTCCTCTTCCCAAGTCGTAAAGTAATTGTAGTAAACGTTCGCCTGGCTAAAATTAGCTTTGTGTAACTCCTCTTGGTGGTTTGTTCTGATCTCGAAATTCAGAACAAATGAAAATCGCCGTTCCACATCCCATCCATACAAATATGTTTCAAAAAACTCTCGTCCTGGCACAGCATTTTCATAAAACTCTCGTCCTGGCAAGACTTTTCATTCCTCTGTGGTCTCCAGTGACTCTGATCTAGTTCTAAAAATATATCTGCGGGGTTATGCTCAGATAAGGCGATGTGCTTCAAATCGGTCACCGCTCTGCTTTTGTCGAAATTTGCACGGCGAGCGGCGGCGGCGGCTGCGGGGAGGTTGCGGCGGTGGAGGCGGCTGAGCGCGGGGCGAAGGTGGAGGTGGGGGCAGTGGACACCACTACTGCCCCCCGCACGGTGCAGCGCGGAATCGCTCGTGTGGGTCCGCGGGTGGTGCCATCGTGTCGTTGCCGCGTTGTCGTCGTCTGCAACGTGCGTCCTCCGTGCGTGCGTCCCGTCGTCGTCGCATCGCGGTCGTCGCAACCGACTTCGCCGCCGCCGCCGCGTCGCCCCCGCGCCACCGCGCCGCGTCGACACTCCGCTGCGCCGCCGTAAGCCCCGATGCGGCCCCACTGACACAACAAAACAACACTTGCTGCGGAAATAGCGACGAAAACGATTGTTCGCTGTTTGTGACGGGCGCGACGCACGCGGGGGCGGAGACGGCAGCGGCGGCGCGGCGAGGCGACAACTGCAGGCGTTCACCTCCTCGCACCGACCGAACTTGGGTCAGTCAGTGCGCGTGGGCAGAGTGTTCCCTTGCCTCCGTGTACTCGTGCGCACACATATGTGGGTGATTAATTAACTATATCGAGATTTTATGGCACATAATGTCAATTATAATAAAAATTACATTATAATTAATTAAATATTAATATTAATTATCTTACGGTTCCGTAGGTTAGGCGAAGAACTGATGCGAACTCGAAATACAAAATAATAAGTACTTATCCAATTTGTGAATAGTAAACATCAAAGTGTTTAAACATTTCACTAACTTTTTTTAGACATTCATTTTGAAAGATAGATCAGATTACACAGCCTGTTAGCGCGATGGATTTGCAAAATATTTTTGATGCGAAATGAAGTGTCTGCAAAGTGTTTATTCTGTGGTGGAAGGCGACGCGCGGGGGGAGGCGGAGCGGTGGGAAATGCCGTTCGGACAGTTCTCACGTGATGTCGCGGTCGCTGTGCTGTGCGGCGGCGGAGATGACGACGACGGGCGCGGCGGGGCGGGAGCCCCGCCGCGCCGCCGCCCGCCTCCACACCGCCGCCAAGCACCACCTTGCAGCGGACAGTGTATTATTTAAGAAGGGTATTAAATTCATCTGTTTCAAAATGGAACAAAATGTATTTTAGAACTCAATACATATTACTAGAGTCTTGACATCAGTTGACGTTTCTAATAGTAGCATGACAAAATTCCAAAAGGGCCTGGGTGCTCCAAAACGGACAACGTAACAACAGTCAGTTGGTAACTCTTTATGAAGGTGTAACTTTTGAGCTGAAACCACGTATCAATACTAATAATAAATCTGTAATCAATACTAATAATAAATCTATAAGGGATGGTCATGTAGTAAGTTACTTTGTTTTATAAGATACTGCGTCTGCAGAGTGTAGACTCTATGTATGATTCTAAAACTAAATTTACTATTTTTAGAAATATTTTCTGTATGTATGTATGTTATGTATGCATGTATGTAATGTATGTATGTAATGTATGTATGTATGTATGTAGGTAGGTACGTAGGTAGGTAAGTAGGTAGGTATGTATGTATGTATGTATGTTCCTCCATAACTCTTAAACCGATCATCAGAATTTGATGAAACTTAGTACAAGCACATTTTATTATACGGGCCAACGGGACACAGGATAGGCTAAATAAAATTCAGTTCCGGTTACGTTAAGATATGGCTCTAATACACATCGAATTGTTCCGCGCGCCGAAACATAGGTACGTAGCGCGCTTACTTACTTTCTTCTTTTTAAATACGAACTTCACGCGAGCGAAGCCGCCGGCAAAAGCTATTCATCAATACTAATAATAAATCTGTAAGGGATGGTCATGGAGTAAGTTACTTTGTTTTAGGAAATATTGAGTTTGTAGCCTCTATGTATGATACTAATGCTAAATTGACGATTTTTAGAAATCTTTTCTGTATGTATGTATGTATGTATGTATGTATGTTCCTCCATAACTCTTATAGCCATAATCCGAATTTGATGAAACTTAGTACAAGCACATTTTACTATACGGGACACAGGATAGGCTTACTAAAATTCACTTCCGGCTACGCTTAGATGTGGCTCCCATACAAATCGAATTGTTCCAAGCGCCGAAATAATGGGCGGCGCGGCGCGGCGGGGGTTAGTAGCGCGTCTCGCGGAGACTGGCAGCCCGGCGGCGGCGAAGGCGCGGGACGCGGCGCGGGGCGTGCGGTCTGGCGGAGCGCGGTGTGTGTGTGTATGCATTGTCTCGGCAGAGTTTCTTATATTTTAATTCGATTCATAATATTATGTAGGTTAACTTCGTTAGGTATCTATTTGATTAATTTTAGGTGCAAACCTATGTAAAAGTGTTATTGCGAGTCGATGTTAGCGGATATTTATTTAACTGAAGTTCCTATTTGATTTAAGTTAATTGATCGTATGTTTATTATATTGTACGTAGTGTAGTATGCGCGGTATATTAGCGAAGAGATTCTTATTTTTACCCGATTACGGCGAAGCGAAAAGGAGAGTTATGTTTTTGACCGGTATGTATGTATGTATGTATGTTCAACTGTTCCCTCATAATAACTTCGAAACTACTTATCATAATTTGACAAATGAGGTATCGTTGGATGCGTCTTGACCGTACGCTCGTCGCTCGCGCGTCTTGACCGTCGTCAAGACGCATCCAACGTCTATAGGCTATAGGATATGGCGCCCTCTAGAGGACATAAGTAATGATGAAAAATTGCCCGCGGCTTCGCTCGCGTGAAATTCGTATTTCAAAGGAAGAAAGTAAGTAACTAAGGGCGAGCTGGGTTCAGGTAAACGATAAACCGTCTCGAAGAAAGTGAGTAACTTTTTGAGGCCGAAGGCGAAGTTGCGTTCAGGAAGACGATAAACCTTCTCGAAGACAGTAAGTAACTGTGGGCGAGGCCGAAGGCCGAGCTGCGTTCAGGAAGAGGACAAACCATCTATAAGAAAGTAAGTAACAAAGGGCGAGGCCGAAGGCCGAGCTGCGTTCAGGAAGAGGATAACCTTTTCGAAGAAAGTAAGTAACTATGGGCGAGGCCGAAGGCCGAGCTGCGTTCAGGAAAACGATAAACCTTCTCGAAGACAGTAAGTAACTATGGGCGAGGCCGAAGGCCGAGCTGCGTTCAGGAAAAGGATGACCTGTTCGAAGAAAGTAAGTAACAGAGGGCGAGGCCGAAGGCCGAGCTTCGTTCAGGAAGACGATAAACCTTTTCGAAGACAGTAAGTAACTATAGGCGAGGCCGAAGGCCGAGCTGCGTTCCGGAAGACGATAAATTCTCGAAGACAGTAAGTAACTATGGGCAAGGCCGAAGGCCGAGATGTGTTCAGGAAGAGGATAAACCTTTTCGAAGAAAGTAAGTAACAAAGAAGTTACTTTCTTCGAGAAGATTTATGGTCTTCCTGAACGCAGCTCGGCCTTCGGACTCGCCCTCGGTTACTTACATTCTTCGAAAAGGTTATCCTCTTCCTGAACGCAGCTCGGCCTTCGGCCTCGCCCTTTGTTACTTACTTCTTAAAGATGGTTTATCCTCTTCCTGAACGCAGCTCGGCCTTCGGCCTCGCCCATAGTTACTTACTGTCTTCGAAAAGGTTTATCGTCTTCCTGAACGCAGCTCGGCCTTCGGCCTCGCCCTCTGTTACTTACTTTCTTAGAAAATGTTATCCTCTTCCTGAACGCAGCTCGGCCTTCGGCCTCGCCCATAGTCACTTACTGTCTTCGAGAAGGTTCAGTTTTCCTGAACGCAGCTCGGCCTTCGGCCTCGCCCTCTGTTACTTACTTTCTTCGAAAAGTTTACCCTCATCCTGAACGAAGCTCGGCCTTCGGCCTCGCCCATGGTTACTTACTTTCTTCGAAAAGGTTATCCTCTTCCTGAACGCAGCTCGGCCTTCGGCCTCGCCCTTTGTTACTTACTTTCTTATAGATGGTTTGTCCTCTTCCTGAACGCAGCTCGGCCTTCGGCCTCGCCCACAGTTACTTACTGTCTTCGAGAAGGTTTATCGTCTTCCTGAACGCAACTCCGCCTTCGGCCTCAAAAAGTTACTCACTTTCTTCGAGACGGTTTATCGTTTACCTGAACCCAGCTCGCCCTTAGTTACTTACTTTCTTCCTTTGAAATACAAATTTCACGCGAGCGAAGCCGCGGGCAAAAGCTAGTAATAAATATATATTGAAATATTACTCATTCCTTTCGAGAAAAAAAATTAGGGATATTATCTCGGATATTATATAACGATTCTATTTTTTGCCGATACAAAACCGATACCGTTACAAATTACAACATGAATTCAATATAATTTTACGGTTGCTGATTTTCCGGCATAAAACAGTTTTAGGTTACGAGAACCGACCGAGTATCATAAGTACCTACCTACTACGGGTATATATATGTCGCAGGTGATCCGATTTATTTTAATAACCCATAGAAATATGTTCGCTATGTAAAATTATGCAATATGTTGCATTTTCCGCCGGCCCAATTCCACCTGGGACTTGTGCCTATGACTATGTACTCGTATATACGCTATAGAGTGTAAACATAATGTAAACAGAGTCGGAATAGGAGCGGGGGATCAAGGGCATTCTCGCTCGCTTTGTCCCAAGCCACAGATTAAATAATCCCAAGCCATGAACCCCATGGTGACCTCCCACTATAGCCTCATAGCATAGTAAAAGAAGACGAGTAAGATAACTGGAGGCCATTTTTAAAATAACTACCTACTCTGCGCCGAGCCTCCAGGGATGTCACAACTCACAACACTAACACAATTGACAGGCAGTGAGCCCATCATGGTGGAAATGCTATTCTTTAAAATTATTATGTACATTTATGTATTTTTTATTTATAGACCAAGAGCCAGCTCCCAAAATTTTACTCTAACAGAATATATGAGTTGTCATAGATTTATTATATACTGGCGTTAAGGTATATTTTCGAAAGCTGTATTTTCGATAGACAGTGAACGATGTTATTTTGATGTTTGAGCCCTTGACAACGATACCCCACTCAATAATCGGATGCTTAGTTCTGGCGCTACGGTGGAACATACGTAAAAACAAACATACACACACATAAATTGCTAAAAAGATAACCCTTCATTTTTGCTTCGCGCAGTCGGGTAAAATTTTTTTTTAACTTTAACCTCCCAAAAATTAATGCAATGTTAAAATTCAACTTTAACTCACGTCCGTCTTTGGACAACCATTTCGTAGTCGCGGACGATGAAGAGAATTAATAAGTGGGCAAACAATTTATAACTATAAAAATTATAGAAAATATATTTAGAATTATAGATTAATATAATTATTAATCTTAATAAAAAAATTATCTAATAAATAATTTTAAAATGTATTTATTAATTTTGTTTCAATAATACTTAATAACTTATATTTTTATTTTTGTTATTTTAATGAATTCCTTAATAACTTGGTTGGTCGCTAGCAGTCATGAAAGTGTCCGCGGTAGGAGCTGTGGCCATTTATAGAAGACAAAACCGCGCGAAATTGCGTTGTGCGTGGTATCTCTAACAAGTCTGAACAAGTCGACAACCGCGGGCCCGCGCACGGCGCGGCGCAGCCTTCGCGTGCGCCGCGCGGCCGCGCCCGATGCCGGGGTTCGCGAATGGTTTTTGCAGCTAGTACCTACGTACCTACCTATTAATAACTAATTAATACTATAATTAAATACTAATAGGTACTTTGCTCTGACGTTCCCGAGCCAGGTCTCAAGTCAATTCCTTCGCTTAGTACCTACTCGTATTAATAACTTACATAATTTAACTACATACTTTAATAATATTTTTTATCTTACTTACCTTTCGATGGCAGCAGGTAATGAGAATAATGTTAAATCGCGATTCGAGCTTGATCTATTCATGCAGCCGCGTGTACACACTGCAGAAACGCGGAGCCATTATGTTAGTGCAATAAAATAAAATTCGAATAATAATACTTTCTATCGGGAAGCGGCAGGCGGCGGCCGTCACGTGGTGTGCGTCACCGAGCGCGGGGGCGGGGCGACCATCACTGACTACGCGCGAGCATAGTAAAAGAAGACGAGTAAGATAACTGGAGGCCATTTTTAAAATAACTACCTACGCTGCGCCGAGCCTCCAGGGATGTCACAACTCACAACACTAACACAATTGACAGGCAGTGAGCCCATCATGGTGGAAATGCTATTCTTTAAAATTATTATGTACATTTATGTATTTTTTATTTATAGACCAAGAGCCAGCTCCCAAAATTTTACTCTAACAGAATATATGAGTTGTCATAGATTTATTATATATGACGTTAAGGTATATTTTCGAAAGCTGTATTTTCGATAGACAGTGAACGATGTTATTTTGATGTTTGAGCCCTTGACAACGATACCCCACTCAATAATCGGATACTTACGGTGGAACATACGTAAAAACAAACATACACACACATAAATTGCTAAAAAGATAACCCTTCATTTTTGCTTCGCGCAGTCGGGTAAATTTTTTTTTTAACTTTAACCTCCCAAAAATTAATGCAATGTCAAAATTCAACTTTAACTCACGTCCGTCTTTGGACAACCATTTCGTAGTCGCGGACGATGAAGAGAATTAATAAGTGGGCAAAAAATTTATAACTATAAAAATTATAGAAAATATATTTAGAATTTTAGATTAATATAATTATTAATCTTAATAAAAAAATTATCAAATAAATAATTTTAAAATGTATTTATTAATTTTGTTTTATTATTACTTAATAACTTATATTTTTATTTTTGTTATTTTAATGAATTATTTAATAACTTGGTTGGTCGCTAGCAGTCATGAAAGTGCCCGCGGTAGGAGCTGTGGCCATTTATAGAAGACAAAACCGCGCGAAATTGCGTTGTGCGTGGTATCTCTAACAAGTCTGAACAAGTCGACAACCGCGCGCCCGCGCGCGGCGCAGCCTTCGCGTGCGCGGCGCGGCCGCGCCCGATGCCGGGGTTCGCGAATGGTTTTTGCAGCTAGTACCTACCTATTAATAACTAATTAATACTATATTAAATACTAATAGGTCCTTTGCTCTGACGTTTCCGAGCCAGGTCTCAAGTCAATTCCTTCGCTTAATACCTACTCGTATTAATAAATAACTTACATAATTTAACTTTATAATACTTTAATAATATTTTTTATGTCACTTACCTTTCGATGGCAGCAGGTAATGAGAATAATGTTAACTCGCGATTCGAGCCTGATCTATTCATGCAGCCATACACACTGCAGAAACGCGGAGCCATTATGTTAGTGCAATAAAATAAAATCGGGAAGCGGCAGGCGGCGCGGGCGGCAGGCAGCGGCCGTCACGTGGTGTGCGTCACCGAGCGCGGGGGCGGGGCGACCATCACTGAATACGCGCGAGAGACAGTGAGAATGCATGTAGTGGTTGTGTACAGACAGCGTGCGCAGGCGCGCGCTTGTGTGAGTGCGAAATCGGCGCGTTTGTATGAAGACGGCTAACTTGTGTGGTTTAACTATGGCGCGAGGAACAGTGAGAATGCATGTAGTGGTTGTGTACAGACAGCGTGCGCAGGCGCGCGCTTGTGTGAGTGCGAAATCGGCGCGTTTGTATGAAGACGGCTAACTTGTGTGGTTTAACTATGCTCATAGCGTGTCGTCTCGCGCGCGACGCGTTGAGGGAGACACATGCATGACATGCTCAACGACCTTTAAAAAATGTTTTTCTTTGCCATTTTATCGTTATTTTTTTTACATTTGCAGGTGTTGATGATTATTTATGTATGACTGATTCTTGTTATCTTTAGTGACAGACGTGTAGTACCTACGTCACGGATAAATATTTATGCAAGCGACCGGAGGCTTGCGCTTGTGAGCCTGTGCCAGTCCTGCTGCTGTGGATTCCACGGGGAAAGGCGGCGCCGCCACCGAGGCGGGTGAGGCGGCGCGCGGGATCTATCGTACGCGCCTTTTTCTTTGGATCACTCACTCGTTTACGTAAATCATACATGGAGTATATTGTGTAGGTGTTTTAGTATTTTAATTACTTAATTAAAACGTAGGTAGGTAGTAGATAGCCGCGGGGTCGGCGTACGACGCCGAGCGAGTGTGTAACACGCAACAATATAAACAGGAAATTATGGGAAATGGGAGGCTCAGGTTCATTAAACGTAGGGTGGCTGATATTAGCGCTTCTCATGAATCTTAATGTAGAATATATAAGCAGCTCACGCCACCTACCTTTCCCCTCCCTCACCCCGCTCCTCCGCCGCGCTCACTCCCGGACGCCGCGTCGCCGCCGCTCCAAGCTCATTACACTTTTTGTTAATTAACTCCACTTTTATGATTTGTAAAGGCGGCTGTCTCGGTTCGCTGTTCCCTGCTTGAAAAAACGCTGTCTTGCGTTTACCGCACAGCTCGCCGCGCGCCGCGCGCCCCCGCCCGCGCCTCCGACCCCGATGTGGTAACGAGCACGCCTCTTCCGAATATTCCAAGTTTTTATACGCAAGGTTACGAGAACCGACCGAGTATCATGTAAGTACCTACCTACTACGGGTATAAGTCGCAGGGCCGCAGGGTGAACCTAACCTAACCTCCCCTAACCCATAGAAATACTATGTCCGCTATGGTGTAACTGTTAGTATTTAATCTGTGCTATGGTGTGGACTACGAACTTTGTGGCTCGCCTCGATTCGAATTTCATCCGGGCAGCGGCGCCCGCCTCGTGCTGTGCAGTGCAGACGTATGTTCTGTCTACAGTCAGCCTGCCTCAGCCCTTGCCAAAAAGAATAGCGACAGAAAAACCTTTAAAAGACGTCGTAGCCCAAAGAGCAGCGGCAAAAGAGGGGTGGCTATCAGCACCCCCACGACGCAGGGCGAGGCACGGTGAGCCCCAGTTAGAGGGCCAAGTGAGGCGGAACGACCGACTGGCGAACGTAGACGCGCCGCCCCGGCGCACAGTGGGTCGAGAATGCTATATAAGGGACATAGCGATTTTTTTTACAAATTTCATTTTTTAACAACACCCATCGATAGGCCTCGTCATTCTGATGAATAGTTGTCATTAAACATTTTCGTCTAAAACTGATAGTTTGCCAGGAAAAAAATATTTTCAAATTTTGATGTATGGAATTAGACATAAAACGCTCCGTTTCGGCCAAGTCTTGACAGGTCTTGCTTTAAAACTATTTAAGCATTGTTCTGTGGTTTATTGACTATAATCCTACACTATCAGCGCGCGCCCAATGTTGCCCGTTCACGAGTTATGTGAATCCTAAAAATCAATTAAAAATGTAAGTAAAAATATTTTTTTTTATTTCTAGAATCATAGGGCATTAATAGATTTAATCTAAATAATTGTTTTATATAAAAGTACTAACAAATAGATAAAGTTCTTAATTTTAAAACATTAGTTTATCGGAAAGATACATCAAAATCTAATAAAAAAATTATAAAAGTGTTTATTAATCAGAGAAAGTTACATATATTAAAGATGTTTTTACATAGAATGCATGACGCATGACAAATAGTACCTATACTCAGATGTATCTACACTGTACCCGCTAGTTCGAGCTATTTGATGAACACTGTCGCCTAAACTGGCCCTAAAACTGTTTCATAGGCGACATTGTTTGGTCAAACCACTGGTGATTACATTTGGGTACTTAACTTTGATGTTATATTTAAATTTTTTAAACCTATAGTTATATATACATACTTATTCTAATTTATCTGTGCGCGGTGAGTGAGAGAGACTCATTAGTGCAGTGTGTGCGTTAAATGTGTGAGTGCATTGCAAGACAACCCACACGATGAAGCCTTAATCGAAAGTTTCCACGTTATTTTGCAGACAGTGGCTTCAAAAGAGCGAGTGGATCTTCCAAAATTCTGGAAATTTGGTGAAGATACAGCAACTTTGCATATCCAGTTATATCCGTGGTACTACATGCCTCTAGCGTACATAAGTTGCTTGTGCATGAAACGGATATAATAGAACATTTAGAACTTTACCAATCGAGAAACTGTCGGAAGAAGCATCGGAGGTTAGAAATAAGGATTTCCGTAAATATAGAGGGAACCATTCCAGAAAAGTAAGTAGGACAGCGACAAATGAAGATATCTTGCATAATCGTCTCATGTCATCCGATCCAAAACTTATTTCTCTAAGGCCAAGAATGGCCAAACAACGGAGAATGGAAGTCTCGCCAAGAGCAATCGAGCTTTTGGTATCTCTTACCCGCCCGATTTAGAATTTATTTATATAAATGATTGATTAATATTTTTTTGTTATATTGTATAAGCTGTAGTTGTTACTTGCATAATCTTCTCAAGTCATCCGATCTAAAACTTACTTCTCTAAGACCAAGAATGGCCAAACAACGGAGAATGGATCTCTCACCAAGAGCAATCATAAATAAATAAATTCGTAATACATTCGAAGACGAGAAGAAGAGTGGACGAAGGTACTATGTAACATTTTTTTAGAAATGCATTTTTTACCGTAGATGAAGGTGTTATGTGCCGAGTAATCAAGTGGCACTGACAGAAAATCCGAAATCACGACGGAAATAGGAGTTATTCAAGGTGTTATGATCATAAAACACCTTATTCCAGTTTGATCATCTCCAAAGATCATCTCCTAAATTGAATTTTTTGTGCATGATGAAAGAGCTATGTGTACAAAACACCTTCATCCACATGAACGCATGATTTTGTATTAATGCATGGTTTTGTACGCTTTTCATGTTCATACAAAGTAAACTTAGTCAGTTAGTTATCAGGTATAGAAAAAAATCTATTCAAAAGTCAAAACTTTGACGTCATTTTTCTCAGCTTTTTGTTTTTGTTACATAGCACCTTTGTCACCTGATGTCTTCTCTAACTCGGGCGGGTAAGAGACACCAAAAGCTCGATTGCCCCTGGTGAGAAATCCATTCTCCGTTGTTTGGCCATTCTTGGCCTTAGAGAAGTAAGTTTTGGATCGGATGGCATGAGAAGATTATGCAAGATATCTTCATTTGTCGCTGTCCTACTTACTTTTCTGGAATGGTTCCCTCTATATTTACGGAAATACTTATTTCTAGCCTCCGGTGCTTCTTCCGACAGTTTCTCGATTGGTAAAAGTTCAAAATGTTCTATTATATCCGTTCCATGCACAAGCAACTTATGTACGCTAGAGCCTAGATAGAGGGCATGTAGTACCACGGATATAACTGGATATACAAAGTTGCTGTATCTTCACAAAATTTCCAGAATTTTGGAAGATCCACTCGCTCTCTTGAAGCCGCTGTCCGCAAAATAACGTGGAACCTTTCGATTAAGGCGTCATCGTGTGGGTTGTCTTGCAATGCACTCACACATTTAACGCACACACTGCACTAATGAGTCTCTCTCACTCACCGTGCACAGATAAATTAGAATAAGTATGTATATATAACTATAGGTTTAAAAATTTTTAATATAAGATCAGAGTTAAGTACTCAAATGTAATCACCAGTGGTTTGACCAAACAATGTCGCCTATGAAACAGTCTTAGGGCCAGTTTAGGCGACAGTGTCCATCAAATAGCTAGAACTAGCGGGTACAGTGTAGATACATCTGAGTATAGGTACTATTTGTCATGCGTCATGCATTCTATGTACAAAACATCTTTAATATTATGTAACTGTGTCTGATTAATAAACACTTTTATAATTTTTTTATTAGATTTTGATGTATCTTTACGATAAAATAATGTTTTAAAATTAAGAACTTTATCTATTTGTTAGTACTTTTATATAAAACAATTATTTAGATTAAATCTATTAATGCCCTATGATTCTAGAAATTTAAAAAATTTTTTTTACTTACATTTTTAATTGATTTTTAGGATCCACATAACTCGTGAACGGGCAACATTGGGCGCGCGCTCATAGTGTAGGATTATAGTCAATAAACCACAGAACAATGCTTAAATAGTTTTAAAGCAAGACCTGTCAAGACTTGGCCGAAACGGAGCGTTTTATGTCTAATTCCATACATCAAAATTTTAAAATATTTTTTTCCTGGCAAACTATCACATTTAGACGAAAATGTTTAATGACAACTATTCATCAGAATCATGAGACCTATCGATCGGTGTTGTTAAAAAATGAAATTTGTAAAAAAAATCCCTATGTCCCTTATATAGCAGTCTCGACCCACTGTGCGGCGGCGCCGCGCCGCCGCCGCCGCCGGGGCATTTCGGGACGCGAGGATCGGGGCGACAAGTCAACAAGATAGTCCGGGGATTAGTGTGAGGTACCTTGCGCTGAATGATTAAAGCAATTCAGATTCAGATTCAGATATTTATTTCGCCATAAAGAACACACAACAATAACAATATTTCATTGAGACATATGCATATTCAGTATGGTTCGTCATAATTTTTTATGATGTCCCGTTCATTAGTGCAATCTATAAGGAAGAACCGGGTAAGAAACCTTACAGAGCTTTTTTTAAATATAACTTACATACTAAGTTTTCATTATGTTAAATATAACATACTATATCTAAGCAAAAAATTAAAAATACTAAGTCAAAAATATACCCTTTAAAAAAGATAATAAAATACAAAACAAAGAACATAGGGTTCAGTCAAGTTATTAATAAAATTTGTGTTTATGCATATAAACAATTTGAATTATCAAAGTCAGCAGAATTTTTATTTACAGTATGAAAAAAATTCACTTAACTTATAAAATGGATTGTCTACGAGAAATATTTTCAGCTGACTCTGGAACACATTGTCACTATTTATTGATTTTATTGTATCAGGAACATTTTCGTACAATTTGGGTCCAATCACGTCAGGGTCTTTTTCAGCCATCGCCGATTTATGCGCAACAGATTTTAAACGCTCTGAGTTACGTGTGTTATAATTATTATGACTTGCGCCATTTGACTCAAAAGAATTCATGTTTTTGCGTACATATACCACTACTTCATATATATATAGAGAGCACACAGTTAATATACCAAAGGATTTGAAAAAGTCTCTACAAGATGTTGTTCGCGGTACACTGGCTAATACCCTTATCGCTCGTTTTTGCAGTATTAGCACTCTTTCAGCATCGGTTGAGTTACCCCACAGGATTACACCATACGACAGTAATGAGTGTACGTACGCATAGTAGGACTGTCTCAAAGCCTCCGGACTGATCAAGCGGCGTAACTCTCTTAGTGCGTAAATACCTCTAGCCATCTTGTCACATAGTTTGTCTATGTGACTTTTCCAACTTAGAGTTGGGTCAATATAGAACCCTAAAAATCGTATACAAGACTGGGAGCCAATAGAGCCGGATGAATTCGAAATAGAGAGCTCACGGGGACCACAGTTTCGTCCGGAAAATACCATATAGTTGGTCTTCGATGTATTTAGTATCAGTCCGTTCGCAGCAAACCATTCCGATATTTTTCCTACTACTACATTTAATTTTATTTCCAGTTCATGCATGGATTCAGCAAAGACTATTATACTAGTGTCATCGGCAAAAAGTATTAAAACACCATCTATTTTAATCAAGGCTAAGTCATTAATAAATACTAAAAATAATGTATTACCTAATGCAGAACCCTGTGGAATACCCATTTTAATTTTACCTGGCTCGGAACATTTTTTGTTTCCTTTTAAAGTGACCTCAGTGACCTGTCTTCGATATGTTAAAAATGACTTTAGCAATTCATGTGGTTTATCACTTACTCCATATTTTTCCAATTCCAATTCCTTTCCCTCAGGTATACCTTGGGTCCTTCTGTATTTTCATTCCATTTTTTATTAATTTTTTTTTTTGTAAAACGATTTTTTCTGCTGTAATTAAGGCGGAAATAGCAGTGAACGCGGACTTCAATTTCGAACACGTCGGTGGGGAAGGGGGGAGGATCCCCGCGAAACTAGTAGGTAGCTGCGAGGGTAGCTGTGAGTCAAGCTCAGCTACAGATACGAAAATTTGCGCGGATTAGTAATTTCCTTTGTAGCTTAGCGGCATAGGGCTTTCATAAGACCCGGTGGGTCGTCGTTTCAAATCTGGAAGTTAATATTTTTTTTTTATCAAATATATATACAAATATTTATATATCATAGGAAAGTGGTCAAGTTGGAGTCGAGCTCGCGTAAAGAGGGTTCCGTACCATCCCGTTTTCTGTGAGAACTGGAAGACTTAGGATTTTTTTACGAAACTTTGTATATTGGTAGGTAGCGTATATCCCGGAGAATTTTTTTTTAGTGGTCAATTTCGAGTCCATCTCGTGTAAAGAGACCATCCTGTTTTCTGTGAGAACTAGAAGGCTTAGGATTTGTTGACGAAACTTCGTCATGAACTTTTGTTTTGGTCATAACTCGAGAACCAACGCTAGACCCATTGTGTTGGTACTCAAACTTCATGTCTCGGTGAGATCTATCCATCTGTCACATGAACTTTTGTTTTGGAGATTGATCATTGAACACAAATGTGTATTTTTGTACGGGTTTAAGGTCGCCGTTGAATACGGGTCGCCGATTGCCGATGCGACCGCAGTCTCCAGGGCTTATTGTTCGAGCTTAGTGGATATTTCATTTGCAGCAGCAGCACATTCAGCAGCGTCCCCGAGCGAGACTCGAAAGGAGAGCCCTCCGTAAATGCGTATCTCCTCGGTCCATTCTCCGTATCTACTGTGTCGGATCTGCGTCTCGCTATCCAGGCGCGTGTGACTCACCCCAGGGGAAAATGTTAATTATCGCAACGGAAGTAGAAAGGGAGCCCTGCTCCCCGATACCCCTCCCACCACCCCCGCGTCGCGACACAACACTCCGTGACCCACTTCCATACTATCTTCGCCGGGTAAAACTCCGACCTTGACGTGTTGAGATAGCAGCTAACTTTACCTATTAAAAGTTGAAGCTATTCTCTGTCGACCTGCCAGGTAGGGGTAGGTAGGGGGCGAGCTTGCTTTGCTTGGAAACTACGAGGCTAGCCATATTGAGTAAGGTACAGTATTGTGCAAATTAATGGAATCATACGCAATTATTATGGTAAAACCGTTCATTGCTTGTAAAATAATATTTTTACAGACTTATGCAAATACCATTATGCTAATTTATAGGAAATATGTCCCCCTTTGGCTTCAATAACTGCTTTTACTCGTTTTGGCATGGACTCCACTAGTTTTTGACAGTAATCGGAGATCCTCTCATCCCGATACCAAGCCTGAATGACTGCTTCTATCATCTTTGTTTTTGTAGTGCAGTCGATTTTGCACAGTCTAGCTTTTCAAATGTCCCATAAATTCTCTATAGGGTTCAGATCGGATGAATTGCCGGGTCAATCTAGAACAGATATCCCCTTATCCTGGAAATATTTCAACACTTGTGGCAGGGAGCAGAGTACTGTTGAAGAATTGCTCTACCTTGGGGTTGGCACTTTCAAGTTCTTTGCTCAAATGCTGTTCCAACATGCATTTGTATTTTTGGCTGTTCATCATGCCTTCGATTGGCACTAAAAATCCAACCCTCATGTATGAAAATCACCCCCAAAACATTGCAGTGTTGCAATATGGAAAAAATGGAAAAAATCTGTATGATTCCATTAATTTGCACAATACTGTACCTAAGCGCATAAAGGTCGTTCTATTCGAACGATATAGTTTGATGGCTCGATAGCGGCGGCGCATTCTCAATGTTCTGAAGACACGCGCAGCTGGGCCGTGACTGTGACTTGGAGCGTCTCGTGTTCAGTGAGGATGCAGTCTACGAGGATTGTAGTTTTGAAATTAGTTAATAATAGCACTACTTCCCGAATCGCAGTGAAACTTCAGAATCATGTTCGATGGTGACATGCATGATAGTGTAGTTGGGATAAGAGTACAGTTCTGATCGATAAACTGGTATGTAGGGAGCGACAAAGTACACATTTCATAGTAGGACGTCATTGATGTTGTGCAGACGTAATATGTGTTGAGGTTTATATACGGTGCGGTGGTTTTTCAGGTGAAAACGTCTTATAACTTAATGTAGGGCGCCGGTTAGGGATCCGAGTGTGACACCAAATTGTCATTGATATTTTGGGTTGGGATGAGTCATTCGGAACGAGGCACGAGCCGACTAGGGTTATGTATAATATCAATGAAATTGTAGTAATTTGAAACCCTTATATTTTGAAAAATATAACAGATATCCAAAATCTAGGAGAATCTATGGATAGTACAGTACAACGACGCAATTTTAATTTTGGAGCAGATAGTAGGCGCAGCCCTTGTGTGCGGAGAGGAAGGGGGATAAAATCACCATTAGAATCGAGTGATTTCGCAAATTTGAATGGTAAAATTTTCTGACAAAGTCGCCCTACGGTCGTGCCTGCGTGATCGATGGCTCCTTCGAAGTCTCGGCTAGTGCTTTAGAAATAACAACCACTTATTGTAGTTAGTAAAACTGGAATTTAACATTTTGAGCTTTTTTTGGCGGAGTTTTGACACCCCCCGGCCTGAAATCTACGGTCGAAGCAAATCAGCGTCCAAGACATAGTCCATCCGACATCTTGTGGGGTCGCCCCGCCCGCGACTCACTACTCACTAGCGCAACTAGTATAGCTTGCCACGAAAGGAATCGAGTTGAAGTGAGCGCGTGAGGCGAAGTAAGTGATAGAAAACGCCAGTGAAGCGAAGTGGGGTGAAGTGAAACGAAGTGAGGCGATCGTCAAAAGAATAAAGTCATTCAGAAGTAGAAAAAACATAACGTAAAGATAGGTAAGTAAGGTACGTATGGTAAGGTAAGTATGGAACCCATGAAGGAAAAAAGCGCCCTGCACGAGGCCCGGCCCAGCTAGCTGCGGAGCATGCGTGCACTTCATAGCTCGATGGTAGACCTGCTTAAGTATAGTTCCCTCGACGCGACGTAGCATACGGCGTAGCATAGCATTACCGAGACCACCCGAGACTACGCACGCAGCGCAGCGGCAAACAAAGAAGCACTCGAGCACAGAAGAGAAATTCAAGGAAGACAATCGAGCGAGCCCTGGCCCGCCCCGCTCCTCCGCCTCGCCACGCCGCGCCCGCCCGCAGCACGCACGCAAGTGAATGACTCGCAAGCCGAAGCGTGGGCGGGTGACAATATTTCTTATACTTTGCGCTCGTGCGTATATTTTTTTCACATAAATTCGCAACTCGAGTGTCGGTGCGGCTGAATCATCACAAGCCGAGGTCATTGATAAATTTGGGAGAAATATTTTTTAACGATCATGTATGATGTATCCTGCTTGTTATTGTTGTGGGCACGAACACACAATACGCACATGCGCGCGGCAGGCGTTATCATTTTAACCCCCGACGCAAAAAGAGGGGTGTTAAAGTTTGACGCCTATGTCTGTCTGTCTGTGGCATCGTTGCTTCCAAACGGATGGACCGATTTGGATGCGGTTTGTTTTTATTAGAAAGCTGGTTTAACCAGGATGGTTCTTAGCTACGTTTGATAAAGATCATTAACCTTATCACGAGATTTAACCTACACCGCGTACTACGTACGCCGTGTTCTCCGCATCATTTTGTATGAAGAAACGGAGCAGCGCCTCTAGCGATAGATTTGCGAACTTCGTTTCTCCATACAAAATGATGCGGAGATGCGGAGAACACGGCGTAGCGTAATAAGCGGTGTAGGTTAAATTTCGTGATAAGGGCACAGGTCAGCCGATTCGAAGATCATCGGCACTTTTCCTATTAATGGAATAAAAGTAAAATTACAAAAAATACACCCGACACATCAAAACACTTAAAAAGTGAAATATAATTTCCGTTTAGTTACTAAAACGCGTCGGGGACCGCTAAGTAAATAAAATAAAACTCAACTAAAATAAAATAAAACGCGTTTCGGGTGACGCGACGTCACCGAGTGAGCGACCCGAACGCGCGCTGGCAGACGCGTGAGGGCATACCTACGTACGTCGTTGACGTTTGTGTCCATTTTGCAAATTTTTCTGAGTAAATTACATACTGAGTTCGGGTGGCCAGTATCTATTCTGTTTTGAGTTTTCTTTTATCTTAGCGGCCCCCGACGCCTTATTATTTTTGACTGTTTAATACTATTATGTTGATATGCAATGCATTATGTATGCAGGGCCGCCTTTAGCATTATTGGCGTCCGGGGCAAGATTTTCATGTCATGACTTTCATTCTTGCGCCGCCGTGGAGCGTGTGCGTTATACTCATAGTTCCATATTCGGTTGTATGTAACAAATAAGTAAAAAACAATTATTTATTTCCAACAAAACATCAATTTTGCAGTATCGAAGAGCAAGACCTTTTGTTTTGACTAGCCCATGCAATTAAGAGTTGATTGATTTGTTTTGACTTGCGCGACCTAGACAGAAGATCCGTGTACTCGTAGCGCGTACGCGTAGGTGCTCGGTGAATCTCAGTGTTCGGTGGAAAGTTTGACATTGTTTTTTAACCGACTTCAACGAAATTCGTACGAATTCCGGGTATACATAGGCCATCATCTTTCAGCAGGGAATGCGGAGACGCGAGGGTGGCGTCAAAACTGCTTTATTAGAACTATCGCTTAATTTCCGTTCTTTTTTTACCGACTTCATAAAAGGAGGAGGTTATCAATTCGAGTGTATGTTTTTTTTTAATTTTTTTTTATGTTTGTCACGCGATTATTATGTATCTTTTCCGCGGCTCCTTCCTCCCTCCATTCGCCAGTCACTCATTGTCACGAACAGCTGGCATTATAAGATAGGGCTGCTTTGAATTTCCCGCCAGATTAGAATATGTGACATTTTTGCGCGAAAATTTCGTAAACATGTTTACGAAATTTTCAATATAGTATAGAAGATCAATATCAACATCAAGTATAGAAGATCTGTGTAAAGGTCGTCAGGCTCAAGTATCACATTAGGATCTGCTCAGCCTGATGTTTAGTTTTCAAACTATTACTTGTATTACTTAGCTAATTGATATTAATCGTATGTATGCTTCCAAAATCTGTAATTGTAATAAAATTATGACCTACCTACTTGTACGACTTGTGTTTTCATTGAGTGTGTCGCCAGTCTAAAAAAAATCTTCAGACGTGTCGCAGAGGAAAAAAGGTTGAGAACCCCTGATCTACAATATGAAGCATGTTTGTCCTGTAGGGTTGCCTCATTCATTTATTGATTGAACCAAGAAAGTTTCAATCATTAATGTCTGTCTATGATATCTACCACCGACCACTCAGCCTAAGGACGCTACAAAGCTTGTGCAGAATGAATCGGGGAGAGTCGGGCAGGGTTCGACCTGAGCGACGGCCAATCAAACGCAGAGCTCAGTGGCGGAGCGTGTCGGTCGCCATGGTTACAATGCGTTTTATGCGCTTCTAGCGTATAACTTAGTTAGACGATTGGCGCGCTGATGTTTATTGACTGGAAGAAATGACTTCCATTGATAAGGTACGCCTTTGCATACTCCTGTGGTTCTTGTTACTTTTCGTGTACTGCAGCCCGACCGTGGTAATTTTACTCGATCGACGAGTTCGAGCAAAATGAACGAGTAGGCATAATTGGTACCGTCGTAGCTGTCAAATGTACAAGTGAGTGAGTGCACGAAACGGTCACGTGGTCTACTCGAACTCGAACGTCGATCTACCACATTTTGACAGTTATTGGTACCGTCGTATGAAATGTGAGCTCGAACTTCGAGTCATTTTGACGTATACGCTCACCCAAACACTCGATTGATCTTGATCAACTTTTGCGATAGTTTAGAAAATCTCAAAGTTGGTTATATGTTAAATTAACGATTCCTTTCATTGAATTTAGTGGAAAGGTATTTAAATATGTATTATTTTATTTATAAGTTGTTCATTCCTTTATTTTATTTAAGTATTTACTCAAATAATATAGATAAAAAATACAAGTAGGTACGTACCTATCACTAAAATAAAATAAGAATAAAGTCTGTACCTAGGTACATACATACATACATCACATTATACATATCACACGCTATATCCCGACCATCATCCCGACAATCGGGGTAAGCAGAGTAATCGGTGTTATGCTACACATACCTAACTACATCAAGCAGCAAGTAAGGCATGAAGACCCACCTCCTGCATGACTCGGTGGAAGGACCGTGACAATGTGACAGTTGGCTAGCCTGTCGCCCTTTAGCACGGCATCGTGTCCTTATCCCTTAGCCGCCTTTTATGACATGCACGGGGAGAGATGCAGTGGGGCTATTCTTATTAATACCGACCGGCCCACACGCACGGTACCGTAGTTAGTGCGTAATAAAGTCTTGTGTTCTAAGTACACGTCTCATATCAATTTGTCAGTACCTACCTAAGTATGTACCTACCTATGTAACTAATTTATAGGTGACCGGTAGTGGAGCTATAATGTATAACCAAATATGGTAATAATAGGTAGGTACATACAGGAGTTATTTATTTTTAGATAGTTAGGTATCTACAGCAATGTATTACCCGTCGGAATATCTATATAGGCATTAAAGGCTAGGCACCTCGCCTCGAATAAATGCGCTTCCCCCGCACTTCACCGCGGTCTCACCTCGTTAGTACCGTTATCGGGGTATTTTTGTGGCTAGGTAATATGGCTGGAGGAAGAGCGGAGGGTTGAGGGGAAGAGATTCAAAATGAATGTCGTCATCACTCACACAGCTGGCTGACCGACCGACAACCAACATCGTGTGTGTTGCCACGATGTAATTTTTACTAATACTAAATAGCTACTCTTAAATATCGGGGTGTTCAATTTATACGCGTTTTTCAACTTAGTCAATACTCTTTTTCTCTTTTAATTAACATAAAGATTCTGAAAAATAGTATACATCCCATATTGACCGTTTGATACCTAGCAAAATGAGCGCTTTGCATTCTAGGTAGCATAATACATTTAGTAAAAAAATTGTAATAGTGGCAAGACTGGTAGATCGACACTCGATCGAGAATTCGTCACTTGGTCGACACTCGCATACGTACTCACCTGCACGCCGGTACCAAAATAATTTGCATCGTGCGACCGATCGAGTCGAGCGCAGCTCGAACTCGTCGTGCGAGTAAAATTAGCACGGTAGGGGTCCTGTTCTTCTATCAAATTGTATACAATAAAGAGTTTCTATTCTATTCTTTCCCAGGACACATGGCGTCTGACCACCACATCGCCGCGCCGGCGGCATCGACGACGGCGAAGGCTGGGGGGCACCGCCCCGCCGCGCCGGACGCTGTAGCGCTGCGCGGCACTGCCCCCGCACTCCAAATCCCACAGATCCGATATCGACAACAACGACCAACGTTTTTTTCAAACACTCCTTCCTATGCAGAGTCGCGACTTTTCAGCCAGAGGGATTTTCATCGCCATGACGGAGAAATTATGTACATCGAGTACGTATACGAGTACATATGTACGAGTATGTCGTAAATCTATATCTCTATCTTCTCTATCTCTACCACCAAGCATACATACGGGAGTGGCAACCGTCGAGCGCTATTATATGGGAAAATTAGCCGCGTCTTAGTGCATTATGCTCTTACAATATAATAGTCTGCGGGATCGAACGTCAGTGCACATGTGACTTGGGGACAAAGAACACGTATATGTGCACTACGCAAAATGGCGAGTTGTGCAGTACGTACGTGTCGAAAGAGCTCAAGATCATCAGGAATAACAAAAGATGGCGTAACCTTTCATAGGTAAGTCATTTTAATGATAATACAACGCTTAAAACGTGAAAAATACAATAATTCCGCGAGTTAGGAGCACGACTGCGCGCCATACCGGGCGCGTACACATGATATGCAAATTTGACAGACTGAAAAGAAATTTGAAATCAATTATTGTATACGGGGATGTTGTTTAAAATAAATGCGATGTTGTTTATCATAAATGCGAAAGTATATTTGTTTGTTTATTTGTTTGCTATCATGTTGTTTATCATAAATGCGAAAGTATATTTGTTTGTTTATTTGTTTGCTTGTTTTTTTTAAGTGAAAATTTCTTTAGCGGTGCTTGGCACTTTTTTAGGTGGGTATAAAATTTATAACTCGAAATCGCGACATCGCGTCAGCGTCATTTTTAAAATGAAACCTTAAGTCATTGCATTAAGGGTTAAGTTAGAGTGGCACGGGATCTGCCGGCACACCCGGAGTGCAACTGTTAAGTAGGGTTCGGTAACAGGTTTATGTCTGTCCATTCTACTAAGTTCTGCAAAATGAATGTAGGGTTCCGTAACAAATGCATGTCTGTCCGTTCTACAAAATTTAACATTTATTTCAAAATGAATGTAGGGTTCCGTAACAAATGCATGTCTGTCCGTTCTACTAAATTTTACAATTTTCAACCAAGGTCCTCCGACGGTTATTTTATAATAAAAGTAGGGTTCCGTAACACGTTTATGTCTGTCCATTCTACTAATAAGTTCTGCAAAATGAATGTAGGGTTCCGTAACAAATGCATGTCTGTCCGTTCTACAAAATTTAACATTTATTTTAAAATGAATGTAGGGTTCCGTAACAAATGCATGTCTGTCCGTTCTACTAAATTTTAAAATTTTCAACCAAGGTCCTCCGACGGTTATTTTATAATAAAAGTGTCTGTGTGGGCCCTGAATACGAATCCGTTGTCAAAACTCAAAAAAAGTGGCCGCCATTTTGAACTTTTTAGTTACTGGACCGATTGCTTTCAAAATCGATATCTGGGTGTCTGTGTGGGCTCTGAATACGAATCCGTTGTCAAAATTTTATAAAAGTGGCCGCCATTTTGAACTTTTTAGTTACTGGACCGATTGCTTTCAAAATCTATATCTGGGTGTCCGTGTGGGCTCTGAATACGAATCCGTTGTCAAAATTTAAAAAAAGTGGTCGCCATTTTGAACTTTTTAGTTACTGGACCGATTGCTTTCAAAATCGATATCTGGGTGTCTGTGTGGGCTCTGAATACGAATCCGTTGTCAAAATTTTATAAAAGTGGCCGCCATTTTGAACTTTTTAGTTACTGGACCGATTGCTTTCAAAATCGATATCTGGGTGTCTGTGTGGGCTCTGAATACGAATCCGTTGTCAAAATTTTATAAAAGTGGCCGCCATTTTGAACTTTTTAGTTACTGGACCGATTGCTTTCAAAATCGATATCTTGGTGTCCGTGCGGGCTCTGAATACGAATCCGTTGTCAAAATTAAAAAAAAGTGACCGCCATTTTGAACTTTTTAGTTACTGAACCGATTGCTTTCAAAATCGATATCTGGGTGTCTGTGTAGGTTCTGAACACGAATCCGTTGTCAAAATTTAAAAAAGTTTCCGCCATTTTGAACTTTTTAGTTCCTGGACCGATTGCTTTCAAAATCGATATCTGGGTGTCTGTGTGGGCTCTGAATACGAATCCGTTGTCAAAATTTTATAAAAGTGGCCGCCATTTTGAACTTTTTAGTTACTGGACCGATTGCTTTCAAAATCGATATCTGGGTGTCCGTGCGGGCTCTGAATACGAATCCGTTGTCAAAATTTAAAAAAACTGGCCGCCATTTTGAACTTTTTAGTTACTGGACCGATTGCTTTCAAAATCGATATCTGGGTGTCCATGTGGGCTCTGAATACGAATCCGTTGTAAAAATTTAAAAAAGTGGCCGCCATTTTGAACTTTTTAGTTACTGAACCGATTGCTTTCAAAATCGACATCTGGGTGTCCGTGTGGGCTCTGAATACGAATCCGTTATCAAAATTTAAAAAAGTGGCCGCCATTTTGAACTTTTTAGTTACTATGGCGGTTATTATATTATTATTTAAAATGGCGGCCACTTTTTTTACATTTTGACAACGGATTCGTATTCAGAGCCCACACAGACACCCAGATATCGATTTTGAAAGCAATCGGTCCAGTAACGAAAAAGTTCAAAATGGCGGCCACTTTTTTTAAATTTTGACTACAGATTCGTATTCAGAGCCCACACATACACCCAGATATCGATTTTGAAAGCAATCGGTCCAGTAACGAAAAAGTTCAAAATGGCGGCCACTTTTTTTTTATTTTTACTACAGATTCGTATTCAGAGCCCACACATACACCCAGATATCGATTTTGAAAGCAATCGGTACAGTAACTAAAAAGTTCAAAATGGCGGCCACTTTTTTTAAATTTTGACTACAGATTCGTATTCAGAGCCCACACATACACCCAGATATCGATTTTGAAAGCAATCGGTCCACTATCTAAAAAGTTCAAAATGGCGGCCACTTTTTTTAAATTTTTACTACAGATTCGTAATCAGAGCCCACACATACACCCAGATATCGATTTTGAAAGCAATCGGTCCAGTAACTAAAAAGTTCAAAATGGCGGCCACTTTTTTTAAATCGCGAGATTAAAACACCATGAATATTATTAAACCGGAAAAAAATATTGTTTTAAGGAAGACTCCAATCTTTTACTCTGTTCCTCGAAGTTTAGGTAAATAAGCCCTACTTATTCCTATCACTGATTATTAGTACAACTTTTCAAAAATATTAGAACAACAGTCTGGTTTAATTTTTCAATATTTTTTTTTGGATTCAAACAATAATATTCGTTCAGTAAAAACTATTTGAAATAATATTACAAATAACAATTTCAAAATTCACAAATATACCGCACCATCATCGTCCGTCAGACTGGCATTCGTAGTGATCCCGTCAAGTTGCCGTCAAGCAAGGCTTCCGATTGGTCGGACGGTCGGCTCTTACTACCAGATACCCGAGCCAAGCCAGCGATAACAAACCTGTCGCTGGCCTTGCTCGCTCTGTCTCTCTCCATATCGCAGGGCGCGATATGGGTAACGGAGATAGACAAGTCACGTCATAAAAGATTAAATTGCGATTTCGATTTTCGAAGTAGTAGGGATTTTTGGCTAGCCGTGCTCCGATACAAACGCAGTAGCGTTGCGTCTCCCGTATGTATGCTCGGTGATCTCTACTCTCTATCTCTAATTCTTACAAAAGGGAATGTGTCTGTATGTATGTTATTTTAGGTAAACTCCGAAACCACTGAACAGATTTTGATGCAGGACAGATTGTAAAGAGTAGTTTCTTGAGGCTCACTATAGGCTATATACCATCACGCCATAAATATCAATAGGGCTGACCAGTATCAAAGAAAGTATAGTATGAACCGAATTTAGTGTCGAATGGTAGTGCCGGATGGAGGGCTGAGAAGGATGAAGGGGAGAGGGGAGCGAGGGAGGCAGAGAGAGAGCGAGAGAGAGAGAAAGAGAGAATATAAGATAAGATAAAAGAGAATATCGGTTACTATCATATTTTCGTTTAAATCGGATTTGCTATTAAACCGAGTCTACCGCGAGCGAAGCCGCGGGTAAAAGCTAGTATATAGGCAGACTAATGGCAAAGCAAAAGCATGAATGTATGGTGTGCCTGTAATCAACGTACATAGATAGCATTTCTTCGAGCTTGTGGTGATTTGCCGTAATATTATCTCATACACACAAAATAAAACCAAACTGATACTACTTATTGTTGAATGCTGAATTGAAGATACCCGTCGAGATACCCTCGTAAATTAATTAGCGATGTAGCTTGGTCGCGCGCGCTACGACGACGCGGCGGCGGCGGCGGCGCGGCGGCGCCGTGCTACATGCAGTGAGTACGAGCACAGGTATTTATTTGAGCGGAGTGAGCTAGGCCTGGTACCGGTTTACGAAAGCCGCTGAGCGAGAAGCCAGCCAGGCCGGAGAACATTCTGCATTCCTCGCGAGCGGTAGTAAAGAAGCCAATTCTTCAAACTAACCACGTAAGATCATATCAACGTAGGTATTGAGATAGGAGAGGGAGGCAAATATTCGTAGAGACGATGCGTCACATAATATAGAATGGGTGTCCACTGTCCGTTCAAATATCCAAGAGAAATGTAGCTGCTTATACCATAGTGAGCAAACGTTGCTCGAAACAAGTAGAGAAGGAATTATAATTTTTTAAATATTTTTTTTTATGGATACTGATACGGTTGGCTACATCACCTACAATACAACATCCGTGATGTCAGTCCATAACACCGGGTGAACTTGGTGCCACGTCAGTGCTTCCCTTCGGTCGTGCCGGCTACACTGAACTGGACGGAAAACACAAACTATTTACATAGCCATTATTTTTATTAAACACAACAGCTTTACTCACGGTTATTAACGAGCTATGTGGCTCGACGTTTCGGGCCAAGCGTATGGCCCATCATCATGAGCGCTCTGCCTGGTGCGACGGTTGGCAGAGAACTGTCAGATCTTCGTCCGTCGTTGACGAAGATTGTAGCTGTGGCCAGTGCGGGTAGTTTCCGTAGACGAGGGTTCAGGTGCGTTCAGGATCTCGGCGGAGAGACAGAAGGCGCTGACGGTGTCCACTTCCGGCTGGTCGTGTCCGTCGTGTCTTCTTCTCTTGAGCGGCGCTATGACTGGGTTCCACATCGGCGACAACTTGAAGGCGTCCTCCCGGTTGAAGTTGTCGTGCTTCTTGATTTCGATGAACTCTCGGACGAGACGTGGGACGTGTCGTGTTTCAGTCGCAAGAATTTTGACCTGATCGAACCTAATCCTAAAGTTACCACTCCAGTCTGCCGGCGTAGCTCCAGTCTCCCATGTAGCTGTGGAAAGTCATACATCGGGCAGACGAAGAGGAGCATAGCGACGCGGGTCTCGGAGCACATACGAGCGGCGAGACAACTGGACTCCAACAAATCGGCAGTGTGCGATCACATGGACTCCGGAACGAACCACTGGATTAGGTTCGATCAGGTCAAAATTCTTGCGACTGAAACACGACACGTCCCACGTCTCGTCCGAGAGTCCATCGAAATCAAGAAGCACGACAACTTCAACCGGGAGGACGCCTTCAAGTTGTCGCCGATGTGGAACCCAGTCATAGCGCCGCTCAAGAGAAGAAGACACGACGGACACGACCAGCCGGAAGTGGACACCGTCAGCGCCTTTTGTCTCTCCGCCGAGATCCGGAACGCACCTGAACCCTCGTCTACGGAAACTAGACTACGCGGGACGGATCTCGGCGTGTCGTCGCCGCAGCGGGCGACCCGCCACGCGAATACACTATACAAGTACGGTGCGGGTGCGAGGGAGAACACCGACGAACCGCTGCGGCGGCGACACGCCGAGATCCGCCCCGCGCATTATACCCGCACTGGCCACAGCTACAATCTTCGTCAACGACGGACGAAGATCTGACAGTTCTCTGCCAACCGTCGCACCAGGCAGAGCGCTCATGATGATGGGCCATACGCTTGGCCCGAAACGTCGAGCCACATAGCTCGTTAATAACCGTGAGTAAAGCTGTTGTGTTTAAAAATAATGTCTAACAACCACGGTAATTTAAAAACCCATATATTTACATAGCTGTTTCGACCGACCTTTCATTCAGTGCGGTGGTACCAAACCGGGCGGGTTAAACCCTACCACCTAGTAATATGAGAAGGGGGTCATATCCCTTATTCGCCTTTTACGACATACACGGGGAGAGATGCAGTGGAGCTATTCTTTTAAAGTACCGGCCCCACACGGTACATTACAATAGGTACAATAATTGAGAGAGAGGGAGCTGGAGGAGAGCTGGCGGTCACCGGCGCGGCGGCGGCGGCGGTGCGACGCACGTGCACGGTGACAGACACATTTGTTCCGAAGTGTGTCAGGTGTGTTCACGGTTCAGCTGTTATCAAGAGAGCGCACGCACCACGCGATGAATGTTTGTACACCTTGTCCCAAATAAGTTACACGACACGAAGCAAACTTTTATCTACCTGGAGGATAACCATGGTAAAATACACGAGTGAATGATGAGGCGAGTGAGTGATAAAAACGATCGAAAAGGCATAATTTTTACCATACTAACTGTCAAACAAAGTGTCAAACGCTCACTCTTTTCGTACCGTCCTTCCTACCTAATCAACGTTGACAACATTGATTAGATAGGAAGGATGGGTACCATGATACGAGCCATGATATGATGGTTGATTGAACGTTATCACCAGAAGATCAACTCGCCGCCCGACATCAACTTGTTTCCTTATAAAATGCATACAAATATACATTTTCCCAGTAGTTAAACTCTACTCGAGCCGTTTGAAGTGAAAAACGAAGAAATGAAATGAAGTGAGATGAATAATTATTAAAATATTTAAGAAAATGGCGATGTTTCTCCAACTTCTATGCTCGGAGAGGTGTGGTGCGTGGGGAGGAGCGCCGCCGGCGGCGGTCACAGTGTTGGCAAAGGAGCCTCTGACTGCGCAACGAGCACTTAAGATACTGACTCGTGTCTTACTTAAGAGGTACTCGCCGACAACCAAGACCTTCGGAAGCTCTACCGCTTCACTCCTTTGACTCAACAGCACAACGTCCTACATTGGCGGCGTGGACAGGTATAAGGAGCGTGGGAAGACCTCCCGTCAGGTGGGACGACATCAAGTACGTCAGCGGAAAGCAGCGCTGCTGTACTGCTGAAGGCCGGGAGGACTGGAGGAAAATTGTAGAAGCACTCATATACGCACATGTGTATTGTGCGTGTGCCCTAGGTGCCTAACTTGCTCCGCTGTGTGCCCGGTGTCGATCAAAACACACGCACGCACAGACACATACACCGCCCTAGCTGCACAGGGAGCAGATAACGCCTCTAGAGTGGCCCAAGCGTGGGGGAGGCGCGCCATTCGATGATCTGTGATACACATTAGCCTGAGAAAATGAAATAAATCAGACCAAATAATTCGTGTAGTTTTGAAATTTGGTACACTATTCCTTGAGATGTCCTGATTGATAAACATACTAAAATTCACCGAGGGTAAGGGGCGAGCCGGCAGTGGGGGAGTGGGGGGAGGTAATTTTTTGCAGTTTTTTGCTCGTACCTCGAAAACCATTAAAAATATCGTTACAATTAATTCTAAATTAATTAACTACATTAAATTTTCTGATGTTGGGTCATAAAATGCCGTGAAGTCGCATGCGGGGGTTGCGATTGCGAATGCCATGCCGAACGGAATGGTACGCATTCCCGTAAGTGTAGGGATTCAGTCCCTGGCCGGTGCGCGTTGTGCGGAGGTGGAAAGGGGACGACGACCGCGGGATTTTATTTTATTTATTTTCAACTTGTAAGAAAACATTCAGTTCAGTTTCAGTTTTTTTCAGTTTTGCATTGGAATAATTAGAAAGCGAGATATGAGTGCCTGAAAAAAAACTAAATCCAATTTGGACCATGCGCAAATACAGGGTTAAGATCTCCGTCGAAGACCCTTTCGAATGAGCAACAAAATAGAAAATGTACTTGAATGTTTTTGGTACACGTATATAATTTTCCTATGTGCACTGAAATAACATCACACAAAAATAGTATGGTGGTAATAGTACAGAACAAATTAATACAATGCCGTGCACCTCCACATATTTACTTGATGTGGACAATCATTTTCGAAGCGAGAGCCATCAAAACAACATCCATCATCCCGCCAGAGCCTCATACACATTATGCGACTACTTACGTCGGTCAGTACCTGCTTCCATGACCATTATACCGTTCCAGTCAAATTGCACACACTCAAATGTGTGTTCATTATTACGACCGACGTCTCATTTGGATAATGTCTCTTATCTCGGTCCACTGGTTATCAGTAAAACAGTTGCCTATTTATTATTTCCAGTAGAGACAGTAGATTTACGGCGTAATCTTAGTATTGTCTAAGGCGTGTTACGTACGAGCGGGCGGATGTGAAATATAAAAAATGCGAAAAAAATATTCACCAGCGGAGCGGTTGATGTTATTAAGGCACCGTAAGCTGGTATCGCGAAAGTTGGTGTTAACCGGAAAAACGAAAAGCATAAAAGTACAGTGGATAGAATACATTACATATTTATTATTATTACACATTCTTTTCGAACAGAATTTAAAACAAATTTCTAGGAACACAAATCCCAAGAACAGCTTTAAACAAAAATCATCCACTTCCAAGATCCATATGATTTGCCAACATTCAAACGAAATGTTAATTTATTATATTCTTGATCGAGTACTTTCCAACAGAGCGTTTCATTTACGAGAAATTTAAGGGAAACTGAAAAAAAATGAGGCTCTCTTTTAGGAGTAGAAACCTTTTTAAGCAATATTCATCCCTATCGGCGGCGCTTTGGTGCACCCTAGTGTCGACGCTTTGTCTTGTTAATAAAGCAGTTCAGTCGGTTTTCCTTCTCTTAAGGAGCCTACTACTGGACCTTAATAGCAACGATGATGGCGCCGCCTGTCTGTACGATGGTTGTTTAATTGAGGGTCGCGTGAGCGAGGTCAGTACTCGTCCGGGCGAACGAAGAGGGTGTCCGAGTCGGCGGCGGCAGCGATCGTCGTAGCTATAGGTAGGTACGAGGGCCACACTGCAAGTTTTGCGTAACTCAGAAATAAAACTATCAATAACGGAAGTAATATATTTATTGCTCTTCAAAATATTCTCCCTTACATTTTAAATAAATTTTCATTCGCTCAAATCATTTTTCAAAGTAAAAGACCCACTGATCTTTTGCATTGGTTGAAATTCAGCACTGCCCCTTCTGGCTCTGGGAATTTTAACACTCTTTTCAAATCTTTGATTTCCGGGAAAATAAAGAAGTCACATGGTGCCAGGTCAGCAGGTTTATTCTTTAGGTAGTCGCTGGAGAAAGGTGAACTCACTCGAAACTGAAGCGTAGGAGCGATGGCGAGGGTACGAGTGAAGCAAGAGAGAACGAGATAAAAAAAGTTGCACGATAAAAAACTTCGAATGAATCCTATGAATCCCAGCATTGGAGTGTGTTAATTCGCACGCATTGCGTTGAACTCACACAAATACTCTCCAATATCAACCAGTGGCCTTGTAGGGTGCATTAGCTATGAAATCTGTCATACATCTCATGAGTCAAACACCGGTGAGTTTGCAATGCTTCCGCTACGCCCCGCGTCGCCGCCGCCGTCGTCGCGCCGGGACACCGCCTGGATGGGTCACGCACGAGCTCCACCTTTTCAGAACAAAACATTCCTTTGACTTATTCGCGGTGGTGTGACGAGAATCATTGTTATGACATGATGCAAGAGGATGCGACTTCTCGGTCGTCTTTCGTGAACTTTTTCGAGAACACTGGGCAGAAAAATGGTCGTGTATCACTCGGCATTGACTGCTCTTTGTTCTTAGGATTAATATTGACTTACTTTAGACTTTAGATTATTGCTATGTTAGGAGTACAGTTGTTT
Organism: Nematopogon swammerdamellus; assembly: GCA_946902875.1. Taxonomy (NCBI): domain Eukaryota; kingdom Metazoa; phylum Arthropoda; class Insecta; order Lepidoptera; family Adelidae; genus Nematopogon; species Nematopogon swammerdamellus. The sequence goes on from OX336333.1 coordinate 9,573,293, forward strand.
TTTTTGGGGTCGTAACTATCCATATTTTGCCTCCTGTAAGGATGTCATAAACCACCCATGGTTAAACTTTCGCAAACATGTATTTCAATAATCACATGAGCCCGTTTCCGATCTGATACTATAGTGAATACATGAGGAATTCAGCGACAACATCGCTTTCTCATTTTTTTTATTTTCTGGCAGTCTGAAATTAGGCTCATACTGATCATAGTGCTCAAAGGTAAATAGCCGAATTTCTTCAATAGATCGGCTGACAGTGGCACACTTTCCTCAGTGACCGCAGTTGACGGACGACCTTCGTGAATATCGTTATGGAGGGAAACGCGAGCACGATTAAAAACAGCGTAAGAACGCCTCACAGTACTCAAATGTAGTGTGTCAAGCCTAAAAACATTTTGAAGGCGAGCACTGTACTTACATCAAATCGTAAAAAAATATCGCTCTATAAAACTAAAATCGTTTTGCGTTCAATCCATATCAGAGCGACAGATGAACTGGGATTTGTAAAAAAATATATTGACACGCTATTTCCGGTAGGAAATTACTGTATAGTCATTAACATTATATGGAATTCTATATTATATTGTTTTAAGGTAACATTCGAAATTCAAAAGGATTGAAAACTTTCAGTGTAGACTAGACTGCCTAGCTAGAGGGTCTTCGCGGCGAGTCGGGCACCTGGCGGTTTAGCACGCCTAGCTAGTCACGGCACCCGGGTCACTTGACTATGACCAACCACCGCGTTAATGAAGACTTCTGGCGCCAGCGTATCTACCTCGGGGCGCCATATTGTAATGTATTTACATAATAATTGATGCCTTAGTGCTCCGACTTGCAGTCTAGGCGTGGAGCTAATTCTAGTTGTGCTAACTCGAGCGTCTCGGGAGGTTTCTATTTACAAGTGGATTAGTGATGCGAGCGTTGGAGACAAAACATCTCGAATGACTCAACCGCAGAGGAACAAACAATGTTTGGAACAAAGTTACACAGGAAAACAATTTTAATTCCTACAGCTTTTTTCGGGATCGAACTCGATATAATGAGCTGGTTAAGAAAAAAATAAGAAAATTTATGAAAGAACACGCGTGTTGTTTGCTGTGCTCGCGAGCTTAGTAGTAGCTAGGAAATATAATTTTAGTTTCGGGTGGCCAGCTGTGCGGGCGCGCGAATCCAGGTTTCGGAATAGATTATAATAAATGTTTACATTGCACTAGTGTTTGGTTGCTACACATTCACTTGATTACCTCAGGTCGCGTCGGGGTCTCGATACTCTCTCGCTTCTTACTAATGCGTTATCATTATGTATGTGTATTTTAGTTATATTACTTTAATTATGTTTCATATTTTACCTATAGACGAGCACTCTCATTTCCCACAGTGTCCGGATAGCTATCAAGCAGCAAGTAAGGCACGAAAACCCACCTGCTTGCTGCATGACTCGGTAGAAGAACCGTGCCAAGGTGGGAGGTGGCTATGGTGGAGTCGCCTTTTACGACATGCAACGGGTAGAGATGCAGTGTCGCTTTCTTTTTAACTATATGCCCCACACGGTACATAGGGCACACTAAAAGTTTCCGGAATTGGCCACTTACATAAACAATATTTAAAAAGTAATTACAACATTTGAAAATGGAACTCTTTGGCTGTAGAATGCAGTTTGTTTCATCTGACTGTCAATTGTTTTTCCATTGTGGCGCCATTTTAAAAATTGCGTGTCTACATTAACATAAATTTAACCCGGGAAAATTTTCGTGGTATGATTTTCTACGATTTTAAGTGTAATTTTACAGCTCATCAGAGCCTCGCTCGGCTTCAATCTGCTTTTGGCGATGAAGCACCATGCAAGACGACTATTTATTGCTGGTTTGCAGAATTCAAGCGCGGTCGTGTCAATCTCAGTGACGAATCTCGCGATGGTCGCCCGTTCACCGCTGTGAACAACAAAAACATCGATGCTGTGCGCCGTATGATCGAAACAGACAGGCATGTGACCTACCATGAGATTCGGGCATCCTTAGACATAGGCATGAGTCAAATACAATCAATCCTACACAAACATTTGGGTGTGAGAAAGCTGTGCTCGCGGTGGATCCCACACAATTTGACCGAGGCTCAAAAAACGCACCGCGTCACTTGGTGCAATGTCATGCTTACCAGATTCAACAAAGGCGCCTCAAATTTGGTGTGGGACATAGTAACAGGTGACGGCACCATGTGACTTTTTTCTGTTCCCAAAAATTAAGAACCAATTACGCGGTCAACGATTTTCATCACCAGAAGAGGCTGTCGAAGAATATGAAAAACACGTTTCTGAGGTCACCACGGAGGAGTGGCACAAAAGTTTTCAAAATTGGTTTAATCGTATGAAAAAGTGCATTTACGCAAAGGGAGAATATTTTGAGAAACAATAAATTCATTTTTGACCTTTAATAGTATTTTATTCATATTAATTCCGGAAACTTTCAGTGTGCCCCACGTACTATACGATCACAGAACAGGGAAGCAGCGCGCGCTGCTTCCCTGTTCCGTGTATACGATTTAGAAACATTTCATTCGGATTCGATGTATACGTCGCTGATAAGTGATGGATGACGTAGACGTATGCGTATACGCAGGGAGGCCTTGGTCTCGGGGCCCAAGCACACGGCTTCGATGACGCGCAGCGAATGCGGTGAATACTGTGACACCTGTGATACCCATGTATAATATATCGTTGAATTCCTTAGGGAGCGTACGTGACCGATGTGGGGGTTGTCAAAATATCACGCCGAGTCAAAGAAAAAAAAACGGAGCGGCGCGGCGCCGGCGGTCTGCAATAGCTTCGGTGGCGTAGACTGGCTGGTACTGGTTTCCCTAAGAACTCGACAGAGTTTTCGCCTGGTCACATTCGAAAGTTAAAATACAACCGTTAATATATTTTTTATAGAAAGTACGACATGTGGCGCCAAGCCATCCATAGTGTTTAACGACGCCCATGGACATTCGGTCGTACGCGCGTTAATCCACATAAATACATTGAAAAACAGCAAGTTGTGAAGTATCATGTGAACACTGGGGAGGTGTTAGTCAAGATACTACGCATAGTCACAGGAGGGAAGGGGCGTGTCCAAAAGTGGTTTGGGTACGTTCCTTTACGCCATCTATAAGCTACACGATGAACCAGATATAGGGTTCAACAAAAGCAGTGTATTTTATTATTAACAAGCTTTAATTTTTAGGTAAATTTGAATTAGTTGCATTTTTTATTTATAATTCTACTTAAAATTTGCCTACTCTACTTTTTATAAATAAACTGTGTAAAACATAAATGAACTAGAATATGAGGATATTAACGTCGCTCGACCGACATCGCGTCTCCGCGCACCGCGAGCCGCAGCTGAGGCGTGAAGTGACGCGTCACGTACGTGCCGCGCCCGCAGCGCAGGCAGGAATACTGCATCATGAAGATATAAAATATATGGGAGGTTACAAGACCAACAAACATTTTTGCTACTCCGAGCTCGGGCTAAGAAACTAGAAACTGAACGCTACTACGAATATCTAGAGCAAGTCGAGCAGGCTATTACTACCGATCCTAAATTGTTCTGGTCTTTTGCTAAAACTAGAAATAAATCACATGGTACGCCACTCAATATGTTCTACAAAAGTAATAACGCTAATACCGGTGATAAGATATGTAATCTTTTTTAAACACCCCTAAATTCAAACTTAAATAACATACTTCTAACATCAAACCTAATAAATAGTGTAGAAATAAATCATAAATCAGTTAACATATTATTGAAGTCTGTCGATCTCACTAAGTCTGCAGGACCCAACTCTCCAAATCTCTCCAAATTTAATAAAAAACTGTGCTGACAGTCTATGCGTAGGAAGGAGCGGAGCAGGAAGCGTAGCATCCTGTATATATTTCCTAGCATAGCAGATATTTTGATAAATATAAACACTGGGTAATGTCATAATTCCTATTTTATCAAATACATTTTCTACAAGAGTCTCTCGCCTTCATACTGAGTATACAACGCAGTGCTCTTTTTTGAAGAATAAATATTCTATTAGATTCCGCTGCGTTTCCCCAAAGTAATAATCCATATGACATAAGTTTACTTCATTACATTACATACATTGTTAATACCACATACAGTTTACTTCGGTCAAATTCTGCGGCTTGGTAGACAAGGTCTGCTAAAGGAGGTCGAGAGACGAATTCAACTGGGTTGGGCTGCCTTCGGAAAGTTAAAATTCGCCCTTAGGTCTGACCTTCCGCAACATTTAAAAACAAGTATATATGACCAGTGTGTCCCCTCGGTTATGACGTACGGGTGTGAAACATGGACGCTGACGGTCGGTATTGTCCAAAGGTTGAAAGTTGCCCGGCGGGCAATTGGAGCGAGTCATGCCGGGAATAACACTACGTGATATGGTGCGTAACGAGGCAATCCGCACACGTACCAAAGTAGTCGATATTGGATACCGGGTGGCTAAGCTCAAGTGGCAGTGGGCTGGGCACGTCAACCGAAGAGACGACGACCGTTGGAGAAACCGTGTCCTACACTGGCGGCCGTGGACAGGAAAACAGAGTGTGGGAAGACCACCCGCAAGGTCCGACGACGACATCAAGTACGTCGGCGGAAAGCAGTGGTTCCATACCGCTGAAGGCCGGGAGGACTGGTGAAAAATTGGAGAGGCGTATGTCCAGCAGCGGACACTTACACGCTGACCGACACGTTTACTTGGACACCAACTAAACAGAGTTCTAGTAAGGTAACTAATAAGGGATCTAGGAGTTTTAGTTGATGAGAAACTTCTCTTTGATCCACACGTTACTACTGCAGCAAAGAAAGCAAGTAAAGCTCTGGGTTTCATTGTACGAATATCGAAACAATTCAAAAATCCTTTGCACTAAAAACACTGTACTGCGCATATGTGCGCAGCCACCTTGAATATGATCTCAAGTGTGGAACCCAAGATATGAAATACACAAGCTTCGACTAGAGCGCATACAAAAGAGATTTTTGAGACATGTTAATGATTACAGTACAGGCGTGTCATTCATTCCCAGGGATGGATAGCGCGTGCAAGCATCATCAACTACTTCCCCTGACCTACACTCGCGAAATGTTGGATGTCACTTTCCTGCTTAAATTGGCTAATGGATCAATCGACTGCCCCGAATTCTTAGGACTCCTTGACTTGCAAGTACCATCATACACAACCAGGAGTCGCACCATCATCCATCTACCCAGGGTCCTAACTTCCTATAGACAGAACTAATTTTTTTGGCGAGCTGGTTAACTACTTAATTCAATTTGTGATGATTCTGATCTGTTTTGTACTAGTCCCTCTTCATTCAAATCGAAAACATAAAAACCTTTATGGAATGTTTCGATAAGTAATATCTTGTCTATTTATCCCTACTTCAAAAAAATATTTTCTTTTTCTCGCACTATTATTTATATAATATGTTTTTCCTAATAACTTACCTACATGTTCCGTGCTATAATACATATATTCACTCATTCTTACGGTGATACACTACGCTTGAATTTGTCTAGTACCCTTATCACGAGATTTAACCTCCGCATAATTTTGTATGGAGAAACGAAGTTCCTAAATCTATCACTAGAGGCGCTGCGCTCTCCGTTTCTCCATACAATCTCCATGATGCGGAGAACACGGCGTAGCGTAGTACGCGGTGTAGGTTAAATCTCGTGATAAGGGTACTGTTTAGTTTTTACAAATAGCATAGTTATGTAAGTATAGGTATAGTGTAATTTTAATTTTACATTATCTTTTGTAAATTCGTAATGGTGTCATTAGTACTCATTTTGTATGTCTATGTAACAATGTAAATGCACTGTGAATTTACCTAAATAAATAAATAAATAAATCAGCAGCGCTTACGATATTGGTTCAAAAGAGCATAGTACTGAGACAACTTGTTCTTAGCAGTTTTGGAGATGTTCAATGTTCATGGCACGGACGGATATGAAGTCGCTATAATGTGGTGAGATGCTCGGCGACGACGGCGGCGCGGAGGCGGCACGGAGAGGATTTCGGGCGCAGCGTGCGTGACGTAGTAGAAACACAGGAGTAGACAGAAATATGGGAACCGGTCGCATTCCTGTGGGGAGGCGGCGCGGCGGCGGGGCGCGCGGGGGGTGGGCGGAAGAGGGAGAGAGCGTTAGCGCCTCGCACCCGGCTGCCGGTGGTTGCATTATTGAGACTAGTAATAATGCTGGTATGGTCGCTTGCGGTTGGTAATTATTATGTAGAGCTCCATTCTTGTAATCTTCAACGTTTTCTCGCGCGAACCCATATATACTAAGTCAATGCGCTAATCTTTGAAAATTGTGCTAGCCGCACCGTTACTGGGATCACTACATGTACTCCACGGCGTCGCGGTCGTCGTCGTCCGTCGTTGTGACATATAAGTGTGCGAAGGAGTAACTGGAAGCCAGCCATCTTACAGGAGTAATCGTGCCAGTCGACGCCACCCTACCCATCTCTCGACTACCGCGCACCACCAGACCAAATACATCGACGATCGACGACGACAAGAGCAAGACGAGTTCCATTTAACCCAGTTATGTAAGCTACATCGTTATTCGTCAACATAACTCATTATAAATATGTCACCGTACGACCTTGAGAATTCTAGTCAAACGTACATACCACACGCTGTATCCCGACAATCGGGATAAGCAGAGTAATCGGTGTTGCGCTGCAAGTACTTTTGTAAATTGCAGCAAACACCGACCACCACGTTTAGAAAAGTATTAGGACACTGGACAAGATAAATACATAGGCTGTTCCGAAAATTGTTAGTGAAATGAAAAATAGTTAGAATATGAAAAAAATTTATTTACAGCTATTCAAAATATTTCCCTCCAATCCCTATGCACTTATGCATTCGGGTGAACCAGGTTTCAAAACATTTAAAAAACATATCTTGCGGGAGATCGAAAAATAACCGCCGAAATTCTTCGACGGCCTCGTCTGCAGTGTTGAATTTTCGCCCGCGAAGCATTTTTTTTACCGTGGGAAATAAAAAAAAATCGCTTGGAGCTAAATCTGGGCTGTACGGAGGATGGGATAACCTTTTTACCCCAAAAGTTGTCAAATAGTCCATGTTTCTACAGGTGTGTGAGCGGGCGCGTTATCTTGGTGAAACAGAATGCCACGGACACCGCTCCTTGGGCGCTCGCTATTCAACTCCCCGAAAGCTTGAGGCAGACAAACTTCGCAATACCAATCTTCAGTTCAGCCTGAATCTCCCGATGTGTAATGTGTCTATTCTCCCGCAATAGCCACTCTACCCTGATGACGTTTTCATGAGTGACTGCAGTTGAAGGTCGGCCGGGTCTGGGGTCATCGTTTAGGTTCTCTCGACCACTTTTAAATTCACGAAACCAATAAGTAACTGTTGCTAACGCAGGAGCAGACTCCCCAAAAGCAGCTTGCAAATTTTCGTGAGATTCCTTGAAGGTTAACCCTAGTTTATAAACATAGAAAATCATAACACGAAAAGCTTCTCGCGAGACGTCCATTGTTGTAAATAAAATATGAGTGACGGATAACCGTTAAAAATATTTAAAAAAAGAACTACACATAGGTGGCCAATAATTTTCATCAAGGAGATTTGTATTTAAATTAGCCGTCAAATCAAAATAGTTTCAGTAAAAAAAAAATTGTATTTATTCTGTGGCTAACAATTTTCGGAACAGCCCACGTATAAGGCAGCAAGTAAGGCACGAATACCCGCCTGCTGCCAGACCCGGTGGAAGGACCGTTCAAAGGTGAGAGGTGGGCTCGGAGGTGGGTACCCTGTCGCCCTTTAGCACGGCACCTTGTCCTTATCCCTCAGTCGCCTTTTACGACATGCACGGGGAGAGATGCAGTAGGGCTATTCTTTTAAAGTACCGGCCCCACACAGCACAAGTAGGAAAATAAACATTGTGAAACCCACGATGGTTCATTCATTTTCTAGCCCTAAAATCCTATTAGTGGCACTTTCATCTAATCTAAGGTAAAAATCAGTTATACTTTGTCAGCCTCGGTAGCTCAGAAATGGTACAAAATGTCTTTATACCATTTCTAATGAATGAGTGTCTGGAATCATAGTATGGATTCCATATTTGGAGAGCATATTCAAGCTGTGGTCGAACCAAAGAGGTATTTGTAAGTAGACATTGTACATCTGAATGAGAGAGCTGTACTTAGAACGAAGCCCATCATCTGTAGTCCTTATTGGGAATATTTTCTAGAGCTTTTGCCCGCGGCTTCGCTCGCGCGAAATTCGTATTTAAAAAGAAGAAAGTAAGCCCGCTCCCGTACCTTTATTTCGGCGCGCGGAACAATTCGGTTTGTATGAGAGCCACATCTTAGCGTAACCGGAACTGAATTTCATTTAGCCTATCCTGTGTCCCCGTATAGTAAAATGTGTTTGTATTAAGTTTCATCGAATTCGGATGATCGGTTTAAGAGTTATGGAGGAACATACATACATACATACTACAGAAAAGATTTCTAAAAATCATCAATTTAGTTTTAGTATCATACCTCGTATCATACATAGAGTCTACAACCGCAATATCTCGTAAAACAAAGTAACTTACTCCATGACCCTTTATTTTGGCGCGCGGAACAATTCGGTTTGTATGAGAGCCACATCTTAGCGTAACTGGAACTGAATTTCATTAAGCCTATCCTGTGTCCCCGTATAGTAAAATGTGTTTGTAGTAAGTTTCATCGAATTCGGATGATCGGTTTAAGAGTTATGGAGGAACATACATACATACATACTACAGAAAAGATTTCTAAAAATCATCAATTTAGTTTTAGTATCATACATAGAGTTTACAACCGCAATATCTCGTAAAACAAAGTAACTTACTCCATGACCATCCCTTACAGATTTATTGTTAGTATTGATGATTGATTGATGATATGTTCGTCCAAATGTACCTAAGTTTGCGTATAAAGTCACACTGAAATCACAGCCTTGCGTAACTCTACATACTTATCCTAACTGATAAATTGATAATGGGACCCAATTTTTAATTTATTTTTGGAGAATGTAATGCATATGCACATCGTGAGGCTGAGATGCATTTTTAAAGAGGTTGATTAGTCGCAGAAGCAGTCAAGGCCACCAGGGGTCGGGGTTGACTACAATGAAGTCCTAGCTGCCGCGGAGTAGTAGGTCGTCGCCGCCCAGCGGAGTAGTACGGGGCGACGCGGCAGGGTGGGGCTCGTGTGCCGGCCGGAGTGCTGGAGCGGCGCGCGACGTAACGTACGCAGACATAGGGCGCGAGCGAGCTATCCGTTCGGTGCGGTGTAGACAGGGGTGTGAGGTCAACGACCCGCGTCCGCACTGCGACGCAGCTGTCGTCGCGGCAATATTGAAGACACCAATAGTTACCACCCAATAGTGTGTGATATCGAAAACTAGTTCTCGTTCTCATCTTTCGTAAAAAACCTTGAAAGTAACCTAAGAATAATAATAATACCTCTATGAATATACTCCAACAAAACAACATCCCCTACCTCGCGGTGGGCAAGGTTCCTCCTCCGCCCTCGTCCCTCCCTGCTGCGACTCAGCAATGCACTTAGTACGGTTTAATGCGCCGCTTCATCAAGTCATTTATTTCGGGGCTATGTTGACTATGTTGCTTCCGACGCTGCTGGTTGATCGCTAACGATCTTCTTTTTTTTTCTATTTGGAATAGCCAAGGAGCCAGCGACTTTCCACGTTACGTTCGCCTTATCCATCAGCGTTCATGAATCATAAGAGAAATAAATATTAATAATAATTTTCGATTGTTAGAAGTTGACAATCGAATTATTTTACCAATAAATAATCTAATTCGAGTTTTAATTACAGCAACTGATGTTATTTATTCATGAACCAGCCTCGGTAGCTCAGTGGTGCGGTCGGTCGACTATCGATCGTGATTATAAGCACACCTGGGCACAGTCAGTACTTGGATGGGTGGCCGCTCCACCGTTGGAGGCTGACCGTGGTTCGAATTCCACGTTAAACTGTAGGTCCCTTCCCTTCTTACCTTACTAGGTGGTGGGCTTTATCCCGGCCGGGTCGGTACCACCGCACTGAATGAAACGTCGATCGAAACGGCTATATAAATAGTTCATGTTTTCCGTCCAGTTCAGTGTAGCTGACATGAAATGAAGGGAAGCACTGACATGGCACCTAAGTTTACCCGGTGTTATGGGCTGACATCACGGATGTTGCAGGTGATGTAGCCAACCGTGCCAGTTCCATTGAAAAAAATAATAATAATAAAAACTGATCGAACGGAACCCTCGGTACGCGAGTCCGACTAGCATTTGGCTGATAATTTTTTTTTTGTTAATCAGAATCTAAAGTTTTGATTGTTAGACTGGCGGAAAATTTGGACAGGAGCATTTCTAGCGGCATCTCGTGACACTTTTTGGCACCGGATTTTTTTAGACTAATTAGGCCCCGCTGAATCCGATTCTGCCCGGTGCCAACCCCTCCCCCCCCCCCCCCCCCCCTCCGCCCTAAAATGTGTCCTTATCAGCGGTTTTTTTTAATTTTATACAAAAACTGTTGGACCTATCGAAAAAATTTCTTCGGCATAAATAATATTCATTAAATTCTGTACAATAATATGATACATTTTGTTTTGATAGGACTAATAGTTTCTGAAATACATCTACCCAAACTTAATGTTATTTAATTTTTTTATTTATTTTGCATTTGCACTCTATTTCTATAAAAAACGGCCGAAGCTGTGATAAAATGACCTAAAAGAAAATTAATCTTTATATATTTACCTACAAAACAAGACCTGACTTATAGTACGAGAGCGCACCGTAAAAAACCAACGTCATCGAGTACCAAGATGGGACTAGTTTGTGGTGGTCTAGAAAAGGATAGGCATCTAAAATATACAGGGTTGCCTGAGCAAATCCTGGCACGTTTTGTGTAAAAGGTAATTAAACATGTCATTTTTTTGGTGCAATTTACGTCATCGAGTACCAACTGGAGACCTGGCACATTCGATAAAGGTCATCAAGAAGAGCACAAAAATACTAGGTTGCCTCGTCCTACCTTGGCAGTTTTTGGAGTCGGGCAAATTTAAGAGTGGTGAAAAATGGTCAAATTTACGTCATCGAGTACCAAGATGACAGTCACACCATTCGATAGTTCTGATAACCTAATTCATAAAAAACCTTGGTTGCCTGCCCTCGCCTTGGAGCATTTCCTAGTCGGCCAAGTTGAATATCGGATAGCCGCCTTGTTAGTAAGTTCTAAAATCGTTCATGTGTAATCATTGGACCGTTTAAAGATATATTTATCATAAAACTGTGAACACTTTATTAATTCAGCTATACCAGTGGTAGTCAAACCGCGGCCCGCGGGCCGCATGCGGTCCGCGGGCGGTATTTGTACGCATTGTCACAAACAGCGCAGATAGTAATATATATTTTAGCTTTTACTCAGTATGAAAATATTATCTGCGCTGTGAGTGTGTGTGCGCGCTTGACGACAAAAACTGATGCGTGAATATTCAGAGCAAGTGGGCGGGTGGCGGGACTGGCGGGAGAAGAGTTTCGGTAAATTTTCCAAATGTTGCTGCTCTGCGATTCGACGTATCTATTGCCGATAGTATCTATCAAAATATGGTTATACTTGAAGAAATATTTAAAGAATAATATAAAAAAATTGAAGGGTCGCTGGAATTTGGAATCTGCGAAGGAAAACAAGGTATTAGTCGTAAAACTCTCACACCGTAACCAGTCTTTTTTGCCCGGTAACCCCGTGAGGCCTGCCGTCACATTGTCCGCCCTATATAAAATAGCACAGTCGCCGTGGTCGGCTGGTTGGTGAGTAGGAGCCATGGGTAGGAGCGGTCACTTTGTCCGCCATAAGTTAGGGTGGCCGCAGTGACTGACTACTGGCTAAGGGCGAGCGGCATCGAAGCCGCTGCAGCTGCGAGTGGTGAAGACAACTGCCAATGAGAAGCGAATGTCAGTCAAACCGCCTGCTTGCTCGACATCGACCCCGGCGCCCGCCGCCGGGGCGATGGTGCTAGAAGGAGTTCCGCCAGTTCGATTACCACAGCGAAGAAGAACTGGCAAGAAACTTTGCTGGGTCGTACCCTGGTCGTCGACGGTAGGACGGCGAGGTGGTTCCGGACCTGCGAAGTTAAACGGATATGTTAGTATCGACAGAGAGCGCCGTGTTGATGGATCCCACAGTCTGTAGTCGCAAGCGCTAGCGATCAGCGGGCTGTCGTGTCAGTACGCCCCTTGAAGAAGCCCGTGGACAGCGTCTGGAAATACTCCTCCAGCGGTGCTATCTCTGTACGTACGGTGTACGGTGCGGTCTCTGTATAGGTTGGCGTTTCTGTGGACCAGGGCGCACCTGTGGTGATGCACAAGAATTTGTGTTGCCTGACCCTCGTTTTGTTGATGAGTCCTTTGGCCGAAGGGTCGCTGTGTTAAGCCTTGGTAGTGTTCTCTGGAGCTGAATGGAGTTCACCAAATTACGAATCTAGCAATCTACTATGCCAGTGGCGGTTCACACTCAAGTAGAGCTCAGCAAGTCCGACATTCATTGCGACGATGTCTGTAGGCTTTGCCACCGTCCTAGACCTCGCACAGCTGAGAAATGTCAGGCGACAGGCAATCATCCTGCGCCTAAACGGGATCTATTTTCACCTTCAATATGTTGTAGACAGGTTCTCCACCATGTCGCCCGGTTCGGTACCACAGGTCGCAGGCGAAAAACTCCTGATGTCACTTTCCAGCACTTGGAGGTCAGCCTGTAACTAGCTGGTAACTTAGCCATTGCACACGGATTGACGCAGTTGGTGTCCGGAACTACTAGGATATCGGATAACCCTGCCCATCGACCTAATTTATTGGACCTTGTACTGACTATTGAGCCAAATGGCTACAGGGTGAGGATTGAGGCTCCCCTCGGTAACTCCGACCATTGACTTATACGCTCAACTGTGCCAACTGTACACTTCGCAGAAGCACGTGAATGTAGTACGCAGACAGTTTGGCACTACCGGTTAGCACAATGGGACTACTTCCGTTCCTTCCTAGGTGCATACCCTTGGCGCGACGTTTGCTTCTCTTTTTCAGACCTACCCCTGTGTGCCCAATCGGTCGTCGATGTGATCGCACAGGGTATGAATTTCTCCATCCATCGTTCCCATCGGCGGACGCCTTAAGCCTTGGTTCGATCGTCATTCCAGGCTGGTTATTGACGCTAAGAACTAGGCCTATAGGAAATAGCTGCAAAATAGGTCTTTCAGCCTCGGTAGCTCAGTGGTGCGGTCGGTCAACTGTTATTAAGCAACCCTGCTGTAGGTCACTTCCCTTCTTCCCTTACTAGGTGGTAGGGTTTATCCGGGCCGGGTTGGTACCGCACTGAACGATACGTCGGTCCAAATGGCTATGTAAATAGTTCGTGTTTCACGTCCAGTTCAGTGTATCCGACATGAAATGAAGGGCAGCACTGACGTGACACCTAGTTCACCCGGTGTTATGGGCTGACATCACAGATGTTGCAGGTGATGTAACCAAACGTGTCCGTTTCCATTTTAAAAAGTCGAGAATAGACGAGAGCTCAACGTCGCTGCTAGGTTCTACAAAGGAACGCAAAACTTGGCCAAGTTCAGGCGCGGCCGTGGAATTGGCGCGAAACTCGCACCTACCTCTTCGGGTAGCCGCGCCTTCTGGTCTCTCGTCCTTTGATCGGAATTTATGCCGTCTTACTACCTCCGCTGGAGCGTTCGGTCGGATGGTTTGCTCGAGTTACGTGCCCAGCAGCAGGCGATTCCCGCTGACGATGCAGACGACTTCTGAGGACAGCACCTCGGCCGGCCGCCTGCATTGTTCTCTTCACTGAAGAATTAACTAAATATTTTTAAATATTTAATTAAATACTTTTGAAAAAGTAAATAACCGGTGTCGACTACGTAATTCTCGTTTCATTATCCCATTGCGGCCGTATGATGGCAAATATTACGTTCCACCCCAGAGTCGTCTATAAAACGCACGTGGGTTGAATATTTCGAAGAGGAGCTAGGAGCTAGCCTGACGGCGTTCCAGCGATCGTCTTGAGAAGTTGTGCAATAGAATTGGCGCCATTCCTCACCAGCCTATTCAAATGCCCCTATTCCTCCGGTTCAATGCCTTCTTGCTGGAAGAGAGCTTCGGTCCGGTCGGTTTCGGACCCAGCGAACCCATCAAAATATCGCCCTATTTCGATAACCTCACTTTTCACTAATGTTATGGGGCGTATGGTCAACTCAGCGCTCCCGACGTACCTAGAAGACTTTAAACTCCTCGACGACAAGCAGTACGGCTTACTCAAGTAAAGGTCGACTGGAGATCTTCTAGCGTACGTCACACATTTGTAGGCTGAAAGGCTCGATGGTTTTAGGGAATCGCTGGCGGCCGCTCTGGATATTTCCAAAGCATTATCGCGCCGCCGGGCACCGGGAAATACTAAGCAAGCTTCCAGCCTACGGTGTCCCAACAAAACTGTGCACTTGGATTTCCAGTGTTTGAGTGGTCGGTTGATCTTTGTCGCCCTAGATGGTGCCTGTCTGGTCGATTAATCAATCAGCTTGTGTTTCACAAGGGTCCGTGCTGTCGCCAATGCTGTTTCTTTTATTTATCAACAAGGGTTCACCAACGACTGGAAGGGTAGAGGGGCCTCAGCAGCAAATGCGAGGCGCGAAACTGTTGCTCAGGTTGACTCGCTTTCGAAAAAGTATCCTCTTGGGAAAGGAGAACTTGGTCAACGTCAAGGTAGCCAAAACGAAAGCTTGCGCCCCTCTACTAAGGCTGATCCATCTCATCTTCAAGCTACTTTCCAGGATGTCTCCAACCAAGTCCCCAACGACGGTAGTCTGGACGTCCTGGGTGGGGAATGTGTCCAGAGACGTTGGATTTTGATCGTTCATAGAGTTGAAGGCGAAACTATTGTCTCGAAAAGCTTATAGGGGTACAGAGACGTGCGAGTTAGAACGACAGAGAGATGCTCAACAACCGGATTGTCTCTTTTTAAATCCCGATTTACTGCCACGTACTGTATAGTAAACAAAAAATGTGTCTTCGAGATGTTTATTACAACGACAAACATGTTTTAGTTAATTTATATGTGACATAATTTAAAGTATTGAGGTGTACTGTGTTCTTTAAAGTAATTTAAAGTAAAGGTGTACTACGTTACTTATTTCTTCTATGTTGGCGTCTTTGGGACTACATGCAATCCTCATTGCGTCTTCCGGCTGAAAAGGCTATTGAAATATTTGTTTTTTAAGATGTTCATTTTTGAAAATGAAACTTCTCAGAGGTACGTCGAAAGAATCTTTGTTAAAATAGTGTGGAGTCTTGAAAACATTTAAGGGTGCTAGGCTTTCTGAAAAAATGTATGTCCTCCTGCTTTTCAAGATGTTCGATGAAGTGAGCTTTAGGTTGTGTGCCGTGTTTTAGTTCGATGATTTCGTTCATCAACTGGCTGAATAATTTCATTTCATCATTTTCAAAATGTTACGGGCTTTCTTTGTAGAAATTATTAATACTTTTCACATCGTTAATTCTTTTTTTAATTTATGTCAAATATTCCTTTAAATATGACACCATATCTTGATAGATATTAGATGTGTCGTAGGTATCGCAGGCCAGCAACAGTTGGAAAATTTGCCGAAACTCTTCTCCCGCCAGTCCCGCCACCCGCTCACTTGCTCTGCATATTTCCGCATCAGTTTTTGTCGTCAAGTGCGCACACTCGAGACACACACTCACAGCGCAGATAATATTTTCATACTGAGTAAAAGCTAAAATATATATTACTATCTGCGCTGTTTGTGACAATGCGTACAAATACCGCCCGCGGACCGCATGCGGCCCGCGGGCCGCGGTTTGACTACCACTGGTATAGCTGAATTAATAAAGTGTTCACAGTTTTATGATAAATATATCTTTAAACGGTCCTATGATTACACATGAACGATTTTAGAACTTACTAACAAGGCGGCTATCCGATATTCAACTTGGCCGACTAGGAAATGCTCCAAGGCGAGGGCAGGCAACCAAGGTTTTTTATGAACTAGGTTATCAGAACTATCGAATGGTGTGACTGTCATCTTGGTACTCGATGACGTAAATTTGACCATTTTTCACCACTCTTAAATTTGCCCGACTCCAAAAACTGCCAAGGTAGGACGAGGCAACCTAGTATTTTTGTGCTCTTCTTGATGACCTTTATCGAATGTGCCAGGTCTCCAGTTGGTACTCGATGACGTAAATTGCACCAAAAAAATGACATGTTTAATTACCTTTTACACAAAACGTGCCAGGATTTGCTCAGGCAACCCTGTATATTTTAGATGCCTATCCTATTCTAGACCACCACAAACTAGTCCCATCTTGGTACTCGATGACGTTGGTTTTTTACGGTGCGCTCTCGTACTATTATTATCGTTCGAGTATTCGTTCACGATTTACAGCTCGCAGCGCAGACGCCGCGCCGCCTCCGCTCCGCCGCCGCGAGCTTCGAAAAATAATGCTCGAGCAAAATAACACTCGTATATTTATTTACTAATTTACAGTAATATTGTATTTCGTAGGTGATATGAAGTTATTAAAAAAATACAAAACAATAAAAAATTATAATTAGGTACCTACTTTACAATAATTGGGCATTTACAATTTTTAATAAATTGTTTTGTTCGAAAAAAAGGACATAAAAAAGGCAAAATAAGCAATTTTTGAGTTATGCGAGGAGTTATGAATAACATCATGTTTTTAACCACGTTATAAAAATGTTTTATATTATACATCGCATAAGTTTCAAGAAAAAAAAAACCGTCGAGGCATACCTTCCTGGCCACCTATCATTCCGTATGTTTTATAGTTCACCGTTGGCACATATCCCTTTACAATAGCAGCCTGGTGTGCAACATTGCTTGACTTCCCGACGACAAACACAAGCTGCAGTTTTGCTTCCTGCCTTACAGCCGCATGTTAGAAGGTCACCATCCTAGTGCCAGCCATAGTATTTTGGAGAAAGCAGCTCGATTTCCCCAACGTGCGCATTTCTCCAGATGTACGCTTGATAATGCGCCCGGCGGGTATGCAATCGAGCTGCATCTGAAGTTGGTGGCAGGCAGCGCCTCAGGTGTGGTGACTTTTTAGTAGAAAAGATGCCTTGCTGCATCTGTTATGTTTACAGGAGAGTTTATTTTGTATAATCTCACCATGAACTTTTCTGCGCCGTTTTTGAGCTCCACGGACACCTTCTCTCTCTTCTTGGAGTATCACCGTTACTGAAGAAACTCTTGCGGACGCAGAAAAGTTCATGGTGAGATTATACAAAATAAACGCTCCTGTAAACACAACAGATGCAGCAAGGCATCTCCACTACTCAAAAGTCACCACACCTGAGGCGCTGCCATGCTACCAACTTCAGATGCAGCTCGATTGCATATCCGCCGGGCGCATTATCAAGCGTTCATCTCGAGAAATGCGCACGTTGGAGAAATCAAGCTGCTTTCTCTAAAAGACTATGGCTGGCACCAGGATGGTGACAAGCTGGCTCCAGTGTTTATCACTTTAAAAGCCGTTCCTAAGGCTTGCAAGAACTTTCTAACATGCGGCTGTAAGGCAGGATGCAAAACTGCAGCTTGTGTTTGTCGTGGAGAAGTCAAGCAATGTTGCACACCAGGCTGCTATTGTAAAGGGATATGTGCCAACGGTGAACTATAAAACATACGGAATGGTTGGTGGCCAGGAAGGTGTGCCTCGACTGTTTTTTTTTTTATACTTATGCGATGTATAATATAAAACATTTTTTATAACGTGGTTAAAAACATGATGTTATTCATAACTCAAAAATTCCTTATTTTGCCTTTTTATGCCTATTTTTCTACCAAAACAAACTATTAAAAATTGTAAATGCCCAATTGTAAAGTAATTATTATTTTTTATTGTTTATATTTGTTAAAGTACCATTAAATTCATATCACCTAGGAAATATAATATTACTGTAAATTAGTAAATAAATATACGAGTGTGATGCTCGAGCATTATTTTTCGAAGCTCGCGGCGGCGGAGCGGAGGCGGCGTCTGCGCTGCGAGCTGTAAATCGTGAACGAATACTCGTACGATAATAAGTCAGGTCTTATTTTGTAGGTAAATATATAAAGATTAATTTTCTTTTAGACCATTTTATCACAGCTTCGGCAGTTTTTTAAAGAAATAGAGTGCAAATAAAAATGAGTGAAAATAAAAAAAA
Organism: Nematopogon swammerdamellus; assembly: GCA_946902875.1. Lineage (NCBI taxonomy): Eukaryota > Metazoa > Arthropoda > Insecta > Lepidoptera > Adelidae > Nematopogon > Nematopogon swammerdamellus. The sequence goes on from OX336333.1 coordinate 9,591,603, forward strand.
AAATTAAAAAAAAAACATTAAGTTTGGGTAGATGTATTTCAGAAACTATTAGTCCTATCAAAACAAACAGTACCACATTATTGTAGAGAATTTAATGAAGATTATTTATGGCAAAGACATTTTTTGGATAGGTCCAACAGTTTTTGTATAAAATAAAAAAAACCGCTGATAGGGACACATTTTAGGGGGGGGGGGGGGGGGGGGGGCGGGGTTGGGAGGGGTTGGCACCGGGCAAAATCGGATTCATCGGGGCCTAATTAGTCTAAAAAAACCCGGTGCCAAAAAGTTTCACGAGATGCCGCTAGAAGGTGAAATCAGAACGAATTTTAGATTTTTCCGCCAGTCTATGTCCTGAATATGCACTTAATTGATTTCTCTAAACTCTAAACTAGCAATGTAAACAAGAAAACGACACGAGCTTCTACGGCTATCTATCGGGGCGCCTATATTTGCCGCTGGGAGAGAACAGAGTTGCGCGCTATGCCATACCACCATACGGACACCACCGAGTTTCCACCGGCAGAGTTATAGCGCGCGCACTATACAAAAAATGATAATAATCAAAATCATTGTTCGGATGATACGTCATTCATGCATGATACGCGTCGGCGGGCGGAGGCGTGGTGGTGCGGTGGTGGCGGCGTCGCGGCGGGGAGGGGGACAGGATACTGAATGACGAATGGGTGAAGATAAGTTCATGTTTACTAGTCGGTCAACGAGGCAGCTGCAGCAATCGGATTATTTTTATTTTTCACGTTCGGAACTCGTGAAATGTTCTAATGTACTGTATCTTATCGTTTCCTATGCGAAAACAACTCTGTACTCGTCAACCTGATTGCTTCTGGCTGGGTGATGCGTTATATTTATTATGTCAAATAAAATAAAATAAATGTCAGCCTCGGTAGCTCAGTGGTGCGGTCGGCCGACTGTTGTGAAAGCAACGCTGAGCGCGGTCAGTACTTGGATGGGTGACCGCTCGACCGTTGGAGGCTGACCGTGGTTCGGATTCCACGTAAAACTGTAGGTCCCTTCCCTTCTTACCTTACTAGGTGGTAGGGTTCATCCCTTGGCATCCCTGGGCGGCGGGTGGCCGAGTGGTTTGGGCATCGGCTTCTCATGCGAGAGGTCCGCGGTTCGAATCCGGTCGGCGTGTACCAATGAGTTTTTTTTGACGAAAAAATTTCGTGCATACGAACACTACACCTGCTGCTTCACCGTTCGGAACCGGTGTAAAACTGTAGGTCCCTTCCCTTGCCCCTTACTAGGTGGTAGGCTCAAATTGTAGCCGACTGGGTTGGTACCACCGTCCTGGATGTAAGATGGCCGCATAGCAGCCTCGGTTGTATTCTTCTCTAGTCTAGTATAGCCAGCAATCCAGGGAAGTCTCCGGTATGGCACCTACCTTCTCGGAGGTGATATTGGCTGGTCGGAGCATGCGCTTTGGCCCCTCCGACTCAGCCACCCATACCGGATTACATAAAAAAAAACCCCGCCCGGGTTGTTACCACCGCACTGAATGAAACGTCGGTGGAAACGGCTATGTAAATAATTCGTGTTTTCCGTCCAGTTCATTGTAGCCGGAATGAAATGAAGGGATGCACTGACATGGCATGGCACCTAGTTCACCCGGTGTTATGGGCTCACATGATGAAACCTGACGTGGGTTGGCTACATCACCTACTATACCCGCGATGTCAGGTCAGCCCGTAACACCTTGGTGAACTAGGTGCCAAGCCAGTGATTTCCTTTGAACGTGCCGGCTACACTGAACTGAACGGAAAACAAATAAAGGAAAAAACAACTATTCACATAGCCGGTTCGACCGACCTTTCAGGTAAGTTTTACAATTTTAGAAGACGGAACATGAACACTTCACAAAGTTCCTATTTCTTGACTTCAGCGCGTATGTACACATAATTATTATATACTTTCTGTATCCGGCCAGTAGTGAGTTGTGAAAGCCGCCACTTAGCAGACAAAATGACATTCCCTATCCCTACATATTATGAAATGCACCGTCTGCCACATGTCTGTGTGTATGATCGATCTGTTATTGAATGGCTCAACTGATTTAGTTGCGGTTTTCACTATCGATAGTAGGCAGGTTGTTATGGTTATATTATATCTAGGCTAGGCTATCTATAGGCAGTATTGTATTGTATATCATCACAAGCTGTGCCCGCGGCTCCGCCCGCTCTCATATTTCACTTCACTGCTAACCTCATTAAGCCATTTAGCGTGATAGTAAGTAACCTATAGTTGATGGGAAGAATCAAGCTATCCGTAGATTTTTTTTTATTAAAATCGGTTCAGTGGTTCTCGAGTTATAAGCGGACAGACAGACATACACTCAGACACTCAGACAGAAAGCAGACGTTGGATTTTATTATAGGTAAGGAAGGAAGCTGTTGGCTGGCAGATGTACCTAGTAGTCGAACATAAGTTTAGGAGTTTCGTGCCTTACTTGCTGCCTGATAGTTATCTTGTCCGAATACTTTGCTAAACGTGGTGGTCGGTGTTGTGCTGTAATCTACCAGAGTACTTGCAGCACAACACCGATTACTCTGCTTACCCCGATTGTCGGGATACGGCGTGTGGTGTGTGTGTGTGTGTGAGTTAGGAGTAAAGGGGGAACGACGAGGGGAACGACGAGGCGGCGGCGGCGGAGGGGCGGCAAGATATGCGAGGAGACGACCTTGTTATCAAAGTTTGATAAGATAAACGGCGGCGCGGCGCTACACTTCACAAAAAAGAGTTGTTTGTTTTCACGACTTCGAGTGATATTTTTACGCGAGGTCATTAAAATGTAAAGGCATAAAAACAACTTTGTGTCAATCGTGACTATGCGAACTTGTGCGGAAAGAGGCCGCGCACCCGCCGACCGCCGCCGTATGGATGGGGCAGGCGCTCCTACGTTGTACCATGTACGCACATCACGCGGTCACATCTGAAATGATCAAAATGATCAAAATGATTACAATATTGACTACAAACGTGATGCTGGAGCGTATAAGTACGAACTCGTTATATCAGTGGCGGTAGATACATAACCTAGCTAGACTACACCTACTTTGGGTTATAGGGGCTGCGGTAAGTTGCTTTTTTGGTAAGAATTATTTGGTATTGGGTGTGGCTTAAAACCAGCGACTTCGTGTAGCTCGTAGCTTATGTGGAGTCACATGCATTCTTGTCCTGTCATGGGGGCCGGGGGTGCCGGGGGCCGGTATACCTATTTTTACTTTCGAGCGACTGTAAGGAGAAAGGAAGTACATATTGTGATCGTCCAAAATTTCGAAGTTGAGATTTCGACTGATTTGGGCTATATCATCTTAATATTAAATATTGCATACAAAATGTTTGTTACGAGCGCGTCCACCGACCTTACGCCGAAACCGTTGAGTTCGTCAAACAAGCGAGAAAGTCGTATTACCCTACCATTTATTTATATTTCTAATACTGCCTCCTGACTGTGCGATAAACATTTACGTACTTTTACTTACTTCTAAGTGTGAAAGTGCTGTAGTAAAACGTATTTGAAATTATTACAAAATGTGTTATCTTATCCTAATACATTTCTAAACGTGGTGTTGCGCTGTAATTTAAAAGAGTATTTGCAGCACAACACCGATTACTCTGCTTACCCCGATTGTCGGGGTCCCTTCGGCCGCCATCGAAACCGATGGTTTGTAACCAGTATACAGCGTATGGTATACATGTATGTACAAAATGTACATATATCGTTGAAGTTTTTCTAACATTTATAGTAATGTAGATAGGTTTCTTCGAGCTCCCCTAGCGGCACTTTAAAATCAAGACAACTGTCCGATCTGAAGTCAGTCTCGTACCATCGACACGCGTGTTCGGACCACTTTCACACACGGCCTTCACATCTCGATTTTGCGACCCAAAACCAACTAAAATTTTGACTTGTAGTCTGTACAAACTATATGTACAAGAAACGTTTCGAGAAATTAAGTAATCAATCACATATCAAATTATATTTCCATTTACATATTAGTATTTCTATCATATATGTATATAATGTCTATAAAATATAGCGTATCAGAAAATATCGAGTGCGACAAGAAATCCCCCGATGCGTGAGTGCGTTATCTAGAGAAGTTCTATGCGGGACGGTGTAGAGCAACATACACTTGTTCCTTTTTTCCTCTCAAACAACAGACATACCGTCCTACTTCCTCTTGTAATATTGTAACGTTAAAATATGGCATTGTGGGTTAGTGATGCGCCAATTCGAAACGTTTAAACCGTTGAATTTCTATTGCAATCGTAGAAATTCCTTGATTTCATTCGTCCGGCAGTCGGACAATGATGAATGTATTCAGCCGGAGACATGCCGACTGAATACAAATAATTGACGAATGCAAACGTCGAAAAGCTATCTAATGAGCTATTCATACGACTATTCGAATGCATTCGAAGTTGTGAAGAAATCGAATAATTGTAATAGGACAGAGGACTATTAGAATCGGCGCATCACTCGTTGATCATTCAAGGTCGTGCCGTTTGTAAACACCGAATGTCGTGTAGACAACGTATCTTCCTTCCTTCCTTCCTTCCTTCCTTCCTTCCTTCCTTATCCTTATCCTTCCTTACCTATAATAAAATCCAACGTCTGCTTTCTGTCTGTCTGTCTGTCCGCTTATAACTCGAGAACCACTGAACCGATTTTAATAAAGAAAAATTCTACGGATAGCTTGATTCTTCCCATCAACTATAGGCTACTTACTATCACGCTAAATGGCTTATGAGAGTTATGAGGTTAGCAGTGAAGTGAAATATGAGAGCGGGCGGAGCCGCGGGCACAGCTTGTTCCTTATAATATTATTACACTGAAATTATTTATTGGATGAATGAAATTTATTTAAACGAAATTTATTTAAATAATTTTTTTTTTTCATTAAACTAATAAAATACATTAATGGTCTCTTATGTGTCTGTCAGTGTGGGGTGTTTTTTTTGTGTGATTCAGGTCAGGAACTCAGGATCTTTAATTTAATTCGTTATATGAATAAAAACAATAATATTCAAAATATTCGTACCTACCCTAACATTTGCGCTCTTTTTATATTATTAAGGTCTAGCGCACGTCTGACAGCCCAGACAGATATCTCTATCAAGATTAAAATATACGTGTGCATAATCTTGAAATTAGAATGAGTTTCGATCATTCGACGAGCCAGCAAATATTGAAGGAGGTGTTTGCCCGTCATTGGGTCCACACTATAGCTCTAAACACGTTGTAGTTATACATACTTGAATGTAAATGTGTCCGACCTGTTGGTGAACCTTTAATAAATAAATAAATAAATAAATCATTTGACTCCTAAAACTGGCCATCTTTGAAATTGTATACCTGTGAAACGAAAGTGAATTGAAACGCGGGAGTTTTACTCATGCATTCAAAATAATAATATACTCTATCTATCTATATCTAATAGGGCATAAAAACGTGATGTCACATACGCGCCACGGCCGCGTGTCACACAGTGCGTTGACTTGTTGACCGCACGGCGCGCCAGCCAATCTGTTTGTACGAGTATTACTCCAACATATGTCCAACATGGACATTTTAATTGAACGCTGAATCCGCCAGTTTACACGCGCTCTCCCACCATCACCATGTCAATTAATTAGGTATAACTAAGGTGTGAGCTCGAGTTCCCCACGTGCCATATCGAGTTCCACGTTCAGCGAAGAGAAACAGAGAAGCAGACTGTGAAGCGAGCGAGGCACGAGGCCGTACCCGGTCGATGCCGCAGCACATCGTCGATGCTCGGCAAGATAACTGGCCGGGCCTCAGAGTAAACCTTACAATTGGGGCCCGATCGCGAGCGTCGTCAATCGGCGCAGGCTAATCACCTCTCTAGAGTTCGCTAATCTTGCGCACGTGCACTTTGCTCCGTCGTCGGAGCTCACAAGTCTCGCCTCACGGAGACTCGGAAGCGAGTTCGATAGCACCGGAGCCGCTCTCCTCTCCTCCGCTCCGCGCCGCCCCCCCCCCCCCCCCCCACCCCTCGCTCTCCGCCCCGCCCGCCCGTACCGCAGCTTCGATATAAAAAAAACAACTCGAGCGCGGCAGTTCTACAACTTTCGACCCGCCTTCGAGTTGTCAAAACATTCATCGGCATTTGGCACAGCTAAGTGCTCGTATCTCTGGTGAATCGCGGCTAGCCGACATAGATTCGATATTAATTCAAGGAATGTCAGCTCTCGACATTGAGGGACACGCTACGCACACACATACCTACACAAATTGTCTCCGCCGATGGCAAGTGACGAATAAATCAGCCACGACGACACCCTCGGTACGGAACAGAAATAACTTCGAAATGCGCAGCGCACAGCTCTGCAGGGTTCGCTCATCGCCTCGCTTTTATCGCACCGTACCTCGACATAATCTATCTATCTATTACTTAGGTACCAAATAAAAATCTCAGATGTTGGTAACATTACATAGGTCAGGAATTAAATGAAATAAATCAGAAATAAATGTATCCACGAAGGTCAGGCAAATGCGACATTAGTCCTAACTCCCAACTCCCACCTTCAGGCCGGACAGAATCTCCTCAGGGACGAAGTTGGCTGGCCAAGTCTCCAGAGGGGGGTTCGTTTGGGGGTATAACCCCCCGCGGAAGGGGAAGGGGTTAGTGGGGGAGGCAAAAACGTAATATGACTCAGTGAGGGGAGACGGGGTATAGGAGGGAGTGCTATGCTAAGGGGGGGGGGGGGGGGGGAAGTATCTCATGAATACTTCCCCCCCCCCCCCCCCCCCCCCCGCCCCTTCATTGGAGATATAATTATGCACTTTTCGGCACTCATCAGTTTACTACACAAAAGAAAATATAAAAAAAACTTAGGATTGCCTCTTCTCCGGCGCCGCCGCGGCGCTGTGGGAAGTGCAACCCCTCCGTCCTTGCGTAACAAAGCGCAGACGGGGGATGTACTCCCTAGGCTAGGAATAGGCTGTATTCACTCTAGGGAATAGTCATACTAACAGGTTATGTCGGGGCGGTGAATTTTGTACAAAATTTTTAATTTCACAAATATTTGGATATCTTTTAAAAAATATTCTCCAAAAGTATAAGTATCCGGCAAACATTTCTTAGACCCTCACCTACCATTCCCAGCTACCAGCAGTCTTCTACTAAACTCGCCTCTTTCTACAGCGCACCCGTCATCTGTGATAATAGGGATTGAATTTCAAGCCACAATGGGCTACACAGCAAAAAGTATGTGATACGGGGAGTGCCGAAGGAGAATTCAAGAAGGTGGAGCGCAAAATGCGATTGGACAAGGCGAAGTCGCTCTCTAAAGAATTTAAGCATTTAAAATTTATTTGCGATCAGTATCTCAGTTAAATTTATGTCAGAAGAGCGTCTAGTAGGAAGAAATGATCATCATATAAAAATTCTATGCCCGGAATTATACTATCCAGATGTTTCTCTAAAAACTGTTTTCTGTCTTCAGGGACGGGGTTATCCTTTAGACCGAGTAGGATGAGCTTATAACCCAATTAAAACAATTAGGTTAGGTCATCTAAAACGTTTCCCCCTTTTCCCGTGATGACACAGTCGTCCATGTAGCATAAACTAATTCTCTATATTAAATGTCTTACCTCCGGGGCCACCAAGATACGGTGTAGTAGCGTGTTGCGCGCGCGCCGCGCCGAGCAGCGCGCACGCGCACGCCAGCAGCCATGCGCCGGCGCACCTCATCTGCCCTCCGCCGCGACCCCCTCCCGCGCCTCTCCGCCGCGCATCTCCTGATCGCTGCAACAATAACAACAATCAACATTTCCTTCTGCCTTTCTTCTTTTCAACATTTCTATCAAGCAGGTGGATTGAGGATTGGAAACTGTAAACAATACACAACACAACCCTTACTTGACATTTGGGGATTGACGCTTACTAGGCTACCGTACGACTACTTCTTATGGCATCGTTTTAAGTAACGTGTACTTTCACTATTCCCATATTATCTCACATCTCCTTTCATACAAATACAGTGCGTGGTATTCATTGGAAACAGTCACACGGTCACAGAGGCAGCCGGCTGGTGGAAGATGGCTGCCGCGCTGTTCTGTGGAAGCAGTAGAGATTGACGCTAACATCTTATGAATGGATGCTGTCGGTTTTGTTTACCTTGAATAATTTATCGCTTTGTTATTTTTATTTTTTGACGAACATGTAATGAAATGATCATTGATTTCGTATCCTGCCGAGCGTTGTGAATATACTTAACGTGAATATATGAGCTGCTTGTGCACTAGAGTAGACGATAACGGCGGCAGGGCGGAGCCAAAAATGAATGAAATGCCGTGACGGCATGGCGTTATAGCATTCTAGACACGTGAATAGAGCTCTCGTCGCCATTCAAAACATAAATACGTAAGTAAGTATATCCATATAAACTAACTAAACAATTTTGAAGTGTATGTAGGTATATCTTAAACCCTAATATAGAAAATCGCATTCTTCTGAGCGTAGAAACGTCACGCAAGTGCGCGATGCGGGAAAGCATGGGCAGCGGTGATGCACAGCACAAGTAGGAAATAGCTACAGAGCGCTCGGTGTGTGAACATACTTCTCACTTAACAGGTTTTTCACCAGTGTCTCGTGCGCCAGCAGCAATTTAGGCAGGTAATATGGTGTTTTGTATACAAAACATAGTGGGCACGCCAAGATGTCGAGCGAAGTTGCCTATCTAGTTGAACATTTGGCGGCGTTATAGCAGTTAGTCATGCAGTTAGTATTCCCAATTGCCTGTGTTGTGTGTCCTTGCAGCAGTTGCAGGAAATCCTTTAAGCCGGCATCTCCTCGCAGCATTCAAAAGGTTAATAAATGAGTACGTTTACATACGATAATTTCTAAGTGTATTAGTAAAAAACACGTAGCTATAAAAAAAACACGGTGCGTTCCTGGCTTGTTTTATATAAATAAGACAACGCCAGTAAGTAGGACTAGGAACTAAAGCCCTTCCTAAAACGTAACCACTTTACGAGCATTTTTAAGTGGCTTCGACTTTCATTATACTGAATCTCAGTATAATACGGGTAATAAATAAGTCCCTTGAATCGCGCCGAATCGTGAAACACGTTGAAAGGTCAATCGTAAAACACAACAGCGAAAGGTGAAATGTTACCTATCCTAGGAGCGTTTGGTCCTGGAACATAATATGTTGGTGCATATCACATATTATACATAGTGTACGACTTGTGTCGCCGGCGCGGCGCGGGAGGTGGACTGAATGTCATCACATCAGTAACTGACCGTAGGTGAACAGGTTCGGTTCCCTACCGGATCAACGAGAGGCCGGCCTTGGATTATTCTACATTGTTGAGTATTCGCTCAGCGAAGGCGAAGAGATAATATTGTCACAGCATATTCAAAACATTTCTCGGAAATTAGTCGTGTGACGTGTCTGGTGACCGGTGGCTCGATCGATCGGTGAGGCCCGCTTAATGCTTATAATTTGTCAATTTCTACGAAAATATTCGTATTTTCCGTTCAGCTTAGTGTGACCGGCATGACCGAAGAAAGAAAATCACTGACATGGCTGGGGAAACCAAAACGACACCGGACTAGCAACTAGTTAATGGGCTAGCAATAACAGTTTCACTCTTTAGGAACACGCAGGTGTAATTTATTTTTTCGCGGCACCCACTCCTTCATACAAACAATATTTAAATGTTATTCCTTCATATTAAAAATATATTATTCAAAATTACTTTTGTTGCAAAACCGACATTCGCTGCCCCGATTCCACCTAGACTTGTGCGTACACTATAGATATAGGTTGCATAAACAGAGTCGGAATAGGAGTGTGTGCCTCCCGCGCCGCGGCGCGTGGGCACGTTTTCGAAAAAGTTTTTTTGTGCGATTTTCAGTTTTTTTAAGCCTACGCCATCTGTTTTTCTGTACGTCCGTCCGTCCGTCAGATCGTAGTAGCCGGTTCAAATTTGCACAGAATGTGCGAGATAATGTGTTTTTTATTATAGCGGATGCAAGTAAAAAAAAAATTTTTAAAAGTAACAATTTTCGGGTCCCCCATGCAAATACCCTAAGTTTCAGAAGAGCGCCATCTACCGAATTATCCAAACATTTCACAACAACTTTCACCCATAAATTACGTGATAAAATAAGATAAAAACCGATCATTTACGAGGTGGTACGGAAACCTCGGTGCGCGAGTCCGACTCGCACTTGGCCGGTTTCAAATGTTGTAGGTATTATTACTGAAAAAAAATTTTTTTCTTTCTTTCCATTCCCACCTTCCAACCTTACCCTCGGCGCCCGCAACCTGATATTAATAATTTGTATGGGAATACTCTACAAAATGCTTTCCCCCCCTTCCGTTATTATTATTTGAAGCTCCACCCCCTCTCTCTCGATGCCCGTATTGGATTGGAACCCGGCTCCGGCGATGTTACCAACTACCTAACCTATTTCAGATTTAATAAAAAAGCTGTTGTTAAAAAAAATGTTACGGACTTGCGCCAAGTTGTGCAATTAGGCTGAAAGTGTCGCAGTTATTAGTACTAACTTATTAATTTCCTGTACCTTTCCTGTATACTGGCAACACATGAGAGCGACGTTCCTTCCCTTTCCCACTCAAGGTTCGTATATAGCTATACTCCTCGCACCTTTACTTCCTTCCCCCACCACCAGGTATCCGGTGGCGCTCTAAAGTATGGGCCGTGCCGCCATCTTGCTCATTGGCGTCCTTTCCTCCGTCGTGGTCGGTGATCCGTTTGCTCCTGCCTGCCAGTTCAGCGCAACGGTTTTGGTTCGATTTTTTATTTTATATTACCGACCGCTCCTACGGAAACGCCTTACAATTACATTACACTCACGTATTTAATATTAAGCCGCCCAATTTAACGGTGTTACCGTTCGTTATAAAATTTAATATTATTTTCTTTTGAAATTAATTTGTGTATATAGCTAGATCAAGATGGCCGAACAGACTCCAGTGCAGCAAGGCGAGCAGATACTGGAACCAGAGGGGCCAGAAGTGCCTAGTTCATCGGACAGCTCGCCTTCTTCCGAATCAAGTGAGTCCCATACAAATAAGCGACGCGACGCCGTAATCGGCGGCGCCGCGAAAGAAAACGTAAACGGGAGGCTAGATTAATGTCTGCTATATCTGAAAGAGTGGTCAGCCAGCTAAAAATGCACCTGTTGGAACAAATACAGATGCTTCCACCACACGGTGAAAACGATCAGGACTACTTCAGTCTCTGCGCAGATGATTATCCTGGCGAAGAATACGATGATCGTATTCCGATTGTAGGTAGTAACGAAAAAACTGCTAGTAAGGAAAACCTCACTGATACAGAATTCAATGTAAATTTGAAAACTACCCTCAAGGTTCCAACTGTCCCGAAAACACCCGAACACATGCTACGTATGTTGAATGACCTGCAGCATTTCGAATCTAGTGACTGGACTGAGGTTAGATTCTCCCAAGTTCAAAAAATGTACTGCCGTTCGCCCGGTTTTGTAGAGTTAGAAGCTAATGATGAGTTAAAGTAGTTTGACGCTCGTACTGATTTATCGTATCACGAAAAATCCTTTGCTGCCCTAACTTATGCGGAGAAAGACGTTAAAGCGTTTTTAACTTGGGCGCGTAGCTCGGAGAGTCTTGATTTTGACACAGTAAATAATAAGGTCAACGAAATCTTTCTGGACGGTCAGTTCTGCAAAAAATCTAATGACGTGTTGCAACTTATTTGCGGCCACAGGGCTGATATGGTGCAGCAGAGGAGGGATTCCATTATCAATCATGCAAAAGATCCCCTAATCAAAAATGCTTTGCGAAAAATCCCGCCTTCTTGCGCCAATTTGTTCGAATCGGAAGCTCTTACTAAAACGCTAGATAAGATAGGTAGTATAGGAAAGGCGTTTTGGCTCTCTGCCTCTGCGCCTCCATCCTCAGCAAAGCGAAGTGAACCGAAGATAAATCCTACGCAGGGATCATCTTATAAAAGTCGTAGACCTGCGCAAGGTGATAATTTACCCACGCATTACAACAAACGTGGTTATCAAGGTACAGGTTGGTACAAACTACTCCTACCGATTTCCTGCGCAAGGAAATACACGCGTACACTATCAGGCATCTGCGCAAGGTGCTCAGGCCTCACAAACCAGGTTCTGCGCGCCCGCGCAGGGTCCCTGGCGGAATAATTTCGAGCCAAATAAGCCACTACCATCGCACTCCTTTCGCGATCGTGGTCAGTTCTCAGGAAACAAACGCAAATCAGAAAGAAGCGAGTCAAGCAATAAAAGGCGTAGATTCTGACTGGACATTGTTCCACGCAGGACAGTTAGCAAAATATTACGATCATTGGAAGGATTTACGAGCTCCCAGTTTTTTGTTAAAAATAATAAAAGGTTACCGTTTACTGTTCAAAATAAAACCCCCACTGTGCATGCCTCAGAGGCAAGATCGAAGGTTTCACACTCAGCCCTCCAAGGAGATGTCAGAGGTAATACGTACAATGAACTGCAGGGTGTCCTCGAGAAGGCCAAAGCAACTCCCAGTTTTCTCGCTACTCTCTTCCTAGTACCAAAGAGCGACGGGACGTCTCGCCCGATTTCCAATCTAAAGGCTTTGAATGTCTATGTTCACGCAAGCAAATTTCGTCTTATAAACATGTTTCGTGTTTCGGACTTTCTCCAACCAGGCGACTGGATGACAAAGATAGATCTGTCACAGGCATATTTCCACCTGCTGGTAGCCAAGGCACACAGGTGTTTTCTGCGTCTAGTTTACGAGGACGAAGTCTTTGAGATGACATGCTTACCAATCGGACTCAACAGCGCGCCAAAAACATTCGCAGTTCTAACGAATTGGGTCGCTCAAAGTCTTCGCGATCAAGGGATCCGCATACTGGTATATCTAGACGACTTTTTAATCGTAAACCAGAACATCCGCATTCTCAAATCATACGTGAGGACTGTAGTACAAACACTCGAATACCTAGGTTGGACGATAAATTTCGAAAAGTCCGTATTCGAACCCCAGACATCGTTAGAGTATCTGGGAATAATGTGGGATCCATGGGAAAACAGAAAATATCTTCCACAGAAGAAATGCAATTCGGTGCGCTAAAAAGTATCAACATTAATACAACAGGGCAAGACCAACCTGAGAGAAATTCAAAGTGTGATCGGTCTCATAAATTTTGCGAGCTTCGTCGTACCAAGAGGCAGACTGAATTTTCGAGCATTACTGAATCACAGCAATCGGATTCTCAAATTCACGCGCCTGCCCATCCCAACGTTGACACTACAGGAGTTAAAGTGGTGACTAATAGAATGTCAGAGCTGGTACCCAATCCATTACCCAGCACCAACGCAGTTCTTAACGACAGATGCGTCAGACATAGCATGGGGGACTCGATTAAACATTTTCAACCTATCGGGTACCTGGGGCGAGAAGGAGAAGAATCTGCATTGCAATCAAAAAGAAATGTTGGCGATCCTAAAAGTCTTCCAAGGGCACGCTCGACTCCTGAAATTATCGTCAGTACTACTCCAAACCGACAACCGTACTGTAGTGTCTTATATTCCCAACGAAGGCGAGACCAAATCCGACGCATTGACGAACATAGTGTTCGATTTATCCCATCTACTAGATGTGAACCGCATTCATCTTACCGTTCATCACATTCCAGGGAAGTTCAATGTAGAAGCGGATCGCCTGTACCGTCATCTCACTCCTCCGAAATGGTACTTACAGCCAGTTGCAACTCAGGTAGTTTTTTCGAAGTGGGGCGTCCCAATCATAGACCTATTTGCTTCGAGGAGAGCCCACGTTGTACCGGAGTTTGCCACACTAGATCTGAAGGATCACCAAGCGGCATTTCACGACGCACTCTCAATGAGATGGAATGATCCTCTCGCGTGGGTATTTCCTCCACCCTGTTTAATTCCACGAGTACTCTGCCACTTAAATCAGGCACGGGGCACCTACCTACTTGTCGTTCCGAGGTGGGATCGAGTATTCTGGAGACCGGACCTAAAAAGCAGAGTCTTGGCAGCCCCCATTCACAATCAAGAATCTGGCTCAAGCACTAATATATGTATCGACCGGTTACCCACCCCCGAATGTCGATCAAATGACTCTAGAGGTTTGAAAGTGTGGGGGTGGTCTGAAAATCTAGTCAATTGGTCAGAGGGTCAAAAGAAGTTACTACTATCTGGATGGAGATCCTCTACGTTAAAAACATATAAGCCAGCATGGGCTCATTCATGGGTTCATGGGTTCAAATGGACTAACCATCATAATGTATGTCCCTCTTCACCTAGATTTAGGTAGATATTTAACGGGTCTCCATCAAAAAGAAGGTATTTCATAATATAGCACTATTCTAGTACAATACAATTCAGTAGTAACTACTTTTTGCAATACTGATTTATCCGAATCATTGATTGTGAAACAAATTTTAAAAGCCAGCTATCTTAAAGTTACTCAGCCACCTATTTGGGATACAACTATTGTGTGTACATATCTTTCAAGAACTTCGGTCCCCCTCGACAGCTTTTACGAGGTATCTAGACACACAGCTACACTTCTAATGTTGTGTTCAGGCAGGCGGGTTCACGATCTCACTCACACTACTTAGAGTCGATTTTCAGCACTGTTCCATTAACGAGTTTGAGATCATTCTATGACCCACTTTCGGTTCAAAAACCGATTCGGCCAAATATAGGCAGTCAGGATGGAGCCTTAGATCAAATACAAAACAAATGGCCCTCGATCCTGTCTTTTGGACAAAGCAGGTTATGGAATTGTCCAAAGAAAGACGAGACTCCGCAAACAGTGACAGCTTATTCCTGTCTAGGACAGGGCAACCGAAACCCGCTTCCCGCACTGTAATCGCTGGGTGGGTCAGATCTATACTTAAAGATGCAGGCATCTCAGCAACCCCAGGGAGCGTACGAGCAGCCGTTGCGTCCAGGAATTGGGTAGATAACTGCCCTATTGATAAGATTCTTGCTAGAGGAAATTGGAAATCTCCTAACACATTAAAAAAATTCTACTGCCGAAAAATTATTCCGGCTTCAATGAACGTCACACAATAGCGTATGTACGCTAAGCCTATCAATTAAAATACATTTGCTTTTAAAATACTTGTTTCCCCATGGTACCTAGTAACAGTTAACACACAGCACACGGATCGTAGGCCCGTACGTGCGTACTACTAGCTAGATACAACCTACTAGTATTCTATTATTTCGCTCTAAGATATTACTCTACCAATTTTGTTTTTGTGTACTTTATGGTGTACCTACATGGTATGATGTTTTTGTTCTTACATGGTACTTTGGATGGTACGCACGTACCATACATTTAAAATTGTTATGATATAATTGATTGCAGTATACATAAAGAACCTGAACTTAGTTACGATGATAAATCTCCCTTGCTATGATTTAGTCATGATTTCCCTCATGATTGTATCAATATAATTGATGTATAGTCGTAGTCATACATAACTGCGAAGTTTTTCATATATTTCTGAATTAGGTACTGAGATAAGAGATGGTTGTTTTTATTCATGTTTATGTTTAAATAAAAATTTGTGTTTATACTCGCTGGATATTGACATTCTTAATCCATCACATACTTACATTTTTATCAGTGAATTTAACCTGTTAGAATGTCTTCACTGAACTTGATTCCTTAAAGTAGGATTAGCTTTCATATTTCATAAATTAATTATTACTTAATTAATTTTTCTAAGCTGATGATGGCTTACGGCTTATTATTTCTATAAATATTTAGTTTCTTACACCTACTTACCTCGCACCTGACAGGCCTTACAGGTAAAAAATTATTAAAAATGGGCACAGTTACCTAAACGACCCCATAATTCATGCGCCATGGGACTCCGTGGGTCCACATTGAAAACTTTCTATGGTTCACCTTGGCGTCCTCCACCACCAGGCGATAACAAACACTTCTCATGTGTTGCCAGTATACAGGAAAGGTACAGGAAATTAATAAGAGCGTTTTACCTACCATTAAAACGCTTATTAATATACTTACCTTTCCTGTATACTGGCAGAGTAAACTCTGCCTGGGTGATATTTTGCAAAACATTCGTCGCAATGAGCAAGATGGCGGCACGGCCCATACTTTAGAGCGCCACCGGATACCTGGTGGTGGGGGAAGGAAGTAAAGGTGCGAGGAGTATAGCTATATACGAACCGTGAGTGGGAAAGGGAAGGAACGTCGCTCTCATGTGTTGCCAGTATACAGGAAAGGTAAGTATATTAATAAGCGTTTTAATGGTAGGTAAAACGCTCTTATTATTACACCTACTAAGTACAATCTTTGAGATCCGAGATCTTAGCGGCTCGCTGTGAATTATAGTTTCATAGAATGAAGTACATATTATCTATAGGAGTAACTTGGTGCCAAGCACAGAACACCTAAGTAATAGCTATAAATGTGAAGGAGGCGGGCGCGCGTGGCTGCAGTAAGGTCAGTTTGTGATCTTACTCGTCCTGCGCTCACGATCCGACCGACAGAGCATCGTCGACCGAGGTACGCGCGACATATGTAGTGTTTTTCCCAAAATGACGGCCGGTTACGTGAAAACATGTAAAAACCGAACTGTGAAAGTAAACTGGAAGAACAATGGAGTACCATATCATCGGTAAGTATACTGTAAATGTATTAATTATATTTTTAAGAATTTTTATAAATTCAACATAAAATAAATAAATAAATGAATGAATATATCCGCCGACGCACCAAACTAGTCGATATTGGACACCGGGTGGCTAAGCTGAAGTGACAGTGGGCTAGGCACATCAGCCGAAAAGTTGACGCCCTTTGGAGTATCCGTGTCTACACTGGCGGCCGTGGACAGGGAAACGTAAAGTGGGAAGACCACCCGCCAGGTGGGACGACGACATTAAGTACGTCGGCGGAAAGCAGTGGTTCCGTACCGCTGAAGGCCGGGAGGGAGGACTGGAGGAAACTTGGAGAGGCGTATGTCCAGCAGTGGACGCACACACGCTGACTAACTGACTGAATGGCTGATGTGTGTCCGATCTACTCATTCTCGCCTTTTCCATATTATCCCTCCCTTATTTCTCTTATTCAAGCTTGGCTTGGTGCGCGGGCGCCGCGCCCCGCCGACGCACAGTGCTGCGAAAGTATGGGAGGAAAGGACAAAAATCATAACTTTTGTTCTCCTTGGTCGATTTGAATGAAATAAAAAGTATTTAGTCCAACTAACTTCCGACTATACCCTGTGAAAGATTCAAGCCCCTAACCTAACCTAACCTAACCTTACTAAGAGAGTACAAAATGAGTTGGAACATGACAAGTATAAAGTGTGTTACGAGGATAGTTATTTTTAAATAATAAATTAATTCATGTGAAAAATATTTATTTGAGACTTCAGACACTATTTTTATTATAAAAATACAAAATATGACAATAATCTACTAATAAAAAACATTGTTTACAGTCTTAGTAAATCAGTACAAAGTTTGACGTTAAAATACACATATTTATTTATTTGTACCGTGTGGGGCCGGTACTTTAAAAGAATAGCCCCACTGCATCTCTCCCCGTGTATGTCGTAAAAGGCGACTAAGGGATATGATTCCATTCTTATCTTACTAGGTGGTAGGGTTTAACCCGCCCGGGTTGGTGAAAACCCGCACTGAATGAAAGGTCGGTCGAAACGGCTATGTAAATAGTTTGTGTTTTCCGTCCAGTTCAGTGTAGCCGGCACGACCGAAGGGAAGCACTGACGTGGCACAAAGTTCATCCGGTGTTATGGGCTGACATCACACAACCGTGTCAGTTTCCATAAAAAAAAAAACTAAAAAAAGATATAGGCTGACTAATATTACATACATTTATGTCTAATCTGAATCAGTTTCGAACCCCCAAGCAGCGAAGTTCAGCTCCTGAGGAGATGCGGTTGTTAGCAGTTCTTGGACACGACGTTTTTTCGTTTTAGTCGACGATTCCTCAAACATTTTCCTTGGGCGTCCCTTGCTGGGTCCAGGCACGGCTTCTATTTCGGGATTAGGAGTCTCGTGAAGTCGCGCAGCACATTGAGGTAGCTGTACTTTCATATTCAGCCACTCTTTATGGGTCGAGAAAAAAGCTCTTATTTCTCGAACAATCTTGCCATTTCTTCTTTATTCTGAGGCAATAAATACGTGCAGCCTCTTTCAAATCAGCATACACCGCATCAGGACACTCCTCGTATCCAAGCAGAACCTTCAACTGTTCCACCACAGCGACCTGTTTGGAGTTGTACTGGTCAGAGATCCACGCATCGAAGAGATCGATATTTTTTATGGGCGGCACAGTTGCTGAAAAAAATTACACAGATAAGGCTAGCAAGAACTAGCAGCTAAATTTTACTGAAATGTAATCTACATTAGTTGCACCTTAATATATAAAAAAATTGAGAAGTGGATCTGGTTACATTTTTTTAAAAGTCTAGTCAAAATTTAATATTCACTTTTCTTTACAAATTTCGACATACCCCAAAAGAGTGATAGTCAAAATTATAACTAACTAGAATTTTTTGGATGAAAAATATAATATAAATTTAACATACTTTCGGCAACCAGCAGCCATAATAAACAGGACTGAAACACTGCACACGATACAGATATACCACATAACGTTACCTCGATAATTTGCAAATGAATGCATAATTAAAATGTGTTGGTTTAAATAGTAAGTTCACAGGGCTGTAGAAGTCATTAGGAAGGGGTTAAAAAAAGATTAGTGTTGTTTTCCAACTGTCTGGTAATCCCTAATGAGTTATATTTAGTACTAATTACGTTTCAAAATTAGCGAACTTTGGACTTTTGTCCTTTGGACGCAGCACTGTGCGACGTTTCTATCTGTACTGTACGCAGTACGTTATGGTTGTGCTTGTGCCTAGGTTATTGCGCCGCCGCGTGGCTTTGTTTTGCTATTCACAATGAGTCAGTCGGAGTGGGGCGGATGGTGATTGCGATACGTGTAATAAATAAGTACAGTGCGGTGCGTGTAAACTAGTAAGCAGCGGTAGTAAGTTTGTAACTGCGTCACAGCTGCGAGCGATAGATATCCTATCGCGATATCCATCGCTCTCAATCAGCAAACACAAGGCTAATCTAATGCCCACGAACTAGGCGCAATGTGGTCGGCTCTAACAGACGAATACTTCCAATCAACTCGAAGTAGGGAACTGGTAATGCAAATATTTGCCAAATAATTTACATTAGGTAGTTCTTTTCGCTCCCCACATCTCTATTATTTATTACTAAAGGTAATGTAATCTATAAATGCACACATTTTGTCTCGTAACCTTTTCGTGTTGATAAAACAGTATTAGAGTACACAAGTGCGACTGAGCAAGCTAAATTGACTTGTTACATTCTGCAATAGCAATAGTTCGCCTTCTGCATTGCAGAAAAGTGTAATTCATTAGGGTCGTA
The DNA here is from genome assembly GCA_946902875.1 of Nematopogon swammerdamellus. Classification (NCBI taxonomy): domain Eukaryota; kingdom Metazoa; phylum Arthropoda; class Insecta; order Lepidoptera; family Adelidae; genus Nematopogon; species Nematopogon swammerdamellus. The sequence goes on from OX336333.1 coordinate 9,611,102, forward strand.
GGTGGTAAATGGTAATGATGAGATGGACCAGGGTTCTACAGGCGTTTCTTCCCTTTTATATATATTTATAATCGAGTCGACGTGTCGGGCCATATTACATCACCAGCTCACCCGTGATGTTAGCCCATCACACCTTGGTGAACTAGGTGCCATGTCAGTGCTTCACTTTGGTCGTGCCGGCTATACTGAACTAAACTCAAAACACAACTATTTTCCTAGCCGTTTCGACCGACCTTCATCGAATGCGGTGGTATCAATCTGGACGGATTAAACCACTATATGATCTAGTAAGCTAAGGGAAGTGACCTACAGTTTTAAGTGCAATCTGGACCAGGACTAGCTTCAATGGTGTCGGATCAGTGACCCGATCGCGGCCGAAGTGCTTTACTTCACTAACGATCGCAGGTACTCAGCACCACCAAGCTACTGAGGCTGACAGAGTCGGCCATACGTTATCTGTTTGAATATTAGTAATAAATAGATTGGGCACGTGTATCTACGAACTTGCTATGCGTGTTATCTAGGCATGTGCGTATTTGAGACACGTTTGACGCCAGCCGCTGGTAGGTAAGCAGTGCCACTAGGATCGTGGTGTAATCTGACTGAATGTTACGCTGAGATTTGCGTTTTGTTATCCCCGTATCACCGAATTGACCAAATTCTCCACGTTGCCGCGTTCGGTCGTGCTAGTGCCCGGCACTTCAACAAGAGCATTCCTATCTCGTATGTGCATGAGCAATATGAGTGCACTGCCCTTCAAAGAAGAAGCAATTTGAGAGAGACGGCTGTTACTGCTCTCAATCAATAATACGTTATACAGACACCATACAATTTATGTCAGTTGGTCGGTCGGTCAGCGTTATGTGTCCACTGTGGGAAGTAACGCCTCTCCAATAATTGTTCTCCAGTGCTCCCAGCCTACAGCGGTAGGGAACCACTCATGCTTATAATCTTAATTTTTTTCTATTGCTCTTCTGTATGTAATCTTCTGTCTTCTGTATCTTTGTTAATGTTTTTGTGTGTAATATAGGCTTGCCATAGGTCCGGAATTGGGCCGGACTGTCCGGCATTTGGACGGCCCGTCCGGAATTGCGTGCGATTTGTCCGGAATGTTTGCAAGATGTAAAGTTTAACTTTACGCTACAGATGTACATATACAACGTGTCCCAAAACTCAACGTCAAGCGGGAACCAGGGAGTAGGCCAGTTTACGACTACCCAGGAAAAAATAAGAAAAAAAATCGGAGTCATTTGTTTTTTATGATATGAGCATTTTTTGAAAAACGTTGAAAATTGACATCTCCTACAACATTTTAGGTACTACGACTAAAAATGTGCCAATATAATTGTTAAATTTTTTTTATTGGTAGCCGAAATAACTCTGCTATTGATCAGTATCCCAAATAAAACCAAAATGCGCATAGTTATATCACAAAAAAATATTAAATAAAATTTTTTTCTTCAAATTTTTACAGATAATTTATTTTTAGTTTAATTTGCCACTTCATAGTATAAAAAAATGTACGTACACTACTATGGTAAGTTTTCAAAAAAGTTGGCGCGACTAATCAAGATTTCAAAATGATATAATACCTCCCACGTCATGCTTTAAAAAAGACATGGTACTTGCCAACATAAAATAATACCTTACTCAGTGAAAATTGCCTTCAGTGCCTATGAGACATGATGCATGTTAGAATTTAGATAGATAGGAACAGATAGTGATGCCATTCCGCAATTTTCAAAGGAAAAGAAGTTTAAATGAAACGAATGATAGATTTAAAAAAATAATAATTACTTACTCTAAATAAAATGTTCGAACTGTCTGCCACCGGCAATAATACACGCGCGACACCGCTTAAAAAACGACCTTTTCACCAATCGTGCCTATCCTCGTAAATTGATCTGTTGGGCAGCCTCCGAGATTCCTCGACGTAGTTCGCCAATTGTTGATATGGGTTTCGAATAAACCTTGTCTTTCAGGCAACCCCAGTAAAAGAAGTCCAGCGGATTTAAATCTTGAGAACGGGGCGGCCATAAAATTGGAACAAGGCGCCCAATCAAACTGTCTGCATACTCTTGGTTCAGATATTCTCGCACTGTATGGGCATAATGAGCAGGGCAACCATCATTTTGGTACCACATTGTACGTAAAATGTTAAATGGCACATCTTCTAGTAGATCTGACAGATGATTTTGAAGAAAATCTAGGTAAACTTCACCATTAAGTTTCTTGTCAATTCAAATGGCCCAATAACTTTGCCGTTTAATATGTCAGTCCACAAGTTCAATTTAAATTGATACTGAGACTTGTCTTCCCCATAAGATGCGGATGCTCGATACTCCAACAATGCAGAATGTGCTTGTGATTTTTCAAATAATTCGAAAAACTAACTGTCCCTCCTTCTCTCCACACTATCATCACTCTAGCACTGAAGGCAATTTTCAGTGAGTAAGGTATTATTTTATGTTGGCAAGTACCAAGTCTTTTTTTAAAGCATGATGTGGGAGGTATTATATCATTTTGAAATCTTGATTAGTCGCGCCAACTTTTGTGAAAACTTGCCATAGTAGTGTACGTACATTTTTTTTATACTATGAAGTGGCAAAGTAACCTAAAAATAATTATCTTTGAAAATTTGAAGAAAAAAGTTTTACTTAATATTTTATTGTGATAAAACTATGGGCATTTTGGTTTTATTTGGGATACGGATCAATAGCAGAGTTATTTAGGCTACCAATAAAAAAATATTAACAATTATATTTGAAAATTTGTAGTCGTAGTACCTAAAAATGTTGTACGAGATGTAAATTTTCAACGTTTTTCAAAAAATGCTCATATCATAAAAAACAAATGAATCCGATTTTTTTTCTTATTTTTCCCTGGGTAGTCATAAACTGGCCTACTCCCTGGTTCCCGCTTGACGTTGAGTTTTGGGACACGTTGTATGTAATTATGTACGTACCTATATTTTTAAGTGAAGTGTGAACAAAATCCATTATTTAATCATTTTACTCAACAAGTCTAGCTTTTTATTTCTGGAAAACCTGAGTGGAGGCGGATGACTACCTACCTACAACGTCAATTTCATTCACAACAAGCTTTTGTCCTCGACTTTGCTCGGAGTATTAGGTATTATTATTATACTATACACAAATATTCGTCGTACCATATAATGTCGATAAAGTAAAGCAAGTAAAACTGAGCGTCCGGCGTGCGCCATGGCGCGTTTCTCATTAAAAAAAACCTATTAAATATGCGTCACGTTTTTGAGGTTTGGTGTGGCGGCCGCCCTTGAGCCTGAAAAATTATGGCAAGCCTAGCAATAAAGCATTTCTATTCTATTCTATTGACATATCTACCCTATCTACCCCTATTAAGACTTCGCTTTGCCAGATCCAATCCAGTTGTGTACAACTGTTATATTATTATGTAGTTGGAATGGGAAATCTCTCCGAGGATAGGAAAAGAACACGGTTACTGGAACTGGAGTTCCCTACAGGTTTTGCTGCGGAAATTGCTGAAAACGCACACCAATGTGAGAAAACGCAATCAAGACGGTGAATCAATAAAACATTAGAACCAGCTTCAATTCCGGTTCAGGGACTGTTTAAATACCGGGTTCCGAAAACCACTTTGCGGTTATTTTCCGTCCCATCAATGATTCCATTGCCCGCCCTGCTTTACGAAGCATACTTGGCGCTGTCTAGCATGCTGGAGTCTATCTAGAATGGACGGGATCACTTCTGATGTGGCCACCATTTTTTAATGGTTCTGATCGTTTGGTTGGACGCATCGTTAATCTTTGTGGTGGCACATGTCTTGGCATTCATCGATATCTATCTATAAACGTGTGTTCAGCCAAATAATGTTGACCGCGCAGACCGGAGTCGCGCCCCGAGCGTGAATTCGCCCCGGGAGAATATTCTGCTTTAAGTGTTCAAGATTCATCGGCCTTCTTTTAGCACAGACACGTCCCGTAGAAAAAAGTCACGAGCTGTCAAATCCGCTGATCTTGGGGGCCAATCACAAGTCACAATTAATTGAGATTAATTTAGGTACCTGGAAATTATTACATTGTCAGCGTTTCCGCAATAGAAGATTGATTGATTTTTTTTTATGGAAAACGACACGGTTGGCTACATCACCTACAACATCCGTGATGTCAGCCCATAACACCGGGTGAACTTGGTGCCACGTCAGCCTTCCCTTCGGTCGTGCCGGCTACACTGAACTGGACGGAAAACACAAACTATTTACATAGCCGTTTCGACCGACCTTTCATTCAGTGCGGTGGTACCAAGCCGGGCGGGTTAAACCCTACCACCCAGAAATATAAGGGAGTCATATCCCTTAGTCGCCTTTTACGACATACACGGAGAGAGCAGAGATGCAGTGGGGCTATTCTTTTAAAGTACCGGCACACCGGCCCCACATGGTGAATTGATTGATGTGCGTAGTACGTATTTAAAACATGTTGCAGAAATGTTAAAACGCTCCATAACGAATTTGCCGCTTCTGCACAGATTCATTGTTATGGAACAAGGTCCAATTTGGCGCCAAATCTAAATGGCGGCAGAAAAAACTCTAACTTGGAGAACCTGTAGGTACTTAATATTTAATCTAACTAGATACATAAATGCACACAGTAGAGAAGGGCAGGCAGGGTAGGGCAGGCGCCAAGCAGCTGGGTTGTAATACCACTGGTAACACGTAACGTATTTTCCCGCTCAAAATACGACGCACCTGAATGAGAAACGCCGCTTGTTTACAAACTGCTGGAGGGGGTTTCGCGCCCAACGACCATCGAGCGAGGTCGTCGACCCTGCGGCGAGGGGCTGCGCGCGCCTCGGCCTCCGTCCCTGCCGCCGCCTCCGCGCCGCCGCCCCGGCGCGGCGGCGTCGTCGTCTCCACTCCCTCCTTCGCCCCTCTTCCCGCCGACCGACATTATTTTGGTAGTAAATAATACGGAGGCCGCAATGCGCGCGATCGATCGCTCTCCCGCGCCCGTGCCGCCGCACCTCCTCCGCCAACGCGAGTGAAGCAGGAGAGGGTGTGAAGGGATGGGATGCATTGGGACGGGACGGGAGGGTGCGAGGGGCGATCCCGTCCTTATTCCGCGGCACATTGCCACATTACTCCCACGCCGCCGCCGCCGCGCCGCCGCCACCGTCTCGCGCCGTACGTCTCGTAACGTTGTCGCTGCCCCCGCCGCCGTCCAAAATTTACAAAAAAAGGAAAACTAAAAAACTATTCAAAATAAAAATATAAAAACCGCCTTCAAAAATATATGAAATAAAAACCTAAAAAAAAAAAACGAACCCTAGAGTTGAAGGCGGTGCTAAAAAGGCTACACAAATCACAAAGGATATTATCATCCACTCATGTTTTCTGTCATGCATCATTTTTGCTTGCTTTACAAATCACAAAGGATATTATCATCCACTCATGTTTTCTTTCATGCATAATTTTTGCTTGCTTTAGCACCGCCTTCAACTCTAGGGTTCGTTTTTTTTTTTTAGGTTTTTATTTCATATATTTTTGAAGGCGGTTTTTATATTTTTATTTTGAATAGTTTTTTAGTTTTCCTTTTTTTAGGAAGTCGGTTTTATGTTTTTTAAAACTTTTTTTTTATTTCACAGTTTTTTTTAGTAATTTTTTGCTATTAATGTACTCGGCGGAATCGCTCGGCCTTCGGCCTCGCGATTCCGCCTCGCTTTCCAATCCGATCTTGACCCAATTAAAATAGGACCACGTCAGCTTCGATAGCTCAGTGGTGCAGACAGTCAACTGTCGCTATTGAATTTTAAGCAACGCTGGGTGCGGTCAGTACTTAGATGGGTGACCGCTGACCGTTGGAGGCTGACCAAGGTTCGGATTCCTCGTAAAACTGTAAGTCCCTTCCCTCGTAATTTTACTTGGTGGTAGGGTTTAACCTTCCCGGGTTGGTACCACCGCACTGAATTAAACGTCGGTCGAAACGGCTATGTAAATAGTTTGTGTTTTCCGACCAGTTCAGTGTAGTCAGCACGATCAAAGGGGGAAGCACTGACATGGCACTGGTGTTATGGGCTGACATCACAGACGTTGTAGGTGATGTTGCAGAACTTAGTAGAATGGACAGACATAAACGTGTTACGGAAGCCTACTTTTATTATAAAATAACCGTCGGAGGACCTTGGTTGAAAATTGTAAAATTTAGTAGAACGGATAGACATGCATATGTTACGGAACCCTACATTCATTTTGCAGAACTTAGTAGAATGGACAGACATAAACGTGTTACGGAACCCTACTTAACAGTTGCACTCCGGGAGTGCCGGCAGATCCCGTGCCACTCTAACTTAACCCTTAACGCAATGACTTAAGGTTTCATTTTAAAAATGACGCTGACGCGATGTCGCGAGTTATACATTTTTACCCACCTAAAAAAGTGCCAAGAGCCGCTAAAGAAGTTTTCACTTCAAAAACCTCAGGGTTATCCCCTTTCAAATAAAAAAAAAAAGAATTTTCAAAATCGGCCCACAATTGACGGAGTAATCGCGTAACAAACATCCAAAAAAAGAAAACATACCGTCGAATTGAGAATCTTTTAGGTCTAAAGTAAATTTCTCGTGAAGACAAATGCAACGAGCCCAAACACGATGGGTTTATCATGTGTAGTTTAGGAGTTCCTATGGCCACCTTCTGTCTCCATCATCAAACCAGCTCGATGGTACTCGGTACAGTAGGTACTGGCCAGGTACCATAATAAATTAAACGCCGGTCGGAAAAGATAAAAAAATTTCAAATTTAGAATATTCATGAAACAAGGGTCCGAATATGTATCACTAGTATATCGATTCATGTATTTCAACAGGACAGAGAAAATTTCAAAATATTAGGTATTTAATACTTTTTTTAGTTTTTTTTTTTTTGTTTTTTGGAAATCGGTTTAATATTTTTTAAAACAGTTTTTATTTCATTCTTTTTAGTAATATTACATAAAAAAGAATAATCGAAATCGAATAATCGAAATCGATTGAAGTGGTACAGAATTATTCGCCATATGTGTCAGACTGCAAATTGCTGAATAAGTCCACATCACAAATGTTTTGCTGAAGGTAACCACACACCATACTAATTTATCAAACTGAAAATTGCCGAAAACGACCACATCACAAGTTTTGCTGAAGGTAACCACACACCATAGTATTATGCTGATTTTTCGAAAACCCCTGAACCAATTTCGATAAAATTGAAATGGGACCACCTCGGAAGTATGACCTAACTAACAAAAAAAGAATTTTCTAAATCGGCCCTCAATTGACGGAGAAATCGTGTTACAAACATACAAAAAAATAATAAAAAAAAAAATAAAAAAAAAAATAAAAAAAAACATACAGACGAATTGAGAACCTCCTCCTTTTTTGGAAGTCGGTTAAAAACAGAGCCATGCTAATGTCACATTTGCAATGTAAACTGACGCGCGGAAGCACCCGTGGGGGCGGACGGGGTCCGTGGCGGGACTGTGGCTATCGAAATAGCGTTGTCTCGTCGATAACGAACGACAACTCGCGACGAGACACGGTTTCCGTCCATCCTGCCAGAGATGGATGCCAGTCGTGGGAGTGGGACGTCTTCTAGACTTACGACAGAACTCACTTATTGCGTGCCATGGAGGAGGAATAGAAGGAAGCTGTATCCGCGGCTCCGCTCTCGTTACAGCTGCACTAGACAGCAAGTGGCCGATTTGGAATCACAAATCTATGACGATGCTATTTCTAGATGTAGGTGCCTATTCCAGATGTATGTCTGTTATTTATGTATTAAGTACCTATGCCCACATAGATTTCACCGCATACCGATATACCTATAACTACCTTTAAACCTTGGAAAAGAGACACTTTAAATATTGTCCTGCAGGCGCGTACAGAATATTATGTATAGCAACGCAAACGTATGGACAGTCTCATCAACATGCGTTCCCTCGATCGCGAGCACTCGAAGGGACATGAGAACGAATCCATCCTTCTATATGCCGGCCGGGCGTACAAAGACGTAGAGTGGACCTTTCACCGAGGTGTTTTCGCGAATAGTTTGCGAAAAGGGCAAAATGTATGGAGATTGTTGGCTCACATGTGTGTTGCCCTTAATGTGTATATCTACGCGCCTTTGACAGCTACATGCCTTTCGGAAAAACAACGATCCTACCTGAATTTAATGATGGCCCTTCAGAACGACACGCCATGCAAACGGCGGCCGTAACACAATTTTCCCCCCTTGTCGAATTCAGTGTGGCCCCTGTAAATATTGTATTAACACATTTGCCATTTTTACCCTGTCAGTGTGCCTGTCCGGGTTTTACCATCTCTGGAAATGTGTTATATGGTCAGATTCGATACAATGCCTCAGTTTTGTATGTCTGTTATTTGTGTATTATACCCACATATATTTCACGGGATACAGATAAAAGCTTCTAACCGGTAGTTTCATCCGGAAGCTTACGGTGCAAGAAACGCAACGATATAGTCATAACTAGTGTTGCAACATATATCCGGTTACTATCCGGCCAATGCCGGATATTTAAATAATTAATTAAAAAACTGATTAAAAAAAGAAAACTGTTTATTAATTCATTCATAGCAATACATTAATTATTTACGTACGAAAGTAGGTACAAACTTAAGGTGGCCCAAACATGGCGTCCCAGCGTCCTTGTTGTTGACCTTGTAATGCACAGAACAGCGAAGCGCGCGCGCTACGCTGTTCTTCGTTGCACCTACTTGTATGTAATGCATGCAGAGCCTTGCAAAATTGTTAGGCTATTAATAAAACAGTGGCATTCTTCAAGATCAAAGGAGTGCAACTTCTGCAGGCTAGCTATGACGCTAGTCAGTCAGTACTATTTCAAATTCCAAAGTTACCTTGTTAATATTTATATTCTATCAATACCTACGTCCCTATATCCGGATATCCGACCCGCGCACAGGCCAGATATCCGGTATCCGGCCAATTCACTAAACATTCTATCTATACCTGTCCCTATTAGGTTACAAGTGTAACGACTAAAACTTCTCTCAAATGTATTCAATCTTTTCAGGATCTTTCATAAAAAAATGGCCTCCCTGCGTCCCTAGTCATTGGGGGGAATTGTTACACTGCCCGTCCCACTCACACCTTTTTATTCCTGCGGCAATGTGTCGAACCTTACTGCTGTTATAATAACCAGGTAACTCCCCTTATTTTCTTCAGGGACAAATACTATAATGGCTGCGTTTCACACCATTAGTTTGAAAAAATTATATTTAGGTGAAATTGTTGCGTAAACATAAATGAATCTGCGGCTGAGGATTAGTAGTTTTCGCCCTGGATCGAATATTGCTGGTACAGTTCTATCCTGTAGTTTAGGTTACATAGGATATTATGCATAAGTACTTTCCGAAATATTTTTAAAAATTGCAAAAGTTACGTAAAATTCTGGCTACTCCCTAGAGTGTTTTTATAAGCCCCGCCAGCCGCCTAGCGAGTGAGTTAGGCGGCGCTAGGCGGGACACGCACCTGGAAATACACGAAAAAAAATATTTAAAAAAAAATTGTTTTTTCATTTTGTATTATGGCAACTCGTCATGCGCGCGTACATACGCAGGCCACATTGCATGGATGCCATTTATTTTGCTCGTTGTGAACTTGTCGTAAAGTGCTGTGTGCGTTTTGTTTGCATTTGTTTAGCGTTTAGTTGAGTTTTGCAACTATTTCCTTCATTTTAAGTTACGTGCGTCTTGTTGTGTTTGTGTTGCGTTGAGTTGAGTCGCAGATTCCTCCGCATCGAATGTTTCGGTGAAGTGCGTCGCGGACTGCAGACAGCGACCGCGACTCGCGTTAGTATTTCAGTTTCTCCAAGTAGGTACTTACCGTTGAAACTTGTGTTCGTGGGTCTGGCTGCAGATCCACAGCCCAACCCGAAAATACTAATAATTAAGTTTTTTTTTTACAACTTGCGTTCTTAGGATTGGGGAGCCAAATTACTAAGAATTGTTACTGCCCCCGCCCCCTTTTACGTGCTTTATAATCGTTTTCGCCCCTTTTTCGGAGGTAATTTGTATGCCCCCTCCGGCAGACGCGGGGGGGGGGGGGCATAACTCAACCATTAAAAGAAGACGAGTAAGATAACTGGAGGCCATTTTTAAAATAACTACCTACGCTGCGCCGAGCCTCCAGGGATGTCACAACTCACAACACTAACACAATTGACAGGCAGTGAGCCCATCATGGTGGAAATGCTATTCTTTAAAATTATTATGTACATTTATGTATTTTTTATTTATAGACCAAGAGCCAGCTCCCAAAATTTTACTCTAACAGAATATATGAGTTGTCATAGATTTATTATATACTGGCGTTAAGGTATATTTTCGAAAGCTGTATTTTTGATAGACAGTGAACGATGTTATTTTGATGTTTGAGCCCTTGACAACGATACCCCACTCAATAATCGGATGCTTAGTTCTGGCGCTACGGTGGAACATACGTAAAAACAAACATAAATTGCTAAAAAGATAACCCTTCATTTTTGCTTCGCGCATTCGGGTAATATTTTTTTTTAACTTTAACCTCCCAAAAATTAATGCAATGTCAAAATTCAACTTTAACTCACGTCCGTCTTTGGACAACCATTTCGTAGTCGCGGACGATGAAGAGAATTAATAAGTGAGCAAAAAATTTATAACTATAAAAATTATAGAAAATATATTTAGAATTATAGATTAATATACCTAATTATTAATCTTAATAAAAAAATTATCAAATAAATAATTTTAAAATGTATTTATTAATTTTGTTTTATTATTACTTAATAACTTATATTTTTATTTTTGTTATTTTAATGAATTACTTAATAACTTGGTTGGTCGCTAGCAGTCATGAAAGTGTCCGCGGTAGGAGCTGTGGCCATTTATGGAAGACAAAACCGGGCGAAATTGCGTTGTGTGTGCGTGGTATCTCTAACAAGTCTGAACAAGTCGACAACCGCGGGTCCCCCGCGTACGGCGCAGCCTTCGCGTGCGCCGCGCGGCCGCGCCCGATGCCGGGGTTCGCGAATGGTTTTTGCAGCTAGTACCTATCTATTAATAACTAATTAATACTATAATTAAATACTAATAGGTACTTTGCTCTGACGTTACCGAGCCAGGTCTCAAGTCAATTCCTTCGCTTAGTACCTACTCGTATTGATAACGTACATAATTTAACTACATACTTTAATAATATTTTTTATGTTACTTACCTTTCGATGGCAGCAGGTAATGAGAATAATGTTAACACGCGATTCGAGCCTGATCTATTCATGCAGCCGCGTGTACACACTGCAGAAACGCGGAGCCATTATGTTAGTGCAATAAAATAAAATTCGAATAATAATACTTTCTATCGGGAAGCGGCAGGCGGCAGGCAGCGGCCGTCACGTGGTGTGCGTCACCGAGCGCGGGGGCGGGGCGACCATCACTGACTACGCGCGAGAGACAGTGAGAATGCATGTAGTGGTTGTGTACAGACAGCGTGCGCAGGCGCGCGCTTGTGTGAGTGCGAAATCGGCGCGTTTGTATGAAGACGGCTAACTTGTGTGGTTTAACTATGACTCAACTATACATGACGCTACTAATCCTCTCTCCAACCCCCCAATTCTGCCACGAACTAGACACCACGAGGACTCTACTTAGGTGTATTCTGCTTACTGACCCGCTCCATATGCCTCATATATACCTACCATTCCCTCTCTGGGTTTAAGGTTCCTCTTCCTACTAATGCTCAATCCATTCTTTGCTCAAATAATCTCAAAGTAAATATTTAAACTACTGACCTCTTTTATTAGAACTCATGACATTAATCTGTAAATATGTGTATTTATTATTATATAGTGTACATATATAAAAGTAAATACATAGTTGTTTATATTTTTTCATTTTACCCTTTATGTGAGTGCAAATTATTCATAAATCACATTATTCAAAATTGTTTTCACTACTTATATCGTGTGAAGTAGATCTTTTATACTGTGCATCTTTCAAGACTCGACGTTTGTCCCAATTCGCCGTAGATAAAAAGGCAAGTTGCCAAAAAAGAAGAAGATGTAACTTACAAACCTAGTTCAGTCTTTACCTAACCTGTGATTTCCAATTCGGCAATGTTGCGTTTGTTGTGAGGTTTGTTGTACTGCGCGGGCGAGTAGGGAGTAGAAGTAGAAGCATACGAAATGGAATGGAATGCGAGGCGAGGCGATACGCGCGCGCGGCAGAGGCACGGAGCGGAGCCGTGGAGTGGAGTGGAGGCACGTAGGACGGGTCGTGTTTACAGCGCACCGAGATCGAGACACCACGTGGGAGCAGCTCTCGCTCGCCGTGCCTCTTGCCGCGCACCGACCCGCGACCCGCGACGCCGCGCGTCGTCTCTACCAATGCCGCCGCCGATCCGCGCCCCCGCCGCCGCCAACGGCTTCGAGTTATATTTAACTAATTGGACACAAGCAACACTGCGGCAACCGTGTCCGACTACCTACGGACCTGGCGGGTTCGTTGCCGGTGCAGGCGGACCCCGGCCTCCGCCGAACTCGTAGTGCGCTCCGTCAGTACAGCGCGTTCAACACACAACACAAACACCGCACTTCGTCACAATATGCTACAACAACACTACACTGTAAACACGACACCACTGTTCCGCACACACGAATCCAACCACACGAGGCGACAGCGCGCGCGCTAGCGACTGACTGTCTGACTGACCGGCTAGTTGGCTTGGCTGGCACTCGGCCGGCAGTCGGCATTGGCAGAACGGCGGCATTTGGCTGGCCTGAAAGGGAGTTGCTGGCTGGCCGGTTCGCAACCTGAAAGAGCTACTGGCTCCTACTACGGATCCTTTAGATCCTTTCGGCAAACTTCGGCTCTGAGGAATGTGTGGTATGAGTGATAGTTTTGGTGTTTTAAAAAAAAATTACCAGGGTTAATATAGATAATTAATATAATATAGATATAATATAGATGCGTTGCGTAGCGACGCATCTTCTCTATATTAACCCTAACCTAATGTTGAGGCGGTGCATGTCGTTTTTTGTTACGTTTCGTTTCAAGCCGAGTGTTTCGTTTCGAGCCGAGTCAACCCGAGCCGTTGGATCGCAGGCAGGTTCCGCGGGAGCCGCCAGAGCTTTCAGGTGTCAAACCCGCTGGCTGGCTGGTTGCAGTGTTGCCAAAGAACTCCACAGTGTGAACACACTTGACAAAATGTGAAATGTAAAATGTGTAAATGTTTTGAGCATGTTGTCCTGCAACATTGATTTTATAGGGGGAGTCAGATGTACCGTCAGCGATGTTTTAAAGGTAACATGAAATTAGTCTTCAATTATGTCCTAAGATGGCGCCAGGAGTATCGAATTTGAATTAAATAATTATTATATTTTTAAATCTGCTAATTATAGAACGATGCTAAGTGGGAACAGCATAGTTAAATTTAAAGATTATTTTATATTAAGTAGAAATTTCAAAATAGTGTATTTTAAGGTTTTCATAATTTTTCCAATAAATATTTTCATGTTTTGTCAGTCCGTGAGCTTGGCGGATAAAATGTATAATTTCGCCGCTTCTGCATCATAGATGTCAGACCAAAGTTAAGTTGTCCTATTTGTCTATAGATGGCATGCCTATTTCTTATTATATTTTTAGTTGCCAAATACCAAAATACCCACCAACCAAACCTGCGTGCAATTCAAATACGCGCGTGCGGTTAGGATAAAGTGGAGATACCTTCTTTAAAATTATATTTTTTTACCTCACCACCTTTGAAAACGGAAACAAACACGATGGATTAAATATAATAATAATAATAAAAATCGTTAGCCATTTATAAGAAAATCGACCTCAACGAAATAATTTGTATAACAGCTACCCTTATTTTTTTTAATTAAAAAAAACTAAAAAAGGTACCCCTAGATTATCATTTCAAACTATTAAATACGAATTTTGAACGAAATCGGTTGAGCAGTTTAGGCACAAGGTCGCTGGACGGACACACACACACACACACACACACATACATGTTTCTCAAAACCACTTTTTTGGGATCGTTGACAGATATATAGCCCAAATCTGTACTGTGTGGGGCCGGTACTTTAAAAGAATAGCCCCACTGCATCTCTCCCCGTGTATGTCGTAAAAGGCGACTAAGGGATATGACCCCCTTCTTATATTACTAGGTGGTAGGGTTTAACCCGCCCGGGTTGGTACCACCGCACTGAATGAAAGGTCGGTCCAAACGGCTATGTAAATAGTTTGTGTTTTCCGTCCAGTTCAGTGTAGTCGGCACGACCGAAGGGAAGCACTGACGTGGCACCAAGTTCACCCGGTGTTATGGGCTGACATCACGGATGTTGTAGGTGATGTAGCCAACCGTGACAGTTTCAATAAAAAAAAAAAAAATCAGTCGCATTCTCAACTTCGACATTTTGGACGATCACAATACTTCCTTTCTCCTTACAGTCGCTCGAAAGTAAAAAGCCACCTCCATAGTTTTTAGCCGTTGCGGTAATTTATCGATCGACGCGCGACGTTCGCTTGTTTTGGAACACGCAAATGTTTGCGTGGAGCGTGCAGGCAAGCGATACGGGTTACTGCGCGTGGAAAAAGGATGACACAATATCGATGCGATCTCTTGAGACGGTCGGTTCTGTATTCACGCGATACGCACACTACCATAATCGCGGTGTCTCGTTTTAGTAATAGTTGAAGTATGAACAAAATGTCTTTGAGTATGAAGTAGGGAGTCCAGGCACCGAATTAAAAAAAGTTGAGTCCAGGGCTATATTTTCCATCTACGATGCTGCTGGTGGTGTTATACCAAAGAGATTAAAAGAGGGTGGGTTTAATGTATTTGTGATAAGCTTTACAGAATATATAAGTCAATGATATTTTATATAAAATTGTAAAATTGTAGATTTTACCGACGACGACACGACAACGAATAAAATAAAAAAATAGTAAATCTGATTTAAATGCAAAATTGATAATAAACCATCGCTTCTCTTATATTCTCTATCTTTTTCGGGAGGAAGGAAGCTTCGATCATAAAAAATATTATTAAACTAAATAATATAAAATATTATTAAACTATTTTTTCCGTCTACGGAAGGAAGGGATTCCTTCCTCGCCCATCTCTCACTCACCTCTCTCCCGGTCTTCTCTCCTCGATCCCGCCTTCCTCCCCTCCTTCCCCTCACCCTTCACGGACCCCCTCTTTGCCACCTTCCCTTTCGCCCATTCCCTCCCTCTCTCCCTACTTCCCTTCCTCCCCTCATGTCGCCCCTCCTTCCCATCACCCTCGCATTCCATTCCTCCCCTACTACCCCTCATCCTGTCCGCAACCCCCTCTTACCCCGCCCCTTCCCCCTTTCAACCTCTCACTCCCTCGATATCCATTCCTCCTCGTTCCCTCTACTACCTCCCTCCCCCACACCTACCCTCATTCACTAACCCTTCCTCCCTCCATACCTCTCCTCCTCTTCTTCTTTTTTTTATGGAAACTGACATGGTTGGATACATCACCTACAACATCCGTGATGTCGGACATGTCGTGCCGGCTATACTGAACTGGACGAAAAAAAACGAAAAAACTATTTACATCAAATCTCTTTGATTTACATAGCCGTTTCGACATCTTTGTTCGACATACGTTTTATTCAGTGCGGTGGTACCAACCCTAGTAAGGTAAGAAGGGAAGGGTGCTACAGTTTTACGTGGAATCCGAACCACGGTCAGCCTCAAATGGTCGAGCGGTCACCCATCCAAGTGTTGACCGCGCCCAGGGTTGCCTGCACCACTGAGCTACCCAGGCTGACAAACGTACCTCCCACCCACTCCCCCTTCTTTTCTCTCCCCCTTCCTCTTCCTGACCATTATTCATTATTTCTTACCAAAAGCAGTAACTATTGAGTAATCTGTGCCAAAAGACTAGATAATAAATTTTCATATCCTTACCTAGAGAAATCATGGATTCCCCATACAAAAACTTTCACCCCTATTTCACCCCTTATTTTTAGGTTTCCGTATCCCTGTACGGAAGCCTATTACTAAGCCTCCGCAGTCTGTCTGTCCGTCCGTCCGTTTGTCTATCCGAGGGCTGTATCTCTTGAACCGTAATAGGAAGCCCGTTGAAATTTTCACAGAATATGTGTTACTATAGCGGATATAACAACAAATAAGCGGAGCTAGGTACAACCCAAGTACAACCAAAGAGTTTGTAAATTCTTTGGACCGGAGTAAAACCGCAAACAGGAAATTACAATCTTACACGTTCAACGCCACATGAAAAATCCAGTATTTCCGTTTGGGCCACGGGGCTCACCGCTCACCGGTGAGCCTTTCCTTACTGAACCATTCAGGGCATGGGGGTCACCGGTGAGCCGCGTGAGAGGGCCTACGTAAACGCTTCCTACAAGCCACAGAGCGCAGCTACAAAGCCAATATGGAAGTGAGCCGCATGGCCTTGTAGTCGAAGCGGACGGCGTGGTTTTCAAATCCAATAGAAACTTGTAGTTTTTTATTAAGTTAATTGTAACGATGCTAGGGCTGCTCTTAACGATAAGGTAGAAAATAATATTTGTATTAATAGAATTAATAAAACCAGAAAATAATAAGAAAATATTCGTCAAAATAAAAATGAACATAAAATTTTCTTCATTGCCAAATAAGAAGACATTATTTATTACGAAAATAATTTATGAAATTGAACAAAACAAAATATTTATGAAATTGAACAATCACAACATTATGACACTTCATTATTTAAAATAATCAATCATCTTAACCCCAAAGGGTTTAACCATAAACAATAAAGAATTATCCGTGAGTCATGTTAAAACAAGGCAAACAAAGGAATGGTTTAGTTGGGCTGCTTTGGCAATAAGTGGATACTTTTTTCGACTTGGTTTTAGCCTGTTTGCTACCCATTATTGGTACGTTCTTTGCATAACATTGGTGACATGTTCTTCTCACTTTTCTGGCCAATCCCTCTTTCCTTTCCAGAGTGTGTTTCATTCTCTTCCGTCTTTCTATATGCATTTCATAGTCGCTATCCTCACTCTCCGACAAAAGAATTCGACAGCATCTTCTTTTCGTTGGTTGAACTACGTCTTCATAGAATCTATTCCGAAACTACGGTTCAGAAGATCTATCTCGATGTTTTCTAACTGCGTTAGCGCTTCTTGTGTTAACTCGAAATCTTCAAAATAATCATTTTTGGCGAGAAAAGCGTAAAACATCCTCAATTGTCGACGCAGCCGGACCGGGATTGATCGCTGCGTCCGCGGCGCGCGCGCAACGGGTGGGCCGCGGCGTGACCCCGCGGCCCCAGCCAACAGAAAAATACAAATCCTTCATAGGAGGCCACACGATCCACCCGTGAGCCTTCTGCTATATCTCGAAAATTAGACGGTAAAAGTCGCAAATTTTTATTTTCCTTACAAATTACCGCATTTTATAAACTTTGTGATGAAAATCTCAAGTTGATGAAAATTACGGATATAATGAGTTTGGCTTGGCCCGAACCGAAAAGTACGCTAGGCCCACCGGTGGGTCGTATGGCGTTCAACGTGTTAATTGTGGGCTGATTTTGAAAATTCTTTTTTTGTTTGGTAGGTCATACTTCAGAGGTGCTCCCATTGAAATTTTATTGAAATTGATTGAGCGGTTTATGAAAAAGCAACAAAATACTATTGGTGTGTGGTTACCTTCAGCAAAACTTTTGTGATGTGGGCTTTTTCAGCAATTTGCAGTTTGACACATGGCGAATAATTCTGTACCACTTCAACCGATTTCGATTATTCGATTTCGATTATTGTTTTTTATGTAATATTGTTTTAAAAATATAAAACCGACTTAAAAAAAATAAACTAGAACTAAAAAGTATTAAATAGGTAGAATAGGTACCTAATATTTTGAAATTTTCTCTGTCATTGTATTGAAATACATGAATCGATATTGTCATTCATATTCGGACCCTTGTTTCATGAATATTCTAAATTTGAAATCTTTTCCGACCGGCCAGATGCGTTTAATATATTATAATACGAGTACGAGTACCATCGAGCTGGTCTGATGATGGAGACGGAAGGTGGCCATAGGAACTCCTAAACTACACATGATAAACCCATCGTGTTTGGGCTCGTTGAATTTGTCATCACGAGCAATTTACTTTAGACCTAGGAGATTCTCAATTCGACGGTATGTTTTCTTTTTTTGGATGTTTGTTACGCGATTACTCCGTCAATTATTGTGGGCCGATTTTGAAAATTCTTTTTTTTTGTTTGAAAGGGGATAACCATGACGTGGTTCCATTTTAATTTGGTCGAGATCAGATTGGAAAGCGAGGCGGAATCGCGAGGCCGAAGGTCGAGCGATTCCGCCGAGTACATTAATAGCAAAAAATTCCAAAAAAAACTGTGAAATAAAAAACTATTTAAAAAAATATATAAAAACCGCCTTCAAAAATGTATGAAATAAAAAAAATCGAACCCTAGAGTTGAAGGCGGTGCTAAAGCAAGCAAAAATGATACATGAAAGAAAACATGCGTGGATGATATCCTTTGTGATTTGTGTAGCCTTCTTTAGCACCGCCTTCAACTCTAGGGTTCGATTTTTTTAATTTCATAAATTTTTTAAGGCAGTTTTCATATTTTTTTTTTTACATACAATGCTGACATTATTAGAATGAAGAGTGACGAGTATTTGTTTAACTGTTCAACTAAATAAATACGTTCTATCCACAGAGCACGGAATACCGCGCGCGCGCGCGCGGGGGTATTCCGTGCTCTGTGTGGATCTATCTATTAAAAGCGCACAAACAGGAAATTACAATCATAATAATATTTTGTTCCGTATACCAAATAATTTTCAAAACATTTTTTTATTTTATTTAATTTGATAAGAAGTGTTAGTTTAATTGTAAATTGTCATAATTTTATTATTCAAATATAATTAAAAATTTTGGAATTTACATAAATAATGTTCTTTATAAATATAAATGAAAGCGCCATCTTTTGTCTAGTAGCAGTAATTCTACAGCCTAGTGACAATTAAAGGTACCTAGATACATGTTGTATTTCAACTAGATAGCGCCCTTAGTATAGAAGTATTAACAAACATTAACGCCACCTGTTTGTTTTACGACAACATCAAGAAAAATTATTAACGCCCTCTGTTGGTTTTACGATTTACAACGTTACCAAATTTGTTATATGGAGTGGTCTATCTGTCCCGACAGGGTTATAAAATCAATGCCTGCAACAAACAATACATTGACTACATATTTGCCTACGCATCGCGCTGTCGTTTGACTCCTGGTACTTACTCCTTCCTTCACTGTCTTGCGGACGGACGACGATCGACGTCACGACTCACGCCACGCACGATCGTTCCGATGAATGTAGTGTTTCCGTTTATTGAGTAGACATAAGGCTAGTTTTAAGAATACCTGTGTTATTTTATGTTATGTTGTGTGTCCTACTTGTAGTAAACCAAATAAATAAATAAATAAATAAATAATAAATAAATAAATATTTATATTTAATATTTAGGTGGCTTTTGTGGTGGTGAGAATAACAGGAGTGTAATTTTAACCCTAAATAAAAATAGCTTAGATTTTAGTTCTAGTTATTTTTTCTTTAGCGGAGTGCAGGAAGACTGACGCGTTACGCGCGCTTTAACAATATTATAAAAACACTTCTAGCCTCCCTCCGCTGGTATGCCCTCCCTACTGGAGCCACCCAGGCATCTCGCGCTCGGTCGGTAAAACAGCGAACGGTTGGCGGACGGTATGACGCTGGTTCCGTGGATGAAGGGTAGAGTCTAGAGCGCTGGTGTGGTACGCCACCACCTGCGTCGATACGCTGGCACCCTATCCATGTCTCCGCTTCCTCACGTTCAGCCGGGCGGCCGCAGCAGAAGCTGCAGAGAAAAAAAAAATTAATACCCTCGTTAAGTTTCTAGGTTTTGCGGTACAAACCCTTGGTGAGTGTTTACCGGACGCACTGGCTTTTGCCGAAATCATTAGCAAATTGGTAATGGATATGTCCGGTGGTGACGTACGTGTCAAGGGTTTCTTCATACGCCGCATACGCCTGAAAATTTAAAGAGATAACGCTATTAGTGACCTAGGGTAGTAGGGAGGGACCATGGTTGCCTCGGCAGAACTGAAAGAAAATGTTGGTTTACGTTTATTTTTTACTGCAAATAATTGTTCATAAAATACCGATAACGAGGGATTTGATCATAACTATATTACATAAACTCGTTATTTACATAAAACTTAATGCATTTAATTGTAGATATGTACTGGTCATATTGCGATCTTTACCTCCAATTATCTCAATAACGTGACACTTTAGAAGGAAAAGACAGAACATTTTATACTTGTCTATTTATTCGCTATCGATTTATGAAGGTTTTATCGCTGGCCTTCATTTTGATTTTTTTTTTTCAAAATGGGCGCCGTCCCAAGCCACCTTCCATACAGTGCGACAAGGCTAGGGTTGCCAACCCTCCCGGAATTCCGGGATTGTCCCGGATTCACATGTATAATTTTGATAATCTCCCGGCTCCCGGAACGATAGTAAGAACTCCCGGAAATAATGGCTTCATTCTTCTGTCGACATTATCCACCTATCTATACATTTATTAGCCAAGAAGACCTATTCAATGTTCTTGCATTTAGAACTCCATATTAAATAATTATTATGAGACATTAAAAGAGAACTGTTTTGATGTTAAAAAAGAATGTTCAATAGGGACTGGGATTTTTTTTTATTGAAAAACATTAATAAACAGTTTGTCTGCCTCAGATTTTGTATAAGTTGTATAATTTCTTCATAATAACATAAAATGTTTGAAAAACGGGCATTGTTAGAAAGAGAGGGAAATAGCTGCCGAGCATAAGGTCGGTGAGGTCTTAAGGAACTTATAATGGCACGAGATCGAGCCGCCAAAATATGTTGGATCTACTTATTTTTCCTGTTATTTTTTCAAAGCAAATTCCCAGTCTCCCGGATTACCGACACGAAGAGTTGGCAACCCTAGACAAGGCTTGAAAGGTTGACAGCGGAACTAACGCCGCCACAGTGTTGCCAGAGGACCGTCTCTCGTTTCACCCGTTCACGCGTACGTTAGTATCACTTCTTAGTCTGTGGTGTTGTTAGCAGAAATCGAAGTCTATCTGTTATTTTATTAGTGAAAAAGTCTTCCTAAAATTCAGTACATAAAATAAAAAATAAGTAAGTACCTACCTACCTTATAGGTACTATATATATACATTTTCTTTTGCAGCGATATTTTTCACCTAGTGTAAGGAAATTTTCAAAATTGACAACCCTAATGCTGCAGCAGCGGGGTTTGACACCTGACAGCTCTGGCTGATCCTGCGCCTCCTCCTACGCTCAACACTCGGGTTGACTCGGCTCGAAAGCGAACCAACTGAATCCGATATTCGTTTGGTCGTTTATATGTAATTTGTTGGCTCAGTGGTATAAGCACAGAATAGAAAAGAGTACTCCGTACAGAAGCTGCTCTGTACAAACACTCACAAAGAAATAGCTACTCTGCGACGACGCGATAAAGTACAAATTGACTCGCACAGAGCTGCATGCCTAACCACGATAACCGCCTACATTTCGCTTCTCTTTCTGTCGTGTAACTCTATCTCGAAAGCGCGTCGTTCAGCGCGTTAAGGGATGTGTCTTTGTGCTGTCTTATTGTGAGGAATAAAATGAAGATGATACCTACCAACTTTTATCGTTCTAGCTACCAACGATATGATATTTAGCTACGGCAAATTCATGCGAACAAATTCATGCATGCGTTAGCGTCACAATTAGTTTCTCACATCGAAGCGTGCATTCGTGCAACCTTCCAGTGATAGTTTTGTTTGATCAATAAATTTAATGATCAATGTGATGATCATTAAATTTATTGATCAACCAAAGGAACCAACATGCTACAAAGAAACCATACAAAGCAGCCAAGCTTACAAATCGAAAGAAGCAATGGATGCGGAAATGTGTTCATTAAAGGAACATGGTTGATCTTCCTAAGAATTGGAAAGCTATTCCATGCAAGTGGGTATACAAGATAAAGACAAATCAGGAAGGTGAGATCGAAAGATACAAAGCGAGACTAGTTGTTAAAGGTTATTCACAGAAGAAAGGCATAGATTATGAAGAGACTTTCAGTCCCGTGGCGAGAACCGGTACCATCAGAGCTATTTTGAGTGTTGCTGCAAGTGAAGGAATGCATTTGACTCAATTTGATGTGACTACTGCGTTTCTTTACGGAAAGCTAGAAGAGGATGTCTACATGAGATTTCCTGAGGGATATAAAAACAATGGTATGAAAGTGTGTAAACTGAATAAAAGTTTATATGGTTTAAAACAAGCACCGAGGTGTTGGAATCAGTGCATTGCAGAGCACTTGAAGGTACTGAATTTCAAACAGAGCGACGCGGATCCTTGTTTGTGCAGAAGAATACAAGGAAGAAAGCTTATTGTAACAGTATATGTGGATGATGGTCTTGTAGCAGCGAACAGTCAAGAAGACGCAGATGAGTTTCTCTGTGAACTGAGAGAAAAGTTCAAGGTAACGAGTAAACCTGCTTCCTTACTACTATCTTGGACTGGAAATAAAAGTACGAGATAATCATTCAATTAAAGTTAGTCAAACCGCTTATACGAAGAAAATTCTACAGAGATTTGGAATGAAAGACTGCAAGCCGGTGTCTACTCCAAGTGTGAAGGCAGGTGTAGAGGCTGCAAAGGACGAACTTGATAAACAGATGTTTCTGTGGCACTTTAGCTACTATATGCGAGTGTCCTATGTAGGGTGTTAGTGTTTAAGGTCCAAATGAAACACTATGATAGCTGTGTATAAACGTGTAATAAAACGACTGAGAATTATTATTGACTCAAAGCGACTATACTTGACTCCGTGGTGTGATCGACTGCCAGGGCGGCGCGGCGGGCCGAGGCGAGCGCGGACGCACGCCGCGCCAGAGGGGCGCGGGGTGCGGTAACCGCGTCGCATCGGGCCGATGTGTCGTGTCCGGCACATCAATTTCCCCCTTTATGAAAAAAATTTTGTCATTACAACATTACCAAAATTACCTTTAATTACGAATCGTTCATTACTTGTGACAGTTATCTGCTTTTAATTACCAAAATTACCTTTAATTACGAATCGTTCATTACTTGTGACAGTTATCTGCTTTTATACGACTGCCTCCACTTACTACAAATATAGAAAACATTTTAAAGACGAGATATAAACACGATGAGAAAGATAAAAACATTTCAATAACATACAGGGTGCCAGGAACTACAAAAATGATGGCGTACAAAAGAGACACTTGAAAAATTTGAAGAGGTGCAATAAAACTATCCTAACAATGACCCTAGATGATTGTGCTCACCAATGCGGTCGTAAAAACCGCTGAGGCGAGAGTCCTTTTGTTTTGCAAAGAGAGAGACCGCCAATAATTTCACACACAAGTATGACTAAGCTTAATACCTATTACATAACACAATCGTAGATAGGCATAGGCATAGATTTGAGAACACGTACCATTAAAATTTCTACACTAACTTTTTAACTAATTCGAAGTACTAACTAACACAGAATGAGGTGTAAATCAATAAACCATACCGCTGTATGAAAATAATTGTGTAAAATATAATACATTTCTTCTATAATTTACTGATTACGTTAAGATGCATGCATACTACGATTATTAATTAAGTAAAAGTAATGAGTAAGTGTATTATGAAAAATCGACATTGCGATCAGGCAAAACTACAAGCGTTGGGCATGGAGTTTTGTGCGTAACCTTCCGTTGTCGTAAAATTCTTTACATCTCTCAGCATAAGTGCTTTACGCCCGTGTGTACGAACGAGGTTTATTGTTTGAACAAGAATGCATTTGATGAAACGTGCGTTATTATAAGTTATAGTTATAACTACGTACGATCTTACGATATTTGTGTCTAATCTTACAAATTAAACATTATACAATAAATTAAAACTATTAAATGTTCAAATTAAATTACAAACTATTCAGTGTATCTTGGAAGAGCAGGTATTAGCGCTATTGTTATAAAATATAAGTGATGCGAATGAAATGATACTCTAACAAGTTGACGGATCTGTCGTAGATTTCCTTGACGGATGTTAAACGACAGGTTTTCCAACATTTGTATGCTTCCTAATACAACTCACAAAACGTTATTGCGATTTCTAAGATTGATTGCGGCTTTGTTAAAACTAATACATGCACATTTATCACTTTCAAATAGATTATGTAACACAAAGAAAGTTTAAATTGAACTCATTTTAAGCAACATATTATTAACATAACTATAATCACGACATAAAAGTAAGAAGTATAAAGTAAATAGCGTAATATTAGTCCTTTCATAATGTTTCTGGTGCAAGCAATAAACAGTTCGAGTATCATTATTGTTTGTAATAGTTTTATGGTAATTTTTTGTCCACACCATTGCACTTTGTTTGGATGGGGCTTAGCGCCTCAGATACACCTGTTATTTGTTTATTTCACTGCACTTTCACTATTTTTATGGTTCACAGACAAACCGGGACGCTGACCGGCACTCAGCTGGTCGTCGATATCGGTGAGAATGAAACGAAAGTTATTGGTCTGCAAAACGAACAGTTTTTTACATATTCTACCGAGCTTAGACACGTGATATGGTATTGTAGTGTCTGTCTCACTTGAATTATGGGTAGGAGATGTGGGACTAGGCTTCGTTGTAGGTACTTGGGTGGAGTCGGCAGGTGCGTCGCGTGAACCGTTTCTTTCATCGTTGGGTAAGAAAGCCGGTTTCAGCCTGTCCAATGTTATTGCGACTTCCCTGTTAGGAAGTTTTACTATAAAATATTTGTCTTTCTTTTTTATTACCGGGAACGGTCCTTCGTAAGGTGGTGTGAGAGGTCGTGTCACGCGATCACACCTGACGAACACGTGTGTGCACCTACTTAGTTCCGGATGCACAAAAACTGACGTCTGCCTAGCTTCGCGCTTAGGTACAGAAGCTATTTTGCTTATGTGTTCGCGAAGTTTGTCCACATAGCTCTCGTCGACGGTGTACGATGTTGGTGAAGGTTCGAAAAACTCTCCCGGCAGTCTAATAGTGGTTCCATAAACCATTTCAGCTGCGCTGATTGATGTGTCGTCTCGAAGAGCTGCTCTCAGACCATATAAAACTGATGGTAATTCTTCTGCCCAGTTCTCGCTGTTTGATCGGGCCATTAATGCTGCTTTCATACTTCGGTGAAAATTTTCGATAATGCCGTTCGATTGCGGGTGATAGCTGGTTGTCCTGATTTTTTTAATACCCATGCACTTCGCGAGGTTCTGAAACAGCTCTGCCTCGAAGTTACGTCCTTGATCTGTGGAAAATCGTAGGGGGCAGCCGAAACGGACAATCCAGTGCTCGTAGACAACCCTCGCGACAGTTTCTGCCGACATGTCGCTGACGGGGATTGCCTCTGGCCAATTTGTTGCTCGGTCCTCGATCGTCACTGCGTAGCGGTATCCATTTGAAGGCATGAGTGGACCAACCATGTCCACATTCAGGTGCTGAAACCGATTACTTGGTTCATACTTCCCAAATGGCGACTTTGTATGCCGTGATACCTTCGACTTCTGGCATGGTAGGCACGACTTTGTCCACTCCTTGACGTCGTTCAGCATGCCGGGCCAAAAGAATTTCTCCTTCATCAGCCTGCGCGTTCCTCTTACGCCTGGATGTGAAATACCATGTATGGTCGTGAAGGCTTGATGGCGAAAGTTCTTCGTGAGGTACGGCCTTGTCTTTCCGCCAGTCGTGTCACAATAAACATTCAATTTGATGGCCGGAATCTGAACTAATCGAAGAGTTGACTTTTCTCGTGAAATAAATTCCTTCAGCTCTTCGTCTGCTTGTTGTTCTTGTGCCAGTTTCTCATAGTCTATTGCGCTGGGACAATTGATTTCGGCGAGGCGTGACAGAAAATCTGCCACAGGATTGTCTTCGCCGGCGATGTGTTCGATGCTTGACACGAATTGTGATATGTAGTCAAGCTGGCGTAATCGTCTCGGCGTATCATTAGTTGTTTCGTTTTTCTTGAAGGCGAAAGTTAGAGGTTTGTGGTCGCAATAAACTTTAACAAACGATCCCTCGATGAGCCGACGGAAGTGCTTGACCGCCATGTAGATACCTAACAGCTCTCGGTCGTATGTGCTGTATTTGCGCTGTGTCTCACTCAACGTCTTACTAAAGAAACCCAATGGCTCTCTCCCCTTTGATGAATGTTGGTGCAATACAGCTCCGACACTAGTGTTGCTGGCATCTGTCATTATGCTTAGTTGAGCTCCCGCTGCGGGGTGCGCCAACATACACGCATTCTTAATTGCCTCTTTACAATTTTCGAAAGCGACGTCTGCCTCCGGTGTCCATTGAATTATTGTTTTGTCTCGTTTCTTTGAGTTCACCAAATATCTATTGAGTGGTGCTAAATAAACTGCAGCGTTTGGCAAGCATTCTCGATAGAAATTTATGGCACCAATGAATCGTCGTAACTCGAGAACCGTGGTGGGTTTTTTGTAATTGCTCAACGCTGAGACTCTTTCGGGTAGCGGAGTGATCCCTTCCGGGGAAACGGAGTATCCAAGGAATGTCAGCTGTGACCGATTGAATTCTGACTTCTGCATGTTTAAAGTAATGCCGTGCGCGTCGAGGCGTCGTAAGACTTCTCGCAGATGTTTTTTGTGTGCTTCCTCGTCCTCGGATGCTATTATTATATCGTCAACGTAGGCGAAGACATAATCTAGTCCTTGTAGAACGGTGTGAATAAACCTGCAGAAAGACATCCCAGCGTTTTTTAGGCCGAAGCACATGCGTCGGTATTCAAAGAGGCCGACAGGTGTGGTTACCGCTGTCTTAGGAATGTCTTCTTTACGAACCGGTATTTGATGGTAAGCTTTGTTAAGATCAATCTTGGAGAATACCCTTTTGTTGTGTAAAATGTACGTGAAGTCATGTAATCGTGGAGTGGGATATGCGTCCAAAATCGTGTTTCCATTGAGTAATCGGTAATCACCTACGATTCTGATGTCGCCGTTTTTCTTGTCGACCACATGTATCGGCGAAGCCCACGGACTCTTACTGGGTTGTATAATACCGAGTTCGAGCATTGTCTCGATTTCCTGTTTAACTTTTTTGTACTTGTCCGGAGCAAGGGGTCTAGGTCGGCAGTGAACGGGGGGGCCTTTTGTCTCAATATAGTGCTCGACGCTGTGTTTTATGGCTTCCTTTCCGAAAACGGACGGCTTTGTTACGTTGGGGAAGGAGGCTATTATCTCACCAAATGGGTCGCCGGCGCAGACGGTTTTTATTGTCGGTTGATCGGACGATATTGCTGTAGTTTTCACGTGGAGTTCCGTTGTACCATCGATTAGACGTCGATTCCTCAGATCCACGAGCAGGTTATGATACTCCAAGAAATCTGCGCCTATTATAGGCATCCGCACGTTCGCCTCCACGAAACTCCATTTGTATGGCCTTCTTAGTCCGAGATCGAGAGTTAGTGACTTCTCACCGTATGTGGTTATCGCCGACCCGTTTGCCGCGTATAAAACATAATCCGAGGGTGAGCCTTTGTTCCTACTCAGTACCGAGATGTCTGCTCCGGAGTCTATGAGAAAATTTATGCCCGAGTTGCGGTCGGTTATATAAAGGCGTTTGGAATTTTCCAATGTACAGACCTCCGCCTTAGGCTGCACTGCGTCTAGTTTTCCGATTGCATTTTCGTCTGGTCCTTCCACGCGCATGGCTGCTCACATTTGTTGGCCTTCTCGCGGAATGTATGGTGGTACCAGCATAGCCAGCCGGCCTTCTGTTCCGATGCACCTGTACGCGAGCTGGATCTGTACCTGTGTGCCGGTGTCCGCGAGCGGGGACGGTGCGGGCGTCGCTGTTGCACCTGTTCGTCGCGTAGCGACACGATTTCGGCACACATGCGTGCCATCTGTGTGGTGAGAGCGACAATGGACGCCTGCATCGCATCTTGCGCCACTAAATCCGCACGTTCTCCGTCGCTACTCATGATTCCCAGTCTCTACTCAAACTAAATGTCACTTAAAACACTGAATGTCCACAATTAACTCGCGCGCGAATCACGTCGGTAGGTCACCAGTTGTGGCACTTTAGCTACTATATGCGAGTGTCCTATGTAGGGTGTTAGTGTTTAAGGTCCAAATGAAACACTATGATAGCTGTGTATAAACGTGTAATAAAACGACTGAGAATTATTATTGACTCAAAGCGACTATACTTGACTCCGTGGTGTGATCGACTGCCAGGGCGGCGCGGCGGGCCGAGGCGAGCGCGGACGCACGCCGCGCCAGAGGGGCGCGGGGTGCGGTAACCGCGTCGCATCGGGCCGATGTGTCGTGTCCGGCACATTTCCATACAGAGAGGCAGTAGGAGCACTAGCATATCTGATGGTTGGAACCAGACCCGATATTGCATATTCAGTCGGGGTAGCATCAAGATCTCTGGAGAACCCTTCCAAAGAAGACATTATGAGAGTGAAGCGCATCATGCGATACCTTCAAGGCACTAAAGAGCATGGAATTGAATACAGGTATCGGTATTTGACTGATTCATTAGATTGTTACAGTGATGCAGATCACGGCGGTGATTTATCTACAGGACGCTCAACTTCTGGAGTGGTATCTATGTACGCTGGGGGAGCGGTGACTTGGATGAGTCGACGGCAAACGTCAGTCGCTATCTCCACAACCGAAGCTGAAATAGTGGCGGCAAGCGAGGCAGCCAGAGAGTTAGTTTGGTTGAAGCGGCTACTGAATGAAGTAGTCAAAGAGCTGCACGTACCGCAGCTACACGTGGACAATGAAGCTGCTATCAGGCTAGCGAACAACCCTGAGTTCCACAGACGAACGAAACATATTCGTCTGAGACACTTCTTCGTAAGAGAGCAAGTTATCGGTGGAGATCTGAAGATTAAGAAAGTTTCTTCGGAGATGCAGTTGGCAGACATTCTTACCAAGACCTTGCCAAGACCGAGGTTTCAGAAGCTGAGTGCTGAAATGGGTTTAACTAAACTTTAAGAGGAGGTGTTGCCGTCACTGGATACTGGCAGTAATAAACGAATTTCCTATTCGTTTGGTTGCCACTATTTAAAAAAAGAAGAAGAAGAAGAAGAATGACTATAATCTGTTCAACATGTAAAAAACGTAATGTCTAATGGGTTGCCTAGTAATGTTGTTTATTGTCACTTCAAAATATACATTATAAATAAATGGACACAAAGTATTACTGAGAATCTTTAATTTGGATAATCTAACAGATTCCGCTGTTTAAAGCATAACACTAACACAATGATCATCTACAATGTACCTATTATCCTTATACGAATTAGGCCATACACACCACGCTGTTCGGCGTTATCTAACTAATGTTATTGGCAATATAATAATATCATTTTAAATCAATGACCTCCTACTTTACGAATAAATAAATTACTAGAAATAAATCAAAATGCTACTAAACAAAACACTTACCTTTCTTCGTCTCTCGGCAATGAAAAAAAGACAAGTTTTCATTTGTCTGTTGACTTTTGCACCCGTCCACTGCACAATATTTACGTGATTTCGACATTTTCTAAATTCGAAAGCGCCACGCGCCCGGTCTGGCTGGATAGCGGCAGCCCACTGTTAATTGTAGATTAGCCGCTACGCCAAGCGGTAGGCATTTAACTCGCGACCTTGAGCGAGTGACGAAGGCCTGGTATAAGAGTGTAGGATTTTTATTTTTTCGATCTCGACCATGGGTTCGTGTCCCTTTTGTCAAAATTTTTTTTGTTTTGTTTTTTAAAGCAATTTTAGGGTGTTAAAATTAGGTTATGGTTATTTTTTTTTTATAACCACCTAAGAAAGCTTTATTTTCGGAAATACAAACGTAACAAAAACGACATGCGCTGCGCCGCCTCAAAATTAGGTTAGGGTTAATATAGAGAAGATGCGACGCATCTTCTCTATATTAACCCTGGTTATTTTTTTTAACCACCAAAAACATCACTATTCATACCACACAACATCACTCATACATAACATAACATACCTGGTCAGTTCTTGCGGTTCGTTCGAATTTGCGAGTTTCGCAAGAATTTTATTTTTTTGCACTTTTTTAACTTTTTATTATTTTATTGTGTTTATATACTCACTCAGATAAGTGTATTTTGAAAGGCACATTCGTGACCTAAATACTTTTTGAATAAACGGATGGAAAGGAATGACGGGATGGAAGGCGATGAAAACTGCGTGGATGGTAATGAAAAACTATGGATGGCGATGAACTGTTTGAAAAATGTGATGAAAAAGCCTAGAAGGTAATGAACCATTTTTGGAAAGTAGTTTTGAAATGGTTGAAAGTAGATAATGTTACATTATCTACTTTCAACCTATACGGTACCTATACGGTTAAAAAATTGTTGATATAAAGCCATTTTTATAAGATAAGTAATCAGCCTTTTATTTGTGAATGAATGAATCTTTGGCTAGTTTCTCCTCTTTTGTAAGCTTTTTCTTTGTTCTTGCTATTTTTGCCTGAAAATTAATATCTTAATTAAGTACGACACGTAAAAAGTACAGGAAAAAATTAACTCTTAATTTAACGAGAACTAAATTTATAAATAATAGTATTACAAATTTATATATCCAGTTCGAAACCATTACAAACTTACATTAAGTAAGTTCCTACAAAATAATGCAAAAAAAATATTGAGAATTATCTCAAAAAAAATTATAGCAGTATTTTTATTATAATAGAGTACCAGATGATTGGTGCAAAGCTGTGATCGTCCCGCTGTATAAAGGAAAAGGTTCGCAGCAGGAATGCAAAAACTACCGGGGCATAAGCCTTCTCAGCATTGATGGGTAGATAACATGGTTAGATAACATTTATTCATAAAAGTAGGTGTAGTGGTCTAGTGGTTATATTTTCTTTGGTCAAAACGATGGATATATAAACCATAACATCATGGTCGTACCAGTCGTACCTATACATAAGATAATGTAAATGTGATCTGGTTCGTGCGGGTTCAATGTCAATGATAAATTATGATGAAATTGGTGACTAATGAATACTGTAGGAGTCGGCCAATTGGCCGCCATATTATGATGTACATTAGCTCTTCGAGATATATTAGTAAGAAGTACATAATAATAATTTACTCGATCGTTTGAGGCTGACCGTGGTTCGAATTCTACGTAAAACTGTAGGTCTATTCTATTGCCTTTACTAGGTGGTAGGGTTTAACCGCCCGTGTTGGTACCTCCGCACTGAATGAAACTTCGATCGAAAGAGATATTATGTAGCCGGCGGGCGGCGGCGCGCGCTGATATAACTTTAGGTTAGGTACCTACTAGGTTATTTAGTTCGGTGGCCGACCCTGTCAGTTTCCATAAAAAATAGCTTTGTTTGAACGGGTTTAACCCTACCTGCGCAGCCTGTACAAAACTCCAACCGGAAATAGAAGACGTAAAGTAGGTAACTACCTAATAAGCGAAAAGTACCAAGAGATGCTGATTGACTATCTGCCGAAACCAGGAATCCTTCAAACATTTCACTGCCTGAAGGCTGGTCCACCGACGGTGCGCATGACACACAACATCGATATAATTCTCTATTTTCATCCAGCCCAAGCAAACCAACAAATCCGAAGTCGGGACTTCGGGAGCATCGTTGTACGTGTCCCTAGCGCCCGCTGTTCCCACGCAGTCGGGCGACGACCGCCAGATATATCTTGTAATTGATCTATTAATGTGGCACATTAGGCGCTGCGTCATTCGAGATCGGTTCCCGGTTGACCCCAATGGACCCCAATCTAAGGGCCAGAACAAACAGCCAATCGTCGCCAATGTAGACGGTGCGCAGCTGAAAACATATTGTTTGTTTATCGCGTCTCACTCAAATAATTTATTTACGATACCTTATTCTGAATAAACAAATAAATACAAGCACATTTTAATTAATAATACTTATAGGTACATAGATGTAGTTTTATTTGTCGAGGCTTCGTAATGTTCGTAATCTACGCTTAAATCCCGAAAACAGTTAAATTAAATTCATTCGCAGCTATGTTATTGTGTCAACAGCGATAGGTATCGCTTCTCAGAACTCGCCTATCAGTGGTCACAAACGTGACCTTTACGTATTTTCGTGGGTATGTACAGTTGGGGTATAAAAATAGGAGCCTTCTCAGTACCTATTGAAAATAAAGTGATCGACGTGGAGGGAGCACCATTGATAAGAGGGCATCGGGAGCGAAAACAAAGATTCACATCCGCCGAGAGACCACAACACCTTAGGTTGAAAGTCTGAAGGTCTTCTTATGTGAGGAGCAACAATCGCAATGCATTGAAATAGCTTGTTTGTCTTATACCAGCATGGATATATAGCAGTGTAACCTGCAACAGAAAACTATTCTGAAAAGAAGCATTTGGTCACTGCTTGCTTCCCTTCATTTCATGTCGGCTACACTGAACTGGACGTAAGGCCGCCGAAATTAACACCTGCTGTCAGAACAAAAAAATTCCTCATGTCCGAGTAAATTTCTCCAAAAATTTATATGTTTTGTGTTTTTCTATAATTGAAGTTGATAAAGTAATTAGTTAGCTTGCTGTTGCAAATTGTAAACTGAAAATAGCTAGCATTATTATGCGAAAAAAAATACTTGACCCTTAATTTTGGGCAAAATACGGTGTTTTTTTCTTGGACCATAACTTTCGATGAAGATTACATCTTATTTTTTATGTTTGACTAATTACAGGTTGAAACATTATAAAGTTTTGAATAAGCGCCGTCTTTCACGAGTAAAAATACTGATTATACGTGCTTTAATTCTATTTTGAAAAAATTACATAGTTTTTACTTTCGTGTTACGTTTTTTAGTGTGACGAATTTTTACCCCTACTTTATTAAAGTAAGCCAAGGTAAAATGCGGTTTTGTATGGGGCAACGCAGAATAGCGGAACAAATTAGAAAGAAAACGCCAGACATTTTGTTTCGACGTGTTGTTAAGTGTCAAAGTGGCAGTTCAGTTTTCGTCAGTGCTTCAGACAGTGAGGTGCTCGTAGATTTTTCGACATTTCTCAGGCAACTGACAGTTTTTTACGTTGATTGTACCTTGTTTGAATGCATTGCTGTTTATAGTGCAAATAAAAACTTGTGTTAGCGTCTAGTTCGACCACATTAAAGAATTATAACCGAAAATAGTTGTGCAAATATTGCTTTTCTGTGACGTTCGTGATACTTTAGTGATATCGTCACACGTATGTTCGTGTTACGTAACAATAAAGCAAATGTAAAGCCTAATGCATAATAGAAAGCACCTGAGGATTAATTTTAAGTTTGTTTTCATTTTTTCATTGTAATTAAAAGTAAGTATAACTTTTCAAAACTTTTTATTGCCCTGTCATAGCTATTTTTTTTATGGAAACCGACACGGTTGGCTTCATCACCTACAACATTACCTACAGTTTAGCGTGGAATCCGAACAACGGTCAGCCTCCAACGGTCGAGCGGTGCCCATCCAAGTACTGATCGCGCTCAGGGTTGCTTAACAATAGTCGACCGACCGCACCACTAAGTTACCAAGGCTGACAAATTTTTTTTTGTAATTTTTTTATAGTCCCGTACCTGGGAAGTCCCCGTCCGTCCCGATGCTCGTCCTCGTACTCCCTGTCTCCGTCCCCGTACTTTCCGTCTCCGTCCGTACTCTCCGCCCCTGTACTCCCTGTCGTCACCGTCTCCGTACTCTCAGCTTTTGTCAGCTTTTATCATATTTTAACCACTGTTGTCAACTTTTGTCACTTTTATGAACTTTTGTCAGCTTTCGTTAACAAGGAGTTGACAAAAGTTGACAAGAGTTAACATAAGTTGACTAAAGTTGACAAGAGTTAACGAAAGTTGACAAACTGGACAAAAGATGGAAAAAGTTGACGAAAGTTGACAAACAGCTGACATAAGTTGACAAACGTTGACAAAATATGAAAAAAGTTGACAATACTTAGTTGACTTAATTAACAATAGTTGACGAAAGTTGACAAGAGTTGACAAAAGTTCACGAAAGCTGACAAAAGTTCATAAAAGTGACAGAACTTGGCAAAAGTTGACAATAGTGGTCAAAAGTTGACAGAAGTTAGTAAAAGTTGACAAAAGATGACGAAAGTTGACAAAAGTTGACGGAAGCTGGCCTAAGTTCATAAAAGTGACAGAAGTTGGCAAAAGTTGACAAAAATTTCCGAAAGTTGACAACAGTCGTTAAAATTTTACAAAAGCTGATAGAAGTTGGAAAAAATTTACAAAAGATGACGAAAGTGGCTATAAGTTAACAAAAGTCGACAAAAGCCATAAAAGTAGACAAACGTTAACGAAAGTTGACAAAAGTTGACGAAAGTTGACAAAAGTTGACAAATGTGGACAAAAGTTGACAAGAGTTGACATAAGTTACCTAGAGTTGATAAAAGTTCTCAAAAGTTTACAAAACTTGACAAGAGTTGACAACAGTCGATAAAAGTTGACAAAAGGTGACAGAAGTTGGCAAAAGATGAGAAAAGTTGATAAAACATGACGAAAGTGGCTATAATTTCACAAAAATCGAGAAAAATAGACAAAAGTTGACAAACGTTGACAAAAGATGACAAATGTTGACGAAAGTTAACAAAAGTTGATCAAGGTTGACAAAGATTGACAAGAGTTGACAACAGTCGATAAAAGTTGACAAAAGATGACAAATATTGACGAAAGTTGACGAAAGTTGACAAAAGTTGACCAAGGTTGACAAACATTGACAAGAGTTGACAACAGTCGATGAACGTTGACAAAAGATGACAAAAGTTGACAAATGTTGACGAAAGCTGACAAAAGTTTACCAAGGTTGACAAACATTGACAAGACTTGACAACAGTGGATAAAAGTTGACAAAAGATGACTGAAATTGGCAAAAGATGAGAAAAGTTGACAAACATTTACAATGGTTGACAAGAGCTGACAAAAGTTGTAAACAATTTACAAAAGTTAATAAAAGTTGACAAAAGTCGAGAAAAGTTATATCAATTTATATTTATAGCAACCACGTTTTGAACTTATTATTGATGATTGATTATATTGATTATTTGATCATTACATTACAGAACCTTTTTTTTTTTTTTATTGATAGCGCGACTTGTGGCATCGTTTCACCTACAAGTAGGTGTCTAACGATGCTCATGGACATTCTGTGATGCACGGGGATTGCGAATGCCATGCCGGCCTGACAGGAGCCTTTTCACGCCCCTTTTGAAGAACCCCAGGTTGTACTTGGGAGGAAATAGATGGGCAGGGAGTGCGTTCCACATTTTCCCGGTTCTGTGAATAAAAGATCTACAGAACCGGTTGGTGCGCATCCGTGGTAGGTCGATTGAGTAGGGGTGCATCCCCATTCCACCTCCGCACCACGCGTACTGGGCAGGGGATGCACTGCATCCCCTGCCCAGTACGCGTGGTGCGGAGGTGGAATGGGGACGGCGGAATCGCGTTAAACAGCTCCTCCGAACACTCCCCATGAAATAGACGATAGAACACACTTAGGGAGCCGACGTCCCTACGGAGTTGCAGTGGTTCTAAGTCGCGGGACACCGCAGGGTCACCCACCAGTCGCACGGCACGACGCTGGATTGAGTCTAGCGGCGCAAGCTGGTATTTAGCTGAGCCGTCCCACAAGTGCGAGCAGTACTCCAAGCAGGACCTAACCTGTGTTTTATACAGCGTCAGTTTTTGGCCCGACGTGAAGTACCGCCGCACCTTGTTTAGTACGCCCAGCTTTTTTGAGGCCAGCTTGGCCTTGCCCTCAATGTGGCGCCGGAAGTTCAAGTCGTGCGACAGTTCGACACCGAGGACCCCGAGGTGGTCGCTTAATTTCAGCGACGTGTTTTGGAAGAAAGGAGCTGGCGTGAACGCCGTTCTCTTCGCACTGAACGCACACACTTGTGTCTTCGATGCGTTGAACACGACCAAGTTGCTCCGGCCCCATTCGGCAATAGACTGGAGTGTTTGCTCGAGTTCAGACACAAGTGCTAGCCTCTTCTCATCCACAACTTTCCGTCCGGCTGAAGGGTGACTGGTGTAGGACCCGTGTGCCGTACTGTCGTCTGCATAACAATGTATGTTGCCGAGTGGCAGCATATCATTGATATGGAGAAGAAACAGCGTGGGAGACAACAGAGAACCCTGTGGTACACCGGCATTCACTGACATGGCGTCCGACGAGCAGCCGTCCACGAGGACCTGAATGCTACGCCCATGTAGGAAGTCGGTGACCCAGTCACAAAGGCCAGAGGGGATTCCGTACGCCGGCAGCTTGCCCAGAAGTGCTTTGTGCCAGACCCGGTCAAATGCCTTGGCAATATCGAGTCCAATTGCCAAGGATTCACCGTACCCTTCAAGCGCTTTCCCCCAAAGGTGAGTGACGTACGCTAGGAGATCACCAGCTGATCGGTTTGGCCGGAAGCCGTATTGCCGATCGCTGATGAGATTATTTGTCTCTAGGTACGTCATGAGCTGCGTATTGACTACGCGCTCCATCACCTTGCAGAGGAGGGAGGTGATTGCTATGGGTCGGTAGTTTGACGGGTCAGAGCGATCGCCCTTTTTTGGGACAGGCTGAACGAAAGCTGATTTCCAAGCTGCCGGCACGCGGCCAGTTGTGTACGAGAGGCGAAAGAGGCGCGTCAGTACTGGAGCCAGCTCGGGAGCACACTTTTTCAACACCAATGCAGGCACTCTGTCCGGTCCACTCGCTTTCCTCACGTCTAGGGCAAGAAGCTCCTTCCGCACAGTTCTCTGTCGGAACTGCACTTCTGGCATGGAGTTCTCACACCTAGGTATGGATGGAGGAGAAGCTCCCCCATCATCTAGGTGGGAATTCCCCGCAAAAAGAGATACCAGAAGGTCTGCTTTATCTTTTGCGGAGTGAGCGAGTGATCCGTCAGTGCGCTGTAGAGGTGGAAGTGAGGTGCGGCAGAAATTCGACTCGACAGTTTTGGCGAGAGACCAGAACTCACGGCTCCCAGTCGGGTACCGGTTCAGCCTATCGCCAATTCTGCCGATATGCTCGAATTTAGCCCTGGCGATAGCCCTCTTGCAGGATCTGGAGAGACGGTTGTAGTTCTTCTTCAATTCGGAGATATTTGGATCACGTCTGGCACGAGCACGTGACCATGCTCGATATGCCGCAGCTTTAGCCGCGGCAGCATCGACACAGTCCCGGCTGTACCAGGGTTTGCTCTTACCTCCGAGGCGAAGGGAGGCATTGGGAACAAACATGTCCATACCACCCAGAATCACCTCGGCTACGGTATTGGCACATTCCGACGGATCGTCCGAATTGAAGCATAGCTCTCTCCAAGGGTAGGATGCAAAATGCTCTCGCATTCCATCCCAATCTGCCGACGCGTAGTGCCAAATTCGACGGGCTCCTTCAGTTCGGGTCTGAGGGGGCGACGAAGGCACTGTAGGTCCCACTAGGCAATGGTCGGAGGAGCCAAGAGGAGCGCTCACTGTTACCTTATACCCAGCAGGATTAGACGTCAGCAGAAGATCCAACAAGGAGGGTGTATGACCGTCTATGTCTGGTATTCTGGTAGGTTGATCTACCAGCTGAGACAGGTCATACGTCAGGGCGAAGTCGTAAGCGGCTCTCCCCGCGAAATCGGTTCTGTTTTAACCTAAATAAATGTTTTAATAAATAATAATTTTACAATTTTACAAAAAAATTTGATTGACATCCCTAACGCTCCAATGGAGCGTAGGTACTTATTTTAACAAATAGGCCTAGTTTCCATACTGCTTTAGCCATATATATGCTGTGACTGTGACTGACTGAACTGAGCCTCCGTGGCTCCGCCGCCTCCCCCGCGCCGCCCCGCACCGCCACGGCACCGGCCGGAAACTCCTCGGCCGATACGATAGCGACGAGTCCATTACCCGGAGATAAGCCTAAACTTGCCATTCATGCAACTCGGCTCAATGGTACGCGGTTTATCTACAGAGTGTAAAAAAAAAAAACGAGTACATTAAATTTAGGAAATGATTATTGGGATCATGACATGATTCATGAATGAGTAACAAAAAAGGCAATTTACTTTAATAAAAAGTTACAGTTATCTATCATACAAACTAATTGATTATTTTAGTGTAAAAATGATCTCAATGACAACAGGGTGGCGCGCGGAGAGGGGAAGAGCGGGTGAGACGTAATTGCCTCGGACCGAGGTGTTGGCGGGAGGGGCGGGGGTTAGCTTTGTGAGTGGAGGACTGGAGGTCGGCAGGCGGAGGGTGCGGAGCGGCAACAACGCGTTAAATACACTAGGCGAAAACATACATTTCAAAAATTCATATCTCGAAAACTAGACACTTTAGAGAAACACTTTATTTGCTTTTTGTCCAGTGTTTTTGTCTCGGAAAAACATGAGGATTGCGCTGGCGAAATTAATGTAGCTGCTCGCCGTTTTAACACCCGGTATATCCCGGGCGGGGATCAAAACAATTTCGCTATTCTACATCGACAATGTTCATTGGACATACATATCGATCGCTGTTGTTTTACCAGGTTGAATAGAAAATATCAATGGTACCTACCTCTAATCTCTATGTAGGTCTTCGATCATAAAATTTTTTCCGTCTACGATGTAGGTACATACATAGTACGTGAATGAAAACTAAAATGTTTTACACATTAGAAATCTTACTGATACATTATTTTCTGGCTGAATCGTTCGTACTTAATCCTTTACTCTTAGTCGGGCTAAAATATTGTCAACAATTGAAATTCAATGCAACCAATAAATTTTGTTTTACAAATTATTATAACAAATATATATATATCTCCATATATATAATTATATGGAAACTGACAACGGATGGCTAGTTCACATACACGTGATGTCAGTCCAAGGAGCTTTGAATCAGACCAGTCTTGCGGGTGGTGTGGCCCGATCGTTGTTCTGTGTGTCAGTCTATAACACCTTGGTGAACTAGATGACATGTCAGTGCTTTCCTTGGGTCATGCTGGCTACACTGAACTGGGTGGAAAACACGAACTACTTACATAGCCGCTTCGACCGACCTTTCATTCAGTGCGGTGGTATCGATCCGGGAGGAGTAAACCCTACCACCTAGTAAGGTAAAAAGGGACCTACAGTTTCACGTGGAGTGGGAGGGAGCCACGATCAGTCTTAACGGCCGAAGTGTCACCCATCCCAGTTCAGAACGGCCGCGGCGATGGCTCGATTGCACCACTGAGCTACTCGCTAATAAAAGTTTATAGCTATATTTATCTATATACCTATCTATAAATTATTTATCCATGAACTGCGGTAGGTATGAGGTATGTATTTGAGGTAGGTACATATAACAAAGATATTAATAAACACGACCACAAAATAAAAGAGGAAAATCTTATGGCATGTAGCTCCAGAATTTAATTTCAACATTTCACTTACTTATAATATGTATCTGCATATTTGTTATCTTAGTACAAATGTTTCTCACTCTAAATACATACCACTCTATCTTAAATTGTTTTATGTAACATACCTAGACGTATACAATCTCAAAAACATGCCTACAATAGGTTGCGAATGAAACACTCAATCGACATCCATCTGCTCCAAGTAGTAGAGCCGGGGTTCGTCGGTGGCGAGTTCTCGCTTGAGGGCGGACAGCACAAGATCCTGTATCATGTCGACCTGCGGCACGGGGCAGTACTCGTCGTTGGAGGACCTGGCCACGGTGACGAGCACGGGCGGCGGTAGCGCGCGCAGCAGCGGCACGAAGCTCCTCTCCACCAGACTCGCGATCTGCGCGGGCGTCGACACGTGCACGGGCAGCCCGCCGTGGTCCAGTGTGCAGCCCGCCGCGTGCACCAGCCTCCAGTCCACCGGCTCCCCAGACTCGCGCGTCAGCTGCTGCGCGAGCTCTAATACCTTCAACGTGTCATATCATGTTATTTTATGTAAACCAACCAGGGTGGATGAGCCGAGGGACCAATGGTACAGTTGACAGAGCCAAAAATACATCTCCTCGTGAAACCACGCTCAGTGAGGCGCCATGCCAGCAGATTTGCGAACTGTTGCCATGCTGTCTAGCCCGTTGATACGACGTTTGAAAACACGCAGGTTAAAGGATTCGGGAAACACACTGACCGGAAGACAGTTCCACACCCTAGCGATTGCGACAAAGAAACGATTGGTTCTCAAAAGCCCAATGTCAACAAGAAAAGGGTGCTCAGTTTCTCTGCGGCGAGTGCTGCGGAAATAGGTTGGATGGCAAAGAAAAAGGTAATGTAATGCTCATGGTAGACAAAACAATCAAATAGTATTACTTGATAAAATCTGTTTGTGAAGGAAAGTAATGGCTTAGAATTACCTTGAAAAATCTCTCATCCTTCTTGCCCTCCCACTTATTCAGAGAACCGTGCTGCGAGAGGAATTGAAAGAGCTCTTCTAATTCCTTCAACTGTTGTTCCCGAGCGCGCATGAATCGTTCCATATCTTCGGGGTCGGCGGTAGGAGGGTCCTCAAACTCGTAAAGCGGCTGCAGGCGCTCGTAGAGTGTGGACTGAGGGAACGTCGTCAAAAAAGGATTGTCCGTACTAAAGAAATCCAAGTCGACGTCTAAAACATACGGCTGTGAGATGTTCAAACGGTCCACTGTCCGCGTCACGCGCTCCGCCTCGGCGAGGTCGCCGCGTCGCCGATCTGGATCCCCCAGCTCCTCCACGCTCAACGTCACGACGCGCTCCTCGCGCAGCCGCGACGAGTATAGTGCGTCAGCCAAAAAGTAGGGCTCACGACTGTCGACCCGCACGAGTCCCGTGTCTGGGTGTTCACCGATGCGAAATGTGCGCGTGCCGTCCGCGAGTTGCGTCGCCCACGGCGGCCGCAGCCACACAACGCGCGCCAGGTGGCCGGCGGCGGCGGCCGGCAGGATCCAGTTCTCGATGTCGAGTTCAGGTAGAACGCTCCAGCCATCACGCGCGACCTCTCCGCGTAGCCTGCTCGACACCAGCAGGTCTGGGTGCGAGTCCAGGTGCACCATGGTCGTGCCCTCGAGTGGAAGCTTTTTTCCACCGATGGCCGAGTAGATGAACTGCAGTGCATCGTTGTGCTCCTCGACTACGTAGACGGGAATCTTTTTGAAGCGCTTCAGCCCGACTTCAACCCCACCGTTCCCTTCCATCGAGCAAGTGGCTCTCGCCTCGACTGACCGCTCGCCCTCTCCCTAAAACCAAAAGTCTGATTTTTAACATTTGAAAGCAACCTATGCTCATAATAACAAAAGGAGGCACATTTTAAATAGGAATACGGACTACGGAGCAACTCAAGATGATAAGCTAAATCGACAACACAATGCTCCCTTGCATTGCATCTGACCGTGTTTCAGGTGTGCTACAAACAATGGCGCTGCAGTCTTTTTTTATGTAATCTGGTATGGGTGGCTGAGTGAAAGGGGCCAAAGCACATGCTCCGACCAACCAATATCACCTCCGAAAAGGACATACCGAATACATCCCTTTCTATTTTTCTAAGGATTATTTTTTCAAAAGATTTCATTTTATACTGGACGAACACAGCCGAGGCTGCTATGCGGCCATCTTATATCCAGTACGGACGGTGGTACCAATCCAGTCGGTTACAGTTTGAGTCTACCACATAGTAAGGGAAAGGGAAAGCAAGGGAAGGGACCTAGAGTTTAGCACCAATTCCGAACGGTGAAGCAGAAGCATGGCTGCAGTAGCGCCGTCACGGCCGGTGGCGGCGCGGCGCGGGGCGTACCGAGCTGCACTACCATACCTACACCGTTATCTTACTCGAGGCGCATTTAGATATCGCATTCCAACTCGTAATTTTCTGTATACCTCATTATCAATGTAGTGACTAGAGCAGCTATTTGCTTTCTGAGCTTTATCTGGGATGATGATGATAAAAGTTAGGAATGTTTGTAAGGTGGTGCCGCCTCAGATTGATGACACCGACGCGACGCCTTAAGAAACCAAAGCGTTCATAACATTGGTCGATACGGCATCAGAGAGTATTGTGGGTAAATCAACTTTTTTGTGATATTTTTCCTGAATTACTTCGATTTTTAGATGAAGTGTGCTGAATATAAATAAATCATAATGAAGAGAAAAATGCTGTCACGTCCCATGTCTATTTTCTGTATCGTCGTTGCGTAGCTTGATTGGTGAGACCAGGATCAATCCAGCAGATCGTGGATTCTTTTAATTTTTTTTTATTGTAAGCTTGACATATGGCGAGCGCCGAGGCACCCATGAGGTGTCTAACGGTGCCCATGGACATTCGGTCGTATACGGGGGTTGCGAATGCTATGCCGGCCTGACAGGTGTCCATTCACGCTCCCTCTTTAAGGACCCGAGACTGTACATGGAGGGAAATATATGAGGAAAGATGCAGAAAATGCAGAAAAGATGCAGAATCGAGTCGTATACATCCGCGGTAAGTCCAGCGTGTAGGAATGCAATCCCTGCCCAGTGCGCGTGGTGCGAAGGTGGAAAGGGGACGGCGGGATCGCGTTAAACAGCTCCTTCGAGTACTCCCCATGGAATAAGCGATATACACACTTAGGGAGCCGAGTTGAGCCGACATCCCTGCGGAGTTGCAGTGGTTCTAGATCGCGGGACACTTCTAGGTCACCTACTAGTCGCACGGCTCGACGCTGGATATATTTCAGAGACGCAAGCTGGTATTTGGCAGAGCCATGCCACAGGTGCAAGTAGTACTCCAAGCAGGACCTGATCTGCGATTTACACAGAAGCAGCTTTTGGTTCGGCGTGACGTACCATCGCACCTTATTGAGTACGCCCAGCTTTTTAGAAGCCAGCTTGGCCTTCCCCTCGATATGGCGATCAAAGTTCAGGTCGTGCGACAGTTCGACTCCGAGGACCCCGAGGTGTTCGCTTAATTTAAGCGACGTGCCTTGGAAGGAAGGAGCCGGTGTGAACGCCGCTTTCTTCGCACTGAACGCGCAAAATTGTGTCTTGGAAGCGTTGAACTCGACCAAATTCAAAAATAGAGCCGAGTGTATGTTCGAGCTCAGACACATGTCTTCGCCTCTTCTCATCCACTACAT
Organism: Nematopogon swammerdamellus; assembly: GCA_946902875.1. Taxonomy (NCBI): domain Eukaryota; kingdom Metazoa; phylum Arthropoda; class Insecta; order Lepidoptera; family Adelidae; genus Nematopogon; species Nematopogon swammerdamellus. Next base: position 9,654,371 of record OX336333.1, read on the forward strand.
CCCGACTGGCTGAAGGGTGACTGATGTAAGATCCGTGTGTCGTACTGTCATCGGCATAATAATGTATGTTGCCCAGAGACAGCATATCATTGATATGCAACAAAACAGCGCAGCGTGGTTAACACAGATCCTTGTGGTACGCCGGCGTTGGTCGACGAGCAACCGTCCACTAGGACCTGAATGCTACGCCCATGTAGGAAGTCAGCGACGCAGTCACAGAGGGCAGAAGGAAGTCCGTAAGCCGGCAATTTGCCCAAGAGCGACTTGTGCCAAACCCGGTCAAATGCCTTCCAATTGCCAAGCATTCACCATGCATGACCTACAAGCGATTCCCCCCAAGGGTTAGTCTTGTTATGCTTAGCATTAACAAAATTAATTCATAATGAATACCCCGTTAGCATTTAGCACTGCTAAGCGCCCTGATGAATAAAATGCTAAATGCTAAATGCTAAGCAACAAATCACATTTCATTTTAGTTAGCATTTCTGTTGCGTTCGTAAAACTTAGTTGGTTCGTTTGTTTTGGAACGCACAAAGCAATGAAGTATGTGCTATTTATCTGTGGTACTGCTAAATGCTAAATGCTAAATGCTATATAGCGCCTGCGCTCCGCTGCTAGGTAGCATCTAAACGCGAAATGCGATGCGATCATGCGAGTGAGGGATCGGAATTATCATCTGTCACGTGATCATTAGTTTTGGCCATATCTACAGAACCACTGGACTTAGACCCATCGTGTTGGTACTCAAACTGAACGTCTCGGTGAGATCTACCCATCTGTCACGTGATAATTTGTTTTGGTCATATCTCGAGAACCACTGGACTTAGACCCATCGTGTTGGTACTCAAACTTCAGGTCTCGGTGAGATCTATCCATCTGTCACATGAACTTTTGTTTTGGTCATAACTCGAGAACCACTGGTGCTAGACCCATCGTGTTGGTACTCAAACTTCAGGTCTCGGTGAGGTCTATCCATCTGTCACATGAACTTTTGTTTTGGTCATAACTCGAGAACCACTGGTGCTAGACCCATCGTGTTGATACTCAAACTTCAGTTCTCGGTGAGATCTATCCATCTGTCACATGAACTTTTGTTTTGGTCATAACTCGAGAACCACTGGTGCTAGACCCATCGTGTTGGTACTCAAACTTCAGGTCTCGGTGAGATCTATCCATCTGTCACATGAACTTTTGTTTTGGTCATAACTCGAGAACCACTGGTGCTAGACCCATCGTGTTGGTACTCAAACTTCAGGTCTCGGTGAGATCTATCCATCTGTCACATGAACTTTTGTTTTGGTCATAACTCGAGAACCACTGGTGCTAGACCCATCGTGTTGGTACTCAAACTTCAGGTCTCGGTGAGGTCTATCCATCTGTCACATGAACTTTTGTTTTGGTCATAACTCGAGAACCACTGGTGCTAGACCCATCGTGTTGATACTCAAACTTCAGGTCTCGGTGAGATCTATCCATCTGTCACATGAACTTTTGTGTTGGTCATAACTCGAGAACCACTGGTGCTAGACCCATCGTGTTGGTACTCAAACTTCAGGTCTCGGTGAGGTCTATCCATCTGTCACATGAACTTTTGTTTTGGTCATAACTCGAGAACCACTGGTGCTAGACCCATCGTGTTGATACTCAAACTTCAGTTCTCGGTGAGATCTATCCATCTGTCACATGAACTTTTGTTTTGGTTTATTCACACGTTGTTTGTTTATTGTCACGTGGTTTATTCATACGGTGTTGCAGTTGCCCCCGTAATATTTCTAACTGACATAAGGGGGTTATTCTATATGTGAAACTAAACAACTTATGTGGCGCAAACATTTTTTTTTAACAAAAAAAAATATTTTTCCGTACAAATTTTAAATGCCTATTCTCAAAATGTACGGAGAAAAAAAATTATTTTTCTTCAAATTAAAAAGTCGTACAACAAAAGTTGTTCTATTTCACGAAAAGAATCATCCCCTTTCGGGTTTTACTGTTGGGGTTGCAACACCGTATATAAGACATTCATTGTGTGTGTTCATTCCATCATGAACTGTCGAGCGATATTTTTCGCATTCGCATTTAGCATTTAACGTTAGCATGTTAAGGGCGTAAGATTCGCAAGTGAATTAAATTAATGCTTTTTCTCATTAATTAACAACACTACCAAGGGTTAGTGACGTACGCTAGGATATAACCAGCAGATCGTTTTGGCCGGAAGCCGCATTGCCGATCACTGATGAGGTCATTTGTTTCCAGGTACTTCATGACGTGAATGCGTCTTCTCCCTATAGGTAACTGCACTGGGTTTGATACTAGAAAAAATACTTCGGAGGCAAGAAGCAGGAAATTGCCACGGAAGGTAAAATTACGTCAGCCGGTGAACGACGTTCACATTAGGCCGATTTTCTTGCCATATTCTGTCACTTATATTTATTTGGAGGCATTCATTCCCATTAACCTGACTAGCTGATCCCAATGCCTTATGGTGAGATTAAATCGTCTTGTTTTTTGTCTAAGGTGCAAGTAGGTTGGGATTAAGAAAGAGCGATCCAGAAATAAGCCGCACAATCGGGCGGGCGCTCGGTAGAGTTGGTTGAAGGCGCGGTGGGGCGGGGGTGACTAGTAGGACGCGTTTTTCTTCATTTACTGGAAAAAAATCCGAGTTTGCCACGTTACGACGGACGACCTGTAATTGCGCCGTTCTGAAACGGTGGGGAGCGGAAGTGCGGAGGTGGCGGCGCGGCGCCCCGCGGTTAGCACGGAGGCGGCGGCAGTGGGCGCGAGCACGGGGGGGGGGGGGGGGGGGGCAGCCGGGAGTCGAGCTGAGGCGGAGGTGGGTAGTGTTGTGACGGCGGGAATCGATACTGGCGACGGGATGACGTCATACGTACGATACTACGCCGCACCGCGCGCCCAAACAGTACGCTACGCCCCTGCACCCCTCGCCCCTATGACCTACTGCGCCATTCCACCGGCGCGCGGAGGCGGCGGCGGCGGCGCTGCTGCCGTGCCACACACACAGCACAGCGTTCGGTGAGCGGGTGGGGTGAACTCTGACTCTGGCCGGCGGATTAAGGTAATCTGTGCCGGCGGCGACGACGCGACGGCTCTCCCTCCGCAGCTAGTCAAGGCGTGATCTTAAAATTAGCGACAGCCTGTACCTTAGTAGCTACATATCTAACTATTCTTCAACGCACTGAGTAGGTATGCACTTAAAATATCGTATCAGACAGAAATATTAGCCAACCATCACTTCTGTTCTGACCAACCAAGCGCGGTCAACAGGAGATCTTCTAATTCTAACGTACGTTACGCATATATGGGCCGAAAGATTGGACAATTTTGGGGAGTCGCTGGCAGTCGCCCTGGAAATCTCCAAGGCTTTCGACCGCGTTTGGCACCGAGGCCTTCTAGGCAAGCTTCCGTCCTTCGGCATTCTACCCAAACTCTGCACCTGGATCACCAGCTTTTTGGCAGGTCGTTCCATCTTCGTTACCATCGATGGCTCGAAATCGGACGACTTTCCAATCAACGCTGGTGTTCCGCAGGGCTCTGTGCTGTCGCCTACGCTTTTCTTAGTATTTATAAACGATCTACTGTTCTTGGGCATGATACACAGCTATGCAGACGACAGCACGGGGCACGAGGGCTATGTTAAGGACTGGAAGAGTAGAGATTCGCGGCACAGGGAGGCTCAACGTTCAGTTGTTGATAAGGTCGATAACGTTCTCGGAAAAGTAGCTACATGGGGCCAGGAGAACCTTGTCGCCTTCAACGTTAGTAAGACTCAGTGCTGCGCATTATCTGCTAAGGTCGATCGCTTTCCTTTCCAAGCTAGTTTCCAAGGTAGCGCTGTACCTGTCTCGGAGCACCTGGACCTCCTGGGCACCACTATATCTAAAGAAGTGGGTTTCCGGCAACTAATCGAGTCTAAGGCCAAAACTACATTTAGAAAATTGGGAACACTTTCCCGCAATCGGCGGTTCTTCTCACCGGCACAACTATTTCTGTTGTACAAAACACAGATTAGGCCGGTGATGGAGTACTGCAGTCACATCTGGGAGGGTAGTCCGCATTATCTGCTTGCGTCCTTGGACTCGATACAGCGCCGAGCCATCCGTCTTGTTGGTGACCAGAAACTTACAGATGGTCTGGAGTCTCTGAGTCACAGACGATTTGTGGGTTCGCTTAGTCTGTTTTACAGATACTATCACGGACGCTGCTCTGTGGAACTAGCATCCCTTATTCCCTGCCATCCGTCCTATCTCCGCATGACTCGTCGCAGAGAGACTCAGCACCCTTTTGTTGTTGACATTGGGCTTTTGAGAACCCATCGGTTCTCTAAATCGTTTCTTTGTCGCACCGCTAGAGTGAGGAACTGTCTTCTGGCGAGTGTATTTCCTGAATCCTTTAACCTGGATGTCTTCAAGCGTCGTCGTTTAACGGGCTAGACAGCCTAGCAACAGTCCGCAAATCTGCTGGCATGGCACCTAACTGAGCGTGGTTTCGCTAGGAGAGGTGATTTTGGCTCTGTCGACTGCACCATTGGTCTCTCGGCACAGCAACACATGCTGGTTTAAATAAAAAAAAAAAAACCCAATGAGTTTATACAAACTCTTTGTGACCAACATCACTTCAATCAAAATACCTAAATTCGGTACACAACAAATCTTAAAAAAATGGCGCATTTCCCATACAAACTTTCTTCCCTTATTTTACTCCCTTAGGGGGTGAATTAAACAAAAAACTGATACAACAGAGTTGTAATTATGAACAGAAGCCTAAACACCAATTTTCATATTTCTAACTTCAAAAATGACGCACTTCCCACACAAACTTTATTTTTACCTCCTAAGGGGATGAATTTTCAAAACTCCTTTCTAGTGCTCACCTACATAATATAAGGAACTCCTATGCAAAATTACATGCTCTAGACCTGTTTCGACTGTGCGTTGTCTGTCAGTCAAGAAATTATTAGGCAAGTAATGAAAAAATATTATTCATTAGATTGGGCGTCGTCGGTTCTACAATCCTTGCTGACGGCGGCGGCGCCAAGTGTCTCGCGTATCAATAAAAAAAAAAGTAATTAGATAGGATCATATAGAATTACCTACTTTAAATCTTGAAACCACCATCTGCAGTGTGCATGGCACAAAAAATTTACTAAATAATCAAATAATTGCAACGACACCTTCATCCGTGAATATAACTTCAGTAACAGGTACGATTGCTTTTACTGATGTGCCTGTGCTGCTGCAAAACAATGTACAAAAATGGTTGACGCGACTCGCACAATTTTTTTATTCTGGGGCCGTGGCTGGTATGATTTCCTTGTTGGTTTCAGCCCTCCCGCTCGCTCCGGCGGGCCTCCACATATTACCGGGAGGGGGGTTTTGGGGATGTTCAGCGCGCTCACGTACATGACCTACGAATTATGTAGCCAACAATGTGGGTAGCCACGGAGGTATATATTTTCAAGGCACTATTTGTATGTATGTATTTCAAAAATACATCTACCCTGTCTAACACCTTATTACCCAATAAATACTTGAAACGACTGACGTCTTTTTTTGGTAAAAGTCATGACTTTACACTTTGGTATGCTAAGATACATTTTGTTCGCTACTGTGTATTAGTAAAACTTATCTAGATCTTTTTGGAAATCATTACGTCACCCACCAATAGTTTGAATCCGTTTGAAAATCTTAATGTCATCATCAGCGTATATCAATGTATGACAATGAGTGAAACAAGCGAGAACATCCTTAAGGAAAATAATAAAAAGGAAAGGTCCCAATATCGATCCTTGCGGACCGCCAGAGGTCACTGATACAAATTCAGAAGCAAAGCCATTTACTACTATGCACTGTTTCCTGTTAGTTATGTAAGAGGCAAACCACCACCGTAGCAAGTTTCCTCTAATACCATTGAAGGCTAATTTATTCAAAAGCATCTGGTGGTCCACCTTATCAAAAGCCTTCTGCAAGTCAGTGTACACAGCATTCACCTGTTCCCCGTTATCTAGCGATTCAAAAAGAAGGTTTGTAAATAGTAAAAGATTGGTGTTCGTAGATCGTTTCGGAACGAATCCACGTTGCTGCGATATAAAGTAGATTGAAACAGTGGGTAGATGAATGCGTGCACAAGTCTCTCAAAAAGCTTCGACAAGGCGGACAGGATACATATCGGTCTCGGTCTATATATCTCAACATCTGATTTTGCTGATCTTGCTCTTATATACCGGTGTAATATTGGCTAACTTCCATGTTCTGGAAAAAGCCCTTGGTCAAGGAATTCATTAAATAATAAAAATATGTGAAAGGAGATAGTAGTTATGTGCTGTTTTTACTAGGAAAGAATGACTCAATGCCCTCCGGTCCTGCACCTATATCAGTGTTCATAGCCTTCACCTCTCTGAGTACATCCTCGTACGATATATGAATGGCGTCCATTGTGGTATCGCTCGGGGCACACTCAGGTGGCGACCACGTGCAAAGATCGAGTGATGATGCCTCGTACACGGAGTGAAAATATGAGACGAATATATTACTGATTGCTACAGGCTCACTAGCTGAGTTACATCAAAATTTCATGGTTGCAGGATAAGCACTGAAGGTTTTTCGTTTTGAGATTTAAGACCAGAAATTTTTCACATTGGTAGCAATAACCTCTTCAATTCTACACATTTTTGTAGCATCTAGCAGAAGCATATTTAAACTGCCTACGATATACAGAGAAAGTTCATAGTCAGACAGATTGTTGTTGTTGTTGTTCGGACTCGCTTAAGCCCACTCGTAAGTCAGACAGATTTATTATGTCTTGCAATTTATCCACGCCTTGTTTTTACATCTAAACAATCTAATTAAATCAGCCGTGATCCAAGCGGCGGATTGTGTTCTACACGTAGCCGCATCGGGACTTGCTCCTTTATGATTTCATTAATGATCTCGTAGAATATATCAACAGAACGGTCTTCGCAACTAACTTGTCTTACCCTAACCAAAATCTAACTTGGCAGCCCAATCCACCTCTGCTATAGCACAGTTGATGACGTCATAGTCACACTCGCGGAACTTATAACGACGCGCACAGCTTCAATGTGCAGCGCGAGCAGCAGCGGCGGGTGATGGCGGTCCGGAGCCACCAACGACTCCGCCAGGATGAGTATTTTGCATATTATGTCGGAGAGCACCAAATTGAGAATTCAATTTTTAACATTAAAAAGTTAATTGAACTGCCTTACAGATAGAAAAGATATTATAAAGTTATGAGTGATCTCGGACCGTTGGCGTCAACGTCGAGGACATCTCATCCACACGATAGTAGTCAACATAGCGCGACCACGCGACCTCGTGAATATTATAGTCATCTAAAATGCAAGTACTACAGTCAGCTAGATCAACACAGGCCTGCTGCAGTCTCTCAAAGTGGTCATCGCAGGCAGTGTAAGGTAAAGATGGCGGTATGTATGTAGCGCACAGTAATAGTGTGCTGACCGTGCCCCCGCCTCAGCGGGCGGCGGAGGATGCGCGCGCGCCTCGCAGCGAGAGCACGAGAGCCACACAGTCGACGCTGGGAGGGCGCGCCGCGGGCGGGAGGGGGTGGTGGATGGCGCAGCCACATCACGGCCACCAGCACGCCGCCCCCGTCGCGCTTGCCTTTCGAAGCCCTGTCGCGGTCGCACCTCCACACTGCATACTGATCGTCTATCAATTCTGAGTTGTTTATATCAGGAATAAGACAAGTTTCAGTTAGTACTATGACGTCATAGCTACAGTTAACGATATTCGGGAATAAGGTATTTAATTTAGTTCTAAGCCCTCCGCAATTTTGATAGTAAACTGTCAGTTTATGGAACACAACGTTGATTGAAGTATGTACAAGTATTTATATAAATGTATGGATAAATTTGCAGGCGCCTGAGTATAGAGATAGGATTACATTAATATGCATGAGTATGGATGTGTAAAAACGTTCATACGTTTGTTTAACGTTTCATTTATGTGCATGTGTGTAATTGCTGTATTTCAACAGATGTAATTAGTAAACAATCTTTGCAATTTTTTAGTAAGTACGAGACACAAGGTAACATTTCCTACACGTTGGTTCTAGCACTGAAGACACTGAAGAAAGCAGATTAACACCGGTACATATGAAAAGAAAACGGAAAAGACAGACTATAATTGTTGCAAAGTTAATGAGAGATTTAAGTAATTTTGAGAAGATTCGCCTGCTTTCTGATAAGAATGACTGAAGATAAATCTACCTGTCTAGCAAGATCTGAGCCATTCTTGAACCAGCAATACTTGAAGTTGGCATGGCGACTAGGGCTGCCACCTTTAAAAAATGGCAGACCCGGAGTATTCAGAAAATTTACTTTTTTTATGAAACAAAACGTAAATTTTCAGAGGCATCATTTATTAAGTAAGAAAAAGTAAAATTGTAATTTAAAAATAGATATTAACGACACAACTTAAACAATGCTGCTAGGACCAGCTTGATTTTTAAAATCATATTTTTTATTTGTTTGTGATTTTTTTATCAACTTTTCTTGCACTCGTTTTTTTCAAATATTTTTAAAATTCTTGACATGTCGACTGATAAGCAGTTTCTCTCGTCTAAATAAATTATAAATAAAAAAAAACGGATTCCACAAAGGCATTGATAATCGGTATTGAAAAAAAAAATCCAATTATTTTCAGTAATTCTGTGAAATTTGTTACTTTTAATAATTGAACTCATAATCGCGCGCCTCGCGCGCGGTCATCCGATTCTTCCGATGTCCACCCACTCTGCTCCGATCATCCAGCGATTCAGTCAGTCGAGCTGAATTCACCGCTCGGCTCGACGCACCGCCCGCCGGGTCTGACCCGGAGATATACGATGTTAACCCGTAGCCCGGATATACACCATTCAAACCCGTAGACTCCGGGTCAAACCCGGAGGGGTGGCAGGCCTAATGGCGACACTTCTCTTTGGCTTCACGAAAAAGTAGCTTGTTCGGTAGTGTTAGGTGCTCAGTAATATAAATACGTCGCGGTGGTCACACGCCTGTCTACCAGCACACTAGACATAACAACATGTACCTACAGGTTGTTTAAAGGTTGTTTTTGGATGGTTTGCAAAAATGATGATTTTTACCCAACAAATCCTTTCTAAACACTAAGAAACTTTTGTAATTACGAGTAATACTTACCAATCCATAAATCTTAAATCTTTTTTTAATCAAATGGAGGTTGCCCACTACTATTTTAGAACACTAAAGCTAGAACTACACTATTGTGGCCTGGTACAGCGTGTCACAGCGTGGCGCAGCACACCGTGGCGGTGCGTGTGCACATCTTCGTGTTGTGGCGGGCTAGCGCGCCAGGTTGTCATTCCCACAACAGCATTCTTCACGGCGGCGCCGCAAGGCAACTGGCGCGTGGCCGGTTGCAGAACTACATCACTGTGGTCTGGTGTGGCGTGCTGGAGACCAGGTGGAGGGGGTATGGCGCTCTGGCGCCGATCCAAATCCGCGGGTCTGCGCTACGTCATGCTGCGCCACACCGCGCTACGACATGATGGTGTAGTTCTAGTCATACAAAATATATGGGTGGGATACGAGCCAGGCACCGCCACGCTGTGTCACGCCAGCTTTAGTGTAGTTCTAGATTAACTCTGACGAATTCTAGACGCCAAGACGAGAAAAAGTGTTGCTAGATTGATAGTCTACTCTTTCATGAACATAGAGAGGAGATTAGATGGATTTTTGCCAGAACATACATTCATTTTGTACAACAAATCGGACCAGTAGTGTTCGAAACCTTTGAAAGGTCGCGAGTGACTTTCAGGCTTTCAGACCTTTGAAAGGTCGCGAGTGACACCTGAAAGGGAAACAAAACGAACGAAACCTTCGAAAGGCCGCTCACATTTGAGGGATTATACAGAAAAGGCAAAGGTTTTTATCGGTACATCCAGTGGCGGCTGGCCCTTAAGTGCGTTCGTGCGCCGCACTACCACCAAACAGCGCCTTCACCCGAAAGAAATAAATAAATTAAAATATTAAACATTCTCCATGAATCTCGCCGATCGAAGTAAAAATATCAAACTGAATTCGTTCCTATTTCCTAGACAACAAGGCACGATTTTGCTGTACGTAATACGTACTACTTACTACGTATCGCCGCCGAGCTCGCCGCCGTGTGCATCACAAAACACCGCGAACGTGTTACTATGAAAAAATTTTAAACGCCGCTGCCCCGCCGTGTGAAACAAAACACTCTTCATACGATTATGTGTGGAACAAGGATGCATTCTGCGTGTGACACACGACGGAAAAAGAAGGACAGTATATTGTGGATAGACGCGCGTGCGACACGTCGCGACCGAGCCAGCCGACGATGAGCCGATGTAAGCCGAGATCGTAAACCCGACCGCAGGCACGCGCGGGCGGGGGGCGCGGGCGCGGCGGGAGCGATCTAAACTCTGCGTCTCGTCGCGCCGCGCCATCTCTCTCAGTTCGGGGCGAGGCCCGTCGTCGTCGCGTCGACCGATAATGGCCGCTCCGCGCCGCGGCGCCGCTTAGATGAAATATTGTACGTAATATAGATGAAATATTGAACGTAATATATCTTTGCCGCGCCGGGATGTTTTGCAAATCAGTTTTTTAGCAGTTTGAACGACTTTTCGTCAGTTAACAGTACATTGTGAAGTTTTCTTCATTGCCCGGCGGCCGCGGCTCAGTGGCCGGCCACTGCGCAGTGAAGCGTCGCTTTGGTTCTTCGAGCAATTAGGACTGTGGTTGTGTTTCTAGTGCGTGACAAAAAAGTGATAGAAATATTTGCGCAAGATAAAACCCGACGAATAGACTTACATTATAAATAGAACAATATTAGACCTACCCAATCAAACTGTAGTGTGTGTGGTGTGTGTGTGTATGTGACTGATTTCTTCATAATTTTCATAAATTCGCTGGCGTGTTCTTCAAAACACCATACCTACATATTTCAATCTAAAAGTGAGTACATTTTTATTACATATATTTTAATAATTTTATCACTTTTATCCTTACCTTATTTTGTCTTTCAACTATGTACCTTATTTTGTCTTTCAACTATGTATCTGTTGAGTGACAATACTTTTACATTTTTTTTTTATGGATACTTGCACGGTTGGCTACATCACCTACAACTTCCGTGATGTCAGCCCATAACACCGGATGAACTTGGTCAGTCACAGTCAGGTCACGTCAGTGCTTCCCTTCGGTCGTACATAATTTGGGCAATTAACTCAGACATGAAAATAAAATAAAAAATCACGTCTCGGTATCCATTAGATTCACGTTTGGGTTTAGTACTACGAGTAAGTTAGCGCACATCGTGCGCTAGGTACCTATGGGACTGGGTGTGCTGTGCGCCGCACACCCAGTCCCATAGGTCACCAGCCGCCACTGGGTACATCCAGTCCTTCTCTTTCGTTCTCGTAAGAAAAATTGATAGAAATTGCAAATTGTGATTGTTTGTTTTGGGGCCGGCCGGCCCTACCGGGAGCCTAGAGGTCAAAGTGAAATTGAAATTAATTTGCAATAATCTGAGTCTTTTTATTAAACCTAGGCGACATCTAGAGGCTATGGTAGCGAATATCTCCGACATTTGAGTAAGCTAGCTAAGTAACTTTAGTTAAGTAGCTTTCTCGTGGTTTTGCTAGCATTATAACTATAATAAAAAGGAGCCTGTCCTCAAGTCACTGATTCAATGTTCACGACACATTTGCAATGCAGAAACACTAAACTGATTTTTTTTCTGTGTACTGACGGGTGTGTGGCAGTCTCACTAATGTGGTTGGGTTTTATACTGACACAACCCTGACTTTTATTTAGGTTTAAATGCAGAATACCATAGCTGATCATTCCGAGGAAACACCTAAGTACAGGAATAAATAAACAATCGAAGCAACAACAATCGAAGAAAAAAGTACCCGCGATTTTGTTGAGTGCACAACTCTCTTACTACTTGGAAGTCAAAAAAATTCCGCAAACCAGTTGTTTGCAACTAAAACTACATAAATGTGTTGAAAACCCCATAATAAATCAGTGGAAGTGTTATCTCCGACAATAATCAAAGAATTATTGATCAATTACGAAAAATCTAAAAACCAACAAATGTAAACAAAGAACTACCCACATCTCCATACAAAAAAAAGTTTTCACTGAATTTACGCAAATAAAATTCAAAGTATTATCTGTTTTTTAAGTATTTATTGGTGTGTTGACGACAACCATGTCTTCCTGCCTGCAATGCGAAAAGAAGTTGCCCAAACCGGACGAGAAAAACCCGCAAATATCGTGTTTTAGTTGCTCGCGGTCAGTGTGCATAAAATGCAGTGGACTAGTGGCAACAGAAATGAGGGTGCTGGTTTTGCAAGCCCGTACGCTCAAATATCTCTGCCCCGACTGCGAGGTGGGCGTGCGCCAGCTGCCTGCCCTCAGGACACAGGTCGGTGAACTCAAGAAAGAGTTAAGTGAGCTACGTAACGAACTAGCCGAGCTAAAGACGCACCAAACTCGAACCCTAAACCTGGACTCAGTCATCGATGAGCTCGAAGAGAGGAAGAAGAGGAGCTCCAACGTGGTGATATTCGGCGTCCCCGAGTCTCACTCGGACAACGTGGAACAACGCAGGAAGCACGATGCGGACAGCGTGCAGCAGGCGCTCGCCGTCTTGCCGGAGTGCGAGCGCCCCATTGCCATCATCCGCCTTAGTAAGCCGCGGCCCGACACCGATGCACCCCGCCCACTCAAGCTGATAATGTCCGGTAAGCAGAAAGCTATTCATATACTTAAAAATAAAAGCAAACTGCCGGCCACTATAAATGCAAAGTCTGATTTGACTCCCTACCAGCGTGACCAGCTGCGGCGTCTACGTGAGGAACTAGCAGAGAGAAATACTCAAGGCGAAGAAAAACTAACCATTAAATATATTAATGGCTGCCCGCGCATAGTGAAGGATGTAAAAAACTGACATCGTCCATCACCGAACTGACTTTCTTTTATACGAACCTGGCATCTCTCACGGCTAAATTTGATTTACTCTTAATGGAAATAAACCACAAAAAACCTACATTTATTGTCTTAACAGAGACACATCTAACACCACAAATAAAAGACAGTCTAATCAATATTTTTGGTTACACAGTATTCCGGCACGATCGCACGAGTGGTAAGAAGGGTGGAGGTGTGGCCATCTATGTTGCAAACTCATACAAGAATACACCTATACTTGCAAAACGTAACTCTAAATACCACGACGACACTGTGGAAGCGCTTTGGCTCAATCTTCAGTATGGGAACTTCAGACTGCTGATATGCGCTGTCTACCGCCCCACTCACTACGCACTTGAACCACCAGATATCCAACTTTTTAATACAATCCAGCAGGCCGCAGAACAGAACACTATATTCGTCTTAGGTGACTTCAATCTACCAGATATCACTTGGCCGCTCGTTAAACTGAACGGTTATAACGCTCTTCACGAAAAGTTTGTTGACATGTATACCAGCTCAGATCTCCAGCAACTTGTAAAAGGAATAACACGGAAGCGAAACAACGAGGAATCCCTCCTTGACTTAATACTGTGCAACGACGATAACCTCTGTACGAATATAGAACACCACCCACACATAGGGAAAAGCGATCACTGTGTTATTATTGCAAACATTCAATTTATTCAAGAAAGAAGCAACAAGTACAAAACGAAACCTCGCCGTGACTACTTTCGAACAAATTACGACAATGTCAGCGCTACGCTTACTCAAAACAACATTCTAAACACCAGCTCCACAGATGTACTCAGTGCATGGAACGATTTTAAATTAATTACAAAGAAAACACTAGATATCCATGTACCACTGTGTAATCCAATCAAGAAGTCGAAAAACAAACCATGGGTCAACAAACATATCTTAACTATGACTGAGGAGAAAAAACAATTATGGTCAATCTACCAGCTAAACAAATCAAATACAAGCTACCAAAAATACAGGAAAATTAACAATAAGATTGTGGCATCTATACGTCAACTTAGGCAATCATTTGAAAAAAATGTCGTGGAAACTGGACCCAAGGCATTCTATGGGTATGTCCGAAGACAACTGACGTCAAAGGTGTGTGTGCCACCGGCGCTAAGAGTTGACAACTCAAGTGACATAGTAACGGAACACCGTGCCGTTGCCAATGTGTTCGCAAGTCAATTTGAAAAGTCTTATGTTCGAGAGCCTGATGACTCTATGCCACAAATATTGGTGCCGAGACTAGTAAATTGTATTGAGACAATTGAGTTCGAGCCAAATGCAATTCTAAAGGTCTTAACATCATTCAGGGATGCTACTTCCATGGGACCTGATGAAATTCCAGCTATTTTCCTGAAGAAGTGCTCTGCGGAATTGTGCGAGCAGCTTGCACATATAATGACACTATCTTTCGAAAGCGCGACACTTCCACACGACTGGAAAGAGGCAATTGTAACACCAATTTACAAAAAAGGCGATAAACTTTCTCCAGCCAACTATCGTCCCATTAGCCTTACTAGCATTGTTTGCAAAGCTATGGAAAAAATTGTAGCGGAAAAAATTCGAATGTTTCTAGCAGGGGAAAATATAATAATCGAAGAGCAACATGGTTTCGTCCCGAGACGCTCAACCGTGACTAATCTCCTCACATGTGTGGACCAGTGGACCCGCGAGTGGAACGAACGGAACTCTATTGATGTTATCTACTTGGATTACGAGAAAGCATTCGACCGAGTTCCAATAAAACGGTTAATCCATAAATTGGAACACTTTGGGTTCAGAGGAAAACTACTGTCATGGATTGCAGATTTTCTTACAAACAGGAAATTTCGGGTACGAGTCGGCGAGGAATTGTCTGAAGCCCACGATGTACTCAGTGGCGTACCACAAGGTTCAGTAATCGGCCCTGTAGCATTTGGTATCTTTCTGACGGACCTCAAAGCGATAATGGAATTACCCTTTGCACTTTTTGCTGACGATACTAAATTCTTCGGAGATCCTGTTATAAGCCATCAATCAATTCAAGGCAACCTCGACCGCATCGTGCAATGGACCAAGGATTGGCTTCTTACACTAAACGCAGCGAAATGCACCGTACTGCATATAGGTCCCAAGAATCCGCGTCACAAATACACGATCGAGGAAATCCTTGTACATCCAGTCAACGCACAGAAAGATCTCGGAGTAACTGTGTCACATGACCTGAAATGGGAACCACATATAGTAGAAGTTGTAAAAAGAGCAAACTCACTTCTTTACATGATCAGAAAAGCTTTCTCCTACATAAATCCAGACTTGTTCATCAAACTCTACAAAACGTATGTCCGTCCTCTCCTTGAATACTCTTACCAAGTGTGGAACCCTTACTTCATCAAGGACATTGAACTTCTGGAGAGAGTGCAGAGGCGGGCAACCAAGATGGTTCCATCCCTGAGGAACAAGTCTTACGAAAGCCGCTTGGACGCACTTGGTATTACTACACTAGAGCAAAGAAGACAAAGAGGGGATCTCATCGAAACATTCAAAATTTTCAATGGTCATTACGATGTAGCCAACCTTAACTCAATGTACACAATGAACACCAACGAGGGACTCCGTGGTCATTCTTTAAAATTAAACCGAAACACTTCCAACTCCAACCCAAGAAAGTACTTTCTAACTAACCGAGTAGTGGACTCTTGGAACAAGCTACCACAAGAAGTGATAAGTGCTATCTCAGTGAATGGTTTTAAAAATCTACTTGACAAACATTTGTTAAATATAAACAAAAATAAAAACAAACACTAATAATATAAAAAAAAAAATTTAAAATAAAAAAAAAAAATAAAATAAAAAAACAATAAAAAAAATATAAATAAGATCTATTATAAAACAGTGCACTCAACACGTGAAGTACACGCATCAGCTGCAAGCTGCTAGTGTATATAAATAAATAATAATAAATAATAATAATAATAATAACAAGGAAAGGAATGCGGTGCAGAAGAGTATAGAGGTGAAAAGATATATTCCTTTCCATGAAACTGCAAGTACAAATATATGGAAGCGGCGGGTGGCCGAGTGGATTGGGCATTGGCTTCTCATGCAAGAGGTCCGAGGTTAGAATCCGGTCGGCGTGTAAAAAAGGAGTTTCTTTTTAAGAAAAAATTTACGTGCATAGGTACCTACACCTGCTGGTTCACCTTTCAGAACCGGTGTAAAACTGTAGGTCCCTTCCCTTGCCCCTTACTACGTGGTAGGCTCAAATTGTAGCCGAATGGGTTGGTACCACCGTACTGGATGTACGATGGCCGCATAGCAGCCTCGGTCGTGTTCTCTTCTAGTCCCAGCAATCCAGGGTGTCTCCGGTATGGCACCTACCTTCTCGGAGGTAATATTGGCTGGTCGGAGCATGAGCTTTGGCCCGTCCGACTCAGCCACCCATTACGGATTACATTTAAAAAAAAGTATGTAGTAAACTTACAAATTTTGAATGAAAGCTCGTTCTGAAAGCCAAACGAACTCTGGATTAGCAAAAAAGTCCAGATTCTGCGTATGTGTTTTCTTCTACGTTTACATTTTATTTATTTACAATACAATAGTGAGCAACGACAAGAGTTTGATCTGTGCGTGCTGTGGTTTGATTTTGATCAAGACGCCATTTTGACAGTTAGATGTCAAATTTGGTGACAGTTGTTGTTGTTGTTATTGTTTTCGCCATAAATAGGCAGGCCAAGATCATTTGACCATACAGCGAATTCACAATTTTCTTCTTATATAGGTATTTTTGTAATTATTATTTTTTCAATTGTATTTCTTATATATTGTGTATAAATGGCTGGGTAGTTGTATGTATTTGAAAGAATTTTTGGTGACAGGCAGAGTCAACTCAAACAAAAGAGATGTTTCGGTATTTTGATTAAAACAATAACAAAATATATGTTTAGATGTAAAAGGGCAGCATAAAGTTATGAATGTTACATGACTTAGGACAGCCATACTCAACCTTTTTTTCCCTGGGGCCACATAGTCGCTACTGCTACACATTGCGGGCCGCAATAATCTAGCTGACTCGGGTCGTTCCGCCATTTCGTTCAAATTGCATTCCCGCGCAATAAAAGCGTGTGAAAATGTATGTTTTTTAAAATAATTTTATTGAAATATATAGGTTTAGATGAAAGGAAAAAGTAGTATTTAACGAATCAGACATTTGTCCATTCAATTAAATAAAAAAAAATAAAAACCTTCAAAATTCTCATTCCTATCCTCTTCCAAACGAAGGATCAGTATTTAGTATAATTTTTTTTTTTAGTTTCTTCAAGTAAAATTAGTATATTAATAAACCCACCTATAGTGTAACTAATAACGCATGTTTCTTTGGGATTCATTTATTTTTAGAGCCATTATATCATAAAAAGAATTAATATTTCATTTTTGTCCGTGGAAAAACGTCATTACCTTCCGCAGAAGTGGTATTACAAATTAGACAGAGTGTGACCCGACTTTAGCCTTCGCTCTACGCTCCGCACGTCGAACGCCCCTCATTGTGTCCCTGGATCTAGACAGGAGAGGACGAGCATCGCTGGGGAAGAAAATACTCACGATCTTCGTGCTCATCAACTACTTTGTCACCGTCCAGGCATCATTACCTTCCGGCATTTTTTAACATAAGTACACGATATAAAAATTTCATTTAAATCTTAATGAATCAAATTTTAGTCAGAATATTCGTTAATTAATATAATAAATTTGTAATATCAGTAATAAGGGAGCAATTGAAGAAATACATCAAAATTTCACTACCCTCCTTTTCATTACCCTCCTTTACCCTCAAAATGTTTGCCGGACGGTAATGAAGGGGTTCGGATGGTAATGAAATGTTTACTTGATTTTCCTTCCCTCCTACCTAACTGGGTGGTAGGTTATATCCCGCCCGTGTTGGTACCACCGCAGCACTGAATGAAACGTTGGTCCAAACGGCTATGTAAACGTCCGAATGTCCATGGTCATCGTTGGACACCTTATTGTTGGCTTTAAATAAAGCAAAATACTTCGTGTTTTCACTCGAGTTCAGTGTAGCCGACACGATGAAAGGAAAGTACTATCAGGGCACCTAGTTCACCAAGGTGTTATGGGCTGACATCACGGATGTTGTAGGCGATGTAAACATGTCAGTGTTCACAAAAAAAATTGTGTGCACGTAGTAAGTAGTACATAAATAATAAAAATCAATAAAACTGGACTTTTAATTCTATTTGGCACGTAAAGTATCTACATAACGCATACTGGAGTACGGGGTTTAACCCGACCGGATCGGCACCAACGCACTGACTGAAGTTCGGTGGAAATGCTATAAAAATGTTTCATGTTTTGACCAGTTAAGTGTAGTCGGTTCAATTCAGTGATATGTAAGAGTATAGTTGTTTCCACTCAGTGCATAGTGTGTGTGTTCACTAAGTTACTGTATTTTAATTGCGTAGCAACGGTTGGACTTCAATACAGCGCCGAGTCTAATGAAATATTCACTAGATTCAGCATAGGTTGTGGCCAGTCCTATTTTTTTCTTCTTCTCTTCTTAACTGACGAAAGCAAAAAGGAGTAGGTTCTCAATTCGAAGCTCATATATTTTTTTATATGTATATGACCAATAATTTTTTTATTGGATAGGGTATACGTCAAAGTTAGTCCCATTTTTATTTGAAAAAAAAAATAAATAAAAGCTTTAACAAAAAATTTTACCGACGTTTTTCGTCCACTGAAAAGCGAAAAATCCAATTTTGGCGGGTAATAAACCTTCCTAGTCTTCCTAAGAGTCTCAAAATTAGTCACTTGCGTAGCTATTAAGACTAAAAGGGTTTATTACCCGCCGAAATTATATTTTTCGTTTTTCAGTTTTTTGCCGGTTGAATTTTTTGTTAAAAAGTTTTTTACAATGTATTTTTGTTTTGTTGCTGGTTGTAATGAAGGAACCGGAACCCTCTTGAAGGACCCGAGACTGTACTTGGGGGGAAATATATGGGCAGGGAAAGCGTTCCAGAGTTTACCGGTTCTGTAGAGGAATGATCTGCAGAATCGATTGGTACGCATCCGCGGTAAGTCCAGCGTGTAGGGATGCAATCCCTGCCCAGTGCGCGTGGTGCGAAGGTGGAAAGGGGATTTGTTATTTCAGTTAAAACTTTTTACACTATGAATTATAAATTACTTAGCTAAAATTTTGATGTTAATAGTGTCGAACTTTTGATAATCGTTAACATTATTACTACCATCAGCTAAATAATTATATCTTTATCATTATCATAATAATAATAATATAATAAAGCAAATTTCATTAAGACATACTAGCATGCTTCATTACCATCCAACCGCATAAATTACCATCCAGGTGTTTTTCATTACCATCCACACCTTCATTACCTTCCATCAATTTTCTCCAAAACTAAAAGTTGTACATAGGTGCCTCTCTTATGTTACTACATCTAATAAGTACAGGAACTCATATATATATAAATATATTTCAGAAAATAAAAAATAAAAAATTCCGCCGAAACATGCAAATTTGAACGAAATGGCGGAACGACCCACTCTGTATGTGTATTTCATAAAATATATGAAACTACAATAAAATGCAACATTTGAAATTAATAAGTATTTATTTAAAAATTAATGTGATTTTTGACACTGAGACAAACTTGAAAATTTTTGATAAATCTGGCACGTAATTAATTACTGCATGCTACTCTCAAAGCGTCGTCGTCTAGGTGCGAATCAGTAAGCCGAGATCTTTAGACATTTTTCTCATTTTCATTTTTGAATACGAGGATTCGAATACCAACGACGTCAGGAGCAAGTGTGCGCAATTTTTGAGCGTTTCAGTTATCGGGTACTAATCTACAGAATTCTTCGTATTAGTTAAAGTTTTGGTTGGTAAGAGTGAGGAATGAGAGTGAGCGAGTGAAATAATGAATAAATTAAGAACATTATTTTTACCGTTATCAATAAAATACTACTATTAATCTAAAAATACTGTACTATGCTTAGGGCCGCGCAGAAAAGGCTAGCGGGCCACTTGCGGCCCGCGGGCCGCAGGTTGAGTATGGAGGACTTAGGAGGTATTTACATTCTAAACATAAAAAGTATTTCCAGCATGATTTGAGTAGTGAAGTTTTTTTGCAGGAATGCGAGATGGAAAATTACATCGGATGAAGCAATAAAAAAAATAGAATAAAATTAGATATGTATTGGTACTTCATCGTCGATATAATACTACGGCAGGCGGCGGTTCATGTCATGTGGCGGGGTGAATTCTATGGCGGTGTACCACCAGTGGCGCACGCCACCAGTCACGTTCCAAGTATTGAAATGTCTCTACTGCTAGATTAGACTTTTGTGTTTGTGTGCTCACACCCTGGGGATCATTATTTAATTTATAAGTTTGGTACAGACTTCTGGTTAAACTACAGAAAACAATACGGCAGTATAAATAAAAAAAAAAAACAATAAAATGATACCCGCCACGGTGTGGGTATACATTTATTAGGCAAAATCATTCCCGGCCTGAACGTGTTAATTCTTCATGTCAAATATTTTTCCCAGTTCATTTTCTGTCCACAGCCGAGACTGTAGGACACGAGATTCACATGAACTGCCATCTCTTCGGCTGATGTGCCCCGTCTACTCGTAAATAAATGAGAACACTTTCTTCCAAGAAATAATTTTATTGAGACATTAATTATTATTATTACTAATAAAAACTGGGAAGTTGACATTTTCTTTAGAAATAACAAGACACCATAAAAATTCTGAAGATAGTTTTATACAGAGCCACTTTTCAAATTTATAAGTACATAGAATGTTACAATATAATATTTCGTATGAGGCTTGTAAGGAATGCTTATAAATATCTTGTACACACATTCTATAAGCCTGGTTGATTATTTATAATGTTTGCTTGCTGCTAGATGTGAAATTAAATTATTGCTTCACAGAACGAGTTTCTTTATTCATTTGTGGATTCTCTGGATGTGGAGTATATGAACATTCTCCGAGTATAATGAAATGAATGACAAAGGATGATGCCCACATAATAACACATATATTAATAAAACTTTAAAGAAATTCTTACATTTTATGGTTGTCTTATAATCATGATTAAAAAATATGTCAACCTTCACAATAATAGTCCAATAAAGTGTTAGTTCTCTAGTAAACATAAAAAAAAGATATGATTTCCCGACACAATATTGTTTTAAACTTCAAATTATCATACAAATTAAAACAAATTCTGGACGTTACCGTCAACTTGTACAATATTCAGAGTTATTGGCGATAGTACTACTAGACCCCATCAATTTTGCCGCTGCCGTAGATTGTTGCATATTAAACATAAGCGTGCAGGGTGCGGTCTGCGGGTCGCGGCAGGGTATCGCATTCTTTTCACCGGCAAAACAGATGTGGTCGGCTAGTAGATTAAACTGCAGATGTCCTGAACGTCATAAAGGAGACTGAAAGGTATCTGATTAAAAAAAAGTACAATTCCTAATATTGTGCAAACATAATTAGTACAAAAAATAAGGATGTTAAGTCAGGATACGGGCTGGATACCTTGGGAACCAAAGTTCCTAGAATTAAAACATGAAATTGAGTATTTGTGCATTACTAATCTTACTTTGCAGCAGTAGCGACTCCTGGTGCTGAGTATTGGGTTGGCTCTGGCTAAGGATTTATTTTTCTTAATTTCCATACCTACAAAACGAAATATAATGCAGCTATCAACTCGCGAGATTTTGTTTACAAAGCAGTCACGCATACGCTGCCGCAGCAGCGCGCACACACACGACCACACAACGCACCTAGCCTAGCTTCCTAGTCGCTAAATGCGCTCCCCGCTGCGCCAACTCGAAACGCTTATGGCGGGTGCGCGCGGGACGGGGGCATCGGCCGCTTGTATGGAATACGATGGCGCTTCAAATGTAGCCAACCGGCCAATGAATGCCTTGATGTGTCGTCATTCGTCGCCCGAGTGTGACGCGCGCGAAATTTCAAATTGTGTAAAGGGATTGACGTTTTAGCTTATTCATCGTGGGTTATATAATAAAAATAATATAACCCCGATATTTTTTCACATTTGTTTTTGCTTATACTTCGATATTAATGCTGGCATTCATTTTATTTGGTTTGGCGCCGCCAACCTAGCGAACTAAAAGGAATCGCCGCTGCTTTGCAGTTCCAAACATTCAGGACACAGACTGGTCAATTTGCAGAGTTGATTTCTGTTCACCATCAGAACACATTGCTCTGAAGTACAGTGCGACAAGGCTTCAAATGAAAGTGGGTGACAGCTGAACTAACGCCGCCACAGTGCTGCCAGATGACCGTCTCGCGTTTCCCCCGTTCAGGTGTAGTCGTGGGAATAACGGCTATTTTTCAACAGCACGTTAGAATGATTTGCTGTTTTTATATAGCTGCTGTTTCAAAGTGCTATATTGCTATATTGCTGTTTTTGGTGCTGATGTTGGAATTTGAACCTAACGCTGTTGGAATAACTAGCATAATTGAAATAAGAGATAAATATTAGTGTTATAACAATCGGGGGAATACAGCAGCAGGGATCATTAATCTGTCTGTGGTCAATTTTTTTTTAATTATTGGCTTGGATGCCGGGTCTTTCTGCCATTTCTTTAAAATTTATATAATATGTTCGACGGTATTTATTATGTATTTGTAAAGGGTTTTATAATATTTTTATTCGGTTAATAAATCAGTAATTTTAAGATTGCACAACTTGTCATTGTAATCTTGGCATTTTCACAAATATTGCTAATCCTATGGTTCAATCACTATATTATATAAGCCATGTTTTTATTCCTATTAAAATATATCTAGTAGACAGTAGCTAGACACAATAATTGCTAGACACGTTAAGTTGCTATATAAACTGGTGTCTGCTGCTGCTGTATAAGTCTGCTCATAGCAAG
Source organism: Nematopogon swammerdamellus (assembly GCA_946902875.1). Lineage (NCBI taxonomy): Eukaryota > Metazoa > Arthropoda > Insecta > Lepidoptera > Adelidae > Nematopogon > Nematopogon swammerdamellus. Next base: position 9,677,369 of record OX336333.1, read on the forward strand.
CAACGAGCGCACACTGCTATACCTACTGCTGTTTTATTGTTGCTGTTGCTGTTTCTAACAAATAGCAGTCTAATTATATTATAATATTTCTAATGTGCTAGTCCGCTGTTTTATTTAATTATTTAAAATGTAACCTTTAGTCATTGTATTAAGGGTTAAGTTACAAAATACTACTAACACTGCCCTCTATCGAGCGAGAGCTTCACATACCTACAGGCTACACTACAAATATTTTTTATTATATCAACTAGATGGCGGTACGTACGAGTATAAATAGCAAAACAGCATTATAGCAAACAGCAGGAAAGGTGGAATATTTCTAACGTTATAACTGCTGTAAATTTATAATAGAATATATTGCCTGCTATATAATAATTTCCACGCGTACGTTATTATCACTTCTTAGACTTCGATTTCTGCTAACAACACCAAAGATTATCTGTTATTTTATTAGAGAGCAAGTCTTCCTAAAATTCAATACATAAAATAAAAAATAAGTAAGTAGGTACCTACTTACCTTATAGGTACTACATACATACATTTTCTTTTGCAAAGATATTTTCCCCTAGTGTAAGGAAATTTTCAAAATTGACAACATTAATGCTGCAACAGCGTCCTCCCACAAACGTCATCCACGTTCATTTCAAGCCGTGTCGCACTGTAGGCGTCTTGAACACTGAAAAATCTAAGGTCGTTTCACATTCTAGTCCTTGTTTATAATTTTTACGGTTAAAGAAAAGACAATTATTTTGAGACACGCACCTTGACAATTGTGTAAACATTGTAGAAACATTTTCTTACCTTCACAAGAAACAAACCTGAAACTATACTTACACACAAACATTACTGTGCAATTTACGTTCGTTCAATCCGTTCCACAATACAAGTACTAAAGTGTAGATCTAATCTACTTATTTCACTCACCTCTTGAACAATTCAAAGGTGAGAAGGTCACTTATTACTGGAGACAATGCGCTAATACACTTCTAATACATCTGAGATTTTCCTCTGTCGCTACATTCGCAGTAGTGCCCGAGACTTATAAAACAAAATATGCATGTTTATCTACGATTAACAACAATCTATAAGGTTCATTATACTGGCACTTTCGAGGCCAGCCCTTGCATGGATTTGTAGGGCACAGGCGTCCCACATTCTCTAACATTCCTCCTCATATATAGCTAGCTTTTGATATGACCGAACCTAGCTCTTTTTTGACTAGTTCTTGTGTTCGCACATAACCAACCACTTCTCATCTCATTATAAATGCAAATCAGAATACACGATCCTCGACAATTTCGCAAGATGTATAACTTTAATATATCTCTATAACTCGGCTATAAACATGTAGCAAGTTGATGAGCCGTATGACCGAAATCTGCAAAAGAAGGATCTGCTGATAATGATGATAAATTCAATAAAATATTTAACATTTATAAATTCCTCGCTACTCTATATTCCAAAGTACTGATTGCGCCGTCGCATTCTCCGGCCGCACTGATATTCAAAATGAAATATTTTCTCTTACACGCTAATTAATCTAAGTCACCCTAACGGTTGACATCGAGGAATCAAAATAAAGAAATTGGGGAATCTTATAAAGTAAAGTAATGACATAATTATACTTACCTACTAAATGTACCAAATTATAAAATTAGTACTCCCAAAACAAGGAGAAGCGCAGTACCTACAGAATGACAGATTGGTTTTATGAAAGGCAGCATGTACGTAGGCACGAGATACGAGTCGGCAGGGAGATAGCTGCGGAGGTATCGCGCTGCGGAGAGTATCGGGCGCGTACATCGGTCAGATGGTCGCAGCGGGACGCAGGGCGTTGCCTACATGATGCGGCAGTTCTCCTCTCCCTCTCGCACCTCTCCCATCTGGTCAACATTATACATTGATATTAACAAAAGAGCATCCAAATAGAAAGAATATGTCCAAGTGTATTGCCAAGCGATTGTGTGCTAATAATATGCTCCGTTGAATGTTACTGGCGGGCATGTGTCTCTTCTTAGCGTAAAAGTTATATGGACAGATTTGGTTTCACTTGCTTTCATTCTCCATTGCTTTAAAATTATGTTGAGGTTTTCCTGTTGAATGTTGCATAACATTTTCAGATGAGAATGTGACGGCCGGACTGCTGTGTCATCCATCAGCAAACGTTCCAGTCAGGGTAGTTGTATTAGTTGTATGGTAGGCAGTGTGAAGTAGGTTCAGGAGGTTCTACTGTGCTTTTTTTTTTATTTGAACAGGTTAAACCGTAGTAAGGTAAGAAAGGTAGGCCTAGTAAGGTAAGAAAGGAAGGCACTCCCTGTGGCACACTAGCTTTAATTTCATGAAGTCCAGTAATCGCTTCGTCGTAGCTTATTATGAAATAGTTTTTCTCGCTCGAGGTCGAAGTAGGTTTAGTTAGAACATTGAAGGAGGACACTGATACAAATGTATTCCTTTTATTTTGTGTAATGGAATGTATGGGAGTATTTTTTCATGGGATCTGAAGCCAACTAGTACTTCACGTACTGGATCGACGATGTCAGTCCATCACACCTTGTTCCCGTCGGCTACACTGAACTGACGGCAAATACAAACTATTAGCCGTTCCGACCGACCTCCGTTCAGTGCGATGATATCAATGGGGATGGGGGTCAAGCCTACCGGGCGAGGAGGTAGAGACGAGTGTGGTACCTGGAGGTCGCGGCGCGGGTACTTGTGCGCGCCGAGCTCGCGGTGCCGCTGCGCGCTCGTGCTCACCTGCCGCCGCTGCCGCTCCGACACCGCCACCTCCTGCACACCACACCTCATATTACACATGATAACTCTCATACACATCATAATCATTGATGGCTGCCTCAACCATCCGATAGAGGATAGTTTGCCATCATTCGAGAGAGATGTATTAAAACTACTTTTATTAAAATAATAAAAAATACTTAAAAAAAGTTTAAAAACATTACCATTTATATTACACATCTGGTAAGGCTCTTGAAGTTGCTGGCAGATGGCATACAGAGGAAAAAAAAATTGAAATTAGAACTGGCGAAAGTCTTGACGTGTGTTCCCGACTTCTTAAATTTTAAATACCTGCTTGACAAATACTGACATACCAGTATTTGTCAAGCAGGTATTTAAAAATTGTATTTTTAAATTATGTTATATGAAATATAAACAGCTTAAAAAATGTAAAGACAGCAAGATCACAATGAATATCCCACCTCATGATCGGGGTTCAGAAGCTGAGTAGTGAAGGAGTCTCCGGTGACCCATTTCTGGCCCTTCATAACGATGGAGTGGGGTGGGTCGTGCGAGGCGCCCGCGTCCGCCGACCACACGGTCGCCGCGCCGCCCGCCTCCAGCTTCACCGTGCGGTGGAACTTGAACAGCGCCTCTTGGTCGCCCGCGCGACGCACCACTTGGTAGCCCCCGAGGCTCAGCTCCTGTTATATACACTCATACTATATTTGGGTTTCAGAGAAGACAATGTCTAGTTAACAGATAAGTGTTTCTTCTAGGAGTCACCTATTATAAGCCCTCTGTGCACCAGTTGTACGGGGCAAACCAAACAGCCATCCCGCTGGTATTCAGCTGAGCCATTTTACAAGTGCGACCAGAACTCCAAGCTGGGCCAATCTGCGTTTTATGCAAAAGCAAACTTTGGCCCAGCGTGAAGTACCGTCGCACCTTATTGAGTACACCCAGTTTTTCAGAAACTAGTTTGGCCTTGGCTTCGATATGGCGTCTAAAGTTAAGGTTGTGCGACAGTTCGGCTTGAAGGCGGACTACGTTCGCAGGGGAAAGGCTTTTAACCTTAGACCTGCAACTTGAAGATGTGGTGTGCACAAAGTGCTATTGGGGACTAAAGCGCCTCAGGAAGTGCCTGCTAAAGTTTCACAGGGGGTCAAAAAATACTCCGAATAGCGGTGGGACTCCTTACAGGACACTGCCCACTCAACAGACATGTTCATTACAGGGTGCTCCTGGAGTGCCCGGTGGTGGCGGAAGAGCGACTGCAGTTTCTTGAGAATGTGACAACTACCCATGGAGTATGAAAGTGAAGAAGGGCCTTGAACTTCAACAGGCTGTCAGGCAGTCCAACAGTGAAAGAGAAGTCTTCAATGCAGACTGATCCTACTGGAAAAAAAAGCTTGAGACAAAGGTTAATGGAGGTAATTACCTTTTTCCCCTTATTCTTGATCTTGACGAACTTGCCGTCGGGGCACACCTCGCCTATCTCCAGGTCTCCCTTAGCGGAGGAGGTGACGAAGAAGTCCTGCAGGCTGCGCTCCTCGCTCTCGTCGAGCAGGGTGCGCTTGCGGCTCGCGCGCAGCGGCGTCACGCGGCGCGCGGACACGCCGGGGGTGACGCGACCGCTGCCGCTCGCGCGCGACTCCCGCCCGGGAGACTGCTGCGTCGTCGTCAGGTTCAGCCTGCCCGCATTGCGCGCACGTTAGTATTGTGAGAATGTTGCATGAAAATGTCATTGTGACCACTGTCAATTGCATTACAAGATTGATTCCAAATAATAAAATAGTGATGAGAAAAAAAAAATTATAAAGAATGTTTTAATAAAAATAACAATTTATAAGAAAGTTTTAGAGGTAAGAGTGGCCCACTTCATCTCTCACCGTGCATGTTGTTAAAGGTGACTAAGGGATTAGGAAAAGATCTCATGCTAAAGGGCGACAGGGTAGCCACCTCTCACCTTGGCACGGTTATTCCACCAAGTCATGTAGTACACCTAAATCTTCTTGCCTTACTTGCTGTTTGATAGAAATTATGTCCCTAATACTTTGCTAGTGGTCGGTGTTGTGCTGTAATTTACCAGAGTTCTTGCAGCAGACTACTCTCCTAGCAGATTACTCTGCTTGCCCTGATTGTTGAGATACACCGTGTGTGGTATGTACGTTTTAGAGGTGCAGGGGCATACTTTCTTACTCCCCTAGAGTTCCGGGTGTGTCACAGTTCATGACAAAATGATGTAAATCAAGTGAGGATTCTTTTATTTAGAAGCACATAAGTTTTTTAACTCCAGAAAAAATAAAACAGCCCTTGACTTTTTCCAATTTTCTAACCTAAATTGATAATTACCCCATACAAATATCGATGTGTAGGTAAAGAACCCATTTCTTCAAATAGGTAATGCATTTGAAATTAAGTAAGACCAGAAATCAGTTCACCATCTGCCGGAAATGACGTAGGATGAAATTGACAGTTGTCAGATTAAAATTCTGTATGACAGAGAAGCGTTGCTGCACTGTGTTTTATGAAAATCGCTACGATTTTAACCATAAATTGAAAATTCTCACTCGTTTAAATAAGAATAATTATTAATTTAAATAACTATTTGCGATATTTTTGACGTCAACCTTCGAGGGCCGATCGACCCTTCAGGCTAAGGGTTAAAAAAATTAGAAAATGCAATCAATGAAGAGTTAAAGCATAATGAATGATAATAAAGTATGAGACGCACCTGTCCTCCTCGCCCTCGAGGAGCGCACGGTATGTGGCGATCTCGTGGTCGAGGGATATCTTGATGTCCATGAGGCTGGCGTACTCGCTGAGCTGCGCGGCCATGTCCTCGCGCATCTTGGAGAGCTCCGCCTCCAGCAGCGCCAGGTCCTCCGCGTGCCGCGCCCGCTCCCCCTCCAGCTGCCGCTCCAGGTCGCGCACCCGGTTCTGTTCACAACAACACTACTCTAACCGACTATCCTACACATCACGTGAGAGCGTCACCTGTCAACTATGCTCGGGTCAAACTCTTCACACCCCGCACGCACCGGGCGACCGCCGCCCCGCACAAAAAGTAGTGGGGCGCATCTTCCTGGATTGAACTATCTGTACCTACTCTCTCTATCTCTCAAACTTTTATTTAGTTTGAGTCTGTCTGTAGTATAGAATACAGGGTTGTCCCGCAGTGAGCTATGCAAAACTGAAAGGGCCGATTGTGCACGTGAAACTGAATAACTTTTTTTACAACATTTTATTTTGAGAACATATTTGATTCTATTCTCCGTACATTTGATAGCTAGGGCTAGCCTACAAATGTTAGGAAAATAGAAAAAAAAAAAATCTCCAAAATAAAAACTCGTAAAGTTTCAGTTCAACGTACACAATTATACAGGAGAACTTTGTTTGTGTTTCAATGTCCCATAGATATGATCGCAGAGGCAGAGGCATTTTGCATCATTGAAATCACATATTAACCTTTTCACTGATGTATAACTTGACACACAACAGATGCACGCCGAGAGTACATTTCCAAAGGACTTAATGTTTTTATTGTTTATTATTTATTTATTATTATTCTTATTCTTTTATATTATTTACAAGACCTGAATGCACTTTGTATGCTGAGTGCACTAGATTCTCACTTTTTTTTGACAGATATATCGCTTAGTGGAGTAAAATGATTAACCACATATAAAGACAGATAAAATTTATTCTGACTACAAAAACACTGCCCTTAAAAAAACATACAAGTGTAATGATAATGAATCAACCTATAGAAATAAAAATAAAACAATATTTTCAATAAAATTTATAATATGACCTTACAAAAAAACCTTAGTAAGTTTCACACTTCTTCCTAAATACTAAATAATGAACGGTGTGGGCCTGGTACTGAAAAATAATAGGCCCAACTGCATCTCTTCCCGTGCCAAGGCCTTGGCCAAGGTCCTTCCAAAGTCATGCAGTAGGGAATGGTTTTTGTGTCTTACTTACTTACTTTGCGGCTTACTTGCCGATTATTTTGTTCTAAACTTTGCTAAACGTGTCGGTGGGTGTTGTGCTAGTATATGACCACTAGTGGCGGGATGTAGATAGATATAGATAGATAGTATGATGTTGTAGTTAGTAGTACTCACGTTGAGCGCGGCATTCTTGGTCTCGAGGTCGGCAAGCTGAGCGCTGAGCGCCTCGGTGCGGGTGCGCATGGTGCGCAGCTCCTCGACCGCCAGCGCCGCCGAGCCGCTGTTGCGGTTCGCAGCCGCCTGCAGGTTCTTTATCTGCGACAACACACCGCACCCTCCGTCTTGAGCAAGCAGTATACAATCCTCTCCTTACTCTTTCTTTACCTAATCTTATAATTCACACTTCTTAAAATCTACAATATTCAAATAGCATTTTCTGGAGACAATAGTTTTTTGCCTGCTTGCCCCACTGGCAGGCAGGCAGGCGTGACGTTATGTATGTGTATGTATGTATGAACTTATAGCACAACACCGATTACTCTGCTTACCCTGATTGTCGGGATACAAAAGCGTGAGTTATATATGTATGTATGTATGTAAATAGTTCGTGTTTTCCGACCAGTTCAGTGTAGCCGGCACAATCAAAGGGGGAAACACTGACATGGCACCTAGTTCACCCGGTGTTATGGGCTGACATCACGGACGTTGCAGGTGATGTAGCCAACCGTGTCAGATTCCATAAAAAAAAAATACATTCTATAGACACACATGCTCCTCCTATTCCACACATACTCCTCTCAACGCGCGCATTTCAACATCATTTATCCTGCTCTCATGCTTCGCCTGCCATACCCAACTTTCACTCCCATAAGTACTCTGGTAAATTAAAGCACAACACCGACCACCACGTTTAGCACAGTATACGGACAAGATAACTATCAAGCAGCAAGTGAGGCACGAAGACCCACCTGCTGCATGACAAGGTGGAAGGACCGCGCCAAGGTGAGAGGTGGCTAGCCTTTCGCCCTTTAGCGCGACATATTGTCCTTATCCCTTAGTCGCCTTTTACGACATGCACGGGGAGATATGCAGTGGGGCTATTCTTTTTAAGTACCGGCCCCACACGGTACTGTTTAAATCGATCTTTCATTCAGTGCAGTAGTACCATGCGTTAAACCCTAACCCTAATAAAAATTGGCACCTCCTAGAGCTGTACATGAGTCTGTATTAACGAATCAGCAGACATTTAGGTCAAATTCTTTAAAGAAGAAAAAGTAGCATACTTTGAATAAAATGCCATGTTTTGAATATTATATCCAAGTGTGTTTTCTTGTAATATACGCCCAACCATCAGAGTGCGGTCGATAAATTGTCGTAGATGGGAAAGAGCAATGAAATATAAGCTAAGACAGATAATATACCTTGTTCTCATAGAGAGCCTCGATCTCATCGCGGTTGGCTTTCACGTTGGCTTCCTGCTGCTCGCGCAGCTCCTGCAGGCTCTGCTGCAGCTTCGCCTCGTACTGTTGCGCCAGCCGCCCGTCTGCACACCAACACTCATCCAGCAACACTTCCCACTTAAGGCCCTATTCCGCCGATGCAAAACTTGCGAACAATGAGCGCTGGCTTATAATATGTGCCATGTGTTAGAATAATTTTCGAAACCAAATACTCATATTTTTCAATGGGATTTTTTTTTCTTTTCAATAAAAATATATGAATTATAACATGCTTAGTGATTTATTTCTTATAACATGTAACTTTGCCAAAAAAACCACGACAGAGGACCATAAATTACGTTTTTTAGAAGAAATTAATAAGAAAAAGATGAGAACGAGGGTTTATCCTGCTTGTTTTTTTAGTTTTTGTATAGGTTGACCATGGAAAAAGCTGCTAAAAACACCATGTTAGCAATTGTTTATTTCTTAAGCCATATTTTGCGTAAAAAATTTTTTTATAAAGTTCTCTTTATTCTTGGCTTTCGTGATAAATTTTTATATTTTTTCTGTGTGGCCTGGTTTCTCTGAAATAAATTTTTGAAATTTTCAAAAATCTCGAAATTTGCATATCGCACCCTTAACACTCACTATCAGCCTTCGTGCAAGATATAGAGATATGGGCCGGCTAGGTACAGAGCCGATTGCAATAAGCTCTCCGACATTGAGAGTTTCCGTAAAACGCGAAGCACCCACCCCAACACACAACAACAACACCACAACACCACTCTACCATCTCGAGCTTGCAATTCTTGTTTATAAAGAGATATTTGTTTACTAGTTTTAGCACGCAACTCTGATTACGTGAAGTTTGATTTGAATTAAAAAAAAAACCGGCCAAGTGCGAGTCGAACTCGCGCCGAGGGTTCCATATCGTCATGTCATGTTCAGCGCCACTTACGCCATCTATGGCGTGTTTTATGAAATGCTTCATATTAGTTAAAATTAGTTAAAATGCTTCATACTCTTTTCGGTAGATGGCGCGACACTTTTTAGTTTGTTATATGGGGACCCCGTGATTTTTTTTATTTTTCCTATTTTTATTATTTGTTGTTATATCGGCCATAGTAACACATATTCTGTGAAAATTTCAACGGGCTACCTATTACGGTTCAAGAGATACAGCCCTCTGACAGATGGACAGACAGACAGACAGATGGCGTAGGCTTAGTAATAGGGTCCCGTACGACGGATACGGAACCCTTTAGGGTTGCGTACCAACTCAGTGAATAGGCTCTTCTTTAGAAGAGCCTATTCACTGAGTTGGTACGCAAGTCACCCTACACAAATTGAATTGAATTTGGACAGCAGTGTAGGTCGATGTTGACAATAATACTGAGGAAGATTGGTTGCTAGAACTGACCGATCTCGGAGATCTCGACCTGGCGGCGCGTGCGCGTCTCCTGCAGCTCCTGCTGGAACACCTGGTCCTTGAAGGCGAGCTCCTCGCGCAGGCTCTGCACCGAGTTCTCCATGTCGATGCGGCACAGCATCTCGTCCTCGAGCGACTTGCGCGTGTCCGCCAGCAGCTTGCGCAGCTTCTCCAGATCCTTGGCAAGCTCCTGCCGGTCCACCACACACCACATTCTTTTAATTACTTGTTTCATTTCTGTTGTTTATAAAATCTATTAAAATATATAAATCTATCTATTGGTACAGCACTTTTATACTGATATGATGTATTTTTATACGAAAAGTATGTAGTATAATATATGTATATAAAAAAGAATTTCTATTCTATTCTATTTTTAACCCCCAACGAAAAAAGAGGGGTGTTATAACGTGTGTGTATGTGTGTGTCTGTCTGTGGCATCGTAGCTCCCAAATGGATCGATCGATTTGGATGCGGTTTTTTTTATTAGAAAGCATTTATTATCTTAAAAGTGGACCAATTGGCATGCGATTTTTTTTAAAATGCTTGAAATAAAAGTTAAATTACAAATTTTAAAAACCCCCAAACCTTTTTCCGTTTATTTACTTAAAGGAGTCGGGGGACCGCTAAGTAAATAAAATATAAAAACTCAGAGCTGCGCGAATTTACTTAGCCGTCCACCAACTCTTTAAGTTAGTAAACGGAAATTATTTTTTACTTTTTAAGGGTCGGCGGTTCATGGGTCAGAAAGACCCATGAAACAGTTTCACTAGCATGGGTTTCTAATTTTAGTATTTTTTAGACATTAAGGACTCTTCCTCATTGTTGGGCCGCTTCACAGCCTGCTATGAATGTTGAGAGGTGAATGATAATGAAGAGAAGAACGAAAAGAGGATAGGTAAGAGTGAGGCCCACCTTAGCTTCATCTTCAGCCTTCTTGCGGTCCGCGATGGCGGTGTTGTACTTGTTGCTGATCTCGGAGGCGCGAGTCTCGTAGATGCGCGCCGCGTTCTCAGCCGCCGAGCAATCCTTTGTCTTCTTGTCCAGTCTGAGAACATTTTGTTTAATATTCTCGAATTATTGTTATATCAAATTTCCTATTTAATTCATATAAAACAACACCGCATAGATTAATTGTGTTATTTATTACATATCTGTAAGACTGCTGTATGTGAATCAATTTTCTATTGGTACTGAGTGAAAGGATTTGCATTGATAGGAAGAGTTTCTCCTTATGAGAGCAGTAATAGATGACAGAGGACCATTGACTGAAACTTCTATTACTTATAATAATTACTAATTTGCTTCACAATGACGCTAATTTGTAGACAGAATGTTGTCACGCAGGATTGTTGCTGATGGAACTCAAAGTCATCATTCACTTCGTTCAATATGCAGTTCATGGGAAAGATTTTCATTGACAAATCCTATGTGATTCAATGCTACAATCACTGGCGGCAGTAGCGGCTGGTCCTAAAGTGCGCTCGTGCGCCACACTACCATACCAGTTACCACGAGAAGTCTTCACTTCACTCAATATAAATAATATCTTACAACATACCTATATTAAAACCATAAAGATGGTACTCCAAATTAATACGAATGTGAATTCGACCTTATTTTATAGATCACAAGGCACGTTTTTGCGAGTAAACCCGTGCCATCGCTAGCGCGCTCCGTGCGGAATCGAAAACGCACGGGGGTCTTCCATACTGAATGTATGGGGTTCGGCAAAACACCGCTGGCGCGTGAGACAAAAGATACTTCATAGAAACAGTATGGGCCGAAATGGAGTTCTGCGTGCAGCGCACGAGTGCCAAACAAGGAAGCTATATCGTGAATAGCCGCGCGTGCGACACATTGCGAGCGATTCGTTTTGCAAGAGTCCGTCTACTTAGAGTCAGCGAGCTGTCATGTGATGTCACATACCCGTTAGCGTGCGAATATTTAAAATGGTATATGGTTAGGTTTTGTGCTTTCTGTCACGTGATACTGTGAATTAAGTGGTGCCGATATTTGCCTACGCGTTGGTTAAAGGTAAGGTTTTACAATCAGGTGATCCCGGGTTTAATTCCTACTTTTCAAATGCTTTTATTTTTATATATTTTTTTAAGTATTTTTGGGACATTACTACTGTTTTCTTTTTGAAAGCTGCAGTAGTGTTGTGGTCTATGTCTATGGGTGTGTTCATAAAGGTACTAAAAATGAGATAAAAAAATAGTTTGAATTTTTTTTTCTTGTTTTTTGCAACTCATTGAGTGTCTTGAGAATATTCATACTAGGTACGTACATAATAAAACGCAGGCCTTTAAAAAATTAAACGCCTGTTTAAAAAGTCGTGATCTTAAAATAACATTGGGAAATTTGGTATTTAAGTAGGTAGGTACTTAGCGCACTACCGTCACTGAAGTCACCAGCCGCCACTGGCTACAATTAAAACCATTAAATTATGAAATAAGTGTAAGTATTCTGACCTAAATCATGTTTTACAACTAACAAGTTGATAACACGAATGTAGAGAATGAGTGATGTCCCTGGCTACACTGTATTTATTTTAATGAACAAATACATTAAGATAACCCCCAACTCCCAATTCTTATTTTTCTCGCCTCTATGTAGTAGGTATGTAGTAATATGTAAAAGATATTATATATTATATTATTTTTGTATTAACAGATTTATACTAGTTTTTAAGATTTATTCTTAGGCAAATTACATATGATGACAGTGAAGGCAACTGACTGAATGGCGATTCATTAGAAACATTTAATACATGCTAAGGAAGTAACCTAAATTTGTCAAGTAATCAAGAATCTTTGGTTCTATTGAAAAAAAATATTGATACATTGAAAAATATTTCCAGTAAGCTAATAGATTTTGCTGCACACCCCCACTTAAATAAGTTGGTTACACAAGGTTGCCTATTATAAATATTTTTATAAATTGGACTGGGTATCCCCTCAATTTAAAACATGGAGGGATTCGTTATAATGGAGGAAGTAGAGAAGATGTTAAAATATCTGGACCTGCAGCACGAGGTTACCAACATGTGGCCTGTCGACTTGACGATCATTGTGCCCTTTGTCGTATCGGCGCATGGGCTGATAGCGAACAGCCTCGACGACCACCTTAAGAGGTTCGCCCCGCCGCACTATGGATCGAGAAACGGCCTCCATAGTATTAGGAGATTTTTTTCGCAAACTTGATTTTTTTTTTTAAATTGTTTTTGTTATATTTAGGGTTACATAACATAATACCAAATATATAGTTGTAGTGATATCAGTCAAGTAAATATTTTATTAAAAATACTTGAAGTTTTCAGTTGTATGGGACGGAGAATGTTTAGTCGATTTTTTCAAAAGTCTTTCGAGGTGTCGCAGATCTTTTAATACATCATGAAGTAGACCACGAGTGTAATAAGACCACATAAAAACTGTAACCCAATTCGACCCGGTATAGAAAATATCTAAGTCCGAATTTATAAATTTTCGTCTATTTTCTTTATACATTATTTATGGTTTAACTTTACAGTTAATTACATTTTCTTATGTTTTGTGATTGCCAAGTGTGTAAGTTATACTAATTGGTACATTATGTAACAACTATACCTAACTCTGGATCGAGAATCGACCTCCATAGTATTAGGAGATTTTTTTCGCAAACTTGATTTCTGTGAAAAACTTTCTTTTTTATATTTTAGGCTTACATAAGGTAATACCAAATATATAGTTGTAGTTGATGTCAGTCAAGTAGATATTTTATTAAAAATACTTGAAGTTTTCAGTTGTATGGGACGGAGAATGTTTAGTCGATTTTTTCAAAAGTCTTTCGAGGTGTCGCAGATCTTTTAATACATCATGAAGTAGACCACGAGTGTAATAAGACCACATAAAAACTGTAACCCAATTCGACCCGGTATAGAAAATATCTAAGTCCGAATTTATAAATTTTCGTCTATTTTCTTTATACATTATTTATGGTTTAACTTTACAGTTAATTACATTTTCTTATGTTTTGTGATTGCCAAGTGTGTAAGTTATACTAATTGGTACATTATGTAACAACTATACCTAACTCTGGATCGAGAATCGACCTCCATAGTATTAGGAGATTTTTTTCGCAAACTTGATTTCTGTGAAAAACTTTCTTTTTTATATTTTAGGCTTACATAAGGTAATACCAAATATATAGTTGTAGTTGATGTCAGTCAAGTAGATATTTTATTAAAAATACTTGAAGTTTTCAGTTGTATGGGACGGAGAATGTTTAGTCGATTTTTTCAAAAGTCTTTCGAGGTGTCGCAGATCTTTTAATACGTCATGAAGTAGACCACGAGTGTAATAAGACCACATAAAAAGTGTAACCCAATTCGACCCGGTATAGAAAATATCTAAGTCCGAATTTATAAATTTTCGTCTATTTTCTTTATACATTATTTATGTTTTAACTTTACAATTAATTACATTTTCTTGTGTTTTTCGATCGCCAAGTGTGTAAATTATACTAATTTGTACATTATATAACAACTATACCTACCACTGTGGTCGAAAATACCCTCCAATATTTGTAGCATTTTAAATGTTTATTTGGTATTAATAATTGATTTAAGGACATATTAAATAAACAAATATTTGAAGACGCGTAGCTTGACAGTACGTACGTATGTTAGGTTCAAAAATATAATGTATATATTTATTTTTTTCTATTTTAAAATTTGCAATGTATGGGACGGAGAACATTATATTTATTTCGCCGGACTACAAAGATGTGTCAAACTCTTATTAGCAAGGTTGTGTAGCACAACATAAAAAGAAACACACTCAGTAAAAAAAAAAATTTAGAAAGGTGCAGCCTTCCGAGTATCAACAGGTCAAAGTATAGCATTTTTGAACGTTTTTCTTTAACAGTAATTTTTGGTTACATTATGATTGCATAATTATTGAGCAGGTATGAAAATATGTGAGGCACAACATTATAGTGCATTATTCGAAACTGTTAAGAACTAACAAAGTCTTAACAGTAACGTGATGTTGAACGTGACGGAAAAGACGCTGTCGAAAAAATATCGTGAACAGTTGCACTTTCTCAACATGTTAAAAAAATTTCTGTTCGAAATTTATTCACCAAAATTAATAAAAAAAAAAATTGTTTTATATAAAATTCGAGCCGATATAGAAAATATGTAAGTCCGATTTGTAGATTTTTGTTTTCTTTCCTTTATAATAAATATAATTTACAGTTTTAGAATAGATCATAAATACAAGGCTTTGCAGCTGATTCATTGTGACGACGCATTAGATACTAATTACCATTCGGTAAGGCGACAACATTCCCAAATTCCTGTTTGTGAAACCCCACCGTAAAAACCGGTTTTCAGCAGGTAATTAGTGTCCTTTGGTCGCGAATTTCAGTTTAGTATTTGTTCAAAGCGCGTAAGTGACGGATCTCTCCTATCGACACAAGTTATATCGCTGTTTTCAAATACTTTACTTCCTGCATTATTACTTGAAGACTAGGTACATTTTCGGTTCGAACTCTAACATTTTACAAAATGGAAGAGTTTAAATCAAATCTGGACCTTTTTGTTTTCTTAAAAAACGAGCAAGGCCTCTCCGACCCAAACATACTATTCGACAAGTTTTCCGTTCATATATCTGATGAAAACCGTGATCAATTCAAGTGTTTTTGTAAAACCTACTTGTCTAATATGCATAAAAAGTGGAAAAGTACAAATTATTCGTTCAGTTTCTTTAAAAGCAAATTTGAAACATGGTTGACGTCAGACATAAAGTGGCCCGAATATGTTCAAAACATACCTCAAGAACCAAGACATGAGGAAGCGGAACCATTCGTGCC
Source organism: Nematopogon swammerdamellus (assembly GCA_946902875.1). Lineage (NCBI taxonomy): Eukaryota > Metazoa > Arthropoda > Insecta > Lepidoptera > Adelidae > Nematopogon > Nematopogon swammerdamellus. The sequence goes on from OX336333.1 coordinate 9,692,785, forward strand.
AGAATCACCAGCGAAACAGTATGCAGAAGCTTCAACATCTGCCAAACCAGAGTTCAGTCCTCGAAAACAATTCCACGAACTTCACTACCAGCAAAAAAGGCGCAGAACCGCACATCTGTGTGCGGAAAATGACTTCGACGAGCTAGCATTCGCTGCGGTGAGTAAAGGTATTAATACGGAAAGGCATGATGTTGCTGAGGTGCTTAAGTTTCTTCTGGAAAATCCAGATGAGGTTGGTAGAATAAAGGAATACATCCAAGTTAAGAAAAAAACACAATACTCGCCGGAGAAAGCCCTCAGCCTCTTCAGTTCCCAGCAACTCTCCAAATCGCAATACTGCGAACTACGGGCAACGGCTATTGAAGCGGGAGTTGAACTGTATCTCTCATACTATCAGCTCCAAAAAACGAAGGCCGAGTGTTACCCGCCGAAAGAAAGCGTCAAGGTCACGGAAGTGGAAGCACGTGTTCAGCTGCAAGCACTTTTAGATCTCACCGTGGAAAGGCTCGCAAAAGTGATTACACGCGAATTTGCTAATGAGCAGCTAACCCTCATTAGCAAATGGGGTATGGATGGTGCCTCGTCTCAAAGTACCTACAGTCAAAAGTTTGCTGATGATGACGCTGACGATTCGAGCATATTTATGTGCTCATTAGTGCCACTGCAACTAGTGTGCGGAGATGAGGTTATATGGAAAAACCCGAAACCAAACTCAACACACTACACTAGGCCGATCTACTTCATGTTCGCTAACGAAAACAGGCTTGATATCAAGCGCGAAAAAGAAGCTGTGCAGTCAGAAATAGATCAACTGCTTCCATCACCTATTGGAAACGGAGCTCGTGTGACACATCAACTTGTGATGACCATGATAGACGGAAAAATAACGTCCAAACTTTCAGACACATCCACTCAAACTTGCGACATTTGCCAAGCAAAGCCCGGCGAAGTGAACAATTTGGAAGAAGTACTGCAAAAAGAGGCTAACACAGAGATGTACAAATATGGATTGTCGACACTGCACGCATGGATCCGGTGCATGGAGTGCGTTCTTCATATCGCCTATCGACTAGATTTTGAGAAACATAGAGCAGTAGGTGTAGAATACCAACGTCTCCTCAAAGCAAGAAAAGAAGAAATACAGAGACGTTTCAAATCTGAACTCGGGCTGTTAATCGACGTGGTAAAGCAGGGTTCAGGTACTACCAACACTGGAAATTGTGCCAGGCGTTTCTTCGAAAATCCCGCGAAGACTGCAGCAATAACTGGAGTTGATCAACGTCTCGTTGAAAAATTGGCCGTCATTCTGCGTGTGTTGTCGTGTAGCAAAGAGATCAATGCAGAGAATTTCAGAATATTCGGTTTACAGACGGCTAATCTGTTCGTAGAGCTCTACGGATGGTACTGCATGCCGCCAAGCGTGCACAAAATTCTTGTGCATGGTGGTGGAATCATCGAACATTTCAACCACCTGCCGATCGGCGATCTGTCAGAGGAAGCATCCGAAGCCAGAAATAAGGACTTCAGGAAGTGCAGAGAGTACCACATACGCAAATTCAGCAGAGTCGCGACAAATCAAGATATTTTTAACAATTTCATAATATCCTCTGACCCCTATTTATCAAGTATAAGGCCACAAACTGGCACCAAAAAAAGAATTCCTGTGTCAGCTGATATGATCGATCTACTGATCTCTCCAGAATCACCCGGAATTGAGAATGTAGCATTCGTCGACGTGAATGTCTTATCAGAGTCTTCTACTAGCACTGAATCAGACTCTGAATGAGCCTGTGTACTCAATCTAAGTCATTTTCCTTTTCAAATGTCCCATGATTCATGAGCCTCCTAAATTTCTGTCACGATAGCTCTCTTGACACATTCCCTATCCTATCTTTTATCCTTTTCTTATGGGGAGGAAGTAGTAAGCCTTCCCGTAGAGTCAGTTCCCAGGCTCGGGCCCTCCCCGTGAGTAGCAACAACAGTGACGTACATGTTTATGCTTATCTGAACTATTCTTAAAATGTTGTTGCGAAACTAATTACTACACAAAAATTCAATTGTGAAACTGTAAGTATATTTAAGTAAAATTTACGAAAATTTATATATTAGGACTTCGTTATTTTCTATACCGGCTCGAATTGGGTTAACATTTTTATGTGGTCTTGGTACACTCAAGGTCTACTTTATGATATATTAAAAGATCTGCGACACCTCGAAAGACCTCGTAACATTTAAAATGCTACAAATATTGGAGGGTATTTTCGACCACAGTGGTAGGTATAGTTGTTATATAATGTACAAATTAGTTTAATTTACACACTTGGCGATCACAAAACAAAAGAAAATGTAATTAATTGTAAAGTTAAACCATAAATAATGTATAAAGAAAATAGACGAAAATTTATAAATTCGGACTTAGATATTTTCTATACCGGGTCGAATTGGGTTACACTTTTTATGTGGTCTTATTAAACTCGTGGTCTACTTCATGATGTATTAAAAGATCTGCGACACCTCGAAAGACTTTTGAAAAAATCGACTAAACATTCTCCGTCCCATACAACTGAAAACTTCAAGTATTTTTAATAAAATATCTACTTGACTGACATCAACTACAACTATATATTTGGTATTACCTTATGTAAGCCTAAAATATAAAAAAGAAAGTTTTTCACAGAAACCAAGTTTGCGAAAAAAATCTCCTAATACTATGGAGGTCGATTCTCGATCCATAGTGCGCCGCCTGGGGCGAAAACTCCATTTGTTTTTGTGTTAATTTTAGGTTTAAATTTTAAGTTTGTGAAAATGTAAAATTAATTAAAAAAGAAATGTGTCATAAAGATATAATAATGTTTGTATGTATCCTGAAGTTACAGTGAGATATCGTCCCTCCCATGCTAAAACGACGAATGTGCAATTTTGGCGAAAATTACCTTTTGATGTAGTTTCATAAATTTTTATCAAATCTTTGCAATGCCAAAGTCACGAATCTCTAAATTATCGGTACTCAGAGATATTTTGTTGTGAAATAATAACGAATTTGCCTTTTTGAGATTTTACTGTGCCAAACACACTAATGTTTATTATTCGTGAAATAATTGTAAGATAATTTTGAATAATTTAGAAGTTCTTGAATTTTAGCCATGCCATAGTCACGAATTTGTAACATTGGTTATTTTATAGCACAAAACTTTGACAACTATTATCTCAGAATGACCTTTTTGCACCTATTCGTCGTTTTAGCATGGGAGGGACGATATTATATAGAACAATCTAAGGCGAGTATTGGGAGAATAAAACATAGTTTTGAAATTACAAAGTATGTCACCAGGCATGCGACACACAGAATATACCTATATACATATGGTATAACCACTCCAGCTTTGCCATTCGTTCAAATATGTATTAGCATAAAACAGGAACCCAGTATGAATTAAATGTGAAAGATTTCAATAAGATTCCCGCCAAAAGTCACCTGGCATGTGACACAGAATATAAACCTACCTACTTATATAAATATGGTATAACCACTCCAGCTTTGCTATTCGTTCAGATATGTATTAGCATAAAACAGCAACCCAATATGTAAGATACCAATAAGATTCCCGCCAAAAGTCACCTGGCAAGTGACACACAAAATATGCCTATATAAATATGGTATAACCACTCCAGCTTTGCTATTCGTTCAAATATGTATCTATTAGCATAAAACAGCAACCCAATATGTAAGATACCAATAAGATTCCCGCCAAAAATAACCTGGCAAGTGACACACAAAATATACCTTTATAAATATGGTATAACCACTTCAGCTTTGCTATTCGTTCAGATAGGTATGTATTAGCATAAACAGCAACCAAATATGAATTAAATATGAGATTCCAATAAGATTCCCGCCAAGTCACTATCAGCCGCGCCCGCGCAATGAGTCCGCGCACCGTGCGTGCGCGTTTCATTTGTCGCGGACCGAGTGGTAGATTAGCCAGGAAATCTTAATATAATTGCATAACACAGTTGCTTGCATCTATTATCAATAAGTAGCATGATGTCAAATAACAAACATTCACGAATCTTGAAGCCCTTGTGAATATGACGACATCTGAGCTCCAAATACCGCAGGTGACGTAATCTTAGTGGCGATAGCGATTGATACAGTGGACACAAGACATGACGGAATGTGATTTTACGCCGTAATACACGGTGACACCACGACGACTCGCCACGAAAACTCGTTTCCAGTCGAAGGCGTACCGTAAACTACCTTTCCCGCCATCGTCGTCGGTCTCGGCTCTCGAGGTTGTTTTCCATTCGCACACGTGTACCTACTGCGATTGCGGAATTTTAGTTCGTTTTCGTGTTTAAACAAAGCAAAGGATTGCCGACTAAATGGAATGTCTGATATCTAAGTTGGGTTATCTATCGCGAAGCTTCGCCGAGAATGCACATGTAGATAAAGGAGCGAATGGTATAGGTATAACCATCGGGTATAACATATTTTTAGACTGAAGCTCTGACCGACCACATTTTTCGTCTTGCGCCGCTGTCGGTCCACCTGTTCCGCATTATTCAGACTCAAGGAAGGACTATTCGCAATCCGCATACGCACGGGCGGGGGGCATGAGGTTAATCATGGTAGAGCAAAATAGATTTCTTATTGACAGCGCCGCCGTACCCACGTACGCATGACGTGGGTACAGGCAACACGATAACGAGGATTTTGGATAGACAAATAAACTAAGAAGCATTGCTAACTATTTTTTCGCGTATAGGTATTAGGCCAGTCATATCTAATATTAAAATCGAAAACTAACGGCTAGTTCTGATTTTTTTATATTATGTTGTTAGGACCATTACCAGTAGTGTATATCCAAGTTTGCAGCTTCGAAAGACCTGTGCTAACTTCGCAGCACTCGAAAAACCGCTCGAAAAATCTCAAATTGTAGCAATTTTAGTCTACTTTAAAAACGTATAGAAAATATTTTATGAAAAACGCATAGTTTAGGACTTATATTGAATATACAAAAAAACGTGCGAAAATTTCGCGGTTTTTCGAGTGCTGCGAGCGAAGTTAGCACATTTCTTTCGAAGCGGCAAACTTGGATTTACACTACTGGTAGTGGTCCTAACAACATATTAAAAAAGAACTAGCCGTTAGTTTGCGATTTTAGCGATTTATAGTGTTAGATATGACCGGCCTATATGCTTAGTATTCGTCGACCTATGTGAGAGAGTATTGTCCGTCCGTGTGACTAGCAGCGCCCTCGCGCCGCGCTTGTACGCAGTTGACGTGAGGGGACATGAGAGGGAGGGGAGTGGATGTCTCCGCGGGAGGCACGCACGTGCGTGGCGTGGGTCGAGCGAGAATCGAGCCGAACGCCTCCGCGCCGCCGCCGCCGCACAGTGGGGCGATACCGCAAAAACCGGGACATAGGGCGAAATGACTACGCAAATAGATTCTACTATTAATTACGAACAACTTTCATTCTGTGAGATTTTTTGATAAAAAAATTATTTTCCGAGATATAAGCACTTATAAAAACATTTATAATATAGTAAAAAGTGAGTATGTTAATATATTCTCTTAATGATTACAAACTACTTTTATTCTTAGAAATTTTCCATTTTAAGTCTTATTTTCTGAGATATAGCAATTTGAACTTTAAAAAAAAACATTTTCTTGTAACTAGTATTACTCTTCCATATTTTCGGTTTCAATTGTTATTTTTTAGATATATCACATTGAAAATTCTTTAGTAAAAAAAATTGAGATATGTGGAAAACTGAATATATGAATACATTTTACCAGCATTTAGAAAAACCTTTTGTTCTCAGAGATTTTCTGTTAAGGTGTTATAATCCTTTTCAATAGTTTGTATAATGGAGATTTAGTAACTTTTTTTATTGAAATGCTTAAAATAACTAGACCTGTGGTTACTTAATAATGATTCTTCAAGTTGAGTAGTCTAATCTGAATAAAATTATTGTAGTGGAATGGTACGTTTATTACAAACAAAATACAATCAATCAGACGGCGCATATTTGCATAAAATATTACAAATTAATCTGGCGATAGTAATTAAACATATATAAATTACTACATATTTAACTAACTACATATATTTTTGTATTTACGGAACTTACCGAATTATTAACTTATTATAAGTTATATATATCGTTGTGTATTTTCATTTCGTCATTTTGGTGGCTCTGCACACTTCGATATATCAAACTTACTATAATTTATTATAATTAGGCAAAAAATTGCCCCCGTCAAAGTATATTATAAACCTACTTCAAAGTATAAAATTAATAACATCAACATTAAGAATAGTGATTAATGATGAGAAAAGTAATAATACATTATTAAAAGTAATAATAAAAGTTTTCAAAGTAATAATACATTATTACCCAAATACCCATGGCTTTTAACGGAGCCTATTTAATGTAAAAATACCAATCATCAATAAAAATTATGGTCAAGAATAAAAGTAATTTTCTGAAGTATGTTTATCGTGCATAACAAAAAGAAATTCAAACTTCATATTTCTGAGAAAAAATCTTATTTCAATCTTACAAAAACCTTAAAATAAAACATACTTAATAACTTTTAAATAAATATTTTTAAAGTACATAAAGCTTCCTATTTTTATTACAATTTATTTACTCAATATTTCTACAAATTTTCATTTTCATCACTGGAACAACCTAAAGCGTCTTCAGCGTCAGAATCATCATCATCCTCCACATCCGATTGAACACAGATAATACTGGTATCAATAAATTCAATATTTTCCTTATTTTTATCGTCTATAATTAGCAAATGTCGCACTTCACTGGATAAGGGCTGCTTTTGTTTTTGAAGTTTTGGCTTCATACTAGACAAATATGGATCCGACGATACGAGCAAGTTGTTGAGAATGTCTTGATTAGTCGATTTGCGATCGCATTTTCGAGAGTAGTGTTCCCTGTACTTCTTGAAATCTTTATTTCTTGCTTCTGATGCCTCTTCGGAGAGTATGCCAATTGGAATTACGTTAAAATGCTTTATTATTTCAGATCCATGGAATAAAAGTTTATGAACACTTGCTGGCATATGATACCAGCTATACAATGATATATAAAGTTGAATTGTTTCTTGAGCATAGATTTCAAAGTTTTGAGTGCAAAATTTTTCTCCCGAGGAGATGGCCTTAAGGATCACCGCGAATCTATTAATTAAATCCTTATCGAGACCGGTAATAGAGGCAGTTTGCTCGGGATTCTGGAAAAAGCGCCTTGCAGTGTTGCCATCGTTCGTGGTTCCTGAACCTTGTTTTACCACGTCGATCAATAAACCAGTTTCTTTCCTGAAATTATCTTGAATTTGTTTTTTTTTCTCGGTCATAATTTCTTTATTATTACCTTTGGCCGACCACTGCTGAAAATCCATGCGGTATGCAATATGGAGAAGGCATTCCATGCATCGAATCCAGGCATGCAACGTAGATAGTCCGAACCGGTACATATTTGTGTTTACTTCTTTACTTTTAATTATATTAACGTTATTCATCTCAGACGGTTTAGCTCTGCAAATATCACATGACTGATTAGAGGTACCGGAGATAATCGACGTAATTTTACCATCGATCATCGTCATAATTAACGAATGCTCAATCAAAACGCCTTCGTAATCGCTGGTTTTGAGATCTCGTATTTCGGATTCTATGGTAGCAATTTCACTTTTCACGTTATCGATTGTCTCCTTCATAAATTTGAAGAAGATAGGACGGCAGTAGTTCGTCGAAGATGGCGTCTCATTTTCCCAGATCACTTCGTCTCCATAAACCAGTTTTATAGGAACCAAACTTGCCATGAAAATGCTTGAGTCGTCTCCTTCGTTCAGTTCTTGAAATCTTTGTTTATATGTACTTTGGCCAGAAGCGCCATCGAATCCCCACTTGCTTGTTAATGTTAGCTGGCAACCTGTGAGGTTTCGGTTCGCCACTTTCAAAATTCTTTTTGCAGTATGGTCCAAAAGCGCTTGCAGTTTAATTTTGGCCTGTGTTTCGGTAACTTCAATGTCCTGTTTTGGGGGGTAACACTCAATTTTCGCATGTTGAATTTTATAATAAGATGGATAGAGGTCGGAACCTTCTTCCTTAGCCATGTCTCTTAAAGTTATATATTGCCATCTTGATAGCTTTAAAGACACCAAAATCGCAAGTGCTTTTTCAGATGAATAAACAGTCTTGGACTCCTTTTTTTCAATGAATTCTTTGACTTTTTCGATTTCGCCTGGATTCTGAAGCAAATGGTCCAAAACTTTCCCCAGGTCCTCGTTCCCATTTGCCTTCAAACGCATTTTGGTCGCAAATGCTAGTTCCTGCGATGTATAGTTTGTGCGAATGTCTTCGGTTCTTCTTCGCTTTTGTTTGGCTCCTAAACTTTCAAATGGTTTTCTCGGCGATGATTTATGTGAAGATGCTACAAAGATAGGAGGCGCTGTCGATGGTCCCGGAGAAATTATTTGAGAAGTGCAAACCTTTTGGTTATCCGCGAGGTCGCTACTCGCTGAAGGCAGTTGTTTCTTTACGAATTCGGGCCACTTGATGGCCGAGTCCAACCATTCTCGATTCTTCTGTAGAAAACGTTCCTCGTTGTAGCTTGACTTCACCCATCGTTTGTGTAGATTGTAACAATATTTACGACAAAATTCTTTCACTTGTGTCTCTTCGGGCAAATTTACACTAACTATTGAGGCAATAGCGGCAACCAATACCGCGTAATTCAGAAAACTGTCACAATTTCTCATAAACACGTAAATATCAATGTTATTAACAAAAGACTCCATGTTTTCGTATTGAATAGTTTTAAATATGTAAAGCACGGGTAGGAAGACTGACTCGTGCAAACGACTGGAGCAGACTGAGTGCCAGATTGATTGTGTTGTTCACTAATGAATACTGCTAATTAGTTCGCACAGTTTGCAGTATTCCTGGTATATCGTTAATCCTTGTTAAGTAGATAACAATTAGCAATGCAGTGTAATTGTTTCTTCGAGAGCTTTCATGGAAATACGTGACAATTCACATAAATATCCCTAATCCGCTAATCCTCGCGAAGTTGAAAATATTCCTAATATAATGGTAAGCATTTATAAGAGATATTATAAGTAAGTATAGCAGCCGATAATAGCGGCTCCGTAGATTATTATCAAAATAGACCAATGAAACTAAAAGTACAAAGTTAATTAGATGGGCGTCGTTTGTCACCTTCTGGGTGCCTCAGCGCCATCGCGCTTTCAATAAAAAAAAAATTAAACATTTTCATCAAGTTCAAATATATAGGTGATATGGAGAAATATATTTACCATTAAAATACAAATATATACATCCAATGCAAATAAACAATATTTGTTATTTGAATATAGCTGAAAGTTACGAATATAGTGAATTCCTCGTAATTCGAGCGGATTCCTCGTAAAACTGTAGGTCCCTTCCCTCCTAATCTTACTTGGTGGTAGGGTTTAACCCGCCCGGGTTGGTACCACCGCACTGAATGAAACGTCGGTCGAAACGGCTATGTAAATAGTTTGTGTTCTCCGACCAGTTCAGTGTAGCCGGCACGATCAAAGGGGGAAGCACTGACATGGCACCTAGTTCACCCGGTGCTATGGGCTGACATCACGGACGTTGTAGGTGATGTAGCCAACCGTGTCAGTTTCAATAAAAAAAAAAAAAGAATAAAGGTGAGCTTTGCAGGAATAAATGTTATTATAATATTAAAATGGCATTATACGGAAAAGTCGGACGTCGTCGGATACGGTTTTTACACAGTAATAATCTTTTTAACTTGGGGAATCATTATTTAGTAACCACGGGTCTAGCTATTTTAAGCATTTCGAGAAAAAAAATAAAGTTACCCAATTTCCATAGTACAAATTAATAAAAAGTGGTATATCTCGAAAAATAAGGCTTAAATGAGAAAATATGAATCTATGAATGTTATTTATAATGATGGGTAGATTAATTTAGCGTACTTAAATTTCAGAAATAAAAATAAAAAAATTTAATTATCCTATGTCCCATTTTTTACGGTATCGCCCCACTGTGCGCCGGCCCGGCCGGCTTCCGCGAGGTCCGCCCGCACCTCTGCCCGCCTCCGCCGCGCCGCCACCGGCTAATCGTGCGTGATACCTGAATCGCCATACCTGATACCTTCGATTCAGCAGCTAACCTCAGACGCACCACTGCCCGCCTCCGCCGCGCCGCCGGCTAGTCGTGCGTGATACCTGAATCGCCATACCTGATACCTTCGATTCAGCAGCTAACCTCAGAGAGTCTATGTTCTCGGAATCACGCATTCGTCGATTTCGTAGTCAAGTTGACAACCGCCGCATGGTGACTTTCATTCCTACTTGAAATACCTCTATTCTAGGCCCTAGCTAGGGGCTCAATCTTTGAAGATATTACAGTATTCATTTAGGTGATTACCAATACAAGAAATTACGAGTAACAATAATGAAATCAACAGTTCAGAATATTTTGTGAAATTGTCATGCAAATAAATCATTATGCACCTACATTGAAAACAATGACATTAGTGATGGAAACTAGGAAACATTTAACCATAATAAATTACATACGTAAAACTTATAATGGTAACACGAAGTAATAAATGTAATGACATCATGGCTATCATTAATGCAGTGACCGTGCCTCACCAGGTATACTGACAAAAAGTGACGTCACTGTAGTGTTGTAACAATCACCTTGCTAAAAGTAGGTAACCACAAGTTCTCAGTTCACCTCCCACGGAACTATACAATCATGCAAACACAAAGCGATGATAGATATTGGTAACTTGAAATTGTGTTAAAAGATGTAGATAGAATAAGATTAAGAAGAAAGAAAGTTGGAGTCAGAGAAGGTTATCTTTATCTTTAATCTTTATGCAAAACAATGTATATATGAGCGTTTACTACAATATGTTAAAATGAAAGGCAACATAATGGTATACTTCAGTCAGCAACCTAAATATCTGAAGTTCATAAAATGACATAATTTCTATTTTCAGGCAAGGCAACGTAGCCTCTGGGTAGTTAGGTGGTAGGTGGGGTGGTAGATTGCCTCGCGAAAGCCTTGTACGGCGTGCCAGGTAGTGCAAGGTAACTTTGGCAAGGCAGTCAACTCACGGCCTGTGCCTCTGTATAAACTTAAGGCACACATACTATGAGTTAAAAAAAAACGATCTCGGAAGGTGTCGACCGCTTTTTAGGACCCATTTTCTATAAAAAAAAAATTGGTTTGGACCCAATGACATTTTATTTTAAGGAAGGTTCTGACCCTCTTACCATAAAACATAGATCCTTGTAGTAAGTGAACTTCCTTTGTGGCAATAAGTGTACAGAAACTTGAATTTATTTTAATTTAGCAAATATTTAACTACAAAGCAGTCACGTACAGCAATAACTAGCTTTCATTTAAATAAAGCCTATTGTCAAATAATTTATTGTCTTTCATTGTTTTGTTTATCAAATACAAGAAATAATTTTTAAAAATTAACAAAACATAAAAGTATTTTTAACTTTTTTATTCACATCACTAAAAGGAAAAGGAAAGGAAACAGACGGAATGTTTTAAATGGAATAATTGGCTCGAATTTCTAAGGAGTGTCCTAGGCGTATTTCCATGCACTTAAACTTCCGAATTACATTAGAAATACTAGCCTCTCGGCTTAGCTGCTCGAAGCGTACATTTTTTTCTTTGACACCAGCATCCACCCATTATCATTGTGACTTCATTTTCCTGCGCATCCTTCCATATGATTTCCAGAAAAAATATAATATAAAAAATATATATGTAATAATTTTTTTTATGGAAACTGACACGGTTGTCTACATCACCTACAACATCCGTGATGTCAGCCCATAACACCAGGTGAACTTGGTGCCACGTCAGTGCTTCCCTTCGGTCGTGCCGGCTACACTGAACTGGACGGAAAACACAAACTATTTACATAGCCGTTTCGAGCGACCTTTCATTCAGTGCGGTGGTATCAATCCGGGCGGGTACCTAGTAATATAAGAAGGGAGTCATATCCCTTAGTCGCCTTTTACGACATACATGGGGAGAGTGCAGTGGCACTATTCTTTTAAAGTACCGGCCCCACACAGTACAGTAATATAAGAAGGGAGTCATATCCCTTAGTCGCCTTTTACGACATACATGGGGAGAGATGCAGTGGGGCTATTCTTTTAAAGAGATATAATATATAAAATAAAATATGACCAAATTGTTCAGAAAAAATGTGACATGAAGTTATTTTTCATAATTTCGAATAGAAAATGGCCAGTTACCTATCTGTAGCTATGAGATAATAAAACTTAAACTTTATTAAAAAAAAATCGTTTATTATGTATGAACGATGTATACAAATCAAATAGAATTCTATACTGGTGTTGTATATTAATTACTGTGCTGAATTACCGCGGAAACCATATTGTAAGTTGTAATGGTAGGTACTTCAAAAAGAACATTTTCTTTCATTTATGCTTGGACCCAATCACTGGGTCCTAGCGCACCTCAAAAATATTTAAAACGGGGTCCGAACAATAATTTTAATTAAGGGGTCCTATAAAATGGGTCAGAACCATCCGAGACCAAAAAAGTTTTAAAAAACATAAAACCGACTTCCTAAAAAAAGTAAAACTAAAAAACTATTTAAAATAAAAATATAAAAACCGCCTTCAAAAATATATGAAATAAAAACCTAAAAAAAAAAACGAACCCTAGAGTTGAAGGCGGTGCTAAAAAGGCTACACAAATCACAAAGGATATTATCATCCGCTCATGTTTTCTTTCATGCATCATTTTTGCTTGCTTTAGCACCGCCTTCAACTCTAGGGTTCGTTTTTTTTTTTAGGTTTTTATTTCATATATTTTTGAAGGCGGTTTTTATATTTTTATTTTAAATAGTTTTTTAGTTTTACTTTTTTTAGGAAGTCGGTTTTATGTTTTTTAAATCTTTTTTTTTATTTCACAGTTTTTTTTAGTAATTTTTTGCTATTAATGTACTCGGCGGAATCGCTCGGCCTTCGGCCTCGCGATTCCGCCTCGCTTTCCAATCCGATCTTGACCCAATTAAAATAGGACCACGTCAGCTTCGATAGCTCAGTGGTGCAGACAGTCAACTGTCGCTATTGAATTTTAAGCAACGCTGGGTGCGGTCAGTACTTAGATGGGTGACCGCTGACCGTTGGAGGCTGACCAAGGTTCGGATTCCTCGTAAAACTGTAAGTCCCTTCCCTCGTAATTTTACTTGGTGGTAGGGTTTAACCTTCCCGGGTTGGTACCACCGCACTGAATTAAACGTCGGTCGAAACGGCTATGTAAATAGTTTGTGTTTTCCGACCAGTTCAGTGTAGTCAGCACGATCAAAGGGGGAAGCACTGACATGGCACTGGTGTTATGGGCTGACATCACGGACGTTGTAGGTGATGTTGCAGAACTTAGTAGAATGGACAGACATAAACGTGTTACGGAAGCCTACTTTTATTATAAAATAACCGTCGGAGGACCTTGGTTGAAAATTGTAAAATTTAGTAGAACGGATAGACATGCATATGTTACGGAACCCTACATTCATTTTGCAGAACTTAGTAGAATGGACAGACATAAACGTGTTACGGAACCCTACTTAACAGTTGCACTCCGGGAGTGCCGGCAGATCCCGTGCCACTCTAACTTAACCCTTAACGCAATGACTTAAGGTTTCATTTTAAAAATGACGCTGACGCGATGTCGCGAGTTATACATTTTTACCCACCTAAAAAAGTGCCAAGAGCCGCTAAAGAAGTTTTCACTTCAAAAACCTCAGGGTTATCCCCTTTCAAATAAAAAAAAAAAGAATTTTCAAAATCGGCCCACAATTGACGGAGTAATCGCGTAACAAACATCCAAAAAAAGAAAACATACCGTCGAATTGAGAATCTTTTAGGTCTAAAGTAAATTTCTCGTGAAGACAAATGCAACGAGCCCAAACACGATGGGTTTATCATGTGTAGTTTAGGAGTTCCTATGGCCACCTTCTGTCTCCATCATCAAACCAGCTCGATGGTACTCGGTACAGTAGGTACTGGCCAGGTACCATAATAAATTAAACGCCGGTCGGAAAAAATAAAAAAATTTCAAATTTAGAATATTCATGAAACAAGGGTCCGAATATGTATCACTAGTATATCGATTCATGTATTTCAACAGGACAGAGAAAATTTCAAAATATTAGGTATTTAATACTTTTTAGTTTTTTTTTTTTGTTTTTTGGAAATCGGTTTAATATTTTTTAAAACAGTTTTTATTTCATTCTTTTTAGTAATATTACATAAAAAAGAATAATCGAAATCGAATAATCGAAATCGATTGAAGTGGTACAGAATTATTCGCCATATGTGTCAGACTGCAAATTGCTGAATAAGTCCACATCACAAATGTTTTGCTGAAGGTAACCACACACCATACTAATTTATCAAACTGAAAATTGCCGAAAACGACCACATCACAAGTTTTGCTGAAGGTAACCACACACCATAGTATTATGCTGATTTTTCGAAAACCACTGAACCAATTTCGATAAAATTGAAATGGGACCACCTCGGAAGTATGACCTAACTAACAAAAAAAGAATTTTCTAAATCGGCCCTCAATTGACGGAGAAATCGTGTTACAAACATACAAAAAAATAAAAATAAAAAAAAAAATAAAAAAAAAAAAAAACATACAGACGAATTGAGAACCTCCTCCTTTTTTGGAAGTCGGTTAAAAAACAGAACTACCTACTGCATTAAGATGAAAGAAAAGAGAGTGAAAACAAAAAATGTAGACCTTCCAAATAAAACCATTTTTAGCAAAACGAAAGGAAAGAGAACTGAAAAAAAAAACATCGCCAATGTGTGAGCCACAGTTTATTGTCAATGTGAAACAGTTATGGATGACATAACGACAAGTATAGTAGTATAGTGTATGGGGGTGGCCGTTATACTAGCTAGATAATATCTCAATTGAGGAGAGACATGCGAAGCTCGCGAAACTTTTCGTATTCGTGTCAAGGCCGCAAGAGTCACGAATAAAGTGACTCATTCCTCCAGAGAGTAGGTCAACATTTCTTAGTACCTGGGCGACGGAGCTGCGCTCGGCGTCTCTTCCAGGAGCCAAGAGGCTAAATAAGAGTTGATAAAGTTCATCCTTATATTCATAGCTTATAAAAGATTTAAAAAATGCTGGTAGTAACATCTATACTATGTCAGTTAGCGTGTACGCGTCCACTGCTGGAAATATGCCTCCAATTTTCCTCCAGTCCGTGGAAGCAGTGTTTCCGCCGATCTATACTATGTATATATTATTATTTTTTCTTTATTTCACATATTTAAAATTTTATATAAATTTTACATATATTATACAAAAAAGTAATAAAAATACACAAAATTAATACAAAAATTAAAATTATTATTTTATTATTAGATTTTGATAAATTAGCAGCCAAAGGTGATGTGTTTTTATTTTTATTGTTTTGTGCTTCAAATGTTTATCTAGCCTTTTCCGGAATGAGTTTGTGGCGGTCTAATATTGGAATTGTTGAGCTCGAAGTTAAGTTGACCTCTAGGTTGAGGCCTCGGAGTGGCTGTGGACCTATTTTTATTTTATCAACTTACTCATATAATAAACATACACACAATCTGCAGGTAATCCTAAAACATTTCAGTTGAGGGAATAAAATGAGTGCTGCTGCTGAAACTGGAGTTTACAGGCAGCGCATTAGATTTAGTTAGGTGTGAGGTAATCTTAAACCTGCAGTTAAATTAAAAATAACACAGTATTTAAAGACGCCATACTCTGCGCCTTGACATACATAAGCAGATACTGAATTAATTTGTGTTACCAGTACTTTTTAGGCTACCAGAAATAACTTCCAGTGGCCTCATGAAGCTATTCAGCTGAAGCAACTGACATACAGATAAAACATTATTCAGCGTTCATATTATGACAGTACCTACCTACGGTACAATACTAGGGTGTTCAGCAAATCTTTAAAAAAAATTGCCTGACGTTTCCTTGTTTTCCAGAGCCTTTTTTGCGGTTTTCCCTGATATTGACATGGTAATTTTTAATTCTTTTTTGCAGTTTGCATTCTTTGTTTAAGAATTTTGTACCTTTTTCCATCTTTCACTCCATACATAACTTGAATTTTGTACCTTTTTCCATCTTTCACTCCATACATAACTTGAATTTTGTACCTTTTTCCATCTTTCACCCCATACATAACTTGACACGTTTTTAAAGTCTGTAAGGTTAAATTAATTATTAAATCCAGGAACTTCATTGAATGCACAATCGGTTTGATGACACACACAGATCAGATACCTGATGGCTAGATTTGTCACGAAGAGTGTCTGTTTGGAAACACAGTGTCACCAATCAACTGTGGCCACTCTGCGATGCGATCGCATCTCGACGTATAAGTAGGTACAGTCAATGAGAGCGCGCCGAGATGTCGAAGTACTATTGTTTATTGTTTATTGTATAATTTCATCCATAGGTAGGTAACCTACGCTTGGACATGTCGAAAATTCCGCCAGTTCTAAATTCAATGCGAAGAAGAACTGACAAACAAACTTCGCAAGTCACAATGTTTTGTTAGTACCTTATAAGTATTATATTGTAGTAACTTACAAATAATTAACCCATACTACCGCTCACAGGAGCATTAATATTTACAGCATAAACATGAATACTGAAGAATTTGACCACACTGCCTATTTAAATTACCTATATCTGGTGTATAGTGCCATCGTCAATTTTGATACTTCATATTATATCAAGTCAAAAAATAAATAAAAATTAGTTTACATTTATTACAAAGAGATGTAATAAGTCATATAAAAAAAAAAAAATTTATGATACAAAGTGTATCCAAATGTCAAATTGTCAAAGTTTGTTAGTGGAAAAAACAGTAGTCAAACTCTTAGATAAAATTACGGTCAGTTAATGCATCCTTAATAGTGTAATAACTCTTTTCAATTAACATTAATTTAATCCGTCGTTTGAAATTATTATCATCTAATTGTTTTATGTTAGAAGACAGTTTATTATAAAATCTAACACTATTACAAATAAAGCTTTTTGAGGTTTTAGCTAATCTATGTCTTATTAGTTGTACATTATTCTTACACTCTGCCATATGTATGTACAACTCTGCATTATGAAATGTAGCGACACAGCAGATGTCGCCCATCTAGACTTTCATCTCTGATCTGTGTATTACACTCAGGAAGAAGAGCTGTCAATACCTTTACAGGGATTCTGTTTTATTTATGAAAAGACTGAAAATCTTTACACATTGTAAAAGATTAAAATTACAGACTTCATCTTTTTTATTTAAATTGTGAAGTCTATATAAAGATTAACAAGGAAGAATGGACAGACAGTTTATAAGCAGTACTCAGATAAATCTAACAATGTCTAAGGGCACCACAGAAAGGTCAATGTATGTCTATCTCAATGTCACTTTAATCAATGATAAAACAACAAAGAATAGATTAACTTTGCAATGAACTTGTATCAAAATAATAGATAACTGACTGTGGACCATGGAGTATTGTAAGACATGCACTCAATAAATCAACAAACGGGAATAGAATACAAGCAACAACATCTTATTTTTGTTGACAATATTTGGTGTCACTGAAAATGGGCCAGTGAAACAAGTTGAACCCTCTGATCCGGTTTTCAAACTTTGGACGTCATAGTTTAAAAACTTAACATAAATTTTAGAAGTAATGAATGTTTTCTGGCGTCACGTGGGTCACTCCAGCGCTTCGTATCAACAGAAGCTTGATACCGGCGGCGAGGAGAAAAATTCATCAGTTATATGGGAAGTGTCGGCGCGGTCACCGGTGAGCGCTACGGCCTGAATGTGGAACGACCACCACAGTCGTCGGTGAAGGCATTCAAGATGTTATAAGCTTTTTAGAATAGATAATATATTTTCAGAAATAAATTTACGTCAGGGATTCCCAACCCTTTTAAGTCTAATACGTGTTTAAATTTCTTGGGCCTCCCCTGAGTTACATAGAGATTTCATAAATTCGAAGTAGGCATATCATTTATAATATAGGGGTACCTATATAAAAAGGTGCGCACAAACAAAGGATAGACAGAGGGGCAGAGAGTTATGTGCGAACGCAACACCCGATACGGTTGCACCGTGCAGGTTGGGAACTCGAGTCATAGATAATAGAAAGGGAAAGATTATATGTAAGTATTTAATTTTAATTGATTTGATCAAAAGTCGCAACAGCGACCAGAAAGATAAAATTAGAAATGTTATATGGGGTTTTCCAATAGGGACAGGTCGTTGTTCAAAAGGAATAAAACAAGCTGTGTGTGAGGTATAAACGAATTTCTTTTTTTTGTTTGAAAGGCCCATGTATGCCATTTACGTGTGGAATATGACATCATTCAAATGTCCGCTGCGGCTTCTCATGGTGGCACGGAAAAATCGAAAAAATACGGACCAATGACGCCACCGGCCCAAAATCCACACCAAACAGTAACTTTTTGTGGATGCATTGCCACTTGGTGAATCTCATGTGGGTTGGCCTCGTCCCATATTTGCTTGTTAACATGGCCATTCATCCAAAAATGTGCCTCGTCGCTAAAAATGATTTTTCGGCCAAAATTGGGGGCCTCTTCCAAACGCTCCGAAGCCCAGGCAGCGAACAAACGGCGTTGTCTATGGTCATTAGGTTTGAGCTGCTCAATCGTGTAACTTGACATGATGATTTGGCATCAGTTACTGATTAATGAACAACTGATTTAACAGTTGACGCCAAAACAACATGGCCGCCACAGCCTGTCAACATCGACCCGTCCCTATTGGAAAACCCTATATTAAAGCTGGGATTATGGTAATTTTCAATAATAAAGAAAAACAATCGTATCTCAATACCACATGACATCTGACAAAAGGTATCATGATATGGTATGGTATGTAGGAAATGACCCCACTTACCTACCAAATAAATTTTTCCATCTATGTGCCGAACACCCTGTATATGGATAAAAACGGGTTAAAATATGAAAGTTTAGTTCTTTCCGAAGAGAACAATAGTGTTTTCTTTGCACTAAACGTATAAATTATCAAGATATTGGCATTTTGCATAAACCATTTGCATGTCAGCCTCGTTAGCTCAGTGGTGCAGACAGTCAACTGTCGCTATTGAATGTTAAGCAACGCTGGGTACTTGGATGGGTGACCGCTGACCGTTGGAGGCTGACCGAGGTTCGGATTCCTCGTAAAACTGTAGGTCCCTTCCCTCCTAATCTTACTTGGTGGTAGGGCTTAACCCGCCCGGGTTGGTACCACCGCACTGAATGAAACGTCGGTCTAAACGGCTATGTAAATAGTTTGTGTTTTCCGACCAGTTCAGTGTAGCCGGCACGATCAAAGGGGGAAGCACTGACATGGCACCTAGTTCACCCGGTGTTATGGGCTGACATCACGGACGTTGTAGGTGATGTAGCCAACCGTGTCAGTTTCCATAAAAAAAAAAAAAAACAAAAAAAAAATACCTCATATATTTTCGAGTCAGTGTGGCAATTTATTTCTAGTTTTGCTAAAATTCGTGGTTTTGAGTGTCTGCCTCAAGATAAGTAGATAAAATTATCTATCCAACCATGTGCTTTCCATATACCTAACTCACATATTTACGTAATAAAATTCGCCAAAATGTTGGAATGGCTTGTGAGTGCGAAAGTGTTGTTTTTGAACAAAATTTTGTGCGAATTCAAGATTTTATTGTGTGCTGCTGATACACCAGAAAGGTTTGTTAGATTTTAGATGTATTACTTTTTATGATAAAAATACTATTTGACCGATTTGCAGTTGTGATAAATAGAAACACAGAGAGAGGTCGCGATTTTCACATAGAACAACTTTACATAATAATTTTGTTACCTAGAATATGTAATAATATAAAAAAATGCCATTTACAGCTAGAATATTTATCTGTAAATACAATCCATTCGTTAGTTCATAAAGTTTCAAGGAAAAATCTTCCAAAATGATTTTTTTTCTAGAGTAATGTGAAGACGCCTTTCGCGGCCGCCACTCGGTCTAGGTAAAGGATAGATTCAAAATTTTTGCTCCCAAAATAGAAGGGTTAAGGGGTTTTTTTTCAATGTGGATTTTTGGGGGCTGAACGCCCCCATCGCGAAGTCAACGGTTGTAAGCGTTTAGGGGCCGGCCGACCCCATCGGAAGTCAATATATATCGATTTATAGCACCCCTCTTTGCCGGGGGGAGAGGGGAAGGGAGAAGGGGGTATTTGAATTTTCATTTGAAAAATATTATAATGCTTAATTAGGTAGGAGGCAAAAATCTAAGTCATCTATTGTCACCTGAGTTCAATCAAACATCTTACCCAAAGTACCTGATTGTGTATGTTTACCTTTTTTTAATTGTAAGTGTGTACATACATAGGTATAGGATAGGTATAACAAACTGAATTAACAGTGAAATGCTGCAGTGCGGGCGATCTTCGTGTCTGTCTACCTATAGAATGTGTTGTGCGACGCGTTATATTGGGCTATGATGTCATTAGTCGTAAAATCGAGGCCGGCACGCAGCGCGGCGCGGAGCAAGTTACGCGCGGTGACGCAAAATTTAGTATTAGAACTTTACAGAAACGAAACAAGGTCGAATCCTCAATCTAAATGTTTACCTGTATTCATCAAACGAATTAAATATGCGGAGAGAGAAAACACGACACAAACTAACCTCTTTTTAAGGTCATCGTTCTCCTCACAGAGCCGTTTGAGGTCAATCTCGATCTTGGCTTTCTCGCGGGAGGTGTCGTCCAGCAGTTTTCGCGCGTCCTGCAGCTCATGCTCGTACATGCCCTTGATATTGGACACCTCGCGCGTCACCACCTCCTGTGTGCTCGTGATCTCGCGTCGCAGCCCCGAGTTCTCATTCTCGAGGTAGCGAACGCGGTCGATGTACGCGGCGAGTCTGTCGTTCAGGTTCTGCAGGTCGTGTTTCTCCTGCATGCGGGTGTGGCGCGTCGGGCTGAGCGGGCTCGAGGGGCGGCCGGCGGCGCTCGACCGGCCGCTCCCGATCGGTGTGCTGCTAGACTGGGGTGATTGCACGGACGATACTACCGAGATGTTGGTCGAAGTCGTCGTCTTTTTGCTCTTGGACGACATGATGAAGATGTTTTATGTCACCTCTACGATAAACAGTTCTCCTCGCACAATACGAACACAAAACACAACCGACTCGGCTAAAACTCTTCGAGCGATGGATGACGAATTGACGAGACGGGACGGGTGTGAGTGAGAGGAAAGGACGCGGAATGAAAAATTATCTATGGTCGACAAGCGAGAGAGTAAAATCGACAGACACAAGCAAACAAGCGAGAGAGTGCCAAAGCGAAACAGGACGGAAGTTAAAGTGGGGGAGTGCGTGTCACGTGACTCGTCCGTAGAATTATTTTTGTCTCTGGGCGATCTGTTTCTATCTAACTTCCTGTTCCTTCCCTTCACTGTCAAGTCAACTAACTGTCAAGCACGGCACGAGGCACGAACGATCAAGCAAGCGAGAGGATAAAACTGCATCCTTATCACGCACGTATTAATAATAGAGACAGCACTTAGATAAAATTGAGTTCATTCGTCTAAAATTTCATGGAATTTGTGATCAGATCATGCTGTCATAGATGCCATGATCGGGTTATTAGGGTTCGGTCACACACCGATTGTATTTCCAACCTCGTTTCCAACTAAATGTTCAGTTTAGTTGGGCATAAGGCGAAGGCTACACGTTCAATAAATACTGTAATCCATATCACGATCCGTATTGATGGATCATACTGAAAACATT
The DNA here is from genome assembly GCA_946902875.1 of Nematopogon swammerdamellus. Lineage (NCBI taxonomy): Eukaryota > Metazoa > Arthropoda > Insecta > Lepidoptera > Adelidae > Nematopogon > Nematopogon swammerdamellus. The sequence continues at coordinate 9,714,703 of OX336333.1, forward strand.
CAGTATCCTATACCACCCTAGACGTACAATATTTATCACGTCAGTATTCTCTCGGTCGTGCTTCTGCAGTGAGGGAGGACGTTAGTAATGGATACAGAAAAAATTAGCCTGTGTGGCCATTATCTTAGCGCTTTGTTAAAAAGAAGGGTAAAAAGGAAGCGATGGACGAAAAATTGGCTGCAACATGGAGCAAAGTACACACATTTAAATTTGTTAGATGAAATTCGACTTCACAATGAAATGGATGATTACGAAAAAAAAATTCGAATGCCTGACGTTTGTTTTGATAATCTTCTGAAGTTGATAACATCCTTGTTAACTAAACAAGATACATTAATTAGATAGTCGATTTCACCGAGAGAAAAATTAGCTTTGACATTACATTGTACCGTGTAGGGCCGGTAAAGAATAGCCCCAATGCATGTCGTAAAAGGCGACTAAGAGATATGACTCCCTTCTTATATTACTAGGTGGTAGGGATTAACCCGCCCGGGCTGATACCACCGTACTGAATGAAAGGTCGGTCGAAACGGCTATGTAAATAGTTTGTGTTTTCCGTCCAGTTCAGTGTAGCCGGCACGACCGAAGGGAAGCACTGACGTGGCACCAAGTTCACCCGGTGTTATGGGCTGACATCGCGGATGTTGTGGTGATGTAGCCAACCGTGTCAGTTTCAATAAAAAAAAATTGTCTAGGTCCCTATCTTATACTAGGTGGCAGGGTTCAACCCGCCCGTGTTGGTACCACTGCACTGAATAAAACGTCGGTCGAAACGAGTAAGTATGTTAATATAGTTTGTGTTTTCCGTCCAGTTCAGTTTAGCCGGCACGACCGAGGGGAAGCACTGACATGGCACCTAGTTCACTCGGTATTATGGGCTGACATCACGGATGTTGTAGGTGATGTAGGCAACCGTGTCAGTTTCCATTTAAAAAAAAAAAACAAAAAAAAAACATTACTTAGCAAGGTTTTCGGCGTTAATGTCACCAGAATCACTAAGCCAGGCCCATTACGTATGCTGTTTCGATGCGTACTGACGTAATAAATACTGACACGAGGCTACACGCTCAATATTTATCACAATACGAAGGATCATCAGTACGGAATTCGGAAATCTAGAAATCCTGTGATTAATATTGTCATCCGTCAATACACTAGCCTACACAATACCACGATATGTGGTATTTACTGATGGACCGCAGTATTTATTGAGCGTCAATTTTGGCCGCTGATAACTTTTTGACATTGGAAATGTCTTTTCGATCGCTTCAGTATAGGCCCCGATTTCAGAAAAAGTGCGAATTAGCCCTGGTGTCGTGAGTTTTAAAGTTTTAAGGTTACGTGAATATTTGGGGTTTCAAAAGACGCGTATCGACGATAGCTAGAAGATTATGAAAAAAAAAATCTAATGTCTACTTTTTCTCTATCTTCTTCTTCTACTTTTTATAAAAGGGAACGTCGGTCTGTTTGTATGTATGTATGTATATATATATGTTTGAGGTAAACTCCGGAACCACTGAACAGATTTTGATGTGATTTGCACCAATGTAAAGATAGTTCTTGAAGCACACTATAGGCTATAAATACCATCACGCGAAATAGCCTTAGGACTGAGCAGTATCAAAGAAAGTATAGGAAAGTGTAGTATGAAGTTCATACTATGAACGGAATTTGATGAACCCGGGCGGGTTACAACCTACCACCTAGTAATATAAGAAGGGAATCATATCCCATATGTATACTAGTTAAAATGTATTTACTTCAGTAAGAATAGGAGAAGATTTCTCAAATTTACCTTAAATACATTCATAGACGTAGTGGAGTGTAAATGCACGGGCAGATTATTCCAGAGGCGAGCTTTTATACGTGTGCCGAATACATGTTAGTATTTAGAGGAGTAGAAGTTATTATATAGTGAGCAGGTGCGCGCTGTTAGAATCTGGAGTGTGTTCGCTCTTTGAGTTCGTGGCTTCAGCCACACCAGGATATTTTCACGCCCACAGTCGGCGACTCGCTGCATGCTTATGTTTGAATACGTCCTAAAAGTCATTTTTTAATGTATCCGAAGGTCATGTAATGCATGAGATCTGTGATTTTTTTCAGTACAGCGGAGAATTTAACTCCGTATAGACTTGGTTAAAGAGTAACTCCTGACGAGCCCAGCGAACCCGGTTTGATTAATGTGGGAAAATTAGAACGCGAGATCTGAGAGGTTGAAGAAAAAAAAAACAGAAACCAAGATGGCGGCGGAAGGGGCAATTTGAACAATACGCAAATTCTATTTCGGGAAAATGGGAGATATGGAATGAGACTATTGTTTTCTTCTTCATATGGAGTTGTCGCAATAAGTATATGGAGCTGTTTAACGCGATTCCGTCGTCCCCATTCCACCTCCGCACTACGCGTACTGGGCAGGGGATGCACCCCTATTCAATCGACCTACCACGCATCAGAACCAACCGGTTCTGTAGGTCTTTTATTCACAGAACCGGGAAAATGTGGAACGCACTCCCTGCCCATCTATTTCCTCCCAAGTACAGCCTGGGGTTTTTCAAAAGGGGCGTGAAAAGACTCCTGTCAGGCCGGCATGACATTCGCAATCCCCGTGCATCACAGAATATCCATGGGCATCGTTAGACACCTACTTGTAGGTGTAACGATGCCAAATGTCGCGCTATCGATAAAAAAAAAATGTAATTGTTTATGATCGAATTAATACAATAAACATGTAAAAACTAAATAAAATATATTTTATTTCATTTGAAAACTTTAGCTCCTCCGTGTTTCCCTATACACATCTGTACAGTTGCGTACACTTTCAACAGTCTCATTTCTATTGCCAGATAATGATCCTCTGTAGCCAATATGTCTCCTTGCATAGATGCCAATGCTTTTATAGTTTGCGTGAGCACACCTCCTGATAACAATTCCAATTGGTGCCAAGTTGTAAGACGTATCCTGTGAGTGCAAAAATATACAAATACAATGTCAAATAACCACGCTGATTTAAACACCCTTAAAATACAAATACATTTTGTGATTATAGGAGTTAAAATAATTATAATAAAAAATAAACATAAAATACTTTATGAAATGAATTGGAATTAATTCTTTGTAATATTAATATTTACAAAATATCTACTAATGCCTTGTAAAGAAATATACCTGTAAGATTGACCAGTTTTTCATGGCTAAAGCATAAAATAAAAAATAATATGTTTTATTTCAATATTCAATTCAATACAATTCACTTCCTTACATGCAACATTGATATAATGGAGCTAATATGTCCAGTTCGTCATGCCCCGGATTTCCCAAGCCTTTACCGTTGTCCAGCAAAATAATTTTGTTTCTATAAACTTCGTATCTATGTCGATCGCCATTTTGAATGAGGAAATCAAAAATTGACACATCAATTAGGTCTAGAAGTCTCGCTGGGCTCATCGAAGGTGTAACTCGTCTGGAAATAAAAACAAAATATAAATAGAAAACATATTAAAAAAAAAAATCAACTACCTACTTGTACTAATATTATAAAGAGATAGTTTGTAAGTTTGGTTGTAGGAGGTGATCTCCGAAAATACTCATCCAATTTCAAAAATTCATTGACCAATATGTAGTATAGGCCTTCAGGATGGACATAGGCTACGCGAGCGAAGCTGCTGGCAAAAGCTAGTTTATAATAAATAGGAATATATACATAATAATATATGTCAGGTCTTTCAAGAGAAGCGTGAATGGGCACCTGTCAGGCCGGCATGGCATTCGCAACCTAATGCCCATGGGCGCCGTTAGACACCTCATGGGTGCCTCGGCGCCATATCTCGAGCTTACAATTAAAAAATATATATATATTTGTATGGAAACTGACACGGTTGGCTATATCATATCACCTAAAACATCCATGCTGTCAGCCCATAACATCTTTGTGAATTAGGTACCATGTCAGTGCTTCCTTTTAGTCGCGCCTCCTACACTGAACTGGACAGAAAACTGGAACTATTTGCATAGCCGTTTCGACCGACCTTTCATTCAGTGCGGCGGTACCAAGCCAGGCGAGTTAAACCCTAACACATAGTAAGGTAAGAAGGAAAGGGACCTACATTTTTACGTGGAATCCGAACCACTGGTCAGCCTCGAATGATCGAACGGTCACCCATCCAAGTTCTGACCGCGCCCAGGTGTGCTTATAATTATAATTAGCCTAAAATCAGTCACGTGGTTTATGAACGCTCCCTTACATTTGTAATTTGTTATTCATTACTCATGATATTTATTTAGTATAATGCACATTGTTTATTATTTAAATTCAATTTTAACAACTCAGGTATACGGGTGTAATCATGCTTTTCAATTTCCCTGGAAAATCAATGCCAATTTTAACTTAAGCTCAAAATAAATAACATATAGTGAGACCATTGAAATATACCAATACTCACTTACAATAGTGGTCATTTGTTTCCCATTCCATTTTCCTATTTCCGTAAGACCTTCTCCAGGGTGATTTATTAACTTTAAATGTCTTATCCATATACAAGATGGCAGCGCCTTCTAAATGGTGATTGTCATCTCCGCACACTGTCTCATTCATCCGGCAGTAATAACATTTGCCATAGATACACCATTCTCCACGACCTGAGAATATAATTCGGATAAATTTAACTGGAGGAAACCAGCATAAACTATTTCTGAACAGTTGCAGCACGTCAGTCAGTCAGTCAGCGTGTATGCGTCCACTGCTGGGCATACGCCTCTCCAATTTTCCTCCAGTCATCTCGGCCTTCAGCGATACGGAACCACTGTTTTCCGCCGATGTACTTGATATCGTCACCCCAACTGGGCAGCATATTTATACAATTTTATTATATGTTTATTTGTACAAGAAAATAATAGATACATTTTTCTAAATCTAAAGGATATGTTAATCTTTATTTATTACGAACCTGATAATGGTAATAAATTCAATAAAATTGATCTTGAAATAAATTTTAATAAATGTGAATTATTTTTCTGCAATTCAGTAAATGATCAGAGAAAGAGAGAGATTAGCAATGTTATTGCATCGAGGCTGCCTCACATCCGCATACTGGACAAAGATTCGGTCACACTTCTTGGTGCCCCTTTACCGGAATCTGCAATTCAATTTGTCGAAAAGAAAGAGGAATTGTTAAATAGATTCTCGGAAAGACTAGTCCACATAGATCCGCATATGGCAATACATTTATTAAAATATTGTTTTTTTATACCTAGACTCTAGACATACATATTTCTTGAGATTTTGTCATTTTTGGAAATTTGAAGAATACATTTTAACATTCGACAACTTTTAAACATAAATCTGTTACCGTCAGACAGTGCCTGGGACCAAATTACGTTGCCTGTGAAGTCAGGTCAGTTCAGGTTTACGCCTGATTGGAGATGTTGTCCTGCCTGCCTTCCTTTTATCCGTTCACAGTTCAATCGACTTGGTGGAAAAAATACTTGAACCATCACAAAGTTACCATGAAATAATATTGATGAAAGAAGCTATTGAAGCTTGACAGGTTGCATGTCCAAACGGACCACTACCCGAAAATAAAAAAAGTCAAAAATGCTGGGACAGGCCACTCATAGAGACCAAACACGATGCACTCCTGCAGAATGACGATAGAAACACTGAAGCGCGCATTCTGGCGGCATCTAAACCGGAATCTGGTGCTTGACTTCAAGCATATCCATCTGCGCATCTCGGTACAATGATGGACCGACAAACTGTCCGCATTGCTTTCTGCCTCCGTGCGGGAGTCCAGATTTGCCAGCCACACACTTGTTCCTGCGGCTCGCCGGTTGACGCATTCGCAATTCACGGGCTGTCATGCAAAAAGAGCGCAGGTCGGTGTCCACGTCATGCTGCGATCAACGACCTGTTGAAGCGCTCTCTTGCAGCTGCGAAAATTCCATCTATTCTTGAACCGCCCGACATCTTTAGAGATGATGGCAAAAGACCAGACGGTATCACCCTCTTACCGTGGTCGCAGGGGAGAGCTTTAGCGTGGGACTTTACATGCACGGACACGCTCGCTGCCAGCTATGTCGGGGGCTCTCCACGCATTGCGGGCTTCGCAACGGCAAAGGCTGAGGCCCACAAACATTCCGTATATAGGGTTTAAAGGATAGATTTGAGTTCCTCGCCTTTGCCGTGGAGACGCTTGGTCCATGGAGCAATGACGCGTGTAAATTCACCTGCTAAATTGGCAAAGAATTAATAGAATGTTCAGGTGACCGGCGAGCTGCAGCATTTTTCCGTCAGCGTGTTTCTATCGCCATTCAGAGGGGGAATGCTGCGTCCGTCCTAGGGACAATGTGTTTGGCCCCTATAATAGAGGACATAATATTTTATTTATAAGTTGTGCTTGTTGTAGTTTATTTGTTTTGAGTTTAATAAAGTTGAACAATAAAATGTTACCTCAAATTAAGTTTTCATAAAAAATATTAACCAATGAAATAATTTAATATTTCATTTCAAATAAATAAAAGTGCTGTGTAAACTCATTTCAATGTTTTATTATACAAACCTTTGTTTAGCATAGTTGCCAGAAGAGCTGGAGTAGCTACAGGCACTATTTCCTTAGCTATATTCACTTTCCTAATGATAGAGGGCGCCACCCATTTATAATTCAGTATAGTGGCCAGGTAGTATCCCAACACCTCGGAGTTGTGTCTATCGAAACCGGCATAAATATGGCCATTTATCACATAGTCGATATTGTATCGTTTTGGCTTAAAATATAATTTTTGCTTTCCCTGAAAATGAAAGAGAAAACACTAATGATCAAACAAATATATTTTATTAATATGAATAATATTTATATTTTATTATGTTATATTAGACTGAATGAATTTGTTACGGTTCAATGTAGCCAGCACGAACAAAGGGAAGCACTGACATGGCACCTAGTGAGGGATCTTGTGCCACAATGTAATTGGCCGGTTTCTATTATTTGTTGTTATTTTACTTTAATCTTCACTATAACCACACCAAGTTTGACGCTTGTTTGATGTCCGTCCGTCCGTCCAAGTGCAGTATCTTTTGAACCATAATATGTTATTATGGCAGATATGCCAACAAATAATAAAAAAAAAATAAAAATTTATGCTGGGGACGCCATCATTTTTTACTTACAAGAAACTTTCTCATAATCTATTAGTAGATATTCACGCTATGTACTAAATAATAAATGGCGCCACAGGTAGTTTGCATTGCAGACAAAAGATAGACGATATGGCTTTTTTACAGGTATGGTATATAGAAATAGAAATAGAAATAGAAATAGAAAATATTTATTTCAACATAGTGAATTTACACAGAAACAAAAACAAACTACTTATACATAATATTTTACAATTCACTTTGGTGAAAATGGCCTAGGCGCAGCTCAATGTGCCTATGCCTAGGGACACATTGGTGCTGTTTTTAAGCCTAGCCAATAAGCGCTTAGCTCCTAATACACATTAGGTATAACATAAAATATTACAATTAGTGTAGGATAATATGTGAAAAAGAGAAAGCAAGGTACCTAACTAATGAGATAACTATAAAATAATTAAATTTGCCGTTGCCAGTTGGTTGACAACATAAATGAAATGAAATGAACAACCCACAATTGTAGGAAGGTATACAAGTGTAAATTGATTTGACAAGGTGATACATGTGCTCACTCAACACTGGGACAGCCGAGCAGGTATACTGCATGTATAGTGTAATGTGTATCAAGGTGTGTGTGTGAGCGTGTGAGGATGTATGTATGCTTGTGAGGGGGTGTGAGGGATTATGTGTGTGAGAAGGTGAGTGTGTGTGATTAGTTGTGTTTTTATATATAAATGTGTGCTTACCCAATTTATTTTCCAACTATTTATTTGTATTAATCTGTGTATTTAGAATATATATTTTCATGTGATTTTTAAAAGTGACCGTCTTTTCTAATTGTCTGATTGGTGGCGGAATGTTATTCCAACATCGGGTGGCCGCATATTTGAAACTTCCCTCAAATGCAGCCCCCCGATGCCTTGGAACCTCCAGCAATTTACCAACAGACCTAGAGTTGTAGCGGTGTCCTTCACCGAGCCATTTCAGCTTTTTCCAAAGTGACTCAGGCTTTCGAGTACGTATTATTTTATGCACCAAAACGGCCTGGTGAAGAAACCGACGGTTCTCCATTCGAAGCATTTTAAGGCGGTTTATATGCGGTGTTATGTGTTCTCTTTTTTTTATTATTTTGTCTTCACAGAAGCGGACACACGCATTCTGTATTCTTTGAATACGCTTACCAGTTTTTTTATATATACAAGGCCCATATACCACATCACAATAGTTGAACTGCGAGAGTATCAAGGCGTCAGTGAGCTTATGTCTTACCTCTTTTGTGATGTGATTCCGGATTTTATAAAAGGTTTTTAATTTCCCCATGGAGTTCCTAAATTTATCTGTTATGTGCTCTTCGAATTTAAGTGTCTCGTCCATTTTAACACCTAAGTTTCTCGCCGATCTCACAAGTGGTATGGTAATACCATTGATTTTTAGTTCGGGATTTTTTATAAGTACCTTGTCTACAGACTTTCTGTTGCCCATAACTAACGCCACGGTTTTTACTGGGTTCAATGCTAGTCCGTTTGCTAATGACCAGTTCCATGTATTTATTAAGTCCTTATTTACTTTTATGACCACCTCATCTAACTCCGCAGGTGGAAAGGAATATCGCAGCTGTGAGTCATCGGCAAATAGAACGCATTTCATATATTGCAGGCAGCTCGGGAAGTCTGCAGTAAATATGGTATAAAGAAGAGGGGACAGCGACGAGCCCTGTGGGCAGCCTCGCTCGACTCGGGCTGCTTCCGACAAGGCTAACGTTCCGTCTTCTTTAAGTGTTTTGACAATTTGGTATCTGTCTGACAGGTAGCTTTTTAGTAGTTCTACTGCATCGCCAGAGACTCCGTAGTGTGACATTTTTGATAGTAGTAGCTGTGTGTCTATGCAATCAAATGCTCGTGAATAGTCCAACAGTACCAAAAACGTCACACGTCCGGAGTCGGCGGCCGTGAGCACCTCGTCGGTTACCTCCAGCAGAGCAGTGCTCGTGCTGTAACCAGCCCGGAACCCATTTTGGCAGTCCGGTATTATATTATTGGAATGAAAATAATGTGTCAGTTGTTTTGTGATTATTTTTTCGAGTACTTTAGAAAGCGCCGGCAATATACTTATGGGTCGTAGGTCTTTGAAATCCTGAACGTCTGCTTTTTTGGGTAGTGGAGTAACTAGAGCAGTCTTCCATGATTTAGGGAAATAATTTGATAAAATGCACAAGTTTATAATATGTGTAATAATTTCCAACGTCTGGGTTAGTGTCATAAATATCATTGTAATTGAAAAACCATCCACACCTATTGATTTAGACTTGATTGCTTCAATGATAGATAAAACCTCTTCACTGCTGGCCAGATTAAAGCTAAAATTGGAAGTTGTAATATTATGCATTGTGTTTTTGTAGAACTCCACTGAGCACCTATCAATTTTAGAGGTTGTAGGCAACTGCAGGAAGTGCGAGTTGATATCCTGTGGATTAGATAAGTGGCTTGGAATTGTGCTGGATGAAGTTTTCATAGGTATACACTTTTTCAGACCCTGCCACAGTGCCTTGGGATTTTTTAAGTTACCGTTAACATAATGGTTGAAATATGCATTTTTCTCTAGTCTAATGGATTTGGTAACGAGGTTCCGTAAGTCTTGGTAATAACGGCGGTGCGGTTCTTGATTTGTGCGTCTCGCTCTTGCACCGGCTCTGTCGCGTAATTTCATCATCTGTTTAATAACCTCTGTGCACCATGGTTGCAACGTTTGTTTGCATCGCCGAGTAACAACAGGTGAATGTGCATCAAACAGAATGGTCAAGTATGCATATAAGTTAGACAACATGTCATCAATTGTGTTACAGCTGAGTATATAGTTCCATGGCAACGATTCGGCATGAGCTCTAAACAGTTCTGGGTCTAGATCTTTAAATGACCTACTTGTCGTAATTCTTGTATTGTACTGTGGAATATTTATTGAAAAATGTGATAAAACAAGCGCATGATGATCACTCAGGTCAGGGTTAGGTATTACTGATATATCATCGCAGAAGTCGTTCGCATTTATACAAAGTATATCGATTAAGCTACTGCTATTCTCGGTTACTCGAGTAGGTGACTGTACTAATTGGAACAAGCCAAACTGTTCAAATGTGGTCAAAAACGATCGGGCCAAGGAGCTGGTGGGGTCAATCAAATTAACATTCAGGTCGCCTAAAAAGAAAAAATAATCGACCGTTGGTACAAGGGCTTCGAGATGATCGGATAATGAGTTCATAGCGAGATTGATACTTACCGATGGAGGCCTGTACGCTGTACCTATTATACAAGTACATTTAGGTAAGTTAAATTTGACCCACATTTGCTCTAAACCGTTACCAGGTGATTTCAATATTTGAAATGGTATATTGTATCTGTATAATGTATATTGTTTTGTTGCGGCATTCGTGGCATTCTTTCTTGTTAGTCATATTGATAGGTAGCTGGACTAAACTGAGTAGGTACTTGCCACTTTATTGTGTGAGATTTCGCAGGTCCGTAATTCGGTAATTTTCGGTCACTAACTGTATACTCCACTTTCTATATGTAACGAACTACTTTAGTACACCAACTGTAATGTTTAATATTAAATCTAATTCGAATTTCCCACGGGAATTCGAGTTTTCCCGGACGATTTGTTCGGAGCAGTTAATTGATCAAAGTTGCGGGTAGGTATATACAGGGTGTCCCAAAACTCAACGTCAAGCGGGAACCAGGGAGTAGGACAGTTTATGACTAGCCAGGGAAAAATAAGAAAAAAAAAATCTGAGTCTTTTATTTTTTTAGAAAAAATTTTTACTGAATATTTTTTTGATAAAACTACAGGCATTCTGGTTTTATTTGGGATACTGATCAATAGCAGAGTTATTTAGGCTACCAATACAATTTTTTTAACAATAATTATATTTGCAAATTTGTAGTCGTACCTAAAATGTTGTACGAGAAATTTTCAACGTTTTTCAAAAAATGCTCATATCATAAAAAAGAAATAACTCCATTTTTTTTTCTTATTTTCCCTGGGTAGTCATAAACTGGCCTACTCCCTGGTTACCGCTTGACGTTGAGATTTGGGACACGTTGTATAGCGGAACTACGGAACCCTCCGTGCTGAGTAAAACTCTTGACAATAAATTATTTTTATTTACAAAATGTTTGTTTGATGAATTTTTATATATTAATATTATTTATAAAATTACACAATACAGATATTTCGACTGTGTTGTCGTCATCAGTGAAAAATATTAAAATATTAAAACTCGCACTTGACCCTTTTTTTTCTCGCAGCAACTAGTAAGTTGGTATTTTTGCAGTAGGAAAATATTTTGCACTAGTCTGTGCAAACTGTGCCTTCACATAATACCTACCTACTTACTTACTTACCTCCAAAAAGAGTAACAATTTCATCTGGGTCCCTTTTAGTGCATTATCAGCTAAAACTATTCTAGTTGTCTTCATTGCATACAGTATTGATCCAATTGAGCTCGAGAGTATTGTATCGTTATCAGACCACTGTGGAAAGAAAAAAAGAAAATTATTAATAGTTCAATAAATACAAGGAAGTGTCTATTCGTAGGTATACCTGCATGCAGGTATACCTACGAATAGCCCTCATGTCATACCGAGGCTATTCGCAGGAAAGCAAAAAATGGTGTACAAAAACGACATGCACCGCCTCAACATTAGGTTAGGGTTAATTTATAGAAGATGCGTCACTTAGCGACGCATCTTCTATAAATTAACCCTGGTTATTTTTTTTTAAACCAATCCTATAAACCTCATACCTACGAATAGCCCTGTCCTAATACAATATGACCTGAGGGCATTGCGTAACCCAATGTCTGAGTCTGAGGGGTTATTAAAAATTATACAGCTATACTCACGATTGTTTATCAAGCTATGTGACCTATTAACCACAGCAATAAAAGACAAAGGATTTGCGATACACACCATAGTTAATAAAAAATGAAAATATATATAGCTCAACTTACTAAATCTACGTCTGGCCAAGCATCCGAGCCCAAACGATTATTGGAGATGTTGTAAGATCTGTAAAGTTGCCTTTGAAGCGGTTCATACTTGACATTTCTTGTTCTGTATTGAGGGGATAGGTGGTGCAGGTAGTCATGTATGTCAGAGAGAGGCGGCGGCGAGGTGAGGGTACGGGGTCGGGGCATGGCGGACTCTGGCGCTACGAGAAGGAAGAATAACAAAACATTCCCCCCGATTAGCAGCAGCAGAAAGACGCCAAGCGCCAAGGTCAGAGAATTATTCATCATGCCCCGGCTCACCTGCGCGCTAAATTAACCTCATCTGTGTGGTAAATACAATTTCTCAGGGAATCCGTATAGCATTTTCATCTAAATCGTAAACAGATTTTTCTTCCTTCCTTTGCTTGGGGGTTCTTTTTTTCAATTTCGTTCCATCCAATACACTTCCACTTCCAATGGACAGACGAACGGACATTAGATAGAACGCTGTCAAAACTGTCAATGTCAAATTTGAAACCACCCACGTCCACGACGAGCTCTTTGTAGTAAGCACCTGACAGCTGACACTGCTGGAAAAGAAGCCATACTACGCGCTTGCCTTGCCTTGCCAAAACCGCACCACGCATAAATTGTAACGAAATTCGTAGATAGATTAATGAAAATTTATAAAACACCTGACAATATGCCGCGCGTCACTCAAGATTTACTTGCCAACACAGACTGTTTTCCATCCATTTACGATTTCATTATTTCAACAATTGGCGATATATAAATAATTTAAAGAATAACAACAGACAAGGCTGCATGGTTTAATACCTTTGCCTATCCCAAAAAAAGGGATAAAACAACCAAAAAAAAAAAAAAAAAGAAGCGAAGCAAGTTCGTCGTTCATCGTAGATAATGCTGTATAGATAACGTGTGTGTTGACAACATTTGAAAGGACAATGGAGGTAATTAACATACTTTGCGGAAAAACTAAATCCACCGCCCCGACATAAACTGTTAGTGTGGTTATTCCCTATAGAGTGTTTTTATAAGCCGGAGGCGCGGAGGGAGTGGAGCCCCCGTCCGTCGCTGTGTTGTGTTACGCAAGGACGGCGGGGCTGCACTTCCCGCAGCGCCCGAGAAGAGGTAATCCTAAGTTGCTATTGAAAATAAATTCGCGGAAGGCGCCATTTTGTATGACATTTCTTTCGTGAAATTTAATTTTTTTTATTTATGGCCCCAGTTTTGATTTCCGCCGGCTAAGTCTTTTCTAATAGCAGTGTTTTGTGGTCCTTTATGTTCCTGTATTTTTTTTGACGAGGTGCAACAAATGCAAATGAGAAGAAGAATGAAAAAACAAGACATATGGCTATACGATCATACTTTCCGTGCCTTTCCGTAAGATAAAAAAAAGTTAACTGTCAGGTGCTTACTACAAAGAGACGCTCGTCGTCCACGTCCACGTGCATAAAAAAAAGAAACTTGTTGTTGTTATTGTTTTCGCAAATATCATTGACCATACAGCCAATTCATAATTTTAATTTTTTATAGGTATTTTCAAAATTACATTTTTTTAATTGTATTTCATAAACTATGTACCTATAAATGGCAGGGTAGTAATCATTTATATAAAATAACAAAATGAAAAATTAAAATTTACAGAAAATTTATAAAAAATTGGTTGTCTGTAAAGGCGGTTTACGGACGATAGTTTTACGTGATGACGTGGAATAACTATTTCCAGTAGAAAGATTAATCATCTTGTGACTGGCCATCAATAAACTTCTGCTGTCTGATCTTGACAGTTTTACCAGGCCTTCGCCACTCGCTCAAGGTCGCGAGTTAAATGCCTACCGCTTGGCGTGTCGGTTAATGCACAAGTAACAGTGGGCTGTCGCTATCCAGCCAGAGCGAGCGTGCGGTGCGCGCATCTACTACGTTTCGTTTCGAAATCACGAAATCATTAGAAATGTCGAAATCACGTCATTATTGTGCAGTGGACGGGTGCAAAAGTCAACAGACAAATAAATCAAAAAATCAAAATCAAAAACGTTTATTGAACTAATAAAGTATACATACATTATTGGTCTCCGTCCTCTACACTAGTCTGGGCAGACTGTGCCGTAGAGGACAGCTTACAGTAGGTAGTTAGCGGTAATATTTTATGTATGCTGGTAACATAGTTTTTGGTCGGGCATGTTCTAGTAATATATCGTAATAAAACAAAATAAAATAAAATAAAACTAATAAAATAAAATAAAACTAATAAAACTTGTTAGTATGGGTGGATACATGAGGGTGTCAGTGGTGTCTGTTTGTGAGAGGGGATTAGGTCTCGTGTGTGAGTATATGTGTTAGGTTTTGAGAGTGAGTATGTGTATGTATGTGTCTGTCAGTGTGGGGTGAGTTTTTTTTTTTTTTTTTTTTTGTGATTCAGGTCAGGATCTTTAAAATGCGTTCTGTCTCCTCATAGCCTCTTCCTATTAGATAATTTTTCACCATCATTTGCATTTGCCCTCGTTTCATTTCTCTAAATAGTGCGTTGGGATCGACCTTATTCAGTATGTAAGGGCCAAGAAAGTATCGGAATCTCTGCCCGAAACTAGTCTGCATTGCGGGTACCAACTGCTTGCCACTTCCGCGCGTTCGGGTTTTATAAGTGTGCATTGAAGATATATCTCCTGTTTTGGTGGCCGTGCTGCACAGAAGGGAGTAGATGAAAAGCTGCCGCACCGTAAGCAGTTCTAGTTCCTGGTATAGATCTTGGGTCGGGTACCTGTACGGCTTGCGGAATGCTACCTTCAGAAGAGCTCTTTGCGCTCTTTCGAGCGAAAGAAGGTGATTCTTTGCCGCTCCGCCCCACGACGTTATGCAGTATGATAGTATTGGGTGAACCAGCGCCAGATATGTTGTGTAGAGTAATTTTCTACTAGCAGCGTTACGCAGACTCTTAAAGATGTAAATTGTTTTACGCACTCGCTGTGAGAGTATTTTTAAGTGGGTATCCCAGGACAATCTGTCGTCAAGGACCACTCCCAGATATTTAATGGAAGGTACCTTTTGGATAGACGGACAGCTGCAACCACCAACAGCCTCATCCCTCAAGCACGAGTGGATACGGAGGATTTGTGGATTCGACGGCTGAGAGGCCCGCGTGATACCAAAGCACAGGTGTTTTGTTTTATCAACGTTCAGTGAAAGTAGGTTGTTGTCAAGCCATGCTTTGATATCCCTAAGGCCCGTTTCAGCTAGTTGATGGGTTTTGTCCCAGGTATCACCAACAAAAACCAATGCAGTATCATCAGCATATGTGTAAATGTGACAGCCCTTCAGCCTCGTCTTGCACAGGTCATTTATGTAAAGTAGGAAAAGCAAGGGTCCAAGTACACTCCCCTGAGGAACACCGAAAGTTACATCTCCGTTCTCGCTAACGACTGTGTCAATTCTGACACATTGTACTCTGCCTATAAGGTAGCTTCTGAACCACTCAAGCGGGAGTCCTCTGACACCCGCATGCTCCAACTTCTTTAAGAGAATGGGAATTGAGACGGTGTCAAAGGCCTTTGCGAGATCTAGGAAAACACCTATACATTTCCGACCCGAATCCATGCTGTTGGATATATAGTCTGTGAGATCACCTACAGCATCTTGAGTTGACTTTTTGTTGCGAAAACCATATTGATTAGCTGCGAGTATATTATCTCTTTCCAGAAATCCATACAGTCTACGCTTAGCTATCTTTTCAATGATTTTCGAGAGGGCCGTCAGGAGAGAGATTGGTCTGTAATTTGCTGTGTTAGTTTTGTCACCTGCTTTGTATATAGGCACAACAATGGCTCTTTTGCACGAGGTTGGGAATACTCCAGTAGATAGGCTCAGATTAGAGATGTGCGTCAAAGGTACAATTAGATATTGTTTTAATTTCTTAATTAATTTCGTAGTAACAGAGTCCCACCCTGGCGCACAATCATTTTTTAGCTCATCTACAGTCTTTGAAATTTCCATTTCGTCTGCTGGGGTAAAGAAGAAGGTGTTAGCATTAGCGCTGTCTGAGTGATTCGAAATTTTGCTTGCTAACTCTGCTTCGTTTGTGCTGTTTGCCTTTAGTATAGTATCAGCAAGAGACTTGCCGATGCCTGTGTAGAAGTCATTAACATCTTGTACTGACGCCGCTTCGCTTCCCTGTTTGAGGAGGTCTATGGCATCGTTCTGACCTCTTTGGGGGAGCGAGGCTGCGTATTTTATAATCTTCCAAGTGTTTTTTGGATTGTTGCGGTTTTCAAACAGATCCTCTTCTATATACAGATCCCTAGCACACTTCGTCGCTCTGATGCAAATATTCCTGTATCTTTTGTATTTATTTTTCAGGCCTATGTCATCAGGATTTTTACGGATAGCTTGATGAAGTTTGTCTCTTTTTCGTTGGCATTTTATTAAACTGGGCGTTATCCATTTTTTTATGTTGTAGTTTTTATGTGGCAGAGTGAGCATTTTTGTATTATCTTTAATTAATGTCTGTAGGGTAAGTATAAGGCTATCGGTTGCCGCATTTGTGTCTGTCTCCTTCAAAAGTGAGCTCCACGTATGTTTATTAAGACTGTCCATTACTTTGCTATATTCGACTACTAATCTGGTTTTGGGATTCAGCACTTGAGCCTTTCTCGTGTATACTGTGGTAGCTATTATTGGAAAGTGGTCAGTTACATTAGTTTCACATATTATAGTATTTATGTTACTCCAGTCTTTCACCATGTAATGATCTAAGCATGACGCACCTCTTGTAGCTAGTGTGATTGCTGGAAAAAGACCATGTTGTGCCATGAGACATAAATATATATCTGATCTAGTGTCAGTGCTGTCACTTTTAATGTCAATATTAATGTCACCTGTCAGTATAATTTGTTTTTGGTCTTTCTTACTTGTAAGGGTTGTATTCAAAGAATCAAGGAAGTTGTCAATATTAAGCATTGAAGGTGATCGGTATATCGCAATGAGTGATGTGTCCTGCTCAAAATCCAGTATCAAACCACTCGCATCGCTAAAAGCGGCCTCGCATACAGTAACATTAATGTTCCTCCGCACGTATACGATCACTCCGTCACTGCGGTTGATATGTCTGGTTGTATTGTATTGGGCATAGGATTCCAGGTGTTTTGGCTGATAACTATTGGCATTACCTATCCAGCATTCTGTAAGAATTATCACATCGAATTCTATATCCAATCTTTTAAGTAATATAGCAAGGTGGTGAAAATTGCAGTTAATGCTGCGAATGTTTAGAGTTATCGTTTTAAGAACTGAGTTACAGGTGGGGTTCAATATATTTTTACATCGTTCAGGAGCATCAATAATGTGTGTTTTTGGGACATTGATGTCACTGTCAATGTCCTCGACTAATTGCAGATTGAGATTGAATTTTCTGAATATAAACGCATTGGCTGCATGAGAAGCCCTACTGTGTATACCTTCATAATAAATATTGTGTAGATAAGCCTTAGGTTATAAGTAGAATATGATCTGTAGTATGGTTTCATTACTTTATTTCTAGTCCCACTATAAGCTATGGAAACGACATTAACAGTTGTATCTAACGAAAAGGTTAATAACCAGTACGATCGTCGAATTCCCAGCGGGCGAGTTTGTACTTGTATAATAAAATAATAAGTAAGGAAACGAAAAGACAGCATAGATATAATTATTGTTAACGCTTTAATTATCAGTGGGAGTCTTAATATACCGAAAGAAATAGATGCCTCACTTACATTTGCTGCCATGTAGTAAATCACACTACCACATAGCCTGGCGACGACCCCCGCAGCATACACAAGTTCACACATACGGCTGTGTGTATACGGAGCAAGGTAGTTGTTGTTGGGTATGTTTGACTGCTGCAGCTGTGTACTGTGGCTACTCACATAAAGGTAGTTGTGGTTGGGTATGCTTGACTGCTGCAGCTGTGTACTGTGGCTACTCACAGTTGAGCATTGACTTTGTCGGTTTGCGTGTGTTTTGTCTTGATTGTTGTTGTCTGACTGACGTGTTATTATTATTTGGCTGCTATGTGCTTGAAGTAGTATTAGTGGTTGTGTTTGTGTTATTATATGTAATGTCATATTGTTATGAAATGTTATGGTTATTATGTGATGTGTGATTCTATATAGTGTGATTCGGTGTAGTGGATGCATGTGAGGTTGTGTGTTTGTAAGAGACTTGATTGTTAATAAGATAGTTGTCTGGATTAGTTTAGTTGTGTAGATTTTTGTTTTACAACACTTTATGTTATGCTTTAGCAGTGTATAGGAGCTAGTACGGAGGTCAGTTTTTTTCGAAAAAACCTTTCAGGGTCTAATTCATGTTTTATAATTACATATTTATCCTCGACCGACCTGCGCATTAGCACCTGCCCGTCCTTAGACCAAACAAAAGCAATTTTATTTTCTTTTGCAAACATTTTAGCACGGTACAGAAGCATTCGCCTACGAGCAATTAAAAATTCATTAATGTATACAGGATCACTTTCGGCCCCCAGGCCGAGGGAATTTACATTCAAATTGCGCTTCACTTTTGCACTTTTTAGGAAACCGTCACGAACTTCTTTGTTAGCGAAACGTACACAAATACTCTTAGACAGTTTGCCAGAAGACATTCGACGAGCCTCCCTAACGTCTTCCGGGCGCAGGGTGCACTGGAGAGCTCCGGCGATCCGCATGACGACGCCGCGCAGGTCGCCCGCCGCCTCCGGGACGCCCTTCAGCTCCACGGAGTCGAGGAGTGCCCGCTGTTGCGCGTCGTCCCGCTCCGCCTGCAGCTTGCACACCTCCGCCCGCAGCTGCTGCACCTCCGGCCCGAGCGCCTCGAGCGCGTCCAGCCGGCCCCTCTGCTGTTCGAGCGTCTTCTCCACGTCGTGCACTTTATCACTGAGGAATTCGAGAGATTTTGCCATTTCAGCTTGAGTGGCCAGGATATTCTGCTGGCCCGACTGCATGACGCTGATGCTCTTCGCCATGGCATCCTGGTTGCTCAGGATGCGCTCGATGTCGTGCTGCAGTTTGCTCAGCGTACCGGCCACGTCTATGGGAAAGGCGCTGAAGGGCCCGGATCCGCTGCCGTCGTCAGGCGTGCCCATTGGAGAGGAGAAGGGTGTGCCGCCGTCTGGGGTCCGCATTCCACTGCCACCGCCTTCCGCCTCGCACAGCAACTGGAGACGTTTCGGCGCCGCCGCCGGCGGCCCGCCGCGGCATTTGGGACAGGGCCAAGCTTTTTTGTTGTTGGTCCTGGCCGCCGTCACCTGCTGCTCGGACACCTTCGCGCACTTGTAGTGCACCCACTGGGCACATTCGCCGTCGCAGCATGTACCTTTACCGCGCTTCACCTCATCACGACACACTGAGCATGACAGCGCCATGTTAGGCAGGCAGGTAGGTGGTTAGCACTCGATTAGACCTAGACTCAGAGATAGGTACACAGCACAGTGAGAGGCTGTACTGCACTTCGTAGCAATTAACGAAACTACAATTAAACTTTTTACACTGTTTTTGTTTTAGTTTGGGCGTATAATGTTTACAAAAACTCAATTGTTGCAAAGAGCGCAAAATAGGCGCATGCGTTCCAAACTACCCGCTTTATAAAAACTTGTCTTTTTTTTCATTGCCGAGAGAAGAAGAAAGGTAAGTGTTGTTTAGTAGCATTTTGATTTATTTCTAGTAATTTATTTATTCATATAGTAGGAGGTCATTGATTTAAAATGATATTATTATATTGCCAATAACATTAGTACGCCGAACAGCGTGGTGTGTATGGCCTAATTCGTATAAGGATAATAGGTACATTGTAGATGATCATTGATCATTAAATTTATTGATCAAACAAAACTATCACTGGAAGGTTGCACGCAATGCACGCTTCGATGTGAGAAACTAATTGTGACGCTAACGCATGCATGAATTTGTTCGCATGAATTTGCCGTAGCTAAATATCATATCGTTGGTAGCTAGAACGATAAAAGTTGGTAGGTATCATCTTCATTTTATTCCTCACAATAAGACAGCACAAAGACACAGCCCTTAACGCGCTGAACGGCGCGCTTTAGAGATAGAGTTACACGACAGAAAGAGAAGCGAAATGTAGGCAATTATCGTGGTTAGGCATGTAGCTCTGGGCGAGTCAATTTGTACTTTATCGCGTCGTCGCAGAGTAGCTATTTATTTGTGAGTGTTTGTACAGAGCAGCTTCTGTACGGAGTACTCTTTTCTATTCTGTGGTTTTACTTCGACGTTTCCATGGTAACTTTGACTATACCGATTGTGCCTCTCTATCGCTTGTTACGCGCTCTTGCTTGCACACACAGGCTCAGATGGAACGTGACACTTTTTCGTGTGTGCAGCCGGTGTTCATCAATTTATAAGACGTGACGTCATCACGTCAAAAATTTAACTAACTAAAAGTAAAACTATTCTTGCATCCTCGGGCGGGACATGCATGACTCATTCATAGTCCCGAGGTAGTTGTATGTATTTGAAAGAATTCTTTCGAAAGATGCAGGGATCGTTTCGGGATATTTGCAATTTTCCATATGCTTGTCTATCATGCATGAATCATGAGTAAAAAAAGAAGCCTTTTCTCGAGTCTATATTCTCTTTCATAGAGTAAACATTGTAATGTCTTTGCTCGAGTCCTCTAGAAGTCGAGCACTCCTTCCTACCTCCTACTATGACTTCTAGCAGTAGAATCTTGTCAAGTTCAATACCAATATTAAATGACGGGAAGCACTGACATGGCACCTAGTTAACCCGGTGAGGTGCCATGTCAGTGCTTCCCTTCATTTCATTAATCTTTGCATGCCTATTTATGACGAAAACAATAACAACAACAACATCAAAGAGTATTGTTGTGTGTCATCAGCATCACATCACATCAGTCAGTCAGTGTCAAGCAAGTCAAACAAAACAGGCATTGGTTTTTGTTGGTTGGTGGCTGTTGGTGGCAGGCAAGTTTAGTGGCAACGACACCGGACGTTTGGGACCGTTGTGAAGCGAACATCAATAAATTGTTTCGGAGCAATGGATGAAGACGACTTGTTTGGATGCTTCGACGCCCCGAATGATGCCGCTTCAGAACTCCCAGAAGTACAGCCCAATAAAGCGTAAGTAATTCTAACCTATGAGCTAAATCTCCACTACTATGTACCTATGATGCATTGAAAACACCACAGCCCTATGAGCATGTTCTGTGGAAAACACACATTGAAAATAGGTACTAAAATTAATTATTATTTTTACACCTTACTGAAATACTGACATAATATTGTATTTTGAAGCATGAAAGCAGTATAAATGCTTTGGAAATGAGGGTACGTGTGGGGTTACAATGAAATACATACCTATTGAGAAATAGTGTTGCGCCTTGAAAAAAGCGAGTGTTGTGCCTTGAAAAAATATATAGTGATAAAAATTGAGAAAAAACTGCATCGGTGGTTCCACCATGTTAGAAGAATAGATGATATAGGACTAATGAAAGAAAATAATAGAGCAAATTTGGTAGGGTTACCCTAGATGCAAGTACCTGGACCAGATCGGCATTTGCTTAAAAAGGATCAAGTGCATACTTAGTACACGTAACAGATGAGCACGTATGAAGAACATTATTGTCGGGATAGTGGCACGTGGAGATCTGTTGTGTCTGCTTATCACACTGGGAAAAAGATGTGATGTTATGTGTATGTATTTGAAAGATTATTAAGAAGTACATACTTATGTGAAAGATTATTGCTCAACCGAACACACGGAGTTTGAATGAAGGGCACTGAACTGAACCGACCAACCAGACAATCGCAATCAGCTTGCATGTTTTAGTTAACGAAATTATGTACATTATATGCACAAATTCTGGTATAATGGTATAATATACCATAATTCATTATATTATGATTTGTGGTACAAAATGTGTACGTGTGGAGAAAGAAAGACCCACCCGTTTGATGTTCTGAATATGAATTTATTGAAACTTATTCACATTGATTCCATACATTCACTCATATGCTTTGTGACAATGGAATATGTAAGTAACTAAAATAAATGTTGTGTTGTAGTGACGGCCAAGGTGATGTCGATGCCGAACTTCGAACTAAGGAAAGTGCAGGGACTAAGCGGCCGCACGATGCGGAGGAGCTCGACGCTAAGAGAGTGCGGCTTGAAGACGACGACGACCTCATGAGCGACTTGAAGTTTGTTCTTTATTCATTTATTTTATTTTTATGAAAATAATAAAATAATGTAAAATTAATATTTATACATAATTATATTAGAATTTATACAATTTATATTGAAAAAGGAACATTAGGAATGTGTGCGAACCCGCGTGAGTGTGGTTACAGGTAAAACACAGCCTGCAGAGTGCAGGCAGAGCTCGGCGTTAGCACTTTCATATAGACATTATTACTAAACAGGGAAACATGTAATTGGATAAAAATTATTTAAACAACCTACTAATTATATTGTGAATGGTTGTGTTTTCTTTAATAAATGAATAAATGATTATTTAAGTCCTGCACAAGGACAAAATCACACTTGAAGTCAGAAACATTGTTGGGTCATTGATCACCGCTTGATCCTCATTGGGTTTGTTTCCGATGCTTTGTGTACGTTGCAGTATGGAGTTGATAGCGTCGCGGATCGTGGTGCACACTCTGGAGACGCACGAGGGATGCACGCACGAGGTGGCGGTGCCGCCGGGACACGAGTACACTCCGCTCGCGCCGCCGCCCGCCGAGCCCGCCAAGCACTTCAGCTTCATCCTCGACCCCTTCCAGAAGGAGGCTATCGGCTGCATCGACAACGTTCAGTCTGTACTCGTGTCCGCGCACACGTCAGCGGGCAAAACTGTTGTCGCTGAGTTTGTATCTTTTTAAAATATTTCTTTTCATATTTAATGTTGCCACCATTCCATTTGCTGCAGATGACTTACCTGTACGCTCCCGCGTTATAATATGTCTACAGCCCCCAGACTCCCGCATGGGCGTGGCCCGCGGACGGCGCGCGCGCACATGAGCGCCGACCTCGACATAAACGCAGATATTTCGGAAACTAATAAAGTTAGATCTATAAACTCTTCTGTCCTAGAAAGCCTAGAAAATTTCCTAAAATCCATGTGAAACAGTGAGGCTTACCTTGTTTAGAAGTACCAGATATTTTAGGTAGAAAAAAAAATCCCAATTTTTTTTTGAAAAATTCATTATAAAATAAATTCAAAACATACCTTTACAATATTTATATCAGAATACTCGTAAAGAAACATACTTTTAGAAATAGTAAAGTATAATATACGTTTTCTTTACAGAAATCAGCGAAATCGGATGTTCAACATGAACATCCTGGGACATTCCGTAAACTCCGAGATGGCACGCGCGTGATATTTTTTCCCAATTTTATAAATATATTATTTGAACTAAACCTTCTTTTATTTTGCAACTGATCGTATGTTTGTATAATAATGCGAAGAAAATTGGAAAAATAAGCTATATTTCCATGAAAAATATGCCCCCAAAGTCATTGTTTACACATTTCATACAAAAATAAACAAACATTTTTGAGCGACGAAAAATATGACTTTTGTCGCCACCCGAACTCGTAATGCATCTTCTATTGGTAGAATAACTAATAAATAACACTATTTACTAACCTTTAGCTCATAGATGCACTTGAATACACTTATAATAAATAATTTCGCAGAAGTGCGTCACCTCGAAACTCGTGAGAATTATGAGAACAAAGAAACTGTCAGCTGACAGCTAGCGTTCGTTTTATTATTCATAATTGGTCTTTGGAGACAAGAAAAATGGTTAGTTCATAATTGCCGGTGTCACTTATAGCCCCCATCAACGATTGAAAGAGCAATAGACCAATTCGTGCGACCGTAATTTGAGAATAAAGATGGGGTCCGTTTCGGGCCCAAGATAATTGGCGGAAAAAATATATGGGCTCCGTTTCGTCTCCATAGGAGCAGCCAGGTTAAGCTGCTGACTCACTTCTGCTCCGCGCGGAGCAGGTACTACACCCGCCGGCTCTGAACTGCACGGAGCAGATATTAATATGTTCACACATTTTCGTCTAGTACTAAATCAGTGAATAATTCTTATGAGAACGAGAGAGAACTTTATATAGATTTTTTATTTCCATTTATTACACTTTATATTTCCATTAATATGAAACACACCTACAAATAATTTAACACTGAAACAGCACACAATTTATTCTGGCGTCTTGTCATTTTTGACTTTTTTTTTTGATAAAATTCAATGGTAAGGTGGGATGATGCGGGCAATGGAAATTCAAAGAGCGCTAGGATAGCCACCTCTCACCTTAGCACGGTCCTTCCACCAAGTAATGCAGTAGATGGGTCTTCGTGGCTTACTGGCTGCTTGATAGTTATCTTGTCTGAATACTTTGCTAAACATGTTGGTCGGTGTTGTGCTGCAATTTACAAGAGTCTTTGCAGCGCAACACCGATTACTCTGCTCACCCAGACTTTCGGGATTCAGTGTGGTATGTATCTATGTAATTCAATGGCAAACCATAGTCGACTCTTACTTATAGTTCTTGTGCACTCTCTTGAGAATTATGTTTTATTTGTTAAGTATTATCCAGTCTATTTTTGTATTGTTTTTTGCGGTTATTACTTCCTCTGGAAGTTGGATCCAGTCATCCACCACTCTATTTGTTAGTTCAAATTAATTTCATGCTGTGAGCTTCTAGAGAGGGCAGCTTTAGCGCTTATCCATATTGTTATCTGTGTGTGTTTTGTTGTGTATGTATTACATAAAAATAAATGTTCTTTATATTTCCCTTTAACAAATGTAAGTAACTATATAAGTCCATACACTTCTTAATCCATGTTAATTTGTTCGATCATTATGTTCGTATTGGTCCCGATTGTAGACTGTGCGAAAGCTCAAAAAGAAAAAGGCTTAATTTGTTCTGTACTGTGATTTCAGATGTGTTACTAATAAATAAAATTATTCATCAGATATGCCATAGCACTGTCACTCAAGAACAACCAGCGTGTGATCTACACAACGCCAATCAAGGCCCTCTCCAACCAGAAATACCGAGACTTCACGGAGATGTTCCACGATGTGGGCCTCATCACCGGCGACGTCACAATCAACCCCTCCGCCTCCTGCCTCATCATGACAACGGAGATCCTGAGGAACATGCTGTACCGTGGCTCAGAGATCATGCGGGAAGTCGGATGGGTCATATTTGACGAGATTCACTACATGAGGGATAAGGAGAGGGGTGTTGTTTGGGAAGGTGACTACTCAACTTGTATACATTGGTGTAACTTCACTCTAAATCATTCGAGGGAACCTCGCTTGCTTCTAATGAGTGAAGGGCTGTGAGGGACTCGTTGCCAACTATATATAACATACATAATAGAGCACAACTCTATTTATTTGGGTGGATGTCCAAAATTACCAACCACGCATATTATATGTTCGCCGTATCGTCCTCGACATTGCATAATTACTGACTGTAGTACACCTTCTGTGTATACCCACTCACACATTTTTAAAGGCGACTAACTTCATTACTTTTCTGTGTGCGACTCTATTCACACGTACACGTTCGTCCCGCGTATAATTTCGTCACACAACAAAGTTAGTTCGGCGGATCGGATAGCGTCAGTTATGGAAAAACCGGCAGAAGCGGATCTGCGAGCTAAGGTCGCGCGTCTGGAACGAGAGATTATGCGGCGATCGTGCACTAGATCGCAGAGTTCGCGTCGCCGACGCCACCGTAGTCGGCGTGTGCGCCGCCATGTTGACTGTTCGCGTTCGCGTTCCCGTTCGGACTCGCGCTCGCCTTGTACATCGCGTTCGGACAGTGTGACATCGGCGCGCCAACGCCTCCGCCGCCGCCGCCGTCACCATCGTGGGCGTTCGCATTCTCGAACGCGTTCTCGCTCCAGGTTCCGACCCTCCAGGTCCTCTAGCGAGGCGACACCGAGACGCAGACCGAGTGTGCGGCCAACGCCGTCAACGGACAGACGGACGTCACCGGAGCGTGCTTCCTCTCAACGACCTCAACAAGAGGCGCAGACGTCGCTTCCACCGCAGCCGGCCGCTGCTATAGTCGCTGCGCCTGAAAGTGACGCTAATCAAGGTAAATAAATGTGCACGCGACTGACGAGCCATAGTGTAAGGCCCCGCACAGCAGAGTCTGGACTGTATGTCTTTTCCACGTGCGGGTGGCCATCGCTACTCCACATAGAAGCCCCGCACAGCAGAGTCTGGACTGTATGTCCTTTCCACGTGCGGGTGGCCTTCATCACTTCACATAGAAGCCCCGCACAGCAGAGTCTGGACTGTATGTCCTTTCCACGTGCGGGTGGCCATCAACAATTTACATAGAAGCCCCGCACAGCAGAGTCTGGACTGTATGTCTTTTCCACGTGCGGGTGGCAATCACTACTGAGTCTGGAATATATGGTTTTTTTCCATGTCTCTCTCTCTCTGTTTATACGACCTGAAGTTGGCTCGTGTGGGCAGCAGAGGTTAGACCGAGTCTCTCCCAAGTGCAGAAAGGCACTCACTTCGTTAACACGAAGTCTCAAAGATGGATATAAAACCTCAAACTCTTGGTCAAGTCCGTGGCGGTCGTTGCACGGGTTTTTTTTTTTTTTTTTTTTTTGTTTACTATTACAAAACTTGACAGTGTGTCATGATATTACTTTTCAGAGGTGCCCTGCGACGAGCTCAATGAAGTTTTGAAGGCTCTGCTCGGGGAGCCAGCCCCAGAGCCAGAGGTGCAGGGGCCGAACATCCACACCGATATAGTTAACCGATGGAGTAATATTTTAAGGAACGGGCTAACAAAAGAAGCAAAAGATCTCCTACTGAAGAGCTTCGCACCCCCAGGCAATTTTAAAATAAGAGCTCCAATATTAAATCCGGAAATTAAAGCGGCCATCAACGAGTCGAGTCTCAAGAGAGACGTTACGCTAGAGAAAAAGCAAATCATGGTTATTACAGCCATCTGTAATATCGGTTTTGCCCTAAATTCGCTCATATCTAAAGCACCAGAGCATGAAGACATTATCAGACAAGTCAGTGATGCAGGTCGCATATTATGCGACTGGACACGATTGGAGACAATAACAAGAAAACATTTAATCTTAGCCGGGTTAAATAAAGAAACCAGGGAGGCGGTGTTGAACACCGAGCCGGACAAATTTTTATTTGGTGAGAAATTTGCAGACACAATAAAAACAAATAAGGCCATCAATAAATCAGCTCACGAAATGCTAAATAAAACAAAAATTACCACGAAGCACCCCCGTCCTACAGGACAAAAACAGTTAAACTGGAAGGGCCCACCCAGAAAATCTGCACAAGGTTACCCGTCGCCGCCGGGTGGGTCTCGCTCGAAGAAGGTGACGCCCTATCGACATCAGTTTCGTCAGCAGCAGCGGCCGCAGCAGAACCACCACTCGAAGAGACTGCCGCCGCCGCCGCCCCGGAGACGCTAAGTCCCCAGGTTAGCCAGTGTGGTCGACTTCGTTTTTATTATAATGAGTGGAAAAACATTACAAGCGACTCATTTGTGTTAACAAGTATTTGTGGTTATCACATTCCTATATGCAGAAAAATACAAAATAATACTTACATACCTACTAACTCCTCCATAACAAATGACTCAAAAGTCATGGGGGAAAAAATAAAAAACTTATTAAAAAGAGGTGTGATCTCAAAATGTCAACCTTTAAATGACCAGTTCTTATCAAACATATTTCTAGTTCCAAAATCAAATGGGGAAAGTAGGTTTATTTTAAACCTAAAAAGTTTAAATAAATCCATTGATACCAACCACTTCAAATTGGAGGATATAAGAACTGCAATATTATTATTGAATAAAGATAATTACATGACCACAATAGATTTAAAAGATGCATATTTTCAAGTACCTATTCATGATTCGTGTAAGAAATACTTGAGATTTTTGTGGCAATCTAATTTATATCAATTTGAAGTTCTACCAAATGGATTAAATACAGCCCCATATACTTTTACAAAGATTATGAAGCCTATTGTTCAACACCTGCGATTACAAGGCATTACTTGTGTTTTATACCTCGATGATTTTTTGTGTATCGCAGACTCATATGTGCAATGTAGAATAAATACTAAAATTATTATTGAGTTACTTCAAGCACTTGGGTTCATAATTAACTGGGGAAAAAGTGATTTAGCTCCTAAAAAGCGATGTAAATTTTTGGGTTTCATCCTAGATTCAGAAGATATGTCACTCACTCTTCCAGATGAGAAAATAAAAAAGATTAAAAAAGAAGCAACATATTTTTTAAGAAGAAACTCGTGCAAAATAAGGATATTGGCTCATTTTATTGGGTTATTGATATCAGTTTGTCCAGCTGTTCCCTATAGCTGGCTTTACACCAAAAAATTTGAACGATTGAAATATTTAGCACTTCAGGGACAGGAGAATTATGATAAAAATATGTCCCTTCCTCTAGATCTACGTGATGATTTTTTGTGGTGGAAAAATAATATTTCGGAAGCAAAAAATTTTATAAAATGCAAAAATTTTGTCATAGAAATATTCTCAGATGCGTCGAGAAGAGGTTGGGGTGTAGTTTGTAAAGATCAGAGTGCAAACGGCATATGGAGGAAGGAAGAATTGCAACACCATATCAATTTTCTTGAATTGCAAGCTGCATTTTTTGGTTTAAAGATGTTTGCTAATGATTATAGAAGCTGTGATATTCTCTTGAGAATTGATAATATTACAGCCATTGCCTCAATTAACAAATTCGGAAGTATTCAGTATCCTCATTTAAACTATCTCTCACGCCAAATATGGCAGTGGTGTGAAGCTAGATCTTTATTTATTTTTGCTTCTTACATAAAATCTTCAGACAATATTGAGGCTGATGCAGAGTCCCGACATATTCAGTCAGACATAGAATGGGAACTCGCAGACTATGCTTTTAAAATTATTTTAGATAATTTTGGATTGCCAGAAATAGACCTTTTTGCGAGCAGAATAAACGCAAAATGTGAGAAATATATATCATGGAAGAGAGATCCAGATGCTTTTACTATAGATGCATTCTTATATTCTTGGTCTGGACAATTCTTCTATGCCTTCCCACCTTTTCCACTTATATTGAAAATGTTAAAGAAGATAATGCAAGACAAAGCCGAGGGCATTGTTATTGTCCCATATTGGCCAACACAGGCTTGGTATCCTTTATTTATCAAACTGAAAAAATCGAAGGTTGTATCCTTGGAACCTAACGCACAACTATTACAATCTCCTTTCAGACACCATCACCCTCTGCACAAACAGCTTACACTGATTGCAGCAGTGTTATCCGGGAGGCTTTGAACGGTCGGGGAATCAGCGGGGAAGCTGCAGACATTATTATAGCATCCTTGGCAAAGAATACTCTATGTCAATATAATACCTGCTTGAGGCAGTGGTGGGTTTTCTGTGAAACAAACAATGTTAGTCCATACCTGTTACATATTTCGGCTATTATTTCGTTTCTGACACTTTTATTTAAAAAAGGAGCCAAATATGGTACTATGAATACTGCACGCTCAGCATTGGCTTTAATTTTAGGTTCCGAAATATCACAAGATATAAATATTAAACGATTGTTTAAAGGTGTATTTAGACTGAGGCCACCAAAACCGAAATATGATGTAACTTGGGATCCATCTATTGTCTTGGAATATCTCTCAAATTGCCAAAATTAAAAGTTAAGTCTTGAAGACTTATCTAAGAAATTAGTAACATTACTGGCCCTAGTGACTGCACATAGGGTCCAAACACTTTCTTTAATAAAAATTGAGAACATAACAATCACTAATGAGGGTGTAGATGTAAAAATTCCAGATTTCATAAAAACATCTACTTTGAACAGTTTTCAACCCAATTTGAGAATACCATTTTTTAGAGGAAAACCTCAAATATGCCCTGCGGAATGTATGATTTATTACATCAATATAACTAAACAATTGAGAGCGATGGATATAGACAGATTATTAATCAGTTTCAAAAAACCACATAAGCAAGTTACTGCTCAAACCATCAGCAGATGGATAAAAGATATTCTGAGAAAAAGTGGCATTGACACGTCCATATTCACTGCTCACAGCACAAGGCACGCCTCCTCCTCTGCTGCTCTTAGGAATGGCATTAGCATTGACATGATTCGACGAACAGCTGGTTGGAGGGAGGCGTCTAATGTATTTGCAAAATTCTATAATAGAAATATTGTAAGTCCTAATAACTTTGCAAAGAGTGTTTGCAATATATCAACATAAAAGAGCTTATGCGATAATTTTGCATGTACCTACATACTAATTAAAGTATTGTTTTCAGTGTTAATGCTCATTCTTGTTTTATTCATTCAAACATTACCACTGATAGATGACATTATCTCATGACACTTTAAACATCTACAGTCAGTAATTATGCAATGTCGAGGACGATACGGCGAACATATAATTAATAATCAAACGAGCTTACCTGTAAGTGAAGTTCGATGATAATTATATGAGCCGTATCGTCCGAAGACATTGCATCCCACCCAAAAAAGGACCCTAACATATTAACTGAATAGTAATATGTCACCCGAACACGTCATGAGATAATGTAACGATTATGCTTTAAAGATAATGAAGTTAGTCGCCGGATGAAAGGCTATAGTGGCTGGAGCGCCATCTAGAGTTAAGTACTGTGGAGGTCATATTCAGTACTTTTTTAATTTAAATTTTGAAAGGAATATTCAAAATGGCTTCAAAAATGTGTCAGTGGGTATACACAGAAGGTGTACTACAGTCAGTAATTATGCAATGTCTTCGGACGATACGGCTCATATAATTATCATCGAACTTCACTTACAGGTAAGCTCGTTTGATTATTAATTATGTTTCCAAATGCACAAGCCTGGAGTGCTAGTGTTATTTATTAGCCAGAATTCAACATAGTGATAAGTCAAGTTTGCTCTTTCTACACTAAAGTGCAGGCCCTTTCAACCCATTACCTTCCACCGAGCATCACATAGATTAAGGTAGGAGAAGCTGTAGATAACTGAATAAGATACATTTTGTATGAATTTTTTCCAGAAACGCTAATCCTGTTACCGGACAATGTCCACTACGTGTTCCTCTCTGCAACGATCCCGAATGCGCGCCAGTTCGCCGAGTGGGTGTGCCGACTGCACTCGCAGCCGTGCCACGTCGTCTACACAGAGTTCCGGCCCACTCCACTCCAGCATTACATCTTTCCTGCTGGCGGAGATGGCATACACCTTGTTGTGGATGAAAAGGTTTTCATTTCTATGTTTTACTAGTCTGTCGGAGTTCTGTTCTTACTGTATATTTAAGTAATATATTTTCTAATTGTGAGAAAAAAAATTCTGTGAAAATCCTGCTTCTTCTGTTAGGTTAATTCGTTTTACAGTCTGCTATTGAGCGAAATATTTCTGAAAGAAAAATGTTTGCTATCGCAATGCTCAGGTTGCTCTTGCTTCACCACATACCTCAATCACACTCTCGATTGTTCGAGTGCTTGGTTTGAATATTGCAAAGATGCTTTGTATATCCCTAGACGCAGTGATCGGTAGTTATGCTTGCACTTAATAAAAATAATATTTATGCTTCGCCTTTTTCGCCGTCACTTTCGCTGTCAAAAATTAACCAATCTACGAAAATGCGCTTTGAGATGGTTTAATAATAGAATTTATGTTCCACAGAGTCAATTCAAAGAAGACAACTTTAACACAGCGATGGCGGTGCTCGGTAACGCTGGCGATGCGGGCAAAGGAGATCAGAAAGGCCGAAAGGGCGGCTTCCGACCCAACGCGCAGGGCCAGTCCAACATCTTCAACATCGTCAAGATGATCATGGAGAGGAACTTTGCTCCCGTCATCATATTCAGCTTTAGCAAGAAGGACTGCGAACTTTACGCCATGCAGATGTCCAAGTTAGACTTTAACACAAGTGAGAGCCATTTTGGAAAACAATTTTAGCTATGTGAGAAGGATAAAATTGATGTGAAGAAATTGTGTTTTAATATTTTCGTGAACATAGTAAAGAACTGAAATTTTGCACAGAAAAACTTGACATTTCCAATTAAAAGTAATGCACTGTAATGCCCTTCTCACATTCCTTAGAAAAGTATTTCAATGTAATGTTTGTTCCACAGATGAAGAGAAGAAACTGCTAGATGAAGTGTTCTCGAATGCAATGAATGTTCTCTCTGAAGAGGACCGCTCGCTGCCGCAGATAGAGAATGTGATCCCACTGCTGAGACGAGGCATCGGCATTCACCATGGCGGGTTGTTGCCCATCATCAAAGAAACCATTGAGATATTGTTCGGTTTAGGACTCATCAAGGTTAGTTTGAATGTTTGTCTTTACGTACTTTAGTGTAGAGTGTGGAAGACAAGGCCGGAGGCAAACAGTTGTTCTACACTGCTGAAGGCTGAAGGATTGGTGAAAGATTGAAGAGTCGTATGTCCAGCAGTGGACGCAATAACGCTGATTGACTGACAATGTCACTGACAAGTATTCTACAAGGAAGAAATAGATATATTATACTGGGCCAAGGTGACCAATTTTCATCGAATTTATTAATGAAGCTTGTACTGTTTTTAGGCTCTCTTCGCAACAGAAACATTTGCCATGGGTCTGAACATGCCTGCGAGAACGGTCGTCTTCACCAACTGTCAGAAGTTTGACGGGAAGGACTTCAGGCACGTGAGTACTTGAATTAAATGTAGTTACATTGACTCACAGCCTAGTTTGAAGTGCATTTATTTCGTGAACACCGCTTGTTCAATGGTTCAGTCCAAAACTGAAAGTCTCTTCTCTTTCCTTACTAATCCTGGGGGGCGGCGAATGAATGTTTTTATTTTTATTTATTTATTCTTATGTCATGACATGTTGTTTTATAAAATGAGCATGATTTAAGGTGGATATTATACATCTAGCATATCATTATTCTAGGAGATAAATAAATAAAAAAACTAATAATAGGTAGAACAAATTATGACAAGTTCGAGTGCAATCTTACTGCCATAGGAGTGCTTAATAAACAATAAACAACAATCCAATTAAATTTTTCTTTATCAGATCACATCGGGCGAGTACATACAAATGTCAGGTCGTGCGGGACGGCGCGGTCTGGATGACAAGGGCATCGTGATCCTGATGATAGACCAGAAGGTGGCGCCCACCGTCGTCAAGGGCATGATCATGGGCTCAGCTGATCCCATCAACTCTGCCTTCCATCTCACATACAACATGGCAAGAACACTTTTTATAAATAAATAGAATGTGAGTGGGTATGCCGAGCAGTCCATCGGGTGAAGGCAATCAGGTACAGTAATAACACCACTGGCAGAACTACTTTCAGTTAGCTGCCATGCCAGCTATGAGATGGACTAAAAGGTTATCGTCTTCTGTCCAGCTTATTGAAAACCTGTAGGTTATATCCAGTATCATTCTCCGAAATTAAAACAATTATTAGAGACCTTAAATCAAAAAACTCCCAGGACTTGTGGAATGTCTCACCTAAACTACTGAAGTCACTAAGTTTTAGTCTTATAGAACCACTAATTAGTGTTATAAATCAACTTCAAAAACTAAACAAAAATCTGTTTTTGATTTTGCTCTCAAGCTGTATTTTTCAATCGACTGTAGGCGGTGTTATTATGTGGATAGTCACTAAATGCTTGTAAAAATGATTATGAAAAAAAGCCCTGCGAAGTTTCTTACCGGTTCTTCTTCGTGGGTGTAATCGAATCGGATAGAACAAATTGTAACAAATTCGAGTACAGTCATGCTGTCTAATGAATGCTTAATAAACAATGTACAACAATATAGAAGCATTGAAACAGAGTCATTGGAAGAATGGTCCATATATATTGTTTGATAAAAAGGTGGCACTGGTGACTGTGCCCGAAAGTTTGACGTAAGATCAGACACAGCCAATACCACCACTCTTCGCGATACCACACTCAGTGGAGCGCGATGCCAACCGTAAAGCCGACAAAAATGTTGTTGTCTAATTTATTGACACATCTTGAGGATTCCCAGGTTATATGCGGTAGAGAATATATTGAATGGAAGACCATTCCACATTGTCGACATACAAAAGAGTAACAATTTCGAAAAGTGATGCATTCTCAGAAGTTGGATGTCAACAACATATGGATGTTCTGAGCGAGTCCGACAATTATTCAACTGAATTATTCAACAGATAAGCCCGGTATTGTATAATTCATCTACCTAGGTGCTAGCGGTGTACGCGAGATGAGACGTCGACGACGTTCCCATCTGTCGACCAATCAGCGTGCTCCATTTCAAGGCCATAAATGCGAGTATTTCATGTGCTATTGCAGCGCTGCTTGGCGGCGGTGTAGTGTACTGCTACAGTGTCTGATTGCTGATTGTCTGCTGACGATGTGATTATTGCAGGTTTTGAATCTCCTTCGTGTGGAGGAAATAAACCCGGAATACATGCTAGAACGGAGTTTCTTCCAGTTCCAAAACCAGACGGCCATTCCACATCTATACAACAGTGAGTAACAAATAATTTGATTTAGTGAAAATTTTTTTTGCCTGTCAATGGTTTTTCTTTTTTTTTTTATGAAACTGACACGGTTGGCTACATCACCTACAACATCTGTGATGTCAGCCCATAACACCGGGTGAACTAGGTGCCATGTCAGTGCTTCCCTTCATTTCATGTCGACTACACTGAACTGGACGGAAAACATAAACTATTTACATAGCCGTTTCGACGAACGTTTCGTTCAGTGCGGTGGTACGAACCCGGTCGGGATAAACCTTACCACCTAGTAAGGTATGAAAGGAAGGGGCCTACAGTTTAACGTGGAATCCGAACCATGATCAGCTTTCAACGGTCGAGCGGTCACCCATCCAAGTACTGACTGCGCCCAGGGTTGCTTAATAACAGTCAACCGACCGCACAACTGAGCTACCGAGACTGACAAATTCTTTCTGTGCATCTAGGCATTTTCTTAGTGTAGTAGATAGGCACAGGTTTTTTTTTTGTGTCGGAATCGCACGCAGAATGAAAATAGCATTCTTCTGACTTCAGGTAACAAATTAGTTCACCTTAGCGACACACCGGTGGTGTGTAGGTTCTATATAAAAGAGGATGAAACCTATAAACATCCTTTGTGGTTGTGAAGCAATCATTCAAAGTAGAAGCCGTATTCTTGGAAGTTATATTTTTAACCCATGCCAAATACAGGCACTCAATCAATCCCAAGGATATAACTCGGTTCATAGCGGAAATCGGACTTGGGGGTGAGCTATAAACTTGTGGTGTAAAACTGTACAACCCTTCCCTTGCCCCTTAC
Organism: Nematopogon swammerdamellus; assembly: GCA_946902875.1. NCBI lineage: Eukaryota > Metazoa > Arthropoda > Insecta > Lepidoptera > Adelidae > Nematopogon > Nematopogon swammerdamellus. The sequence continues at coordinate 9,750,237 of OX336333.1, forward strand.
TAGGTGGTAGGGTCCAATTGTAGCTGACTGGGTTGGTACCACCGTACTGGATGTATGATGGCCGCATAGCAGCCACGGTTGTGTTCTCTAGTCCAGTAGAGCCAGCAATCCAGGGCAGTCTCCGGTATGGCATCTACCTTCTCGGAGGTGATATTGGCTGGTCGGAGCATGCGCTTTGGCCCCTCCGACTCAGCCACCCATACAGGATTAAATAAAAAAAACATCAATGAATTGACAGTAATACATAATAAGAGAACAGAATCTCACAACCGTGTGGAGCCGGTACTTAACCGCTCAGGTGTCTCCGGGATTTGTCCCGGCGGCGGTGAAGAGTGCCACTTTTTTCATTTGGATTTATTAATTATTAATTCCTACTTTCTGATTTCGAACAATGAATGGTTACTCGGAAGAGCTTCTTGATGCGATCCCACCGTCACCTTCCCATCTCCGCACAATGCAGGGTATGCATCCCTACACGCTAGACTTACCTCGGATGCGTACCAATCGGTTCTGCCGATCTTCCTCCACAGAACTGGTAAAATCTGGAACGCTCTCCCTGCCTACATGTTTTTTTTTTATTGAAAGTGCCACATATGGCGCCGAGGCAACCATAAGGAGTCTAAAGACGTCTATGGACATTCGGTCGTATGTACTGTACTTAGGTGGGGGGAAATATGTAGGCAGGGCGTTCCAGAGTTTACCGGTTCTGTAGAGGAAATATTTGCAGAACCGATTGGTACGCATCCGCGGTAAGTCCGGTGTGTAGGGATGCAATCCCTGCCCGGTGCGCGTGTTGCGGAGGTGGAAAGGGGATGGCGGGATCGCGTTAAAAAGCTCCTCCGAGCACTCCCCATGGCAATAAGCGATTTCCCTCCCCAAGTACAGTCGCAGGGCATTCAAGAGAGGCGTAAATAGACACCTGTCAGGCCGGCATGGCACTCGCAGCCCCCGCATTCGACCGAATGTCCATGGGCGTCATTAGACACCTTACGGATGGCTCGGGGCCACATGTCACGGTTTCTATAAAAAAAAAAATTCTGCATTAAAATGCATAGACCAAACACAGTTGTATGTGTGTGTAGAGGTGAAAGATCTGCAGAAGCAGTGCGACGGCGTGTCCGTGGACCAGGAGCACGCGATCGCCGCCTACTCCAACATCCGCCAGCAGCTGGACGTGCTCGGCACGCAGTTCCGCTCCACCATCACACGCCCTCAGTACCTGAAGAAGTTCCTGCAGACGGGGCGCCTTGTTAAGGTTTTTGTTTTTGTTATCGTGGTTGTTGTTGTTTGTTGTTGTGTATGGAAATAAAAGAGACCAGGTATCTTTCCGATCTGTCGTAAGAGTTAATGTGTGTTTTTCTGCTGCAAAATATGGCTGAGGAGGATTACAAAAAAATCCAAGTTTGTGTAACAATAACAAACTAAAATGTTATTTTCATAGCAGAGATTTAGTTGTTTTAGCTTCTGAAGTTTATGTCAGTGGACCTATATCTTACTGGGTGACTGTTTGACAGTTGAAGCTGAACTGAACTGTGGTTCAGACTTCAGATTCCACGTAAATCTGTAGGTCCCTGCCCTTACCTTACTCCTAGTAGTATGATTTAACCCAGCTAATGAATGAAGGGGCGGTCGGAGTGGCTTTGTAAATAGTTCGTGTTTTCCCAGTTTAGTGTAGCCAGTACGACCAAAGGGAAACACAGTGTTTCCTAGGTGACATTCAGTGCTTCTGTTCACTAACTAAGGATGGAAGCAGTTTGTGTGTGTGTGTGTGTACATAAATATTTTTATTTTGAAAAATTAAAATAGTCCTGAGACTTTTATTTGGTAGAATTGATTCCCGTTTCTAGTGCTGCTCTCCCATCTGTACCTCTCTTTCCAAATTGTCATGGGTGCTTGCTCGGTGCTATGATAAATTACTGGATTATAAATCGGCCACATGCTACTCCGACCATAGGTGCGTGCCCTGTGTACCCGCCTGTGTACTGCACAAAACTCTACCGAAAAACGGGTTTTGTGGGGAGCTGCGCTCTCTACCTCTATCTACCCGCAATCTACCCTCTCATAAATTCTTGTGGGTGCTCGGGCACCGGAGCACCCCCGGAGTCGGTGCCCCTGCTCTCTCTCCTGATCTCTCAAACTAAACCATTAAAACATCAACAGATGAAACCGGCATTTTTAAACATTAACAGATGAGACTGTCCTATCTTTATTTCTCGAACTAAACTATTAAACATCAACAGATCAAGACGGAGAAGCACGAGTATGACTGGGGCATCGTGGTGAACTTCCAGCAGCGGAGCGCCGCCAAGGGCAAGAAGGGACAACGGGACGAGAACCCTCTCACTGCCGAGACGGTCATCATTGTGGACGTACTGCTGCACGTGAAGACCGGCTCCGAGGATGATGCGGATAGCCGCGTGCCGTGTCCGCCTGGCGAGGTACTGTGTGTCCAGTTCAATGTCATTCATTAATCTCATTATTTGAACTTCCATCATCTGTCTGATCTATCATTATCGTCCTCACCTTCATTATCATCATAATATATGCATAGTGATGGAATGTGACCTGAAAATGTCTTGAATTTTGTCACTTTTTCATCACACTGTTGCAGCCATCTGATATTGAACAATGAGACAAAAACAGTAAAAGAAAATAGGACATTAGCGTGTATTGAAATTTTCTGCAGCGTAGAAGGTGGAATTATTGCTGAATGCAATTTTTTCCAGTTAACCTTGTACCAAAATGCATTAGCATTGTTAGTTTCCTCGGGGTGTTTTCTTTAACTATAATTCGAAAAACTTATGGGTGCACATGCGAGATTCGAACCTCCAACCTCTTCTATGAGAGGCTGGTAGCGTTAAACACTGGGCCACCTGTCACTTAATAGAGCACTATATTTACCTATGATAATACTGATTAAAGGCGGGAGATGTGGAAGTGGTTCCCGTGCCGCACACACTCATCTACCAGATCAGCTCGCTCCGAGTCTACTACCCGAAGGACCTTCGGCCTCCAGACAACCGCAAATCAGTCCTGAAGACCATCAGCGAGGTGAAGCGACGGTACCCGGACGGTGTGCCCCAGCTGAACCCCATCAAGGACATGAATATAGACGAACCCTCGTTTAAGGAATGCGTGGAGAAGATAAAGCTGTATGAAGAGAGGTGAGTTCTGTTAAAAAAAAATTGGTGGTCTGTAAAGTCGGTTTACGGACGATAGTTTTACATAGGAACAGTGTCTTTCTTAACGTCATAAAGAAACACAGCTATAAGAATTACCGTATTTTTTCGTACGGCCCCCCTATCGCTGCTGTACGCCGTACATTTGTCGATTTCTAGCCTCGATTACCGTACCATACGGCAATTACCGTACGTTTGGCAACACTGCCGCTTGGGCCGATTGTGCCTCTCTATCGCTTGTTACGCGCTCTCGCTTGCACACACAGGCTCAGATGGAACGTGACACTTTTTCGTGCGTGCAGCCGGTTCATCAATTTATAAGACGTTATCACGTCAAAAATTCTATACTGAAGAAAATTGCAGATGAGTTCAGAATAGCAGAACTTATCGGTGGGTGCTTCTTGTCTGATGTAAAATGTTTAAAATAATGACAATTCTTAGATGTCTATATAAGAAATCAATCATAAATTTGACATGAAATAAATGACTATGGTCACTTGTATTCAATAGAGGTTTTTACTCTCCAGGTTATACGCACACCCCCTGCACAAAGACAAGGCGCGGACGGCGCTGCAGGCCGCCTACGACCATAAGAAACAACTCGAGGAAGACCTCATCTCCGCCAAGGAGGAGCTCAGGAAAGCCAAGAGCATCCTGCAGATGGACGAGCTGAAGAAACGGAAGCGTGTGCTCCGGAGACTCGCGTACTGCTCCGCTGGAGATGTTATAGAGCTGAAGGGCAGGATCGCTTGCGAACTGAGCAGGTATATACATAGTATGTTGGGCCATTGTTGTTGTTGTTGTTGTTGTTACAGTAGTAGGGGTTGGCTCTAACCCTGCAAACTAGTTTCTCGTGGTCGGGGATCTTCGTGCAAAACCCCTCGATTCCCAGCCGCCCCAGCCTCCGTGAAGGCCACCAGGGTTCGTAAACGTTAGAAAAAATATCCGTGCACTAACGTTTTGATAGGTTGATTTTGGTAGCGTTTGAAGACAAACGCTACAAAAACATCAGAATAGGAACCGTTTGCAAACTGACATAAAACTAACGTTAGAAATAACCCTACGTGCAAACGTTATTTCTATCAAAACGGTAGAGCGCCGCGGCGGCGCGGCGGCAGCCTACCTAACTGACTGAATTGATAGTTTAAACGTTAGTTGAATCGTTATTTTGTTTCGTTATTATCATTTCGCTATGGCAGCGGTTTTCGTGTGGCCTGTTATGCATAACGTTCTTCAGTTGCTTTAAAAGAAAATTTGTTATGTTCTTTGCTACTCAATAGTGCGTCTTGGCAAATTTTTATCATCCTACTTTAAATACTTGACTAAATTGTTCTCAAACTCAAAGATTAAAGTAGGATGATAAAAATTTGCCAAGACACACTATTGAGTAGCAAAGAACATACAAATTTTTCTTTTAAAGCAACTGAAGAACGTTTTGCATAACAGGAGCTATGATTTAAGGAACTTCGAAAGAACTTGGTATCCAGTTAATGCACCCAGGTGAATAATATTTACGAATAGTATAGTTAATGCACCTAGGTGAATTAACCCAGGTGCATTAAGTAAACTCCACGGTCACTTGAGGTTCTTCAGGTATCACGGATGCGAACAACGTTAAACCCCTGTTGGGACATTGCATGTTGCCTCAATGTTACACTGAATAACTACTACTATTGAACCCTTTAGTAAACTAAGGAAGGCCTTTACCTCTTCAGCACTGAAACTTCAACTAGTTGGTTCAATCTTCTCATTCTGACAACAGGAAGTAGATGAGCAGATAGCAGACAACGTTGTGAGTTTTGTTTACTGGTGCGTTGTATGAAAATAAACATTTGATTTAGAATGATTTTGTGTGCAGTGCGGACGAGCTGCTGCTGACGGAGCTTATCTTCAATGGCGTGTTCACGACGCTGACGCCGGAGCAGAGCAGCGCGCTCGTCAGCTGCCTGGTGTGCGACGAGAAGAGCGACAGCGGCTCGAGCAGTGGCGAGGAGCTGCGCGGAGTGCTGAGACAGCTGCAGGTATACTATATCACCCCACTTTCCCAATGGGTGGTCTGCACGCTCTTGTGGTCGGACTTCGATCTAAAGGACGGAGTTTAAAATCCAGCCGACGTGCACCAATGAATTAATTTCGTTCTGGCGGAAAAATTTACATGCATACCTACACCTGCTGCTTCCCCGTTTATACAGTGCGACAAGGCTTGAAATGAACGTGGATGACGTTTGTGCGAGGGCGCTGCTGCAGCATTAGGGTTGTCAATTTTGAAAATTTCCTTACACTAGGGGAAATATCGCTGCAAAAGAAAATGTATGTATAGTACCTATAAGGTAGGTAGGTACTTACTTATTTTTTATTTTATGTATTGAATCTCACTAATAAAATAACAGATAGACTTCGATTTATGCTAACAACACCACAGACTAAGAAAGATACTAACGTACGCGTGAACAGGTGAAACCCGAGACGGTCATCTGGCAATACTGTGGCGGCGTTAGTTCAGCTGTCAGCCACGTTCATTTCAAGCCTTGTCACACTGTAACCGGTGTAGAACTGTAGGTCCCTTCCCTTGCCATATACTGGTGGTAGGCTCAAATTGCACCCGAATGGGTTGCTGTCACCTTACTGGACGAAAGGTGGCCGCGTAGCAGCCCGCTATGTTCTTCTCAGATCCAATATAGCCAGCAAATCCAAAGAGAAGTCTCCGATATGGCACCTTCCCATTCCTTGGCTGGTCGGAACATTTTTTTTTTTTATGGAAACTGACACGGTTGGCTACATCACCTACAACATCCGTGATGTCAGCCCATAACACCGGGAGAACTTGGTGCCACGTCAGTGCTTCCCTTCGGTCGTGCCGGCTACACTGAACTGGACGGAAAACACAAACTATTTACATAGCCGTTTCGACCGACCTTTCATTCAGTGCGGTGGTACCAAACCGGGCGGGTTAAACCCTACCACCTAGTGATATAAGAAGGGAGTCATATCCCTTAGTCGCCTTTTACGACATACACGGGGAGAGATGCAGTGGAGCTATTCTTTTAAAGTACCGGCCCCACACGGTACAATACCGGCACCACACGGTTCAAACATATGCTTGCCCCTCTGAGTACTCCCTACCGGATTACATAAAAGATAAAAATAAAATGAAAATACTGTCAAAGCATAATTTTTTCAAATCTTGGCCATCAAACATATTTCCAATATAAACCCATATATATATATAAATATTGCAATATTTACCATGCAATGCTTGATATTAGCTTCTAGCAGGTTGTGTAATAGTTCTGGTGGTATGTGAGTGTGCCAGTAACCCTCATTTTCAAAATTTTAATGTGAAATGTAACAACCTTTGTCGCACTGCTGCTGATTACGCTCACTCTTCTGATCTCTTACACAGATTCTTTTGTGAATTGAAACAATCGGAAGTTACGAACATGTTGGTTCTTAAACTAAATAATACCAAAACGAATTTGCTGGTTTGTTTTAGGAGTTTGCGAAGCGGATAGCGAAGGTGTCCAACGACTGTAAACTTGAGCTGGATGAGCAGGAGTACATCGGCAAGTTTAAGTCCTCCATGATGGATGTTGTGCTCGAGTGGTCCAAAGGCGCATCCTTCCTGCAGATCTGCAAGATGACGGATATATTCGAAGGTCTCTTTCTCTCTTTCTTTTTCTCAATTTCTTCATTCGTCTTATCTTCTATACAATTATTGTTAATGCATCTTGACATTGAGAGCATACTCTACGCTTGCGATTCCGATTAAACATATTTTGGTAGTTGACTTATTGTGAAAATGTCTGTGAAGTTATCAAACTATTTATTTATCTTTTATAGTCTGGATGTTAAGTACTAGGATTTTGAAATCATACATTTAGAAAATTGTAAGATTAAAACTATTAATAAATTTGAAACTCTATAGAAATAATTAGTAGCAGTCAGCCTCGGTAGCTCAGTGGTGCAGACAGTCAACTGTCGCTATTGAATGTTAAGCAACGCTGGGTGCGGTCAGTACTTGGATGGGTGACCGCTGACCGTTGGAGGCTGACCGAGGTTCGGATTCCTCGTAAAACTGTAGGTCCCTTCCCTCCTAATCTTACTTGGTGGTAGGGTTTAACCCGCCCGGGTTGGTACCACCGCACTGAATGAAACGTCGGTCTAAACGGCTATGTAAATAGTTTGTGTTTTCCGACCAGTTCAGTGTAGCCGGCACGATCAAAGGGGGAAGCACTGACATGGCACCTAGTTCACCCGGTGTTATGGGCTGACATCACGGACGTTGTAGGTGATGTAGCCAACCGTGTCAGTTTCCATAAAAAAAAAAGAAAAAAAAAAAAAGCAGTAATATTATTCAGAATATGTAATTCGTAATATATTATTTTTCAGGGTTGGTCAAAGTTTGTGAATGGAATCAAGATCGATAGGACATATCTTCCACCTTATTTTAGAACTTTTGAGACATAGCTTCAGTCAAACATATTTCAATGCTGCCAACACAGTCTGATGGGTTAACAATCTATCAATATGTAGAAGAGTGCTGGGTGGCAGATGTTGAAATGTTGGTGTATTTGGCAGGTTCCATAATCCGGTGCATGCGTCGCTTGGAGGAAGTGCTCCGGCAGCTGTGTCAGGCGTCCAAGAGCATCGGCAACTCAGACCTGGAGGCCAAGTTCAGCGAAGGCATCCGACTCCTCAAGAGAGACATAGTCTTCGCAGCCAGTCTCTACATGTAGTGCTGCCGCTTACTAACAACTGCTCACATAACATACTCTTACTTGCGATTTCTTTTCTATTTAGTTAAGTTGGAACGTCATTTATGAAATATTTGTGGATGACAACAAAATTAAAATAATAAATATATGTACAAAGTTTGAAAATGTTTTATATTTTTTTCATCCTAAATTGTTTCTTCTGTAACAGATAAGAAAGTAACACAGTGGGTGTTTGTATATAAGGAGTGATTTTGTTACCATGCCACATATTCCGTTGAAGTATTGGACACAGACAAGCGCGCCGGCTGTCTATAAAAAAAAGCTAGAATTGTCATAGTGCCGGATTAATTCAGCGCGAGGCCTGTAGCAAATGATGTCAGCCAAATGAGGGTCTTTACTTTGATATAGGATCAATCACCATCACCACTAATAACAAAAAATAATGCGAAAATAAATGAAATTTTCGGAAAATTCCTTCACTGTTGTTTTATATTAACGAAACTAAGTAGGTGGGTACAAAATTCCTTGTTATGAAAATGTTTATCTGTATGTCTGTCCTTCTGTTTGTCCGGGCATCACGTTAAAACCGTTGCTTCTATTATCGTGACATTTCATCAATAAATAAAAAAAATTCTAAAAAGTGCCCTTGCGAAATATCATTACGCTCAATTATCAAAGAGGTGAGCAGTCACGAAAAATATCAACTTATGTATTACGGTATTCTATATTATGGCACGCGGCCACGTGGAGGCGGCTGATCGAAAGGAGGGGTTACCATGCACACATACACCGCGCCGCCGCGCCGTGGTTCGGCAGACGCGAGCGAATCACACAGTCGCAAAGAGCGACGCCGAGATTGGTGAAATTGTAGCTTTTTTGTAATTAAAAGCGGGAGCAGTGTAAATAAAAATCATTGCGAGCCGGAAAGACACGAGGAAAACTTTTACGAAACGGAACTGTGATTTCAAGAACCGGAATGGCGTTCCGGTGCGTTCCGGTTCAATTCGAACACTGAATGTAAAGGTAATGCCACAGAATCATCTTGTTTACTTATTAAGAAGTGAATGAATCAAACATTTTGTACGTCAATGCTCTAGAGATTCGTTGATAGGTCTTATTGAGGTAAATTAAAATTCAATTTCACAATATTATAAGAGAACTTTATTGTAATTTAGTATATATCTATAGCATGAACTGGCAAGGAACAAAATAATTAAGGTATTCCTAGCTTTATTAGTAGGTAGGTACACCACTCGTTTCTAATTCGTGTCTGCGAACATTTCAAAATACAGTATCGATTACCTGAGTATGAGTAGTTAAGGTTTGACTTTACGATACATAGTCCATCGGACCGAAACGATCACAGCTTGAGATAGCTGCAGTTTCGACATTAGGTATTCCTGCTTGCTTCTCCACAGCGATACACTGTTGCGCAAATCAGTGTTGTAGGAAAGATATGCATTTCATGAATTGTATGTATGACGTCAAACTATTGAAGCGAATTGTGGAAAGAACAGATCCAGATTTGTTAATAACTTACGCGACGCTCTTTGGGCGCTCGCAGCCGACTGTAGAGCGTAACCTGAACGTGTAAACGGAACTCGCGTTAAAGTCTAGTCCTCTAACCGAACGTGCGGTACGGCTAAGGAAAAGAGACATTTCAACTTTGTGAAATATCGGCGCGTCCGGAACGCAACATGATCTCACTCCCGGAGACGATTCGCTCCCTTCGCTACTCTAAGACAAATTTATGCTAGGTTATCGTTACTCTTAAATCAATACATTTCATTCACTTGCACTGCTATGGAAGACTCAACGCTTTCGAGAAGCTTTCACAATTACATACATTAACACCATCCGTACCCTCAGCGGCTTTGGTGAAGATGTCGTGGAATTACAGTGTCTCCGCCTAGCTCTCAACGTTTTTTTTTATTCTGTGTAAAAGTGGAATTACAGTGTCTCCGCCTAGCTCTCAACGTTTTTTTTTATTCTGTGTAAAACTGTCACCTTTTCCAAAGTCTCTTCGGTACGAATCACGGCAGCTCGTATTATATGAAGAATTAATGACTGAAAGTTGTGTTGTGTATTTTTTTTTTACAATTTACTAACAGACTGATGTTCATGTATTACGAGCCGACGGCACAAGCGATGGTTTCAAATTGATGTCTTACAATAATATTGTACACAATTTACACAAATGTTTGCTCCAAACCGAATCCAATAAATGATATTACCTGTCCTCTACTATACTACTTATATCTTATTTCAACATGTCAAATGATCTCGATTTTCATTCGTACTTTACTCGCAGAGTTCGCAGTGTGACCACACAGTGTTGGAAATCATATTAAAAGCACAGTCAGTTGCGCGAACTTCGGAACTGCAGAATTAATTCCAAATATTTTGAAATTGAAGTAGAAATACTCAGCTCTGTATCTTGTCTTGATATACTTGTCGCCAATTTATATTATAATCTACAAAACCTTTGAAAACTTACATTAACATCCAGAACGTATTCAACACTCACAAATTGTAGTAACAAAGTCTTTTTGGTGTGTAAACATATTGGGACCCCAACGGTTTTTCGGTGCTGGAGTGAATAGAGATTTGGTAACAGTAAGAGTGATGCTTGCGAATGATGTTTACACAATATGTTAACGCGGCGCGGCCACTCACACTTTCTCGATGCCAACTTCGCTAGTACATAATATATCTTTGATGCCAACTCATCTCCCACGTGGCCTGTATTGTATCATTGCACATTGAGCTACGATAGGTATTAACTAGACGATAGGCTAAAATCTTAATGCGCCTAGAAAAAAAGTTGTAATACCTATATAAATTTTGACATAATAAAGTAGAATTATTAAATACTATACCAATTGTGGCCATATTCTTACGAGAAGTATTGTCATGCGTGAAATACTTTATTGAAAACTGAATACGACTGAATTATGAACGACACAGTCTCATGCACAAAATTGCACAATACACATATTTAATTGAGAAGAACTCGCAACATTACGCTGATATCGTTTTTAATCTTGAGAAATCAGCAAATTTTTTTTAAAGAAAAAATTATACAGCCTGTTTCAGGGTAGGATTTCGTAACTTCAGGGTTCGAAAGGGATTTGAAGACGAAAAGCTCTGAAACGTTTTCACAGATTCAATCATTTTGTACTTTTGGTGAAAATAGTTTAATCGAGATTTGGTGGACGGTTTACGTCCACCTTTATTAAATAAAAATAAAATGACTAACTTTACGTGCTTACTAGTAGAATTTAACTGCATGTAGGTACATTCCAAACACTTAAAATTGAATGACATCAAAAGACACAGGGGACTGGACTAGGTCATTGCACTCCCTAGCCAGACCTAAACAGCACTTTTGCCAAATCTCCCCAAACTCACTGTCCATCGAAATTCATTCAAATTTAAAATTTTTGTATGAAAAAAATATATAAGTATATTGAATTTCGATTTGAGTGATAAGAATTTTTTTCTTCTAATAATGCGTACTTTCTATTCCTGAAGTTTCTCAAGCCTATCCTGAAACAACCTGTATAATAAATATAATATACATCTTGTTACTAATTGGTTGATGCATTTATTTATTTCACCGAAAACTGGTTCCGTATGTGAATCGCTGTCGCTTTTTTAAGGAAATGTTAACATTTTGATTTTTTTCAGCACTTGTGTATGAAGAAAGTGAAAACAAACATTCACACAATAAAAAGTCGTAGAACGAGGTGTTCAGTTTCAGTAGAATCGCTTTTTGTTGAAATAAAAATAAATTGCTCCGAATTTTGTAACACGGTGTATAAATGATGAACGCTCATGTCACAGATATTGTTTTTTTTTTTTTTTGGATAAACTTATCGGTCACAAACATTTAATTTCGTCTTACACTTAAATTCAAGTAATTCAATAGATAGCTCTTTGGTACATGCGTAGGTACAAGCAAATTACGATAAAAAAGCGAAATTGACATATAATACTGTAAATGTATTTTAATTAGATATGTAAAATTTTGCTCTTGTTATTCGACAATACGTCATTTCTGTTGATATGGATAAATATTGCCATATGTATGTAGTTAGTATGCGAGGACATGCGAATGGTCGTAGATTGGTATGACCCAAAATTTTAGTTATTTGATTCTCAAAACAATTCAAGGAAATAGAAAGCGTTTGCCAGCTTCTTCGGCTATTTCCATTTCTGAGTTGCTGAATGTTAGGGCACGGTGTTATATTGGATATTGATATAAGAGTCCTTTGAAAGGAAACCATAGCTAAATTGGGTGAGTTTTCCTTGAGGTCAGACATATTTGTAGTCAAGACTGATGATTAACAGATTTGATATTGGTGTGTTGAATGAACCGGCTCGATGATGGCTACAGGCGCTCGACGCAACGAGAACACAACACGCTGGCACAAACAAGCTGGCGAGAACATCGTGCGCTGAATACTGTTACTGGCTATGTATACACATATAATACCTATTATATCTCTATATTATATAAAATCCAACGTCTGCCTTTTCTGTGTGTATGTATGTATGTTCGCTTGTATGTTAAGAACCTCAGCTCAACCTATTTACATACGGTTTTTATATATGTAATACGATGTATCTATATAGGCTATATAGCATCACGCCACTGTTCATATGACCTGAGCAGTGGGACCGAACGTGAACATATTCAGATAAAATTCGATGATTTCCGATTGAAATCAGATTTGCTATGAAACCTACTTTACCGCGAGCAGAGCTGCGGGCACAGCTAGTTATGTATAACATCCGATTTAAATTCATATTATAATACCTTAAGGGAAGACCAGTATATTACAGTAACACCAAAAATTTACAAAAGTTTACAACAATTGAATTGTCGACGACAGGTTTAGTTTAAGACAGGCACACACAAACTCGGCAACGTAACTCTCTACAAACAAAGAGCAAGATATGTACACACACCAACACTATGCCACTACCGTATTCATATCTTGATGTAACCGAACGACAGTTTCGTGGAAACAAATTAAGTTAGGTTCAACATAGGTAAATTTTTCTAAAACAGTTTTAAACAATTTTATTATACATCAATTTAGGTATACACCTATTAACGTTAGCTATAATTTATAAGATCTTTCAAGTTGTGTTTAAATTTAATTTAACAAGTTATTTGTTACCTAACTATTTACTTTCTTATGCCGTTTTATTATAATAGTACAATTTATTAAAAAATTACCGGAAACTCAATCGAAAAAGAGAAAATATATCTTCAAATATCCTAATGTCACGTAGCCTGCCTCAAAACAGATCAAAAGTTCATTTGGTCGGACCAAAATTTCAGTCGATAAAATTGATCAAAACTCGCATTCCTATTCTTACCCATAAATATCAAATACTGAATTATTTCGCACCAACTTATTCCTGTGTTGACTTTAGAAATGGATACGTCCACAAGCATCGCGTTGGCGCGACTCGACGCGCGCGCGCATCTAGGCGCGCGGGGCGACGCACCGCCCACACCACCGCCCGCCCGCCGCCGGGTTGCCGCCTCACTGCTTACTGGAGTCACGTCACCACTATCAACGAGAACGTTATCGTCGACACGATTATCCAGAACGCCTTCGACGCCAGAGATCCCTTGCCGCACGACTGAATCTCGATTTCCTGAAACAACGCTTACATTGTAATACAAACAGGTACCTACATCAATACGGTCATTTATACCAAAGAGAAGCTCTCACATGGCACCTGTGTTAGAATATAGCGCGTTCTCTCTATTTTACCTGTCAATTATTATGTGTGACGAAAATTCATTGGGCAATGTTAACATTTCCATTGGACATGTGTGATGTGATGACTGATGACTGATGAGGGTATCTATTTCAGTCACCAGAAAACAAAAATGGCACTAGGAATGAGGATATCAGACCTCAGGGTGGTAGTTGATGCACTTGGCGTGCCTGCGGCGGTGCGGGGGGTGGGGGGCGCGGCGGCAGCCCGGCGCCGGCGGTGTCACCTCCTGCGGCCGCACGTCCAGCCGCTTGGAGCCGCACGGGCACAGCGTGTCCACCACCAGCAGGATCAGGTTGCTGTGCGGAATCTTTTGCACGCTGAACGGTCTGAAACGGCGGCACCATCATACGAATATTATATCTTACATACAAGGTAGACGAGCGAATGAGCCAGTGACAACACAAGAAATCTACTGAATTACTCTATCCACAATGAGCACGCCTTGATTGATTTATGGGATGCGGCTTCTGCGTCTGGGTGCCAGTGGTCGTTCGAGATTGGGGCATTTGTGTAAATACTCCTCGATCCATATTTCCTTAGTCGGTCAATGTTCTTCCTGAAGGCTGTCAGATGGGATTTGGAGACTGCAGACAGACCAGTGTCATGCATTCGACTGAATTATCTGCTCCGAACACAATGAGTAACAATTTGGTTGAGCGAATCTGTGGGTACCTCTCGCATCCAGTGTTGTGGCAGTTGGTGAGTTTGCCCTTGAGCGGTTGCGAGGCGTTGAGTCGCGCCGACTGCAGCTGAAACAGGTCGGTGCGGGTGTCGCAGGGCCGGAGGGCGGCGGAGTTGTGTGCGGGAGGGCCGGGCGCGGCGGGCGGCGGCCCCGGCGGAGGCGGCGCGGGCGCAGGCTCGTCCAGACCCACCGGCGGGTCGATGATGATCTGATACGTTCTACGTTCGCCTTCCTCTTCCTCGACATCCGTCTCGTAGTCGCTGTCATATACGATGTCTGTGGAATGTGACATCAATGTTTTGGTTGCTGCAATTGAATAATGCCCAAATATTTGAGGGAAGGCTATGAGAGTTATTAGTAATCTTCCGAAGTGTTTGGCGCACGTTTGGCGGCGCCATGTCGATGCATAATGTTGTTATGTGATATAATGCTGTGCAACATAATACTGTGTGTGTGAAAATGTATCTAATGGATTGGCAATATTTTTTTTATATAATCCGATATGTGTGGCAGATTCAGAGGGGCCAAAGAACATACTCCGACCAGCCAATATCACCTCCGATAAGTGCCATACCGGAGATTTCCCTTTGGAATGCTGGCTATAGTAAACTAGAGAAGATCATAGCCGAGGCTGCTATGCGGTCATCTTACATCCAGTACTGTGGTAGCAACCCAGTCGGCTACAATTTGAGCCTACCACGTAGAAAGTGGCAAGGGAAGGGACCCACAGTTTACCCCTGTCCCGAAAGGAGAAGCAGCAGGTGTAGGTATGTACGTAAATTTATGCATCAGAAAAGAAAAAATCTCGTTGGTGCATGTCGGCCGGATTCGAACGTCGGACCCTGAGATCAAGAGTCCAAGATAAGCCAGCGCCGACCACCCGCTGCTTGTTCGACTAACAGGATTGGAGCTATTGCTGATAGTTGAATTCAGTGCGTTACCTAGGTCTTCTTCAGCATAGCTCTTGGCTCTGGCGCTGACCGAGTCCCACAGCGGGAACCACACAGTCAGCAAATTGGTCAGCCACTTGCCGAGCCACCATATCGGCTTCATAGGCTAAAATCACGATACAAACATATTACAATCCTTCCTTGAAATTTTCACTGATTATTCTTTGCAAGTCAGCGCTTTCATGTTTTCCAGTTGCTTTTTAGGGTCTCGTCGCAAAATACGAAAAAGGGACCCTTATGGGATCGCTCTGGTATCTGTCTGTCTGTCTGTCTGTCGGTCACACGCAGATATCTCCGGACCTACTGAACCGATATCGACCTACCTTCGTTCAGTGCTGGTGTACCAATCTGAACGGGTTAATACCCACCAGCTAAATATGTACAAAGTAAGCTAAAGGGATGCAACTACAGTTTCATGTGGAATCCGAACCACGGCCAACTTGAACGTTCGTTCGTACGGCCACCCATCCAAAACCTGACCGCACCTTTAGTAGAAAATATAATTAGTCGAAAGCGAAGCAGCGGTTACGGGACCCTCAGCACGTGAACATGGTTCACTTGATCACTTTTTTTATTATATTTGTCATCCCTCGTCTAATGGTCGGATGGCCGTTGAAGTATGACGGGCTCGATGGTAAGAGGTATCGCTTAAACAAAATGTTGTCTTGTCAGACGGAACTGACCACCATTTTTGCCAATAATTGGTCCATAACGGCGCCACCCACAATTAAGTGTTTGCTTTTCATTCAATCAGATGTAATTGATACCCGTCTTCATATAAAACACCATAAAACCGCTTACCTTGATCATATTCCCCTTAGCGCTGAAGGGGTTCTGCCCATCGGGGCAGCGTCCTTGGTAATCATAGACGGGGACTTTCTTGTAAATCTTATCCTGCACGAGTGAGTCCATGATGGTGCCGTCGATCTGTCCGAAAAAGCGGCCGGTCTGCTTCGTGTTCTCGGAGAGGATGATGAACCCATTGTCGTCCAGGATGTAGCAATCCAGTTCGTCCATGGCGCACGTTTTCTTACAGTTGCTGCTTATCGTACACTGCACGTGAATTTGTAAATATATAAGTTAATTACAGTTATTGAAAAACTTTGAGAGCGGCGTCAATAATATTCTTCTTCTAACTTTGACTGCAACAATAAGCAGTTGGGACTATAAGCAAATCCTTTTATTGCTAAGTTCGATACCTAAGTATTCTCAGTTTTACAATGTTATTTTTGCCATAATCACAAGTTATTTAATGGTTCGAAGTAGGTACTTATAGGAGCCCAGCCCATTTAATAGGTACTGTAGGTAGATTTTTCGTTACGTTTCCATCCAAACTAATTACGTGTTACCAGTTAAAGTGTTACCAGTGGGAGAAGTCGATGCCTGGGCACAGTCACTCCCGCAAGTTCCAAGGCATTCGTCGTAGGTACCGTCGAAAGACCAATATTAAAGCAATGACAATGCTGATGATGGATGACAATATATGTGGATTATGATGACTGATGGATGAGATGAGACTCACAGTAGAAGTGATATTGATGAAGTGTTTGGAGAGCGTGTCGAGCTGGAAGTGGAGGCCGACGACGGCGGCGGGCGCGCGGTGCCCGCGGCTCTCCACGAACACGGCGTGCGTGGCGAGCACGAGCGGCGAGCGCGGCGAGCTGTCCTCGTCGGTGAAGGGCACGGAGAACACGAAGCTCTCGGGCTCGATAGAGTGGTGCTCCACCGCTCGCTTGTACCATTCCGCGTCGAACGCTCGCTTGTACTTCTCGCTGAAGTGCCTGTCACATTTATATAAAACGTCTAAACGTCTAACAGCAAATTCTCAAAAAATCATAACCCTCCTTTTTGCTTCGCCGTAGTCGGTTAAAAAGGGCAAGGTAGACACTGACATGCAGCCGCACAGCCGGTGGGAGACTTGAGGTGCAGACGCACGAAATCTAGTTTCACGCGCAGCCGCGGTTTGACGTCACGCCGAAGTTGTCGCGTCGCAGTCGTTGACAAAATTTAAGAAATTAACCTTCGAAACTAAATGCTGGCTATGTGCCTGCTGACATGGCAACTGATCGATAACCACAACTCAAGCACTATAAAGTAGAGAATATGACTGACGGTTCAGAAGGGTCGGCGCTCCTCGTGTTGTTGTTCTCTGTCCACTTGAGCAGTCCGCTGCGGGTCGCGATGAACGACAGCACCACGCCGAACTTCTCGTAGCCTTGTCTGTAAAGAGGCGGGGATCCGGTTAGTGGGCCTTCTCATGTTGGGGGTCTTTTGGAGACAATGCTAAAGTCGTTGGCTCTGTCGATGTTATTGCTTCTTACAAGAAATTGTACATGTGCGTTTCAAGATTTATACAAAATTGTGCTAAAATAATAAGGTGAAACTTTCGGAAAATTTAATTAATTAATTTAGTAGGCGTCTTCACCGTAAATTCTAGGCGAAAGTCGGAATTAAAAATCTTCCGATACCCATTCCAAGGTCAGTGACGCAAAATCACTGTCTACATTTCCCGGATACGGTACGCGTGTCATTATGTTTTGTGTTTTTCATTAAAATTTGCTGTATGCCTAGAAGTTACGGTTGCGTATTTAGGTAAATACTTATGTCTAGACTTATGTATTTTGTTGAAGTTTTAGTTTCGACCGTTCAAAATCGTGCTTTGTTTCACGAATGTCTGTAAACTCAAAAGTTTGAGACAATTTTATATGTTCTTAAAATTATGTGATGTAGTTTAAAATAAACTAGGTAAGTATACCTACTACATACATACGTTCTAACTTTGACATACATAGCGTCACGCCTGTTTCCCGGTGGGGTAGGCAGAGACAACGGATCTCCACGCGCCACGATCCTGACAAACCTCTGCCGCCTCTTCCACTCCCATAATGTTCTTCATGCATGCTTGTCGGTTACGGGTACTACGCACTTGACCCTTTTTGAGCACATGCCCGATCTGGTCCAGGTATGTGCGTCTAGCTGTGGCGACCCTTCCCGACTCTGCCACCCACATTTGCTTCATAAATTTCTTTCGTTAGTCTCCTATTATCCATTCTTCCAACATGAACGAATACCTACTACCTACTAATACTAAAATGTCTAACAACGCGGTTCGTTGAATCTCTGCAGACGAGCTGAAGTGTTATTTAAATCAAAATCCTTTGAGCAGCTTGCAAAACATTAATAACAATCCGATCCTTGAAGCAGCGTAGGAAACAATTTTATATTTATATCATTACCATTACCTATATCCATCTCCTTGAGCAGCGTTGTTCCTTTTATTTGTATTATTCCCGTATAACTAAAGATTTATTAATTACATTTAATATACTTTACAACTATTTTAAAATGAAATTATTGAAGCCAAAAATGTTTCAGATTTATCAAATAATGTGATTTTTACTTATTTTGCCAATTAATTTTTAAATATTTCTTATCTTATTGATAATACAAAGTAATACTTTAATAACAAGTAATAACTATAATAGGTTACTAAAATATCTATGAATAGTATCTGAAACGTAGATAGCCTCGATAACACATAAGTTTGTAAAGGATAAAGTTTCATTAACACAGTTCCTTGTACTTTATACAAATTGAAATGTATATACATATTATGTAGGTACAATAAAACATTGAATTTTAAACAATAATTGTTCATATTTTATTACTAAGACTTAAAAAAACTACATTGAGCGGTAGGTTCCCTGGTAGGTACTGTCATGTACTATCCTGTGTGTATAACTAGTCGACTCTTTTAACCTAACTATGGCCCTTTATTTCCCTGCTTTGTTCTAGCTACATGATGGTCGATTAAAATAATTGAGGGTGATTAATGGAGCCTAATTTTACATTAAATATAAATACGTAGCTTGGTACCAGTTTAAATTGTAGGATTCATGTATCAAGGATGGTATCATTACTTTGAAATAATTATTGTATGTACTATGTACTTGACAATTTCAACAAACAATTTAGACAACAATTATTAAGTGTGCTGATTTCCATTTTGTAATCGGGTGATAATTATATTTACATATTAAATTAATTATGTATGTGAAATGTAAAATTAATCGATTCAGAGCTCTAAATTGTTAAACACGTGAAGTCTATTGATCTAAAAGAAACGGTAGGTAGCTTAACTTCAGGATATTTCCATATTAATTATTGTGTGAGCAAGAAATATTATTTTGTAATGCACCGTATTTATTTACATTCTCTTTTCCAACAAAATATTTATAGCGAGATTTATAGAGTCTGCTCAAGCAGTGTATTTACGAAATGAATCATTTTCGAATTCGGCTCTAAAGAAACATTTCTATAGATTCGGCACGAATAGACCGAATAAATAGAATGTGTTAGTCAGTCAGCGTGTATGCGGCCACTGCTGGATATACGCCTCTCCAATTTTCTCTTCATTCCTCCCGTTCGTTGATGTCGTCGTCCCATTCAGATATTCGGCGTCATTTTATGAGTAGACGCGGCGTCAATAGAACAGCTGCATTGTCTTCTGCGGTTTGAACCTTCATAGTTAGCATTTGATGGAATTACTATACGAGGGCATCATTACAAAATGTTCTTGCTTAAAAATGTATTCTTAATTTATAATTCTAAGTATGAAGGGAGGTCTTCTTTACGTTGAATTGTATTTTAGAATAGAATAGAGTGTCATGAGAGAGTGGAGCGACGACGACGTAGCCTGCGCTGTACTATTTTATTTATTTGCTAGCTAGCGAGTCAACAACTAGCTACTAACATCACTACTGTATCGATAAATTCTTCTCGTGTTACTTTACCTGCTGAGTAGTGCCATTAAAGTTGCTATCGGGCTATTTGAGTGTGACAAAGACATTCAGAATTAGTTAACATAATTAAAAGAAAATATAGTGCACAGTTTTATATTTAAGTGCTTAGAAAACCTATCGCATGCATGTGCCTTGGGGTAAACCGATTTACCTTTTCAAATAGGGTTACGAAGATAGCAGAGCCCTAGCGCATATATAATCTAAACAATATAATACATTTCTGTGAGTCCGGAATCAAAGAAATCTCTTTACATTGGGACCTTTTGATGGGATTCCGATGACCAGAAGCATCTTAAAGATCTGTCTTAGGTAGCATCATTTCAATGCCTTTAAAATATTATTTACAGACTACCCATCAGAAGTAGGTAGGTACCTACTCTTCGTAACCCCACGAATATTCTCTAGTGTATGAAAACACTTCGAAATCATTCTGTGTAGCGAATATTTATGCAAATTGAATTTGGTTTTTAAATTTAATAAGGCATATAGAATGCCTCCGATAAGTTCGGCATTGAGACATTTAGACGAAATGTCTGCAAAGTGGGTGCAACGAGTTCATGCAATATTTGCGGGTAGTCGCGAAAGTTGGTAGAATGGATACTGACTGATTGTGGTGGCTGGCGTGCCCCGAGTGTCCATCCAGCTCCTTCACCACCATCGCGTCGCGGACCAGAGACTGCATGAGAGTTTTGTCACCTGAAACATTGATCATAATACCTCTGAATTAAGTCGGAAATAATTTGAAAATATTATCATTCTTTCCCGGACACAACAAAAAATGCACCCATCATCCGAGAGAAGACTCTTTTTGATGTGGATAAGGTGTCCAACCAACGAGGTTTAACCCTCATGACTAGAACCGGTGACTGACTTATGCCCGAGAGACTAGACCGAGTGCTTCTCTCGCAGGCATTGGAACGAGCACAAGGCTGCGATCTCAGTTCAGCTCATCCTCTAGACCTACATTAAATTTAAGCTTCTTTTTTTAACCTATGTTATTGCTGAACAAGTCATAATTTTTCCATTACCCGCCCATTCTATTAGTTCGCCAAGAAAGAACGGACAAGAAAACTCGTCTAAAATAAATTTTTCAAATACATCACCCGCGGCGGCGCGGAGGTGACTATACAAAAATGATTAGGTGTTAGCAAAGAGGCCGCTTACAGTAGTAGGAGTCGCGCTCCTGCTTCTTGTTGTGCATGGCGGTGTAGCGGGGGCGCAGCGACATCCACTTCCAGCCGGGGCGGGTGGCGCGCGCCAGGAAGTGCAGCACCTGCTCCTCCGGGCTGCTGAACGCCTGCTCCGCGCCCGAGCTGTACTCGCAATATACCCTGCACGTACAAAATACATACACTCGTTTATACACGGTGTTGCAGTTGCCCCCGTAATATTTTTAACTGACATAAGGGGGTTATTTTATATGTGAAACTAAAGAACTTAGGTGGCGAAAAAAATTTTTTTGAAACAAAAAAAATATATATTTTTTCCGTACAAATTTTAAATACCTATTCTCAAAATGTATGGAGAAAAACAATATTTTTTTGTTCAAATTAAATGTTCGTAGAACAAAAGTTCTTCTATTTCACGTACAGAATCAGCCCCTTTCGGGTTTTACGGTTGGGGTTGCAACACCGTGTATAACCTATTTATAACCTTCGGGCCTGGCACTCTTAGAGCCGCTCACAATACTAGTCACCGTACTCATTTGCCCTCTAAAAACTATAAAACTCGCAGGTATAATGCAATGAGATATCTTAGGTACCCCACACAAATTCTGCTCTTCTTACAGAAGGTAAGAATGGAGGGTGAAATATTGATAAGTCACAATAGATCACAAAAGTTCGCAGTGACAGCGGGTTTTAAGGCAAGCACTTGCTGAATTTCGAGGAGCTCCGACATTATAGAGAGTAAGGGCACGCCACGCCACGGAATAAACTTACCAGTCTGGGTGGACTTTCCAATTCTCGCCTTTGAAGTAATCGGACACTGAAACGAATAGGGATGTTTGATTACTGGGTAGAACATACGTTTAAATGATCGGAGGTTTGCTCAGGTCAGCGATGATATAATGTGCACATTTGATGACATTGACAAATCTTTTCCATGCAGTGTGGAATGGGTTCTAAGCGATAATTGTTCCCTATTTCTAACAAGTCAGCGCGTGTTCAAATCGACCATAAACACTTTCTCCTACGCGCAGGTTTGGGACCTGCTCGCTCAGTTGTAAAATTGACTAGGTTTGAAGACCTATACTTATTTGGGCCATACTCCGGTTACAATGTCTCTACAATTCTAGTGAACGGCATATTAATAGTGAAGCATTTTGTACCATTAACAGGGCTGCGTTTGACTTCCTGCTCGGCCAGTAGCTCGTACATGCCGTAGCCGTCAGGGAGGACGATGCCCAGCGAGAAGGGCGTGCCGTCGATGGGGCTGTGGAAGTAGCGTTGCCGCCGCGTCGACACACGCCGCATGTCGTCATAGTGAACCTTCACACCGATCTCCGTCTCTCCTTCGCGCTGCTCTATCATGTCGTTTCGCAGCTGGAGAACATTCAAGCACTTTCATTATGCCTATTTATGTTTTACGTGTTTCAATTATATCTCTAGAAAAAGAGGATTTCCGACATATAATAGGCGGATCCAAAGATTAAGGAGAACGTGGAGAAGAATAATAATATAGCTAAACAAGTGCGAGTCGGACTCGCGCACCGAGGATTCCGTACCACAAAAAAAACATTGAAAAAAAAAACACGTTTCTTGTATGGGAACCACCTTAAATTTTTTACTTTTTCTATTTTTTATTATTTTTTGTTATATCCGCCATAATAACACATATTCTGTGAACATTTCAACGGACCTATTACGGTTCAAAAGATACAGCCCTCGGACAGACAGACAGACGGACGGACAGACAGACAGACAGACAGACGGCGTAAGCTTAGTCATAGGCTTCCGTACGGGATACGGAAACCTAAAAACATAACACTTGGGTTGCGCATTCATTCAGAATTTGAACTCAGATAGAGAAGGAAAAGAACATTTAAATCAACGACATTCTACTTGATTTAAATAATGTTCTCGGGTTCAGTAATACTCTGTAGCAACGTTTAATACAAGCGCACCTCATCAAGTCTACTTTTCGATGGGCGGAACCTAATTCACGGTAACCGCTTCCTCCTCTTGGATCCGCGTTTGCGGAGCGCAGTCTATTCCCATAGCAGCCAGGTAGGGAGCTAGCACTTTGGAGCAGGTACTCACGTCTAGAAGTAAGGAGGTGAGGTTGACAGAGGAGCGGGAGTCGCGGTCGGCGTCCACCAGCAGCTCCACGTCGGTCACGTCCACGTTGCTGTACAGCGGCCGAAGAGTCTCAGTGTACTGTCACAACACACACATTATATACCACTCACTCATGATCGCGGTGGAGGTGTTGGCAGTGTCGGTTGCAGATTAGTTCAGTGAATGCAGTACGAACCGATCGACGAACATTTATTTCAATTACTAGCTTTTGCCCACGGCTTCGCTCGCGTGAAATTCATATTTAAAAAGAAGAAAGCAGTAAGCCCGCTACCTTACCTTTATTTCGGCGCGCGGAACAATTCGGTTTGTATGAGAGCTGAGAGCCACATTAGCGTAACAGGAACTGAATTTAATTTAGCGTATCCTGTGTCCCGTATAGTTAAATGTGCTTGTACTAAGTTTCATAGAATTGGGATAATCGGTTTAAGAGTTATGAAGGAACATACATACATACATACAAAAAAGATTTCTAAAAATCGTCAATTTAGTTTTAGTATCATACAAAGAGTCTACAAACGCAATATCTCGTAAAACCAAGTAACTTACTCTATGAAAATCCCTTACAGATTTATTATTAGTATTGATGATGATGATTGATGATAATGTCTGATTAGGTATGGAAGTAGGTATTGAATATTCCTGAACATAGTGTGGGGCTCCCCCACGGCTATATGGACGGATCAACTAAAAACCTAGGCGGGAGTGGACGGACGAGAAGAGCGGAAGATTGTGTAATGTGTATGGTGGCGTGCCTTGGGAGAGGTTTATGTCCAGCAGTGAACCGATACAGGCTGATCGAGGTGTTGGCCAACATGCTGACTACATGAGCGACACGACTGGTCGTGAATGACGTGATTTGCGAGCTTTAAATACCGATTCAGAAAATTGAAAAGTTCACAAATTGTTATAAGTACATTATACTATACATCTCACTGTTAGATTTGAATGCTGAGCGTCAATAAATATTTTTGTCCGCCAAGTACGTAGAGGAACTAAAATAAAATCAAAATATACTTTATTGTACAACATACAAGCATGGAACACAAAAGGGAAGTTTCTAGGGATGGGAACTATCAAGGACAAAAAAGGCTCTAACTAAACTAAAGTTTCAAGAAAAATAAAATAAATGTTTATCCTGTACCTCCTCGTTTGTATGCTGCGGACAATGAAAATAAACAATTTATTATAATAACATTCAACGGACAGAAGTATACATTTAGAATAAACATTACAACAAATATATTTATTAAATAATGATAAATGTTCTATATATTATGTTTATATTGTATTAGTCTTTTGATAATTTTAGAAAAACATAACTTTATTTCTTTTTTAAGTTGAATTAAAAATAATTTGGTGAAAGCATAAGACTTGTTAACTTACCAGAGGCCTCAAGTCCGGATGGTACAACACGTGCCCGTTGTTGTCCACCATGAAGGAGTAACCGTTCACTCCGAGCTGCGGGCAGAGGAGGTAGTTAGTATTACTTAGGGGGAGTCGCGATTTAATTACATTTACTTCTGAGCCGCTAGTTACACATTAACCGAACATATATACCACAGGCTGTATCCCGACAATCGGGCTAAGCAGAGTAGTCGGTGTTGTGCTGCAAGTATACTCTTGTAAATTACATGAAGTGTTGTGCCGACCACCACATTGAGCAGACTATTAGGACAAGATAACTATCAAGCAGCAAGTAAGGCATGCAGACCCACCTGCTGCATGACTCGGTGGAAGGACCGTTCCAAGGTGAGAGGTGGCTAACCTGTCGCCCTCAAGCATGGCATAAGTCCTTATCTTCTTGACCATGCAACGGGAGAGGTTCAGTGGGGCTATTCTTAACGAGCAATAAGTTTAACTCACTTTAATTCTTTGTTAAAGAGTCACGACCAAAGTACCCTAAAATATGAAAAATAATATTCGTCTAATGTGTTCCGGCGGCTTTGAAAGCGAACAAAATACTACCTTGTACGGTGGGACCAGCTTCTTTATCTGGTCGACAGGCACGTCCGTTCCCACCACACCCAGCAGGTTTGCTTCCCGCTGCTGTGAGTAATTGTAACAAAACATACAGGAATAAATGGATCAATGCTTGATTCGCTTATCTCATAGAATTCAAACCCTAATTGTCTTTGTCCACAACAATAGCGACAAACTTTCTTTTCTATCATTTTGTTTTGATTTACGTTTTTGTTTATAGACGTCCAGAGATACCAGCCTTTCGGCTACAAAATCCAGACGTCTACTACCTGCACTCTTGCGAGTACAGTGATCATGTATGCCAGATCGAGGCCCCATAGCTGCTCTGTCGAACGTCCGTTCTTCCGAAAAAATCCCATGGGAAACACAGGCTGCGACCTTTCCCCAGCCGATCCGAGCCACCACCCGTCCACCCGAAGGAACCCCCGACCGAAGTCGAGAGCCGGGGGTGAAGCCTTCACTGCCACTGGGGTCAGCACCCTATCCAACCGCAACCTGTGCCCAGGGCCTCAGCGTTTTGTACTAGCCCAAAGGCTTTTGTTTTCACCAGCTATGTATATGCGTGGAAGTGCATATGACCACCACCTAATGTGTACCGGGGATCCACCGGTCTCGAATGACAGACTTACGTCAGCGTCATTAGCTCGTGAGAAGTCCATCCCACATCCACATATAAGTGTGTGTAGCACCGACATACCGATCTACATTATTCGCATGTCTACCAATTCTCCACATTGGTTACGGAGCTCTAAGTGGCTCACCACTCGCAGCTTTCGCTACTTATTCCCGTGTTAGGTGCTTTAACTACACAAGTACGGAAGCACCAGGGAATCAACGCTAAACCACAACCCCTGCGAGACCAACTCCAGTGTTCCGTGCAGAAGCACGAAGCATTCTGGGGCTTTTAACGGAACCCCGCAGTACTCAACCCAGCGTTTAGGGTGGTATCTCATTTGACCCACCGACCTGAGTGGAGTCGGCAGCGTGAGCTAAGAGGAGGCCGAAACCCCCAACTTAGTACTCATGTTAGACTAGCAACGTTTAATGAGTAATCGTCGAGAACAAGTTCTCTACCACACATTATTTCTAACAGTGACGCCCGTTACACCGCCCAGTTGCGGGATAGGGTAGCCAACTGCTAGTTTTAAGGGTAGCCACCGTGTGGTCTGCATAGGGAAACGTCACGGATCCTAGTACCCAACTCCGACACCTTGGACGACTAAACGCCTCTGCGACCCCGTACAAAGGTCGCTAATACGGGTCTATGGATACTGGTGGCCGGGCCCGACACCTTGGGTAGACCGAAGTCTACCACTGCGATCGCTCCCCAGCGACTACCCGTACTACTAACAATAGCGACAACCGACATGTCGGTGGTCGGTCGATTTTCCATTGCGGACGAATCGGCCCGACAGAATCGCGTGGACAAACGGCCATTCGTTCATCGCGCGACGCGTGTCGGTTGTCGGTATCAGCCGTCGCGTCGTGGACAAACGATCTAAATGTTCAGTATAGTAGAGTATCAGTGTCGAGTAGTAAGTAGTGGACTGTATTATTGACTGGTATGTACCTTTGATCCATGGTCGTTGATTTTACCAGGCGCCCGGTGCTACTTTCTTTAGTTCTCTATGTACTCCACAGTTGTAAATCACATTGTTTTTTTATTTTAGTATTTGTATTAGGTTTTTATATGGTTTTTATTAATTATTTAGATTTTCTTTTGAATATTTTTATAGAAGATTTTCACGACCATCTTGTTATTTTTTGACAAGACAAGCTGTCCGACCAGCTGTCAGAATTTTATTTGAATGTTAGTTTTTTAAAATAATGGCATTCCGGCGCCAACATAACTCCCCCGCGAAATCCAGCATGGATTTCCAAAGTTTCCACTGTACAGTAAGATAGAGTAAATTATATTATTCATAATAATAAATCAAATAAAGACTTAGTAACTTCACTAAAATGAAAAAGAAATTCAGTAAGTAAAACTACAGATTAATTAAATAAGTAATAATAAACTAAATTAATTATTGTAGGGTAGAGGGCTGAGTTTGGATACAGGTCGCTGCACGAAGCCCTGCGCAGTACGTAGGGTAACAACACGCACAACCTGGTCCGCTCCAGGATGTAGAGACTCGACGCGACCGAGACGCCAGTGAAGCGGCGGAGTTCTATCAGAATGAATAAGCACGAGGTGCCCGACCTGGAGGTTCGGTGGCTGTGCGAGCCACTTTGATCTCTGTTGCAGTGTGTGCAGGAATTCATGCCTCCATCGATTCCAAAAGTGTTGGGATACCTGTTGCACGTGTTGCCACCGAGAAAGACGATTAGAGGGAACGTCCGTGATATCAGTTTCAGGTACCGCCATAAGACTCGAGCCGATCAGAAAATGAGCCGGAGTAAGAACCTCAAGTTCATTAGGGTCTGATGACAGAGCGCACAGAGGACGAGAATTTAACATTGCCTCAATTTTAGTAAAAATAGTTGTGAGCTCTTCAAACGTTAGAGAACTGTCTCCGATAGTCTTTTTTAGGCGCGTTTTAGCTGACTTGATGCCTGCTTCCCAAAGGCCGCCGAAGTTCGGAGCATAAGGTGGGTGAAAACGCCATTCGATCTGATGTGATGCAGCGTGCACACTTAGTTCGTCTTGTGTATTTTTTACTTAAAAAATTGTTAGACTTCGACAGAAAGAGCGCTTGTCAGTTCACGAAGATCGCTGGATTTTTCTAATTCATTCAAGGGCCACTCAAAGGGTGGCAAGGATAACCAAAGCGAACCAGTGAACCAAATGTCGTGGCTCAAAAGTTGAGTGGAAAAGGTTCCACGTGAGCAGACGTCCGCCGCATTATTTGGACTAGACACGTGATGCCATGTAATGACATGTGTCACTTTATTTGCGATAAAAGTTTCCAGTTTGAATGGAGGCGTCTCTAGCCACCACAGCACAATAGCCGAATCAATAAATGCAAAAGTTTGAAAGATTTCCTTAGGTTTACTCAAGAAGCAATGAGCGTATGTCGTCAGTAGTTTGGTGAGCAATACAGCGTCCATAAATGCAATCTCAGAATAGTTTTTGTATTTAGCAGTGCCACTTTTTATTTTGGCAACAACAGTGTTGATTTTGTGTTACCCTCCTCGTCAATGACTATATAAGATATGCAACCGTGGAAAGGCCTTGAGTGGAAGCATCCCAACACCTGACCAGTTGGCATTGAGCAACATTAGGTGTCATGGCGTAGCGAGGACATTTCACTCGAGACAACAGGGGGAGTTCAGAAATGAGCTTATACCACTCCTGTTTAGGTCCGTGGGCAAAGTTATGTCCCAATCGAGCCCTAACTTCCACAGCGTTTGCATAAAATATTTAAAGAAGAATATACATGGAGCCACGAGACCCAAAGGGTGGTACAAGCGGGCTGTTTGACTGGAAAACGGATCTCTTCGTGAAAATTGTATCGACATTGTTTATGTTGAAAGAAAAGCAATCTTCAGAAGATATCCACTGCAGTCCGAGTATTTTAATTGAGAGACTTGTCTCATCGTGGAAAGACACCAAAGATTCGTGGTGATCCAATGGAATCTCAGCGAGAAACTCCGGAGCATTACTCATCCATTTTCGCAATTCCAAACCTGCAGTGGCAAGTACATCGTTGACATCGTTGCGCACCTGCACGGCCTCGTCAACAGTGCTCGTCGACCACAACAAGTCATCCACGTACAGGCCGTGCACTAGGATGTAAGCGGTATGAGAATAACTCTCCGAAACGTCCGCCGCCAGTTGATGTAAAGTGCGTATCGCCAGATAGGGCGACGACGCTAACCCGTAGGTTATAGTTTTCAATTCATATTCTTTAACAAGTTCTTCAGGTGAATTGCGCCATATAATATGCTGGTAACCGCGCTCCTCAGGACGGATGAGAATCTGCCGATACATTTTAGAAATGTCGGCAGAGAAAGCGACGGCATGCAGACGGAACCGTAGTAACACCTCGACAATGTCACACTGAAGTTTAGGACCTGTGTATAGAACGTCATTTAGTGAAATATCTGTTCTGGTTTTAGCAGAAGCGTCGAAAACGATGCGGTGCTTAGTTGTAGAGCTCGACATTTTCACTACACAGTGATGAGGAATGACGTAGCGCGTAGTTTCTGTGACGCCAGTTTTACACTCCTCCATGTGACCCAGACTCTCGTATTCTTGCATGAAGTTGCGGTAGGCATCGTATAAGTCTGCGTCTCGCAAGAGGCGCTTTTCAATATTATGAAATCGTTTGACCGCGTGAGTATGAGACTCACCAAGCTCAGTACTAGTAGGCTTCAACAGCAGAGGTACAACATATCGCCCAGATGTGTCACGATGATGAAGTTTCTTGTAGGTATCCTCGCAGTACTTGTCTTCTGAGCTCGGCAGAATGTCGTCAGGAACATTTTCTACTTCCCAAAATTGTTTTATTAAATTATCAGTCCTCATGATATCAGTTATGGCCAAAAGACAAGTAGTTTCAGGAACTGAATTTAAAAAACATTTTCCAAGTATTACGTAACCGAAAATACTTTCAAATGCGGACGGTAACTTGGAATCGCTCGGGCGATAAACATTTCCCTTCATAATATCAGCGTACACATCACCGCCGAGAAGCATTTCAATCGGTGAAGTTTTATCAAATGTCGGATCAGCAAGAGAGAGATGTTTAAATTCATCACGCAAGCACGCAGGGATGCTCACGGAAGGCATGTCGTTAGTGATGCGCGGCAGTATGACCGCGTCCGTTGTCAACAAGGGACCTGAAGAAGTACAGGGTTTGAACGTACAAGAGAGCACGCCTAGGTCGCGCACGGAGCTCGCGGCGAGCCCAGTCAGAGCGATGCCGGACGTGCGCTGAGGCAGGTGTAGCCGCTGCGCGCACGCCGACGTTATGAAGGAGCCTTGCGCGCCACTGTCGACCAGTGCGCGCACGGTCTGATAGTTGTTGTACCGATCACGGACGTGCATCAGCACAGTACCTAGCATTACAGTGTAATGCGCTGCAGCCACGGGGGCTGAAGACGAGTAGCAAGCAGTTAGACTTGGACCAACCTCGTTTTCAACCTGTGACGTAACATCGGCACCACTGACTCCAGAGGTATGGAGCAGAGTGTGGTGTCGTTGCGAGCACATAGAACAGCTGTTGTTCGAAGAGCACTGAATGCCGTCGTGAGATCGTAAACAGTTTTGGCAAAGTTTGAGCTCTTTGGCCTTTTCTTTGCGCTGGATCGGCGTAAGAGCCAAAAAATGGAAGCATCTATAAATAGAATGGCACATTTTACAGCAGGGGCACGAGAATTTCTTCTCATCAGTAACTTTATCACTAGAGCTGACTAATGCAGAAGTAAAGCCTGATTTTGCCTTATTAGTGTAGGATTTGTTGGTTGTCATCTTCTCTTCAGTTTTGTTCGTTTTCGTAGCACCAGTCTGGACTACAGAAGAACTAGGTTTAGTAATAACCTGTGACATTTCCAAAACATGGACTTGGCTTTGGACAAAGGTCATCAATTCGTCAAAAGTTGGTATTTTGTTACGATCGCACCGTTGTTCAAATTGTTTTCTCGTTTGTGGGTCTAGTGAGCGTTGTGCTATGTAAAATAAAATAAACTCACTGCATTCAGGAATTTGCAACGCTCGAAGGGCACTGACACTCTCACGAAACGCTTGCAGAAAAGATTCTAAATTAGCAGCTGACTCTTTAGAGAGCGCTTGAAACTGGAACATTCTTTCGAGGTAGCTGGTGGCGAGAGCTCGCTTATTCTCATATTTTGATTTTAAAGAATCCCAAATCACAGAATAGTTTTGACTAGTGACTGGTAAGCTGCGCACGAGACTCAGCGCTGGACCGCTAGTTGCCGACAGTAAATAATAGAATTTTTCAATGTCAGTGATCGCTGGATTGTCGTGTATTAGATTAGAGAAGATGTCATAAAATGTACACCAATTATGCAGGTTGCCGTCGAACACATACAGGTTCATTTTTGGCAGGCGAGGGCGGACCAGTTTACCCTTGCTTTCGTTAGCGTCAGACGTGTCCTCCGCGGTCGCTCCAGAACCCGCATTATTTTGCCTCTGTTTCAGCTGATCACTAATTGACATGATGTTGTAATAAAGTGTGTCGAAATTTTCTATATCTAAGCTTGAGCACTTGAAATCAGGTTTTAGATGAAGATTCCACTTCGCAAGTTCCCGCACTGCGTTTTGGTACGTAGTCCGCGTGTCGTTCAGATCGCGTATCCGAGAATTAAATTCAAATTCACGAGATGAGTCTGTCAGGACGACCTGCGACAGATCGTACAGAACCTGGAGCCTGCGGAAGCATGATTCCTTTACAGAGTTCTCAAGAGCTATATTCCTTTTTAACTCCGCCGCTACCACACCTGCCGGCCGCTCGGCGGCGGCAGGATCAGTTGGCATCATGAAGAAAGTTATGCGATACCGGGTATTGAGTCCTAAATACCAACTACATACCGCACACCAACTTCATAGAGCGACAATAGAAATAAGAAATACTGCATCAGATATATTCAACACAAAAACATGAAGGCAAACAATGTATCAAATTCCAGATTTCAAACTGTAAATAATATTTATATAGCACTAAACCCTAGAAAAATGTATATAATTTATAAATAAAATATTAGTTGTGTACAACGGTGAAATTTACGAATTAATGGGGTCCTTCAATGACGTATCATGTATTCTACTAGACCTCTTACCCGGGCAACAGCCTTCGCTCCACCGCGGTGGAGTAACCATTACGCGGAAGGACCCTCTTGAGACTAGTAGCTCGCGAGCGACCGAACGCGGCGGACGCGCCGTCCGCGCGCTCGCTGCCGTCCGTCTGCGGCTCGCATCGCGCCAGTCATTAATTATGCCCGGTTGTGTGTTGCGAATTGCGATATTGCAAAAATCTTACCAAAAATATTGGGAAAACTGATGGCATCTCATTTCATAGGTAAGTATCACTTCATTGTGATCTTAATATATAAGGTCTTTCAAAATTAGTTAATAGTACGCTAAGGGTGGGTTCTGCATCCTATAGGGAGTAAAACCTATATAAATTTTTTTGGACCTTGGGCTTTTTTTATGTAAAATGTTTTGTATGTATTTAAATAAAAAAATATGTGGTTGATTTTTATAGCCTAATCGATTCATTTTCATAACAGTAACAAAAAAGTCTTCATTACCATTTTGATTTAACACGTGTAAGTTGGTAAAAAAAATCAAATTCTTTCTATTCCATACTAATAAAACTAAAATTGTGGTTTTCACAATTTCTGAAAGAAAGAGATCTATGTGTTGGAAGACTTTTGTTCCTGGCATGAAACTGAAACGATTAAGAAAAGAATTTTTTTTTACATTTTACATTTTTACATTATTATAAATTTTTTTTTTTTGTAAAAAAAAATCTTTCTTCCTCAAAAGTGATTTATTTACGATACAGAACCCCCCCTTAGCGTACTATTAACTAATTTTGAAAGACCTTATATATAATATCTTGTTTTCCATGTGCTTAGAAATATTTGGTTCAACTGGCCAATTAGGGCTGTCACAACGCTACTTCAATTAGAAAATTTTGTACATTTTATGTATTGACCTAGCATTGCAATAACATAAGCATTATTTAATTAAACAAATAAATTAAACGCGCTCATTAGGGCTGCCACATATGAATGATTAGAAATAGAGTTCTGGGATATCATGTATGAAAGTAAATAAATATGTATTAAACCACGTTAAAATATGAGAGTGAATTGACCGCTAATTAGGGTTGTCGCTATTCTTTTATTTTTTTTAAATTAGTAAGTAATTGAGAAATTTTCAAGAAAAAAATCTTTTTACAAGGTTTCCACATCCTTCTAAGGGATCAATACGAGAAAGATGGATAAAAATAGTCCAAGATGATACATTGTTTAAAGGAAAGTGAAAATTTAAATTTGTGTAAAGTGAAATTTAAATTATTTTGTTTAAGTACGGAGGAAGAGTTATTTTAGTTGTGTTTGTGTGTGTAGTCCAAAGTATACCTAATGGTTTTTTTAGTTATATATATATATATATATTTTTTTTTATAAATGCTGCACTCTTTATTTTATGTATGTTTGGTTTGGAGATTTTAAGTTTAGTCCAAGGCCAAGACCGCAGTTATGAATTCTTTATTATTAAGTTTAGTTTTTTAGATATTATTCTAGTTATTAAGTGTAGGTATTATAAGAATACAAAACGGCTTTACTCGCGGTCGAAATATGAGCTGTGTGGCTCGACGTTTCGGGCCAAACGTATGGCCCATCATCATGAGCACTCTGGCCGAAATGTCGAGCCACACAGCTCGTATTTCGATAGTGAGTAAAGCCGTTGTTACTTCTTAAAATGTCAAATAACCACGGTAATTTAAAAACCCATATAAGTTTAGGTATGTATTTCAAGTTATTATAGTTCTGTATTTTAAGTTTAAATACATAAAAACGTTTTTTTCGATGAAATTCACTATCTGTTTTCTTCTATAATCCTTTAAAACGTCCCACTGCTAGGCACGGACTCTGCTCACTGACATAGGAGGTATTGTTTTTATTGTTGTTGTTTTATTGTTTATTGAGTATTCTTATGGCAGTCATATTGCACTCGAACTTGTCACAATTTGTTATATCCGGTTCGATTACTCGTACATGGTGACCAGTGGAAATCAGAAGCAGTTTACACAAAAATACCTTTCATAGACCAGTGTGCACTAGTTACCTAACTTTATTTTTCTTCACCGGAGCGATCGTACCTATTCGTTATGAAATGCATGTATATCAATCTTTATCAAGGAAATAAATAAGTACATTAGTTAGTGCCCGGGATTTGAACCCGCAACTTCTGCATTGAGAAGCGTTACCACTAGACTACGGGCACAATTAACCATAATACCTACTCGTAAAATAATAAATCGAAAAATATATTTTTGGTAGACTAAGTGACAACCCTACGTATTCCAATGCACGTGTTGACTGACCGGCCGGGCCGGCCGGGCCGCTAGCCGCTAGTCGCTCGCTAGCTAGCCCCTCTCCCGCTCGCTTCCCGCCCCGCGCGGCTCAGCGTTCCGCCACCCCGCTACCTTACCTCATACCTCAGTTATTGGCCGTCATTTCTCTGTATTCTTTCTTCGTAGTGCTCACTCTATACATAAAATCTCTTTGGGGTCCTTTGAGATTATGTGAAAAACTTACATATACTGTGGAAAGTTCAGCATCCGAGCATTATTTTTTAGAAATACATAGGTAATTATTCCGTGAGAAGTGACCAAAATTATGTCGAGTAGTAAGTAGTGGACTGTATTATTGACTGGTATGTACCTTTGATCCATGGTCGTTGATTTTACCAGGCGCCCGGTGCTACTTTCTTTAGTTCTCTATGTACTCCACAGTTGTAAATCACATTGTTTTTTTATTTTAGTATTTGTATTAGGTTTTTATATGGTTTTTATTAATTATTTAGATTTTCTTTTGAATATTTTTATAGAAGATTTTCACGACCATCTTGTTATTTTTTGACAAGACAAGCTGTCCGACCAGCTGTCAGAATTTTATTTGAATGTTAGTTTTTTAAAATAATGGCATTCCGGCGCCAACAATCAGTGTGCATCAATAGAGTACCTATCAGTATCAAATGCAATAATCCACAAATTGTTTTCTCAAATATATCAAATCGTTCTGATGAAGGCCATGTTAATTTTATAAATTTCGCTATCATAGCAATATATCACGTAATTTATAAACTTCAGTTTTACATACACACATACATAGCGTCACCCCTGTTTCCTGGTGGGGTAGGCAGAGACAACGGATCTCCACGAGCCACGATCCTGACACACCTTCTGTGGAAGAGACGGCAGTCCTCCACAGAACTTCAGTTTTATTCAGAAAATAAAGCGATAAATCTGTAACGGCGCGCCGACCGACCGACGCGCAGTCCGCGTCGTCGCGTCGTTCTTTCTATGTTCGCGTACAAGTCGAGAACTACTCAATGAATTCACATGGGGCTTTCACTGAAATTTTTTGGTATATTTAATGCTGGTTATATATAATAGTTTTCCGCAAAACAAAGAAGCGGGAAGAGCTAGTTAGCTATAAAATAAATAAGATGTGAAGGTAAATCAATCTAGTTACCGTGTGGTTCCTCCTGTCGAAGATAGGCATCGTGACTGAGGTCATGAGCTGGCCCAGACCGTCGTCCGCCAAGCTGCTGCCCTGTTTGTTCAACAGTATCGGTTACAGGTGTGCAGGTATCCAATACAGAGTTGAAATAAACATGTCATTTTTTCAAGAAATAAATATACAGGTTGTTCGGCACACCGACCGACAAATTTTTTTTGTAGGTAATTGAGGTCGTTTGCAAGGTTTTGACCGATGAGACCTTTTGTCAATTAAGAAATTAAGATTCTGTCATATTTTTACTCGTCCTCGGGACTTTGGGAGGTCATAAGCCCATTTCATGGTATTAACGTCATCAAATAATATATTTTTACAGAACAAGGATACATAGTAAAATCCAATAAATTTTATTTCGTGCTAATACAATCATACACAAAAAAGTTACAAGGGGAAAGCGGGGAATTTGGTAATTTTCAAAAATAAAGAAAAGAAAAATCGTATCTCGATACCACGTGACACCTGACAAAAGGTATCATGACCCCAACTTACCTATAAAAAAATTGTCGCTCGATGTGCCGAACATTCTGTATATTGTGAAGGAAAGACTGGATTATGCAAAATAAACTTAATGCCACATCACTTGCAGCATGCTGTATTTTGTCACCTGCTACGACAGCTTTTTCAGCTTTTACGACGTCAGATGTTGTCATGAAAGAGCTTTTTTGTTGATCTGTTTGCACAGAGCAAGAAATCGCGTCGCGCCCTCTACTCTGTTCTGTCGTTTCTTATTATTATGTTTTTAGGATTTCGTGAAAAATCGTACAAACGAATCGTATGGTTGGTTTTCCGTCTGTCCGTGGTTGTTTGTGTAAATTAAAAGAATGAACGAACTCTCACCCTGCCGCCCACGTACACGGGGCTCCAGTGCACAGGGTGGTCCAGCTGGTACATCACCATTGGCCGCGCCATCACGCCCACGTAGTGGAACACCTTGTGACGGATCTCGCTATGGTCGTTGATGCTCACGTAGAAACCTGCAATTATTTTAGTTATACTTTTTAAGCGTTCATTATTATAATAAATCATATGGCTTCAATGATAGTATATGTTAAAAAGGAGGTAGATAGGTTATACGAGCTCCCAAAGCGGCACATTAAATACAAGACCACAGTCCTGTTTGAAGTTAGTCGCAGTTAGTCGCGCATTAACTACGCACGCGTTCAGACGTGCGTCGTCCTTCCTAAGTAGTTATCAGTTATACCAACCGCCACATAACAATTGGAATAAGACTATTCGAGTCGGCGCATCAATTTATAGTTCTTTCTGTCAACGTTTCAAGTTCGTGCCGTGTGTGAGCACCGAATGTCGTATAGACAACGTATCTTTCTTAAAATATCATTGTATGGCTTTATTAATATTAAAATATTCAGCTAAATAAATGCATACATAATTTTTAATGAACCTAATACGGTTGGCTACATCATCTACTTACACCTGTGACATCAGCACATCACATCTTGGTGAACTAGTTGCCATGTCAGTGATTCCCTTTGGTCGTGCCGACTACACTGAACTGGACGGAAAACACGAACGATTTCCATAGTCGCTCAGATCGACCTTTCATGGAGTGCGGTGGTAGCAATTCGGACGGATTAAATCCTCGAGCCTAGTAAGGAAAGAAAGCAAGGAACCTACATTTTCACGTGGAATTCCAACGACGACCAGCCTAAACAGTCTAACGGTCAACCATTGAACTTAGTAGGTAGCTTGGTAGGTTAGGCAACTATAAATGTATGTATGGAAGATAGGGGTTTATTGGTTTATTTGCTAATAGATAACACAAGATGAGCATAATATTAATAGAAAAGAATAGAAATGCTTTATTGTACACGAAAACACAAACAGAAGACAGAAGATAACATACAGAAGAGCAATAGAAATTAACAATACTTCACAGAGAAACAAGAGAACAGTAGCGTGCAAAGACGGACTTATCACTTTAAGTGATATCTTCCAATTTTTTTTTAATTGAAAGCGCGACATATAGCGCCGAGCCACCCATAAGGTGTCTAACGACGCCCATGGGCATTCGGTCGTATGCGGGGGTTGCGAATGCCATGCCAGCCTGCAGCATGCATGCATTCACGTCCCTCTTGAAGGATCCGAGACTGTACTTGGGGGGGAATATATGAGCAGGGAGAGCGTTCCAGAGTTTACCGGTTCTGTAGAGCAAAGATCTGCAGAATCGATTTCGTGCTCCTCCGAGCACTCCCCATGGAATAATATTTATTAATTAATTAGCATATATGTAGTTAGTTACCCTTGTTAGAGCAGGCCATGTCCTGCATGCTGGCGCCGGCGGCGGCGTCTCCGCCGACCCTGTACGCCAGGATGCGCACGGGCATGTGCGGCCAGTTCCACGTGCGGAACACGCCCTTCACCCCGCCCGCGCCCCCGCCCGCTCCCACCACCGCTATAGCCTGGTTGCACTGGCAACCCTGACCGGTGCGGTTGTACTGCAACACATCAATTGATTTTCATGCAAACACAACATGAAATAATTACGAACTGAGTGACACATGTATGGGGTACTAATGAAGAGACACCACCTCATCATCATATATCATCATATCACACACACTGAATCCCGACAATCGGGGTAAGCAGAGTAATCGGTGTTGCGCTGCAATAACTCTGGTAAATTACAGCACAACACCGACCGCCACGTTTCGCAAAGATTCGAACAAGATTAAATCGACCAAGCAGCAAGTAAGGCACGAAGACCCAGCTGCTGCTTGACTTGTCGGAAGAACCGTGCCAAGGTGAGAGGTGGCGACCCTGTCACCCTTTATCACGGCATCTGGTCCTTATCCCTTAGTCACCTTTTGCGACATGCATGGGGAGAGATGCAGAGATAATTTGTATATTTTTCTTCCCATTGGAGGAAGACTGGAGTGGAGAGGCTTATGTCCAGTAGTGGACGTATAAACAAACAATGACTACGGAACCTTCTCGAACAAAGGTGTGCCTTACCTATACATCGAATCCGATTAAAAGGACTTTTCCGGAAATTGTTTTACATATATTTTTGTATGCATTCCAAATATGAACTACTAAACCGAGTGGAGGAGTATAAAGATGTTGGTCTGTATGTGTGGAGAGTAGGCGGCGCGGTGGTACTCACCCGCTGCAGGATCTCGAAGCCGACGGTGAAGGCGGCGGTGAGGTTGGCGGCGCCGCCCGCCGCGGGCTCGCCCGCCCACAGCGCGCTCTTCAGCTCGCGCACGTTCTCCGGCGTCGCCTGCGCATACACACACCACAACCATTATACTATAGCTGTTAAGTTCCCAATATTAAAATATAAATATATACCGATCGAACAATAATGCACAAACGCGGACTTATCACTAGTAGTAATTTCTTCCCGTCAACCTTGGGTTGAAAACGCAACACAAAATTTACATGCGGAAAAATAGAAGCAAT
This sequence comes from Nematopogon swammerdamellus, assembly GCA_946902875.1. Lineage (NCBI taxonomy): Eukaryota > Metazoa > Arthropoda > Insecta > Lepidoptera > Adelidae > Nematopogon > Nematopogon swammerdamellus. The sequence goes on from OX336333.1 coordinate 9,789,290, forward strand.
TGTAGAGCAGACATTAATAGCGGAGTAACTAACGCATTGAATTATTAATTAATTAATTTTATTCGGGAGAACTCAACAGCGTCAAATCTGAAATGTCACAGTAACAAATAACGTGTTATTAAGATTTATTTTTATTTTTAAAATTTTAAATTTATTTGCATATTTAAAAATTTTGCAATCACAATTATTGCATTATTTTTAAATCAAAACAGCTTTACTCACGGCCAAATGTCTAACAACCACGGTAATTTAAAAACCCACACAATTACTGCAGTTTTGAAATTGCTCTAGAAAAAAAAAATTATAATTTTCTTACAATAGTAAAACCATTGCACGGAGGTGTTTGCAATTATCCGCGGTAGAGCTTGAAAAGGATCATAATAAACTAAACTAAACAACTGATTATTCATCCAACTCGTGGTAGAGTATACTCGTATGTAGGTACAAGTCCTCGAAACAACATAGATAAATACCCGAAATCATAGTATCTTCATTGACGCCGACCGCCCTAAAGCTAACACGCTATAACACACTAGCTTCAGGAAGCTTATTCCGACCACACACTGTTGGACAAATGAAGCTCTAATCGGTCCATTAGTCGACACGCTTAGCTAACATTCGATCAATACTAAATTACTGACAATAATTCCTTTGCCGACAACCACCCTGTAAGTCGATTCCAAGTTTGTATGACGCAAACATGGCATCGCACGAATTCGATACCTACATAAAACTGGACTGAAATTGTAAAACGTTGGAGTAAACGAGTCCTACAGTGGAGGCCGTGGAAAGGAAAACGGAGTGTGGAAAGACCACCCAGCAAGTGGGAAAAGACGACGTTAAGTACGTCGGATGCAATCAGTGGCTCCATACCGTTGAAAGCTGGAGAAAAATTGGAGAGGCGTGTGCCCAGCAGTGGAAGCATAAACGCTGACTGACTGACTGTGCCTGTATGCAGCCCCAGTCACACACACGTTCAATGTTTTGCTGTCAAAATCACAGACAATAATATTGACAGCGCATGGCTGGCCATACTCGCATGTCATCAATAGGTGCGAATCACACATTAACAGTTTGCATGGCTCACGAAAAACGCAATTCATATCACATTTTTGGAACGTTGGTCGAGAGCTCGGCCAATCACGTCGCACCACAATACAAATACACAGCGCGTCACGCGTACCAGGGCATTTCTTCCTTGTAGGAACACATTCCACATGTTCGTCATGCTTGGAATAGAGCTTACTGGTCACGTGTCAAAGGAAAATCCACCTCGTCCAATATTTAACCACGCCCCGCTAAATGACGTTGGCGACCTTTGCTCGGCGAGTAAAGACTTCGATTCCGACCTCGCATGTTCGCTATCAGACTTGGAGAAATACCACAGGTCATCCGGTCTCCCGGCCGGCACACGTGGCTTGACTAAGTACGCTACGTAATATTGCTGATTTGACTTGCTTTAGAGGCCTTTCATTTTTTCCCAGTCAACTTTGTATTTTTTTTAATAGCACTTTAGCATTCTCAGCATACATTGTTATTTATAATGTTTTCACTCATCAGAGTGTTACACAGTTGGGCTGCAAGTGCGTCTCAGATTCTGTCAGTTTTATAGACCTGCAGAATAATTCTGAATTCGCGCACTGAATCAATATTGATTTCTACGAATAAAACTGTGCGATCTTTGCTCGATGCGCGCAGTGCGGAAGTGAAAGGGGGATAGTGAAATCACATTAACGCCCCTTCCATTAAAGGGGAAAAACCGAAATCCCATTACCATCCCCGTAGTTTTCCATTGCAAAAGCTACAACAGTGGCGGATCCAGCCTTAGACTTTGCATTCGACTTTGGATTAAATTAGAGGTAATACTAAAAAAATAGACAGGATCGAGCAAGAAGCGCGTTAAAAAACAAATAATGTATTTATAATATTCTTCTGTCAGAATTCTTCTACAAGCTCAATTGTATATCACGCCTAAAGAAGCATAACTTAAAAAAAAATTGTGTTTCCAAATTGATGGATTGATTACCCAGCAGTCACATCGTGCTCCTTCTGCTGAGTTGGCTGTATAGAGCAGGTAACTTATTTATTAATAACGTATCACCTCAGCACGAGGAAAGTAGGACTAACAGAATAGCCAGCCAGGACTAACATACCGTCAGCAGTCACGTAGTTAAAAAATAAACAAGCGAAGAGTGAGCCTGGCTCGCGTAACGCTTTAGGTACATATTATGTAACGTTAACGGCATTCGTGAGGCTTGTACGAAATCCATTACGGTGTGTACACAATAATATCTAGCGGACGAATTGTTGGGATAGATCTGTATCTGGCTAATGCGCCGGCCTGGGCCGGGCTCCGCTTCCTCCCTCGTGGGTCGCGGGGCGGGGGCGGTAGAGGGGGGGGTGGAGAGGGACGCGCACGCGATCGCTGCATTTGCAGCTCAGCTACGGGAGCCTTGCTCGAAATGTTCTCAGTCTAATTTACAACTAAATTTAGCCGCTAATAGCCTTCGATCGACGCCCTGATACTGTGCAAAGCCGCCGCCGACACGTGAGACGCCTAGATACACGCCACGATTCGCGGCTCGCAGCCAACACGTGGCCGCACAAACCCCGCCTCCGCTTCAGCCTCTACTGCAAGGTCGTAGCGAAATAACTGCACAACAATTATGTAGGCGGTTATACCGCGGAGTGCGATCCAAGGACATTGCGGTACAGAGACGTTATTTATGTGCATAATTCCACCTGCCACTAATTCTTTATGTAAACAATATAGGGAGAGTTTATCTAGTAGGAAACTCTCCCTTGCTTAGAAACTGAAAAAGTTGCTACTAATATTCTAGATAACCGCCAGTACTTGTACGTATAACCTCCAAAAAAATATGCCTTTGTTCTAGTCCACTTTAACTAGCAAGGTTTCGCTCTACTAGTCACCAGCCTACCGTTGTCCAGTCTACTTATGTCAAGTCGATGCATACCTGAGCGAGCACCTTCGTGAAGCACGGATGTATCTCAGTGACAGCGTCGTTGTATCTATATACATTGACGAAGTCGTTCGGTCCCAGCGTGTCGAGCAGTGCGGAGACTGTCGCCCTGGCCAGGGTGCGGTAGGATCCAATGTCGTCCGAGTCGTCCAGCAGAACGACCAGATCCTTGGGAGAAGTGGCCGCTTCAACGAACCACGACGAGGAGCGGAAGTCGTAGAAGTCGCGAGCGTGGTGCGAGTAGCCGTCCTCTGGCGGCCACGACATCGCTGTCAAACGCATCAATTGGTCAGTCCACTTTGGTATTCATATACCTATATACAAGCTGCGTGTCTGTATGTCTGTTGGTATCTGGCTGTTCTCACGAAAAGAGGAGTTTTTGCGATCTCGGGGGACATTACATATTGAATCATTATATTTAAAAAAATAGATGGGCCTCCGGGGAATATCTTTCCCCACTCCTACAATCCACGGATCTTCAAATCGCGGGTAAATAGCCTTTCCCCAGCGACATTAGTCCACCTCCAAGCCGGACTGGCACCTCCTCAGGGGTGATATTGGCTGCGCCTGAGGCTTCGACCTCGGACACAGCCAGCTAGTTCGGAAACAATAAAAAAAAAAAAAAAAAGATGTGCACACATCAGTTTTCAATAAGAGTTTGCGAACTCGGTGGACAAGAAAGGTAAGCGCTTCAGTACTGGGCTGTCACACCCTGGTGAACGAAAGGGAATATTTTCTCATCAAACAATTTAAATAAGATCTTGGTTCTGATCCGTGTTATGATATCCGTAATCATACAATCATATCACATTGAAATCTCGTCCACAATAATAACTCGAAACAGCTTGTAAAAGGATATAGTCAGTTTAACAAAAATGGAATAGAATAAAATGGAAAAACATAGTTTAATTGCCATTAAATACCAGGATATCTCCTCAGGAAGCCGGTGGAGGAGGCGTAGTACTGCCAGGAGAGCGTGGGATCGCTCTCGTAGTTGTTCACGAAGAGCGGGTCCAGGTGCTCCGACCACGCTATCTGGTTCTGCACCTCCACGTCTGTATGGACAAAACGATCTTCATTCTAAACTTCTAAATTCTTTATGTATCTTCAAATCTCTTCTCTTCTCTACTACTACCTAATGTTCACTTCTTATATTGACTCTTTTATTACCTAACTTCTTAGCATATAAGTGATACAATTCTGTAAAAAAAAATGTTTAGTAGAATTTATTCTTATTCTTGTTTATTATAAAAGAATACGTCTGTATGTCTGTATCTCGGTCTGTACATAATGGTTAATCTCGAAAGCGGCTAAACCTATTTACATGCAGTTCATCAATCTGGCAAATTATGGGATGGTTTATGTGCTACATTTCGTCACAATATTTTTCCAAGGGGCTGAGGGGTGAGGTGAGACGATATGTAATTACGAGTAGAAAAGGTTATGTAGGTGCACCTCCACTACTAGAGTTCACTACTTACGTCTTCATTCGCAGGTTGAGTAATAAGAATGAGTAAGTAAACACGAAAAACCGAAAGTCAACGCGACTCAGCACTTCCTTACATTTGAGCCTTTCATGACGCCCTATCAGGTCAGAGGTTAGTACTACGTAGTTATGACTGGCTTAAAGTAGGTACCTGGCTTATTAGTTATTGTTACTCGCACCGAGGGCGTTGGCAATGTGCGCACCATATTTATTGTACGCCGAATCATTTGTGTCGCAACACGCTTTCGTTGGTGATTTGTAATGTATTAAATGGAAGAAATAATAATGTGGTGCCAACATGAATGCGACTTTTAGTATCGGACAACATGATTAGGACGACTGGATGAAAATAGGTCGCGCTTCCAGCTCGCGTTTCAATAGTATTCCTAAATAAATAGTTTCAACTCTCAAATGTTTTTTTTTTGGTTGGCCGACATTTCAAATTCGTGTTGGCTGTTTCTAAGACGCTCATCTGGTTAAGAAACATGAATAAATATCTTGATGTTCAGCTCTCGAAAACTTCAATCCGAAATGAAACACGAAAGCTCCAACTGAATGAATTTTCGAAACAAAACTAAAATGAACTGGGTGGCCAACTAGGAGCGATATATTTTTCAATTTAGATTATTTTTACAACAAATTAAAAATATCAAATATTATTCCTTAATTATTTTATTCACGCTCGGCAATTAAATAGTCGTCCATAGGGACCATAAGCATGGTCCCCATGACTGAAGCGGCGTTCCCCCTCTGGATCGCCAGGCTGATCCGCTGGTTGAAATTCGCCCGGGCATGGCGGTCCCCAGACGCGTCAATGAGTAGTTTTCCCAATTTCTTGGAAAAACTGACCGCGTCCGGGCTCCTAGCCCCAAGAGTCTCTACAGCAAAGGCCACAAACTCGTAGTTATTCTTGAGTTGGTTGTATTTGGCTTGTTTAACCGTTTGGGCCCTTACTGCAGCAAAACCGGCCACCCGAGACGAGCCCACCATGTGACTGGGGGCGAAGGTGTCCGCACACGTCGCATCCCAAACCAAAGCCCTCCCGCGCACCCACGGCAACAGGGTGATTCCGTCCGGCCTCTTACCATCCGACCTAGATAGGCCAGGTGGTTCGAGTGCACTCGGGATGTTGGCTGATGCAATGGAGCGCCTGATCATTTTGTTGATGGCAGCGTGGCGGGACAGGCACTCAGGCAGGCAGGATTCCTCCAAGATGAACATCTAAAGTGATAAATGTTAAAGAGCCTTTCAAATGCGAGCTCCTTTCATGGTGTTTTTCATCATCATTCATTTTCGCATAGTTCCAGCGGTAGGTAGCCCATTCGAATATTCTGATTTAAGCATTGTAGAACGCTCATAACGAATTTGCCACTTCTGCAGTGATGAATTGTTAAGTAACAACTGTAAAATTTGGCGGTTAATCAAAATGGCTACATAAAAAAGTTATATACTTCTAAGTTGACCGACCATCCTGTATTTACTGAATCCCTCGACCATAGCATAGGAAGATGTAAGATAGAACTTTTCTAGTTTTCATGAAAGTTAAATATTAACTATAATAGAATAGAGCTAGCAAGGAAGAGAATGAGGTGTGATCTCTCTCGAGAAAAAAACGAAATGGGAAAAGTTAGTTTTACATAAGTTTAGTTAGACTCACCATCCTCGGCGATGTAGGGCGGCATGAGTAAAGCGCTGTAGCTGGTGTTGACGGCGAGGCCGTCGAAGTGCCTGCTCGGCGTGAGTGCGAGAGTGCGCGCGCGCGCCGCCAGCGTGCCGTCCCCCGCGTGCACGTTCAGCCAGCGCGCGTCATAGTAGCCGGCGCGCGGGCTCCCCGTCTCCCCCGACAGCGCCGCCTGCTCCGCGCAGTCTGTCAGCCTCTGCGCGACATACAGCCTCATCTCAAACTATTGTCACTCATTCTTTGCTTAGATCATTATAAGTATAATTTGATGGCACGCAGAAGCACAAACTGTAGGTACCTTAAGACCGCATAAGACCGAATGTCCATGAGCGTCGTTAGACACCTTATGGGTGGCTCGGCGTCATATGTCGCGCTAACAATAAAAAAAACCTAAAGAACCTGCTGCTTCACCGTTCGGAACCGGTGTAAAACTGTAGGTCCCTTCCCTTGCCCCTTATTAGGTGGTAGGCTCAAATCGTAGCCGACTGGGTTGCTACCACGGTACTGGACGTTAGATGGCCGCATAACAGCCTCGGCTGTGTTTTCCTCTAGTCGAGTATAACCAGAAATCCAAAGGGAAGGGTCCGGTGTGGCACCTAACTTCTCGGAGGTGATATTGGCTGGTCGGAACATGTGCTTTGGCCCCTCTGACTCAGCCACCCATACTGGACTACATAAAAATAGCAACAGCTGCAGGTGGAAAACTGCAGGTACAATACTTCAGGGGAACACTGCAGGTGGAACACTTTAGGTGGAACACTGCAGGTGGAACACTGCTGGTAGATTACTTCTGGGGAACACTGCAGGTGGAACACTGCAGGTGGAACACTGCAGGTCGAATACTTTAGCGGAACACTGCAGGTGGAACACTGCAGGTGGAACACTGCAGGTGGAACAGTGCAGGTGGAACACTGCAGGTAGAATACTTTAGGGGAACACTGCAGGTGGAACACTGCAGGTAGAACACTGATGGTAGATTTTTTTTTAAGTAAACCAGCGTGGCTGGCTGTGCCGAGAGACCAATGGTGCAGTCGACAGAGCCAAAATCACCTCTCCTCGCGAAACCACGCTCAGTTAGGTGCCATGCCAGCAGATTTGCGGACTGTTGCTAGGCTGTCTAGCCCGTAGAATACTTTAGGGGAACACTGCAGGTGAAACACTGCAGGTAGAATACTTTAGGGGAACACTGCAGGTGGAACACTGCAGGGGAACGCTGCAGAGGGAACTGTGTCAATTTTGGACCCAGGAGTTCATCGGTACTTTTATTGACCACTTCCAACCGCAGCCCTCATCTCCCTCATTCTCGTGAGAAGTTATGAGATGATTAAATGGCACACATGGTATTAACCAGTTACCAGTTTAGTAACGTCTAATATATTTTTCTACTGGCATGTCATTTTTCTCAGTGGCACAGCTCTCGTCTTTTAAATCTCTAACTCTCTCGACGACTAACCGGATTCAGAGCGAAATCTCCCCAAAAACAACTAAGCGAAGAAGATGGATAGAAAGTGGCAAGGATAAAATATAATGACATTCTTTCCTGCCTCCCGACGGACACCGAGCCGCGGACACGCGGGTGTCGCGCGCCACCCCTCCGCCTCCGCCGCGCCGCCGCGTCGTCCAGAGATACCAATTATTAATCATTATTGCAAACTAGATCGTCGCTCTACAAATATCAATTAAGAAATTGAAATTTTAAGTTAAATTTATTCCAAAAACCCTTTCAAGTGTAATCCACAGTCGGCAGTGGCTTGAAATAACGAGCACACGGCGTGGGGCGGGGCGGGGTGCGGAGGGGTGGGCGGCCGGGAGCGGGTAAAGAAGGCTCGGCCGGATAAAGGTTCGTCGGAACAATCGGAAGCAATTAGCCGACTCCGTCTTTATTTCTCTTCCGGTTCCGGTGTGATCGATAGTTTCGACACCATTGTTTCCGGATTTTAAATCGCCGCTATGAAAAATGGAAAATAATAAGTTTTAAGTGGCAGCCCTGTCTGTTTAATTGCGTCGACGCGCAGAACGAACCCATTAGGGTTGTCAGAAACGTTTTGCTTTATTCGTTTACAGCCGATAAAGTGGATCGGTTTCGTGTTTGCTTCGGTGCTTATTGTGCGCAGTTCATTGGTCGGGGCGGGTCGGTTATTGGCTCAGAGCTTTACTCTGCCCTACTTCCCTGTCCCCTCGCCGTCGCGCCGCGCACACTATGAGTACATTTCATGTCGTCCGAGTGTGTTAACATAACTAAGAAATGTTATTTTCTTTATTTTTATTATTTATAATCTTTATTAAAACCTAAGAATTAAAATTACTCATTTAAGATACAAATTGCGCTCGCCTTTTTTGTCCGTTTCCATTAATAGTAAGCTGCTTTGATCTACAAATCCGATTCATCGAATTGAGCGGAACCTACATTGGGCGGTTTAAATTGATCAAAGTATTAACGAATACCCGTCTTCACCTCCGCTGGCCTCGTCCTCGCTCGCCCTCGCCGCGCCTGGCTTGCGGTAGTCACTGATCTGAGGGCAGGGTCAAATGAAAATACCTGTCTGGGCGGGCGGCGCGCCGCTGGGCGGCGGCGGTGAGAGGTGCGGCACCAGGGGCACTAGGGGCCACTAGAGGCACTAAGGGCACTAGGGGCACTTGGCGCACGCCGGCTAATCCCGCGGCACTCAAGATTTGATTGAAATGTTACCGTTCCTAGTATGTTCACTGTTACATTTATTGGCACAGTGTAATATTCAACAAAGCTTATATTCATGAAAACACGATTAGGTATTCGATGTTTAAGTTGGCGGCCGGTTGTACAAGAGTTCGTTGCAGACGGATACAATGTAATTCGCACTTGAACATTACATGTACCGACCGCTTAGTTCGTATGTTATGTTTGCATTTTATACTCGTAGCTATACGTAACATAAATCTTTATTACATTTTCATACTTATTGAGCAGCCCGGAGGAAGTACCTACTTCTATATTATTTTTGCGTACGATAAGTAATGCGTAATAGTAAAACTTAATAATAAAATTAGTAATTCTGCTTAGAGAAGTGATGTCTCCAACTGCTTGAAAGAAACCTTCCCTTGCGTATGCCTACTTCTATGTAGATTAAGATCTTGTTCACTTGACCGCAGGTAACTCTTTCAGTTGGTAGCGGGACGGCGGCGGCACCGCGGCGGCGGAGGCGGCCCCAGAGAACTGGAGCGAGGCTAGACTGGCCAACCCAATTTTCAATGCCCGCGAACAACCTTCTGTGCGCGCTGCAGGCTGCGAACCTGTGTAGCTTCCACAATTTGTAATTCACCTTTCCAAGTTCAGCACGATGAAACACCTGTGCGACATAATATTTCACTTGACATGGCCAAAGGGCTCGCAAAGATAGTTATGCAGTAGCAGCAATTTGAAGAAGCAGATCGCTGAATAATATACAAGAATTTGTGTGTTATTCATCCAGTGGAGGTTATTGACACAGGTTATTGTTGGAGTGTGCCACGCGGAAGCATGCTTTGGAAAAATCGGTAGCAAGGTCAGTCAATCATGAACGGTCAAATTCTCATTTCAGTACACAGGTAATAAAGCGGCGGGTGGCCGAGTGGTTTGGGCATCGGCTTCTCATGCGAGAGTTCCGAGGTTAGAATCCGGTCGCCGTGTACCAATTAGTTTTTTCTGACGAAAAAATTTACGTGCATGTCGCATACCGCATTACATAAAAAAAATCGACACAGAGTGTTGCTCACGATCGTCATTGAGAAAGTTTGTATAACCAGTTCAGTAACATAATATTGCAAAACTTTAGGAAGAACAACTGAAATGTTCGATTGCTTTTTGTTACGTTTCGTAAATTGTTACTGCTGGTAATAATTTTTTTTAGAGATATGAGTTAATAATTGTTGTAGGTTAAGGGTCCAAGATACAATTTCTGTTTGTGCTACACTTGGAATAGAGCTGCTGGCCTCTGTACTACGTATCCATTACTCGACTCGTACTGCTTTGCAATTTATTATGCGGCTCTTGTGAGAATGCATTAAATAAATATATAGTCTGCTGACTGAGTGAACTAGAACCGCGACGTAGATAGCAGCGTTTACATTTTTGTATACTGTCCTGCACTACAGAACATGGACTTATTGCTTGTCTCTCAACATTGTACATAACACAACTGTGCATATTTAAAAAAAAATTGCAATAATAAGTGCCGGTGAAGTAGAATATAAATGAGATAAGCAAAAGTAAGCAAATACTGAAGTTTGTTTGCCCTGGCTACTCGTATATATTAGGAACAAAAGTGTATAGAAATAAAGGAATTGAGAAATCACAGAGGCTGAAAAGTAAACACGACGTGAGTCGCTCGAGCAATATCGTTCGAGCCCGGCTCTGCTGTAAGTGTCAACGATGAGAGTTAGGAAGTAATATTGTAGAAGCAAAACTCAACGTGGGCTGGCACGATATGAGGGCAATACGACATCTCATATTTCCTGGAATATAAACTCGTATCGCTACGCAGAAATAAATATACGTGAGGAAGGACCACTGCGGTACCGGCGGCGCCGGGGGTGGGAGCGGTGAGTATGTTGGCACAAATTAAAGAGCAGTGTTACAGTGCCGCAAATATCTCAAGTGAGAGTATCATAGTCGGCGACCAGCCGCAGCGGCGCGGCGGAGGGGCGGGGCGGGGCTCGATAACAGCAGACACAAGCAAGTTTCAAACTTCTCCTTTACTCTAAAATTCCCTTTCCTCGTCTCCGCCGCCGCTACTCGCGGCACCTCCCCCCCCCCCCCCCCTCCCCCCGCCCGCTCCCGACCGAATTTCAGCCGCAGCCTCCAAAGGATTCTTTATTCCCCTCTATTCACAGTTTCATTAAGGCGGGAATTGTTTACGCTGCACTTTTTGTGCAGCGGCGACCCGGAGCGCAGTTTGCACTCTGATTTCACTTGGAAATTTATTAACTGTGTTTGCGCGGAGCGCGTGGTCGAGGAACGAAGAAGGAGAGAGGTTTCAATTTACTACACTCGGTACTCGGCGGTGTAAATCTTGTGTTTTGCGTAGTTGTGTGTGAATGAGTTATAGGGTTGGCGCTCCTTTAAAAGTAGTTTTGTCGGTTTTGGTTTTCTTGTGAATTTGTGAATAATGGACAACCACCATAGGATGATTGCTAGGATGATTGGGTAGATAAGTATCCTAACGTAGGTTTTGATTTGGTATTTAGACCAATATTACATATACGTAGATTTTTTTTTTATATTTGAAGCATTTGATAAGTTGATTACAATATTATTATTTCAAAGTGAATAATTTAATATGGATTTTTTTGGAATTGCATTTTTTTAAATTAGAAATTTTAAAATAGAGCTCATAAATATTAATATATTAACAATTATAAGATTGTGTAACACCACGGCTCATTACTGAGCGCAGTGGCTCTGGCTTCCCCTGGCCTGGCTCATCACCGGGCCTGGAGTGGCTCTGCTGGCCCCCCGCTGCAGGTGGCGGGGGGCCGCCACCTGCAGCGGGGAGTTACGCGCGAAATAATTAGACGTCTTCGAGAAATTGTTTCTTAAATTATGTAAAAGGCATAAAAGCGAAGTTAAAGTCTCAGCAAAACAATCGATGGCTCCCGCGAGGAGGTGGCGGCGCGGCGGGGGCGGCGCCCGCCCTAGCCACAATCTTATTGTGTGTAAGAAAATTATTGGTCTTACTACTTGTTTTAGTTCTTAATGAATGGCTGTGCTAATTCAAACGAAGGAAGTAGAAACTAGTTAGGGTTACTATTTATGCATTCAACTATTCTTATCAAGTTTAATTTTGTCTAGTTATTAAAAAATATGAAATACTTTTACGTCTTTTTTTATGGACAATCGGCACGGGTGGCTGTTCCGAAAAGTTTCAAACTTCTCCTTTACTCTAAAATTCCCTTTCCCCGTCTCCGCCGCCGCTCCTCGCGGCACCTCCCCCCCCCCCCCCCCTCCCCAAGTCACGGTCAATATTACCACTCCACCTACGTCTGTTGCATTTTGTAAATTCTTGTATTCATTCACCTGTACACATTTTATTATATACACTTCATGAAAGTTGCATTTAAATCTAATAATGACAAACGGATTATTTACATGTTTATATTATAATAAAATGGCAAATGTGTAATTTTAAAAGAATAATCATTTGCTTGCGCTTCAATACATCATACAATTAATAAATTAATTAAGCTATCCTAAGTAGTCTTTGTACCCATTGGACACTGCACTAACGACAAGCAGCATCAAGCAGCTCCTTCAGTTCGCAAGGTCCTGGCCGGGCGGGCTGCCCCGCAGACAGTATTTATAGTAACACGTTGATTCCGTCCGATGGGTCTCCGGTCCGCAGTCAAGCCACTTGAAAAGTAATTCCGCATATGGATGGGGCGCGCAGGGAAAGGGTGAGCGAGGGCGGGCGCGCGTCTCCGAGGGCGGCCGCCCGCCCGCCTAATAAAAAAGATAAACGCGCCAGATAAAAGAAACAATATTCGCGCGAGAGCTCGGTAATGTCGACGGCGAGGCAGGGACGTGGTTCAGTTTACGGGAGCGATTAACTAAATATGCGTTTATTCCGTCAGTTTATTCATTCCTTCGCTTCCAATCTCTCTCGTGACATTTTTGAGTAAAGGTAATTGTCTTCATGTAATAAGGATACCTCCTCTAAAGTACTAGTGTAATTTGCATTTGCATAAGGACTTTTTAATGGTTCACATACGGAACGTAAATACAGACGTCTGAAGGCGAAACAATTTATTAAGTAAATGTTTTTGCTAAGCAGAGACGATTGCATTTTGGGAACGATTGGATCTCTCGATCGCTACGCGAGATCAGTGAAAATAGAAATATATATAAGATGCTTCGGTATTTATGTCAAATGTTTCGGGAGGGCTACATAAATTGTTTTCATCTAATTGTTTTATATTAGAAAACAGTTTATTATAAAATCTAACACTATTATAAATAAAGCTTTTTGAGGTTTTAGATAATCTATGTCTTATTAATTGTATACATTATTCTTACAATACACCGTGTATCATAGTTATGATTGTCGGAATTAAGAATGGAATTATGAATATATTTTCTGGCATGGTAAACTCATGATTCCTACCTCCCCGAACGCTGTCCTACAAGTATCTCTAGTTTTCATATTTAAGATGTCTTCAAGATGTCAAGTTTAAGATGTCAAGGCCCTCTTCTTCGCCGTTATGTTGGCTCCACTGTCAGATTTGTATCTGCTGCATTTCCCCAAAACATAAGGCCATATGAAATGTTGCTCTCAATGCACAATGACAATGACAGAAGATGGATTAGTATGCTCCTGTCCATTTGAACTTATGCGAAAGAGGCATTTGGCATAGTCTGTCTGCTCATTAGCTACCCCCGTCTAGTGTAAGTTTGGGCGACTTCAGTGTTAGTACGACAGAAGACGAAGGGAAGGTGCGCGAGGTCTGAGGACGCTCTCGCAAATAGCAGGACTCAACAAATGACGTAGGATTAGTCTCGGGTGCCTCGGCAATATCCGCCACTCATTTATTAGCTCCAGTTTTACTGCGAATACTTTTGTTGTGTTGCCCTGGGGGCATGAGGCGCGGAGAGAACAATATAGGCAAGTCCTCACTTACTTTTGGACGTTTCAGTAGAATTATATTTTCAGCGTTACATTTTGTGAGTTCCATTGTTACTTCGGTTGTTTAAAATTTATATCACCTTGCTAGTCGTTTCTTGAATTTTTGCATAGAGAAATGCATGAAATCATAGAAATAACCTAAAGCATAATAAGTTTTTTTAAGTCAATGCATGTGGCGATGGTGGCGATTGAAAATAAAATTGAATTGAATTTATGAAATATCTTAATTGTTCGTTCCACGATTAACTTGCCGGCTACCTTGTTTGTGCTCCGCGCGGTGCAAGTACTGTTACATCCGCTAGCTCCCAACTGCTCCGCGCGGAGCAGATATTATTATGGTCGCACATTTTCCTCTTGCACTATTTTAGTGAATTTTTCTTGAGAGAGCACTTTAGATAAATGATTTAAAAACCTTTCCATTTATCACAGACTATATTTCATTTATATGAAACATACCTACAAAGAATTCAACAGTCAAACAGAAAAAATATATATTATGACGTCTTGTAATTTTTTACAGAAGGTTCCTTGGTTTTTATTTATTTGTGGATTGGATTCAAGTCCCAAATTATTAATACGTTTGTGACTTCTTAGTGGCAGCGTTCTCCTAAAAAAATATTTATAATTTGTGCATGACAATTCACAATTTTAGGTCAGAAAAGAATCTGAAAAAAGTCCCAATTTTGTGCATGTACGTTGAAAAAAATTCAACATTAAAAATAGTACATAAAAGTTTTTCAATTGAATGCAATACAAAGCAATATGAATTTTTTTTTCTAAACGAACCGAGTATAATTATACCTATTATGAGTAAAACGATTCGAAGCTATGTACACATACGAAAATTCTAAACACGCAAGTGTAAATAAAAGGTGTTATTACAAGAGTTAAACAGCGTGTGATTGTCAAAATACATGAAAAATGGCCGCGCTAACACGCATTAGCCGCAAGGTAGTACGCGGAATGTCGCCCTAAACGCCTAATTATGCATAAAACCGGTAATTAAAAAAAAATCGAAAACGTTATTCATACTCGTCTCAGGAGATAGTTACAATCTATTTACTTTTTATTCCCGAGATAGTATGGTTTTACGCCTAAATCGAGCGCAGTGACAGCTTTTAGGACTTAACTTTTTTATGGAAAGCGCGACATATGGCATCGTTACACCTACAAGTAAGTAACGATGCCCATGGACATTCTGTGCGAATGCCACGCCGGCCTGACAGGAGCCTTTTCTCGCCCCTTTTGAAAACCCCCAGGCTTGAGTCTAGCGGCGCAAGCTGGTATTGTGCGAGCAGTACTCCAAACATGACCTAACCTCTGTTTTTACAAAGACCGTTTTTGGCGCGGCGTTAAGTACCGCCGCACCTTGTTGAGTACGTCCACATTCTTTGAGGCCAGCTTGGCCTTGCCCTCAATGTGACACCGGAAGTTTAAGTCGTGCGACAGTTCGACACCGAGGACCCCGAGGTGGTGTAAGAACGTGCTTTTTAAGAAAGGAGCTGTTGTGAACGCCATTCTCTTCGCACTGAACGCACGCACTTGTGTCTTCCATGCGGTGAACACGACCAAGTTGGTCCAGCCCCAATCGGCAATAGACTGGAGGGTTTGCACGAGTCCAGACACAAGTGTTCGCCTTTCGCGTCCACAAAACCCCATCTGGCTGAAGGGTGAACTGGTGCATCGCTTTAAGGTTTTGCTTACGGTGACGCTTGGTCCGGGTCACCTCTCACCCACAAATATGGTTGAGAGAGGCGATGGCTGGCCCTGACGTGATGCTTGTGAACGGGTGCTGTTCGTGGAGACGGGCCTGCTCCAATTGGGAACATGTTATATGAATCTCGTAATGCTCGTAAAATTTTCCGACCGGATTCGAACCTCGAACCTCTCGCAAGAGAAGGCGACGCTCAAAATACTAGGTCATCTACCGCTTAAATTGCAGAAAATATAAGGAAATATTGACGGAATTCCCGCGGCAGACTTTTTAATACTAGAAATGATGGTCCCATAAACTGACCCTTCGCTTAAACGTTAGTTACTAGTCGTCGTCGTAGATAGTGGTTTTCCCCAGGGCGCTGAGTTAGATAGGCTCGGGGAGTCACCGTAGGTGGGAAGTGAGGAGGCAGGGCGGGTGTTCGGGGAGGGACACTTTCGTATCCCGTGAAATAGATTTCTACGGACAGTGTAGCAAGCGAAGTGGCGCATATCGCTTAGACACATTTCAACGTTTCCAGCATGAGTAAGCTTATGAGAGAAGACGATGTCATTTTGCAATAGCTGAGCGAAATTACGCGCTTTACGCAAAATAAAATGTATATATAATAAAAATAAAGCGGCGGAGTGCGATGATGCGTAGGACTTGGCGTAACGCATCAACGACGTAGAACATCAACGGCGCGGAGCATCAACGGCGTAGAACTGCAGCGATCCGTTGGGCTGCTACAAAAATAAATCTGCTACGACGTAGAACTGCTACGGCGCTAAGCTGATACGACTTAGAGCTGTTACGGCGTAGAGCTGCTACGGTGTTAAGCTGCTACGACGTGGAGCTGCTACGACGTGGAGCTGCTACGACGTGGAACTGCTACGACGTAGAGCTGCTACGAAGAAAACCTGCTACGGCGTAGAACTGCCATGAAGAAGAGCTGCTATGCCGTAGGCTGCTATATAGTAGAGCTGTTATGACTTAGAGGTGCTACGGCTTAGAGCTCCTGCTACGATGTAGAGCTGCTATGGCGTAGAGCTGTTACGACGTAAAGCTGCTACGGCGTAGAGCTTGCATGGCGTAGAGCTGTTACGACGTAAAGCTGCTACGGCGTAGAGCTGCTACGGCGTAGAGCTGTTACGACGTAAAGCTGCTACGGCGTAGAGCTGTTACGACGTAAAGCTGCTACGGTGTAGAGCTGTTACGACGTAAAGCTGCTACGGTGTAGAGCTGCTAAGACGTAGAGGTTAATGTAGCGTATGCTATTAAAGGACATATTAAAATGATTGAGTGTGTAAGTCAGGGCCGTCGCAGGTGGAGATACGTCGTGTCTGCCTACTGAATTAACTATGAAAACATTGTTTGGGTTCTCCGGCAAGTTCAATGTGACGGACAAGATAAAAGGGAAACACTAGCATGGACCCTAGTTCCGACAGGAACTAGTTAGGTAATTAGCTGACGTCGCGGGGTATTAGGTGATGTAACCAAACGTGTCAAATACCACTAAAAACGTTACGTAAGTAATTACATACGTACATTACATACGCTGAATCCCGACAATCGGGGTAAGCAGAGTAATCGGTGTTGTGCTGCAAGAACTCTGGTAAATTACAGCACAACACCGACCACCATGTTTCGCAAAGTATTCGAACAAGATTCAATCGATCAAGCAGCAAGTAAGGCACGAAGACCCACCTGCTGCATGACTCGGTGGAAGTACCGTGCCAAGGTGAGAGGTGGCGAGCCTGTCGCCCTTTAGAACGGCATCTTGTCCTTTTCCCTTAGTCGCCTTTTACGACGAGAGATGCAGTGGGCCTATTCTTTTTAAGTACCGGCCCCACACGGTAAGTAATTAGTAGTTCTTTCTCATCGTACCGGCGCGAGGTGCTGCGTTATTTTTAGCCACAAGATGGCGCCAGGAGGCAGACACGAGGGCAATGACCCTCAGAGAGTTTGTTTGGACAGACACCGCCGCCCCCTCCCCCGCGGCGCCGCGCCGTCACCCTGCAGACGGGGTAACGAGCTAGCGGCACTGTCTGTGATAGAGCCCTTACTTATGTACTTTTACGCCAGTTGTATGCCACATTCCACGAAATAAACCATAACGTTCTCTTGTGAAAACAATATATAAAAAAAAACCTCTAAGAATAACACTTTTCTTCTAATTGTCTATCCCTATCCTAACGCAAACATTATAGAATTTAGGCGGCGGCAAGTCTAGAAGACTGCAAAAGGTACGTACTAGAAAGGGACGAGGGACGTATTTTAAAAATTGCAATGTGATTCAAACAAAAATACACACTCCCACATGCAATCACACATACACGACTCTATCACAAACACACACGCCACTAGCACCTTCACGCACTCAACCTTACTAACAAGTTTTGATTTTATACCTATATGATTTAAAGCTAAGATGTGTATATGTATGCTGCCCTCCCCAATGTGCCCCAATGTAAAATACTGGTAAATTTTTTTTAATAATTATAAGCTGCCCTCTACAGCATCACCAGAAAAGGCTAGTGTCGAGGACAGATCCCACTCTGCATTTTAAATTTTAAAATGAATATATTTAAATAATTAATTATTTTGAATGTTTTGTCTAATGCTTATGGATAGATAATTGTAGTCTTAAAACGGTCAGTATTTTGGATAAATATTATAATTCACTAGAACAGTTTAATATAATCAGTTCGATGCCCATGATAAGTAAATAAGTAAGATACAACGGTACAACAGATCTCAATATATCTAAAATACGAGGTAGAAAATGTGATAACGCACAGTTCTAACAAAGCAGGTGCATACCTACTGCCTTTTAAGCTCACAACGGCATGTACTTAATATTAATTTATATGTGTTTAAACAAACTCATTACGCGCTCGGGTTTCCTCTCACCCCCACCCCCTTCACGCCTCGTTGCCTCCCCGCCGCCGCCACACGCGGGTACCGACACTGTCCGAAACGACTAAGATTACGTTTCGGGTAAGTGCTTTTAAAGTTGTTCAGCGGCAGGGTGAGGCACTGCGCTTCGGGTTTGGCGGGATCTCGCGCGAAATGCAGCTGTAGATTGTCAAAATGTCTATTATAATTTAATTTAATTATAATAGCACCGTGCTGAAATTCAAATCTAAATTCAATGCAATGTTACTATTTACAAATTGCAATGAATTATTGTTAACATATTATTTTCAACAATATATTTATTTTGCAATAATTAGGGTTCCGTACCTCAAAATAGGAAATAATGGAATCCTTTTAGGATCACTCTTGTGTCTGTCTGTCTGTCCGTCTGTCACAGCTTATTTCATCCGAATCTACTGAACGAAAAAAGTTGAAAATTGGTACATATGTAGAGCTCGATGACCCCATCATGAGCGCATAGCGTAAATGAACGAATTTCGATTTTCGGGGACAAATTAGAAGTGAATTTTTTTTGTGCTTCATGTGACATTTCAATGAAAAGGGCTCGTTATTAGGAATACAAATTTAATAAAAGGAACAATTTTTTTTTTATGATTTTCAAAGTCACAGTTTAAAAGATATGAAAGAAAATATAAAAATAATCGAGAATCCACCCCCCCCCCCCCCCCCCCTATATACCCGAAACTAATGAGTTTAAAATTTCGAAAAAATATGAAATATATGGCCTTCCTAAAGGCCTAAAAAGGAAAATCATAAATCTTTTAAAGTTCTCACGAAAAATGTTATGGTACGGAACCCTCTGCACGCGAGTTCGACTCGCTTGACCGATTTTCTGTTGTTACGTGTATTTCTGTTATGTATCTTGCACTCTGATTGTTCCCTTATAAAATAAACCACGAAATACTTCATAACGTGAATGTCTGCCAGGAGTGTGACTGGTAAGTCTGGCTGTGGTGTGGATGGCGAGCGGTGTCGGTGCGCGATGTCGGCTGGTGCAATAATGTTCCGCGTCCTATTGAACTTTCCTCGTCGGTACGTGCGCGTACCTACTGCGCAGAGTGTTTCGAGTGCACACGTAAAAACATTCCATTTGGTTTTCATACATGTGTGTGTAAATTAATTAATTAATTCGTCAATATTAGTAAGCGCCCACCCACCCAACGGAAGTGTGCACATCTATAACCTAAAATTTTACATTAGGATAGTTACGTTTTCGAATTAACGATTAGGCAAAAGCATTTCATGTTACTGAAGCCGCGAACAAACAGTAGCATAAATGAGTGGAAAACTAATTAATTATAATATACAGTTATTTCAATTATTTGAATACAAGTTTAAATGATATATAAAATGAAGAGATATAAAATGAAGAGATCGTGTCCGTATCACAGTCCGTACAGTCGGCACATAAAGTAGAGATACACAGTTGAAACCTTGTCATACCACTTGTGAGCTTCAATGAACACTGCCTTCCAGATGTTTCCCCTGGTTCTTCTATCTATATAATATTATTTATCTACGGGCATCCATGTCTACGGGTATATTTTTGGAAGAACAGTTTTAAATTTACAGAACGGTTCCTGAAGTATTATTAGAGTCAGCTCACACCGAGACGCGACGCGACGTTTCAAGATGCCGATGCATGCAATGTAGAACTTGTTTACAACACAAAAAGGTACAAATTCAGCGAGAGCGCCAAAGCAAACTATATACGTGTACGTCACATCGTTACCTGACAGGTACCCATTCACAACCCTCTTAAAGGACCCGAGACTGTATTTGGGAGAAAATATATGGGCAGGGAGAGCGTTTCAGAGTTTACCGGGTATGTAGATTGCCGGTCTCGTGGTCTTCTTCTTAGATAGATAGAAAATACTTTATTGCTCCAAACACATTCAACAGTAATTATTATTAACAGTAAAACGGCTAAATAAATTCCCGCGCAGCTTTGACTTTTTATATTTTATTTTTTAAGGGTCGGGGGTTTTTGAATTTGTAATTTAACTTCTATTTCAAAGATTTTTAAAAACCCGCATGCAAATTGGTCCAATTTAAAAAAAATATATTTTTTTTATTACTTAATTATATGATTACAAGCATAGATAACAACCATCCCGATTAACCAGCTTTCTAATAAAAAAAACTGCAACCAACCAAATCGGTCCATCCGTTTGGGAGCTACGATGCCCGTGGCATACCCATACACACATTACACACACACGTTAAATTTATAACACCCCTCTTTTTTATCGGGGGTTAAAAATAACGAGCACGCCACAAAAATCAAACCCTTCAACACCGTCGATGTAATTATGCAAATTGTGTCACAGAAAGTAATGCGCACTAACTACAATATTACAAAACGTAATATTTTCAAAGAAAATGAATGTTTTGCGTGAGGGACGCGACGACACAGTTCCTTTTCGAGGAGAAATAAAGCAAAGAGAACATTAATAATCGCTAGCGTTATTGCCAGGCAAGAGCCACAGTAGAAGAAGATAATATTACACTAAACTATATTAGATATAGGTACATATGCTACTATAACATTACAATATTTCAAAATATAACTTTTATTTCAAGCTTTTTAAAAAAAACCGCATGCAAATCGGTCCACTTTTGAAGATAATAATTTTTTTTATTACTTAATTACTTAATTACTTGATTACAAACATAGCTAAGAACCATCCCGATTAAACAGGCTTCCTAATAAAAAAAACCGCATCCAAATCGGTCCATCCGTTTGGGAGCTACGATGCCACAGACAGACACACACACACACACACACACACACACACACACACGTCAAACTTATAACACCCCTCCGTTTTTTTCGTCGGGGGTTAAAAAAGAACCTAAATATACTCGTAGGTACATTATAATATATTATGTATGATACATAATACAGATCACATTTCATTCAACAAATCTATTATAATTTTGGCAACAATATATTATAAAGAAACCATATATAGATCTATGCATATAATGTATCTGACGATCTAACAAAGAAGTCGGTTAATACATTCCCTCACTACAGAATCTGATCACAAACACCGAACAGGGTTCCTTCATTCAGGGTTAATATTAAATTTCTATACACATATCTGTATACCTACATAAATTATAGGCGAATGTTATAATAAAAACTATTCGTAGGTTACAGCCGCAGATGGCTTCTGATTTGGATGACGATTAGGATCTTCCAGTAGCATCCGGAGCATGTTAGCCGACCTATTATTGTAATAGCAGAGTGTCCTCCGCGCGCAGTCCGCTCCCCCCGAGCGCCCGCCGCTCGCCCGCCGCCCCCTGGGGGGCATATTGAGTAACTAGCCTAGCCCCGTCCCGCTCGCACTCAGCGCCCCGTACGCGGAGCAGAGCGGGACGCAGCAACCGCAGCGGAACGTCTCAAGACCACGAATCAATAACAAGTCCACTTGTATAAGTTCGCCGGTGCCGGTGCAAGGGGTCTCCCATTCCGCGACCGATCGGTTTCGAACCGATTGGGTAAGTCGGCAAATTTTAGTCGCACGTTTACATTTCCTTTTTAATGGGTACCTCTTCTAGAAAGCTGTGGTCTCTATGGAGCACCGACTGCCAATATTCAATTAGCTACAGAAACCAAAGATATATTATGTACTAGCGTAGGTACAGATACATTACACTGCCAACTAACATGTTCCACCGAGTTGCGGTTCACGATCCTGATCGCGCCTCGCCTACTTTAAACTAATACATTTACACATCTTCGTCGATGCGAAGGTGTGATGGCGAATCTGGAGATGAAGTGTTAGAATGAAAAGACAATATGCACAACGACGCACGAGTGCGATCGTTCTCCCTACCCCTTGCCTCTCTCCCGCACGCTTCCCGCCCCGTGCGAGCCCCTCACACCGGCCGCCAGACCGTCTCCCGCACGCTTCCCGCCCCGTGCGCGCTCCCCTCTTCCGCTCGACTCTGCGCTCCGCCTCGCCGCTACCTTACCCCATACCTCAGCCGCTGGAACACCGCTTCTCTGTATATTTCTTCGGAGCGATAACTCTATATAATATTTCCTCAAAGACATACACGAGTATGACAAAAACCTGCAAAGTTAATAGGACGGTTTTCCTTACGGTTGCTATTAAAGAAATATTTCATGTAAACCGTTTTAAACTAAGCCAGGTCGAGTATTCGCCATGACATCGTGTGAGCGGAGAGTGTAGTCGCACTAAACTTATAGATCTGGCACTGCGTCGCAGCGGCGCGGTGCGGGAGCGGCGCGGATGCGGGGCGGGGCGGGGCGGAGCGGTGTCCCCTATGTGGGTCAAATCCAAGGATTAACGAGACAAATCACATAATTCTGAAATCAAAGTGCGAAAACCGCAGCCCGACATTTTATGAACCTGCCGACCTTCCTTACTTCGCGCGTGTTTCGCTATGGGGGGCCAATTTGATACCAATAAAAAAAAAGTTTAAACTAATGTATGGGGTATCATTTGAATGAGCTGTAAGGATACTAAAAATATTTTTTTTACAATTTTAAGTTCAGTGTTCTTAATGATATGATATAAAAAAAAATGACCGTCCCCACCCCCCCCTGCTCTCCTAGGTTTTAAGTTAAAATTTTGACTTTCATAGGGTTAGTAGATATTAAGCCATAGATTACAGAAAACTGCAGGTTTTTTTGGACAATGTAATATTTTCGGGGAAAAAACATATTTTTGTTTTAGTACGGAACCATAATTTATTTTGTGCGAGCCTGACTCGCTCTTGACCGGCGCTTTTTAAAATATACACTCGCACACAATCATGTAACTAATAAGGTAGAAGAACAATCTAATAAGGTAAGAAGGGACCTGACCGCGCCCAGGTGTGCTTATGTTGACGACCGACAGCCGATCGACCGCACCACCGAGCTACCGAGGCTGACAAATGTACCTATATGACCACTAAGCTAACGAATAACGATGCTGACAATAAGTATGTCGTACCATGTATTTGCAATAGTTTTCTATATTGTCTCGTTTCATTATAGTGTTATATATGCGAGATGCGCAGAATGCACTGGCGCTATACATACAATACTAGCAAGCAGTCCCTATAGATCGAGTGTGGAGAGTATTTGTTATTGAACATAATATGAATTATTCATTCGTGTTAAGTCGGCCGACAGTTCACGTCAAAATATGATGTTACGGAATTGTGTTATATTGTCACGTGGTTATTATTGCTTCTTCGATTCATTTGCATTAACAGTAAATTTTATTACATTTACATTTTAATAAATGTTGCCAGTGAGCACAGCATATTCATATGATCCGCCGCTGATGGAATCAAATTTTTTTTATATTTACTTTGTATATGTTTGTATTTAGTAGTTAATAGAATAGAATAGAAACTCTTTATTGCACACAATTGAAAGAAGAACAGTACACGACAAGAAACAAGAAATACAGGAGTGCGCAAAGGCCGATTGATTACCGTTAGTGAGTAAAGCCGTTAATATAAATCTTTAATAAAATTTGACAACCACGTTAATTAAAAAATCCGTATAAATAATTCTGCATTCTAGATAGCATTTTATTTAGGACAATGTTCAATAAAGCATTTTTTCAAAATTCCGTTCATTTCAGTGTAGCCGGCAGGACCAAAAGGAAGCACTTGCATGACACCTAGTTGACCAAGGCGTTATGGGCTGACATCACGCATGTTGTAGGGGATGTAGCCAATCTTGGAAGTTTCCATAAAAATAAAAATAAACATAAAATTATGGTTTATGGAGAAGGGAAGAAATGTAGAGTTATTTATTCCAAATGTAAAGTAGTTACCTCAGATGAGTACTGATCTGAGGTACGCTCGATACAACGTGATTCTTTCATACATACATACGTTCATAGAATAGAATAGAATGGAATGGAATGGCATGGAATGGAATGGAATGGATTGGAATGGAATGGAATGGAATGGAATGGAATAGAATGGAATGGAATGGAATGGAATGGAATGGAATGGAATGGAATGGAATGGAATAGAATAGAATAGAATAGAATAGAATAGAATAGAATAGAATAGAATAGAATAGAATAGAATAGAATAGAATAGAATAGAATAGAATAGAATAGAATAGAATAGAATAGAATAGAATAGAATAGAATAGAATAGAATATTTTTATGGAAAATAGCCTGTATACAAAACCTTGCCTATATATAGAGCATCATACAGATTCGAAGTCTGAATCGTCAACAATATATAGATACAACAGAAGTCAAAAAAAAAAAATCAAACCTGAATCACATTAGCTGGTCAAAATAAGTGAATGAATAATTCAATATATCACATAAGCTCGTCAAAATATTCCAATTCATTACCTAATTAATCATTAATCAATCACATTATTGTTTAAATGTATTTTCTTATGGGCATGCCCATAAGAAAATGATTGTACCGTGTGGGGCCGGTACTTTAAAAGAATAGCCCCACTGCATCTCTTCCCGTGTATGTCGTAAAAGGCGACTAAGGGATGTGACTCCCTTCTTTATTACTAGGTGGTAGGGTTTAACCCGCCCGGGTTGGTGCCACCGCACTGAATGAAAGGTCGGTCGAAACGGCTATGTAAATAGTTTGTGTTTTCCGTCCAGTTCAGTGTAGCCGGCACGACCGAAGGGAAGCACTGACGTGGCACCAAGTACACCCGGTGTTATGGGCTGACATCACGGATGTTGTAGGTGATGTAGCCAACCGTGTCAGTTTCAATAAAAAAAAAAAATATATTCATCAACTAATATCAAACAGAATATCGTGAGGTCGCGCGCCATAAGTATGCTGAGCCCGCGCCGGAGCTGTCTACAACTGCCGTCCTGCACATTCAGGATACGCCACCCGCGCCGCCCCCGCCGACGACGCCCGCGCCGCTGCCGACGCCCGTGCCTCGGACGCAATCTGCGCCCACTCTACGCGCACCTGATCCACCGCGTCAGCAGAATAATATGACGCATACGGGTCTCTATTGGGACCCGTACAGACACAAGTGGAGAAAAAGTAATTTTAGTTCTTAGGTTAAGACATTTAATATGGTCCTAGTTGGCTGAAATAAAGAGATAAATAAATAAATTTACGATAAACAAGTTACGGCCATAATTTTAACACAGCAAAACAATCGGTCAAGCAAGCAAAAATCCTGGCCGGGACGTATTTTACTCTTGATTTTCGCCTTTGCATTTATCTAATGAAGAAATGTATTCTCACCACTTTCACATCTTACTGATATGTATACAAAGTTCATATACGTAATACGTACACACACCGTGTAAAACAGTCCTGTAAGTAGGGCTGTTCTGCGTGCACGCGGCAACAGTGTCCACTTCAGTGTAAAACAGTTGGTCGGTGATTAGCGTCCGGTCGCCGCTCGCTCTCTGATTAATATCGCGCGAGGCACATCGTCACAATGTCAATTAATAATACACATTGTCACACCGCCGCCGCACCGTCAATAAAACCTTTATGCCGGTAGATAAATCACGGAACGCGGCGCGGCGCGCGGCGCGGCGCGGTGCGGCGGCGCGGCGGCGTAGGGCGGGAGGGCGGGGCGCGGCGATAGGACGGCTTGCAGCGGGCTGCATAGTTTGAAAAACCGGCCAATTGCGGGTCGGACTCGCGCACTGAGATTTCCGCACCACAAAAAAAAACATTGAAAAAAAAACACGTTTCTTGTATAGGAACAACCCTTAATTTATTACTTTTTATATATATATTTTTTATTATTTGTTGTTATATCCGCTATAATAACACTTAATCTGTGAAAATTTCAACGGGCTACCTCTTACGGTTCAAGAGATACAGCCCTCGGAAAGACAGAAGGACAGACAGACAGACGGCGTAGGCTTAGTAATAGGCTTCCGTACGGGATACGGAAACCTAAAAAGGAATTGCGTAATACTAATAAATAAAGCGAAGTTTCTACGGCCGCGTAACGTATACGTCAATATATGAATCCTTATAACTCGACAACTACTTTGTAGATTTACATACGGTTTTCAGTGTTACATTCTCTCACTTCTCAAGATGGTTTTAGGCTATAAATCACAACGCTATGTCATCGGCGGCCTGAGCTGTGAGCAAAAAATCACGCGAAGCGTGATCGAAAAGTTAGTACAGGTATAATTTAATCATTGCTATCTTCGAAACTTAAATTTAATTTTTAAGCTGAGCTTAAGAAAACGTAAGTCTTAAATGTATATTTTTTAAGTAACTGGAATGTATTAAAGAGACAAGCTACTATTTGACTTTTATAAATTATTTCAATATTATAATTGCGCATTAGTACCACATACAGGGTGTTTGATGACCATAGGTCATAAAGCAAACCAGGTATTCCTGAGCCTATTTGGAGCAAAAAAGTTAGATGACATTTTGTTCTACGTTGAACTTTTTTTTTCTTTTTCAATACTAAAGTGTCTTTATTTAGTTTAGTATGAAAAAAGCAAAAAAAAAATTCACCGTAGAACAAAATGTCATGTAACTTTTTTGCTCCAAATAGGCTCAGGAGTACCTGGTGTGCTTTATGACCTATGGTCATCAAAGACCCTGTATAGAGGTAGAGGTAAAGCATATATATCATGGGCACAATTAAACATTATTATTAAAAGTCAATGGCGGGTAATAAGCACAACAGAGATTTCTCTATTGAGCGTAGTGGTGGAGGCGGCGGCGCCTACGGGGCGGCGGCGGCGGCGCTGGCTCGCCGCAACCATCCGGCAGCTATGCCGATAATCACCGAGCTATTTAGGACATCGGACAGCTGCACAAGAAGCGCTCACCGTCCTGTACAATTAAATATAGGTTTGCGGTGGATGCCGCGCCGCCGCCGCGCCGCCGCCGCCTGCCGGGTCCGGTGCAATGGCCTCATTGGCGAGATAGTCCGATAAGCAATGATTTGACAAATAAGATGTTCGGGTGAGTTCGCGCTTTATCCATGAGCTGTTTTCGCCGCACACACACAGTTGTGTTCACTGTCAGTTCAGTTTTATCGGAAACATATTGTTGGTGATTTTTATGCCAGATTTCGCCAGCACCACTAAAGGGAAGCACTCACATTTCACCTAAATCCGCTAGAACGAGGTGAAATGTGCTGACATGACGGCCGTGGCTGGTGGTGCAAACCAACCATGTCGATTTTATAAAACACTAGCTGTGCCCGCGAGTTCGTCCGCGTGGACTTATCACGACGCCATCTACCGGGTTCAATTGTATTTTCAAACCATCCAGGGACCCACTTAAATATACACACAGCATTTCATCCAAATCGGTCCAGCCGTTTAGGCGGAGTTAGGTGACAAACACACGTACAGAAGAATTATATATACAGAGTGGCCCAGTTATAGTGGTCCAAAAATTTAGTAGTAGTTAGTTCAACTACAATTTCACATTATTCACAAAGCTGTCTCTAAGAGCGCTAATCTACACATAAAAAAACTGTTTAGTAATGTTTTTAAAAAATAAGATTTTAAAAATTAAGGTAATCGTCACTTTTTATTGTAGTGACTTTGTACAAATGATGTTAATTTTGTATATGTTACAATTGTAACACCACTAAAATTTTTGGTCTGGAGAATTGTGATATGTATAGGTAGTTTTTAAGGGCATGGGCAAATCTCCGGTAGTACTTTTTTTTTCACAGTGATTTTTCAAAAATTTATCAGTTTTAAAGTAAACTGAACAAAAATTCACTGAAAGGGCTATAGCAACAGTACAGTCTAGGAGTAAACCTAAAAACTATTCTTTACGTACTAGCTACATGTCTCTTCTACTTCCATACCAAATTTTATTAGATTTTGTGGAATAGATATCCAACTAGAGCGGTTTATGTGACTAAAATAGAGAAATTAAAAAAAAAGTAAAAAAAAAATCATAACTTCTAAACTATTGATTTACGCGGAACTAATGATTTTTTTAAATGAGTCAACATGACTTCCTCCAACTAAAAAAAATTTTGGACCACTATAACTGGGCCACCCTGTATAAGGAGGATGTAGGTACGGTCGTCAGGTTGTTTAAATTAGTAAGAAGGAAAACACTCATCTGAATACGTTAAGCTTAATTTTTGGTGAGCGTTTCCACTAGCTACAATAATCTGGGGGTCTTTAAAGGCGTATCAATAAAATCGACGACAACCATTGTGTTCGCCTTGTCGCTGGCCTGGCATGGCACTTGAGTGAGTGTAGTTTCGCGAGGAGTGCTTTCATTGATGTACCTATCTGATTGTCCGACGGATTCTTGGGCATAGCCACTTTGTCAGATTCCCTTTATAAAGAAACCTTCCTTTGTGCTACCAGTGTATGAACGAAAGTATAAATCCTAAATAGTCGTCCACCTCCAGTCGCGACGCGACGACGACGCTTCCTAGACGTAATATAATGAACCCGCGACGCCGATGCCGACACTGACGCTAGCGCCGCGGCGCGGCGGATCCAGTTTTTGTCGTTCCCGGCTGAGCGGTCGACCCGACTCGCCTCTACTTAGGTACCATTTAAATATTACGTTATCTTGTCATAATTTCGATGGCAAGGAAGGCAAAGATATTTATGAGATCAATAAAATGCAGCAAATGGGAATATTTTTATAATTAAGTATACCCAGATTGTCGGGATACAGCGTGTGGTATGTACATATTATGTATGTATGTATGTATGCATGTTTGTACTAAGTACTATTGGAAATGTTTTGTTCGATCAATACTGCTAGAAATACACCCCGTATTTCTAGCAATAGTGTAAATTATCTTTATCTTCGGTAATTGTGGGTAAATTGAAATGGTATGTCAAAATAATTTTCTTTTTCATGTAATTACTTTTTTTGAAAATTTTGAAAAACTTAAAAAAATGGTAGATTTTTAGGTGTCTGTCGGTACAAAAACGTCTATAACTTGAAAAGTTATTAATATTTTTAGAAAATAAAAAAAACCCCGAGGTGTGACCCCATTCTATAAATTTATAACACAGCCGAGGCTGCTGCTATGCGGCCATCTTAGATCCAGTACGTTGGTATCCACCCAGTCGGCTACAGAAGCTGTACTTTCTATAATAAATTTAAATAAATGTAAAAAATAAATAAAAATGAAGATAAATATACATGTTGGTTTTTTATTTTTAATAGGTCGCGCAGTTCATTTCCAATGCTCGTTGAAGGTCATGTGGTGCATGAGATCTGTGAATTTTTAATGACCAAGAACCGCATCACTGGAGGTCTCTAGCACTCTATCGACGCGTACTCTCTAGCGCTCTCCTTTTAAAATTGGCTGATGCCATTCCATCTTTTGCGATATCTTTCATACCGCGCACTACCGACATCTAATTCAACGTAACAGTAAACTGTACTCTGTAAGATTACGTAAACTGCGCACTCGCTTTTTCCCCCTCCCCCACCCTCGGACCGACCAAGCCCTCCCCCCCGCCGCCGCTGCCGCCGCGCCACCGCTCTGCCGGTCCCCGAGAACCCTTTATTTATGTATTAGCATAATGCGCGCTCATTGTACTGACCTCTCTCTTGCGCCAACACCGCTTCCACCATATATACACGCCTAGACCAAAACGCGTAAAGAAGTGTTTTAAAGACACGGCTAAAACCTCGTGTGACCTGAGATGAAAATTTTACAGAACGTATAAAAAATACATTTCAGGTTTTCAGTGTAATTATTTCAAAATATATTATGGTAAAATTGTGACATACGTTGTATGACATAGTTTACGGCATTTAAATTTGTAATATTCATTTTTTTTACAATGTGATAGGTCGCCGACGACCTACGAGGTCTTCACTAAAAATGAGTGATGTAGAAAAAGTTGGTCACTTCTCGTCCCTACTTCGGTTCTGTGGCCGCTCCGCGTTATGAAGCTCTTGTTTATGTATCTAGAGCACAGGAGAGAGGCGTACAACTCAGTGTGGATTTTAGGACGGTTTTGGGAAACAAAATATGAAAAAAATACGAACGTGGCTTTCCGATACCGCTGCGTAGGTATTTTACCTACGCAAATCGCTTATAGGTACTTGAAAAACAATAATTTGAAAAAAAAAAACGAAAGACGATTAGTCGACGAACGTGTCGTTACGACTTTTGTCGACGAGAAATATAAAAATCTGAGGTGACGACTATTAAATTTCATGTCGTGTAGTTGTCGTTGTGAAAGTACTAAAATGACAAGAAATTAATGACAAAATCGGATTGCGACAGTGTGACTTATTTTCATGTTTGACTTTGGATTTGCTGGCTGTTAGCTCCTGGCGGCTGAAGTGATCTAACTATTCAACGCGCAGTTAGTGCGATTGAAGTTGGCATAATCACGCTTAGTACGCATATGTGCAAGTACGCTCGGATGCGGATGGTGCGGTGAGTTAGTTGGTACTGACGATCGCTCGAAATAACCACTTCCAAAGAGAGAGCGAGGCCGAAGGCGGATCTGCGCGCAAGGTAACGATGTACTTTCTCAAAGAAAGTACTTACATCACCTAGGGCAAGGCCGAAGGGCTAGCTGAGTTCAGTTTAACGACATACTTTTTCAAAATAAGTAAGTCACTAACTAAGGGCGAGGAATAAGGAGAGCTGCGTTTAGTTAAACGTTGTATTTTCCTGAAGTAAGCCAAATAGGGCGAGTTCGAAGGCCGAGATAATGTGGAGATGATTGATTGATATCTTTAATAACATTATTAAACCTTTGGCACGCGCACTTGGCTGTATTTTTTTACAATCACATTTATCTCTGAAGATACTTTAAGCGAAGCCAAAATAAATAAGTCTTAAGAATAAAAAAATAATCTGCAGGTTACAAAATTTCCTTGACCTCTAATAAGTTGTCAATTTAGATTATATTTCAATGAAACCCATCACAATTTGTATGAAATCGTAGGCTTAAGCCGGTAAAAAATTGCCAACCCTAGATATAACATTCGGTAAACAGGTGTACAAATTATGTTTAAACGCATTAACCCGTTCCGGTGATATTTTTAATTAAAAACATTAGTCTAGGATAGGAACCCACTCTAACACGAGTGGAGCCGTATATAATAATTTATCGGAGATAGGATAGTTTGAGAAGTTCTAAACAAGTGTGTTTAAATTTTCTTTCATACTTAATTTTAAATTAACATTGAATTTTTTAAACTTAATTAAATTGATAATACCTTAATAATTAATAAACACATTAATTTCATTTACGTTTGAGGAGGCCAACGAGAGTATAGCCAGATAAATATGTAAAGAGATAAGATACAAATATATCCTTAGAGATGGAAAATTTTATGCACGTATACAAAATTCCGTTCAAATCCGTCGAGCCGTTTTAGAATTATGACCTGTAAGATAATATTAATTTGTATTGATTGACTACTCTCACAATTATAGCCACATCTCAGTACCTCAAGTAGATAACGTGATGGTCTGTACCTACCAAAATGACATACATTCTGCGGAAAGACAGACAGCATATTTTCGAGTTTTTTTAAGTTTCTAAGCAAACATATATTTTTTTAATTTAAAAGATTGGCTGATTAATGACAGTAAATAAACCTAAATGAGTTGGTGCCACATTGCCAGATGCCAATTAAGTTATATAGTGCCACCAGGAAGTTATGAGGCGTGCGAAATATGCAAAACTGTCTGCATTCCTAAGAAGGGACGTGAACTTTCGATCGAAAGTTTGTAGATAATTTAGGTTATTAAGTCATACAATTATCGACAAACTTTCGACCGAAAGTTCGCGTCCCTTCTTCGGAATGTAGACAGTTTTGCATATTTCCCACGCCTCATAGCTTCCTGGTGGCACTATACCTACAATTGGTTTTTCATTGACATGGTAGTAGATCATCTGTTAGGGCCGCGATCTCAGTCTATGATATCTGTCCCTGTTGGACTAGGTGCCATGTTAGATAAATTTTAGTCGTGTCGGATAGAGTGAAATTGACGAAAAACGCGAACTATATTTTTATATGATATAGCCGTTTGGACGGACCTAATCATTTTTGTGTGACATTAAATTAACTATGAATAAACATTTCATTTCTCTCAATCAGAAAACAAGTTAAGTCGAGCATACGTGGCGATCCCGCGGGATCTGCGGCAGAGAGTATTCGACGCCGCCGCCGCCTGTCTGAGGAATTGACACACGGCGGCGCGCCTCGAGTGCACATTGTGTCCTCCGCCACTACCCGAGCGCTACTACTTACTCCTCTCCCTCCCTACCTCCGCCGCGCCACCGCTATTATGTATGTCACTCTCTACGTAGTACACCTCCGTCGTCGTATCATGCAAGATTGTTATTATTTCAAAATTTTCTTAGCTAACGAACGACATGTCACTATATTATCTGCGAAATACGATACTGAAGCACGTTATACAAACCTACATACTGCACGCTGTGTCCCGAGAATCGGGGTAAGCAGAGTGATCGGTGTTGTGCTGCATCTTGTAAACATGATTGTACACACAATAGTCTGTGTAGGGAGGGGGGTTTGGGGGTATTAATTGTCTGCTCGATTGTCTGCAATGAATAGATGTCGGAATAGAACAACACGGGATAGAACGAATGCGTTGCGAGTACCTCAAATAAGCTTAACGACCGAGTTTAGATATTACTAATGAGTGTTTTATTTATTCGACGATCCATCGAATCTTTAGGACCACTTGTTAACTTCGAGTAGTCTCACAACTCACAAGTAGACACCCGATGCCGCATAGTACATATATATAACTAACTATATTGTCCTGTCCTTTGTTCGTAGAGTGGTCGGGGATGGATTGCTAAAGTTCACCCATTGAGAAATTCGTAGATACGAAAGCGTCTGCCCGCCCCCCTCTACTTCTATTGAAAACAACAACTACTCCATTGAAAACTCCTTCAACTAATGCTCTTGTACAAAACTAACGTACTTGTTTTGGTACTTGTTTTGGCAGAAGCGGTCTCGAACACCACCGTGGGACGTTCCCGTGAAGACATTACAAAAATAATTATTTAAATATTCAAGCGCAAATGAGGATAACACCAAAGAGTTTGTATTACGTCGCCGCGCTCCTTCGTAATACAAACTCTTTGGATAACAAAAAGAATAAATTTTTTCGTGGTATAAAATGTACTGTCTCGCCAAGAGGTAGGTAATCTACTCGTAAATAAAGAAAGAAAACATCTGTTAGTTCTCTTTTGTCTTTAAGTCAGACCGATCTTCACTATAACTAGTTCGAAATATCTAGGCACCTCGACAGAACGCGGTCTAACAGCTGTACGCTATGGTCGGCAAACGGTCGCTTTCTTTCGAGGTCCGACTGGTAGTATACCCGCCGAAAATATTTCGGCACCTCGAAATAATGCGACCGTTGTTTGTGAGACTGCACAGCGGCACACGCCCACGCGTGTCCAACCCAAGCACACGGATGCGCGTGTACGCAGGCGACTCCACAGCCAGCTATGCCGACCCACGCCACGCCTCGCATTTGTTGGAACATTTCAAACGAAGCGGACGTATGGCGGCGGCGGCGCTGCAAGCTTTGATTTTACTCGAACTCGAACATTCTTTCGATGATGATAGTGACAGTGACCATGAATATAATGCAAATTTACTCAAAATGAAATATCAATTTTGGCTTTAAAGTCATATCGTGCGCAGAGAAAATGAAAAGATAATTTCGTACATTGTTTGTTTCACTTTCTAAGAAGAAAACAAAAATATTACGATCTGAATAAATTTCTCCATCATGCACCAAGCCGCGAACGTTACAAAACAAACGTGCAGTTGGCATAATATAGTTTTATGGCTTAGTGAAGGGAATCTCCCTTCACTAAGCCATAAAATTTTGTTGTGCGAGCTGCACGTTTGTTTTGATTTGAGAATAGCTGGACGGACAGGCAGGAGCGAGCGAGCGAGACCGTTGCGGGAGCTTGAGTATGCGCTCGGGTGGAGGGGAGCGAGCTGCGTGGATTTGGCTTCGCTCGCCTAGCGAAGCCAAATCCCCGCGTGGCCGTTAAGTGTGAAATCACATATTCACCCCGCCGCGCCGCACGCAGCTCGCAGTGCAGACGCCTCCATACAAATCCACGGAGAGGGAATCTAGAGACACGTGCACAGCTTGGCTGACTTGGCCGTGCGCCGCTGTGCAGTCTCAGCACAGGCTAGCTCCGCAGGCAAGTAGCTTATTCCCACCAGGTGCGCCGATGCGCTGTCGCAGTGCTCTGTGCACTAGGACAGTGAAGTAGCAATTTGATCCGTACGCACGTGTCGCTTCCGCGCATTTTTTCACCGAAAATTTCACCTAAATGGAACCCGGAAGAGATTTGAGAGGCCATTGAACACGACTGCTTATGGCTCACCGGTTGCTCAACGTATAGGAACGTACAGAGGAAACGCTGATTTTTTTGGCGAAACGAGGCCTGATATTAATTCAAAGTGCTCTGCTGCAACATGTTCATGAAGAATTTGAACTCTTGAGGATGTTCCTCTATTAATTCTTTCTGGACCATTGCTGATAATACTAGTGAAGATCTGTGGGCCATCCAAACCCGAATTCACAGTTTGTTTTTCTTTTAAATCGATATTGAAGATCGGGCGGCTAAGTTTAAGTGGCAGTGAGATGGGCACGTCACCCGTAGAGACGACGATCATTAGAGTAATCGCGTCCTACACTGCCGGCCGTGGACAGGAAACCGGAGTGTGGGCAGACGACCCGCCGGGTGTGACTACGCCATCGAGTACGTCGGCGGAAAACAGTGGATCCGTACCGCTGAAGGCCGGGAGGACTGGACGAAAATTTAAGAGGCGTATGTTCAGCAGAGTACGTGTAATTAATCACTTTTTTTAAATGGTTACATATTTATCTAAATATCAATTTTTACTTAATTTAAATGTGTCTTTGTGTTTTAAGTGAGTACCTATTAAACGCACGATTATAGCTCTATTTCACGGTTAAATATTTTATTTTAAAAATACTCGCGCGGGATTTCCCCACAATTAAAACTTACTGTAGAGATTGTGCACAGTTTTGTAAACTGATTTAAGTCTAGATAGGTATTTATTTAATACGAATGAACGCTTCAGGCCAAACTGATGGGATCTCGGAGTGTGGGTTTGGAAATACGAAGCGACAGGGCGGGACAACATATCTTCATCTGTTTTAATAAGATATAAAATTGATCCTAAATTTGTAGACATGGGTACTGTTTTATTTACATTAAATTTCACCAACATGCGTAGGATAATTCCCTATATGTAACTAAGGGAATGAACTTACCCAATTCATTCGCATACATAAGAGCTCTCGCTGAGATTACGAGTGGCGCACTTTTCCACTAGCGATGCCTTTACGGACTCACTTCCGTCGGCATCGTGCCGCGAGCGGCAGAGGGGAGGCGGGGGTGCGGGGGTGCGGGGGTGGCCGGCGAGCGGAAGGGGAGGTCGAGGCTCATCACGGCGCGGCGCGCGGCTGTGCGGGGCGGGGCGGGGCGGGGCGGGCGGGCGCCGCCGCAGTGTTTACGTTGTATTATATTATTATGATTTATTGCTCAATCGATGTGCCCGGCGTTATGAGGTCGCCCCACCTTCCCTCCCGAATATCATTTTGGCTGAATTTTGATAGAGAGAGATAATGGAATTTAGTAGAACGCCGCCGGGGAGCGTAAAGGCATTGTTCCCTTTGAAGTGTTTCGAGTGGGACGCAGAGCGTGAAAATATCTCGCTATAATCTTAGCACGCGGAAACTTGACGGCGTCGTCGTCGTCGCGTCGCGCGTCGCCCGCGTGATAGACAAGGAGCTCTCCTTCTACAGGAGGCGTGATGGCTTTGTGAGCGCTACGTACCGAGCTGTTGTAAATACGTTGAGAGTGTGCTCCTAAGCTGTGTTTAAGCATATTTTGAGCATCTCATAGGTAAATACGCGCTTCATGCTCTGAATCAGAGACGCATAACATTTTAGAGGTACAATAAGATAGTGAGTGTAGCAGCATAGTACAGATGTATCTTCAATTTCTGAGCCACAAAAAGGTAACAAGTGAATTGTGGAACCTACGTAAATTCATGATCGAATTCAGTCAGCTTTCCACGGGCGCCCGGGTGGGGGGTTGATTGCTCCGGTCCACGACACGTTAGTTAAGAGTGTTGACTGGGTAGTGTGTAATGTGGTTAGAGCTGAACGTGCGCTGCCGCCTCCGCGCGCCGCCGCCGTCCGTGTCGCGGCGGCGCGGCGGGGCGGCGCGCTGGAAACTCCGTGTGGGCGGAGGCGGATGTGTCGAGTATATTTACTAGTAACAAGCCGTGCTTATGTATTAGGATTAGAGTATCTATGACACAATTGCTAATACCGTAGACGAGTTTTACGTAATATTATGCAATATTATGTACCTATGCAAGAATGCTAATAGTTGATCTTGTTGGGAAACACTTACACTTGGTAATGTAAAAATATGGTATAAACAGAACGATTTTTTTTATATTTTGGTCCACGAATTTCAACAAATAAAACTAAACAAAAAATTTGGTCCATTCTACCTTAACAACAAATCAAATATTTTGGTCCCTGCTACCTCATACATAAGTCAACATTTTGAGTTAAATATATAGAAACAAATTGCACTATGAATGAATGATGTCCCGAGGATGCAGGAATATTTTTATTTAATCTAAGTTGTTACATTTCTGTTTAATTTAATTTTTCTTTGTCTAATAAAGATTATTAATTGCACTATGGTACAATTTTTAGTTCTAAAATTAGCGATGAGGTGGTGAAATGTCATTTTGAATTTCGCCCGTAATGTTGAAGCAATTTCAAATTTCATATAGTGACGTAGTAAGTTCACTGAAAATACAAATATGTTTGTAAAACCTTTGTATCGGTTACTATGTCTTATTTGATAATTTTTCCATAAAATTCAGAAAAATTATAAAAATGTTTAAAGTTTTTTTTTCGAGATGTCTTAATCAATCATATGTTTATCCCTAAAATATTAACATTAACCTATTCCCCGATACAGTGAAAATAATATTATTCATTTATGGCATGTGAAAATTTTACTATCTTCAATAGAATAACACGAAAACATACTTTAAGTTGTAGAATATTTGAAATAGTTGTTTCTCAAAGTTAGCTGATTGATTTGTTAACACATTATTGCTTTTTATAGCGACGAACGTGATGTGCTCGTTATTCGAGCGCATTGTATCTTTGCTGACACGAAAAGTCAAATCTGAAATTGTGCTATAACCACAAATGACATTCCCAGCACGGTGATTACGACGACGACTGTAAGGCGGACGTTGGTACCGCGGGGTTCGCGGGAGGGGGAGAGGCGGTAGTAGGCGCGGCGCAACGAGCAGTAAATTTGGAAGTTAGTCCGTCTTGCGGCTCGCACCGTATACATGCACTAAAAACTTGTCTGTCCTCTCTCCAGCCTCCTACTCTCCCTGCTGCAGGACCGTCGTCCGCTTCTATGCTAGACGTGCTCCGCGTCTATGCAGATTCAGTGCGGGCGGCGGCGGCGGATGGTAGAGCACTTGGAGGAAACAGAATGTTGCGGGCGGGGCGG
Organism: Nematopogon swammerdamellus; assembly: GCA_946902875.1. Lineage (NCBI taxonomy): Eukaryota > Metazoa > Arthropoda > Insecta > Lepidoptera > Adelidae > Nematopogon > Nematopogon swammerdamellus. The sequence goes on from OX336333.1 coordinate 9,827,241, forward strand.
GCGGGGCGGGCGGGGGCGGGGCGCTAGCTAGCTTTACAGCTCAATGGTAGAGCAGCATTCATTTGTAGGGTCCCGTACCGTACGTAAGAGGAAAAAAAACGGACCATTATAGGATCACTTCGTTGTCCGCCTGCCTGTCTGTCTGTCTGTCAAGGCCGTTTTTCTCAGGAATGGGTAATAAAGTTGAAGTTAATATCAAATACTCAGGTCTATGTTTCCTCGGGGATGTAAAAAATTTAAGCTTCTAAGTCAACGCAGTCACAAGATACGGCCATTTATGTCACATATTTTGTTACGGGCAAATCAAATCTAAACCTATAGAGTATTTCCCGTTACCTAGAATCATGAAATTTGGTAAGAAACAAGGTCTCACAGCACAAGTAAAGGAAAACATCCGAAAATTGTAAACTTATAGTTAGGTATATGACATTAAACAAATATATTTTTTATGTCGTGACCATTTTTTTCGGGAACGGATCAAGATATCAAATTAAAATGAAATTGAAATACTAAGTTCTGCGATCCCTTCGAGGTGTGCAAAATGCAAGCTTCTAAATCAACACAACTAAAACATACGGCCATTTATGTCGTATTTTAATACTTGCAAACTCACTCAAATCAAATAAAAAACTATAGGGTATTTCCGGCTAACAAGAAGTAAGAACCAGTCTCACAGCCTTGTATTGTGTTGTGGAAGGAAATGAAAAATCTGAAAATTTGTAGTTATGTCATATAAAAAATATATTTTCGTATATTTTAATTACACGAATGCCTGACAGTCAAACCATTGATCTAGTATTTTTTATTTATGTGTTTCATGATTTTACGAATAACAATTATTTTTGTACATACATAATACAAATATATTGTGTGATGGTACGGAACCCTCGGTGCGCGAGTTCAACTCGCACTTGGCGACTTTTTTATATTGTCCGCACGCTTACTTAGGTTGAATTCATGTAATATAATTCATAAAATATAAGCGGTACATAATAATATGTGTGTGCTTGTTTAGGAATGATCGACACAATTTTGAACTGTTCAGAAATACTCATCAGAACACCCTCCGTAAGATTTCGTGGTCATTGTACAATATGCATAATATTAAGTTAATTTCGTTCCTATTCCATTAAGTCTATCTATTTTATTAACCGACTTCCAAAAAAGGAGGAGGTTCTCAATTCGAATGTATGTTTTTTTAAATTTTTTTTTGTATGTTTGTTACGCGATTTCTCCGTCAATTGAGGGCCGATTTAGAAAATTCTTTTTTTGTTTGTTAGGTCATACTTCCGAGGTGGTCCCATTTAAATTTTATCGAAATTGGTTCAGTAGTTTTACACTTCAATTTTCACTTCAATCAATTTCGATTCGATTTCGATTATTCTTTTTTATGTAATATTACTAATAATATTAATGAAAAGAATGAAATAAAAACTGTTTTAAAAAATATAAAACCGATTTCCAAAAAAAAAAAAAGAACTAAAAAGTATTAAATCTCACTAATATCATAAATGTGAAAGTATATTTGTTTGTTTGTTTGTTTATTTGTTTGTTTGTTTGTTTGTTCCTCTTTCACGCCTGAACGGCTGGACGGATTTTGACGAAACTTTGTATAGTGGTAGTGTATATCCCGGAGTAACATAATTTTGAAAAAAAGTGGTCAAGTTCGAGACGAGCTTGCGTAAAGAGGGTTCCGTACCATCCCGATTTCTGTGCGAACTAAAAGACTTAGGATTTTCGTTTAGGTTATCCTGTAAATTAAGTGTATATCCCATGGTAACATAATTTTGAAAAAAAGTGGTCAAGTTCGAGTCGACCTCGCGTAAAGAGGGTTCCGTACCATTCCGTTTTCTGTGAGAACTAGAAGGCTTAGGATTTTTGTTTAGGTTTTCCTGTAAATTAAGTGTATATCCCATGGTAATATAATAAAAAAAAGAGTCGACCTTGTGTAAAGAGGGTTCCGTACCATCCTGTATTCTGTGAGAACTTGAAGGCTTAGGATTTTCGTTTAGGTTTTCCTGTAAATGAAGTGTATATCCCATGGTAACATAATTTAAAAAGAAAGTAGTCAAATTCGAGTCGAGCTCGCGTAAAGAGGGTTCCGTACCATCCCGTTTTCTGTGAGAACTAGAAGACTTAGGATTTTCGATTAGGGAGAGAGGGAGGGAGCGAGGGGGAGCTATGAACGGAGAATGAAGGGGGGAAGGGGGTGGGGGTAAATAGAGTCATAGAGGGAGGGGCGAGAGGGGAGGTGGACGTACAGAGATGAAACTGGGTGAGGGGTCGGCAGAAGAGGGGGAGGGGAGGGAGGAAGGGTCGGGAGCGGAGCGGAGGTAGGGAGATGAAGGAAGGGGAAGGAGGGTCGGGGAGGAAGAGCAGCGATGGGAGGGAGGAGGAAAAGGAGGGAAGAGAGGGGAGGGGGTGGGTGGGGCAAGAGGGAGGGATAGTGTAGGGAGAGGGAGAAGGAAAGGGAGAGGGAGAGGGAGAGGGAGAGGGAGAGGGAGAGGGAGAGGGAGAGGGAGAGGGAGAGGGAGAGGGAGAGGGAGAGGGAGAGGGAGAGGGAGAGGGAGAGGGAGAGGGAGAGGGAGAGGGAGAGGGAGAGGGAGAGGGAGAGGGAGAGGGAGAGGGAGAGGGAGAGGGAGAGGGAGAGGGAGAGGGAGAGGGAGAGGGAGAGGGAGAGGGAGAGGGAGAGGGAGAGGGAGAGGGAGAGGGAGAGGGAGAGGGAGAGGGAGAGGGAGAGGGAGAGGGAGAGGGAGAGGGAGAGGGAGAGGGAGAGGGAGAGGGAGAGGGAGAGGGAGAGGGAGAGGGAGAGGGAGAGGGAGAGGGAGAGGGAGAGGGAGAGGGAGAGGGAGAGGGAGAGGGAGAGGGAGAGGGAGAGGGAGAGGGAGAGGGAGAGGGAGAGGGAGAGGGAGAGGGAGAGGGAGAGGGAGAGGGAGAGGGAGAGGGAAAATATAAGAGAAACGACAGAATCGGATTTACTGTTAAATCGAGTCTACAGCGAGCGAAGCCGCGGGCAAAAGCTATCCTCCATAAAATTTAAGCCGATCATCTACGTATTTCATTTATTTTAACTGAAGTTTCTTATTTTAATATCGATAGCTTTTTCCCGCGGATTCGCTCGCGTGAAATTCGTATTTCAAAAGAAGAAAGTAAGTAACTTAGGCCGGGGCCGGAGGGTGAACTGGATTCAGATAAACAATAAACATTCTTAAAGAAAGTAAGTAACATACTAAAGGCGAGGCCGAAGGCCGAGCTGCGTTCAGGAAGACCTTTAACCTTCTCGAAGAAAGTAAGTAACTGAGGGCGAGGCCTAAGGTCGAGCTGCTTTCAGGAAGACTATAATCCTTCTCGAAGAAAGTAAGTAACTAAGGGCCTGGCCGAAGGCCGACCTGTATCCTGGAAGACGCTGACAGTAAGTAACTATGGGGCGATAGTTACTTATTTTCTTCAAGACGGTTTATAGTCTTCCTGAATGCAGCTCGGCCTTCGGCCTCGCCCTCAATTACTTTATTTCTTCGAAAAGGTTTATAGTCTTCCTGAACGCAGCTGGGCCTTCGGCCTCGCCCTTATTTATTTACTTTCTTCGAGAAGGTTTATGGGCTTCCTGAACGCAGCTCGGCCTTCGGCCTCGCCCTCTGTTACTTACTTTCTTCGAAAAGGTTATCGTCTTCCTGAACGCAGCTCGGCCTTCGGCCTCGCCCTCTGTTACTTACTTTCTTAGAAAAGGTTATCGTCTTCCTGAACGCAGCTCGGCCTTCGGCGTCGCCCTCAGTTACTTACTTTCTTCGAGAAGGTTTATGGTCTTCCTGAACGCAGCTCGGCCTTCGGCCTCGCCCTCTGTTACTTACTTTCTTCGAAAAGGTTATCGTCTTCCTGAACGCAGCTCGGCCTTCGGCCTCGCCCTCAGTTACTTACTTTCTTCGAGAATGTTTATAGTCTTCCTGAACGCAGCTCGGCCTTCGGCCTCGCCCTCAGTTATTTACTTTCTTCGAGAAGGTTTATGGTCTTCCTAAACGCAGCTCGGCCTTTGGCCTCGCCCTCAGTTACTTACTTTCTTCGAGAAGGTTTATTGTCTTCCAGACTGCAGCTCAGCCTGAAGCCTCGCCGTTAGTTACTTACTGTAGTTAAGAAGGTTTATTGTTTACCTTAACGCAGATTGGCCTTATTTACTTACTTTCTTCCTTTGAAATACGAATTTCACGCGAGCGAAGCCGCGGGCAAAAGCTAGTACCTAATATTTTGAAATTTTCTCTGTCATTTTATTGAAATACATGAATCGATATTGTGATACACATTCGGACCCTTGTTTCATGAATATTCCAAATTTGAACGGGAGACGGAAGGTGGCCATAGGAACTCCTAAACTACACATGATAAACCCATCGTGTTTGGGCTCGTTGCATTTGTGTTCACGAGCAATTTACTTTAGACCTAAGAGATTCTCAATTCGACGGTATGTTTTCTTTTTTTGGATGTTTGTTACGCGATTACTCCGTCAATTGTGGGCCGATTTTGAAAATTATTTTTTGACGTGATAACGTCTTATAAATTGATGAACACCGGCTGCACACACGAGAAAGTGTCACGTTCCATCTGAGCCTGTGTGTGTGCAAGCGAGAGCGCGTAACAAACGATAGAGAGGCACAATCGGCCCAAGCGTCGGCTTGTACACATTTATCTCTCTGGTTCTAAAGTACCAGGGCAGCATAAATTTAAAGGAGGTTACTACTTATAAAAAGGCTACACAAAGGATTATCATCCACTCATGTTTTCTTTCATGCATCATTTTTGCTTGCTTTAGCACCGCCTTCAAGTCTAGGGTTCGTTTTTTTTAGTTTTTTATTTCATACATTTTTGAAGGCTGTTTTTATATTTTTATTTTAAATAGTTTTTTAGTTCTACTTTTTTTAGGAAGTCGGTTTTATGTTTTTTAAAACTTTTTTTTATATTTATATATTTATATTATGTGATTATTAGTTTCAATTTTTATGTCCTGGTATTTTTTTGTTAATAATACCTTATTAGATATATTGTAACCCTTTATTGTTTCGTACTAAGCCCTAAGCTAGTTTTCAAATGGATCGGTCGCGGACGAAAACTTCCCTGCTCACATCCACCGATGACTGGTGCCATTATGTTGAACTTCCCCAACAAAGATGCGAGAACAGCATTGCCCGGAGTACCGAAAGCTACTGGTTACTGTACTGGTGGGTACTTTTCATCTGCATACGATTGTGTGCTTGGCTCGGCGGCGACGACGACCGGCCGGAGTTCAAACTTCACATACGTCTGTGTTTCAGCTGAATTCGCAAAGCGGAACGAACTCCCCTCCTCCCCCCCCCCCCCCCCCCCCCCCCCTCAAGCAAGCTCCACTAAAGTCACCCGCCACCCGCCTGGTGTATGCTCGATACATAGGGTTGGCAGGTTGACTCTGTACGTATTTGGTTGAATTTTCAGCATCTGAAAAGTGACGTTCATAATTTGCAGGTCTAACAACGATAAACAGGTCTAATAAGAGGCCAACAACGATGTAATGAAAGTCAAAGCATCATTATTCTCATCTCATGTCCATACACGACACAAAAACTAAAAATATACTGATGTGGTTTGTGCAACGAATTTTGGCGTTCTGAATCTTCATGTAAAAAAAAAATATTGGCACCATCTCACTTGCAGCAATGGTTTTATGCTTAATATTATGAGTTTGCTGTTGCCACTGTTGCCAAGCTTGGTGCATGCAACCGAACTAGGCTCTTATCGGTTATGGCTAAATAAAATCCGCTTATCATGCATTGTCGAATTGAAACAAACTTGATGGGGCAACCCTAACCTTCACCGCAAATCTGCAATAAGTGCTGTCGTCGGTTGCAGTTGAAAAAAAAAAGAATAATAACGAAACGACATGCGTCTGGATTTCCCTCACCACTTCTGTCACCTATTTTCTCCTCTGCCTATTCTACGCGTGTCTAACTAGGTCGACGAATGTTTGTCAGTTGTGTGTGGGGTTGCAAATAATGCCTTATTAGATTAGATTGAAGTTTGTCGATGAGTAGGGAGGGGAAATGTGTCCCGGCTCGCGTGTCGTTTCGCACGACTTGTGTCGTGTTATATAGAACATGTGTCGGTGAATATATTTGAATGTGAATGGTAGAACAGTATATAATGTATGTATATAATTTCGTCAGAGAGGATTCGAAATTACTACGCACAGTATACTCCTCGCTTTGCCACTCCTTGATTTTGTACGGTTGACTGGACTAGGGCGCGACAGCCAAAATGAAGTTTGATCCGATAGAAAAAGCACATAAATCTATTCTTAGGTATGGAGGTGGAAAAAATTACAGGAGAACGAATGGAACTAAAAAAGTGTCGACATCAAAATCTCCACCTCCATGTTCTTAGGGCTATTAACTTCAGTTCTCACAGATGCACATGTAACTTACTTTTTCAGGAATATAAAGTGTTAGACTTACGACAGGTTTACATGCACAAGTCAGCTACCATACGTACACACACACACACACACGTAATAATAGACAGAGTAAGATGCGCTCATGTAGGACCCAGATCAGAGAACACACGTCAACCAAATTATATCAAAATTTTATATTTAATAAATATATGAATATTTAATATTATATTTTGTATCACTTACCTAGGCTATACAATTCCATACAATTAAAAACTCTACAATAATGTCATCATTCGTGGCTTTCAGGAATAGCTCGTTGAGTTAATGGGACTACATTTATTTTACTCGTGATAAAACAAAACATACGTATAATACCTAGCACATTTACAAAAAATAGCCCCAAATAGTACCCACCAATCCCCACTAGCACGTAAGTTTTTATATTATAATACTTTATTTGACTTAATTTATTTATTTACTATTTTATCTAATTAAAGAATTATGTGTTACTGTATTATTTTAATAAATTATTTATTACTCATTATTACTCATTAAATTTTCTGTGATCACCTGTACTATTGAGCAATACATTTCGTTATTCTTTGTTCTAAAACGATTGTTTGCCATGTTGTATGCAGCTAACAAGTTTGCAAGAGATAAATGAGTACTACACTGTAAAATGGCTATAACTTTAACAAAGTGTAACTGTGAACAGTGAGCACATAAACCCTGCTAAAAGTTAATTCATTTTTAAAACTGAAGCTCATAAAAACCCATCAACACTTACGGGAATTCATATTACGGGTTCCAAGCACTTTTACCTCTATGTCGTGATTTTATGGCTGGTAAGAGTATGTGTCTCCACGTCCAAGTACTCTCGAGTAGCACTCGGCTTGTGCCCAAATTCGGCCGCTCCTCCCTCTTCCGCCGTACACAAGTGGGTCAGATATAAGACGCGTGACAGCGGCTGCCTACACTTCTAGCAGTAGCTTCGCGAACAAACTCCCGCAATCAAAATGCAGGCCTGAATTCTCACCGCTGCCGGCCGCCCCGCGACGTGAGTCCCCCTCCCCATCCTTCTCACCCCCAGCGAGAAGTTCCCCAGTTCGTCTTGAATTATACATGCGAGCCCTAGGCTCCAATATCTTGAGATGTTGCCGGGTGCGGAGGGAAAGAGGTGCCGGGAGAGGGGGGGGGGGGGGGGGGGGGAGGGGTGCGGTGCCGGGCCGACTACTAGAGAGCGGCAAAAATGCGAAATAGCGCCAAGTCGACTGATGCACGCGCGAGGTTATGTTAATGCACTTTCTCACTTGTGGCTACGTTCGGCGCAGCCGGCAATTCTTTAAGACGAAGTTGCTTTTTCCACTCCACAGGCGGAGATAAGTACCTAATATAGGACGAGCAAGATGGAAATTTTCAATATTATTCTCTTAGGTTCAGAGTACGTACAGCTGTGGTGCCGTCGAAATCAATAGCAGGAAATTAATTTTCGTCGTTCTAATCAAAGAGGTACAGTACTAACTAACTAACCTGTAACCTTGCGGTATCCGTGATTCTAATAAACACCTATAAAAACCCCTCACCCTTAAAAACCAAAACATATTTCCTTACTTAAAAGATTTGGGGGACCGCTAAGTAAATACCCGCGCAGTTCTGAGTTTTTATATTTTATTTACTTAGGTGTCCCCCGACTCTTTTATTAAACGGATATTATTTTTTTCTTTTTAAGGGTCGTGGGTTTTTTAAATTTGTTATTTAACTTTTATTTCAAGCTTTTTTTAAAAACCGCATAAGTACAAATACAAATAGACCAACCATTCATTTGAGAGCTACGATGCCACACACACACACACACCCTCACACACACACACACACCCTCACACACTCACACACACCCTCACACACCCTCACACACTCACACACACCCTCACACACCCTCACACACTCATACACAGATATACAGATAGACGGAGGCGTCAAACTTATGACACCCCTCCTTTTGCGTCGGGGGTTACAAAACAGAGGAACTCTACTTCTTCGTTTTTTTTTACAATTTCGGCCTTATAATAAATTATTAAGGGTTTCATGCAATGTGGTGGTGAAGGCATTTTTATTACAAATATGTTGTTCGGCGTTCAGAATAACAGAAACACTTCCGATTTTATTGATTTACGTCAGCTCGGTTAATTCTAATAGGTTAATAAGACGCGCATGAGTGTAGAAACCTTTCAGAAATATAATTCTTGCATACCTACTATATTCAATAGAGCTTTCAAAAAAGTTTCATAAAATCCTGAGGTTATTTCAATGTTATTTTATTTTATATTCAGAGAAAGCGCACATTTTTATTCACTTCGAACTGGATTGTTGGCTAGTAACAACGTGCAATTTGTTTTCTCGCTGCAAAACAAAGAGCCCTATTTATTGTTCGGCTTCTTTCTTCGCCTCACGATTAAGACGTTGAGATTTAAATTATTCCTGCTTTTTTTATTTCAGTCCTTCGGGTGGGGGCGGCCCTTACTCCTAACCATCTAGGCGAACGTTCTATCTAAAGGTAAGGACTCTTTTGTTACTTTTATATTATTACTGGGGTGAAGAAGGTTACGGTTGCTAATACAATTCACAGGTGAAAGTAGTTCGTGGGGGAAATAAGCCTTTAACCGGTCCCCATACAGGATGTTGCATCAGTCACTACATTCATTTCAACAGAGTATAATACTCGTAGTTTTTAGAGAAAATAAATATTTTTTTCCGTCTAATTTTACATTAGTAGTCATCTTCCGCGGCGCGGTGTGGTACCGCGTTGCTGCGCCCGCCTACGATGATGCGACGCCACTTCTCACCGTGCGTGATATTTTGAAGGTCGCACGCAAAACAAGCGCCCGGTGTACATGCACTAGTCTAAATGTTGTCAGATCGGATTAGTTAGAGTATAGATAGATTTTACATAAAATTCGTGAATGAATTTGTATGGAAAGTGTATTTCTTTATTCAGACTCAATTCGGAAAAATTCTAGTATAATGTTTTGTTTCTATTGATTCCACGAATGTTGTCCCTAAGTCTGCGTAGTGGAACATCAAAAGGGCGATGATACTATAATGTTGATAGCACAGAACATAATAATGACGTAAAATTCAATTATACAGAATGTTCGGCACATCTACCGACAAAATTTTTTTATAGGTAAGTGGGATCATTTGCAAGGTTTTGACCCATGATACCTTTTGTCAGGTGTCACGTGGTATCGAGATACGATTTATTTTCTTTATTTTTGAAAATTATCAAAATCCTAGGTTTAAACCCTTGCAACTTTTATGTTTATGATTGTATCAGCACGAAATTTACTGGATTCTAAGATGCTTCCTTGTTTTAGAACAAATATAATTTGATGAAGTTAATGCCATGAAAAGGACGTATGGCCACCCAACGTCTCGAGGACGAGTAAAAATGTGACATAATCTTACTTTCTTAATCCATAAAAAAAACTGGCAGCAATGGAGAGCTTCGTTTTCTTTTATAAAGTTTGCTTATTTTATGCCCTTTCCAAAGGTATATCATATGTCATACCAATCAATCAGTATGTGGCCAAAATTAGGGATAATTTGCAAGAGTCATTTCATGCAACTATGGAAGCGAAGTAGTTCGAATTGAACAAAGTGCCCGCGCGACCGTTACATGTTACATGAAGCAGCAGGCTTCTCCGTTCGGAACCGGTGTAAAACTGTAGGTCCCTTCCCTTCTCCCTTAATAGGTGGTAGGCAGTAGGCTCAACATTATGAGAATTCAACATTAAGTTCCGGAAGGCTCAAATTATAGCCGACTGTGCTGATACCACCGCACTGGATGTAAGATACATGCCGCATAGCAGCCTCGGTTGTGTTCTCCGTATAGCCAGCGATCCAGGGAAGTCTCCGGTATGGCCATATATATAATATACCATCTCGGAGGTGATATTGGCTGGACGGAGCATGTGTTTTGGCCCCTCCGACTCAACCACCCAAAACCGGATTACATAAAAAAAATCATGGGTCAAAGCAAATGACCTCACTTATCTAAAAAAAAATGTGTCGGTCGATGTGCCGAACACTCTGTATAGTTAGTGTTGTTGATGATATTTACGACGATAACGATGAAAAGTGAACGGGACGGGACGACTATCTCACCATGACCGCCATCTTCTTGAAGTCCATGTGGTTCTTGACCTCGGCCGCGAGCTCGCGGATCAGCAGCAGCCCGTCCTTCCGCGCCACCTCCACGTTGTACTCGTGATATTTCTGCGGACAACATTTCACATTTTCAGACAATACTTATAAGAAAACAAGCACGACCCGCTTATGGCTCAGTGTAAATTCAATAGCCATCGGGCAGTGTTCGCAACACAGATCATCGAATAGCTCTCCCCCTCAGCTCAGGAAATATTACCTATCATATTTGAGGAGCTGGCCAACAAAAGTGCCTGATTTTTATTTTTTTTATTTTTACAATAGAGCACATAAATTCGTAGGACCGTTTGCTTAAGAATTTTGGTATTCTGTTCTATATATATAATTGGTTTCTCCGAAACGGCTCTAACGATTTGGATGAAATTTTGTAATTAGGTAATGTTATTTTTTTTCAAGTTTATCTAGATAGGTGTAGACGCCGAGCGAAGCTCGGTCGCCCAGGTACTTAGTATATAATCAGATTTGTTCGTATTGGTTGAAAATTTTATTGGTGCAATATTTTACGTCTGTTGGTGTAGAAATAATCGACTTTTGATTTTAAAAAAACCTATTTTTGAGGAGATTTAGAGCTGTTAGGGTCACTTTGGTACGAAAATCCCTCGTAATTTGGGTTGCCCCATCGAAAAGTTCACGAAAAAGAAAACAATTTCGACCAAATTCAAAATCATCCAGTTATTATCTGGTCAAAATCATCCATTCGTACCGTGTGGGGTCGGTACTTAAAAAGAATAGCCCCACTGCATCTCTCCCCGTCGCATGTCGTAAAAGTCGACTAAGGGATAAGAAAATTCGTCGGCCTCGGTAGCTCAGTGGCGCGGTTGGTTAGTCAACTGTTATTAAGCAACGCTGAGCGCGGTCAGTGATTGGATGGGTGACCGCTCGACCGTTGGAGGCTGACCGTGGTTCGGATTCCACGTTAAACTGTAGGTCCCTTCCCTTCTTACCTTACTAGGTGGTAGGGTTTATCCCGGCCGGGTTGGTACCACCGCACTGAACGAAACGTCGGTCGAAACGGCTATGTAAATAGTTCGTGTTTTCCGTCCAGTTTAGTGTAGCCGACATGAAATGAAGGGAAGCACTGACATGGCACCTAGTTCACCCTGTGTTATGGGCTGACATCACGGATGTTGTAGGTGATGTAGCCAACCGTGTCAGGTTCCATAAAAAAAAAAAAAAAAAAGTTATTTTCGCCAGCTCATCATTTGGAATGTAGATAATATTTTATATCTAATGGAATGAGATATAAGTACCACAGACCTAGCGTGTAACGCGCGCGCTCTCTGTGGAATATGCTCACTCACTCGCACTTCCATTCCGTCTCAAAATAACTATTGTGTTGATATTTTCCTGGCTTTTTCATTTCGAGTAATATTTCCCGATATATAAATAATGTTATTCTCTCCGCTGTGGGAACATTATTGCGAATCTAACGGCAGTGAACGTAGCCGTGCTTGTATTTGCCTCATATCTCAAAGTTTGTCTGTGGAGCGACATGGCAGCGCAGAGGCAGAGGTGACGTCACCATGCACTATATTACTCCAGTTGAGTTATTGAACAATAGGTGGCGCCTACGTACAGCGGAAAACGGCCGAGAGCTGTCAATTTAAAAATGGAACGAACACATCCCAGAATCGAGCGGCAGCCGAATGCCAAATTATTATACGGAATGTACCTATCTCTGCTAGTTTCACCAGACCCACGTTACTTTTGTGTCGTTATTAAATTCTATAGTTCGTTTCTGTAAGGCCCGAGTGGGTGAGGTTAAATTCTTGCCTAACAACGCACGAGCTTCAAACGATCGCAACCAACTTTTTCATGATAATTGTTGATTTTTTTTTTCAGTGTAAATTTCAAAAGAAATAAAACGTTATTTTGTAAATACAATAAACATTCTCTTGTCCTATTTCATCGACCTTCATACACCCCATTCACGTTGTCACGTTCTAAGTCATTGTGTACAAACGTATATTGTACACCTTGATTCATTATCACGTATAGCGTGAGAAACGCGACAACGCGACACTCGTACGCGCGGCGCTGTGCTCATAACAGCCGAAACATTTCACATGCCATTGCATCTCAAAACGTTTGTGAATAAATCGAGTCGCAATACAGAGGACGCCTCCCCTCCAGTCGTTACATCTCAACTGACGGAATCGTTTGATCGCGGGTGAGGAATCGTCTAAGCCGCGCTCCACCACGCCTCATAGAGTCGTCACGTGACGCGCACAACTCTAGTTCCGGCGTAGAGGCGTCCCGGACATAGGTCTACTCGTACTTACTTTCGCCGACGATAAACTTTTATTACAGACAGTTTTATTACAAAGTAATACTCAAATTTTAGGCTTATTTGGAATCTTTAAAGCTTGGAATTTTGAAATGAATCACACAGTTTACAATATTCGAAATCTAAAATCTAAATTAGACCCACGGTTGATAGTTTCGTGTTATGGAGAACTTAGGTCCGACACATGAACGATGAGTAGCAACTCTCTAGCCAGATCGGCCAGTCACAACACAACACAACACAAAACGACACAACACAACAGAGGACAGTAAACAAATCAAATACAAAGTCGCGGACAGGACACGGAGGACGGGCTGGACGAAATATTTTATATTTTTTAGGTTAGTTTTAATTTTAGGTTAATTTTAGTTTTTAACTTAGTTATATTTTATATTAGTTTAGCTTAGATAATTAGTTTAATTTTTATTGTATATTAATTTTTTGGTTGTTTAATAAATACTCTATAATACAAAGTTCTCAAAATAAGTTGTGTTGTATTATTAATATCATCCATTAAAACATTACACCTTATATATTAAATATATTTTTCCACTGAAGACGACAGCATGTCGAAATATATGCAAATGTGTGATTTTTTTAATAACTATATTGTGTATGAATAATAAAATTATTAATACCTAAGTGTTACTCTTCGCAAGGTATGATAATATGGTCTTAGAGAAGGATACCTTGATCTTTGTCAATGGGGGCATTAGGTCAAGTGTGCGAAGCGTTGACTGCACCTCAGTCATGTCGACCTACACCTACGTCGCTGTAGCCCTTCGCGACCTCACGGCGAAGTTCCTCCGCCACCGCGCCGCCATGCCGTTCCTTCCGAACGAAAAAAAAATTACATTGTCTTGGCGCGTTTCCACAGGCGCTGTCTCGAACGTAACTAGCTCACTTTAATCGATAGGGGGCGCCCTTGTCTTGTCTTCCCTCGGGACCACCACCACACGCGTGCGCGTGTTGAGTGTATATAGGTGAGGGTGCATTCGCGGATGTATTGGAAGGGAAACACCATTAACTTTTCCAACCGTTCGATGGAGTTAATCTTGAAAGAGTGAGCGTGAAATATACGATGCGGGTCGAGCGATTCGATTATTGAATGAATGGAGGTCGATTGGACATAATATACACACCTACGTAGGCAATGTAAGCTCAAATTAGTTTCCTATATCTTAATTATGTTTAGATGTTTGATGCGTGTGTCGATGATAGCTCACAATTGCTGCGGTAAAGTAATTATCAGCTTATGATACACCTTTTTCCTGGTGAAGTTCTTCAAGCCCCAGCGTCATCATTCCTTGTTAGTGATTTACTTTTCAACCTGAAGAAGAAGAAAATTAAAGGTATAGGCGTGCCGAGGTTTGGGGTTCAACCCGAAATCCCAAAAAAACTTACTATGGGTACCTACACTTGGGTAAGAATAATTTTTAGTTTAAACCACAATATCAATTATAAATTTTTTGCTCACTATAACTAGGCATGCAATGGTTCGACGAGCTATAGAACATTTTCTAGGCTCGTTTGAGTATTGGAATTTTCATTGATCAAATCTGTATTATTGGATCCCTTGTTAGCCGGTCGTGGCTTGGTCGGTCGAGTTAGATGGGTTTGAAGGTGTGGGGTTAGCACAACCGCAGGCACAACTAACCAAAGCGATAATATCCTCATCAGATGTCGGGTAAATTAGCATGAAATGATCGCGTCTGGAACACGGTAGGCAGGATACGAACGAACCGCTACCGCGCGCCGCCAAGGAAGGCGAAGGGTCGACGGAGGCGACAAGGCGAGATTGCATAGTCCCCGGCGAGTTGGTCACTTTATGCATAATGCCGGGGAAATGAGCGCGAGCCCGGGGGACACGTCGGGTTACAAGTAACCTAAATTCAATTAAGGCAGTTAATTTAGTTGGCTTTGTAACGTCGTCGTCCCCGCGCGCTTCGCCAAGCGCCCCGAGTCTCTCAATACGGCGAACTCGAAGTAGGCGCTACGAGTTTTGTCATTGAACGGAAGCTTTCAAGATGCTACTTTAGAAATGTATAAGGTGTTGTACAGGCAAGTACTCTTTTCTATTCTGTGGTACAGGTGCAGAGCTGTTCGCTCGTTCTTCTGTCTTCGCATTGGATCCGACTTATACTTACTTAGTTGTAAACAATCCTTTCCGATTTATATAAACATAGGCTTTAAGTTATAAGTTTAAGTTCGTTTTATTAAGTTATATATAACATTATTTATTTATTCATTATTTATATATTTATATATTAACATTAGTGCTCACAGAATAAATGCTCGAATTCATAAGAACCAAACAGGTATTTCTAATGAACACCACTAAAATTAACTAAGATTATTGTGTTGTGAAATGTAGAATGTAAGACAATACAATATTGTAAATAAAAAATATCTCTTGACTTTTTTCATGATAACATGTCTAGCTTAAAACGGAAAATTAGTATTAACTTTATTTCATAGTTAAACCAGTAGGTAGGCGAGAACTCATATTTATATTTCGGTTGATGTGTTTTATATTTAGCTTAGTTAGATTTTTTAGATCAGTGTTTTGCACAGTTGAGGATTTATTTTTGTTTGTCCTTATCCTTTTAATTACTTTATTATAATTTGCGTATGCTTCGGGTGAATTCTTCTTAAAAATACGAAAAAATATTTGAATGAGAGCTATCCTATAAGTTGATTGTCTAAAGAGAATTAACTCGTAGTTAGGAAAAAAACCCTATTCAAGGCCGTTGATGAAAAGACAAAGAAAATTATAAGATATTTTGGAATTCTTATGTTCATTACAATTACTGAACTCTACAAGGGCTTACAAACAGGTATCTATGTATATTATTACCTATGTAGATATAACGTAACGTTATAAGAATGTAGTTCCAAGAAGCTCCAGCTAGCAGCGTCAATATCTAGTACAAGCCGAGAGAACTGGCGGCCCAAGGAATTTAATCAGTTATCCTATGGACGACAGCATCTCTGGCGGCGCTGCGGCGCGGGGCGGGGCGGGGGAGGGGGGAGGGGCGCCCGTCGGCAACTTCGATCTGTCAAAATATGAGTCGGGAGAAAGGTAGGCGAGTCACAATCGGCAACCTTCAGCTTTCATTTCATTACTTACACATTTTTAATTAATTTACGAGGACGTATTAAAAAGTTGGACGTTTTATGGGCACGGAGCTGAGCTCTCCGAGAGCGTGGCGATGGGGGTGGGGGAGGGTGAGTTGAAATTAAGGAGGGAAAGAGAGGGGCGCGCCTGGCTGGATACATTGTAACTGTTGTAGTATCCACGAGGCTATAGTCACTGGTAGGTTCATTTAATCATCTAACAGTGATTCAGTAATATTTAAAGAAAACATTTGGGAGCACCAATAACACACTAGATAAACAAAGTACATAAGTAGGTATGTGGCATACTGACACACCGAGCGGAAGTTTATATTAATTCGAGAATATTAATTTTATTATTGTAGCGCCTAAAGCAATAACTTGCGTATCACGCAATATCTATACAATGAAGGATCAATTATTATTTAGGCGAGATCATTGTCGCATGTTTCCATTTCTGCTGCAAAGTATACTTATTATGAGTATACTACCCATGTAGCACATTTGGTCACAAATCCGAGGAAAGACGTCACACTTTGATGCTGTTCCGTAACAGTTACGAAACTGTGACGGTTTATGTGGCCAGTTACGAAACCTTCCACATTGTATCGTAAATGTGCGGACACTATGCTACCCCAGTCGACACACCACACAATGTGTCATGAGTGTGTGGACACAATGTTACCACAGTGGACACACTACACGATGCGTCATGAGTGTGTTAACACTAAGTTACCTAAGTCGACACTCTACACATTGTGTTGTGACTGTGTGAACACAATGTTACCACAATCGACACACCACACAGTATTTCCATAATGCAAAGTCGCAAAACCGAAACTCTGTGACGGCTTTCAGCCATGTTACTGGAATGGTAACTTTGTGTGCAAAACCGTAAGAAAAGAGTCGTAATTGTACACATTGTGTTTACTATGTGTGGCGTAAAGTTTTGTGCGTTAGGAAAGCAGTAACTTGGTGACCGATATTTGTTTGAGTTTGACACATTGTGTGGTAATCGGTTATCGGAAAATTTATTCATACGTTCTGTACCTATCTTCGAAATTCGTTGTTATGTACGTGCATATCTACGTTAAAATTTGTTGACAGATTGGGTTTTTTTAATTGTCTGGAAAACGTAATCCCTTTTTGTGTCGTCGCAGATCTGTAACTATGTGACTGCTTTTGGTTGTTATGTGCCCGAATAGTAACACTGTGTGGTGTTGTGTCGGCAATTTGACCGATAAAAAAGCGTGTTAAAAAGTAATGTCGTCACCATGACGTAACTTTTTTACTATTTTGCGTACTCCTGCGACCGAACGGTTACATTGTGTGGTAAATGGTGCGTAATTGTGTCGACACTCGGTTACCGTCAAACTTAACTTTTGTGTCGTCAGAGTGACGTAACTTTTTTACTATTTTGGGTACTCCTGCGACCGAGCGGTTACATTGTGTGGTAATTGGTGGGTAATTGTGCCGACAATATGTTCCCGTTAAAAACCTACGTAACTGTTACGTAACTGTCACGTAACTTCAAATAGATTTTTTTCTGTATGTTTCCATACAAGGTCATTGCAAGAAAAATAACAGCGCTTCTCAAACGATCAGTTGAAGATACAATAAAATTAATTGTCACTTTTCTTGTTTAGCCTTCTTCGGGTCGGAGGTTGCTGTAACTACATACCAAGTTAATAATACATTTTTGATTACGCTGTATGGCTGCTTATGCAATAAACATAGAGAGATGTATGTATACAAAATATATTTCTCCGAATTGGTACGAAGGGCTTTCTCTGATTTCTAAAGTTTCACACATCTACTTTTAATAAATTATTTTGATCCCGAAGAAGTTATTATATTCGATTTTTTAAAGAAAAAAGTGTTGCTTATTTTTATCTTATTATCATTTGGAATTTAACACACTATAAGGTAGACCTATTTAAAAAAATAATTTTCCCGCGACTTCGTCTGATATTTTTTTAAGTATGTATAACTTGATGATAATATGTAATGTACCTACATATATACTTAAAGTAACGATTATATTATGTAAATTAATAAGATTTCAACTAGATGTTTCTAATTATTACATTAGATTTGAATTACATTTCCAATTGGAATTTAACTTTGATTCAAGTTTAAAACGTGGTCAGGGTCGGCGATTTGACGTTCTGTTTTATTTTTATTTTGTGGAAGCTGGGAAGCTGACATGGGTGGCTACATCACCCTAATGTACCATTTTTGTTTGGCACCCATTCTGTCAGTCAGCTCAATGTAACTTGGTGAGTTAGGCAGGTGCCATGTCAGTGCTTCCATCCATGGTGCTTTCCCTTAATCGAGCCATCTACACTGAATTGGACGAAAAACACAAACCAATTTTAATAGACTCTTCGATCGACCTTCATTCAGAGCGGTGGTTGTGGTACCAACTACTAACCCTACCATCTAGTAAGGGGAGGGAAAGGACCTACAGTTTACTCACTTAGGTAGATTACACTAAATAATGCTTCGAATGTGTAAAAACTTGCCCGACACAATCGCCTAATTTGTAAGTAGACAGAGCCCACGTTTTCTTCAACGCAATATTTAATTACGGCCAAAACTGCTATATGCAGCATATAGCAGTTCAAGAAGCAAGTTCAATCAAGCATATAATATGCTATAATATGTTATAGAAGAACAAATTGAAATTGCTAAAGCAGTAGTACGAGCAATATCGAGCTTTTATAATGCATTATGTTCAAACAAAAGTTAAGTTGCTTCGGCGGCAGGCATGTCACCTAATTAAAACACAAAATAAGTAGTTAGAGGTAGGTACCTATCGGGGATATATATAAGGATAGAGCAAATAAACAGATTTACAAAATATAATGTAAATGTATTGCTGCGTATATACCTACCTAATGTAGGTTTAAACGTAAAGTTTGAAATTCGAACTAATGTCGAAACATTGAGCGCATGCCCTCTATTGTGTGATCATCATGTCCTCTATTTTGAAACCAAGAATAAAGGACAATACTTCGTCCTTGTTTACAAATATGTTGACCAAAAACCGAAGTACCTATTGAGACTATAAAAGTGGGACTACAAATAAAATCGACCTTCAACGTGCAATGTGAATAATTTCATAATTGTATTATGAAAAACGAAAATGCTCCTAAAGCTGCCAAAAGTAATACCAAGTAATTGTGTTAGTAAAGTAGTAATTTTGGATTTTAATATTTTTTTTCTAATAAAGGAGAAGGAGCAAAAATGTATGAGCACGTACCCACCGAACAATAACGGCCAGACGTATGTCGTTGGAACGCTCTTTTCGTGACAATCGATTGTTATTATTATTGGGGTCAATCTCAAATAGCTGTGTGAAAAAAGTTATAGCTAAAATAAATCTATAAAAAGTAGAATATTCCATATATTACAAAAACCTATGTATTCTAAAATACCTACTCAAAAATGTTTACGGGGTCAGTTTCAAATAATTATGAGAAAAGTTATAGCTAAAAAAAAACTACAAAAAACAATTAAAACGTGATTATTAGGGTCAGCTATTTGAAGTTAAGTATGAAATTATAAGAAGCACGCCACCGAGCGCAAGTGTACCTACCATTTGAAATTAAACACATTTTTTTTCGTCACTAGGTCTTCTTCTCTTCTCTACTCATATAAAAGGGAACATCTGTCTGTAGGTTTGATTTTTATCCAGTTTGCACCAATGTAGTTCTTTAGACTCACTATAGATAGGCTATATAATATTCCATCACGCAAAATAGCCTTCGGGCTGAGCAGTATCAATGAAAGTATTTAACTGCGGAACCACTGAACAGATTTTTGTGCGCTTTGCACCAATATAAAAAGTGTTCTTGAGGCTCAGTGAAGGTATAGCGCGGTTTTTCAACCGTTCACTTCGAAAGAATGCGGCGCGCACCCTCCGCTCTCCGCCTCCACCGTACTGATGGGCAATTGCGGTGGCGGCGGAGAGCGGAGGGTGCGCGCCGCATTCTTTCAAAGTGAACGGTTGAGAAAGGTATATATCATCATGATGCACGCACGTAAAATCTAAATTTTTTAAAACTGTTCTAACATTAATTACTAACAGTTACTTACTCATTTTATAATTTTTTTTTATATACCTAATCAATGTACATACTTTTTCCTCTTAAACTTTAATATATTATGTGTAGATAGATTTTTACTTTACTCACCTATTGTAAAACAATTTCAAGTATGATCCAAACCAAAGATTTAAATAGATAGATATGGCATAGCCCTCAAGAATTGGTCATCGAAATAATAGTATGAAATGTCACAACTTTCTCTTTAATAATGTTACGGGCAGTGTTTTTGCACTTATGAAACACGCACGAAGTCATAACAAAATTTAGGGACACTTTTTTTAGTTACAAATTGTCCCGTGAAGCGGTCTCTCGGATCTACACGCGCGCGCCGCTGCGTCTCATACCTAGGAGCTGCATGCAGCCCCTTCAATGGTGACATGTTTGGTATTGCACCTTGTTAGACTATGCTATATCTTTCTATTGAAATCTTTGGTCCAAACCAAATCACATGTTGCGTTTTTTGTTAATAAGTCGCTATTTTTGTGGGTCTAGTGGGAAGATTCCGAAACACAATAGGTTGAAAGTCGACTACTCGATAGATTGGTCGACATGTGATTACGAAATAAATGGCATACTAGGTTTTTTTTTATACCCGAACCCTTTCAGGGGGTTATTATGTAGCCGTAACTTTTCTTCTAAGACGTTTGGGATTTTCACTTTTCACTGTTACATATTCACTATTAGGTACGAAAATTACATTTGCATACCGCGAGCGAAAAAACATTCGGAATTTTTTTATGCGCACCAAAACTGAAAACTCGGAGCAGGGGCGCAAACCCCGCATCAAAGCACATAGAATCGAAAATATTTCGTAAAATAAGCTTGCCATATAGGCCATACTATTTATCTTTCATAAAATAGGTACTTGCACAATATTGTCGACATTTCTTACGATCTATTCATTGTAGAGCTCAAACTCGCCTGCCCAACCCCCAACTACAACCCGCCACGCCGCCGCCGCCCGTCCCGCGCCCGCGCCCAATATATAAATGGCTACTTCATCCATGCATCACGCTGTGGGCCGTTCATTTGACTTACTGAGATTCTCTGCTCTCGTTCAATCAGTTTTAGTTTTACAATATTTGATTTTGAGTTTTAGTTTTGCATATTTTCCAGTATAACTCAACAAAGAGAACCTTATCTCTTTATAATATTAGTGTAGATAATGTATGGGGACCCCCTAAATTTTTCACTTTTTATTTGTTGGTATATCAACCGTGGTTATTTCAAGCGGCTACCTATTACGGTTCAAAAGATACAGCCCTAGGACAGACGGATGGACGGACGCACGACAGCCATAGGCTTTGGGTACGGAAACCAAAAAAAACATTGAACCGACTTCAAAAAAGAACTAGAACTAAAAAGTATTAAATACAATTTTTATTCGGACCCTTGACTTGAAGGCGGTACAAAAGCACAAAAGGGGTCCATCTATGAATTTTCGTACCGCCTTTAACTCAAGAGTCCGAATAAAAATTTTATTTAATACTTTTTAGTTCTAGTTGTTTTTTGAAGTCGGTTCAATGTTTTTTATAACAGTTTTTTTATTTCACTCTTTTTAGTAATTAATAACACAAAAAAAATATCATCGAAATCGGTTGGCGCGGTATAGAATTATTCGCCCATTTGTCATGCATTATGCTGAGTTTTATTATTTTCGAACGCATCCTCATCCTCGAACTTGACCAAATTAAAATGGGACCGCCTCTAATAAAAAAAGAATCATAGAAATCGGTTCAAAATTGTCGAAAATATGGCTGAACATACATAAAAAAAATATTCCGACTAATTGAGAACCTCCTCCTATTTTTGAAGTCGGTTAAAAATGAATGCATGAAATTACAACAGATGGTCGGACTTCGACCGTCGTCGGACCGGCCGGGCCGGACGGGCAGCAAAACAATAGGTGCATTATGTTCTTTTATATGCCTTTCAACTGCTTTGGAAGATTCCAACTATACCTACTAGTCAATATCGAAATATGAGATAAAGACTAGGTGAATGTTTGAATAATTGCAAGATCGAGGTTTTATAATATTATTTGTAATTTTTTAATGTACCTAAGTAATTATTTATTAAATAAAAAATAAATCTATGCCCCAATGTTAGTGACATATTGTTAAAATGCTTGCAAACCGTAGTTTTTTTTTATTGAAAGCGCGACATATGGCTTCAAGCCACCCATAAGGTGTCTAACGACGCCCATGGACATTCGGTCGTTTAGTGACTAAATTCCCTTTTCCTTTATAATAATAATATTTCAAAGGTATAGTTTTGTGTAAATGTTTCACTTTATAAGAAATGTGCCTTCTCAAAACAATGCTTTTTGATTGTTGCATTTATGTAGTTGCGACAGGATGTTGCCTCACATTTCCTTTAAATCAATTTAGTTGTTTATTAATTTTATCATGTCATATCATGCATGACTGACTATCCTTTGTAGGTATTCCATATACTTTATGTACTTATATGCTAAAAAGAAAATATACATAAAACCGTTAAAATTTGCATGGAAAAAAGAAAATATACACACACCCATTATAAATTATGCTGAAATTATGTGTATTGAATAATAGTACATGCCACGGTTAAATTTAAATCGAAATACAATCTTGTATACCTGCAAAAAAAGGCATGATTGTACCTATAAATGTTTTATTTTATTAGTTAGGATAATTATAAAAAATCAGCCAAAGGCAAGTCGGACTCGCACGCGAAGGGTTCCGTACCAAATTTAGTGCATACAAACTTCCATAGAAAAAAGTAATAACGTTTCGTGTGTGGAGTGTTTAATTTAATTTTTTATTTTATTTTTACTATTTGTTGTTTTAGGGGCAATAGAAACACACACTCTTTGAAAATTTCAACTATCTACTTATGACGTTTCATGAGATACAGCCCGCTGACAGACTGACGTAGAAGCTTGAATTTCTTAGACCTGCAAGGGACGATACCTCTACCCGTTCCTGAAAAATACGGACGGAGAACATAGTTATCCTATCAGGGTCCCTTTTTTCCTCTTTAAAGTACGGAACCCTAAAAAACCAGAGAGAATCGAAATGAACGACCGAGCCCGTGATAAGATAAAGTAATAATAAATAATAAACAAAAGTAGCCGAGAAGCCGACACGCGCGTGGGACAGCGACGCGACGAGGAGGGGCTGGAGGTGGGTGGGACAGGCGAACGATTGATTGTTTGAAGTTATTGTACATTCGTAAAAAATGTCGACTATATTATGTGAGTAACTTTTTTAAATTAATAGCAGTTTTGGCGCGAATTCAAATAATTCCAAATGTATTTTGCGCTCGCGGTATGCAAATGTAACAGTGAATTTGTCTAACAGTAAACAGCGAAAAACCCAAAATTCTTAGAACAAAAGTTGCTCAGTTAGTTGAGGCTACATAACAATCCCCTGATATATCATTTACTGCGTATTCAAAATCACGTGTCGACCATTCCATCGAATAGTCAACTTTTGTGTGTGGGACCTATTGTGTGTCTTTCCAGTTTCCACTCGTTCGACACACAAAATAAAAATAGCAACTTATTGACAAAAAATGCAGCATGTGTTTTTAGATTTGACCATACTTACTCGAGCCGGCCAAGTGCGTGTCGGGCGGGCTCGAGCGCAGTGTAGGGTTCTGATGTTGCCCGCCCGTCACAATGTGCGGACTTGGAAGGGGGCTTTTAGTTTGATTATATGAACATATTTATTTATTTACTACCGGTTTTACACTACTAACAACTTCAACTAAGTAATTTTCAATAGAATTCCTACGAAATTGTCTATTTTATTCTTCTGATACATTTTATAAGTTGGTCGACTATTGCTAATCTCTGCTATTGCTCGCTAACTGCAAGGCCTACTTCTGATTAGCTGAGATAGTTTTCCTTTTAACTTCGTTAAACTTGAATCTAACAAAAATTAGCACTTTAAAGTTTAATATTCCGCAAACAGATCCCTAAATCGAAGAATTGTTTTTACATACCCGCAATATTTTTGAACGAACTATCCAACGACCACATCATGGAATAGACGAGAAAAATCCCCACTTCAAATGTAGGGGAGGTACCCTAAAAAATGTTTTTTAAGATTTTATTTTACCACTTTGTCGGCGTCATTAATTGTATACCCATGCCAAATTACAGCTTTCTGGTGGGTACCTACTAAAAGTCTCTGAGCTGAGCCGCGCATAGACAGACAGACAGACGGGCGGACATGTCGAAACTATAAAGGTTCCTTGTTGACTACGGAACCCTAACAATATGAAAGTGGGAAAGACGTGCAATAAATATTTGTATCGTGTATTGTAATAACATGGTACCACAGATTACTAACACTAGAAATACCGTTCATATTTATTTGACTGGCGATTTTTAATAAGAATTTCAGTTTGTAGTTTTGTACTAATACATATATGTAAAACTGTAAAAAGCTGTGTCTGTACATTGAAGATATTCCAGAAAAAAAAAACAGCCCAACTGTTAGGGTACCGGGACGTACCAATTATTATTATTTTTTTGGCTATTCGTGCGCGCATCACGCAAAAACTTACTGAACGGATTTTGATGTGGTTTTAACAGTTTTGTTCTTCAAGAGGGGCGGCAAGCCTGTCAGGCCGGCATGGCATTCGCAATCCCCGCACACGACAGAATGTCCATGGGCGTCGTTAGACACCTTATGGGTAACTTCGAGCAACATGTCGCGCTTTCAATAAAAAATCATAAAAAAAACCGAAATCCTGAGGCTAAGGCTACCTTCTGGTACTAATAAGTCTTTTATAAGTACTTTTATATACTTAAGTAGATCAGCTCAGGTTAAAGTAGAGTTTATAATATACAAATGCCAACGTGTTTTTCGTAAAAAAAAACCGGTAGCATAAATAAATTGAAAAGCTTAAAATATTTCCGTTTGAGTAGATGGGTTATACTATACCTGGCTCCGCTCGGTTTTTGTTTTATATAATCCGGTACGGGTGGCTGAGTCAGAGGGGCCATAGCATATGCTCCGACCAGCCAATATCACCTCCGAGAAGGTAGGTGCCATACCGCAGACTTCCCTTTTCATATGCTGGCTATACTGGGGACTAGAGGAGAACGCAGCCGAGGCTACTATGCGGCAATCCTACATCCAGTAGGGTGGTACTAGCCCAGTCGGCTAGATTAGAGCCTACCACCTAGTAAGGTGCAAGGGAAGGGACCTACAGTTTAGGACTCCTATGTGAATGCAAATTTTTCATTAAATGCGAATGTGCATCTTATCTCACAACACAGACAGTGGTCATAGATGTCGTGATCAGTGAAATTCCTAATTTAATATTAGAAACTTTAATTAGAATTTCAATTGGATTCAAAATATCCTTATTGGAAAAATTGCTATGAGGTTATACATTAAGTTTGGAGAATACGTAAGTACAGACAGTAACATGCCCTGTCTGTTGTCCATAAAACTGAATTTGTTATTTGTGCCTCTAATGACCCTCCCGAACTCTTTTTCATTGCCTCTTGCCCTCATCAACCTTGTCAAAACACATTATTATTGTAACGCAATATTGAAACCAATTATATAATGTGCACCAGTTCCAAAACAAAACACTTACAAAAAATTGCATTAATAAACTACATATGTTTGAATCCTATTTAAATTCGAGTTTAGTTACAAATTAAAATTATATAGGTATCTACTTAGCATAAAAGCTTCGTTCATAAAAGGTCCGGTAAAGATTGAGAAGTGTTGTTGTCTACATCTGGCATTTCAATAGTGTCACATTGTTACTTGTTCCTTTCATTAAAAGTAACAATGTTACTGAATCTACACAATCTGGTCACAAAATTACAAGACCCGTAACATAGATAGGACGCCATGTTTCTTATGCAAAAATACACGTGGAGCTATTAGAAAACTAACTATTTAGGCCTTTTAAACCAGTTTTAACTAAATAAACCAATTGAAGTTATGATTTTATAACTAAGTGAACGCATATTAATAGGTTGGAAGTAATAAAAAAATAAATATGTTATATAACCATTTTTTTTAATTCCTAAATACCTAAAAAATATATATATTTAGATGGCCCCTTCATTTTATCAAATTGTTTTATGAAACTGTACGACAAATTGCATTTCGCAAACAAATTTTCATCATCTAGGCAGTTTTACGAGACTTATAAGTTCATGCACATAATTAGTTATCGTTCATCTTGTCTGACCTGAGAATCATACACAACAAACACAAGTCGTACGGCGTACCCGCCCGCCATTGAAAGAACGAAGCTCAAGATGTTCGGAGACAATAATGCGACAAAAAAGTTAAAGCATTCTGACATCCATATGGCGTTGCAAAGTGTAGTCGCATTGCCGAAACAAATTGTCGTCGCGGTGTCGATTTAAAATACAGTTGCAGTGTCAACATTAAGTGTGGTCACGTGACGATGCTTAGTGTCGTCGCAGAGGCAAAACAAAGTGTGTTCGCAGTGTCGACTTCGTGACTCGACACTGTAACCACACAACCCGTCGCAGTGTGTGGTCGCAAATCATTCCCCAAAACCGGTAACTGCGACGTAACTACAACGTAACGGCGACCGAAATTGTTACTTGTTTCGCAACATTGTGTCGTCGCCGTTTCGAAACTGTAACCGGCATGTGCTACATGGGTATACTACATTTACATAATACATGTATTATGCATATCAGCTAAAATGTAATGATGATCTGCAACTGGGTAGCTACGATCGACTGCATGACTTCCTTACCCCTCCTCCCTACCCGCCTCCACACCCCGGCGCGCCCCCATTAAGTACGGGTGTCGCTAAAGGGTGCGCCACGGTCCGAGGGCTCCCGGGGAAGGGTTGTTGCCGGAGTCCAGATTGACCGGGCGAGCTCAACTCCGGTTACCCTTCCGACAAATTTTTTGCGGGTCGAAAATGGACTCCACGCGGCCGCGCCAAATAAATAAGCACTTCCGCAGCGCCGACAGAGAGGGAGCCACCGCGCGCCTCACCCCGCACACCCCCCAACTATAACCTTACGTAATAAGCCACATTACTCAACGCGAGAAGCTCTTAAAAGTTTCCGCCTCGCTCTTTTGATTTTGAGGGTCCACCGCCGCGCCGCCCGCCGCCGCACTCTGGTTCGATACCTACCAAACGTGGACACGTACACTTTTTTTCGAATTTCGATTAGAATCTTATATGTCGGCTAAATACAAGCTGCTTTTATTCTTTCGTGATTTTCTATAAAGTTGACGGTTACGGAGATAATCGACCGAATCTGATTTCGTTGTATGGAGATAGACACTTTTTATTATATTTCTCGAAATGTTAAAATTTGTTAGAGTAGTGAGTTACATAAACGTATTCTACACATGAGCCCCGACACGACTGTAAAAAAAACTCATCCCGCTACGTCCCGCTTTTCGTTTTATTTACATTTTAATTTTTTTTTCTTGCTTATTTTAAAAATAAAAATAAAACACCATAGTGTGCCTACGTTACCAAACGAGTAATCCATTTGCAAGAGTCAATGCTTAACTTTAAAGTTTAATAAACAAAATAAGTAAATTTTGAGTCAAACTATAAAAATAAAGCATTCTGTAAACCCAATTTTTCGAGTAAAAAAGTGGTAATAATGTGCATATTACTTGTATTTTGTATTCTATTGTAACAAAATCTACTAGAAATATTGAAACGTACAACATAATGTACTTTCCATGGATTTTTATAACGAAACATTACCTACTACACGAAAACAAATCGTATATAACGTAAAAACTTTTAAAAATAATTAATTATCCAGAATCATTCGTTTATTTCGTATCTATCCTTAAAACTGCTGCATGCCTGAGTATGCCGATACACGAAATGAATACACAGACGCGTAATAATGTATGTAGTTACATCTATCCTCAAAACTGTGGCATGCCTGAGTATGTCGATACTCTATAAAATTCTGATATTTCATTATATTTACTCATTACGTTTGTATCAAATTTCTTAATTCATTATATCAAAACAGCTACAGGTCCGGGGCCTTCACTGGAGGAATTATTGACGAAAATATACTGTACATTTATTTATTCTTATGTTGTCTTGCATTTAAGAGTATCGTCATTTGTCATTTGTATAGAAATTTATAAACTCATCACTCAGTTGTAAAATTACACTTCTTGAGCAGAGCGAAGCGGCAAAATTGCATGAACGGCACAGTTAATCTATGATACAACTAGTTCGTTAATTATATTATGTAACTCGCTCGTTCAATTTTTGGGGAATATCACATTAGTTATGAATTATAGTAGTCAATTAAATTAAATTTATGAAAACGAGTTTCTTTCTTCAGAATGCATGCAGTGTAGCAATCAGTTTCTCAGTTTATATAACTTACAACTGCTACTCACGGGGAGGGCTAGAGTATGAACGTATACTCTTCGGGAAAGCTTGCTACTTCCTCCCCATCAGGATGAATGGATTGATAAAGGGAAATGATGTTGCAAAGAGAGCAATCATTGCAGGAATAAGGCGGCTCCTGAGACAAAGGAAAAAGGAATAGGTGAGATACCAAATTATACAAACTCTTAACAATCTAGCACATCAGGTTGTGAACTTACATCAATAAATTTTACTTCTTGAATTTATTTTTCCCCAAGTGGTGAGATCAAGAGAGATCGAACCTCTTCTGGCAGTACTTTCGCAGTGTTTCTAATAATTTTTGGACCAATTGTTGTTAAGTATGGATCACATGAAAGCAATAAGTTATTCAAGATATCGTGATTTAATGCGCGTCTACTGATTTTTCGAGAATGAAACTCTCTATAGTTTAGGAAATCCTTATTCCGGGCCTCAGATGCCTCTTCCGATAGGTGTCCTATTCCTATTCTTATAGGAATAACATTCAAATGTTTAATTATTTCGCTGCCATGAATGAGAAGTTTGTGAACGCTAAGTGGCATGCGATACCTACCACCCATACAAAGCTACGAATAGCTTGGCAGTTTCTAAGGCATATTCGTGGAATTTTTCGATATGTATATTCAGACCACTAGAAATACTAATCAGAATAGTAGATAGTCTTTGAATACCTGTAATGTCTGAACTTAATGTGGGATTATCGAAAAAGCGCCGAGACGTATTTCCGTCGTTTTTCGTCCCTGATCCCTGTTTCATAAAGTCAATCAAAAAGTCAAAAAGTCAAAAACAAACACTGCGAAAGTACTGCCAGAAGAGGTTCGATCCCTCTTGATCTCACCACTTGGGGAAAAAGAAATTCAAGAAGTAAAATTTATTGATCTAAGTTCACAACCTGATGTGCTAGATTGTTTTGAGTTTGTATAATTCGGTATCTCACCTATTCGTTTTTCCTTTGTCTCAGGAGCCGCCTTATTCCTGCAATGATTGCTCTCTTTGCAACATCCTTTCCCTTTATCAATCCCTTCATCCTGATGGGGAGGAAGTAGCAAGCTTTCCCGAAGAGTATACGTTCATACTCGAGCCCTCCCAGTGAGTAGCAGTTGTAAGTTATATAAACTGCGAAACTGATTGCTACACTGCATGCATTCTAAAGAAAGAAACTCATACATACATACATACATACATACATACACACATACATAACACACGCTGTATCCCGACAATCAGGGTAAGAAGAGTAATCGGTGTTGTGCTATAAGGACTCTGGTAAATTACAGCACAACACCGACCACCACGCTTAGCACAGTATACGGACAAGATAGAACAAATTGTGACAAGTTCGAGCGCAGTCTAACTGCCGTATGAATGATCAATAAACAATACAATACAATACAACTATCAAGCAGCAAGTAAGGCACGAAGAACCCACATGCTGAATGACTAGGTGGAAGGACTGCGCCAAGGTGAGAAGTGGCTAGCCTGTCGCCCTTTAGCGCAGTATCTTGTCCAGTATGTTATTCCTTAGTCGCCTCTTACGACATGCACGGAGAGAGATGCAGTTGGGCTATTCTTTTTAAGTACCGGCCCCACACGGTACTCGTTTTCATTAATATAATTTAATTGACTACTGTAATTCATAACTAATGTGATCTTCCCCAAAAATTGAACGAGCGAGTTACATAATACAATTAACGAACTAGTTGTATCATAGATTAACTGTACCGTTCATGCAACGTTGCCGCTTCGCTCTGCTCAAGAAGTGTAATTTTACAACTGAGTGATGAATTTATAAATTTCTATACAATTACAAATGACGATACTCTTAAATGCAAGACAACATAAGAATAAATAAATGTACAGTATATTTTCGTCAATAATTCCTCAAGTCAAGGCCCCGGACCTGTAGCTGTTTTGATATAATGAATTATGAAATTTGATACAAACGTAATGAGTAAATATAATGTAATATCAGAATTTTATAGAGTATCGACATACTCAGGCATGTCACAGTTTTGAGGATAGATGTAACTACATACATTATTACGCGTCTGTGTATTCATTTCGTGTATCGGCATACTCAGGCATGCCGCAGTTTTAAGGATAGATACGAAATAAACGAATGATGCTGGATGATTAATTATTTTTAAAAGTTTTTACGTTTTATACGATCTGTTTTCGTGTAGTAGGTAATGTTTCGTTATAAAAATCCATGGAAAGTACATTATGTTGTACGTTTCAATATTTCTAGTAGATTTTGTTACAATAGAATACAAAATACAAGTAATATGCACATTATTACCACTTTTTTACTCGAAAAATTGGGTTTACAGAATGCTTTATTTTTATAGTTTGACTCAAAATTTACTTATTTTGTTTATTAAACTTTAAAGTTAAGCATTGACTCTTGCAAATGGATTACTCGTTTGGTAACGTAGGCACACTATGGTGTTTTATTTTTATTTTTAAAATAAGCAAGAAAAAAAAAATTAAAATGTAAATAAAACGAAAAGCGGGACGTAGCGGGATGAGTTTTTTTTACAGTCGTGTCGGGGCTCATGTGTAGAATACGTTTATGTAACTCACTACTCTAACAAATTTTAACATTTCGAGAAATATAATAAAAAGTGTCTATCTCCATACAACGAAATCAGATTCGGTCGATTATCTCCGTAATCGTCAACTTTATAGAAAATCACGAAAGAATAAAAGCAGCTTGTATTTAGCCGACATATAAGATTCCGCAAAAAAAAATTCGAAATTCGAAAAAAAGTGTGCATGTCCACGTTTGGTAGGTATCGAACCAGAGTGCGCCGCCGCCTCCGCCGCCGCCGCCGCCGCCGCCGCCGCCGCCGCCGCCGCCGCCGCAGCCGCCGCTGTCGCCACCACCGCGTTGCCAGGGAGGTAAAAGCTGATTTGGGGAGCGAAATTAGGTTTTGTGCCTTTGAAAAAGATGGCGCTATTAGTAATTGTGTTATATTGAGTTTGAATGTTGGAAATTGTTTTTATACGCGAAGAAAATTCATTCGACTATGTTCATAGCTTGGAAATGACGTGCGGTGGGTAAGGAGCATGCGGTGGCGCGGAGTGCACAGCGTGGGAGGAAATGGTTTTGCCCGGTGTTACATTAGTAAATTTCGCATTTCAGAATATCTGACGGGGCATGTAGAGGCGAGGCTGAAACAACACTGTCGGTTAGTGCTGTTATTGCAGCGGGCCGCGCGCGGCGCGACGCCCAGCGCGGCGGGCGGCGCGGCGGAGGCGGGGCGGAGGCGACGCGCGCAATACTACCAGCCGAGCGCGCCGCGCCGCCCCGCCAGGACCAATAGATATCCTTGCGTACGCGACCTGCCTTGAAACATCAGAATTAAACCACAACCAGACCTACTTTAAATTTGCGCTTTCTGTAATAATATCATAAGTAGTAAAGAGAGCGCGCTACGTAGCCGTAGCTAGGGAGATGCCACCTGCGAAGAATAAGAAATAATAAGTGGATATAGGTTATTATATATATATTCGCGAGATATCTCAAGTTCTTACGAGCACAGAATAATATGATACTGACTTAACTTTCCCATTCGAACTTTCGCAATATTAGCGTTATAAGTTTCTATAGCCCCCGCCACGGCTAGCTACGTCCACACTCCCTCCGCCCCGCCCCGCACCCCGCCACCACTTCACTTAATCCTAAAGGAGACTCAAGAAAGTACGGGTATAATATTTGCCAACGCAATAAATGTATTTATGTGATCGGGGAGCCGTGTTTACGGATCGTAAGTTAGTTATAAATTAAAATAGTGACGTTTTATTAGGTTAGCTTAATCGAATAAACAGTCAGTAGGTGCTTGGAACCTTTATGTACATATTGTTAAATACATAAAATTACGATTACCTGATGTATTTATTAGTCGGTGACAGATACCCCGTCATGATTAGAAGCAAAGTATAATTATACTCGTAGATAGGTATGTAGGTAGAAATACTTTATTGTTCCAAAAAGATTTTACATAAACCAGCACGTTTCTTGTGAAATATAAGTAGGTAGGTAGTAGCAAAAGAACCTGAGTGTAGGAATATAAAATAAAATATTTATGAAATATATACAATATGTATAAAATATATAAATAATTAAAATAATGTCAACAGAAAAATAAAAAAGATGGTCCGTGCATCTTCTCTTCTTCATAGCAAATAAAACTATACAAGGACATTATAACATTTTGAAGCGATTTTGCGGTTAAACCAACGGACTAATAAACAAAAGGTACCTACTTACCTAACTATATTTTATTCTCAGATCAGTAAAGGATTTTATTAGTGCGGTCTCCAAAATAAGCTGCTCTTTCCCTCCGCGCTACCAACGAGCATACAATAGGTGTTTCTATGCGCGTCGAGCAGTTTTCATTGCAAACGCGAAAGCGCCGCGCGCCTCCGTCTCCGCGCCGCCGCGCCCCCCCTCCGCGGGGGAGACGAGACCGCTTCTTCATTCGTATCACGTATTTAGGTCGTAGTGTGAAACTGGCGCGAGATCTCGACAACATCTCTACACAGTTCTTATTACTTTTTTGTAGCTCTCGGCTCGCCGGCGGCGCGGGGGCGGCGCGTCGCGGAGTGTAAGCGGGGGTGGGGAAACGAGGGGAGGCTGCGATCAGTTTATTGCGCCCTTTAATCAGTACAGAAGAACAATAGTCCGTGCCGAGATCCGTGCTAGCGGGCTAGTGGAGTGCTTCGCTTTTTTCTTGGATTTATTCTACCCTTTGTGCCGGCCAGCTGGAATGGAAATCGAGTTCGACTAATAGACGGCGTTGATTATCTTTAAAGAAAATGTCGACTTCTCGTAGCTTTTGGAAGGAAAACAAACTTAGCTGCGTTTCCTTTGTAAATAGTTCTATCTTGTCACGCTGATAATAAGTAATTCTAAGCTGCAGTGATTGTTATACTCGTATTTATTCTTGTGCCGTGGTTTAGTGTGTGCGGGAAGAGTCTACCGATACTTACTGTCGTACTTAGCTTCTCTCTGTAGGTATTAGTACTCACTAACCTTACAGTACATTTAAATAATAAATTTATATATAACCCCAAGTACACTAGTTTTTTACGGGTTTTACGTACTATCACAAATAATTATATTGTGTGTAAGTATAAACTTCGATTACAATTTGCATTGATTCCAAGGATTACCGGAATAAAATTTTCGACCGCATTTAAATCGCATTTAAGTCGGCGCACTTCGAGAGGTGCTCACCGCGGCGCGCGCGCGGCGCCGACATCGAGACGCGCCGCGCGCCGACGACGCGACGATGCCACGTTTCCGGCGGGAACTTCCGTCTCTACCGCCGCGCCGCCTAGACACCGCCGAGAGCCGCCAGTACAACTGCACTTATCTGGGAGTCCTCGTGTACGCGATGACAGCGCTGTCGCTACAGTGATGCGCTCGTTGCAGTACTGCGTTAGGAAAGTTTACACGTGACCGGCAATGTCGCGATAGTGCTTTCATCATGAAGTTATTGAGGCTGAAAATTGTTTTCAAATCGCCAAATTCTGAGAAAAAAAAATATTCCGCGCTTTCACTCTGAAAGGCTTAAAGGTAATCAAGTAATTTGAAGATAATAAAATATCGGTCGTAAAATTGTTGTAATCTGTGATGAAAGCAGTAGACGCAACGATCTCGAGATTGTTTTCATTTATTATTTGATTTTATTTCTCACAAATCCAATGATAATACTTTTGAATACATTGTTCGGATTACTCACGTTCTGTATCTGGTTCATCTTGGTGAAGTGTCGACCGAACTCCCAGAGGTCCACGCCGAACTTGAGCGCCCAGTTCTTCACACTGCGGACAGAGGGAAGAACGCCGGTTAGAATGCACACAATTATGGCGGAAGGAGTTTGTTCCTAGAGTGGAATATCAAGTACACATTGTACACAAATCATTTGCCGTTTGATTAACTTAGCGCCGGCCGTGAATTTTTCTGATTTGTGGGTATTTATTTATGCCACTTCCATAAGAATCCCCAATGATCCCGGGTCGGCCGTAAAAGAGGTAAAGTAAAGTATTCAAAAATGTTCTCAAGATGCTTTTCTTCACAGGTGCAATGAGTTTTCCGCCTTGAAAAACTCATTGGTGCACGCCGTAAATCGAACACTGCACATTTCGCGTGAGTAGCCTGCGACTCACCGCTAAGTACCCGTAGTCACTGCACACATTTAAAAAAAATATGACATTTTAGTACTGGCTGAAGGAATAAAGATGTTCAGACGAATATGTATCTGAAAGCGAGAGAAGTTAAGAGGCTCATGTCGCCTCTGTCTCGACTCGCGAACGCTATTCGTCGAAAAAGTAACCCGAGAGACCGATATATGAAAAATATTTATATCATATGTTGTAGTGCGCAATATTATATATTTTGTAACCTTAGGAATATGATGTTAACTGCAGATGTGAAAACGGTGTGAACTGTACGTTACTGTACGAACTGTGATCTGGTCAAGGTACGATTTAGCATAGCATATCATAGCATAGCATAGCATAGCATAGCATAGCATAGGATAGCATAGGCTGTGTCTGATTTCTTTTCATCTCTTTTGTGTCATCTCTTTAGTTTCTTGTGTGTTTAAATGAAATTGTGTTGTATATATATGTGTACGTATTTGTAACAGAAAATAGTAACAGAAAATAAAATATCGTCTATAATTCTCAGACGGCAGACGTTGCATTTTATGATAGTATAGTTCACACGCACTAAACTCTAATAGTTGTTATTTAATCATTTCTATCGAAGATTTTCGTTCATTTGGTGATTACAAGGCATGGATAATGAGATGGATAATAAGTCTTATTCATCTATGTTACAAGGTGCTGACGTATATTGGATGACCTCCAGGCAAAACGGTGGTGGTCTGCGGTGGCGCGGTATTACTAGTTTATCTACGTACGAGTTGAGTTACCTACTATACTATGTGTAGTTATGCAGTTCACTGCACAAGTTACGCAACTCTTGGCTTGTGAAACTCACACCGACGAGTCGCGGATACTTTCATATTTCTGTAAATTTTAGACATAATTGAATGTCTCGGCTCTCGGTCTAACAATAAGTATAAGAAATGACAAGGCAAGCGTTACAATGAAACAATCTTTAAAAAGAATAAGTAAGGTTGCTTAAAAATTATATTTCGCTAATCGCATTAGGGCGGAGGGACCGGTGCGGCGGGCGAGGGAGGAAGGGATTAGGAACATGGAACAGAGCTGAGCATAATGGGTATTCGCCCCAGGGCGGGCGGCGGCGGCGCGGCGGCGCGTGCGCCCTTCCGCCGCGCCGCCCCGACGCCGGCACAGCACCTAGTGGGGAAATGATGTGAAGGGCACGGAATGTAGATCACAGGGTTTTATGGAGGGCCTTTGAAGAAAGTTTGTGTTTGAAATCGTTATGTGGGAACGGCGCATTAGGCGAGGTGAGTCTGAAATTTCGATGGGATACATTTCATTTGTGTTTGCTTGTTTTATTGTTGGGTAAGGATTTGTTTGTTTAGAACTGCTGTCGAACATTTCAGTAGATACGTATGTTTCTGAGAATGTTCTTGTCGGTTCTTTCTCGCCGCGCCAATAAAATAGGCGGATAAAAACTTGTTTGAATTGTACCTAATGTATCGAACAGAAATAGAAAAAATCCACTTTGGGAATCTGCCTGTTCCATATCGAGGTTATCCCAACTCTGTGAGGTAACATTTGTGTGCATAGCTCTAGGCACGGAGGTGTACTCAGGGCAGACACCTCGCCTGTGTGCTCGAGCCTCGCCCGGCCACGCCACGCGCCGCCTCAAACTTTAAACGACTTCATTATACATTTGTCTGTCGAGTTACAACTTTTAACTTACACGTTTTTGTTTTCGCGAGTCGCTTCGGGAAAAAGAAGTTCTGTTCGTTAATTAAGTGAAAACGTTGGGAGCTCGGACTTACAGCGCGTCCCTCCCGCGCCGCCCCACCCCGCCCGCCGAGACGAAATGATAAAAATTTTTTCTCGAGCGCTGTCCTATCCTCCGCCTTGTCTTTTTTTCTCAAGCGCTGTCCAATCCTCCACCTCGTCTTGTTTTATCGAGCGCTTTCCTACCTTCATCTTGTCTTTATTTCTCGAGCGCTGTCCTATCCTCCACCTTGTCTTGTTTTTCCGGGCGCTTCCTATTCTTCACCTTGTCTTGTTTTCTCGAGCGCTGTCCTATCCTCTCTCTTGTCTTATTTTCTCGAACACTGTCCCTATCCTCCACCTTGTCTTGTTGTCTCGAGCGCTGTCTTATCCACCATATCGTCTTGATTTCTCGAGCGCTGTCTTATATCCTCCACCTGGTCTTGTTTTCTCGAGCTCTGTCCTATCCCCCACCTTGTCTTGTTTTCTCAAGCGCAGTACTATCCTCAACCTTGTGTTGTGCTTGTCTTGTGGTAATTATTAATTGTGGGAAGACGCTGTGGGAGGAAATAATTTAATTAAAATTTTCGAGATATTATGAGGTCGCACTGCAAAAACCTACACTGACTAGTTAGTACGTACATTATTTTCTGTAAACTTGGTTTAAAGCTTCAGTCACTTCGCGGGTATATATATGTCAGTCTATGGGCGGTTAAAACATTTTATAAAAAGTTAATATTTCTAACTTAACATACTCTTATTATACTACTTAACATATTCTTTGAACGGCCATACTCTACCTGGTATGTAGTACGATTTCTTATTATATAATCAGGTATTAATTATTTCGTTTAAAGACAATTATATACATGTATCATTACACGAACTTTATAATATTAAACTTGTAAGAATACTCAGTAGGTACTTATTACAAATTAAATAAATAAATAAATAAAAATTCAATTAAATTCAGTGTTCATATGAATGATTAATAATGATTGATGTTAGGCATTTATAATTTAGTATTCAGTACATTGTATTTGTTGTCTAGCTAGAATGTAGGTGAAGTGTGCGGTAGGCACCAGGGTGTATATAGATAAGTACTTCACTCTTCTGTTTCATGCGCCGAATCGTTTTAATTGGCATGAATAATATATATTTCTCGACCGTATCTACGGCTGTTTCTAGGCCAATAAAACCTAGATCGAAGCGGCAAGACAAAAATAATCGAACCGCCTAGGTATTACAGCATATGTTCATACGCGTTTGGAGTAAGCTTGTTACTTTAGATAATACCAAGAGCTACGGAAAATTTGCTATTTCGGAGTATTGTACAAACCGATTTTTTTTTTAATTACAATACCGTCATGCTAAATCATATAAGGCATGTTTTGGTTGTTTTTACATACATACATACATACATACATATCACACACGCTGAATCCTGACAATCGGGGTAAGCAGAGTAATCGGTGTTGTGCTGCAAAAACTCTGGTAAATTACAGCACAACACCGACCACCACGTTGTTTTTCTAAATCAAAATAATGCTTGTGTAAGTAAAAAAGCGAATAAAACGTCAAAATGAGGTGCCACTTTACGATTTTTTTTTTCGGATTCGAAAATGTTTACAATTACATCCAAGGTTTTATAAGGCAATGTATTTTTAAACTCTTATAACATAATTGGCCCTGGAAAGTTTGCACAAAATCATCGATATTATGTACATAATTACACAACGTAGCCATATCAAATAAGCATTTTTTAATACCAAAATAGGATTTCGATCATTAATCCTTTTCTTATAATTTGCCCAATAGCTCGAGTCGTGTTATTTCAATGAGTTGTTACGTTCTTCTCGTTAGTAAAATATAATCTTTTGTAAGGAAATTAAAACGCAGAAAAATTCCGAAAATATGTGCAAGGCGATACCGACCGGGGATTCGTCTACTAAACTGACCTAGAATAAAATTAAGCTAGGGAGTCAGACCGAGGCACCACAAAAAAAAGTTGAAAAAAAGACAAGTTTTTTGTATGGGGACAACCCTTAAATTTCTATTTTGTGTTATTTGTGATTATATCCGCCATAATAGGTAACACATATTCTGTGAACATTTCAACCGGCTAGCTATTACGGATTTAAAGATATAGCCATCAGACGGACAGGCAGCCGATTATGATTATGAAGCTAAACAAATTGATATTATACAGGGTGTTCGGCACATCGACCGACAAAATTTTTTTGTAGGTAAGTGGGGTCATATGCAACCTTTTGACTAATTATACCTATTGTCAGATTGTTGATACCTTCATCAAATAATTTTTTTTCTAGAACAAAGATGCATCGTAAAATTCAATAAATGTTATTTCGTGCTGAACCAAAAAGTTACAAGGGTTTATAGCTGGGATTTTGGTAATTTTCAAAAATAAAGAAAAAAAATCGTATCTCGATACCACGTGACATCTGACAAAAGGTATCATGGGTCAAAACGTTGCAAATGACCGCACTTACGTACAAAAAAAATTTTTCGGTCGATGTGCCGAACAACCTGTATAATAACCTCGATAATAACAGACAAATCTGCAGGTGATTGGTTTCTTTGCTTGTGAAGGATTTTGCTGCGACGTTCATATTTTCCTCCCACCAACAAAAAGTGCAGTCGCTGCAGCTAGTGTGGGCGTGTTGCGAGCTGCGTGCGAGAACAGATTGCACCCCGTCTCCGCACGGTAACAACGTCTGATAAATTGTGCGGCGTGACAGTAGATCGACGTCGGCTCCAGCCAGACGCGCCAAGATTCCTCTCGCATAGCTTCGCTGCCGCCGCCGCCGCCGCCTCCGCCGCGCTACATAGCCGCACTGGCAACGGCGGCGGCGGTGGCGGCGGCGGCGACGGCGGCGGCGCGGCGTAGTTCGCGTACTAGCTACGCGGCTCTGCTGTGGTGTGGCAGCACGGGTACGCAGCGAGCGAGCCTGTACCTCCTAGCCCGTCTAGTACGAGCGGCGCGGAGGAGCGCGGCGCGGCGCGACGGGACCGGGAGCGCGGGAGCGGGACGCCGCGCTACAGACGAAAGAGACGAAAGAAGGCTCAACTGCAGGAGGTCGTCGGGTTAGATCAATACCTCTCTAGCGCCTCCACACAGACGCGCGTAGCGCGCGTGTGTGTAGTGGTGCCGCACAGGCACACGCTCTCGCTTCTACTGGGAGTGTAGCGGGTGGTAGCGGCGAGCAGCGGCGACGACGACGACGCCGACGTCGGCTATTGACACATACGCCTTTATGTACGGCCCGCGGCGCGGTGCCGCGCCTCCGCGCCGCCGCGCCGCGGCCGCGCCGGTCGCTCTGCAAATATTTAGATTATGAAACAGATCATACCTAAGTTTAAATTTACGTATCTATATGAATAGGCGGGGGAGGGGGTGTCTCGTGTTTGTCGGCATAAAAAAGAACGGGCATTCGACGCTTTAAATAATTGGAGTGATTACCGCCGCTGCCACCTCCGCCGTCCCCGCCCCAAAGGGCCACGCCGCCGACGCTCCTTTTAGAAAGCTCGCTTTGAAGGAGCTTCCGTTGGATGGTTTAATTTCATATAGCAATATATTTTTAACAATATACCTGACTATAGTAAAGTTGACCTGGCAGATCTAGCCATAATAATACCGACGCGAGTCGACCGAGTACACCGGTGCTGAACCATAAAACTATATTTTTATAGTGAAGCGGCACTAGGCAGGAACGAACATCGACTCTTGTTGTCGATGAATAAATACATAATTATGTATACTACCTGGTTATTT
Organism: Nematopogon swammerdamellus; assembly: GCA_946902875.1. NCBI lineage: Eukaryota > Metazoa > Arthropoda > Insecta > Lepidoptera > Adelidae > Nematopogon > Nematopogon swammerdamellus. Next base: position 9,867,491 of record OX336333.1, read on the forward strand.
AAAAAAGGGGATTGAAAATGGCGGCGTTCCTAATTTCCTCTCACTCACACAGTATTGCCGTCTAAAGAAAATAAAGCAATTGTTCGAAGATAAAAATTTGCAAGTAAAAAAAATACTATGCAAAAAAAAAAAATTGCATGTTATAAAATGCAACCACTTTCAATCCCTTAAATAACCAGGTTATACGTTTTATTTTTAATTTATTTTGTAATGCGATGACATTTTACATAATTTGATGATTTGCCTATTTTGTTTTATGGAAACTTACACGGTTGGCTACATCACCTACATTGTAGGTCCTGCAACATCCGTGATGTCAGCCCATAACACCGGGTGAACTAGGTGCCATGTCAGTGCTTCCCTTCATTTCATGTCGGCTACACTGAACTGGACGGAAAACACGAACTATTTACAAAGCCGTTTCGACCGACGTTTCATTCAGTGCGGTGGTAACAACACGGGCGGTGGGATAAACCCTACCAGCTAGTAAGTGTTTTTAGAAAGTGATTTTTATGTAATTGCCGGGAAGAAATAATTTTAGTATAGCTTTTACCCACGGCTTCGCTGGCGTGAAATTCGAATTCAAGGTTTTCGAAGGTAAGAAGGTAAGAAGCTTTCTAGAAGAAAGTAAGTCACTAAGGGCGAGGCTATAAGGCCGAGCTGAGTTCAGGTAAAGGATATACTTTCACGAAGAAAGTAAAAATGCACGTGAAAGTAATCCCTGTGCCCTTCTGATGATATTTGAAGTGTGGATGCACCAGTGACGTAGGGCGACATTTTTTAACTAAATCACCATCAAAGTAGATCAAATATTTCAATCCCTTTATTCATCCCATGATATCAGTAATCTGTTATCATATCACGCACAGTTTCGTCAGATCCAGATGACAGCTCAGCTGTCACCCGCTACATGTATTGGTAGATTACATCACGGGATTCACGGGACACAAATTTTTAGGTCAGGCCCATTTGGACACTTGGTCGAAAACAAAAGAAACAAAAGAAGCGCTTAAGAAAATTCTTTGGATAAAAATTACGCCATATTTACTCTCCCATGTCTACAAAATATACAGTGTAGATTTTTCCAAAAACAGCTTAAACATATTACATACTTTTTACGTACGTAAAGTAATAATAAACCTGACTACGATACTTTGTTTTGTACTCTGAGTACAATACCTATTCCATGCCATGACTAACCTATCCCAGTTTTAAAGGGGTTGCAGGTATGATAAGCTCTAACTAAAGCACGAGCCGCCCGCCCAAGCGGCTGTGCGCCCTACGTACGCGCCACCGCGCCACCGGCCCCGGCGCGCAGCGCCGCCCGACCAATAGCCTTTAGTGAGCCTTTCTGTATAAAGCACCATTTACACATAGATAGTGCCAGCATAGTATCTAGTTAGATCAAAAAACTTAAATTATTTGCGTGAAAACAGTCGTATTTAGTAGACGTTTAGGATTGCTTAGGCGATGATTATGTGATCGCTGTTTTGCCGCAGACCTAGTCTAGTTAAATACAAGGCAGATTGAGGTATATTCTTGAACTTATGGCCAGCAAAAATGAAGTAAAAAATGCAGTTTAATTTCGACCAATAAAATATATACTTTAAAAAAAAACAGCCCATTTACAACGCAGTTGGCGGAATTTAACTGCGACACGTCACACCGCTTCACGGCGCGTCAAAATATTCTTTGTATGAAATTTTTATACTGTAAACAGCACTCCCCAGCAGAGGCGCTACGCGTCGCGCCAAATGATTTATATGAATGTGCCAGGCCGTGGCGCGGCGCTCCTGCCGCCTTGTGCGGTCGCACCCTTAGTGAGAACAGCGGCATAAATAAAGGTGCACTTTAGATCCTAGTGTAGCAGTGCTGGAACGCGATGCGACAGAAATCTACTACTTATGAAGAACGGCTTCGGTCATCGGTACTTGGTGTGAATATGGCAACACTATATGAAAGTACATATTTGAATTAGCGCCACCGCGACTGGGCGGCGGACTATGGTACGAAACCGCCGGGTCGGGCATCGCGCTGTCGCCAGGATCCAAAGTGCACCTTTATGTACGAGATACATTTACACATATGTATGTACTTCCTGGAGTGTAAACAGGCCTTTATGCCCTTCTGAATATCCTCGAGCACCGCTCGCCACGCTGCCGAGCATTCACGAGTTCCAACAGACGACTAACTCACTCTGACAAGCACTCTCGTAGTTGGAAGCTGAAGTCCTTTCACATTATATTAAATGCACATACTCGTATCATGTAGAATTTGTTGTATTTTATTTGCCAATTTCCGTGTGCATACCCTTTAATGCTAACTATACTAAAATCTATGTTCATCATAAATTTCAATATGAAACTGGTCATGAACGGAAGTTGTACTTTTGTGTGCCAAGGGGAAGTTTTTTCATTAAGTTTTTTTTTATTTTCGGTTTGATTTTAAAAGGTTTGTTATATTTTCGTACGTTGTTATAGTTGTTTTGTTATATTTTCCCTTTTTAGGGTTCCGTAGCCAGCGACGCTAGCAGGGACCTTTATAGAAATGGTCAGGTATCTATCTGTCTTTCCGTTCGTCCGTTCGTCCGTCCGTCTTTCTCTCATAGCCTGTAGTTGTCCTCAACATGTCAGAGGTCCTCACAATTTAATTAATACGCCTCGCAAAAAGTATTATTATTATAATATATTATTTTATAGTCGTATCGACGCATGGGCTGATATGAAGAGCCTTGACGACCACCTTGAGAGGCTCTCGCTGAGAGGTTGGGTCAAGGGTCAGATCCAGAAGGCAGCCCTGCTGGACAATGCACGCATAGTCCGGAGGTTTCTCTCTGGGACCCGACCACTCTACAAAGCACAAGTAAGACCGGTGATAGAATATTGCAGTCACCTTTGGGAGGGTTCCCATGAGTACCTTCTTTCAGCCTTGGATTCTATTCAGCGACGAGCCATTCGCCTCATTGGTGACTCTGTACTCACAAAGGACCTTCATCCTCTAAAGCACAAATGAACCAACGATACGTCTGTATCGTTGGTTCATTTATCAGTACTACTATGGCCGCTACTCTGACGAACTTGCTTCCCTTATCCCTCCTTCTCCTGTTCGCCTTCGCCAAACCCGCCATACTCTCGCGGAACACCCCTTTGTAGTCGACAAAAGAGTTTTTCGAACTGCACGATTCTCTGAATCGTTCTTGTGACGCACTGCAAAAAGGTGTGGAACGGACTCCCAGGAAATATCTTTCCCCACTCCTACAATCCACGGATACTCAAATCGCGGGTTAATAGCCTTTCCCCAGCAACATTAGTCCACCTCCAAGCCGGACTGGCACCTACTCGGCGGTGAAATTGGCTGCGCCTGAGGCTTCGACCTCGGGCAGAGCCACCCAGCTCGGAAGCAATAATAAAAAAAAAATCCGTAGCCTGGGTTCGCCCCGCCGCGGCGGCGCCCCCGCACCGGGGTGGTGGAAACTCCGTTTATTTTTATATGAATTTTTTATTTTAAGTTGTTGTATAAATATGTAAAATTAATATAAGAAAAACGTGTAAATAAATGAATAAAATATTTTTTTGAAAACTGACACGGTTGGCTACGTCACCTACAACATCCGTGACGTCAGCCCATAACACCGGGTGAACTTGGTGCCACGTCAGTGCGTCCCTTCGGTCGTGCCGGCTACACTGAACTGGACGGAAAACACAAACTATTTACATAGCCGTTTCGGCCGACCTTTCATTCAGTGTGGTGGTACCAACCCCGGCGAGTTAAACCATACCACCTAGTAATGTAAGAAGGGAGTCATATCCCTTTATTATGTTATATTCATTTATTTACACATCTATTTACAATAATTTAACACACAACTATACCTTATACTATAAGCGGTTCTCAATCTATGGTACGCGTACCACCAGTGGTACGCGGAATGCTTAGAGGTGGTACGCGAAAAAATGAAACATTATGCTCTACAAAATTTTATAAGCGGCAATAAAATCACCATAATCCTAATTTAGAAAGTTTTGTTGATGAACATAAATATCATTTGAATTCTGATGTTCTTAGCGATATAAAAACTGACTGTCAAATGATCATAGTGAGTTCCGAAGAATATTTTAAACAAGATTTTTCAGAATTAAATTCGATAAGAAATACATTTTTAGATTCGTTCCCGAGATTACTTACATTCGAGGAAAGAAAATCATTAATTGAACTTTGGTGTGATGCTAACCTCCAAGATAAGAATGTAGATATAGAAGATAAATATTATATTAGCTTCTTATAGGTATAGGTGGTACGCCCCGCAAACATATTGGTTTTAGTGGTACCTGAAAAAAAAAGTTTGAGAGCCCCTGCCGGGCTTATAGTATTAGTATAATAATTTTTAGCAGGTCGATGAAAAGGTCTTTCAAAGCCAAGATTAATACAATAAAAATATATAAAGAGCAGCAATACCGAGCACGAAGCAACAGCGCATGCAGTTGATATGCGTGCAAGAATATAGCCACGGAATCCTATGGGTGTGAACAACGTTCTCGCTTCTTAAGTACAAGCTTTTTTATTATCTAAATTGTGAACCTAATTTATGCTTTCGTAAAACAAAGTTTCTAACAATTGAGCAGGCTATTTTTATTATTATTGTTTAATTGGCTATTAACAAATAATTATCTATTCGTTTATTATTATTAATGTCAGGTTAAACAAGAACACTAAACAAAATAACGCCAGACGCTCTCCCAGCTAACAGACTGTAGAGTTTGTGGCTTTAAATTGTTGGATATTTTTAATTCGTCGCTGTGCATGAATGGGCTATATCGGTAGCGTAGTAATTTGCGCCTCTGAAAGTCGTGCCTGGTGGGCTGGCGTGTCACGTGATGCGACGCAGGGCGGTTCCTGCTGATTCTTTCGTTTTTGGATCGCGTGGGCGGGGGAGCCCACGCGATTCATAATAATTCTCACGAATTACTATTATTCAATTTTAGTCTGCAAATGTTGTACCTACAGAAAAAGGTTTCGACGTAAAATAGGTATACACTTGTCCGGTTTAGTGTAGGGTACAGAGCTGTAATGCGTTTCAGCCGACTTTTCTCGTTTGAACAATGAAAGGTTATTTTATTATCATTAGAATGGATGGAATATAGAGAAAAAAATAACTCTTTCATAAAACACATTTCACAACCAAATACACCCGAAATAATAAAATACGTTTAAAAATTTAATAAAAATAGCAAAATATACAACGGAATAACTAAACCCAAAAAACATAATAATGATTGTTCTTGAAAACCACGCACCTGCTTCCACTCCAACGATGACTCTATCGCTCCGACAACCAATCTCCTTCTACGACGACGACTATACCGCTCCGACGACCACTCTCCCGTTACGACGACAACTCTTCCACTCCAACGATCACTCTACCGCTCCGACAACCAATCTGCTTCTACGACGACAACTAACCAGCTCCATCGACCACTCTCCCGTTATGACGACCACTCTTCCACTCCAACGATCACTCTACCGCTCCGACAACCAATCTGCTTCTACGACGACGACTAACCCGCTCCAACGACCACTCTCACGTTACGACGACCACTCTTTCACTCCAACGATCACTCTACCGCTCCGAATCTCCATCTACGACCACGACTAACCCGCTCCAACGACCACTCTCCCGTTACGACGACCACTCTTCCACTCCAACGATCACTCTACCGCTCCGACAACCAATCTCCTTCTACGACGACGACTAATCCGCTCCAACGACCACTCTCCCGTTACGACGACCACTCTTCCACTCCAACGATCACTCTACCGCTCCGACAACCAATCTCCTTCTACGATGACGACTAACCCGCTCCGACGAGCACTCTTCCTCTCCAACTATAGCTCTACAGCTCCGACAAAAAATTTTCTTCTAGGACGACTACTCTTCCGCTCCGACGACCACTTTCCCGCTCCGGCGACCACAAAAAATTATATCAAATAATATACTAAATAGAAATTCCAGCAAACCCAATCTTGGTTGTTCCCGGCGCGGGGCGGGAGGCGCAATAAGAATTAATCATCAATCGTCATCGTCATACATATAAAACAGAATGGTAAAATTGGCCTCTCGGAACACTGAAGATATTAGCAAACAATGTATTGAAGGGATGAAGGATAAGTAATAGAGTGCATGACGGAAATGAAACTCAACAAAAAAAAATTTACATTATATATTTGGAAGTTAGTACGCCTAAGCCTACTATTTGTTGAGAGCTTGAGGATCGAAACCGAAAAATTAGCTATAACTACAACTGCGTTTGTTTAAGGCGCCGAAGGCACCCTAAAAAATTACTCTGCTTGCAGCGGATTGCACATTCTCAAATAAAATTACGAATACTAGTATAAACGGATTTCCATATGGGGCTGATTTGGGGGCGTTTCAATCCCCTATAGGGGATATATAAAGGTTTAGTTATAACTAAACCTTTATATACGTCTCTAGGCATATGTATGTACATACACCGTCATTCTGCCTTTGGGATTAGCTGTAACATGTCCCACGGCAAATTTACGAAAATCGGTGAAGCCTACAAACCTCAAAATGTGATAAAGTTCTACACGTGCGGGTCACGTGGCTAGATCACAGCTTAACGAAAACAGGACAATGAAATGTAACTAACGGTCCCAAATTTAGTAAGAACGTAAGTTGTAGGTGCGAGGTGAAATAAAAAAAAAATTGTACATAAAAATAAATGAGTAATTTATTATAATTGCGCTATTTCATAAAGCCGTAATTTTCTAAAAAAAAAATACTATCAATGGAAATAATGTAAATTATGAACGTGAACAGAAATAAGCTTTCAGGTTAGCGTTTTTGCATATTTACACAATTACGATTATCGAGAGTATCGTTGCTTTGTATGTAATATAGACGCAAAGTAAAAGATTTCCTCCAAGAGTAAAAGTAATGAATGGATGAAAGAAATACCTCTATAGGAGGTCACTTATACATATTACCATCGTCTATGCATATTACAGAGAAGTTCGGAACCCTTTTAATTGAATTGCCGCCTTGACATTGTCATTCTGCTTTTGAATTGACATTGAACCTCATTTCTCGCAGTAATTACATATTTGAAAGTTAGTACGCCTAAGCCTAATACAGTTTAATGGCTGGGAAAGGAAATTTTGTTGAGGGATTTTGTATGGAAATGTTCTACGAAAAGTTTAAGCATGTCGTTAAGATAAAACAGAAAGTGTAGGATTAATTTTTATGAGTGTAAATGACGCCGAAAGACTTTTAATGAAAACATTTGAGTAGCATGTCGATAAATGAGTACTTCTGTCTATATGTACCTATAATGTGTCATGTAGATAATTGTGTTTAATATCGTTTGTCAATTCGTGTGATGCCAAGTATTTTTTACACTTTTTAGGGTTCCGCACCTCAAAGGGAAAAATGAAACCCTTATAGGCTCACTTTGTTGTCCGTCCGTCGGTCTGTCCGTCTGTCTAGACCCTTTTATCAGGAACGGGTAGAGGTATCAAGTTGAAATTAATATCAAACATTTAAGTTATATGGTCCCTTAAAGTGTTTAGACAATATAAGCATTAATTTAAGTCAACGCAATCAAAAGACACGGCCATTTATGTGACATATTTTGATACTCGCAAACTCACTCACTCACTCAAACAGCCTCGGTAGCTCGGTGGTGCTATTGGTTGACTGTCGGTCGTTATGATCAGCAAACCTGGACACGGTCAAAACTTGGATGGGTTACCGACCGCTCGATCGTTAGATAGTGGTTCGGATTACACGTAAAACTGTAGGCCCCTTTTTATCCCACCCGGATTGGTACCACCGCACTGAATGAAGCGTCGGTCGAAACGGCTATGTAAATGGTTCGTGTTTTCAGTCCAGTTTAGTGTAGTCGACATGAAATGAAGGGAAGCACTGACATGGCACCTAGTTCACCCGGTGTTATGGGCTGACATATCACGGATGTTGTAGGTGATGTAGCCAAACGTGTCAGTTTCCATGAAAAACAAATTCAAATTCAAATTCTTCACGCTAGTATCCACAGATCAGGTGTTCTGTGCTAGTATCCCTTTATAGTCTGTGCTTGACACCTTGTCGTTATCTTCATCACTGAAATTTTGTATTTAGATAATGTAATTTTTTTTCAAGTTTATCTAGATAGGTGTAGACTCCGAGCGAAGCTCGGTCGCCCAGGTACTTACACTTAAACTTAGCACTGAGGACGATTATCGAAATATCCTATACTTATGTGAGCTAAACTTGGATATACTCGTATATACCTACATATTATATATAATTGGTTTCTCGGAAACGGCTCTAACGATTTGGATGAAATTTTAATTTTTTTTAATGGAAAACTTATATTTTTGTATAAATTTTTTTTTTAAGTTTATCTAGATAGGTCAGAGGCCGAGCGAAGCATGATTATCGAAATATCTGTTAAAATAAATGTGTAGGTATTTTGAAATATGGTATATAAAAAATATCAAAGCCAAATATTGGTATTAATAAAAATAATTTTTCCATTAAAAAAATTATAAATTACGCGAGCGGAGCCGCGGGCAAAAGCTATTATCTTATGAAATACAATAGTAAGTAGATATTATTTGTACCTCCCATTCAGTGAGGTCAAACGAAAACATGTAAGCTGTAACCTTTTGCATTATCAAGATCACAAACCATTCATAAACGAGATTTCATCTTTATTGCCACACCACAAGCGGCTCGCGTGCTGTTCAAATAACCATTCCTCCGTTAATAACTATCGACGTTTATCCAATCAAGCGAAAAGGTTTCTTGATTGGCTCTCATTTTTCCAGTGAACAAAATTTAAAAGTTTTTGACGTCGATGTTGCGATAGGAAAAAAATCAAGGTTTTGGTGAGCGTAAATGGCAACTTTTAAATGAACAATTTGCTTTACAGATTAGCTCTACATTAGCATTTAGGAACATCACCCCGGTACCGCCCCCGCCCCCCCCCCCCCCCCCCCCCCGCGCTGCCGTTCTACCCCCACCCGCCGCTAGGGTTGCCATGACATAGAGTTTGCTGTTGCATAATATAAGTGACTAGCTGTATAGAGCGTTCCAACTAAATCTTCCCTTCGCCGTTATGTTGGATCCACTGCCAGTGTCACTGTCAGTGCTTAAATTCCTGTTGCCAGATTGCGAAGATTATATTACTTAATAATGTAATAGGTATTTACCGTATAATAAATACGGTAAATACTGATAATTACGGGTAAATCTGTACACATAGCAACCCTCAACGCTGTTTTGACAGATAGACAGTGGAGCCAACATAAGCGCGAAGGGAGGATTTATATGGAACGCTCTCTACCCGCGGCTCCGCCCGCTCTCATATTTGACTTCTCTGCTAACCTCATAAGCCATTTAGCGTGATCGTAAGTACCCTATAGTTGATGGGAAGAATCAAGCTATCCGTAGATTTTTTTTTTATTGAAATCGGTTCAATGGTTCTCGAGTTATAAGCGGACAGACAGACATACATACAGACAGACAGAAAGCAGACGTTGGATTTTATTAAAGGTAAGGAAGGAAGGAATAAGGAATAAGGAAAGGAAGGATAAGGATAAGGAAGGATAAGGAAGGAAGGATACATTTTGGAAAACGAAGTCATTATGTTAGCAACACTAGAGCGGTACCGGCAGAGACATAACCACCTACAATACAAATACGCAATAAGATACATTGCTCACTATTATAATAGTGGCAAGAGGATAATCATGAGAGATTCGTTCGTTACTAGTAAAATCATAGTTCCGTAGAATGGCGGCATCGCGTTACAGCTTCTCCAAGCACTCCCCATGGAATAAGCGATAGAAAACATCATGTTACATTAGAACATTACATTACAATTACAATTACATTACAATTACATTGTCAGCCTCGATAGCTCAGTGTTGCAGACAGTCAACTGTCGCTATTGAATGTTAAGCAACGCTGTGTGCGGTCAGTACTTGGATGGGTGACCGCTGACCGTTGGAGGCTGACCGAGGTTCGGATTCCTCGTAAAACTGTAGGTCCCTTCCCTCCTAATCTTACTTGGTGGTAGGGTTTAACCCGCCCGGGTTGGTACCACCGCACTGAATGAAACGTCGGTCTAAACGGCTATGTAAATAGTTTGTGTTTTCCGACCAGTTCAGTGTAGCCGGCACAATCAAAGGGGGAAGCACTGACATGGCACCTAGTTCACTCGGTGTTATGGGCTGACATCACGGACGTTGTAGGTGATGTAGCCAACCGTGTCAGTTTCCATAAAAAAAAAAAAAAAAAAAAAAAAAAAGAACACATTATTGAATATACAACTAGGATGTTTGTTACATTAAACACATTATAGAATATATTATGTCCCGTGACACCTGTACAGCTGGCAACCCTATAAGCAACTGTTACCGCCCTACAGCCTACAGGCTACACGCCGCGCCGGACAGGACACAACCACGCTTTCTCTTCTCTCCAAACCAAATACACGTAATTTATTGGCGAAAAAGCGAACCTTGATATTTTAAACAAAAAATAAAAAAAATATAATACGCAATCCTTGTCATGACTTTCGTGATAATTACGATAACTTATAATTTAAATGCAACATGAGATGCGATCATTCGACATTCAAAATGAGCTCTTGAACCGACCTGGCCTCATTGAATGATGTACTAGTATCAAGTACTTTACGTAACTCCAAGGACACCATGGCGACAACTGTACAAATAATTTACAAGCACGTAAATTGAGAGGTGACTCTACTTAACTTCCTCTTACTTAATCATACAGTAGGCACCTAACTAGGTAACAGTACCTGACAAGGTAGTTGTACGTGGTTCGGGTTCCATCTAGGTAGGCGCTTCCTCTTACCTTACTAGGTGGTAGGGGTTAACCCGCCCTGGTACCATCATCGCACTGAATGAGGTCGGTTGAAACAGCAATGAAAATATATATTCGTGTTTTCCGTTCAGTTCAGCGTAGCCGGCACGGCCAAAGGGAAGGCACTGACTTGGCACCTAGTTCTTGAGTTTAGTAGATAGATAATGCAGGCAACAATGTCAGGTTCCAAAAAAAAAACGGTCTTCATGCCGTAATTTTTTTATTCAAACTGGTATGAGTAGCAGAGTCAGAGGGCCAAACCCCAAGCTGCGACCAGCCAATATCACCTCCGAGAAGGCCCCTTCCGGAGTCATTCCTTTGGATTGCTAGCTATACTGGACTAGAGGAGAACAAAGCCGAGGCTGCTGTGAGGCCGTCTTACCTTCTTGCCTAGTACGGCGTGTACAAGCCGTCGTAAACTATAATAATTTGAGCCTACCACCTAGTAAGAAAGATCCACCACATGGTCAAAGAACTTATCCATAAACTGCTTCTGATATCTGATGAGTGATGAATGACAATGATGCGATGAGTAGTTAAATCAAGTTAATTATTGATGTGCATCGTACGTACTCAATAAGGTGCTACACGCTCGGGCTTCGATGGGCCAAAAGCTGCTATTGTACTCGTATATAAAAAGGCGGAACCAGGGCCTGGTTACGCCTTTTTATATACGAGTACACGAGTGGCCGAGGCCTGGTTACCAGGCCTCGGCCACTCATTTATACCTACCGCGATAATCAACTACAGCGCGCGACAACTAGTTGTTGCAAAACAGTCCGGGCCCTGTGTCCGGGCCGCCGAGCGCACGCATAAGTATGTAAGTACGTACACGACGCGACTGTTAGGCGATCGCCTGGATACTATATGCCTGGATGGAACAACGAAAGTCAATGCCTATTCATTTAATGCCCACAAAAAAAATTGCGAATACTGGTTGAGATAGCTTTTTCATGCAGATTCTGTGTGGAATCGTAGTTAAAGAACCAAATACATAGTTAATTAGTGGAAATGTGAATTTTACCTAAGAGGTGGGCAATGTTGGCGGATATCACGGTAATGAATGATAATAATAATAGGTACCTACTTAACTTAACTCAAATAAAAATTTATTTGTTTCATTATTTCATGTACGCATTACAAAGAGGCTCCTAGTGCAGAGCCTCTCCTTGTAGCATATCTCGCAGAGGCAGTTGCTCATTCGTAGGCATTTTGCGCTTATGTACTATACAACATTAAATTAAATAAAAAGGGAAATAATTTAAGAAATGAATGAATAAAATTAACACGTCATCATAATACTTAGGAGAAGCCTCAGTGTTTTGTCAAAAAAAAAAACTGGTAAGTAAATATTCAGAGTAATTTATTCGTTACAAGACGACAACCCTAACACGACACGTGCCGCATCAGAAGAGATAGAGTTACGCGATACAAAGAGAAGCGTGTTGTAGGCTGTTATATATTAATAATGTTAGGCACGCAGCGCTGTGCGAGCTGAATTGCACTTTATTGCGTCGCTGCAAGAATAGCTATTCCTTTATGTGCTTCTGGTAACGATACTACCGCTACCCATTAAGTATTCTGTGGCGTAACCCTGGAGGCTACCACCTAATTTGGCGGAGCGGGCACACAGGTGCGATCAGTACCTAGTCTGGAGTACGGCTCGCACTTTTGGAATTGCTCAGTCAAATACCAGCTTGCGCCTGTGGGCTCAATCCATGGTCCGTCCGTACTTATTAGTTTTGGATTAAATTTTGTATTTAGATAATGTTTTATTTTCCAAGTTTATCTAGATACGAGTAGATGTCATCCCTGAAAAAATCTATTTTCACACAAAAAATAATGTTTTCTTCTGCCGCCGCGCCGTCTCTTATAATATTGAGGTATCAGTAGGCAGTAGGTAGCAGTGCCTGCTATCATGTTAACTATGTAGTGTCAATGTAGTTGCCGTGACGCCGAGCGAAGCTCGATCGCCCGGGTACTGTCAATTTGTTATTTATTTATATTGTCTCTTTTTTAGTACCTACCTATGCATTGTCCGTCCCCCGCGCGCATTCCACATCCCAAGAATAGAGTAGATAGAATAGAAGGGAATGGAATGGAATTGTATTGAATGAAATTGAATAATTCTTGAAACACAACACAGATGATAGTCGGGATACAGCGTGTGCGTATGAGGTGAAGTGACAGTGACTGTGATTAGGTTTCGCCTGGGCGGGGCGGGGCGGGGTGGAGTGGTCCGCACTTATTCGGTTTCGAACGTTTACGGCAGCGGAAACATTTGGATTTACCAAATCCAATTTAGGAAAGATAGGTAGTTATGAGATAATTTGATACTGGATACTAGACCTTGTCGGCAATGGACCTAGAAAGAAAGCGCTATCCTTTATTAAGTGTGTAATGTAGTAAAATTGTGAGGAACTATTTATTACATTATGCATTGTGACAATAACACTTTATTAAGAATAATCTCCCTGCTCATATATTTCCCCCCAAGTACAGTTTCGGGTCCATCAAGAGGGGCATGAATAGGCACCTGTCAGGCCGGCATGGCATTCGCAACCCCCGCATAAGACCGAATGTCCATGGGCGTCGTTAGACATCTTATGGGTGACTAGAATCGACATGTCGAGCTTTCAATAAAAAAAAAAAAAAAAGATAATTTGTGGATAAATAAAAAACTTAGTTCAGGTAAAACTGCCCTTTTGTACTTTATAATTATATTACGTACACAAGGGCAGTTTTAGCCGTAATGATAGCCGTGCCGTGTAATATAGCCAAACTTACATGTGCCAGAAAACGTCAATAAAATCCCACGTGAATTAACTGAGTATCAGTAAATTTACTGAATAGTTAGTAAGTTTAGAGAGTAGTTAGTAAATTAATTGATTAGTTAGCAAATTACCAGAGCAATTAGTAAATTAACTGAGTAGTTAGTAAATTACCTGAGTAGTAGTTAATTAACTGAGTAGTTAGCTTAGAGAGTAGTTAGCAAATTAACAGACTAATTAGTAAATTAACTCAGTAATTAGTAAATTACCTGAGTAGTAGAAAATAACTGAGTAGTCAGTAGGTTTAGAGAGTAGTTAGCAAATTAACTGAGTAGTTAGTAAACTAACTGAGTAGTTAGTAAATTACCTGAGTAGTAGTTAATTAACTGAGTAGTTAGCTTAGAGAGTAGTTAGCAAATTAACAGACTAATTAGTAAATTAACTCAGTAATTAGTAAATTACCTGAGTAGTAGAAAATAACTGAGTAGTCAGTAGGTTTAGAGAGTAGTTAGCAAATTAACTGAGTAGTTAGTAAACTAACTGAGTAGTTAGTAAATTACCTGAGTAGTAGTAAATTAACTGAGTAGTTAGTAAGTTTAGAGAGTAGTTAGCAAATTAATTGAGTAATTAGTAAATTAACTGAGTAGTTAGTAAATAACCTAAGTAGTAGTAAATTAACTGAGTAGTTATGAGCGAACACAGAATCTGCGCAGAATAGATTTTGCGCTATATTATGATTGGAGGATTGCTTCTGTGGACGTACGAACAATTAACTCTATTTATGGGTCGAAGCTTTACCTAGGAAGGAAGTGGGGGTTCCAGGACTGCCTCGGTTACTGACCTCTTGGGGATGATTGTGTGTGAGTAGATACTTGGTAGCGCGGCCGCGGCGGGCGCGTGGGCGGTGAGGACGAGCCCACCACAGTCTCGCGTAGCGTGGTCGCCTTCACGCAAATACTACGATACCATGACGGCAGGGTTCACTCATGGCTACGAGACTCGTGCAAGGATAAATAAATATAATTAAATTAGGTCTCTGTTTTATGGAAGGAATAGAGCAACATTGAACGTAATATAGATTATGACTAGATATAGTAAATTTTTGATTAATTGGGATTAGTACATAGACAGGTATAGAGTTAAGCATAAGTTAATACATAATATGATTTCTGACCTGCCACCGCCACACAATCCTCCGAAACATAATTTGAATGTGTGTGAATATGATGATTGATGACTACTATACTATAATAACAGAAAAGGTGTAGACGTATAAAGTTATTATAGTGGTTAAGTGAATAATCCAGATCTAACATTAATAAGTGGAGTAATAAATATAATATAATAAATAGGTACTCAGAAGTATGAGTACCTACTTAGAGTTTCTTGCAAATGTTGAGTGAAACTGAAACCGAACTACGTGGACGACGATATATAACGAGAAAGTGATTGAAAAAAAAGGTAGGTAATGGAAAATGTGTCATCATTGTAAGCGTCTCCACCGGCACTGCAATAATGTAGAGCGAGGGAGCGTTGCAGGAAAAGGAAGGAAAAGCAGATGTCAGTCCATAACATCTTGGTGAACTATGTGCCATGTCAGTGCTTCCCTTCAGTCGTGCCGGCTACACTGAACTGGACGGAAAACACTAAGTATTTACATAGCCATTTCGACCGACTTTTCACGACGGAACCCGGGCGGGTTAAACCCTACCACGTAGTAGGTAAGAAGGGGAGGGATCTACAGTGGAATCCGAACCACCGGTCAGCCTCCAACTATCGAGCGGTCACCCATCCATCCACTGACCGCGCCTAGGTGTGCTTATGATCCGACCGACAGTCGACCGACCGCACCACTAAGCTACCGAGGCTGACACGGGCTGGTTTTGTGATTAGTCGATTGCACATAACAAACCCAACCCACGGGGTGTATTTAGTGTTTTGTGTAAAGAAAATGTACTGGGGGGGGGGGGGGGGGGGGGGGGGGGTTAGTGATTGACTTACATATTACTGGCGTACTTTAGTAATGTATAAGTGAATGGGGGTTGTGTGACTCACTCGTTGTGCGGGATGTCCTCGAGCTGGTTGGGCCGGGCGGGAGCCAGCAGCGCGGCCAGCGCCAGCGCCAGCCGCACCAGCAGCGCCGGCGTCCGCATCGCTCCTCCCGTTTCTACTCCGCTCTACCAGCCTCTACTCCGCGCGCCCAACATCGCCGCGCCGCGCCGGGATAACCTCACTGTCACTCGCTCCCGCGCGGTGCCGGCCGCAGCGGCACGTCGGCGGGACTCTTCCAACTCCTCTCCCGCGCGATCGATCTGTCCGAGAGCCTCGACCGGGAGCCGGCAGCACGAGTGGAGCCGCTACATTTCACACGTCACCCGAGCTCACTCTCACACCTTACACCACAGACTAGAATAGACACGCTCCGCTCGCGAACGGCTAGAATAGCCGGCGCGGCACAGTACGGCGGAGCGGTGCAACGCAGCTGTAGAGCTGGCGCGTTCAGCGCGGTGCTGATGTCCGCGCGGCACGACGGCACGGCGCAGCGCGTCGGCGACGGCGCGGTCGTCGCTCGCGTGCGTTTGTCCGGGAAAGGCGGGAGCGGGAAAGCTTCTGCGCGTCGCGACGCCGGGGCGGCGGTGCGGTGCGACGAAGCGGCGGCGGGCGAGGTGAGGCGGGCGGAGCGAAGGCGGCGCCGCGGAGGGTTGCGTGCGCCGCCACTGCGGCTAGCGGCGCTGTCGACGGCTGGACCCGCAAATTCATGCGCCCAATAATCGGCTCCGAGTGCTTATTACCGAAATTTATTAGCTTATGGTCGGTGTTAAACACGGAAAGGGTTCAAATAAGTACACATTCAGCGGTCGAATGAGGGATGAACGTAATTAGATTAGGTGCGGTCCGCGGAAGCGCGCCGGCGGCGGCGTTGTGATCCTGAAATCATTATCATTATTCAAATAGATCATCTATTATTGCTAGCTGGTATTAATATTGTCGGTCGGCAGCGGAGACCGGGGCGGCGCGGCGCGGTGCTGGCGAGTAGCGCAGGAGAGTGCGGGCGATGGTTCGAGACGGAAGCGGCAACACGCTGGAGGTGCAGCGCTGCCTCCGCGCTGGCTGCCGGCGCGCCGCTGCGGCGGGACGCCACGCACATGCGTGGGCACGAAGCCAGGAAATCCTTTATTGATTCCCGCGTCCGTACTTTCTAAGGAATATCGCTGTCGTTGCCGTAAAAATTCTGGCTCCGCCATTTTAAAGAGCATAGTGGCAAGCGCTCGGCGTCTAATGAAGCTGTATGTATGTAGCTTCTGTACATGAACCAGATTCGAATGTGTACAGCCTCTAGAATGACCGTACGTAAATAAGGTAGTAAAACATTTCTAAAGATCGCACTTCGTTCACCACCTACCTACCACTCACACCTGTAGGCACAACTTCTGTTCATAAACCTATGTTTACTGCCACAGTAGGTATAAAATAAAACTAAAGTGTCATTAGAACGCGTTAGTCTGTTGATATGAATGTAATTCTCTCCAGTAAGTAAGGACATTCGACAATGTCATTAATGATGTTTAACCCCCGACGAAAAAAATGGAGGGGTGTTATAAATTTGACGTGTGAGGGTGTGTGTGTGTGTGTGTCTCTCTCTCTGTGGCATCGTAGCTCCCAAACAGATGGACCAATTTGGATGCGGTTTTTTTTATTAGGAAGCTTGTTTATGTATAAGGAGGTAATGAGCGTGCGAAATTTGTCTTCTCTGCGATGGAGGACCAAATAAATTAAAGATTCTTGCCTAGCTCCGCCAGTCAGAGTTGGATAGCCCACTTCTCAAAAATGTATTTTTTATAGGTATATACAGGGTGTCCCAAAACTCAACGTCAAGCGGGAACCAAGGAGTAGGCCAGTTTATGACTACCCAGGGTAAAATAAGAAAAAAAAATCGGAGTCATTTGTTTTTTATGATATAAGCATTTTTTGAAATATTACTTAATATTTTTTTGTGATAAAACTGTGGGCATTTCGGTTTTATTTGGGATACTGATCAATAGCAGAGTTATTTAGGCTACCAATAAAAAAAAAATCCCCGATTTTTTTTCTTACTTTTCCCTGGGTAGTCATAAGCTGGCCTACTCCCTGGTTCTCGCTTGACATTGAGTTTTGGGACACGTTGTACATACCAAAATCTCGAATCTCGTCCACTCGATTTATAAGTTGATCGTATGTCACAGACCATTGACCAAGTTTATAAATTATCATAGTTATATTTTATTATGTTTGCTTTCCTCGCATTATACATATAATGCAGTAACACTTGTCTACATTAAGTTAAATAAAGGGTCACTATCACTACAGTACTTATCTGCCCAAACGAGCGCTCCAAGTCATGTAATGCGACGTATCTCCGCCAGGTTATCAATAGGTACTAATAATAAATCTGTAAGGGATGGTCATGGAATAAGTTACTTTGTTTTATGAGATATTGCGTTTGTAGACTCTATGTATGATACTAAAACTAAATTGACGATTTTCGAAATCTTTTCGGTATGTATGTTCGTCTATAACTCTTCAACCGATCATCCGAAATCGATAAAACTTAGTACAAGCACATTTAGCTATAGGACATGCAGGCTAGGCTAAATAAAATTCAGTTGAGGTTACGCTAAGATGTGGCTCTCATACAAACCGATTGTTCCCCGCGCCTAAATAAAAATACGGTAGCGGGCTTACTAATTTTTTTCTTTTTAAATCCGAATTTCACGCGAGCGAAGCCGCGAGCAAAAGCTAGTAGACTATATACCTAGCATCACGCCATTATTCGTATGGGCCGTTGGAGACTGACCGTGGTTCGGATTCCGCGTAAAACTGTAGGTCCCTTCCAATCTTACATTAAAGTACTTGGTGCACGATGTTTAACCCGCCCGGGTTGATACCACCACACATAATGAAAATCCAGTTGAAACGGCTATGTAAATAGTTCGTGTTTTCAGTCCAGTTCATTGTAGCCGGCACGACCGAAGGGAAGCACTGACATGGCACCTAGTTCACCTAGATGTTATGGGCTGACAACACGGATGTTGTAGTGTAGGTGATGTAGGCATTTAGGCAACCGTGTCAGTTTCCATAAAAAAATACCTGAACAGTGGGGTCGAAAGTGAGGGCAGGCGGAAAAATTATACCAACTCGGTTAGTTTTCATGTGAGTTACTCTACATATAACTACTAAATCGAATTACATTGAGTTTTCACCGACTTTACCGTGAGCGTCTCGCTGTAACTTGTTGCAATAATGAATGGAGTAATTATTTTTGCGTCATCTGCATAGAGTAAGAGTCAAGACGAGTAGATAGAGGAAAGAATATCATTGATAAATATATTAACAGGAGTGAGCCCATATGCGATCCCTGAGGGACACCGGAAGATAGTGGCACTTGAGCAGAACGCACTCACTGTTACCGCTTGACTACGACGTAAACCAAACGGAAGCAGGTCGACGCGACGTGCATACGTACTTCTAAATTTTTCGTAAAAGTAAGCCTGTGATCATGCTGTGATGTATTTGATCAAAACAACCTGGAAGCCATGGCTAATGGCACTGAGAACCGTGTCCACTAATTCACACAGGTTCCTTTCGGTAAACTTTTTATTTAGGGATCCGTGTTGATTGTGTATGCAATATGGACATAATGCAGAAAAAAGTATAATTTATTATACATAATTTAGGTAGATCGGTGGATCCGATAAGCGAGATGTTAATTAAAATAGTTCTTGGAATCCCTGGATGACTTTCGCAAATTTAATGAAGGAAAGATAACATTTTATGGTAAGTACACATTTACATAGGTAATGTAAAAGAAGAAAACAATTTTACACATGTTAGGAAATACAAAACACAATAAAATTAAAAACATACATTTGCCAATTCACCCAATCCCGAAAGACAAAAGGATTGTATGGTATAATAATAATTGTTACAAACAATTATTATTATCACTATTTTTAGGAATCGGAAAAAAATTACCCTTCACAAAACTTTGTGATGGGAAATTTTCTAAATATATCGAAAGGAAAAGTAGTAGGTGCCTACATTTAGCTCCTAATAAACCTACCAATGTTTTTTTTTATGTAATCCGGCATGGGTGGCTGGGTCGGAACTCGGAGGGGCCAAAGCGCATGCTCCGACCAGCCAATATCACCTCTGAGAAGGTAGGTGCCATACCGGAGACTTCCCTGGATTGCTGGCTATACTGGACTAGAGGAGAGCACAACCGAGGCTGCTATGCAGCCAGGTGTAGGTATGCAGGTAATTTTTTTCGTCAGAAAAAACTCATTGGTACACGCCGACCGGATTCGAACCTCGGACCTCTCGCATGAGAAGCCGATGCCCAAACCACTCGGCCACCCGCCGCTTAAAGCCATTGGTCCCTCGGCACAGCCACACATGTTGGTTTACATTTTAAAAAATATGAAAAAGTCCATAAAGCCTGTCTGCCTGAGAGTTCCGTAGTCATTTTCCTAATAATTTGTTCGTCACCGTTGCCCTAATAAAAGGTGTGCGAGCGAGGAACCTCCATCGGCGCTCCATCCGTAGGTCTCTGGGGAAGGCCAAAAAGTACTGCAAACTGAACAGATGGCGCTGATATCAACTGCCACCAACTTATTCGTTTTGGCACTTTGCACCTAGATGTCACCACCCTACTTTGGAACTCCAGTTTAGTGTTAGTAATAATAAATAACTAATTTATAATTTACTAAATGTTATTATTATTTAGTTGCCAATTTGACACTGATTTTTAATTACTAAATATTATATTGTTTGTGGCTTGTGCTAAATGTCTCACTGACTAAACTTGCTTGGATTATAACACTTATTCTGTGAAAATTTCAACTGGCTACCTATTACAGTTCCATTAAACGGAGGACAGACAGACGGACCGAGGGATGACGTAGGCTTAGTAATAGGCTTCCGTAATGGGTACGGAAATGTAATAAAAAAGGTCAAGATTAGGTACAAAGATTTATTTTTCAAGACAGTCGGTTGTTAACATTTGTGTTAACAAAACATATCTAAAACTAATGAACAATAGACAAATAAAATGTACTTATTCGATTTTCAATGTACAACATTATCCTATATTAAATATTTATAAATAATTGTATGTATAAAACATTACAAAAATAGGAGCGCGAGGGTCATTCACTAAGTTGAGGAAGTTGTTAACATTTAAACATTTAGCTCGAAACATATAAAAAATTTAATTTTAATTAATCCCATCATGGTACTTAGTTTATTTTATATTTAAGCTAACCAATAATACATATTATATCAGCCTGTCTTGTAGCTAGGCCAACACTGATGGCTAAAATAATATTCTAAATGTTATAATTTTTTCTTCCATAAAATATTTGTGCATTATAAAAATGTACAGGCAGAAGTTTTTGCCTAACAGACATCGGAGAAAAAGTAGCTCAAGGTTGCTCAATCTGTATATCGTGATGAGAGATCAATCACTCTCGGTTGAGACAGATAACATCATTTTATAATAATAATTTCTGATACTTGGGCCCCTGATACCTGGCTGATCATCTAAAATTGTAATTTGTACTTTTACGTAAATGTAAATTGTAATTGTACGTCATTTGAAATGTGTAATAGTTTTAGACAAAGTTGTCTAAATAAATAAATAGAAACAGTTATATGTAACAGTAAATAGTGGTTTCGTTTAGTTACATTGAATGCCAGCTACACGCTGGCGACGATGTGCTAAACTCCGTCCCCTTGATTCTCACTCAACTCCGGTTCATTTCAGCATCACTCTACAAATTGTTATTCACAGCGAGGTGCTAATTACAATAGGAATTAAAGTACACTACTATATTTACATTGTACTAAACATATACATAAATAATTACAGCTAAATAAGTACTTTGCACAATCTATAAAATAGTTTACCTAATAATCTCTTTGAAATTGTCGATCGGAACAGAAACACCAGTTCCGTAAAATATATTCGAACAAGAAACATAAATGCAGGTAAATTTCAATTGTCACTTTGAGTACCACCTAAATGCAATTTTAAAAATAAGTCATTCAATATGAAAAAAAAAGATTCAATTTAAGTATTGGAAAATATATGAGATTTAGTTATACAATATGAATTGATATACCGTGAAGGAAATAAAACATTATCAATTAACAAATACTGACTGGTTCGAGGAGTAACAGCTTGCAGTCGCTACACACACCGCACACACCCTCGCACACCGCACACGCTCCTCTAACTAAACATTATTTACTAACATTATTTGTACAACTGCGTCGACGTCTTCCGCGAGATTCGGCTAATCGTAGGAATACAATAAATAATAATATAAGAGAGGATATGTGGACGCGGGCGCGGCACAGACTGTCGCTCGAACCTGGAATATTTGGTTTTTAAACTTGTCTCTATCCCGCTCTCTACGGTCCAATATTTCCGCAAAGTTTTGCACATAAACACACACACACGAACGAACACGTATGGTGCATCGCGTCCGGAGGAGATTGCTGTGACACATAGGAAACGCGGGCCGTGCTTAATGTCTGGAGGAGTCGCTCTCGTGTCCGGAGTCGCGGTTGTCGCGCGGGGAGTAGTGGTGGTCGCGCTCGTCGCGGTGGCGGTCGCGTCTGTCGCGCTCGCGATGGCGGTCGTCGCGCTCGTCGCGCCGGTCGCGGTCGCGGTCGTCGTGCCGCCGCTCGTAGTAGTGGTAGGAGCGGCGCGACTTGCGGTCGCCGGGAGTGACCACCTCCACCTTGATGTTGGCGGTGGCGGTCACCTTGGTGGTGACGGCGCCCGGCGGGTGCGGCGTCGGCGTCGACCGGTCCGACCCGGAGTCGCCTGAGCCGTTATACGTTGTCGTTTCCACCACCACCTGTTCATATAAACAATTATCGTTAGATTGTAGTTAGTTTTAAGCGGCGGGTGGCCGAGTTGTTTGGGCATCGGCTTCTCATGCGAGAGGTCCGAGGTTCGAATCCGGTCGGCGTGTAACAGTGAGTCTTTTCTGACGAAAAAATTTACGTGCATACCTACACCTGCTGCTTCACCGTTCGGAACCGGTGTAAAACTGTAGGTCCCTTCCCTTCCCCTTACTAGGTGGTAGGCTCAAATTGTAGCCGACTGGGTTGGTACCACCGTACTGGATGTAAGATGGCCGCATAGCAGCCTCGGTTGTGTTCTCCTCTAGTCCTGTATAGCCAGCAATCCAGGGAAGTCTCCGGTATGGCACCTACCTTCTCGGAGGTGATATTGGCTGGTCGGAGCATGTGCTTTGGCCCCTCCGACTCAGCCACCCATATCGGATAACATAAAAAAAAACATGATTCAAGCACACACCGGAAGTTCCATTTTACGTACACATTTAGAAGGCACAGAGAGGGCAAGCCATTGGAGGAGAAGATTAGACCCCGGCATAGAAACCTAATCACTCGAGTGGTGTAGGTGCAATACGTACATACCACACGCTGTATCCCGACAAATTGGTGTAAAGAAAGTAATTGGTGTTGTGCTGCAAAGATTGCGGTAAATTACATCACAACACCAACCATCACTTACCGCAAAGTATTGGGATAAGTATGAAGTAACAAGTAAGGCACGAAGACGGATGGTTTTTTTTTAATGGAAACTGACACGGTTGGCTACATCTCCTACAACCATCCTTGATGTCAGCCCATAACACCGGGTGAACTTGGTGCCACGCCAGTGCTTCCCTTCAGTCGTGCCGGCTACACTGAACTGGACGGAAAACGCAAACTATTTGCATAGCCGTTTCGACCGACCTTTCATTCAGTGGCGGTGGTACCAACCCGGGCGGGTTCAACCCTACCACCTAGTAATATAAGAAGGGAGTCATATCCCTTAGTCGCCTTTTATGACATACACGGGGAGAGATGCAGTGGGGCTATTCTTTTTAAATATTAATTAATTTTATATTACTAGGTGGTAGGGTTTAACCCACCCGGGTTGATACCACCGCACTGAATGAAAGGTCGGTCGAAACGGCTATGTAAATAGTTTGTGTTTTCCGTCCAGTTCAGTGTAGCCGGCACGATCAAAGGGGGAAGCACTGACATGGCACCTAGTTCACCCGGTGTTATGGTCTGACATCACGGACGTTGTAGGTGATGTAGCCAACCGTGTCAGTTTTCAAAAAAAAAAAAAAAGTACCGGCCCCACACGGTACAAATACAAGGTAGAATAAAAGGTACAATAGAGGCTGAATATCGGCTGGCACTAGCCTCAGGCTGCACCACGATGGACTGGAGGCTGGACTGCACGGACTGGCCGGAGGAGTGCCAGCTGGGCGGCTCCTCGGTGATGGTGGTGAGCGAGGGCCCGGCCGGCCGCGGCGCACTC
Source organism: Nematopogon swammerdamellus (assembly GCA_946902875.1). Lineage (NCBI taxonomy): Eukaryota > Metazoa > Arthropoda > Insecta > Lepidoptera > Adelidae > Nematopogon > Nematopogon swammerdamellus. The sequence continues at coordinate 9,891,561 of OX336333.1, forward strand.
TTGGCCGCGCGGCTCTTCTCCTTGCTGTCCGCGGACGCGGCGCACTTGCGCTGCAGCCGCGGCGAACTCTTCGGCGAGGGCGTCGACAAACGCTCCGGGTGTTCCAGTGGACGCACCTGCCATCACAAACATTCATATTTTTCGGTTATGTTTCGTTAGTTAAAAAACTTTGAATTTTTGTGTATCTGTATACTTATACTTAACTAAAATTTATATGTATCTCTTGGCTATACCAATAGACCAAGGAATTTATAATCAGAACTTAAAAAAACATGAATTATGTACTTATTTTATGTAATCAGCAGTGAAGCAGCAGGTGTACAGATCGGTTAACTAAAGCTGGCACGTACACAGTACTCACACCAATGCAATTGCCCGCGTGCGAGTGAGACAGATCGGGTTTTCGTGATGCGTATGCAGTGCGACGTCTCACTCGCACGCGGGCAATTGGATTGGTGTGAGTACTGTGTACGTGCCAGCTTTAGTTAACCGACCTGTAGGTATGCACATAAATTTTTTCGTCAGAAAAAACTCATTGGTACACGCCGACCGGATTCGAACCTCGGACCTCTCGCATGAGAAGCCGATGCCCAAACCACTCGACCACCCGCCGCTTAAAGTACTTTAACTTTCAAGTCCACAGTAATTCAGGATGTCGCTGAATGCATCATTATTCTAGTGGTCATTGATTTTATAATATATTTTATAAATGTAGTGGTAAATTACATGGTCCATACACAGGGTTGCCAGATGTCCGGTTTTAGACCGGGCAGTACGGTTTTTAAGGCTTTTGTCCGGTCTCCAAAATAATGAAAAACCGGACCTTCAAACGTCCAGTTTTTCTTCATATAACGCAAATATTTATTTTGTTCAGTACATTTTAATAATAATCTTACTGGCTTCTTCGATATTGCCTTCAGTTCGATCATTTCAACCATAATACTCTCAATAAATTGCTGACTGCCTTTATTGATTATTTTATCTCTATTTCATATTCAAAATTAAAGATGATGAAACATTCTGTTCCTGAATCCCCCCTTTGATATTTTTAAAACATTTTTATTTGAAAAATCAAAGGCCCTTTGCTGAAAAATGTCCGGTTTTTTCAACTAAACCATCTGGCAACCCTGCCATACATCGACACAATTATAAATGAGGACTTATGTACCTCCGCGGAGGGTCCGACTAGCGCCAAGAGCACCGGGAAGAACAGCAATCCGTCCAGCAAGCCCGCCGCCACCAGAGACATGAGGAGCCGCAGGAAGAGCCGCGCGACGAAGCCGAAGTCGGAGGCGGCGAGCATGCCGGCCGCCAGCGCGGCCGCCAGCGCGCCGTGCACCACCGGCGCCAGCGCGCTCTCCAGCGCGAGCCGCGCGCGCCGCCCGCGGCAACCGATCGACGTCACGAAACCCTGCGCACACCCACCTCACTCTATCAACCCCACACACACTCCGCATTCTTCCTCTATTATCAGTCTTATGTATTGCTCATAAATAGATATTGTATAGAAATTTTAAGATTTTGTTGAGTACACCTAAAAAGATTGGCAAAAGAGCTCGAAAAGAAGAAACCCGACAGGATATGTTCGTCAAATAAATAATTTTTATTTTGGAATCAGTATTTGGCAAAAGGTAGCCGGGAGTGGATGGATGAGAAGAGCGGAAGACCGCGTGTGGTGGCGTGCCTTGGGAGAGGCCTATGTCCAGCAGTGGACCGATACAGGCTGATGATGATGATGATGATGATTTAGCAAGTCAACCAAACGAAATACAAAAATACTTTATTGTATCTCCTACATTATCAGTATACACAATAGCTATCACTGACGATCAGAATGGTATGAATGCAGTAACTCACAAGGCACAAGTGAACGGTGAAGTGTACACCGATGCCGACCGCGACGATGAGCAGCACAGCGGGAATAGCGGAGAGCTTCACATCCAGCAGCGCCATGGCGGCCAGCAGCTGCAGCACCAGCGCGCACAGCATGCCCACCACCAGCAGCGCCGCCCACGCGTTCAGCAGCAGTATCATCACAGCCTGCCCGCACACATATCATGTTTGTAATCACCTTCTAATTGAAGTTCAGTTAAAGTCCCATCAATTTAGCTAAGGGTTACCATTTCAAAATTTTAAAAATCCTGATAAAGAGCCGAACATTTAAAAAAAGTCCAGACATTTTAGTCACAAAATGAAATAATATATCTCCAGTATAACTAGTGAATTACGTGTATCTAGTATTACGAAGATTGAGAAGAATACTTATGTTTTATTTTTATTCAGTAATTTAATGCGAAAATTTAACATTCATTCAAAATGTTTATACCTAACTATGTCAAAATTCCGGACAAATTAAAAGACCGAAAATCTGAACGTATCCGGACTAATCCGGACGTATGGTAACCCTAATTTAGCTCAAACAGAAAGGACATTTGTAGATTGCTGGTTTCATTTCCAATTCTTTCAATTGAGATGTCAAATTAACTTGGGTAGCTGATGTTCTGAATTAGCGAATAGGCTAATAATAAAAACGAACGCTGCGGGAAAGTTAGCAATGAAAAATATCATGTGGCATCAAATTACTAAAACAGACTCTGAGATAATAACAGATAGGCGGGTAAATTACTCACCACAAAAACAGCAGCCAGAGCACAAGCGAGAGCGAGAGCGAGAGACGTCCTCAAGTACAAGTACTGCTCCCAGAAGAGAAAAGGAATCCCCGATGGGAAGTTGGCCAGCCCTCTCGCCTCAAACTTGAAGCAAAGCTCTCGCACCGACAGGATCAACGACTTGATGCTCTCAGTATCGCTCAGTCCGGAGAGGTAGAACGGCAGCTGGGTGTAGATAAGTGGAGAGGACTTGGGTATTCTCAAGTCGGTATCGTCCCGAACGTGAATCCAGCGTTTCGGTTGTGGCTTCAAGTTGCCTTGCGACGCGCCGTACGCGAGCGCATCGTTACTCGCCCAGGCGGACAGGTAGTTGTAGAATGCCTTAGGATTTATAACCTTATCCTCCACTAGCTTCATTTGACCGATCTGCGACTTGTCGATGGGGTTGTCAACGTGTCCCGTTTGCACGAGCAGCTTGTAAGCGAGGATGCCCTCCTCGCTCGCGTTCTTGTACCAGCCCTCCTGGTTGATGCAGCCGGAAACCAAGTCCTTGTCGAAGGCCTTCTGGAGATCCGAGAGCCAGTCGTGGAACATGCTCAGCCAGAACTTGGTGAGGCCGCCGTTGTCGTTCTTGATGATGTTGGGAATGCGGACGAACTGGTCGTGGTACTCGTAGAGAAGTTCCTGGTTGGTTGGGTACTCGAAGTCCCCCTGCGTCACTGCGTACATGTTGTAGAAGCCGAAGAACTTCTCCTGGCGCGAGAGGAACTCGTGCTCATCCGTGTTCTCGGGCACGATGTCTGTGAGGTCGAGTCCATCAGTCACCTTGGTCGCGAGCCACACGCTGCCCAGGATCACCACCATCAATGTCAGCATAGAGACGACCTAAGGGAAAGAAATACAAATATTTTTGACATGACAATACTATTACATCCTTTAATTTAGTTAGGTTCATAGAGAAATAATATATGGTTAGGTAGGACCAACCATAGGATGGATAGGATGACCTTCATATTCATTAATCGGTCAGCTAGTCATTCAGTTGGTCAGTACCAGTCTTGGAGACACAAGACATTTCAGCATTACATTGTTTAGATAAATATTATGATAAGAATTGAGATAAAAGAATGTACCTTGACAGCAGGCTTCATGATGAAAGGGGCGTAGTGGTCCCTGGCCCAACTGCTCAGCGAGAGGCTGAGGCATGAGGGCTTCTGGAAGCCGACCGGCTGCGCCTCCGTGGACTCAGGGTCCAGGGGCTCACGGGATGAGTCACGCCAGTTACCCTATACATATTGCATTCATAATAATACAGGGTTGAGGGAGTACCAACTTTATGTAAAAAAACATTGCAATGTAACCTACTTATACAACTGATTCCACCTCATTCGGATAAAATGTAGCTGCCAGTTAATTCCTTTTAAATGCATGAGAAATGTCACTTCAATCAACAATAACTGTTGAAGGAGACTTAAAACGGTGGTGAAAACGGCCAGTAGTGACAGGTCCTAAGTGACCCCTGAACTGACAAACTAGGAAAACTTAACATTGTTACGTGCTTGTATTCTATAAGAGACAACAATAAATTTGTATGTTGAGTCCAGAAAGTAACAACAATAACATCAAGATTAACTACTGCAACCTAAGCAAGTTCTTAAAATTATAAATAACTTTTCATCAAACATGGGACCACAGGTGAAGGTTGTCATCCTACAATGACAAAAACAAAACTACAAAACTACAAAAACAAGAGGTATTTATTTATTGCCAAAATAAGATTTAACAATATGAACACTAACCTTATCGATTACACTAGTGACAGTGTGCAGTCTATCCGGCGGGAGAGCTCTGGTGACAGCCTGCTTCTTGCCCCTGCTGCGCGGAGGGGACTCCTCGGGGATGAAGCAGCAGAGCATGTCGGAGCGGTAGGAGGAGCGCCGGCGCAGGTCCAGAGAGATCATGGCGGGGAACACGAGCAAAATGGCCGCCAGATTGAACATCAATAAGATGGCCGCCTGTGGGTGAATGGGGAGTTGATGATTTCTCGTTTTTCTGTCTAGATACTTTGCCCGCTTCACATGGATGTTCACAGTAACGAGATAGGTATGCGTGAGAGCAGGTATTTAATTTACTAATAGAGAAAGAATAATAGAAAGAGAGAGATTATAGCTACCATCTACTTTTTGTATTAGACCAACAGCTGATAAAGAGAGTTTAGAATGTTATGATTATTCTACAATGATTGATGAGAGATGAAAAGTCTACGACTGAGTGGATAGAGTGACTCGGGTACCTAAATACTTACTTATGAGTCTGGATGGGGGTGCGTGTAAAATCACAAAACCTTTTTAAAATTAAATACATCATTTTCAATATCAGGCTCAACTTTACTTTGTCGGTGTGACCACTTCTCCTTCCCTAGGATCTAAAATTTTACTATAGCGAATCAGACTACTTTCACAGCAGCAATGGCACATGGTATAATTTAAATAATGAATCAGTCATCCAAATCTGTCCAAAAACATTTAAACCTCACGAACCTGCAAGCAGAAGACCCTGAGTGCAGGTATAGGCAGCAGGGCCGCCGCCAGGAAGGCGAGGACGTTGCACAGCGAGGTCAGCAGAACACTGAGACCACTCTTCTTGAGTACGAGGCCGGTGCGCTCTTCGCGCGCGACGTCGCCGCCCCCTTGCTCCACGTAAGCGTGCGTCAGTAGGAACATGTCCTGCACTCCCAGACCCAACGCTAGGAACGGCACTATTTGAGTGCTGGACGCGTTGAATGGTATACCTGAAATTTAGTGTTAAGTTGTTAGATTACAACTTCTCTGCAATGCAATGTACGTACTGAAGAGTATGTATTGAGGGGTGGTTAGGTTGGGTTCGAAGGCTTCTTTCCCTGAGACTTTTTCACTCGCTCAAAATTTATTTCTGAAAAAAGACCTATACATGTTGTATAGGTCTTTTTTTTAACTAGGTATTACAACTAATTTCGTGTTTGTTCTGTTTACATAAAATGAGAATACAATACATACAATGATACAATACTATGATTAGATAGAAGTTAGTAAGTTACCGAGGAGTGCACAGAAACCGAAGCCTGCAGCGACTGTGATGGAGAGGAGCAGGACGCCGGCGATGCCGACGCCGGCCTGCGAACGCACCGGCTCCTGCCACTTCACCAGGGCCACGCCCACGTACACCAACTGTTGGACAGACACTTTATTTAAATAACAAAAAAAAAAATAATAAGAGGCCTAGGTTCTAGAAAAATGGATAAATAGAACAAAATATTATTGAAGTAATGTAGTGAGCTCCAGTCACGCCACTCGACATCAATAACAGAGTACAACACTTCACAGTGCGGAGACGAGACGCGCCAACGCCGCGAGATGGCGCTCACCCGCCGCCATATTTCCTGCGTCACCATTGCAATAAACTCTCGTCGGCCTGGCTATATGATTTCTAACACCCAGCGCATCGGGATGTACTGTAGTGTAGCCCACACAACACCAAGCCACACCGTCGGAGACGGAGGATGCTGCTACTCTCTACACATTTTTAAATATTTTCACTTAATTAAAATATAGAATAGCCAATAGTAACATAACATTGCTATATCGAGGAAGAGCACGAGATGAGATTGTTACATTGGAACACTTACACACGCTAATTCTTCATGGTTGGATCATACCCCTAATTACACCCTCCTATTCTACATTGAGTTTGAGAGGATTAGTAAGTAATAACACTGAAGTGAACTGACCATGATGAGGTAACCGATGACAATGTTGCGCAGCGACAACTCGGAGAACTTGCCCAGGATGTCGTTCAGCGTGGCCGTCGAGAACGGGTAGAAGGCGTAGGACGGCGAGACCCATGCCGCTGCTACCTGCCGCCGCACCTCCTGCCACAATACAAACTTCATATTATTCTTCTGGATAGTCCGCTAAGCCTTGGAGTGCAGGATAGTCGGTTAAGTTCAATTTTTTATGAGGAAGAGCGACTCTTCAAATTATACGGTATGTGACAAAGAAGAAGACTTGTCATCATCATCATCAGCCTGTATCGGTCCACTGCTGGACATAGGCCTCTCCCAAGGCACGCCACCACACGCGGTCTTCCGCTCTTCTCATCCATCCACTCCCGGCTACCTTTTTTAGGTCATCTGTCCACCTAGCCGGGGGGCGTCCCACGCTACGTTTGCTTGTACGTGGCCTCCATTCGAGCACCCGTCTACCCCATCGGTTGTCGGGTCTGCGACAGATGTGCCCAGCCCACTGCCACTTCAGCCTGCTTATTTTCTTAGCAATGTCGACCACCTTAGTTCTTTGGCGTATCACGTCGTTACGGATTTTATCGGTCAAGGACTTGTACCAAATCCGATATTTACGAGGCTAGTGATTGCTCGATTGTATGAATGTGCTATGGGGCTGGTATAGCAACGCTTGTTCGCTAGAGAACTAAAAATAAATTAAATAAAAAGAAACCCAGACTCATGCAACAGGACCATCAATAATAGATCAATGGAATTACTCACACGAGAGGCCTCATACGGGAATTCTACGTCTATTTCATTAGGGATAAGAACCTCCCTATAAAAGCAGCCCAGGATATAGTTTGTTAAGGTAGAACATAGTGAAAAAGTCACATTCTCATTCGGTTTGCTCTTGTTCTGGTGTTAGGGGTTTATCATGTGACAATCCAGTATCCACGATACCTTTTTTTTTATGGAAACTGACACGATAGGCTATGAGCACCTACAACATCCGCAATGTAAGCCCATAACACCTTAGTGAACTAGGTGTCCTCAGGTGTAGTAGGTTGTAGATCAGTGCCCTTCGGTCGTGCTGGCTACACTGAACTGAACGGAAAGCACGAACTTATTCACATAGCCGTTTCGAGCGACTGTTATAGTAGTTTGAAGTAGATAACTAACCGCAGCAAACTTCCTCTGCCAGGCGTCTAGCACGGCGGCTGCCTTCTCCTGCGTCCAGCCGACGTGGTGCACCTTGTAGTTGTCCGCCCAGTACTCGAACATCTCCCGCTCGCCCATCAGCTGCACGACGGTCTGCAGTGCGCGCGCGCTCCGCAGCTGCGAGGTGACGTTGCGTCGCGCGCCGCCCACGATCAGCTGCTGCGGCCAGTACATGTAGGCGGCCGCGAACCCGTAGCAGCCGTCCGACAGCACGCTCGCCACGTCCGGCGCCTGCGCACACCACACCACCACACTTCAACATACCTGCTTGATGCTTCCTCCCTCACACATCCGCTTTGTTTCTTTGTCGAATATATCTCTAATCGACCGGCTAAAACATACATTCTCTCCGTTCAAAATATTATTTTAACTGGCACCTAGATCGACCTGGAGTGACCTATGTCAATCTCTAATAAACCGGATCGTTGTTGGTGCCAAGTATTGTATTTAGTGTGCCAACTGAGTGCAGATCCACTTAGGAACTACAACTAACAAACTGCTTATAGATTAAATTATATGAATATCTCATTATATTCTATTCATTATTCATGCTCCCCGTTGATGATACAACCCCCGCCCCTTTGTTTTTTTGCAAACATTTTCAATGTAAAGACACGCAAAGTTTACATTTAAATTTTAGTCAGTCAGTGTTAGCGAGGTGCTATGTCAGTGCTTCCCTTTAATTCGTGCAGGCAACAGTATGGATAACACGGACCTTTTCATAGCCGTATGTAGCTTATGTACGTACATAGTAAGGTAAGGGGAGGGAGCTAACAGTTTGACGTGGAATCCGAATCACGGTCAACATTAACGACCGGACGGCCACACAGCCAAAATCTGACCGCTCCCTCTTAGAAAATTTTATTAGGTAAGAGCAAAGCAGCAGCGGTGACGGAAACCTCGGCACGTGAACATGGTTCGCTTTGTTTGTTGAAATTCACAGCCATACATTTTGTATACAGACAAATAAAATTATAGAATCTTTGAAATGACTTTTCGGGGGTGCTCGATATCGAAAAACACGCACAGTGCAGGAACAATACAACGGCACCTGCTGCAGGCAGATTCAAAAACTAAGCTGGGTATAAAAAACCTATCTATCCGTGGAATTCGTAGTGTCGCATTATGATTGTTTAATATTGTGTTGTGTCGGTGCGGGCGGGGACAGCGCCCCGCGCCGAGCGGACGCGGTGGAGGAGCCTCGGTAAACGAGCTCCATTCAGACCCGAATACAATAACTCGGCATAATGTCTGAGCTCGGCGACTCCACAATACGAATACGAGCGAGCGTGTGGGTGGCGGATGCGGCTCCATTAAAAAAAAAACTGTGTGGACGAGATCTCGCGTCACATTGAGATGTTCGTCGCGAGCCGCTATAAAACGCTCGATTGAAACGTTACAGCATCCGCGGAGACGTCCGCCGCGAATTCCGATGATAATAAACAGATTGGACAGGCTCGTAACTGAAGCGAGCGAACACAAACGAGTCACACTCGCACATAATTTTTCGCAGTTCATAAAGTATTTCGAATATAGGGGGCCCGCGTCCGCTGCGCCGCGCCGCCCGCCCCGGGGCCCCACCGCACCGCGCGGCTTCTCGCCCCGCATTGTTATATGCTGCCTTTCCCGAAATACTTTATTATTATGGGAAGCATTTAAATTTTATGGGTTCGGCCCTATAGAAATTTCTTTTTCGTATATTAAGATCGTACATATTTTGTTTATAGCTGCGTAAAAGCGTCGTAAATTAAAGTCTTCATAAAAGCTTTCAGTTGTGATGCAACCGACGCACGAGCGTGCCGGAGCGCGCGCGCCGCGCGCCGCGCGCACCAGCAGCCGGTCCATCCAGCTAGCGCGCACCCACTCCTGCGCGCGCTTTGATCTCGGGAGGGAGGGCCGGTATCTGTATTGAGGCCAATAGTTTTGAAATCGATGTCGCCTTTATTCTATCGGCAACCGAACTACCTATATGTTTTGATTTGCTTTTTCGTGAAACAGTGAGAAAGTGAAAGCACGCAGTAGAGACGCGACTTACCTGTCCGGTTTTCTTGTTGGGTGCCGACTGCGGACACAGCCTGTCCTTGGGGTTGAGGCAAGGCTTCTCCATGTAGCCGGTGGAGACACCGGCCCTCTTCATGAACGCCTCCACGGTCTGCAGCGGGAACTGGAAGCTGCCCTGATCCCCGAAGTTCTGGCCTTTGATCTTTTCCAGCATCTCTTGTGGGTTCAAGTTGGTCCATTGTACTCGATTGTACTCCTTCAGGCCTCTGTGGAAGATGGGTTCGATATTTAGGGCTTGCTTTAAACAGCGCGGTTGTTTGTGCATGTGAGCTTGATCGATGATCAGGATCACACAAGTCAACCACGTTCCAAAAGAAGAGATTCGTTATAAAAGAACTTATTGGGAGCAAGAGAACGTACGGTATACTAATAGGAATGCTGGGACCGAGTAGCTTGGAGCCTTCCCAGAAGCAGTCGAGCGGTGTGATGATGGCGCAGGGTAGGATGTTGTCCAGCAGCTTCTCTATGTGGTAGCCTTCTATCTCGGGCACGCTGGGGCTGTAGCAGAGGTCCTTGAGCCGCCACTCGATGTCGTACATGTACACGGAGACATATGTCGCCGCCTGCACCACCTTCAGGTGCTCGAGGAGTGCGCCCGGATGCAGGAGCGAAGCGTCGGGATCCTGCGCCGTCTGGATTACCATCTGATGCGTGGAGGAGTCCGCCTCGCCCAGAGCTTTGGCCGTGTAGCGCAGCTCCGCCTCTAACCGACCGCCCTCTGTGGACAATGCACAAACAACTGTTCACATTTGAAGTTCGACAGATCAGAGAAGAGAGATCCTGGTTGGTCGGCAGATAAGAAAGCCAGGAAGGAAAACAAACGAAAAGCACCTAAGGGTAGCGAGCAAGCCATAACTAACATTTCCAGCAAGCTAATTATGAAAAGATAATGACGATCTCCACAACGGCGAATCGAACCAGTCATGGTTTTCATTTGCCTGCAAGTGAGTGGGCAACCCGATAATATTGGATATTCTGATTGGCGGAATATATATGCAAGTTCGCATGATAATTTTAATGTGGCAATTCCGTTCGCAGTCGGTGGTCGGGTCGGGACGAGGACGCCGCACATCGATGGCAACGTTGACTTTATTAAAGAAAACATAAACCGCGGCCGCAATTAAACCGACTACGGACTCAATCGCGAGGCCAGCTATTTATTCTAATTGCCTCGATCGATCTATTGAGATCGGCGCTCGCTATAACTTACAAGTAGGTCCTACACTTCATCGTCTAAGAAAACCGAAGCAATGACTGCTTCAGACGAAGAAGACTCAATTTCCTGGTCTTGTTAGTTTCAAGTTTTGTTATTATTTATTTGGCAGTCATCATTTGCAGTGACTTGCAAAAGGCACGACATTGGTGCTTCGTGGTACAAGACGCATAGTATAGGTCACTTCTCCATCTAAGGTGCGTTACTATAAACTCTTCGAGGGCATTGCCACTAACGATGTTGAAACATAAGTAGTCGGGTAAAAATAGGAAGCATTTCACTGCATGGTGCTCAGTTTAATAAGACACTCTGTCGACACATTTGTATCGACCTGGAATTCGACACGCGAGGGGACGACGGCAATTAACACACCCCAAACTCATTTATTCTGACTGTTGTGTGCGACATCTTCGAACCTCTTCTGCTCGCTCTACCTTTTCGACACCACGTGTGATCTCATTATAGAGTGGAATAGGAGATGACAGCGGCGGGCGTGTGGAATGCTGAGGTGATATTTCATCCGTACGTTTAATAGCAGCAGATAAAAGAATGCAAATGTTTTTTCGATACAGATTTATATTTGAACCTTTTTCGTCGTCGGGTCGTCTCTGTGGCCCACCTCACACAGCTGTGGTCACAGCGTAGAACTTTAAAAAAAAGCGGTCAAGTGCCAGTCGAACTCGCGTGGAGTGGGTTCCGTACCATTCAGTTTTCCGTCAGAGCTTTAAGACTTAGGATTTTCGTTTAGGTTTTCATATTCCCAAATTTTCCCTATTTCCCTACAAGGGTTCCGTTTTTTTTCCTCTTTTGAGGTACGGACCCTAAATAGTCATTTAAAGGGTCCGTACCTTCTTCCCGACATCATTATTATTAAGTTAGTAAGAACGGAGGGATTTATTATAATGGCTAGTGTACGAAAAAAAAAGTTCATCTTGAACACTATGATGGTTCCGTCTTACTTATCTATGTCTGTCAATAATACATGTGAGCGTGTAGTACTGGAACGACTTGTAAATGTAACAATCACACCCGTGAAAGTGTAACGGCCGTAAACAGTTCGCACCGGAATGGTATTTATTTATGTCCGCTAATTTATATCGCAACCGCGCATAGACAACTGGCTGAGTTGCAGGCCTGCTGCGTCGGCGCAGCTTTCTCGGAAGGTGTGAACCACCGTAGTGTGAACGGCGCGATGTAGTCTATTTTGGTCAGTGTCCGTCCGCGGTGCAACTGTGTTAGTTTTCCTCGAACTCTGGAGCGAGGGTATGAGGCGACGACGCGAGGATGCTCTGTGAACTTCTACGAACGTGATATTCATTTATCATTATCAACGACTTCATTTCTAAAAAGAGCGATTCCAATCTCATTGGGAAATTATGTTGGTTCAACCAACATAATTTCCATTTAATTAATTAAATTATAAATTATAATAATGCTTTACTTTACTTTAAATAGTCTACAAAGTGGCTACCTAATGACGAAGACGTAATTATTTACAAAGTGTACGTGCTCGTTGCGTGTACTTTACGTATGCAGTAAAATGTACGATTATTTGCGCGTATCAAAATATTCATACCTACCAACTGAATATCTCTATGATGAATATGCTTCCATAAAATGCTCTAACCGATCTAATATACATAATTATTATGGTTTATTATTGCTTATTGTTAATCTTCGCCGGATGTCTAAAGAACTCCTCGCCGCCGCCGTCAAAAACCCAATCAAACATTGTAGCTTCTCTAATGCCTTACTATTTATTATAACGTCATCCAACATTCGTAGACAGAGTCGTTCACCTGAACGACGAGAGTTCTCTACACATTGGTACAGAAGGACTATTTCTAAAGGCTAAGGGCGACTTTGGCTTGTACAATATCGTTGTTCAGAGCTCCATTTTCAATGAAGATTAAGAAATTGCTTCAAGCGAGATTAGTCCAAAACGTTTCGTGGCTTATTTATACCGTACACTCGGCAGGCGTGTCTTTGCATCTGTGTATGTGAGGGTTGGTATTTTGACAGGGCAATATTTCAATGGGTTTGTTATGTAAACACGTTCGCTTCGTGAATGCAAGAGATTTGTATAGAGCCCTGTCTGTCCGTCCGTGCATACTTCAAGTCTGCCACCAGCAGCGTTGCGAAGGGTTCTCAACTATTGCGGTATGTCTGTCAGTTCGCTTTTTATCTTGATTTTCTTTCTGATTACCTTATAGTGCTCTCGGTGTTTTTAGTGTGGATAACATAACATAAAGTAAGTATTAGATTATCTAGATTCCTAAGAAGCGTCCTCGCTATCTGTAGGTAGGTTCCCCGACCGTTAATAGGTTGCTCGTCCATATTGAATTATATTAGGGCAAGTTGCGAAATTTGTCACTGCTTCGCGACAGCTTGAGAAACTGGTGCGATAAAAATGTCAACGTAAACAACCGACAAAATAGATTAACTGATACAGATATGTAAATTGCCTGCCTACATTCTCGTACTCGAACAGTAAATAATGTGTCCTTGGTGAAGTTTCAAGTTTCGAAACACAAGCGTATACGGAATATTATTGTTTTGCTGGACTCATCCCACGAAAACATATTTAGAGAGAGTTCTGAAATTTCTGCTAGCACTGAACTAAATGCTACATAGAAACGGTGAAACTTGTTAACAAAATGTGCGTGTTTTCACATGCAACTGTCATTGCGAATAAATACTTTCAAAAGATCGCATTACAAAACATCTCATGCTATGAATGCTCTGATACTCCTCCTCACTCGCTTATTTGCGGACATAAGACGATAAGGTGAGCCATATATATAACACAAGCATCAGTCATTTTGAAAGGGGCTTATAAGCTCCTTTGCTCGATGACATCTTTTTCGGGAGTGATGTATCATGTACGAGAAAGGCTCACTTATCAGCTCGGATCAGTATCTGCTATAATTATAGTACATTATTATTATTATAGCTGTACTGTGTGGGGTCGGCACTTAATAAGAATAGTGCCACTGTATCTCTCCCCGTGCATGTCGTAAAAGGCGACTAAGGGATAAGGACAAGATGCTGTGCATAAGGGCGACAGGGTAGCCACCTCTCACCTTGGCGCGGTCTTTCCACCGAGTCATGCAGCGGGCGGGTCTTCCTGTCTTACTTGCTGCCTGATAGTTATCTTGTCCGAATACTTCGCTAAACTTGGTGGTCGGTGTTGTGCTGTAATTTATCAGAGAGCACAACACCGATTACTCTGCTTACCCCGATTGTCGGGATACGGCGTGTGGTGTGTATGTATGTATGTATGTATGTATGTATGTATGTATAGCACATTATTAGTGTTTGTCTGCGTCTCTGCAAGAAATGCCAAAGGTACTCTGTGATAGGGCGACGTGACTGATAATCCGTCCGCTCCGCCCTGCACCGAAATAGGTGGCTACGTAGAGCGGAAAGCGTCGTCGCTCGTCGTCGCGAGTTAAAACAACCGGCGGATACTCGAGATTATCATAAATGAATGTAATCGAGTGCGGTGACGTCTTCGCGCCGGCGCGGGCGGCGGCGCGGCGGCGCGGCGGCGCGACGGTGTGCGACCACACAGCGCGACTCTACGAGTATTTGAACGTCTACACCGCTCACAGTCGTGGGCAGGGTTGTCTGGTGGTCCAGAAAAAAAAATGAATAATTTACATGCCTGGGGGTAAATTTCCAAGTACAAATTATTGATTAAAAATGCGACCGAACGTTCATAGGCGTCGTTGGACACCTTATGGGTGGCTCGACGCCACTTCTCGCGCTTTCTATAAAAAAAGTCGCCAGTCCAGCTAGCAGGACTCGCGCACCGAGGGATCCGTACCACACCCCCGGTAAGCCTACCCGATGTGCCTACTCACGGTCCTACCACTTTACGAAAAGATTCTACGCTTAGTGCTCGCAAGAAATTGCTATAATCACTCGTCGATTGCAGAACAAATTCCGCCATTCACTGTGATGTCCTTTCTCAAGGCTATACTAGCCGTGCACAACACACAACGCACGCGCACGTTCCCTATTTATTGGACGAGTACAGAGTCAGCAGTTGAAAGGTTACAAAGTATAGGCGGTCCGTGTTTTTTTTTTCGTTGCAAAATTGTCACCAGGAAGCGGGAAAGTTCTTTCAGACATGAAAATGTTTACAACAGAAAATAATTTTTTTAGAGAACCTAGCCATATCATTTACTTATAAATATAATGTATCTTTAACTATCAAAATGTGCAACCAAATATGTAAATAAAGTCGTCAATAAGCTACCTAAAGAGCGAGACAACAGTTATTTATTATGTAGCAGTGGGCATAGTGTATGAGAATGAAGCTCGTATACAGTTCGTGATGCTTGAGGTTACGGGGAGGGATTCGGAAGCGCGCCTACTCTCAGTTCTTAATGGGACAGAGCAGGAACCGGTGGGCGAGGGACACCGCAACACTGCAAGGCCACGCAAGGTTATCACTGTGCGCGGACGCTACAGCCGCCGCTCCGCGCCGATCCGCGCCGCCGCCGCGGCGCCCGCGGCTACTTCAAAGCAGCGGCGGAAGCTGCGCCGCCCGCGTGGGCGAGGGGTGCCGCGCCGGTGGCATGGCGGGCGGTGGCGTCCGCTTGCGGAATTGCTGTTGCGTAATGAATCGACTCAGGATTGGCCAATAAACTTAGATAAACACAGCCGCCCAGCCTGCCGTTATGCGTGTGATGGAGGGGTTTATTCAACTCGGTTACATACAGAGACTATACCACCATCGTCAGAGCCTTTCATAATATTCAGTCTGGTTTCTAAGATTTGCGTTGATTGAAGCCCATAATATGACGCTGCCATCGAAGATTTTTTCCTGGGAATCAAATCAATTGGCTACCTTGTTGCTCAGAAAGATAAAGCAACAAAGTGATATCCGATAAAAGGAGCAGTGTACCAGACCTCCGGTATCGCCGAGCAATCTAAGCGTCAACGTCACGTCCGCGTCCTGCCAGCGGACGGCCGCTCTTCATATCACATCCATTACATTACAACCTTCGATAATGACAACATTTCTTTCTACACGGGCCTCGTATGCACTCCGCGTCGTCGCGTCGCCGCCCGCGACTCAATGACGTCTGCAGATACGTACGGAGATGTGTCGCGCGCGGGCGGCGGCGTGCGCGGTCGCGGTCGGGAGGTGCGTCCGTGTGTGGTGCACTCGCGTATGTGTGCGTGAGTCTCGCTCGAAGCCCACCCGCACGGGGCCGCCTCCGCCGCCCGTGTGGTCCGCGCTCACCGCCCGCGCCCCGCGAGCGCACCACCCTCCCCCGCACCGCATCATCTCTCTACCTATATGCAAATTAGCCAGTCCAGACAACAGATGGACAGCGAAATAAACAAACTGCATGGCGTGCTGGCTGGAGCGAGTTGCGGCGCGGAGGTCCTCTCCTCGCATTGACGCTGCACGCCGCCTCCGCCTCCGCCACAGCCTCCGCGGCTCCGCGCCGTCGCGCCACCATGACATGCCAGTGGATGGACATGACAAACGGAACCACACACCACTCGGTTGGCATGGCACTCATAAGTACTAGAGAGAACATACTTCTTCACCGAGAGTTTTATTCGTAGCTGAGATGCCGCCTACTCTTCGGCGGCGCGGAGGCGGCGGCGTCCGCGTCGGCGGAGCAGAGGTACGTCTACTAATTGCGGTGATTTATTTAGTAGTTGGTAGGTTGATTGAGCTTATCGGCGCCGCCGCGCCGCCGCGCGCCGCTGCCCCCCAACTCTCCAGGCGGCGCCGCATAAGCTAGTCGGTCCGGAGAGCGCCACACCGCGCCGCCGCCCCCGCGCCGCCACCTTCGCAGTCGGCTCACTCAACAATGTATGCGGAGGAAGCTGTAGGTAGAGAGAAGCGAGGGCCGATTTTGAATTTATTTTGTTTCTTTTGCGCGCACTCCTGATTGATGGTAAGAACTTTCGCGTAATCGTTTCACCCAAGTTCGCCGGTTCTTAAGGCATAGTGACATACCTACATAATTTCACATAACAATTATTTTGTTTTAAGTAAAATGGCGTGACGGTAAGATGTTTGTTTTTTTCTCAATAAGTCACGTTGAGAATAGAAAAGCTATAAAGGACATTTCGCTTTGAGAACTAAAAGACTGGTGTCGAAATAGGTTCGATACTATCTTTTTGTGATTGCGTAGCCGGGAACCCTTATAAAATCGGTCAGGAGTCTGTCCGTCCGTCCGTCTGTCACAGCCTGCAGCTGCTAAACGGCAACTTGGAATGTTTATAGATTCCTGGAACATTTCATGTGTAAACAATCCCTCCTAATCTTACTTGGTGCCAGGGTTTAGCCCGCCCAGGTTGGTACCACCGCACTGAATGAAACGTCGGTTGAAACGGCTATATAAATAGTTTGTGTTTTCCGACCAGTTCAGTGTAGCCGACACGATCAAAGGGGGAAGCACTGACATGGCACCTAGTTCACCCGGTGTTATGGGCTGACATCACGGACGTTGTAGGTGATGTAGCCAACTGTGTCAGTTTCAATAAAAAAAAAAAAAACATTAATTAAGGGGCTACAAAAATAAGTTGCAAATAATAAGAGTTCGAGTAGTGTAGTGTATCAATTAAAAGGTCTTTCAAAGCCTGAATTTGTATTTATATACTAGTATAAAGATATCGCTGCAATTATATATTATAGCCTGCAAGTTAGTTGCAAGCTTCAGTAGATAGAATATTTCCTCCAACTTAGCCGACACCCACGCACCCTATTCGCTGAAAAAAGAAACACTTGGCGCGTCGGCCAATAAATCTAAAAACATATTATAAAGTGGTCACTTTTGCCCCGCCCCCATATGGCAACTGAAAACTATTTTCAAGTATATATGTAGGTAATTATAGATAAAATAGGTTTCTTAGAAAGATCTCGAATCTTTTCTCAAAGATTTCGCCATTTAAGCCGGCGGGGTGGTGGCGGGGCGATAGGGCACTTGTGCTAGGAGGGAACGGGCTGCGTATGAACAACGTTCACACCTTAGGCTTTTAATAGGTATTTACTACTTCGAATGTAAATTGTACTGGATCACTTTAAATATCGACATGGCGCGCGACACAGGACAGTACCAATCCGCTTCTAAGAAGCAATGAAGTGAAGATACCGGCCCTGGCTCCTGCGCCTGCCTGCGCTCCGGCTCGCCGGAACCTCATAATATTACGGCGACACGTCTAGTTTTTGCACGCGACATGGCTCCCATGAACTCATGCTTTATTCAAGCCACGTAGTCGAAATTGTACGCTATGGGTACTATTAGCATTACTCACATACTAATGAACCGAAGGAATAACTTGGGCGGTCGCCACTTTTATGGTAAAGGAAGCGAGCGACTTGGCCTGCGCCAAGGCCGTAAATTCGTACTCGCACCAGGAATTAGTGTCCTAAAATGGAAAGTCCGGTCCGGTTCGGTTTAGAATATTTAGGTCGCAAATTACGGGGTTAAAAATCAGTGTATCTTCTCTACCTCTCTACATCATCTCATCAGTGTCTCCACTTACTAGTTGCCTTGCGAGTAGTAGTGATACACTTGTTACCATTACTTTTTCGTATGCTTCCAATAATATATAAAACATATATGTATACATACGAGCAGAATTTATAACCTCATAATTTTTTTAAGTCCGTTAAAAAGGGCTGGGTTCTCCATGTCAGGTTCAAATTAGCACTTGGTGTTACGTCGTCGTTCATGTACGTATATAGGGCGGCCATGGGGGTACATACTACCTACAGAGTACTTCTTCTCTCCGTACGTAGAACGTGCATACTCTACATTTCAACAATAAAAACATTTATTCACAGCAACAAATCAATACTATTTAACTAATATAAATCTAACTAAATCTAATTAAATTAACTTAAAAAAATTAAAACAATTCACATTTCACTTTGAGATTCTGCACAAAAACGCTTCAAAAGCATCTTCGCCGTATTCTCGAAGAACTTTCATTGTTCACGAGCTTATTATGGCATTAGCGCACACAAAATATCTATCTATGCAATAGGTACTATAACATGCTGTTATAGGCGTACCTATCCCTCAGTAGAGAAGGGCTCATCGAGATGCAGTACCGGTGAGTCAAGCTACAGAGAGAGTCCAACAAAGTCGGCGAGCCCAGCACGACTCCGAGAAGTCCGCACCGCACCACAAAGATATCGGCGGCCGCCGCGGCGGGAACAATTCAATCTTTATTTTGTGTTGGCGTCGCTTTTTGTGAGGGAATAGAAATGTTATACATTTTTTTAGTTTTATTGGTCATAATTTTACGTCGGCCTTTCGAACTGACGGAAATTTACGAGGGTCGGCGCGGGGGGCCGCGCGGTGCGGCGGCGCGGGGCGGGGCGGCGCGCGGGGAGGCCTCCTAATTAAGTAGTTAAGCCCGACCGGTTTAGCTGAATATTGTTTAACAGTAAAGACTTTGTATGAGATAAGCCTCGGGACGGACTCCTCCGCTCGGACGGATCTTCTTCCGCCTCGTGTGCCGCGTGACCGCGCGACGCCTCCGCCTCCGCAGCGTTTTGTTGTTTTAAATTCCGTTACGTTTGTAATTCGTAGTTTACGGTGTTTTTTACCATTTCGCGAATTAGGGCGCTCCTTAGGGCGGGTTAGCTTTTGCTTTGTCTCCCTTAGCAATATTTTCACGTAATCAAAGAGTTTGTATTACGTCGCTGCGCTTCAGCGACGTAATACAAACTCTTTGCACATAATTTAATTTCCGTGTATTTAGCTTAGTATTACCTACAGGTTTTTAAAATATGCCGTCCGTATCGGTGCACAATAAGAAGCACAAATGAGGCGCGGTCGGCGCGGTAGGTCGGCGGGGAGCGGGGAGCGGGGAGGGCGGCAGGTGCTCGCTGCAACTGCACCGCGCTCCCAGCTCCGCGGGCGAGTCGGCTCCGCTACCGCTTCACGTACATTTTATATTGATTATACCTATACCTACGTAACATAGAGATCGAATATGCACATGGAGTACATAACAGGCTAACAGGCTATACGTATTGAAATTAAACTTGCCCACCGACTCTTTCGAAGAATTCTAACAATGTGAAACACTCGTCAAGAGAACGGCAACTATTTCAGGTTGTGTTCTTCAGCGCAAGCTTTGCAGTTTTTTTTATTATTTTCAACTTTTAGAGAACTATCAGATAGAGGTATCTGAATTCAACATCCCACACTATATAAGGTCTTTCAAAATTAGTTCAGAGTACGCTAAGGGGGGGTTCTGTATCATATAGGGAGTAAAACCTATATAAAATGTTTTGGACCTTGGGCTTTTTTTTACGTAAAATATTTTTTTATTTATTTAAATAAAAAAATAGGTGGTTGATTTTTATAGCCTAATCGATTCAGTTTCACAACAGTAACAAAAAAGTCTTCATTACCATTATGATCTAACACGTGTAAGTTGGTAAAAAAAATCAAATTCTTTCTATTCCATACTAATAAAACTAAAATTGTGGTTTTTCACCATTTCTGAAAGAAAGAGATCTATGTGTTGGAAGACTTTTTTGTTCCTGAAATGAAACTGAAACGATTACTAAAATTTTTTTTTTACAATTTACTTTAAAAAAAAATTTTTTGTAAAAAAAAAATTCTTTGTTCTTCAAAAGTGATCTATTTCCGATACAGAACCCCCCCTTAGCGTACTCTGAACTAATTTTGAAAGACCTTATATATTACCTTAAGGTATGTCGGCAACACTTAGTTTGTTTTTATTTTCATTCATATAGATTCCCTTGAAATTAAAATATTTTAAAGTAAACCTATGGAGTAGGTAGAGGAAGGTAGAGTAGGCGGTCGGAGAGCCCGCGGCATTGTGGGTAAAACTTACGAAGCCTCGGAGAATGCAAGGAGCCACGCGGTAACCGATTGGCCACGCACCGGCATCGCCAGTGACGCGAATATCCTTAAAACGTCGATAAAAGTAAGATTTTTTTTTCGTAGTATTGCGTTAGGCAAATATTCATTCATAATATGAATATGTTAACATATTATATAATTTAATACCTTTGTTTCTCAGTTGAATTTATCCTTCCTTTCATTCCTTACCTTTAATAAAATCCAACGTCTGCTTTCTGTATGTCTGTCTGTCCGCTTATAACTCGAGAACCACTGAACCGATTTTAATAAAAAAAAATTCTACGTATAGCTTGATTCTTCCCATCAACTATAGGCTACTATCACGTTAAATGGCTTATGAGGTTAGCAGAGAAGTCAAATATGAGAGCGGGCGGAGCCGCGGGCACAGCTAGTGTTTCATAAAATTTGCCGAATATTTACAGATAATATATAATAAATAATTAACAATTTTATGTATAAAACGATGTATGTCGTGGCAGACGCCCCCATTTCCTCCGTGTATACTATGACGAGTTTTAGCGTTCCGTAGCCAAATGGCAAAAAACGCAACCTTAAAATTTCGTCCTGTCCGTCTGCCTGTCTGTCCGTCCGTATGTCAAAGCCATTTTATTAATATTCTTATTTAATTTTATTTGTCATAGAAGTTTTGCTATACAAGTATATACGAGTATACTTTTAGTAATATATTATTATTGTTATTAAATATATTTCGAAAACTTACGTATTCATAGGTAGGTATGATAATAGCCGACAAACCGAAGCTGACCGCATAGCACATCACTAGCGAGGTGTCGCCGCACAAAATGTATTATACATTGTGTGTTGCCGTGAAGTGAGGCGTCCCAAACAACTTCATTAGACATACGGAGTAGACAGACAGACCGACAGACGGACAGAGACAGGTAGAGGAGCCGACTCATACAGTCGCACATCGAAATAAAGACGTAGAAACTGCATTGTGTCATACAATGCTAATTACATCTTCCCGTTTTCAGAATCTATCTTCCCACGTTGTCAAGTGATTACAATATTCTATCTATCTCCACTCAACTGGCTTTTATACTAATTTTCTATTCACGCATTTCGGCTGTGGAATTCACTAACACACTTTTATCCAACACTGCAAATCGCTTTCCTTGCTAAAAATCCTCTATATTATCTCCGAAAGTGTGAAGTGAAACCCTAAAAAAACTTTTTACTCGATTGTTTCATAGCTGAATGTATGAGTAGGAGTCATGTATATATTTATTTGTATATCATATTTTAGATATAATATGTAGCTATTTGTATGTATTCACACAAATTATGGCTTTTATTTAACTAGCATGTAGTTACATTTTATCTTCAATTCTCACACTCAACTCTTTTGCTACTAGCTACTTTCTTTTCATATAATCCACTCTCAAAAATCCAACGTTTGACTGGATGAAATCTCTGTAACAGATTAAGCCCGTTTTATAGATGTTCGAATGTGCTTGTTATTGTTAAATATTTCTTGGAGCTTTACAATTATTTTCTATTTACATATCTACCTATCAATTACTTGTCTCACTCATTAGCAGCGTGAGTAAACAAGTGTGAGAGAGATGTACATAATGTACATAATTTGGCTACACTTTCGATTCGCCAGCTCGTCACGTGGATGCCCGTTCTACATATTTATTTCCACGGAGTCGGGATGCAGACGCGCTTGCGTTAGTTTTCCTAAAAATGGAATTGTCCGTTCACGGAAATTTGTAACGGGCCCATTGATAAGATATATTTTAAATATTTCTTTTATTTTGAATATTCACGTTGAAAAGTGAAGGCCGTCATGTTTAAGGTTAAGTAAGTAGGTTAGTGTAAGTAAAGTATAGTACAAATTGTTGACCAGGTACTTGACTGTCACCAATATTTTATTCCTAAAACCAAACTCATAGAAAAAACAGTTCTACCGACTTACATCAATATCAATAATCATTATAATCAATAGGTACTAATAATAAATCTGTAAGGGATGGTCATGGAAAAGTTACTTTGTTTTATGAGATATTGCGTTTGTAGACATAGAGTCTACAAACGCAATATCTCATGTATGATACTAAAACTATAAATTGACGATTTTTTGAAATCTTTTCTGTATGTATGTATGTATGTATGTTCCACCATAACTCTTAATGTATGTATGTATGTATGTTCCACCATAACCGATCATCCGAATTCAATGGAATTTAATACAAGCACATATAATTATACGGGACATAGGATAGGCTAAATAAAATTCAGTTCCAGTTACGCTAAGATGTGGCTCTCATACAAACCGAATTGTTCCGCGCACCGAAATAAAGGTACGGTAGCGAGCTTACTTTCTTCGTTCTAAATATGAATTTCACGCAAGCCAAGCCGCGGGCAAAAGCTAGTATTCAATATAAAGCAAAGAAAGAACTATTCATAAAATCTTTCAAAGTAGACACAAAATAAAATAAAAATTTACGGGCTAAAATGTGAAGAAGTTTCTTATCAAAACTTATATAAAAATATAAAAAAAAACAATTGAGAAGTTTACAAAAAAAAAAAAAACAATTGAGAAGTTAACAACAAATATAATAATAATAGTGACCGCAGCGGGATCCCGACCGGCGACCGGCCGGACCACCCACCACTTCCGAGTTCTCCTTATTTCATTCTAACTGTTGGTTTTGTTTAACTCCTTGTGTTGGCCACTCCTCGTCCCGCCCGCCCGGCTCGATGATATCCACTCACTACCTGTTCGGTTACCCAGCCGGGCGGGACGGGAGTACTCGGCAGCGGGTCCGTCGACTCACACTCATTCATAACGACTCAGAATATGAAACTTTGCAGCTTTTTAATAATAACCTCAGTTCAAACTTCAAGCGCACTGAAAATTATCCCAAAGCAAGGAATCGCGCGTTTTATTCGACGTTGAGCGTTATTATTTAAATGACAGTACCTATAATAAAACTCTAAATCGTACATACAAATTAAAAATCTGTAAAATCCAAGAACAGAAATATTTCACAATATCCACATGTCATGTCTTAACTCTTAAGACATTCATGCATGACGGTGATATAAAGCCGGCAAGCATGCTAAATAAGTTAGGCCTCGACTATGCAGAATACTTGCCGACTCATTGAGAAATCTTTGAGAGATTGAGAATCATGGATTTCTTATGTACGTTATAAATAAATAATAATACAGCACTGCTACATAATGTCGAAACATATTACGCCAAGGTCACCGACATGACAATGTTCCTAGAACGTCTTCCTACATAACGTTTGAATCAATGAGAGAGTGCCAAGCCCGCATAGGAAGTGTCGGCGGAGGCGCGGCGCGGCGGCGGCCGCCACACAACATCCTGCCCTTTGTACGCCGCCCCGTCCGGAGCCAGCCCGGCCCAATTCTACCAGTAATGACGACGATGTATCCAATATATATATGCTTAAATTTAATTATCAGATAACGGTGGCGGTTAATAATTCGATACCGAAGTATCAGTATGACGCACATTCATACTCTAACTAAGCACCGATGCGCCAAGAAAAAGGTAGAGAACTTCCAGCAGTTTTAATAAAGTACCTAATTAGAGTGAGCGTAAAACTATACGGCACCGAGTGATTGTGTCACAGACGCAACAGATGCAATGAGTTTGCTCACTGCGGCTCTATAAGTTCCGTCCGAGCGCAGCAGAATGCAGGCGCCCCGCCCGCCGCGCCGCGCCGCCACGTTCGAATGTGAGTGAAGGCGGCGGCGGCGGAGCGGCAGTCGTACAAGTAGTAAGTAAATAATGATCGAAGACGCCTCCGCCGGATATATATAGCCGTCTCAAAATAAACTTTATCGCGGCCCGGTGCGGTCCCGAGCCGGAAAATATGGCATTCGTTACGATCCGTGCAGTCGCAGCAATAAAGTCGAACAATAATGGAGTTATTACGATAATAACGCGTCGCAGTCGACGCCGGCGGTCGGCGCTATCGCCGCTCGCCGCCCCCGCTCCGCCGCCGCCCCGCGCCGCCTCGCCCCGCCGCGCAGCCCGACCCGCTATCTCCCAACGATGCACCCCTCGAACTCTGACTCATCTCTCACCTTGACACCTCATATCTTACTACACTTTTAGAATCGTGGCGTGGATGGATCCACGTAAATGCAACGTGAACGACAAATCCATTAGCTCCTTTAATATATAGCTCGTAATTTAGCTAAGGGCACAAGGAGTAATCAAGGTTTTATAACAACGGTCATTGCAATTTAGAATGTTTTTTATGGATAGCGGGACATGTGACATCTTTTCACCAACAAGTAGAGATCTAACGATGCCCATGCACATCTGTGATGCACGGGGATTGCGAATGCCATACCGGCCTCACAGGAGCCTTTACACGCTCAATAAATTTCACATTAATTATATTATTATGTTCTTCCTCCTCAGCAGTGCTACATACATACCGATGTAAATAAGTAAACGCAACGCAGATTGGTTTCACTCACACGCGGTTATGAAATGCAAAGCTATTCGAATAATTTAGCACCGTCTCGCAAATCGTCACAGTCAATAACACGCGAGATATGGCTCCATTTGAGCTGCTAATTGTCCAATTAATTCTGCATTTAGATGAAGCTTCTTTACCGCTGCAGCGAGCGAGCTCGTCCACCTTGGTAGGTGTCCGCGGTGACCTGCCGCCGCCGCCGCATGTTTCAAATGCCACTCTCACTTTCTCTTCTAGACTTATTCAGCTAATAGGTACGAAGCCACTATTGGACTAACCAGTTATGCTAAATTGCGGGATATAATTTACGAAAAATACATTTGAACATGGAAACTTCGTTGAATTCATTTCCATACTTACCCCCGACTGAGTTGAGAAGGACCCAAACAACTTTATCAGAACCCGTAGCGGCTGAGATTTTAAATTATTTACCTTTTTAAATCATTAAATGTTTTTGCGTCATGTCCCAATAGTTAATTTATAAATTAATAAAATAATTATACGAGTCTATGACATGAATAAATAAGTATTCTAAACGTCTCAATATCCGGCCGTCCGGCACATACGAGTATATTGAATCGTTCCATTACAGTAGTCTTCCGGCGCGGCCGCTATTGATTTTCGCCGATATCCGAGTCGGTGTGAACTCTGTGAGCCCGCCCGCCTCCGCGCCGTCACGTCGCGTCGATAAAGCGCACGGCGGAGGCGGCGCGGCCGCGGTCATTCGCATGCCGTTGGCTTTAGTGAATGAGACAATACACTACTTTAATAAATTGGGCATTGAAGACCCACGCTGACTATGAAAGCGGTTGAGAGACGGACCTGTCGCATGGCTCAAGAAAGGCCCGGTGGGTACTAAGCGTGCGGCCCACCTGCGGGCTGTATTGCAGTGCAGTCTATGCACATTACTACCGCTTTATAACCAAGCAGTTACTTTACAGTGGCAATGCCACGGGAAGAAAGGCACTTGAACGGCAACACAGATCTTTAGCACTTGAGCTATCAGTAGCTTTATTAGAGCCATACGAAAGAGCGGTGCAGCAGGTAGGTTGAGCGGCACGCCGCCGCCGAGCGGGACATGCAGCTCACGTGCGGCGGGGGCGGCGAGCGAGGCGGAAGCGGCGCAGCGCGGTGCGTGTGAGGCGACGT
The DNA here is from genome assembly GCA_946902875.1 of Nematopogon swammerdamellus. NCBI lineage: Eukaryota > Metazoa > Arthropoda > Insecta > Lepidoptera > Adelidae > Nematopogon > Nematopogon swammerdamellus. The sequence goes on from OX336333.1 coordinate 9,917,945, forward strand.
GCCGGCAGCGCCGCCCAATTGGTATTCCGGCACGGCGGACAAGCCACCACTCGCCCACGACGCGACGCGGCAATTCCAGCCTTGGAGCTTTAGCCAAGCGATCAAAGATTGTGTAACAAAGTTTCACGACTCAACGCTGAAGTTTAAATTTTAATAGCGTAGTAGGTATCTCTACATTGGTTTGATTGATTTGATTCATTTCCCAGACATGATCCCTATGCGATATGTGATATGTATGAGTATGTGTGTACTTAACCCTTTCACTACCGAACCTATTTTTGGAAAATAATTCAATAAAAAACATGAAATGTGATCAATAAAGCGCTACTAAGTCAAGAAAAATAATAAAAAAAATATCCCGGAAAATTAGGAAAACCCTTTGAGACGTATTGCCCCATTTGTATTTTTGAGTGGGACAATATGTCCCATTGGTAGTGAAATAAAAATCTTGAATTTATTGAGTGTGGGAAGACCACCCGCCAGGCGTCTCGGTAGAAAGCAGCGGTTTCGTACCGCTGAACGGCGGGAAGACAGGAGGAAATCCCAGAGGCGTATGTCCAGCATTAACGCATACACTCTGACTGACTGACTGAATTAGATTCAGTTCCAATACCATTGGGATAGTATGTCCCTTCAAAAAGTCCCAATGTAATTTTGATAACCTCTAAACCTTCCTTGTGTATAACCTTCGTGTTCTACTAACCTAAGCTAAAAATAATAAACATCCGATGATTCCGGGTGCGTATAACCCGTAAGGAACGGACATGGATAGAAGTGGGCACGAACCTTGCACCCAGAGCTGATCGACCCTGGAGTGGAGCTGCGCGGACTTGAGGCCCACGCAGAAGGTAGCCAGCAGCAGCACGGCCACGAAGAGCACCTTGCCGGCGTTGCCCTGCAGGAAGCAGCCCAGCACGAACAGCTGCTCTTGCAGCCACGCCCGGATCCACAGCGACGTTCTCCCACCCTCGATGTTACCCTGCACAACATTTTGCGAGTAAAATAAAGGCGTTATAGACAATTTATTTAAAACTTACTTATCTACGGCATACGGACGGACATGGCGGTAAATTCCCGAAACAATTTTGAAATATATTCAAGTGCATGTTGACTCTCTTTTGAAAATGCGATGTTCACTTCGCTAAGAAACCTATGAATGTTGCTAGCATTCCATGACATGCATAAATGTACGCATTTTTCCTTAATATTTGCAGCATACAAGTTTTCAACTGATACTAAGATCATTTGTCAGACTCGGTAGCTCAGTGGTGCAGCGGACGACTGTTATTAAGCAACCCTGGGCGCGGTCAGTACTTGGATGGGTGACCGCTCCACCGTTGGAGTCTGACCGTGGTTCTGATTCCACGTTAAACTGTAGGTCCCTTCGCTTCTTACCTTACTAGGTGGTAGGGTTTATCCCGGTCGGGTTGATACCACCGCACTGTACGAAACGTCGTCAGTCGAAACGGCTATGTAAATAGTTCGTGTTTTGCGTCTAGCTCAGTGTAGCCGACATGAAATGAAGGGAAGCACTGACATGCCACCTAGTTCACCCGGGTGTTACGGGCTGACATCACGGATGTTGTAGGTGATGTAGCCAACCGTGTCAGTTTCCATTCCATTCCAAAAATACATATAGCATCCGAGAGCAGCAGCGCAGAGCATTCCTTCGGACGATATCGATGCTTTATAAACGTGGAAATAATTTCCGAGTTGATTGTGATTAATGGCGGTGGCGCGGGCGCAGGATTACAGTGCGCCCCGTGGCGCCAGGGGGAGCCACCTCTACATACCTCGCTATACATCCAGAATGTTGTGAAGAGCACGCTAATTACATAATAATATCTCAATCGACTTATGATGGCGGCCGGTCGCCCATTGGATAATGAAGGCTTTGCTCCGAGAGCCGCCCCGCCCCGCCGCGCCGCCAGCCGCCGCCTCCGCCGCTCTTCTTATCGTGAAATTAGTTTAAAAAAACCTGCGCTGATACCACTCCCGATTTCATCTTCAGATTACTGTATTCTTGTCTTGCGGTGGAAATATCTAGATCTATCGATTTATTATGAGAAAAGAAAACGCCCCTTTTGATAGTTATTTTAATGTTTGTTAGTTAGGTTGGTTTTAATGATTTAATAATTAATGTTACTTTTTTATATTTTATGAAAAGAAATAAGTACCTTTTTAAACTATTCAAAACCTGTGGTAGTCATATTAAGTGATTCATTAATTACGAAATTAATTAGACAAAATTGTATTTGCATATTTTCATCACCAAAATAATGTGTTACATCATTCATATTATACTATATTAACACATTTCTGAGTTCCAATCCACATCTAATTCCCACCTCAGCCCTCAGCTTTGTATTCATAAATCCGAATGACTTGGATCGTTGTCACACAATACGCTCGACAATCTTAGCGTAGGTATTTGCTTGTTACCGCATTACCTTGATAGGGATCTTGTTAACACCGACCTGTAGTGGAATATTCAGGCCGCGGCCATTGTGTGGACCTACGCCTACGAACCTGGAATCTTCCGGTACACAATATGTTGTGCCTTATCTGAATCTACTATTGCTTTGTCAGTAATAAAGTTGTATTGGTCTGACACGTTAGCCGTGTGTAATCCGGCTACGCGTCAGACCTCTCCTTATTTAGTTATCTCGATTTCGTTTCGGCTTTCAATTCTGTGGATGCATTCATTGTACATTTCCCTAGTTACTGCGTAGTCGTAGTGTGAGCGGCTCGCAGCCGACCTCATAGTCATGACCTTGCATCGTTGGCGGGAGACAGCGGGTTAAATTTTATCGGCGGAAGACTGAACTGTGTTCAGATGAACAATAAACCTTGCCGAATAAAGTAACTAAGGGCGAGGCCGAAGGCTGAGCTGCGCTCAGGTAAACGATATTTTTTCTCGATGAAAGTAAGCAACTAAGAGCAAGGCCGAAGGCCGAGCTGCGTTTAGATAAACGATAAACCTTCTCCCGCCCTCCAGCATCGCCCTCAATTATTTTCCTCGATATAAAATAATATCGTTTACTTACGCGAAAGCAGCCGTTCGACGTTCGGCCGCGCGCCGCGCCCGTTTTACTTTCTTCGAGAAGTCGCGCAATCAGTAGTTATTTACTATTTTAATAAAATGATAACTTTTATTTCAAGTATTTTTTTAAAAACCCCATGCAAATCGGTCCACTTTTTAAGATAATAAATTTTTGATTACTTAGGTACGTTTATATACTTTATTGCTTGATTACAAACATACCTAAGAACCATCCCGATTAAACCAGTTTTCTAATAAAAAAAAACGCATTTAAATCCGTTTGGAAGCTACTATGCCTCTTTTTGCGTCGGGGTAACCCCCGATTCAAAATATATCTTCTAAATTAACATTAATAAGGCTACCTATTTCAGTGCATCTTTCTCAAAGATATTTTATGCTACTGAAAGCTTACACACAATTATTTTTTCACTACGTGTGATGTGAACTAGATCTTTCAAAACACGACGCTGGAAATAATTAGGCCAAGTTATAAAAACTTATAACACCCCTCCAAAGAGTTTGTATTACGTCGCAGCGCTCCTAAAGGAGCGCGCGACGTAATACAAACTCTTTGCACCCCTCTTTTTCGCGAGTTTTGCTCACGCACGGAGGGTTCCATAGATCCCCTAACCATACCTGTTAAAACAAAACATTTCCCTCTATATTTTGTCTGTCGGCAATGCACAGTACCTGCGCCATCTATTATTTAGTAGCGTTAATATGAACTAATCGACCCTTAGCACGTTTATTGTACGGGGAGCCCATAATTTTCACAACAGACATTTTCGTTGTATCTACTTATTTTTGAATTTCGAATGAATATTTTATTCAAAATTGTATTTGCTGCCAGTTCTCAAGAAATCTGTACTTTAGACGTGATTTTAAACGGGGAATAATGTTGTACCTGTAATAATTTTATTTTAATATATATTATTTATTACCTACTAGCTTTTGCCCGCCGCTACGCTTCGTGACTTTTTGCTCACAGTCACAGAGCAGGCCGCCGATGACGTAGCGTTATGATTTATAGCCGTAGAAACTTCACTTTATTTGTTAGGTAGGATGTTATTCCGGGATATACACTGTCACTATACACAAAGTTTCGTCAAAATATGTTGGGTGGATTTTGCGTAATGCGCGTACAGACAGACAAACATTTTAAAAACTGTTCTAACATGTTCAGTTACTCATTTTAAGTCGACCTGGTTGGTTTTTTTCTGAATACATGCAATGTACGATTTTTTTGGCTTTAGTCTGTGCTTTAGTTAAGTGTTTGGCACATCGACCGACAAATTTTTTTGTAGGTAAGTGGGGTTATTTGCAACGATTTGACGCATGATACTTTTTGTCAGATGTCACGTGGTATCGAGATACGATTAAATTTCTTTATTTTTGAAAATTACCAAAATCCCAGCTTTAAGCCCTTGTAACTTTTTTGTTTATGATTATATCAGCACGAAATCAAATTTATTGAATTTTACGATGTATCCTTGTTCTAGAAAAAATATTATTTGATGAAGTTAATACCATGAAAAGGCTCTTTTTTCTAATTATTGCTGATTAGAAAAAAAGTATTTTGGAAACCAATTTACATCCATATCTACATAATTGAAAACGCTATTATCACCACTTATCCTGTTTGGAGTTGGTACTGCTCGCCCCTGTCGGACGGCTTAGCTAATCCAGCGCTCGAGCCGTACGGTAAGACTGGTGGGCGACCGATTCGGGAAACACTCGCCGGAAGAAAGTTTCACGGGGGCCGTACACTGGAGAATCGATTCTATGTGAGCATAATAAAATTATTTCGTCAACTTTCTTTGGATTCTTGTGATTCTACACTTGAAGCATGATTCGGTTTGATTCTGACAGTAAGAAAAGTAAACACAGAACGCACAGAGATCGTTCTCATCTGACCGTTGCGCGCAGTCAGCTTCACGAGTACGATTGGTTCCAGTTGATTACGTTGTTACGTTGTAAGCAGATTTTCATGAAAACTGACACGGTTGGCTACATTACATAATACATCCGTTATGTCAAAACCATAACACCTTGGTAAACTAGGTGCCATGGCAGTGCTTCCCTTTGGTCGTTGCTGTTCTTGAATCTTGAAGCCAAAAGTAATTGAATAAATGATATCGTTACTTAAACTAACATTAAAATGGTGCTACACATTTTGTAGCGGAGTTATTCTACCGGAGCGCGGCGCCTTAAGAGTGTCCTTAATGCTCGAAGACCGACGCGGTATGGCGATATACCGATGGCGGCGAGGGAGCTTTATCGGTCACGGTGGTGGTCCGCGCGTAGCGTGGTAGCGCCCCGTGACGGATCGTCGACCTCCTGCTAATTAGCTTGCGAGTACCGACCTCGGTACATTGTGCAGCGTTCTACGTGGATTTATTTCACACTGATCAGATAATGTTACAGTGGTGTCGCGCGCTACCAACCCCTGTACCGGCGTATAAAACTCGCCGATGTGAGTATGAGAAACGATCTCACTCAACCATCAGAAGGCGTTCGGTGAGGCATCCGGCCCGGCTATTGGTTGAAATATGCGAGTATTTGTGTGAGTTAGCAAGTGAGTTTACGCCGGTAGACCCCAGAAGGCCTTACAAATTATGATATGACATATTAAAATTGATGATAATTATTAAAATTAGGCGCAACATCCGTCCAGATAATTCACTCACCGAAGGTTCGCATTACAAAATTAGAATAATGACATAATAAATATGAGAGTGCGCCGCCAATATTAATTCGCCGCTCACAAGCAAAGACGCGCCAGTTTCGATTGAGCCATTATGGGCATTCAACCGACATTCTCGCATTCAACGCACATTTTGACAAATAACATGCTACCTACCGCGCGGCCGAGATGAAGGGACGGCTACCCGCCCCGGCCAGCACGCACCTCGCACGCGAAACCGTGCGGCAATTAAACGTCTCTCTGTGACTCAACGCGACGACCATAGAGTAACTTATACGCTCGCTTATACGGGCGACGAGGGGTCACAAAACCGGAGGTATTTAAAAAAACCCGGTTTTACGGTTCTCATTTTGTGACAATACCGGTTTTCCGGTTTTTCGGTGATTTCGGTTTTATTTAAAAAAAATCTATTTTAAGGAATGTAACTATATAATTCAGTGTATTATCATCAGTACAATAAAATAATATGAAACCAAACACAATTTTTTCTTAAAAATAATATTAGCATCGGAAAATCAAAATGAAGAAAAAAAAATTTATAACTCAACTTCCTGTTCTGATAGAGAAACCTCCACTTAAACTTATTACTTACAAATTACAATAATTATAACATTTGAGATCAATAATCAAAACTAATAAAAACAAAGAATAAAAATTACTGTGTCGAACAAAAACGACGCCATTAACCTCTCTATTACTTCTGTCTGTTACATTGGTATTATGATAGTAACATAGACAGCATGTCCAAGGTATCGTCGTTCAACGAAGTCCTCAAATGGTTACACAGATAGCCAGCCGATGAGAAGACTCTTGTAAGATGTAATTTTCCAATTTTCGCCAGATTCAAAATTATTTTTCGGCAAAATATACCTTTTACCTGGAATCTAGTGTGGCTGTGCGCCCAGTGTTGCCGCCTCATTTTTACGTACATATTTTTTTGTTAGGTATTTATAAAAACCGAAAAATTCGAAAACTCGGTTTTGATAAATCTTAAACTCGGTTTTGAAAATGGTGGTAAAAACCGGTTTACCCGGTTTTTCGATTTCGGTGAAACCGGTTTTATGACCGCTACTGACTGTAATTTTGAATCGACGCCCGCACCGCTGGCGCTGCTCGTTGCTGATAGGTTCGGTGAACTATCGTCTTCGCGGTTAGCTGTTTATCCTACCGTCGCATAAATAAACCTGTCGACGCGAACATCTCGTTGGCGGCGGCAGAAGCAATAATAAAATAAGTCCCCATAATATCGGGCATGCTTCTCCGAGAGCGGGTACGCCGAGTCCGACGACGGTGCGGTGTGTCGGCCGGCGCGGCGCGGAGTTGTTGGACGGAGCGAGGTGAATGTCGGTCGGGCGCGCCGCGCGCCGCGCCGCTCGCTGGGTGGCCGTTCGTGACGTCACAGTCGGAATGCGCTCGCGCCGCGCCGTCGCCCGCCGCCGCCGCCGCGGCCGCTCCGCTCGCCTTGCTCCGCTGACCATCGTGTTTCGCGGTTCGGTTGCCCGGAGACGATGATGCCGCTCGTCGAAACGCTTTCATTTCATTCAGATACCAAACACAGATTCTTCGACAACGATCTCTCAATTCTAAGGCGCGGACTTGACGAGACGATATAATTTGTCGCTCCGATCACGTTCCGGGCTACAACTACGTTACGTATGAAGGCTCCCGACCGAACTCGGGTTCCTGAGTGATACACACCCACATATCGGCTCGAGGAAAGCTCCTTATTATCGCAGTTGTCCAAAGGGATTACAAAGAGAATGATGTATTTATAGGCGGATTTATAGCGCAAAAGTAATAATCAATTTTGTAAAAGCTATAACTTTTTTTCTATATTAAGTACCTAATTATGATTCTATTTTTTATGGTTTTTATTTACACCTTTAAAATTGTTTCTATTTAGTACTAAAGACGAAATCGTTAGAGCGGTGACCTCTAGCATTGATTAAAATTTTCGAGGCTGTTGTATTTGCCGTTGTCGCTATTTGCATTGGCCCGCAGCATCACCCGATCTGACCATTCCAGACTTCTTCCTTCGGGTTTATCTTCAGTTGTCAGTACTTAATGGAACAAATTTCCAAAGAATAAAAAACTAAATAATAATAAAAAAGAAAATCATTTATTTTACATAGAAAAAGATACCTACAACTAAGTATAACAAAATGGAGGATTACTTTTGCGCCACTTGTTATTTTGTCGATGGTAAAATAACGTCCCGATCCCGATGCATGTTTAACTAGTGTGTATGGGAGCAAATACAGATAGATGAGGCAAGTTCGAATATAGTTTGCTACTGCGTGCGGACGCACCCTCCGCGCCCCGCGCCGCCGCCGCTCGCCCTGCACTTCCGCTTGATAAGGTCTGTCTCCATATTACATTACACGCTCGTATGTCTCCAGCGTACGACGCGGTACGTACGACCGCCTGCGCCTGCGCCTGGCTGGCTTATTTACGGCACTACTGCATAGCGATGAATGGGAACGTACGTGCGGCCTTATCATAAGTGCATGCATGCGCGCGCACCTCCTCATACACATTCGCACTGCCCACTAATACCTGCCTCGTACGTAATTCTTGCATTGCGCTACTGCACGCACGCACTGGCTGCACCGGCATACATAACTGGAACGGGCATCGTCACATGTAATGAACATGTGCAGTGCACAGTATACGTGCAATGACTACCTACTCGTTATGCATAGATACGGAATGGTACAAACAAATATGAACAATGCCAATTGTATTTGTACCTGTATACATAAACGAATTGATACTTAATTAATAGATAGTCGATATTGGACATCGGGTGGCTAAGCTAAAGTGACAGTGGGCTGGGCACGTTAGCCGAAGAGAGGACGACCGTTGGAGTAAGCGAGTCCTACAATGGCGGACGTAGACAGGAAAACGGAGTGCGGGAAGACCACCCGCCAGGTGGGACGACGACATGAAGTACGTCTGCGGAAAGCAGTGATTCCGTGCCGCTGAAGGCCGGGAGGACTGGAGGAAAATTGGAGAGGCGTATGTCCAGCAGTGGATGCATACTCGTTGTGATGGAATACCATATTACCATATATGAAATGTTCGATTTTAAGGACGATATAACTTACTCGCCATTATATGTAGATATGTCGGTCAAAAGTGTCCACGTAGTATGTGAACGGTCCCAATCGGGTGAACGTGGTCCGATAAACAGAATGTCGACATTTACATAAAACGTGTGGGTGGCTTATTATCAGACATCGGAATCCGCGGGGCACGAATACGACCTTGTTAGGGATTGACTACGGCGATCAATAAACAATCGACACTGTTGTCGATACTCATATTTATTTCTTTATTGTATTTTATTCATGTCATATTTCAGACCTGAATACTTGTATACCTACAGTACTTATATAAACATGTATATTTTATGTTAACGATTAAGTAAATATAATACATATTTATATAAGGTCTTTCAAAATTAGTTCATAGTACGCTAAGGGGGGGTTCTGTATCATATAGGGAGTAAAAGCTATATAAAAATTTTTGGACCTTGGGCTTTTTTTAAGTAAAAATTTTTTTTATGTAGGTATTTAAATAAAAAAATAGGTGGTTGATTTTTATAACCTAATCGATTCAGTTTCATAACAGTAACAAAAAAGTCTTGATGACCATTATGATGTAACACGTGTAAGTTGGTAAAAAAAATTAAATTCTTTCTATTCCATACTAATAAAACTAAAATTGTGGTTTTTCACAATTTCTGAAAGAACGAGATATACGTGTTGGAAGACTTTTTTGTTCCTAGCACGAAACCGAAACGATTAAGAAAAAATCTTTTTTACATTTAACATTAAAAAGAAATAAATTTTGTGAAAAAAAAAAATTCTTTGTTCTTCAAAAGTGATCTATTTCCGATACAGAACCCCCCCTTAGCTTACTATGAAATAATTTTGTAAGAACTATTTTTTTGGACCTTGGCCTTTTTTTTATGTAAAATATTTTTTTATGTGTTTAAATAAAAAAATAGGTGGTTGATTTTTATAGCCTAATCGATTCAGTTTCATAACAGTAACAAAAAAGTCTTCAATATCATTATGATGTAACACGTGTAAGTTGGTAAAAAAAATCAAATTCTTTCTATTCCATACTAATAAAACTAATATTGTGGTTTGAACAGATTTGTATTGTACCTACAAAGTAAATACAACATTTGTTTATTATATCTTATTTTCTATAGAAATACTCTTAGTTTTAATAATCGACATTATTTCATATTATTCTAAAATAACGATCGATTTTCGATATTTGTGGATACATTGTCCCATCACTAAACAACCTTGAATCATTCGTGCCCCGCGGATTCCGATGTATGCTTATTATTATCATACAATTCCATTTATCAAGAGGATGTAGCGTATACATAGCAACGCCGACTTTGTGGAAAATTTAACATAAATTTTTAAAATTTGACGTTATCGCAACGAGCTTAGGAGTTAGACTACAAATTAGCCGTCAAATAACTGTCACGAGCTACTAACGGATGCAGGTCTAGGTTAAGAAATAAACATTACGCCGTCAATTTCCGTGTAAAGTATACAGGCTGTTTCAGGATAGGGTTTCGTACCTTCAGGGTTCGAAAGGCGTCCATATTTGAAGACGAAAAGCTCTGCAACTTTTTCCCAGATTCGGTCATTTTATAGTACTTTTTGATGAAAATCGTTTCATCGAGATTTGGTGGACGGTTAACGTCCGCCTTTATTAAATAAGAATAAAATTACTAACTTGCATGCTTAACTAGTAGAATTGAACTACATGTAGGTAAATTCCAAACACTTGGAATGACATCAAAAGAAAAAGGGTTCTGGACTAGATCATTGCACTTGCTAGACCTAGCAGCACTGTTGCCAAATCTCACTGTCCTTCGAGTTTTTATTGCAATTTTAAATTTTGTATGAAAAAAAAATCGGAATTTTGATTTGAGTGATAAGGATTTTTTTCTTCTAATAATGAGTACTTTCTATTCCTGAAATTTCTCAAGCCTATCCTGACACAACCTGTATATGGCTAAAAAGTTGTGGTTAAAATTATAAACGCAATGTTGCCCGTTTGTTCTGACGTTGTCGTAGCGGGCGAGAATATTGAATCGTTGTCTCAATCGTTCACGTAGGTGTCTAGTGTGAGAGGAGATGGGAGGAGTGTCGGCGGGTGAGCTACAATCTGCATATAATGCGAGGCGAGGCTCGCGCGGCGCAGCGGGGAGCGCGGTATGCGGGCCTCCCGCACCGTGTCACGTCTTCATATGCGCGGCGAACAATTCAACCTGCCCTGCCCCCTCCTCTCTCTACCGTATACGTACCGTATGTATCTATAGAGCGAGATCAACCTAACTCTTGAAACATTTTCTATAGACAATAAGTACAATTTTGTAAAATTCTTAGCGTTTAAGTATTATATTATTTATTATGGACGAATGTTACACAGAACAGACGGATTCTCTCATGTCAGAGTGAGGACCATCTTCTAATGTTGAGACTAATTCCTCCATACGTTCATGGCGTCTGATACCTATCTTTTTTTATGTAAGCCAACATGGGTAGCTGTCCCGAGAGACTACAGTCATCTACAGTGATGTGCAGAGAGTACAGTCGACAGAGCCAAAATCCATCGCAGCAGATTTGCGGACTGTTGCTAGGCTGTATCTACATAGTCTGCGCATGGCACCTAGGGTTAGCAATCCTATTCAGATATCATCCAAAGTACAGAAATGCGTCGACTTTACAGTCCAATCCAATCATTTTGTATTCAGCCTGCTGTGTTTGCGGGTCGGTGGGTACGAAATCGATACTCCTGGTACCTATTGCCGTCAATTGAGCCAATAATTGATTAGGTTCACCGCCGCGCCGTGTTACAGGAAGTCGACCCTCGCGCACGGGGCCTTCACACATTAGCGAGTCAAGCTATCAAGGAATGCTACTTCATCTTATCTATGTATGAATCGTTTTCCAGAAGTGGATATTTTATCCCAACCTACTTACCTGTTTAAAGTTTTTTTTTTCTTTATTAAAAAATCTAATAAATGTGTATTACTTCAATCTATGATAGATAATATTAGTCTTCCGCGGTCTCCGCTCTTCTGGAATGCGCACATTCTGAAGAGCAAAATGCACGTACATAGGTATGTGTTTTAGGTTTTAGAAATATTTTACTGCGCGATGCGTAAACAACTTTGAGAATAAACCGGTTTCCGTCATACATTATTGATTATATGATAGTTTTTGTACTCTACGACATGGATGCTCTACTACATAATCCTCACGTAACGTAATAAAGTTAATGTTCCCCATAATAGTCGGATGTATATATGTGTTCCTTTAAAAAAACCGACCAAGTGCGAGTCGGACTCGCGCACCGAGGGTTCCGTACCTTACTAATTTTTATTATTTATTTATTTTACTTTAGAGTTTGCACTATAATCACATCAAGTAGCAGCTTGTATTTATTACCTTTTTTTTACCATAGACCAAAAACAAAATACATAATCGCAAAAAATATGTGTGTGAGACCTTGCGTCTTGCCAAACATGGTTCTAGGACTTCTAGGTCAACGGGAAGTACTCTAATATAGGTTTTGCTGAGTGAATTTGCGAGTATCAAAATATTATGTGACATAAATTTCAATTTTTTTCACCTCCAAGGGACCGTCTTGCTATTCATTTCAACTTCATATCTCGGCCCGTTCCTGAAAAAAAAGGGTCTTGACGGATAGACGAATGGACGGGGTTCGCTTTTTTCCTTTTGAGGTACGGAACCCTAAAAGTAGTAACTGCGGCTTCATAGTGATTGAATTATTATAACTATAAATCTTAGCATATTAACCCTTTGGCTCTGGAAGCATTATTTATAAATCTTCCTTCGCCTACACCAGGTGGCGGCCGCGATCGGCGCCGGCGCATTACTCTCGAAAAAAAATCATTTTGGAAGATTTTTCCATAAAACTTCATGAACTAACATATGGATTGTATTTACAGATAAATATTCTAGCTATAAATGGCATTTTTTTATTTACATTACGTATTCTAGGTGACAAAATTATTTTGTAAAGTTGTTCTATGTGAAAATCGCGACCTCTCTCAGGTTTTTTTTTTTATAAATTTATTAGACCGCGAATCGGTCATATAGTATTTTTATTATAAACACTAATAAATAACGGACCTAATCATACCTTTCTTGTGTATCAGCAGCCCCCCGTGTCGTTCACAATAAAATTTGTATGTGGAAATTTGTATGGTTTGTATTATTTGTATGGAGAAAACTAGGTCACAAAAATTGCTTATTTCTCGTAAATGTACTGCATACAAACACTATACGGCATATATTATTTCAACTACAGGAACTAAATGACACTTCTATCACCTCACTTTATCCAGAAAACAGATTTATATCGAGAAACAAGCCTCTAAAAACAGCCGAAATTGGTACCGAAAAGGAGGCATTTTCTTAGTATTTTTACGAAAAATTCAGATCAACTCAGCACAAACAAATGCACTCAATACATCCGGAATATAATGAAAAAGAGAAAAAACATCACTTATGGGTTCATCTGCACAAAAAAACACTCAGCAAACCCGAAAACAGAAGAGCAACGTACAACGCCCTCCTAATATAACCGCTGTCTTGATGACACTGACAGGGCGGTAAATCTGACATTTCTCTATGGGAGAATGTTTGTCGCCTAAAGGCTAAAGGATTCTACTATTTGAATTAATTACTGCCAGTATCTCACGGCTAAGTGAGATACAAGAATAAAATAATTTTGTTGGGGCCTCCCAAAGAAACACGGAAAAAAAAGAAAGCGGCCGATATCGGCCGCTCCATTCGTAAAGGTTTAACAGAATACATTATTTATTTTCCATAATACCTATGTATGATTAGAGCGAAAATGAATCCGGATGTGCCTGTAAGTAAGGGATAACCCGTCTTTGCCCCCTCAAATAAGATTATCATCGTAGTCTCGGACGACATTAGGAAAAATTAAAAATATAAAGTTTTTTTTGTTTTCTCTCTACTATGGTAAAAACGGTAATACATACATACTTACAAGCGTCAATCTTGGTGTGATTATAGTGCAAACCCAAGTAATACTACAAATAATAAAAACCGGCCTACATTTGGCCGGACTCGCGCTAAGGACCCCGAATTAAATGAAAGAAAACCCAATGTTTTTGGTAAATACCTAAAAAAAATGCTCTGGTAGTCGTGGGACTACCGGTAGACATAGACATGGAATCATGGGCAGCCATAGGTGGAAGGGGGCCGAGTGACTCTATCACCAAAAAACTAAAAATAAAAATAAATAAACGAAAAAAAAAACTTAAAAAAAGCTAAAAAAAGCTAAAAAAAAATTTTTAAATTTAATTAAAATAAAAAAAAACTAAAAACTAAAACTATTAAAACTCTCGTCGAGCGAGACCTCTCATTTCCTCTACCGGATGAGTAGTTTGGGATCAGTAGTTTCAGAGATATGCCCTAAAAAAAGTTTTATCTCGTCGAGACTTATCATTTTCCTTGGGAATGAGTAGGCTGGGATCAGTAGTTTCCGAGATATGCCCTTTCAAAGTATTTTTCTTTTTTTTTTTCGAAACGGTTGGACCGATTTTGAAAATTCGATTATTTCAGAAAGAGATTTTTTTTTACTGATAAAAACAAATTTCCAGTCGATCCGACCAGTAGTTTAGCAGTTATAGGCATTTATTGATTTTAGATACCTTTTTTGTAAAGGCTATAACGTCATCAATTGTTCATAATATTATTCATTGACGTTGCCATAGGTGGAAGGCGACCGAGTGACTCTATCACCTGACACCTGGTTTTCCGGGATTGGTTGAGCGGTTCGTGAGATAGTGGTATTACCGAAAGTAAATTAAAAATTACGTTCGATATTTGCAAATGGCACGGGTAAGACATTCATTTCATTAGTCATTCATTCAATCATTAATTACATATGGATACCATGTCAAAATATTTACAACTCAAATATATTGTGTGGCGGTCTCGGTGGCGGTACGGAACCCTCGGTGCGCAAGTCCGACTCGCACTTAGCCAGTTTTAATTATGTAACTGTTATTTAATTTTTTATTAATTTTATTTTATATTTAGAAAGATTAATTTGTAATTGGTGTACAAAATATGATGTTGCGTTTGTTTCTGTAAATAATAAAGTATCTCTACCTATATATTTATCGCATTAGCTGGTTTCCCTCTTGTGGTCCGAGTGCCTGCCTGCCTAGCAGCCTAGCAGCATACAGCTCGCTCCCAAAGTCCCTAGACAAGCAAGTACGTCGCGCGCGCGCCGCTGCTGCCGCGCCCGCAGCAGACATCCGCGCGCGACCGCAACACGTGCTCGAGCTCGGCTCGGCGGCTGCCACTTCCGCGCGACCAACTACCGCCCGCGTTATAGTTCGAGACACATCAATAGAGCTCTCGCCGCCATATGTTTAGTATGGGGACGAGAGATTTATTTAGGTACTTGTCTCGAACTTACTTTCGCACCCATTGGGGTCTCTTTATTGATTCACCCAATAAAGAGTTCATTATTAAAATAAAATAAATTAAATGAAGTAAGTCGTCGCAACGCAACGCTTTCGCCTTTTACTGGCGCGCGGAGTGTGCCACGAACACCGAGTGGACACGAATCCTCCTTGGCCACGAACGACACGTCCGCCGCCGCCGGCGCACTCTGGTTCGATACCTACAAAACGTGGACACGTACACTTTTTTTCGAATTTCGATTTTTTTTTTGCAGAATCTTTTATGTCGACTAAATACAAGCTGCTTTTATTCTTTCGTGATTTTCTATAAAGTTGACGGTTACGGAGATAATCGACCATATCTGATTTCGTTGTATGGAAATAGACACTTTTTATTAAATTTCTCGAAATGTTAAAATTTGTTAGAGTAGTGAGTTATATAAACGTACTCTACACATAAGCCCCGACACGACTGTAAAAAAAACTCATCCCGCTACGTCCCGCTTTTCGTTTTATTTACATTAAAAATTTTTTTTCTTGCTTATTTTAAAAATAAAAATAAAATACCATAGTGTGCCTACGTTACCAACAGAGTAATCCATTTGCAAGAGTCAATGCTTAACTTTAAAGTTAAATAAATAAAATAAGTAAATTTTGTGTCAAACTATAAAAATAAAGCACTCTGTAAACCCAATTTTTCGAGTAAAAAAGTGGTAATAATGTGCATATTACTTGTATTTTGTATTCTATTGTAACAAAATCTACTAGAAATATTGAAACGTACAACATAATGTACTTTCCATGGATTTTTATAACGAAACATTACCTACTACACGAAAACAAATCGTATAAAACGTAAAAACTTTTAAAAATAATTAATCATCCAGAATCATTCGTTTATTTCGCATCTATCCTTAAAACTGCTGCATGCCTGAGTATGCCGATACACGAAATGAATACACAGACGCGTAATAATGCATGTAGTTACATCTATCCTCAAAACTGTGGCATGCCTGAGTATGTCGATACTCTATAAAATTCTGATATTACATTATATTTACTCATTACGTTTGTATCAAATTTCATAATTCATTATATCAAAACAGCTACAGGTCAGGGGCCTTGACTTGAGGAATTATTGACGAAAATATACTGTACATTTATTTATTCTTATGTTGTCTTGCATTTAAGAGTATCGCCATTTGTCATTTGTATAGAAATTTATAAACTCATCACTCAGTTGTAAAATTACACTTCTAGAGCAGAGCGAAGCGGCAACGTTGCATGAACGGTACAGTTAATCTATGATACAACTAGTTCGTTAATTATTATATTATGTAACTCGCTCGTTCAATTTTTGGGGAATATCACATTAGTTATGAATTATAGTAGTCAATTTAATTAAATTTATGAAAACGAGTTTCTTTCGTTAGAATGCATGCAGTGTAGCAATCAGTTTCGCAGTTTAAATAACTTACAACTGCTACTCACGGGAGGGCTCGAGTATGAACGTATACTCTTCGGGAAAGCTTGCTACTTCCTCCCCATCAGGATGAAGGGATTGATAAAGGGAAAGGATGTTGCAAAGACAGCAATCATTGCAGGAATAAGGCGGCTCCTGAGACAAAGGAAAAAGGAATAGGTGAGATACCAAATTATACAAACTCAAAACAATCTAGCACATCAGGTTGTGAACTTACATCAATAAATTCTACTTCTTGAATTTATTTTTCTATAGTTTCGGAAATCCTTATTCCGGGCCTCAGATGCCTCTTCCGATAGGTGTCCTATTCCTATAGGTGTGTGCGTGTGCGTGGCGTGCGTGAGTGAGTGTGATGTGACTTCTTTTTCTACATTTTGGTGATACTTTGTGAGTATCTACATTCAGAATGGCGAAGTCAAAGAACCACACGAACCACAACCAAAATAGCAAGGCGCACAGGAACGGCATCACCAAGCCCAAGAAGTTCCGGCACGAGTCCACTCTCGGCATGGACCCGAAGTTCCTGAAGAACCAGCGTTTCTGCAAGAAGAACAACCTGAAGCCGGCCAAGCAGCTGGCGCGCGCCTCGGAGCGCAAGGCCGCGCGAGACGCCAAGTCCGCCAAGTAGACTAAGCGCACCTCACACCTTGTAATATTACATTCTATAGGAATAACATTCAAATGTTTAATTATTTCGCTGCCATGAATGAGAAGTTTGTGAACGCTAAGTGGCATGCGATACCACCCATACGAAGCTACGAATAGCTTGGCAGTTTCTAAGGCATATTCGTGGAATTTTTCGATATGTATATTCAGACCACTAGAAATACTAATCAGAATAGTAGATAGTCTTTGAATACCTGTAATGTCTGAACTTAATGTGGGATTATCGAAAAAGCGCCGAGGCGTATTTCCGTCGTTTGTCGTCCCTGATCCCTGTTTCACAAAGTCAATCAAAAAGTCAAAAAGTCAAAAACAAACGCTGCGAAAGTACTGCCAGAAGAGGTTCCATCTCTCTTGATCTCACCACTTGGGGAAAAAGAAATTCAAGAAGTAGAATTTATTGATCTAAGTTCACAACCTGATGTGCTAGATTGTTTTGAGTTTGTATAATTTGGTATCTCACCTATTCCTTTTTCCTTTGTCTCAGGAGCCGCCTTATTCCTGCAATGATTGCTCTCTTTGCAACATCCTTTCCCTTTATCAATCCCTTCATCCTGATGGGGAGGAAGTAGCAAGCTTTCCCGATGAGTATACGTTCATACTTGAGCCCTCCCGTGAGTAGCAGTTGTAAGTTATTTAAATTGCGAAACTGATTGCTACACTGCATGCATTCTAAAGAAAGAAACTCGTTTTCATAAATTTAATTAAATTGACTACTATAATTCATAACTAATGTGATATTCCCCAAAAATTGAACGAGCGAGTTACATAATATAATTAACGAACTAGTTGTATCATAGATTAACTGTACCGTTCATGCAACGTTGCCGCTTCGCTCTGCTCATGAAGTGTAATTTTACAACTGAGTGATGAGTTTATAAATTTCTATACAAATGACAAATGACGATACTCTTAAATGCAAGACAACATAAGAATAAATAAATGTACAGTATATTTTCGTCAATAATTCCTCAAGTCAAGGCCCCTGACCTGTAGCTGTTTTGATATAATGAATGATGAAATTTGATACAAACGTAATGAGTAAATATAATGTAATATCAGAATTTTATAGAGTATCGACATACTCAGGCATGCCACAGTTTTGAGGATAGATGTAACTACATACATTATTACGCGTCTGTGTATTCATTTCGTGTATCGGCATACTCAGGCATGCCGCAGTTCGAAATAAACGAATGATTCTGGATGATTAATTATTTTTAAAAGTTTTTACGTTTTATACGATTTGTTTTCGTGTATTAGGTAATGTTTCGTTATAAAAATCCATGGAAAGTACATTATGTTGTACGTTTCAATATTTCTAGTAGATTTTGTTACAATAGAATACAAAATACAAGTAATATGCACATTATTACCACTTTTTTACTCGAAAAATTGGGTTTACAGAGTGCTTTATTTTTATAGTTTGACACAAAATTTACTTATTTTATTTATTTAACTTTAAAGTTAAGCATTGACTCTTGCAAATGGATTACTCTGTTGGTAACGTAGGCACACTATGGTATTTTATTTTTATTTTTAAAATAAGCAAGAAAAAAAAATTAAAATGTAAATAAAACGAAAAGCGGGACGTAGCGGGATGAGTTTTTTTTACAGTCGTGTCGGAGCTCATGTGTAGAATACGTTTATATAACTCACTACTCTAACAAATTTCAACATTTCGAGAAATTTAATAAAAAGTGTCTATTTCCATACAACGAAATCAGATTCGGTCGATTATCTCCGTAACCGTCAACTTTATAGAAAATCACGAGATTATAAAAGCACCTTGTATTTAGTCGACATATAAGATTCCGCAAAAAAAAATTCGAAATTCGAAAAAAAGTGTGCATGTCCACGTTTGGTAGGTATCGAACCAGAGTGCGGCGGCGGCGGCGGACGCGGCGCGAAGATACCACGGGACACTTGCGGGGCACGAAAAAACCGCCCACGCACTCGCCTTGCGTGCAAGAAGGGAATGGCTACGTGAACGTTGTTCAAACGGAGACAGAAGGTCTGCGTGTGAACAATGTTCACACTTACAGGCTTTTTTTAAATCTTCGTACTAGTTTAACGTCAATAGAACCCAACTGTTTCTAAAAGTACAAATTGTTTTGTTGTTCGTTCAAGTAGAAAAATCACGTATCGCAGCACCATATGGGTGAGGCAAGCCCAGTTCAGCGCCAGATTGTCAAAATTGCTGTGAAGTGGTCCGGAAGAAATCGCTCAGTGGAGTGTAACCACCGCACTGGGCCCGTCGCGTCGGAGCGCAAGAATTAGCCACGTGTTGCGGTGATCGCGGGCGGCGATACCCGCTACTGCTAAAATGAACCAACCACAACCACGTGGCCTCGAAACATCAAATCATAAACATGAACCGGCTGAGTACGCATACTCAATATAAGTAGGTATGTAGGAAAACAGTTCTTCGCTGTTTCTATTCTAAACTTTTTAAACGCAAAAATAAATTCATCTTAGTATTCATATATTATACCATCATTATACAAATGTATGGTTAAAGCCGCGTCTCCTGCGCATGTTTTTTCGAAACATTACAAAAAACATTAGTTTTCATACAAATGCGTATGGCCACGCCCCAATGTTTCGAAAAAAACATTCACAGGAGACGCGGCTTTAGATTTGGCATGAATGTATCCATTAGCACACCATTGGTTCGACCCTTATAATGATATGCACTTAGGTATTTTTAATTCAATTGATAGACGATAGAGAGACGTAAAAATTTATTTTACCCGACTACGGTGAAGCCAAAAGGAGGATTTTTGGCAGCGTTACATGCATACGCTTTGACGCTACGACTACGAGGCCAATTAATTAACAACGCTCGTTCTAAATATAAATTACTTAAATAAAAAGTAGGTACCTAGCTGAACTTATGTACTTAATCGAATTCTCAAACATATCGACTATCCAGTATACATATAATAATATTATTATCGCTGTTTTTATTGTAATACCGATTAACGAGTGAATCGGCATTATTTATTACTAAAATACAATGAAAACACGCTGCACTTCTAACGTTTCGGTATTGTTTAAAAATAAGAGGTAAGTAGTTGTACAATAACGCGTTAATACACTGAGGATAGAACTTCAGTGCGTTAATAATAATTATTAAACAAAGCTGCACAAATAAACATTCTGGGTAATGGCTCGACAGTTTCCCACCATTCTCTCAAACAATACCACCGCGAACAATGGGGCCGATTAATCGAAAATGGATACTTTGTAGAGAATTACATGCATGCACGTGAGTGCATAGTGCATATGTACCGACCGAGTGAATAATAGCGTTCAGATTCACGCGTTCCTCGGAACGATCCTCATTTAGAGGCAAATCGTGTTCCTCTTGGTTGGACTAAGTATTGTTGTTGATTGTTGTCCTCTGGACAACAGCATTTCGCGCCAAACTACGATAGGAAATTGTTTGTGAAATAAAAATGTAATACGATGCATCATGTATCTATCTGAGCTTTGAAGTAAGTTTCATATCATTTTACGAGAAAAAAAAATCGTCTGTAAAAATCCAGAGGAACAGGGAGACAGGCCCCATATAAATTATTGTTATGCGTTGGCAAACTCGGAAATGCTACAGAAACAAACAACAAACAAATAAGGCCCAACATAAGATGACCTCATTCAATGTGTGTAGTACCTACGTACCAGTATAATAACACGAATCTATCTACCTACATGAACATTTACTTACACTATCTAACGGAACTACATGCACAATGTACATACAATGTAGGTGAGTCTCTATCTCTCTATTATCTCTAAATATTCCCAGTGTGATTCAATGGTTTCTTTATGATGATTGTTTTATTTAGTTTTCTTTTTTTTAGATTGAGAAAAACAGCACACCGCCTGTTCCAATCCAGCAGCGGCTGACGGGCGACGTCTACCGTTTCCAAAATAATTTTGTAGAACGAGATCGAACAGTTTGACCGCGACTTTGCTGCAGCTGCAGTCCTCGGATAACGTCGGCCTCTGAAAAGAGATGGCCTGTGCGTGGGAAAAGCGGACGAGAAAGAGACGCAGCGTAAACCTTGTCGGAGGAGAGGGAACATTCGAATGGTAATGATGTTGTAGGGAAAAGAGAGACGGAGAACAAGAAACCACAAGATGTCTCAATTCCACGGGGTTGGGGCATTAAAGGATGTTCGTTTCTTCTGGGAAATGTAGCAGGTGGTTGCACTGCAAATTGAAATAAAATCTTCAAGATTTGTTGATGTTAAGTACGTAAACTATGAATGTATGTGTAACATCGTTTTTGACACAGCAGTGGTAGATTGAATCGATTGACGGACTACTTATTACGCAATTTACCGAAAACTCATGTGTGAGGTACTATTATTTTGTGTTAAAATATAATGACATTGGATTTTCATTCGCTGTCTCATAGGCTCCTATAATAAATAACCTATATTTATTATAGGTGCTAGGACCATCCAAAAATACTTAAAATTGCCAAGTTTGTACTCAGTCCAATATCATAATTCATAACTGTTGCCAATTGCAGCAGCATGAAAAAAAGCAACCGTACGTAAGACATAACACGAAATATTACACACACATTGTACAATATTTTCGTCAAATACCTACAGTTATTTTAAAATTCAGTTTTGGAGGAGAAAACAGAAATGAATACGGAATCTCGATTTGGTCGATCTTATAAAATTGTTTTTAATTGAAAGCGCGGGTTGCGTCTGCCGTGCCTGACGGGTACCTATTCACGCCCTCTTGAAGGACGCGAGACTGTATTTGAGGGGAAATTATATGGGCAGGTAGAGCGTTCCAGAGTTTACTGATTTAAATTTTTTACGCGCTAAATCTAAAACGCTCCTTAATCTATTTAGTGCATTTTTCTTATTATGTTATTCCCTCTGTGGATGCCGCACTTATTCATCTTGGACCACTTAGTTTTCCAGAAGAATAGCTTTCGAGAACTTGTTCGAGGTACCTACTGACATTCCACTGTATCGAGCAGCCTCTACAGTGCGCGCTCGGTCCGCTTCACTCCGCTGATATCTCTATCGGCGGCGGCTCGGCGCCCACGTGCGGCGAAGGCTTTCATTTCCCCTCGCACACCGTACTTCCCCGCACCGAACCGCACACTGCGCCCGAGCCTTAATTGCTTCATCTCTTCTCTTGCTTTAATGTGATCTTTCTCAACTAAGCATAAATAAATCCCAACCGATTTTCGTAAAACGCTCATTGGGAAGGGAAGCGCACCCCTACTGCAATTTGGTGGGATGGCCCAGTTTTTTTTATACAAATTGGCGGCTCGTTTGCGAGTTCTGCACTCATACTCTCGTGTTTTGAAATGTTATAGGGTTCTAATATGTAACAATTGACATGCAATAAAAAGGGGATGAAATAATGGCGTGCCATTTATACAATTTGGAAGAATGCGCGTTCTGGCAAAATCTACGTGAGGGTCAAAACAGAATAGACCTCGAAGGCGGTCGAAAAAGATTGGCGTCGAAGCCAGGAGTATCAGGCAAGCAAGACCACCGGCGGACAGCGCGGAGGGCGGAGCGGCGGCGGGGCGGCGGCGGCGCGCGCGTGCGGGCCCTTCTAGGAAGAGCTACCTTCCTCGAACCCGCCGCGCCCTCGCTCCGCTCAGAGCCCTACCCGTCGCAACCCGCAAGCAAATCGCACGCAACATCGTCGCCGAATAGGTACCTCGTCGCACGTTCTACAGCAATTTAAACTCTACGACGTCCTTGGCAGTAACCAATTTTGTTAGTTCTTATCGGTTTGCTTGTGCATCTCTGCCGATGAGTACACACACACCGAAGCCGTTACTATGAACGTACCTACCTTGCGTCGTGTCGGTGCAATAATTCTCGATGGTGCAATGTCATACAAGGAACCAAAAATAAATATCTCGCCGTAGGAAAAGCGCGCGCTATTTAATTAAATATGACGCCTCGCAGGAATAAAAAAGGTGGTGTAGGTAAACCGGTAAACCTTTGTCGATGTTCTCGAAGAAAGGTCGGCCGGAGCCTCGCAGCCGCGCCGCCACGAGACCGAGGAAGTGCGCTGCGGTGCGGCGGCGGCGGCGGCAGGGACCGGCGCGGCGCGGATCTGCCGCCACTTATTATGATTGATGGTAATGGTTATGTTGGAGTCGTTGGCAACATGTAAGCGGAATGATTATTGTCCGCAATCTCTTGCAAGTCTTAAATAAACAACCTCACCAATAAAATAACTTAATCGCTTCTTCGCTTTTGGCCCGTTCGGTCCGATTTCTTGCCATTAGCGTAGCGCTCTCAATTCTCTGTGAGGTTTTGAATAATCGTCTCTGGCAATTTACTTTTCATATTCGTTCGATAAGTTGCAGTTTGAACGGTCAAATTATAATGTATTTAATTATTAAGTTTTTATTACCCGACTAGGTTGCATACTTCCTATTCTACGTTCGGCCGGAGGACCTATAGCACTATTATGTACATTATTAAGTTTTTATTACCCGACTAGGTTGCATACTTCCTATTCTACGTCCGGCCGGAGGACCTATAGCACTATTATGTATAAGTACTCGTAACTGTAGATTGAATAACTCACCGAGCATACATACGGGAGACGCAACGCTACTGCGTTTGTATCGGAGCACGGCTAGCCAAAAATCCCTACTACTACGAAAATCGAAATCGCAATTTAATCTTTTATGACGTGACTTGTCTATCTCCGTTACCCATATCGCGCCCTGCGATATGGAGAGAGACAGAGCGAGCAAGGCCAGCGACAGGTTTGTTATCGCTGGCTTGGCTCGGGTATCTGGTAGTAAGAGCCGACCGTCCGACCAATCGGAAGCCTTGCTTGACGGCAACTTGACGGGATCACTACGAATGCCAGTCTGACGGACGATGATGGTGCGGTATATTTGTGAATTTTGAAATTGTTATTTGTAATATTATTTCAAATAGTTTTTACTGAACGAATATTATTGTTTGAATCCAAAAAAAAATATTGAAAAATTAAACCAGACTGTTGTTCTAATATTTTTGAAAAGTTGTACTAATAATCAGTGATAGGAATAAGTAGGGCTTATTTACCTAAACTTCGAGGAACAGAGTAAAAGATTGGAGTCTTCCTTAAAACAATATTTTTTTCCGGTTTAATAATATTCATGGTGTTTTAATCTCGCGATTTAAAAAAAGTGGCCGCCATTTTGAACTTTTTAGTTACTGGACCGATTGCTTTCAAAATCGATATCTGGGTGTAGGTGTGGGCTCTGATTACGAATCTGTAGTAAAAATTTAAAAAAAGTGGCCGCCATTTTGAACTTTTTTAGATAGTGGACCGATTGCTTTCAAAATCGATATCTGGGTGTATGTGTGGGCTCTGAATACGAATCTGTAGTCAAAATTTAAAAAAAGTGGCCGCCATTTTGAACTTTTTAGTTACTGTACCGATTGCTTTCAAAATCGATATCTGTGTGTATGTGTGGGCTCTGAATACGAATCTGTAGTAAAAATAAAAAAAAAGTGGCCGCCATTTTGAACTTTTTCGTTACTGGACCGATTGCTTTCAAAATCGATATCTGGGTGTATGTGTGGGCTCTGAATACGAATCTGTAGTAAAAATAAAAAAAAAGTGGCCGCCATTTTGAACTTTTTAGTTACTGAACCGATTGCTTTCAAAATCGATATCTGGGTGTATGTGTGGGCTCTGAATACGAATCTGTAGTAAAAATAAAAAAAAGTGGCCGCCATTTTGAACTTTTTCGTTACTGGACCGATTGCTTTCAAAATCGATATCTGGGTGTATGTGTGGGCTCTGAATACGAATCTGTAGTCAAAATTTAAAAAAAGTGGCCGCCATTTTGAACTTTTTAGTTACTGGACCGATTGCTTTCAAAATCGATATCTGGGTGTCTGTGTGGGCTCTGAATACGAATCCGTTGTCAAAATGTAAAAAAAGTGGCCGCCATTTTGAACTTTTTAGTTACTGGACCGATTGCTTTCAAAATCGATATCTGGGTGTCTGTGTGGGCTCTGAATACGAATCCGTTGTCAAAATGTAAAAAAAGTGGCCGCCATTTTAAATAATAATATAATAACCGCCATAGTAACTAAAAAGTTCAAAATGGCGGCCACTTTTTTAAATTTTGATAACGGATTCGTATTCAGAGCCCACACGGACACCCAGATGTCGATTTTGAAAGCAATCGGTTCAGTAACTAAAAAGTTCAAAATGGCGGCCACTTTTTTAAATTTTTACAACGGATTCGTATTCAGAGCCCACATGGACACCCAGATATCGATTTTGAAAGCAATCGGTCCAGTAACTAAAAAGTTAAAAATGGCGGCCAGTTTTTTTAAATTTTGACAACGGATTCGTATTCAGAGCCCGCACGGACACCCAGATATCGATTTTGAAAGCAATCGGTCCAGTAACTAAAAAGTTCAAAATGGCGGCCACTTTTATAAAATTTTGACAACGGATTCGTATTCAGAGCCCACACAGACACCCAGATATCGATTTTGAAAGCAATCGGTCCAGGAACTAAAAAGTTCAAAATGGCGGAAACTTTTTTAAATTTTGACAACGGATTCGTGTTCAGAACCTACACAGACACCCAGATATCGATTTTGAAAGCAATCGGTTCAGTAACTAAAAAGTTCAAAATGGCGGTCACTTTTTTTTAATTTTGACAACGGATTCGTATTCAGAGCCCGCACGGACACCAAGATATCGATTTTGAAAGCAATCGGTCCAGTAACTAAAAAGTTCAAAATGGCGGCCACTTTTATAAAATTTTGACAACGGATTCGTATTCAGAGCCCACACAGACACCCAGATATCGATTTTGAAAGCAATCGGTCCAGTAACTAAAAAGTTCAAAATGGCGGCCACTTTTATAAAATTTTGACAACGGATTCGTATTCAGAGCCCACACAGACACCCAGATATCGATTTTGAAAGCAATCGGTCCAGTAACTAAAAAGTTCAAAATGGCGACCACTTTTTTTAAATTTTGACAACGGATTCGTATTCAGAGCCAACACGGACACCCAGATATCGATTTTGAAAGCAATCGGTCCAGTAACTAAAAAGATCAAAATGGCGGCCACGTTTTTAAATTTTGACAACGGATTCGTATTCAGAGCCCACACGGACACCCAGATATCGATTTTGAAAGCAATCGGTCCAGTAACTAAAAAGTTCAAAATGGCGGCCACTTTTATAAAATTTTGACAACGGATTCGTATTCAGAGCCCACACAGACACCCAGATATCGATTTTGAAAGCAATCGGTCCAGTAACTAAAAAGTTCAAAATGGCGGCCACTTTTTTTGAGTTTTGACAACGGATTCGTATTCAGGGCCCACACAGACACTTTTATTATAAAATAACCGTCGGAGGACCTTGGTTGAAAATTGTAAAATTTAGTAGAACGGACAGACATGCATTTGTTACGGAACCCTACATTCATTTTGAAATAAATGTTAAATTTTGTAGAACGGACAGACATGCATTTGTTACGGAACCCTACATTCATTTTGCAGAACTTAGTAGAATGGACAGACATAAACCTGTTACCGAACCCTACTTAACAGTTGCACTCCGGGTGTGCCGGCAGATCCCGTGCCACTCTAACTTAACCCTTAATGCAATGACTTAAGGTTTCATTTTAAAAATGACGCTGACGCGATGTCGCGATTTCGAGTTATAAATTTTATACCCACCTAAAAAAGTGCCAAGCACCGCTAAAGAAATTTTCACTTAAAAAAAACAAGCAAACAAATAAACAAACAAATAAACAAACAAATATACTTTCGCATTTATGATAAACAACATCGCATTTATTATAAACAACATCCCCGTATACAATAATTGATTTCAAATTTCTTTTCAGTCTGTCAAATTTGCATATCATGTGTACGCGCCCGGTATGGCGCGCAGTCGTGCTCCTAACTCGCGGAATTATTGTATTTTTCACGTTTTAAGCGTTGTATTATCATTAAAATGACTTACCTATGAAAGGTTACGCCATCTTTTGTTATTCCTGATGATCTTGAGCTCTTTCGACACGTACGAACTGCACAACTCGCCATTTTGCGTAGTGCACATATACGTGTTCTTTGTCCCCAAGTCACATGTGCACTGACGTTCGATCCCGCAGACTATTATATTGTAAGAGCATAATGCACTAAGACGCGGCTAATTTTCCCATATAATAGCGCTCGACGGTTGCCACTCCCGTATGTATGCTTGGTGGAATAACTCAATCGACATTATAGCTCTATCTATCTATAGGACAGGTTAATGTTGTAGGTAGGTACTTTTAGGTTTCCATACCCTTACGGAATCCTATTACTAAGCGTACACCGTCTGTCAGTCTGTCCGTTCGATGGCTGTATTTTTGGAACCGTACCTATAACTAGCCGGAATTTTCACAGAATAGGTACCTACTTGTAATGTAAAAACTTAAAAAAAAACATGAAAAAAAACTTGGCACCGTCGTTTTTTTTCTAAATTTGTTTTTTTTCAGATAAAGGAAATATTATAACTAGTTTAAATAAATGAAATTATACATATTATGAACTTAAAAATACTTCAATTACTGTCAAATTAAGTTTAAATAAACGAAATTATACATAATAGGACCTTAAAAAAATACTTAAATCTTCATCTGTGTTAGAATCGCCTGTTACACTGTTAGGTCAATTCAACCGAAACAACCGAATGAGTATTGGCGAAATTTCCGTCCGTAAACGTGAACATCAGGAAGTGTTGCCAATTTTATTTTGAGCCGTTTTTGTACTATTTAACAAAATTAATTTGTAGTTCCAAATTTAAACCAAAAACAATTATTATTAACTCGTATTTAACGGTAACCACCTTATGATATTTTTATTTTCGTACTCTTGAAAAAAAACGTACTTCAGAAAAAAAACTGTATTTTTTCATGTTTTTTTTTTCAACGTTTTTTTACAACTCTATGTAGGCCGAGTTGAAAGATGAATTATAGTGAAAGAATTGTTTGCCGGAAATGCGTAGTTTCGGAGAAAAAAAAATCCCATACAAAATTAATTTTCATACAAAATATTTTTTTAAGGCACAAAAACATTGGTTTTGAATATAAATGTATGTAAAAACAAGGAAAGTGGTATGGGTGAATGTTTTGGCGGTTAAAAAAAAATAACCAGGGTTAATTTATAGCATCTTCTATAAATTAACCCTAACCTAATTTTGAGGCGGCGCATGTCGTTTTTGCATACATTCCTATTCAAAATAAATGTTTTGGTGCATTAAAAAAAAAAAAAAAATCGAAAATTAATTTTGTACGAAAAATATTGTTTTCAAATTTTTTTTTCTCCGAAACTACGCATTTCCGGCAAACAATTCTTTCACTATAATTCATCTTTTAACTCGGTCTACCTACACAATAAGCATACCAGCAGGCAGCAGTATTCGATCTAACCCCCGCTAATCTGTGCTTAATGCCATGATTGGAATTGGACCGCTGCTGCACGTACATATTACTTTATATGGTTAGAAGTTGTCCAAATTTTAGTTTCGGAAATGGAGTAAGTAGGCTTATTAGATGGCTGGACGTGGCTTCAACGAGAAATATAGCGCATCTTGGGCTTTCTTTCTTCTTATACGAATGATGATGTACCTACCTATTAGCACAGAAGTAGTTTAGACGTAGGTGGGTGGATTATAGACAACATCCACTACCATAACTCTGATATAATAAGTGGAACTGTTATAGGTAATAAATTATATTATTATCAACGTTGATACCCCTAACGGTAACGGTTCTGTTTTTTAAACATGCTCAGAAATTCATAAT
This sequence comes from Nematopogon swammerdamellus, assembly GCA_946902875.1. Taxonomy (NCBI): domain Eukaryota; kingdom Metazoa; phylum Arthropoda; class Insecta; order Lepidoptera; family Adelidae; genus Nematopogon; species Nematopogon swammerdamellus. The sequence goes on from OX336333.1 coordinate 9,947,185, forward strand.
AGCGTAGATTCAATCTACGATAATAGTAAAATAAAACAAAAACATTTGTCAAATGAACGAATTTGTTTTTGTTTTAGATTTTCCTTGGATTTGGTGTTTCTAGGAAGGAAACCTATCTGTGTCATGCATGTCGCTCGAAGTTCGACCTCAAAACATGAGTGGCCTTGCGTATATACGGTGTGATTGTGCTTTTGTAGCGGCACGCCACCTGTCGGGCGCAATTCACAACCGGCGACTGGACTGACGTTAGCAGAACAACAATCACACGTGCGAGTGCACCTGGACCACCGCCAACATCGTACAGTGACGTGAACTGTGAAGTGGCGGACGTGCAGCATGCACCTGGGGACACGCACCTTCTCCAACTCGGCCAGTGCCAGCGCCGCGTCCACCCAGCTGGTGCGCACGTACAGGTCGGCGCTGTGGCGCGCCTCCGCGGCGCTCGCGCTCTCCGCCGCCCGCCGAGCGCTGGCACCGCGCGCTATCCGACCAGTCGAAGGTGCCTCAGTGTCGGAAGCCACCATGATCTCAGGGCCGGGCCGCGGGCCAGTGTCCTCATGTAGACGGCTGGAGTCCGTCGAGCGGCGTGCGCCGTCATATCACTCGCCGCCGCATCACACGCACCACACTCGCGACTCGCCGCTGTCTCACACGCGCACTGGCATCTCGCAACACACACTACCTAGTGTTCGGTTCACTAAAATGCGGAACGCGACCGTGTTTTGCCTCACCACTGCTGCGACACTGCAATCTACGTGAGTTCCTCCGCGCGCGGCTAGAAACCGACTGTTTGCGAGCCGCCATCGCGGTTTGTGAGGTTGCCGTTCAGACGGCGGAGGGGGCCGAGTGACGGCGAAGATAGCCGAGTCGAGGTCGGACCACACGCGCGGCTCGTGCATCCCACTCGTGGCAGTGGGAGCGAGGAGCGCGGCTGCAGGAGTAGCGAGGTGGAGCGGAGGATAGCGGCGCAGCGGGGGACGCGGCAAAATAAACAAGACGCGTCGAGGGGCGCGGGTGCAGACGGAAGACAGCGATGGTGGACGCGAGCGGACACGGGAGCGGTGACGAGGCGCGGCGCGGGGACGGAAGGGCATTGAATTGAATGAAGCTGCGGAGAGGCGACGGCGGCGGTGGGCGGCGGCGCGGCGCGGGCGCCACCACCACCGACCGCACCACTGCACTCCCTCGGGTCCTCCCTACTCTACTCTGATCGACTCCGCCACTCACGCACGTAACTCCAGCATCACTACTATGTATATGTATATGCACGGAATAAGCATAGAGGAGAAATCTTTTTTATGGAATCTGATATAGTTAGCTACTTTGGTTGACTAAGTTGGTTGGTTGGTTGATAAGATAAAGAATTATCTATGCTAGTACACTCGTGATGCCTGTCCATCACGTTCTTGTGCTTGTGTGGACTAGGTGCCATGTCAGTGCATCCTTTTGGACGTGCCGCCACACTGCACTGGGCGGAAAATCGGGCAGGACTTTGCTTGGTTGCTGCAGATTGTCTTCACTTTTGGAGTCGACCGGACTGCTATCCATCTGCGGGCTGCGGGCCGCTCAGCTTCCCGCCTATTTATGTGGCAATTAACTGTGCTCATTCCAAAAAGCCAATAGACACGGGCAGAGGCGGTACAATATGTTTGCCTGACAAAGTTCCTCTGCACACAGATCATAAAGGCGCATCAAACATCCGAAGCCACCATATTATTTTGTTTACAAAGTATTCTCGGTAAAAAGTACTCTCCTCTCTCCCCGCACCGCGGCGCGGCGGCGGCGCTTTGAAGTCGCCGACACAAAACGCCGCCGCGGGCGATTTAACTAATGAATTTATTTACCGCGCGGCAACATCGCGCGCGGTGCGTGCCGCACTCCGGCCGCCCCCCCCCCCCCCCCCCCCGCCCCGCCCCCGCCCCGCCCCCCAGCCAGGCTCCTATGGACCGACACGCACACAGGGTTGCCCTACTTCAGTCAGACCTCCCTACATTACCCACACATTATTCGCAATTACACACTGTTGTCCGTGCCGTGCGCGCAAGAAAAGCACGAACAAAAAGGATTATTATTTACCATACCCTTGAGTAAACTTGGTATGTAGTCGCCGCAGTTCGACGAACACGTAGTTGTATTAAAAAGTTGTCAGTTTATGAGTTGAAAAGTTTTTCAGCGATATGCGACAAACAATTTGTAAAAAAAACCATATGTTATTGCTTACTTGACCATTGAACATAATGTTTTATATGTATCATCCATTCGTTTTCTACACAATACCGTTTAGAAGTTAAGATGTTGTTTCTGAAATACGGACAGATGGACAATGAAGTCTCATAGGGGCTACTTTTAAATTATAATGTCCATAGTTAGTACTCGTAAAAGAATAACACAAAACTGATCAAAAATACTGTTCTATTGTAGAAATATCTACACATTCTAGAATAGTACTTAAATGAGAGCAGAAAATATTGTTAATATGTGTAATATTCAAAGCAAGTATCAATAAATAATGCCGCTGTAAACGTATTAACAATACAAAGTGCACTCTGAGAAATATATTATTTACAGAACGCGAATCCGAAAAAAAAACCTTCTCGACGCCACTCGTTGAAGTCTTTCGTATGAGTTCCGCGTACAGTGATGCAAGCAACTTGCACTGCAGTACAGTTAGCCGTAGTACTTTTTAAAATTCTTTTAAACTATTATAGATGTTTTGACAATTATGTAGCTGGCATGTACTTCGACAATCAGATTATCTATTAAAGGGAAAATAATTTAAATTCAAAAATTATTTGTTCATTTAGGCGAGAAAATAGTGGGTCGTTGCCGTTGCCGCGGGGCTCTCAGGCAACGTACGCACTTTCTCTGGTTTCGCATACTTTGCAGTTAGAAATTCGAACTCCAAAGAATTAGAAACCCAAAAAAAATTTTTTATCTGACATGGTTGGATATAATATATCACCCGCTTCAGGCGTATTTACGTAAACTACGTAGAGTTACTATGGTAGAGTGCAGGTCTTCCCTTTCGTATCATTTTCATTTCATGTTCCTTCTACGTACCTGTAAGTTTATTAGCCCCGGCTAGAAAATGTACAGAATGAACGAGTATGCGACTCGAGTCGGTAACGCGTGCCACACCTTTGAAGTTATGTTTCTCAGAAGAGTGCGATGTTGATTGTTGATTACAAAGAGTGTTCCGCTAGTGAGCAGCGAGTGTGGCGGATGTGGGTTGAAGGAAGACACAAGAAGTTGTTCCCTGTTTATACTGAAATACTTAAGCATTATATTAAACATTATTATAAGACGCTTGGGCCACCCAAAAAAACCTATGCGTAAAAATATCAATATTTACAAATGAACACTTTGAAAAGAGCTGGATCAATATATAGACAACGAATGGCGATATTTTAGTATAACGATTGTATTACATTTCCATATTGATTTTGACATGTTTACGTCCATTTATTTAATATTTTTTATGCTTTACACTTTTTACTTTTGACTGCACTGACCGGCTTCTCCACATACCAAATGTTAGTTTGTAAAGAATGCTGCATTGCATTAAACACGCCTTGTGTTCCATGTTTTGTGGTGTACAATAAAATATATTTGATTTGATTTGAATACAGAAATACATCTTACCTAACTTCAAAGTTCGGCGAAATTCCAATTTTTAGTGTGAAATTTGTTAGCTTTTATTCAGTCTAATAATTTAGTCTAATCTATTATTTAATCTTCTTAAAATATAATGTTACAAATTCGAGCTTAAAACTTAAACATAGGAACTCGCGTAACTCAATATCAAGCGAACAACGTCACAATTCACAATGAATGTATGCGTACGTACAACGTACGTATGCAACATTGTACCGAGTCTAGCGTAATGTGCACAGGCCCTAAGTCGCCTTATCTTGTCGTCAGAAAGCTCGGTTCAACATAAATTTGTCCATCGAACACTATAAATAACGCTCCACTCTTAGTAATGAATGGCCCTACTAACGCAGTCCCTTCTAACGTAAAAACGTGGCACTAGCCCTTGCAATCACGACTTGGTTACTTTCGCCATGCCCATACACGAAAAGTGTGACGAACTCGGTAGCTCAGTGGTGAGGTCGGTCAGCTGTAGGTCGTGATCATAAGCACACCTTGGCGCGTTCAGTAATTGGAGGGTGACCGCTCGGCGTGGTTCGGATTTCACGTAAAAACTGTAAGGTCCCTTCCCTTCTTACCTGACTAGTTGGTAGGGTTCCACCGCCCTGAATGAAAGGTCGGTTGAAAGTGTTGAAACGGCCATGTAAATAGTTCGTATTTTTCGACCAGCTCCGAAGGGAAGCACAGACATGGCACCTAGTTTACCAAGGTGCTGTGGGCTGACATTATGGATGTAGTAGGTGGTGTAGACAATCGTGTCGCCTTCCATAAAAAAAAGAGAAAGCAAGGCAAGTGAGTAAGTATACACTTGACAACAAATGAGCTAAGATGCTGCAGAATAATTTTCGTTCGTAGTGATAAATGAAAATGAAAATGAAAATATTTATTTCTCCTATAGGTACATGTAAAACAAAAAGAAAAACAAGAAAAACGATAACAGACAGAAACCTGAAGGAGAAAGAGGAACCAACTCAGCTTTTTTGCTGTAGGAACGTGCCCTACAGCGCTGTTTTTCTGTTGGCCCCTTTGAGATTGGGATTGGGATTGGATTTGGGATTATCATTGACGAATCAGTGAAACTGAACTTTCGTTCTTATATTATGAGGAGAACTGAGAAGAATAGACCTTCCAGAGTTACGTCGTTTGTGAATATGCTGGACGCTGACCGTGGTTCGGATTCCACGTAAAACTGTAGGTCCCTTCCCTTCTTAACTTAGGTACTAGGTGGTAGGATTCAACACGCCATAAAACAACAGTTACCATAAAAAATAAATGGTAGGGTAATACCCCACTGACTTTCTCGCTTGTTTGGCGAACTGAACGTTTTTATGTTCTAAATTCAAAATGTACTGACAGGACAGTTCCGTTGAATTAGTTAGGCGCTCGCAACAAATATTTTATACTAGCTTTTGCCCGCGGCTTCGCTCGCGTGAAATTCGTATTTCAAAGGAAGAAAGTAAGTAAATAAGGCCAATCTGCGTTAAGGTAAACAATAAACCTTCTTAACTACAGTAAGTAACTAACGGCGAGGCTTCAGGCTGAGCTGCAGTCTGGAAGACAATAAACCTTCTCGAAGAAAGTAAGTAACTGAGGGCGAGGCCAAAGGCCGAGCTGCGTTTAGGAAGACCATAAACCTTCTCGAAGAAAGTAAATAACTGAGGGCGAGGCCGAAGGCCGAGCTGCGTTCAGGAAGACTATAAACATTCTCGAAGAAAGTAAGTAACTGAGGGCGAGGCCGAAGGCCGAGCTGCGTTCAGGAAGACGATAACCTTTTCGAAGAAAGTAAGTAACAGAGGGCGAGGCCGAAGGCCGAGCTGCGTTCAGGAAGACCATAAACCTTCTCGAAGAAAGTAAGTAACTGAGGGCGACGCCGAAGGCCGAGCTGCGTTCAGGAAGACGATAACCTTTTCTAAGAAAGTAAGTAACAGAGGGCGAGGCCGAAGGCCGAGCTGCGTTCAGGAAGACGATAACCTTTTCGAAGAAAGTAAGTAACAGAGGGCGAGGCCGAAGGCCGAGCTGCGTTCAGGAAGCCCATAAACCTTCTCGAAGAAAGTAAATAAATAAGGGCGAGGCCGAAGGCCCAGCTGCGTTCAGGAAGACTATAAACCTTTTCGAAGAAATAAAGTAATTGAGGGCGAGGCCGAAGGCCGAGCTGCATTCAGGAAGACTATAAACCGTCTTGAAGAAAATAAGTAACTATCGCCCATAGTTACTTACTGTCAGCGTCTTCCAGGATACAGGTCGGCCTTCGGCCAGGCCCTTAGTTACTTACTTTCTTCGAGAAGGATTATAGTCTTCCTGAAAGCAGCTCGACCTTAGGCCTCGCCCTCAGTTACTTACTTTCTTCGAGAAGGTTAAAGGTCTTCCTGAACGCAGCTCGGCCTTCGGCCTCGCCTTTAGTATGTTACTTACTTTCTTTAAGAATGTTTATTGTTTATCTGAATCCAGTTCACCCTCCGGCCCCGGCCTAAGTTACTTACTTTCTTCTTTTGAAATACGAATTTCACGCGAGCGAATCCGCGGGAAAAAGCTATCGATATTAAAATAAGAAACTTCAGTTAAAATAAATGAAATACGTAGATGATCGGCTTAAATTTTATGGAGGATAGCTTTTGCCCGCGGCTTCGCTCGCCGTAGACTCGATTTAACAGTAAATCCGATTCTGTCGTTTCTCTTATATTTTCCCTCTCCCTCTCCCTCTCCCTCTCCCTCTCCCTCTCCCTCTCCCTCTCCCTCTCCCTCTCCCTCTCCCTCTCCCTCTCCCTCTCCCTCTCCCTCTCCCTCTCCCTCTCCCTCTCCCTCTCCCTCTCCCTCTCCCTCTCCCTCTCCCTCTCCCTCTCCCTCTCCCTCTCCCTCTCCCTCTCCCTCTCCCTCTCCCTCTCCCTCTCCCTCTCCCTCTCCCTCTCCCTCTCCCTCTCCCTCTCCCTCTCCCTCTCCCTCTCCCTCTACCTCTCCCTCTCCCTCTCCCTCTCCCTCTCCCTCTCCCTCTCCCTCTCCCTCTCCCTCTCCCTCTCCCTCTCCCTCTCCCTCTCCCTCTCCCTCTCCCTCTCCCTCTCCCTCTCCCTCTCCCTCTCCCTCTCCCTCTCCCTCTCCCTCTCCCTCTCCCTCTCCCTCTCCCTCTCCCTCTCCCTCTCCCTCTCCCTCTCCCTCTCCCTCTCCCTTTCCTTCTCCCTCTCCCTACACTATCCCTCCCTCTTGCCCCACCCACCCCCTCCCCTCTCTTCCCTCCTTTTCCTCCTCCCTCCCATCGCTGCTCTTCCTCCCCGACCCTCCTTCCCCTTCCTTCATCTCCCTACCTCCGCTCCGCTCCCGACCCTTCCTCCCTCCCCTCCCCCTCTTCTGCCGACCCCTCACCCAGTTTCATCTCTGTACGTCCACCTCCCCTCTCGCCCCTCCCTCTATGACTCTATTTACCCCCACCCCCTTCCCCCCTTCATTCTCCGTTCATAGCTCCCCCTCGCTCCCTCCCTCTCTCCCTAATCGAAAATCCTAAGTCTTCTAGTTCTCACAGAAAACGGGATGGTACGGAACCCTCTTTACGCGAGCTCGACTCGAATTTGACTACTTTCTTTTTAAATTATGTTACCATGGGATATACACTTCATTTACAGGAAAACCTAAACGAAAATCCTAAGCCTTCAAGTTCTCACAGAATACAGGATGGTACGGAACCCTCTTTACACAAGGTCGACTCGAACTTGACCACTTTTTTTTATTATATTACCATGGGATATACACTTAATTTACAGGAAAACCTAAACAAAAATCCTAAGCCTTCTAGTTCTCACAGAAAACGGAATGGTACGGAACCCTCTTTACGCGAGGTCGACTCGAACTTGACCACTTTTTTTCAAAATTATGTTACCATGGGATATACACTTAATTTACAGGATAACCTAAACGAAAATCCTAAGTCTTTTAGTTCGCACAGAAATCGGGATGGTACGGAACCCTCTTTACGCAAGCTCGTCTCGAACTTGACCACTTTTTTTCAAAATTATGTTACTCCGGGATATACACTACCACTATACAAAGTTTCGTCAAAATCCGTCCAGCCGTTCAGGCGTGAAAGAGGAACAAACAAACAAACAAACAAATAAACAAACAAACAAACAAATATACTTTCACATTTATGATATTAGTGAGATGCAACATTTAATAGAAAGAAAACGTTTGTATGGCAGCGACCTTTTTTTGAGTTTTCCTGGAAAAACAGATAACGGTATCTTTTTAGACTAGTAATAGGGTTTCTATGTGGAAAATATAATAAAAATCGTTAGAGCCCTTTTTAGAAAATCGACCTTATCGAAATCATTTGTATGACAGCTACCCTTATTTTTTCTAAATAAAAAAAAACTAAAAAAAGGTACCCCCTAGATAATCGTTTCAAACTACTAAATATGAATTTTAATAGATATCGGTTGAGCGGTTGAGGCGCAACGTCGCTGGACACATTGACATATACAAATTTTGTATGACAGCTACCCTTATTTTTTCGAATTAAAAAAAACTAAAAAAGGTACCCCTAGATAATCGTTTCAAACTACTAAATACGAATTTGAACGTAATCGGTTGAGCGGTTGAGGCGCAAGGTCGCTGGACGGACACACACACACACACCCTCACACACACACACACACACACACACACACACACACACACACACACATATACATTTTTCAAAACCACTTTTTTGGGATCGTTGACAGATATATAGCCCAAATCAATCGAAATCTCTACTTCGAAATTTAGGACGATCACAATACCTACTTCCTTTCTCCTTACAGTCGCTCGAAAGTAAAAAAATTTAAAAAAAATGTGCATCGAGCCGAAGTCGCCGACCGCCGTCGTCGAAGCCTAAGCAAGCGTAGAGTGAGATAGTCGTTTTATATTTTATTTATTAGTTAGAGAAAACGTACAAATACAAAAGATAAAAATTAAACATTACACGGGTAAGTCAAGTCCACACTAAGTTTGCGTCAGAATTATTGAGATAGTTCGACATTTCCGTTTCTTCTTCGCCTGGGGTTTCGATTACGCAGGTATTCAACTCATCAAGCTTTGATTGAAGCGATAATTATTTCGTCTTCATTAGCAGTCATTTATTGATCCAACTAATGTATGGGTTTTACTGGGATTTATTTTAATGATATGCATTACGAATGCACATTTAAAAATATTTGACATAATGCTATGATTTAGGTACCATGCAGGCGGTTGTATTGGTTCAATCTTCCCCTACGTTAACAATATATCTATTCGCCATTAAGTTTATATGTTTTCGAGGAATTACATATTTTAGAAGCTATGCTTACTTTTTAGAGTCGTGTCGCCGAACCCATTTTGATCAAACTAACGGTAAATCAAGCAGAAATTTTGGCCTTATAGATAAAATAGGATGCGTTTTCGAAAACGTTAAAAAAGTACCTACATCACAGAGCATGAAATGCGCGCGCCCGCCCCTACTAGAGGCGCCGTGAGCGCGATTTCTCTACAACGGCGTTGAAGCCTGTGGGCGTGGCCTATGACTTACATATGTGTGTTGTGCGTGTGCATTTGTTTTGTGCGTGTGCTTATCTTGCTCCTCTTTGTGTGTAGTGTCGATACTAGCACACACACACACATACGAAGCGCTAGCAGCTCAGCGTACGGTTATTGGGTTTCAAATATCATCGCTTAGGGCGCCTCTAGTAGGGGGCGCGGGCGGTAGGTATTTGATGCTCTGTGACCTACATAGTTCAAGACTTTGAACACGTTTGCAAATTAAAATTCTAAATAATCTTTTTTTTTAAGAAAGCGCGAAATGTGGCGCCGAGCCATTCATAAGGTGTCTAATGACGCCCGTGGACATTAGGTCGTACGCGGGGGTTACGAATGCCATACCGGCCTAACAGGTGCCTATTCACGCCTCTCTTGAAGGACCCGAACTATACTTGGGGTTGGGGGGAAATATGTGGGCAGGAAGAGCGTTCCAGAGTTTACCAGTTCTGTGAAGGAAAGATCTCCAGAACCGATTGGTACGCATCCGCGGTAAGTCCAGCGTATGGGGATGCAATCCCCGCCCAGTGCGCGTTGTGCGGAGGTGGAACGGGGACGCCGGGATCGCGTCAAACAACTCCTCCGAGCATTCCCTATGGAATAAAAGATAGAACCTAAAACACACTTAGGGCGCCGACATCCTCGAAGGGATGCAGTGCAGTGGTTCCGTTGCAGTGGTTCTAGATCGCGGGACACGTCGGTGTCACAAAAATAAAACTTTGTTAAGTATGTACATACCTATATCTATTATGCAAGCATCGTAATGAAATCCTGAAAATTTTTAATTTAATTAAATTTTTCATAACTTTATGATATTATTTCACTCTAATGGATGAAAATTCAAACGATTCGTTTAATATGGAAAAATTTATTGTTGTATTAGTGAGAAACTCCTTGCGTCTCCTTTGAGGAGTTGCTGGAGCCTTGTATACTTAGGCACTAAACTGGAACCCTTGGTATATTGGGAAAGCTCTTAAATGTTTTAAAGTCACGTTCGTCGGTTTCAACAGAAGCGTTTGAGTATGTAAGCTAGGTATGCGTTTGCGAGCAAATTTATAGTTTAATTACGCAGGCATTAGGCGAATGGAGACGTGTTAGCCCTCGCAATGCCGACCACGATTCAACTGTCACGGTGACAGATGGCCAAGTCCGCGTCTGCGCACCGGCGCGGCGGCAACCGCCCCGAAATTAATATGGAACGCCGCCGCCCGACAACCAGACGTTTGACGGTTAGGTATTTTCAGGCGAGGGGGAAAATCCCGACTACTGAACGGAGTAAAAAATATATAACTAGGATATTGTGTCATCCGTTTAATTAAAGGTAGTAACCGTTTTAATAATGGAATTAATTAAATATTTCGTGTAAGTTCCAAGAAAGGCCATCATAATATAAAAAAAACACACACACACACAATTTACGGAAGACTACATTTTACTCAAAAACTACTAATGTTATTCTTTAGTTTTAAAGTTACATACGGTGGCAATTTCAACAATATACCGGCTGTTTCAGGATAGGGTTTCGTAACTTCTGGGTTTGAAAGGGGTCCATATTTGAAGACGAAAAGCTCTGAAACTATTTTCTCAGATACTGTCATTTTATAGTACTTTTTCGTGAAAATAGTTTCATCAAGATTCGGTGGACGGTTAATTCTACGCGACGGGGCTTGCGTACCTAGTAGAATTGAACTGTATGTAGGTAAATTACCGACACTCAATGTTTAAGCTCAATGAGATAAAAAGAAAAATGAGACTGGACTAAGTCATTCATTACTTCCCATACTCCCGCCCATCTAATTTTTATTACAATTTTAAATTTTGGTATGAAAAAAATACGGAATTTCGATTTGAGTGATAAGGATTTTTTTCTTATAATAATGATTACGTTCTTTTTCTTTCTCAGTTTCTCAAACATAGGATAGGTTTGAGAAAGGATAGAAACATCCTGTATATGTACATACATACGCGAGATTTTTGATTTTTCACCTCTGATCCCACCTCCGTTACAATTTCTTAATTGAAAAACTCGGAATCTGACAGTACAGAAAGATCGTTTGCAAAACAAAATAATTTTATTATTTCCTCGAGCCAGCATCACTATTGATCATGCAGCTTCATCCAGCTTCAATATTTGATCCCGCTAACAAGACGCCGCGCGCCGCGCCCCCTGCTGAGCATTCCGCGAATCTGTCAGTTTGACAGTTACGTCTTAACGCACACTTTGAGGCAAAGGAAGAAGCCTATTCATTTTCAGATTGCGGTTTTCAATCTCACATGATCGATGTGTTGTTTGCTTGAAATGGCGCAACACTACGGTTGTATATATATATATATAGGTACAATATAAAGCTCGGACTACACCTATATGACGGTGACGATGGGACGAACATTGTTTATGACTGTGGTCTCCGTTCGGGGTGAATGTATTTTCCTATTTTATTTTTATTTGTTTTATTTGAAAACTCAATAAATTTTTCCCCTAAATTTGTAAATATTATTTTCAGCGGAGCTATTCTCTATTTATTATCAATTCATTTGCTGTTTCTCATGATCCGTCTCAATCGCTCCAACAGCCTTCTCAATGCGTCTACTGAGACAGAGCTGCGGCTATCGCTATTTTTGCGATAATCGCTAATAGAGAAGAGGCAGGCGTTCGTCCCGGTAAATTCGTGCATGTAATTTGACTGTATGAAACAGATTACTGGTGAAATTATGAAATGAAATTCTATTCTTACCTGATACATAATAACATTTTCGACATAATACAACTTCTGGGAAGCAGTCGTCGATATGAAACATTTTCTCTTGGCGAATTTGCTATCCTGATGCATGTAGTCTGACGCTAAGGCGCCATAATGTTCCCTAAATAAATTAACATTCATTCTCGGAAGTTCGACAGTAACTTCGACAGTGGGATCTCTTTTGACGTTAGATTTAATCTACTTGAAGCTTGAAGACAAGCGTGGGTCTATTCTATGGAGAGTGTAAATCGATTTCTGAAAATATGGAATAGAAAATTTGGTTTTATATATATGTACAGTGTGCATTAAAAGCGTGATATTCGAATTTACAGAACGCTTAATGGTCTTCATTCTACAGTAACAGTGGGGGAAAGAAAAAATGCTGCTAAGTGCGACTCACGCATCAAGGTTCCGTACCTACCACGGAGAAATGATATGGTCGCGCGCGGCGCGCGGCAGAGGCGGAGGCGGGGCGCACTGTGGGGTATTTTGCCCTTAAAGTTGAACTTTAATCAATTTGTAATGCCTTTTTGGTTAAAATTATTTATTTCGTTAATATAATATTTTATAAACAATAAATAAAAAAAAAAACGTATTAATAAAAACATAAATTTTCATCGCCAGATACCGGTACTACAGACTGATACCGAAGTACAGTCTCGGGTCTTTTAAGAGGGGCGTGAATAGGCACCTGTCAGGCCGGCATGGCATTTGCAACCCCCGCATACGGCCAAATGTGCATGGGCGTCGGTAGAAACCTCATGGGTGGCTCGGCGCCACATGTCGCGCTTTCATAAAAAAAAAACGTAGTAAGTGCTGAGTGTCTACATATAATTATTTAGACATTTTTTTAAAGGTTTTTCTAGATATACTTAAAGAGTTTTGTTTCGTGCTGAATTCTTCGGAAAGAATCACCCTCATGCGACACTGCTCTCACTGCATAACATTGTATTAGAAAGCATATTTTAGGAAACTAACCAAGTATTAATCAAACTGTTGAACATTAAAGGCGCCGCTAAAAAGAAAAAAAAAGTTTGTTCCAGCGACTCTAGCACAAGATTTAGTTGTCAAGTTTGAAGGAATTCCGGCATTTCACGGTCATAGCTCACCCGGAGTATCCCGGGCATTGTCGGCGTCGCGTCCGTCCCGCTCGAAGCGGGCAGGCTTCACTCATTGCGGGGAGTGGTTCGTACACATGTCGATAAAAATATTATTCGAGTACACCATCGTCACAAGAAGCATTACTGCTGTAATCATTACAGATAGATAACATTATGCATCTGATTTGAGATTGAAAAACTTTTTCACCTTATCCTACTTATATTTGATATTTACGACAAACAAGGTACGAATATTAATGTCATCTGCTAACAATTCATTTGTAAAATTATATTTCAAAGAGTAGATAGGTACTTATACGTATTGGTATTAAATTAATTTGTTTGTAGAAAGTGACATGGTTGGCTTCATAACAAGCGCCGTGGTGTTAGCCCATAACACATTTTTGTGTTTTTTTTTAAATGGAATTACCATGTTAATACTTCTCTTTATTTTGTCCTGCCTGGTCAGTGGTCAATATTCATTACAATATGACGTTGGTTGGTATCCTAATTTGTAATAAGACGAAAGGGCATACAAATTTCCTCTCCAAAAATAATTCCAATCATATACATTTTCTAAATAAATTCTAAATCAAATTGTTAATAATTGTGAAGGAGACAACCTGTAGGCTGTGCTGTGGGTACGGTAGGGGTAGGTATGTGTGAGAGCGTACAATAGAACTTTCCTTTTTGTTTTTTCCTCTTCGCTTTTGGTTGTAGATCCTGTGGGCGGGGCGCGGCTGCTATTAGGCTCGGTGATTCCACTCTATCTCTATCTATGGCCATAGTAACATGAGACTGTTTGAACTATGCTATGGCTTAGTTAGTTACATATATACACTTGAAATATTTACATACGAATTACTATAATATGGAACTAGCGAATGGTAACTTCTTACTTACTAATGAATTTCTCTGTTGTAGTTAGAGGGTTGCAATTATAAATATATAATTTAGTTTATAATTTAATTTATAATTTCGGTTAGTAGGTTTGAATAAAGAAGTTAAGAGTCTGCCTGCAATACTTACGAGTTTCCAGCTCCAATTTTAATTTCCCCCCGAGACGACGCGACGCGACGAGGTGACTTTTCCGCGCCACCTCACTCTTGCGGTCACGCGAGGTCAAAGGGATTTTGTTAGGGTGAACTACACTATTATCGGACGGTAATATCATTGAGTTTAACGCGCGATAGTTTAGTTGTTATTATTCACAGTTTCATGATGTAATGTTAAGTATTTATTGAATACTAGCTGTTCTATTGCACGGCTTGGAGGTATCTTCGCAATTTTTTCTATCAACAAAATGTTATGGAATCTTGTTGTCCCAAACACAATACCAATTTATCTATCTTTCAACTTTATATTGGACAATTACTCTAGCTGGTTATGGAGTGTGACAAATTTTGGAATGAAAGTCAATTTATATCATAAATGGGTTAAGTTAGGGTTATGTTAGATCTAGACAAGTCGATCACTTCGATCAGTCTAGCATTACATAATTAAATCGATCCGACCTTCCGCAAGACTCGATAGCTTCGAATTCCGCGATATCGCGCCGTACTAAAACATCATTAGCAAAAGAGACGCGTATATACGAAGCTCGGTTCTCAGTCACACAGGCCGGTCAGCCGACGACAGCTGACAGTGACGAATTTATCACTCGCCCTGTCCGGCACAAATAATTCGGCACTTGTGTGCCGTGTCGCCGCCGTCGCCGCCGCCGAGCATGCACAATGGGGCACAGTCGGTTTTATAGTCGGTGTACGTTATGATATGAAATTCCGTGTGCGTGCGGTGTGACTTTATCTGCTTTTACATCGTTGCTACCGGCACGTCTTTAGCATATGTGAAATATCCGTCAGTCCCAGGCGCTAGCTAGTTTAAAAATACTGCCTTCTACATTAAAAAGTTTTTCTTACTTAAAATACAGATCTTAAGAGCATACTTCGCGGCTCAGCTTCCAGTTCTATCGTACCGAACGACCACTCTAAAAACATTTGTCATCGTTAATATATGTTTTATACTTTGTATCTACTTTTTCCCTCAAGATTTGTCTTTATAGGAACAAATTTTCGATATTAATAAACAGATTTTTTATATAACCATATTTTGATTTAAAACATTCTAACTAGGCCGAGGCGCAGAGTTTGACAATCACGTAAAAAAGTATGTAAAATGCAAGACCGTTAGAAGACCCGAACCCGATATGCTGACAGAATAATATCTCATCTGTGGTACAGCTCTTAACTCAGGCACCTCTACACATCGACACTTCGGACACCTCGACACCTCTTATATGCGGTGACCGGTGACGATGACGATGACGGTTTTTCTGAGTTTACTCCTCATTTTTATAACGCGCCTAAAGGAGTTAAATTTTTTAAGTGAAAACTTCTTTAGCGGCGCTTGGCATTTTTTTAGGTGGGTAAAAAATGTTAAACTCGCGTCAGATCTCGAAAAGCGTCAGCTTCAGATCTCGAAAAGCGTCAGATTTATTTTTATTATTTAAAATGTAACCTTAAGTCATTGCATTAAGGGTTAAGTTACGAGTGGCTCGGGGTCAATTCTGTTCGTCTCTCAGTGACGGTAAAGCCGAAAGCGAATCAAGAGAATCCGATATTCGTTTGGTTGTTTATGTGATTTCGTGGCTCAATGGTAAGAGTGTAGGATTTGTATTTTTTTACCATGGGTTCGAATCCCTCAATTTTTTTTTTGTTTTTTTTGACGTGATAACGTCTTATAAATTGATGAACACGGGCAGCACGTACGAAAGCGTGTCACGTTGATAGTCACGTTGATATTCACGTTGATATTCAAAGTTACCATGGAAACGTCCTCGGCCCAAGCGGCAGTGTTGCCAAACGTACGGTAATTGCCGTATCGTACGGTAATCGAGGCTAGAAATCGACAAATGTACGATTGTACAATTCTTATAGCTGTGTTTCTTTCTGACCTTATCACGTAAAACTATCGTCCGTAAACCGACTTTACAGACAACCAATTTTTTTTCTTTTTTAAGCAATGTTACGGTGTTTAAATTTTTTAGGGTGTTTAGTTTTTTTATTTTCGGAAATACAAAACGTTTTCACTTCTGCCGGCACTCCCGGAGTGCAACTGGGGCTTTTTTTTTTCATAACGTCCGTAAGGAAGTATAAATTCAAAACTTTTTTCAGTAGGTAGTAGTTATCTATAACCAACCTTAACCACAGTATCGAAATTCGACCCTGTGTTGTAAATGTGGTCTAAAAATTCTGCCCTAACATTGTACCAAATCATTTTTGGACCTACGTATTGAATGTCATACCGATTTAAAATATTTTCAAGTTCACGTGGACTTTTGAAAAAAAAATAAAGGGTAAACTTTCATTTTGACGGCTAAAAGGAAGACTACGTTAATTCTTCACATATAGGTACGTCTCTAATACAATTCATGGCTTCACGATCATTTTGGGTTTTAAATTCTCTCAATCAGCTTGCAATGCGAGTCTGCGTAAACGCACGCCATTGGCGCATCGGCTGTTAAAGTGGCGGCGCCAAATAAATTATTCGTACTTACATTTTATTTATTTGTCTGAGAATGTATTGAATCGTCACTAGCACTGCCATGTCCTCGTGACAGTAATGCCGTAAAGAACTGAACTTGCTTCCCTCTTGCTCCGATCCGTATCCACCACGCGCGCTGGACTCACTCTGGCTTTTCGAAATCTTTCCTGTGTCGTACGGCGAAAATATGGAATGGTCTTTTGGTGAGTGTGTTCCCAAAAGCTTGTTAATAATTTAAACAACGACCTTCTTGTGCGCCTTTTAGTTGGCATGGCGAATCTCGAGCGTGGTTTCGCTAGGAGTGGTGCTATTGAGTGTGTCTGATCATCTTTTGAACTTCTTGGCACAGCCACCCGGGCCGGTTGACCATAAAAAAATAAGTTCAAGGGAACTGATTTCATGGCTCAGATTAGGGTAGCTCAACCTTCAATGGAAAATATAAAAATAGTCGCCCGAACTGGTGACTCTCCGAATGTGTAGCCAGATTGTGAGCGACCATCTTGTGTTCGATTAACTCTGAAACATATCAACCCATTTCGATGCATATTTATATTAAAGAAGGCCTTTCTTTCACAAACCTTGATAATCTAATGAATTACTTGTTGGTAACTGTATTTCGAGTTCAAATTTTAGATTTCATAATGTGTTTATTTTATTATTCATAATCATATTATTATCTGACCAAGCTTTTTAGCCCGCGAGTGACAGACACGCTAAGGTACCGGCGGCGAACCGGCGGCGTATTGGGATATCATCGGAAGGTCTCCGTCTGCTTGGAGAGTAGCCGGCAGGTCGGCGCGGAGGCGGCAGCGGAGCGATGTTTATACTCCCCTCCATAAACCTCTCCAAATTATCCACAATTTATCTTTAATAACGTGCATTTTATAATCGGCCTCACGGCGAGGTGGGTGGTCCGGTCCGCACCGCGCCGCCGCACCGCCTCCGGACCCGCCGTCCATGGACCTCTTTTTATTATTTAACCTTTTTATTGTTCCAATTTAATTGGATAAATTACAGCGTTAGATGAAGTAAACATCTTCTTACAAATTGTTCCCGTTTGGTAATATGTAATATGGGTGGGGATGAAAATGTCGGGTTGAAGCGATGAAGTCATTACGCCGCGCCGCGCCCGCGCCCCGGCCTCCTCGACCGTAACGAATTATTGTACGGTCTTTCTCTAAGGGTTCGTACTTAGCCTGGGGCGCGCGGGCGCGGGCTGCACCAAATTATTATATCCTACATTTTATATTATTGAAGTAAATTAGGGCATTTTTGGCTACGATTAGATACAATTGAAAATATGTACGGTAGGTACATGTACAGAGTGCCCGTAGTGAGGTATGGAATACTGGTCGGGGTATTTAGTATATTTCTATATACGTATATGTACATTTACACACGGTACATTTACCCATTGTACCGTGTGGGACCGGTACTTTAAAAGAATAGCCCCACTGCATCTCTTCCCGTGTATGTAGTAAAAGGCGACTCAGGCATATGACTCCCTTCTTATATTACTAATTGGTAGGTTTTAACTCGCCCGGGTTGGTACCACCGCACTGAATGAAAGGTCGGTCGAAACGGCTATGTAAATAGTTTGTGTTTTTCGTCCAGTTCAGTGTAGCCGGCACGACCAAAGGGAAGCACTGACGCGGCACCAAGTTCACCACCCGGTGTTATGGGCTGACATCGCGGATGTTGTAGGTAACGTAGCCGTGTAAGTTTCCATAAAAAAAAACAACAAAAAAAAAACAAAAAAAATGATTTTTTTTTCGATTCTCCGCACATGTTGGTGCTACTTGCTAGCCCTAGCTTCAAATTCCAAGTGCATCTTTTCCTGCCGACACTATTATATATAACATTCAGGATATGGGCCATGTTTAATTTCACGTTAATGATTTTATATAATGATGATATATAATGATCTTTCTGCTAACAAAGTTATTTTTTAATATTTTTTTTTGTTTCTAATTAAATAAATTATCCCCCATACAGATACTCCCTAAAGGCTACACATTTATCCATACATTCGGTGGTTGGTCACGGGCTAACGGTTATTAACTGCTGGCTACTGGCTCTGGCTACAAAAGCTACTGGCTACTGGCTATGCCAGCTACTGGGTAATAAAGTGCTTTTGCACATGCGCACACAGTACATAGCGCGGAGCCGCTATAAGTGAGCTAGAGTCGACGTTATTATTTAAAATATAAAATGTCTACTTACCTACCTATCTGCAAAGGTAGTAGGTGAAATTTGTAAATTTGTATGTCCATAACATCGCTCATAGGTATACATACATGCAAATTCTCACCAACATGAATGTGAATATTCCATAAAATTTATAAATGGTTACAATAAATTGAAATTATAATAAATATTTATTGAACAATTATTTTATAAACATAAGTAAATAGTGTAAAATGTAGAGTTTGCCTTTAGCGTAATATAAGCTGGTAGGTATATAAAGCTTGTCTATTCGTTTATTAACTCTATAAAAGGGCATTACCGTGTAAAAGTTGACGACACAGTCTATGAAGGAGGAGTGCCGGGGGCTAGGTATCGATCAGAGCGGCCACACGCAGATTTCATTCAACGCTAAAATAAAAGCAAAACATTTTTCTGAATAATTGAGGACGGGCGAGATAGTTGATGATGTTGTATTTTTAACCCCCGACGTAAAAGGAGGGGTGTGGCATCGTAGCTCCCAAACGGATGGACCGATTTGGATGAGGTTTTTTTATGAGAAAGCTGGTTTAACCGGGATGGGTCTTAGGTATGTTTGTAATAAAAAAAAAATTATCTTAAAAAGCTTATTTGTGACGTGTGTAAAGTAATTTGCGAAGTTGTGTTGTAAGTTGTGGCCCTTCCTATGTAAGTAAGCATTTATTTTCATGCCTTCCAACATGCTAAATGTTAATACTTCAGTTCAGAGATGCGATGCACCAATCGTGCTGCTGCGCCTCGCTCGGCGCAAGTGTCTATTATTAATTCTCACATGTGTCGCGCTTTCGTCAGGCGTGGAGCGTCGTGGGTGGCCACTCGAAGGCCTTCCAGTTCCTATAGGATGGAAGTAAAGTATACGGTGGAAACCACGCACTTTATTATGAAACGTGCGTTATTAATAACGCACGTTAGAAATTATAGTACCACAGAAGTAATCTTACATGAACAAGACGGTTAGGGTACCAACCCAAGGTGAAATGGACTGTCCATACTTCTAAAAATGTATGCTCTACTCTGGATTATAATCACTATAACAAATTAACTAAATACTGTGTATCGTTGTTTCGAAACGATGTAATTACATACTTTAATACAAAACTTAAATAAAAAATTAAGCTACATAGGTATCTAATTTCTAAGGTCTCTTTATTACTTACATATACCGAGGTAACCTTTTAATTTTTGAAAATTTCCGGAACTTTTATGCATGATTTCGGAAGACGGGCATGATTTCGAGATGTATAAAGATGCGAGTTTTAATCTAGGACACACCCGGAATTCCGGGAGGATTGCCAACTAGTTGTGTCTGATATTCCGTCGGACTTTTGGGCACAGACACTGTGCCAGTCCTTTATGAAAAACAAAGATACATCACTTTTCTGAGCCTATGTAGGTACATCTACAATGACATTTATGTAAAACAAACCTTTAAGCGAGCTTTCAAACAACTTTGAACATACCAAACTACAACTAAATTTTGTCTGCAAATTTATGTCAAACATATTGTATGTATTGATCATTCATATGACAGACTGCACTCGAACTTGTCGCAATTTCTTCTATCTAGTTCGATTACACCCACGAAGAAGAACCGGCAAGAAACTTCGCAGGCAATTTTTTTTATACCTATAAGCTATAAGTATTTAGTGACTGGCTACATAATAACATCGCTTACAGTCTATCGAAAAAACAGCTTGAGAGCAAAATTAAAAATTTTTGCTGAGAGTTCTGACTACAAATACTTATTAATTAAGTATAAGTATCAGGCGGTACTACAGCATCAAAATGCGACTGCAAAATGCCCTGATTGCATAGCGAAGCATTCGCGTGTTTTATAGTATTTATTCAAAGTTTGTTAAACCAATTTACATTACCCGAATATCCAAATCTGTCAAAAGAAGTAAAATGTTATCTTACATCATCTGCAATTAGTATAAACTCAAAATAATGTTTTAAAAAGCTGCAATTTCGAAACAAAGAGAGCATTTCGGAGTATTTAAGACTATTTAGTAGTACGTTTGTGATTTTTTTTTTACATATTAATTGACATAAATAAAAATAAACATCTGTCACCAACTTTTAAATATGGTCAACTTTTAGACGGGATTTTTTAATATATATATTTTTGAAATTCGTTGAACAAAAAACCGAAACGAAGATGTGGCAAATTTTGCAAATTGTGCCTCACGCTGTAGTATAGTGAGCGGGACGGATCTCGGCGTGTCGTCGCCGCAGCGGGCGACCCGCCACGCGAATACACTATACAAGTACGGTGCGGGTGCGAGGGAGAATACTGACGAACCGCTGCGGCGGCAACACGCCGAGATCCGCCCCGGGCATTATACCGCAGTATTTTAAGTACCAATACGACGCCGTGTCCCTGAGGGGTGAACTGAGACACCAGACTACATCCGAGACATGCAGTCCGTTGCATTTGCGCGTGTAAATACTTAATAAGTAGGTATGTTAATTTGGTTTTTAAAATACCTTTTTTGTGTAAGTTTAAAAGAGCAACAATGTAACGTGAAACGCACTTTGCTTCGCCATACAGAAACACGGGGCGCATATTGAGCGCGATATTATTGAGTAACGTGGCGGGGATTACTTGTGTATGTATGGCCCCATCGAGCCATATTATGTTTAAGTCGCGACGACACGACGAACCTCCTAACTTCTTTCTACGAACCACCATTTTAGGAAGCTCTTGTATATCTTTGCGTACTGAACATAGACGTATAAAGATTATTTCTCTATGGTACTGAACGAGTCTATTCGATGCTGGGTATAATTTAAATAATTTCTTGATGTAAATTACTGCTTACATCAGTACGATCGTCCTAAAAAGATCTTATTGTTAAAATATTGCAAATAAATCCTACTTAAATCCTAATAAAACATAGGCATAATAACCGGCACTAAGTAATGAACATCGAGTTTTAGAAGGAGACAAGGTT
Organism: Nematopogon swammerdamellus; assembly: GCA_946902875.1. Lineage (NCBI taxonomy): Eukaryota > Metazoa > Arthropoda > Insecta > Lepidoptera > Adelidae > Nematopogon > Nematopogon swammerdamellus. The sequence goes on from OX336333.1 coordinate 9,968,935, forward strand.
GTAGAGCGTCGTCTATGTCGCAAGATCTCGCACGTCTATGTGCGACAGAGACGAAGTTCTACAAACAACCGCATTGTCTCTTTCTAAAGCTCGACGTTCATTACTTACTGCCGGGTGCTGTACACATATGTGTCTTTCCGTAGATTGCACATAAATGTAGGTATGTAGGTAAGAAGGTACGTACGTATAGGCCACCAGCCAATCGCACATCTTACTTACTCACCAGTCTTTTATATCCTTTACTTTATCGCCATCTTACAAACTTTACGAGTTGTCATCCAACGGCAGTAAATAAGAGTTGTCGCGGAGTTGTCTTGTCCCCTGTCCGATATCCGCCCGCAGTCGTCGTCCCACACAAAGCCTTCCTGGTCTCGGCTTTTACGTCGATGTAATTACGCAAAAGATTAGTAAAATCCACACAAAAAGCCACACGCATAAATATCCGTAGAGGACAATAAATATATTTATTGTACAATAAAATAATGTGAGAGACGCGCGCGGATGTCTCTCGCGTGTCGACTTGGGTGGTCTGTCGCCCGCGTGCCCCGCCCGCACCGACACTACCGTCCCACCGCGACTGTCAGTCACCCAACATCTAACTGGCATAAAGAATAATAGATCAATTTCGGTGAAACTGGGGCGAGAATGAATTCGAATTTTCCATCCACATGAATTCTTTAAATCGACTTATTACACTTCTGATATTTTTTCATCGTGGAGATGGCGTAGATAGAAGCGGAACTATGAGGGCTTTCACGCTATCTATGCATTACATTGTTACACAGTACCCGGCGGTAAATAATGTACATCGAGCTTTAGAAAGAGAGATTACCATGTTGGGCCGGTACTTTAAAAGAATAGCCCCACTGCATCTCTCCCCGTGTATGTCGTAAAAGGCGACTAAGGGATATGACTCCTTTCTTATATTATTAGGTGGTAGGGTTTAACCCGCCCTGGTTGATACTACCGCACTGAATGAAAGGTCGGTCGAAACGGCTATGTAAATAGTTTGTGTTTTCCGTCCAGTTCAGTGTAGCCGGCACGACCGAAGGGAAGCACTGACGTGGCACCAAGTTCACCCGGTGTTATGGGCTGAAATCACGGATGTTGTAGGAGATGTAGCCAACCGTGTCAGTTTCCATAAAAAAAAGATAATGCGGTTGTAGAGCGTCGTCCCTGTCGCACAGACGTGCGAGTTAGTGCGACAGGGACGACGCTCTACAACCGAATTGTCTCTTTCTAAAGCTCGATGTTCATTACTTACTGCCGAGTACTGTACTCGTAGTGTGTGACCACCCGCCAGCCAGGTGGGACGACGATATCAAGTACGTCGGCGGAAAGCAGCGGCTCCGCACCGCTGAAGGCCGGCTGGATTGGAGGAAAATTGAAGAGCCCTATGTCTAGCAGTAGACGCTTACACGCTGCCTGACTGACTGACTGACTCGCAATGTGCTCATGTTAGTCAAATGATCCCTTAAATCGACCACAATACCTGTGTTAGATTAGATAGCTGAGGCTAAAAATAAATAAATAATTAAAATAAGTGCGAACGGTTCCTTGGGGCGGCTACAGTTCATATCTTCGATAGATTTCGGTCGACGGAAAAACTCAGGAGAAATTGGAGCAACTGATTTGTCTTCGAATGAATTCCTCTATTCCTTCATTCCCTACATTTCTAATAAATGATACAAAAATATAAATAAATATGTAAAATAAGTAATACTAACCAACTACTATTCTCAAATCAAAACAAACGTGCAGTTCGCATAATAAAGTTTTATGGCTTAGTGAAGGGAATCTCCCTTCACTAAGCCATAAAATTTTGTTGTGCGAGCTGCACGTTTGTTTTGATTTGAGTATAGTACCTAGTGCCTATTTACTATCTCTAGAAATACTAATATGCTAGTATTTATTTTTACAACCACCGGAATCAGCAAGCAACTCGATCGTATACAATATTTATGACGACCACTAAATACAAATACAGTTAATATTAAGGTTACGTGGGTAGAAACGTAACGTAATATGTGTGTGTAGGCGTACGTGAGCACAGTAGGTAGAAATTACACAACATTTTTTATATCGCGTTCCCGTCGAAAGCGTCTCTATCCCGTATGATTGATGGTGGCTGCAAAAAAGTTTTGTCGGTAGTCTCTTTGGGCACTCCATGCGGCTGTCGCCGCGTCTCGTTTCCACCGGATGCAATCTATTCGCTTCCGATGCACATACAAACTGCCGCCGCCGAGGCAGTGGGGGCGTCTCGGTGTGTCTTCGGCGACAACTTTACTATAATTACTAGTGTCGCCATCTATGTGCCGGTGGCGGGGACGTCGCGACGTTGCCACCGCCCGCCCCCGGTGGCGGCGGCCGCGAGGGCTCATGTCATTAGGCGGGAACGCGCAGGGCCGGATTAAGCCTTATAGATAGAGGTCCCTAAGCAATGCAAGTCTCGGGGCCCCTCTCGCCTTAGGCAGGTAGGTATCTATGTAGGTGGGTAGGTAGTATTTAAACCTTATACCGACACCACCTTTTAATGAATGTATGTCATTTATTAAAACAAAACTATTTATAGGTCATGTAATGTAATTTTATGCAATACTTGCAAATAGTGATTATAGTAAAATTTTAATAATGATACATGCCACGCGGGACAGTGGTATTTCCTTAAAAATCCCACAGCAGTCGAGGGTGGATTCAAGGTAATGGCATCGAGGTATTGGAATGACCTTCTCACACCAGTCAGGGCATTGAGGTGTATGTACCTTGTAATATCCTTATAACAAGTATTTAATATAAAATTGTTTTTTGAAATTGTTTATCGTATAAAAAAAAACCTAAATCCTTTGTAAAATGAAAACGAATGTATCAAATTAAAAATACTATGAATTATTTTTCTCACGAGCTACGGGGACCCTAGGCGGCGCTGGCTGGGCCCATAATAGGCAGTTGCCTGCATTGCCTAATCCGGGACTGGCAACGCGGTGCGCACAATGTTCGAACAAGCTGTCAACAAGTATGTGGAAGAGGGGCATTAGAAAAATGTATTTATTCATTTTGCAAACAGGTTCATATTTACTTTTTTTTAGCGTTCTGTGGGTAAAGCAATCTGTTCGTTCGTCAGTCGCTAGCTTAAGCTCTAAGTTCGTCCTACTTGGGGATGATAACGAAACAAGTTATCGCTCGCTTACGCTTTAGTATTTCTATTCTGTGGCTTGAAATTATTGCAATTTAATTTCAATTATTATTGAAATTATTGCAACCACTATTGACCGACTAATATTGTGTGTGACGGATCGAAAAAAATAAGCAAATTACAAAATTTGGACTTTGCGTGCCATTAAAAATGAATAACAATAAATAAACAGCGGAATAGCGCGATGTCTCAATAGATTATCGTCGAATACAGCGGCGGCATGCCGGCGGCGGTGCGGAGGCGGCGGGGGAGGAGGCGCGGTGCGGGGCCTTCTCAGAACCTCTCCAACCAAAACCGATATACCCTTTCTTACTAAATCATTAGGGCCCATTCACCCGAGTCCTGTTGAAGGAACACATTAATAAAGGAACAAGGTTCGCACAACAGCTATTCTCGACTGCCTACAAATGAGGAAGTATATGCGAATAATTTATAAATTTCGGGAAATGAAGCTACGGTTTCGGGGCTCTGTGTCTCCGTATATGTTCTCCGGTCGTTACTATAACGTAGCAGAGAAAAGGGAAGACAAAGCAAAAGCACAGAAGAGAGATATAGGGCTAACGCGCAAAAGACTAAATCAACCTATTAAGAACGACTAGGTATAGTTTTCCTATCTAGATATCGCAAGTCAAATGCTAATAAAAAACCGGCCAAGTGCGAGTCGAACTCGCGCACCGAGGTTTCGATATCACAACGTAATGGCCCGTTTTTATTTTTATTTGTTATTTTACTTTAGAGTGGCACTCACACTTATCTATCAGTATCACGTCATCTATCGGTGATAGTTCATACTTTTGTTGTTACAAAGTTTGGATAATACTTCTAACCCACCACCTCCCGAGCGCACCATCCTCGCGGATATAGCACTCGCAATGTATTCTCATCGCTCGTCAAGGCAAATATCATCCGAGTCCGATGCACGCACAGGGGTTGCAGTCGACCGGCCACCCGACACGGCGGCCGTGCCAAAGACGCGCGAATACAGCGGTCCAACCCCACTCGAGGAGACCCAGCGAGGCGTTCTGGGGCTCCCCCTTCGAGCACACCGGCTCCGGACGAAGTGTCCCCATCTACTAGTCCGTCAGTCAAAGGCCCTATTGGCCAGTCACGTCACATACGGCGACTTGTCTCCCCATTGTCCCCTAACCTAAACCTCACCTAACCCCCAAGCTAAGACTCTACTTGTCACGTCAGGCCTCGTGCTCCGCTTCTTTTAGTGGCCCCAGGTGGCTTCTTTATCGTGGCCCTGGGTTCTCGGCATCTTTTCAGTGACCACCTGGGCAAAAGTTTGGATAAATCGATATATGGCGCTCTTCTGAAAATTATGGTAGGTACATCCCTTAATTTTTTTTTAAATATAAATAATCAAATATTTTTCTGGGCCACTAGCTTTCATTGATGGGATTGAATTGTTAAAATTTTATCATTACCAGTTTCATAAACAAATCTACGGTATTACTCATAATTATCCGGTGGTTAAATGAGAAGAGCGGAAGACCGCGTGTAGTGGCGTGCCTTGGAAGAGGCCTATGTCTAGCAGTGGACCGTAACGGGCTTATGATGAACCGAATTATGCATCCCTAACTAAACATTAATTCATAACAAGCTTGAACTTTACCAAATTTCAAGTCTCTAACTTAAATAATTTTGGCTCTGAGAGCTTGTGGCACAGACACTGGAAGGAGTGAGGACATATTATGTGATCAGTTTTTCTTTTCATTTTGGGACGGAAGGCTAAAAATAATAAAATATCTTGAGCATCTTTGCTAGATCCGCTCCTGTTCACATTTCGTTAACTTAACAATCACTCGAGAGGAGCTCGAATAGCTATCCCGGATTGAGCCCATAATTAAGTTGTCCAATAGTAAAAGCTCAGAGAACACCGACATCGCGCCGCCGCCGCGCGCCGCCCCGCACCGAAGACAGTGGCCATTACGAATGGAGACATTCCTTTGGTCCTATCGGCCGGCCCTACCGCTGCGGTCGGCATTTCTATAAAATGTGAAATAATTGAAATTCTGTAGAGCTCAAACGACTGAGTAGTGGGTCGACAGTGGGATGCGTTCTGAATCTGTAGTCTGTACACTCAAATATGTATGTAGATATTAGTTTAAATTAAAACTTTATATTTTTAGGTACCAATAGAACCCTGTTACATAAAAACCCTTGTTGCGATGCCACAAAGTGAATAACATAACAGTCGTAAGAAACAGCACGGCCACATGTGCAGAATTAGAATAGAACAACTGAATATCTGAGTAAAAATATTTCAAAGGCGCCTCACTCACCTGATAATTATTTTTAATTTCCGTATCTAATATCTACCTACAGGAATGTTGCGTGCCGGTAATAGAGCGAACGGACGTTAGTAGCAAAAGAGTATAGTATAATATTATGGCCTTTCTACACCGCAGACAGAGCTCTATAATTTTCGCGTGATATTTTAATTTTTATCTCCATTTATACCTTATATCTGTATTTTAGGAAATGTTTCGATTTTCAACCGACTTCAAAAGGAGGAGCTTCTCAATTCGACTGTATGTTTTTATATGTTTGTTACGCGATTACGCGATTACGAATAGTACGGAATTTCGATTCGGAGTGATAAGTATTTTTTTCTTCTAATGAGTACTTTCTAATCCTGAAGTTTCTCAAGCCTATCCTGAAACACCCTGTATATTGTAGTCCATCATATCACGCTACTTTAATTTTTGTTTTGTTATATTTGTTATAGGTAAATTATGTTTGTAGGTTATTTATCAGTCGCAGACGTCACAGGTGTGTTGGACGTTCTCTCTGCCTATATCCATTATGTATGACTTGTGAGACAGGCGTGACTCTACGTATGAATGTATGTATGTATATGTATGTATACATGTATGCATATATGCATACATGTATGTATGTATGTATGTATGTAAATATGTATGATACATGTTCGAATGTTTTCGTCAATAAAACTAACTCAGGAAAGTCAGATAGGTACTTAGGACGACGCAAGCGCCGCCGGGCCGTGACGAATAGTTATATTTTTTAGCGTTTCAGTTCTCAATTTCACGAAAGGGCTTCATACCCGCCGTGCTTTCGTAAATGGATTCATTAATTATTGTAGAAATCATCTCTACTTTCCCACTTTTTAAGGTAATATTTTCCTTTTTACCCAAATACTTTGTGATATAATAAGCCATAGAGAGTACGTTGATAAGTGACCGCGTCAATTCGTGGTAGAAGCGGTTTCTCCTCGCTCCACATCGCTTGTGTGTGAGTGTTTAATATAATTTACGCCCGGTCTAGCCCGTGAAGCGATTAGACGCCGCGTGGGACATCTCACGAAGGTGCGCCTTCTTCTCTCTCTAGACCAGAACCACGGCCGCCGACAGACAAGGGAAATGTAATTAAATGAAAGAGAAATATATATTTATTTCCCTTGCCCCTGACTAGGTGGTAGGCTCAAATTGGGTTGGTTGGTACCACCGTACTGGATGTAAGATGGCCGCATAGCAGCCTCGGTTGTGTTCTCCTCTAGTCCAGTATAGCCAGCAATCCAGGGAAGTCTCCGGTATGGCACCTACCTTCTCGGAGGTGATATTGGGTGGTCGGAGCATGCGCTTTGGCCCCTCCGACTCAGCCACACATACCGGATTACATAAAAAATATATATATATATTCTTCAATTTTACACCACATTCGTTTGTTCGTTGGAGGAGAATTCTTCCGAGAGGATCAGTCGAAGTCGCCAATGTCGCAATACGGTAAAATTCGTAAAATTTCCTGAAATTATAAAAATCTAGGGTCTTAATTTTGTCAGGCTCTGGAAAGTGAGTCATAAGGATTAAATAGAATAAAAATAAATTGGTGCCATTGATTTACTGAGATAAGGCCTACCAACAAAAGAAATTGGTATTCTTTTACAAAATTTTTGATCGTCCAAACAATAATCACTTTGGAAGTGTTTTATAAAGTAATCTTATCGGGCGTTTGAAGGGTCATGTACATATTTTTCAGGTTACAAAATGAAACTGGGGTATTTTTAGAATTGAAAAAAATCATAATAGCCGTCACTCCGGCGAATGCAAATACCGTGACGACGAAACATGCAAGGTTTGTTCTTGTGTATCAAGTTGAAGAATGAAATTGCATTCTGTAATAAGCTCTCCTACTGTACAGTACAATACATTCAAAAATACGAGTCGATTAGAACGCAAGGAAAGTACCGGTATGGTGCCTAGTTGCTACATGAATTTGGTGTAATGGGTTGACATCACGAGAGCGATGTAGCCAATTTGTTTCATCGTTGAGTTTAAAAAAAAAATGCTTACTCCTAGTATTGGTTTGAGGCACCTTCCTAAGATGCCGTATATTATGTAGTTACGTGCGGTCCAGTGTCGCCGATCGCGGAGTGGCAAGTTTCGGTCGCGTCGCCTTCACCGCCGCCGGAGCCGCCCCCGCTGCCGCTGATACTCTGTCGGTGGGGACTCGAGACTCGAGCGAGACGAAGCAGAGCGCGCGACAGATGAGAGCGGGCGTCTAGCCAGGGCATGCTGCACCATTATCAATTTCATAAGTCGCCGCCCGCGCCGCCGCCGCCGGTGTGGTAAACTACTTGCTCATATTTATTTATCTTCTAGAAATCTGTTCGAATATATCTACTTTCTCACATATTGCAAATAACTAATGAATTTTTAACTCGAGAGCGCATAACCGATTATATTGCGGATTTCGCCAATGGAAGGTATTTTCGGATGGTTAGGTATACATTAACATAAGCATAAGCACTTAACTTCAAGCCCGCTTTATAAGCGCTTACTGGTATCAACATGTTTGTTTACTTCAAAAATGTACAGAAAGACGCTGCGGCTGCGGCCTCAGTCTCCTCTGCGCCGCACTGTGGCTGCACGCCGCTGCCGCGCCGCGCCGCCACCTCCGCCCGCCCAGAGGGAATCTCTACAGGAGGGTGGGGTCGACGACGCGATGCAGTATCTAGTAGTGCACTAAGCAATCCTGAATATTGGGTAGAGACATATACGTATGTTGAATGAGATTGTTCATTGACAATTGCAGTTCATTTAAAAATTAGTTTTTATGGCTGAAAATGTATGAGTAAATTATTAAGGTAAGCGAGGCTTTGCGTGCTGCTGCTTGAAATATTTAGAACGCCTTTAGATTCGGTATTTTAATCATATTTAAATTACCAATTAATACAATTATGTATAAATTGAAAAATGTATAATAAATTTATACTTAACATTAACATATTCGTAAATTTAAATAATTTTATTGCTTCGCATTGTGATTCTTGAATAGTTTAATATACGTAGGGAGGTAGAAAAGTTTTCGGCCTAACAGTTATAGACGTGGTAATTATTGAATGTTTTATTTTTGTTTTCGACATAATCCCTTCGAATCTGAATACACTTTTCATAAGGTTTTTTTTTATGTTTCGATCCCATGGCAAAACCAGGTTGAATGTTTGTTCTCAAGATACTCGGTAACGGCGGCATGGACCTCTTCCTTCTTCTCCATGGTCTCGAGAATAGGGTGGGTGGGAGAGCATTTCGCCGCCGCAATCCCTCAGTGCACCCACTGCAACATGTGACTTGTGAAAGACTGACATCACGACTGACAGTTCACATCTTTTCTCATGGATGGCGTCGCGCATTTTTTTTTTAGTAGAACAGCATATTGACGCCCGTGATCGTAGTCAGTCAGTCCGTCAGCGTGTAAGCGTCCACTGTTGAACATATGCCTCTAAAATTTTCCTCCAGTCCTCCCGACCTTTAGCGGTACGGAACCACTTCTTTCCGCCGACGCACTTGATGTCGTCGTCCCACCTGGCGGGTGGTATTCCCACCCACACTCCGTTTTTCTGTCCACGGCTGCATGTGTAGGACACGGTTACTCCAACGGTCGTCGTCTCTTCGGCTGACGTGTCCAACCCACTGCCACTTGAGCTTAGCCACCCGGTGTCCAATATCGACTACCTACTTTGATGCGTCGGTGGATTGCCTCGTTACGCACCATATCACGTAGCGATATTCCCAGCATGGCTCGCTCCATTGCTCGCTGGGCAACTTTCAACCTTTGGACAACATCGACCGTAGTGTTATTCGGCAAATAATCACTTAGGTAGTAATATTCCCCCAGCATACCAGAAAACGGAGGCCATGATCTTGCCGGCATTGGGTTGAACCTTGAATTTGATGGTAGCCGGGTTTCCGCATCGGTGCCAGTGCATGCTTTGTTGTTTTGTTTCCGGGTCCACGGATGGTGTATCCACGTCTCATCCATCACAAAGCGGCGGGTGGCCGAGTGGTTTGGGCATCGGCTTCTCATACAAGAGGTCCGCGGTTCGAATCCCGTCGGAGTGTACCAATGAGTTTTTTCTGACGAAAAAATTTACGTGCATACCTCCACCTGCTGCTTCACCGTTCGGAAACGGTGTAAAACTGTAGGTTCCTTCCCTTGCCCATTACTAGGTGGTAGGCTCAAATTGTAGCCGACTGGGTTGGTACCACCGTACTGGATGTAAGATGGCCGCATAGCAGCCTCGGTTGTGTTCTCCTCTAGTCCAGTATAGCCAGCAATCCAGGGAAGTCTCCGGAATGGCACCTACCTTCTCGGAGGTGATATTGGCTGGTCGGAGCATGCGCTTTAGCCCCTCCAACTCAGCCACGCATACAGGATTACATAAAAAAAAAATGTCACGAAAACATTTTCCGGGTCGACCTCGCACCTATCGAGAAACTCATTCGCACCCACCAGCCTTGTTTTCAACCGCCAGCATTTTAGGTACCGAACAACGGCAACTGAGATATACGTACTCTTTAACCTGTTCCATCACTTCTCCGTCAATAACGACTAGTCCTCTCGTCATAACCTCGGTCGCCATGGCCTTGGTTTTGTCCCGGTTCATCTTCAGAACCACCTTCATCGACGCTATATAGAGGTGTTCGAGCATGGTCTGAAGCTGATCTCGGGAATTTGACAGAGGGCCTTTGAGAAAAGGGTCGTCTTTTAATGACTCTCTACCATAGAAATAACCTACTCTACCAAGCTTGAATTGGCGTGCCCAGAATTTCACTGTAGAAAACGATGGAGCATCGGTCCCATAGACAGCTCGCAACTCTCCAGGGAAGTCTCCGGTATGGCACCTATACCTTCTCGGAGGTGATATTGGCTGGTCGGAGAATGCGTTTTAGCCCCTCCAACTCAGCCAACCATACCCGATTACATAAAAAAAAAGCTCGCAACTCGCAAGCGCTCATTGATTTCGGTGGGCGCTTTCACATCCTTTGTCAACAATTTCATCAGCTTCAAATTCAAAAAATTACTAACTTGTTATCGCTTGTTTCAATCGAATGTAGTTGTAAGTATATTTTTTATTTTGACAGATAAAAATTTGGCGGCAATGTTGACATTTCATCCAAAATATTGCCAGATGTAAAAAATATAGTTAACCACTGCTTAATTAGTGCGCCACCTCTATGCCGGAAACTATTTTAGCTCCCTGGTATTCGTCTCATTTTATATTCAATTCGAATGAAACAAATAAAAGTATTAAGCTGTCTCATATTTACATGTCTAATAGTTTCATCGTGTGAATATCTGAGGCAGAGTTGACTTCATTTTAACTTATAGTGACATTTGACCTCTCGCTCGCCGTTATGATGCGCGGCGGCGCGGCGGCGGAGCGCGGAGCGGTGCTTGCGCGGTGTGAAGTGAACCCCGACCTGCGGCTTTCAAACTTTCATGTTTCAATCTCATCGCTACCAAAATATAAAAAAACAACACTTTCTGCCAACCGTGGCGTCGGCAGAGTGCTCATGAGGATGGGCCATACGTTTGGCCTGAAGCCTTGAACCACATACACAGCTAGTAAAACAGCTTTTGAACTTTTTTTACTATAAAAAAACACTTTCATAGAATTCGGATTATTTTTTTCTTTTTAAGAAAACTAAGTCAAACAAATGACAATCCCCAAGTAGGAACGCTTTAATAGCTTTGTCAAAATGGCTCGCTTCAGCGTTTCCCACAAATCCCAAAAGACTTGAAACATTGGACTAACAGCGGCGAGCGCAAACCCATCGATGCTAATTGTCGATAATCTGTTCGTCGGTCGGTCACGATCGCGACTCTCCCAGTAGTGGCTCGGTCCGATACCGTAGGTACGCGTCCGGTCCTGCAGTAGACATTTAATCATGTTCGTACGTCATCTGCGTCCCTATCTGTTGTGGATATAATCAATAATATTTTAAATTTTATAAAAAAGAAAGACATTATTTTCCAACTTTCAATCAATACCGTCAGTTCCTCGAGTGTTTATGAAACCAAAGACGTGTCTCGGCGCGTTGTGTCGAGGAACTCAACATATATCTCCCGGACAAATCCAATTTTAATTATCGCATCTCGAGCAGAAAGCGCCCGTCAATCAGATCGCCATATCGATCGACAGTAGCGGAATGGGCGGAGTGGTAGATGCGCAGATAATGCAGTGGGTGTGCGCGGGCGCGCGGTTGAGGAGGCCTGCCGTAGCTGGCGCCGTGGGTGGGCCGCGCGTGTGGTCCCCGCGCGCTGGGTGGCCGCACTACCGATACACACACACACACACCCTCGCGTACGCTCGCACACACCCTCACACCAGTCAGCGCGCAGTCCTCCGCACGCGCACACCGATAAACATTATAATCAACCGGTATGTACTGCAATGCAATACTTTACTTACCTCTAAAGCCGTCGAGACGATAGTTGATAGAGCAATAGCTCCGGAAGCGTTTCTACGAAGCTCGACGCCGCCACCGCACCGCGCGCCGCGCGCCGCCGCGGCCGCCACCGCGCTGTTCATACACACAGGCGAGCAATCCTCCAAACGAACAGATACCTCGCTCACACACACACACTCCTAGTTACTTGATTGTGTGCGTGTACATACATGTACAGTACACCAATACCTTTGCAGTATGTTTTTATTGAAGTACTGCCAATTTTCTAATCAGCGTTAGCGAGTTAGATTCTAAGAAGCGAGTGCCCGGCATTCCACCTCGTAACAAGATACATGCACTTCACTGGGCTGTGATAGATGACAAGCAAAGCATTCTGCTATGTACCTACGTGGCTTAGTGCTATCGTCGCACGCAGGAAGCTGTCATGATAACTCGCAATTGAACCCACATCCTGTTGTTGTCTTCAGTCCGGCCGGACGCAGCTGATAACAGATCCTGGATGGGGTTTATATTCTTATTTAGCTTGCAGTGAATAAGTTCAAGCGAATGTCGCAAAACTTAATGGAAGACAAAGGTCACACACAAGGTTATAACATCACTTTCATCAATCGATCTAACCCCTTTCCTGATAAATATAAACTCATTTTAATTTTTTTTTATTATGCCATCGATCAATACTAAAAGATGATGACCTGGAACAGTCTAGTGAGTGTGTGCAACTGTGAAGTTGATGGATGCGGCGTCAGGTCGGATAGCAATTTGTAGTGACGGCTATTGAAGCAGATGAGACCCCATCGGCCTACAGACCCTAAACTATCTACAGTCATCTCTAATCTCTAATTGATAACTTGTGGTAAATCATAATATCAATTCTATTTGGGAAATAACAATAAAGGTGTCTTTCTGGCGGGAGTAGGATAGAAGATCACCTGAGTCAATGACGTTAGTGGTAAAACTCACATCAGTTTATTCAGACAAGAGCACGTGGACTTCCATCGAATCGACACAAGTACTGTAGACCCGAATAAGAAACTTATTATAGTTAATCAAAAGAAATTGCTACTTCTCTCAGCCGTTGAAACCGATGTTCAAGAATTATGTAGTGAATTATCTACTGAAGAAGGCTAACTTTCGATGGAACGAGGACACAATTCAATGCTGCAACAAGATCAACTTGCAAAAAAGTCGGCAAGTGCGAGTTGGACTCGCGCACCGAGGGTTCCGTATCATCAGCATCACTCAATATATTTGTATTAATTACAAAAACAATTGTTTTGGAAAATCACGAACCGCCTAAATAAACACTACAGCAATAGTTTGACTGGCGACATTCGTGAAGTTGAAATATATTTCTTATATGACATAACGACATAATATCTACAATTTTCGGATTTTTTCTTTACTTGTGATGTGAGACCTTGCTTCTTGCCAAATTTCATTACTCTAGGTCAACGGTAAATACCCTATAGGTTTTGATTTCATTTGAGTGAGTTTGCAAGTATTAAAATTTGATATAAATGGTCGTATCTTTTGATTATACTGATTTAGAAGCTTTCATTTTCTATAACTCGAAGGGATCGCAGACGTTAGTATTTCATATTAATTTCAATTTGATATCTTGACTCGTTACTGACAAAAAGGGTCTGCTGGACACACAAAACAAGCAATTTTTTTAAATATCATATAACTACAATTTTACAATTTTAGGATTTTCTCCTTTACTTGTGCTGTAAGACCTTGCTTCGGACCAAATTTTATGATTCTATGTTAACAGGAAATACCCTAAAGGTTTTGATTTGATTTGAGTGAGTTTGCGAGTATGAAATCTGACATAGATGGCCGTATCTTTTGATTGCGTTGATTTAGAAGCTTTAACATTCTACACTTTAAAGACATCGTACATCTTAGTATTTCGTATTAATTTCAATTTGTTATCTTGATCCGTTCCTGAGAAAAAGGGACCTTGACATACAAAACAAACAAAATTTTTTTTTAATGTCACATAAATATAAATTTACAATTTTCGATTTTTTCCTTTACTTGTGCTGTGAGACCTTGCTTCTTACCAAATTTCATGATTCTAGGTTAACGGGAAGTGCTCTATAGGTTTTGATTTGATTTGCCGGTAGCAAAATATATGACTTAAATGGGCGTATCTAGTGATTGCGTTTACCTAGAAGCTTAAATATTTTACACCTCCGAGGAAACGTAGACCTTAGTATTTGATATAATTTCAACTTGATACCTCTACCCGTTCCTGAGAAAAAGGGGTCTTGACAGACAGACGCCCAGCCAGCCAGACGGACAACAAAGAGATCCTATAAGGGTTCCGTTTTTTCCTCCTTTGAGGTACGGAACCCTAAAAATAACTAAATTAACTATAAAAATAAATCTAACTATAAATAAAATTATTCGTCCATAATTAACGTTTTCTTGACCTACCATGGAGCAACCTCTGGCGTTTGCTCTGGGTTTAGCGCACATAACCAAATTTTCAGAAGCGCTTTTACGATTTCTTTGCGGAGGTGGTTTTTATTGTCCCATTGTTTTATACGAGGCTTTGTTATTATTATTGTATGGAGTGCTGCTGCAAACAGAAGGCTCCTCTCGTCCGATATTGAAAATATGGCCGCAGGGCAGCCTCGGCAATGTTTTGCTCGGTCGATTCGTGGTGATTTGACTAATGAGATGTTGGAGGGAGTGACCAATAATGCGGGAGAGCGTCTTTATTATTTGTGCGCTTCTGATCCGATGAACGAGTTTTCTTGAACTCTGTTTGCAAAGGCAAGGTGAAGTTTTCATAGAAGCATAGTAAAACGAACGATTTTTTACAATTTTATTTTTATGAACTTTTTTCTAACTAATACAAAATAACAATGGATTTTGAAATCTTGGTGTGATCATGAAGTAAGAGTTCTAACACAAACGTAAATGACGGTTATCATATCTACATCATTATGTATGTCTGTCTCTTCCTGTCAATTCAGGTATCGCCATGCTACAGTACTTATCTGTTACGATGTACGAAGACACAAACCAAGCAGCAAACGAGTGTCGAGATTAGACGAAGGAAACGAAGCAGTCCCGGCACTGAACTGTGAACGGTGAGCGACAACGAACAGCGAACACTGAACATTGCAGCTTATACGCGGCGTGCTATCCAGACGGGGAAGAGGGAATGGATGGACCACACAAGAAGAAATGTGCTTGAAAAGATGCGGAGATGAGATTCCACATTGAACCCACTGTTCATTATTTATTATTACAAATTACAACACATCTGTTAACTTAATTATCTAATGAGTTAATGATTGGAGTGGAGATTGAACTTATTTGTAAATGATCATGAGTTTCCATTCTTGATGCCTTTCAGTTTTTTTTACGTTATTGTTTTCTGAGGACATGGCTTTAGGAAGGTATACCTGGTAATGTTTTCCCGCAAACTGTTTGCTTTTGCTTTGCCTAATGTATATGTCTGCAAAATATGAGAAATTATAGGTATGGGTTCGCAACATGAAGTCTGAAGGAGTACACGATCGTGGAAGGAGGGGTCGAATTATATCGGATGGGGTGGAATGATACCTCATTATCGAAACTTTTAACTCTAGCTTTTGACTTTCATGTTGGAGACCTCAGGTTGATACATATGTATTATGTAATTAAAACAACCTGCTGGACTTTTAGGGACAACCAAACGAAAATATCTGGTATTTTGAATGTCTAAGTTGACAGGTGCGGTGATGTAAATCCGGGCACGTTAAACCCTACCACCAAGTATGGTAGGGAAAGGGACCTACACTTTTACGTGGAATTCTAACTACGTCCAGTATCAACGGTGGAAGGTGACCGTTCCAAAGTCCGAACAAACGTCGTCGATGCGTCGCACCACCAAACTAACGAGGCTAATGTGCCAGCTAAAACACTGTAGGTACCCTCCTTTTGGCTTAGCCATAGTCTGGTAAAATTTGGTTTCTAACATTTATTCGTTCTCGTATGTAGGTATAATGACATAAACGTAAAAAATATACGTATACGCTATTAAACATTTAATTGTTGAAATAGGTGTTAATTATTTTTAACCGACTTCAAAAAAGGAGGAGGTTCTATGTTCGGCTGTATGTATTTTTTTTTTATATATGATTTGGTTACTATAGTATAGCCTTGGACTTGGTCCTTCGAGCCGGATGTTATATAAGATGTTGTCTTGAGATCGTGAGATGTGAATGTGACGTCGGCAGAGCAAAATCTATCGTTGCCATCATTGCCAACTAAATAGCTTTCCTGTCTCAGAATTTGAAACTTTACGCTCGGTCTCTGTTCTCTGCAATTATCCGCATTCCTAGAGCAAGCGGCTCGCATTTCTCTCTCGAGGTGGGTGGTCGCGGCTGTCACTGCGCCCGCGCCCGTCTGCGTCGTCGAGTGCGCAACCGATTTGTACGCACTTCACGCGCGACGCGACAATTGATTTTAGCTGCGGGCAACACTGGGCGGGATATATAGAGCGAGAACCAACGTCGGAGGAACACATCAATCTCTATTCTCGGCTAGGATAGTGGCAAGTAGCCATAGTCGGCGCTTGATATTTTTTATAAACTATGAAATTTGTTAAATACAGAGATCTTGTATAGTAGGAAAATGTAGCCGGGAGCTTTACAAATTAATAAAATTGGTAGGTGCATATTTAAAATAATATTGTATCAAGGATTATTATAACGTGCATATTTGCGGCTAATTTTCTAAACCTTTCAATGTGTTATTTTTAGTGATCTGTACCAAAATTGGTAAAACGAAACATTTATGACCATACCCGATGTATGTTCGTCCGTCCGTTTGTCTGTCATACACAAGCTCCCAGAGCCAAAAGTTACAAGCTAGAGACTTGAAATTTATTATAGTATGGCGGTCAAACCCAAAATTGAAAAATACAAATATTGTTTTAATATTGTAAGTTACACATCGTTGGAACCGGGTCGACTTGTAGAATCCAAAAATAATTTTTTTTATTAAAAATATAATTTTAAAAACAATCTTAGAAAAAGTGCAAATGAGATGATTCCCTCATATTCGAACTAAAGTACAATGAAAAAAATCGGAATCTTGATTTTTATCAACAGTATCGATAATTGATTGAATTTGACAGGAAAACTATAGCAGTCTTAAAATTTATAAAAAGTTTATAAAAAAGTATTTAAAATGACCATTAATCAACGTGCGGTCGGTACCCTGGCATAATCACTACCACGCTACGGTTAGTATTTGTACGATGCACAAGGGTATTTATTATATATATTATTAACAAGGTAGTTGTTGTGAAAATGTTGTATAAACCGCTGTCAAAAGCTTGTAAGAAATTATTTGCGTTTTAATGAAATATCACGATAGGTACGGAACCTGGGTGCGCTAGTCCGACTCACACTTGACCGCCTTTTTAGGGTTCCGTACCTCAAAATAAAATAAAAAACGGGAAACACGGGACAGTACTGAAACTCACTCCACGCGAGGTCGATTCGAACTTGACCACTTTTTTATACTCAACCCGACGAAGTAACTAAACAGACGTAATATCATCCCAAGAAAAATAAGATGTAATATCATCCCAAGAAAAATAAGACGTTTTAGGTTATTGACACGTTGGATTAATTTTATTAGCGTACGATGGAACTAACTAGCGTAGGAAGTCTTTATCTGCGAAAAACTCTTTGCAATCTTCCTTCCTTCATTGATGCCACGGGACAAACCATTAGGTGGGTTGACATACGAATGTAATAAATATAAAGGAACAACTTTATTCCCACAAACGAAAAACTTAAATCTTTATCTTTTGCTCGGCGTCTTAGTCGGGGTAGCGTGCATGCAACGTACCCTATAGGATCGTTCTATAATTTGATACGAGCCGAAATGATGCGCTCCATAAAGGAGATAGTGAATTTTATAAGGAGACGACGACTTGGGTGGGCGGGCTCGGTAGAAGATTCATTGTAAATTCTACCTGACCCGCTTGGAAAAATTACACTCGTAGTTTGGCATACTGTCAACAGCATTTGGGACTTTATATGGAAATAATAATTACTATTCTCAAATCAAAACAAACGTGCAGCTCGCACAATAACATTTTATGGCTTAGTGAAGGGAGATTCCCTTTATTATGGGGCTTTATTATGCGAACTGCACGTTTGTTTTGATTTGAGATTAGCAGAAGCACGCGCAACAGACAGGCGTTTGCACAATTTGTTTCCTTTTATGGTCTGTTTAGTCAATTCGCTAGCGTTGGCAGCTCGCTTGGTAAAGCTTTCGCTTGTGCCGTGGATAATCTCTTCCTACTAATTATATATACATAGCTGATAGCATTCAGATGGTCTGGTCTGGCTGGATGGATACAAACACTGGGCCACCTATTCATTTGACATTTTCCATGGTTGTAGACTAGATAATGAGTTCCCTGCACTGTATGGTTCCCTGGTATCCGCGCGGATACATACATACATACATACATATCACACGCTATATCCCGACAATCAGGGTAAGCAGAGTAATCGGTGTTGTGCTGCAAGTACTCTTGTAAATTACAGCGCAACATCGACCACCACGTTTAGCAAATTATTCGGACAAGATAACTACCATCAAGCAGTAAGTAAGGCATGAAGAAGACTCACCTACTGCATGACTCGGTGGACAAAAAGGAATATATTTACAAAAATGTTGTGTATGTATGTATTGTCTAGCTATACGAATGTAAATTTCATAATTATAAATAAAATTCGTACGCTCGTAAGAATGCATTCATTTTTTTTATTGTTGGGTTTACTTTTTATTTAGGAAGTTTCTTTTATATTGCCGCGACCGCATAACACGGAATTATGACATGATGTCAAATAAAATCATCTAATTGCTTGTAAATCTTTTTTACTGCGATATGGATTTAGCTCGTAAAGCTCTCGCGGCCCAAAATCCCACCTAATTAAACTCGAGCTCATTAAAAGACTCTCGTCACAAAAAATGTTCAGAAATTAAAACAATAATAAGTTAGTGTCCGCTTAAGGTTTGCGTTTGGAGGCTGCGGGGCGGGGAGGGTGCGGGGCGGGCGGCTCGGCGCGGAGGAGGCGGCCGAAGCCGGAGACCACCCAAGTAGGGTTGTTACTTTGTGTTGTTTGTACGTAAGGTAATCTATTCTCCGTAGTTATTGCTCTGTTTGACTATTTTCTTTTGATCCGGATGAAGTCCCAAAATGATTTACAAGCGTTGCACAGGCTGTCCTCGCCTAGCCTTCTATGTATCTTATACATTTTACTGACACGAATATTCATAATAACCATTAGAGTAGAATTGCAGATGAATCAAGAACGATACGACTAACGACAAAGTTTTGGAGGTGTGTCTCTAGTGTTGTCGGCGGTAATAGCATGCCTAATAGGTACCGTAATGCGACAGTTTATGCAATAACGTTACTGACTACTTATTCCACGATTTTTTTTCATAATACAGCTTTAACCTCATTTTCATACATATTGTATTCTATTTTCTTAGCTGCATCTGAATACTTTATCAGTTTGAAATATTTATAATAATATTTGGTTTAGCTTTTATATTCGAATCATTCTGTATAGGTAGGTAATGTAATGACATCAGTAGCAATATCTAAGAGGCCAGCGCTATCGCGGGGTCGGATCAGTTTATGGTCGATTTGGAGTCATGGATCGAGCTACCGGCGCGCGGCGTGGTCATTGTCCAGCTAGCGTAGCTAGTAGTAATGGTCAGTAACGCGTTTACTTTGTCTATTAATATTATTCTGAACAGTCACCAGACAGATATTGTGGAGTTTTTTTTGGAGATGTTATGTAATCCGGTATGGGTGGCTGAATCAGAGTGGGCCAGAGCGCATGCTCCGACCAGTCAATATCAACTGCGAGAAGTGCCATACCGGGGACTTCCCTTTGGATTGCTGGCTATAGTGAACTAGATTAGAACAGAGCCTAGGCTGCTATGAGCCCATCTTACATCAAGTAATGTGGTATCAACCCAGTGGAATTTTGCACTTGTACCGATAATCAAATAAACCGATAAACAGAAGAACTAGAAAACTGGAAAGATAAATTTATGCCGGGGACTTTTTTTAACGCTTTACTAATTTTATAGAAAGATTAGATCGCTCAAGATGTTGGACAAAACACTTATTCAAGGTTTTTTTCACAGCTCGACTAATGCGCCTGGACAGGAAATGTGCTTGGTTCCCAGACACGGGGTGGTGACTTCTCATCTAGCTACTAGATACATTGTCATACCTTTAAGCTTACTTTTGTATACAAAATGTTGAAGAGAAGACATGACAGGATCCATTTTAGGTTTGTTACCGTGACAACATGGTCGCGTCGAGCTAAAACCAACTTCATTAATTTCGGAGAGAGGCGTCAGTTATTCAACGTTGGTTTTAGTTTAGTTTCACGACCCAAAAAGCTGATACATATTGAAGGAACGTGATTCAGGGAAGGTAGGTCGAGTCCAGGGTTGGACAAATTTTGTAAAATTGTACTAGTTATCATCAATCGTCAATACAAATAATGAAATTGTAAAATAAATAATTGTCGCATTTGATATTTGTAAAAAAAAGTGAATTGGGGGATGAACAATACAAAGCATTGAAATAATTTTCGAAATGTTTGTCTGTTTTGTGTGTTTTTTTAAATTGCATATATAGTATAATCACACCATTATTCATATGAGCTGATCAGTGGGGTCGGAACTATCATTTACGTGAACGCAGCTCGGCCTTCAGCCACAGATTAAATAATAGTTGCTTCGGCCACGCTCTTGGTGACTTCATATTTGCGTCTCAATCAGATTTTATATTAAACCGACTTTCACACGAGCGGAGCCACGGGCAAAGATAGTATGTATATAATATAATAACTAGTGTTATTCTCTAAAGGTTTCCAATACAATATGTCGAAATACTGCTATACTCCTAGACACATAAAGCCGCTGTGAGTTTTATTTTGTTTTAAATATAAAGCCTGACATGTGGCGCTGAGACACCCATCCATACATAAGGCATCTAACGACCCCCATCGACATTCGCCCACATGCGGCAGTGAATGCCAAGCCGGTCTGAAAGATGCCTATTTACGCCCCTCTTGAAGATCCCGTACTGTGTGCCGTAAACGTTCGTTGTTCCCTAATGTTTGATATTTGAAAATAAATTTAATAACAAGTTAATATATTCTTATGAAAACCAGTGTGGGACTATGCCGAGAAACCAAATGTGCAATCGACACAACTTCGCGAAACCCCTTCAGCAAGGTAGGTAGTGATTCAAAATTCCACGGTGCAGAATTCAACCGACATATCTACCGAACTAATTGTTGCATACTGTTAAAATACACTACTATTTCTTCCGGTAGTACCTACGTTATTTTTTACTGGAAATGTATATTGGATGAGTATATAAGAAATGGCACAGTGCAAAATAAGATAGGTAGTTGTACAGCTGCCCTCGATCTTCGATTCACTTTTTGTCCCAAATTCTCACAGAAATCAATGTCACAGGCCCACGATTCCCTCGGTGTTCAGTGTTGACACAACTGCTGTTCCGGCGGCTATCCGGTGAGGCGTTCTGTTCAAACACGACCTGTTTACATTGATCCGACACGCTGCGACTCTCCGCTGCTGTGAGAAAGTGATCAACTTCAGGTTCCATCGATATTCGGTTGTTTTTTTGTTTTTATATAGTAAACCGTGTGGCTGTGCCTAACGAAGATGAAGACAGTCAGGCACAGTGAGGCGCCATGCCAGCTATGAGGCCGACAATAAGCTTATCAGATAATAATTTGTTCGCACGCCTTTTGAAGGCACCGGGTCGAAGGACACCAGGTTGTAGGAGTCAGGAAAGACGCTCCGCGAAACAGCGATACATATTTTCGTACAGAGAAACGAACTGTAGCACCGCAACTAGGATCTTAAAGGTGCACAAAAATACAATTACCTTACAGAAAGAAGCAATACAACTGTGGGTGATTGTGATATCAATGCTAATTAGTGCTGTTATATCCACGGTTGACTGGAATATACTGCATTCTGCAATAAGTTCTCATCAATAAGATCAAATCGCAGAAAAACTAATACTACGTAGGTAAGTACTTATGTATTTGGCTACTTATTATAATATCGTCTAATTAAGTGACCACTCCTCTCCAATTCAGAAACAGGACGTTGAGAGCAGGTTTACATAACTAAATTAAAATTAAATTAAGTTTACTGGGGTTAGGTTTCAATAATAACATGAAAGGCAAAGGACAAGTTTTCAGTACAAATATTTATCTATAGAACAAAAGTTTACCAATTTCATAATGAAGTTGGAACTAAGTATGAAGAGAGCCCTGCATATTATTCGAAGAAAATCGTTGCCAAACCCCATGCAACAGTTGAGCACACGGCGACGACGCGCCCGCGCACTTCTTCTGGTCTCTCTACCTACGACAACAAAGCTCGTGTTGACACAAGCACTTCACATCGTCTTGTTACACTTTCCAGAAGGGACAGAGCAAACAACGCCCTGCTTTAATTTCATCTGTGGGCTGAAATTACATACGATACATCGAATTGTTAATTCCTTCGTGCAAAGCATTTGACATTCTTCTTCGATTAGATTTGAAACAAATCGGAAAATGATGGTTGTTCGTAAATACATAAAGTGAACCAATCAATGTAATTAATGTGCGGGATTGTTTATTAATGTTCGAAATTTAAAAACATAAATATCATTTGAACATAAAAAGTCATATTTTTAAAACGGAACATCCATTAAATTGTTTTCTCTTAATATTTTTCAAGTTCGAAATTCAAAGCAATTCGCGGTCTCCTTCGACATTCATTGCGTTGGCAAATGGACCTAAAAATAGGATTTCAATAAAATATACACTTTTTGTACCCCCATTAAACTGGCGACCTGTTACATCCTTCCTTCAACCTAACGCAGCGCTAGATATAACAGGGTTAAAAGTTTTGCATTGTCGCACCGAGAACTAACAAGGGAAGGAATGGGATCTAGTGGGTCGTTCGGTAGCTGAATATCGGAGTGTTTGTTTAGTTGTGCGCGCGCAGCTACCTGTGCTACACGCTACCTACCTGCGCCAGCGCCTCAGCCCCGGTGCCTCGACACGCCGCCACGCCCCGCCGCTCCGGTCTCTGTGAACTTACGTCGAAGGTTTACGTAAGCAGATTACTTGCGATCAGAGGCGGATTAGCAGCCTTAGCCGCCCTAGGCCGTTTATTACCAACCGCCCCAATTCAATGCAGCCGCCCCTTTCAAGTTTACAGCATAGATACAAATGTGAAGTGGTACGAAAATTAGTATTGCGTTCGGTTCAACCTGCCAGAAATATATTATTTCTAGGTTTAGCAAAAGTATTTTTTATAAGATTTGCGGCAATATATAAATATATATATATAAATAGTGCGTCGTCTCCTCCGCCACGCTCACCACTCCCGCACGTCGGACGCACTTGCTCCGGCCGCCGCCACCCTTTCTATTCTGTACCTGCGCTCACTGCTTTCAGCAGCAGTTACAGATTGGCCGCCCCTAATATCTGGCCGCCCTAGGCCTGGGCCTAGTCGGCCTTAAGGAAAGTCCGCCTCTGCTTGCGATGGATGAGCAGGATTTTTTGCAGGATGACGAATGGGTGATTAATGGTAAAAAGATAGACGAAGCTTATACTTAAAAAAAATGAACAAATAGTCTGGGAATGTGGACAAAATCAAAGGTTTCGTTAGAAAATTGCAGTGACACCAAATTATGTTACAGAAGATGAAGTTAAACATTTCTATCTAGATCGAGTGCCGATATATACTTAGTTTTGACGGCGAGTCCTGATTCAATGTAGTTAGGTAAATTAATTTCAAGTTGATTATTTATTGGGAGAATTAATATATAATATACTTACTCTATCGTATATTGGGATAGGGGTAAGTGATAAGTCCGCCTTTGCACTGCATATGACTGTAACTATATAATGTGTTTTCTTTGTGAACAATCATTTTTGTGGAGCAATAAAGATTTTGTAGCTATCTTATTCTCAATCTTCAGTTATCCAACTTAATAAGATCAAGACGTGTATCAATCCAATTACATCAGAAGCTGGCAAGGAGAGGGGTAATAGTACATAGTTGCTAGTTAAGAAGCCTAGAAGAACATAGTAAAACTGCTGGCCACCTCCGACAGGAAAGACCGCGACCGTTATGTATGACGCTGGCGCAGGCGCACTCGGCGCGATAAGGAGGCCATATGTCAGCATAAAGAGGAGACAAACGACCATCTTAACGTGCCAGCTTTATAGGTTTTAGGAGTTCGTATATTTGGTCTGTGTCACAAGCATGGCGCTTGTCCAGATAGCTTCTGCGGCGATATGTCCGTGAGTCGAATGCGAGGGGAATGTCCGGTTACTGTATGTAGGCGCAGGAATGCCTATGTGAGATTCCCTGGGCTTACAAGTTCTTCTGTTAGTAAGAAAATTGAACTAGTTTCTTTGCATTAAAATAAAAATAGCCAGACATGCAAAACATTATGAAATTTGACATAAATACTTACATACATATATACCACACGCTGTATACCGACAATCGGAGTAAGCAGAGTAATCGGTGTTTTTTCAACACATTTCGCAAATTATTCGGACAAGATAACTGTCAAGATAGATAAGGCATGAAGACACACCTGCTCCATGGCTCGGTTAAAATTTGAACAATCGGTATTTTAAATATTTGAGTCTAAGCATTGCAGAAGACCAGTTTGTGACAGAGACCAGGCGATAGCAGAAGAAGGGTGGAACATACCTACTACTGGCCAAATTGTTGCTTTCGGAGAGGTATCTTAAATACTAATAAAATATATTAAAAAATCTATAATATTTTGGGTTTCTTCATCTTACAATAACCCGTCCTCTTGCCTTAGCCGCAGTCGAGTAAAAAAGTATGTATTATTAGAAAAGTATTGGGCAGACAGGCTGCATATACGTAGTTAATGTGAACGCACGTCATTATTATATTCACAGGATTATTTTGGAAGACCACAGACCAAACCACAGGCAAAGTGATATATGACGGTCGCGAAATGTTAACTTTTATTCTTGAGGTGTGACCGGACCCGACGACGATCCGATTCGAAGTCTTTATGGTGTTCATTTGGGTGAAATGATAAAATAAAACCAGATTAAATTGGTTTATTGTGTGGTAAGGGCCGAAATCCAGCCAACAACATGCGTAGCTATGTATAGTATATTTACCTACACCTCATGCATGTGCTGAACCCTCTCTCTGTTGTACCCCGATATACCCAAGCTAACTAAAGTATATAGGCCAATGGCTGGACGATAACGTTATACGAGTAATGTTGTGAATATAATTACAAGCGACATTTATACAATATCGCTCCCTCAGTAGTTAGTAACTATGTAACTACTAGTTACATAGGTACATGTGCGTCAGTGATCTGCCTTTTTAATCCACGAAAACCCATTACAATTTATTTTCAGAATGTGCTCTTCAATAATATTTCATAATTAAAACCTAATCACAATAATATTGTTAAAACATAAAAAAATGTTTTAACAATATAAATAACTAAATTAAAATAAAAAGCTCTTCTATTATAGAGGGGCTGTGACCGTAGTCCATTCTGTGGTCCCGCGGACCGAAGCAGCGTTCCCCCGCTGAATGGCTAAGCTTATGTTTTGGGCGAGGAACGAACGCTCTGGCACGACAGCCAGGGCGGTTGGTTCTTCAACTTATCTTTAATTCTATCTAGTTTGTACCTATTTACGTTGTTTGGTTCCATTATAATCTGCCTTCAGGCATTAGGAAATTATACCTTGTAGGTAATTACTACTAATTAATTATAGGTAATTAAAACAAGTCCAACTGTTTTTCTAAGCTTTTGCTCAGCGGTTTCTTTACACAGCGATTTCTTAAAATCCCACGAGATTCGTTTGATGTGTGAAATACTGAGCAGATTCATATTCCCGTGAGTACAAACTTGATAGAGTTTCAGTCTTAGCATCAAAGATGCCGACGTCGAGACATTTTTACGAGGAGCGAGATGAATGGCCACGCCTGCCTGTGTCGCTATCGACATGGGTGGTCTCCGCGCCTCCCCCGCCCCCTCCGCGGCCACTCCGCGCGCGCCGCCGCCGCCGACGCCGCCGCAGCCGCGCGCGCTCCGCTCGAACCGTTCCGCGGGCAAAGTATGAACACATTATTATACCTACCTACTAACATTACAGTGGGTACTCAGTACAGATTTCAGTTCAGTTCACTCATATCTCGAGGCTTATCCGTGCCTGTCTGTACTGTAGGGATCAATTAGTAAGCACCGAATAAAATAGGTTGGCGCTATTAGAATGTCGATTCGATTCTTCTTTCGTAAGTGCCTACTTGGGCGAACTGTGAATGTACACGTCGAAATATTTGCAAATGTGTAATTTTTTTAATAAATATATTGTGTAAATAATAAAATAAAATAATAGCCATACTATTCAATGATATTTTAGGAAAGATAGGTTATTTATATGACATTCAGTGCTCACACATGGCACGTCCTTGAAAAGTTGAAAGGAAGAACTATAAAGTGATGCGCCGACTCGAATAGTCTTCCAATTATTAGAATTAGTGCAGAATAATCTCATTACACACGACGGCATTTTCGATGTGTTAGCGGCTCGTGGTTAGCGGTCCGAACGCGTGCGTAGTTGGTGGGCGACTAACTTCAGACAGGACTGTGGTCTTGTATTTAATGTGCCGCTTGGGAGCTCAGATAGATAACCTATCTACCTCCTTTTAACTTATAATATCATTGATACTATTGGTGTTCATAAAAATATATTTCAATCTCTATATACATAATGGTAACATAACTGGTATTGCATGTGTTATGTTATGTATGATGAAGTATATATCAGGTTCTAATAAGCAAATAAATAAACTCTTCAGTTACATTTATATTTATACTCATACATAACATATTTATAAATAATTTTTTTTACAGAAATTTACCTAGGTACGTACGCAATGAAAATATCTATCCATCTCTCTATTCCCAGAGAGACCAATTTAGGCTGTTGATAAATTGGTGTCTACCTCAAAATAATGTTCGGCGCGAGCTCGCAGGAAGGCAATTTGGAATTCTTCGCAGTCGACTCCAACCGCCTCCCACCCACCAGACCAGCCAACAACTCGCCAGGCTCTTCCTAGAACTCCCGCTACACCTTCCGTACAGAGCGGTGGTCACCGGGGAAAATGGACGCGAAACGATTATTTCAAATTAAGAAATTATATTCTGGCACTTATTGTATTGGTAAAATATGCTGATCTCGGTGTAGGTAGTCAATTTAGACAAGAGATGAATATAGTTTTAGTCGTTTCGATTTGGTGTCTTTCGGAATTCAATTCAAAATAATATCTAAAATTATCAATTCAGTCAAAATATGTATATACGTAGCTATATAATATTTTCAATATTTCATGCATCACACACCTTTTACTATTTTTGCGGCTTCCAAAAATTACTAAGGATCAAACAAACTTTTGATTTGAATGCGTGGACTTGAATTTCGGATTATACGAGTATGTTATATGAGTGGATCCCTGATTTACAAAAAACTGACCAAGTGCGAGTCGGACTCGCACACCGAGGTTTCCGTACCACCACGTAATTGGTCGGTTTTTATTATTTGTTGTTTTACTTTAGAATTTTCAGTATAATCACACCAAGTTAAACGCTTATATGTATAATCGTTTTTACGACAAAGCAAAAACTAAAAAAAAAACTTGAAAAAAGACGTTTATACGGGGAATTAATTTTTAATTTTTTTTGGTAAATCCGCCATAATAGCACATATTCTGCGAACATTTCAACCGGCAGCCTATAGCTGTTAAAAAGAAAACAGGTGGACAGACAGACGGACGGACAGACGGCATAGCCTTAGCAATAAGCTTCCATGTGCGGAAAACTAAAAATCGTTTTAGTTCTTCAATTTGTTTTTCGAATTTAGCACATACCTACCTACCACAAATTTAATGTTTTATTTCCATTTACCCCGGTGACAGCATAGTGACGGAATCCATTCGCGAGCGAGCAGCCGTAATGTCTTAATTTGTGCTATTGTGTTGTGTTCGACTGTGGTTTCTTTGTATAACGAGCGCTGGAAGGACGGCCCGATACAATGGTTTATTCCATGAAAACCAACATTTGTGTCCGTGCGTTGAAATGTTTCGCACCGCAGTAGGTCTGGCACATCAAATTTGGTTATTTTCGATGCGATTTGATGGTTATAACGAAATCATCGTTGGTCTAAGAACCTTTTTGCTATATGGAATCTATAGGATTGAAAACCACAAATTATACATATTGTAATTTTCGTATCCCAAAATGATTTTATAATTAATCAAATACGAAAAGTCGACTTCATGTCCCAACTCCCAACCTAGTTTAACTTTGCACTTTCTTATAAATTATTTCGGGTTCCGAATCCACACGGAAGCGGAAGACAAAATCAGCTGACTGTAGTGTTTCGAAACCGTTCGTGTAAACGTAAACGAACGGAAACGTGACGGTCGGTGACGTGACGGTCACGTCATTGACTTCACTGAAACACACCTACTAGTAGGGGTGCTCCGCACACGCATGCATTTACGAGGCAGTGTTACATTACGCCCAAAGAGTTTGTATTACGTTGCGACGAAATACAAACTCTTTGATTACGCCTTATAAGTTATAATAAACACGGAAACCGAAACACGCGACCGGGGCGCCATCGATCTTTTTTATGGAAACTGACACGGTTGGCCATATCACCTACCTACAACATCCGTGATGTCAGCCCATAACACCGGCTGAACTATAGGTGCCATGTCAGTGCTTCCCTTCATTTTATGTCGGCTACACTGAACTGGACGGAAAACACGAACTATTTACATAGCCGTTTCGACCGACGTTTCGTCCAGTGCGGTGGTGCCAATCCGGGCGGGATCAACCCTACCACAGGGTAAGAAGGGAGGGACCTACAGTTTTATGCGGTATCCGAACCACGGTCAGCCTCCAACGGTCTAGCGGTCACTCCCCCCCCCCCCCCCCCCCCCCCCCCAAGTACTGACCGCGCCCAGGTGTGCTTAACAGCAGTCGACCGACCGCAACACTGAGCTACCGAGGCCTATAAAGTAATCGGTGCCGCAGACTGCAGACAACAGTGGCTATATCTGATGTTCCTGCCTGGCTGCATTACACCGAGAGTGTCAATAAAGAAGATACGATAGATAAGTAGCACAGATTGTTCTGCTTGTGATGAAAGTATTTGTATTGAGCGCCAATATGGCCGCAAACCAGATTAACCCGGCCCTGGGCTTAGGCCTCCCACCCGACAACAACAACAGCGTACCTTCTCGGTGGCCATTGATCCGCTGTGATTGATTGCGGCTGTCAACATTTTAATAGCTGCCGGCGGTTATTGGTTCGCGAAAGATATTGGTCAACGCGCGCCTCTAATGAGCGGTCGCCGGTCGGCTCGCTCACGCATCACGGTCCGCTCTTGGAGGTCATCAGTGTGAATAGCTCTGAGCTTTTCAACTTGTTACTCTGACATGGTGAGGCTGCATGGTCAGAGTACTTAATATATTATTTTGTATACAAATTAGTCATAATTTTAACGGAAGCTTGCGGTTACAGTGCAAGAGAAAACCCCGTATCTACTGTCTTGAGTATAAACCAGAACAAGAGTTTGCCAATTAGCAATTGTCTTCTCGGCTACAATAGGAATAGTTGGGACTAGTTGGGAGATGTGAGAAGGGTGACTCTCCCTCCATATGTATGTAATAGGGTTGCCATAAAGGTACAGGTACTGACCGGGACACTATATCAAAACCTAGATTATGCATAAATTCTATTAGATAATTAGGTAGGCAATGGTTTTAAATGTCCATAGCCAATAAATTATAGGCCACAGAAAATTTTTCCATTCAGAACGATCCACGCATGTCTGTAAGCTCACAGATAGTTACCCAAAAGTCTCCACTGAACGTTCGTTGTCTATGTATGTATGCACATAATTGACATCTGCGCCTGAAATCTACGGACTTATAATGCCTGAAATCTACGGACTTATATTGTAAGGAGTGTTAGGAAATAAGAAGAAACACTAAATCCTTTGAAGATTAATTTTTTATAATATTAGTATGGATAAAACTAACTGGCTTCTGGTTCAGACCGGGACATAATTTGTCAGGCGGGACGATCGGGACTGAGATTCTAAACCGGTGACAAGTCCCGGTGTACCTACCGGGACGAATGGCAATCCTAATGTAAGTACCTACATGTCTATATTATCGAATAACTGCAGGCGTGGATCTAGATCTGCAGGAGTTGAATTAAAATAGCATTGAATAAGGCGGCCGTCTAGTTGTCAGTACATTTATATTCTAAATCTAAGTGAATTTCGTAGCGCGCCCGCTCGATGCGTTAGCTCGCCGCGCGCGCGCGCAGCGAGCCGTGCTGCTCGAGAAGAGCCGATTCTGACAGCTGGCTCGATGTAGATAGCGAGCGCCCTCTCTCGGCCGGCGGAGATATCGCACCCGCGCGGGTGGTCCGCCTGCCACTTGCACTATCTCGCGCTCTGCTCTGATACCATCTCACACGATGTGCTCGCATCGCCGTGTGACGCGCCTGCTTGCGCTCTTGTTACATTGTTGACGGAGACTAGCCGACATTATTAGGGTTCCGTATTCATACGGGACCATATATTACTAAGCCTACGCCATCTGTCCTACCTTTAAAGTCCTGTATCTTTGGAACCGCAATAGGTAGCGGGTTGAAATTTTCACAGAATATGTGTTATTATTACGCATAGGTATACCTACCTACTAACAAAAAATAAAAAAAATTAAAGCGATATGAAACCATACAATAGACGTTTTTGAAGCATCAAACTTAGTGTAAACTCTAAAGTAAAACCACAAATAATAACACTAGTTTACAAATTATTATTTTTTTCAATACCCATAGACAATTTATAGTAAATTTGATTTGTGTCGACCCTCATATCATTATAACTTAAGCCATATATTTTTATCACGTCACGTTTTTTAAATATACCCTAAAGTTGTTTTATACAGATTTATACTTCGTGTTGTTTCTAAACTTCGTTAGTTTGTTACTATGATATTGTAAGATTAAAGTAATTGTTGAAAGTGATTTCCTTTTAAATATGTCTTCAAGACAGTGTAAATTAAGCCCGAAGAGTTTTGGTTATGTTTGCGGTAAATTTATCATAACAAAAAAGAAGAGAAATATTACAGAAGCGGTAAAACGAGCCTACTTCCAATACTTTCAAATTCCTGTATCAAATCTTGATAAAAAGTGGGTACCTGGAGTAGTATGTGATAATTGCAGAAGTGTGCTTACGAACTGGGCTACAGGAAAAAATAAATACTTAACATTTGGCATACCAATGCAATGGAGAGAACCAACAAATCTTAGATGGTGCGCGAGTCGGACTCGCAAATGCCGTTTTTTTTAAATGCTGCTTGATACTCAATACTCACGTCACGAATGTACGTAATTTGTGGTGTTCGCACGCATGCGTAGAGCTTGCCCTCTTCATAACATTAATCACGTTTAGAATTAACTCCGGGACCCGAGGATTTTTAGGGCGGGAGTGAATTTGGATTTGGTCACGCGTCACAGGCGTGACGCGTCCGTTACAGTCGGGCGATGTTTTTGATGTGTATATAGAATGTAATTTGTTATACAATATACTTATATGGAATAGAATACAGAATGAAATGATATATAGAATGGAATAAGGAATGTGTGTGGATCTATTTACACCGGGAGGGACCCTGATGATTTTTTGGGGCTGGAGTAAATTGAGATTTGGTGACACGTTACAGCCGTTTGTAAATTACAGTACAACACCGACCACCACGTTTGGCAATGTATTAGGACAAAATAGCTATCAAGCAGCAAGTAAGGCACGAAGACCTGCCGCATGACTCGGTGGAATGACCGTGCCAAGGTGAGGAGGTAGCTTCCCTGTCGCTCTTTAGCACGGCACCTTGTCCTTATCCCTTAGTCCCCTTTCACAAAATGCACGGGTAAAAGTGTTTGTACTTATTTAAATCTGCATTTCTTTTTTCAGTATTAGATGTTGTGCACACTCTCAACAGAGTTGCCAGAATGTGTATAAGAAAAATGACATAATACAATTGAATAGTTTATTTCACAAGGATCACATTTCAGCCCTTACAATTTGACACTGAATCCACATTGGATTCTTCAAAACGAATTCTTGAAATATACATTCATATAAATTCGACTTCATAATGTAATGTGTTATCTGTCTACTTCCAGTTCGTAGCTGTGTAGAACCATTGTGGATTTGTGGATTGCACAGAGCACAAGAACAATCCACAATGCTTCCACGCACCGGCCAACTTGAAGTAGACTGATAATAACTAACTCCTACACAGAGTAGATCTAAGTAGATTCTATACTATTTACAAATCCTACATATTTCTTCTGAAAATACATTTTATTGATTTGAAATGTACCTAATAAAAACCACAAAATAAATAAGATAATACAGGCGGCGTGCATAAAGATGTACCTAGGACTGTGGGCCAGCACCAGCGGACTGTGGGCCGGCACCAGCGGACTGTGGGCCGGCACCAGCATGTTCATCAGCCTATTTGGAGACGAAAATGTAAATGAATGTTTTTGCAAACCCAATACATACTCGTACTTATTGAGTATTGTTCTGCCTTTTTAATTTGTATGAAAAAATATGAATGAAAGACGAAAATGCTACCTAGACTGTTTACTCCAAATGAGCCGGGGAATACCCTGGTGGTGCGTCCACGGCATGTCTTAATACACCCGATGTGTGTGTGTCTTACCTAATATTTAGACTTACAATTGAATGGGTCATTCTGTGTACTTTTGTGAAGTACATTATATAACATTTCATCTGAAACTGTAGGTATAGACACCAACATACAGTTATTTTAAAATTGTATTTTCACAGAGTGTTTTCACTAGAATGGTTACATACATCAGGAAATATAATATACCAAGCGGTACATAGGTGGTACGAACACTATGTGCTGTTTACAAATTTAGACTTTATTGGAACCAGATTTAATTAAACATAATCATTTATTAAAATTTATTTGTATAAATAAATAAATAAATGTGAATTATGCAACTTGATAATTGAACAAAGTTTTAATTTGTGTTTAAACGAAATTACATTAAAAACATAATCATTGCAATATTGCCCCTTCATCACAAAATATCAGTATTGTACATCTGTAGACGCGAACAACCTAAATGTAACTATAAGTAGTTTGTTCGACCAAGTATGATATTTTTTCATATAAATACTTTTATATAATAAAATATAATATCTATTTCCAAACTAATTTCGAGCTGGAATATGAAACAGAACTTTGCTCATGATCTAGTGTTAACTAATTCCAGTAAAGTGGGAAAAATAAAGGAAGTTATCGAAATACAAAGACCAAAACATTTACAAAAATATGTTAACTGAGAAAGTAGATTGCAACATCTACCTCGATATCTAAAAAGACCGCTGAAGCCTACCTTTGAATATGAGTTGGAGCAAGGAAGTTGTATATTCTGTAACACGAACCATCACTGAAATATACCAACAATGCAAGTTGAAAGACACTAGGTACACTTTGTTGAACAATTTATAAAGGTAGAATTAATACAGTGTAACCAATAACATGCGGTGAAAAGGCGGACTTATCCTTATCCGGACTTATAGAGATTTCTTCCAGTCAACCTTTGAATGTTCGAATCGGCCTTCGACATCGCACCAATTGTCTTTCTTTGAGAGAATACATTAAACGCAGTACGGTTTTCGGCCTCGCCTGTAGCGACTTACTGAAGCTCAGCTTACTGTCTTCGAGAAAGTGTAGGAGGCAGCTCATCGTTTCGAACTGCTCGCGCCAGTCAGAAAAGTCGGTCAAAATGACCGCAAATACCAACCATGGTACCAAAGAAAATACCAATAATATTAATATCCATGGTAGACTAAAAGTATTTATTAGCTAACTTTCATATTATGGACCTTCGGTATATTAGTCCCCCATGGGGCTGTCAGCTCCGCGGTTTAAATTACTACATGCCTTGTAAATGTTGAGTAGATTAGAATGTCCGGTCTGTACTATGTAACACATATTTTTGGAGGCATAATGTAATACTTCTACCGCGTGCTGATCATTAATTGGCAGTCCATAGCTGCGCCTAATATGGAGTCCACTACTTGTTAGTCCCTTCCTGGTCCGTGGTATGGATATCAGTACTCTGTGTAGCCGTAAGTCATGCCCCTAATAAGAGCGGGAGAGAAAGAAAGATTCGGTTAGGTCGAAGTCAGAACACAGAAGAATGACATTTTTTTTTTTTTTTTATGGAAACTGACACGGTTGGCTACATCACCTACAACATCCGTGATGTCAGCCCATAACACCGGGTGAACTACATGACACACGTATTGCACTATTGCATCATGTATTGCGCACGCCAACACAATGTGCTTCGTTCAATGTGTGACAGTGGTAAATGAAATAGTCCGTATGCATTAATGAGGGCGATGCAGATAAGTCTCTAGCTGAGCTCAAAGCCTGCGCCGGCCTGGATGGCGTACAGCAGCTTCTCTGACAGAATGGCTTCCGATTCAAACTCTGGCAGCTTGAGCAGGTTCATACAGGTGGAGGCGGAGGGGAGGCGGTCCGAGGCGCCCGCCGCCTGGATGCAGAATGGCGGGTCCAGCTCCTTTATAACAAATTCATAGTCCATCAACCTCAACGTCTTATAAAATACTATTTTTGTATGGGACATGTCACTTTGTGCCCTATCAAAGACGTACAGAGAGAGAGAGAGATGCATCACCAATGCATTCAAGACGGGAGGACACTGAAAATATATTTTTGGCAATAAGATAAAATCGCAATGGCAATACTTGCTATCGATCGGTCTTTCGACCATAAGCAGGTTTTTTTTCGTGTCTTTTTGGCTTGTAGGTGTTGTGATCCAGTGATCATAAACCTTTGTTGTTACTAATCGCGTTTATTTCCTTGCAGGACATCATGCCTGCATTATCGAGGTGTATCAGGTGGAGTACATATTGTATCCTACCGCTGCTGCCAGCAGATTATATCATGAGGGTACCTTGAAGCCGAGGAGTGGCGGGCGGGAGCAGCTGGTGACGAACTTGAGTAGCAGCCGGCGCTGGTCGTCGGTGAAGTTCTGCACCACCTTCCAGAAGGAGCGGATGGTCGGGTGCGACGGAGAGTATCCGCCTGGACACATTTCATTATTCTATTATTTTTAATTTTGTTTCTAGCTTAGCACGAAGATATATTTGTTCCATTGTTGTTTTGTTTAATTTGTATTTGTTTGTTTTATTTGGCTACATTTTTATTTGATTGTATGTCATTATGTGACTTGGTCTGGTCTTCAACCTGCTAAAACATTTATTATGCTTTCCTCCAGCGTGGGTAGCAGTAGGACGGGCTTATTACAGAATGCAATTTTATTCAGCCATCAAGAGCAGGAGGTGTGCAGGGTTTGAAACGTTGGAGCTCTCATTATTAGTAGAATGAATAGTGCGGCTGTTGGATGACAAACCGGAATAGTTAGTGTGGAGCTGCAGATCGTCCAGGTCGACGGGCACCTCCGCCCCGGAGATGAGCAGCTGCAGCTCTCGGCTGGAGAACATGCGCAGCCACTCCGCACTCACCACCGACGTCAGCCCGCGCTTGAATGCAGCGCACTGAGATCTAATCTGTCTGCACCCACACAATAACACACTGCCATCAGTGCGCAAAGTACAAGAGTAACTTCATTCTAGTACTAACCTTAAGCATATTATTATGCATGCCATGTATTTATTTATTCGATTAAATTTGCTCTAAGCAATAGGACCGAGGACCGATCCCTAGGGGTTGATGCGAGAGACAAGTAGTTTCCATGATTATTATATTACTTTTAATGTACTGGCATGAATCGCAGATGTTTTTAGAAGACATAATTTAGGTGTTAATAAAAACAGGCTTTAAACTTATATAGAAAATCATCAGGTAATTTCTTTGAAGAGTCCACAAGTCAATTAACAAAAAAGTCTATTTCAGAAAAGATATTTAAAAAATCACATTTATAAGGTGTGATGGCTTACCTATTGAGTTTATAATCAGCGACTAAATGTATGTATTCTATCCTATTTTCAGCAGTCACACCAATGTTAGCGCCGCCCGGTTTCAGTTCTTCTATCTGAAAAAAATAGGACAACAATCTTAATGAAATAATTTGTTGGGGGGTTGTCCTCCTGGTGTGTGCTGGATGAGTAGTGGGTAAGGACGTACCCGCTGCTCGCCCAGCTCCGAGGTGAGGGTGGTGAAATCGAGCCCCAGGTCGGGCACGTCGCGGCGCCGGTGGGACTTGAGCAGCAGCAGGCCGCGGTAGAGCGCCGGGTCGAGCGAGGCGAGCGAGTGCACGTCCGCCTCGCGCGCCGAGCACAGCTTGCCCAGGAAGAACTCCGCCAGCGGCAGCTCCACCAGCAGGTTCTCGTACAATGCCTGCCATTACCATAACTTGTGAGCTATTTACTTTATCATCAACATTATCTACAAATGCATATTATTTGAATCTGCCGGCTCATAACACGCAGATAGATGAAAATGCTGACAAAAGTAACAGAAACAGACATAATAAGTACACTTATAGTTTTACCTTTGTGTCACACACACGTTCAGCGACCTCAAGAGCTCGGTCAATTAATGCTTTGCTCAGGATGACATGGAGCAAGGTTTCAAACTTCACGCCTTAAACCTAGAAATGCAGAATGATTGGCTAACAGTGGGCGACTTCTGCATCCCTTCTGCATTGAAGTGGAAATCCATAATATACAAGTGGTCCCCTGAGCTGCTTAAGTTCTGCCTAAATGCATTCCAGCTTACTCTCCCCGACCCGAGTAACCTAGTCAGATGGGGGAAATCTACAAATAGACTATGCCCGTCATGTAAGGAGTCCGTAGGTACAGCCAAACATTTGTTATGCGGATGCAAAATACTACTTGAGCGAGGCCAGTATTCCTACAGTCTTGATAAAGTCCTCCAAATCATCAGAGAGGCCATCAACCTGTCAATTGCACGGACCAGGAAAGGGCAAACCAGTAGCGGCTTCCAGAAGGTCAAACCTGGAGCCAAAAAGTTGCCCAAAGACAGGACTAAACCTTCTTCAATTTTGGGAGCAGCAAAGGATTGGGAATTGTTGATGGACACACATGAGAAGCATTACCAGATGCCTTCGGAAATCTGTACCACAGCATTAAGACCGGATATACTCATATTCTCAAAAGCGACAAAGCATGTAGTACTTGTTGAACTTACAGTTCCATGGGAAAGCAACATACCGAAGGACCACAACATCAAACTTAACAAGTATGAGCCATGCAACTTAGTAGACCAGATTATGAGAAACGGATTCAATACTGATCTCTTCGCTGGGGAAGTCGGAGCAAGAGGACTACCCGCGAAGTCGCTCTACAGTCTCTTCAAGAATCTAGGGCTGCCAAGATCGACGCTAAGCTCATACATGGAGAGAGCTTCGAAAACGTCACTTGAAGCATCCTACAGAATATGGATAGGTGGAGAGAGGGAGGTCGAGAGAGGGACTGGTGTTTCCCCGCGTCCTAGTCAATGCAGACTAGCTGACGAGGGCTTGATGCGAGCCGAAACGTGAAGCATGCGTGGGAAATTTAGAGCGGCCACTCGTTAGTCCCGACCTCGATTAACACCCTCCTCTACTGCCGATGGGCCCGGATATGTTCGGTGAAGCCATCGCAAGCTTAGTTCCACACCTTCTTCCCCTATGAATAAAATTGATCCCAATCAGTAACGCGCCAGTTTCTTAATAGACAGCTTTGGGGTTATTCATAATTTAATGATGAATTTAAAAAAAAAACAATAGCTACACAGTTGTTTGTAGGGTTGGCTCTCAGCCTGCAAACTAGTCGCTCTTGGTCTGGCTGAACCTTGCATTGCATTAGCAAAACCCCGTCGATCTGCAGTCACCGCAGCCGTGTCATCCACGAAGACCACAAGACGACCAAGGTGGTTGCAATGGAGGCTACGGATGTATTTACCTTGCCGAGCATGCGTCCCACAAAGAAGTAATGCCTCGGGAAGTTGTCGTAGAGCAGGTGGACTCCAGGGTTGGGGTATAGCATGTTGTCTGCTGTTAATCGGAACAGCCCTCGGTTAGGGTCAAAAGCTGATCTGCAACAACATAATATAAATTTTACATCAATGTTTCTTTCTCCTGTCCTCTAACTTAAAAAATAATATTTAAGGTGTTTGTTAGAATCCTCCCCTTTGAGCGATACAAAAAGTAAGAACTTCAGCACACTCCAAGCAGGCTAAATGAAAAAAAGCAGCCTTTTTATACAAAATAAAATACTTTTCATACAAGGGATACATTTAAAACCAAAACTTTTTAGATAAGATTTTTGGACAGAGAATAGAGAACAAGACAAAGATAATTACGTGTTTTTTTTTTATATTTAACGGTGACTCCGACAGGTTAACATTTTACAACTTGGTTGTTAGGTATTTAAAATTTAATTTTGTATTTTTTATTGCTCAGACAATACATTTTCGCTTTCCATGGTTGGACGCCTAACGTTATAATTTTCAACTGTTTTTCTTTAATGTGACTTTGAATATAAACCTGTGAAGAATTCGAGTGTACCTTGTGAGTACCTAATAATGAAACGAATAAATAGAGATAGAAATGTAGAAGAAGGGGCAACAGTTACTTGAGAAGATGTGAGAGGAACTCCCGGAAGAGGCCGCCGCCGTCCACTCCGGCCTCGTCCGCGCCCGCCGCATTCACCAGCCCCACGCGCAGCTTCAGCTTCATGTCGGGCTCTGATGAAAAGACAATCGCTAACATACATGTTGTTGTGGTGGGGGGAGGGGGCCATTCTCCACGCTGAGACCTCATAGCGGTCCGTTATACGTTGCAAACAAACATAACATTTAGACGAGTTCAACAGAATATTGCTGCCTCGCAGGTAATTAGATGCTGCACCATTTAGCCACTCTAATAAGTGGCCCAATGGAAAAACCGTAGCAATGGTGAAAGGTTTAATATCTCTATAACTAAATAATGTAATCATTACTGTTCAAAAGTGGCAGCTCATAAATGATTTAATGATTTTATTATTTGCAGGCTGATATTCAAATATTGCATCATCTCAGCACAAATTAAACATAGTACAATAATGTTGTAACAAGTCATACAATGAATATGTTTAAGTTACCGTTTTCAGGACTGAGCTTGTCGAAAGCGTCTTCATACAAATGCGACCTTCTCACAGTTATATTAATACTTGGTCCGTGCAGAATACTGGCCAGTTCGGTCTGGTTGTCGTACTTCTCTCTGCGAAACAAATACTTTATGTCAAATTCCACATTTCACAAATCTTTAATTAGATTATGGTAATTTTTTTTATTCACTTACTTCATTATGAGTCCTTGGAACACTAATACTCTCGAGGAGAACGGTACTACAAAAGGTATTTCTCTAAGTACAGTCATCGTTCTAATTTCCTTAGTTGTCATAGGTGGTCCATCTTCTGAAAAGAAAAACCATTTTTACAATTCATAAATTGGAATTTGTTCATGACGTACGTTCATGACAGTGATATTGTTCATTCGGATGATGTATATGTTTTGGTCCTTCCAGCATAAACGACTTCCACATGTTCGGATATAGTATAGGCCTGTGGTGCCCAGAGGGTCAATCGCGTATCGACCGGTCGATCGCAAGAGGTTTTTAGGTCGATCACTGAAAATATGTCAGAGCAAAAAGTGACTTGTAGAAACATCAAAGAATTGATCATTTTGATGTGACTAAAATTTTCCGGGTGATGTCTTCCGCAAGGACCTCAAACCAATATAAAGATGTAATTCCCTTGCCCCTTACTAGGTGGTAGGTTCAAATTGTAGCCGACTGGGTCGGTACCACCGTACTGGATGTAAGATGGCCGCATAGCAGCCGCGGCTGTGTTCTCCTCTAGTCCAGTATAGCCAGCAATCCAGGGAAGTCTCCGATATGTCACCTACCTTCTCGGAGGTGATATTGGCTGGTCGGAGCATGTGCTTTGCCCCCTCCGACTCAGTCAACCATACTGGATTACATAAAAAAAAATTAACATAGCTTTCAATTCAAACAAAAATGACAAAAAATTATTGAACAACGAAAACTTTTGGTACAAGTGTCGATCTCACAACCTTTAATTAGATCTTCACAGAAAAAAGTATGGGCACCCCTGGTATAGGCGCTGTTCGAAAAACTCTAGAAAGGCATCTCACCTACGTGCATCGATGACGAGTCACTGGAGTCACGAGTAACACACATAACTTAGCAAGACATTAATGATGTCCAGACCAAACATAACTGCATAACGTAATATATATGTAAAAGAGAAGGATTTTAATGATAAATTAGATGTTATAAACAGGTAATAAACGAGACTGGAAAAATTATAACCATTTCTTTTATCTTAGTCATAATTTAGTGAAATGTGAAGCTACAAAAAGTGAATAACCTGGTGCGCGGGATATGCGCGTGGCGTGCGGTGCGGGGCGCAGCGAGCGCCTAAAGGGTCTGGCGGGCGCGGCGGTGGCGCGGCCGCCCGCCGCCGACATGAGTGCGCCCACCCCCTCCGCGCCCGCCCCCTCTGTCGTCCAGTCGCCCGGCGCGCAGAACTGTAGCCGCGTGTCCCGTGAGTACAGTTGTCGCAGCAAGTGCACAGACACCTGCACACACACACACACACACACCCGCTTTATACGAAATTGAAACAGGCCTTCCAGCTGTTATAGCGCCATGTAACAACTTTTTTTAGGTTAATAGTTCAGATGTCTTGCTGGAGAATGAAAGACAAAACTCAACATTTTGTGGTGAGACACTTTTACGGACTGAGCCGATGATGAGCAGACTTGGTGGATTTACATTAGCAGATAATATCTGTGGGGTGCGGTGTGCGAGCGCACTGCGGGTACGTCCTGGCTCCACTAGCCGCCGACACTACCTTGAAGAGATGCGCCCACACGGCGGTCTGCTTCTGTGGGTAGGCGTGCGCGGCCGCGTTGCCCGTGAGGACGGCGTGGTAGTCGTCCCGCACAGACGGACGTGACTCCGGGTAGGCCAGCTCCACCAGTCCCAGGCACACGTGACGCAGCGCGCGGCACAGCGGCGCCAGCTCCGACAGCTTGAAAGCTTGCGTCGACTGTGGTGGTTGGGCGGGTGTCACTGTGCAATCAAAATTCAGTTCATTGGCAAGTGTATTTATCCATTATGCTATTCAGTGGGTATTGCACTGCCTTTTTCGTCCTCCTTTGCTTAGTTCTGCAGTCATCTGGCTGGCTAGCGGCCTTCGCAGAGGACGTATTAGAGGGCTCAAATAACAGAGACCAAGGAGGTTCGCAATACAGTCAGGGTGACTTTGTGGAAGCACTTAGCAAGGCAGCTAAAACTCCATAAATAACAAGAACCGCTCACCTCCATCCTCGCAGCGATCATCTCTGCAGAACTCAGTGTCGTGCAGAGTGCCGATGAGCAACGAGAACAGCGCACAGAAGACTGCGAGCGGAGCCAGCAGCCTCTCCACGGCGACTCCTCCAGCCTCGGAGCCCACGCCGCTCGCTAGTGCCGACAGCAGCAGAGTCGATGAGCCCCCGTATGAGGACTCGTGACTCAGCGAACTGATCCAGTGCCAGAGATTACGCAGCAGCACCGGTCGGAATGCTAACGTGTAGAGCAGTCTGCGGCAATTTCAATTTAGGGTCAAACACAGGACTGATACACCCTGGCCGGCTTGGGCCTGAACCTGACACATTTTATTTTTTTTTTTTTATGTAATCCCATATGGGTGGCTGAGTCGGAGGGGCCAAAGCGCATGCTCCGACCAGCCAATGTCACCTCCGAGAAAGTAGGTGCCATACCGGAGACTTCCCTGCATTGCTGGTTATCTGGACTAGAGGAGAACACAACTGAGGCTGCTATACGGCCATCTTACATCCAGTACGGTGGTACCAACCCAGTCGGCTACAATTTGAGCCTACCACCTAGTAAGGGGCAAGGGAAGGGACCTACGGTTTTACACCGGTTCCGAACGGTGAAGCAGCAGGTGTAGATATGCACGTAAATTTTTTCGTCAGAAAAAACTTACGTGCATATCTACACGGTTGGTACACGCCGACCGGATTCGAACCTCGGACCTCTCGACCCCTCTCGCCGATGCACAAACCACTCGGCCACCCGCCGCTCGAGACTATCGACATGATTTCACTTACGAGGATTTGGACAAAGGATTCATTCTAAAACATTGGTATCAACTTCAAATCCAGCGTACCGAATGAAGGTCTGACAGGACAAAGGAGTAATGGGCTGATATAAAGAGTGAGATGGTGTTGCCAGCCAGCGGTACCAGTTTCCATAAAGAATTGAGTCGGCTCACCTGTACTTGTGCAAGGCCATGCGGTGGCTGAGCAGGAGGTTGTGGCAGATCTCGGAGACGCACTCGAGGAAGGTCTCGCTGTAGTGGTGGTCGAGGGCGGTGCACGCGGACATGACGCTGCCTTCGCGCTCGTTCAGCATCTCCAGACACTGCGCCAGGGCTGCCGTCTCGCGCTGGCACGCCGGACTCTCCTCCGTCTCA
The DNA here is from genome assembly GCA_946902875.1 of Nematopogon swammerdamellus. Lineage (NCBI taxonomy): Eukaryota > Metazoa > Arthropoda > Insecta > Lepidoptera > Adelidae > Nematopogon > Nematopogon swammerdamellus. Next base: position 10,011,633 of record OX336333.1, read on the forward strand.
CTGCAATTAGAGAACACTGTGTGTGTATAGTACTGTGTGGGGTCGGTACTTAATAAGAATAGTCCCACTGCATCTCTCCCCGTGCATGTCGTAAAAGGCGACTAAGGGATAAGCGGCCTGCAGACACCCCGGTCGACTTGTGGCTTTCATGGAAGACATAGGCTGGCTGGGGTAGCTGGAGACTGCGGGGTTTTGCACGAAGGTCCCCAACCAAGCGGGATTAGTTTGCAGGCCTAGAGCCAACCCCAAACCAAAACAACAACAACAACACTGTTAATGTAACATAACCTCGGTGTTCATGTTCAGTAACATGTTCCATCAACATAATAAATAATTATCTTTACACGGAGGGGGAATAGCAGACTATGATGAAGACTTTCCTATGAAACTGTTGTGGAAAGTTGGCGTGTGCACATAAACTCAAATATTTCGTAAAATAATGAAGTCAGATCAATAAACTCTATTGGCATAAAAAGCCAATGAAATTACCTGCAAAACGATGTGAAACAAGTGAGAATTCACTTATTTAAAAGCACATGTATTTTTTTAGCTCTGGAAAAAATAAAAAACGCTTAACATATTTTCTGACTTAACTCTTCAAATAATGCACTTGAAATAAAGTAAGGTTAGAAAGCAGTTCATCATCTGCGGGAAATGACCAAGGTTGAATTTGACAGAATTCATATTAATTTCATTACATGTGCTGGTGAAGTGTGGCTGCAGTGTGTTTTATTTTTTAGGATTTTTAACCATAAATCAGCAGAAATTTTAATTCATTCTAATAAGAAAAATTCACTGAAATCGCTATAATGGGATATTTTCGACGCCGCCCATTGTAGGCCCCTTCCGCCTTTACGGAAGTCTAGTAGTAAATGTTCAACGGCTGATCGACCATTCCATAATGCAAAGGGTCAGGAGATGTAAGATTAAAATGATGAAAACCTCATCTAAATCGATTTGAGCCCTTCTCGAGTTACGAGCAAATATATATTACAGAGTGAATGTGTCGCAGACCTGTCGCTGTCATTATCCTGCGCGTACTCCTGGCTGGAGAGCGCGTCGTCGTACTCGTACTGTATGGACTTGTTGCACACGTTGACCGTGAGGAACGCGACGAGGCGCAGGTACTCCAGCACGACGGGCTTGCACGATGACTTCGTACCGACGCCGCTCTCCGTCTCCGATACTGGACAAAAGGAATGTGTAAATGCAACATTAGAAAAAGGAATTGCGACATGTCCATAGGCGTCAAAACCGTCAATAAATTCTAATTGCTGGAATGGTGAAAGTGGGTAAGGATTTTGGGTTTCCAACCACACTTGATTGAGACATATTCTCAAAGTAACAATTTCCTTTCTTGATGTAGTGTCTCATCCACCATAGCATTCTCTTCTTTAACTTTGGCTAGTGCTTCGGTCGCTTCGTATTGTTAATTATTTCAAGTATACAAGTTATACTTCAGAACTTTTATGTTTGTTGATTATTAGAATTCCTCAGTCATTCCAAGCATAGTCACATAGTCAGTAACAACCTCAATAATTAAGAATGACTGGCGTGATTGAAGTTTTCGAATTAAAATTGTCTTATTATATGTTTCTGAAGATTTTACAGGTAATAAAAAAAATATAAAAAAAATAAAATAAAATAAAATAACCAACAGCACACGCTTGAACAAAAGTTATAAAATAACAATTAAACTAACACACTTTACTTTTCAAAATTAACATAAACGACAAATAACAATATAAGTTTACAAACAAAGAGCCACTTACAGAAGTGCTTAGGTTCGAGGGTGAGCACGGCGTGCAAGAGCCAGGAGGTGTTGGCGAGCTTGCCGCAGTCGAACTTGTGTGTGTGCGAGAGGCTGGCGACGAGCGTGCGGAAGGGGAACGGGTGCGCGGCGTCGTGCGCGAGCGCCGGCAGTGCGTACAGCTGCACCGCGTCCGTGTACGCGGGGCAGAGGAACGACGCGGCAAACTCGCTCATTATCGTGTCTCTGCCGGGGATGACATCAAAGCAAAGTTCTAATCATTATTCTAAATATAATTTTGATATTTAGAGTTATACACTCAGCCCAGGCGTCCTGCCTAAAACTAAATAAATAAACATCTTTTTTTTGAGGTGAAAACTTCTTTAGCGGCGCTTGGGTAAAAAAATTTTAACTGGCGTCATCGCGTCCTCGTCAGTCTCGAAAAGCGAAATGTAACCTTAAGTCATTGCATTAAGGGTTAAGTTACAGTGGCACGGGATCAATTCTGTTCGTAACACCGCGACAGCGACATTATTATTTAAAATGTAACCTTAAATCATTGCAATAAGGGTTAAGTTACGATTGGCACGGGATCTGCCGGCACTCCCGGTTTCGGTTGTAGGGTTTCGTTTCGTAACACGTTTATGTCTGTCCATTCTACTAAGTTCTGCAAAATGAATTGTAGGGTTCCGTAACAAATGCATGTCTGTCCGTTCTACTAAATTTAACATTTATTTCAAAATGAATGTAGGGTTTCGTAACAAATGCATGTCTGTCTGTTCTACTAAATTTAACATTTATTTCAAAATGAATGTAGGGTTCCGTAACAAATGCATGTCTGTCCGTTCTACTAAATTTTCCAATTTTCAACCAAGGTCCTCCGACGGTTATTTTATAATAAAAGTAGGGTTCCGTAACACGTTTATGTCTGTCCATTCTACTAAGTTCTGCAAAATTAATGTTGGGTTCCGTAACAAATGCATGTCTGTCCGTTCTACTAAATTTAACATTTATTTCAAAATGAATGAAGGGTTCCGTGGCAAATGCATGTCTGTCCGTTCTACTAAATTTTACAATTTTCAACCAAGGTCCTCCGACGGTTATTTTATAATAAAAGTAGGGTTCCGTAACACGTTTATGTCTGTCCATTCTACTAAGTTCTGCAAAATGAATGTAGGGTTCCGTAATAAATGCATGTCTGTCCGTTCTACTAAATTTTACATAAAAATTTTTTTATTCTTTTTTTTCATAATTTTTTTTTTATATTTTTTTTTTAAAAAATTTTTTTTTTTATATTTGTTTTTCATAATTTTTTTTTTTATTTTTTATTTTTTTTAAACCTTCTTTATTAATAAACTTAAAACTGAAACTTTTTTTTTTTTTAAGCAATGTTACGGTGTTTTCACTTCTGCCGGCACTCCCGGAGTGCACCTGAGGCTTTTTTTATCGAAGGTTCTGCCCCTGATGTTGCTAATTGCCTACGCTCGGGTATAAATATCTAAATCGATATAGAAAGTGCATCGAAAAACCAAAAGAACATGACATGTGGTAGCACAATACCTCAGACATTTACATTCATCCAGCGCTCATGATCAATTTGGCTCTCGAGCATTCCATACAGGGATATAAGGATTCAATAAACGCACCCATAGTTAGCGAGAGTGGTGTGAGGTATGAGCTCCTGTGGCCGCTGTATTAGCTCCAGCAGTGAGCTGCACATGTGTGTGGGGGCGTTCGGAGAAGCCCCATAAAGGGGTGGCGTCTTAGCATCGAGCAGTTTCCGCAACTCTTGGAAGTAACCTGAGCAAAAGTAAAAACTTGTTGAAGCATTTTAGTACTCTCTGGCCGTGAATCAAACCAGTGACATGTGTAATATAAAAAGCATTAAATTGCAGGCAGCCTAGGCTGATACATCTAAATCCAGTTAAAATTTGTTGTTTTTGTCATTATCTTATCGTGACACAGCAAATAAGTTTTCAGAAATGGAAACGAAATTCGTAATAACTATTATTATTTTATAATAACTTACTTTCCTGGTTCGAATTTTATGAAAAGTTATTATTTCTAAAGTATGATGCCAATCAATATCATGATCAATCATCAATATCAATCATCATCATCATCAATCATCATATCATCATCAATACTAATAATAAATCTGTAGGGATAGTCATGGAGTAAGTTACTTTGTTTTGTGAGATATTGCGGTTGTACACTCTATGTATGATACTAAAACTAAATTGACGTTTTTTATAAATCTTTTCTGTATGTATGTTCCACCATAACTCTTATATCGATCATCCGAATTCTATGAAACTTAGTACAAACACATTTTACTATACGGGACACAGGATATGCTAAATAACCTTCAGTTCCGTTTACGCTACGATGTGGCTCTCATACAAACCGAATTGTTCCGCGCGCCGAAATAAAAGGTACGGCAGCGGGCATACTCACTTTCTTCTTCTCAAATACAAATTTCACGCGAGCGAAGCCGCGGGCAAAAGCTAGTAAAGTAATAAAGCAAAGGAAGTGTACAGTGCCAGCAGAAAGAAGAAGTAGGCGGTGACCTCTCTGTGCCAGGTAGAGCAAGGTGTGCGCGACGGTGGCGAGCGCCTGCTCTCGGCTCATCGCTTGCTCGGCGGTCGCTAGCGATGTGAACACCTCCAGCATGCGCAGGGGAACCGCCAGCGCCACTTGATTCTGTTGACATAGAACAACGTTTGTTTAGGGGAAATGTTACAAAATATACTTATTGTTTAAAATTAAACCGAAAGTTCAAATTTAGCACATAAAATATAAAAGGGGCAATGCTGAACTTCAGTCCTTTATTGAATAAAGATTTTATCAAAATTGTACCTATGATATGTTTTAGGATAATAGAGTATATGCAAAGACATACTAAAATGTTATTCATTATGAGTGCCTTACGAATTTCGTTTCCATTTCTGAAGTACTAATTTGCTGGGTCACGATTGTACATAATATTATCAATAATACAATTTGATAATATGACTCATTGAAACAAAAAATGTGGTTATTCAATATTAATTTTGAATTTGACCATTTTTTTATTACAGAAATAAAATGTTTTAGAACTATACGTTCTTCAGATTTATGTAAAGTACAGAACTCGCAATTCTCTCTATGGAAAAATATTATGCATACATGGCATTCGCAACCCCGCATACGTCCGAATGTCCATGGGCGTCGTTAGACACTATATGGGAGGCTCGGCGCCACATGTCGCACTTTCAATAAATAAATAAAAATAAATTATATAATTAATATTTACTGTATTCATGGAATCATATAAAATAGTAAACAGTGAGTAGCCAAGACTTACGTCAGTGTCCTGCCGGTTGAGTAGTCGTAGGTGCAATGCCAGCATGCGACGGATCTGTATGAGGGAGCCGCCACTCTGGAACACTCGCATCCACTGCTTCAGCAGCAGCTGTGACATCGCTATCTGCACACCACATACAACTCATTACATCCAACATAGATTGTTTAGATAACTGTGTAGCGTGAAGAGTTGATGTGGGAATGATACATTTGTACGTTTTTTGTTAATGTAATTGAAGAGGTGAGGGCCCAAAAGGAAAAATGTGCATTAATGAGCTTATCAGTTTTTGAAAAATGTATATGCATAATAATTTGTTTACACAATAAATATAAAAGAGCTTTTTATATTTTATTTACTAAATTAGAACTTTCACTTAAATTTTAAACATTAATTTAAGCATTAATTACATTAGTAACCTAACAAACGTTGTTCTATGTCAACAGAATCAAGTGGCGGTGGCTGTTCCTAGCGCACGCTGGAGGTGCTCACATCGATAGCGACCGCCGATTGGTACCACCGCACTGAGCGAAACGTCGGTCGAAACGGCTATGTAAATAGTTCGTGTTTTCCGTCCAGTACAGTATAGCCGACATGAAATGAAGGGAAGTACTGACATGGCACCAAATTCACCCGGTGTTATGGGCTGACATTACGGATGTTGTAGGTGATGTAGCCAATCATGTCAGTTTCCATTTAAAAAAAAAAGTGATGAGTCGAGAGCCGGCCCTCGTATTTGACAACACTCAACACACTGGTCACCGGTGAAGGAAACATTGTTAGGAAATATTATTTAGTGTAAGAACAATGTCTTAGTGTTGCTGTTTACTAATTCGACTGGAAGCGACTGCATTCTACAACAAGTTCGTGTTCTGCAATATTCTGCAGTATAGAAATTGCAAGAAAACAAAATGGTCGGGCACTCACTAATCTAGGAATGTCAATCCTGTCATCGTAAAAGAAGAGTATCCGCGTGAGTAGGTGTGTGATGTCAGCATGGTGGTTGTCTGCGCGCGGAAAGGCCGTGTCGAAGGCTGTGCGTTCGTGCTGCTTGCAGCGCAGCCTCGTGAGGAAGCTCCGGACGTACGCTTGGATCTTTATCGTGCTGTTCAGCCGCTTCCGGTACTCCTGTACAATGACAAAATGGTTTTATAACACATTTCTTGCCATCTTTGGTGACGTGCAAAATCGAAATAACACCTTGTAATACAAATGTATACAGAATGTTTCAGCTGTTATTTTATATTATTACAACCACACCGGAAAACAGGCTTGATGCTATGTATGTATGTAGAGAGCGTTCCATATAAATCTTCCCTTCGCCGTTATGTTGGCTCCACTGTCTATCTGTCAAAACAGCGTTGAGGGTTGCTATGTGTACAGATTTACCCGTAATTATCAGTATTTACCGTATTTATTATACGGTAAGTACCTAGTACATTATTAGGTAATATAATCTTCACAATCTGGCAACAGGAATTTAAGCACTGACAGTGACACTGGCAGTGGAGCCAACATAACGGCGAAGGGAAGATTTAGTTGGAACGCTCTCTAGTAGCATTTATCGAAAATTTGACTTTTTCAGTACATTTTTAAATTTAGAGACTGCTAAAAGTATCTCTCATCTGTGTGATGGAGTTAATGAGTGTTTGTGAATATTTCAATAGTGAGAGTGAGAGAACCTCCCGCTTCTGCCGCTGCTGCTGGGATTGCTGCAGCAGCGCCTCGCGGTCCGTCTTGTTCTTGCTGGCGCCCGACAGGTTCTGCTGCGGCCGCCGCCGGAACTCACCCTCGAACGAGTACATCTTGCACTCTGATCTAGCCTGCCACACCTGCTTTATATATTAACACCTATTAGTCACATGTAACAAAAAAGAATAGATGGGCAATCAGCGACAGGTTATTTTGAGTTAACCATTCAAGTACCCTGCGAAAAAAAGTGCACAAGGTGCGGCGGGCCACAGTGTGGTCCGACAGCGCGGCCGACTTTCGGCAATAAAATTATACGCTCTTTAAATACTTATGGAGATAAGGCTCAATCATATCATACTTATAAATAAAGGTGAAGATATGCTTTTCTCGATCTGATTCACTCTGGCGCCAGAGCAAAAATTTAATGGACTTTTCTGTCGATTTCGAGACTTGGTGACGGACGCATGTTCGCACGCAAATTCGGCAAAACACCGCCTAATATTTAAACTCAATTTTTGGTGTTTTAGCCATTAGTTTGCTGTGTTTATACTTATATAAATTTGAAAGAATAAAAAATTTCTGAAGTGAATCTGTTGTTATTGGAGGTTTTTATCCATTAGCGAGTGTGTGAAAAGGAAAGAAAGTAACCTTATTATATTTGTGAAGTGAAATGTTCATCCAATGTTCAACTCAAAATTTGGAATCAAAACAAAGGTGAGTGCACTGTACGGTGTAGATATATTTGTAGGAAATTTTGTAACGATTACAACCATTCTAAATTTGTATGAGTGTTGAATTAAGTTGTCAATCCAATTGGAAATTATTCACCCTTGACTTAGGTACATGAGTATATCACTCCCCTGTTCTAGTAGATATGCAGAATAAACATGACCTCAAGAGTACCTATAGATAAGAAGAGCAGAGTATCTAGAGCAAATAGTAGTAGTCACAATACATTATAGACCAGAAATCATATAAACAAAAGTCAGCTGAACTGCATGACCTCAACCGCTACCAAGGAAGGAAACTCACCTGCTCAACAAGCCAAAATACTCTGAACCTGTCACATTCGGAGCGTATAACGAACGATGCCTCCTGCTCACTCTACTTGTAATTTGGTATTCCTTTCCGGGCTCAAATAGCATACTCAGCCAGCATAACTCAATACAGAATAGGTACAACCTAGACAATTATCACAAGAACTCGCAACCACAACCAACCAAACCAACCAAGAGGAGAGAGAGACTAGGAATGAATGATGTGACATGAGAATGACAGACAAGTTGTTGTTAGGACAGTTCTGTCTGACATGGACATGACTTGAAGAAAATGGGGTCTGGTACATGAAAGAACAAAGTAAGTCTGCGTGCGCGGATCAGCTGATTGTAAAGATTGTAAACAAATAGTATGGGTCATTGATTTTATAGGGGGAGTCAGATGTACCGTCAGCGATGTTTTAAAGGTAACATGAAATTAGTCTTCAATTATGTCCTAAGATGGCGCCAGGAGTATCGAATTTGAATTAAATAATTTATTATATTTTTAAATCTGCTAATTATAGAACGATGCTAAGTGGGAACAGCATAGTTAAATTTAAAGATTATTTTATATTAAATAGAAATTTCAAAATAGTGTATTTTAAGGTTTTCATAATTTTTCCAATAAATATTTTCATGTTTTGTCAGTCCGTGAGCTTGGCGGATAAAATGTATAATTTCGCCGCTTCTGCATCATAGATGTCAGACCAAAGTTAAGTTGTCCTATTTGTCTATAGATGGCATGCCTATTTCTTATTATATTTTTAGTTGCCAAATAGCCACCAACCAAACCTGCGTGCAATTCAAATACGCGCGTGCGGTTAGGATAAAGTGGAGATACCTTCTTTAAAATTATATTTTTTTACCTCACCACCTTTGAAAACGGAAACAAACACGATGGATTAAATATAATAATAATAATAAAAATCGTTAGCCATTTATAAGAAAATCGACCTCATCGAAATAATTTGTATGACAGCTACCCTTATTTTTTTTAATTAAAAAAAAATAAAAAAGGTACCCCTAGATAATCGTTTCAAACTACTAAATATGAATTTTCAACGAAATCGGTTGAGCGGTTGAGGCGCAACGTCGCTGGACACATTGCCATAGACAAATTTGTATGACGGCTACCCTTATTTTTTCGAATTTTGAAAAAGTAAAAAAATTTACCCCTAGATTATCATTTCAAACTACTAAATACGAATTTTGAACGAAATCGGTTGAGCAGTTTAGGCACAAGGTCGCTGGACGGACACACACACACACACACACACACATACATGTTTCTCAAAACCACTTTTTTGGGATCGTTGACAGATATATAGCCCAAATCTGTACTGTGTCGGGCCGGTACTTTAAAAGAATAGCCCCACTGCATCTCTCCCCGTGTATGTCGTAAAAGGCGACTAAGGGATATGACCCCCTTCTTATATTACTAGGTGGTAGGGTTTAACCCGCCCGGGTTGATACCACCGCACTGAATGAAAGGTCGGTCCAAACGGCTATGTAAATAGTTTGTGTTTTCCGTCCAGTTCAGTGTAGTCGGCACGACCGAAGGGAAGCACTGACGTGGCACCAAGTTCACCCGGTGTTATGGGCTGACATCACGGATGTTGTAGGTGATGTAGCCAACCGTGTCAGTTTCAATAAAAAAAATAAAAAAATTAGTCGCATTCTCAACTTCGACATTTTGGACGATCACAATACTTCCTTTCTCCTTACAGTCGCTCGAAAGTAAAAAGCCACCTCCATAGTTTTTAGCCGTTGCGGCAATTTATCGATCGACGCGCGACGTTCGCTTGTTTTGGAACACGCAAATGTTTGCGTGGAGCGTGCAGGCAAGCGATACGGGTTACTGCGCGTGGAAAAAGGATGACACAATATCGATGCGATCTCTTGAGACGGTCGGTTCTGTATTCACGCGATACGCACACTACCATAATCGCGGTGTCTCGTTTGAGTAATAGTTGAAGTATGAACAAAATGTCTTTGAGTATGAAGTACGGAGTCCAGGCACCGAATTAAAAAAAGTTGAGTCCAGGGCTATTTTTTCCATCTACGATGCTGCTGGTGGTGTTATACCAAAGAGATTAAAAGAGGGTGGGTTTAATGTATTTGTGATAAACTTTACAGAATATATAAGTCAATGATATTTTATATAAAATTGTAAAATTGTAGATTTTACCGACGACGACACGACGACGAATAAAATAAAAAAATAGTAAATCTGATTTAAATGCAAAATTGATAATAAACCATCGCTTCTCTTATATTCTCTATCTTTTTCGGGAGGAAGGAAGGGATTCCTTCCTCGCCCATCTCTCACTCACCTCTCTCCCGGTCTTCTCTCCTCGATCCCGCCTTCCTCCCCTCCTTCCCCTCACCCTTCATGGACCCCCTCTTTGCCACCTTCCCTTTCGCCCATTCCCTCCCTCTCTCCCTACTTCCCTTCCTCCCCTCATGCCGCCCCTCCTTCCCATCACCCTCGCATTCCATTCCTCCCCTACTACCCCTCATCCTGTCCGCAACCCCCTCTTACCCCGCCCCTTCCCACTTTCAACCTCTCACTCCCTCGATATCCATTCCTCCTCGTTCCCTCTACTACCTCCCTCCCCCACACCTACCCTCATTCACTACCCCTTCCTCCCTCCATACCTCTCCTCCTCTTCTTCTTTTTTTTATGGAAACTGACATGGTTGGATACATCACCTACAACATCCGTGATGTCGGACATGTCGTGCCGGCTATACTGAACTGGACGGAAAAAAACGAAAAAACTATTTACATCAAATCTCTTTAATTTACATAGCCGTTTCGACATACATTTTATTCAGTGCGGTGGTACCAACCCTAGTAAGGTAAGAAGGGAAGGGACTGGTGGCGCTAGACCAAAGACATTCTTTTAATCTCTTTGCGCTAGACTGAACGACTTTGTACCACTAGGATCTAAGTAGTAGATTACGATTTTGTTCTTGATGTCCGGTCTATATGGAAGAGGGTGGGTTTAATGTCTTTGGCCAAAAGCCTAGATAATAAATTTTCATATCCTTACCTAGAGAAATCATGGATTCCCCATACAAAAACTTTCACCCCTATTTCACCCCTTATTTTTAGGTTTCCGTATCCCTGTACGGAAGCCTATTACTAAGCCTCCGCAGTCTGTCTGTCCGTCCGTCCGTTTGTCTGTCCGAGGGCTGTATCTGTAACCGTAATAGGTAGCCCGTTGAAATTTTCACAGAATATGTGTTACTATAGCGGATATAACAACAAATAAGCGGAGCTAGGTACAACCCAAGTACAACCAAAGAGTTTGTAAACTCTTTGGACCGGAGTAAAACCGCAAACAGGAAATTACAATCTTACACGTTCAACGCCACATGAAAAATCCAGTATTTCCGTTTGGGCCACGGGGCTCACCGCTCACCGGTGAGCCTTTCCTTACTGAACCATTCAGGTCATGGGGGTCACCGGTGAGCCGCGTGAGAGGGCCTACGTAAACGCTTCCTACAAGCCACAGAGCGCAGCTACAAAGCCAATATGGAAGTGAGCCGCATGGCCTTGTAGTCGAAGCGGACGGCGTGGTTTTCAAATCCAATAGAAACTTGTAGTTTTTTATTAAGTTAATTGTAACGATGCTAGGGCTGCTCTTAACGATAAGGTAGAAAATAATATTTGTATTAATAGAATTAATAAAACCAGAAAATAATAAGAAAATATTCGTCAAAATAAAAATGAACATAAAATTTTCTTCATTGCCAAATAAGAAGACATTATTTATTACGAAAATAATTTATGAAATTGAACAAAAGAAAATATTTATGAAATTGAACAATCACAACATTATGACACTTCATTATTTAAAATAATCAATCATCTTAACCCCAAAGGGTTTAACCATAAACAATAAAGAATTATCCGTGAGTCATGTTAAAACAAGGCAAACAAAGGAATGGTTTAGTTGGGCTGCTTTGGCAATAAGTGGATACTTTTTTCGACTTGGTTTTAGCCTGTTTGCTACCCATTATTGGTACGTTCTTTGCATAACATTGGTGACATGTTCTTCTCACTTTTCTGGCCAATCCCTCTTTCCTTTCCAGAGTGTGTTTCATTCTCTTCCGTCTTTCTATACGCATTTCATAGTCGCTATCCTCACTCTCCGACAAAATAATTCGACAGCATCTTCTTTTCGTTGGTTGAACTACGTCTTCATAGAATCTATTCCGAAACTACGGTTCAGAAGATCTATCTCGATGTTTTCTAACTGCGTTAGCGCTTCTTGTGTTAACTCGAAATCTTCAAAATAATCATTTTTGGCGAGAAAAGCGTAAAACATCCTCAATTGTCGACGCAGCCGGACCGGGATTGATCGCTGCGGGCGTGCGCGCAACGGGTGGGCCGCGGCGTGACCCCGCGGCCCCAGCCAACAGAAAAATACAAATCCTTCATATGAGGCCACACGATCCACCCGTGAGCCTTCTGCTATATCTCGAAAATTAGACGGTAAAGTCGCAAATTTTTATTTTCCTTACAAATTACCGCATTTTATAAACTTTGTGATGAAAATCTCAAGTTAATGAAAATTACGGATATAATGAGTTTGGCTTGGCCCGAACGGAAAAGTACGCTAGGCCCACCGGTGGGTCGTATGGCGTTCAACGTGTTAATTGTGGGCTGATTTTGAAAATTCTTTTTTTGTTTGGTAGGTCATACTTCAGAGGTGCTCCCATTGAAATTTTATTGAAATTGATTGAGCGGTTTATGAAAAAGCAACAAAATACTATTGGTGTGTGGTTACCTTCAGCAAAACTTTTGTGATGTGGACTTTTTCAGCAATTTGCAGTTTGACACATGGCGAATAATTCTGTACCACTTCAACCGATTTCGATTATTCGATTTCGATTATTGTTTTTTATGTAATATTGTTTTAAAAATATAAAACCGACTTAAAAAAAAATAAACTAGAACTAAAAAGTATTAAATAGGTACCTAATATTTTGAAATTTTCTCTGTCATTGTATTGAAATACATGAATCGATATTGTCATTCATATTCGGACCCTTGTTTCATGAATATTCTAAATTTGAAATCTTTTCCGACCGGCCAGATGCGCTTAATATATTATAATACGAGTACGAGTACCATCGAGCTGGTCTGATGATGGAGACGGAAGGTGGCCATAGGAACTCCTAAACTACACATGATAAACCCATCGTGTTTGGGCTCGTTGAATTTGTCTTCACGAGCAATTTACTTTAGACCTAGGAGATTCTCAATTTGACGGTATGTTTTCTTTTTTTGGATGTTTGTTACGCGATTACTCCGTCAATTATTGTGGGCCGATTTTGAAAATTCTTTTTTTTTGTTTGAAAGGGGATAACCATGACGTGGTTCCATTTTAATTTGGTCGAGATCAGATTGGAAAGCGAGGCGGAATCGCGAGGCCGAAGGTCGAGCGATTCCGCCGAGTACATTAATAGCAAAAAATTCCAAAAAAAACTGTGAAATAAAAAACTATTTAAAAAAATATATAAAAACCTCCTTCAAAAATGTATGAAATAAAAAAAATCGAACCCTAGAGTTGAAGGCGGTGCTAAAGCAAGCAAAAATGATACATGAAAGAAAACATGCGTGGATGATATCCTTTGTGATTTGTGTAGCCTTCTTTAGCACCGCCTTCAACTCTAGGGTTCGATTTTTTTAATTTCATAAATTTTTTAACGCAGTTTGCATATTTTTTTTTTACATACAATGCTGACATTATTAGAATGAAGAGTGACGAGTATTTGTTTAACTGTTCAACTAAATAAATACGTTCTATCCACAGAGCACGGAATACCGCGCGCGCGCGCGCGGGGGTATTCCGTGCTCTGTGGATCTATCTATTAAAAGCGCACAAACAGGAAATTACAATCATAATAATATTTTGTTCCGTATACCAAATTATTTTCAAAACATTTTTTTATTTTATTTAATTTGATAAGAAGTGTTAGTTTAATTGTAAATTGTCATAATTTTATTATTCAAATATAATTAAAAATTTTGGAATTTACATAAATAATGTTCTTTATAAATATAAATGAAAGCGCCATCTTTTGTCTAGTAGGAGTAATTCTACAGCCTAGTGACAATTAAAGGTACCTAGATACATGTTGTATTTCAACTAGATAGCGCCCTTAGTATAGAAGTATTAACAAACATTAACGCCACCTGTTTGTTTTACGACAACATCAAGAAAAATTATTAACGCCCCCTGTTGGTTTTACGATTTACAACGTTACCAAATTTTTTATATGGAGTGGTCTATCTGTCCCGACAGGGTTATAAAATCAATGGTATGGGTGAATGTTTTGGTGGTTTAAAAAAAAAATAACCCTAACCTAATGTTGAGGCGGGCGCAATCAGCTGATCGCGCAGGCAGGCCAAAATCCTATTCCTTTGTTCTTTCAAGTGCCGCTTGCAAGAAAATGCTTGCGTAGGTATTTTACATTTATTTTAGTCTTCCCTCTGTTCTTTACTATTCTGAGACGCAAAAAAGAACGAGCGTCTTTGTAGTGAGAGTTAACTTTTTTTTACACAGATTATTAATTTGTTTGAGCAAACCTGACAGCTAGTGTTATATTTTTTGGCTGACGCTGCTGGAAAAAAAAAATTAACGCACGCGCTTGCCTTGCCACGCACAACGCTTATAACGAAAGTCGAGAAGCGAAGCAAGTTCGTCGTTCATCGTACAGAATGGTGTATAGATAAGGTGTGTGTTGACAACATTTGAAAGGACAATGGAGGTAAACTAAATCCACCGCCCCGACATAACCTGTTAGTGTGGCTATTCCCTAGAGTGTTTTTATAAGCCGGAGGCGCGGAGGGAGTGCAGCCCCCGTGCGCCGTAACACAGCGCAGGCACGGGTATGCGTATGCTCCCCGGACGCATATTTCCAAAGTCCACTAGGCGAAGTGCTCTGATTGGTCGTTCTCAGTTTTGCGGGAAAATTTAAATTTCGGAAGAATTTTCGAAAGTAAAGTTTTTTTAGGTGGTTATAAAAAAAATAACCTTAACCTAATTTTAACAACCTAAAATTGGTTAAAAAAAAAATTAAAAAAAAATTAATTGTGGGATTCGAACCCATCATTCGCCTAGTGGAATATGGATATATGCTCCCCGGACATATACAGGGTGTTCGGCACATCGACCGACAAAATTTGTTTGGAGGTAAGTGGGGTCATTTGCAAGTTTTGACCCATGATACCTTTTGTCACATGTTACGTGGTATAGAGATACGATTTTTTTTCTTTATTTTAGAAAATTACCAAAATCCCAGCTATAAACCCTTGTAACTTTTTTGTTTATGATTGTATCACCACGAAATAAAATGTATTGAATTTTACGATGTACCTATCCTTGTTTTAGAAAAAAAAAATTGATAAAGTTAATACCATGAAAAGGTTTTATGACCTCCCAAAGTCCCGAGAACGAGTAAAAATGTGACAGAATCTTAATTTCTTAATTCATAAAAAAAAAAAAACTAACAGCAATTGAGTGCTTCATTTTCTTTTAAAAGGCAAAAGGTTTTTCTGGAGGCAATGATTTGAGGCAACTAAATCAAGTTAGTTTTATGTATTAGTTGTTAAACCAACGTAATTATAAGAATGGTTTTTCTGGAGATTTGTCATGGATTTTTGTGAGTCATGCATTGCAATTTGCAAGTACGGTCATTCAAATTACTATTCATAGATTGACTGATCGTTGTTTGCTTCACCGTATTCAAGAATATGGCATTGCAATTTTACAAATTGTTTAATCATGTTGGTTTCATTAGATTTTATATTCTGAACATTTATTTTATAAATGTCTACAGTACAGACGATCGATTATACGACAGATTCATAATTGTTATACACCTGAATTGTGCTCGTGGAACTGGTAGTTTTATTTTTTACGTAGTACCTATACTAACCCTATTCGCCGTGCCAACATCCTCTTCCTATAAAACATAACATACGGATTTTATACGAATTTCGATAGTAGAATTACAGAATTCGTTTCCTCAAAGGTTGGCAACACTGATTGATTTTCACTTGACTGGTTCCAATCTTATCTTCCTACCTCCATCCATAATGCCGATGATTTGCAGGTTTACTTACACAGCCAGCTCGTTGGATAACCTGTCCCAAGCTATAATATACATGGACTAAAATATTCTATGACACATCTTCGATTTTCCGTCTACGACTAAAATGGACAGGTCAATCCTAACATGTAGCAGGTAATGATCGTAGGTAGTTCAAGGTTAATAACTAGGATTAATGCTCCTACATTGGCATTCCTTTCTCCATAACGGTCATTGACTCTGATACATTATTTTATTTATCTGTGCTCTGATAACGGTAAAAACCCTGGACAGTCTCGTAGACCAATCAATGTCGTGGGTGCCTCAGGTAAATATAGTCAGTCGTAAAGTGTTTGCTGCGCATTCTCTGAGACGCTTACTTACTAACATTCTTTTTGTGATAGGTAGATAATAGACAGCTACCACCTTCTCGGACGTCCGAGAGTTGGCACCCACCAAAGGTTGGCACTACTAGTGTAGACAGACTCCCGTTTTCTGTCTAATGGAGTACCTAATGGAGTGATAGAATCAATGGTGATAGATATGTATTTGTTTGACGGGGTGGTTTTGTCGCCAAAAATTATAATTTTAGAGAAATTTTATGATTTTTTTATTTTTAAGGGTTGATTATTTTATTTTTAAGGGTTGTTTATTTTTAATTATAAGGGTTGTTGTTAATTATAAGGGTTGTTTGTACACAAGCAGTGTGTACCTACGCAACGTTTTTAGTGCGGCAGCAGCGTCGTCAGTTTGACTTTTTGAAGTGCTCATAGATGGCGCTAGGAACGAATTTTTTTCCGAACTTTAACGCAATGTTAAAATAACTTTTTCAGAATATAATAAGGGTTGTAAACTATCGTTAGCTATCGCTTCTCGGCCTTTTGGCTAAGATCAAAATTAAATTATCAAAAAAACAGTCAAAACGTGGCTCCACCCACCTCCCTCAGCGGGCCAGTGCGGACTACCTAGTCCTGCCGTACTGCATGGGAGGCACGGCGGTGACGCCCCTTAGCGAAAAGGCCGATCTTCTGACTGTCGTTCAGGCGTTCAGGATGCTCTCTTGCCGCGACGACGCAGTCGCCCGCCTCGCCCATTTAACCCTCGAGGCGGCGGTGCGTCGTGGCTTACGGAGACAGCCTGAGGGTGCGGACCTGGCGTCCTTCCTGTCGGGGGACCGCGAAGCGGTGTTGGGCCGTGGCCGAGAGCGAACTTCGTTCTGGTCGAGAGCGAGAGTGGCCTCTCGCCGGCTGCGTGCCCACCTGGACCTCCGATGGACGTTCTGTCAAGAACGTGACGAGCTCGCCGTGTCCGCGCCCATGCCGGGCCGGCTGTGTGGACGTGTTATCGTTCCCCCGTCGGCCCGAACGGCCGTTCAGAGGTCGCTCCACCTGGCACTCCGTTTGGCCCATGCCTCCAAACTGCTGGCCAAACCCAGCCAGGGTAAGGTCATGGAGTGTGTTATTGCCTCTCCGAGGTCTAGCCACTTCATGGCCACGGGGCGCCACACGAGGTTCTGTGACTGGCGTTTCGTCCACCGAGCCCGCCTCAATTGCCTTCCCCTTAAGGGAGCCACCCGCTTTGGGCGGACTGGCATTGCCTTTTGCCGGGGGTGCGGCTCGGCGGACGAAACCCTTCCCCACGTCCTTAATCACTGCACCCGGCACTCGGCCGCGTGGCAGTTGAGGCACAATTCGGTGCTGGACCGGTTGGTGGAAGCGACTCGCAATCTGGGGGTCGTTTCCGTCAACCGGACCATCCCCGAATTGCAGTCCTCCCTTCGGCCCGATCTTGTGCTCCGTACTAATACGGATGTATTCGTTATAGATGTGGCGGTTCCATTTGATAACCGGATGGAGGCGCTGGTGGATTCTCGGCAGCGGAAGCTCGTCAAGTACGAGCCCCTGGCGCAGCAGCTTCGTGCCCTGGGACGCTCAGTCACCGTCGACGCCATCATTGTCGGCGCACTGGGCTCCTGGGACCCCGCCAATGAAAAGCTGCTGCATCGCTTGGGTCTGCGGCCGAGAGACATCCGCGCCTTCGCCAACGCGGCGGTATCCGACGTGATCAAGTGGAACCGTGACATTTACACGGAGCACGTGACGGGCTGGAGGCAGTACGGGCCTAGGGACGTGGGGATATCTCACGGGCCGGTAGTGCTGTGACCCCCCCGGCTTTACCTATATTTTCTTCATTGTTACGATTACTAATCTGTTAATTGCGTAGGTGGGCCTGCGATTCATATATGTATTTTTTTTTATTGTCTCATTCATTGTAGTCTCACTCGTTAGTCACTTCACTGTAATCACATTTTTGCCCACCTACTTATTTATTTTTAATTATGAATTATAAATTTTTTTAAGGTTTTTAAGTCAAATAAAGTATTTTATATCTGTTCTTTTCAGCTTAATATCTGAAAGTTCCCGCAATGCGGGACCAGTATATTAAACTGATTTTTGTAAAGTGACGGGATGCTCGGGGCTTGCTCCACTCTTGTCGCGGGTTGGCCCGGCATTGCAGTGCCGCCGGGATCGGCCCAATAAATAAACTGTTAAACAAATTAGGGAATAATTATTTTAAGGGTTGCATTTAACCAACCAACCGCCACCCCTAAAATAAAATAAATTAAAATAATTTCCTTCTGTCATCCATTTACTAATTACTATGAATGATGATTCCACATTCTATCCGCAAGAAATTTCCAGAGAACGAAAGAAAACCACACCCAGAACATACATCTCCCCCTCCCAGTTTCCCAGAAAGAAACAGCGACGTAAACGGGAAGGAGTAAGGAAAGGACCACACTTCCGTCTGGTGTCTCGCAATGGAAAAAAAATCCTTAAAAAGCATAGTCAGAACAGAAAAAATAGTTCATATTTTTTATGATTGAATGAAGTTAAAAAGTAAACTCACCCTAAAATTAAAGCATTTTACTTAGCATCTTCACCGTCTCAAGTCACGTTCAAACACTAGTGCAAAAACGGAGGTAGTGAATTATTAAAAAAAAAAAAACATTGAACCGACTTCCCTAAAAAGCATTAAATAATATTTTTATTTTGAGTAGAAGGCGGTACACAAAAGCACAAAAGGGTTCTTCTATAAATTTTCAGGCGAGCTTTTGTACCGCCTTCTACTCAAGATCAAAATATTACTTTTTAGGGAAGTCGGTTCAATGTTATTTTAAAACAGTTTTCACTATTTTTATTAATATCACATAATATTGTTGAGTAGTTGATTGAAAAAATTCCTTAGTGTGAAAATCATCCCTTAATTTCCTACACTTAGGGGTGGTATTCTTTCAAAAAATTTATGAAAGGACCACCCGGGTTATTATATGATATATCTTACTCATGAAAAAAGAATAATAAAAATCGGTTTAGAAGTGGCGGAGAAAACGAGTAACACGAACAAAAAAAAAACATACAGACAAATTGAGAACCTCCTCCTTTTTGGAATTCGGTTGAAAATATGAGAGAAAGTAAGAACTTCTTACTTCACAGACAGCCCGAGAGGAAGCGAAGGGTAAAGAAATAGATCAAATTTCCGAAAAGCTACGTTCAGTAATAAATAACTGTAAATAAAACAATCCTTTCCACATAAATAGAATTACAAAAAAAAATTTGATTTGAAAAGTAGCCACGACACAAGGGTAAAAGTTGCCAATCCTTTAAATAACATTCATCCCTGGACCGAAATCAATTGTCAATAACGTTTTTAAAACATGATTGATAGATAGATAATTAAAACATTTTTACTACATAAATTAAAATATTTTACGACAGAGTCTGTTCGCATAAAACTTTAACGACGCCCGACGCTTCAAAAGTTTCTAACCATTAGGTTAGGTTAGGTTAGGTTTTTTTTTTAAGTTCCAATAAAACATCTCGGCTATATATGCCGAGACCTTGTAGAAAGACCTTGGTTCCAGCAAGCAGGTTCCTTCTCACACATTCAAATTTATTTTGACTATTAATATTTACAACTTTAACTTAACAATTTTACACTTAATTAGGAACACAAATATATTTGCTTAATTACAATTTTATTTAATAACAATTTAATAAATACAGTAATAATTTCTATAAATTATTTAGCACATAACTAAAATAATAAGTTTTATGTACTATTTTCCCTAGACACGACCGCCATTATGTCCTCGCAATAATTGACAAAGGCCTATCCCACTTTGTCGTCGTCAATTAAAAGTGAAGCGTAGTTTTTCGGCTTTCTATCCATCCTGGCAAAGTGCTCGAGATTGTAGCGCTTGGCGGAAAATCTCGGGCACTCCGACACGATGTGCACAATACTTTGCGGGGACGTACTGTCGCACGACGGACGTCGTGGTTAGGTTAGGTTAGGTTAGGTCGATTGAATTAACGCCCGACGCTTCAAAAGTACAGCGAATTTTAGATCAGATGATCTAAAATTCCTAACCATTAGCTTAGGTTAGGTTAGCTTAGGTTAGGTTAGGTTAGCTTAGGTTACGTTAGGCTAGGTCAATTAAATTATATTAGGGCAAGAAGGCGAGAAGAAAAGAAGAGCAAGAATAAGATATTTGCAAATCATTATTTTTAATTAATTAATTTTTATTTGCAAAACAGTATTTTTGGAAATTGGAAAATTTAATGAAATCAATTGTCAATAACGTTTTTAAAACATGATTGATAGATAGAAAATTAAAACATTTTTACTACATAAATTTAATATTTTACGTAGGTTAGGTTAGGTTGGGTTAGGTTAAGGTTAGGTTAGGTTAGGCTAGGTTAGGTTAGGTTAGGTTAGGTTAGGTCAGGTTAGGTTAGGTCAGGTTAGGTTAGGTTAGGTTAGGTTAGGTTAGGTTAGGTTAGGTTAGGTTAGGTTAGGTTAGGTTAGGTTAGGTTAGGTTAGGTTAGGTGTTGGTTAGGTTAGGTTAGGTTAGGTTAGGTTAGGTTAGGTTAGGTTAGGTTAGGTTTGGTTTTTTTTTTTTTTTTTTGTTCCTATCGAACCTCAGCTATATATGCCGAGTCTTTTGTCATTCATTCGTCTCGGCATCTTCCATCACCTGGCCCCTAGTCCCACAAAGTGGAAGCGAGGGAGTGCGGGCTTGCTCTCGCATACTTTCTTAAATTTTATTTATCAATTTTTGTATTTATTTATTTTTTCTTTCTTTTTATTTGTTAAAGCGCTTACAACTAGTACATGTGAAAAACCTTTCGGACTTATGCTAACTTAAACACGGTTTTCTAAACTAAACTTACTTATTGAATGGTTAATCTACCAGCAATGCACACAACTAATATACACTAATACAACTTTATAGAACTACTAATACAATTTGGGTACAAAAATACACGCAAGTTTACTGCCTCCTCTTCAAGTAATGCATCATATTAGCTAAAGAAATTCTGTATACATTACTAATAATATTGATACACACTTAAAATTTTATATTCTCTGCATTAAATTAATTATTAAAATTTTATATACTCTACACTTTATTACAAACTAAACTTACTTAAGGTAATAAAGATTACGACTAATATTTATATTGAATGTACAGTCTACCAGTACTACATACAACTAATAATACGCTAATACAACTTTATAACTAGAACGACTAAATACAAATTGGGTACAAAAATACACGCTAAGTTTACAACAACATTCTGTACACATTACCTTCTAATAATATTGATACACACTTTAAATTTTATATTCTCTACATTAATTTAATTATTTAAATTTTTATATACTCTACACTTTACATTCCTGACAACTTAACCGGTCCACAATGGAGAATGCATAATGACTAAGCAGGCAATGTCCGTCCGACAGCCGGTCACATCAGCTCCCTGCTGACACCGCAAAGCCATTCGGTATGTCAACTAGCGCGCTTCATCGAGAGCCGAGGGACTAACTAGAGATAGCAAACTTTGCTTCTAGCTATCCTGTCCCAGCGGACTCTCTCCGGACAGTTGTTGGCGTACGCAGAGTGGTGCGCCTGATCAGTGGGCGCGGCGCTCTTCTTACAATTGATGCAAGAAGGCTGTCCTCCACTTTGCCTCACTTCACAGGCGGCGCGCTTATGCGGACCGCCGCAGTACGTGCAGGCCTGGGCCTCGGCCTTGCACACACGTGTGGTATGGCCGTAGCCCAGGCACTTACCGCACTGGACGAGGGGTGACTGGTCGTAGACGGATACGACCCGAAAAGTGGAGATAAAGCCAGCCGTACTACACCATTTTCTTATGCAATGGAGGTGATACCTCCATTACAATATGGCAATGTTCTATGTTTCGGGCCGGCCTTCTATACTTCACCTTCGTTTCGCGTCCGTCCACCTCGCTCAGCAGAAATTTATTCTGCGAGACGAGGTATCCGATCACCTCCTCGTCAGTGAGGCTTTTCTGCACGCCCGTCAGTACGACTAGAGGGTTCCGGGCACGGGCCTCCTCCACAGTCAGGTTCGCCGAGACAAGCACTTCACGAACCTTGGCCCTAGCTTCCGAGGTGCCAAGGCCTAGTACCACTCTCCTGTCTCGGGCCTTGCGGAGGAGGCTTACTCCGACGCCCAGCTCGTCGACCTTAACGGCCGCGGTGATCCTCTTGATAACCGCCTCCGCGGTGTCGGTTACGTCCCCCGAGGACACGATGAGCGCGTGGTCACCAGCGCATCGCCGCCCGGTCGCGGGCTCCGGCCGGACCGCGGACAGCACGTCGGCATACGAGCGGGGAGCCGCGGACTCAGCCGAGGAACGAATGACCTCCAGTTCCTTGTGGATTTTCTGAAGGTCGCCTACCAGTTCCGTCCTCAGCTGGTTCATCTCCACACTCAGCTCACCAACACGCGCCGGAGTCGTATCCACCTCCCGAGCCCTCCCACCAGCCCCGCCGTCCTCGGCAGCAAGCGGCCCGCGTAGAGCTGGGCTCATCTCAAACGCGAGGAAGCTGCGGGTGCTCTCAATCTCTTTCTTAATGAGCTCCACATTCTCCTCTGACGCTTTCTTACTGGAGGCCAGGGCGGCCATCTCTCTTGAGTGTTTTCGCTCCAGATAGAGGGCCTCCTTGGCCTTATCAGTCCGAGCCCGCTCACACTCGGCCACGGAGCGCGCCCTGGAGTCAGCTAGTCGCAGTATGATGCTGTACATACCCATCATACAGTCCGTGACTACCTCTCGGATTTCTCTTTTGAGGTTTCCGGACTTCTCCAGGGCGAACTTCGCCTGCTGCAGGAGCCGGTTGGCCTGCTGCGGGAGCTCGTTGATGAGGGGGGTTCTATTGCGGGAAGCAGACGAGGCGAGCGAAAGGTCTCGTGATGGGGTATTTTGACCCACGCTCGAGACACGATCTGGAGTGATGTCACCCCTGATGGACATCTCCCAGTCGTACACCCCCTCGGGGAGCTCGGGAGGCTGCGGCAGAAGCGCTGGCCGGGTCGGCGCAGGTGTCACGGGAGGCTGTGGCAGGAGCACCGGCCGTGTTGGCGTAGGCATCTCGGCAGGCGTCGGCGCTACAACGGCCGCAAGCTGGACAGGCACCGACACAGGCGCCGAGGCCTCTGTGCCGGTTGCCGAGGACTCGGCGAGCCCATTCTTGATCGCACGGTGAAGCAGCGCTCGCTGGGGCGTGGAGTTAGGCGGATACCTGAAGGGAGGAATAGGTGGGATTGGTCCGATGTCGGCCAAGATGGGTGTTTTGGTCTTTATCACCTTGGACGACAGAACGACTTTCCTGTCCCTTGCCACACCTGCAGGGCCCCCCGTCACAACTCCCGCCACAGCTGGTCTCACTCGCGGCGCCTTTGGCAACGCACCGGTCCGGCCCGAGCCCCCGGGCCCCTTGCTGCCTGTCGGAGCCGACATCACCAACTATTCACAAACAAATCCCATAAAAAGCCATGGAAAAATGCAAGAAAATGCAAAAATATAAATAAATCGTTCAATTTAATCTTCCGATTAGTTATAAGTATTCGATGCGGCTGGTTCAGCTCTACAAAATGAGTGGTCACACGCCTGGGTTACAGTGATCCACCAAACTTCTAACGAAAGAAAGAACTTGGTGGATGTGTCAGGGTGTCAGTGACAAATTTTTTATTGGCCCGCGCCGCATCAAATCAGGCATTGCCGTCGCAATTTGCACTACACAGCCACAAATTTAGTGTCAAAACGTAGGCGCTGAGACGGCGAATACGGTTATATTTAAAAAATTGTAGGTCGTCGCTTTACTTTTTGAGCAATATGTATATACATTTAGCACAATTTTTCCAAAAAACTTAATACACAACAAATCAGTCAACTTGAGTTCAAATTTAACCAAATTTTTGACACAGATTGCCCGCAGGAGTCCGCAATGAACACTTCAGTCAAGTTGACGCAGACTGCTGCAGGACCGGTTTTAGCCGATCGGGTAGTTTCCGGTTTCTTCAGTTTTCTCCGTAGTTCTTGGTCGTAAAAATCTGGAACTAGTACGAAGTTGTAGCCCTTGGCCGACCGCATTCAGTGGTGTGGTGAAAGTGGAGGGTCGTCGATCTGGTTTAGGCAGCGCACGCCGAAAACCGTTTTGTCTGACTGACAAAATGGCGAACTTTTCAGGTTTTTCGCCCACGACTTTTCCTTCACTGGCGCGAACTCAAAACAAATACAACCACTGTGTTGCCCGGCTCCAGGCGCACATACCTATATAAGACACTTGCACTTAAAGAAACTTTTTCATATTTTTTACGATTTATTAAGCGGGAGCTAGCGCGCAGAGACGCGCCCAAGTGAGCGTTTGACTTGGAACTGGGTTAGGTTAGGTTAGGTTAGGTTAGGTTAGGTTTTGTAGGTTAGGTTAGGTTAGGTTAGGTTAGGTTAGGTTAGGTTAGGTTTTTTTTTTTTTTGTCTTCATCTTTTTAGTTGTTCCCGGATTTGTTTTAATTCCGGGGATTGTGTGGCATTTTTTCGGATGTTACTATTCAGATTAAGTAGAATGTATTCCTCATTTGGAGTACTCTTTTTCACTTAGAGCTTTCCGTATTAGTAGGAGATTGTGAGTGCTCCGGTGGTTTTTATGGAGTACTCCTTACCTCAGTTTCCGTTTACTTTGAGGGCTCGCTGGAGGGCTCCATTTTTGACTTCCGTTATTATTGATGTCCTTTTTGTTGGTTTATTTATTTCTGTTTTCCTGTAGCTGCTGTTTTTGATAATTGATGTTTTTCTTTATTCTGTTTTTGATTCTGGTAGATGAATATAATATGATTTGTTCTGTTTTTGAGTTTAGTGTTGTTTTGTTAATATTTTAGATGTTGATATTTATTTATATAGTCTATTTATTTAGCTGTTACTCTGGTTCGGAATTCACCCGATGAGACATTATGCTCTTTTCTATTTCTAACATGCAAAATTATTAGTTTGTTACCTCGCCGATTCGCTATGAAATTTGACTAAGTTATTCTTTATATGCTTTCAGATTGTTTATTCTCTTTGCGTCAGATTTGATTTATAATCAAATCTAGTCGTTCAAACTCCACATTGCCCACCAATCACGACGGGGACGTTCAGCTTGAATGTTTGGTGCCTAACCTATCATGCGCATACCATTAAATCTATGTTAATCTATTACTTAGAGCTAATCTAGTACGCCTAATCTAATTGTAGGCGATCGACTCAAAGGAATTCAGTCCTTCAACTTTCCTCGTAGAAAATCAACCTAGAACGACCTCCAGGAAATGACAATGCTACCAAGTGAGAACAGGGTGCACAGCACTCCCCTTTACGTAAAAGTCGCAGTTAATTCCCCTCAAGTAGGTTTAGAACATCTTCCGAATCGACAGACCTTCTATTCTAGCTTATTATACTTAAACCTAAACCATGCATTTAATGTAAATGGGTTCTCCTTTGCGTGATACACTTTCCAGGTGAGTTACAGATAACAAAGAATACAGTGCTATCTTTCACTACGACCTGTCGTGTTTACGCTGGTTGTGAGAAATTCCTGAGCTCGTTCCGATGGTGGAAATTCTTTACAGCTGCATGGTAATGATGGTGATGTATCCTTTACCGCTGCGCAGCAATGTTGGTGATATATGTCGCACGTCACGGCGATTCCTTGAAGTCCGTGAAACACTCAGCCAGATGATTTGCAGTGGTTCCTGTAATCATACGTCTAGGCCGCCGATGGCTTTGAGCTAATTTCGCGCGCCGTTTTTGAGCAAAGTTTACGCTGTCCCTCGCTGTTAAGTTTGGTAACGCGCCGAGAACAATAGTACGCAACCGAGTAATTGTCTTACGTTCGCGGATTTATAAATTGGCCGCCGAAATAAATTGACGCTTCGGTGGAAAACCGCACGCAATCGCGATCCTCGGAAGTGATGAGTCTCGATGGAATATTTTTACTTAAAACATGCAACTTAGCTGACAAACTCCTTTCGTTCCGCTCCCAGCTCACACGATCCTGCCAGGCAACCGCTCCTGTGATGTCTGCACACAGCCTCACACACTTAACCATCACTTCTATAAAAGGTCCACTCCTTCGCGAGTAACACAGTTAGAGGAGAACGGGCCTCAACTCATCGAACTGCAAAACGCGATATCAATAATTATTCCGACATTGCACGAGTTATCCGCCCGAACACAACCGATCGATTTTTCTGCGCGATCCCGACTCCACGAAGACATCCGATCAATTCTCCCGCGCGATCCTGACTGTCCGAAGACAACCGATCAATTCTACTGCCCGATCCTGACTCCCCTGAGGAGCACACCTCCTTCTTTCCTTGCAAAATGGCCGCAACAGTTCATTTCCCTAATTGGTAGAATATCTGTAGGCCACACCCCTAACTAACGCCATGTTCCGTGTTTATTTATTTTTTGCATCAAGTCCTAAACAGCCATTTTGAAATTCGAAGGGTTTTTATACTGTTATTTTTTTGAGATTGTGAGATTTTAAGAAATAACACTCAAAATTAGCCCATTTCTGAAAAGGGTCCATAATTTTTGTTATAGACGACATTTATTGCCAAGAGTATCAGATTACAGAATCCTGTCGCCAAGGGAATTATTTGCACGTGTATGAACCGTGTGAATTTAAAATTCGAAAATATTTTAGATAAGAGGGAACAAATATTATAATTTTATATGAGAAGTGTGCGTATGGTGCAAATTAACTTTGTATCAGGCGAACACATCTCACCGAGTAGTATGTGATTTTGAGTGTTCCGGTGGGTTTTTTGGAGTACTCCATATCACAATTTCCGTTTGAGGGCTCACTGTATGGCTCCGTTTTGAAATTCCGTTTTTTATGTCCTTTTTGTTGGTTTATTTATTTCTGTTTTCCTGTGGCTGCTGTTTTTGATAATTGATGTATTTCTTTATTTTGTTTTTGATTCTGGTAGATAAATATAATATGATTTGTTCTGTTTTTGAGTTTAGTGTTGTTTTTTATATTTATTTATATAGTTTTTTTTATTTAGCTGTTACTCTGGTTCGGAATTCACCCGAGTAGTAGGTTATTTTGAGTGTTCCGGTGGGTTTTATGGAGTACTCCTTATCACATTTTCCGTTTGAGGGCTCACTGGATGGCTCCGTTTTGAAATTCCGTTTTTGATGTCCTTTTTGTTGGTTTATTTGTATCTGTTTTCTTGTAGCTGCGGTTTTTTGATGTATTCTTATATTTTGTTTTGGATTCTAGTAGATGAATATAATTTGGTATGTTCTGTTTTTGAGTTTAGTGTTGTTTTGTTAATACTTTGGATGTTGATATTTATTTTTATAGTCTATTTATTTTGCTTTTGTGTTTTTGTTTTAATTTGAGTTTTTTTAGTAAGGTTAGGTTAGGTTAGGTTAGGTTAGGTTAGGTTAGGTTATGTTAGGTTAGGTTAGGTTCCTGTTAAAACCCTGACGGAATGGGAGATTGTATGGCGGAGTCGAGGGAAGGGAGCGTGGACGAAGCAGGTCATACCGAGCCTAAGACCATGGATGGAACGCAGGCATGGAGAGGTGGATCGCCTGGTCACGCAAGCGCTGAGCGGCCATGGCGTGTTCAACACTTATCTGCACTCAATAGGAAAGGCCGTAAGTGACGAGTGCTCATACTGCGGCGAGTACGACACGCCACAACACGCGCTCTTCGAGTGCCGGCAATTCGAACAGGAAAGGGAGATCCTGCAAGGGCAAGAAGAGAGACTTAATTCCGGGAACCTCGTGGAACGCATGCTAAGGAGTGAAGACGAATGGGCAAGGCATGCAAATTTCATAAAACGCACCATGAAAGAGAGAGAGGACGACGATTGGGAGATCCAAACGGGTTCACGGCGACCCAAATAGACAGCCACCTTCCTGACGTAATGCTAAGCGGTCCCAGGAAGGAAAAGGCGGAGAGGGGAGGAGGTTTTAGTCCGTAGGTCACTGAACAACAGTTGAAGTCGGGCATGTCATCTGGCCCGGGCCTCATGACATCCAAGAGGATTTCCTCCTTCCCACGAAAAAAAAAAAAAAGGTTAGGTTAGGTTAGGTTAGGTTAGGTTTTAATTTTTTTTTTTTTTATAGTTCCAATAAAGACACCTCGGCTATGTTTGCCGAGTCCTTGCGTATTCTTCCATTCATCTCGCCCCCATGCGCCCTCCTGCACCTTGGTTCCAGCAAGGTACAGGTTCATTCTCTTTTGTTCAAATTTTTATTAAATTTTTTAACATAACAAAAACATTTTGGCATAATATAAAACTTAAATTACGTTTTTGTAGCGATCTTACAAATCTACATTCTTAAAGTTAATTTACAAATTTTCTACACTAAGCCTAAGTCTGTACATCTGATTCTACTATTGAATCTTTGGTGCAAGGTACATTACAGTGTTTAGGTACTGGTATTATAGGGCTGTTACATTTTTATTACTTTCCGCTGACCATGCTACCACATGAACACAGAACTGAGCGAACTTCTCCGACAGAATCTTGTCAGAAACGAGGACCGGCCAGTTCTCCGTTACTAGTTCGGTTCTGGATTCCAGCTCGAGCTCTGATCTAAGCGCAGAGAACCTCGAGCAGTCATTAATTAGGTGGGTTATCGACTGCTCGGGGTCTCCGCAGAATCCGCAAGCTGGTGAATCCTTCACTTTGAACCTGTGAAGATACTGGGCCAGGCCCCCGTGTCCCGTCCAAGCCTGTGTCCGAAGATAGTTCGCTGGGACCCTGATCAGAGCTTTGTATGCTCGTTGAACATCCGGGAAAAACATCCTGGTGGTGGCACCGGTCGAGCTCTCGCTGTAACGGCGTTGCCATTCCGCCAGGGTGCGTCCCCGGATGCACTTCTTTGCAAAGGACAGCGGAAAATAATCGTAAGCGGCGGCCGACTTCTTTTTGAGGGCTGCCTCTTTGGCAAGGGAGTCCGCTCTTTCATTACCGGCGGTACCCACATGTGCTCGGACCCAATAGAGTTGAACGCTGCCGCCCTTGGTGGCGATGGTATCCAGGTTAGTCCTGATGGCATACGCCAGGGGGTGACAGGTGCGTGGGTTCGCAATGAGGTCAAGGGAAGATCGGGAGTCGCTGAGGATCTTTATCGGCCTCCCGCCTCCTTGCTTTAGTACCCAGTCAGTTGCTTTAAGAATTGCAAGCAATTCTGATTGGAATACAGTGCAAAAGCTTTCGAGACGGAAGGTTCGGTGGTCGATCTCCCGATCTCCCTGCCAGCACGTGAGAGCAGCTCCCACCTTTCCCTCAAACCCTCGTTATTTTTCTTTGGTGCTGTGTCCATTCTGTTTATGATCGTTACCTACTACTAATACAAATAAAATATATACTTAAACTTATCATTACATGACTGTACTAGTTACTAATAAGTATGGCCAGTATCTATTGTTTTTACACACACTTTTAAAATTATTTAGCACATGACTAAAATAATAGGGGTTATGTGCTATTTTCCCTAGACACGACCGCCATTATGTCCTCGCAATAATTGACAAAGGCCTCTCCCACTTTCTCGTCGTCGATTAAAAGTGAAGGGTAGTTTTTCGGCTTTATATCCATCCTGGCAAAGTGCTCGAGATTGTAGCGCTTGGCAGAGAATCTCGGGCACTCTGACAGGATGTGCACCATAGTCTGTGGGGACGTACCGTCGCACGAGCACGAGGGAGAGTCCCTCAATTTGAAGCGGTGCAGGTACGCAGCAATGCCTCCGTGCCCCCTCAAATTTGGGTCGATGTGCTCGTGAGACGGAACCCGCACAGAAACTTGTGCGCCATAACCACGCTGGGGAAGAACAGCTTGGTCACTGAGCCCGTGCTGGAGTTATCATATATTTCCTGCCACCTACCTATCGACATCCTGCGTGTGTGGTATTTCACGTAGGTAGGTTAGGTTAGGTTAGATTAGGTTAGGTTAGGTTAGCTTAGGTTAGGGTAGGTTAGGTTAGGTCGATTAAATTAAATTAGGGCAAGAATGCGAGAAGAAAAGAAAAGCAAGAATAAGATGTTTATTTGCAAATCATTATTTTTAATTAATTAATTTTTATTTGCAAAACAGTATTTTTGGAAATTGGAATATTTAATGAAATCAATTGTCAATAACGTTTTTAAAACATGATTGATAGATAGATAATTAAAACATTTTTACTACATAAATTTAATATTTTACGTAGGTTAGGTTAGGTTAGGTTAGGTTGGGTTAGGTTAGGTTGGGTTAGGTTAAGGTTAGGTTAGGTTATGGTAGGGCAGGTCAGGTCAGGTCAGGTCAGGTCAGGTCAGGTCAGGTCAGGTCAGGTCAGGTCAGGTCAGGTCAGGTCAGGTCAGGTCAGGATAGGTTAGGTTAGGTTAGGTTAGGTCGATTGAATTAAATTAGGGCAAGATTGCGAGAAGAAAAGAAGAGCAAGAATAAGATATTTATTTTCAAATCATAATTTGCAATTAAAGATCTTAATCTTAATCTTATCTTAATCTTAAGCTTAAGCTTAATCTTAATCTCTATCTTAATCTAAATCTTAATCCTATTTGTTTATTGTTTATTGTATAATTTCATCCATAGGTAGGTAACCTACGCTTGGACATGTCGAAAATTTCGCCAGTTCTAAATTCAATGCGAAGAAGAACTGACAAACTTCGCAAGTCATAATGTTTTGTTAGTACCTTATAAGTATTATATTATAGTAACTTACTCTTATCTTAATATTAATCTTAATCTCAATTTTAATCTTCGTCTTCATTTTAATCTTAGTCTTAGTGTTAATGTTAATCTTAGTCTTAATTTTAATCTTAATCTTAGTCTTTATCATAATCTTAGTCTTAATCGTAATCTTAGGCTTAATAGTAATCTTAGTCTTAATCGTAATCTTAGTATTAATCGTAATCTTAGTCTTAATCTTAATCTTAGGCTTAATCTTAATCTTAGTTGTTCATTGTATAATTTTATCCATAGGTAGGTAACCTTCGCTTGGACATGTCGAAAATTTCGTCAGTTTTAAATTCAATGCGAAGAAGAACTGACAAACAAACTTCGCAAGTCACAATGTTTTGTTAGTACCTAATAAGTATTATATTATAGTAACTCACTCTTATCTTAATCGTAATCGTAATCGTAATCTTAATCTTAATCTTAATATTAATCTTAATATTAATCTTAATCTTAATCCTAATTGCTTATTGTATAATTTCATCCATAGGTAGGTAACCTACGCTTGGACATGTCGAAAATTCCGCCAGTTCTAAATTCAATGTGAAGAAGAACTGACAAACTTCGCAAGTCACAATGTTTTGTTAGTATAAGTATTATATTATAGTAACTTACTCTTATCTTAATCTTATTCTTAATCTTAGTCTTAGTGTTAGTCTTAATCTTAATCTCAGTCTTAGTTTTAATCTTAATCTTAGTCTTAATCTTAACTTAGTCTTAATCTTAATCTTAATCTCTATCTCTATCTCAATCTCAATCCCAATCTCAATCTCAATCTCAATCTCATCATTTTACACTTATTAGGAATACAAATATATTTGCTTACAATTTTACTAACAGTATTGACTCTTTGTGTGGGGAAACATGCCTGATACGAGGGACACGACAAATCAGCGCACAAACCCCACAGTATCATGATGAGTCAAAACGTTCCAAATGACCCCACTTACCTACAAAAAAAATTTGCGGTCGATGTGCCGAACACCCTGTATAATATGCTCGCTCAGGTTCACAAGAAATATTCTGTTTTCCACGGGGTTAATATTCGGAATCAGGGTGAAAACCATTGAATTAACCTAAAGCATAGTGAAAACACAAATTTCGAGATATACCATATTTTACAGCCTCGAAATTTATTTAGCACGAGTTACGAATAGAACCTACAGATTGGGATTGCACTATTTCTTCCGTGTTTTTGAAGAATTGGTTTTACTTTTACTTTTATACTAGCTGTGCCCACGACTACGTCCGCGTGGACCTGATCTTTCTCAGCATGTTATAAAACGCAACGTGACTCTGTCTGTCCGTTCGTTAGTATGATTCAATTGTTTTGGTGTTTTTTAAGTGACAGGTTATAGATTTGATTCGACCTACATAAGTGAAGCCGCAACCAATGGTAATTTATAATCTACAATAACGCTTCTCTGTAAACTATATTAAAAGTAGAATTTCCAGGAATGTGTGCATATAACTTAATTGAATAACTAATACGGGAAAGAGCCACGTATAGCTGACCGTGCGAAAAGCAACTCAAACTTAGATTTAGATCTAAGCTTGCTACCCAACCAATGGCAGTGACCAATCAGTAAGTCACGCCTCAGGTCACAGCCTTATCCTAATAATACTTACATACTTAAATACTATTTTACTATTTATTACATAGCTACACTGAACTGGACAGAAAAGACGAACTATTTACATAGCCCTTTCGACCGACGTTTCATTCAGTGCAGTGGTACCAACCCGGGCGGGATAAACCCTACCATCTAGTAAGATAAGAAGGAAAGGGACCTACAGTTTAACGTGGAATCCGAACCACGGTCAGCCTCCAACGGTGGAGCGGTCACCCATCCAAGTACTGACCGCGCTCAGCAACAGTCGACCGACCGCACCACTGAGCTACCGAGGGTTCCGTATCGCCATTGTCACGGCTAGCGCCACTCACGCCATCCAGATGGCGTGTTATGAAATGCTTCATATTAGTTAAATGTCATGATTAGTTAAAATGCTTCATAATCTATTTGGTAGATGGCGCGCGCGCCTACACTTTTTGCTTTCTTCTATGGGAACCCCCGTGATTTTTTTACTTTTTCTTATTATTTATTGTTATATCGGCCATAATAACACATATTCTGTGACAATTTCAATGGGCTGCCTATTACGGTTCAAGAGATACAGCCCTTGGACAGACAGACGGACGGACGGACAGACAGACAGCCGGCGTAGGCTTGGTAATAGGGTCCCGGATACGGAACCCTAAAAATGAAACGAAAGGATAAAAGAACTAATAAAATATGTATTCAGCAGATAACAACGCCATCTGTCATTTATTATTTGAATTATTAAAGTACTAGTTTTTGAGTCTGATGGCACTAGTGAGAGAAAGTTTTCAAAAGTCTTTCTCCAATGTATCCATCGAGAGGAGTTTTGATTACTTGTCTGAGGATCCAAGTCGAACTTGTCAGGTCTGCGATATTCCTCCATTTCATATAGTTTATTTTAGTTGATTAAATTGAGGTGAATATTTAAACACAAAACCTTCGAATCAAGGTTTTAATCAACTAAAATCGTAGTAGCATAATATTATAAGAAGGAAAATTATTGACAGACAATGATGACAATAGAAGATGACATTTTACATATTTAAAAATCACCACAATCTTAAAAAATGTGTGTGTTTTTTATTAAATAATATAAATTATAAAAACAGATAAAAACTGCACACACGAAATTCACCCTCACCAGTCTACAGCAGCCGTGTTTCTTTTCCAAGACACTAATAAACAAAAGATCCGCGCAAGACGCGGCGCGGCGTGGTGCTATAAGATATTTTCTAATTAAACTAAAAAAATTAATATCTTTTGATTCTGTGGGTTGATTTTGATGAAATAAACTCTAAATGTTAATCAGAATAAAGCTTCATATTTTTTAGTAATTAGATTTTGAATCCAATGAGTGGTTTTTGCGTGATGCGCGCACAAACGAACAAACAAACCAACAAACCGACAAACAGACAAAAATTTCCAAAATTGTTTTTTTACGTTCTATTACTTATTCCTTCCGTCCCCCAGTTATTGTTTTTCAAAAATAGTTAATGTACAGACACCACGGTAAGTCTACGATTTTATTATATGTATAGATATAGATAGATAGATAGAAGATAGATTTCGAAGTTATACACCACACACCACCGAGCCACACACACACACACACCACACTCCGTATCCCGACAATCGGGGTAATCGGTTCGAGTAATCGGTGTTGTGCTGCAGGTACTCTTGGAAATTACAGCACAGCACCGACCACCACGTTTAGCAAAGTAAAGAAATTATTTATATTGTTTGAAAATATAGCCTCGTAGCATCGATCCTAGTAGCATTAAAGTATTTACAACTTATTCGAAAAACGGCGATGGTCGATTTGCCGCCTGTTCCGCGCCGTCTCCGTCGCTCGGAAACAAAGAATATAGTTCGCAGACGAGTGCGCGGCACCGCGGGAGCTCGAGCGGGAGCTGCTAAAAATGAAACAAATGTTTTGTTTCAACCAGAAACATTTCCATGTAGCAGGAGACAGCTTGTGTATGAAAACAAATGTTTCTGTGTATGTTTTTTTGTGCAATGTTTCGAAAAACATTCGCAAGGTAGGTACCTACGTAGATGTCTAAAAATGCAGGGTAGGTCTTTGATGAAATATTATTAGATTCATCCCTCCGAGGAAATATACAGAGAAGCGGTGTTCCAGCGGCTGAGGTATGGGGTAAGGTAGCGGGGAGGCGGAGCGTAGAGTCGATCGTAAGAGGGGACCGCACGCGGGGCGGGAAGCGTGTGGGCGACGGTCTGGCTGGCGGCCGGTGTGGTGGCTCGCGCGGGGCGGGAAGCATGCGGGAGAGAGGCAAGGGGTAGGGGAACGATCGCACTCGTCATAGCCTTCTTTATCTCGTCACAGACGAAAAGGACAAATAGAAAAGGCTGTGCACTCGTGCGTCGGTGTGCATATTGTCTTTTCATTCTAACACTTCATTCCAGATTCGCCACCGCACCTTCGCATCGCAGCAGGCAGGCGACGACTGCGCGCTGCGGCCTCTCGCGCTCGACTAAGAGACTTGAGGATCGTGAACTGCAACTCGGTGGAACATGTTAGTTGGCCGAGTGATTTATCTAGTACGTAATATATCTTTGGGGTAGGTAGATATTTTTTGAGATACAATGATATTAATTTATTAATGTTTTTTAATTTGATGTACCTACCTACTTGCATGTTACAATTTTCATTGTTTTCCTAATTTATGTTTCTGAAAGCATCTCCCTGTATGCATTGCATCTACTCTGAGGCATCTACCATCTACATGCAAGTGTGAACAACGATATTTCTATGATAAACTACATAGATAGGGTGGTATGGAACCGCCTAACTAATGCTTATCTTATCAGATGATAACGTTATTAATTCACCTCACCTCACTGCTCATACTGAGAAAACATTTATGTGTGTGTCACACAGTGGTACTTGACTAACTTTCCTGTAAAGGTGTGCAATACATTGTTGTCGAAATATAATACGAAACTGAAATCTGCACGCCCGTACAATTAAAATGTGTCTACTTATAAGTGCAATTTGTTTAAGTTTTATTTTAATCAGTGTAAATGGAGAATTTTGTCCGAAACAATGTGACTGCGACATGCAAGATGACTTGAAAAGAGCTATTTGTGAGAATCAAAACATAATCTCTATAGATATAGGCGTGCCTAAATATGTACAAGTTTATAATTTGCACAATAATGCTATCAGTGAATTGGATAATTTTTGCTTTATGGTAAGTGAAACTATGTGCTGAATTTTGTATTCCTCTTTCATACTTGTTGAGAATTTTTAGATTATTTGATGCACTCTTTTTTCAGAATGTCGGATACACGTCACTAAAAGCTATAAATCTCTCATATAATCGAATCTTCTGGATCGGACTGCATGCGTTTTCGGGGCTGGATGAGTTGGTTCACCTGGACTTGAGTAACAACCGGCTGCGGTCGCTGGCTCCAGACTTGTTCTGGGACAGTCCACTGCTGGAATACTTGGATTTGTCGGGAAACGTTTTTGAAACTGTCAAAAATGAACCATTCTTAATGCACACGGAATTGAAGGTAATTAAGTATTAAGTACCTGGGCGACCGAGCTTCGCTCGGCGTCTGCACCTATCTAGATAAACTTGAAAAAAGTTAAATTACAAATTTAAAAAACCCCCGACTCTTAAAAAGTCAAAAATAATTTCCGTTTACTTACTTAAAGGAGTCGGTAGACCGCTAAGTAAATTCCCGCGCAACTTTTGAGTCTTTATATTTAATTTACTTAGCGGTCCCCCGACTCCTTTAAGTAAGTAAACGGAAATTATTTTTGACTTTTTAAGAGTCGGGGGTTTTTTAAATTTGTAATTTAACTTTTATTTCAAGCTTTTTAAAAAAAACCGCATGCAAATCGGTCCACTTTTGAAGATAATAATTTTTTTTATTACTTAATTACTTAATTACTTGATTACAAACATAGCTAAGAACCATCCCGATTAAACAGGCTTCCTAATAAAAAAAACCGCATCCAAATCGGTCCATCCGTTTGGGAGCTACGATGCCACAGACAGACACACACACACACACACACACGTCAAACTTATAACACCCCTCCGTTTTTTTCGTCGGGGGTTAAAAAATAACATTACCTATATACCAAATTTCATCCAAATCGTTAGCCGTTTCTGAGAAACCAATTATATATATATATATATATATATATATATATAGGTATATATATATACAAGATTAGCTCACTTAAAGTAATAGGATATTATTGAATTGTATAAGCTAACCTAAAATAAAGATACAAAATACATCCCGAACTGGAACTCCGGCTTGAATTCCTCCATCGTGTCGATGCGATGATGTATTGTCTCAAAAATTTTTAACAGTTGTATCTTTTATTAGTATGTATGACGCAATCAACTGCGTTCAGTCAAATTGCGCGATTCCATTATTGAATCTTATGCAGTCATCACCCTCACCAGTCGTATTTGGCATCGGACACTAGAAGTTTACTTGAGATTTTTAATATTTTAGTTTTTATGTGTGCACTAAGCATGTACTCGTTTTATATTTCTTCACTAGAAAGGTACAAAGCCGAAAATGAAGGGAAAAAATACGGCCCCACCAGAACCCGTTAACGGGTCGATAACATATTCTGACTCAAAATGTTTGAACAGTTGCATCTTCTATTAGTACCTAGGATGGCGCAATCTACTCCAGTCAACTTGCACGAGATTCCATTATCGCGTATGTCTGTATGTCCTTCCTATTTTTTTCAGGTATTAAATCTGAACAACTGCAGAATGACTATGATTCCACTTAGAATGTTCACCAGGTTACCTAACTTGAAGAAACTTGATTTAAGTGACAATTATATGATCAGCCTTCAAATTCCAGTGCTGATTCCGCTGCGACGTTTAGAAAGGCTGGAACTTCGCAACGAATACTGGAAATGCACGCCAGAATTCTTCGCAGTCGAAAATTGGATAGTCAGCAACGGCATCAATTATGAGGAACTATGCATGAAAAAAATACCAAAGATGTTTGAAAAAATGATAGAAGGACCAGAGGTCAAGCAGAGAGAGGATGTGGCCATAGACAAAGTGTGGAATATCACCCGTGCGGTTGCAAAGAACACGACGGCAACCACTAAAAAGTCAGATAAGAATGTGACAATGTTCGAAAGGTTCGATCGGGAGTTCCCCTCGCTGTGGGCGATGCTGATGGGCCTCGAGATCGGGTTCGTGCTGGGAGTGGCCGGCACGTACATCTGGCTGCGCAGCCTGTGCAAGTGTAGCGCACTGAGCTGCACGAGGCCCACTACTCCGCGACAGCAGAGGCGGCTGCAGCGACTCAACGACAATGAGTTGCGAGTCAACTTGCTGTGGAACACGACGGTGCACACCAACATAGACACGCCGCCGTCGCACCGGAGGCAGCTGGAGCTGCCGGAGTCGTACCCGCCGCGCGCGCTGCTGCAGGCGGATGCTCCCCCGGCAGGCGGCGACGAGCGCTCCGAGACGCCGCCGCCGCCGTACGCTGAATGTCGCGCTCCGTGGGTGTTTAACGCGTGACATTTGTTCACAGGGCCGCCAACGCCACGCCATTTTGAAAATGACTGACAATATTTTAGACAGCAGAGATCACTTTTTTATGGATTTCGATTAGGGGAGTATTCTTCAACTCTTTCTTACGCAATGAGTTTTGGGATTGAATTCATGTCACATGGAGAACGTTTAAACAAAAGATTCTTTGTTATTTGACCTAGTGAGATACAATACGGTTGTGTACTTATCACTGTTTTTATTTTTACTTTATCATCTAGTGAGATAATCTAAGTTACCTGTTTACAAATAAAAGAAATATGTAAAAGATATAGATATGATTTTTATTTTGATATTATAGAATTATCACATCATTTATAAACTATTCTCATTACGTACATAAACATTTTATTTTCTCTTATTTTATCAGACTTATGTCATGGATTATATTTTATTATATATATAAATAACTTGAAGAAATATTTTGCTAAAAACTAGTATTTAGGTAACTATAGTATAATTAGTTTGCTTATTGAATAAACACAACCTTATGGCAAACATGTCCGAACATCTTACATAATATGAAGATGTCAACGTCGGCAATATAATGTTTAGGTTACGGTGAACCTATATAAAAAATAAAAAAATTAATATTATTTCAACCAGGCACCTTTTTGAACATGCACATTTTATAATACAAAATGTTAAAAAAATGCAATAATAAAATGTATTATCTAATAGAAATAGGAAGGAATGCTCGATATAACTACATTTAAATTTATAGTTATGGAATAAAATGTTAGAAACTATGTAAAATCATTGACAATAAAATACACATCTGTTGCTGTGAGAACCCTTATACAAAACTATAGTATTTGTAGAAATAAATAAATTCTTAATGCTGTTTACAATAATAAATATATTTCCTAACTTTAAAAGCACACAAACATGAGACTCACTGAACTATGGCTAAATAATACATATTCGCTACATCCATTTCCACACAGATGTTTGATCCTGTTTAACGGCCATTTTGCTAACATAATTTGAACCAAAACATATGAATTTTCTGTCGTCTGTCATGAACTGTCGTCAAACATCCATAATGAAGAAGACACTTTTGTAGCGTATACTGTAGTAACAGGCTTGCTATGAACTGCTAAGACAGTAGTATTGGCCGTCTCTAGTACAAACTTGCTCAGACTGTTGTGGTATTGGCCGTGTCTAACACGAACTGGCTCAGACTGCACTAGTATTGGCTGTCTCTAGTACAAACTGGTTCAGACTGAAGAAGTGTCTATTACAAATAGGTTCAGACGGTAGTAGTGTTGGCCTTGTCTTGCACAAACTGGCTGATGTTGACGTAGTCAGGATGGTTTGTAAAGACGTCGACGAGCTGGCCGAAGCTGGGTCTGTTCTTGGGGTTGTAGGCCCAGCAGTCTAGCATCACAGAGTAGATCTCGTCGGGACACTGCTCGGGCCGCTCTAGCCGATTGCCGCTTTCGATTATGTTGATGGCCTGTAGTTTTTAAGAAATGTGTAAATGTTTGGAAAGTTAAGGTGGAAAAGGTATTTTACTGAGATATTGTACTGTCGCAATTCATTATTTTTATTGTTCTATTACTTTCTGGCATTATTTTTTAATTAATGAATAATTTGTTTTCGAACAGAATACAAACGTTTAATTTTGTTTTGGGACACATAATGCGCTCAACAGATGTTAAAACTATCACACCTCAAAATATCATTCAGTGCGCCAAAAATGTGTTCATACAAATTGTTTGCCGCGAGACGCAGGACCGCTAGCGCGTCTTGCCGCACAGTGTGGTTTGCATAATTAAATTTCATACAAAGAATATTTGTGCCGCGCAGTGCCGTCCAATCTTTAAGGAATGGGCAAACTCACACTAAATCAGAAAAGTTGCAGCGACCAGGAAGCCAATATTAAGTCAGCCTCGGTAGCTCAGTGGTGCGGTCGGTCGACTGTTGTTAAGCAACCCTGAGCGCGGTCAGTACTTGGATGGGTGACCGCTCGACCGTTGGAGGCTGACCGTGGTTCGGATTCCACGTAAAACTGTAGGTCCCTTGCCTTCTTACCTTACTAGGTGGTAGGGTTTATCCCGCCCGGGTTGATACCACCGCACTAAATGAAACGTCGGTCGAAACGGCTATGTAAATAGTTTGTGTTTTCCGTTCAGTTCAGTGTAGCTGACATGAAATGAAGGGAAGCACTGACATGGCACCTAATTCACCCGGTGTTATGGGCTGACATCATGGATGTTGTAGGTGATGTAGCTAACCGTCAGTTGCCATAAAAAACAAATTTAAAAAAAAATGTATCACACAACTAAATAATATAAAATTTCAAGTAGGAAATCAAACATGGTTAGTCATGCTCACATCGGCGCCTCTCATGGTGTCATAAGGCTGCTTGCCGTAGGAGAACATCTCCCACAGCGTGACCCCGTAGCTCCACACATCGCTCTTGTGGGAGAAGGTGCCGTAGTTGTAGGCCTCGGGTGCGTACCACTTGATCGGCCACTTGCCTCCCTGACTAGCCTTGTAGTACGAACTGTCTGTGGACAGCGCTCGCGATAGGCCGAAGTCACTTATTTTGGCTTGGTGTCTGGAAATGTAATTATCACATAAGTAATCAGCGAGCATGGTCAAAATATGTACTGTGTGGGGGTCGGTACTTAATAAGAATAGTCCCACTGCATCTCTCCCCGTACATGTCGTAAAAGGCGACTAAGGGATAAGCGGTCTGCAGACACCCCGGTCGACTTGTGGCTTCCATGGAAGACATAGGCTGGCTGGGGTAGCTGGAGACTGCGGGGGTTTTGCACGAAGGTCCCCAACCAAGCGGGATTAGTTTGCAGGCCTAGAGCCAACCCCAAACCAAAACAACAACAACAACAACAACAACATGGTCAAAATATTTATCCATTAATTTTCAAGTCTCTTATCTCAATTAAGTCGAGATGTAGGTGGCGTCACCTACTTTTAAATGATATTTTATAGATACAATACTTTCAACAAGGTTATTTGCTATAAGTGTAAGTGGGTGTCAGTAAGTAGTCGTCCCATGGGTGTGTTGCGTAGGTATACAAAGAAAAAATGAAACAATAAATTATATTTGCACATTTCACTCATTGCTTATTTAACCTAATGGCTTCCCAATTATTAAATGTGTTTACTCCCCTTGGCTTCCATGACAATTGGGCACACCTGCACGCACATAAACTCAAATATTGCATCCACACACTGTCGATATCCCCCCACTTAAGACCTATCGATCCTGTAAATCCTTTATTTACAGGGTTGCCAACATGTGGAATGCACCCGCATCCTTTCCTTCGCATGTACAGTCTGGGGTCTTTCAAACATAATGTGAATGTACACCTAGCCGGCCAACATGGTATTCGCAGCCCCCGTAAATATCCGAATGCCCGTGGGTGCCGTCGGGCTACACCTCTGCATTAGTCTGGCGAGCGTTATTTGTCGTGCTTCCCATAAAAAATATACATACATATTTCATACAGTAATTAAATCAGATCAATTACCACAATTGGTACTTGAAAGCCAATAAAATTCTTCACAAAACAATATTAACTTACTTAGAAATACAAAGATTTTTTTGAACCCCAGGAAAAACAAAACACGGTGGACATTTTTTTCCCAATTTTTCTAAGCTAAAATTGCCAGATTTCCCTTTGCGAATCATACATCAACGTGTAGATCATGAATTATGTTGTACTAGAAACCAGTTTCCCATCCTTCCAGAAAAGACTTAAATATCTTTAAGTGTGTTCTATAGGAAAGGCAAAGGTTTTTATCCGTACATTCTCACTCGTTGTAATAAGAAAAAAAATTCATTAAAGTCGCAATTTGCAATATTTCCATCTTTTTTTTTTTTGGCCGACCGGCCCCTTCTAATGTCAACGGTTGTAAGGCCCCATCGGAAACCAAGTTAAATACAAAAATAATTATTAGATAGGTTTGAATCATCTTAGGAATTTTCAATCTCCATTTCGTCTTGTCGTATAGAATAACATATAGTTCTATTTTAGCATTAAATTATTATTTTTATTACCAATTTTTTGGCTTTTTATTTAATTATTAATATATAATATACAAAAACACAAAATATTTCGGCCCTTTATGGACCGTCGTCAGTTGATTAATTATAATATATGATCATAGAATAGGTATACATTTTTATTATTATTTTTGGTGATGGATGATGGTTGATATATGATATGCAATGATTATTATGATAATAGATGGATTTATGTAGATGATTAATGTATGATATTTAAACCAGGGAAGTGATGGGCGCCCAGATTCCAAATGTAAGATGTTTGCCACGTTCTATTTTACATAAACACATTTTTAATGTTTAATTTTTTAACACTTAAAAATATAATATAATAAGCAATAAACATACAAGTGAGCGAGCAGTATGTTCCTGGCGGCCAGGTCTCTATGCACGAAGCGCTTGCTCTCGAGGTAGGCCATGCCGGCAGCGACCTGGCACGCCCACAGCCGCAGCTCGTAGCCCGCCGACGCCTGCTCGGGGTGCGCCTGCAGGAACGCCTGCACCGAGCCCAGCTCCACCAGCTCCTGCACCATCGCCAGCGGCGGACCCTGACACACATTCACTTCATACAACATCTCGTTATAAAAATCGCGAACACCATTGTAAACACTCTGAATGTGAAGCTAGCGAAATACTCAATGTACGAGGGAGGCGATCAAACTCGTCAACCTTCGAGAAAATTTACACCTTCTGGACAACTAAACATGGCAGATTAAACTACTGCCATCTGACATATTACGTACCTTACAATGATTACAGGCTATGTAACATATTTTTAACAAAACAGATTTGACTATTACAGTAAAATAGATAAAGGTTGACTGGAAGAACCTGTGATTGAAAAAAGATTAACATTCCACAAATATACAAAATTGAGTTAATGATGCCATTTTGTTCATAATAAGGCAGGCCACCGACTAGGTTGAAAAGGGGGAATTTAGCCGTGTCAGAACAAAGTCAAAGAGGGCCGTGAAGTACTCACTGAGTGGAAGAAGGTATAATATCGCATGGAATGTTTGTTACTGTTGTGTACCTATCCTGTTTCTTTTTTGTATTGATCCTTTTTAGGTAGGTTTATGTGTCACTTAAATTATAACATCCTTTTATTATTGTTTTCGTGGAGAATGTTGCTAGATGTGTCCATACTTTTTTTTTTGCTATTATGTTGTATGTTACCTCACGTACATGTCTGTTTGTTTTCCCATAATAAATAAAATAAAATAAAACAGCCACATTTTTGATGAATCTCTGAAATATCTCTTTTATACTAAACTAATAGAAAGAGACAGATCTAACATGTGATTTCTAAGTTTACTTAAAATAATAAAATAAGTTAAAATTGAAAACATAAAATAATACCTAATCTGAAATTTTGGAATTGAGCCCATATTGATTAAATCTACAATAGGGAACCTCAGGAAAAATATTTTTTCAGTTTCCCGAAAGTGGACTTAAGCACATAATACTTAATAGGTACTATCGTACCAGAAGCGACACTGTACAAAGACACAAAGGAATAGCTACTCTTGCTGAGACGCAATAAAGTGCAGTTCAGCTCGCACAGCGCTTCATTCATACCTAACTCGATTAATAGCCTACATCACGCTTCTCTTTCTATCGCGTAGCT
This sequence comes from Nematopogon swammerdamellus, assembly GCA_946902875.1. Classification (NCBI taxonomy): domain Eukaryota; kingdom Metazoa; phylum Arthropoda; class Insecta; order Lepidoptera; family Adelidae; genus Nematopogon; species Nematopogon swammerdamellus. The sequence continues at coordinate 10,055,518 of OX336333.1, forward strand.
CTATCTCTTTTGAAGCGACACGTGCCGTGTTAGGGTTGTCATCTTGTGACGAATAAGTTACTCTGAATACTAAAAAAACTCTGTGGCTTCTCGTAAGTATGATGACATGTTAATTTTATTGATTCACTAGCTTTTACGCGCGGCTTCGCTCGCGGTGGAGTCTGTTTAATAGCAACTCAGTAAAAAACATAATAATATACCTACAATCGCTTCTCTTATGTTCTGTCTCTCTCCCTCCCTCCCTTTCCCTCCATCTCCCTGCCCTTCCCTCCCCTAACTATGCCTCTTTCCCCTCCCCATACTTGCCTCCCCTCTTCCCACCTTCCCTTTTATAAAACAATATCAACACAACCAATCACACATTCAATCCACCACTATATCTTCCCCCTTTGTACGTTATTGTTTTATTTCAATGTGTTTTTTTTTCTTTTTGTATAATAATATTTATTGATGCTGAGTAAGGAGCAAGGAGTGTTTTCCGTCCAGTTTAGTGTAGCCGGCACGACCGAAGGGAAGCACTGACGTGGCACTAAGTTCATCCAGTGTTATGGGCTGACATCACCGATGTTGTAGGTGATGTAGCCAACCGTGTCAGTTTCCATAAAAAAAAAATAAAAAAAAATGAGCTTACCAAAGAGATACCAATGATCTTGACAATGCAATGATGGCAGAGAGACATCATGAGGCGCGCTTCAGCTAAGAACTCCTCTCTGTTGGTCTCTGTGTGGTGCATGTGCAGAGTCTTGATGGCAACCGGCTGCGACACCAGCTCGTTGGGGTCGTACGTCCCCTTCAGCACCGAGCCGAACTCACCCTTGCCCAGCATAGGGCCGAGTGTGAGGTGGGAGAAGGGGATGAAATCTGTAATTGGTGAAATACCACTCCGTATAGAGATCACACACTCCAACTTTACTGCTAGAAACAGAGGGTAAGCTATAATCACACCCGGATTCCACCGGTAGTATTGAACTCCCCGCCCACTACCTCATCCTGTTCCACACCGGCGCGATCTATACATTTGCTGGTGTAAGTTAGATAGTGAGCAAATGCAAACTTGCAGTTACAAACTGTTGTATGAAGGTATTAGAAACAAACAAGCAAGCAAATATGGCACATGTAATATTAAAAATAGCTAGGACTCTACTATTCATGTTATTGGTAATCACAAAAAAAAAACATGTTTTCCTTTACGAAAATCTCAATGGTAGTTTTTATAAATTCGATTGCTAGATGCTACTATTTACCATGTATTGAAGAAAGCGGACCCGATGAATCTGTCGTAAGTTCATTGTATGTTTCGGCAGTAACCGCAGTGCTGCTGACGGGCACTTTATACGTGTCATCTGTCAATCTATCGTCGATTGCCCTTGTATCATCTGTGGTGTTGTTGTTCATCGTGTCGCGGTTGGTGAAGTCAGACGAGAATGACAGGTTCCTTGTGAACTCAATGGAGTTGTTGTTGCTGGGAAGGGGAGGGATTACGGGGGTGGGGAGGGAGTGCTTTCTGTTCTCCTCCCCGAGCGTGTCAGTCTTTGCGAGGGACAATGAGGTGTTCATGGCGGCTCGGTGAGATGATTTCTTGGTGCGGGGCATTGTTGAGAACTGTCAAACAAGTTGTCAGGTTAAAAACGTGAATACACACATGCATTTAAAGGAAGATGTGAAGGGGCATAGTTGAAAACGTGAAGTGTTATAAATAGTTTTATATTATTTTATGATTTTCAAAATAACCTAAGAATAATTTTATATTAATTTATTGACGGAATGGCTAATTCGTGTGCAATTTGTATTCATCAGAATAAAAATTAATTATTATGTTCAACAATACGTAAATTATTGGTTTTTTTTTTGAGATAACGTTTGACCTGCGGAGTAGATGTTTTACTATCTTTCGTAGGAGAATAAGATTCAATAGATGGACTATTAATGATAGTGAAGTACCTACACTAAAACATAATATGCACAAGATTTTAAATGATAGGTAACTACATAAATCACATTTCGCCACCACCATCAACTACTTCTGTAATAAAATAATATATAAACAATAGGAGTGCTTGAATTTTGCAATATTACATCAACATCCTGATATAATGACTATCTAAACGTATGACGCTACCTCTATTATTAGTAACAAGTAGTGTTGGTTATTTACAACTTGAATTAGCAAGTGCACTCCAAGATCAGGTGCTCAAACACAACATACATCAGTTTTACTCGGAGAGTTGACTCTATATAGTAGAGGAGGCCTCTGCACATTTAGCTGACATCAGGCGTTAGAAGCAGGCGGAGATTAGTGCTTTTCTGCAGAGAACATGTTCAAATCTAAATTTCAATTAAACATTTATATTGAAACACAGATGCAATAACTTCTTGATTATGCAGCAATCACATTTTGAAATTTTTACAAGTTGATTTGAAGTAGATCCATTGAATGTCGTAGGTACCAATATTTTCAATAAATAAAACAATATACTTATTGTGTGTTATTTTGGAAAGTTTGATGGGTTCAAATCAAAGTCAAGCATCCAAAAGCATTTCTGAAAGCGCAACATCAACATTTAAGCCAGGAAGCAAAGAAAATAAAGAATGTTATGAGGACAATGGTGAATGAACTGTCTCTGTGATTATGTAGTGTGGAAGAGAGTGAGTACCTCGGGCAACGGCGGCTTGGGTTTAGGCGGCACGGGTGAGGTGAGCACGGTGGGGAGTCCGTCCGCCATCTTGCTGTAGTGGTCTATGAGGAGCTCCAGTGACTGAATGTACGGACCGTCGTCTATGTATATCCAGTCGTTCTGCAATTAAAAGTTGGTAGTCATCAGTTTCACAGTGTTGAGTCAATTTTGTTGTTTTGTCCCCGATCTTTATCCACTCAGGTGTCGGCGCCGGCGCGGGGTAATCTCCGTAAGATGTCGAAAATATTCACGGCCGCAATTCGTTACGAAAGGACAGACAAGAATATTTTTTTCGGAAAAAAAATTAAATGAACACCTATAGCAAAGGACAATGGGCGTTTTGGGGCCCCCCACCAATAGCAATGAGTCATATGTCGTTGGAAAGGTCTTTTAGTGTGGATCAATACTTACTATGACGGCTCATACCAAAGAGCTGTGCGTCAGAGATATAACGATTTATTATATGCTATTATGTAGTCTTCATTTTGTTGCATAGACAACAGATATAAAAATGTAACCCACATAGTGGAGATAAATTGAATGACATCTGAATTATTAAAATCTGAATAATCGTTCAGGGGTGAGGATGGAACATAAAAGCATGCATTACATGCAAACCTACATTATTATAGTGTTAAAATAATATGAATTCCATTTGACTTCATAATTATTGCAAAAAACAGTATAGTAAGTACCTCCTTCCTAATGATAAAGTTGTACGGCGTGTTCTCGCTGAGCATAGTGAGGACGTACGCGCCGCTGTTGCGCTCGCTGAAGCGCACGAGGAACACTCCGTCGGCGCGCCGGTCCGCCAGCGCGAGCGCGCGGCAGTGCTCGTGCAGCGAGCGGGTCGCCTCCTCGCGGCTCAGCGTGCCGTGGTACCACTCCGACGGGCTCGTCCTGGCCGGCTCTGGCTTGTAGTTCTCTGTGTTATGTTAGTCATTGATCAAATAAACCATTTAGTAAATCCCCTTGCATTCTTCAAACAAAATGGGCAACCAACGCTGACTGAGCGTTGCAATTTTCTGAACTAGACAAAACAAGTACGTTATTTGCAGAGAGCTTACAAAATTATAATTTAACCTTTTTCACTAATCTGGATTATGTATTATGTTTTCAAGGCAGCGTTAGACTTTGTCCATGTATGAGTTGTTAATATCAGAGCACTAACATTTTAAGTTATCAAGTTTTGGGAAAGCAATGCTTTAAGACACAATCTTCACGTGTACAGTGACAAGACGGAAAACTTGGCAACAGAAAGTGGAAGAGGAAGTGGTAGGAAGGAATGAACAGGAAGTGTACTAAGTGGAACTACTCACTTAGAAAGTTGTAGCATTCGGTGTGTCCGTACTGCTTGGCGAGGTCGGCGGGCGTGGCGTAGGCGATGGTGCGAGGCATCGCCGGAGCCCCCAGCATCAGCAGCACCTTTACAAAAAAGGGAAATATCACTCAGAAGAGTTCAACCGATGTGCGTCCAAGTGAATAGGGTGTATCACAAAACTTTTATGTAAACTTTAAATATTTAGGCTAAATAGTCTGGGAATAAGAACAATAACAATATTTGTTTAATGTTTTTATTGATTATTGTTTATTGATATATGGCAATAAAACTGCATTCGAACTTGTCACAATTTGTCCTATCCGGTTCGATTACACCCATGAAGAAGAACCGGTAAGAAACTTCGCAGAGCATTTTTTTTTCATAGTCACTAAAATACGTCTTGTAATAATATACAAGTACTTTAGTGACTAGCTACAGAAAACACAGCTTGAGATCAAGATTAACAATTTTACTGAGAGTAAAATTGCAATCCAATAAACTAGAGACCGGTACAAGTTTATTCTACAGTAAATCAATGGCCTCTGCACAATAGATCCTAATATTAGGTAGGTAGTTGGTCTTTCATGTGATATGCAAGTTTCTTTAATTAGGTTACCTTGACGCACTCAATGTGGCCTCGCTTAGCCGCCTCGTGCAGTGGTACCAGTCCGGTCGGAGCGTGCCGCATCTGCATGTTGGCGCAACCCTCGCGAAGCAACAGCTCCGTAGTCGACGGCAAGTCGTTCTGACATGTGTACTGAAAAAGAAAAGTCCAAGATTTACTAAGAATTTATAGAAACACATTCCAAATTGCTTGTGTGTGTTAGGAAAACTGGGGCATAAACAATAGTGCTTCTCTAAACTAGTATTAGTGTATTTATTTCATTTACAGATAAGATACTCATAATATTTTCATAAATATAATTTAAAATAAAAAGACAGAAGTTCTCAAATCAACCTACATGTAACTAAGTGATTGTATATAGTCATGAGAATTATTTTTTAATAATAAATAATGAATATCTATCTATCTCTATTACTACTATCTATCTACTAAATAAAGTTTTTCAGATTTTTAGGGTTTCATAAAAAATTGCAGATAAATTGTCTTTTCACACATATTATTCTACGTACAAGCTGGAGGGTGTCTTCCTCCTTATCAGAAGTGAAATAGGTTGCGTCTAAGTCTCCAACCTCGAGCGCAGTCACCCAACCCGGTTAAAGCCAATTATATCAATATATAGTAAAGCACAGTAGATGCCAGATGCACTCACGTGTAAAGGTGTGAATCCAGCGGTGTCGCGAACGTTGACGGAGGCGCCGCTCTCGATGAGCTTGGCCAGTATGTCGTCCTTGCCGGAGCGCGCTGCGATGTGCACTGCTGTCTGGCCGTCCTGATTCTTGGCGTCGCGGCTGCGGTAGCCGCCGGCTAACATCTTCGATACTATGTTGAAGTCACCCGCTTCTGTCGCCCTGTAAGTTTTATTACATTATTTAATTAGCTTTTTTATAATAAAATGTAACCTACGAATGTAACTATTGATGATAATTGAATATTGGTCAGAATATATTTTATTCTCAAAAGCAAATCCTTAACTATAGCACAGATTACTTAATAATTCCTGAAGGAACAGATGTCTGTGGTTGACCGGCAGAGATTGCCTTAGGCAATAAGTCCGCCATTTGTTATATAGAATTTATATTAAACAATAAAGCATATTAAATAAATAAATAAATGTCTAATTCCAAAGAAAATACGTAAAAAAAGTTTGACAAAGTTCCAAACGCGTGCTTTAGAAAGCAGCGTAAGTAAAATTAAACTTCATGTGCATCGTCAAGCGCTGAATTTCCTTTACTACATCTGTCCACGAGAGAGATAGTGGCGGGGGGACGGCATGTAGGGTTGCCTGCCGTTGCAGTCACGTCCAAGGTCGTCGTCATTCGTTTCGCTGGTTTCATCGCGTAAGCGACGATGAAGATGCGGGGAATCGAAGTGACTGCAGTTTGTGTTTGCGCTGCGCGGCGCCGGCGGCGCAACTCGTGTGAGTTTATAGCCTAAGAGCGCAACATGATCTACTACATTATTGTACAGAAAGCGATCCAATGCTCAACACATTAAAAAAATGTTTCAAAACTTTTAATAATCTGTAGTGAACGAATAATAATAATAATGATTGTATAGGAATTCTAATTAAAAATATATTTTTTTTCTAATTTAAAATATATTAAATGTAATACTAAGCGAAGACATAATTTAACCTACAATTTGTAAACCTTGTACCTTCTTTCATAAATTTAATATTAGTTTTTCTGAATAGGCTTAGGGTCTATGTAGCTTATGTTTAAAATCTATATTTGGACACTTCACCGGTTTTGGTATGTAACCGATGCAATATATACATAACCGATTTTTTTCCTTTTTATCCATGTTAGACACCCATGTTTTACTTACACACACAGAGAAATTACACCCAATCAAAACAAGCGCAGCCGTACGTATCTATGACCGACTTGCGGCACGAACGAAGAATGAATGAAACAAACGACTTACGACCAACGACATTCTACTTTCTGGACGGGACCTCGTCATACATTTTACCGGTAGAAAAGTGCGATTGGAGATCTTCTATATATTGCCAATATTTAAAACAGCGTAAGTGCGCGAGCGCCTCATACATCACGTTACGTTTCCGCTCTGTGAACGTCGATAGAGTAAGACGGTTAAATGGCAATTTGATACGTATAAAGGAGAGACAACGATTGGAGAGGGTGCTGAATGCTCACCAATAGCGCGCCTCAATTCGGTGCTTTGAATGCCACTTCCCGATAATTTAATTTGTTGCTTACGACACGACATAACGAAGTACTGTGTGGGGTCGATACTTAATAAGAATAGTCCCACTGCATCTCTCCCCGTGCATGTCGTAAAAGGCGACTAAGGGATTAGCGGCCTGCAGACACCCCGGTCGACTTGTGGCTTTCATGGAAGACATAGGCTGGCTGGGGTAGCTGGAGACTGCGGGGTTTTGCACGAAGGTCCCCAGCCAAGCGGGATTAGTTTGCAGGCCTAGAGCCAACCCCAAACCAAAACAACAACAACGACATAACGAACGCGGAGAAAAGAGACGGAAGTGAAGTGAGCGCGCGTCCCTCACGGCTCGGCCCTTCGAAGGTCCGCAACGCGGTTAACTATTTATCTATTTTTTCGTCAGAGTGAGACACGCTTGACTATAGGTACATATTTTGTTAAATATTTTTATTTATGATCTCATTAGTTAAATAAAATACTTCATGTGCTGTGGCGTGTTGCAATAATATGGCTAAAATTAGCTCCATACATGAGAAAAGTAAGCTTATTGTTAAATAAAGCAGTAATGGTATGGTGAGTGTGAAAACAATTTGTCTATAGATGCAAAAATATGAAAGCACAGATAATGCTTGTATTTCCAAAAGGAATTTGGATTGTAAATGACCAAACACAATAACGGATGTTTGTAGCATTGAGATCATTCAATATACTGACATGCGCATTGTTCAAACAATACTAACAATTATACAGTTAGAATACATTTCCAGGACGTTGTCACGCGTATGCAAGTTAATAATAATATCATAAAATATCTATGATTGTCAATAAATACAAAACTGTGGAATAGAATTAATCACAAGTATGTAATTTTCATTCCAGTTATCTGAATAATTAATCATAGTCAAAACATAAGACTATCAAATCAAAATGCACAAAACGTTGCCTGAACAAATAGTGTAAAGTAATGATCTAATCACCAAATAATGCAATGTGTCATACTGGCTGCTCGTGACTCCTTTAGTATTCCAATCACTATTGCGGAGATTGTAACACAGTGGCACGTTGTGACTCGAATTTACAATTTGGAAAAGGTAGTCACTACTTACCAGTATCTCTTGCAGTAGAATCTTTCACGGATGGACCTTAATGTATCATGTTTTCAATGATACATTTATATTTAACCTTGTACCAGTGGCGGCTTTGACCTATAAATCTTAGTGAGGCGACTAAAAAATCCACCTACATTGCTATTACTTTATCATAAATTGAAAACCCTAAACTTAATTTTTTTTGGCCCTAACAATACTTAACCAAAAACTACTATCGAATCGCGCACCGAGGGTACCGTATCGCCATGTCACGGCTAGCGCCACTAGATGAATTTCATAACACGCCACGCCATCTAGATGGCGTGTTATGAAATACTTCATATTAGTTAGTCACGATTAGAAAATGATTCATCATCTATTTGGTAGATGGCGCGCGCGCATACACTTTTTGAAACCAAAAAGTGTATGCGCGCGCGCCATCTATGGGAACCCCCGTGAGTTTTTTACTTTTTCTTATTTTCATTATTTTTTGTTATATCGGCCATAATAAATAACACATTTTCTGTGAACATTTCAACGGGCTACCAAATTACGGTTCAAGAGATACAGGCCTCGGACAGACGGACGGACAGACAAGCGGCGGGTGGCCGAGTGGTTTGGGCATTGGCTTCAAATGCGAGAGGTGCGAGGTTCGAATCCGGTCGGCATGTAACAATGAGTTTTTTTCTGACGAAAAAATTTACGTGTATGCATACCTACACCTGCTGCTGCCGCATAGCAGCCTCGGCTGTGTTCTCCTCTAGTCTAGTATAGCCAGCAATCCAGGGAAGTCTCCGGTATGGCACCTACCTTCTCGGAGGTGATATTGGCTGGTCGGAGCATGCGCTTTGGCCCCTCCGGCTCAGCCACCCATACCGGATTACATAAAAAAAGACAGACGGACGGACGGACAGACAGATAGACAGACAGACGGCGTAGGATTAGTAATAGGGTCCCGTACCGGATACGGAACCCTAAAAACAAAAAAAAAGAATTCGAAAAAGTGAGATTCGAACCAACGTCACTAGATTGAAAAGCGAAGCATATACCATTGAGCTATGAAACTTACCGTAACTAGTGCAAATTTCGCCATCATGTTAATCACGGAGGTAAAACAAACCGACTTATAGAAAACGTGAATCGCCCCATCTCGCTCTGCATTCTTTTAATTGGATATAGATGTCTCGTCCGGCGCCATTTATCAGAGCCTCAGCTGCTCCCTACATCCAAAGCCTCCAAGGTCAACCTGTTGTCTTTACGCTTGGTGAAGCGATATCAAAATAAGCGATTCGTCGCCGCACCGGACCGGGGTGAGTCACCATATGCCATGCCGTACGTGACACGTCACACGTCACGTCTGTGTGTGTGTGCGTGCTGTGTTGGTGGTGTTGATGCACTAACACATCTTTAACGTATTTCGTCGCGCGCGTCGCACCAGCCGCCTCCGCCTCCTCCGCGCCGCCGCCGCCGCGCTAATATTGTGATCAGTTCGGATCGGATATACTTGACTTTTTTAAGTTTTGTTTCTTGATATTTTGAAATGTTTTTTTTTCTTTACTTTCAAGATAATTAAGTGAGGCGGTGCTTCACTTGCTTCACCTGGGGAACCGCCACTGCCTTGTACACTATATTTTCTGTAATTTCCTACGTGCAGAAGGACAGAGACAGCATCATACTTTTGTATGAGATTGCAGCTGTCCCAAAGAAATGTGATGTTAATTATATATTTCTCTAATGTTTACTGTAGAAATTTTTACTGACTGCAATTTTACAGTAATAAAAATACATTTAGAAGAATTGTCACACTCCCCATATTGTGTGACCCTCACTAATCTAATAAGTGGACGGCAGGAAGTCGCACTTTACACGGATAACCAGAGTCGGCGGACCGACATCAATAATGTTGTCGACTCAATGTGCATTCAATATGTGCATACATTTTAAACTTACTCATAGTTGATCAGGTACAACTACTTAAATATATCGGGTTTATCTATTTGACAGTGATTTCATTGTTCTACGTGGGTGGCAATTGCTATTAAGGGCTTGTAGCACATGTTATGAGAGTAATAAGTAGTGAGGGACTGATTTAGTTTATTTGAGAACTAGATTTTGCCCGCAGCTTCGCTTCGCGTGACTTTTTGCTCGCAGCTCAGGCCGCCGATGACGTAGCATTATGTTTTATAGCCTAAAACCATCATGAGAAGTGACAGAATGGAATACATGACCAGGAAGATTATATACAGTACAGTATACCTGGCAGTAAATAATGAACATCAATCATTAGACAGAGACAAATCTTGTTATAGAGCGTCGTCCCTGTCGTGCAGAGACGTGCATGTTCATGCGACAGGGACGACGTCTACAACCGGATTGTTCCTTTTTAAAGCTCGATGTTCATTATTTACTGCCGGTTACTGTAGGTACATTTATATCACTAAGCTGTAGGAATGCAGACAGTTCTATACTGGTGATAAGGTCGATGTCGATAACAATGCAATTGAGACACAATTGCATTGCAATTGCAACAATGCAATTTTCTGTCAAGTCCGCCATGACAAAAGTGCTCCACTCACAAACACATCACAAATTGAGGCATATTAGACAAACTTTGTAGAGACTCCAGCTCGCTTCAAGAAGGATGTTCAATTAAGACAATGGATCAATTATTAACAATTAGTCTTGCTGGTCGGTTGTTGAAAATTCGGTTGTTAAAATACATTTAAAGTAACTATGAGGTCGGGATAGAGAAAGTTATGTCATTCTGATAGTTTTACTTTGACTTTTTAGGTTCAAGCTTACAAATGTGAATTGAAATTACCTACCACACAAACAAGCTAAAATAATTGCACGGACATAAAAAAAAAACTCAGAAATGGCAAGAGAAAAACAAAAGGATTATATGATTGTTGGCTATAGCACTAACAAAAACCGGTTGTGTCCCCTTCCTCGCTGGCATGGTAGGTATCTCGCTGAGCGTGGTTTTGTGAGATGTGGTGTTATTGAGTATGAATTATCTGATAGACTCTTGGGCATAGCCACTGCACCAGTTCTTCATAAAAAAAAACAAGCCAAGTGTAAGTCGGACTCGCGTACCGAGGTTTCCATACCACCGCGTAATAGGCCAGTTTTTATTAGTTGTTATTATACTTTAGAGTTTGCACTATAATACCACCAAGTTTGATGCTTGCGTTTTTACGATAGAGCAAAAACAAAAAAAACATTAAATTTTTTTTTATTCTTGTATGAGGTCTTGGAGAGGAAGGTCCCTTTTTTTTTATGGAAACTGACACGGTTGGCTACATCACCTACAACATCCGTGATGTCAGCCCATAACACCGTGTGAACTTGGTGCCAAGTCCCTCCTTAATTTTGTTATTTTTTGTTTTTATTAAGTATTTGTTAGAATATCCACAATTATTTTGTGAAAATTTCAATCGGCTTACCTATTATGATTCAAGAGATACAGTCCTCTAAAGGTAGGATAGACTGTACAGGCTTAGAAATACACCGAAAATACTTCCGTACGCCGTATGCGCTTCACTATGATACGGAAACCTAAAAATGTGAAATAATGATATACCTATGCAAGAGGTTGGTCGTGCCGTGTGTGCGGGAGTCATGCGGAGGAGGCTGACCCTGGCAGATGACAGAGAGGCGTGTGACGAGGCCGTTGGAGTCACCGCGGTAGTGCTGGATGAGGGTGTCGAGGCCGTGCACCGTCGTGTTCTCCTCGATGGAGAAGAACGCATCCTCGCCGTGCCTTCGGATCTGGTAGTGCACCACGTCACCCTGCATATCATCATTAATTAGTCCCTGCGTACAGGCGACGTCCCCACAGACGGGAGCCAAGAGTTTCTCAGCAGTATCGTTACGGCACGGGGGTAATGTCTGACGTTTTAGCCAGCACAGCTTACTTGATAAATTTTGATGAAAAATGAAATGTGAATGTATTACTCACGTACCTCGTGTAATACTGACAGCACATAGTCTCCGGGTGATGTGTTGCTCTCGCGCACTAAAAACACACCATCCTCCCCCTCTGAAACAAAATTAATGGTTTTTTTTAAGCACATGCTCGATAAATTAGACTGGGAAGCAAAATAAAAAGGAGCTCTGATGAGGGTTAAAAAACTTCCATCGCCATTTAGATGTTGCAGGAATTTGCATTAGGTATAGTACCTATAAATCCATGGAGGAGTTTGGCACAGATAAATGAGTTTGGCCTGAAAAGTTGAGCCACAGAGCTCGGAGAACGACAAATGAGTAAAGCTGATACCTATATTTTTTATTTTATTTTTTCATCCTTTTTGCCATAATTTGGCTTTGGCTGTAATGTTATATAATAAATAGGAAGAGAAGGAAAAACAAAGAAAAAACAACCTGAGTGCGGCTGTGAGAAAGTGGCCAGCTTTGTTAAGATTTACGAGCAACTTTCTCTCTGAATAGATTTTACTATGAGAGTGAAGGATACGACTTAGCAATCCAACGCTCATAAAATTTCACAGCTATTTATATACCTTGAGAATTATAACTGTGTTATATAGGTAGGAGTTATATTAATATTTTGATTATTATTATTTAACCCTTAAATTGTTACAAGCCCCGTGCGAGGATTTTTCAAAGTCAAATCTTTAAATGTTATAAGCTCCGCGCGGGGCCCACCCCCGCGCGGCTTATAACATTTAACGATTAAATATCTGGTAAGTACTTCTAAACAAGTAAGCACTCTTTTGCTGTTTATTTGACATTGATCCATAGACAATTTCATTGAATTTATGGATCAAAACAATTTATTGATCTAGCTTCAGTATTTCACGAAATATTTGAGTTTTAGTCAAGGTCGGCGGTCGCGGCCTTGGCGCGCCGGTAACGCGTGAAAATTAAGGAGGGAAGAGCATTTAATTGAGGTGATAATTGAAGGGTTAAAGAATAAGTAAATTTAATATCGAAATAAGTATTTTCTATAGGAAAGGCAAAGGTTTTTTAACCGTACAACCACCACTCTCACTCGTTTTAAGAAAAAACATTCATTGAAATCGCTATTAGAAATATTTTCGACGCCCGCTCATCCACGGCGGATCGACCGTTGTGAGAGTCAATAGTAGGGTAATGTTCAACAGGCCATCGGACGTTGTGGGACGCTAAAGGTTAAATGATTATCATTAACCCAACAAGTTAGTATGTTCATTAGCTTATAAAGCTAAACAAATTTCACAAACCATCTTTGAGAAGTTTTTCTGCTGTTTCGCGGGAAATCTTGCCGTGGAACCAGTTTACGTTGTCTTCACGATTCATCCTTACCAGAAAGGAATTCGTCTGAAATGCAACACATTTACAGTTACTATGGATTTCCTTCAGGAATAGGTGTCTGGGGAGAAGCCTAGGCACTTCCTTCGGAATAGCTAGATGGGGATCTATCTGTTAGGTCCAACCAAACACTGAAATGACGTGACAGTAAAACTGCATTGATCGACAAAGGCAAAGGCAAGCAGGTCTTAGGGTAAGGTATATCGTTACCAGAGAAGTCAGTAGAGGAGCGCCTACACCGGCATCGACCATAACATTTTCTATCGACTCGACACAACACAGAGATTTCCTGTTTTTTGCAATGAAAGAATTAAACTTTTCTCTCGCGCTGCGCTTGCGCAAGTTTTTCTACAAGAACCAGGCTAGGAAAATATTTGACAAACAAAATAAATGACAACCTGTTCGGTGGCCGGTGGTATTTTATGACAAACAAAAGTGCACAAATCGAATATAAATTTTAGGTTTGTCTCCTTCTTTTGTCCAATATAAGAAAGAAACAAAACCTCAAAACATCCGTCGGAAATTATTATAGAACGATCCGTAGTTTCTGTCAAATGGCTGTCACTCTGTACACACTACACGAGTCAATTGAGCAACTAATATAATTTCAAATGGCAAGCGGATGAATCATCATCACTCCAAATTCTCGAACAAAATAAACACACGCGAGTAAACAACGGTTAAATAGGGGAAACTTTTGAAGCTGTACCTTCAGGAGTATAAATGACGCCATGGTCGTCTCAATCATGATCCACGGATTCTAGAAATGTTGCTGTAGAAATGTATTCAATTGGAGTTTCGGGAAAAACGTTAACCACTTTCGCGAAATGAGCACTTTCAAACAAAATCGCTGTTCGGCCTCGACGCGGCCGTTTCGTTCCGCGAACTCGCTCGGCGGAGTGCGGGAGTGCGTCTAGCTGCGCGGCCGGCGGCGGCGGCGCGGCGCGGCGAGCGCGGTATCCCCGGCTCTGCCTTCCGACGAGTGACTCATAGCAAGGTCAATTCCGAGAAATGAATCACCATCGCATCCATTCAACAAAGCTCTATGTAGTACGCGGAGACTGCGCCACTTGCTACCTTTCGTTTCTCACACCAGATAGATAGGTAATGGGTATCTAAATATATTATCCGTATGTATATACTGGTAGGCTAGGCAAATACTGAAATAAGTAGGCAGGCATAATTTATAATTAGGGTTATCATATCATTTCGAAATGTTAAAAGTCCTAAAAAAATTCGGACATAAAAAACTGACACTTTTGTCAGAAAATGAAATAAGTAATAAACTACGCGCGCAAATATAAAAATTCAATCAAAATGTTTCTACTAGGTACCTAAGTCAAAATTCGGATAATTGAAAAAGCCGGACAAAGTCCGGACATATTCGGACAAATCCGGACGGATGGTAGAGAGCGTTCCAACTAAAAGTTCCCTTCGCCGTTATGTTGGCTTCACTGTCAGTGTCACTGTCAGTCAGTGCTTAAATTCGTGCTGCCAGATTGTGAAGATTAAATTACCTAATAATGTAATCGGTATTTACCGTACAAAAAATACGGTAAATACTGATAATTACGGGTAAATCTGTACACATAGCAACCCTCAACGCTGTTTTGACAGATAGACAGTGGAGCCAACATAACGGCGAAGGGAACTTTTAGTTGGAACGCTCTCTAACTATTCATGTTTATCAATCAATCAATCATATCTCAATATCAATCATGATCATCATCATCATCAATACTAATAATAAATTTGTAAGGAATGGTCATGGAGTAAGTTACTTTTTAGAAATCTTTTCTGTATGTATGTATGCTCCTCCATAACTCTTAAACCGATAATCCGAATTCGATGAAACTTAGTACAAGCACATTTGATTATACAGGACACAGGATAGGCGATAGGCTAAATAAAATTTAGTTCCGGTTACGCTAAGATGTGGCTCTCATACCTACAAAGCTAATTGTCCGTGCGCCGAAATAAAGGTACGTTAGCAGGCTTATACTTTTTTCTTTTTAAATACGAATTTCACGCGAGCGAAGCCGCGGGCAAAAGCTAGTACCTATACAGCACGAGTCAGTAAGCTTACTGACTTACTGGCTTACTGACTCGTGCTATACAGCGTGTTCGGCACATCGACCGACAACATTTTTTTGTAGGTAAGTTGGGTCATTTGCAACGTTTTGACCCATGATACCTTTTGTCAGATGTCACGTGCGTGGTATCGAGATTCGAGATACGATTTTTTTTTCTTTATTTTTTAAAATTACATACCAAAATCTTAGCTTTAAACCCTTGTAACTTTTTTGTTTATGATTTTATCAGCACGAAATAAATCTTGTTCTAGAAAAAATATTATTTGATGAAGTTACTTAATACCATGAAAAGGTCTTATGACCTCCCAAAGTCCCGAGAACGAGTAAAAATATGACAGAATCTTTATTTCTTAATTCATTAAAAAAAAAAACGACAGCAAGTGAGCGCTTCATTTTCGCGCAACGGTATACCACATGCCGTACAAATAATTCACTATGTGGTCAAAATTAGGCACAGAGACAGAACAGAACGACAAAATTAGGCATAATTTTTTGCAAGAGTGCCCGCGCGACCGGTACATATTCTAAATTTGAAAATGCTCCCGAATTACCCTCCTTTGCGTCGCGCAGTCGGTTAAAAAGCTTTCAATACGGGAAGCGAGTGCCCGTGTTGTCGTTCTGTCTCTTTTGTCTAATGTCAGTTTTTCTTAGCATTGAATTTAGAACTGGCGGAATTTTCGCCATATCCAAGCGCATGTTACCTACCTATTGATGAAACTATGTAATAAACAATACATATAGGTAATGTAAATCAACGCGTAGGCCTGATATTATATATTTCCTAAAGATAATTTTCCTCGCTAGGGCGGATACAGGAGATCATAAGAGCGCGGTACTACAGCATCAAAATGCGCACTGATATGGCGTATTTTTAATAGCGAAGCGTTCGCTTGTTTTGTAGTATTTGTTCAAAGTTTGTTAAACCAATTTAAATTACACGAATATCCAAATCTGTCAAAAGAAGTAAAATTTTATCTTACATCATCTTTAATATAAACTCAAAATAATGTTTTAGAAAGCTGCAATTTCGAAACAAAGAGAGCATTTCGGAGTATTTACGACCATTTATTAGAACGTTTGTGATTTTTTCCCCATATATTAATGACATAAATAAAAATAAAAATCTGTCACCAACTTTTAAATATGGTCAACTTTTAGACAGGATTTTTCGGTGAACAAAAAACCTGTCGAACACCCGAAGGCAGGAAGTACAGTTTCAGATACTGAATCGGATAGGCTAGTTATTTTTTCAAAATTCTAATGAAAATATGCCCATTTTCAATATTCCTAAAGTATCAAGATGTATTTAAACAACTAAATTATGTCTGCATGCCATCATAACAGTGAGGCGAAGTTAAACCCTACTACCATATTATGTCTTAAGCACGTGATAGCAGTTTTCTAGGTATATATACTACCTAGGTAATATTGTAAAACTTATTAGGTATACAAAATAATAGTTTGTTGCACACTAACTGACCTCAAAGCACTTACCGACTTCATTTTCACCACAGAAGACAAAAATAATCAATGTCGGCAAATTATTTTACAAAGAATTTCACTAAAGACATAAGAAAACGCTCTGTCTTCACTTCATTGAATACCGCGTCAAGATAATTTATGACACCGGCGCGCGGCGCGGGGGGCGCTTTGTGTTGCGCGCCGCCGCCGCCTGGAGTAAAGAATTTTGCATATAAGTAAAAGGTCGTGATACTAATTAGATTTTTTAATTGAAAAATTTTGTCTGAATAAAAAATAACTAGCCTATCCGATTCAGTATCTGAAACTGTACTTCCTGCCTTCGGGTGTTCGACAGGTTTTTTGTTCACCGTGTATATTTTTGAAATCCGTTGAACAAAAAACCGAAACGAAAATGTGGAAAATTTTGGAAATTGTGCCTCACTCTGTAGTACCGCAGTTTTGTACCGACGTCAATGTCGTAGGGGGTTCAGGAAATCACCACTGCAATATCTATTTTGTATCGGCTGGTAAACCTGAATAGATAGATAAAAGGGCTTTAAGGAAGTCCATATCCAGCATTGTGAACTGTCTTCATAGTGCAGTAACAGAACAGCTCAAGTATGAGAACAAACGAGTGAGTCATGTTAGTTAGTTGTTGTCATTCACTGAGACTGAGAGGCCATTGTACCGTATCAGATCTTATTTACTCAGTTATGTCCTTATGTTATGCTATGTATGTTCTGCGTCGTATTCGTATGTAGTTAGGTAAATACTATAAATGAGTATTATATTAATTTACTGATACCAATGTACTAACAATACGAGCATTGCTTGAATAATGGTAGGTACCTACCTACTAAGTAACAAATACATCTAGGTACTAGGACAAACTAGCCGTCAACAACGTATTATCTAAAAATTAAATCAATAAATAGATCACCCATGCTTATAATAAAGAACCACTACATAACGTGCGACAATGTCAGCCTCGGTAGCTCAGTGGTGCGATCAATCGATTCCCGTTCGTGATTTTAAGCACACCTGGGCGCTGTCAGAACTTGGATGGGTGACCGTTCGACCGTTGAGGCTGACCGTGGTTCGGATGGCACGTATAACTGTGGGTCCCTACCCTTCTTATACTTTACTATGATCGGTCGAAGCGGCAAATGCAAATAGTCGTGTTTTCCATCCAGTCCACTGACACCTAGCTCACCAAGGTGTTATGAGCTGACATTACGGATGTTGTAGCTTATGTAGCCGACCGTGTCAGTTTCCATTTAAAAAAACAAATCCTACGAGTTGAGTTGAACAATTGTTTTGTTTGTCTAATTACCTATTCCAGGATTTGAACAACAAAAAAGGTTCCGACTGGATTCTAAAGGAAAATATTGCCAAGTTCCATCAAGAGTCAAAAGTGACATGTTTAGGTATAAATTTCATCGTAAAAGTTCACTCTTTTCTTTGCCAAAGCTTATTGTGAAGGTAAGCTTTATCTGGCGAACTAAAAAAATCTGATCTTACGAGTAGGCCGATATCTGTCTCTCTCTAGTACACAACTAAGGGTTTATACATTTTTCAGCGGGCCCTGCTCTCCAAACTATATGCCACTAGTTACTTAAACTTATTCCGCACCCACGGCCCACGGTGACGGACAATGTTATGGTTATGCCCATAAAAATTAAAACCTGCATTCTGGTAATGGCTTGCATAGTTATGTTCAAAACTTACACTCTGAAGGCCCGAATATTGTCAACGGTTTTAATATATTTTTTCACAGTATGTTCAGCCAACCTAGCTCGGCGGCACAGTCTGTTGCCATAGATCTACGAGTACCATTGCCCGCGCTTGGTGATCTTGGTCGCATTACACATACGTACGTTAGTCATACTGCCAAAACAATTTTAAAACTACTACGTAATATCGATGCGTCTCAAGGTGCTGGTAGTGACAGAATTTATCCGTCTATACATAGTTAAATGTGCCTATAATTTAGCCTACCCACTCAGTTTAATATTCAATCGATCACTTCACGAAGGAGTATGCCCCAAAAATCTGGAAGCACATTTTTTTTTTATAGAAATCGTCGCGCTTTCTCTAATGTGGCATCGTTTCACTTGCAAGTAGGTGACTTACGATGCCCATGGACATTCTGTGATGCACGGGGATTGCGAATGCCATGCCGGCCTGACAGGAGCCTTTTCACGCCCCTTTTGAAAAACCCCCAGCCGTACTTGGGAGGAAATAGATGAGCAGGGAGTGCGTTCCACATTTTCCCGGTTCTGTCAAAAAAAGACCTACAGAACCGGTTGTTGCGCATCCTCGGTAGGTCGATTGTATAGGGGTGCATCCCCTGCCCAGTACGCGTAGTGCGGGGGTGATATTGGCTGGCTTCGACCTCGGGCACAGCCAGCTAGTTCGGAAACAATAAAAAAAAAACTTCTGTAAGGAGATAATACTAAAATATATCTAGAGGTAGGTAATGTTACTGACTGTACAAGGTTGCAGAGTGATTTGGAACGCCTCTCGCGGTACTACAGACAAAACAGAATTTTAGTTAACATAAATAAATGTCAGATAATAACTCTCACACATATCAAATAACCTATAGAATTTAGGTATACTATCGACGACGCTCCACTCGAAAGAGTCAAGCTTGTTATTGATCTAGGTGTTTACTTAGACAGCAAATTAACCCTTGGGGAACACATTGACATTATTACAAAGAAAGCCTTCAAAAAAACCTTGGTGTATGCTGCGCGTGAAGTCAACCCTTCACAGATCTAACCTGCACAAAATCAATCTATTTGGCTTATGTTCGTAGCGTCCTTGTATATCGCCGCAATGTAAGGTATATAAGAATAGAATTGATCATAATATTCAAGAACGATTCATCAAACACCTTAATTACCTTGAGAGGCGATCCTTCCCATCTTACCTGGACAGCTGTAAATTTGATAAATTATTACCCCTTGAAAACAGGAGGTCTCTGCTGGATATGTTGCTGCTGCACGACGTGGTGCGAGTAACTGTGGACTCTCCGGCTCTGGTGGAGATGCTTGGGCTGCACGTGCCCGGTCGACGCACACGTCACACCGCTGCCTACCTATACATACAGTGTACCCCCGCACTAATTATTCCCAAAACTCCCTCCTCACTCGTTTAGCTAGAACATAATATAATAGAGACTTTAGCAAAATGGATCCCTATCTCCATAACAAATCGGTATTTAAGAAACACGTGTCTGGAATCTTAAACCCGAAGGATGACTAGAAGACAAGTGGGCGAGAAATAAATAAATAAATAAATAATCACACACACACACACACACATACACACCCTCCCTCTCTCACAAAAACACATACACTGGTAGGTAAAAATATTTTCTGTAATGTTTATTTCTTCCTTTGTTTTATTTTGTATGTATCTATTATTTTTGTTTTATTCAGTGACAAGCTGTGCCCGCGGCTCCGCCCGCTCTCATATTTCACTTCACTGCTAACCTCATAAGTCATAAGGCATTTAACGTGCTAGTAAGTAGCCTATAGTTGATGGGAAGAATCAAGCTATCCGTAGAATTTTGTTTTATTAAAATCGGTTCAGTGGTTCTCGAGTTATAAGCGGACAGACAGACATACAAGGGACAAGGGATATGACTCCCTTCTTATATTACTAGGTGGTAGGGTTTTACCCGCCCAGGTTGGTACCACCGCACTGAATGAAAGGTCGGTCGAAACGGCTATGTCAATAGTTTGTGTTTTCCGTCCAGTTCAGTGTAGCCGGCACGACCGAAGGGAAGCACTGACGTGGCACCAAGTTCAACCGGTGTTATGGGCTCACATCGCGGATGTTGTAGGTGATGTAGCCATCCGTGTCAGTTTCCATAAAAAAAAAAAAAAAAACATACACTCAGACACTCAGACAGAAAGCAGACGTTGGATTTTATTATAGGTAAGGATATCTATAATTTTGTTGTTGTTTAAATGTTAGTTACATTTTAATGTAATGCTGTTGATTTCGTTAAAATTTAATAAATAAATAAATATGTGAGATTATAATACCTAGCTGATATTGAGGGTGGACTAATTGCCTTGAGAAATTTCCTCCAGTCAACCCGATATATTATATGAGGTACTTCATAAACAATGATATAACAAGTGGATCAGACAGTACAACTTCACCTTGATATAGTTTTAACAATATTCACAAGTTATTGATTTGTCGAGTGAGGTGACTCACACAGTTATCGATTCTTTGTTTACTCACTTGTTCGATATATTTTTTTAATTCCATGAAGAGACGTTTACTATGTCAATTTATACTCGCGCGTATGTTCGCTCACTTTGAATTGTATTGTAATTTAGATCAAATAAGATTCTGAGTCACCTTATTGACTGATTATGTGACTACGTAAGTAGGCATTTAGTTAGACACCATTGTCATGATAAAAAAAAACTCCGATCCGCCCAAATTTTCTCTTAGTGAAACTTGGTGGAATTGAGAACTTTTCCAATTTGTTCTTAAGTCGGTTGATAAAAGCTTTTATTTCTATATTATCTCCATGCGGGTATTTAGTATTTAGTCATCAGCATCTTTCTCCATCAACATCATCTCCTGCAGCCTTCGCATCTTCAATCAAAGCTCGGATAGACAAGCCGGACTGTCTTTTCTTGGAGATAAAATTCGCTTGAGTTTCCAGCCTCGAGCTTTGCCATCCAATCCCGCTACTAGAAATACTAGAAATATCCATTCTACTCTACTCTCTACTAATACATTGTATAACCCAATTTTTGTATCTGTGCACTTCGAGCTGTCAAAGTCGTTAGGTTGGCAGGACTGAATTCACCCACACCCCCCCTCACCTCTGCGCCGACGCCAGTGTTGCCAACTTAGTGCTAGCGCCACTAGATCTGGTGGTTTGGAATCCCGTCTGGTGGCCAAATTTGCGATCTAGGGTCTAGTGCTGAGTATGGTGGTTTGATCAGATTTGTTTAGTGGTTGTGCAAAAAATTTAGTGTTTAAATCGATGAAGTGTTGCAACACGTACCTACACTTTCCCCAAGGATCTGTTAACAAAATTGGAACCAAATGTGTTTATGCTGCACCCATTCCATGCGAAGAAAATGAGACGCTTTCTTCTCCAGAAGAAGACTATTCTCAATTGCTATTTTAGTAATATTATTTTGTATGCAACCAACTGTCCTGTGATTGCAGTGGTAATAATTATTATGTATACTACGTTTGTCCGGTTTTTCATTATTCTGAAGCCCAGACACAGCCTCAAAAACGGGAATGTTATCTCAGAACTTTCGACTTGGTGAAGCGATTTTGAATTTTTTTTTTTAAAGCTGGTGCCTCCCTTGCCTTGTGGTCGCATTTCAATTTAGCCACGATCGGATTGGAAAGCGAGGCGGAATCGCGAGGCCGAAGGCCGAGCGATTCCGCCGAGTACATTAATTGCAATAAAATACAAAAAAAAACTGTGAAATAAAAAACTATTTCCAAAAATATAAAAACCGCCTTCAAAAATGTATGAAATAAAAAGAAACCGAACGCTAGAGTTGAAGGCGGTGCTAAAGTAGGTAAGCAAAAATAACCGACCGCCTTCAACTCTAGGGTTCGATTTTGATTATAATTTTTTTATTTTTGAGTATTTCTGAAAATCTGGGGCAATTCTGGTGGTTTCGACTGGCGCATGTGGTGGGCGAGCTAGAAAAGAGTTGGCAACACTGGCCGACGCCTATCAGTACACACACACACACAAAGCAAGGGCGTGTACTACGTGCCAACCTAACGACTTTGACTCCTTTCAACATTATTTTGTTTTATTATATTATAAAAAATAATCACAAATTTATACCGTGCAACTCCGTCACTGGATACTGGCAGTAATAAACGAATTTCCTATTCGTTTGGTTGCCACTATTTAAAAAAAGAAGAAGAAGAGAACGACTTTGACAGCTCGAAGTGCACAGTTATAAAAATTCGGTTATAAACGCATATAATCTATTTCGTAATGTTTCATAGAATGTTGTTGAGGTCTCAAAGGAAATTATTGAATGTGATAAGGTTGTACAATGTACATGGAGCGTCCAACTTTAAGGCTGACGACGAGCGGTACGGTATTAGCACCGTAGTATTAGTGCGAAGAGAACTCGGCTTGTTTACCTTCTCCACAGCTATCAATGTTGATTTATATCTAACGATGCCTGTATATAGAAGCGCATACTGCATGCAGCGTGGAGTGAGTCACTCCGCACTTTCTACTTTTCGACCGCTTCGCACGATATAACATTTACAACAGACCTATAGCAGTGTCCGCGACACCGCTCTGCTAGTTCGACATTGCTCAGACGAGTCGTAGAGTTCCTAATAATAAGACGACGTAAATATGTTAGGATAATAATTAAAAATCTGTGTTCCATTGCTATTTTCGGTTTTTAGGGTTCCGTGTCGTCTCGTGTCTGTCTGTCCGTCTGTCACACCCTATTTTCTCCGAACCTACTGGACGAAAAAAGATTGAAATATACATATATAGAGTTTGATCTGATGGCCAAAATCACGGACGTACAGCGTAAATGGAAGAATGTAGATTTTGGGGTCAATATTAGGGGTCAAATGAGAAACTAAAAAAAAAATTTTTCCTTGTGCATTATTTGACGATCAAATGAAAAGAATCGTTTTAAGAAACATATTTAATGAAATACAAATATATTTTTTTATTATTTTGAAATGATAAAAGATACGTTTAAAATTTATCAAAGAAAATATATGAAAATCGAGCAGGTAGTTTGCATTGCAGACAGACAAAAGATGAGACGAATATGCGTTTTTGACGGGAATGGTATAGCTAAGCTATAGAACCCCTCCGTGCGCGAGTAAAACTCGCACTTGACCATTTTTTTTAACAGCGTTTCCGTATTGTTTCCTCAACTCCAGGTGCCAAGAAGTCAGTAATCGTAGTCATTTTCACTTCACATACCTACTTGAATTTTTAATCCCTCCTTAGTCACAGCACAGCGCAGGTGAAGGTCGTTGGTCGTACTAAAATGACAAAAGCGAGCAAATCAAGCTTGGTGTGAATGAAGGAGTGGAGAAATCCTTTACAAAAGCTGTACTGTTGGTAAACCCCAATCATACAATTTAATACAAATCTTTCGCTGTAAATTAGAAACATATTGTATCAAAGATAAAAATATGTAGGACATCCAACTGACGAGGATGTGAAAACTAATGCACCAAGATGAAAGTACAATATAATTTATTGTAATTTCACCTTGGTGCATTATATTTCATATAGTATTATAGTATACCTCTTTTCTATGGAAACTGACACGGTTGCCTCCGTGATGTCAGTCCATAACACCTCATGGTGAACTATGTGCCATGTCAGTGATTCCCTTCGGTCGTGCCGGCTACACTGAACTGGACGGAAAACACGAACTTTTTAAATAGCCGTTTCAACCGCCCTTTCATTCAGTGCGGTAGTGGTACCAACCCGTCCTAGTAAGGTAAGAAAGAAGGGAAGGGACCTATAGTTTTACTTGGAATCCGAACCACGGTCAGCCTCCAACGGTCGAGCGGTCACCCATCCATACACTGACCGCGCCCACGTGTGCTTATGATCCGACCGACAGTCGACCGACCGCACCACTGAGCTACCGAGGAGGCTGACGAACCTCTGTCGCACTTGTTACCTATCTATCTTATTACGTATCTTCTGTCTCATGCAAATGGACTCATAAAAGCATCTGTCTCATAAAAGCGACGGGTTTGGGCATCGGCTTCTCATGCGAGAGGTCTGAGGTTCGAATCCGGTCGGCGTGGACCAATGAGTTTTTTCTCACAAAAAAAATTTACGTGCATACCTACACATGCTGCTTCACCGTTCGGAAGCGGTGTAAAACTGTAGGTCCCTTCCCTTGCCCCTTACTAGGTGGTAGGCTCAAATTGTAGCCGACTGGGTTGGTACCACCGTACTGGATGTAAGATGGCCGCATAGCAGCCTCGGTTGTGTTCTCCTCTAGTCCAGTATAGACAGCAATCCAGGGAAGTCTCCGGTATGGCACCTACCTTCTCGGAGGTGTTATTGGCTAGTGAGAGCATGTGCTTTGGCCCCTCTGACTCACCCACCCATACCGGATTCCATAACAAAATTAAAAAAAATGGAGTGCACATCAATGCAATTTTGCGAACAACATACAATTTATGCAATTATGACAATGGCATTTCTGGCTCTATATTTCTTAGCATTAAATCCATGATGTCACGTTTTGCGCTGTGCTGATTTGAGTTTGAATGTTATGTCCCAGCGTGGAAAGCTGAAAATCGAGCTTCGGGGCGGAGCTTACGTCAGACGAGATATTAAAATCTCTATGTTAAATCTGCAGACGTTCACAGACAGCGTGATGTGATGGGATGACTCATTCCTTACTTGTACGTACATACACACACTGCACATGCTACTTGTTTAGTAGGTAACATAGATCTTGTTCGATAGGTACACCTATGTTATATTCGCCCACATGTTTGAATGAGACATAGAGTGAGAATGACAATAATAAAATTGTCAATCTCACTTTGTTATATTATTATTATGTACTTATTACAATAAAATTGTTATTACATAATGCTGTTCTAC
Source organism: Nematopogon swammerdamellus (assembly GCA_946902875.1). Classification (NCBI taxonomy): domain Eukaryota; kingdom Metazoa; phylum Arthropoda; class Insecta; order Lepidoptera; family Adelidae; genus Nematopogon; species Nematopogon swammerdamellus. The sequence goes on from OX336333.1 coordinate 10,080,913, forward strand.
TTAATTACCCGACTACGGTGAAGGCAAAAGGAAGGGTAAAACTTTCGGTACGGATGTACCTATAGTAGAATAAGGTTCTAGTATGTTCTAGCACAGTTTTAGGTCGTTAACAATAATACAATCTACTGTTTTTGCTCTGTGGTATTGTTAAATTGCAGGGGTAAATTATTTAATTATCCTAAACTGAACTTTACTGCAGTGGGTATAAGACCAGACAAAAATCACATGACTAATCTTACCGGTAACAATGAGCGAAAGCTTTTATAGACTTTGGCTGGATTTAGAAGATTTCTACTATACCTATATGATTTTGTGCCCAATATAAATGTTCCAAAGTGCCAATATTCCGTTCATTCGAGACCACCAGACACAGAGATCTTTACCTATAGGGGATCCTGATGAACCGATGAGTTCACCAGGATCCCCTGGGGGATCCTGCTAGGGGATCCTGGTGGCCTCACCCGACCCAACACAACCAAAATGTCTACCGGTTGATGTTTCTCCTGTGAGTTTGGAGGACGTTAGTGCAGAATCAATTAATATTTAATTGTAGGCGTAATATTTAATAAAATAAATAATACTCTCCTTGACGGGAAGGATTACAGAATGTTTTATCTATTATGTAAAATTATATGACTACAATATTTTATGATGAAGTGCACGGAAACATGCATTTTCCGAATTTTCATTTTCGAGAGTTTGCGTTATTTTTCTATCGCGTCAAATAGACTATAAGGCTCTTTGATAGGAAGCAGTATGTCTTGCAGATATAGTCATATATTCGCGTCAAATAGACTATAAGGCTCTTTGTTAGGAAGCAGTATGTCTTGCAGATATAGTCATATATTCGCGTCAAATAGACTATAAGGCTCTTTGTTAGGAAGCAGTATGTCTTGCAGATATAGTCATATATTTTTTCCAACATCGATATGACAGCTAAGAGGCTATATATATATAGCAATAGCATAGTCGGTTGGGGTCGTTCCAGTATTGGAATTACCTTTCTTCAAATCTAGCCCCCCCCCCCCCCTCTGCAATTGATACTTCGGTATCAATTGCAGTTTCCGTATTCGCTTCGCTAGGTTATAATGACTAGCGGGTAGCAGACTAGCCATGAGACTTTTTCAAATCCTAATAGATATAAATAGTTGTATTTCATTAAAATGTTATGTAAAAAAATGTGATCCATTGTTATAGGGTTGTCAGCCAAGCGATAAATAAAACATCGTTTGTAAAACCTATGCAAAATATTATATTTTTGTAAACCACAAAGCCTTTATCTAAGTACATATTTTGTAACATGTAGGTATCTAACTACAAACTGTTATTGAAATTGTAAATATCTTATTTATTATTTATATTTAAACATATTAATGTGACCACATTGATGTTCAGTTTAGTTTATAGATTTCTTTATTAATAATATATCAAAGAACATTACATTCACATATAGATATATTATACATAGATATTTGCGGTTACATTATTCTAATCTAATGTTGATGTCTCTCCATCGATTTTACAATATAAAACAATGCTACGTGGAACTGTTTTCACCACCACGCAAAATGCATTACAATGCCTTTATGCTAATAAACATAATAAGTGATTAGGTACTAATATAAATATCGAATACCTACCTACATACCAGTACATAGCTAATATGTTTTGTGTAGATATAAGTATATTTAACAATCACTAATTTCCTTCACATTGTAATAGTCTAGTTCTTTTTTTTTGTTCACTTAAAGATTTAGCGAGTTAGTTAATTTGTTGAGTAGGTACAATGGAGGAAAAAAAGTGCGCGTCATACATAGCTCGATGGTAGGTTATATACATATAATAATAATAATTTAACTTTTATTTCAACCTTTTTAAAAAAACCGCATGCAAATCGGTTTACGTTTTAAGATAATACATTTTTTGATTACTTAATTACTTGATTACAAACTTAGCTAAGAATCATCCCGATTAAATCAGCTTTCTAATAAAAAAACATCTAAATCGGTCCATCCGTTTGGGAGCTACGATGATGCCACAGACAGACACACTAAACTTATAAAACCCTTCCGTTTGCGACGGGGGTTAAAAAGGATTCACTGCGCAATATGTGACTATCCTAACACTATTTATTGAATAAAGAGGGTTAAAACATTATTAAAATGTATTATTATGTCATTCTTTACTTTGGATTCTTATTCAACTGAACTAAGTAAGGCCCAATTGCGCCAACACGAATTTAGAGTTAAGTAGCGAGTTATGGATTTAAACGCGGTTCCCACAGTCAACGGGTACTAGCTTAACGAGTTAAACTGGTTTATATAGTTAAATTCGTGTTGGTGCAAGTGGGCCTAAGTACCTACTTTAGTAGGTAAGCTACGGGCGATAACAATAAAATATAAGAACCTTTAAATATTCATATTTCACAGAATTAAAGGACGGAATCGTTATAATTGTACCTGCTGGAATACGTTATAATACCTAGGTACATATATATGCATAAAAGGTTAATTATTTTCAAAACTTCACATAAATAAGGGTACATCTAAAAGATTAGGCCTTAGATTTATTTATAAAAAATCAATCTTACAATAAATTAAACAGTTTTTTTCGTGAAACAATTTACAAAAGTAAAAAAACAATTAATAATATAACACTACACACACGCACACGCACACACATACGCACACACCCTTACTACATACATACACATTCTTATTCTAATACTAATACTTTTGTTTCCACCATTTTGGCCAATAATATTTAAATTTTTCAATTTGAATGTTGGTTTGAAGATCGAAAACCTGAAATATGCCACATTTATTATACGAGTAGGCTTTAGCACTTATATATTATTAAGATTAAAGTTAAAAATTGTTTGTTGAAATTTTGGATACAACTGTATGAAGTCAATGACTGTATGTAAGTAAACAATAAAAGAAAAACACGCGCATCATCAATCAATAAAAATATTCGTCTTTATCTGAGCGTGCGCTTACGAACATGTCATCTTGCGCATGGTGCATGCACACCGTCACCTGACCAGCAGGTCTATTCTTGTAAATTCTGACAGCGGAATCAGCGCTGTTGTGGCGCTGAGAGCCACTTTGGTAAGTGGCTCTCATCGCCACAACAGCGCTGATTCCGCTGTCAGAATTTACAAGAATAGACCTGCCGGGCCGGGCGCGGTGGAAGAACAATAATAGGTACCTGCCTACCTACTAGTATGTAGAGAATGGTCTCACAAAATGTTTGTCAAACTTCAAAACTGTGTTAATTTGGTCTGAAAAAAAAGACGAACTAAATGGTGTATTCGAAAATACTTTTCTCAGTTTATCTCTTTAAAACCAAAAAGACAACGCCCCTTCTTATCTTACCTTACTAGATTAGATGGTAGGGTGTAACCCGCCCGGGTTGGTTGAAACGCACTGAATGAAACGTCGTCGGTCGAAAGGGCTATATAAATAGTTTCTTGTTTTCCGTCTAGTTCAGCCGAAATTCCATGAAGGAAAGCACTGACATGGAAACTAGTTCACCCGATGTTATGGGCTGACATGACATCACGGATGTTATAGGTGATGTAGCCAATCGTGTCAGTTTTCATAAAAAAAAAAAATAAAACAACGAATTTATTTTATTTCCTTTTAACTGACTTCTTTATACAATTGTTCTGTAAATACGAGTAGGTCGGCCACCTTAGACCGGTAATGAGATCATAATGAGGCTTGCAAAGTAAAGTATAAAAATTACTAAGTATGTATTCGATGAAACAAGATTTACAATTTTACTGAAAGTGTTTTTATTCACATTCAATTAAAGTTAGTAACGTAGCTAGGTAACCTAATTATTTCGTCATATTTATTTTATTCAACTCTGCTGGAGAGTTAGAATATTGAGGTACCAGTAGGCAGTAGGTAGCAGTATCTGTCATCTGTTGACGGCAAACTCGAAATACGCCGAGCGAAGCTCGGTCGCCCAGGCACTAATTATTAATCCTGCCTCAAAATACCAATTTAATTAAAATATTAAAAATGACAAGCACAAAGCTACTGTGATCATGATCAGCTACTTATTTGAAAGCTTTTAGTTACAAACACACGCTTATGGGTTAGTTACATAAAAGCAATAGAGGTCTACCTAACAAAACAACACTTTTCAAACATCACACATTATCACAATCATTGGTTGCACAGTTCTTCGAGTTCACCGAAGTCTACTCAAAACCAAATTAAATGAGATTTTGATGGATTTTGCCTCAATCAATATTTTTTTACACAAATATTTATGAATACACCGACCAATGTGTCGTCCTTTCACAAGTCAATGCCTTTCACCGAATTAATTCCAATAAACCCAAATAAACTAACCTCCAACTTCGTGCCTTCACACTACATGACACTAGTCAATGACGCACACGCATCTCATTCAGTCTCGAAGCCAGAGGCTAAATGCTAAGAATTTATTCGGCAAAGGGCTGTATGGCGATTATGAGACGTGTCCTCACTCCTCGCATGGCAACACTATAGTTCTAACTCACTCTGTCGGTGCCTCGAATACTTTGCTAAACGTGCTAGTCGGTATTGTGCTGTAATTTACAAATTGCTATAATTTCGAGTACCTGCAGCACAACTCCGATAGCTCTGCTTATCCAGATCGGTGTCTCACCAGTTGTGATCGCATGATGGCGAAACTAGAAACTATGTCCATCTCCCACAATCGCTGCTGCAGCGCTAGATGGATAGTTAATGTTTCGATGAGCCAGGGTCACTCGACGCTGCTCGGAGGAACTTGCTTCCCTCATTCCTTGCCATCCAACCTATCTTCGCAGCACTCGCCGCAGAGAAACTGAGCACCCTTTTGTTGTTGACATTGGGCTTTTGAGAATCAATCGGTTCTAAAAAATCGTTTCTTTGTCGCACCGCTAGGGTGTGGAACTGTCTCCCGGCGAGTGTGTTTCCCGAATCCTTTAACCTGGGCGTCTTCAAACGTCGTATCAACGGGCTAGACAGCCTAGCAACAGTCCGCAAATCTGCTGGCATGGCGCCTCACTGAGCGTGGTTTCGCGAGGAGAGGCGTTTTTGGCTCTGTCGACTGTACCATTGGTCTCTCGACACAGCCACCCATGTTGGTTTACATAAAAAAAAAACTCCGGCAGCCGTTGTTCTACATTGAGCTGTCCGTTGGCACGGCTAGGCGTTGCAGTTGTCCTCGTCAGCGCTGTCGACGCAGTCAACGCGTCCGTCGCACAGCTGCGTGAACATGATGCATCGCCCGTCCACGCAGCGCAGCTCGCCGGCGGGGCACGGCGAGGCGTGCGCGCTCCCAGTCTCCGCTCTCTGCCCGCCGTTCCCCAGCTCCGAGTCACCCGCGCTTTGCTCTTTTCTCTCTATCTGCTGCAACACCACACCAGTCAATAATGACGGCTTACTCGTAAGCTTTCGCCAGCTTGGTCACGTCTTTAAGACGAGACGGAAGTTAACTTTTTCCATACAAAATAATCGTCTTTCGGCATTTATGTTTTGTAGTCCCCCCTAAATCTTATCCGATTTAAAAAAAAAATCTTGTCTTAAGGACAGTCCAATCTACGTTCTTGTCATTTTTTTAATATACAACACCGGAGCTAAAAAATTGTATTTCGACTGAAAAAAATGGATTTTTTTATTTTTTGATGTCACGAAGCTCATTAAGTTTTATTGAGTCATCACTTTAGATATTTAAAAAATAAAAAGACAGAAACGTAGATTCGACTGTCCTTATTACAAGAAAATATTGTAAGAATGGGATAAGGTTTAGTGGGCTAGAAAACATAAATTCCGAAAGACGATTTTGTATGGAGAAAGTTTACTTCCGTCTCGTCTTAACTAACTCCCTGCTGGTGCTGGACACAAGCGTTCCTCACTTGGACATAATATGCTCACAGCATTAAACGGTTATAAAATCAATGGTTCATAGTAATCAGCGGGCACTTAGAAAAAAAAAAACAAGGTGAGCCATGTTTACGTGCCGAGGGTCTCCTCACCACTGCTGCTATGATGTGTTTTTTTAATTAAGCGCGACTTGTGGCGCCGAGCCACCCATAAGGTGACTAGCGACGCCCATGGACATTCGAACGCATGCGGGGGCTGCAAATGCCATGCCGGCCTGACAGCTGCCCATTCACGCCTCTCTTGAAGGACCCGAGACTATACTTGGGGGGAAATATGTAGGCAGGTAGAGCGATGATGTCATCTAATTATATTTTCTACGAGGGCGCGGTCAGAGTTTTGATTGAAACTGTTAACTCCCTCCACTTACTTATGTACTTTACTATGTAGCGTAGCATAGAGAGTCACCCGTCCGGACAACCGGATCCGGTGACGGACAACCGCAATGAATGAATAAAGGTCGGTCGAAACGGACATGAAAAATAGGTCTTGTTTTCCATCCAGCTCAATGTAGCCAGCACGACCAAAGGGAGCCACTGTCATGGATGACACGGATGAAGAATTAGTAGGTATAGAAAGAATGTATTGAGATATTTTTTTTACATTGGAAATGTTTATTCGATCGCTTCTGTATAGGTCCCATTTCCAGCGAAAGTGCGACATTGCCCTGGTGTCGTGAGTTTTGAAGTTACGTGAATGATTAGGGTGTCAAAAGGTGCGTATTGATAAGGGCTACATAATGGTGAAAATAAATTTCGAAAACGTTCTATAGTTTTTAAAAAAATCTAAAAAAATTGCAAAAAAGGGCCCTTTTTATGGGGTTTAGAAAGGGCACTTTTTGACCAACTTATTATTAAAAATTTATAAGTTTTATATTTTTATATACTAGATTGACTCGATATGTGGAGACCTTTTTTTATTTTTGGAAAAAATGAAAAATTAATAAGTTATACATTTTTTAGTGAGCGATGTTTTAGAGTTTTGTGAGTTCACTCAAATGCGAATGTGCAGTTGTGATGGAGTTATTATAATACTATTAAATGGGTGTGTTTCTGCACATGAAATGGTATATTGCAATAATTTTTACTTTCGAGCGACTGTAAGGAGAAAGGAAGTATTGTGATCGTACAACATTTCGAAGTTGAGATTTCGATTGATTTGGGCTTATCTGTCGACGATCCCAAAAAAGTGACCGAGGACTTTTTCCTGGGTCCTCGGATTGAATGGTCACCATTGTCGTATTCTCCGTGCGATTCTGAACCTTTCTGTCTAAGAAATACGGAAATCGGAAACGGTCCTCGATTTGGTCGCCATAATTTTAGTCAGAGTGTGAAAATTTGTGACCACCAGGGCGGCGCCACCGTCGTATTTTACACACTTCGATTTACACTCAAGTCCACTTTCTTAACCAATCCGTGGACCCATGTGTGAAGTTCACATGGGTCCTCGGTTTGGACACGTTTTGCTGAGTGTGTATCGTTTTTTTTTTTCTAAACAAATTTTCAAAAATTCAAAAGCGGCGGGTGGCCGAGTGGTTTGGGCATCGGCTTCTCATGCGGCAGCGGTCGGCGGCGGAGGTCGGCGGTTCGAATCCGGTCGGCGTGTACCAATGAGTTTCTGACGAAAAAATTTACGTGCATACCTACACCTGCTGCTTCACCGTTCGGAACCAGTGTAAAACTGTAGGTCCCTTCCCTTGCCCCTTACTAGGTGGTAGGCTCAAATTGTAGCCGACTGGGTTGGTACCACCGTACTGGATGTAAGATGGCCGCATAGCAGCCTCGGCTGTGTTCTCCTCTAGTCCAGTAAAGCCAGCAATCTAGGGAAGTCTCCGGTATGGCACCTGCCTTCTCGGTGGTGATATTGGCTGGTCGGAGCATGCGCTTTGGCCCCTCCGACTCAGCCACCCATACCGGATTACATAAAAAGAAAAACAACATTAGATAATTTACCAAGTTTGGCCCAACCCATCAATATGAAACCACTATTAATATTTTTGTTATGCCTTATAAATAATAATGAATTTTAGAACGAAAACAATGAGGATTAAAACTTATTGAAAAATATTAATCATTCTAATAATCAGACAGCTAATATTATTATCATTAGCAATATTTGAGAGCTGGACTGAATATTTGATTGTGCGAATATTACACCTGCTGTGGTGATATTAGCCCAACACACAACTATGCTGAAGGAACCCTAGGTGCCATTTCAGAACCTTCCTTTATCTGAGCACGGCTGTATTGAACTAGAAGATGGAAAACACATCGATGGAAAAACACGTACATTTGCAGCTTCAAACATATTTTATTGAATGCAGTGGTACTGTAATAACAACCGAGATGTCGGACGAAGCGACTGACGACCGACTGACTGTGATGGGAGCACGATTTGTTCTATTCCTCTACCGGCGCGGCGGCGCGGCAGCGGCGTTCTTCCCTTCCCCTTCCCCCGGTCCTCGTTTTGTACAGAAGAAATCAGAATAAAATGTCCCCTGTTTGATAGTAGAAAATTCAACACAAGGTCCTCGCATAATACAACGTTTCAGGAATTGGTGTGCTATTAGGTCCTCGAAATGGCATGGCTGGACAGGTCGCGAAGGTCCTCGTTTAGCCTAACACAAAGTCCTCGAATGGACGTCGCCAGACAGGTTTGCGAGTGTATATTGTGTCCTCGCTTTGTTTGTCACAATTCAAGTTAGAAAGAGTAGGAGATATCGAAACACTAAGCGCTTGAGCGTTTCCAGGAATAAATTTGGCGCACATCTGTCTTGTCGAGGTCATCGTACGACTTCGTATAGTCCAGATATGGAGAGGTCCTCGGTCTGAATGAGTAAAACGGGGGTCCTCGCATGGTACTTAAAACAAACAAGGGTGTGTCTATGTGTGTGTGTGTGTGTGTCCGTCCAGCGACCTTGCGCCTCAACCGCTCAACCGATTTCGTTCAAAATTCGTATTTAGTAGTTTGAAACGATTATCTAGGGGTGCCTTTGTTTAGTTTTTTTTTAATTCGAAAAAATAAGGGTAGCTGTCATACAAATGACTTCGATAAGGTCGATTGTCTCAAAAATGGCTCTAACGATTTTTATTATATTTTCCACATAGACACCCTATTACTAGTCTAAACAAGTGGTCAAGTGAACCTTGTTCATGTGCCGAGGGTCCCGTAACCGCACTGCTTCGCTTTCATCTAATTATATTTTCTACCAGGGTGCGGTCAGGCTTTGGATGGGTAGCCGTACAACCGTGGTTCGGCTGGCTGTGGTTCGGATTCAACTTGAAACTATAGTTTCATCCGTATATATTTAGCTGGAAGGGATCAACCTGTTTTGATTGGTACACCAACACTGAACGAATGTCGGTCGAAGAAAACGGCTATAAAAATTATACATGTTTTCCATCCAGGTCAACGTAGCCGGCACGATCAAAGGAAAGACTGACATGGCACCTCTCTGACACTGACTGACAAACTAACAATTACTCTGGCATACACTTTAGATGATAAATAGCATCATGTCGAACTTGATTTGCATGTTTGTGCACTCATCCATCACGTAAACTACTTAACCAATTTCAATGGAGTTTTCACAGAAATATGAGATATGCCACTTTGTTTAATAAAACAGTATTTCTGGGGGACTCGTTTATTGTACTGTATGATTTTATGTGTTAATAAATATTTTCATATCATTTGTTTCTAATTCATTTCATCCATATCTCCTACTTCCATCTTAATTATTATTTTGCCATATAAATATATGTAAATAAATAAATAAAGCGAAGTTTCTACGGGCGACCTGCGGCGCGGCGGCCGTGTAACGTATGTAAATTTTTGTTTTTTTAGTTTATTGAAAGCGCATCATGTGGAGCCGTGCCACCCATAAAGTGTCTAACGACGCACATGATTTCGCTTGGGATGGCTCTGCCAAATACCAGCTTGCGCCTCTGGACTTGCGTCAAGCCGTGCGACTAGTGAGTGACCTCAGTGTCCCGCGATCTAGAGCCACTGCAACTCCGTGGGGATATCGGCTCTCCAAGTGTGTTCTATCGCTAATTCCTGGGGGAGTACTGGGAGGAGCTGTTTAACATGATCACCGCGTTTCACCTCCGCACCACGCGCACTGAGCACGGATTACATCCATACACGCTGAACTTATAGCGAATGCGTGCCAATTGGTTCTGCTCATGTTTCCTCTGCAGAACCGGTAATCTCTGGAACGCTCTCCCTGCCCATATATTTCCCCTTTATACTGTACTTGTACACTCTCAGATTCTCGAAGAGCGTAAATAGGCGCCTGTAAGGCCGGCATGTCATTCGCAACCCCCGCATACGACCGAATGTCCATGGGCATATACGATTTACATATTTATGGTTTTCATTGTTACATTCTGGTATAAATCGTTATTTTTTCCGCCCAATTCAGTGTATCCGGCACGACCAAAGCATATTTTTTCTGTCCTACCTAGGTGCCATGTAAATGACTTCGTTTGGTAGATACTTCGTTTGGTAGATAATTTCTACGGGCGACCGATCGTGTAACATGCGTATATATATATGAAATGTTCTTATAACTCGAAAACCACTTTATTGATTTACATACGGTTTTCACTATTACATTTCGTTACTTCTCAGGATGATTTTAAGCTATCAATCACAACGCTACGTTATCGGTGGCTTGAGCTGTGACCAAAAAGTCACGCGAAAAATGGAAATTTTGGCTGTTCAGATATTTAACTTTATCTCCAAATGTATGACATTTTGAGGAAAATGAATAGTTTTGTGCACAACTACATAAGTGTACCTATATTGATTATTTTTTTCAGAATTTTCAAACAACCCTTGATAGGTAAAAGTTCGGCGACAATAGTGCAGTTTTTTGTCAACTTTTAAACGAAATATTTGTTAAAGTAAACTTATTGTTTATAGCAAAATTATATATTATTGAAATTGACTTAACAATACCTATAGAATGACATGACCTTTGATTTATTTAAAAAAACAAAAATTATTTTTGGTTTACATTTTGGGGTACCCTGTACTTTCCACAGAACTATTAGACAAACTTATCCATAATATTTCTAGCGGCAAAAATTATACGTAATTAGGCGTCAGTTTCATCGAAATCGGTTCAGTAAGTCCGGAGATATCTGCGTGTGACCGACAGACAGACAGACGGACAGACAGACAGACAGACACCAGAGCGACCCCATAAGGGTCCCTTTTTTCGCATTTTGCGACGGGACCGTAAAAAAGATACCGTTATCTGTTTTTCCAGGAACACTAAAAAAAAGGTGGCTGCCGTACAAACGAAGGTTTCTTTCTATTAAATGTTGCATACAAAATGTTTGTTGCGAGCGCCTAACTAAGTAATTCAACGAAACTGTCCTGTCAGTACATTTTGAATTTCGAACATAAAAACGTTCAGTTCGCCAAACAAGCGAGAAAGTCAGTGGGGTATTACCGTGGTATTACCCTACCATTTATTTAATTTTTGATAATTTATAAAATTAAAAGCATTCGTCTATCGATGATGGTTCGTGCGTTCGGTCTCTCAAATTTTTCCCATTTTCGCTGAGTGTGAAATCGACTTTTGGAAGTGCAACAGCGTAGAGAGCGAGGAGGAATATCCGAATGTATGAAATAAATTGTGAAAAATCTAATCACGGCTCTGCAGATCCTCGGGTGACTTTGTTAGTTTGTTAGTTGGGTTCTGATGATGGAGCCGGAAGGAAGCCATAGGAACTCCTAAACTACACATGATAAATCCACTGTGTTTAGGCTCATTTCATTTGTCTTCGAAAGTACTCTACATATGTTATTTCCAGGGTCCTGATGATGGAGCCGGAAGGAAGCCATAGGAACTCCTAAACTACACATGATAACTCCACCATGTTTGGGTTCGTTGGATTTGTCTTCGCAAGTACTCTAGTCATATATTATTTCCAGGATCCTGATAATAGAGCCGGAAGGAAGCCATAGGAATATAGGTTAGGTTATCTTCGCATCTTCTAACCTAACCTATATTATATTTTTATATTTGATATTTATGAATTTGTTACTTTAGTTATGTCTAATGTCAAGTTTATCTCTTTTTCTGTCTAAATTTTAGTTTAAATTTTTTAAGCTGCTTGTGTTTTTGAAAAATAATAACAAATATATAAATGTAACACTTTTTTTTTATTTCGTTGAGTTCATTTTCAATGTACCTCGAAGGTCGTGTAATGCACGAGATCTGTGAATTTTTTCAATGCTTGTCTAATTGCGTATTTTTGATGGCAACTATAATGGCTGTGTCCACGCTACACTTGAGGTAGCTACACTGACACTCACGAGGGACTACGAGTTATATCATCAACTACTAGCTTTTGCCCGCGGCTTCGCTCGCGGTAAACTGTAAATAACTTAATAAATAAAAAAAATAACAAATCCGATTTAAACGCAAATATGATAAACGAGATAATAAACGATTACTTTTCTTACATTATCTCTCTCTGTCTCTCCCTCCACCGTTTCCTCTCTCTCCCCCTCCTCTGTCCCTCCTTCCTTCTTAAGAGATAAATTTTCCTCCATCCCTTCCTCCCTCACTTCATCCCTCCCTTCATCCCTCTTAATCAAAATTTCAGACTAAAAAATGTTTTATCGTAGAATTAATTATAGCATATTATGTTACTCAGGGATAGTGTAGCTTTTTATTAGTGAAAGAATTTCTTAAATCGGTTCAGTAGTTTCAGAGATTACCCCATACAATCAAACAAACAAACAAAGAAAGAAAGAATTTTACCTCTATAAAATTAGTATACATGTTCGAATAGTTATAGAGAAGAGGAAATATGTTTTTATTGAACTCGAACTGGGTGGATGTGATCGAGGTCGGAGCTCAGGCACAGCTCCGAGGAGGCGGCAGGCAGTCCGGTTAGAAAGCAGACTGAAGTCGCTGGGGAATGGCTATTAACCCACGATTTGAAGATCCGTGAATTGTAGAAGTGGAGAAAGATATTCCCTGGGTGTCCTTGCGCAGTGCGACACAAGAACGATGAATTATGCCGTTCGAAGAACTCTTCTGTCGACTACAAATATTCACGCCAGATGGAATATAATCGTTTTTAACCGACTTCATAAACAGGAAGACGTTCTCAATTCGTCAGATTTTTTTTATCAGTTCAGCGATAATGATGCAATCTATTAATTTACTAGCGAATGGATGTCAGTCATAAATGTGGCAATAATAAAATTATGAGACGAAACGCCATTTCCGACAGACTTTCGTACCGTGTGGGGCCGATACTTTAAAAGAATAGCCCCACTGCATCTCTCCCCGTGTATGTCGTAAAAGGCGACTAAGGGATATGACTGCCTTCTTATATCACTAAGGTGGTAGGGTTTAACCCGCCCGGGTTGATACCACCGCACTGAAATAAAGGTCGGTCGAAACGGCTATGTAAATAGTTTGTGTTTTCCGTCCACTTCAGTATAGCCGGCACGACCGAAGGGAAGCACTGACGAGGCACCAAGTTCACCCGGTTGACATCGCGGATGTTGTAGGTGATGTAGCCAACAGTGTCAGATTCCATAAAAAAAAATACTATTAGGCATAGCCACCCGTGCCACTATTTTATAAATAACCGCTAATAGGAAAAAGTTCGGCGACAAAACTGCAGTTTTTTATTTTTTAAACGACATTTTTGTTAAAGCCAACTTGTGGTTATAGTTTTTGCAATTGCCTCAACAATATCTATAGAATGATACCATATTCGATATATTAAAAAAAAATTTTTTTTTGGTTCACATTTTGGGGGCACAGGGGCCTGTGCCGTCCACCAAACTATTTAAAAAAATCTATCTATTGCCTATCTGTGGCCCAAAATACTGTGTATATTAGCGTCAGTTTCATAAAAGTAGGTTCAGTAGATCCGGATATATCTGCATGTGACCGACAGACGGACGGACAGATACACAGACAGACAGAGACAGACAGACACCAGAGTGATCGCTAAAAACGTATTTTCACTTCTTGCTTGCTACCCATTATTCCCAGGTGAAACTCCATGGGAAGACAGAAAAGAGCACATGATAACGGATACAAACCTCCCACCACTTCTCAGCGTCTACCATCTTCTCCAAGTCTTCCAGCAGTTCACTGACGACGGACTCGTACTTTAGCGGGTTGGATGTGGTAGACCGGAGGGCGCCGGTGCGTTGGAAAGGTATCACCGCTACGCTGCTGTCACTCATCATCAGTAGTTCCTTGCTGTCCGTGTCACCTGGGAAGACCAGCTTTGAGTATGGGCATAACCAAGATTTTAAAGTATTCTGTTTAGTTTAAGTTGGTCGTTTTAGAGTACCTGTCCCTTTTAACTTCTAATAGTATACTGAATAATTCAACGTACCGTGTGCGGACGGTACTTGAACGGTGCGGAGTACCTACAGCACAGCTATGATTTTTTTTTTTTTATGTAATCCGGTATGGGGGGCTGAGTCGGAGGGGCCAAAGCACATGCTCTAACCAGCCAATATCACCTCCGAGAAGGTAGGTGCCATACCGGAGACTTCCCTGGATTGCTGGCTATACTGGACTAGAGGAGAACACAACCGAGGTTGCTTGCGGCCATCTTACATCCAGTACGGTGGTATCAACCCAGTCGGCTACAATTTGAGCCTACCACCTAGTAAGGGGCAAGGGAAGGGACCTACAGTTTTACACCGGTTCCGAACGGTGAAGCAGCGGGTGTAGGTATGTACGTAAATTTTTTCGTCAGAAAAAACTCATTGGTACACGCCGACCGGATTCGAACCTCGGACCTCCCGCATGAGAAGCCGATGCCCAAACCACTCGGCCACCCGCCGCTCATGATTACTCTGCCTGTCCAGCCAGATTGCCGGGATACAGCGTGTGGTATGTATGTATATGTATGTCAACGTAGATAATATCATTATAATAATATATATATAATAATATAGATAACGTAGATAATATCATTATAATAATATATATATAATAATAGATAATATAGATATAATAATATAGATAGACAACGTAGATAATATCATAAAAATAAAATAGGGAATAATCATTAATTACCTTTTCATTTTATAAATTGTTTGTGTTCCATTATTTTTTAATATAATAACTAATTGCATGATAAATTTTAATGAGCGCATGTTTATGATTATTATAATTTGTAAAAGAATGCACTCCTGCAAGACAGATTTATCTAGTGCAGGATGCCAATGCTATGTACTCTGTGTTTTTTAAAATTAATAAATAAAAAAATAAAAAAAAATAAAAAATAAATAATAATAATAATTGGCCACACTCAACAGAGTGATATCCTTTGATATCACTGTTGAGTATCTATCTATGGTCTCTTCTCATTGTTATGAAATTTGTTAGATAGGTATAGCTCCAGGATTTTATGAGGCTCCTATCCACGGTTTTTTTTTTTATGGAAACTGACACGGTTGGCTACATCACCTACAACATCCGTGATGTCAGCCCATAACACCGGGTGAACTTGGTGCCACGTCAGTGCTTCCCTTCGGTCGTGACCAAGAAACTTGGAAACACAGATCAAGACGGTACCGTGTGGGGCCGGTACTTCAAAAGAATAACCCCACTGCATCACTCCCCGTGTATGTCGTAAAAGGCGACTAAGGGATATGACTCCCTTCTTATATCACTAGGTGGTAGGGTTTAACCCGCCCGGGTTGGTACCACCGCACTGAATGAAAGGTCGGTCGAAACGGCTATGTAAATAGTTTGTGTTTTCCGTCCAGTTCAGTGTAGCCGGCACGACCGAAGGGAAGCACTGACGTGGCACCAAGTTCACTCGGTGTTATGGGCTGACATCACGGATCTGGTGGCCCCACCCGATGTTGTAGGTGATGTAGCCAACCGTGTCAGTTTCCATAAAAAAAAGAAAAGAAAAAAAACTCGCCGAGGCGCATCCGGCTTCCCAGACGGCCGCCGATCGCTGTTCTGTGCTTGTGAGCAATATACTCGTACGGAAGGGTGGGAAAAGAATACTTTGTTTGTAATTACTAATTATAATTACACAAGATCACATTCCGTTACTTTACATACAATAGAGTTCCCAGGTAATATTCGGTAATATGTTTCGTTTAATTTTCTTATCGTAATTTAAGTGCTTTAAGATACTAGACACCTTTTAACCCGACGGAGTCATGCATCTTGGAGGTCTCCATGATCTTAGTACTGTCGACCTTCGTAGGGTGCAGAAGAGAATTGTGCGAAAGGCGCGCCAGCTGCATCTTCGACTCTGCGCCACCTCGATGGTCGGGCAAATCCGAGGGCAAACCGTAGGCGTCGATAATGCTTGCCCATTTCTGAAGCCACTCTGGTGGTCTGCAAAGAAATGCACATCCATACATACATATCACACACGCTGAATCCCGACAATCGGGGTAAGCAGAGTAATCGGTGTTGTACTGCAAGAAATCTTTTAAATTACAGCACAACACCGACCACCACGTTTCGCAAGGTATTCGAACAAGATTCAATCGATCAAGCAGCAAGTGAGGCACGAAGACCCACCTTCTGCATGACTCGGTGGAAGTACTGTGCCAAGGTGAGAGGTGGCTAACCTGTCGCCCTTTAGCACGGCATATTGTCCTTATCCCTTAGTCGCCTTTTACGACATGCATGGGGAGAAATGCAGTGGGGCTATTCTTTTTAAGTACCGGCCCCATACGGTAGGATGATGGTCTGGCTGGAAGTGTACTTCTATTATTTATCAATTACTTATAAGACCAAATTCCGTACCTATATGATGGTTTAATAGGCCTGGTAGGACTAATGAAATAAAAAATAAATAAGGGATAGTTTCGTGATCTCATAGTAGTACTCGTATACTGTGTTTGTTGAGCATTCATATGGTAGTAAACTACTCTTTAAAGTTTAAGTTGTCATAATTTATTGTTTTTATTTCGTTCCATTACACCTATAAAGAAGAGCCGTCAAAACCTTCGCAATTTTTTTACATGTTATACATATTTTTTTTACATATTATAACATTATATTTTAGCTATGTCCACTTTATACCGTTTACAATATCGAAATACAGTTTCAGAGCAAGATTTAACTGAAAAATTTTAATTGATAAAAGGTAAGGACGGAATGTATCTTCTTTGCTTTAACTTTAAACTGGAAAGATCTGTTTGAATTCAGCAACAAATCTAAAACTTCAATCGGACCCAACACTTTGGTTATTACGTCAATCACTTCGTGACAGAAAAGTGCTTGTGCGATTCGTTAAAACCGTACCATCTAACTAAGAAATTTAGTAGGGTCTACGTTCGAAATAGAATGAGAGGTCGGGCCTGGGGGTAGCAAAAGGATTGGTATACATTTTGTTATTGATGGGGTGAGGTATGAAGCCGTCGGGACTGGCGCGACAGTTCTGCTCGTCTTCTCCATTGGCGCAGTCGGCGTAGCCGTCGCAGAGCCACTTCTTCGGTATGCACGAGCCGCGGGGGCAGCTGTCCACAAAGCATGTTACTCTCTGCTGTTCTTGCTTCAATAATCAAATACTGTTTAAAGAACTAAGAATACAATTGACATAATTAATTGTAAACAACCATAAAATACGTGGTGGATTCAAAAAAATTTCTTCTCATAGAATATCGTTCAAATTATGCAACATTTTAGTCAACACTATTATACACTTTCATCATTGACATAGAAATTACTTCCAATATCTTAACATTTGACATTTTTCAGATTCATGGACAGAAACTTGTAAGCACTCCTAAATAAACAAAGCGGCGGGTGGCCGAGTGGTTTGGGCACCGGCTTCTCATGCCGGACCTCCCGTCCGAGGTTCGAATCCGGTCGGCGTGTACCAATGAGTTTTTTCTGACGAAAAAATTTACGTGCATACCTACACCTGCTGCTTCACCGTTCGGAACCGGTGTAAAACTGTAGGTCCCTTCCCTTGCCCCTTACTAGGTGGTAGGCTCAAATTGTGGCCGACTGGGTTGGTACCACCGTACTGGATGTAAGATGGCCGCATAGCAGCCTCGGTTGTGTTCTCCTCTAGTCCAGTATAGCCAGCAATCCAGGGAAGTCTCCGGTATGGCACCTACCTTCTCGGAGGAGATATTGGCTAGTCAGAGCATGTGCTTTGGCCCCTCTGACTCAGCCACCCATATCGGGTTACATAAAAAAAAAAATACTCGCCTATATTGATTTTTATCGCAATTGGAACAATCTGCTTCGTCGGTTCCGTCGGTGCAGTCATTTATGCCATCGCACTTCCTATGTGAAGAAATGCAGGTGTCGTTGTCGCAGGGCATCTCTCCCTCGTAGCAGGGCGCCCTAGACGCGATGCAGTCCACGTCGGGGTAAAGCGGGCAGATCAGCATTCTCTCCAGAGTCGAGTTGCGGCGGATGTGAGGTACGCACCCGCGCATCGAATCTGGGGAGTGCAATGGAAACCTAAAAGTATTCTAGCCCTATTTTTGCAACATCTATTTTTGTTCAGATTTGGAAATCAGATTATGTATGAAACGAAATGAACAAAGTACTTACCTGCATAATAATATGGAATACTTGACAGAATAATTTGTTTATTGGAATTTCTAAGTGCCTGGTCAAGAGAATACAGCAAGTAAACATACGATTAAATATGTACCTCTATCTATTACATGCGTTGAAGTTTACAGCCAACAATATCACAGTGACGAGGTATAAGCCAATTAACCTTCACATAACATCCTGCAGGGTTTCTTGACGCCCATCGCGCTGGCGGTGCACTCGGGCTCGAACAGATGGCACATGAAGTCGACTATGCGAGGGTTGCAGGCGAGGCCAGCTAGACGCTCGAATTCTGACACCAGGTCGGCCAGCTCCTTCTCAGACAGAGCGGTCGGGAGGATCGGGGCTGCCGCTAGGTCGTAAGGGAGAACTTGTCTGCAAATCTCCAAGCTGGTCGAACGACAGGATAATCCTGGAAACAGATTGCATGTAATAGTAATTTCAATTTCCGCGTGTCGATGAAAGTGAAATATTTGGATTAACTATTCTGAAATTCAGTACACACAATGTAAAGTTTTCGGAGGTTTTAGAAAATAATACTAAACTTATAACTAGTTATAACATATAAGAAAACCCTCGATGCACCGATTGACAGATTAAAAGGTGACATTTAGTAGTAAGTGAACTTTTTAATCAGTGCTAAACTAACGCAATGGAATATAGGTAGAGGTAGCTGAGCTACTCGATGAACATTTGATGCAAGACTGTAAAATATAACTTACCATCGTCGGTCTCACTTCTCCTGGTGCTGGTGGATATGGAGTACTTGTTGCGGCTGCGAGGCAGCGCCGGCAGGGTCGGAGAGACCCTTGTGTTATACAGGGAGTTGGGTGTGGTCCCCTCGAACCTCTCGGCGTCCTCGATAGAGATCCCGAACAGTTTCGAGTGCCCGGAGGTGAAGTTTCCCTTCCCTTTTTGCGGGACTCCAGTCTGGATCGATCGCGGGTCACTCGTGTGTGTCTTTCCGAGAGTTGTGATTGATCGTGTGTTATATTCATTGCTCTCGTCTACTGCTCCGTTCTGAATGTACAGAGCGAAATCACCTTTGGTTTGATGGTAAGGAGTTTTGAGAGTAGACTCCTCTTCCTGGACCGCGGACCCATCCGCCTGAATGAGTTTCGACTTCCGGTCGGAGCCTGGGTAAGGTTTCTCGTTTCCGTACTGCACGTCCGGTGCTATGTGCTCGGGGTAGATGGGCAGTGGATTCATTTTTGGCGCGTCCTCTACTTTCACTTTGTTTCTAACTTCACTGCTGGTGTTTTCATTAATTTCTGTGGTTTTGGATTCTGGAACATAATTTTGCTTGTCAGTTGATTTTTTTAAATTTTTTTTTATGGATAGCGCGACATGTGGTGTGACGAACACAGAGGGTACCGTTAGCCTAAGTAAGATATAATAAGAAGAATTAATTTATTGATTAAAACGAGATAAGTACCGCCATCAGACGCCTAGTCGCGAACTAGAAATGAAATAATCACGTGGCGTCGTCACGCGGACGCGAGTAGAACTTATAGGTTGCACATACTCAAACTTTCACGTAATGCGAGCAAAAGTGGATAGATGGCAGTGATAAAGCAATTGCGTGTATTTGACGGCTAGAGGGCGCATAAATCAAAAATTAGTTATCTAACGTAGGCATAGATCGCGCAATGTCTTGGTTGACAGAAAGGAATGATGTTCGTACGGTTAACTCGCAATGGCTTGACGGGTGTTCACGTCAGGTCGACGCTCGGCGGGGCAGTATTTCAATGTCTAAATCGGCCGACAGAGGCGCTGTTAGGGGTGGGGTCCTTATGGAAGGGAAGGCTTTTGATTGGCTAAGAACGTTCGGGAACGACAGGAAACGAAGTAGAGCCGAAGGGTTCCGGGTGAGGGCCATTTAAACTCGTGCGCAGTCGACGTCGAGTCAGTCAAGTTTCGGGAGCCAGCTAAATTTTAACTAATACTCACGGTGAGTGTTTGGCTTGGCAAGTCTCGCCGCGAGTTCGTGATCATCGTCCAGTCAAGTCCGAACTAGTTTGATCAAAAGTATTGAGAGTCTGAATTGATAATAGAACGGAATAGGGATGTAAGGCCTACAGCTGGCCATGAACGTGTGGTGCCTTTATGCTGAAATATGCTAAGGAAACACATGTCTGATAGTTTCGCGGAGCTCATGGAGGAGAATTCTTATGCTGAAATATGCTAGAATTCGAATCTTGAAGGCTTCTTTAAAGTTGAGGTTCCAGCTTCTCCAGCTAACGTCGCGTACGGATGGGTTCCTTATGCTGAAATATGCTAGGAAACCAGACGTTTGATAGCTTTGGGAGTAAATGGAGGAGGTTTCCTATGCTGAAAAATGCTAAGGGAATTGAATCTAAGTTACTCATGAAACTAGAGAGGGAACGAGCAGCGATTGAAGCAGTCAGTATAAGAATGATTTGGGTATTGGTAGAATGAATATTTTAAACTGTGAATGTGTACAAGTGACTCCGTGTGGTTTGGTGGTGTGGTTACGTAGTGAAATGGGCTTACATAAAGGCCAAGGTTAACGTAGGTAGAGGTGTTGTGTTCGTATTGGATTGCAGTGTGTTCCAGAAGTGTAGGAAGACCTGTACCAGGTAGACGAGTGTCCTTATATAAGTGATTAGCTAGGGGTCTTGTCAGGTGTACATCGTAGTAAATTAATGTTCTTTGAGCGCACCCGTACGTTTAGAGTTCGTAAGTAAGAGAATAGCGCAGACCCGGTCTCTCTCTTGCTTTGGGGAAGATTACATTTCCATGGCCACAGAAGTAGAGGCGTCTCGAAGGTTCGATGCACGTATTAACGGATCGACTAGAGAGATGTCTAGGGAGGGAGACGAAGTTACAGTCAGGGTGCCTAAATTGGGTATTTTACCTAGGAGAGGTAAGCAGGAACATAACTAGGTACACTAGACACGTAGGTGCAATGTTCTAATAAGGAGCATTGTACATACACTACACATACGCAGTTAAAGTAATCCCAACAGAGGGAACGCTTCATTTGCACAGAATAGACAGGAGACCTTTAGGTACAACTTTGAGTGAGGAGTAGTACCTCAGTCAAACTGGTTGAAGGTCACAGCGATGGGCGTGGTGGAACTAAGGTGAGAAAACCTCACCTGGTTCAAGGGGGCCCATTGTCTACCCCTCTTGGGGTAAATTTTCTGATCTTGCGAAGCGAAGGATAAAGTGGTTGATACGATACAGATAAAAGGAAGAGCCTATAATCATAGAAAGTATATAGTCCTGAGTAGAAACATAAGAACATTTACAATAATAAAGCTAATGAATGTAGGCACGAAACGATGCGAAAGAAAAGCCAGGTACAATAAACATTAAATAAATTATTTTAAGACCTCTTTTCTAACTCCTGCTAGGCAGGGATACTTTATTGCGTAACAGCTGTTATTCTTCTAAAAGAAGACTAGGTCCCTAAAAAGCTAGATAAATTTCTTCCAGGTGTTCCATCTAACTCCTGCTAGGCCGTGGCTTTTAAGCTGTTAGACCAAAAGGAAAATATAATTTGAAATGCTAAGTTCGAGAAAGCCTAGGCAATTTCCTTCCAGCTGTTTCCCCTAACTCCTGCAAGGGGGTGAGTTATTTACCGTTGGATGTGATAGAACGCTATATCTTCCAGCTGAAGAAAAGAAGTGCTTATACTCCAAGATCAGTGCTAGCCTATCTGATCGGTCAAGGAGAAAAGCATATAGTAGTTCCCTTTGGTAAGAGAAGTCGTTGAACCTTGTAGGTATTCCAGAAGTAAGGATAGTGATCTCACACAAGGTCACGCATCTTCAGGATTAGGCTACATACTTCCCTTTAGGAAGAGAATAAACTGGTTGAAGAATACACACGTTTTCTCAGGTGTAGGAATTTCCGGAGGAGAGAACATAGATTGTTACAATTTGGTAGAGGAGGCATAGTGACGTAGGAAAGGCGGACTTAGGCAGGAAATTATAGATGTAGTTAGATTATAACCATAGAACAAAGATTTGGATAGAAAGGTTAAGGTTTGAGTTAGTACTCTGGGTTACACAACGCTTTCTTGAAGAGAGAAAGAGACAGGGTCCATTTCCGCTTAGGTCATTGTATACGCATGTATACATTGTCTGAGCTTACCTAGAGATCACTTGAATGCTAAACGCAGGCCATGGTTTATTTCAGAGTTCACTCGTAGTAACGAGGATTTCTGTATAAATATTTGACGTTCCTCTGTTGATAGAAGAAGTAATGACAGTGTTACTTTCGAGACAGACGGGGATACGTTACAGTGGCATCGTTTCACCTACAAGTAGGTGTCTAACGATGCCCATGGACATTCTGTGATGCACGGGGATTGCGAATGCCGTGCCGGCCTGACCGGAGCCTTCTCACGCCCCTTTTGAAGAACCCCAGGCTGTACTTGGGAGGGAATAGATGGGCAGGGAGTGCGTTCCACATTTTCCCGGTTCTGTGAATAAAAGATCTACAGAACCGGTTGGTCTACGCATCCGTGGTAGATCGATTGAATAGGGGTGCATCCCCTGCCCAGAACGCGTGGTGCGGAGGTGGAATGGGGACGGCGGAATCGCGTTAAACAGCTCCTCCGAACACTCCCCATGAAATAGACGATAAAACACACTTAGGGAGCCGACGTCCCTACGGAGTTGCAGTGGTTCTAAGTCGCGGGACACCGCAGGGTAACCCACCAGTCGCACGGCACGACGCTGGATTGAGTCTAGCGGCGGCGCAAGCTGGTATTTAGCTGAGCCATCCCACAAGTGCGAGCAGTACTCCAAGCAGGACCTAACCTGTGTTTTATACAGCGTCAGTTTTTGGCCCGACGTGAAGTATCGCCGCACTTTGTTTAGTACGCCCAGCTTTTTTGAGGCCAGCTTGGCCTTGCCCTCAATGTGGCGCCGGAAGTTCAAGTCGTGCGACAGTTCGACACCGAGGACCCCGAGGTGGTCGCTTAATTTCAGCGACGTGTTTTGGAAGGAAGGAGCTGGCGTGAACGCCGTTCTCTTCGCACTGAACGCACACACTTGTGACTTCGATGCGTTGAACACAACCAAGTTGCTTCTGCCCCATTCGGCAATAGACTGGAGTGTTTGCTCGAGTTCAGACACAAGTGCTAGCCTCTTCTCGTCCACAACTTTCCGTCCGGCTGAAGGGTGACTGGTGTAGGATCCGTGTGCCGTACTGTCGTCTGCATAACAATGTATGTTGCCGAGTGGCAGCATATCATTGATATGCAGAAGAAACAGCGTGGGAGACAACACAGAACCCTGTGGTACACCGGCATTCACTGACATGGCGTCCGACGAGCAGCCGTCCACGAGGACCTGAATGCTACGCCCGTGTAGGAAGTCGGCGATCCAGTCACAGAGGCCAGAGGGGATTCCGTACGCCGGCAGCTTGCCCAGAAGCGCTTTGTGCCAGACCCGGTCAAATGCCTTGGCAATATCGAGTCTAATTGCCAGGGATTCACCGTACCCCTCAAGCGCTTCCCCCCAAAGTTGAGTGACGTACGCTAGGAGATCACCAGCTGATCGGTTTGGCCGAAAGCCGTATTGCCGATCGCTAATGAGATTATTTGTCTCCAGGTACGCCATGAGCTGCGTGTTGATAACGCGCTCCATCCCCTTGCACAGGAGTGAGGTAATTGCTATAGGTCGGTAGTTTGACGGGTCAGAGCGATCGCCCTTTTTAGGGACAGGCTGAACGAAAGCTGATTTCCAAGCTGCCGGCACGCGGCCAGTAGAGTACGAGAGAGGAAAGAGGCGCGTCAGTGCTGGAGTTAGCTCGGGAGCACACTTTTTCAACACAAATGCAGGCACTCTGTCCGGTCCACTCGCTTTCCTGGCGTCTAGGGCAAGAAGCTCCTTCCGTACAGTTCTCTTTCGGAACTGTACTTCTGGCATGGAGTTCTCACACCTAGGTATGGATGGAGGAGAAGCTCCCCCATCATCCAGGTGAGAATTCCCCGCAAAAAGAGAAACCAGAAGGTCTGCTTTATCTTTTGCGGAGTGAGCGAGTGATCCGCCAGTGCGCTGTAGAGGTGGAAGTGAGGAGCGGCAGAAATTCTACTCGACAGATTTGGCGAGAGACCAGAACTCACGGCTCCCCGTTGGGTACCGGTTCAGCCTATCGCCAATTCTGCCGATATGTTCGAATTTTGCCCTGGCGATAACCCTCTTGCAGGATCTGGAGAGGCGGTTGTAGTTCTTCTTCAATTCGGAGATATTTGGATCACGTCTGGCACGAGCACGTGACCATGCTCGATATGCCGCAGCTTTAGCCGCGGCAGCATCGGCACAGTCCCGGCTGTACCAGGGTTTGCTCTTACCTCCGAGGCGAAGGGAGGCATTGGGAATAAACATTTCCATACCACCCAGAATCACCTCGGCTACGGTATTGGCACATTCCGACGGATCGTCCGAATTGAAGCATAGCTCTCTCCAAGGGTGGGATGCAAAATGCTCTCGCATTCCATCCCAATCTGCCGACGCGTAGTGCCAAATTCGACGGGCTCCTTCAGTTCGGGTCTGAGGGGGCGACGAAGGCACTGTAGATCCCACTAGGCAATGGTCGGAGGAGCCAAGAGAAGCGCTCACTGTTACCTTATACCCAGCAGGATTAGACGTCAGCAGAAGATCCAGCAATGAGGGTGTATGACCGTCTATATCTGGTATTCTGGTAGGATGATCTACCAGCTGAGACAGGTCATACGTCAGGGCGAAGTCGTAAGCGGCTCTCCCCGCGAAATCGGTTCTGTTGGAGCCAAGGCACACCTCGTGGTGGGCATTAAAGTCCCCAACGAGAACCAGGTCTGCTGTAGGGAACCGCTCTTGGACTTCGTCTGCCGCTCTACTCAGGTGCTCAAATAGGCGACCTGTAGACACAGGCGTACACGCGCGATTCCGATCCCAGATCCACGTGGACCCAGAATACTGAAGACGTGAGGTCTTCTAGACAGCGCAGGTGACGACAGCAAATATCAGCCCTAGCAAACAGGCATACCCCGGCACGGGAACGGAAGGCTTCTTCCAGGGTGTACCCGGGGTAGTGCAAGTACGACGTGTCGGCTGGGCGAGATATTTGCGTCTCCGTCAGAAAGAATAAGGCCGGCTTCGCTGTCTCCAAATGGTCGTGGACGGCATCCAAATTGGAGTGCAATCCAATCAAGTTGATTAATGAATCCTGCATGAGAACATAATTTAGGATACTTCGCACCTAATATTCAGAGCAATCCTATAGACCAGACAGTGATGAGTTAACTCAGACAAAATATGAATATGATGCTTCTTTTCTATGGCAACGGGAATTAAATCCATTAGCTGGCACGTGTAAGTTTTTGTCATGCACAATTTTAAATTAATATTTGACCTACAGTGTAATAAATACTAAAGACAAACACCCATTTAATTGTATAATGATTTACCTGTGTCTTCCTGCAGGCCACCTGTCGAGTTAGTTGGCGCCCCGTCCGGGGCCGGGGTTCTGCCGTAATTGCTGTGCTGCTGGACAAAGTCCTCACCGGCGGCTGCCGTGGGTATGGGGCCAGGCTGCGCGGGGTGGTGGCGAAACCTGCCCACCAGCCCCGCCTCCCAGTATGTTGAGTTGCCGTCCAGCAGCTCGGTCTCTGCTGAATCTAAAACGTAATATTTTGATTAGGATTGTCCAAGAGATTATTGACGTAAACTTTCCTTTTCTAAGTTGCCATAGTGCACAGTTATTGTAGTTTTTTTGGTCAGATAGCATGACGATGCGAGTACGTTTCATTTAGGTAGTTTATCCACTCTAATAACTCTACCTTAGAATACTTATATATAATACTCGTACTACTCTACTACTCTACTACCTACCCACCCACATGGTCTGTCGGTTTACCTTCGATTCGTTGAATTTTTCATTGTGTTAATATAACACGGAAATGTTATGTTCTGAAATCACATAATTCTCTGGGCGACCGAGCTTCGCTCGGCGTCTGCACCAATCTAAATAAACATTGGGGTCATTTGCAACGTTTTGAACCATGATACCTTTTGTCAGATGTCACGTGGTATCAAAGACATTAAACCCACTTAATCTCTTTGCGTGGTATCGAGATACGATTTTTTTTCTTTATTTTTTAAAATTACCAAAATCTCAGATTTAAACCATTGTAACTTTTTTGTTTATGATTATATCAGCACGAAATAAAATTGATTGAATTTTACGATGTATCATTGTTCTAGAAAAAATATTATTTGTTGAAGTTAATACCATGAAAAGGTCTTATGACCTCCTAATGTCCCGAGAACGAGGAAAAATATGACAGAATCTTAATTTCTTAATTCATTAAAAAAAAAACTGACAGCAATTGATAGCTTTTTTTAAAATGTTCGCTAGTTTACGCCCTTTCCAATGGTAATACGAAATGTCATAAAAAAAATTTGTTGTCTGTAAAGTCGGTTTACGGACGATAGTTTTACGTGATGACGTCATAAAGTATATAAAGTGCGAAGTCAGATACAAAATCAGTTCCGGCGGATATTTACCGTTTTTATTTAGATTAAAATATGTAAAATTAATTTAAGTACTTACATGATAAAGATGTGATAATAACTAATAAAACATATGAGAAAATAACGACTATTAATTTTTGTTTATTTTATATTAAAAAACCTAAAAATCCAATAATATTAATTATCAATATAAACATCGTGTTGGGACTCAAACCTACATAACGCCATCTACATGTACAACGTTGCAACAACTACCTAACTGCGAAATCAAGTAAATACCGCTGAAGTATTTCATTTACTATTGACGCTAGATGTGGACGCTAGATGTCGCTCCATGAAATCTTCACATAATGTTGAGCAAATTTGCTGCGATAGGTAATATGATCGATTAGCCCGCGTGGTTAAGACGTCTGGTCGGTGATGGTGGCAGGGACCGCGGGTTCGAGGCTCGCTAAAGACGGACAAATATATTTTGTATTTCCTACTATTGTATTGTATATGCCTCTCTATCGCGCTCTCGCTTGCACACACAGGTTTAGATGGAACGTGACACTTTTTCGTGAGTGCAGCCGGTGTTCATCAATTTATAAGACGTGACGTCATCACGTCAATAATTCACTATGTGGTCAAAAGTATGGACAGAGACAGAACAGAACGACAACACGCGTTTACGGGAGCATTTTCAAATTTAGAACATGAACCGGTCGCGCGGGTACTTTGTTCAATTCTCCATTGTTAATGTTTAGACTCTTGCTTTTTAGTTTAGCTATTTTAGTTTATTGCTTGTTTAGTTTAGCTCACTTAAGTGACACATGGCGAATAATTCTGTACCACTTCAACCGATTTCGATTTCGATTATTCGACTACAATTTCGATTTCGATTATTCTTCAATGAAATAAAAACTGTTTTAAAAAACAAAAATCGGCTTAAAAAAAATATATATATCGGTGTCGATATTGGACACCGGGTGGCTAAGCTCAAGTGGCAGTGGGCTGGACACGCCAACCGAAGAGACGACAACCGTTGGAGTAACCGTGTCCTACACTGGCGGCCGTGGACAGGAAACGAAATATGGGAAGACCACCCGTCAGGTGGGTGCGTCGGCGGAAAGCAGTGGTTCCGTACCGCTGAAGGCAGGGAGGACTGGAGGAAAATTGGAGAGGCGTATGTCCAGCCGCGGACGCCTACACGCTGACTGACTGACTCTACCGTACGGGTATGGAAGACTATTACTAAGCCTACGCCGTCAGTCAGTCCGTCCATCCGTTCGTCCGTCTGTCTTACCCTTTATAGGGCTGTATCTTTTGACCCATAATAGGTAGAAGGTTGAATTTTCACAGTTTTTTGAGTATGGAAAGATTTTACAGGTTTATTGAAGTCAGCCAACTGCACATTATTTTCACAATCCAATATTTCCAAAAATAAGCTTCGTATTATCTATATCAAAGTCATTAATAAACATTTCACGTGACTTATGCACAATCCATTAACGCAACGGATGTAATAAAAATGAGATTTTTTAATTTATTCGATGAACTTTCATTAATTAAACATGAACCTGAAAGTTGTACAATGAACTTGTAATAAGAAGATATTAAAATATTACTTACTTCATACTATAATATTAATCTTTATGAATATGCTATACGCATGAAAGTACCTACATTGGAAAATTTAACAAGCAAGATAACAAGACCGGGTTCCCAATAATATCAATCTAATAGTAAATTTTGAGAGAAAAATCTAGTAAGTAGTAAATAGCGAGACGAGACGTGACAAGTTGTATTATTATTATGATATTCGATATTCAAATTATACCGCTGATTCTATCAGCAGTCAGTCAGCGTGTAAGCGTCCACTGCTGGACATACGCCTCTCCAATTTTCCTCCAGTCCTCCCGGCCTTCAGCGGTACGGAACCACTGCTTTCCGCCGACGTACTTGATGTCGTCGTCCCACCTGGCGGGTGGTCTTCCCACACTCCGTTTTCCTGTCCACGGCCGCCAGTGTAGGACACGCTTACTCCAACGGTCGTCGTCTCTTCGGCTGACGTGCCCAGCCCATTGCCACTGGAGCTCACACACACACACACACATAACACACGCTGTATCCCGACAATCAGGGTAAGTAGAGTAATCGGTGTTGTGCTATAAGGACTCTGGTAAATTACAGCACAACACCGATCACCACGTTTAGCACAGTATACGGACAAGACAACTATCAAGCAGCAAGTAAGGCACGAAGAACCCACCTGCTGCGTGACTAGGTGGAAGGACTGCGCCAAGGTGAGAAGTGGCTAGCCTGTCGCCCTTTAGCGCAGTATCTTGTCCTTATCCCTTAGTCGCCTCTTACGACATGCACGAGGAGAGATGCAGTGGGGCAATTCTTTTAAGTACCGGCCCCACACGGTACTTGAGCCTCGACTTGAGCTTAGCCACCCGATATCCAATATCGACTACTTTGGTGCGTCGGCGGATTGCCTCGGATTGATTCTATCAGTGCTACCACCACAGAACATCTGATCTGTGGCTACCACAGATTAATATTTATATGATATTAATCTGTGTTAATACGCTAGAGAAAATCATGAGTAGGAGAGACACATAACTATTAATCATAGTTTGAAGTACCTACGTTATGTATGAACTTCGAGCATTTACTACAGGTGCTCTACTACTACTAAATGCTCGAAGTGTATGAACGAGATAGTGGATTATGTTTAAGGTGACACCTTTATCTTTTAATACTTTTTCATTTTTGCCTGTTCATTTTATTTATGTGAAATTATTAATTTTTATGTGATCCACAATGAGAGACATTATGTCATACATAATAGATTTTAATGACATATGTGGTAATATTAAGTATATTTTAATAATTTTATGCCAAGATAACTATACTATCGGATGAAAATATATACAAAATTAAAACTAAAGTATTGTATTGTATTGTATTGTTTATTGATCATTCATATGGCAGTTAGACTGCTCTCGAACTTGTCACAATTTGTTCTATCCCGTTCGATTACACCCACGAAGAAGAACCGACAAGAAACTTCGCAGGGTATTTTTTAAACATATTTTTACAAGAATTTAGTGACTAGCCACATAATAACACCGCCCATGGTCTATCTAAAACACAGCTTGAGAGCAAGATTAACAATTTTGCTGAGAGTTCTGACTACAAAGACTTATTAATTAAGTGAATCAGGTGTAAAGAGCCTTTGTCCAAACTTTGATACGTAATTTGTATCAACATAACTATGTTAGTATATTAAACTACAATGTAGTATAATTGTATTGTCAAAAATAAAAAAATAAAAATATATGAATATTTATGATACTTGAAGTATTTACATTCCTAACATGTGACAACTCGAAAACTCTTTTACTACTACCTACTTACATTTCACTATATTATCTAATCTCAAACATCCAAAGGTTGACTATAAGAAATCTCTGTAAGGGATAAGTCCGCCTTTGCACCTTATGTAACTTTTCTAATGTATTTGTTTAAAATATTATCTTTATTTAGACAATTACATTATTAATATTAGATAACAAATATAAACTAAAACTACCTAAATTAAAATTACCTAAACTTAAAACAAACAACATAAAAACTAAAACTACCTAAATTGTTACTATTTAATGTTTACTGGAGCAATAAAGAATGTTCTATCTATCTATCTATCTATCTATCTATCTATATAGGTCCCATCTATGAGAATGTGGACGGGAACTTAACCGATCACAACAATTACGTAAGAATATTATCTTTCTTTTTAGGTAATAATTAATATTTATTATAATTGAGTATAAATCTGTATAAATTAAAATGTGCATTATTCTGGGAAACCATAAATTATAAATTTAATGTGGTGTTGGAGAAGCTGCTGAGTTTAAGGAGGAAATAAGACTCAAAAGGTCAACTTTAAACGAAATTATTGATCTATTTGTAAAGATAAAAAACCTGTAAAAAATATATGTTATGTGTTGATCTCTAATTAACAAACATAGCGAAAAAAAATATATTTTATTACTTTGAAAAGGTGTAAAATAAATCTCCAAAAAATAACGAGAAGTACGAAAATTGTACCTTCAAGTTAAATTATCTTGAGAAGCATAAATTGTTTCAACTTTCAATACAAGACCCTCATAGAAATATCGATAATATTTTTCCCTACAATCGTAGCGAAATAAATATTTTTTCCCATCTTTCCAACACGTGAAATTTAATATATAGTGTGATTTTCGCGCAAACGTTCATCGTCGGCGCGACGTATCAGCCACCGCACGAGTAGAATGAATCTCGCACCTATTTACATCCGCATACGGTTCGTGTTTCAATCATCAGTGCTCGGGTAGCACGGTTTGAGTCTTATTTCCGCCTGATGAACCGATTAGGTAATCAATCATACAAATGTGTTATTAGAGTGAGACTTATTGAATTACATTTTTAACCCCCGACGAAATCTCTGTATGCAAGGGTGGTTGGACGCAAAGTGCTATTTCGGACATAGAGTGTATAGAGTGTTTTCTCTGGACTTCCAGTAGTTACCAATACCATACAAAGTATTTACAAAAGTGTGAAACAATTTTAACTATTATGTGGAATTACTGTTGTTAGGGTACTCCAGTGCATGCATAAGTATATAGGTAGGTATGTAGGTAGATACCTCAAGTCACGGTAGACACTGCGAATGAGATATCTCATGTGATAATGATAAATTCAACCGCGCTTTAACTTCCGCACGTTGCCTAAGTCGACCTTTGCCACCGCCAAACAATCTAGGCGAGAGTTTCATCAAGGTGGTTTAAATCTAGTGAAAAGCGGCGAACTCTGTGGTCGCGCCGGCACTGCTGCGGTCTGCTCTGTTCCACTTTCCGTTCTGTGGTAAAACACGCTTTAAAAAATAAGAGCGCAACGCTTCATTACTTTCTAAGGCCCATCTAAACTTGTGAACCAAATCTGCGAAAGACGAGCACTAGGTTGGTAGAGTATTATATAAGGCAGCAGGCAATAACTCAGAAAATAAAATGACAAATAAAAAAACCCCAACACATCAACAACCCTTCAAAGGTCAAAAATAATTTCCGATTAGTGCCTTAAAGGCGTCGGGGGACCGCTAAGATAAAATAAAACTCAGAGTTGCGCGCTTCGGGGGACAATTTGTAATTTTACTTTTATTGCAAGCTTTTTAAGAGACGTAATTTTCTTTTATTACAAACAGCTAAGAACCATCCCGGTTTAACCAGCTCTCTATTAAAAAATCCGTTTGGAAGCTACGTGACAGACATACACACAGACAGACGTAGGCAGGCGTCACACTTATAACACCAATCCTTTTGAGTCGGGGATTAAAAAACAATTATTAGCTGAAGTAATTTTTCATTTGCAAGTGATAGAAATGTTTTTATACGAATATCGTCAAAAGCGTTCGAGGGCTTGGTAGTCGGTAGTGAAATGATGTTACGTTATGCAGGTGCAGTAATGAGGCACGGACGACTACGCCGACAGCTGGATGACTACATGAGCGGGTTAGCTTACTTCATGTAAAAGGTGAGTTGTAAGCAGACTTATACGAGAAAACCGGGGTCAGTGCAGATTTGAAACCACTCTCGTCCGCAGTTTAATTTCACGAAAAACTATAATAAAAAAAATACATTAATATTTCGGCCCAAAACTTTCAACTTTCGAACTTTCAAACAACAACTTTCGAGTACTTAGGGTCTCTGAGCTAAGCCGCGGACAGACAGACGGACAGACGGACAGACGGACGGACATGGCGAAACTATAAGGGTTCTTTGTTGACTACGGAACCCTAAAAAAGCGGTCAAGTGCGAGTCGACCTCGCGTGGAGAGGGTTCCGTACCATTCCGTTTTCCGTGAGAACGTTTAAGACAAAAATCCTAGGGAGTATAAGGAGGCCTCATATTCTCTATTTTTTTAATGTTAGACTCAGAAGTTTTGTATTTCATATATCGATGCACTTGAAAAAATAATTACTTTCTAATTTGTCCCCCAAAATCTAAATTTGCTCATTCACTTTTTTCATCCAGCAAGTGGCGGCAAAAACTGTCAAACCAAGCGGTCTACAAGTATTCGTAGTATAAAGAACGGAGTGAGGCGTGCTGTGCATACATACAGGTGGAGTCATGCTTGTTGCCAGTTGCCATGCAAGCCACATGCAAATGTTGTTCATTCATTCATTATTACCTACTCATACGTGGCTCGTTTATCTCGGGCCGGTCGCGGCCGCGGTCGGGGCAGGGCTAACGAAACTTATTCAGTCCTTAACACCTGGCTATCTTTAGTATAATAAGGTCTAATTTAACAAAATTCTGTAAAAATAATTATAACATTAAGTAACCATTCCATCAAGTTACAACTCAATTAATATATATATATATATTTAAAACTCCTTAACTTAGCTTTGCCGTTAGTCAGTCGGATAAAAATAAAGATAGAAAAATGACTTTATTATACCGCTGGGGTATTAGTAAATAGCATTGACTTATATATTACTAACGTAAATAGCCGCTATACTATAAGTGAGAACCTACAACCTGTGTATTTCGCTATCATTTAATTTAATTGTTATTTAACTAGGATCCTATGGAATTTTATGCTAATTGTATCAATTAATTTGATTAATTATTATACTGAGAAAAGTAATTGCAAAAGTTGTCGAAGAATATAAAAAGTCTAACCTTGTGAAAAATACATTAGCAGTTAAATAAAAAAAATAAATCGCCACATTTCAATGAGGATCAACGCGGTTTTTAGTTTTGAATGTAGTGTTGTAGTCCATGAAAAATCCAAAACATTCGTGTAATTATTTTTGTCGTACGATCAAAAATGAGCTAGTTGCGCCGATCTCGACTAATCGCGGCGCGAAGTGAGTGCCGTCACGACACTCCACGCCGCACACTGGTTCAAGTTGTATGGGGCTGCGGAAATAATCCAGTAACTTCTAAAATACTTAACATATTTCGATAATTTTTTTTTTGCTGGTTTCGTAATTTATAAACACATTGATTATCAAAATATAATTTGGCAATTTTCAGAACAAGTCATAAAAAAAAATTAAGTAACGATTTGCAGGTTTAGTAATTAATTCCGCTCAATATATTTGCAGGAATTGTGATAATAATAAGAACACCAACTCCTTAAATATTATCAAGCGGCCTCAATTGAGGCCTTGTCAAATCAAAAAGTCATAGAAAAGTGTAAAGTAATGCATAAAAAGGAATTTAAATTCAAACAATTAGCTGTTTGCCTTCGACGCTAATAGGTACAATTTTCTTCTTTGGTTTTGGCCTTAGACTCGTTATTAGAGGATCAGAGGACAATAGGATCATGTTCATCACATCTTCATTAGTCGCAATTCTGCTGCACTTCCTGGAATGAAGAAGCCGATAGCGTTTGTAGTTCTGCATACTGAGTTCCACCTTTGATTGAATTGAGCCACGAAACGTTTCTGCACTGCACTCACTGCTGTTTCAATTTGAGATTCATTTAGAGTTGGGTACGTATTTTGGAAGTAAAGTCGTAGTTTTTGAAAATCACGATCACACTTGATTAGTTCACTGCACAAAACAGAGTAGAGGATCGCGACACTATCCATTTCGTGAAGGAGATGTTTACAAGTTGGAAAGTGGTTATTAAATGATTATAAAAATTAAGGATAGTAATATAAATTGATCATTACATTAATGAGAAGGGGAAACCCCAAATGAGATTAGCAACATCCATTTTTTTTTATGGAAACTGACACGGTTGGCTTACATCACCTACAACATCCATGATGTCAACCCATAACACCGGGTGAACTTGGTGCCACGTCAGTGCCTCCCCTCGGTAGTGCCGGCTACACTGAACTGGACGGAAAACACAAATTATTTACATAGCCTTTTCGACCGACCTTTCATTCATAAGCGGCGGGTGGCCGAGTGGTTTGGGCATCGGCTTCTCATGCGGGAGGTCCGAGGTTCGAATCCGGTCGGCGTGTACCAATGAGTTTTTTCTGACGAAAAAATTAACGTGCATACCTACACCCGCTGCTTCACCGTTCGGAACCGGTGTAAAACTGTAGGTCCCTTCCCTTGCCCCTTACTAGGTGGTAGGCTCAAATTGTAGCCGACTGGGTTGGTACCACCGTACTGGATGTAAGATGGCCGCAAGCAACCTCGGTTGTGTTCTCCTCTAGTCCAGTATAGCCAGCAATCCAGGGAAGTCTCCGGTATGGCACCTACCTTCTCGGAGGTGATATTGGCTGGTTAGAGCATGTGCTTTGGCCCCTCCGACTCAGCCACCCATACCGGATTGCATAAAAAAAAAAAAAAAAAAAAAAAAAAAATTCAGTGCGGTGGTACCAACCTGGGCGGGTTAAACCCTACCACCTAATAATATAAGAAGGGAGTCATATACATACACGGGGAGAGATGCAGTGGGGCAATTTTTTTAAAGTACCGGCTCCACACGGTACATCCATTCATAAAGCGACGTTAATTAGGTACTAATGTGCGCTAATGATTGCGCGCAGTTTCACTAATCACTTACATTAATTTATTACAATATCGAATTACAACACAAACAAAGATAACTAAACAATATTAAAATCATTATCAAATGAATCTAAGGTAAAAGTACCTAGCACACTTGCGGCATTTCCCCGCTGGATGGCAAGGCTAACTCGTTGGATGAAGTAAGCCTTTGATTGCGGGACACTAGTTACATCGACTAGAAGCTTCCCGAGCTTCTTCAGGAAACTCCTGGCACCAGAACTCCACGGACCGAGCGTCTCTACCGCAAAAGCAACAAAGTGAAAACTGTCTGCAAGATCACCGTATCACTTACCTGGTGCATTCAAAGTGCGATTACTCCCAAAGTGCAAAAAAGTAGCAGCTGAAACTTATAGATCTGATCGACGAAGGTATGGAGTATATTTTAATATGCATCCGAGCACGTAGGCAAATGTAGCTAAACTTGTAGCTCTAGGAGTTTGTATTTTATTTCACATTTTTTGGGGATATATTTGAAATTTATTTTGGAAGAGGAGAATTCATGAATACAATTTTTTTTTATATTTTAAGGAAGATAATGCTTAGGCACTCAATAATAAATAATAAAAGTATTTGTGTAATAATTAATAAGATGTACAAAAAATAAAATTCTTATTGATCATAAATCTTAAATAACGCTGCAAATAAATTGAGCAACTTTGAGCGTTCATCCTGCGATGTGTAAAGAGTTTAAAAATAAAATTAATACTGTTCAGTAAGCACTAGTTATCCGACTATATGAAAATGCTATAGCAGATATCGTGTATTCAATTTTGTAAATTTGAATTATTTCCGCCCATAAACCATAGTGCGCCGCTCCGCACCGCCAGGAAGCGGTAAGGCGCGCAGTGTTTATGTTTGTTAATTTGTGTTTAAAACAAATTAAGTGTCCGATTTGTGCCTGGTTTCACTTTTCACAATGTATAAATATTGTATTGTGCCGAAATGTACAAATACGTCTATCAAAACGCCAGAGAAACTATTTTTAAACGGTTTTATTTAGCTTGACCCCTTGTTTATTTGTTTCAACAACTTTGCGGCAACTTTTTCAACTACTTCTACTGAACCGATTCTTATGAAACTTTGCACACACATTGATTTCCCGTGACAATACAATGTTTTGATAGTTTCAACTTGGTGACGAGGGTCTGATGATGGAGTCAGGACGTGGACAGTGGGACTCTTAAACCGTTACTAGTAACTCCCTCGAGTTTGGGCTCATTTGGATGGTTTGACGAGTGTCCCATACTTCTACTAATACACTTAGTGACGAGGGTCTGATGATGGAATCAGGAGGTGGGTGGTGGAACTCTTCAACCGTTACTAGTAACTCCTCGAGTTTGGACTCATTTGGTAGGTTTGGACGAGTGTCCCATACTTCTACCAATACACTTGGTGACGAGGGTCTGATGATGGAGACAGGAGGTGGACAGTGGAACTCTTCAACCGTTACTAGTAACCCCCTCGAGTTTGGGTTCATTTGGTTGGTTCAGACGAGTGCTCCATACTTCCACCAATACACTTGGTGACGAGGGTCTGATGATGGAGACAGGAGGTGGACAGTGGAACTCATCGACCGTTACTAATAACCCCCTCGAGTTTGGGCTCATTTGGTTGGTTTGGACAAGTGCTCCATACTTCCACCAATACACTTGGTGACGAGGGTCTGATGATGGAGACAGGAGGTGGACAGTGGAACTCTTCGACCGTTACTAATAACCCCCTCGAGTTTGGGCTCATTTGGTTGGTTTGGACAAGTGCTCCATACTTCCACCAATACACTTGGTGATGAGGGTCTGATGATGGAGACATGAGGTGGACAGTGGAACTCTTCGACCGTTACTAATAACCCCCTCGAGTTTGGGCTCATTTGGTGGGTTTGGACGAGTGTCCCATACTTCCACCAATAACACTTTGTGACGACGGTCTGATGGAATCAGGAGGTGGGCAGTGGTACTCTTCAACCGTTACTAGTTTGGCCTCATATGATTAGACGAAGGGGTTACTAGTAACGGTTGAAGAGTTCCACTACCCACCTCCTGATTCCATCATCAGACCCTCGTCACCAAGTGTATTATTAGAAGTATGGAACATTCGTCCAAACCAACCAAATGAGCCCAAACTCGAGGGGGTTATTAGTAACGGTCGAAGAGTTCCACTGTTCACCTCATGTCTCCATCATCAGACCCTCGTCACGTATTGGTGGAAGTATAGAGCACTTGTCCAAATAAAAAGATATGCCATTCTTATGCCATAAAGAACAACGTGGATATCACTTCTATTTAATTTGCTGTTACTTTACTAATCCTCATTCACCAACGGTCAGCCCTGACTATTATTTATTATGAGCAACGTAAATTTATTCCCGAGCAATAACATTAGGTTAATGGTGGACATAGTACTTGGGCGGGTCGACACAGACCGGGCGGTCTCTTATGTTCCTCCATGTTACCAGTTCGAGTACACAGTACACAGTACGCTATGCATGCACTAGGTAGAGGTACCCACCTGAGCTAGACTCGTGTCTAATGTAATATCACTTTTTAACTACCTGCTTGACTGGTTATGTATGTATCAGGTTACGATGTTAGGTATAGTAGTTCATGGATACTTCATAATTTCATAATTTCATAATGTGGTGTGAAAAAATTTAGCTTTTAAGCGCTAAATACACATATACCTACAGTAACTAATGTACATCGAGCTTTAGAAAGAGCCAATCTGGTTGTAGTGCGTCGTCTCTGTCGCACGTCTCTGCGCGACAGAGACGACGCTCTACAAACGGATTGTCCCTTTCTCTCGATATACATTATGTATTTACTGCCGCGTACTGTACCTACATAATTGAAAATAAATACGGATATTTTTTTAAATTCTACGTACCTATGTAGATATTACACAACTTTTAAATTTAGAACGGAATGCAGAAAGTGGCACAAAAATAATAGACACAAGATGCGTTCAACAGAATTGAAAGTAGGCAAAATAGCCGGCGATAGATGCGTCGCGAGTTTCTAAGTCACAGAGGTTAATTCTTGTCACATATTTTAGATAAATAAACGCCTCGATCGCACTGCGTAGAATTTATAATGATCACAGAATATTATGTAATGTTATCCGATGGGTGAGAGGTGATCCGCGTGATCTAGTTCTGACTAGCTAAAAGACAGTCAATATTCAGATGTACACTTAGAGTCAGAGCTTTAGCTAGTTTCAGCTAAACAGTTAACTGTTAGATCTTAGAAATGGTTTCACAGCCAACTGCAGCAGAATATTTGCAAGTATTGCATGGCACGTTTAACTATAGTGTGAAAACGTAAAACGCTGTATGCTGTCTGAAGTGTATTTCAGTTTAGATATTCACAACTCTCTTTCCTTCTCTGTTCTCTTTCAGTTTAGATATTCTCTCCCTGCAAAATAATAGAACCCAAGTACAGAGTAATGCCGTGACCTTCTTACATATGTATGAGTTAAAGAGCAAATTCAGCGGTCATTGAAAATTTAGAAGCACCCTTTCTCATTTCCTCACGTGATAATTGTTGTTTTAACCTTTGTATTATCTTGTATTATGCACGCGCAAATCGTTTTTGAAAAGTTCAAGTTCTCGTGATAATCATAATATAAAACGTTTCCTTAATTTAATTATAATAGTTATTAAAATTATTATTTGTTCATGTAAACTGCACGACCATCAATTATTATAGACATATGTAATGAGTAATGACACTTATGATTTAGACTTTCAGAAAGTGTTATTTAAATGGTTAAATTGTTCACTGTGAACGAGTCCTTCCTTTACTCATTACGCCCATGCGGTCTATGCTAGTGTCGGCGCGTGCGCCCCGGGCGTATATATAAATCGAGGAGGTAGGTTGGTTGCCTTTACATTAACACAACTCGAATGCAATCGCAAGTGCGTCTGGGAAAGCTCTGTGGCCGAATTATAAATTAAATTTAAACAATCCGACTTTTTTTTAATTAAAATTTTGTCATAACTAAAACTATTATTGTTTGTAATAATATTGTAATTTGGCCGACTACGGTTTTATATGAGAAATACTATTTAAAAAAAGAAACGAATTACTTATTCGTCACAAAATTACAACAACAGTACAAAATAATATAACCAAATATAAATAAATAAATAAACATGTGACCAAAAGGGAGTCCACACAGCTGGCTAGACAGCGAAGCTGATTTTCAGGGGCTCTAATCTTAGGTATAAATTTTTTTTTATCGTTTAAATTGTACCTTTATTTATTAAAACAGGTTCACGCTCTACGCATTCATCATCATCATCATCATCAGCCTGTATCGGTCCACTGCTGGACATAGGCCTCTCCCAAGGCACGTCACTACACACGGTCTTCCGCTATTCTCATCGATCCACTCCCGGCTATCTTTTTTTAATTACGCATTATTAAATTAAATTTATTTCCATTGGATTATGAATGACACCGACAGTAATGTGTGGGTACTTTTATGTACTTTTTGGCTAACAACATGCACATTATTACCACAAAATCTTGGATCGGCAAAGTTAGTCTGTGTCGCAATGGTGCTTGAATTGACACGGCAATAGATACCCACAAACGATATTATCAACTGGGTCGGCATGCACACAATCTGAAGCAAACGGAAGACACGTGAGTAAGTAAGTACATATTTAGGTTGAATGATGTTCGTGTCGTATCAAATTACGCGTTGAATATTAAAAATAAATTTCTTTATTTCTTATTTCTTTCCTAGAATCACAAATATATAAACACATTTACAATTTAGTTTCGTACACTTCCGGCAAATGGTTGCTCCATCTAGGTATTTGTTATCATGTTCAAATTGATCTTTACAAATTCTAAGCAGTCTCCATGTAAACAATGGGGGAGGAAGTTTCGAAATAACTTTTGCTTTTATTATACAACAGGTGTGTGGGCGCCAGGATCACGAGCGGCAAAACTGTAGCAGCCTCAATTTAGGGTAAAATGCTCAATTACAGCCACTTTCGCCGAGACACGACTCGTGAATGCGGAACAGCAGCGTGCAGATATTTTGTGAGAACTGGAAACGTAACAACATTTCGTAAGATAAGAACTAAACGACATA
Organism: Nematopogon swammerdamellus; assembly: GCA_946902875.1. Taxonomy (NCBI): domain Eukaryota; kingdom Metazoa; phylum Arthropoda; class Insecta; order Lepidoptera; family Adelidae; genus Nematopogon; species Nematopogon swammerdamellus. The sequence goes on from OX336333.1 coordinate 10,121,555, forward strand.
ACGTGTTTTAATAAGGAGCTAAACTAATGCCTGGAAAACAAAATTACAAAGAAACCCAGAATAAAAAGTTTGTGTTTATTTGTTACTATAGCTTTTGCCCGCGGCGTTGCTCGCTTGAAATTCGTATTTCAGTATAAGTATAAGAAGTAGTATGTAAGTATGAAAGAAGGCCGAGCTGCGTTCAGGTGATCATAAAGCTTCTCGATTAAAGCAAGTAACTAAGTGCGAGGCCGAAGGCCGAGCTCCATTTGGTAATTGTTATTCTTCTCGAAGAAACTAAGTAACTAAGGGAGAGGCTGAAGGCCGAGCTACGTTCAGGCGTTATTATTTATTTACGCGTAATCAAACGTAGTTATTATTTCGATAAGATTTCAATGCATCTTTCTCAAAGATATTTTATGCTACCTACCGAAAGCAAAAATACCTACAGATGGTTATTTGTTTTCATTATTGTATGAAGGAAGTAGAAATAAATAGGTACTATCCCGCATCTATCTGTCGATACTCAACGACGACGGTGGCAATTATAAAAAAAAAAAGGCAAATTGCGTGTCGAACTCGCGCACCGAGGGTTTCGTATCGCCATGTCATGGTCAGCGCCACTCACGCCATCTATGGATTAGTTAAAATGCTGCATACTCTTTTCGATAGATGGCGCGCATACACTTTTTAGTTTCTTGTATGGGGACCCCCGTGATTTTTTTACTTTTTCTTATTTTTATTACTTATTGTTATATCGGCCATAATAACACATATTCTGTCATGAAATTTCAACGGGCCACCTATTACGGTTAAAGAGATACAGCCCTCGGACAGAAAGATGGACAGACAGACAGACAGACAGACGGCGTAGGCTTAGTAATAGGGTCCCGTACAACGTATACGGAACCCTAAAAAAGAACGACTGACATTTACGTCGTAGGTAGGCTTTTAAAAATGAATGTTTTATTCAAAATGCATTTGCTGCCTCTTCTCAATTGACAATGCAGACACAGACGATAAGAAGGGTTATGAAATTCAGTCGTTTAAATTGATGTTGACCACTCTTTTCTATCTCCTGGCTATTTCGAAATATATTTTATATAGTTTTTTCCCGCGGCTTCGCTCGCGTGAAATTAATATTTAAAAAAGAAGAAAGTAAGTAAGCCCGCTACCGTAGATACCCATATATCGGCGTGGGGAACAATTCGGTTTGTATGAGAGCCACGACTTAGCGTAACCGGAACTGAATTTTATTTATCCTAACCTGTGTCCCGTATAATTAAATGTGCTTGTACTAAGTTTAATCGACTTCGGATGATCGGTTTAAGAGTTATGGAGGAACATACATATATATATTACGGTACCTTGTCAGCCTCGATAGCTCAGTGGTGCAGACAGTCAACTGTCGCTATTGATGGTTAAGCAACGCTGGGCCGGTCAGTACCTACTTATGGGTGACCGCTCGACCGTTGAAGGCTGACCGTGGTTCAGATTCCACGTAAAACTGTAGGTCCCTTCCCTTCTTACCTTACTAGGTGGTAGGGTTCAACCCGCCCGCGTTGGTAGCACCGCAATGAAACGTTGGTCGAAACGGCTATGTAAATAGTTTTCCGTCCAGTTCAGTGTAGCCGGCATAACCGAAGGGAAGCACTGACATGGCACCTAATTCACCCGGTGTTATGGGCTGAAATCTCGGATGTTGTAGGTGATGTAGCCAGCCTATATCTATATCAGCCCATAACACATTCTTTAACTAGGTGTCATGTCATTGATTCCCTTCGGTCGTGCCGGCTACACTGAACTGGACGGAAAACACGAACAATTTTACATAGCCGTTTCAACCGACCTATCATTCAGTGCGGTAATGGTACCAAGCCGGGCGGGTTAAACGCTACCACCTAGTAGGTCCCTTTGGTCAGTTGTGTAATTTCACTTTTCCAGCCGGCGCGGCTGTCCCCGACATACTTACCCGGCATCACGTAGTAGATGAACAGCGCCAGCGACACACAGACGGCGAGCAGCGCGGCCGGCCAGCGCAGAGTGCGCCAGCAGCGCGCCAGCACACCGCGCGCCTGCTCACCGCTGTCCCCGACATACTTACCCGGCATCACGTAGTAGATGAACAGCGCCAGCGACACACAGAGGGCGAGCAGCGCGGCCGGCCAGCGCCGAGTGCGCCAGCAGCGCGCCAGCACACCGCGCGCCTGCTCACCGCTGTCCCCGACATACTTACCCGGCATCACGTAGTAGATGAACAGCGCCAGCGACACACAGACGGCGGGCAGCGCGGCCGGCCAGCGCCGAGTGCGCCAGCAGCGCGCCAGCACACCGCGCGCCTGCTCACCGCTGTCCCCGACATACTTACCCGGCATCACGTAGTAGATGAACAGCGCCAGCGACACACAGACGTCGAGCAGCGCGGCCGGCCAGCGCAGCGTGCGCCAGCAGCGCGCCAGCACACCGCGCGCCTGCTCACCGCTGTCCCCGACATACTTACCCGGCATCACGTAGTAGATGAACAGCCCCAGCGACACACAGACGGCGAGCAGCACGGCCGGCCAGCGCAGAGTGCGCCAGCAGCGCGCCAGCACACCGCGCGCCTGCTCACCGCTGTCCCCGACATACTTACCCGGCATCACGTAGTAGATGAACAGCCCCAGCGACACACAGACGGCGAGCAGCGCGGCCGGCCAGCGCAGCGTGCGCCAGCAGCGCGCCAGCACACCGCGGGCGTGCTCACCGCTGTCCAGCGTCACGCGGTACAGGCTGTCCGGATGTGTGCCCTGCCGACAAGAGAACTCCAGTTTAGAAGAAGCAGTCGTATCAGATCCTTCTTCAGCAATTGGAAACAAGTTTAACCGTTCGATAATTCGGATTCTAAAAAAAAAATCTAATAGGTTAAGTTATAAACAATCGTATCAACAACCTTTCTAACGTACAATTTCAGTCATCAAAACTCAAGTCAATTGGCGTAAAGAGTGTCTTCTGTACTACCTATAACCTGGGGATCTTCAAAAGGCGTGATAATAAATTAGACGACAACCTTTTTTGTCCGCCTACAGCTGGCATGGCGCCTCTCTGAGCGCAGTTTTGCGAGGAGTGCCGTTGTTGGTTGTATCTGATTATGTTTTCACCCGTGCCCGTTGTTTACATAAAAAAAACTTACGATTCAGTCACAAACACGGCCATACCATATTTTATGCGGGGGTTACGAATGCCATGCCGCCGGCCTGACTGGTGCCCGTAAACGCCTATCTTGATGGACCCGAGACTGTACTTGGACAAAAAAAAAACAACAAATATGTATGTTTGCCATTCCACGGATCCCTAAATCGACGAATTTAATCACGAGATAGAAAACCCACAATAGAAGTGCACGAATATTGACACAACACGAACAGTTATGCAACTAAATGTTTATGGACAACACATCAGGAATGCGGTCGGCGCATTCAATAAAAGCGGTTAGAAAAAAAGATTGTTTTATTGCTCTGGGCTAAGTCCTGCAGCAGCTGCAATTGACCGGGCTTCTTCAATAGCAAGCCATACAGTTCATTCACGAACGTCGATTAACCACATTAAATGTGGTGCGACTAAATAAATGTCTCCACATTTTTACTCCTCTGTTCTGAATATTATTGGAATATTAAATATTCCAATAATTTCCAATAGCAAAATGTTAAGGTTAATTAATATTTCCGAGACGTTCCTGTGCTATATAAAATACACGAGTGTGATATAGGTGTGATATACCTACACAATAATTTGGTACTACAGGGGTACACAATGTTCTGCCTAATATAATTTCTCCTAGAAAAATTTTACAATTTCACGTTTTTTTTGTCGAATGTAATAGGTAATTTACAGTGTGTTTAAATATGATTAAATCATTCGCAGCCTTCTGTTGTTGATATTGGGCTTTCGAGAACAAATCGTTTCTCAAATTGTTACTTTGTCGCACCGCTAGCGTGTGTGGAACTGTCTTCCGGCTAGTGTGTTTCCCGATTCCTTCAAACGTCCAAGTCTTCAAACGTCGTATCAATAGACTAGGCAGCCAAGCAACCGCAAATCTCCTGGCATGGCATCTCACTGAGCGTGGTTTCGTGAGAAGAGGTTAATTTGGCTCTGCCGACTGCACCATTGATCCCTCGGCACGGCCACCCATGCTGATTTACATTTAAAAAATCATAATCAAGTCTAAGTTGGACCACTGCCATCAGAAGGAATAAAATATAAATTCATTACTTAAACCCATTCTTACATTTATTTTAATATTAATTACTTTGTTGAATATTTTATAAATATAAATAAAATTAAACATGCCCAATTTTCTATATTTATATAAAATTTTCTGTCGTCTTAATATTCCGAGGAAATAATCTTGTTTCGTAGAAATGTTGATTGAAAGTGATTCGGAATTTTATTGATTCTAAAATGAAATTTATGATAAGTGCTTATTTGTTTATATCCTCTTTAGTACCTTAAACCTCACGACTTTACCGATTATTTCAATATAAGAACAAAACTATTAGGTACCGCACCCTATGTGCATTATTTGTGTCGAAAAATATATTATTTGCCCTATTGGAGACTTACTCTTCATTCTTAGTTCTATTGTAGACTTCCTGCTCATTTTTAATACTATTGCAGACTTCCAGTTCATTCTTAGTTCTTTTGCAGATTTCCTGTTCACTCTTAATTCTATTTCGGACTTTATGTTCATTCTTAGTTCTATTGCAGAATTCCAGTTCATTCTTAGTTCTTTGGCAGATTTCCTGTTCACTCTTAGTACTATTGCAGACTTCCTGTTCACTCTTAGTTCTATTGCAGATTTCCACTTCATTCCTAGTTTTTTTGTAGATTTCTAGTTTAGTCTTAGTTCTGTTGTAGATTTCCTGTTCAATCTTAGTTCTATTTCAGACTTCCTGTTCATTCTTAGCTCTGTTTCAGACTTCCAGTTCATTCCTAGTTCTTTTTCTGATTTCCAGTTCAGTCTTAGTTCTATTGCAGATTTCTGTTCGTTCTTAGTTTTATGCAGACTTCCAGTTCATTCCTAGTTCGTTTGCTTATTTTCTGTTTACTCTTAGTTCTATTTCAGACTTCCTGTTCCCTCTTAGTTCTAATGTGACAGGCATTATATACATCTTTTATTGCTTATTGAGCCTGCTTTTAGTTTTGTACGAAAACAAATAACCACTTGAATAAAAGTTTAATTAAAAAACTAAAAAATTATGACCAAAATCGATCACGCAACGAAAGTAAATAATGTTTTTATGCTTTACAGCTAGGTTCCTCCGTAATTAATCAAACGGAGATCAAGTATCGAGAGCCACTGAGACTACGATAATCGTTTTGTTATCTTCATCTGCATTGGCACAATAATTAATCGATGCTTTTAACATGTTAGCGTAATGACAGCTTGACCGTTCATTACACAATATCTGATAAAATGGACACTACAATTAAAATCACCGATTCAAATCTAAGATTCAATTCTCAAAATCTTCATCTTCGGGGTTACGTGAAATTGGCTTTGTGCGTTAACTGCATTATATAGAATGTAAATTATGACGCTTTGCTCTTAGGTACCTATCTAAAGAAAGAATGAAATTATGTCTATATATTTTTTGTACATTACACATTTTTAGGTTTCCGTATCCCGTACGGAAGCCTATTACTAAGCCTCCGCTGTCTGTCTGTCCGTCCGTCCGTCTGTCTGTCCGAGGGCTGTATCTCTTGAACCGTAATAGGTAGCCCGTTGAAATGTTCACAGAATATGTGTTACTATGGCGGATATAACAACAAATAATAATAAAAAGAATATGTTAAAAATTAAGGGGGCTCCCATACAACAAACGTGTGATAAATCGATTAGTCACGCTACTGGATAATAGATGGTGCCACAGGTTTTTATACGTGGCATTGTTGAAAGACAAAAGATAGTATTATTGATTGATAGCGGATAGATACGGAAACCTCCGTGCGCGAGTAAAACTCGCACTCGACAGGTTTTTTTATTTTTATAATTAGTACTAAGCATGCACTCGCTTTATATTTCATGTTTAGATAGATGTTAAGCTGAAAATTAAGATAAAAATACGTCCCGACCAGGATTCGAACCTGGAACTCCGGCTTGATCCGCTTTCTTATCTAATGTTATGCTATCGTCACCAAAGTCGTATGTGGCATCGGACACTAGAAGTTGACTTGAGATTTTTAATATTTTTATTTTTAGGGTTCCGTATCCGGTACAGGACCCTATTACTAAGCCTAGGTACGCCGTCTGTCTGTCTCTCTGTCTGTCTGTCTGTCCGTCCGTCTGTCCGTCTGTTCGAGGGCTGTATCTCTTGAACCGTATAAGGTAGCCCGTTGAAATTTTCACAGAATATGTGTTAATGTGGCCGATTTAACATCAAATAATAAAAATAACAAAAAAATAAAAAAATCACGGGATTCCGATAGAAAAAACTAAAAAGCGCCCGCCATCTACCAAAAAGAATATGAAGCATTTTAACTAATCATGAATTTTAACAAATATGAAGCATTTCATAAACGCGCCGTAGATGGCGTGAGTGGCGTTGACCATGACATTGCGATACGGAACCCTCGGTGCGCGAGTTCGACTCGCACTTGGTCGGTTTTGTATTATGTATGTTACAACTAACTAAGCGTGTGCTCGCTTTATATTTAAGATTCATTAATGAATCGTGCAAGTTGACTGAACGCAAGAGATTGCGCCGTACCTACTAATAGAAGGTACAACTGTTCGGAATTTAGAGAGAATATGTCATCGACCCGATGGCGAAATGGTAACGCGCTGGCGGCTCAAGCCGGAATTCCAGGTTCAAATCCTGGTCGGGAAGTATTTTTTCTTTCTCTTTATTTTTGGCCTTGCATCCATCTAATGTATGTAAATAAGAAATAAAATTACAGATTATTATTAAATAAGCATATTATATTTTAAATATTTTGGTTTTGGTTCAATAATTTTGAAAATATGGAGGGAAAATCAATGACGTATCATCTTTGGGGAAAATGTATACATTACATTAAAGAAAACACATTTAAACATTATCAATCGTTGACCCCAATCTACACCCTGTCTTAGAACATTAAACATTTCTATACTAATATTAGTATATCTACTCTGTGTTATCTGTGTTATTATATTTTACAAGCGAACGCACGAATTACTTACATCCGCCGGAACCAGATTAATTGAACTCTCGCGCAGTAACGACGGAAACTCATCTGCTGCGACACTGACTGATGGTTGTAAGCTAGATATTACCTACATTAGCTTCCTAGATTCTCGGCTCACCGATCCGAGTGCTTAAATCCGATCAAGTCCACCGATTTAAGTGGCGGGTGGCCGAGTAGTTTGGGCACCGGCTTCTCATGCGAGAGATCCGAGGTTCGAATCCAGTCGGTGTGTATTAATGAGTTTTTTCTGACAATAACATTTACGTGCTTACCTACACCTGCTGCTTCACCGTTCGGAACCGGTGTAAAACTGTAAGTCCCTTTCCTTGCCCCTTACTAGGTGGTAGGCTCAAATTGTAGCTGACTGGGTTGGTACCACGGTACGACTCAGCCACTCATGCCAGATTACATAAAAAAGTGGTTTTCTTTTTTTTTACATTTTTTTTCATGGAAATCGACCGCAGAGCACCGATCGGTGGCCGTCTCTCCCCAGCAGGCCACCCGCCCCGCAAATCTGTTATCAACCAACTAATAATGAAAATAATATTCTGTTGACATTATGGAAGACCATAGCAGTCTCTATACCCTTAGCACCCACAGATTAGAGACGGCTATGGGAAGGAAGGAAGACGGGTTTGATACCTGACAGCTTTGGTAGCTCACTCGCAAGAACATTTTGGTTAACCTTAATGTTCTTGCTCACTCGGCTCCCGCGCCGCGGCTCCTGCGGCTCCTTTCGGACGAACCAACCCAACCCGATATTAGTTTGGTCGTTTATGTGATTTGGTGGCTCAGTGGTAAGAGTGTAGGGTTTTTATTTTTTTGATCTCGACCATGGGTTCGTGTCCCTTTTGTCAAATTTGTTTTTGTTTTATTTTTTTTAAGCAATGTTAGGGTGTTAAAATTAGGTTAAGGTTATTTTTTTTTATAACCACCTAAGAAAGCTTGAAACGAAACACTCGGCTCGAAACGAAACGTAACAAAAACGACATGCAACGCGTCAACATTAGGTTAGGGTTAATATAGAGAAGATGCGTCGCGTAGCGACGCATCTTCTCTATTATATTATATTATTATATTATCTATATATATATATTAGCCCTGGCTATTTTTTTTTAAACCACCAAAATATCACCCATACCCACTCATACTACCGGAAGGAGCTCAGGAGCCGCGGGAGCCGCGGGCGCTACCAAGGCTTTCATGTGGCCTACCGGAAGGAAGACACATTTCCAAAGTATATGTTTTGACCACGGTCTTGACATTGAAAACGTCTTTTCGGTCGCTTCAGTATAGTCCCCGATTTCCAGCGAGAGTGCGAATTCGCCCTGGTGTCGTGAGTTTTAAGGGTACGCGTATTTTTGGAGAGTATTTTTACATGCGTGTGATGCATGGAAGACATGTCGGAGCTTACACAGAACATATTGCGTTGCACCGGCAAACGTTGTGCAAAAAAATAGTGTAGGCAATAATTCAGTGTTGCCAGTTAACGACGTCGTTTGTATTTATCGCACGTGCATCTGGCAACATCGCCGGTCGAAAGTTTCACGCCTACGCGCGCCTTAAATTATAATAAAACGAGATGAAACAGATGCGCAGTTAAGATTTTGCCAAAAAGTTTAAGCTTGTTCAGAATAGTTTTTGCTTATCTCAAAAGAAACGAGTTGATATTTCTAATTTTCCATGCTTACCTACCTATAGGTAATCACTAGCTATAGAAATTATGTACCTAGTGTTATATAGCAGTAGGTGTATAATGATACTTTGCAATACTGATTCAAAACAATAAAGATATGAATATCATTGCATTGCAGGGCATTTCAATATCTGCTCGTGAACTTGACTAATACAATTCCCCAAACATTGTGCGCCTTCGTTTATTTCAGATAATTTATTCAAACTACCTTACCTTCCGTCCTGAATATTTAATGCATCTTCACGTCTACTAATATTTGTATGATTACTTTATTATTTACTTACTTACTTACACCAATAGATACATACCTTATTCAATTTTTTTTTATGGAAACTGACACTGTTGGCTACATCACCTACAACATCCGTGATGTCAGCCCATAACACCGGATGAACTTGGAGCCACGTCAGTGCTTCCCTTCGGTCGTGCCGGCTACACTGAACTGGACGGAAAACACAAACTATTTACATAGCCGTTTCGACCGACCTTTCATTCAGTGCGGTGGTACCAACCCGGGCGGGCTAAACCCTACCACCTAGTAATATAAGAAGGGAGTCATATCCCTTAGTCGGCTTTTACGACATACACGGGGAGAGATGCAGTGGGGCTATTCTTTTAAAGTACCGGCCCCACACGGTACCAATGATCAATGTGCTTAATAAGCATACAATTCTCAAAATCGAATGCACAGATCGGCTACATAATGGATAAAGGTCTGTTGTTTGCCTCTTCTCCACAATTTGGTTGCTTATCGCGAATAGATTCCTAACACTTGGCCCATCGGCCATCACGTAGACCAAGCATTATACCTAGACTCACGTATGTAGATTATACTGGTTATTATAAAGTTTTGTATCGTGTAGGTACTGTACTGGCTGGTCGGAGTCTTTTCAGGGTTCCGTAACAACCTAAAATTAGACTATGTTCACCATACCCTGATGATGCTTATAAATCGTTCATAGTGATACCTAAAAATCGATTCATTCAAACGTGCCTGGCGACAGAACAATGTACAGACAATTTGATGTAGGTGATGTAGCGAAGCGGGTCAGTTTCCATAAAACAAAAATTGAGCAGTAGTTTTTTTTTTAGCTTTAATACATTTTACTTTTTTAGTTAGTAATACATTTTACTAGTCATAGTAACCAGTAACTAGGCACATTGTTGATGTTTCGGAGGCACTACAGCATTTTAACGTAGATGTAAATATGCATGGTTACAACGTTCTCTCCCCGTATAGTATGAATAGAGTAGCGGGCGCGCAGGATGACACGCGGTTCGGATTTCTAAGCGGAAATTAGACGAGTATGCTTAGACGCACCCACTCCCGGCGCCAGCCAGTCAGATTAACTTACGCAATGCTCTACTTCACCTGCGTGCAGTTCGTCAGCTACTCTACCTACTTAATATATCCTATGCTAATAAGCTTTAGCGAGTTAACCGCGTACGCTGTGCAACACACTTTCTTAGCCGTGCTGTTAGCGAACGGGAAAGATATTTCAATTTATTTCTATTGCATAATTCAATTGGGTTGTCTAAAACTCTAATATCTTCTTATATAAAATAGACCCGTCGTCGGGCCAGGACGTACTTCAAGCAGCGTATTAGCATTGCTATTCAACGGTCCCCCCGTCCGCAGCGTCCGTCATGGCGAACATGCCATTGACCCCAATGATGGATGAATATTTTTATTTATAGGTTCACTTTACTTTATTTAATATGTTTCTGTTTTATGTTATGTACATAGTAATTTTTTTATATTTTCTTTGATATTATTATAGGCTGTATATGTCTATGTTTACTGGAGCAATTTAGTTATTTTATATTTTAGTTTATTTTACAACATAGAATATACAATAAATACTTTATTGCTTGCCAATACTTACAAAATTGTACAAAAGGCGGACTTATTACCCAATAGACACAAATATACTTCGTTTTAAAATTATCGAGCATCGTATACTAGATAAAGTAGCTTACGGAGATGGGTTGTGTTCCAAGAGCTTATTTTGCACAGCTCTACACTTGTTTGTCACACAAGCCTGGCAGTGTATGAGGTCCTGGAAGCACCAGCGTACGCATAATTTGCAATAATTATGTTTACGTCACCTAAAACTGCTTACGATGTTAAAATTTGTTTAGGATGTTTTCGATGATATTCCATTTCGTGTCGCTTCTGTACGTACACTTTCCTTAATTAAGCAACAAATCAAATCTTGACTCACTACTATCAACTAAGCATCTAAGTACCCACCCACTAGCATGATGTAATGTACGTAAACACAATTGAGCCCTAAGTGTTGACCATACGGGCATAGCATCACTTTCCAATCGACATTGCGATACCGTACACACTCGCCTCTTCTTCCTTATGCGATTTCTGGTGACGTTAGCACGCTAGTGCAATAGGTCAAGACTCAAGTCGTTGGTGCCATCACGCCATAATCATAATCTGTTATGATTACAAAGTTTATGGCATTTAAAATACTCGCTTAACCCAAAATTAAGAGATATATTCGTTTAAGCCCTACTTCCTCATTAGACTACGAGTATATTGTATAAGACACAATTATCGAAATTAGGTAATCAATAAATAATAAACAAAAAACCAGTTTCAGCTAATATGTAAAACACTACGTAGAGAAGAGCGTGCGATCGAGTTAACAATGACTCGTGCAAATTTTCATAGTTAATTTTTGCAAGTTTCCATCAGGCTTCGTTAAAAACGTTGCTGCTGGATTCTGAATTTCTGAATAAAATATTTAGTTTTGCATGTTTTTGTTTATTGTTATCTATTCTATAACGACATACGCGACCTATGGCGCCGAGCCACCCATTAGGTGTCTAACGACGCCCATGGGCATTCGGTCATATGCGGGGGTTGCGAATGCCATACCGGCCTGACAGGTGCCTATTCACGCCTCTCTTTTCATACCCGAGACTGTACTTGGGGGGAAATATATGGGCAGGGAGAGCGTTCCAGAGTTTACCGGTTCTGAAGAAAAACAATTCTTTAGTTTCTATTTCCATAAGTGACTCAAATTCCCAAAATACGCAAACTGTCACTGACCGACTTCATAACTTGACTATGAAAACATTTCAAGGCATTCGCAGGCACTCGTGCGTGTGTCGTGTTGCATGGCAGATTATTCGCACTTCGCACCATTCGTTACAGTCCCCCCTTAACACGTTTTATGGGTTTCCGCATTAAGGTATCGCATAGACAAATTTGTCATCATCACCAGTTCTTCTAACATTATCAGTGCAGTGCAGTCGTCAATTCAGCAGACGTTGCGTCAGTCGTCGGGAGCAGCCGCGGCGAAAGTTGTCAAATTGCTTGTTGATTTTATCTATTGAAAGGAATAAAGACGCCACAATGGCACACACTCGACGGGTAATAATGTAACACCAGCGTACGAATGGCTTTTATTAGAAGCATATTGTATACGCCCATAGTTGCACAATGTGGACGCGGAACATCTCTACACGTAGGAGTGCCTACACTCTTTCTAATGTACCACTGCTACATTTTGCAAAGCAATTAGCGTCGTTCTCTAAGAATGGACTACCTGCTGGTGTGTAAATAAAAACGCCTAAGCATGAGCATACCTACTTCAAACACTGAGGATTCCGTTTAAAACAAAAACAAACCGGCCAAAAAAACACCTTGAAAATAAAACAGGCTTCTTTTTTACTTTTTCTATGTTTTTGACGTGATGACGTCACGTCTTATAAATTGATGAACACCGGCTGCACAAACGAAAAAGTGTCACGTTCCATCTGAACCTGTGTGTGCAAGCGAGAGCGCGTAAGAAGCGATAGAGAGGCATATACAATAGTAGGAAATACAAAATATATTTGTCCGTCTTTTGCGAGCCTTGAACCCGCGGTCCCTGCCACCAATATTGTGTCACCGACCAGACGTCTTAACCACCCGGCTAATCGATCATGTACCTAGCGAAGCGAATTTGCTCAATAGTAGGTGAAGATTTCATGGAGCGACATCTAGCGTCAATAGTAAATGAAATACTTCAGCTTCGCAGTTAGGTAAGTGTTGCAACGTTGTAGTATGCGCTTTGATAATATGTAGTAGGCGTTATGTAGGATTATTGGGTAGATTTAATTATGTGTTATGTAGAAATTTACAAATTTAAAGATTATATTGATAATTAATATTATTAGTTTTTAAAGTACTCACATTTGCGATTTAAGAATTAAACTTCTAAGCACGATAGCTGCGAACCCGGCTTCGCTCGGGTAAACTAAACTTGCACTGTAATATTTGATATGTAGTGGATTTTTTGGCTTTTTAGGTTTTTTAAATATAAAATAAACAAAAATTAATAGTCGTTATTTTCTCATATTTTTTATTAGTTATTATCACATCTTTAAATATAAATAATTTAACATAATGTAAAATCACACAAATTTATTCATCTATATTATAGTGATTCAAACATAAGCCTAAAGGCATTATCTGCCAGTCATGCCTGGGATTGTGAGTATGGTAGATGGGTAGTGCAGGTAATTTCTGTTTTGTATATAAAAAGTTAAATAGAAAATTTAAAAAATCCCGACCCTTAAAAAAAACCCGACCCTTAAAAAGTCAAATATAAAAATAAATTCCCGCGCTGCTCTGAGTTTTTATATTTTACGCGACGCATCTTTATATACAGACAACCATTTTTTTTATTATTTGTTGTTATTTCCGCCATAATAACATATATTCTGTGAAAATTTCAACCGGCTAGCTATTATCGCGCTAAAGATACAGCCATTGGGCGGACGTACGGACGGACAGATAGACGGCGTAGGCTTATTAATAGGTACGGGGTACAGAAACCTAATAAAAAGGAATTAAAATCTAACCATAAACTTTTGTCTTAACTTTCTTACTACTTTGTGTCTGAATTGTTTTCAGTTAACATCTACTTTAAGTATTCCATATTCAACCAATATTCCAATATACCAATATTCAACCAATAGTTCATAGAGAGCGCAATAATATAACCTCTTATAAATGTTCGACAAACGTTTGTCATTACGCTCTAACTATCCTCGTGTATACAGGTTGTTTCAGGATAGGCCTGAGAAACTTCAGAAACAGAAAGTACTCATTATTAGACGAAAATAATCCTTATCGCTCAAATCGAAATTCCGTATTTATTTTCATTCAAAAATTTAAAATTGTAATAAAAACTCGATGTACAGTGAGATTTCGCAACAGTGCTGTCTAGGTCTAGGGAGTGCAATGACCTTGCTAAGTCCCCTTTTTCTTTTTAGGTCATTGGTTTGGAATTTACCTACATGCAGTACAATTTCTACTAGTTAAGCAGGTAAGTTAGTAATTTTATTTATTTTATAAAGATGGACGTTAACCGTCACCAAAGTTCGATGAAACTATTTTCACCAAAAAAAAAGTACTATAAAATTACCGAAACTGGGAAAAAGTTTAGAGCTTTACGTCTTCAAATATGGACCCCCTTCGAACTCTGAAGTTACGAAACCCTATCCTGAAACACATGGGTTTGTAATTATCTTCGATTAACTATTTCATCATTCATTCATGATTCATGCATGATGGTTCACTTTCAACCAACATACAGCGATAACCAGACATAACATAGGGACACTATCATAATGATTTGTTGATATGTTTTTGTTACGGAGCCTTAAAATCATTCAACATAGTTTCATAACACGATTAATCAAACTGTAAGTGGACGAACCACTCAACATAGTTGCTGCCGACTACTACATTATGTGTTGCCTTGCCTTCCATCTCTACCACAATACGCCTGCGACTTTCCCTCTCCAAGATAAACGCTCGGCCCTAGTGGATCTTCCGCGCAGGAGAAAGGCGAGCGTGGATTGTGTGAATTATTTATTACAGTGGCCATCGTCGGAACGAGTGTTTGTTCTGTCGGCGAGGCTTTCGATAAATATGTTGTGATTAGGTAGGTCGAGTATCAAGACACTCGCCGCTGATGGCTATCGCGAAGAGAGCCGGATTAATTCTATGACGAACGACTACTTCAGTGTAATAGTGGTCCTACCGGTTGAGGAGAAAGAGATTAACGAAATATCAGTAAGTATTGTCGAAGCGAAGGCAGTGCTTAGATGCAACATACCTTAGAGAATGGGATCATAGGAGAATGCCAATTGCGACCTGTTAGAGGAAACTAGATAAGGTTAATAGCAGTATTATTACCTTCGCTGCGAATTTGTGCACTTCACTCGGCTTGGAAAAGTACTTGGACGTGTCGAACTTAGGAGCGCTACTGTAGTCGGGAAACAGCTCGCTGACGTTGGAGCCCGGGATTCTTCTGAACCTGTCGGGGTCCGTGTAGCTCCGGACTCTGAAGCTGCTGTACTCTGACATCATCTCGAAGGAGTCGGCGGCCGTGTTCTCGGAGATGGTAGGCAGGTTGCCGTTTGGAGAACCGTTGTTGGCACCGTTGGTTCTGGCATAGTTATTGGATCCATCGCTTGGGTTCTTGGGCTTCTTGGCGAAGCTATGCCGACGCGGAGAATCTTCATTGCGTCGCTCAAGCATCCAATAAAAACTTTCGTCTGATTCGTCGGTGATTGCGGCATATCTCAATAGATTTGGTTGTCCGTTCGTTTTTACAGTTGTATTGTTATTGTCTTCTGTTTCCAGAGCTCTCTTCGGAGGCAGCGTCAAGTTGAGCTCGGCTGCGGTTCGCAACCCTCTTCTCTTAGTAATATTTTTCCGGTCCGCCCCCCGTGCGTCATTTCTGTTCCTATCTTCCTCATTTCTAGGATCTTTATTCACGTCTTGGATGACGTAGTTCCCGTTAACCATTCTGATATATTTTGTAGCTTTACTTTATCCGCTCCTAGTTAAGCGCAATGCCTGACGTAGGTTTTCATTACGTGTACTAATAAACTGAAACTCAAGTAGTATGTATTCTTCCAAGACAGATCGACTACTGAAACGAGCAAAGAGAATCATGGTTCGTTATTTCTCTTACCTACCTTCCGATGACTAATTCAGTTATCTAAATATTGTTGTTTGTTCCAGTGCGAGGCACGTCCGTCCCGTCACTTTCCGTCACGCCGCACGCGCTTAGCATGTTTTCAAATCTAAAATATCCGTTCAATATTTTGTTTTCATTTGTCGGTTTGTTCATTGTCATGACAAGCAATACAAACACGTGTAAGGTACGTAACGTAACACTCATCTGGGACTAATTATTAAGCATAACATTGTGTAAGCGGGTTACTGTTAATGTAAGTTTTAAATCTTAACATTCTAATCATGTAAGGGCATTTGACACTTGGTACAGAGGAGTTTATTCTATACAAAATTTTTGTCAAACTTGTGTAAGATGTTTATTCGCTTTTAAAGTCTAATATGTCGCCTCATTCACATTCACGCGTACCGACATGAAATTACTTGATCTTCGTTTAACATTTTCGACGGACCATCTCGATTATTTATGCGTCGCGTCGCGCCCAGCAGGCACATTTCATAACATCGATCGAATGCATCATTTGAATGCGGACTTCTCGGCGGTGTTGGCGGCAGCGGCGCCGGTCGACTATGATCACTCGCCCGCCAGACCACTGGCTTGCAGCGAATAATGGGAACATTTGCATTTAGCATGTTGTAACACATCTGATAACATTTGGAGCGGTTTATGTCGGCCGCGTCATTGTGTAGACTCATGTTTTCCCGCGCTTTTTGCTCCGTTTACGCGGGAACGTTCCCGCGTACGACAATGGCCGTCGAGGGTGGCGGCGGCGGGCGGGCGGCTCGCGGCGGAGCATGCACACAACGAGAGTGAATTACTGTCATTGCACAATGTTTGTGTTGCAGGTAGGTATATAATGTAACCTACATGTCCTCCATTAGCATGATAATCATAATTCAACCTTTTTATCAAAAATAAAAGTCCGTACAACAAACGTTTCTGACAACCTCCTTCGGGTACCTTGTATAGTTTTTACAAAATATATTATGTGATGCCGTGAAATTAACTTTCAAAAAATTACCTCTTTAACAGTAAACCATCGAATTTAATCTCTAACGATGTCAATACAGGATTAAATACTTACAAAACACTGCATTTATCTAATAAATAATACAACCTTCGTAGTGATATTATGATACTAGACACATAACATGCTAACGACCATCCATTAGTTGTTGTACACACGGAATGGAGTTACCATCTTCGTCTGTTTGTTTGTACTGTCTTGTGTGTGCCTGCTTGCAAGCTTCATACATTATGTTAGGTCAAAAGTTTCAAATTATTTATTAATATATAGTTTAAATAAAATAAATTGAGTGAATAATTATTATTATATCTCCTTATACATAATAGAGTCGAAAGTAAATGTAGAGCATGCTGAAATTTATTTAATTGTGTGCGTAGAATTTATTTCAAGTTTTTAATTTTTTAAACCACTATAACATTTTACCTATTAATTAAACATGAATAAACCATATTACTACATATTCTCAATGGGATATTCTGACCATAAAAATACCATACTCGTACATTATTGTCGCACATCGATCTGTCGCTAATCGATTACTTTTACAGAACAATTTATTAACAAACAACATTATAGTTTGTAAGAGAATGAACATCGACTTATGATTATTGTCGATTCAAGGCTGCAACATTGGACGCGGACGGTTGTAGCTGTACTTGCTGTAGGAGGAGTGGAAGCGTTCCGAAGATGTATGGGCTTATGTAAAGTTGGGCGCTAATTAACGAGTTATTATTGAAGCTCGTCGTGTCGCATTAATGCTAACGAAGTGATCATATTTTGCGTTTCTACTAATTTAGTAATAACATTAAATTTTCCAATATTGATTCTTGCACAGAGTTTCACAAACGGGAACCGCTAATAATCACGGAGGTCGGAGGTTACCTACTGCTTTCGTCAGCCTCGATAGCTCAGTGGTGCAGACAGTCAACTGTCGCTATTGAATGTTAAGCAACGCTGGGCGCGGTCAGTACTTGGATGGGTGACCGCTGACCGTTCGAGGCTGACCGAAGTTCGGATTCCTCGTAAAACTGTAGGTCCCTTCCCTCCTAATCTTACTCGGTGGTAGGGATTAACCCGCCCGGGTTGGTACCACCGCACTGAATGAAACGTCGCTCCAAACGGCTATAATTAGTCTGTGTTTCCACTCCATCTCTCCCCGTGTATGTCGTAAAAGGCGACTAAGGGATATGATTCCCTTCTTATATTACTAGGTGGTAAGGTTTAACCCGCCCGGGTTGGTACCACCGCACTGAATGAAAGGTCGGTCGAAACGGCTATGTAAATAGTTTGTGTTTTCCGACCAGTTCAGTGTAGCCGGCACGATCAAAGGGGGAAGCACTGGCATGGCACCTAGTTCACCCGGTGTTATGGGCTGACATCACGCACGTTGTAGGTGATGTAGCCAACCGTGTCAGTTTCCATAAAAAAAAAAAAAAAAAGGTGGACCACGGGCAACAAACTTCATCAACGAATCATAATGCCGGCTGCAAAAAGGTTTTCTTTTCTTCTTTCCAATTTTGGAACGAAGTTCCTTATCGCATGTTACACGCCAGGCACTAGGCTAATGAGAGCTAGGCCCGAAAAAGTGTAAAACTTCGACCGTCACGACACTTTTTCTGTAGTATGTGTGTTTGTGTGTTTGCAAGCGTATGTCTATGTATGACTATATTAGTGTAGTACTTATAGACGTCATTACATTACTCTCAAATGTTGTTAATTTATTTCATTGTGTCTGTGATTCAATACATAATATATATAGCAAATTCAACTTCGTTCCAACCGGATGTTCCACGAAAACTCTCATCTCTTTTTTTTGTATTTTCAATCAAAATTTATTAAACACTAGCTGAGCCCGCGGCTCCGCTCGCGTGAAATTCGTATTCCAAAGAAGAATGTAAGTAACTAAGGGCGAGGCCGAAGGCCGAGCTGCGTTCAGGTAATCGATAAACCTTCTTAAAGAAAGTAACTAACTTAGGGCGAGGCCGAAGGCCGAGCTGCTTTCAGGTAAACGATAAACCTTTCTCAAATAAAGGAAGTAAGTAAGGGCGAGGCCGAAGGCCGAGCTGCGTTCAGGAAGACGACAAACCTTCTGGAAGAAAGGAAGGAACTAAGTGCGAGGCCGAAGGCCGAGCTGCGTTCAGGTAAACCAAAAACCCTCTTCCGCCTTCGGGCCTCGCCCTTAAAGACTTCCTTTCTTCGATGGAATATAATATCGTTTACTCAATCTATTTATTTCATATAAATAAAAAAGTAATATTAATAACTAAAGAATTAAACCTACCTAACAAACATTAAAATAACTATTAAAACGGGCATTTTCAAATGTTCTTAGAGCACTTGCGGCATTACCCCGCTGGATGGCAAGGCTTACCCTTTGAATGAAGTACATAAGCCCTTGATGACGGGACACCAGTTGCGTCAACCAGCTCAAGCCTCTTTTGGCTTCACTGCTCCACGGACCGAGGGTTTCAACCGCAAACGCAACAAATTCGAAATCTTGAATTATATTTCTATATTTGCTGCGTTGGAGGCTCTCCGCCCCAGTCTCGGCCGCGCCAGCCGCTCTTGAAGATGTCCTAACGTGACTTGGAGCCAATGTGAGAACAAAAGTGGCGTCCCACATCAAATAACTACCCTTAGTCCATGGCACTAAGGTCTCTAGCATCGGGCCTCTTGCCATCCAGCCGGGAATAACCGCGAGGTTCTAGGATGCACGGTATATTTGCCGTTAGAAGCGTGGACTTTATAATAAAATTTAAATTAAATTAAGTCAATCTTAATATTAATTAACTTTATTCGAGATGGTTTAGCTTCTTCCTGAACGCAGCTCGGCCTTCGGCCTCGCCCTTAGTTACTTGCTTTCTTCGAGATGGTTTATCATTTGTCAGAACGTAGCTCGGCCTTCGGCCTCGCCTTAGTTGCTTACTTTCTTCAAGATGGTTTAGCTTCTTCCTGAACGCAGCTCGGCCTTCGGCCTCGCCCTTAGTTACTTGCTTTCTTCGAGATGGTTTTTCAATTATCCGAACGTAGCTCGGCCTTCGGCCTCGCCTTAGTTACTTACTTTCTTCAAGATGGTTTAGCTTCTTCCTGAACGCAGCTCGGCCTGCGGCCTCGCCCATAGTTACTTACTTTCTTCGAGAAGGTTTATGGTCTTCCAGAATAGAGCTTGGCCTTCGGCCTCGCCCTTAGTTACTTATTTTCTTCAAGAATGTTTTTCTTCTTCCTGAAATCAGCTCCGCCTTTCGCCTCGCCCTTAGTTACTTTCATCGAGAAAGAATATCGTTTACGTGAGCGCAGATCCGCCTTCGGGCCCGTCTTTAGTTACTTACTTTCTTTTTTTTAAATACGAATTTCACGCGAGCGAAGCCGCGGGCAACAGATATATAAATTTTATTGCACCAATGACAGCGACATAACTTCGACTTTCAATTATTATTTTTATTTATCAAACAATTTGTCACCGGCCAGCTCACGTCGAGATGACAGTTCTCCGTTGTCAACATGGCATTTAAAATTGTTTTTACCTTTACTTTGGACTACGTGATTTTAAACGCGCAATAATGTTTATAATTGTTAATTTTTTTTTATTTTTGTTAATTTTTTTTACGTATTATGTTAACCCGGCATATAAACTGCCACTATACAAAGTTTCGTCTAATTCCGTTCAGTGGTTTTTGCGTGATGCGCGTACAGACAAACAAACAAACAAACAAACAAACAAACAATAATTTTAAAAACTGTTCTAACATGTTCAGTATCTCATTTTAAGCCACCCTGGTTAGTTTTTTTCCGAATACATTCAATGTACAGACTTTCTTACCTCTACGATTTTATTATATGTATATATATTTTTATAAACTCGCTCACATATATTTAAAACAGAAATTACCAACACATGAAGATGTTCTCAAGTCAGCTTGCGTGTACCATACCTTAGACCTCAACATAGGCTCACCTATAGTACGTTACTTTACTTGAGGAAAGGGAAACAAATGCACCGTGTGGTGTCCTACTTCAAAGAATAGCTCCACTGCATCTCTTCCCGTGCATGTCGTAAAAGGCGATTAAGGGATAAGGACAAAATGCCGTGCATAAGGGCGACAGGCTAGCGTCCTCCTCGGCCACCTCTCACCGTTGCACGGTCCTTCCACCGAGTCATGTAGCAGGTGGATCTTCGTGTCTTACTTGCTGCTTGATAGTTATCTTGTCCTAATACCTACTTGTGCTAAATGTGGTGGTCTGTGGTGTACTGTAATTTACAAGAGTACTTGCAGCACAACACCGACTACTCTGCTTACCGCGATTGTGGGGTTACAGCGTGTGGTATGTACATGGAAACAAATGTTAAAGGACACATTTTGTAGGACGTAACCCAACTAACTTGTTTAAGTGACTCAAGTTCAATTTCATCTCTAACGTCTACAAAAAATAATAAGTGAACGAGAAACAATGGTTTTAATTAATAAAACATTGAGAAATGCTAACTCGGTAATTAATTAGTGGGTTGAATCAGAGCCAGTAGCACATCCAGTTAAATATTGTTCTGCGCTCAGACGAGCTTGCGACAGTTCATGAACAATATTCCTCTCTGGATCCCGAGATGTGACGTTTACAAGACGTTTTATTCAGTAATCTTTCCGTTATATCTGTCTGTGATGGATGTGACTCCGTGCGCAAAGAATTCAAAAATAGAACTATTATTGACAATTAAACACACATTATTTTTCTACATCAAATGCACACAATTTGCAAAGGAGAGCTCTTAACCCCAACCTCACAAGTTCTGCAACTCAAACGCGAGCAAAGAATTAAAAAATAGAACTATTATTGACATTTACCCATACTCATTGATTTCAATAACGCGATCTATAAATGTACACAATAATTTGCACCAGACAACTCGAAATAAGGGTTACCTGAGCTCACACATTCAGACAGAGATAGACTTGAATGTTTTTGACGTGATGACGTCACGTCTTATAAATTGATGAACACCGGCTGCACACACGAAAAATTATCACGTTCCATCTGAACCTGTGTGTGCAAGCGAGAGCGCGTAACAAGCGATAGAGAGGCATATAAGGAGAGTAGGAAATACAAAATATATTTGTCTGTCTTTTGCGATTAATTTTACATATTTTATATTCTACAAAAACATATAAAAATACACAAAATTATATTGATAATTAATCTTTAGTTTCACATTTTTATCATGTACTTAAATTAATTTTACATATTTTATATTCTACAAAAACTTATAAAAATACACAAAATTAATAAAAATCTAAATAAAAACGGTAAATATCCGCCGGCGGCGGGAAGCAGGCCTCCAAGCACGCCGGTGGGTGCAGGCCGTGGCTACGGAGCTCTCCGGGACGACGCGAGGCAAGCTACGAGCTATAGGTGGTGGTACTAGACACGTAGGCCACCACCACCCCCATCCCGGAGAGCTCCGTATCCGTCGGACTGCGGGGCGACGTCACACAGCTCTTCTATCTTTGTTGGCCCTCTTGCGTGCGTCGCTGTTGCGCACGGCGCTGCACCGGTAGCGGAGGCTGCAAGCGCGACACAGGGCCGCGATAGCCCCAAGCTAACCGGTGGCGGCGGACTTCGTCCCGTCGTAGCTGGTGTGGCGGGGCGTGTCCCTGGTTCGTCATCCTCACTGGCAGACGCGGGCGATGGATCAGCGAACCGTGGTGGATTGGGTGCGCTGGTTGCGAAAGAAGCAGCAGGTCTTGTCACTGGATCCGGCCACACCGCGAGGAGGGCGAGGCGTGTTGACTGGGACGCGCGACGTCACTTGTCCCTCCTCTGACACAGCGGGGTGGTGAGGCGCTGAGGCGGTGTCGCCGGTAATCCACTGCCGAGGCTGTCGGGTAACAGGTTTTATAAAATTTTCATTTTTTCAAATTTTCAGAAAAAATTTTTACCCCCTGTCAGTCTGACAGCTTTTCTTCTTAATATTATTAGTTTTTAAAGTACTCACATTTGCGATTTAAGAATTAAACTTCTAAGCACGATAAAATATTGTAAACTGATTTTGTATCTGACTTCGCACTTTATATACTTTATGACGTCATCACGTAAAACTATCGTCCGTAAGCCGACTTTACAGACAACAATGCGTTTGCACTGCACATGTAAATAAATAAGTATTGTGAATGTAACACTGAACGAATTTAGTGAAATGTTCACTAAATTCAGCATAGGCTGTGTCCAGTCCTTTTTTCTCTTCTATCTGTATAATGTACTACCCTTGCCATATATCTTCCTCACTTACTCTTATCACCCAAATGTTGGCTGGAAAAAATCACTTAAAGTGATAAGTCAACCTTTGCACGCTACTGTTCTCTTGTTTCTCTGTGAAGTATTGATAATTTCTATTGCTCTTCTGTATGTTAGCTTCTGTCTTCTGTACTCTGTTTGGGTTTTTGTGTGCTATAAAGCATTTCTATTCTATTATACGTCTGTTCGGCAAGAACGTGACCGGCATAATTATATTTCTTGACAGCCGTTACGCGAAATTTAAATTTGGAACATGTAGTGAGACCCTTTTCCTAAGATGCATTGTGATAACTACATCAGTTCGTGCCGTTTTTTCGCGCAGAGAGCTAGTTTCCCGCCATGAGTGCCGCGTACGCTTCCCGCTATGAAGCAGTGTTCCTTTGCTCGCATCCGAAAGGACCGAAAATGTCACGCGAGCAGGCTGCAAAGTATATGAAAAAGTCTAAGACATTCGTGACGAAGTGGGTGAAACGATATTCTGAATCAAAAAAAGTAGATGACCTACCAGAACGCGGTAAAACGAAAGTGACGTCGCCCACTGAAGATAAACGCATAGTACAACTATTTAAAAAAAAATCCACTTTAACATTGCGTTCCGGACAAGAAGAATTAAAGAAAAGGGGGCTAAGTGTGTCGCTCGACACCATTATAAGACGCTTAGCTGAAGTTGACGTGAAATACCGAAGGACGTTGAAGAAACCTCTCCTTACCGAGAAACACATTAAAAAAAGGATGGCCTGGGCACGAGACAACAAAGATCGAGATTGGGGTAACATAATTTTTTCGGATGAAGCATCATTTTGGGCATCTAGTATTTCGTCTCGTGCTTGGTCAACTGCCGATAACAAACTGCTCGTACGTACCCTGAAACACCCAGTTAAGGTGCATGTTTTGGGATGCTTCTCAGAAAGGGGATTTGGTAACTTGCACTTGTTTACCGGCACTCTGGATGCTATAAGGATGACTAAAATATACGAGAAAGCATTATTGCCTTCTACCAAAAAGTTGTACCCAAGGCAAAATGAAACATGGATATTACAAAAGACAACGACCCCAAACACCGAAGTCGTCTGTGCTCCGCCTGGAAGCAGGAAAATAACATCGAGGTCTTGGATTGGCCATCACAATCACCTGATGCGAATCCAATAGAAAATGTTTGGGCGTGGATGAAGCTGAAACTTCGTGCAAAAAAAGCACTAACTGCCCGCGAGCTTAGTCGCAACATAAAGTCAATATGGAGATCTTTAGCCCGCGACTTAGCTAAAAAATTAGCAGAAAGTATGCCCCAAAGATGCCAGGCGATTATGGACAATGGAGGAGACTGGACACGTTATTAATAATTAAGCATTCTTGTATGCATAATAAGCAATATATATAATTTTTTTCAAATGCCACATTCGGTTTTTTTATTTAATTTCATCGGTCACTTTCTTATCGTACATAGTGTAATATAGGTAATGTTTTCAAAGTGTGTTTATAATTTACTGAAGCGAAACATAAATATTTCTTATTATCCTTCTTCTCTTCTCCATCTTCTCTACATATTATAAAATACAACGTCTACCGTCTGTGCGTATGTATGATCACTTATAACTCGAGAACGGCTCAAAATATTTAGGTGCGGTGTTCACCAATGCAATCTGACATATCCCCGGATGGTTATATAGACAAATAACATCATAATATCTTTAGCACGGTCAGAGCCGCGAGAACAGTTACTTCATTTATACAGGATGTTTCAGGATAGGCTTGAGAAACTTCAGGAATAGAAAGTACTCATTATTAGAAGAAAAAATTCTTATCACTCAAATCGAAATTCCGTACTTTTTTTTCATACAAAAATTTTAAATTGTAATAAAAACTCGATGGACAGTGAGTACGGAGAGATTTGTCTAAGTCTAGGGAGTGCAATGACCTAGTCCATGCAGTCACCTTTTTCTTTTGATGTCATTAGAATTTAAGTGTTTGTAATTTACCTAGATGCAGTTAAATTCTACTAGTTGAGCATGTAAGTTAGTCATTTTATTTTTATTTAATAAAGGCGGACGTTAACCGTCCACCAAATCTCGTTGAAACGATTTTCACTAAAAAGTAATATAAAATGATCGAATCTGGAAAAAAGTTTCAGAGCTTTTCCTCTTCAAATATGAAAACCTTTCGAACCCTGAAGTTACGAAACCCTATCCTGAAACACCCTGTATATTAGTAATTTCGTCTTCGTGGACACCATTTATAATGACTTTTCCAAAGAGTTTGTATTACGTCGCTGCGCTCCTTTAAAAAAAAACCTTTAAAGGAGCGCAGCGACGTAATACAAACTCTTTGGACTTTTCAACTGTTGAACCTGTTGATGACCTTGCTATCTTTATGAATTCTTTGTGCGCGTGCACCAAACAGAAGATGCCAATGTCAGAATACTGAGCTTTCGTTATAGTGATGGCAGTTTGGATTGTCTAATCCTACGTGAAATGTCATAATGTTGCCTTTGCAATCTGAGTTGTCTGGTACATGGTGCACAATAATTGTGCACCATGTACCAGAATCTTTATAAATAAATTTATGTACCATAAATTATTTATAGTGTTAGGATTAAATCTATCGAATCTAATCTATATTCTTTAGGATTGAATTACTCAATTTAATAAATTAAAAGGTTAACATTCTAATGTACCTACTAGTAGCAAGAGAACAGTTAATTGTTCGTTGGGATGTTTCTGAGCAGAAAAAGTAAAGATGAAGTACCTAAATGAAAATGATCTCATAATTTCTATTCGTATACAAACTTTAAAACTGGTTTAGCTGTTAGGTTTTAATAACTAAATACGAAAAACATATTTTATAATAAGGTGCAAATTTTGAGAATAATTTATTTTCAGGTATGGTGAAAATTGTACATGAAAGTGGTAGAAGCTGCGGGTGTCTCAACTTTCTACTCGTTTTGCTACGAGTGAGTATGTGTGTTGAATTGTACATTGACCTTGAGTTTTCCACGAAAATCATTGAGCACACTATGCCAATTCAAACGAAACTAACAACCTGCTAGTAGTGCGCGCGCATGACCGACGGAATTAATACAGGGGTCATATCGACCAATCAGAGTGACCGTTACAGTCCGTTGTCACCGTGTGGTCCGTTCCGGTCAGTTACCTTACAGTATCTAATCGCTGCTTGTCCGCCTGAGCAGTCACCCTGAGCGACTTCTAGAACATTTTATGTGTTTTTTTTTACTGAAAGCGCAACATACGGCGCCGAGCCACCCATAAGGTGTCTAACGACGCTCATGGGCATTCGGTGTTATAGAGAACATGTTAATATCATTAGTATTGATGGTCGGCCTTTATACATCTTTTACCACTATGAGTTGGTTAGATTTCAAGAGAATATGATTAGTAATTTGTACATTTTATACATAAAATAAAAATTCTGTCAGTCACCGGAAAAACCAAATGTATATACTTACAATAGAATCTAATACCTATATATTTCACCGTTGTCTATTACCTTTATTACCTTTATGTACCGTGTGGGGCCGGTACTTTAAAAGAATAGCCCCACTCCATCTCTCCCCGTGTATGTCGTAAAAGGCGACTAAGGGATATGATTCCCTTCTTATATTACTAGGTGGTAAGGTTTAACCCGCCCGGGCTGGTACCACCGCACTGAATGAAAGGTCGGTCGAAACGGCTATGTAAATAGTTTGTGTTTTCCGTCCAGTTCAGTGTAGCCGGCACCACCGAAGGGAAGCACTGACGTGGCACCAAGTTCACCCGGTGTTATGGGCTGACATCACGGATGTTGTAGGTGATGTAGCCAACCGTGTCAGTTTCCATAAAAAAAATATATTTCAGGATGGCTTCATTCAGGCTACCGTGAAGATATTATATTATCTCGAAGGGGCTACGGAGCATTGAGCAGCGCTAACGAAATAAACATGACGCTCCACAAGATTCAAGTGTCCCAACGCGAAACGTGTCGCAAATAACATTACATCAATAAAATATTACATCATAATTTTATATAAACAGTATAACGAGTGTATGTCGTAGCAGCCGGTACTCAGATAAAGCTAAATCTAGATAGAGTACTTCGTATAGTAACCGCGTAGTGTCATCTTTATCGAATGGACTGTTATTAGGTAAATCTCTTTTTGACAAGTCTTTCAGAATGATAATTTGTATCATGGGACTTGGGACCCCTATAAAACGACACTTTGACTTACATTTATGATTACATTTACGTATATGAATTCTTCGAAAAAAAAACTCATTCGTACGTCCGACCTGCCGTACAAGATTTGTGCAGTGTCTACCATACCGGCTAGCGGCTTATGTTGTTTTTAACCGACTTCAAAATAAGGAGGAGGTTCTCAATTCGACTGTATTTTTTTTTATGTTTGTCCCCTCAGAACTTTCGACTGGGTGAACCGATTTTTATGATTCTTTTTTTATTTGAAAGCTGTTGCTTCCCGTGTGGTCCCATTTCAATTTGGTCAAGATTGGATTGGAAAGCAAGGCGGAACCGCGAGGCCGAAGGCCGAGCGATTCCGCCGAGTACATTAATAGCAAAAAAATACTAAAAAAAACTGTGAAATAAAAAACTATTTAAAAAAATATAAAAACCGCCTTCAAAAATGTATGATATAAAAAAATCTAACCCTAGATTAGAAGGCGGTGCTAAAGCAAGCAAAAATAACCGACCGCCTTCAACTCCAGGGTTCGATTTTTTTATTTCATACATTTTTGAGGGCGGTTTTTATATTTTTTTAAATAGTTTTTTATTGGTTCCAAACTGTACTCGAGCTTAGACCTCGGCATATATTCGGTGCCTCGGCGCAGCCAATTTGATCCCCGAGGTGGTGCCAGTCCGGCTTGGAGGCGGACTTATTTCGCTAGGGAAAGGTTATTAACCCACGATTTGAAGATCCGTGGATTATAGGAGTAAGGAAAAATATTCCCAGGAAGATCGTTCGAATATTAAAAACCTATCTGTTAGATATTTTATAAAATTTTCAATAATTTCAAACTTATCTCCTTTCACCTAACGCTTACTTTGGGAAGCCAACTGAATGCAAGCCAAGATTTATAATGAAAAAATTACTTACGCTTATGTAAGCTAGACTCGACAAAGAAAGCCACAAATTGCAATTTGTGCCGTGAAATGCAGCGAGGTTAAAATGCATGCACGTCGCGTCGCCTAAACTGTCGTATTTCATAATAAGCAGGTACACAAACTACTATACAATAATAGCCACTCAAAGGTTGATTTATTTAGATATTGTATTAATTTATTACAAATTCTATTTAGATAGTCTATGTATTTTTTCTACTACATAATATCTAATTCTTATGTACTCGAATGAAAGACTCGATGACGATATGAAAGTACTTATCTGTTGTGTGCACTCACCCCATTTTATGATATTATGCCACTAGAAGATTATTTTTTTTTTTTTTTATGGAAACTGACGCGGTTGGCTACATCACCTACAACATCCGTGATGTCAGCCCATAACACCGGGCGAACTTGGTGCCACGTCAGTGCTTCCCTTCGGTCGTGCCGGCTACACTGAACTGGACGGAAAACACAAACTATTTACATAGCCGTTTCGACCGACCTTTCATTCAGTGCGGTGGTACCAACCCGGGCGGGTTAAACCCTACCACCTAGTGATATAAGAAGGGAGTCATATCCCTTAGTCGCCTTTTACGACATACACGGGGAGAGATGCAGTGGGGCTATTCTTTTAAAGTACCGGCCCCACACGGTACAAATTCTATACGGTACGATTCTATTCTGTGTGATCGTTGATGTGGAATAAGGATAAAAATGGATTTTTTTTTAAGAAAAAATAACTTTAAAAAATTTCTTCATTACCTAGATAGGTATAACCGTTTCGTTTTGTTTACTTATATATTTATTTATTTATTAAAAGCGCGACATGTGGTACCGAGCCACCCATAAAGTGTCTAACGACGCCCATGGACAGTCGGTCGTATGCGGGGTTTGCGAATACTATGCCGGCCTAACAGGTGTCTATTCACCCCCTTCTTGAAGGACCCCAGACTGTACTTGGGGGGAAATACGAGTATATGGGCAGGGAGAGAGAATTTTTTTTAATCCTTATTTCCCATCAACATCTCATGGGTGGCTCGGCGCCACATGTCGCGCTTACTATAAAAAAAAACATTACACAGATTATAATCTTCTCAAAGGCATTGTACCTATTGGCATATCATAAAATGGGGTGATTGCACTAACACACAACAGACGCGTTCATATAGGCATCATCGTCGATTCTTTGATTCGAGTACATAAGAATTAGATGTTATATATTTATATTTAGAATGTTTTACGAAGTAAAATAAAGTTGAAAAATATTGCGCGATTGTTATAATATTATTGACAATAGCTAATTATGTATTTTTCTGTGATGCTGATGTTTGTTTCGTGAGAGGCGTCGTCGGATCTCTAAGTGTTCAAACGCGACATGTGGCAATATTCCAAAGTATTATCTGCACTTCAAGAGTAAGTGATACCTAATATACTTCAAGGAAACCTTTAATAAAATAATAATGGCGGACTGCACAGTGTGCCAACAGCAGCGCCTGGCACGGAGGCCGGCTAGGCCAGGTGGAGGCGCTTGGGCAACGTCCTCAGTTCAGTGAATAGAACCGATAAGAAACTGCCGAATCTATCTATCTTGTCAATCAATCAATCGAATTTTCCATTGTTAAAGATATAATTATATTTTTTTGAAATTATTTATTAGGCACCTGTGTTAATTTGTTAGATTTATGCATTTGTACATCTTTAGAATTTGTAAAGAATATATACAAAAAGTTAAAGTATAGACATAATCGTTCAAGGAAATTATGTAATTGAACAAACTGTATGTATGTATACACGTTGAATAAAAATTGAGACACGGGAGAATATAAATTTCTAAATACATCTTGGTAAATTCAAAGTCCAACCTGCACATTCCAACACGATAGTCATAGTACCTACATTGATGAAGGTAGACAGGCACCGAATCCCTTATAAGGGAATCAAACAGTTATGTGCAATACCTTGCAACAAAACACTTGCAAGTCCTAGAGCCGCGCCACGCGCTGCGCTCGCGCCTCATTTAAATTACACATTGTTATGCTATGCGTACGCTTTGTCACCGGTCATGTTCATGTATGATAAATTACTTGGACGAAATTTATCTTTATCTCTTATTTTACTCATATCCTTAATATGAGAAACGTGGTTTTCTCGATCTAACAAGCAGTAAACACCCACATGACTACCTACATAGTTCTTCAGAAGCTAAATGGCAAGTTTTATTAGTTAACCAGACGTAAGATGCAATAGCCATAAGATTACGGGATTAATAATAACGAACCATGTCTCAACTCTTAACAACACCTTACTAAAAAATTATACCCTTTTTTTTACCAAAAACCGGGATAACATTCAACGTCAATATTCAAGGGTCACATCACTTCGTGTTACAACTTTGTAGTTATATTTTCAAATCACTGATACTTGAAATAACACGTTTATTTTAAAATGATTACTCGGCAGGTCCTTCAAGCAACGTACAACGCACGCGCGATCCAGCTGCACTCGCACGCACGCGACCGATGCGCGCGCAGTTTTTCCACTCGACTCGCTTCCAGAACACACTGCTGCACCAGAACGACACAACGACAACAAGTCGACGGCAGCAGACACCGCGAGGAACTAAAGCTAGAACACACGGGCATTGGGACTCGTCGGTGGTGCAACCGCGCATTGTCGAGAAATAACCGTGGAAACCTCGCACATACCTCTGATGCAACGTTTTATTTGTGTGAACGGAGCAATCTCTGTCAGATGCCAGATAATTTTGGCATAGTCATTCTGTGGCAGAATTTGTCTAAAATTAATCTAGTTAATGCCTTCACTGCTTCAAAACAATCGCAGGAAAATCATGATTAACTTTACATCTAGGTATAATTAGGGCAGAAAATTCACACTAATCAATGTTACCTTCATACAAGACATCACGCTACTCGGCCGATGTGACGTCACGTACCTACGCGGCCAGTAACTGCGCAACTCCCGCTTTGGCTTAATAATTCACGAGGCACTGATACGCTTTTGAAACTGATTTCACAGCGACAAAGTTAAACGAGACGTGATAAGTTAACATCTATTAATCTTGATAACTGTGCTCCCGTTATTCTCGCTCTAGAAGTTTTTTTTTATTGAATAAAAAATGAGAACCATAGTGAGAAAAGATTCGCTTTCGTACAAGCTAACAGTAGATCACCGTTTGCTCTAATCTCTATGAGCAATCACAATGCACAATAATCTCCGTAAATGCGCAAATGCCAACTCTACATTCTGTGACTCTACCGACGTACGAGTATCTACAGTGCAGTGGAGGCGCTTGTATCGTAACGCGTGCACATTGTGTAACGGAATTCTACGTTACACATGGAACATCCTAGAGTCATTAGTACCTACTGGGACATGTGTTTTTCTCACGGTATCGCCATAGAACATTATGTTCCAGCAGTGCGGTTGCATAAGATAATAGATTACGTCATAAGGATTATAATGGATTAGTTACTTTTCTTAGCTTACTTCCGCTTATTTCTGGGAGAATAACTACTCCCCTTATTCTTATTCACTACCAGATATTTTATTACCATTTTTGCAGTCAGTTGTGTGTGAATACGAAATGACATTGTTTATTTTCATATATGTGAACGATAAATTAAGAAATAAAAATTATAATTACCTACCTACATATGTAATCAATACGTAAATATCTACAACATAATATACTTCCACATTAATAGAATAACAAATTCTCTTAATTTTGTGATGTGTATGATTCCTAATCGATTTAGATTTTTATTGCAATCGTTAACAATTTATATGTAAATTTTATTGAATTTCCGAGTCGACTTGGCCTGCTCTCTTTGCAATTAATAATACTTTAACTAAAACAAATCGATGACTTTTCAAACATTCGCATGTATTCTGCGAGCTTGCATTTGCGAAACTATCAGTCCTTGGCTCTATTCGTTGCATCAAGTGTTCACTGATTACCGTAAGTATAACGCGTCTTAGCAATAGAATTTTACGTCGAAACGTTTGAATTCTCATATTTTCATCATTATTGGCAGGAAGCAATTATGTTAACATCCAGCGCCATAATAAGATTTCCTAAAAAGATTTGAGATGATGTGTTACATAAAAATTGCGCGACTCGCGCGCAGCTCGTGAGGAAGTCACACGTGACGTAGGGAGATATCATCTTCATATCGGCGGACGCCGCACTGCTGCGTGTGTGAATTTCCGCCAGCGTTCGTCACACTTCTAGAAGAGAAGCGTTCTGTGAGTTTTAAAATAATATTTATTACGTTCAGTCATTGAGTCGTAGTGATCTAGTTAAGCGAATAGTGTAGATTTAGTGGTTCAAAGTAATTTAGATATTCTTTAATCTCATTTTGAAAGTAAAAGTGAAATAAAAAGGTGGAGAAAAAGTTACTATTCCTACCCAGAAAGAAAGTCTTTGTGGCAAATCGTTTTCAATACATATTTCAGTTATTTTTTTAATTCTTCTTTAAACATAATCAAGCCACCGGAAGACTTTGAGGCGCGGTAACATCGGCGATGAAGCGATAACACTTAAAAATTCATTCAAATTAATATCTAAATTAATAGAATGTGCAAACAGATGAATATTTATTAACACGTAATAATAATTTGTGATTTATGCCGTATACAATTATTATTTATTATCAATTTTCAGAATAAAATAAATCTCGTAAGTCAATAAAAGTGTTTTCTCTTATGCAACACCTAACTCTATTAACTAAATTGGGTGTGTGTAATACTCTTTCCACGAGTGAAGTAAATATATTAAATGTCATCTTTCATGAAATGGAATACCTACGTAGGTACCTATGAGTGCTTAAAAAAATAAAGAAACGGAAACGCTAATTATTTTAAACTGTTTGAAAAATACCTGCCGGTTTAAAACTATGAAATGTTTCGAGACAGCGTAATGGTAACAAATTACTTTAACCGTATCTGTCCGCCCTGCCCCGCAGCCTCTGTGAGTCCGTAAGCGTTCTGAGACTATGTACCTACGCATAGAAGGGAAAATATATTATTACAGGTGCTTTCATGAACAAATTAAATGGTACTTAGATCAAACATAATATGTAATGTGGGACTAATTCATTATTTTATATGCAGTGTTTGTCATATTTTATTTACTCATTGTCCTTGTCATTCACGATAACGGACGACTAAACAATGCTAAACTTCTGTCATATCGTTACAGAATGACAAATGTCTGGACGGAGTGTGATAACAACTGAAGGGGTTCCGCAGATTGATCAACTTTAAACTCTATTGTCTAAGGCATAGCGTTTAGTACACGGTTGATTTTTGTCAGTCCAACTCAATAATTCGTCATAACTTCAATAACCTCGCGAACAGTTCGTGCTCCATGCGACAGGTCCCAACATTCCTCATCTGCAATGGTCACTCGAGCATTCGACCTCACGATTGGTCGATTATCCAATTGGTGGGGCCAATCAGCCACCTGGGTTCAAAATTAGAATTCGACGCTCTGCGGTGAAGCTGTCACTTTGCTGCATCAACCCAGCCTATCTTTAAGGCTGTGCGGTCAATATGTAGGTATTTAAATTATAGACTGAAACCATAATAAGTGAGCAATAATGGTGAGCAAAACCATTTTATCACCGTGGGATAATGATCCGTCGATGCTGGCTTTGAGTAGGTATATGTGCAAGGACTTAGTTATTGGACAACAGGAGATGGGCCCGATTTTAAATATTATTATACTTTTTTTTATTTATACGCGAGACACTTGGCGCCATCAGCATGGGTTGTTGAGCCGACGACGCCCAAAAGCTTAACATCATTATACGTATTAACTCTAAAAACCTTATTAAATGTAAAAAAACCTTATTAAATAACATAAAATATAAACCTATTATATTAAACTAAAAATCTTAAACTATCTTAAAAATTTAAATGTAAACCTAAATAAATAAATAGAAAAACCGTCCGAGCCGGAATTGCAGCCGTGTCGGTGTGAGCTTAGAAAATCTCATCCACGGGCACTGACGGCGGAAAGGCCCTCATAACGCTCACAGCGTTCCCCCTCTGCACGGCCGGCCAGACTGACGCGCTGGAGGAGGAACGTGCCGGCCCTGAACGAAATATTAGCGCAGAGCAAAATTGTATATTAGTGAAAATTTATAGTTATGAAGAAGTATTTTTTAAACTTATAATTTAATAGGTAACCCAAATTGCGTACCATTTTTATAAATTGTCGACATTTTTCATTTAAAAATATGTTGAGCAAAGCAATTATCACTTTTTATAATAAATGAAAAAAAAATCGCAAGGTTTTACCTGAAATAAAAAATTTTCAGATGCTAATATTTGTAAAATTGTTCAAAATAAAATTTTAACAAAATGCATAGCATTAGACATCAACGCGCGGGCACGAGGAAACCCGGAGCGTTCACAGTAGTCAGTTTTTTATACAGATAGAAAAAATACAATATTCTTTATTGTTGCGTATATATTTTACAAGAAAAATAACACAATGAATAGTGGTACATGAGGTGCAAACTTGAACTTATCCCTTGAAGAGTATTTTCCAGCCAACCTTTAGGTGTGCGAAATGTCTAAATGTAGGTTCTTTATGTAGGCTTTTTGCTCACAGCTCAGGACGCCGATGACGTAGCGTTATGGTTTATAACCTAAAACCATTTTAAGAAGTGACAGAATGTAACAATGAAAACTGTATGTAAATCTATAAAGTGGTTCTCGAATTATAAGGATATTCATTTATTGACGTAAGTACATCGTCGCCCGTAGAAACTTCGCCTTATTATAGAAAGTGTTTTTAAAGGATTATAAAATTTTCCGCGTTTTTGTAACTATCGCTATACAATCGTTTTATTTTCGTACGAACACATACATAGTACACATAAATACTGCAATGCATAACAAACGAAAAAAAAATTGAGCCAGGTCCAGAAAGTGGAATATCAAGACTGTCTGACCTACATTCATTATAAAAACCTTCGTGTGACAGCGGGCCATACTGTTTATTTATTAATGTAGGACAGAGATAGGATACACTTTTTGTGTCAGACTGACAGCTGTCAAATGGCGGTTCTTTTATTAATATGGGGTAATTAAAGCCATACGTAGGACAACGCGATTATATTCATAAAATAATTTCACTTAAATTTCTTACATAAGCTTACAATATAATAATAGAGTGCAGAGAACAATGAAAAGTAAGATGTATATAATCGCAGCGTTAAGATGAGTAGGGCACGCAAGCCGGCCCGCCCCCGCCCGCGGCCACGTGACCTCGCTAAACACTATCTAACTATCAACTGCAACATAAGAGCACTCGTTAGTTGCTCATATGCTATCAACTTTACTCACTCTGCATATGGCCTAAATACTCGTATGTACAGCGGACTCTACACGCCACTGTACAGTGTCATAGACATTCATGTACGCGCTCTTGTGCGCGGCTTTGCTCACGTCAAGTTAGATTTTAAAAATAGTACCGTGTGGGGCCGGCACTTAAAAAGAATAGCCCCACTGCATCTCTCCCCGTTGCATGTCGTAAACGTCGACTAAGGGATAAGGAAATTCGTCAGCCTCGGTAGCTCAGTGGTGCGATCAGTCGACTGTTGTTAAGCAACCCTGAGCGCGGTCAGTGCTTGGATGGGTGACGGCTCGACCGTTGGAGGCTGACCGTGGTTCGGATGTTAAACTGTAGGCACCTTCCCTTCTTACCTTACTAGGTGGTAGGGTTTATCCCGGCCGGGTTGCTACCACCGCACTGAGCGAAACGTCAGTCGAAACGGCTATGTAAATAGTTCGTGTTTTCCGTCCAGTTCAGTGTTGCCGAAATGAAATGAAGGGAAGCACTGACATGGCACCTAGTTCACCCGGTGTTATGGGCTGACATCACGGATGTTGTAGGTGATGTAGCCAACCGTGTCAGTTCCCATATAAAAAAAAACAAAAAAAAAAAAATTGTGAGCACACCCATTGCATAAAATGCCAGTTGATGGGTCGCCTAGACTGCGCGACGAATTTAATGCGCGGCCCCCTTGGGTCATTTTTTGGCCCAAATGGGTCCAACGACGTTTAATGATTAACAAACAAACAGATATACCGGCACCAGCTTAATTATCCGGCCACGTCCTATAATTTTCCTAATATATTATTTTAATATGTTTACTGTTTTAGCATAGAGCAAATAGTCAAGTAGAAAGTAAATATAACTATAAGATTTCACAACATTTAAATTAACATTTTTTTTTATGGAAACTGACACGGTTGACTGCATCAACCTACAACATCCGTGATGTCATCCCATAACACCGGGTGAACTTGGTGCCACGTCAGTGCTTCCCTTAGGTCGTGCCGGCTATTACACTGAACTGGACGGAAAACACAAACTATTTACATAGCCGTTTCGACCGACCTTTCATTCAGTGCGGTGGTACCAACCCGGGCGTGTTAAACCCTACCACCTAGTAATATAAAAAACCGTTTAAAGAAGGGAGTCATATTCCTTAGTCGCCCTTTATGACATACATGGGGAGAGATGCAGTGGTCATATTTTTTGAAGTACCGGCCCCACACGGTACCTAAAGCAGATTATAATGTTAAACCGAAGTTCATTATGGACATTATTGCCAATCACAACAGTTTTAATCTGACATTTTTTTTAAGATTTTACTGCACTGTATTAACTCTGCGGTCATTCGATCATTGCGTGTACGAGCTCCGTCTACGTGTACCTTTTACTGATGTGAGAGACGCAGGCGCCGCCGCACAACGCTACCAACCAGAGGTAACCGGAGACGTGACACTAGGTATGAGATGTGTCACTAGTGTTACGCTGTTACGTGTACGTGATGTGACGACGTAGGATGCGCTGTAACTGGAACACTTCACACCTTGTTGCGCGTAAATAGTGCATATTGGTTTACGGTAACTACGTAGGTAGTTTGCAGGTTATGAAAGCTTTTGATTACAATGTACAGTGGCATTCACAAGTGCGGAGATAAATGTGTAGGTAGAACGTTATCAGTGCCGATACGTACC
This sequence comes from Nematopogon swammerdamellus, assembly GCA_946902875.1. Taxonomy (NCBI): domain Eukaryota; kingdom Metazoa; phylum Arthropoda; class Insecta; order Lepidoptera; family Adelidae; genus Nematopogon; species Nematopogon swammerdamellus. The sequence goes on from OX336333.1 coordinate 10,158,918, forward strand.
GCGTCGATTGTAACTTGTCATAGTTTAACTATTTATTTATTATGATGATATATTTATTATGATTATTATTTGCTTATACTTAAATGTTGATCTTAGTGTCTTACTTAATAGCTAATGTATAACATTATTATGCGCTGAACCCTACGATAAGAACAATGCACTTTCAGGTACCCACTAATTCCCTCAGTCGGCTCTAATAGAAGCCTCCCAATATTGTAATCATTTATTGACCTTTTCCTGACATTTCGGAACGTCACGGAATGCTGTAGATCCGCCGCGGCAACCGCCGACCATTGTTCAGACGCAACAGCGAGCAATATTAACATCGATTTCATCTTTCGTTGTCACTGTTTAGTGTATCAAGGTGAGCGATACAGATTGGTTAAGATTATAGTCATTCTAATAGAAAAGAAATGAGCAAGGAAATTAGGTCAGATATTAACTTATACTTATTGAGAGAAAAACTACTTAATGTATCTGCTGTAACGGGAGGCATGAAAATTTGTTTTATTATATTGTACTTATCCTGATCCAGCGACGCGACACGATTCATGGCTGTATATTAGCTGTCGCGTAATCGTTGATCTCAAAGAAATATTCGTGGGTATGTATTGTTTATGAAGTATTGGTATAAAAAGCGCTCAGCACATTTCCGAAACATTCGGTAATAATTTTTCGAAGAATTGAACTTAGACTTGCTAACATTATAATATATTTAGCTCTATATCTATATTTGCAGACACATAAAACGACGTGTCGCATTGCTCGTGAACTATGTTCTAAGTTGACATAGACAGTTACAATTGCGTTAATTTGCACGTTTTACTGTAAAATTATATACCAGTCTGTGAACTGAGAACATAAGTATAATATCTCCTATTAATTTATGTGAGCTATTCTTGCATATACCTATATAATTGGTTTCTCGATAACGGCTCTAACGATTTGGATGAATTTTTTAATGTAGATAATGTATTATTTTTCAAGTTTAACTAGATATGTAGGTGTTGATGCCGAGGAAATCCGTCACAAAACAAATTTTTTTTTCTAACGCCATTTCTTAGAATATTGAGGTACCAGTATATTGAAATATTCATGCTATGTCATGTATCGTGCTGTGCCATCTGTTGTTCCCACGGCAAACCCCAAAGACGCCCCTGATACTAAGTAAAATGAAGGATAAGAACTCCGATAAGTAATGATAAATTGCTCATAGTCAAGAGGAGATGTCGGAAATGTTCCTCTATTTCTTACACAGGTAATACCGAAAAATAAGAATTCTCGTTTGCGGTTCAAATTGCAAACTTCCTCCTTTTCTTTTAAATCGATTTAAGCTTATAAACTTTCAAAGGTCACAAGCGTGATAGTGCCGTATCGACTGTTAAACATGGAATTTGAAAGATGTTCAATATTGATATCGCATATTTTTATTATTTCTGAATAGAGTTGACCTTTGATGCAATAGAATTCTATTTGTATTCAACCTTGACCTCTGTGGAGCGAGCGTTTGATGCGATACAGAATAGAATAGCATAGTTGGAATCCCAGGACTTCAGAGCGGAGGTTGTTTGGTAGCGATCAATGGTGCGCCGGTCACGATTGATCTGCATTCATCTGTTGTGAGTCTGTGAACAAATCGTGCTTGAATAACAACGAGATGGCCATTACGCACGCGCTAAATATGTATGGCCGGGCCTTAGGGCCGGGCATAGTTCGAGTAGAGTAGTTAGATTAAGGAGTTACTTAATTAAGGAATTCTTTTTATAGAATGAATCTGTCCTAATATGCCTGTAACGCCAAAGTTTAAAAAAATATGTGTACCTACCTACGTAGATATAGAGAGGTACAAACAAACTAACATACCACACGCTGTATCCCGACAATCGGGGTAAACAGAGTAATCGCTGTTGTACTTCGAGAATTCTGGTAAATTCTAGCACAACACCGACCACTACGTTTCGCAAAGAATTCGACAAGATAACTATCAAGCGGCAAGTAAGGCACGAAGACTCATCTGCTGCATGACTCGGTGGAAGGACCGTGCCAACGTGAGATGTGGCTTACCCTATCGTCCTTTAGCACGTCATCTTGTTCTTTTTCATTAGTAGGCTTTTGCGATATGCATGGGGGAGAGATGCAGTGGGTATATTCCTTTTAAGTACCGTCCCTACACGGTACAGGTAATAACGAGTTATAAAGAGTAAACAGAAATAAAATGTATAATCTGGTTATTTAAAGAAATGGATTGGAAATGGCGGCGCTCCTATTTGCCTCTCGCTCACACAGTATTGCCGTCTATATTCGCATGTAAAGACAGCAAAATCAAAAAAATGTTCTTTCAGTAAAAAACCTTTTTATCTTTTGGCCTAATGGGCGAAAACGGAACCCTTATCATTTTATTTCATCTTGTCCGTCCGTCTGCATATCACAGCCATTTTACTCGGAGACTAATTGGCACTACATAGATGCAATTTGGAAGGAAGGTGTGTTCTATAAAATGATATACAATGTTGATAAATTACTGGCTCGATGTAAAATTCAAATTTAGAATGTTGAATAAAATTAAAGAAAAGTAGTAGGCCACTAACTAGGCGCCCTGAGTATAAATAAATACCTTTTTTTTAATGGAAACTGACACGATTGGCTACATCACCTACAACGTCCGTGATGTCAGCCCATAACACCGGGTGAACTAGGTGCCATGTCAGTGCTTCCCCCTTTGATCGTGCCGGCTACACTGAACTGGTCGGAAAACACAAAATAATTAGGTACCTACATAACCGTTTCGACCGACGTTTCATTCAGTGCGGTGGTACCAACCCGGGCGGGTTAAAACCCTACCACCAAGCAGTGGCGGCTCTGGCCAATGAATTTTGGTGAGGCACCACCTAATAGCATTTTATTAATGTTGTATTGCAGTTTTCATTTCGAGGACAGGGCATGCCCAAAGTCTAGCAATAAATAAACATCCATGTTGATTTTTTTTTCTTTACCTTCAAGATAATTAAGTGAGGCGGCGTAAGGCGGCGCCTCACTTGCTTCACCTGGGGAACCGCCACTGCCACCAAGTAAGATTAGGAGGGAAGGGACCTACAGTTTTACGAGGAATCCGAACCTCGGTCAGCCTCCAACGGTCAGCGGTCACCCATCCAAGTACTGACCGCACCCAGCGTTGCTTAACATTCAATAGCGACAGTTGACTGTCTGCACCACTGAGCTATCGAGGCTCACATGTAAATCTTAAAACTTTAAAGTCCATAAATAAATCAAATATAGTACATTTCTTAAGGACTACAGTACAGCTTTTAAAGCTTCTAACTTAATCAAAAAGAACACTTTACAGATAAAAATAAATATAATACAATTGTTCCAAGACAAAAATTTACAAATAAAAAAATAAACTATGGAAAAAAAATTGCATGCCGACTGTACAGCTGTAAAATGCCGCCATTTTCAATCCCTTTCTTTAAATAACTAGGTTATATATAATTCTCATAACCAAAAACGTTTGAACCTCGTACACATATTATGTTACTCTAAAACTGATCTTGTAGATCACTTCAAAATGTGCCATTTTGCAAGACCTGTAGTTAGACGAGTAGGAGGCCGAGTGCATTACAAAATTGAAGAGACGCACACCAAGAAGTGAGCAAAATAAATGAGCTTAAAAGAAGAGAGCAAGTTGAATTATTGAAGCTACGGATCTAGGTGTGACCTTAACGCCTAGGCTTTTCTACTTATATCATTTAAAATTAGTTCTAACTACTACACTAATATAGGTGTCAATTTATTTCTAAAAACTCATAAATCCTCCCAAATGCAATCGAGCAAAGATTGTGCGACACCGCATGAGGTCAGCTGACCCACACACCGAGAAGAGAGAAGAGCCCCAAGGTCACAAACCGATTGACAGCCGACCTCTGCCATCATTATTAACATTAACGACGTGTGGGATAACTAGACGCGGGTAAGGTCAAGGTCATAATACAAATATTAGCCTTTATTAAACCCGATTCAGAAAAAAACTATTGTGTATTTAGGTAGTTACTTTGATCATACAGAAACATAACATTATAAAACGATTAATATCTACATTTCAATGAATTGAAAGTTATAGAACTACTTACTTTTGTTATAAATTGCCACCGACCTCTGAGCCTCCCCCCGGTCAAATACTTGTATGCTCTGGATGGAAGCAACGTAACCATGGCAAGTGGCAACGGACACACTTCACCGTCGCTGAGCGCCGCGTTTCATTTGCCGTCGCTCCGGTCGCTGCCGCCGCGACTCACTGTAATTCTGTACACCTTCGATTTTTGGCTCACTCGCTTTCAATGGCTCTTGTGCCATACTATTCAGTAATCTGTGCCTGTGGCCCTCTTGGCGTGTCGATGTAAATTAAATACAATTTGTATGTACGGAGCGATTTGTATAAGAAGCATGATCATGAGATTCATTTAGTTACGAATGGAGAAATGCCAAAGTTGCAGCGCCTCTAGCGGGCCAGTTAGTAGGTATTAAAATTACCATACAAATATTTATTTGAGCACGTTACTTGTTCGAAATTAAATGTTTAAAAAAAAACTCATGATCGAGTTGATTAGCATCCAACTTTTATTAACCCCCGACGATAAAAAACCTAAAAAAGAAGGGTGTTATAAGTTTAACGTGTGTGTGTATGTGTGTGTCTGGCTGTGGCATCGTAGCTCTAAAACGAATGGACGGATTTGGATGCGGTTTTTTTTATTGGAAGGCTGGTTTAATCGGAATGGTTTTTAATTAGGTTTGTAATTAAATAGTCAAGTAATTAATTAATAAAAAAAATCATTATTTTAAAAATTGGACCGATTTGCATACGGGTTTTTTAAAGAAGCTTGAAATAAAAGTTAAATTACAAATTTAAAAAAAACCCCAACACTTAAAAAGTCAAAAATCATTTCCGTTCACTTACTTAAAAGAGTCGGGGGACCGCTAAGTCCACCGACTCCTTTAAGTAAGTAAACGGAAATTATTTTTGACTTTTTAAGGGTCGGGGGTTTTTAGTATCAAGAAGACATCAGTGACTACGCGTAGATTGCAAAAACACTCTTTCCATCTCCATGCCTACATGTTATAACATCCAGCGTCTACCGTCTGTGTGTTCCCGTCACCGTCATTACTGTGCACGTATGTACATATGTTCGCTTATAATTCAAGAACGGCTTAACCTATTCGTTTGCAGTTTTTGCTTATGTAATGCGATATATCTCCGCCAGGTTTTTTTCTTTTTTATTGCTTCCGAACTAGCTGGCTGTGCCCGAGGTCGAAGCCTCAGGCGCAGCCAATTTCAGGTGCCAGTCCGGCTTGGAGGTGGACTAATGTCGCTGGGGAAAGCCTATTTACCCGCGATTTGAAGATCCGTGGATTGTTGAAGTGGGGAAAGATATTGCCCGGAAGCCCGTTCCACACCTTTACTGTACGGCACAAGAACGATTTAGAGAATCGTGCAGTTCGAAATACTCTTCTGTCCAATAGAAAGGGGTGTTCCGCGAGAGTATGGCGGTTTTGGCGAAGGCGAACAGGAGGAGGAGGGATAAGGGAAGCAATTTCGTGAGAGCAGCGGCCATAGTAGTACCGATAAAACAGGCTCAATGACCTAACGATACGTCTGTGCTTTAGAGGTTGGAGGTCCTTTGTGAGTACAGAGTCAACAATGAGGCGAATGGCTCGTCGCTGAATAGAATCCAAAGCTGAAAGAAGGTACTCAGGGGAACCCTCCGAAAGATGACTGCAATATTCCATCACCGGTCTTACTTGTGCTTTAGAGTTTAAGCAGTTGGACCGGCGTGAAATATCGCTGACATCGGTAGAGTATCCCTAATTTTCGAGACGCTAGTGTCGCATTGGACTCTTATGAACGATCGAAATCCAACGTCCCTGGACACCACCCAGGACGCCCAGACTACCATCATTGGGGACTTGGCTGCCCTTTTTTTTATGGAAACTGACACGGTTGGCTACATCACCTACAACATCCGCGATGTCAGCCCATAACACCGGGTGAACTTGGTCCACTCCTTTCGGTCATGCCGGCTACACTGAACTGAACGGAAAACACAAACTATTTACATAGCCGTTTCGACCGACCTTTCATTTAGGGGGGTGGTACCAACTCGGGCGGGTTAAACCCTACCTACTAATAATATAAGAAGGGAGTCATATCCCTTAGTCGCCTTTTACGCCTGGAAAGTGGCTTGGAGAGGAAACGGATCAGCCTTAGTAGAGAAGGCACCAGCTTGCTACGTTCTTAGCTACGTTGAAGTTGACCTAATCGTTGGTTATATAGCATCACGCCGTTATTCATATGAGGCGATCGGTTCATATGATTAATCTCATTCGAGCAATCGGGAAAAAATCTACCGATGCCTTTACGACGAGCCGGCACAGCTAGTGAAGTATATGGAACGAGCGCGTTATATTTAGATGTATTTGTGAAACAATTTGGTAATCACCCGCGAGCCGGTGTCAAAGGTTCGTCTGCCTGCGTCTCTAAGCTCTGTAAGTTAACGTGCACTTGTAGAACCCTGTCAGAGTAATGCTTCCTCGTCAATTGTGCAGTGTTTATTGGCGTGGATGAAGTTTTTTATTATGGCAAGGTCCTACGCGCGTATTTTTATTTTCGAGATGGTTGCAGTTCAGCCGCATTAAGTCGTGACCGAAGAGTCATCTGCGGCTTGTAGCACGTCATCCCTTCTATACTCGAACCACAAATCGACACCGTCATTATTGTGTAACCGTGTATAAAGTAAGGTTACGCAATACACACATTGACTTATTAGTTTATTAGTACATATGTACCGGTGTCAGTGAGCAATATGCTGAATTTTTTCTCATGTATCAATCGACCCTAATACGCATTTTCTATACCTATCCATCAGTCACGGGTCCTTCAAGATGGGCGTGAATGGGCACCTGCCAGGCCGGTATGGCATTCGCAAGCCCCGCATACGACCGAATGTCCATGGGCGTCGTTACATATTTTATGGGTGGCTCGGCGCCATATGTCGAGATTTTTTAATAAAAAAAAACTATGCAATACATCGGTTACACGTACCTACTCAATGTATTTTTTTCATCAGCGGGTTGGAGGCTATAGGCCTAACCCATAATTACAATAAATATTATTCCATAATGCTATTTACTTGTCAGCGACTAATCAAAACATTACAATTCGCATCTTAATTTATATCAATAATTGATATAAATTAAGATGCTAATATTATTCCCTCACTTCATATATTCGGTTTTGTGTGAGGCCCACGTGAGCGCAAGTGATCCCGTGAAGAGAGCCGCAACAGAATTGCGAACTAGTTCCTCTAGTCACGAGTCAGGCGAGAGAGCTGCGGCACAGTACGAGGCAGTAAGTAATGAACGTCGACCTTTATAAAGAGAGTTCATTACTTACTTACGCACCGTGTGGGGCCGGTACTTTAAAAGAATAGCCCCACTGCATCTCTTCCCGTGTATGTCGTAAAAGGCGACTAAGGGATATGACTCCCTTCTTATATTACTAGGTGGTAGGCAACCCGCCCGGGTTGATACCACAGCACTGAATGAAAGCTCGGTCGAAACGGCTATGTAAATAGTTTGCGTTTTCCGTCCAGTTCAGTGTAGCCGGCACGACCGAAGGGAAGCACTGACGTGGCACCAAATTCACCCGGTGTTATGGGCTGATATCGCGGATGTTGTATTTAATGTAGCCAACCATGTCACTTTCCATAAAAAAAATAAAAAAACTTACTGCCGGGTACTAGGACTCGTGGAGGCGCGGAATCGTGGTTCTTTATTAACCCTATATTTAATATACAAAGCAATATCTCGTTCTAACTATTGGAATGCGTTTAATGATGGATGGGAACATTTTTGGTTGGTATTAATTATAGCCCTTGCCCTCGAAACCCAGCTAAAAGCATTAAAGGACGAGTAGTATGTTTGTTCTCTGGTATTGTTGATTAGCAGTGTAATAGAGGCATTTTGGCCATCTTTTACAAACATTTACAAAAATTTGTCGTAAAGTCCTTGTGTCCCCACAGTGTTTGATGTTTTCACATGATGACGTAAAATTATCCGAAGTTCTTGCGAGGATTTTCGTAAAATCTGTGGTAAAAGTAATATTAACTCAAGAGTCATCAATTTAGTTTTACTGCCAGCAATCATTGAACGCATCCGTAAGTTTGGCCCCGCGCTGCCTACGAATTATGGTTACAGTCATTTATTTTACCATAAACAAATACACTATGTTTAACAATATTATTTGCAAAATAACAATTCAATGACTTTTCGTTAATAGTAGTTGCTGTGTCCCATTTGGACGGTCATTTATTTATTTTACAGAAAGCCTCGATAGCTCAGTGGTGCAGACAGTCAACTGTCGCTATTGAATGTTAAGCAACGCTGGGTGCGGTCAGTAATTGGATGGGTGACCGCTGACCGTTGGAGGTTGACCGAGGTTCGGATTCCTCGTAAAACTGTAGGTCCCTTCCCTCCTAATCTTACTTGGTGGTAGGGTTTAACCCGCCCGGGTTGGTACCACCGCACTGAATGAAACGTCGGTGGAAACGGCTATGTAAAATAGTTTGTGTTTTCCGACCAGTTCAGTGTAGCCGGCACGATCAAAGGGGGAACACTGACATGGCACCTAGTTCACCCGGTGTTATAGGCTGACATCACGGACGTTGTAGGTGATGTAGCCAAACGTGTCAGTATCCATAAAAAAAATAAAAAAAATCTAAATACTACGAAAATAAGATCCAAAGTTTGCAACTTCGTAATACTACTGATTTAACTGATTCGCATTTATACGTTTTCCTACAAATATCAGTATCTAATCAGTGTCTATTCCTATAGTTTCTTCCTATTCAAAACTTAGGGTGTTATGAAAACTATTCAGACCTGAATGAAAGATCAAGCTAAACTCCTATAAAATAATTTATGTTTCATAGTATTATAAAACTTACAAAATCTATGCGTTTAATATGGCTTTCATATTTCGAAAAAAAATATAAGTTTAATTTAGGAGGTTTTAACGTAGAACGTACCCACAACATACTGACAATAGCAAGATAAACAAGTTCACTTGTAACCGGAATAATTGTTATATTTGCTTGTATCTATTGTCAATTCTTGTAAAATGAAGCTGCATTGTACATTTTGTTCTTATGTAATAAACAATTTATAATCGATTGAGTATGCTGACCCTTACTAAAATGACCACGACCCTCATTTGTAAGGGGTAATGGACTCAATGGCATCGGCCACTACCTACTAGGCAATTGATGACATCACCGGGCCTTGATCTCAAGTGCACATTATGTCTCTTCATAATAAAATTCATCAATATTCTATCAAACATTAATGAATATTTAAGACTGCGGTGCTCGTACTACAGCGTGAGCCACAATTTGCAAAATTTGCCACATTTTCGTTTCGGTTTTTTGTTCAACGAATTTCAAGGAATTTCAAAAAATCCTGTCTAAAAGTTGACCATATTTAAAAGTTGGTGACAGATTTTTATTTTTATTTATGTCAATTAATATGTGAAAAAAAAAAATCACAAACGTACTACTAAATGGTCCTAAATACTCCGAAATGGTGTCTTTGTTTCGAAATTGCAGCTTTCTAAAACATTATTTTGAGTTTAGATACTAATTGCAGATGATGTAAGAAACATTGTTTTCCTTCTTTTGACAGTTTGGATATTCGTGTAATGTAAATTGGTTTAACAAACTTTGAACGAATACTATAAAACAAGCGAACGCTTCGCTATTCGAAATGCGCCATATAAGTGCGCATTTTGATGCTGTAGTACCGCGCTCTTAAAGAACGATTGGTTGACCGACGCTAAGCCAATTCATACTTTTGCTCATTGCTAGCAAACCTCGAGCCCTAAAGAGCTAATGTTTGTTGATTTGCATAATGTTGCTGCATTATTAGTTGATATCAGGCGATCATTAATCAAAATTATCATTTCATTCCATTTGCAATAGGCAGTATTGTTGAGGGAGCAGCTGGGCAGTAGGCTGCGCGAATCGTCTAGAGACAGCCGAGGGGTCGTTCCTCCTCCAGCGCGTCTCGCTCTTGTAAATTACATACTCTTTGCTCAGGTCGTGCAGAGCGGGACGTAGCGAGCGTGAGGGTCGCGTCGTCGTTTCTCGTCTGCATCTGGACGAATCGAATATTTTTTTTATAATTTTTATTTTATAAAATGTTTTGATGGATGGGTTTAGGGCCTAAAATGTTTTTTTTAACTGGCACGATTGAGTCGTGAATTTTGCCACGCGATTTTTTTATTTTATTTTTTATGGAAACTGACACGGTTGGCTACATCACCTACAACATCCGTGATGTCAGCCCATAACACCGGGTGAACTTGGTGCCACGTCAGTGCTTCCCTTAGGTCGTGCCGGCTATTACACTGAACTGGACGGAAAACACAAACTATTTACATAGCCGTTTCGACCGACCTTTCATTCAGTGCGGTGGTACCAACCCGGGCGGGTTAAACCACTAGTAATATAAGAAGAGAGTCATATCCCAGAATGTATCTAATTACTCATCTCATCTTTACTACCCATGAACATCTTCTGCAGTCGAAACCTTCAGCGACAGGTGGCCCGTGTTTCACAGCGTAGGTGAAAAGCCTCGACCTGTTAAGACAATAGGTTGGTACCTCCACTACACGACTACACCTGCTGTACCGCGTAGGAGCAGGTACCGAGTGAATCACGCGATACGTCGTCCCCGCCTACCGCTCCTTTTAATGTGGCAAGGATGAGAGATGCGATGATTAATTAGCATTCACCATTCACATATTGCCGAGGCATCGATCATTTGGGACTCGGAGAAAAAACTTGCGATTGTTTTAATAGGGACAAAATGGCCATGCAGATAAATTTAAGTATATTTAATGTTTAGATAGGGACCATGGCGTTGGCATTGACATTGGCGTTAGCAGTTGGCTGCGTAGCTGTCTTATTTTTTTTTTTATGGAAACGGGCACAGTTTGCTACATAGTCCGGACGTTAAGGGAGTTGGTTCGCACAAACCTCTCATTTTGTGATGCAAGTATGAAACTTCGCACATCGATTCTTGGGTCCTAGTACTTACGATCCGAGATGGTAGCCACCTTGGTAAGTCGTGACTGCCCCCTGTTTTTGAGTGGTTGTCTATCTCCAAGGGGCGAGATAAACCCTACCACCTAGTAAGGAAAGAAGGGAAGGGGCCTACAGTTTTACGTGGAATCCGAACCACGGTCAGCCTCCAACGGTCGAGCGGTCACCCATCCAAGAACTGACCGCTCCCAGGTGTGCTTAACAACAGTCGACCGACCGCACCACTGAGCTACCTAGGCTGACAGACTTCATGTTATGACAATGATGAAAAAGATCTAACAAAACGTTCTCAAACAATATCGCCTATATCATGTCATCAATACTAAAGCTATTGCTTAGATGGAAATCCAAATAATACCTTAGACACGCTCGCGAGGGCTGAAAATGATCACTTTGACTAGAGAGTAGTGTGCGTGCGTATGTGTGTACAAGTGAATGTGCTTCCTACACCTACTGAATATGGAAATAATCCACCGGCGCGCCAACAATGCTCAGTTTATCGTACATTTAAATGCGCGCGTGGTGCCGTTGCACCGAAACCGTGTTCATGCACAGATACAACAACCCAAGCAGAAGGTAATCATTACCTATACCTATATTATAAGTATTATAAAGGCACGCGAGATCTCGACTCCGAGCGGATCAGTCGCCGTAACATTACTCATTTCATTACAGTACTCTATGTTACTCTATGTCGTCTATGCTAATCTAGCTGTATCTATCGCAAGAGATTATGACAAAGCCATATAGTCTGCCTGTGCACATAGACACAGAACACGGGACAATGAGCGTAGCAGCTCTAAACATTGAGAGGATTAACGAGGATATTAACTGAAGGATGCTCGGTCAGTGACACACGCTGAGTGAGAAAAAATTTGCACACATTCTTAAATTGTTTTATAAATAAACGTTCGTCCTCTTGAAAGTATTGTAACAATTATGTAGCGACTAAAAAGCCAATCACATTCGTAATATACATAGATAAAGAATTCATTTTTGACTTTTAAAGTAGGTAAAGCGTAAAATAAATCAAAAGTTTGGCTCTCATTCCATCTCTTTCAGACATTATTTGAATAAAATAATGCCCATAAACCTACAGTACAATATACTTACTTAGGTATAAAGTCTATAATACATATGTTCAACCTTTATATTTGCAAACATGAAAGCCTGTGTCCTTTATTACGCCAAAATAAAGACAAACATGCAAAATTAGTTTACTTACTTAACTCTACTAGACAGGAATAATCATTACTGGAATGGAAAACTTAATACTAATACATTTATACTTAATACATTTTTTTTCTGTGTGTCCAATGTCCCGACTCCCGAGACTCACGGTGTCATGTATTACTACTATTAGTGACTTATGTACGACATATGTATGACACGAACGAACGATGGAAGACGCAGAATATTTAGGAGATGGCGCATTGTGTACGAGTAGGAAGAATTCGAAGAACGTTCGAACTTCGAAAAATGATTTGCTCTTGTGCAATCTCATCATCTTCGTGATTACTTCTGGCGATTTCTATCGCAGTTTATGGCTACCGTTCTAATTACAATATTTTAAGTGTCGAACAGAACGTTCATAACGCTACAAATAATGGTAATATTTGCATTGTTACAACAAATATCTTGTTTATTTACTCTACTAAATTTACTACCTATATTCAATAAATTAAGTGTACTACATATCAACGGTATTTGAAAACCCGCACAAATAATGTACTTTGCGTTGTTACAATAAGTAAATAAGTAGTTTATGTACCTACCTAGTAGGTAGTACCTACTAATACAATGTACTAAATTAGAGCATTGTATATATATGTTATCTTAACTCCCACGCTTACCTGAAACAAAGAATACCCTCAGTAAGATTCAACATTTAAAAATACAATGACAGTGGATTTGTAAGCAAATAATGTTATTGATAGGAACGCATAGTTGATAAGTCTCAACAAGCAGTTCGTGCGTTTTCAGGGAGATGTCGCTAGTTGTATCTTTTCAGACGATTAATTTGAATTAATTACCTCCTGAAGCTCCTCACGCGACACAATAGCACCGTTCTGTTTCCTATAATTGAATTGAGAAGGAACTCTCTGCTGCACACATTACTATGCATAAATACAAATACATAAATAGAAGATAAATACATATTCTTTCTTCTCTACATTATTTTAAAATGCACCACAGACATAGGTACACACGTATTGATCTTTGCGAATGGATAACATTATTAGTTAAGTTTACTATATGAATTACGAGCAGCAGTACTTATGTAGGTAGGAACTAGGATCGCAAGTGAAGTCAAAGAAAAATTTGAAAATTATTGTGGGCACAGTTAGTGCTTAAGATTAAAACTGAAAACTGCCCTCGGCCGTGTAAGTGCCTACAGTATAGCCTAGAGTGTATATTTGGTGTAAACGTTATAAAAAGCAACGCGTGGGCCAACCGCATTCCATAATCAAAGTGTGTAAGCAATACCTACATTATTTAGGCGGGGATTATCCCCGGGCGTGCGGGCGGGCGCAGTGTCAGTAAGCGTGAAGTAATGTTGCCATTACGCAAACTTATTTGAATATGATAATTTCTGTCATCCCGACGATACAATAATGTATTATGCGGTGACAGTAATCCGCACGTACGACAATCACAATTATTTTAATCCGCCTTCTGTTGTTATACTTCAAAATATGACGTCTGTTTATCAGATCGGTTAGCCAACAATGCAGGCCGGCACGTGGTCGGTCGTGTCGTCTGACTCCACTCCCTCCCGCTCGCCCCGCCCTGGTCGGACTGGGTTGCCATTCTCAAGGTTGCCTTACGTGTTTTTATCGACCTTGCCATGGTGACCAAGTTACGAACCAGTTTTGAGCTATTCGGAATAATCAGGAGAGGCATTGGGAAGTAAGTTCTCGCAGTTGGATTAAGGAAGAAAATTATGCTAAAATGTTTATTTTATCCAAAGTGAAATATTTCTTTGTTAATAATTGAATTGTTTTATATTGTTGTATATTGTTTATTAAGCATTCATTAGACAGCATGACTGTACTCGAATTATCCGGTTCGATTACACCCACGAAGAAGGACCGGTAAGAAACTTCGCAGGGCGTTTTTTTCATAATCATTTTTACAAGCATTTAGTGACTATCCACATAACAACACCGCCTACAGTCGATATTTCCCCAATTCAATTATCCAAGTGTTTAAACATTAAAATGGTTCACGAGAATGGTTTTTCGTAAATTCATACTTTTAGGTGTAGGTACTTGAAATTACATTCTGTGTCATAGTTCACATGATACAGCCTATTTCTCTTGCCTTACTGATTACCTCTGTTGTTTAAATATGCCTATTAAAATAATCACTGAACAAACAGTTTTGTTTGTCGTCTCCCTATCCACAATAGTATCTGTTTTAACCTGACCCCCGCGTAGAAATACGTATACAGATAAAAGCATTATTTTCTAGAACAATATGCTCTTATATCAAACAAATTTAAGAGAGTCACTCTTGTATTAATCACTGAACTGTTGCCTCATGCCAACAGCAACAGCTGTGTGTAAACTGGGAGCCAAGCTTTGTACTTTTACAGATGTACGCAGAATACATTCTTATATCAAAATAATAGAGTTCTGAATTCCTTATCTCGACTGAAAATCTTACTTATCTGATGCAAAGAACTCTATCTGTCTGTACCAAAGATAATATTGAAATGTTCATGATGAAACATGGTCTATCACTATCTTCGTTATTTTAGAGGACGTATGTATTTTAAGAAGTGGAGGTACGTTCATTATTTACTATCGGGTACTGTACTTAATTGTACGCAACTAAATGTCAAAAATATCTCAAAATCAAGCCTCTGCGCCCATCCATCGATTCGTTACTATTATCGCTAAGTGAATGGTTACCTGTTTCAAGAGCAACAAGTCCTTTGTCGGGCGCATCAAAGGCCGAACTAACGAGTCTGTATTTTCATGCGTAGCTAACCTCTGAACTTAGACGCTTGTCTGTGAACGTTAACCTATTTATGTATTTAATTACTAAGTTACAATTTATAGTCACGTTTCATTAACTTATTGACTTTAGACTCTTGGAATAGTTTATATGCAACTGACTCAACGTGTCAGACTTAAAGCGTTGCTTGTGGGCTGAGAACGAAGGTATTATGGAAGGTGTGGCGTGAATGTTCAAATAAAATAGTAGAGTACAAAACATTTTACATTTTACAGTATTTTCTATACTAGGCTAACTGTACTGTTCTAGAGATATTTCTGCTTGCTACGACATCATGAAAATGATCAAGTCCACATTTGGTCGCGAGAACGCCTAATCGCTTCTCAAAGCGCCTGAAGTACCTTAGGCGCGCGCGCGGAGACCCTAATGAAGTAATGACCGCTAGAAGAATGTTGATTTAGATATCATCGCCGATCTATGCTCAATTGGCATTTAATTTTCGTAGTTAAAGCACATATACTTAGATCTCAATATTTGTGCTGAACAGCTTACAATTTATGAGTTGAGGCGAACACACACATATTGACAAGGCCTGGGATATGGGTATTGGTGACTATAGGCACTTCTGTGATTAGCGGTGCTCCGGTAAATACATACGTAAATATTATACTAAACTATTATAAAATTATTTACAAGAACGCGCGCGTGCATTTGTTTTAGTCAATGAATAAATTATTATTCATGGACTAAAACAATAGGTGCACTTTATGCCGCTTAATGTGTGGCAAGGGCGGGCTTATCGCCTTAGGCGATTTTCTCCAGTCAACCCGGCAATGTATAAACGGCATTAATAAAATTATCGACAAAACTTTTGAATCCTTTCCCAATATACCTTATAATAGTCAATGGTTTGTATAGTACTTCTACTTACTTACAATGCAGTACACGTGCGCTCTATACCTACATCATAACTCTGAGGCTACAGCCGACCAATTCGGTTTTTAATTAATCATTTTGTTTGAAAAGTATTCTGATTAGATAACCATATCGATTAGTACATTTTCAAGCTAGTCTAGA
The DNA here is from genome assembly GCA_946902875.1 of Nematopogon swammerdamellus. Lineage (NCBI taxonomy): Eukaryota > Metazoa > Arthropoda > Insecta > Lepidoptera > Adelidae > Nematopogon > Nematopogon swammerdamellus. The sequence goes on from OX336333.1 coordinate 10,175,108, forward strand.
CTTTGGATAAAACATTGAGCAACTTCTTGCACGAGTAAGGTCGCTGATACTCGTGCAAGTAATCTGTGCTCGCGCATTACTCACTTTTACCGATGTTTTGTAAGAAGGTTTTTCCCACGACTTACAAGGTTTTCCCACTGGCCCGTCCCCTGATATATCGCTTATATGCAATAATTGTGCATTTTCCTGGTATGTATGAGAATCCCGACTGTGGTACTACAGCGTGAGGCACAATTTGCAAAATTTGCCACATTTTCGTTTCGGTTTTTTGTTCAACGAATTTCAAAAATATATACATTAAAAAATCCTGTCTAAAAGTTGACCTTAAAAGTTGGTGACAGATTTTTATTTTTATTTATGTCAATTAATATGTGAAAAAAAATCACAAACGTACTACTAAATGGTCCTAAATACTCCGAAATACTCTCTTTGTTTCGAAATTGCAGCTTTCTAAAACATTATTTTGCGTTTATACTAATTGCAGATGATGTAAGATAAAATTTTACTTCTTTTGACAGATTTGGATATTCGTGTAATGTAAATTGGTTTAACAAACTTTGAACAAATACTATAAAACAAGCGAACGCTTCGCTATTCAATCAGTGCATTTTGCAGTCGCATTTTGATGCTGTAGTACCGCGCCCGAATGTTCAAAAGATATTAAATAAAATATGTAAAAATCGAGCATTTTCCTTTCCCCCACCCCTTATCTCCGAATCTACTGTGTCGAAAAAAATAGCAAATATAGGGCTTCTCTTGTAGTTTACAGGAAAACTAAAATCCTAAGTGTTAAAGTTCTCACGGAAAACGGAATGGTACAGAACCCTCTCCACGCGAGGTCGACTCGCACTTGACCGCTTTTTTAAGTCGATTCGAAGTTTAATTAACAGTTATTTTTTTACATTTCGACTAGTCCGGCTCGCGAACTGTAAATACACAACCAAATCTGGCCCTCAACGGAAAAAGTTTGGAGACCCCTGACCTAGCGTCGCTCATGGATAATCGCTTGAGGGCACCGTAAATACGATGCGGGTCTGATAGGTTCCTATTTACGCCGATCTTACTAAAGGGCCCGTGTCTACTTGAAATATTTTTTATTTTATTTTAATTAGGCGTCATGTTTAGTACCAACAGCAATGACTGAGTATGCTGCTAATGAATGTAACTACATAGGTAGGGTTCGGTTATATAGTATCAGATGGACCGAACATACCTAGTTCGGTCCATCTGATACTGCATAAACTCGCCAAGGTGTCGTCTCCGGCGCGCTATGCAGGCGACCTAAATACGCGGCCAACCTGCTCCTTGAATGGACAACTCATCTGCTCTGTGAGCGAATTTCACTTAGGGTCCGATCAGGGTGATACCCTAATCACTGGATGAAACAAAACGTACATACTTTATAACAAAACAATATTTAACAATAAGCACAGGCACGCACGGCACTGTCCTGTGAAATTTGCTCGTAAATTGTAACTTGAAACAACAAACATGTTTACATAAATGTGTCTGTTCTGAACCATTTATGCTAAGGGAGGTTTTCACTCTTATTAAAAAAAATATTACGTTAAATCTAAACTAAATTAATCAAACTAAAATAAACAATGTACAGTTATAATTTTTCTTGAAATTTAAGAAAGCTATTCTTTAGAAAAAAAAAACAATTAAAAAATGTTAAACTTCAAATCACGTGTTTTAAAAAACTACCTCCTCCGCGCGGTAGCCTGTGCGGACATATTATATTTACGACGATTACAAAAAGCGGCCATTTAGTAAGCGGCGCTGAGGTAATCCCAATAATGAACCAGCGGATGGAGTGACAGCTGGGACACGCGGAGCGGCGCGGCGCGGCATGGCGGCTGCGTCTGCGCAGACAGGAGAAATTGTTGGCGATTTCACGCAGCTGCGTGACCGATGAGGCCTTGCTTATTGTACGCAATTTTATAATAATTCGACTTTGCATGAAATAATCACCATTACAATAATGCCTGTGGATCGCTATGTGGACAGACCTAGTTACCTGTCATTTCATAAAAATATTTCTTGAATTTGCAAGCTATTCTTGACATCGTAAGCAACAACAAAATTAATATTATTTATTGGAAAATAATCTTCCTGTCAGGTTAGAGAAAACAAACTTGTTTTGAAATCCCATTCGAGCGTAAGGAGGCGTGGCATTTTCCCCGGATTTTCCATATTCATTACAGATTCTGACTAAGCAAATATAAACAGATCCTAAGATTTCTGCTTTCTAATGTTTACTCAAATAAAAAAATAATCTCCAACAAATGTATGTAACGAATAGTTCAGTAAAGCTCCGAAATACCGCGCATGCTTCCGTTAGCCGTGTATGTAGCGAGATTGTAGTGCGTGGGTTGTTTACCGGCCGGCATGGCACCGCACCGTGGCGCGCACGACATCTCTACATGTATGGTCTTCTCATTTGTTATCCTATTTATAGCGTCACGACAAATATAAATTCACTTTCTCGGACTCTCCTTTGCTGTGTTGGTCGTGGACATTTTTGGATTGTTTATAAAACTCAAAAAGGAGAAAGTGAATTTCGACATCCACTCTTTTTATGCTTCCAATAAACGGCGCTATCACGGTAGGTACTATGCTACGGTAGAATGAGCTATCTAGACCAGGATCATTATAAGCTTATACAATAAGCAAATTAAAATATAGTTCGTGAGTCAACACATTTTCGAGTTTCTTATGTGTTCTGAAATGGCTGGTTACACCGACGCTGGTTACAGACACAATATTCATTCAGAGCGGCGGCGGCGGTGGTATCAGTCCAAGCATGCATCTGCTTAGTTAGATGAAAGCCAAATAATGAAAGTTCATTGACAATGCAAGTCACAAATTGCATAATAAGAACGACTTCAATGCCAAATATTGTATAAATGTTTGCATGTGCGACGCACTTGGAGTGCTTAATTATCAGAGCAATTTCCTCATGATAACAACTCGAAAAAAACAATTCGCGATAAAACATACTTAAGAAGACTGACATGAAAGTATTGAGGCACAAAGGAATCGTGCTGATTTTATTTTATTAAAATAATTTACAAATAATAGATACTATTTCTGACAAGGTTTATATATAATATTAGCTGTGCCCGCGGCTCCGCTCGCGGCAAAGTCGGTGAAAATCGGTTGAGTAGTTTTCGATTTTTCTTTCTTTATAAACCTTCCCTGAACAATTACGAACACAAAAAAAAATTATTCAAATCTGTCAAAACGTTTTTGAGTTTTAGAGAGACGTATGTACGTAAAACCCGCTTAATACGATTCTCAAGGGGGTGGGCGCAAAAATCGTCTTAAGCGGGAAGATTTAAAATACAAAGTACACACTTTAAAATCTGTTTATTGTATTTCTGATCTAAATCAATCTTCGCAATCGTATACGTGTTAAGAAATTAATCAATCTTCTGTTGTCGCAGGTTTTTCGCAGACTCACGCAATACAGAGTTTTCTATAAAGTTTAGTTTGTTAAGAGCCTCATCACTGGTATAAATTGAACAAAGATATCGCCTTAGTTGAACAACAGCTTCTAGTGCAGCACTGATGGTTGGAACTGGCACTTCTTCATCTTCGTCGCTATCATTTTCGTTTTGATCTTGTGGAGCAGAATTGTCGCTGATGATGTCTTCCAATCTCCCGTACATTTTTTTCATTCAGTTGTAGAGATGTTGCCGTCTACAGAAGAGTAGCCTGGAAACTCTTGAAGATTTTCGGGCTCAGGTTCGGGAAGAATAATCTTCGTTATGAGCGAAAAAAACAAGCTTTTTTGGAGCAATTCGCGATAATTTAAGCGAGCGGGGTAAGGGTCGGCGGTCGCGCGCGTCGACCTACGTCGTCAAAAAAGATCGTTTTAAGCGGATTGAGGGTCGTCGTATTATACCTCACTCGCACCAATCACAGCGCTTCGAGGCATACGCCGGAAGTAGTTGACTGTTTGAACTCTGAATTCTATGTACTGGACAGTTGGTCCTACTTTCATACATTGTATCACAGAGGTTGTCCTCTGTGATTGTATTAAGTTTGCTTCGTCCGCAGCATAATCTACAAATGCACAGCTGGTAACAAGGGTATTGATAAAGTTGCGCGAGTCCATACATTTGGTTTGAGAGACATAGGACAAATGTTAGTCATTAAACAGGTAATACACTTATTTAAACTAATAGGTAGAAAATAAAATGAAATAACTATAAATAAAAATATTCCACCATCGTCTACGAAATTGTCAATAGTTTTTTTTTTGTTTTCTGTTGTTCATTTTATAATGTAAAACTTTATTTACACTCTTGGGCATTGAAATGATAGAAGCTTAAACATTAAATGTATAATTACTTTCATCTCCTTGATGTGTCGACGTCGGCTCTATCCTTTTGAACACTAACTTTTATTATAAAATAAGTAATGTATGAGTGGCGGGGCAGATTAGCGTCGAGCACGCGAAACATCTGTGATGAAGGCGTTGCTAAGCGTGTAGGAAGCGCGCGTGTGGTGTTCGAATATAGCGGTGATAAGAACAGTGATAGTGCTCTAACGTCATTACGATGGCACGATGTCTCGCTTGCCACGTGTCTGTACTCCGACACGTGTCCGTACTAAGACAAGTTTACCTACCTGATTCAAAAGTAGAAAGGTATTATCATTGTCTGCTTGCTGCACTATGAAACAGCAGCAGCGAGCTGAAGTAATTATAACAGCTAGCGCAAAAACCCAGCCAAACCGAAGAGAATATGTACTTTATTCACATCACATTTTCAGTCTTTTATACATAATTGGGCAATTCATCGTAATTTTCATTATGATCTGTCAATTACCTATATTCGCTCGTTGAGGAAAAAGCCGGCAAGATTCACCAAGAGAGAACAATTTACATATTACGTTTATTATTACGTTTATTATTATCAACTTTCGTAGAGTGCGCCGCTTGATTTTAATATTCCAAATTCAAAACAGCTCACCTGCGCAACATGACAACTAACAAAAAACAACTTAGTGTTGCCTATTCGTTATCGCAATGCGTATCTATTCAATTAACGACATTTGAAGTAATGTCGGTATCTACTCACTAACCGGTTCAATTACTCATTACCCTAGAAAAACATCGATCATCCGGATCAAAGTGGAACAAATCGTTCCGGGTGTCGACAATTTGAACAGAGTTTTCGTAATAGTGATATTAGCGCTCATTGTATGTTATCGGAGCGAATTTCGTCGCGACTGCGACTTATCTCGTGGCCTCGTTTAGATAAAAGTAGGTATCTGACTAGCAACAAAGTCCCCCGCGAGTCGCTAGTGCTCGTTTGTCGGTCGGGACAGTGGACACGGGCGGGTACAGAAAGATAGGTACGCGGGGAAGCGGTATTGTCTGGGCAAACAATTATAGTGCGGAGAAGACAGAGATGCTTGAGATGGTTAAGTGTCGGTCAGTGTCTATGTGTAGAGTAATCTCAGTTGGGAGCAGTAGACTTTGAGTGGTCGAAAGGAAGAATTCAAAAAAGAAGTAATATAATTTGTTCACAAATGTTAGAATGGGTCAAGATAAACTGAATCATATATTATCAGAAGATAGTTCAGTTCTAAAGAAAGCTGAAGAAAAGTCTTTACATGGGGACTATACATAGGTGCCTGCAGCAGCGTGATAACTATAATTCACATAACATCTCACGTACACCTTGTGATAGTTAGGCATGTAAGATGTCTATCATATTTACTAGGTATATTGGACTCGCGCACAGGTGAAATCTTATCGGACGGCCATTCCAAAACAACGTGATTGTCACATGCCTCCACTTTATCTAGATGTCTGATTTGCGTAAATTACCTAAACATATCCGTTTGTTGTAATTTTCCATTAATTATCCTTTGCTTTAATTTAGAATCTGTATTTTAAGTACTATTATAGTTGTATTTTCAGTACAGACCTACTCGTACATACTCATACTGTTTAAGCTCTTTCATACCTTTAAACAAACATTATCTAATAAAATCTTTTATTTATTGCGTAAATTTGTGCATCCTGTTTCCTCGTCAACTAGTCATCCACTCATTTTTGAGCAATAGCTTTCGTTTTCTTATCAATTTGTTTTTTTTTTTTTTTTATGTAGTCCGGTTTGGGTGGCTGTTGCGGAGGGGCCAAAGCACATACTCTAACCAGCCAATATCACCTCCGAGAAGGTAGGTGCCATACCGGAGACTTCCCTGGATTGCTGGCTATAATGGACTAGAGGAGAACACAACCGAGGTTGCTTGCGGCCATCTTACATCCAGTACTTGTAATCCAATTACTTGGTTTGACATCATATTATGAATCATAATTATAGATTTTATTTACTTCTCAATATTTATAATGTATTGTAGATGTAGATTCACTGCATTATGTTCCCACCGGAAGTATGTGCTGGTTCACTCTTGTTCTTTGTTCAAAAATGTTTCCCAATTTAATAAATCGTACCTAAGCCTCCATAGCGGAGCATCCGGCAGAATTCCGCGTCGAGACATATCACGACATCGTCGGCTAAACCGTGTCGATGTTCGCGAGCAATGTGCGCGGACATTTTCTAGACTGTTCGTGTTCGCGTGCACCCAAATGTCGTGACATTCGCATGTGCGCAAAGGCCGGATACGACTCGCTCCGCGCCGCTCATCCTGGTGTCATGAAGATGTTCACGATGTCATACTTATGAAGTCGTGTTCTATGTCGAGTTCCATTGACTGCGCAATCCGGTGATTGTTTTCACAGGTCGAGCGATCATCCTTGGTGCATTTTTTCATGTTTCAGGGCTTCGTATGTAAACGTACATATTTCCTAACTCATAGATGAGTGAGCTTTTGATATAAAAGCTCTATGTTTCAACCTCGTTGATTGCTCGATTTTATGAATGCACTATGGGGCTGGTATAGCAATGCTTGTTCGCTAAAGTCCTAAAAATAAATTACCAACTAATAAAAAAACTTGTTCAATGTGTTTAACCCGAGTTGATCAGGCCAAGAACGGTAACAGGTTAGGTTAGTTGGGTTGACGGATGACGAATGAAGACAGATAGATACTTGATTGCTCCAAATTTTTTTTTTACAGAAATAGCATACCTTATTATATACAGGTTCGACCTCTCGGTGATTATCTCGGAAAAAATTAGCATTAGAAAAAAATACTCAACGAGAAATCCTGCGGTGGTAAGCAAATCCGGTCGAACTGAAACACCCACCCTATATAATAAATAATTGACGGTATTTGCGGTACCGCATGTACCGCTAATGACTAAAAGTAAAGCTATATAAGCAAGACAGGTTCTTAATCCAACTTCTTCTTCAACTTCGGAGTTCGGAATTTTGAAAATTTTGGTTTGATAAAAAGTATTCTCTTTTCTGGTCTGCGTTTCTCCCAGCCGAACAAATTTAACTGCACATTCAAATCATAACGAATACCTAGAAGTAAAGTAAAGCGCCTCTCGGCAATCAAAAGTTCACATCGCTGCTTCATTTTAGGCGTGAAACTGCAAATCCATGCCCATATAGATAGAGGCGCGTGTTGGCGCAACTCTGTACAGCGCGGTGGATGCCGCAGGGAACAATAGTGTTACGACAGAAGCAATGATACCTACAGCCGGCTCGCGAGCGACGATCAACGATCCATAATCGATTAGCGATGCCACCAGCGCCGGTCCGATCGTCTTCGTTGCGACACAGCCGGGGTGGTCGCACTCACCTCACACCATTTGTTAACAAAATATAGGTGCAGCCAAAAATCTCAAGTACCAGATGAGTCAACTTGCAGTGCAGGCGAAGAGCCATAAGCGGTCTGCACAAATTCTGTCAGCACGATATTTTCTACAAATGTATCTCTGTCGCACTTTGTGGTGACATATTAATACCTTTGTCAACACGCTTTTTATAATTTTAACCCCACTCCATCACTCCCCGTGCATGTCGTAAAAGGCAACTAACTAAGGCCCACTTGCACCAACACAAATTTAATATATAAACCAGTTTAACTCGCTAAACCAGTTTAAGCTAGCACCCGTTGACTGTGGGAACCGCGTTTAAATCCATAACTCGCTACTTAACTTTAAACTCGTGTTGGTGCAAGTGGGCCTAAGGGATAAGGACAAGATGCGCTGCTGAAGGGCGACAAGTTATTCACTCTCGCTTACGCCAGTTGTCGGGATACAGTGCGTGTGGTATGTATGGGTGTGAATGTAAAGTGTGTGATATACATAGGGAACGAAGCAAGTTGTATGCAGTGATCGACAATAACAGTTCAACACTTTTAAATTCTTAGTATTTTAATTTCACCAACAGTAATGCCGACTGTTTTGAAATGTAGGTATCGCTTGTAGTCCAGGAAACGAGGAAATTCCTTGTATGGGCTCTTCGGACTAATTCCTCTGTCGCTGAAACTTTGCAGTGTGATAGAGTAGTGTTTAAAATATACGTTTGACAAATTATCTAGGATTTTTGATGTTTGGAAGTTAGGTATTAAAATGAATGAATGCCTAAAAATGAAAATCGCTTATAACTGCTGATGAAAAATTGCTCCGTCCGAAATTCCTTCGGTATATGATATTATATATTAATAAGAGTATATATTAACATTATCTAGGAAAATTTCGATTTCGAATAGGCAGAAATTTGAAAATATCTATTTTGTATCACAACTTCTTCAGAAAAATTGCTCTGTCAATTTTAATTTTTTTATATGTCTTAATTTATTTAAATATATCGCTTTTGACAATTATCTAGGAAATTTTCCATATCGATCACACCTTTACAGATTTTCGGCAATAATTCGCTGTGAAAAATTGCTCCGTCCGAAATTCCTTCGGAATATGATATTATATATTAATAAGAGTATACATACAACATTATCTAGGAAAATTTCGATTTCGAATAGGCAGAAATTTGAAAATACCTATTTTGTATCACAACTTCTTCAGAAAATTGACCATATAAATGCCAAAAGGCACCAACCCACAAATTGGTTAAAAATGAGTTAAATATACCAATCGAGAGCTAATCAACCCTCTATTTTTTGCAGAAAAGACCCAGGCAGGCTACTTGGTATATACTAATAGGTTTCTACACATTCGTCCGCCCAATTGAGGTATATCGCAACAGCAGAAAAGAATTATGCTACTTGGTACTAGCTAACTGGTCAGATTTTTTTTTTTGCGTAAAAGATCCAAGCGAGATGGACTTTTTTGTTTTTGATGAAGTACGCTAAAAGTATTTATCAAAACAGAGCCAAGATATCTGGTTCTTTTTGGCATTATATAATAAAAACAAACTGTATATCGCAAAGTGGAACCAATTTATGTGGTTCTTTTTGGCATTTATAATAAAAACAAACGGTATATTTCAAAAATGGAATCAATTTATGTGGTTGGTTTGCCTTTGGGGGCCTATAGTGAGTCTTATTTCTCGGACATTCAGCTCGGTTATTTGAGTACCTGAGTGGAGCGGCAGACAAAGTCCAAGAGCGGTTCCCTACCGCGGATTTGGTTCTTCTTGGAGACTTCAATGCCCATCACGAGGCATGGCTAGGCTCCAGGAGAACTGACTTTGCGGGGAGAGCCGCCTACGACTTCGCCTTGACGCATGACCTGTCTCAACTGGTAGACCAGCCCACCAGGCTGCCAGATATAGACGGTCATGAACCCTCTCTGCTGGATCTTCTGCTGACAACGAACCCCACTGCATATAAGGTCGCAGTGAGAGCCCCGCTGGGTTCCTCTGATCATTGTTTAGTGTGGTCCACGGTGCCATCTTCGCCTCCTCAGTCCCGTACTGGAGGAACGCGTCGAATTTGGCACTACGCGTCAGCACATTGGGATGGGATGCGAGAACACTTCGCATCCTACCCTTGGAGAGAGATCTGCTTCAGTTCGGGCGATCCGTCGCAATGCGCTAATACCGTTGCCGAGGTGGTTCTGGGGGCAATGGAAATGTTTATTCGCAGCGCCTCTGTCTACCTCGGTGGTAAAAGCCAACCATGGTACAGCCGCGACTGTGCTGATGCTGTCGCAGCTAAATGCGCAGCTTATCGGGCATGGTCGCGCGCTCGTGCCGGACGTGATCCGAACGCATCCTAACTGAAGAAGGAATACAACCGCCTCTCCAGATCCTGCAAAAAGGTTATTGCCAGGGCCAAATTTGACCACATCGGCAGAATCGGCGATAGACTGAACCACCACCCAACTGGGAGCCGTGAGTTCTGGTCTCTCGCTAAATATGTCGAGTCAAATTTCTGCCGCTCCTCTCTTCCACCTCTGCAGTGTCCTGGAGGCTCACTTGTCCACTCCGCAAAGAAGAAAGCCGACTTACTGGTATCTCTCTTTGCGGGGAACTCCAACCTGGACGATGGGGGTGCCACTCCCCCATCCATACCTAGGTGTGAGAACTCCATGTCGGAAGTGCAGTTTCGACAACGGACTGTACGGGCGGAACTTCTCTCCCTAGACGTCAGGAAGGCGAGTGGGCCGGATAGGATTCCTGCATTGGTGTTAAAAAGGTGTGCTCCCGAACTGGCCCCAGTGCTGACGCGCCTATTCCGTCTCTCCTACTCCAATTGCCGTGTGCCGGCGGCCTGGAAATCTGCGTTTTTGCAAGCGGTCCCTAAAAAGGGTGACCGCTCAAACCCGTCAAACTACCGACCTATAGCGATTACCTCCCTTTTCTGTAAGGTGATGGAGCGCATTATCAATACGCAGCTCATGAAGTACCTGGAGACGAAAGACCTCATCAGCGATCGGCAATACGGCTTCCGGCCAAAACGATCTGCTGGTGATCTCCTAGCGTACGTCACTCACCTTTGGGGGGAATCGCTTGACGGTCATGGTGAATTGATGCTACCTATTTTAATTTTGAATTTTAATTTATTTTAATTTATTTTAATTTTATTTTAATTTTATATTTTTTTATATTGACATAATTGAATTTTTAACCTTTAACAATTCTATTGATGCGAAGTATTTTAATTTAGCTCTAGTTTTAATTGCCTTTCATGCACAAAACAGTTTTTTTTTCTCTGTATTCTTATAATTTTTAGTTATGTACCTATATTATTGCTAATTATTAGTCCCTTACCATGGCTTGACCCAGACAGTTTCAATTGTAAATTTGGTAAACTAAAATGTGACGAACTCAAGTGTACCGATGGTACCTAAGATGGAAATGAATAAATGAAAAATGAAATGAAAAATACTTGGCAATTGGCCTTGATATTGCCAAGGCATTTGATCGGCTTTGGCACAAGTCGCTCTTGGGCAAATTGCCGGCTTACGGACTTCCTTCTGGCCTCTGTGACTGGGTCGCCGACTTCCTACATGGGCGTAGCATTCAGGTCCTAGTGGACGGTTGCTCGTCGGACGCCATGTCAGTGAACCCCGGCGTACCACAAGGATCTGTGTTGTCACCCACGCTGTTTCTTCTGCATATCAATGATATGCTGTCTCTGGGCAACATACATTGTTATGCGGATGACAGTACGGCACACGGATCCTACACCAGTCACCCTTCAGCCAGTCGGGATATTGTGGATGAGAAGAGGCGAAGACTTGTGTCTGAGCACGAACACACACTCGGCTCTATTTCCGAATGGGGCCGTAGCAATTTGGTCGAGTTCAACGCTTCCAAGACACAAGTTTGCGCGTTAAGTGCGAAGAGAGCGGCGTTCACACCGGCTCCTTCATTCCAAGGCACGTCGCTTAAATTAAGCGAACACCTCGGGGTCCTCGGAGTCGAACTGTCGCACGACTTGAACTTTCGTCGCCATATCGAGGGGAAGGCCAAGCTGGCTTCTAAAAAGCTGGGCGTACTCAATAAGGTGCGACGGTACTTCACGCCGGACCAAAGGCTGCTTTTGTATAAATCGCAGATCAGGTCCTGCTTGGAGTACTGCTCGCACCTGTGGGATGGCTCTGCCAAATACCAGCTTGCGCCTCTGGACTCGATCCAGCGTCGAGCCGTGCGACTAGTGGGTGACCCCGCAGTGTCCCGCGATCTAAAACCACTGCAACACCGTAGGGATGTCGGCTCCCTAAGTGTGTTCTATCGCTTATTCCATGGGGAGTACTCGGACGAGCTGTTTAACGCAATCCCGCCGTCCCCTTTCCATCTCCGCACCACATGAACTGGGCAGGGATTGCATCCCTATACGCTGGACTTACCGCGGATGCGTACTAATCGATTCTGCAGATCATTCCTCTACAGAACCGGTAAACTCTGGAATGCTCTCCCTGCTCATATATTTCCCCCCAAGTACAGTCTCGGGTCCTTAAAGAGGGGCGTGAATGGGCACCTGTCAGGCCGGCATGGCATTCGCAACCCCCGCATACGACCGAATGTCCATGGGCGTCGTTAGACACCTTATGGGTGGCTCGGCGCCATATGTCGCGCTTTCAATAAAAAAAAATAAAAAAAAACGTTCCTCCATTCTCTTCGCCTCAAGACTCTACCTGCAGCGGTCTTCATGCAAGAAGCACACAGCGCCTCCTGGCGGAAAGGAGAAGAGTCCGGTTGCCTAGGCGACGGACTGTTGTGATCTGACACGTCCGAAAATACAAGCGGGAGCGGGCGGTTTTGTTCAAACATTTTGCTCTGGAAAAGATAAAATCCACCCTGATCGAGCGCGGCGCGGGCTCTCAGGGCTTGTTGCGACCTAATACGGCATAAGTATAGTGAGTGTAGTTTCCGAAGTGTGTGCGTAGCTGGGCCCAGCAGATCCTCGGACACCGGGACGTTTCCGTGCCGATCGACGACCACCACCTGAAGGACCGAGCTATCGAAGGTGCGGCTGCGGGCGGAGACATCAACATCCAGGTAGGAGGTACCACACCACCACACACTTTGCGCTACACCTCGAAGCTAGTCCGATGAATCCCGACGCTGCTCAGAAGGAGTCCAACATTTCCCTGTGTTCCCCCGACGCCATCCAGACGCAGTCCGACATCTACGTGAGCTCGGAAGCTAGTCCGACGAATCCCGAAGCTGCTCAGAAGGAGTCCAACATTGCCCTGCGTTCCCACGACGCCATTCAGACGGAGTCCGACATCTAAGTGAGCTCGGAAGCTAGTCCGACGAATCCCGACGCTGCTAAGAAAGAGCCCGACACTGCCCTGGGGTTCCCCGACACAATACAGACGGAGCCCGACATCCAAGTAAGCCTCAAAGCTAGTCCGACGAATCCCGGCGCTGCTCAGAAGGAGTCCGACACTGCCCTGCGTTCCCCCGACGCCACCCAGACGCAGTCCGACATCTAAGCGAGCTCTGAAACCAGTCCGACGAATCCCGACGCTGCTCAGAAGGAGTCCGACACTGCCCTGCGTTCCCCCGACGCCATCCAGACGCAGTCCGACATCTAAGCGAGCTCCGAAACCAGCCCGACGAATCCCGACGCGGCTAAGAAGGAGTCCGACACTGCCCCTGCGTTCCCCCGACGCCATCCAGACGCGGTCTGACATCTAAGCGAGCCTCGAAGCCAGTCCGACGAATCCCGACGCAGCTCGGAAGGAGCCCGACACTGCCCAACGTCCCCCGACGCCATCCCGATGGAGCCCGATACTGCCCTGCGTTCCCCGACGCCATCCAGACGGAGCCCGACACCTAAGCGAATTTCCGAAGTCAGCCAGACGGATCCAGACGCTACGCCAAACTAATCCTATCACGAAGCGCAAAATAAGATCTGAACTGACTGATAGATAACAGTAGACAACACCCGTCGCCGCCGCGTAAACCAGCCTCGGGGAAACTTGTAAAAGTCCCAATCGTCTCTTATTTACCCTATTTCACCCCTTATGAAACTATCAAACCCAGAATATGAGTACCGCTGCGGTGACGGCGTGATATTGCATGTGCACAGTCGCACCCCCACCCAACTACAGTCCACCCACTAACACCACGGGGTGAGAACGACTGTTGCGTACAGCGGCCCCATTCGGAAATAGACCAAAGCGTTTGTTTGAGATCAGACACAAGTCTTCGCCTCTTCATCCACAACATCCCGTCTGACTGAAGGGTCACTGGTATAGGATCCATGTGCTGTACTGTCATCCGCATAACAATTTATGTTGCCGAGTGGCAGCATGTCATTGATATGCAGAAGAAACAGTGTTGGTGACAAGACAACACAGATCCCTGCGGTACGCCGGCATTCACTGACAGGGCGTCCGAAGAGCAACCGTCCACTAGGACCTGAATGCTACGCCCATGTAGGAAGTCGGCGACCCAGTCGCAGAGGCCAGAAGGAAGTCCGTACGACGGAAGCTAGCCCAGAAGCGATTTGTGCCAAACCCATTCGAATGCCTTGGCAATATCGAGACCAATTCACACCGTTTCAGCACCAATGCAGGAATCATATCCGGCCCACTCGCCTTCCTGGTGTCTAGGGAGATAAGCTCCGCCCGCACAGTTCGTTGTCGGAACTGTACTTCCGGCATGGAGTTCTCACACCTAGTTATGGATGGGGGGATGGCACCCCATCGTCCATGGTGGAGTTCTACGCAAAGAGAGCATTTACATTTGCGGAGTGGGCAAGTGAGCCCCCAGGACACTGTAGAGGTGGAAGGGAGGAGCGGTAGAAAATCGATACGACAGATTTGGCGAGAGACCAAAACTCACGGCTCCCAGTTGGGTGCTGGTTCAGCCTATCACCAACTCTGCCGATATGCTCGAATTTGGCCCTGACGATAGCCCTCTTGCAGGATCTGGAGAGGCGGTTGTATTCTTTCTTCAGTTCGGATACATTAGGATCGCGTCTGGTACGAGCGCACGACCATGCACGATAAGCTGCGCCATTAGCTGCGACAGCTCCACCACAGTCGCGGCTGTACCAGGCCTGGCTTTTACCACCGAGGCGCACGAGGGCGCTGGGAATGAACATCTCCATTCCCCCCAGAACCACCTCGGCTACGGCATTGGCGCATTCTGCCGGAATGCGCCAATGCCGTAGCCAAGGTGTAGATCATCCGAGGTGTAGATCATCCGAACTGAAGCATAGCTCTCTCCATGGGTAGGATGTGATGTATTCTCGCATCCCGTCCCAATCCGCTGACACGTAGTGCCAAATTGGACGCATTCCTCCAGTACGAGACTAAGGAGGCAAAAATGGCACCGTGGACCCCACTAAACAGTGGTCAGAGAAGCCAAGAGGAGTGCTCACTGTGACTTTGTATCCAGCAGGGTTCGTCGTCAGCAGAAGATCCAGCAGAGAGGGTGCATGACCGTCCATGTCTGGCACTTTGGTAGGTTGGTCTATCAGTTGAGGCAAGTCATGCGTCAGGGCGAAGTCGTAGGCGGCTCTCCCCTCGAAGTCAGTTCTCCCGGAGCCCAGCCACTCCTCGTGATGGGCATTAAAATCCCCAAGCAGAACCATATCCGCGGATATATATGTATATAGGGAAACTACATGCACTTCATCTGCCGCTCTACTCAAGTGCTCGAACAATCGAGCTGTCCCCGCGTCGTCTGAGTGCGACCTGTAGATACTTACAGGCGGACACACGCGACTCCGTCCCCAAGTGAACCGATTGTGATGATTCTTTTTTTATTTGAAAGCTGGTGCTTTCCGCGTGGTCCCATTTCAATTTCATCAAGATCGGTTTAGAAAGCGAGGCGGATTCGCGAAGTCAAAAGCCGAGCGATTCCGCCGAGTACATTAATAGCAAAAAATTACTAAAAAAACTGAAATAAAAAACTATTAAAAAAAATATAAAAACCGCCTTCAAAAATGTATGAAATAAAAAAAATCGAACCCTAGAGTTGAAGGCGGTGCAAGCAAAAATAACCGACCGCCTTCAACTCTAGGGTTCGATTTTTTTTTATTTCATACATTTTTGAAGGCGGTTTTTAATTTTTTAAATCGTTTTTTTACAAAAATGTATACACTTTATTTACATACAGACTGTACGTGCATGAAATATGTTTAATAAGTTGTTTCGACATACTGTCATACAAATTAAATTACAGAACGAAAGTTAAATTTTAAAAGTTCCTAATACTATATAGATAGGCCCTACATTTTCGTTCCATAGGCGGCAGGACGGCGCGGCGGAGCGGCGTTGTAGTGGGACGACAGAGGTGGCGGGCGGAATAGCGAGCCGCGAGCATCGACGACGCTCGCGTGTCGTCTCGTCGGTCGCGGTGCGGGACGATGAGCTGCTGGCGCGCGGGCGGGCGGGCTTATTCTTCCCCACTCCCCGCAGCCCTCCCGCACCCCGAGTTCAGTGTAGTGCGAGCGCGCGCTTTTTAAACGTTGTTTTATTATATTGCGATACTCGAAACTACTCGAAAGTTCATGTTTAATGGAGAAATTTTATTGGATAATATACAATTATATTATATTTTGATGTTCTGTGTCTAATAAGTTAATAAAAACAGACGAAGCAATTTTTCACAGTGCTTGGGTTATTGCCAAAAATATGTAAAGGTGTGATCCATAAGGAAAATTTCCTAGATAATTATGAAAAGCGATATATTTAAAGAAATTAGGAGATGAAAAAAAATAAAAATTGACAGAGTAATTTTTATAGGTATTTTCAAATTTCTGCCTGTTCGAAATCGAAATTTTCCTAGATAATGTTATATATATACTCTTATTAATATATAATATCATATTCCGAAAGAATTTTGGACAGAGCAATTTTTCACAGCGAATTATTGCCGAAAATCTGTAAAGGTGTGATCGATAAGGAAAATTTCCTAGATACTTGTCTAAAGCGATATATATAAATAAATTAAGACATATAATAAAATAAAAATTGACAGAGCAATTTTTCTGAAGAAGTTGTGATACAAAATAGGTATTTTCAAATTTCTGCCTATTCGAAATCGAAATTTTCATAGATAATGTTATATATATACTCTTATTAATATATAATATCATATACCGAAGGAATTTCGGACGGAGCAATTTTTCACCAGCAGTTATAAGCGATTTTCATCTTTAGGTATAAATACCTAACTTCCAAACATAAAAAATCCTAGATAATTTGTCAAACGTGTATTTTAAACCCTACTTTATCACACTGCAAAGATTCAGCGACAGAGGAATTACGTCGAGTGGAAATGCTTTATTGATTGGAGTATTGATTGAGATATGGTAATGAAATCGAGAGTTGTGCTGCAGCGTGCGTCACACGAGCAGACACCTAGGCGGGCGCGGGCGGGGAGGACGCTGCTGTATTGAGATGCGCTGGAAGACCACGTTAATAACATTTCTGAGTATAACAAAAATCATTTCAATAAAATAAATAAAGTGGGAATAAAATAACGTAGTTTTGTTTTTACATACAATATACTTACTTGAAATAATACATTTTTTTTATGGAAACTGACACGTTTGGCTACATCACCTACAATATCCATGCAGTCAGCCCATAACACCGGTTGAACTTGGTGCCACGTCAGTGCTTCCCTTCGGTCGTGCCGGTCAATTGTGGTAGGATTAATTGTAACTTATCACAATAATAGTAACTTTGAAGGTGGAAATTCAATAAATAAGTTACATTTGGACAATCAACTAACAAAATATATTGCTTTGATTTGAATTTCAAGGAATTTTAAAAGAGCTATTATTTTTTAGCTGCCATTTAGATGATATTTTATTCAAACGTCACCCAGTGAATATTGCAACTATTTCATTGTATAATGTGCACCATCTTAGTAACTATCGTAGCAAGTTTCAAAAGGAAAGCGTTATCGCTGACGAATGACTGATAAATGGAAAATTTTCCTCGGTTGCGTTTTTCGCCTACGTCAGGTTTTGCCGCCGCCACCATCACCACGTCAATGATTCTGCTATCTTTATAGATACGTCCTGATTAATACCATATTGAATATGTATAAACATAACATAGCTAGATAACACGAGACATACGGCAGCCTTACTTAGTAAGCAATTGGCAACTGGTCGATTCCACAATGAATATCATATTTTTATAAATCAATAATCAAACTGCATTTTTATGGTTTTCACCTCCAAACTTGCGTGTACGGAAACCGGTAATTTGGAGATATGTATGTAGCTACATATGCACACATACGTAGGTCAGAACGAATACTATTTCCAAGGAAAGGTCGACCTCTTCTTATTTCGTGTAGTTAGTTCATTATCAGCCACTCTGACATCATTACACCGCACTTTATCGAAAACATTAATTTAAAATGTTTTCATCATTTTATCTAAAAAAAAAATTTTTTTTTTCATTAACTTCGCCTACACCAATGTCACTTTGAGTGATTGTATAGTATAGTGGAAATTATAAAGTTGAAAACACTCTAGATAAGAATTGAAATTGGATTTAATAAGGGTTCCTTACCTCAAAATAGGAAAACAACGGAACCTTTATTTGTGTCTGTCTGTAAAGTTTAAAAAATATGTTTTTAGTGCGTCATTTGATATATGAAAAGGAATACAAATATATATATTTTTTAAAATTTTAATATGCATAAATGAAAACATATCTAAGAAAATGGACCAAAATCGAACATTCACCCTACCTCCCCCGCCCCCCGTATCTCCGAAATTACTGTGTCTGAAATTTAAAAAAGGGAATGTAGAATTATAGTTTAATTAAAGGAAAGTCTAAACGAAAATCCTAAGTCTTAAAGTTTTTACGGAAAACGGAATGGTACGGAACCCTCTCCACACGCAAGTTCGACTCGCACTTGACCGCTTTCTTTTAACAGCGGCGTTTCCATTATGCACCCAGGTTGCAAGTTGCAGGTAACTTTCTGGTATCCTCTACCACCCTCTACCTTAACTCTACATTTCCTTGAATTATTGTGTCGGCAAATAATGCTCAGTGTAAAGTTTCTCTGCAAAACGACATAGATTTTGGTACAGT
Source organism: Nematopogon swammerdamellus (assembly GCA_946902875.1). Lineage (NCBI taxonomy): Eukaryota > Metazoa > Arthropoda > Insecta > Lepidoptera > Adelidae > Nematopogon > Nematopogon swammerdamellus. Next base: position 10,193,971 of record OX336333.1, read on the forward strand.
CAGTTGTTGGTTAGACGCGTTTAGATCAACGACAAAATTTAGACCAAACACGACAGCTATTGTAACATTGATTTTTCAGCCTCGGTACCTCTGTGGCGCATTGGATCAACGTGCGATAGTGAATATTAAGCACACTCGGGTGCGGTCAGAACTTGGATGGGTAACCGTCCGACCGTTGAAGCTAACCGTAGTAACGATTCCACGTATAACTGTAAGTTCCTTCTGTTGACTTTACTAGGTGGCAGGGTTTAACCCCACGGGTTTGTACCACCGCACTGAATGAGAGGTCGGTCGAAGAGGCTATGTACCTACCTAAATATTTCGCGTTTTCCGCCTTGTTCAGTGAAGCCGGCACTGATAGCGTCTACTTCACCAAGCTAAGGTTCCATAAAAACACATATTTGCTTGCAAAATCCTTAAAAGGACAATAGATAAACTAGAAATCGATGGTTCTCACGCATGCGCGCTTTGAACTTTGTCTAACCTCTAGTTAAGGCCAGATCGAGTGTAGGTGCTGACTCTACCTGTCGAAATTTTCTTTAACCAAAGCTGTTTATTTTTGTTGCAATTGTATAATTTTGTAAGTTATCGGTTTAAAATGGAATACAATACCGATTAAAACAAAACCTAAAATAGTGCCCTTTCCGATATCTTTCTAGTCGCGAGATCTGCGGTGGGTGATTTTTTTTTTTTTACTTTAACTTTTTAACAGTTTTTCAGGAAACTTGTTATATTTTCTCAAGCAGTGATTATATTACGAGGTGTTTGATGCTTTCACATTACGCCAACAGGCAGGACGACAGCTAATCTCTGTTGCTATTTTCTACAAAATGGCATTCGTCTCAGCCAAGCGGCACGTACGCACCATGCAACGATTGGATCGGCGGCGGTGCCCGCGCCGCACTGCGACCGCGGCGGCGGCGGCGCGGCGGGCGGCGGGCGGCGCGGCGCCCCGGGTGCTAGGGCGGCTGCGCCCGCGCTCCTCAACCAGCCAGCCATCCTACCAGGCTACCATCACCCACCCGCGGCTCAGTACTCTCGTGAAGTGTCAAGAAAATGTTAGGTCTGTGTAATGATGTGTTATCTGTGTAACAACAGCCGAGTTTCTATCGGCTTATTGTGGGCCTATTGAGCATGCTTCGTTCCTGATCATGTTGAGGCACCGAGCTGAGGTATGCATCATAGAAAAATTCGGATTTTTTGCTAATAAATAAAATGTCAATTATTTTATTAAATCCAAAACCCACCCTCTCCTCCGTCAAGTCCAAAAATATGATGTGTCTCAGTCCCACCTGCCTATTTAATTCTTCAAGCATAGGTATGCACGAGTATTTAGATTATTCGAACCAGTGTTGCCATATTTAAAATATTTCAAATAAATTATCAAGCAAACCAATCTTCTTTCACGCATTAGATCGAGTGTGAACTAAATAAGCAATACGTGGGGGGATCGAGGATGTTTCTTGCAGAGGCAATGTCAATAGACACTGCCGAGCTATCCGCCCTGGCCACGCCCACGCCATAACTAGTTACATTCTACTAGTTACTCATAATTACTAATTACATTGTATCAGTCATTGCATCAAGGTTCCTATTTAATTTGAAAATTACCTACCTATTGAAAATTAATAGAGCATTTAATTATTTAATTAACATCGTCACGTTCTTCGTAGCTCGTCGGTACAACATGTTGGCTCCAGTAACCGTCGAGCTTCGCTGAGACACAACAACAATCATCGACAAAAATAAACCACTAACGACTAACATTAGTATCGTTTAAAGGAATTTTAGAATTTATAACAGAATTCATAATAGGTTCCATACTGGTTTAATTTTAATTACGTACATATTTGTAAGGGGGCGTAGCGAATATTAATCACGAAGCAGTTAATTAATTTGTTATTAAATTATATGTAGGTATAGACAAATAATTAGATAATATTTTGAAACATGCAGTTCTTTCAGTTTGGTTGACCTCTGAAAATGAGATTTCGAACAAATAGTTGTTGACTAAATCAAATGTTTGAGAATGTGATGCTCAACTAAACTGTATAACTATTCAGTCGATCGAGGTGCATACAATGCCGCGGTACAATGACGCGTGTGGTCTATCAGTACGTGCGAGTAGGTAATGTATGTATGTATGTACATAAGCGTCGGTCATTCATTAAAGTATAATATGTCGTTGTAGCTGTATACTTACGTTTACGTTTTTTGTTATGGAAACTAACACGGTTGGCTACTAATTCACCTACTACATCCGTGATATCAGCCCATAACACCTTGCTGAGCTAGGTGCCATGTCAGTGCTTCCCTTCGGTCGTGCCGAAGTGAAGCCGTGTAGTAAAGTACGTGTAGTAAGGAAGTACGTGTAGATAAATTTATTTTAAAGTTGGATTTTATAATTATTTAAAATAAATAAAAAAATTAATCAATAAATTTAAAATAAATTAATAAACTTAAAATTATTGAAAGTTTATCAATTAAAAATTGTATTATTTAAATTAATAATTATCATTCATGTCATGACTGAAAGTAAGTAGCTTGCGTGGTATTTACACCTACTATCCGGATTAGTATCTTGTCCACAACACGTCAGAGCAAATTTAAATGTTCATACACTCATATTAATTTGATTTTTTAATATTGGACTATATACTAATTATAAGAATTATATTATTATAAAAAATGTATAGTAGAGTAGGCGGGGAGCTCAAGCAAAAAAAATAATACTTGAGTCTAGAATGCTACATATTTTGTCTATGGAATCTGTCGTGGTTGGATTAATATTACACTCGTGAGATCAGCACATTACATCTTTCGGTATACGGTGTGGTAGTACCAATCCGAACGGGTATTACCCTACCACGTAGTAAGGTAAGGAAAGAGAACTCATTCAACTCAGAAGAGAACTCATCGAATGAATGAGCCAATGATTTCAAATGAAACTCAACTCTAGCAAAACAACCAGTATCTACAGACAATTGACAATAGAGGAAGACTTAGCAGTTCATTGTCAATTTTAAAATGCAAATCTACAATAATGTTGTTGTACCTTTTGGTACATGAATGGCCGGAAATCTAGGATTAGACTATACTAGTTCTGTTGGTTTCGATTTACATATTCACACATTAATAGAATTAGGTACTTGAAATGCGTAGAATAAGCAGATGAATTACTAAGTGAAACCAATTTTGATGTAGTATTGTTATCTGTCATTCTACCGCATTAGGTACCTAGACCGTAGACGGAATGATCGAAGACCTAGACCTACCAGCTTGTTTTGTGCGCAGTTAAATAAATATTCTTGGAAAAACGCTTGAATAGGTATTTTTATATGTTGAGTTTAGTAGTAGACTGATGTTGATTTTGATTTTTATATGATGTTGATGTTGATTTTTATATGTGAGTTTAGTAGTTAGAGTAGGGTCTCACAAATACATATGTAGGTATCCATACTAAATAGTATTTATGATCTATGCTTATTGACCACTTTAATTAATTATTTTCCTTTTTTTTACTTTTTTTTTAAATGGTTTGTTTAATGTGAGTAATTTTTCGTAAATATTATTTTCTAACTAATGTTAATGTATTAACAAGCAATAGCCTTATTACTATATCGGCAAGTTAAATATGTAGTTGGAGACCTAATACTCGTACCAAAAACTGATAAAAGCACCAGACTGAAAATCCCACGTGAAACCTTGCTACTATAAATACATTCTTATCGACTTCTGAATAAACAAGTGAAGCGGTTGACGACAACAGCTCACGATAAATATATACTAATTACACTTTGGATGCTTATCTCTAAAAAATAATGAGATGCTAAATGTTATCTATTCTCCAAGTCGCTGTTTTCAAGTATTCTTCTCGTATGGAAGACAACAAACCGAGCTATAAGAACAGCGGGGAGCCATAGCGAATGAAGCTCCAAAACAAAACTACCAAAGTATTTTGTCCTCATCAGTAAAGATCATTAGTAAACTTCACTTCAATAACAGTAATTATGCATAGTATGTATAGATAGAGCCTTGAACCAAACAAGCATGCAAATGAGATTCGGATCCCACCGAAGAAGGTATTGTCTCGAATGCCTACACGAGTCTACACCCAAAAGCACTTCACACCCGAGTCATGTAATAATATATCACCGGTTTGGTCCTACCTAGCAGTCTAGCAGTGTGGTTGCATCACTGCCGCTAAAGGCCACACGCGCGAGCTCTGAGGACGCGCCTGCTAGCTGACATGCCGGCCCAGCCTGCACTCCACTCAATTGCTATGCAATTTTGATATAGCGCAATCTATCTCAACCAGACATTGGCCATTTCAAGGTATGTTTTGCGGTATGAAATGAAGGGAAGCACTGACATGGCACCTAATTCACCCATGTGTTATGTATGGTCTGACATCACGGATGTTGTAGGTGATGTAGCCAACCGTGTCAGTTTCCATAAAAAAAGGTACCTACATACCTGTACTTATATTTTTCACAAAATACATACCTAACCTACCTAAATCATATTAGATTTTATATTTATTGCATTTACAAATACTAAATCCTGAATATACATTACTATACAGGCTACCGGGGCTTGTCCTGTCGCATTCACTGTAGTCATATCATAGAGTTTGAATATTGCTGTATGTAGGCATTATACTGGCAATGAAGTATGAAGTTAAGTTATGTTGAAAGTTTGTTAGATTTTCGTCAATTCTCATTTCATAAAATTTACATTAACTATTCGTTACTGTTAGAAACAATGCTATATTTGCAAAGGAGCATAGGTTGTCCGAGACATCAATGCATCGTTTTCATGTCTTGTCATAACATAAGGTATGGGCAATTAAATTACAATTTTCATAAGATTGCAAGCATATTACCGATAGTATACTTTACTAGTATTTAATTTATGTATGACTGTTCACTTTAAAATAATAAAACATATATATCAGACTGAGAATGTTCAAATACTTACCTACTTAGCGTAGATAATCCTAAGTCAAATAAATATATTTTTACATACCTACCTAAGGCGAGACGCGGCGTGACTGCTGCTCAGATATTACTTACGAAATACCGAGTATTAACTGCTACTCAAAATTAATCATCCAACTTAAACAGGCGCTTCTGCTCGTCAGAATTTTTGGCTGTACATACAACAAAGAACAAAAAACAATGACAGTTGTATTGTCGGTGTTGCCACAGCGCTCGCCCGCGGCCATAGACAAAATAAGACGCTCTTCGGAAGCAATCCATGAGAAATTGGCGTTATTTGGCTTTGTAATTGCGCAAGCAAAGTTTAATTGCGTCTATGCCTTTGAGCAGAACCGGCGAAGATCATCGGTGCAGTGCTCACTTATTAGCAGCTTATTGGATTGTTAACTATTCGGCCATACATAATAAGTGTGATGTCCTCGTAATTTAGACATCATTATTATGAGCTTAATACGGCCACTCACTACGAGTATCTGGATGGGCGACTCTATTATTATTTATAACTAGCTGAGCCCGCGGCTCCGCTCGCGTGAAATTCGTATTCCAAAGAAGAATGTAAGTAACTAAGGGCGAAGCCGAAGGCCGAGCTGCGTTCAGGTAATCGATAAACCTTCTTAAAGAAAGTAACTAACTAAGGGCGAGGCCGCAGGCCGAGCTGCTTTCAGGTAAACTATAAATCTTTCTCAAATAAAGGAAGTAAGTAAGGGCGAGGCCGAAGGCCGAGCTGCGTTCAGGGAGACGATAAACCTTCTGGAAGAAAGGAAGGAACTCAGTGCGAGGCCGAAGGCCGAGCTGCGTTCAGGTAAACCAAAAACCCTCTTCCGCCTTCGGGCCTCGCCCTTAAAGACTTCCTTTCTTCGATAGAATATAATATCGTTTACTCAATCTATTTATTTCATAAAAATAAAAAAGTAATATTAATAACTAAAGAATTAAACCTACCTAACAAACATTAAAATAACTATCAAAACGGGCATTTTCAAATGTTCTTAGAGCACTTGCGGCATTACCCCGCTGGATGGCAAGGCTAACCTTTTGAATGAAGTACATAAGCCCTTGATGACGGGACACCAGTTGTGTCAACCAGCTCAAGCCTCTTTTGGCTTCACTGCTCCACGGACCGAGGGTTTCAACCGCAAACGCAACAAATTCGAAATCATGAATTATATTTCTATATTTGCTGCGTTTGAGGCTCTCCGCCCCAGCCTCGGCAGCGCCAGCCGCTCTTGAAGATGTCCTAACGTGACTTGGAGCCAATGTGAGAACAAAAGTGGCGTCCCACATCAAAGAACTACCCTTAGTCCATGGCACTAAGGTGATAGCATCGGGCCTCTTTCCATCCAGCCGGGAATAACCGCGAGGTTCTAGGATGCACGGTATATTTGCCGTTAGAAGCGTGGACTTTATAATAAAATTTAAATTAAATTAACTCAATCTTAATATTAATTAACTTTATTCGAGATGGTTTAGCTTCTTCCTGAACGCAGCTCGGCCTTCGGCCTCGCCCTTAGTTACTTGCTTTCTTTGAGATGGTTTATCATTTGTCAGAACGTAGCTCGGCCTTCGGCCTCGCCTTAGTTGCTTACTTTCTTCAAGATGGTTTAGCTTCTTCCTGAACGCAGCTCGGCCTTCGGCCTAGCCCTTAGTTACTTGCTTTCTTCGAGATGGTTTTTCAATTATCCGAACGTAGCTCGGCCTTCGGCCTCGCCTTAGTTACTTACTTTCTTCAAGATGGTTTAGCTTCTTCCTGAACGCAGCTCGGCCTGCGGCCTCGCCCATAGTTACTTACTTTCTTCGAGAAGGTTTATTGTCTTCCAGAATAGAGCTCGGCCTTCGGCCTCGCCCTTAGTTACTTACTTTCTTCAAGAATGTTTTTCTTCTTCCTGAACTCAGCTCCGCCTTCCGCCTCCCCTTAGTTACTTTCATCGAGAAAGAATATCGTTTACGTGAGCGCAGATCAGCCTTCGGGCCCGCCTTTAGTTACTTACTTTATTTTTTTTAAATACGAATTTCACGCGAGCGAAGCCGCGGGCAACAGATATATAAATTTTATTGCACCAATGACAGCGACATAACTTCGACTTTCAATTATTATTTTTATTTATCAAACAATTTGTCACCGGCCAGCTCACGTCGAGATGACAGTTCTCCGTTGTCAACATGACATTTAAAAGAGTTTTTTACCTTTACTTTGGATTACGTGATTTTTATTATATTTTTTAATTATTATGTTCATCCGGGATATACACTGTCACTATAAAAAGTTTCGTCAAATTCCGTTCAGTGGTTTTTGCGAGATGCGCGTACAAATAGACATTTTTGCATTTACGATTTTATGATATGTATAGAAAGAATAGATATGTATAGACTATTGTGTTCAAGTTATAAAAAAGAAGAACTGTCATTTTCGTTGTATCTACTTATTTTTAAATTTCGAATGAATATTTTATTCAAATTGTATTTGCTGACAGTTCTCAAGATATAATTATGCACTTTGGACTACGTGATTTTAAACGCGCAATAATGTTTATAATTGTAAATTTTTTTTTATTTTTGTTATTTTTTTTTACGTATTATGTTAACCCGGTATATAAACTGCCACTATACAAAGTTTCGTCTAATTCCGTTCAGTGGTTTTTGCGTGATGCGCGTACAGACAAACAAACAAACAAACAAACAAACAAAAATTTTAAAAACTGTTCTAACATGTTCAGTATCTCATTTTAAGCCACCCTGGTTAGTTTTTTTCCGAATACATTCAATGTACAGACTTTCTTACCTCTACGATTTTATTATATGTATAGATACGTAAGTAATGTACAGTCAGTCAGTCAGCGTGAAAGCGTCCACTGCTGGACATACGCCTCTCCAATTTTCCTCCAGTCCTCCCGGCAATGTACAGTACTCGGCGGTAAATAATGTGCGTCGCGCTTTAGAGAGAGACAGTCCGCTTGTGGAGCGTCGTCGTCCCTGTTGTATAGAGCAGCGGTGGCCAAATACGGCGGTGTACGCGGGCCCTAGGTACCACGCGGTCTTATTTTAGGCGCCCGCACATAGGCGTTCCAATAAACATAAACATTGAAATAATAATGCGAAAATAAATTATAAAAAATAAATTTCGAAAAACTCCAGGACGTGTTAAAAATTGCCTAATGCTGTGTGTATATGGAATATATAGCAGATTTTGTAAATTTATCTTAAAATCAAAATAGCCAGATATCCTATTAAAATGTATAGGTAAATATAGGTAAACTTTTCATGTACAGCAATTGCTGTACTGTCAGCCTTGCTGTACATTAAAAGTGCAGCAATAGCTCAATATAATAAAATAATTAAATAATAAGTAAGTAAGTAAAACACTTAATTAAGTTGAATTAAGCTGAACTTGATTTTGTATTATTGTTCCGAGTGACATGACGAGATGACGGAATGAAAACGAAAGATAACGAAACTATCTAACGACCTCTTCATTCGATTTTCTTCGCCGTGACTATGGATGTATGGACCTGGAGTCATCGATCGATGTTAATTTCCAATATCAGCGTAGATAACCTCGACCCGGGGCGGCGGTGACGAGTGCGGTGAGGCGGCGGAGGCTGTAATATGTGGCGCGCAGGTTCGCACTGGCCATAGAGTCAGCGTGGCATTTGTGCACAAAAAACATTTGCACAAGGCGATTCGCACCCACGACCTTCAGATTCAAACACATTACAGCTCGACCCGCTGGGCTACGGTGTTCATACTCAACTTAGCGAATATCCTATTCAGTTCAAACAATGCAGCATGGTCAAATAGATGGATCGGCATCGTCCAATCAGAGAAACTCCTTTGTTGGTTGACCTGAAGGTATCATCACCTGTTCTGATCCTAAGCGGGCGGCGGCGGGCTCCTAAAGTCGTAATGCCACCCGGGCCTCTTAGGCCCAGTCCGACCCTGGTGGCGCGGAGTGACCGTCCGCGTTGGCCTCGGTAATAGATTACAGAGACTTATTACTGTCTTCTCTGTGGGTCAACTTAGCAAATATCCGATTCAGTTCAAACAATGCAGCATGGTGAAATAGATGGAGCGACATCGTCCAATCAGAGAAACTCCTTTGTTGGTTGACCTGAAGGTATCATCACCTGTTCTGATCCTAAGCGGGCGGCGGCGGGCTCCTAAAGCCGTAATGCCACCCGGGCCTCTTAGGCCCAGTCCGACCCTGGTGGCGCGGAGCGACCGTCCGCGTTGGTCTCGGTAATAGATTACAGAGACTTATTACTGTCTTCTCTGTGGGGTGGGGATACGCGCTCCTCCGCGCCGCCACCGATTTTTTAAAGTTTTATTTTTAGGGTTCCGTATCCGGTACGGGATCCTCTTACTAAGCCTACACCGTCTGTCTGTCTGTCCGTCCGTGCGTCCGTCTGTCCTTATCTCTTGAACCGTAATAGGTAGCCCGTTGAAATTTTCACAGAATATGCATTAATATGGCCGAACAAATAATAAAAATAAGAAAAAGTAAAAAATTCATGGGGAAAAATTCATTTCCATAGAAGAAACCGAAAAGTGTATGCGCGCGCGCCATCTACCGAATAGAGTATAATCATGAATTTTAACTATTATGAAGCATTTCATAACACGCCATAGATGTTGTGAGTAGCGCTAACCATGACATGGTGATACGGAACCCTCGGTCTGCGAGTTCGACTCGCACTTGTTTTATGTAATCCGCGGAGTGCCCTACGCGCTGGGTCGACGCGGCCCGTCCAGTAGAATCAATGACCTCAAATAATTATTTGATAATAATCAGTTGTTTAGTATCCCTATAGCGGCACGTTTTCATTGTGTAGGTAGAACATAGGCATTTTTCGTAAAATATCTCAAACACTAATGCTAGAAACATAATTTTTTTACCTAACGTGTTTATTATAGCGGGTATATACCCCTCCCAAAATATTTGCAGCTAATAAAGAGACACCTATACTTATACCTATACTAGAGAGATACTAGAGGTAAATTATTAAGTAAGGAAATTTTTTTTCATTTTTCTAAGCTATGTCTCGGTTCTCTAAAGCAGTTCATAGGCACAATATAGGTATTTATGCCACTCAATGTAATGCCCTTCTTGTAGTGCCTGCCTACGTATGTGATGTTTATTTGTAATTAAACTTCCGTACTGTACTATTTTTAACCCCCCGGCGCAAAAGGAGGGGTGTTATAAGTTTGACATCTATGCCAGTTTGTCTGTGGCATCGTAGCTCCCAAACGGATGGATCGATTTTGCCATGTTTGATGAAGACTAGGTCAGCCGATTCGAAGATCATCGTCACTTGTCCTATTACGTCTCTTAAAAAGCTTGAAATAAAACTTTAATTTACAAATAAAACCCCCGATACATCAGCAACCTTTAAAAGTCTTGGATGTGGATAGCTATTTCCTATTCTGTTTTGAGATTAATTTTATTTACCTGATTTAAATCAGCTTAGGACATTTCAAATACGAGATAGCAAATTTAGAAGGTCTATGAATCATGTGACGCTTATGAATTCAGTTCCAAGCGGGGTTCCAAGGTGTCAACTGGAGAAAAGCTGCTCGACTTGGCTTTATAGCTGCGTTGGAAAGCGTAGCGCGACCACCTGCTAATTTAATCACTTCTGGAAAGAGTTGCTTAGGCACGACAGCCTTTTGAATGGAAAGTGTACCGAACTGGCCATGTGGAGTTGTTGTGGAGCGCTACTGTAGGAAGTTAGCTTGTCAAAGTAGGTGGCGGGTGGCCGAGTGGTTTGAGCATCGGCTTCTCATGCGGGAGGTCTGAGGTTCGAATCCGGTCGGCGTGTACAAATGAGTTTTTTCTGACGAAAAAATTTACGTGCATAGCTACACCTACTGATTCACCGTTCGGAACCGGTGTAAAACTGTAGGTCCCTTCCCTTGCCCTTTACTAGGTGGTAGGCTTAAATTGTAGCCGACTGGGTTGGTACCACCGTACTGGATGTAAGATGGCCGCATAGCAGCCTCGGCTGTGTTCTCCTCTAGTCCAGTATAGCCAGCAATCCAGGGAAGTCTCCGGTATGGCACCTACCTTCTCGGAGGTGATATTGGCTAGTCAGAGCATGTGCTTTGGCCCCTCCGACACAGCCACCCATACCGGATTACATAAAAAAAAGGTAAGGACCTATCTACAGTGTAATATATAGGAATTAAAATATCACTGGTCCACGACTTTGCATCCGCCCACAGTCGAGCCACATTTCCTAAGCATTTCCAAATATGATAAACGAAATGTACCTACCGCGTAATCCAAGGTATATCCACTAGAAATAACTGCAAGGCATTCGCTGTCTGCTAACACAGAGGTTTGGTTAGTGCTTGGTGTATTGTCATCAATTGTCACTAACGTATTATTGCATTGTAGAAAGTGCGAGTTTTATTTGAACTCTATGCACATAGGTAATAAATAACTAATAAATTATTACCGAGACAGACATGGGCGACTTAATGTGGTTGCGAGTTAAAATGGATGCTCGAAGAACCAGTCTTCAATATAATATTTTCCACCAGAAAGTAAGATACAAAATTAAATTAATTTGTAATAAAGGATCAACTTTGTAAAAAAATTAGATTAAAAATATATGGCATGCTATCACTTAGTAGATCAAGGTATATACTGAGGTGGGAATCTTGTGTACAACTTTTTGCGATAATTCAAATTACTTATAGCATATATTATACCCAACCGTAGACATATAGCAGGTAGAGCGCCCGTAATATGGAATAATTTGACTTCCGCTACACCGAATGAATGAACTTCCCTACATACTTACTTAATTACTGAGTTAGGTAGTGGTGGAATGCAAGAGACGTATCTACTGACATGAAACAAGTTTATATATTTATCTCGTTATCGGACAGAGGGGTCGAGTGCGACGGACTATGTCTAGTCTAGGGAAGTACTTCGTACTGAGACTTCTCTGTCTCCGACGATAACTATTTCACAGATTCACTATTTGACCAATTTATTGGTTTTGGGTGCGGTGGTGGTGCAATTCGTTGGATTGCGGTTAGTGGGAATTGCAATTTGGTGGCATTGCAGTTTGCCGCGATCTCATTTTGTAAGAACTGTCATTTGTCGAATCAAGAGACGAATTGATGCCAATGGGTCTTTGTCGAAATTGTTATCAAATTTACCGGTTCAATGCTCAGTGTGACTTTAACATAAATATATATGAATTTATTTATTCAACAGCAAAAATAGGTACTAAATAGACAATTAACTAAAAACTATAATATATAAAAATCTCGTTTAAACTGTCTCCGAAATGACCGCGCAGGGTACCTAAAACACTCGCTGCATTTCCACGCTGGATAGCAAGGGCTATCCGTTGCCTGAGGAATGTTTCGCAGTTAGGTACTCCTGACATTTCTGTTAATTTAGAACCTATTGACCGAACAAATTTATTTGATTCTTTACTCCAAGCACCCATAACTAACTACTACTTTAACTATTTAACTGTGCACACCTACATTACATTCTGGTACTGTGCAAGTTTTATTTTTATAGAACACTAGCTGTGCCCGCGGCTCCGCCCTCTCTCATGTTTCACTTCACTGCTAACCTCATAAGCCATTTAGCGTGATAGTAAGTAGCCTATAGTTGATGGGAAGAATCAAGCTATTCGTAGAATTTTGTTTTATTAAAATCGGTTCAGTGGTTCTCGAGTTATAAGCGGACAGACAGACATACACTCAGACACTCAGACACTCACACTCAGACAGAAAGCAGACGTTGGATTTTATTATAGGTAAGGAAGGATAAGGATTACATGGTTGGCTACATCAACTACATATTGCACATCAGCACATACTACTTTGGTGAACTAGGTACCATGTAAGTGCCCCTTTGGTCGTGCCGGCTACACTGAACTGGACGTAAAACACGAACAATTTGTATAACCGCTACAACCGACCTTTCATTACACTCGGACGGGTTAGTTCGACCCTACCCCCTTCATAGTAAGTTAAGACAATCTACTGTTTTACGAGGAACCCTAATCCACATTCCTGGTTCCCAAGTTCAGGTTTACAACAGGCTACACAAACCACCGTCCGACCATTGGTCGCATCAACGAGCTACCGAGGCTGGCAAAAAGTACAATGGGTAGAACGTTTACTCTAGAGTATATAAGTAAGTACAACGAAGAACTCTCTTTTCTAAGAACTGAATATTTCAGCCGCCTTCAACTCTAGGGTTCGATTTTTTTTTATTTCATACATTTTTGATGGCGGTTTTTATATTTTTTTAAATAGTTTTTTATTTCACAGTTTTTATTTTTAGTAATGTTTTTGCTATTAATGTACTCGGCGGAATCGCGAGGCCTTCGGCCTCGCGATTCCGCCTCGCTTTCCAATCCGATCTTGACCAAAATGGGCACCGTAATGGGACCACACGGGAAGCACCGGCTTTCAAATAAAAAAAGAATCATCAAAAATCGATTCACCCAGTCGAAAATTCTGAGGTAACAAACATAATAATAAAAAAAAACTGTCGAATTGAGAACCTCCTCCTTTTTTTGAAGTCGGTTAAAATTTACAAAATTTGGGCAGACACGGTTGTTTTCTCCTCTAGTCCATTATAGCCAGCAATCCAGGGAAGTCTTCGATATGGCACCTACCTTCTCGGAGGTGCTATTGGCTGGCCGGAGCATGTGCTTTGGCCCCTCCGACTCTGCCACCCATGCACGATTACATAAAAAAAGCAGAGTAATCGACGTTGTGCTGCAAGAACTCTTGTAAATAAAATCACAACACCGACCACCACATTTAGCAAAGTATTAAGAAAAGATAACATCAAGCAGGTAGTAAGGCACGAAGACCCACCTGCTGATGACTCGGTGAAAGGACTGTGTCAATGTGAAAGATGGCCAACCTGTCGCCCTTTAGCATGGCATCTTGTCCTTATCCCTTAGTCAGCTTTTACGACATGCACGGGGAGAGATGCAATGAGGCCATTTAATTTTAAGTACCGGCACCACACGGTATATTTATACAAAAATTACAGTACGAATAGAATAGAAGGACGTCTGAATGGGGAATGATTGCTCAGTTTGTTGAAACAGACCAAGTTACGAGTACATACGAGTATAAAATATTGTAAATAATGCGTAGTGAGTGAGTGACGAGGCACGCACGAGTAGTGTCTGCCAGAAGTAGGGCAGATAAGCTCGTGAACACCTAGAAGACGCGCGAGGCCCGCTAGAACATTCGCGTGTACTCATTACGCTTCGAGGGTCAGATAGGCTCGCTTTTGTTCGAAAAGGGCGTATGTAAATAAGGTAAATTGATTTTATTAAAAAACGGTTTTAAAAAACATTGACCGAGTTCAAAAACAAATACTTAAAACTACAAATTATATTAAATAATTGAGTTGAAGGCGGTACATAAAAAGCACAAAAGGGCTTCATCTATAAATTTTTCTGGTGTGCTTTTGTCCATATCTTGAAAACTACTGAAGCGATTTTGATGAAACTTGCACTGTCCCCTAAGTTAAAGTAAATGTAAGACAATAAAAATGGTCACAATCCGATAAATAGTTTCATAGAAATGCGTGGACAAACATACATACAAACATGCGTACAAACATATGTACATACTTACATGCACCTATAAAAAAAAATATATTTTTTGGTAACCCTAATAGGCTGTCATATTGTGAATATATTGCGGTTCTAATAATATTACATACATACGTGTCGAATTGAAAACCTCCTTTTTTGAAGTCACTTAAAAACAAAAGCTTTTGCTTATAGACTAGTATGATCTGGCTCAATTTTTATGATAATTAAAGTTAGGTTATGTTATTTTAGATAGATGGATAGAAAATACTTTATTGCTCCAAATTTTACAGAAATAATAGCACAATATAAAATTTACATGAGGTACAAATGCGGACTTATCCCTTACATATAGTTCTTCCAGTCATACTATTGATATTTGAGAGTCGATTAATATAGTGAAATGTAAGTACCTAGCTAAAGAAAACATAATAATTAATATGCTAATTAAATATATTAAATTTTATTTAAATTAATCAAAATAACCTAATACAATAAAATTAAACTAAAATTAAGAAATATGATAAAACTAAACTAAACCTAAAAAATAAATAAATAAAAATTAAAACTACCTATAAATAATATATTTCATTTAAATTTGACAGAGTCGCTGCACCGGTGCAAGTGCCAAGTACGCACGCCGCGTTACACCTCTGAATCTCAATGGCGATTCGCCGAACAAAGAAAGCTTTGGCACGGCGGTCACCAGATTTATCTACTAAAAGTTTTCCCAATTTATCCGAGAATGTTTTGGTGTCTGGCGACCACGGCCCCAAAGTCTCTACGGCGAAAGGTTGAAATTCAAAGTGGTCGCGCAGCGGGCTGTACTTAGACACTTTGATGGCAGCTGCCTTAGATGCAGCGGCTCCGGCAGATTTGGAGGAGTCGAGTACATGGGACGGGGCCAAGGTGTCCACGCACGTAGCGTCCCACAAGAGCGCCTTTCCCTGGCACCATGGCACCAGCGTCATGCCGTCTGGCTTTCTCCCGTCTGTTAAATAGATAGGTATCTATAAGAGATAGATAGCATAACAAGCGGAACTCAGCTTACCAGCTAAAGAGTTTATGTGTGGTTTCCAAGTAAAACTTTATCAAATATTACTCCAAGAAAACTTGGTTCATTAGTAAGTTAATGATAACTTTTCGGCTGTTTTAATATTTCATCATTATTATAACGTCTATGAGTTAACATAAGTTAGAAACAATATTGGTCCTAGAACCCTGCGGTACACACATTTCGAGGGAAATGGACGTTTTGTTCCGGATTCGTTACATATTATTTATATTGGCTCATTAATTGAATTAAGGTAGATATTTGGAATTATATTATTTACTCTAAATTACTTGTTTTCACCAACATATTCTTTTAATATGAAAGTTTCAATGTCTTTACAATTATGCAAGTCCGACGACGACGCCTAGCCGTAGGTCTAATTAATTTAGCAATGCGTATAGAGTGACGCACGCTGCACGCATTCATATTCAATGTCTTTACAATTATGCAAGTCCGACGCCTAGCTGTAGGTCTATTTAATTTAGCAATGCGTATAGAGTGACGCACGCTGCACGCTGCACGCATTCATATTCAATGTCTTTACAATTATGCAAGTCCGACGCCTAGCTGTAGGTCTATTTAATTTAGCAATGCGTATAGTGTGACGCACGCTGCACACTGCACGCATTCTTATTCAATGTCTTTACAATTATGCAAGTCCGACGTTTAGCTGTAGGCCTATTTAATTTAGCAATGCGTATAGTGTGATTCACGCTGCACACTGCACGCATTCTTATTCAATGTCTTTACAATTATGCAAGTCCGACGTCTAGCTGTAGGTCTATATAATTTAGCAATGCGTATAGTGTGACGCACGCTGCACGCTGCACGCATTCATATTCAATGTCTTTACAATGATGTAAGTCCGACGCCTAGCTGTAGGCCTATTCAATTTAGCAATGCGTAAAGTGTGACGCACGCTGCCCGCTGCACGCATTCATATTCAATATCTTTACAATTATGCAAGTCCAACGCCTAGCTGTAGGTATATTTAATTTAGCAATGCGTATAGTGTGACGCACGCTGCACACTGCACGCATTCATATTCAATGTCTTTACAATTATGCAAGTCCGTCGTCTAGCTGTAAGTCTATTTAATTTAGCAATGCGTATAGTGTGACGCACGCTGCACACTGAACGCATTCATATTCAATGTCTTTACAATTATGCAAGTCCGTCGTCTAGCTGTAAGTCTATTTAATTTAGCAATGCGTATAGTGTGACGCACGCTGCACACTGAACGCATTCATATTCAATGTCTTTACAATTATGCAAGTCCGTCGTCTAGCTGTAAGTCTATTTAATTTAGCAATGCGTATAGTGTGACGCACGCTGCACACTGAACGCATTCATATTCAATGTCTTTACAATTAAGCAAGTCCGACGTCTAGCTGTAAGTCTATTTAATTTAGCAATGCGTATAGTGTGACGCACGCTGCACGCTGCACGCATTCATATTCAATGTCTTTACAATGTTGCAAGTCCGACGCCTAGCTGTAAGTCTATTTAATTTAGCAATGCGTATAGTGTGACGCACGCTGCACGCTGCACGCATTCATATTCAATGTCTTTACAATTAAGCAAGTACGACGCCTAGCTGTAGGTCTATTTAATTTAGCAATGCGTATAGTGTGACGCACGCTGCACGCATTCATATTCAATGAAATCATGATATTAATTATTTATATGTAATAGATATCTTCGTTGCTTAATATTTCAAGTGTGTCATATCGATGCCTTCTATTGGTGGGTACGAATTTATTAGTTGCATGCGATTAAAATTCTTTGCAGCTGCTGACATCGCATGCCACAGTGCAGCGTTCAAAAGTTGTAAACATTTTGTGCGGTAATACCTTAATTACGTATGGAATACGAGTAATTACATATGTACGTAGGAAATCCCTTTTACAGAAAATACAATCGAAGGATGAACCGTGAAGTTATTGGCATTTCCGTAGCGATTTTTATTTATGTACAACCTGTTCGTTTATTCAATCGATTTGATTTTAATCGCGTTGGTCGACTCCGCCTGCAAATCGAACTCACTCACCTCTATTATATCGAGATACAAGGTTCTCTATGTGATTTTTAGGGTTCCGTACCTCAAAAGACGCAAAAACGGAAAACTTATACGATCACTCTCGTGTCTGTCTGTCTGCTCCACGAGTCAGTAAGCCTGGATGCGAAATACGGCATCGTTTGTATGAGAACCGAGGTAGCCGCCAAAGGGGTGTGAAGTCTGAGGCGGGAGCGGCGCATGGAACGCCGTGATTGGCCGAGCGAGTAGGTAGCCAAGTGACGCCAGTTTTCCATACATTTGAACGGGATTCATACAATAAGTCGCTCATTGTGTCGATTCGCGATGAAAAGATGAAACGGATTTAACAATATTTAACCCTTCTTTACATCAAGGGAATAATATAACTTTCTCTTAAATGAACAAAGGCAACGCCCCTTTCACAATTTTGCGAATTTGCAGATTTTCGCATAAACACGATCATAGTTCTAAGTTCTGAGATACCTCGGATACTTTATTATAAATCTACAATTGTGTATTCCATAATAAAAATTATCAAAATGTATGCGAAAATAGTTAAGCATAAAGATTAACATTTTTTAGGAAACTGATACGGATGGCTCCATCATCGTAATAATGCTTCAGTTTGGTACCAGTGATGATGGGAGCCCAATATATAAATACTAAAATAAAACTACAATAAACTAAAATAATAAAAATAATTTTATTTTTTATTTTTTTTATTTTTTTTTATTTATCTCTTTATTTCAGCCAACTAGGGCCATATTGAAAATACATATTAAATGTCTTAACCTAAGAACTAAAATTACTTTTTCTCCACTTGTGTCTGTACGGGTCCCAATAGAGACCCGTATGCGTCATATTAGTCTGCTGACGCGGTGGATCAGGTGCGCGTAGAGTGGGCGCAGATTGCGTCCGCGGCACGGGCGTCGGCAGCGGCGCGGGCGTCGGCAGCGGCGCGGGCGTCGTCGGCGGCGGCGCGGGTTGCGTATCCTGAATGTGCAGGACGGCAGTTGTAGACAGCTCCGGCGCGGGCTCAGCATACTTATGGCGCGCGACCTCACGATGAGGGTCGCGATTGTAGCGCCGGAACACCACACCGGAGGTAATAATCAAGATCGATAAATACATTAAAAAAAATAAACAAAAAACCAAATAAAATAAAAAATATGAAGAAAAACCGGATTTAGACACATCAGCCTAGGCTGCCTGTCTAAAATAAATAAATATACCTAGGTAAATTAGGTACGTGCCTTGTCACCGATTCCCCCTAATCGATCCGGCTATACTGAATTGGATGGAAAACACGTAGGTACTACTTTTCATAGTGACTTCGACTCTTTCGTTCGTGTATGTTCGTTTATTTAGTGAAGTGGTACCAACACGGGCGGGTTGAACCCTACCATCTACATATACATCCTGTACATTTATATACGTTCTATACATTCTGAATCTCTGACATTAAAGGCAAACGTTTAAACTATTACGTCAATTATTTTTAATTCTCCTAAATATCCGCGATCTGATATTCCCGGTAGACGCATGACCTAAAGAAATTAATTCCTTTCTCCTTAGAGTCGCTCAAAAGTAAAAACCGGTAGGTACTGGTTGAATGAAAAAAGCGCGATAAACGAATATTGAACGAGGAAACCTGCTGAGGTTGACTAGAAGAAATGCCCATTGGCAATAAGGCAGAATGCATGAAATATCTGTATACATTTAACATACATATTTATCAATAAACAAAAAAAATTACAAGAGCTAACTGCATCCAACACGATAGTCGACCTATGGTGGGTAAGCAGAAAAGAGCTCTCCATACATATTTACGCCGATGTTTGTTACTGAAATTCAAGCGAAAAATGCTATCAAATTGAATGAAAGTACTTACTCGTGAAAGGTGACTCCATCTGTGTTCAAGTTTGAATTTTTCGACGACTTTTTGCACCAAAGCACTGCACAATGAGGCATTTTGTGACAGATGCGCACGTTCGCTCCGCCTGAGCGGCGGACGGAGACTAAGATCGGTCGCCGGCGCTAGACTGACGCGCTGGCGCGTTTGCGCCGGCGCGCGGCTACCCCTGTCCTCCTATGTATAGCGCATCCAGGCTTACTGACTCGTGGTCTGCTCGCCCGTCACAGCTTATTTTCTCCGAATCTACTGGACGAAAAAAGTTTAAATTTGGTACATATATAGATACATATATAAAGTTTGACGAACCAATCACGGTTGAATAGCGTAATTTAGGTTTTGGGGGGTCATTTTTGGGGAATAAATTAGAAACTTACTTTTTTCCAAATGCATCACAAGGCGTATCAATGGAAAGGGCTCGTTATAAGAAACACAAATACATACATATTTTTTATCATTTTCAAAATTCATAGTTTAAAAGATATTAAATAAAGCATGCGAAAATCAGCATTCCCCACATCTCTGAAGCTACTGAGTATAAACTTTTGAAAAAAATAGAGAATATAGTTTACAGGAAAACCTAAACGAAAATCCTAAGTCTTAAAATTCGCACGGAAAACGGAATGGTACTGAACCCACTCCACGCGAGTTCGACTCTCACTTGGCTTTTTTTTTATAAAATTGTAACGAAATACTGAACCGTGAATAAGACAATGATTGGCGTGATTTGAATCGACAAATATCTGACAGGCGGCGCCGCCGCATCCGCGTCGTACGGCGGCGGCGGCGGCGCGGAGACGGCGACGGCGGCGGGCGGTAGATAGTTGTAAATCGCATCATCAGAACAAATGTCCTAATCACGATATTCAAATATCTTTGTTATCTCAAGTCCGCATATAAATGCTAAAGGCCAAACTGGAGGTCGAGTGAGCATCAGCTATTCTATATTATAGGTATATGATCTTCACGTTTAATCTGTTTGATTCTTTATTTGATCTTACTTGAGCGTGACATCAAATCCATAACTCGTTTTGAGCTGAATTAGAAAAATCTATCGTCCAATAAAATTTAAAATTCTTATTTTGTTACATCAGGCGCAGGCATGTCTTATAAATAATATCGCAAAGACTCTCTGACTTTGTGCATTGTCACTTCGCTAAAACATTTCAACTTACAGCATCTCTTGTCACAATTTCGATGTGGGAAAGGAGTGTGGGTGAACTATACGATCATAATAGGTATCAAGAAGATTTCTTGATTGGTACTTGTATGTATGTAGGTAATTAGGTCATTCGTGTGTAATATGGACAGCCGGCACGGGTGTCTGTGCCCAAAACACAGAATGAACTTCATTGAACATATGAAACATATGAACTTCAAAGGAAGATCATACACAGTCGTCATTCCTCGCGAAAATACGCTCAGAGAGACGCCATGCCAGCTATAAGGCGGACAAAAAGGTCGTTGTCTAATTTATTAACACGTCTTTTGATGATCCCTAGTATATAAGTGGTAATAGGGAAAACACTCAACGGAAGTTGAGTGTTCCCCGTTTCAAATTTTTTCCTTCCTTATTTTCCCTGTACGGCACAGGAACGATTTTTAAAAGCGATGTTACGATTTGCGACCGAAGGCAAGCACTGACGTGGCAGTTGGCACCAAGTTCACCCGGTGTTATGGGCTGACATCATGGATGTTGTAGGTGATGTAGCCAAGCGTGTCAGTTTCCATAAAAAAAAAGATGTGTTCTCAGAAGTCCCGTGTGGAGTTTATACCCATTATGTTAGAAAATATCTACTAGGTACCACACAAAAGTGATTAAGTCAAATAGGTATTATGGATCACGCCGACTTCATCCGCGCACGCAAGTTATTAGCTAATATATAACCGCTTGATTCGGTTCAGTTACAAATGCTTTATGTAAATTAATCCTTTGTTATAACCTCCGTGACAAGATGTTGGATGTCGGTGGAGGCTAGCTTGCTTCACGAGCGCCATTATTTACACAAGCAACATGAACCCTTAAAGCCTGATGACGGAGCAGGAAATGATCAGAAACAGCATTCTTTGCATTACGAGTATGTGCATATATTTCATTCAAAAGCAGCTTTTGCCCGCGGCTTTTGGAACAATCAGACCAAAGCTTCGACTGAGACCAATGAATGCTGATTCGATGTACCGAAGTACGAAGTATTAATGTAATCGAGATATAAACTTTAATACTTTAATACTGAAATGTGTGTTCCAGAAATAATTACTCTAGGATTAATAGTAAATGTACAGTGTCGGATTTAATTCTCATTACAAAAATACAAATTAATTAATTTATATTATGCTTAAAACGACCATGACTGTATTTCTCTCTATTAACGGCAGATATGCATGCACTTAATTCCATATAGCTTTTTAGGTTCTCAGTTGAAGGACCTAATATTATCCTATTGCGACGATTTTAGATTAGGTAATTTGACAGCTTCCAAATGCTCGTAACAAACAACAAGTAGGTATACATAGTAATGCTAATTTCTATTTATTCTGACGTAGTATTACATATATAAATACATTTATATTTTTCAGGCTTTCACAAATCCTTATATTGACATTGGAAATGTCTTTTCGATCGCTTCAGTATAGGCCCCGATTTCAGAAAAAGTGCGAATTGGGCCTGGTGTCGTGAGTTTTAAGGTTACGTGAATATTTAGGGTCTCAAATGACGCGTATCGACGAGAGCTAGAGGATTGTGAAAAAAAGATTTAAAACATTTTAGAGTTTTTGAGAAAATCGCAAAAAACCGCTTAAATTGCCGTTTTTAGGGGGTTTAAAAAGGGCACTTTTAAACATATTTCTAAATATATATTTTAACTTTTATATTTTTATATTGTAGATTGACTAAATATCTGGGGATGCTTTTTGAATTGTTTGAAAAAAGTGAAAATTTTGGGAGTTATGATTTTTTTAAATTTTCCATTACGCGAGTTTCGTGTCGTCTTTATCTTGCAGTGTGAGTAGTTGATATGGTTTTCGTGTATGCATACACTTGAAAATTTGAGAATTTTAATAATTTTTATTTTTGAAAATTTTTGTTTATTTTTCAAAATTGACATATTTCAGTATGAAAAAGCAAGTAAATTATTGTCAAATTTTTAAATATGGATATATATTCTTTATTGAACACCAATTAATACAAATTAGGCTGTACCGTGTGGGGTCGGTACTTAAAAAGAATAGCCCCACTGCATCTCTCCCCGTCGCATGTCGTAAAAGTCGACTAAGGGATCGTCAGCCTCGGCAGCTTAATGGTGCGGTCAGTTATTGGATGGATGACCGCCCGACTGTTGGAGGCTGACCGTGGTTCGGATACCACGTTAAAGTGTAGGTCCCTTCCCTTCTTACCTTACTAGGTGGTAGGGTTTATCCCGGCCGGGTTGGTACCACCGCACTGAGCGAAACGTCGGTCGAAACGGCTATGTAAATAGTTCGTGTTTTCCGTCCAGTTCAGTGTAGCCGGCGCGAAATGAAGGGAAGCACTGACATGGCACCTAGTTCACCCGGTGTTATGGGCTGACATCACGGATGTTGTAGGTGATGTAGCCAACCGTGTCAAGTTTCCATAAAAAAAAAAAAACAATAGGTGAGCTTAATGCCGTGAGGCATTCTATTCTAACTAACCTTAGGGATGTGGGAGAAATATATCTATACATTATGTACAAGAATAGTTTGTGGCAATGTTTTAAGTAATGCATTAATATAAACTACAAACTAATCTCTACTTTTTCTCTATCTTCTTCTACATTTTATAAAAGGGAACGTCTGTCTGTATGTATGTATGTATGTATATATATTTGAGGTAAACTCCGGTACCACTGAACAGATTTTGATGTGGTTTGCACCAATGTAAAGATAGTTTTTGAAGCACACTATAGGCTATATATAATCACGCGAAATAGCCTTAGGGCTGAGCAGTATCAAAGAGAGTATAGGAAAGTATAGTATGAACGTTTAGTGTCGAATGGTTGTTGGTTTGGTAGAAGCGATGTTAGATATATATACTATAAATATTTAGATACAATTTTGGGAAGAAGATAGATTGCTTCGTGGGGACTACCTTTTATCGAAAAAAAAACGGAAGGGGGTCAAATAGGGAATGAAATTATGTTAGGCATATGAAGGGGGAAGGTTTAAGGAGGATGGGTGAAGGGGGAGGGGCGGTGATGGAGGGGTGGAGATGGAGGGGTGGGGATGGAGGGGAGGGACGATAAAGGCGGGGGACGGAGAGTTGTGGGTTGGGGAGGGACCAGGAGGGGGAGGGAGGTATGAAAGGGGAGGGAGAGAGGGCGGTGGGAGGGGCGGGGAGGGTGGGGAGGAAGGTGGGGAGATGGAGCAGGTGGAAGGGATTTAGGGTAGGGGAGGTGTGAAAGATGGGTGGGAGATGAGGGAGGGGGCGTTGAGAAGAGGGGCGACGAACGAGGGGCAGGGGTGAGGGAGGGAGGGGGAAGCGGCGGGGTATAGATGGTTGAACTAGGACTGAGATAGGGAGGGATAGAAGTGTCGGCGGGAGGGAGAGCTAGGGGGAGAAGGGAGGGGTGAATTGGAGGAGAGGGGAGATAGGAAGGAGGAGGGTTCAGGGTGAGAGAGAGAGAGAAAATACAAAAGAAGCGATCGTTTTTCATATTCTCGTTTAAATCGGATTTGCTATTAAACCGACTTTACCGCGAGCCGCGAGTAAAAGCTAGTGCAATATGCTATATATATATATATAGCTAGTGTGTATGCTAGTAAAAATGTATTTATTTCAGTAAGAATAGGAAAAGATTTCTCAAATTTACCTTAAATACATTCATAGACGTAGTGGAGTGTAAATGCACGGGCAGATTATTCCAGAGGCGAGCTTTTATACGTGTGCCGAATACATTTTAGTACTTAGAGGAGTAGAAGTAATTATATAGTGAGCAGGTGCGCGCTGTTAGAATCTGGAGTGTGTTCGCTCTTTGATTTCCTCGCTTCAGCCACACCAGGATATTTTCACGCCCACAGTCGGCGACTCGCTATATGCTTATATTTGAATACGTCCTAAAAGTCATTTTCAATGTACCCGAAGGCCATGTAATGCATGAGATCTGTGAGTTTTTTTAAATAAAAAATCTTCACATCTTATCTTTCCTACTACCTGCATTCCTTTATTCTCTATGCTTTATTTACACATTTCACCATAGAGAAATAATATACGTCTATGTATTTCACACACCTAAATGTTGGCTATAAGAAATCTCTTCAAGGGATAAGTCCGCCTTTGCACCTCATGTACCATTGTCCATTGTGTTATACCTACTTGTGAAATATTTGTGGAGCAATAAATAATTTTCTATCTATCTATCTATCTAATGCTTAAGCACTGATCACTATACCTACAGGATGTGAAAGCTTATCACAGCATTTTGGCAATAACATAATTTCGTCAGGATCTGATATGATTTTATAAATTTCAATTTCAAGGTACGTATGTATGTACCTAAAGTGGAAGACATTTCATTTAGACATAATTGTTTACAACATATACTGATAACGACGATAATAATATTTTGTTTGCAGACGTAGATTGCGTGGCACGCACCTTGCGCCGCCATTTCTAGTTTACCTACTGCAGTAAACCTATATAAATAATATATACCTAGGTAGGTCATTGACCGATAACAAGGCAGACGTGTCGTCAGGTGTCTATGAATCTCTCTGTAGGGAAAAAGCGCGATTTAATCTCAACATTTTAATGAGAACCAGCAAGCAACATAACGACACAATAAAATTCACATCACCTCACCTGGTGAAAAAATGCTTAAATTTAATGAGGCCACCGAATAGAGAAAATTTGTCAAATGAAGTCTAGGAAATGGAATGGAAGAGTAAATGGACGTCCGTGGCGTGAGGTTTGAGTGTTCTGTGAGTAAAGTCGTAAGTAGTGGGCAGAGAGTACAGCAGCCGCGGCGCGCGCGCATCGCAAGCAGACGATCTTTGTTCTGTGGTAGACAGAGCCTGAACGTTCCATAAAAGAAGTATCAATGAAATGTTCATTGTTTTAACTTTATTGAATTCACACACAAATTTTCCAAAATTATTTTATATGCAACTACTTCTTGATAAGTGCGGATAGTTAATGCAAAATATTATTAGACGGCACGTTGAAGTGGCAAAGTCCAAATTATTATACATAATATTTATATAGCAACATGAACCTTGGCCGTTCAATGTCCAACACCGGATGACGTCAGAGAAAACAAAATAAGTGCATTCTTATCAAATAATCTTTGATTTATTTTAATCTTTGAGCTGTGCGGCGGCCTATAATTAAGAATATTTTAACTATTTATAATGGTATATTTATTAAACAATTAAACTTAATTAAACTCGAGATTAAACTATTAAAATGCAGAAAATAAATTCAATCTAAACTAAAATTTACTGATATTGTAACAAAAATCTAAAACAACATAAATGAATAAATAAAGGAAAACTTTTACGGGAAACCCCCGAAGACGCAACACGAGCATCTCGCCGCCCGCCGCCGCCGTCGTCGGCAGCAAAAAAACTTCGTGCATCGCAGTTGCTGTTTTTGTGTGAGGTAGGAAATCGGCACCACAGATTACTTAATATGACGGCACGGCTATCTCCGGCAATTTCCCGCAAAAGCACAACAAATTTTCCCACTAAAAATGTTGCCTCGGCACAATAGGGTCTCATTGTCTCCACCTGATTTGCCTATATTTGTTATGTTTACGGACGGCAGCCAACTCAGCAGCGGACGTAGCACGACGTGTTATCGACTCCACGTACGTATTAGCGGGGGTGTCGACCGACACACGTCGCGTCCCAGACGAGAGCCTGTCCCTACGACCAGACCATGAAACTAAGGCCATCCCGTCTGGGCGCTTCCCTGCTCAAAGTTGGCTCCAAAACGGATGGCACGCTGACCGATCTGAAAGCTCGTCTTAAAATATCATTCAGTGTCTCATATCATTCAATCTTTGATTAGTTTTGCATTTGTACCGTGTGGGGCCGGTACTTTAAAAGAATAGCCCCACTGCATCTCTACCCGTGTATGTCGTAAAAGGCGACTAAGGGATATGACTCCCTTCTTATATTACTAGGTGGTAGGGTTTAACCCGCCCGGGTTGATACCACCGCACTGAATGAAAGGTCGATTGAAACGACTATGTAAATAGTTTGTGTTTTCCGGCCTGTTCAGTGTAGCCGGCACGACCGAAGGGAAGCACTGACGTGGCACCAAGTTCACCCGGTGTTATGGGCTGACATCACGGATGTTGTAGTTATGTAGCCAACCGTGTTAGTTTCCATAAAAAAAAAAAGTTTATTTGGATTTATGCTATTTTGCAACACAGTAACGGCACACCTAAATAATATTATAATCATCTTAAATACCATTACATAGTTTTGATATTGCTTGATTTCTATCGCGTTAAAAACATATTGGTATTATTTTGTTATATTTTTATCAAGTACCAATCCTGGTTACAGGTTGCCTCAATATTAAGGCTAGTGAGGTCAGCTTCAGCTATTTCATTGCCGGCACTTGCTTAGAGCTGTGACGGCATACCACCTTTGCCGTTTAATAAGAAAACCCGCGCGCACGGGAGCAGCAGCGCAGCGGTGTGGTGGGTGTAGTTAGCGGTATTGCGTGCGTCTGGAAGTGCTAACTCGATTGTTGCCGAGATGTCAAGTGAGTGCAAGTTCACAGATTCGCCGCCCCGGCTCGCGAGTTGCGACACCCCGCTCCGCTGGCATTGCAGTGCGGTGGCTAAAGAAGCATTTCGTTAGTGACCCACAGATTGGTTTTACATTAGCTACAGATTGCTTGATAAGGGCATCTGGTGGTGCAACCACGCTGCATCAACAGTTTCTGGGGAATAATTGTTTTAATTTTTATGTTTTAAATGGAGTGCTGCAATCCTGTAGGTAGGTAATAACGGGTGCGGCAGCATAACGTCCTTTTTTTATAATGCAGTAAAACACATTTATGAAGCAAATATGTTTTCATTTATTTTTTTAATGTAGGTAAACATCTAAAGATTGATTTTACGTCGTTTTGAAAATCATGCCCGGTAGCGTATATCGAAATGCTACTTCAATACGTCCCCGCGGGCTGGGACGAACTGGATTAGTATTTCCAAATGATAAACGCGCGTAAATGCTGCTCCAATGCGTCTTAGACGGTGACGTGCTGCAGTAGGATTTCTAAGTAATTACGCATTTAGATGTACTAGGAACCCTAATCCTATTCGCGCCGAATGCCGAATGACGCCAAACCCCATTGACAATACCCTGGGTAAAGCGAATTCTGGCGTTTGTCATTATTTTTTTCAGCATAACGACGGTATGTTTGCCGTTACTTCCCGAAGGTTGGCCTTCAGGTCTTCTAGGGTCCTTAGGCGTTTGGCGTTAACGCGGAATTTCAAATATCCCCACAAAAAGAAATCGCATGTGGCCAAATCGGCGGAGAGCGCTGGCCACTCAGAATCGCCCCTCAGGGAGATCAAGCGCCCTGAAAAGTGTTCCCTCAAAACAGCCATCGATGCCCTTTAAGTGTGAGCCGTTACTCCGTCCTGTTGAAACCATATTTCCCCCTCGATGTCCTCTAAATCCATTTCATCGAGTCGAGGCAAAAAAATCCTCGAGCATGTTCACATAACGGTCTGAATTGACTGTGACCGCATTTTCTTAAAAAAAAACGTGGACCAGCAATCCCGTTTGCCCAGTGTATTAACGGTGGGGGGCGTCACCTACAAAACATTCTGCTTCATGAAATGCGTTTTAAATTATGCAAAATGACATAATTTTTTTCTGAAATAAAACACGCATCTTAAATAAGTAATAAAGCATGACAGAAAAATTAAATATAGTTTTTTTCTGATGCTCATTAGGTGAAGTTGGCTCTTTCAATGTTCGTCTGCACATTTAAGAGCATTATCATATCTATCACAGAAACGGCCTTGCTGTGAGTAGGCATTAGTAAATACATTTACTTTGACAGTGAGCACATTTCATAAAGTTCTCTAGGTTTATCTTCACTTTTATTTTGGCAAGCTATAATACTCACCGAAAATGATATTTTATCCTTCTCTTGCATGATCCTGCTTTGACAGACCTGCAAATAAACAAAATAAGAATAGATATATTAGGAAAGTAACATTAATTAATGTATTAATTAAGTGCATGAATTTATTTAATTAATCACTTCCATCTCTACTGCATAGCTCAATCTCAATTAACGAATACTTTATGTTATAGTTCGAGACAGGTGGTATAGCGTATCGTTGAGCGTGGTTACGCGTGGTGAGATGGAATTGGCTGCTTTGAGGACCAGTGGTCTCTAGGCACGGGTGGCTGTGCCAGGCACCCGTGCCTAGAGACCACTGGTTTTCATAAAAAACCTAAATAGAGATCTCGTCGCCGTATGCTTGGTATGGGGACGAGAGCTCTATTGAATTCAGTCATTCTCGAGTTGTGTTTACAGACAAAGGCTTTGCATTTTATGAAATTATTTTATTACCACGCTAAACATTGCTTAGCTAGCAAATAGGAAGGAATATATATTAAATGTATGTAGATCTGTTACTTCATTTAAGTATATTATTATCTTCCGACTTCTGTTTTTGATCAACTTTTTGTAACACGATCCACGCACGACATGCACTCAGGCATATAATGCGGCCTTAGAACATTGGACACCGCGCATACATTATGTATGACTTAGCAATTAAATGTATTTGAGTGATATGCGCCTCGTTTTGTGTTCCGGCATCGTCCATTTGTGGGAGTGCGATAGATAAAAACGTGATTTCATTCAAGTATATTGTGAATTTGTTGACTGTAGTGCCACGTTTGAACGCTTCACGCTTGCTCAAATATAGTGTTAGAGCCGCGGGCGCAGTGAGTAAATGTTAATATTAAAATTGCAGGGTCACCAATAATATACATTTTTATAAATACATTCATATTCAACGGTATTTCATTAAAATTATGTTGTAAGCATATTGCAACTATGTACAAAATGTTACTTATGACAACCACTCTACTAATGCGTGTCTTCAACTACAGACTTAAAACCACGACATGAACATAATGTTATTAGATACACCGCCGCGCCGGCAACTTTCCTCGTTATCTCACGACTAACTTTATCTGTCCGTGTTGTTGTTTATCTGTTTTATTGTTAGACAGCTAATGACTCCCTTGCTTGCTACCGACTACCACGACTGCGTGTAAGGAGTGTAGTTTATTCAAATAAGTACCTAATTAAAAATAATAGAACGGCTATTGTACTTTATTGTATTTTGTTTATGTAGTTTGTTATATTTATTTCCTTGTAGCATTCGTCCCCAACTTAAAATTTCCAAATGCACAAATTTGTAGCAGACCGCTCTGGTACCCGAATGTACGCGTGTTGATAAAGACATTTGAGTCCACAAGTGTTAGATATAGAGATCACGATAGAGACATTTCTAATTTCGTCTTTGTGTCACATTTGGTTCCCATAATTTATTAATCCAATTCTTTTTATAATTACTTTGCAATTGCTATACGAACTAATGCCCTTTTCATGCTTTTGAATTCTATGAATTTATTTCTTGTTCTTGAGGAAATTTATCACTTATCTTGTCGCGTCCTGGCAACAGCCATTACTTTGCTCATTTTTATGCTAATTTATAAAGAGATATAAATAAGTTTCCCTTCTTAAAAAAATTAATAAACTTATCCACAGGAAATATTCCACGAAGTACAAGCAGGTAAACGAGTTTAATGTATACTTAATACATTTAACTCGCGAAGCAGCAAATTAATACTTATATTTTAGCAAATATGATGTGAGACTAAATAATTACTAATTAATTCGTGTTCTGCATTAAGTATACATTGTTGACTTACAATATATATTTTCATTGCCAAGAAATAAATATGTATAATAGAAGAATCGTCTATAATTATTTAAGTTTTTGAGTGCCAATTTATAGTTTTGGAGAATTAACTTTACCAGGATATGCACACGTTACGTATCAAATAAATACTATTCCTGATCCTATCGCAGGTAGTTCCTAAGTTAGTATAAGCCTTAGGTGGTTGAAATGTGTGATAATTATAATGAAACATCTGCCAATAAACTGCATCCGCTTTTCGAAAACATTATCTGGCTAGGTACGTCATATTACCTATCTGTAGCATATTGGTTGCAAAAAGTTTAAGTATGTAGTAGATGTGTGCATGTAAAGACACGTTGGCTGGCACGCTCGACAGATTAGCCTACTGCTCACTTACTGCGCTTGAGCAACATTTAGAGCCGATCTTTATACATGCTAATTACTATGAAGTAACTAACAAGGTGTAGGGTACAGTGATCGGCAACTTGCAAATATTTGCATATCGTCTCTTATGAAATTATACCTGAATTTTGTTAATGTTCAACTGGTCATCATTGTCAGTCAACTTGGCGTTGTCTCACTGCTGAACACGGGTCTCTTTCCGAGAAGTCGTGTTTATTGCAAGCTCTTACGTCCGCCTGAATAACATATTCTGTAAAAAAATCAACCGGCTAGCTAATACGGTTCCAAAGATACAGCCTTCGGACGGACGGACGCACAGGCAGACAGACAGACGGCGGCATAGGGTTAGTAATAAGCTTCCGTACGGGGTACGGAAATCTAAAAAGATATGGGAGGCCGGTCTGCAATGGTGAACGGATTCCATTTCTAATATTGTTCATGTAGAATGTCGTATTTCATTATGTAAATTACCGCTGAAATCTATTGAAATCTAAATTACCCTTTTTTTATAAATAAACCAAATGTTTCATTGGTCACTCACTCAATAACCCTAAAGTCAATCATTGGGAGCTTTACACCGCACGAGTAATGAATAAATATGTTCTCGATGTAAGACGGATGTGGGAGGTGATACTGATAATGTGAGTCGATGACATATGATAATTGTCATTATTCGATTGCTTGATGAATGGCTTGTTTAGAACAAACATTGCGTCGGGCATAATGTTTTATATTATC
The DNA here is from genome assembly GCA_946902875.1 of Nematopogon swammerdamellus. Classification (NCBI taxonomy): domain Eukaryota; kingdom Metazoa; phylum Arthropoda; class Insecta; order Lepidoptera; family Adelidae; genus Nematopogon; species Nematopogon swammerdamellus. Next base: position 10,225,627 of record OX336333.1, read on the forward strand.
TGTGGATCGAGATCACGATCACGAGTAAGTAATTCCTTTCAAGTGCGGCTATTTTGCATTGTTGGGTATTCCGGGTTCCACTTCCGTGCAATTACAGTTAATTAGGTAATCTTGTCCTAGCATGGGAAAAAGGACTACATTAAAAAAATATTCTACCAAAAGTAGGAACCGAGACATTTTTGGGTTGCAATATTATTTACAATCTTAAAATCTCGTTTAGACAGAAACGATTCCCGTTTATTTTGCGATAATCGCACACAATAGTTTCATCCTATCTCTCACATCGCCTGGCAGATTGCACAACAATCGGGTTAGACTCTAGCCGATTGTTTTGCACATTGTCTAACCGTTAGAGCAGAGCTTCCAATAGCGATCTCTATCACGGGTTTATTAATTACTTATTCGACAGTCTCACAGCAAATTGCTCGCTCACATCACGCACGACGACGCATCGCTCTGAGCAAGAACGATAACGTTCTTGGGTCCGCGAGTTAGACCATTAGTCCGCTCACGAACCGGAGTACGTAAAACGATGGTCTAATTTACAACTCAATCACTCAGCTTGCTTCGTACTATACGCCATGCTGTGAATGTACTACCTTACTGGATCCGCGATAGACTGTAGATAAACGTGACTAGAACCCTTGTTAGAATAATATAGACTACCTACGTGCGAGAAATCTAACATACTCGACCTGTAAGTATTTGCCTTTCATGATTTTTTATTTGACAAATTTATTTTACAAATCTACAGACTAATTTAGTCCGTGTTTAGTGCAAGCTTATTTGAACCAAGTCACTAATTTTAAGCCCTACAGGATAAACTTAGTTCAGTGTGGGATTTGTATAACTGTAAACTTATAATAAATAAATAGCTAAGAAATCTCAGGCAACTTGGGTTTTTTTGGTTATCATCATTCTATTTCCAATGCCTGCAAGAAAGTGTGTTTTATTTTTTATCTTTCTGGCCATATTGGTGAAGTATTGAACGTTGCTTTTTGAAGTCGGGAGTTCTTATTTCAGCCAAAGTACCGGCACATGTACCGGTTTGGCCTTCCAACGATGAGTACTATTTAGACCAAGATGGTTCACATTCAAAAATCATTAATTGTATAATATTAAGTTCTAATTTATCATTTGACGAGTACAACCAACCTTATGCTTTACGTACAATGCGATGCGCGTTCGTACTTCATTAGAATACAGCTAATGTAATTTCTATCTTTCTCTGATCGCAATATATACCGGCATGTTTATGTATTCAAAATACAATAACCGATTGTTAATTATAAACAATAATACGTACCCCGACATTAGTGGCTATTGTAACACCATCGCAACAGTGGGACAAGTTACTACGTACACTCACCTAACTAAGTCTTCTCTCGAGGTCGCGCCTAATAAAACAATCCATGTGTTGCCTTACATGCAGTGAAAGTGATCGTCTCTAATATAATAATAAGTGATCGTCTCTCTAATATGATATATGATAGTATAGTATAGTGTAACTGGTATGCCAGTATATATAGCTACCGTGGACTCATTTGTTGAATGAACTGAAGGGCTCATCCATCTAGTCAATGTAATGTTTAATCATGCGGAATTCATAGACGTTATTTTGAAACATTTTTAACAACTGGCTTAAACATTGAAAACGTTTAATTTGTTCCATACAATTCCTGTAAAAAATAAAAAATAAAATAACGCTATTTTTGTGACAGCAATAACAGTTTAGGAAACAAGAACCTACCTATTTCTTTACAGATAATAAAGTGCAAACGGAATGTGTTAAATTACTCGGAAACGAGAAGATCATTTACAGAAAACACGATAACCTGATGTTCAGTTAAAAAGTAAATCTCCCTGCCCTTACATGTATTTCCCCCCAAGTACAGTCTCGCGTACTTCAAACCCTCTTGAAGGTCCCGAGACTGTACTGTGAATAGGCACCTGTCAGGCCGGCATGGCATTCGCAACCCCTGCATACGACAGAATGTCCATGGGCGTCGTTAGACATCTTATGGGCGCCACATGTCTCGCTTTCAATAAAAAATTAAGTCGGTTAAAAAAGTAGTTGACTTTTTATATTCGCCGGCTGCCGACATCTCATCCGAAACTAATGTTGTTATTGCACAACCTTCACTTAGACATTAACGAGGGTTTCCTACCGGTGGTGTTAGACCTAGTTCCGGAGTGGTTTGAGTAAGCTAAACTAAAATAATATCGGTATGCTGTATCATCATCACTACTGAAGGAGCATTTATTTATTTAATATGCTTTATTGCTTTACATAATAAATATTACAAATGGCGGACTTATTTCCGAAGGCAATATCTGCAAGTAAACCAGGTTATTGAAACTTTATGGGTATTAGAAAAAAAAAACACTTTTAAACACTAATATCTAAATAGGTTCTACATGTTCCTTCATAGAGTCAATAAAACTTAAAACAAAGAGACATAAATACTCCATAGCTAAAATGATTGATATGATTGCCACGAGTGCTGAGTGAATATTGGCTTTGATTTGATGATTTCAGTTCCATCATCATTTGGGTATTCATTGCCTCAATATGTATTCCCTTTGGATTGGCAAATGTCGCGAGCCATGTCCCGTAACTTGTACGCGGTTATTACTTACAATACAACTGAAAACTACTTTCCTAACTCTAAACAAAGATAGGTACCATGTAGTATAATCTAAAATTCAGATTTATTTGAGACTCGGTGCCACCGGTATGATCTCGCGCTCTAGTAAATGAAACGAAGCGTGGCCGGAGGAACTGAAACTAGATCGACGATGCGCCCGCACCGCCGTGGCCGGCAAATACTATTACAAGTATTTCTACACAGCAGGATGGATATCCTTTCCAAATCACTCACCTCATATTTCACACCTAGCCTGTACGTACTTCTAATTATATATTGTTTTATAGAAAGCGCGACATGTGGTGCCTAACCACTCATGTCTAATGTAATGAAATTATGCCATTCGGTCGTATGTGGGCTTGCGAATGCCATGCCGGCTTGACAGGCGCATATTCACGCCGCTCTGGAAGGACCCATTGAAATTGGCGGGAAATATGTTGACAGGGTGAGCGTACAGAGCGATCCAGAATTTAACGGTTTTATAGAGGAAATATCTGTAGAACCGATCGTAAGTCCATCCGCGGTAAGTCCGCGTGTAGAGAAACATCATGAATATTCGCCTGGTACGATCGGAAAAGGGTGAAGAAGGAATTCTGAGGCGAACAATCCTCGTGTCTTCCATATATTTTAGTAAAAACTTAAATATTATACATAAGTCTATTCAGATATCCGTGAAAATAATAATGCTACTCCTGGCCTGGACCTACTTTATCCTTTCACACCGGACACGGTGCGACGTGCGCCGGGCGGTATGTGCGGCGATCGAACCCATCTCTTCTGTATACCTAATAAATCAGTCGAACTACGAATTTTTCAAAACTTACTCGATACTCCAATAATATACTCGAGTTTTATGAACTGCGGGGCAAGATTTTTTTTTATTTTATTATCGGAAATTCACTTTCTATTTCGTTGGCATATTTTTCTTATTTAGGTATCTCCAGCCTTATCAGATGTTTTTCCGCCAATTAAATGCAGCCAATCGGGTAAAAATTGGGTAAAAATTGAACTTGTCTGTCAACACCTTAAACATAAAAAACAATTATCTTATCTAATTTTCTTATCATCTCACTGGTCTCACTTACTTTCCAATTCGATTATCCAAAACACAACAAAACGATGCACTGAACTAGTGAGACAACAGTTAGCGGTCAACGTCTTGTAAACAATTTAAAATTGGAAGCCGGCAAGCATGGCGCGTCCGCGGCTCGGTTTGTGATTGGACGATCGTTGCTGCGCGCGCAGTGCGGCCGAGTTGCTCTCGCCCAAGTTACTGGCGGCCGGTTCGGCTGCTGGCTGCATCGAACCGACGCGAGACCTCCGAGAGAGCGAGGGGAGGCGCTTTTTCGAGCGAGGACGAACGAACGCTTTCGAGAGCTTTTAGCAGTAATGTTCCATTCCATTGATTATAATGGGCTAATAATGAAACGAAAAGTTTCATGCACTAAAGTTTGTTGAAACTGCATATAGAGCAAGAAAACGGACGGAATGCATTAATCATTTTCTTGAAGGCTCCCTTTTTATGTGCACACTAGAGAGAGAGTACACAAAACTGGCATAAAAACTTATAACCCTTCCTTTTTAGCTGCGCCGCCGTACGTAGACAGGTAAATACTATTACCTACATACATTTGCAATCAAATAGTTAGTAACAATGCAATTCAATAGTCAGAAAATGTTTGACCAAATATAAAATTTTTATTCATGTATAAATGTTTTATTTTTTCAGATGCCCTTCGACCTTCTCGTAGATAGCGTAAACTGTGACATATAAGTAACTAACAAACTTGTTTCTACGTACGTACTCGTGTCAGGGCCGGATCTAGGGGGGGGGCGGGAAGGGGCACTTGCCCCGGGCGGCAAGATTGGGGGGCGGCAAAATACCACCCATAAACATAAAGATAAATTGTAAATTACTTATAAAATATGTCTTTGATTTCGATTCGATAAGATGGTCGCGAAATAATTCGTGTAATGGTAAAGGAGCGGAGGCGTTGATCCGGACGGCGGCGGAGGGGGCAGGGGGCGGCGCAGCGGCTAGTCTAGTAAGCGAGCGTCTCGCCGTCGCTTCGCGCCGCGCCGTAGCGTAGTCGGTCGGTCGGCCGAACGAGCGGCATACGTTCGGCAGCGGCGCGGGGCGGTAGAGCGGCACCCGCTCCGCTCCCGCGCGTGTTTGGATCGCACGCCTAATCAGTTCTATTTATATTTTTAGAAAAAAATATATCTATTTGGTTTTCAAGATAATATTTTTAATGTCTCTATAAAGGAACCTAGAAATAAAAAATATCGAACCCTAGAGTTGAAGGCGGTCGGTTATTTTTGCTTGCTTTAGCACCGCCTTCAACTCTAGGGTTCGATTTTTTTTATTTCATGCATTTTAGAAGGCGGTTTTTATATATTTTTTAATAGTTTTTTATTTCACAGTTTTTTTTTGTAATTTTATGCTAATGTACTCGGCGGAATCGCTCGGCCTTCGGCCTCGCAATTCCGCCTCGCTTTCCAATCCGATCTTGACCAAATTGAAATGGGACCATACGGGAAGCACCAGCTTTCAAATAAAAAAGAATCATCAAAATCGGTTCACCCAGTCGAAAGTTCTGACGGGACAAACATAAAAAAAAATACAGTCGAATTGAGAACCTCCTCCTTTTTTTGAAGTCGGTAAAAAAAAAAGATTTTTTGTACATTAATAATTGGAATTTAAATGTCAAACTACCAAATTCACTTTACAAAGGATGTAGATATCAATCACATACATTTTTTTGAAGAAGTTAACATGACTACTTTTGTAGGTATTTAAAAATCTAAAAATTTAGATTTTTTTAATGATATGATTTTCCAAGATATGTGAGTAGGCCTATGGCTATGGCGATGCGCACGCATCGCCATAGACCAATCCAGTCAGTATTATTTTGCTCGTATACATTCAATAAAAATGAAATTATGGTTTAATTTTTATTTTATTGATTCCTGTATTTCATTTTTCCAGACATTTCTTTTTTAATGCCGATATACAGGGTGTTTCATGATAGGGTTTCGTAACTTCAGGGTTCGAAAGCGGTCCATTTTTGAAGACGAAAAGCTGTATAACTTTTTCCCAGATTCGGTCATTTTATAGTACTTTTTGGTGACAAGTCGTTTCATCGAGCTTTGGTGGACGGTTAACGTCCACCTTTATTTAAATAAAAATAAAATGACTAACTTACATGCTTAACTAGTAGAATTGTACTGCATGTAGGTAATTCCAAACACATAAATTTGAATGACATCAAAATAAAAAGAGCACTGGACTCAATGACGTATCATCTCTTTGACTGGACTAGGTCATTTCACTCCCTAGACCTAGACAGCACTATTGACAAATCTCACTGTCCATCGAGTTTTTATAACAATTTTCAATTTTTGTATGAAACAAAAAATACAGAATTTCGATTTGAGTTATAAGGATTTTTTTCTTCTAATAATGAGTACTTTCTATTCCTGAAGTTTCTCAAGCTTATCCTGAAACAGCCTGCATATACTATTTTGTGTGCTGATCATTTTGTGGTACATACAAAATAAATACCTATACACTATTTTTAGTGTACTACTATTTTTAGTGTACATATAAAAAAGATGTAAAATATATAATTTCTTTTTTGCATATGCAAAAAGATTTGAGTTATTTTTTTATTTTATTTTTTTATTGACAGAGCGACATATGGAGCCGATCCACCCATAAGGTGTCTAACGACGCCCGTGGAGATTCGGTCGTATGCGGGGGTTGCGAATGACATGCCGGCCTGACAGGTGCCCATTCACGCCCCTCTAGAAGAACCCGAGACTGTACTTGGGGGGAAATATATGGGCAGGGAGAGCATTCCAGAGTTTATCTATTAGTTATGTACTTATTATGTGGCAGAATAAATACTCAATGAAACGCGGCGTCCGTAGATTATGGACACTATAAGTAGGAATTTTTACGCCCGTTCGCGCCAACCATTGTATAATGTCGAATTGAATGTGAATTTTTTTTATTAATAAAAAAAAATTTCCTCTTTTCGATATTTTTTATGTTTTCCAAACCTCGAAAAAAATACATACCTTTTTGGCATTAGTATTAGTAAATGACCTAAAATAACCCCCTTTCTTTCGGGAATGTCACCCATTTTACTATAAAAATTAACGAGCGCAAAAGGGCGGCATTTTAAGATTTTGCACCCCCTCCAAAAATATGTAGATCCGGGGCTGACTCGTGTATTCAAGCGTTGAATTCCGGCTAGTGAGGAGCAGGCAGATTGCGTAGCGCCGCCGCCGCCGCCGCGCACCCGAGCGGAGGAGTTGTAGAGCGACGGCCGAGTGAGTGAGCTCACACAAAAGAGTTCAACGAGCTAGTTTCCTTTCTGTGATACGGTGCGGTCTGCCCTCGGTTTAGAGGTACAACCCCTCCTCCACCCCCACAGGAAAAGCTATTTAGACTAAATACAATTAGTTCTTATGAAATTCAAATCGGCCAAGAGCAAGCGCAATATTTTTATTTTTTTTTTGGTTGAGAGTAATTTCACTTTATTTCATTTAATATTTTGGTATTTTAATATTTTTAAAAGCATTTTATTGCGAATACATCCATACCACACTCTGTATCCCGACAAATTGGGGTAAGCAGAGTAGTCGGTGTGCTATAGGTATATTTTGTTGAGAACATGTATTTATGAAAATATTGTTTTTAGGGTTCCGTACCTATAAAGGAAAAAAACTGAACCCAGGATCGCTTTGTTGTTCGTCAGTCTGTCCGTCTGTCAAGACGCTTTTTCTCGGGATGGTGGAGATATAAAGCTGAAATTAATATCAAATACTAATGCTACGGCCCCTTAGAGGTGTAAAAAATTGGTAAAGGTATAAAAAGCTTCTACTTAAACTCAATCAAAATATATTAGTAAAGTAAAAAAAACGTGCAAACTCTAAAGTAAAACAATTTATTGTTTATTATTTAAAATGTTCCATTCTTCCACTTCTGGGCGAGCGAAGACCTAATTATGAACAGTGATTTCTTATTAGATTCTAATTTGATTACAATAAATTTGATTTAAATTGAATTACGAATACTTTAACATAAACTTAGTTAATTAATATTATTCCTCGTCCTCATATTGCAGATATCCTGTAGATACATTCTGCGATCCAGAAAGCGAAATTTCTATTTCTACATATTATTTCTTGCTCTGCTCTCCACTTCATTATAATATAAGCCTAGCCTACCTATTAGTTCTCTTATTTCTTTTATAATTATATCATTTTTAATGCATTTTAAATTTTTATTGTATCTTTACATACGGAGATAAATTAATTGAAAGTTTAAAAGAGTGCCGTAAATTTGTATAGAGCCGGGATTTGAACCTGGATGCCGGGTTGGAGACCAATTATGGATCTCGTTTGTCACTCCTTCCGATCCCGGACGAACCAAATGATTAAGCGCGCAACAAAGTCCGTCAAAATTACGGATCCGGCGGCGTACCGGACGTCGTGGACATGTCTATATGCGTTTTGTATTGCCGCTACTCCGGCCGGACCGAGTTTTTGACGGACCTATCAAGCGGTTCATCCAATCAAGCCGAATCCTCATCGGCTTCCGTCATGCATGACGGATCTCGGATGCCGGATCGGTCATATAAATAGGTACACAGGCCGCTTAGCCCATCCTTCTACTACGGTCTAATTATGCCATGCTGGTCTAACAGGAGCCTTTTCACGCCACTTTTGAATAGATAATTGTATGTCTCAAAGTGTACACAATTTATGCTCGGTTTCGCTCGCGTTAATTTAGGGCCTCTATGCAAATACGAAAATGAAATAAAATGTTAGTAGGTACTCAAGTTATGTTTCAAAGTATGTATTGTGTATAGAAGAAAAAAAACCTGTCAAATGTGACTAGAATCCTTGTATAATGTATGATCCAAGCACCCAACCAAAGAAATATAAACTAGTGATTACTGTTTTGGGTATAAATAAAGTATATAGGTAGCTCTTGGGCTTCGGCCTCGCCCTCAGTGACTTCTTTCTTCAAGAAAGTATATTGTTTACCTGAACCGTCGCAGCTTGGGCTTCGGCCTCGCCCTAACTGACTTACTATTTTCGAGAGTGTCAGAATCTATAAAAAATGTTTACATCTATACTGTATCAAATGCTACCTTCTTTCATCTAATCTCAGGTAAAAATATATTATTTATTTCAGTATTTTTGAAATTCGAATTTCAGGTGAGCGAAGCCACGGGCAAAGCTATTATATTCTGTTATAATACTCATGAACTGAAATAAGAATTTCAGTTTATTTTTTTGGTTAGATGTGTAAAATAAAAGGAGGCATTAAAACAATAAGGTTTTATTTCAAAAAGATTTCACAAATAACTGTTTGATTTTCATTGTTTAAAGTAATTATTATGTTTAAACTTAACATAAAATAAACAGAAATGCGCTTAGAACAATATTAGGCGTCACTTCATACAAAAAAGTCCCCAAGACTGAACGGGCTCTAACAATCCCTTCTTCTTAGTTGCGCTGTTCTCGATTATTGTGATCTTATTAAACTTTAATGTTAATCACATAATAAAGCATTACAGCCACTTAATTAATAAGCATACAAAAACTACTACATCATTTAAAATGTGGATTAAATAAAAGTTAATACAAATAAATTAAATTTAATTAATTAAACAAATGATATGATGCATTCTTGTAGCGTGCGACGCAAGCGTCTTGCGCGTCAATACAATATTAAACTAAAACAATAAGTAGAGGCCATTAGAAGTGTTAATTGAAGAACACAAACAAAAGAAAAAGAAATTAAATGTAAGGAACAAACATTAGCAGTAAGTAGTTTTAGTAGCCACAGAAAAGAATCTCCACAAACACATATTTCAACTAGAATTATCTAGTAAAATGTCTCTAATTGAATTTGACCAACAATTATATATTAGAGCAATCGTTTCTAGACCAAATTGAAGTAAGATGCTGAACAGAAACTTATGTCTTTATCGTTTACCTTTTACACCAGATGAATATTTTAAAAAACTAATTCGCTGTAATGGCATTTACCAACTTTTATAGAATAAAAACTATTCCACAAAGAAAATTTTATGAAAGAGGTGATAAAAGATTTTGAAGTGGGCATAGCTTGAAGAATATCACAACACAAAAACGTATTAACACCCAGATAAGGATTTATCATAATATACTATATTTACAGCTCCGCCTGGCGCACTTATCTCTCATTTCATACAACAATATGATAACTACTCGAGCACTTACCTGATAATGAGAATAATAATATCAACATTACAACTATCAGTCGGGTCTACCACATTTTCTACTTTTGTAGCCAAATTAGAACGGTCACATGAGACGGCGGAGTCACGTCGCCACCCGGTGCAAGCGGGACGGAGAGCATCACGTGTTGGCGTTCAAAGACAATGTAGAAATAAGAAGGGATTGAATAAGGAACTTAATCTAGGTAGAGTTAGGCGATGTGAAGCGTCGAGTTACATGGTGTTGACGACTTGGTCGAAGCACTTGGCGACGAACTGTTCCTTGTCGTCGAGTTGGTGCCGATCCTCCTCGTGGGTGTTAATCATGGCCACCTCGACGGCCTCCAGCGCCTCCGCCGTGAACCGCTTGCCCTTCAGTTGGGTGACAACAGACGCCTCGCCGTGGAAGCCGGATTCCATGAGGCCGGGCGGGATGCTGAGGGTGACATCGTCGATGAGCCCCTTCTCCACGGTCATGTTGATGATGAGCTCCTGGGGCGCGGCGTACACCTTGGAGGGCAGCAGCTCGGCAGGTACGGGGAAGGCGCGGCTCACCGTGAACACGGGCGTCTTGCCGAAGCACCACTCCCAGCTCTGCAGCTCGCTCTTCAGAGCATCCAGACCTGACGCCCAAATAATACATTTTGAAATTGTGTGCCTACATGTGTCAAATGTTTTCTTCTTTTCTAAGTATGTTAGGACGAGAGAATATAATTTTGGGTCATTGATGCAGTTTTTTCATAAAAATGTTTACCTATTAAGATTATTTCACCCTTTTTGTGACATAATGATTATTGTTTGTAGGCCTTGTTGTGAATGTTTTCTATCAGATGTTCAGTTTCAGTCACTTGTATAATAATCCACTACTTTGGGAATGATTATACTCAAAACCTTCACATTTTAACCTTTTGCTTCCAGATGATGAAACCCACGACTTCCATGAATTTAAGGCCGTGCAGAGATTCGGCGCTTCGGCGTTCATGCTCATAAACTCAAATATTTCGTAAAATAATGAAGTCAGATCAATAAACTCTATTGGCACATAAATCCAATGAAATTTACCCATAAAACAATGTAAAACAAGTGAAGATTCACTTATTTAGAAGCACAGACGTTTTTTTAACTCCAGGTAAAACAAAACACGCTCGACATTTTTCCGACCTTTTTCTAATCGTAAATTTACAATTTTTTTTTATGGAAACTGACACGGATGGCTACATCACCTACAACATCCGTGATGTCAGCCCATAACACCGGTTTTAACAATCTATCTAAAGTTCTCTCTCATTCTAATAAGAAATATTTACTGAAATACTGTGTCGCGCAGGTCCAAAGGAAGCGAGCGTTAAAAGCATCGTGACCCACACTAAACCATCGGTCCGCAGAACGCAACAGGTTCATAACAGTTAACATTTACGTGGATTCACAAACATTTTACAGAATTGACTTAATGCCCGAAATATGGTCATAGCGCTCACCAGGGAACCAGTTATCCGTGGGGTTGACATACTGGAAGCCTCTCTGCTTGGAGATGAGATCCTGGCCGCCGTCCTCGATGTGCAGAGCTGGGGTGCGCAGATACTCCCAGCCGAGAGCAGTCTGCAGCGTGTCCACTGTGATCCGCTTGTTTACCTCCGCCAGGTTGGCCACCGGCGACGGCGTTGATGATGTGGCCTTTGTCTGAATGCCATGCTGTTAATTAATTCATGGCCCATTATGCTACTTTCGGAATGTGTTGAATAGTAGCATTAGTCACTTTGGAAAGGGCGTGCTTTTTTTTAGTATTTTATGGGAAAATGTAGCATTACTCAAATTTAATTTTCATAAAATTCTGAAATCTTAATAAATTACAAGCAGGTACAATCAATTAATGTTACACAGATACTAAACAACAAGCGTTTTCAAGCACAATACATGATAATGGTTGTTATTTATTCATGAATATTTGTGACTGCTTATTCTTAATGTTATCAACAAACACAGATGATGGAAGTGTACCTAAGAGAATTGTGTGGACGTGCAATAGAAGCCTCATTACGGATGGACCCCCGGCCAGCACAATTATCGCACAGATGGCCCCGGAGGTCAACAAAAATATCTATACGTCAATAACAAACTGAAATAGTATTCCATTGGATGACGAGTTGACACTTCTGAAGTGAACGGGTCAGGGTGTCGGTAAATAAGTTTCATTATTTCCGATTACTCCAGAGTTGCTTCACTCGGTGACTCCGAGCACATTTCAATAACGCATTGTCGCCCATGATTCAGCGTTCGTCGCTCGGTGGGCTCGGCACAATGCGTCCAGTACACTCCCGAGACCCCAGTGTGACCTTTCAGTGCTCATTTTCTAGGCACACTTTGCATTTTACTGTTGCTAAGTGTAACAATCGGTCGTGCTGCAGGAAAATTGTATACAATGATTACAATTTATAGATTTCTATGTTCATTATGCACGTGGGGTTGCGAATAATTAATAAGTTCATTGGCTTGCATTCAAAAAGTGATGTATGTACTTCAATATTAATTTAATTATACCCGAGGTCAGCAGCTTTATCCAAATAAAATAGAAAGTTAATGAAACTTTAGCAATAATTAAACATTATTATTGCAAAAAGGTATTTTGGTAAAATATGTATTTGAATTAATCTACAAAAGCAATTTAGGTATGTAAACATTTTGAATGTTACAAGCAATGTGGTTTCCTACATTGTATCTCCCCATTGTAGGTGAAGTGGTACTAGAATTAATGTCAAGTTACAACATTAGAACCTTGTCACACTTGCTCTTTCACCGCTTTACATATTAAGACATATAATTGGTGCACTCCACAAGTTAGTATCACAAAGTTCTTAAATTGTACACTTTTACAGCAGATGTTGCAACTGAGTGAAACATAAAGCAGATATATGTAGCATCAACGGCTCAGGTTTCGGCGCCTGCGCGCAAATCTCCATAAATTGTCGGATATATTCATGGCCGCGATTAGTAAGTATAGGAGAAAAAAAAATATTTCGAAAAAAATCTATGAACACCTATAGCAAATCTAGCATGGCTGTAATCGTTACAAAATTCCCTACAAAGATATCTATGCCTTACAGTGCCTTTGTGTTGATTCCAAATTGTGATTTGAACATTGCACTCCACAAAATTATAGTGAGGTAAGTTTGTATTAATTTCACGGTCAGGTTGATACCACCTCACTGAACGAAACGTCGTTCGAAACGTCTATGTAAATAGTTTGTGTTTTCTGTCCAGTTCAGTGTAGCCGACATGAAATGAAGGGAAGCACTGACATGGAACCTAGTTCACCCGGTGTTATGGGTTGACATCATGGATGTTGTAGGTGATGTAGCCAACCGTGTCAGTTTTCCATAAAAGAAAAAAAAACACACTTGTGAATATGGTAAAAACTTCCAATAATAACATTTTCACTTTCAAATGATGCATTCTTTCTAATTTATACACAAATACAACAAACTATTGACTAAAACAGCGCGGGTATTTAAAGCGAGCAAGCGGGTATTTAAAGTCGGCTGCGCCACCGGGATGATTTCCTCCCACCGACAAATGAGCGGTTAATAATTGACAGTATTTTTTTACGGAGTTGCTAGACATGACCTGGGTGGAAATGGATTAAAAGAGCAAAGGCGTTATTACACATAGGTAAATATAGTTATATATTTTAGATTTATCTAAAAAATAGGTTATATTATGATACTTTAGATATTTTAGCGAAAGAAGCTCCATAAGACAGTAGTTTCAGAAGAAACTCACCTCGTGCTTTGCGAGCGTACGGCTGAGTATAGGCTTGTCAGCGTTGACTAGAAGTGTGCAGTGGTGGTACGCCGTCAGCCGGCCGAGCTTTGAAGCCGTTCCGGATACCTAATAAGTATCGTTAAGGAAAGCCATTCCTTCATACTTCAATGCATGTGTTAGACAGTGATTCAAACCTACTAGAAAAATAATCCTGAATTACATGAAAAAAAAAATTTTTTTTTTATTAGGTATCAGAAGGAACGGGAAAAAAGAATTGTGTTGAAATCAAAAACTTAGGACATGTAAGGTTACATATGGTACAAAATCTCGCATACAATCTCGCATACAACAGATCTTCAATCATTTACAACTGCAGCGGCTTCAAAATAATTTTGAGCAAAAAATTTAAGATAAGAACATCGGGTAAACATTTCATAATTAGAATTAGGTGAGAGCACTAGGTGTAATAATTTAGAAAAGGATACTTTATATTTAGTGTTGACGGTGAGATCTTGGCGCTGGTTGATATCGACGGAGACGCCGAAACCGCGGAAGAGCGCTCGCTTTATGAGCTGCAGGTTGTAGTTGCGGTCGTAGCGCTCGCGCGGCATGAAGAAAGAGACGTTGAGGTTGCCGCGGTCGTGGTACACGGTGCCGCCGCCGCTGTTGCGCCGCGCCAGCGCCAGCTGCCTCTCCTTCATGAGCGACAGGTTGGCCTCCTGCCACGGGTTCTGGTGGCGGCCGATCACCACGCACGGGTCGCTGCGCCACACCATCATCACGTGGTTGCGGCTGAAGTCGTAGTTGCGGAACAGCCAGTCCTCCAGCGCCAGGTTCGTGAAGATATCCGTGGACTGCGACATGAACACCGACTTGGTGATCTCCGCCTCGGGCACCGGCCCCACCTCCTTCTTCGTGGAGTACGCGTTGGCTCCGCACACGAGTGCGCGCGAGCTGCCGCGCCGCACCACTGCCACCGCCACGCACGCCCCGCTACCCACCATCTTCCTCAGCATCGACGCCATCATTGATTTTACTTTCTCAAGTAACTTTTTGAAATGAGTTTAATGATTTATTTTTAGAGTCGTTGGGCACTTTTCTGTATGAACTGGATTAAGCGTTTCAATTTAGGTCCTTATTATATTTATCTTCTAACTAGGTTAAAGTTGTTAATTAATTAAGAGCTAGTGGAGTAAGCTAGTCCTTATAGTCTAATGTGTGCAGTGAGCGGAGAACTTGTCAGTGTCGGCGGAGGACAGCGAGATGAGGTACTCGTGGAGGGCGATGGTCTGGTGCAGCCACTTCCAAGTCTGGTGCAGGGAATTAATGCGGTACCGGATGCCCAGACAGTCTCGACAGTCACTTGGCATTCCTCCTTGTGTGTACACGATGGGGAAGAAAATCACACTCCTGAATAAAACAGAACGATACGTCAACGAAGACAACTTAGATCAGAACTTCACACTTTGGCGAACCGAACAGCCGCGAGTTAAAAAAGTAGGGAACGACCACACTGAACGACAAACGAACGTTAAGTAACATAAATACCTTCCGTCGCCTCGTTTTATTCCCGGGCATGGCGATAAGCGGCACTATCGAGCGAGGTCGCCCGAGGGCAACCGAAGTTCAGCAAATAAGATAACACGGGCCGTGCACGCGCCCTCCGCCGGCAACTCTCTGCCGTCCGCCGCCGCCCCCCAGCCAGCTTCGCTCCACCCCGGCAGAGGTGATTAGATTACACACACACTTGCTCGAGGCTGCGGGAAGCGAGGCGGACAAAACGTGCGTGAAAATGATTTTTCCAAAAGCACTCAATTTTCGTCTGTCTGTCCAGTGCACGGGGAGCCAAGTCCAGTCCGGCTGTCGTGGCCTATGTTTTAATTATATTCTTTGGTTTTGAAGGTCAGTGGCCACATTTCGAGAGGGACAGGTCTACAGAAAATTCGCGCAAAATGAAAGAGACAACACTGCACTTCCCCGGTATTACTGAATTGCCAGTTTCAGGGTTTTATGGGGAAATTTATTCAAATTAATTACACGAAGTAAGCACGTTTTTAACAGTTATACATCTGTAAAAAAATACGGAACAGTAAAATATAATATTTTCTCCACTTAATTGCTTAAATCAGTAATTTCAGACAGTGGTAAGAAGGTTTTTTTATTCAATTCAAATAAAATTGAATTGAGCATTTTTACATTTTTTACGTGGCAACATTATGGATTCCAGAGAAAGAATCAACCACGTAAAAACACGAGTTATGCCTTTTACTATCATTTTTCGTTCGAAAACGAATGCACCAAGCTTGCAGCAAACAGTAAAAGTATTTGGGTGAAGTGCAGTGTACCTACAGCTTCACGGAGGTAAGAAAAGTGCTTTTGATACTTGTCGATATTTCAAATTTTTCCACGATATCTCCTATATTTTCCAAATAACATAATGTTACAGCATGTTATTTATTGGATGCTTGCCTTTGTCTGTAGTACAGAGTAAGTTATTACCCAAGTAGGGTTGTAGTGAAAATTGTCAAAAGAAACATAACCTCTATAAAATGTACAGTATCATCCATATAAATTATGTATGCCGCACGCCTTTGTGTACAGGAAATTGAAATACGTCTCTAGTTCTCTATTACGAGAGATCCACAATGAAAAAAAAAATAATGCTGCTGGTTAATTAGGTAAGGTTTTTGTTTTGTAATAAGTATAATAAAATTACTAGCATGTTCAATCAATCCATCTTTTATTAAGTAAACAATGCTCCATCACCATGACAACAACCACAGATGTCCTCACCAAGATTATATATTTTAATTTTTAAACATAGAACATATACAACATCTCCCCTCTTTTAATTTAGTCGGTAATATAATCATTAAGGTATTTAGGTTTAACTATTGGCCTGCCACATCTGGTCCTTGCTTCCGTGGTATGATCTGCTGAGGTTGACAACGGTAACTGTCTATTAATGTTTGCGTCAGGTTCTGCAGTTGTATCTACAAGCGTGTTTGACAAGGGTAACTCAGGAACAATATTTGGAGCAGAACTGTTCTGCTTCCAATCTTGAATATGTTCACTTGTATTGGCAGATGGCCTTATATGCTCAGCATTACGTCTTACAATATTACCTTTTTCATTCTTTACAAGATATGACCTGGGATGCTCACTTTGACCTACTATACATCCAGGTAGCCAGGTTTTATCTGGTCTATTCTGAATAACTACATCATCTCCCTTCCCAAATGTTGGCCTTGGCCTTCTCGCCGATTTATTGTAATATGTTTTGGAATAATACTGTTTGGCTTGTAGCTGTTTGTGGGCGTTTGTTGTAATTTTAGGTTTTAATATTAGCAACGAGCAGGGAACTTTAGACCGTAGTAGTCTGCTCATCAACATTTGCGAGGGAGAATAATCTATACCACAGACAGGGGTGTTTCTATAAGCTAGTAGTGCTAAATCTATATCATCATTACTATCATGACATTTTTTAATCATATTTTTAGCGATTCCCACTGACTTTTCAGCCAGACCATTCGACTTAGGGTACCGAGGGCTCGATGTAACAATTTGAATGCCCGAGTCCCTTGCAAATTCCCTAAACTTAATGCTATCAAATGGCATATTATCACACACAATAGTTTTGGGTATACCATGACAGGCAAACATAGGTTTGATCACCTCAATTACATCGTCAGCTGTTTTGTGTATCATTTTTTTTACTTCTATCCATTTAGAAAAATAATCAGCCAATACTAAGTAGTCACTATTCATACAAGTACATATATCCATAGCAATTTTTTGGAATGGTAGCTCCGGTATCTCATGGGATATGATAGGTTCTTTGATGTTAGATGGTCTGAATTTTTCACAACTCTTGCATGTGTTGACATAAGTTTCAATATCATGAGAAATACCAGGCCAGTACATATATAACCTTGCTTGTGCTTTATCTTTTACAACACCTTGATGTGCGGAGTGAATTATACACAACATATCCCTCCTAAGATTTTTAGGGACAACTATTTTGTTATTATGGTAAACAATGCCTTTTTGTACTGATATTTTATTTCTAAGATGCCACAACTGTTTTAATTCGTATTCTTCTAGTTTATGACTGCTTTTGGGCCATCCTACTTTATTCCAGCTTAAAATCTGGCTGAGAACCTTGTCGCGTTTGGTTTCCTCTCTGAGGTCAATGAATTGTTTTTCGTTCACTGGTGACTCCCTGTCTATGCAGTGAACATGCTCTAAGAGGCTCTTGTCGTCCATTGCATTATTAGTTATATAGTTCCTAGATAAGAAATCAGCAATGAACATTTTTGTTCCCGGAATGTATGTAATATTTAAATCATATTTTAATAATTTTAGTAGCATTCTCTGCAATCTAGGGCTCACTTTGTTGATATCTTTTTTAATGATACTGATTAAGGGCTTATGATCTGTTTCTATTATTATTTTGCGGCCATATACAAATTGGTGAAATTTTTCTAGTGCGGCACAGATGGCAAACATTTCTTTTTCTATTGTGGCCCATCGCTTTTGTGTTTCTGTGTAACTCCTAGAGTAAAACGATACAGGTTTGTTATTCTGTAATAGGCAAGCACCGAGCCCATCCTTTGAACTGTCAGACTGAATAGTAAAAGGGATAGCATTATTTATCATATTTAAAGTGGGTGCACACAAGAGTTTTCGTTTTAATAAGTTGAAAGCGTCTGTATGAACATTATCCCAGTGCCAGTGTACATTTGTTTTTAAGAGGTCTCTTAAAACTGCTGTGCTATTTGAATAATGTGGAATGAATTTACTCAAGTAATTCGTCATACCTAGAAATTTTTGTAGCTCTTTTATATTTTGAGGTTCCTTAATCTCCATAATCGCACTGACATGCTCTGGGTCTGGTTGTATACCGTTTGCTGATATAATAT
This sequence comes from Nematopogon swammerdamellus, assembly GCA_946902875.1. NCBI lineage: Eukaryota > Metazoa > Arthropoda > Insecta > Lepidoptera > Adelidae > Nematopogon > Nematopogon swammerdamellus. The sequence goes on from OX336333.1 coordinate 10,244,236, forward strand.
ACCCAATGTACTTCACTTCACTTACTTTGTACTGAAGTTTTTTAGGATTAAATATTACCCCACAGTCTCTAGATCTTTCAATAACTTTATTTAGTATTTTATCATGTTCTCGTTCATCCTCACCTGCTATAATGAGATCATCAAAATATACCTCAAGGCCTTGAATATCACCAAATATTTGAGAATTAATTTTTTGAAAGACCTCAGGAGCAGAGCAGATACCAAAAGGCATACGTACAAATCGGTACCTTCCAAAAACAGTCCCAAACGTGCATACTCTACTACTCGACTCCTCCAATCGAACCTGAAAAAAGCCATCCTTCATATCCATTACAGTGAACACTTTTTTACCAGCCAGCCTATTACTGATCTCTGACGGAGAGGGTATTAGATAATGTTCCCTCATTATGCTCGGATTTAATGATTGTGGATCTAAGCAAATTCGCAAAGATTTATCTGGCTTTTCGACAATCACTAAGTTGTGACACCACTCAACTGGCTCATTGACCTTACAAATTATGTGCTTCTTTTCCAATTCATCAAGTTTTTCTTTGAGCTTAGACTTTATGCTCTCCGGTATCCTTCTAATTGACTTAACGACTGGCTGGGTACCTTGTTTTAACTTTATTTTGTACTCCCCAATGTTGCCTAATCCTGTGAATATGTCTTTATTTTTGTTTATAAATTTATCTTTTTCACTTAGAGGGATACCACTGAGCTTACCCACATCATCAATTTTTTTAACAAGATTGAATCTAACACAATCCTTAAGCCCTAGAATGGGTGTACAGTCTGAATCAACTACCACAAAAGTAGCAAATGAATTTAAATTATTAGTGGTTGAACAGCTTAGTTCCACTTTTCCTACTGGTTTTATTTGTTGTCCTCCATACACTAACAACATACAGTTAGTGTCTTTTAATACAATTTTTCCTTGACCATTGCGCTCAATGTGCTTGTAAAGTCTCAACGGTAACACATTGCACTCTGCACCCGTATCTAATTTAAAATTTACACCTACTTTTGCAACTCTAATCTTACTTTGCCAGCACAAATCAGTACGTTTATTAACTGAGTATAAATAATAAACCTCACCGTCACTATCTTCTAATACCTCGTGCGCTCGACGTCGCTGACCAGTCTTGGTTCTACGACACATTTTTGCGAAATGGTTTTCACCACCGCAAGCATTACATTTTTTTTTAAATGCAGGGCACTGAGCGAAATTGTGATTCATGCCGCATTTTGAGCATACACGTTTCTTAACTTCTTCCGATTTCTTCTGAACAGCGAGTACCCTTGCGCCGCTCTGCACAGCTGCTGCATGCACCTTTCCTATTTCTGCACTTTTACAGATTGACGCGGCTTCATATAGAGTCAGTTCGCTGAGGCGCAACAATCGCTCCTGTAAATCTGCATCCTTGACACCTAGTATGACCCTGTCTCTTATTAGTGATTCTTCTTGGTCCTTAAAGCCACAACTTTTAGCAAGTATTTTCAATGACGTCAGGTATGCATCAAAATTTTCGCCCTCTTGTTGACTTCGGGAGAAAAACTTGTACCGATTGAACACTACATTACTCCTCGGCATAAAATGTTTTTCAAATGCTGCTCTTACCTCCTTGTACGTTTCACAAGGCGCGAATGTATTATAAATCTCAATTGCATCTTCCCCTGCAACATTGAGAAGTATAGCGATTTTCGTTTCATCGTCCAGGTTCGTTTGTTTAGATGCCTTCATGTATATCTCGAACATCTGAATGAAGCGCGTCCACGTATTAGGGTCGTCGCCGTTGCAATTTAGTTCACGAGGAGGCCTCATATTCCCTCCTCCGCCGCCGGGATGACTGCCTCCGCCACCCGTCCCCAGCCCCAGGCTGCTAGCAGCGGTATCACTATTATTTGTTGTCATCTTGTTTAGTAACTTACATGCTATTACATATTAGTGTAGGTTCTTTACTTCTGACACCATGTTTTGTAATAAGTATAATAAAATTACTAGCATGTTCAATCAATCCATCTTTTATTAAGTAAACAATGCTCCATCACCATGACAACAACCACAGATGTCCTCACCAAGATTATATATTTTAATTTTTAAACATAGAACATATACAACAGTTTTTATTGACTCAGTCCTATCCGATAAATGTACTGCAGCCTTAGAATATATTTATGACTCCCCTCTGACTCAACTCCTGCAGTAGCAAACCAATTTAGGTTACTGTCTACAACGGCCGACCACAAATCAAAGTATGTAGGTACTAATAATCTTATAAATAAAATCTTGGTGTGTTCTTTCCCAGATAACACCATAGAAGTCCGTAAAATGTGGGGCGTCGTCTGCAAAACACGCGGTCGAAGCAGCACGATCATATCACAGATTTCCTTCACCTAACTTGAACAATTTCGAAAGGTAAGACCAATGGTATGTACAATACTTATGGAAGTCAATCAGAACGGTAAAGAAAATATGTGAGTGAAATTGACAGCATAAGCGATGAGTCACTCAGTATCTGGGGCTTTACTGGCCTCTCAAGCGCGAGGTTGTGGGTTCGAATCCCAGTCCTTGTAAAAATCTTTACAATTTGCCCGTCGTCGCTCCGGCGAGTGAAGGAAAACACTGCAAGGAAATCCTTTCCATCCTTACAAGGTGGTAGGACTTACCACTGAAAATCAATCAATCAATCCATATCCAATCAATCAATTTACTTCTACGTCACGGCATGCCGCCAGCGGACTGAACAGTTGATATAAATGCGCACGCAGTCACGGGTAAATGCTAGTATTATATACATACATGCTCATTACTCCTAATATGTTACAGGTGAGCTGCCCCTGCAAGCAGTGACAACGGCGAATCTCGTAGAAGAGTGGGGCGTCTTCTGCAAAACACGCGGTCGAAGCAGCACGATCATATCACAGATTTCCTTCACCTAACTTGAAAAATTTTGAAAGGTAAGACCAATGGTATGTACAATACTTATGGAAGTCAATCAGAACGGTACAGAAAAGATGTGAGTGAAATTGACAGCATAAGCGATGAGTCACTCAGTATCTGGGGCTTTACTAGCCTCTCAAGCGCGAGGTTGTGGGTTCGAATCCCAGTCCTTGTAAAAATCTTTACAATTTGCCCGTCGTCGCTCCGGCGAGTGAAGGAAAACACTGCAAGGAAATCTTTTCTATCATTACAAGGTGGTAGGACTTACAACTGAAAATCAATCAATCAATCAATCAATCCGAATCCAATCAATCAATTTACTTCTACGTCACGGCATGCCGTCAGCGGACTGAACAGTTAATATAAATGCGCACGCAGTCACGAGTAAATGCTAGTATTATATACATACATGCTCATTACTCCTAATATGTTACAGGTGAGCTGCCCCTGCAAGCAGTGACAATGGCGAATCTCGTAGAAGAGTGGGGCGTCTTCTGCAAAACACGCGGTCGAAGCAGCACGATCATATCACAGATTTCCTTCACCTAACTTGAACAATTTTGAAAGGTAAGACCAATGGTATGTACAATACTTATGGAAGTCAATCAGAACGGTACAGAAAAGATGTGATTGAAATTGACAGCATAAGCGATGATTCACTCAGTATCTGGGGCTTTACTGGCCTCTCAAGCGCGACGTTGTGGGTTCGAATCCCAGTGCTTGTAAAAATCTTTACAATTTGCCCGTCGTCGCTCCGGCGAGTGAAGGAAAACACTGCAAGGAAATCCTTTCCCTCTTTACAAGGTGGTAGGACTTACCACTGAAAATCAATCAGTCAATCAATCCGAATCCAATCAATCAATTTACTTCTACGTCACGGCATGCCGTCAGCGGGCTGAACAGTTAATATAAATATGCGCGCATCACGGGTAAATGCTAGTATTAACATACATGCTCATTACTCCTAATATGTTACAGGTGAGCTGCCCCTGCAAGCAGTGACAACGGCGAACCTCGTAGAAGATGTGGACCAGCTCTTTGGGCAACAACACAGGCAAGCCATTAAACATTGAAAGTGGTTAGGAGCGAGGGCCACTCCACCTACCCACAATGAGTGGATTGCTACAATAGAAGCACTTGAGCGTTTGTTTAAAATGTTACAACGTCTAGACTTTTGTTTAGTCTCAACGAACTGTCTAAATCAAGACAATTTAGAAAACATGTTTGGGGGCGTAAGATCGAGCTGTGGAAATAACAACAATCCCACAGTCCAGCAATTCTTGCTGGACTAAAAACTGTGACGATTAGTGGCATAGTGGCGCACAGTCATAGTACAAAATGTATCTTACAAGGTCAGTCACATTTAATAAATTATTTAGAAAACTTCATTTGTAAAGCGCCCCAGCTCAAACAGATAAAGACAAATTGTTTTATGAAATGTTCGAGGAAATCGTGCATTTGTAATTATATGTAAGGGTAATATTGTAAGTATGTAGTAATATGAGGATGTTCATTATATATAAGCATTGATTTATGAGTTATTATGTACATACTTGTTATAAGCCAAGTTGTTATATGCGAACTTCACCATATAAAAATTGTTAAGAGAAAAACAAACAAAAAAAGATCATAAAACAAACTTATTATGTACAGTTTCCTATGTTGTACGGTTTGTGTCAATTATTATTTGGATGAAATTGCTTATTTACTTTAATATTTACTTGTGTAATAGTTTACTTGTGCAAACACTTCATTTCGTAATAAAAGAGAATTTGCTGTGTACTCATGATGTTATTTATTTGGCACATTTAGCTAAACTATGACCATCTCACATTGTTAGTTCTAAAATTGTCAGTCCTGCCTGCTCAGTCAGAGTGGGCTGACAATTTTAGAAATATCAGTGTGAAATGGTCACAGTTTGGCTAAATGTGCAGTACCTACTAAAAATAAATTTAATTCGAAATTCCCGCCAATTCCCGCCAAGTGCTAGTTCTGAAAGTCGCCAGTGGCCGCATTTGGCGCCACCAAGGTTAAAACATAGGCAAACAAATTTTGTATGGGCTTGTGCTTCTTCTACGCCCTAGTAGTAATTATATTCTTTGGTCCAGTGGTTATATCCTTTTTTTTTTTTTTTTTGGCAACTTGCGCTGACGCGCGAACTTTGCCATTGTCAAGTGTGATAGGATTACAACAACGGAATAAAAAGTTTTACAAATCAAAACAAAAGCATAATTTTAAGAAAAGAAAAGAAAACCCTAAGAACGAAAACAAAATGATTAACTCTGTTTAATAACTGAAAAGTTACAAATTAATGTTATGAAAAAAAAATAATTTCGAAATGAGTTTATAAATAGCAATATTGTTAGACGATAGTAAGCAGCAGATATTAGAAGGGAGGGGAATTTTAAGTTCAAGCAGAGTGGAATATAAGGTGGGGTATTGATTAATGAGTGGACAAGAAAACAAAATATGATCAACAGTGCCTTCGTCAATGCCGCATTCACAAACTGAAGAATCCCGAATCCTCAACCTAGCCAGGTGCACGGGAGAGCAACAATGACCAAATCGTAAACGGCATATTAATTGTGTCTGTCTGTTCCCTCGTTCGCTCCAGTGGTTCGCTCGGACTCAAGCGGCCCGCCAACTGAAAGACCTGTTGGCTCCTACTACGGATCCTTTAGCTCCTTTCGGCAAACTTCGGCTCGAAGGAATGTGTGGTATGATATTAAGAGTGATGTTGTGTGGTATGAGTAATATTTTGGTGGTTTAAAAAAAAATAACCAAACCTAAATCTAACCGAACCTAATGTTGAGGCGGCGCATGTCGTTTTTGTTATGTTTGTATTTCCAAAAATAAAGCTTTCTTAGGTGGTTATAAAAAAAATAACCATAACCTAATTTTAACACCCTAACATTGCATAAAAAAAGTCGGTTTACGGACGATAGTTTTACGTGATAACGTCATAAAGTGGTAAGACTACTGGGACCGATTGTACCTCTCTATCGCTTGTTACGCGCTCTCGCTTGCTCAGATGGAACGTGACACTTTTTCGTGCGTGCAGCCGGTGTTCATCAATTTATAAGACGTGACGTTATCACGTCAAAAACAAAACAAAACAAATTTTGACAAAAGGGACACGAACCCATGGTCGAGATCGAAGAAATAAAAACCCTACACTCTTACCAATGAGCCACCAAATTACATAAACGACCAAACGAATATCGGATTCAGTTGGTTCGCTTTCGAGCCGTGTTTCCGAAAGGATCCGCAGGAGCCGCCAGAGCTATCAGGTGTCAAACCCCGGACTCAAGACCCAAAGAGCATTGTTTCTGTTGTCTTTTTTTTATCCTTACCGAAAGGCAAGGGTCGTTTCACCGTACTCTATATATTCTTTTGTTAACGTTTTGTTCATTTTTCGTTTCGTCGTTTCTTCTTTTATTTTTATTCAGCCAGGTATTCTTCATATTTGTTAATCCCATAAAATTATTTACGGTGCCATGTCTGGTTTTGTTTACGGTGCCATGTCTGGTTTTGTGTATGTTGTCAAGTGGTGTTATAAAATTTCTAAATATTTATATTCTATATTTTTTTTATATACACATACATATCACATACTATATCCCGACAATCGGGGTAAGCAGAGTAATCGGTGTTGTGCTGCAAGTACGCTTGCAAATTACAGCACAACACCGACCACCACGTTTAGCAAAGTATTCGGACACACATAAAGCAGCAAGTAAGGCATGAAGGAAGACCGACCTGCTGCATGTGCATGACTCGGTGGAAGGACCCGACCGTGCCAAGGTGAGAGGTAGATATCCTGTCGCCCTTTACCATGGCAACGTGTCCTTACCCCTTAATCGCCTTTTACAACACGCACGGGGAGAGATGCAGTGGGGATATTCTTTTAAATACCGCCCCCCCCCCCCCCCCCCCCCCCCCCCCTCCGCTGTACTATCTATATTTATATGATATTCTATTTTTTAGGGTTCCGTATCCATACATAAGTCTATTACTAAGCCTAAGCCTCGTTTTTTTTTATGGAAACTGACACGGTTGGCTTTATCACCTACAACATCAGTGATGTCAGCCCATAATACCGGGTGAACTAGGTGCCATGTCAGTGATACCCTTCATTTCATGTCGGCTACACTGAACTGGACGGAAAACACGAACTATTTACATAGCCGTTTCGGCCGACGTTTCGCTCAGTGCGGTGGTATCAACCCGGCCGGAATAAACCCTACCACCTAGTAGGGTAAGAAGGGAAGGGACCTACAGTTTAACGTGGAATCCGAACCACGGTCAGCCTCCAACGGTCGAGCGGTCACCCATCCAAGTACTGACCGCGCTCAGCGTTGCTTATCAACAGTCGACCGACCGTACCACTGAGCTACCGAGGCTGACCCTCGCCCGTCCGTCCATCCATGCGTCCGTCCGTCCAAGGGCTGTACTGTATCTATTAACCATAAACCATAGTAGGTACCTAGCCGGTTGAACATAGAATACGTGTAAATATGGTACCACAATGTTCCAATTCCAACAAATAATTAAAAAAAAACCAAAAAAAAAAAATTATCGAGAAAGAAAACAACAGACATTAGAAGTACAACAGAAAAGGCTGTATACTTTAATTTGTTTAGCCTGTTCCGAAAAGAGACGATTAAATGAGACTCTGGATCACTTGTTTTTTGAATGCCCGACTTTTGACCTTCAACGACATTCGCTAATAGATAGATTAATGAAAATTTATAAAACACCTGACAATATGCCGCGCGTCACTCAAGATTTACTTGCCAACACAGACTGTTTTCCATCCATTTACGATTTCATTATTTCAATAATTGGCGATATATAAATAATTTAAAGAATAACAACAGACAAGGCTGCATGGTATAATACCTTTGCCTATCCCAAAAAAGGGATAAAACAACCCAAAAAAAAAAAAAATTTATTAAAAAAATCTATATTCTTTGGATTGGTTGGACAGAAGATCTGTCAAGTGGAAAAAGATGGCGGACGACGGAAGTTTGTCGCGTCGTCGTTGTAATTAAAAATATATATTTTTGTGGTTCTCGCGGTGCGAGAACTTATACAACAGACGTTAAAAGCTACAACAGAATTGGCTGTATACTCTAATGAGTTTTGCCTGTTTCGGGAGGAGACGAATAAAGTGAAAAAGATGGCGGACGGCGGCGGAAGTTTGTCGTGTCGTCGTTGTAGTTAAAAATATATATTTTTGTGGTTCTCGCGGTGCGAGAACTTATACAACAGACGTTAAAAGCTACAACAGAATTGGCTGTATACTCTAATGAGTTTTGCCTGTTTCGGGAGGAGACAAATTAAATAAAAAAAAAAAAAAAGAAGATCTGTCAGCCAGCAGCTGTTGTCAGTGAGTGAGAAAAATTCTGACACTCACAAAAATTATATCTTCTTCATTGTTTTATCTGAAACATCCTCAGCTGAAGAATGGCGTTCCGCACAACCGCCATCGTGCGCAGTAAGCACATTTCCACAATGTATACAATGCACATGTACATAACATGGTTTGGAGCGCCGTCTGAATTTGTTGACAGCCTGAAGTAACAGCATTCAGTTACATAATCAGTGTTTTCCTGATTGCAGGTAGCATGAAGAAGTGGGCCTACAATATGTCCGGCTGGAATAAGTATGGTCAGTATGTTTGTATTATTCTACGTCTCTAAGCAAGCGACTGAAGGAATGTAATAATTTGAAAGTGGGGTTAGAAAATTATATCGCCATTAAGTACATATTCCTCGTTATTTTCAACTCATCTAGCACTTGTCAGTACCTTCAACATTCCCCCTGTATCTACAGTCTGTCTTTTTTTGAGTTAGGAGCCAAACCATATGCTTCGACCAGCCAATATCAATTCCGAGAAGGTAGATGCTATTCCAGAGACTTACCTTCGGATAGCTGGTTGTGCTGTGTAACTGGGCGATATGATTGTTGCAGGACTGCACTACGACGACGTGCTGTACGAGGACGAGGACGTGACGGAGGCGCTGCGCCGCATCCCCGCGCACGTCCGCGACGAACGCAACTTCCGGCTCGTACGTGCCATGCAGCTCTCCCTCCAGAAGCTCATCCTGCCCAAGGATCAGTGGACTAAGTACGAGGAGGACGTCAAGTACCTCAGCCCCGCCATCGCACAAGTCAAGAAGGAGCGCGAGGAGCGCGAGCGTTGGGAGAAGAACTACTAGACGCACGTGCACGCGCATCTTACACTCCTTTCATTCAGTGTTCAGTTCAATGACAGACGTTAAATGTTTTTGTTTATGTTGCGGTTGAATGACAATTTTGTCATCCAGGAAACAGAACCACTAGGTGATAAAATGTAAATTATTTAATAAATGTTTAGTTCAAGTTTGTGTCGTTTAGTGATTTTTTGTGTAATCTGGTATGGGTGGCTGAGACAGAGGGGCCAGAGAGTGTGCTCTGACCAGCCAATATCATCTCCGAGAAGATGTCATATCGGAGACTTCCCTTTAGATTGCTGGCTATACTGGACTACTAGCAGAATTCCATGGAAATATATTTCCTTGGTTTGTTGTCACAAACAAAACGAAACAAAATACAAGAATTTAAAACTATGAACGTGACAGTTTGGAAAACCAGGCACACAATGTATATGTACACTACATATAATTTGTTCCGAAACCAAAGTTTGTATTTCTGCATAGTTGTCCGGTAGCTTAGTGGTGCGGTCGGACGTGATCATAAGGACACCTGGGTCAAAAATTTCTCTGAGATATACGCTACCTACCAATATACAAAGTTTCGTAAAAAATCCTAAGCCTTCTAGTTCTCACAGGAAACGGGATGGTACGGAACCCTCTTTACGCGAGCTCGACTCGAACTTGAGCACTTTCCCATGATAGATAAATATTTGCCAATGATATAAAAAAAAATATTTAAACTTCAAGATTTGAAACGATGACCTATCAGGTCTTAGGCAAGCCCTATCCCGCTTAAGCTACAAGCGAGTTTAAAATCCGCCCAAATTTCCGTATCTGTTGCTGAGCTCGACTCACAGCTACCTACTAGTTTCGCGGGGATCTTCGCCCCTTCCCCACCGACATGTTCGAAATTGAAGGCCGCGTTCACTGTTATTTCCGCCTTAAGAGTCCCCGATGCCAGACGCGATCGAATGCTTTGGATATGTCCAGAGCGACCGCCCACGATTCCCCAAAACCATCGAGACTTTCAGCCCACAAATGTGTGACGTACGCTAGAAGATCTCGAGTCGACCTTTGCTTGCGGAAGCCGTATTGCTTGTTACCGTATACCTAGTTCCGAACTAACTAACATAAAACCTTGGCGAACAGATCACCAGGGTTTTATAGGCTGACATCATGGATGTTATAGGTGATGTAGCCAATGGTGTCAGTAATTTAGTCCTTGCAAATAAAATGAGAATGAGATGAATGACACACCGAGGTCTGTGTAGTACTTATTCCCCGGTGAAATAAAAAATACACTACATTTGGGTTGGGACCTTAAAAAAAAGCATTCACCATTAAAGGCGTAATAATGATTACTGTGCATTTATTAAAAGAATTTGATACAGTTTTGATTGTAATATTACAATATTATACAATTTGCTAAACATTAATTTGTTCACATATTATTACATCAAAAATTCTTAGGCCATACGGCTATTCGTTAATGTGTATAACAATATTATTTTAGTCCAGTATTCATTTGACACGTAAGTCTCCATATAATATGGCCAAAATAAGCATTAACCATATTGATATTACAAACTTTCAATTGTAAGACCTTATTATTTCTCATAATTATTGAATAAAAATTATTATCTAAGTTAGGAATGCTGAGATTATGAACAGATTTACAAATATCTTGATATATTTATATTTTAACATATATCTATTTTACGTTGATCAATTTAATTAAAAACTGTTCCTTCATTTTCTCCTTTTATTCTAGTACGCTATTATTAAAAGGACTAATAAACAAATCAAGTAAGAACACATTACAATCATTGGTCCAGCCTTTACAATGCATTAGACAGCATTTGAAATTAATATACGAGTACCAGTACACTCTGTTTTAAATAAATTTCCACTAAACTGTATGACGGACGATGTTATGACACTGATATGGCAAATCGAAATAGATATGTCTATACAGAATTAAGACTATCAGTCGAGGGTGTTCAAAATTGGCACAAAATATTTTAACAATAAGGCCTAGTACGCACTGCGCATATTATTCGCACACAGTAAAATCCACGCCTGACACTGCATCTCCTGCAGTGTTTTTGCAGATCAGCAGATTTAGATTTGCAGTGCGTGTACATTCATATAATTTTCATATATTACAGAATTTGCGGAAAAAAATCCACAAAGATAATTTCCGCAGTGCGTTATGTTTACTAAAATATCACAATGTTTTAAAAAAGTAGTGCAAAAGAGAGCAGTATGTTTAGATAAAAAAAAATACATATTTATTAAATTGTTTATAAATGATTTGCAGCAAATTTCCCCATTGCACGATTTCTCATAGCAAAGAAATAAACCTTTAAACTTGGATACTTTTTTCAACGGAGGAATAACTGTAAAATTACTTATCACCTATATATCTATAAATTTTATATACCACCTTTATAGCTTTACACCGTTTCATAGCATAAACTATTAAAGCTCGTGACGAAATTACACAGATATTTTAAAAAATTATACATAATTTAATAAATGTTTGAGCTCGTTTTAAAATACCATTTGTTTTGGCTATAGAATATTGTCCTATAAATTAACATTATATTGTCAAAAAAATTTCAGCAATCCGAATGGAATATATTTTATCATGAGAGCTTGCTTCCAGCCTCCACAATACCTAATGTTTATTTTACTATCTATTGTCGATATACAATAATTTGTATGTACAGCTTACAGACAACACAGGTGGATTGAATGGGCAAGATGGCACTGTACATTATTTACAAATATTTTAAGAATTAAACTTAACCCTTACATTATAATGAAATAAGCAAACTTAACATAAACATGCTGTCTGTACGTTACGTACATATAAACATCAAGATTGTATTAGAATACAAATTATTCCTAAATGTAAAATTAATAAGCATTATTCGATCTTGAGACAATATTATAAAAATTTACATTTACAAATTATGAAAAATAATTATAATAAAAATGAAATTTGTTATATACAAAAATACTAGTCTCTTTATCCTTAATAAATACAGCAAGTGCGAACAGGTCATAGTATGTCGCATCACGTGCAATGAAACCTTCCTAATCGCCGCCACTAACTCTACATACCCCTGACGTCTATATTGTCCACACACAGGACAGTATGACCACGATATGTTACATGAAAATCAATGGATAATCGTATTTATAAAAGTGTAATATAAAAAGAAAAACAATAAAAAACATAAAGTGTCTGAAGAATTATCTGAGAAACTTCAGCGAGATAGTTTTTTAATGTCAAAATGAACAACTTTACCCCTAAAATATATTTATATCTAAAAAATATATATTTAAAGCAGAATTTATTTTAGCTTAATTAACTAATTCGAAAGTTCTGAAAAATTTTGACCATCAAAATAATCCTCAATAATTAAATACCACATTATTTATTTATAATATATGGGAAGTACACATTATTGCATAGCGTTTGGTTGAGTTTACGATTTAACATATCGTACCATCAAACAGTTAAATCATTATTTGATATGCACTAACTAGAGATCGTCGTCGCCGATACCCTCGAACGCGTAGTTCTCCACGCAGTCCTTCCCAGTTTTGAACGCGACAGATGCGAATTTCTCCGCCAGCTTGTGAACGGAAAACATTTCCTTTGAGCTACCCGACGTCATTGAATCTCCATTCTGAAACCAATAGAAAAGAACTTAGACTATAGCAGACTTCACTAAATCAAAATATTCCTTAACTAATCGCATTGTACAGTTATTTTGAAAATTCTTTATTATTCTTTTGCAATCAAATGCCTACATGAGCCGAAACTCACTTGCCAGTGATGGATGTAAAAAAAGATAGGAATTTAATGAAAACCTTTTGTTCTCATTCAGTTCAGCATGTCAATAAACAACAAGACACTTTGCTAAACTAATTTTGTTTTACGTACTTTTGTAATATTTATTTCCACCCGCTAGTCCCGACCTCGATTAATACACTCCTCTACTGCCGATGGGCCCGGATATGTTCGATGAAGCCATCGCAAGCTTAGATCCACACCTTCTATCCTAACACTAAAATACTACTACATGTTCAATCAATCAATAACTTAACTGCGGGTTGATCAGTATAGTTAGATGTCACAATCGGAGTCATACAATACAAAATATTCGTCATTGCACACCAGTCACCAGAAATACACAATAAGAAAAACAAAGAAAAATGATGCAAAGAATATCACTGGGACGTCACTGGGTGGACATATCACTAGGAACCGTAGCAATAGTTTAACTTCTCTGAAGTCCGAATTTAACTCGGGCAGGCGCACTAGACATAAAACAAAGAAATAGCTTGCCCCCGAGCTGAGTGTGTCCGTGGATGAGGAGGGAGTGATGATCTGGCTGGAGCCGTCGCGGCGCAGGTAGGTGAGGGAGCCGCGCTTGCCCGCCGCGCGCGCCGTCCCCACCCCCGCGCCCGGTCCACCCCCACTCTTCTGTCGCATCAGCTCCTCCACCATCGACTGCAGCAAACATTACATTATATATAATACATGTATTGTAATTCTATTCAATTTATTTTATTTCATAAATACATGCAGACACATTTGTAAACCGAGGCTACTGCACAAGATGCAATCTGTCTCGTGGGTTAGGTGGTAGGGAGGTCAGTGCTCATATTGGTACCACTGCACCGCTCAGGTGAATTTAGCCAGATGAGGAAACAAGGTAAGCACTGCCCTGGTACCTTGATTGACTTTGGAAGTCAAGTCCTACGTCCGCATTTCTGTTATGTAAGTTTCCAGAATTAAACACATTTATGACATCATATAGTATCCATCCCATACACTTTGCTTTTAGCACACTATTACGGATAATAGATGGCACACACTATAGTCTGTTGAAGCTGGCAGTACCACAGGTAATGCCGGCACTTCACTTGGCTTAGCGTATTCGTGTATTTGGCAAAAATTTCCGTTTCGTCTCCCTTTAATGGCTTGTTTAGAGCGAGATAAAACTAAAATGTTTGCAGCAAACACGAATACGCTAAGCCAAGTGAAGTGCCGGCATGGGAAGATGTTGTGTGTATGTACACTACTGGTACCATCTGTGGTGTGCACAGTGATACCGAAAAGAAAATAATTTCGTTTCACTTTATTTAATGTCAGGACTTCTAAGTCGCATTATAACTAACACTAAAGATTATTCAGTTGATAAAAGTCGATAGTATTTTTTATCTATTTCAATCAAGTTCTGTGAAGCGTGCAACCCTCTAATGTACATCACTTTCCTCCATTAAAAAATACTGACTATACTGACTTCATTTCAATGACAGCAATGGAAATATTTACCCAGCCAGCATTTACAAGCTGACGCTGACTAAGTCAAATACGTAAATGGATTCAACTCAGTCTGACATCATCAAACTATTGTGTTACGCTTGATGGTACACACTATCACTCATTGCTTTGACGCCTATGATGAAATACATAATTTAAACTTTTTGGTTAGTACGAAATAGAATGTACACACTTTTGAGTCAGACTCAATGGCTTGATTTGAATAAATCAGAAAACATTGGGAGCTTCAAAAAAAATCATTCAGCTGGTTGAATTAAGCCTCGAATACACACATCCACACTGTGTTTTATTCTATATCGAGCACACCATCAAGTAATACTGCATGTAGGCACGATGGGGCAGGTGTACGGTTGGCTAAAAGACATAACAGTAAAAACATTTTTTTTAAATACTGCGTGTGCGTACGGACCATTAGCAATTCACTTAGAGTTCACTAATCCATGGAAAAACGTATACTTTCTAATAGAAACCTCACCAGCAGTATCAAATAGGTGCTAATTTTAAGTGAGTTTGAGTGATCACCCTGTTGAATCTTTCTTGTCAGTTTTACATGAATTAAATACTTTTTATACCAATATTGATTCTAGTTATTTTTATTATATTTTCATCCATTTATTTACACATTTTTTTTTATATTAATTTTACATAATATTTACAAACTTAAAATCTAAAATTAATACAAAAACAAATGGAGTTTCCACCACCGGCGGCGGGGTGGAAGTTAATTATATTTATTATTTATATTACTAATTTAAAAACATATTTATTATTATATTTCGACCTATTGTCAAAGTGAAAGTTTTTAAGATTTTACAGTTTAGCAATTTTTTTTTTTTCAAATATATGATAGTCAATGATGAATTAATCCATCAAACAATTCAAATTAAGTCCCAAAATTGATGTCTCAGGGCGCATTTGTGGCAGTCACACGGGCGCTGACTTGTAAAAAATATGGGGGGGGGGGGGGGGGGGCGGGCTGTGGTGTTAAAAATTGGTTTGCATATTCAAATGTCAATCATACCGTTAATATAATATAGATTCGGAATTTTTACGAGTTCTTAATTGGTAGTAGGTATGTATGATAGATAAGTTAAATGGAATCAAATGTGGTTTCACCAGCAATTAAAAGAGCACAGTTTTGCTTGTGAAATAAAATAATTAAACGGCAAGTTAACCTCGGTAGCTCAGTGGTGCGGTCGGTCGACTGTTGTTAAGCACACCTGGGCGCGGTCAGTACTTAGATACCTCTCGACAGTTGGAGGC
This sequence comes from Nematopogon swammerdamellus, assembly GCA_946902875.1. Lineage (NCBI taxonomy): Eukaryota > Metazoa > Arthropoda > Insecta > Lepidoptera > Adelidae > Nematopogon > Nematopogon swammerdamellus. The sequence continues at coordinate 10,260,005 of OX336333.1, forward strand.
TGACCGTGGTTCGGATTCCACGTAAAACTGTAGGTCCTTTTCCTTCTTATCTTACTAGGTGGTAGGGTTTATCTCGCCCGGGTTGGTACCACCGCGCTGAATGAAACGTCCGTCGAAACGGCTATGTAAATAGTTCCTGTTTTCCGTCCAGTTCAGTGTAGCCGACATGAAATGAAGGGAAGCACTGACATGGCACCTAATTCACCCGGTGTTATGGGCTAACATCACGGATGTTGTAGGTGATGTAGCCAACCGTGTCAGTTTCCATAAAAAAAAATATATATAAAAAAGTGAGACCAAGGGTGAGACAGGACTCTTTTACTTGACACAGGTTAAAATATTGAGGGGGGCTCAGCCCTACTGACAATAACATTCGAGGGGCTGGCTCGAGCACCCCCAGGCGCTATGGCGTCGGCGCCAGTGGGCAGAGAAACTTATGAATTTCACCTGTTCTACCATCTGAAACCAAATATGAATTGGATGTTTTTTAAATTATTTTATTTGAACAGATTCAGCTTCCGATGCTACATCTTTATCACACCATAGTTTTTAAGAGTCTATCAAGTCCTGATTGATTGTACTAACAACCATAATGTTTATAAGATTTGTTACCTGTAATAAGACGCTAATATGCGTGGCGTGTTCGGTCCTCAAGGTCACCCACTGGAGGTTGTCTTTGGTGACGAGATACTCGAACGACAGCTCTAGGTTCTTGTTGCCGTCACACGACGAGTGTGGCGCAGAGCCGTGCCCGTTGGTTTGTGGACGATCCATCTGTGGACACAAACAATATTCAAACTTGAACAGGCGATGGCCTATGCTACATTCACTATACGTGTTGTGTGTTCGTGTAGTTGTTAGTTGAGTACAAAAAGAGATGTCATCTCTTAACTTTCATACATCATTATGTTATGTATTCATAGTAATATATCATATAGAACTTCGGTTGGTCACCGCGTTCTCGCTGGACACATCGCTCGAGTGTGTCGGCTGCGCAATCGCAAGATTAGTTGACCGCGACAACCGTGCAATGCTGTTGCCCCTTGTGCTAATCGGAGACTCAATTTCCAATGCGCAACCATAAGCTCACACAGTTTTTGCTGACGTCCGGACCTTTTCTCCACCATTGACGTCAAAGATGGTGTTAGGGAGACAGCTTTTAGCCATCACAAACAACAATGGCTTAGATATAGGTTCAAATAAAAACAAATATTACTTTACATGCTCATAATAATAATTTGTTATAGTCACGATGGGTACTGAACCTGGGTCTGACTCGCACTTACCATTTTTTTTTTCTACTGCAGACATAGCCCCTTACTGGCTATACCTATTCCATATAGACAATAACTCACATGTAGGGTCGTAATTCTCCAACACCGCATCCGTGTAACTTTGAACCTCTGCTCCCTAGACGGATGGTTCAAAGTCGCCAGTGTCAGTTCCTTGGCAGCCAGGGATACCCGCACTCGACAAGGGTTCCCAGGAGTAGCTCCTGATATAGTCAGGCCCTCCGCCGACGCTTCACCTACTGGTATTCGTCCGTAGTGCCTCAGTGTTCGCGCAAGCTCTATGTACTGGAATGTCAAAAGATGTATTGTTTATAGCTATGATGAGTATGTTTTCAGGCTTAAATGGTAGAAGACTTCACTGAATGAAACTGGCTGTAAAAAAGAAAGGAATGATGAGATGTAGTTCATTACTGTAATATAGACAATGAAGATATATTCTAACATTAAATGAAATGAGCCTGTGACAAAGGGTATTTTTCCACATCTAATAAACAGAAATATAAACAGTTCCCTTATAAACGTTCAAACTGCACAGCTAACAGCATAATCCCGTAAAATGCTGTCTGCATATTAATAAATAAGTCTCTCTAAAGGACATTTTGTAAGCTCTTCGCGGAACATTATTAATTTAATTATTGATCTATCTAATGTCTACATAACTGAGTGACCTAAATGCAATATTGATCTTTTACTCATCGTCACATAGATCTAGGTACATATAATTACAGACATTACGAAAATATCTTTCAGGGTTATCAAAATTCTTATGCCGTATGGTCAGTAAATATGGAAGCACTATATGAAGAGCATTCATATGCATATAGGCATACATACATAGTGGATACCTCCAACGAAGAGAGAGCATTTGATAAAACAGTTTATGCTGCCATTATAAATAACGGACAATTTAGATAACAATATAACACAGCAGAACAGACCTCTCGCTTTTGTTTTTTGCTTTCGTAAGCGGCGAGGCTATCTCGCGCGGCAGAGTTCACGGCGATCCAGCCCAGGTCCACTTCAGATATTAGTTGAAGATAGAGAAGATCCAGAGATACCCGGTCTATCATCAGGTCCACGTCGTAGCAGGGGTCCCAGTAGCTGTAATACACATTTCATATGTACATTAATTTATTGCTTTATTATTACTTCATGATGTAGCCACACTTAGCCGCTCTAAAAGTCAACATTTTTCTACGAGAAGAAGAGCTCAACTAATTCAGATGCGATTTTCTCTGATACAATCTGAGATATTTCTGAATGGTTATAGATTAAATATCTTTAATTCTTACCAATATTTGGTTTTTTATCTTTCTTGGATTTCAAAGTTGTAAATATTTTAATTCTATAATTTTTTACATAACTAATGACGACAAAATTCGAAATATATTAGAAGATGTGTATTTTGTAATATATATAAAAGATATATAAAAATATGAATGGTTATAGGCAGCATCACAACATTCTTGACTTGCGAGTGTATCCTATATTTATATAATTTCTAGAACAGACTGACAAATTCAGTCCAGCGATCAGGATCACGTTGGAACCATTTCACCTGTCCCTGTGAATGCAAGTTTTGATACACAATATAAAACCTTGTCAAAACCACTAGTTTGAACTAGCATCCCCACATAGAAATAAATGCAGCAAGCAAATGTGTAAACGGCTAGATTCTGGTATCTCTATCTACTCAGTAAAATATGTTTGTTACTAAAACTGAACTATTTAATTGATGGAGAGATGCATCAGTGCTTGAGTCAGGTGTTCGTGCGAAATGTGGATGACACAAAGTCAACAATAACAACTTAACAAGTATTCATAATTGATCAAGACATACACAAGGTGAAAATATTCAAACAAAGAGATTCCATAGTTTTATTATATATATATATTGTACTGGTGTAAGAGAATAATAAAAAAAAATACTGAGGAATTGTATAGTCCAGGCGCATTGGATATGGAAATAGGGGTTATATGGTGAAAACAGGAGGCCTTTTGACGCAGTTTTTTGCAAGTTCACCCGGTGTTATGGGCTGACATCACGGATGTTGTAGGTGATGTAGCCAACCGTGTCAGTTTCCATAAAAAAAAAAAGGTCTGACTAATATAGTATAATGTTTAAGTGTGTGTATGAGTGAGATCGATCTTGAAAAAAAAAATTAATAATGATTAACTGCCTACAGATAATCCTCTGAAAGTGGCCAACGTTTGCATTTATCTATTTGAAAAAAATTATGCATTTAACCTTCCTCCAAAGAGCGGAGCATTTTTCTCACCTTTTCCTTAAAACTATTTTATCATCTGGTCGAACATATTTCTGCGATATGTATGGAGATTCGTATTCTTCTAGCTTCTTGAGCGCCGGCTGCCCACTCTTAGCGCAACTCCAGTTGAACAAGTACAGGGAAAAATACTTCATGAGTTCTTTCGGTAGATTTATGTAGTTGCAGGCAATGTCAAGGATTGTCTCTGAGGAGTCCGTGGAAGACACAGAGAGAGGTATCCTGTATCCGTTCATGAGGGAGACCTCCATGTCCACTTCGTGAGTTCTCACTCCATGTGTCTCCTGTTGAGCCGAGAACAGGAAAGCGGTGAGGATGTCGGAACAAGCCAGAGCGTTGTTTTGTCCCACTGCGAAGAAAACAATTAGTGGTATTGTTGGGTTGGTGATTATGTATTAAACATAAATAAGGCATGTCTACTACATATCGTGGAGTTCAAATGGTGCCTGCCTAGTATAGTAGTAGGGGGCAGGTCATGTTTTGATTTCAAAGTTTCGAGATTTTTTAGTGAGTGAAAACGCGACAAAAGCTTATGTAATGGCTACTACAGTCCACTGCGATGAGTCTAGGTACAATGGCAGTTACTCTTAAAACCAAATCTTTTCTTACACATACCAAATGAATGAACTGGATTTAATTGTTTCAAAAAAGAAAAAGGATGGAAGAAAGAATATCAAATGAAGGAGACGAGTTTATTAGTCCTAAACTAAACGTATTGGTATCTGCATTTAGTTGTTTATCATCCCACACCTGCAGACATGACTAATGTTACGCCCAGCCAACATGACGCAAACAAGATATATTTGTCACTAAATAAACAATTTATGGTATGGAGATTAGAGTCATAATTTATAATATAGAACAGAATAATTTGAGTGGTCAATCATTTCAGCCTTTATATTACTTTATTGCCGTTGACTTAACCTCCTCCCAGCCAGTTCAAATAAGTAAAATGTGCAGTAATGCTTTCACTGCACCTTATTACTTATCATTATTGTAAACTTCTTGCCATTATGTATAGATAAAAGTAAGAAAAATTTACCTTGAGATGCAATTATTGTTTGGTTTTTGTTAAAGTATTCAGTATGTGGCATTGAAAATAGTCACAATCAAAACCATGGCAATGGCAATGCTCTACATGTGCAGGCATTCTAACTTTTTGGAGTAATTCTTAACCTGTTTACTCCGGTGTTATAATAATGCTTTGTACATATAATAATACTTGACACAGGTAAAATTATTGGGGGGGCTCAGCCCTACTGACAATAACATTCAGGGGGCTCGAGCACCTCCAGGCCCTATGGAGTCGGCGCCAGTGGTCCCAGGCGTTTTCGCGGCCTCGAGTGTCGACATTGACCTAAACGCAAATATTTCATAAAATAAAGAGGCTAGAGCAATAAACTCTTTAGCATCTTATAGCCGATTAAAATACCTACAAAATTATGGGGAAAAAGTGAGGGCTTACTTGTTTAGAAGTACCAGATATTTTAGTTAGATATAATGCGCGACCATGTTTTGAATAAAGTTTTGGGAGCAGATCGGGACCTCAGGGAGCCCAAGTGTGAAAACAAATTGGAAACAGGTTAATAAACTAACTAACCACAGAATACTTGAAACAGACTAATTTATAAATTAGGTACTGTAGATATTATGTTCTCTTTATTTTATTCATTATTATTCACCTAACCTAAGAATTGGATTATATTATCTGTATTATTAGCATGTTATTAACCTAACCTAAGAATTTGGATATGTTATCTGTAAATAGGAAGTTTTTGAGTAAATAAATAAATAAATAAAGAGAGAATCTCACCAAGCTGTATGTGCTTCTCAAGTAGCACCCTGCGCTCCTCCAGCTGGGAGCTGGTGAGGAACAGCTTCTTGGGCGGGAAGAGCGGGAGCTTCACGTGTGGGTAGTGTGCGCGCAGCTGCTCGTGCAAGCTGAGCAGCTGCTTGTAGCGCGCCGTGCAGTGGAACACACCATTGATGTGGATATTGTACCCCTACAATCACATAACCATGTACCTCCACTTCACTACAACAACATAGGAACCGATAAGCACACAGACCAAATAGTGTGGGGGGGATTAGATTAGCGGGGGTTAGATCGAATATTGCTAGTATGCTTATTGTGTAGGCCTAGATAAAAGATGAATTATAGTGAAAGAATTATTTGCCGGAAATGCGTAGTTTCGGAGAAAAAAAAAATTTTCTCATACGAAATAAATTTTTCATACAAAATAAAATTTTTTTTTTTTATTTAAAGCACCAAACCATTGGTTTTGAATATAAATGTATGTAAAAACAAGGAAAGTGGTATGGGTCAATGTTTTGGTGGTTTAAAAAAAAAATAACCAGGGTTAATTTATAGAAGATGCGACGCATCTTCTATAAATTAACCCTAACCTAATGTTGATGTCGTTTTTGCATACATTCCTATTCAAAATAAATGTTTTGGTGCATTAAAAAAATAAAAAATTCAAATCGATAATTTATTTTGTATGAAAAATATTTTTTTTAAATTTTTTTTTCTCCGAATCTACGCATTTCCGGCAAACAATTCTTTCACTATAATTCATCTTTTATCTAGGCCTACACAATAAGCATACCAGCAATATTAGATCTAACCCCCGCTAATCTAATACTCACCCCAAATAGTTATTACTGGGCAAACAACAGATAGCTGAATTTTTTTTTCCAGATGGTCAGCAGAAACACCAGCAAAAATAGCGCACCGAGAGCGATGACTTCAAAGCGTGTGCTACCTATAGTCGACGATAAAATATACTGCACCAGATAAGAGCGCAAACTATAATAATTATTTACAACAAGGTAAGGATGGGAAAAAACCACAGAGATAAATACCGTGTATGAAGTGCCATTGTCGTCGTGAAAGTGCTGCGCGTCCGGGATTGAAAAATGCATCTTTCAACAATTTAATTCCGTTTGGAGCCTCTGCTATTACATTACTTCTTTCTCTGTCACGGACCACTTATTTATCGCGAAGTCAGCTCACTACACTGCCTGCACAAAATAGGTAAATAAATAGCGGAGTAAGAAAGAAGGAAGGAAATATGTCTGTCTGTTTGATTGAGGCTGAATATTCATTTATTGACTGACACTGACAGACTGAATAAAAATTCTAATGTTGGCCAACCTGCATGGTGCGGCTGTCACTGACAGTACGAGTGTGTCTTTGACGACGAGTCCTTCATCGCAGGAGAGTTTTGATGCAGCTGCGACGGACGGCACTATGCGAGTTTTCTCCCCAAACAGAGATCATTAACCTGTTTTGGTGGTTTAAAAAAAATTACCAGGGTTAAATTACAGAAGATGCGTCGCTCGCTACGCGACACATCTTCTTTAATTGAACCCTAACCTTAATGTTGAGGCGGCGCATGTCGTTTTTGTTAAACTTCCATAGTGCAGTTTGGCTGCTACCACAGCAGCTGCGTCAAAGCTCTCGTGCGATGAAGGAATCGTTCTTTGACGAGTGTTTCTTTGTAAAGCCTGACCAGGAATATATGAGAGCTGCCAAGATGGAGCCACTTTTTAGATTTATATAGCAACATTCAGTATAGTACGCACATATTGAATTGGCCGATGTTTTTATTCAAAATGTACTTTTGCACTGAAATACACAATAAAATATACAAAATTTATTTTAATTTAATGCATTTTATATATATATTTTGATGTCAATGTAAAAAGAACTAGCCTTGACATTTACATGTTCACAACATTTTTTCCATGTATCTGCAGATATGTCCTGAAGCAAAGTGTACAAATTATTAAAAACAATATAACCTTGCTGAAACACTAAACTTCTAAATAAAAATTCTAGTTAACCTGTATGCTCCCGCGTTATAATATGTCTACAGCCCCCAGACTCCCGCATGGGCGTGGCCCGCGGACGGCGCGCGCGCACATGAGCGCCGACCTCGACATAAACGCAGATATTTCGGAAACTAATAAAGTTAGATCTATAAACTCTTCTGTCCTAGAAAGCCTAGAAAATTTCCTAAAATCCATGTGAAACAGTGAGGCTTACCTTGTTTAGAAGTACCAGATATTTTAGGTAGAAAAAAAAAATCCCAATTTTTTTTTGAAAAATTCATTATAAAATAAATTCAAAACATACCTTTACAATATTTATATCAGAATACTCGTAAAGAAACATACTTTTAGAAACAGTAAAGTATAATATACGTTTTCTTTACAGAAATCGGCGAAATCTGATGTTCAACATGAAGATCCTGGGACATTCCGTAAACTCCCAGATGGCTCGCGCGTGGTTTTTTTTTTCTAATTTTATAAATATATTATTTGAACTAAACCTTCTTTTATTTTGCAACTGGTCGTATGTTTGTATAATAATGCGAAGAAAATTGGAAAAATAAGCTATATTTCCATGAAAAATATGCCCTCAAAGTCATTGTTTACAAATTTCATACAAAAATAAACAAACATTTTTGAGCGACGAAAAATATGACTTTTGTCGCCAACCGAGCTCGTACTGCACCTTCTATAGGTAGAATAACATATAAATAACACGTTTTACTTACCTTTTCCTGAAAGATCCGCTTGAAAGCACTTATAATAAATAATTTCGCAGAGGTGCGTCACCTCGAAACTCGTGAGAAATATGAGAACAAAGAAACTGATGACTGTCAGCTAGCGTTCGTTTTATTGGGTCGTTCCGCCATTTCGTTCAAATTGCATTCCCGCGCAATAAAAGCGTGTGAAAATGTATGTTTTTTAAAATGATTTTATTGAAATATATAGGTTTAGATGAAAGGAAAAAGTAGTATTTAACGAATCAGACATTTGTCCATTCAATTAAATAAAAAAAAATAAAAACCTTCAAAATTCTCATTCCTATCCTCTTCCAAACGAAGGATCAGTATTTAGTATAATTTTTTTTTTAGTTTCTTCAAGTAAAATGAGTATATTAATAAACCCACCTATAGTGTAACTAATAACGCATGTTTCTTTGGGATTCATTTATTTTTAGAGCCATTATATCATAAAAAGAATTCATATTTCATTTTTGTCCGTGGAAAAACGTCATTACCTTCCGCGGAAATGGTATTACAAATTAGACAGTGTGTGACCCGACTTTAGCCTTCGCTCTACGCTCCGCACGTCGAACGCTCCTCATTGTGTCCCTGGATCTAGACAGGAGAGGACGAGCGTCGCTGGGAAAGAAAATACTCACGATCTTCGTGCTCATCAACTACTTTGTCACCGTCCAGGCATCATTACCTTCCGGCTTTTTTTAACATAAGTACACGATATAAAAATTTCATTTAAATCCTAATGCATCAGATTTTAGTCAGAATACTCGTTAATTAATATAATAAATTTGTAATATCAGTAATAAGGGAGCAATTAAAGAAATACATCAAAATTTCATTACCCTCCTTTTCATTACCCTCCTTTACCCTCAAAATGTTTGCCGGACGGTAATGAAGGGGTTCGGATGGTAATGAAATGTTTACTTGATTTTCCTTCCCTCCTACCTAACTGGGTGGTAGGTACCTAACCCGCCCGTGTTGGTACCACCGCAGCACTGAATGAAACGTTGGTCCAAACGGCTATGTAAACGTCCGAATGTCCGTGGTCATCGTTGGACACCTTATGGATGGCTTGGCGCCATATGTCGGGCTTTATATAAAGCAAAATATTTCGTGTTTTCCGTCGAGTTCAGTGTAGCCGACACGATGAAAGGAAATTACTATCAGGGCACCTAGTTCACCAAGGTGTTATGGGCTGACATCGCGGATGTTGTAGTGTAGGCGATGTAAACATGTCAGTGTTCACAAAAAAAATTGTGTGCACGTAGTAAGTAGTACATACATAATAAAAATCCAATAAAACTGGACTTTTAATTCTATTTGGCACGTAAAGTATCTACATAACGTATACTGGAGTACGGGGTTTAACCCGACCGGGTCGGCACCAACGCACTGACTGAAGTTCGGTCGAAATGCTATGAAAATTGTTCATGTTTTTGACCAGTTAAGTGTAGCCGGTTCAATTCAGTGATATGTAAGAGTATAGTGGTTTTACGTGCCAAATAGAATTAAAAGTCCAGTTTTATTGGATTTTTATTATTTATGTACTACTTACTACGTGCACACAATTTTTTTGTGAACACTGACATGTTTACATCGCCTACAACATCCGTGATGTCAGCCCATAACACCTTGGTGAACTAGGTGCTCTGATAGTACTTTCCTTTCATCGTGTCGGCTACACTGAACTCGACGGAAAACACGAAATATTTTGCTTTATTTAAAGCCCGACATATGGCGCCGAGCCACCCATAAGGTGTCTAACGACGCCCATGGACATTCGGCCGTATGCGGAGGTTGCGAATGCCATGCCGGCCTGACAGGTGCCCATTCACAACCCTCTTGAAGGACCCGAGACTGTACTTGGGGGGAAATATATGGGCAGGGAGAGCGTTCCAGAGTTTACCGGTTCTGTAGAGGAATGATCTGCAGAATCGATTGGTACGCATCCGCGGTAAGTCCAGCGTGTAGGGATGCAATCCCTGCCCAGTGCGCGTGGTACGAAGGTGGAAAGGGGATTTGTTATTTCAGTTAAAACTTTTTACGCTATGAATTATAAATTACTTAGCTAAAATTTTGATGTTAATAGTGTCGAACTTTTGATAATCGTTAACATTATTACTACCATCAGCTAAATAATGATATCTTTATCATTATCATAATAATAATAATATAATCAAGCAAATTTCACTAAGACATACTAGCATGCTTCATTACCATCCAACCGCATAAATTACCATCCAGGTGTTTTTCATTACCATCCACACCTTCATTACCTTCCATCAATTTTCTCCAAAACTAAAAGTTCTACATAGATGCCTCTCTTATGTTACTACATCTAATAAGTACAGGAACACATATATACATAAATATATTTCAGAAAATAAAAAAATAAAAATTCCGCCAAAACATGCAAATTTGAACGAAATGGCGGAGCGACCCTATTATTCATAATTGGTCTTTGGAGACAAGTAAAAATGGTTAGTTCATAATTGCCAGTGTCACTTATAGCCCCCATCAACGATTGAAAGAGCAATAGACCAATTCGTGCGACCGTAATTTGAGAATAAAGATGGGGTCCGTTCGGGGCCCAAGATAATTGGCGGAAAAAATATATGGGCTCCGTTTCGTCTCCATAGGAGCAGCCAGGTGAAAAACTTAACCTAAGCTATTTTTATTCGGACGTTTCGTATTTCTGTAAAATCAAAAAGTGTTTTTTGTTCAGAACGAATAATATTTACGTCCCTCTTTTGTTTGCTATTCGGCAAATATATGCTTGAGATACACCTAGATAGAACAAAAAATAATTACCTTATTGTACATTACGGCGGCCAATTCATGACAATCTCACTACAATGACATAACGTTTTACCTAAATGTCAGTTCAGAAGCCAAATTTACTACATCATTTACAGGAATGCTTTCACATCCTGCACGTTTTTTGTCTTGCAAACACTTGAAAACATTGTACACAGTATTCCGCTCCCTACTATGACTAGTTTTTGGCATTTTATAGTATAATGCAAAAACATAATCTCTTGATATTAATCAAGAGATTATGAAATTTTGACATTGACAACAGATTATCAAGCATCAAACATAATTGTGGCCAGTGTAAGATATTAGTTCCAACCAAATTCCGCAATATGGCGGCCCCTCATATATTCCTGGTCAGGCTTTAGTAAGAGTTAACCTTTTTTACACAGATTATTAATTTGTTCGAACAAACAAACCTGACAGCTAAAATTATACTCTTTGGCTGACGGTGCTGGAAAAAAAATTACCATACTACGCATGCGCTTGCCTTGCCACGCACAACGCTTATAACAAAAGTCGAGAAGCTAAGTAAGTTCGTCGTTCATCGTACAGAATGCTGTATAGATAAGGTGTGTGCTGACAACATTTGAAAGGACAATGGAGGTAAACTAAATCCACCGCCCCGACATAACCTGTTAGTGTGGCTATTCCCTCGGTGTTTTATAAGCCGGAGGCGCGGAGGGCGTGCAGCCCTCGTCCGCCGTAACACAGCGCAGGTGCCTGCGCTGTGTTACTCAAGGACGGCGGGGCTGCACTTCCCGCAGCGCCCCGGAGAAGAGGCAATCCTAAGTGGCTATTGAAAATAATTTTTTCGTGAAGTTTTATTTTTTTATTTTTGACCCCAGTTTTGATTTCCGCAGTCTAAGTCCTTTCTAATAGCAGTGTTTTGTGGTTGTTATGGCTATACGGTCGTGTGGCTATACGCTTTGCCTTTCCGTAGAAAAAAAAGTTAACTCTTACTACAAAGAGACACTCGTCTGCTAAGCATACGCATACGCTACGTCCCGGGTCGGTCTGCCATATGAAATAACAAAGGAAGTCTGCCTGCGCGGATCAGCTGATTGTAAAGATTGTAAACAAATAGTATGGGTGAATGTCTTGGTGGCTTAAAAAAAATAACCAGGGTTAATTTATAGAAGATGCGTCGCGTAGCTACGCTACCAGTGCTACGCGTTATCGTCTTTATATCATCGTTATATCATCGTCTTTATAATAACCCTAACCTAACGTTGAGGCGGTGCATGTTTGTTTCGTTTCGAGCCGAGTGTTCACGAAAGGAGCCAAAGGAGCCAAGAATTCTTTCAGGTGTCAAACGCACTACTACGTAGTTTTCAAAGATAATAATAAAACCACTGCGTTGTAGGATTATATTCTTTGGTCTTTAAATAAATACAGGCCCTATTATATATTGATAATCTGTGGCCCTATTTAGTCATATATATTGGTAATCTGTGGTCTGTGTATGCAGTCAAGCAAGTAAAAGTGCGAGAATGAAAATTTTTAAATAGAACGGAAACCTCTTTTCCTTTTCTAGTTAGCCGAAGTTTCCAAATGACTGGTTTTTGTGTATAAATAGGTGATACTGAAATAGCAAAAAATTTAGGTTAAAATTTGGGAAAACATTGTAGCGAAGTTGATGAATGGTTTTCGGTACGTAAACGGTGACCGGCGAGGGCGGCGCAGTCCATTTCCTTTGTCCCGGTCGCTGCCGGGGGTCACTGGTGGCGGGTGGACCTCGCTCGACGTCTCCGCTATGTCGGGCGGCCGGGAGCTGTATCCCGTCGTCAATATACAATGCGACTGGAACGAAGTCTTGAGGTGATAATTTTACTGTCTTTCGTTATAATTGCTCACCCATGTTCTGTCGCCATTAAAGAAAGTACTCAAAAGTGTACTACGTACCAAGGACATTTAGTTGACCTAAAATACATGTTTTAGGATGATAACAAATATGCTATGGGTGTTGATACAATTTATCATAGTGCATATTTGAGATGGAATCCATTTACCTACACATCTTACAAAAGATTCCAGGACTGGGGGCTATCCTTAGCGCAATTGACCGACATGCAAACACGTTCCGCGGTAACACTTCCTGCTCAGTCAACGTTTGGCCGTCCAGCAAAACACATACCGTTGTTTGTGGACCACAAGGATGTGTAATGCCATGCCCTCGGTGGGGTAATATTTGTGAAAGATTACCTAGATGTGATTAAAGCGTGATTACTCATTGAAGTTGAGCTAATTTTATGAGGAAAAAATGATACTTTCTTTCAAAATAACTTATTTATATAATTCAAGGACTAGGAAAAAAATGTACAAACAAGTGATATAGCATATGTAATTGCGCAACCCGGGCTCCAACGCAACACCCAATTTACTAGTCTTTCCTTTCTCAGACCCACATCCCATGGATTCCAAGTAATGGGAACGCCAAGAGCTGAAACGCTTAAGCCTCTTGAATTTTTAATCAATCAATTTTCTGAAAAAAATATATAAATTTCAACTATCTAATGGCTAAAATGAGACAATGGTCCAATGCAGAGCGAGACAGATAAACTGGCGTCGCTGGCTGAGATGGTAGTATTAGTCTCCCATGAGACGGTGAGCTCCACAAGTAGGGTACTACATCCATACAACACTACGTACATCATTAGCTGCCTGCCAGTCAGTTGATGCCCCCAATATGAAGGTGAATAATAATAATATTACACTTTATGCCACCTAATGTGTGGCAAGGGTGGACTTATTGCCTTAGGCAATTTGGGGTTTGGTTTGGGCTTATCCTTGGGCAGCTTAGTGGTTCCATGCTTCACAAAAGTGTACTTTCTGGATTTCACTACTAGTTAGTCCCTTCCTGGTCCGTGCTATGGATTGGCTATGGACTCTTTGATTATTTCGAGGACTTTATCGTGACTGTAGAAATATTGACCTCTCTCAAGAAGAACTTTACATCTGCAATAATCTAATAAAATACCTACACAAGCTCTTTACACGATGGGCAAGAGTTCTTTGTCCTCGTCGAACTGGGTTGCTCAAGTCGGGAAGGAATTTAGAATGTGTTAAAGTAGAACTAAGTAGCATAATGTCTTTTATCAATAACTACCTTGCACCTTTTCTTGAAAAGCTTTTCTATGAGTTCGCGAAAGGCTGAGTATAAGTAGAGTTCACGTCTGCAGGATGCCGAACGGGGAGGCGTGGATATCGGCCAAGTACCGCAACCATAACAGCACTGAGGGCAAGGTGATCTCAACCGTGAGTCCCGTCGACAACAAGGTGAATATAATGTAATATGTTTATATCCTCTTCACATATTGATACAAAGAATATAACAATTATGAAATGTATGTAGTGACACACACATGACGAGTGAGAGAACTGCTGCTTGGATATTCTTTTTTTTATTTTTTTTATGGAAACAAGACACGGTTGGCTACATCACCTACAACATCCGCGATGTCAGCCCATAACACCGGGTGAACTTGGTGCCACGTCAGTGGTTCCCTTCAGTTGTGCCGGCTACACTGAACTGGACGGAAAACACAAATTATTTACATGGCCGTTTCGACCGACCTTTCATTCAGTGCGGTGGTACCAACCCGGGCGGGTTAAACCCTACCACCTAGTAATATAAGAAGGGAGTCATATCCTGTCTAATGTTTTCACACATTACGCCTCATACTATGTTGAGATATTGTAGAGCCTGCCAATGTTAAGCCTGCAGATCGAAGTTCGACTTTGCATAGTTACAGGTTGGGGGAAAAATAGAGACTCCTTTAGACTTTAAGACAGTTTGACAGACAGTCAGACACAAATTATACCAATCCCAAGTAGTTTAAAAGATTGGCTTACAATAAAAATGTACATAAGAAATGATACAAATTCAGGTAAAGGTGCGTGTATCAGAAGAGTACCAGTACATCGCCCACACCAGCCTGAGTCTGATCGTGAAGCACGTGCAATCGGGGCTGAAGACGTCGTTCGTGGCTCCGACCAAGACTCACAAGGTGCACGCGCGCGGCGTATTGTCTGCGAGCATTGCCGACAACGCCACCGCAATCTCCTCGTGCGAGAACGATAAGCTTCTCGTCTGGGATAGTCGCACCAGTGAGTTTGTTCTACTAGATGCCACACCTCTGAAATTTTCATTGTTGGATGCTAGATATGGTGCAAATGCCAGACGTGCAATCAATTTACCACAATAATTAGTCAAAAAATTCAGGTACGCCAAGGACAGCACATATTAAAATATCAAATTAATTGCAACATGCTATCATACCCTATCACCACGCTATGCGGATATGTGGGTAGTAACTAAACATTGTAATACAACCCCTGCGAAGTTTCTTAAATATAAAAAAACAAATTGTGACTAGTTCGAAAATAGTTCAACTAGGTACCTCATGAATGCTCAATAAACAATACACAACAATAGATCATTTTTGTTATGTCGCCCATGCGATCAGTAAGTCTTAGAAACCGTTCAATTCTCACAATTTGCTTACCGGTAAAGACACAATTTCAATGAATATAGCCCTTTTATCATCGAGAGATAGAATTTATTTTGTGTGCGCAGGCGAAGTGCTTCTAACGCTAGAAGGGCACGGCGGTCCTGTGTACAAGTGCCGGTTCTTCCCGTCGGGTGTAGTGGCGCTGTCGGCGGGCGCTGACGGCTCGTGCCGGGTGTGGAGCACCGAGTCCGGCGTCAATCCGGTCACGCTCGCTGGACACACGATGGCTGTTACCGATCTTGCCATTGTGAATAAGGGACGTAATGTCATCTCTGTCAGCAAGTATGTTTTTCTGTTTTTAAAGAAATATTTTTACTCCGCTTATAGTATATATTATATGCAATACCTATATAAATAATATGCACATATAGATAGATAGGAAGTACTCTGTTCCTCCAAAAACATTGTACACAAGGGTACAATATAATATTTACATGAGGTGTAAAGGCAGACTTATCCCTTACGAGATTTCTTCCAACCTTTGTATGTTTGAGACACACACACACATCACACGCCGTATCCCGAAAATCGGGGTAAGCAGAGTAATCGGTGTTGTGCTGCAAGCACTCTTGTACAGCACAACACCGACCACCCCGTTTAGCAAAGTATTCGGACAAGATAACTATCAGGCAGCAAGTAAGGCACTGAGGTCCACCTGCTGCATGACTCAGTGGAAAGACCGTGCCAAGGTGAGAGGTGGCTATCCTGTCGCCCTTATGCACGGCATCTTGTCCTTATCCCTTACTCGCCTTTTACGACATGCACGGCGAGAGATGCAGTGGGGTTATTCTTAAGTACCGGCCACAACAGTGGATGTTTGAGAGTTGGTTAATTAGTGAAATGTAAGTAGGTAGTAGCAAAAGTCTTGAGTGTGAGAGTTGAAAATAAAATAATAATAAAAATACATACTAATACACATAAGTACTCGTACATGCCAGTTAAATAAAAGCTATATGTGCTTATATAAATACATATAAATTACAAAATTGCAGTATGTATTATAAATGTATCATTCATAGTGAAGTTAGGCATTGTAATAAACACAAGGTGACACAACGAATCTCCTTGTGCCATATGCTGGACACACCTGATGCCTCTTCGAAGGAAGAGAGAAGTTGTCGAACTGAGCTTACGATGGCTTCACTGAACATTTCCGGGCTCATTGGCAGTAAAGGAGGGTGTCAATCGAGGTCGCGATAGCGAGTGACCACTCTGTGTAGTTCTCCAGCATGCCTTATGTTTCGGTTCGCATCAAGCCCTCGCCAGCTAGTCTGCGATGATTACCCATGAGAATTCGTCCGTATCAGCTAAGGTACTCCTCACTTGGACCCTTTTAGAGCATAGAGCACATGCTCATTAGTTAGTCTGCTCTGATCCATTATTTCTATAATGACTTAATCAACAAAGCGTTTACCTCTCAATCTTTCTCACTATCTTAAACAGGCTGTTTTATGACCATAGGTCATAAGGAGCAAAAAAGTTAGATGACATTTTGTTCTACGGTGAACTTTTTTTCCCCCTACTAAACTAAATACAGATACTCCAATTACGAAATGCTCCCGTATGAATAGACCGATGAACATGTGCGGGCGTCGACAATTCACGGAGAGAAGCGGCAACATCGCAATGTAGCGAGTGTCGGGTCGGTCGCACTACCTTGCGACATTTTGCATGTGAAAACTAATTTAATTAATAACTCCTTAATTAAGGTATATCTGACCAAACTTTACTGGGCCTTTTAGACTTCAAATTAGTCAAGGAATCACTGGTTTGCTTTATGACCTATGGTCATTAAACACCCTGTATAGTATATGTATATATTCTTTCAGTCTGCAATGATATCTCACTTACACTTCAAAATTATCTATAAAATTTTTTACAAAGCCGTGCGGGAGCCAAACCTTGATATTTTATTAACATAGATGGTTTTGTCAACTGCAGAGACGGCCTAGCTAAGCTCTGGGATGTGGGAGAGTCGAAATGTTTGGCGGACATTATTCACGCCAAAGGACCCATCAACTGCTGCGCCCTCACGCACACCCTCGAAGAACACGAGGTGGATAATGAGCGAGAGGTCAGTTTTCTTCTTCAGGCTTCACTTTGTCGAGAAATATTGTGTAATCATCCTTTGATGTGCCAGAATGCGTTAGTGAAAGAAAGGCCCATGTGAATTGATTAAGTAGTACTCAACTTGTATATAAGGAAACATAGAATGATGATATTATTGGTTCCAATGAAAGAGAGAAAGTGCTGTAGGTACATGCCAACGATTGTTAAGGAGGAAATAATAACACTTTACACATAATTAAACTTTTCTGCAGCTTGTACTTCTTACTTCGTGTGATTTGTTCCATTCGACCTTGTGCACATAATGCATCAATCATCAATCAATACTAATAATACATCTGTAAGGGATGGTCATGGAGTAAGTTGCTTTGTTTTTTGAGATATTGGGTTTATAGACTCTGTGTATGATACTAAAACTAAATTTACGATTTTTAGAAATCATTTCTGTATGTATGTATGTTCCACCATAACTCTTAAACCGATCATCTGAATTCGATGAAACTTCGTACAAGCACATTTACATACACGGGACACAGGATAGGCTAAATAAAATTCACTTCCGGTTATGCTAAAATGTAGCTCTCATACAAACGGAATTGTTCTGCGCGCCGAAATAAAGGTACGTGGTAGTGGGCATACTTACTTTCTTCTATTTAAATACGAATTACACACGAGCGAAGCCGCGGGGAAAAGCTAGTATTAGAATAATTGTTACTGTACAGGTTACCTCGGTGTTTTCCTTCGCTGCAGTTACGAATCTTTTACATGGTCACTTAAAAAGTAAATGGTCAGGTGGGGACGGAGAACAAGGTGGTGGTGGTGTGCTGCGAAAGTGGGTCGGTGCACTGCGCGAGCGTGGCGCGGCGCGAGCAGCTCTTCCTCCGCACGCTCGACGCTCCCTGCAACGCCTGCGCCGCCCTCGACGACTCCTTTGTTGTAGGACTTGCTAACGGCAAGGTGAGTCCTTCTCACCTCACGGCAGTGCTGTGTCATTAGTACAGTGTTAAGTCATTACAGCACCAACATCTCAATTAACACAGTTAAACCTTATCCAACAGTGGTTTGTCAATTACAGTGACATTTCTCAAACATTAGACAAGAGGGAAGGGACCTACAGTTTTACACCGGTTCCGAACGGTGAAGCAGCAGGTGTAGGTATGCACGTAAATTTTTTCGTCAGAAAAATCTCATTGGTACACGCCGACGGGATTCGAACCGCGGACCTCTCGCGTGAGAAGCCGATGCCCAAACCACTCGGCCACCCGCCGCTTAATGTGCTCATGTCTGTGATGATCACTGGTGTTGCTATTTGTTATCTTTCTTCGATTTTTAAATACTTGTCAAGCCTATTTTTGAATGTGTTTATTTGATGTGTTGAAGTGTCAATTACTTCCTCGGGCAGTTTATTCCAGCTGTTAAAACTTTATACTGTTAAAAAAAGTTATACTGAAAATATGATCCTTATCATGTTGATTTCTGAACAGCTCGTCCAAATGTCACTGAACGACGGCACAATTCTCCACGAGTGGTTCGAGTCAGCGAGCCCCGTGCTGAGCCTGGTCGCCTTGCCCAACGACACGTTCATAGCGGGGCGCCAGGACGGAACTTGCACCATGTTCGCTCTCCAGGAACAGCACCGCAATGTCAGGGTCCAGCTCACGGGCTCTGACTGCGACGGCATCCGCGACCTCGCCTTCAACGGCAAGTGGATCCTCGCCGCCTGTCGAGACTACAACATTCGGAAGTACGACATCAATCAACTGATCGTACACTTCAAATGACCCATGACGTTCGTCAGCAAGGCCATGCGGAAACAAATCGAATAGACAATATGACCCCGGAGCCGGTGTACAGTCAGTGTTCAGGTTCAGTTGGACCATTACCTTATATTGATGTTAAATGTTTAACATTACTTCGTTTAGGCCTTTAAGTCATGCCTTTTTTAGATCTTTCTAAGGTCATGTTGAACGTCGTGAGGACAAAGTCCGGGTTGTGGGTAATGGGAGCAGGTGCGTTGTTAACTATCGAGGGACTGTGATGTAGGTAATTTTTGATAATAATTTCAACAAATGAATTTTTGATATGGTCCTATTTACAGTGGGTGGCCAAATTATTAGACTCACCACACTTAATGTCATAGTTATCAATACAAATTTGCTCTTGGGAAAAAAAATTCCACCTCCTAAACCTTTGAACCTAAACTATTGCAACTAGGTATTTTTTATTACTGATATATTTGCCATAAACCTACATTTACACCTTAATCCAATGAAAGTCGGCTTAACTTGGAGACAAATTTATAAATACCGATTATTTATTTTCATATAATTTAAATAATTTATGTATAGAATTAAAACATTTCGATTTTCTACTTTGTCTCTAAGTTAAGTCGATGTTCATAGGTTGAAAATGGTAACGTAGGTGTATGCCAAATATATCAGTAATAAAAAATACCTAGTTGCAATAGTTTAGGTTCAAAGGTTTAGGAGGTGGAATTTTTTTTCCCAAGAGCAAATTTGTATCGATAACTATGACATTAAGTGTGGTGAGTCTAATAATTTGGCCACCCACTGTATTTGAACTGAGGGAATGTGAAGGGAGAAGCGTAACTGATATGTGCATTATCTGGTGATCTACAACATTAAAATGTAAGGTTTGAGAGGTCTCCTTCACGGCTATTACACTGTAATGTTAATTCTTCCTTATTTTTGCTGATGGAATTCTTTGCCTTCACTATTGTACTGCAAGTATGTTTGGTCCTGCATTTCAGCACTACTCTACTCAACTGTTACTCACAATCACTGTATGAAAGGCAAGTATTAATTATAACCAAGTTTCATTTGCAAGTGTTGCTGTATTCCATTGATCATTTTAATAAACCTTAATTTAAATGATAATGTCAATTAGGTACAAGTTTAAGTTGGTGTTCAATTGATTATACATACTGTATTTGATTGTGTTGCTCGATTATATGCGCTATGTGCATGGATGCCTTAGGGTGCAAGAAAAAAGGTTAACCAAAATGCGGCCGGATATAATATTGTATAACAGTATTTGCGTATTTCCAGTTTGAAATATAAAAAAAAATTGCCATAGTTACGAACGTGGACGAATAAAGTGTGCCAAATTTCATACTACTGATGTATTGATGTTAATGCCCGATTATCTGTTGATGTCAACAAATTATGATAGCACAAATCAGTCAATATTTCCAATGTTCACTTCGAATGTGTGAAAATAATGACCATTCAAAATGAACTGCAAATCCTACTGTAGGCGTAATGTTATCAATAGAACTAATTTTGTCTCCAAACTCTTAGTTTCTTTCTACCACTTGTATGCCGATGACTTACAGCTATATCTGGGAGGTAGTACTGACGACATAGCTGGAATCATTGATGTGATCAATGCTGATCTGGCCACCATTTTTGGATGGACCAGATCCTTTGGACTCATCGTGAATCCGAATAAGTCTCAGGTAATGATTGCCGGAAGTCCTCGACTACTATCGAGGATTGACCGCGCTTCGTTGCCTGAGATTATGTACAACGGTACTGCCATACCATACGCTAGGGTTGTCAAAAACCTGGGAATCCTTATGGATGACACGCTATCTTGGCAGGCTCAGGTCAACGAGGTCAGTCGAAAAGTCTATGCTGCGGCGCACTCCCTGAGACGGCTTCAGAACCTTCTTCCGACCACTACAAAGACAATTCTAGCACAATCGTTGCTTCTCCCCATTCTTGATTATGCAGATGTATGTTACCTGGACGTTACTGAGGAACTCCTGGACAAGCTTGAGCGTCTGCAAAACATGTGTATACGATTCATTTTCGGACTACGCAAGTACGACCATGTTTCAGAATATCGCAGACGTCTCAAATGGCTCCCAATCCGTTACCGCAGGAATTCCCACATTCTTAGTCTTCTTTACTCTTGTCTTAACAACCCCTCTGCTCCCGAGTATCTATCTTCCCGTTTTCAGAACCTATCTTCTCACGGTGTCCCACTTCGGTCTAGTCATGACAATATTTTAGCTATCTCCTCTCATAAAACTGGTTTTTATACGAACTCATTTTCTGTTCACGCAGCTCGACTGTGGAATTCACTACCACACTTTATCCGACATTTTAAATCGCTTACCTTATTCAAAAAACACCTAAAACTGTATTACCTCCGTCAATGTGAAGTAAAAACCTAAAAAAGAAAAACCACTTTTGTTTCATACTTACCTGGATGGACAAGTATGTATGTATGTATATTTATTTGTATATAATATTCTATATATTTAGTAATTTATATGTATTAAACATGTATGGCTTATATTTTACTAGCATGTACTTTTAAGTATGTATTAATATGTATTCTTATTATTATTTTTATCTTCAATTGTCACGCAACTCTTTTGCTACTACCTACTTACATTCCACCATATTATCGAATCTCAAACATCTAAAGGTTGACTGTAAGAAATCTCTGTAAGGGATAAGTCCGCCTTTGCACCTAATGTAAATTTTCCAATGTATTTGTTACTGTTGAATGTTTACTGGAGCAATAAAGAATTTTCTATCTATCTATCTAACTAAAGAGTAAAGACACGTGTGAGTGGATACTTCCATCTCACACAACTTCAATGTCTAAATCAGCTAATGACACTGCTTTCGTAGAATCCATGTCATATCTAGTACCTTACTACTAGCACCTACTGAATGTTCATAGTTTGTGATTCCATAATTTGGTAGGTCTCCATAGGTACTATTTTTATATAGGATGTCCCATGACTAAGAATTAATTTGAGATACACATATAACCAAAGAGATTAAAAGGGGAAGAGGGTGGGTTTAATGTCTTTGCATATAACTAATGAGGGGAGAGCGTTGAGGTGAATATTTAAACACAAAACCTTCGAATCAAGGTTTTAATCAACTAAAATCGTAGTAACATAATATTATAAGAAGGAAAATTATTGACAGACAATGATGACAATAGAAGATGACATTTTACATATTTAAAAATCACCACATTCTTCCATCCTCAAAATCCACATGAACTAGAGGAGTTTTGATTGCCTGTCTGAGGATCCACGTCGAACTTGTCAGGTCTGAGATATTTCTCCATTTCATAGAGTTTATTTTAGTTGATTAAATTGAGGTGAATATTTAAACACAAAACCTTCGAATCAAGGTTTTAATAAACTAAAATCGTAGTAACATAATATTATAAGAAGGAAAATTATTGACAGACAATGATGACAATAGAAGATGACATTTTACATATTTAAAAATCACCACAAGCGTTATTGGTTTCAATTAAAATTTTAACTGGATTTAGATGTATCAGCCTAGGCTGCCTGTCTAAAATAAATAAATAAATGTGAAAAGTGAAGAAAAACCATATACCTACATGTATCATACATAACTTTTATAAACTGCGTGAAGTTCAATAAAATATTCATAGTTAATTGAAACTTAGCACCGCTGTCTTCTCACAAAGTCTTAAATAGGTATTCCAAATGTCCTCTCCGTGAGAAAGAGGATAATTTACTACTAAATGTTTGTAGACCACAACATTTATAGCATCATACATCAAAGATTGCATCTGATATTTCCATATTTATCATATCTGTGAACTTTTTTTGTGTTTAAGCCAAGCCACATGAAATATTGACGTTGTACCTAGCTATAAGAAATAAAATAAATTAATGTTCCAAAGAAATAACATTTTCAGTGCATATTTATTCCAAAAAGGAAACCTTTATTGTCACATTCTTTATTCCGTCCATGGTAGGGTGAATCACCTACACAAAGGTGAAACACCTAATTATATGGTGTGAATCATGAACCGCGGAGAAGCTATTGACCATGAGTAGCTAACGGTAGGCAAATGAATACGGTTAGGTGAATCATCAAAGCGAAAGGAGAGAAATGATACCCCAAAACTCTATACGAGGATTTTGTTAATGTCCGTAGGTACTTTTTTAGGTTTCCGTATCCCGTACGGAAGCCTATTACTAAGCCTACGCCGCCGTCTCGTCTGTCTGGCTGTCCGTCCGTCCATCTGTCTGTCTGTCCGAGGGCTGTATCTCTTGAACCGTAATAGGTAGCCCGTTGAATTTTTCACAGAATATGTGTTATTATAGCGGATATAACAACAAATAATAAAAAGTAAAGAATTAAAGGCGGTTCCCATACAAGAAATGTGTTTTTTTTTTGGGTGCGGAAAACTCGGTGTGCGAATCCGACTCGCACTTGGCCTGTTTTCATGTAATGAAAATAGGTTATGATAAATAAAAAAACTTAAATGCGCCAAGTACTTTGACGCATCTTCTTTTTAAATTAACCCTGGTTATTTTTTTTTAGACCACCAAAACTTCACTCATACATACCGAAAGGAGCTAAAGGAGCCAGGAAGTCTTTCAGGAGGCGCACCGACTCACGCACGCACGGCACGAGTGTCTCTTTGTAGTAACAACGTGACAGTTCACTTTTTTTTCTACGGAAAGGCAAGGATAGTGTGACCGTATAGCCACAACAACCACAACAACAACTGCTATTAGAAAAGACAGCCTGCGGAAATCAAAAATAAAACAATAAACTTCAGAAAAAAAATTTCATACGCAATGGCGACTTCCGCTAATTTATTTTCAATAGGGACTTAGGATTGCCTCTTCTCCGACGCTGCGGGAAGTGCAGCCCCGCCGTCCTTGCGTAAGACAGCGCAGGCACCCGTGTGAGCCGGAGCGGAGTGGCTGAGGCTGGTCGCCGAAGGCGACCAAAAAGCCGAAGCTGCGGAGGCAAGCTGTGAGGACGGGGGCTGCACTCCCTCCGCGCCTTCGGCTTATAAAAATACTCTAGGCAATAGCCACACTAACAGGTTATGTCGGGGCGGTGGATTTAGTTTTTCCGCAAAGTTGTTAATTACCTCCATTGTCCAGCCAGGACAAGATGTGTGTTGACAACATTTGAAAGGACAATTTGTCCTTTCAAATGTTGTCAACACACATCCTAAGCCGCGTACAGACCTAGCGAGCGAGAGCGCGCGAAGGCCAACAAGCGAGAGCGCGCGAACAGGTCTGGACGGTACAGCGACGCTAAGCGAATGCGAAGGCGCGCATTCGATTGCGTTCGGTGGCGTTCGGTCGTGCTCCGGATACAGCCGTTCGGCCGTGCGCAGTCAGTGTGGCCGTAACAGCGATAGCAAACGATGGCGAGCGAGGGCTCGCTTGCCATCGGCGATGGGCATTCGCTGGGCCTCGCTGGCTCTCGCTCGCTAGGTCTGTACGCGGCTTTATTTATACACCATTCTGTACGATGAACGACGAACTTGCTACTAGCTGTCAGGTTGTTACTGCAAAGAGACACTCGTGTCGGGTCGTCAGCCAGACAGAAGACAGAGGCTGCCTGCGGGCACCGAGGCCGAGGCTGCGGGCCGCGTCGCGCGCGGGATTCGATTGAGTACTTTCAGTCAGTTCAGTCAGTCAGTCCAGCCAGTCCGTCAGTGCAGTCGGGCGGATAATAAGTGTCAAAGCGAGACGCAATTTTTTAGAACATAAACAAGGGTCAATTTATATTTTGTAAAATAGGTGCATAAGTACCTACACCTTGTGTTGTTTCTGTGAACATTTTATATTTTATATATAGGCTCCTTCTCACTGAAGCAAAGAGATTAATACCTTTAATTAAATAAATGTTGAATGCCTTTGTTCTGAACAAAGACATTCAAACTTTTGGTTCTGAACAAATAAAGAATCTATCGCTAACAAAGGAAAAATATTCAATTCAGAACAAAATGTGGGCACATCTGGAACGAGGCAGCTCTCCGATCGATTGGTGCGAGTCCAACTACAGTATATCTCCTGTTATTGCTGAGTTTGTCAATACTGTAAGTAATAAATTTAGTGCATTCATTTTGTATGTAGGTACCCATCGATGTAGGTACCTAACAGTCTAGATTTGTAAACTGTATACCTTCACCAATAAAAGCTACCTAATAGTGTATAGGTTAACTGTTGACATTTTAAGAGTATGGTATACCTACTACCTCAAATTACTACACATCATGAGGGGTGGGTATAGATCAGTGGTTCTTAACCTTTTAGTGATGAGGGACCATTTGACAAAATTTCTGTCTTGCCAGGGACCACCAACTGTTTGGATGTAATATGCAATAAATGTTAAATACAGTTGTAAAATAAAATAAAACACGTATATAATTGTTCAAAGCCAATGGTATTTAAATTTTTTACGAAGGTTTTACATCACTGAAATATATTTTAATGCGATTTTTGTGACTGCATACTCTTTACTAACTGCTGAATCCTTGGTTCAGTGCTACTCAAAGTCAAACGCATGTCGGCACTAGCATCCAACCGATTTCGGTTCTTGTTTTCAATTATCAGAAGCGCCGAGAACCCCTGCTCGCATACATATGTCGAAAATAAATAGACGGCTTCGCGGTCGCGGACCACTTCGGGAGCTTCGAACCACCGGTTAAGAACCACTGGTATAGATAGATACTGGCAGGTGGCGGAGGGGGGGCGGGGAGCTTGGTGTACAACACGATTCAAATAAGAATAGGATTCTACGAACTGTACTGTACAGAACAAACTGTTGTTTGTACGGTCTGCACGCCCGCACGGGTTTACAAGTTTGCATTTCTTTGTTTCAATTGTTAATTTTGTTTATTTGTTTTTGTGTTTTTGTTAAGTTTGTTATTGACTTTCTTGCTCTGGGACCTATTCGTGTGTAGATGACAATGAGTAAAAGAGGTTCTGTTTTACATCGAAGATCTCGAGAAATTATTAGCAATTTTGATAAGTTCTTCGTGGGCGAAAAAGAACACGCCTCTGCGATCCTGCAACAATTGAAGAACCCAGAAATTGTATCAGAATCAGATGGAAATATCTACATGCCTCAAGAAGTCTACTCGAGCCGACCGACGTTTCATTCAGTGCGGTGGTACCAACCCGGCCGGGATAAGCCCTAACACCTAGTAAGGTAAGAAGGGAAGTGACCTACAGTTTTACCTGGAATCCGAAACACGGTCACCCATTTAAGTACTGACCGCGCCCAGGTGTCCTTAACAACAGTCGACCGACTGCACCACTGAGCTACCGAGGCTGACCTCATTATAATATTAGTATAAGTGAATTAGTTTATAATATGAACATATTCTGATAAGGTGGCGGCAGAGGTGTGTCAGGATCGTTGCACGTGGAGATCCGTTGTCTCTGCCTACCCCACCGGGAAACAGGTGTGACGCTATGTATATATGTATGTATATTCCAATAACGTTTATTTACTCTTAGGTGATGACAGTAACAGAAGCAGCAGTAGGGACTCGGAACAATCAGACAACGATGCTGAAATGAGTGGTATAGAAGAGCTGGAGTAGAATAACAATTTTGTATGTATCTCTGTGTGAATCTCTGTTGTTCAAGTAAATATTTATTTAAGATCGCGAGTTCCGAATTTTTTAAATACCTGCGTTTTATTATGTACGTACCTAGCATGAATATTCTCAAGACACTCAATGAGTTGCAAAAACCAAGAAAAAAAATCTTTTTTAACTTGTTTTTAGTACCTACCTTTATGAACACACCCATAGACCACAATACTACTGCAGCTTTCAAAAAGAAAACAGTAGTAATATCCCAAAAATACTTAAAAACATATATAAAAAAGCATTTGAAAAGTAGGAATTGAACCCGGGATCACCTGATTGCATAGGCAAATATCGGCACCACTTAATTCACAGTATCACGTGACAGAAAGCACAAAACCTAACCATATCCCATTTTAAATATTCGCGCGCTAACGGGTATGTGACATCACATGACAGCGCGCTGACTCTAGGTAGACGGACTCGTGCAAAACGAATCGCACGTGCGGCTATTCACGATATAGCGTCCTTGTTTGGCGCTCGTGCGCCGCACGCAGAAGTCCATTTCGGCCCATACTGTTTCTATGAAGTATCTTTTGTCTCACGCGCCAGCGGTGTTTTGCCGATCCCCATACATTCAGTATGGGAGACCCGCGTGCGTTTTCGATTCCGCACGGAGCGTGCTAGCGATGCGATGGCACGGGATTACTCGCAAAAACGTGCCTTGTGATCTATAAAATAAGTTGAATTCACATTCGTATTTATTTGGATTACGATATTCATGGTTTTAATGTAAGATATGATTTATTTTGAGTGAATTGAAGACTACTCGTGGTATGATAGTGCAGCGCACGAGCGCACTTTAGGACCAGCCGCCACAGACTCCGATGTATGAACTATGATGAACAGATGGCGTCAAATTAAAAAATGTAACAATATTTTAAAATAAAAAAAAAATTCTCCAAAAGTATTATCTCCTCGGGGTAATTCTTTCACTAATATTCTTCTAACATCCTAAACTACAGGATATAACCACCAGCAATTTGCTATCAAACCTGCCATTAGCTATACCTCACCCATGCATGATCCTCTATTATATCAACAACTGCCACAGTCGCTCTTTAATAAATATATGGTAAAGTAGAGTACTCACGCTTGTTATTACAGGTGGTGAAAACATGATTACATTACATTTTCTCGATAAAACAAAATTGCAATGTTACCTCCAAACCGTCAATAAAACTGCTATTATTCAATAAATAGTTTATATTATATATTATCATGAAACTTTGCATTATAATTTATAACTGATTTCAATATAAATTTTATGGTTGTACATTTTAAAAATAAAAAATTTTGTTTTCATTCAACACACTAAAAAAACACAAAATTTAGACTTAAGGTGGCGACTGACATGAATATTCGCTCGATGTGAGCATGTTACAAGTCGAATATTCGGCATGTCAGTACAGCGAGCCGAGCAGCTCGATGGCGAGCGCCGAGCGCCCGAGCGCGCTCCACTCGGCTGTCGGTTTTTTGGCGAATTCCTTTGAATGTTACATTACAAGTCAGTCGCTAGCTCGAGCACTGTCGTGCGCGAGCACGTATTTCGCGCCTGCGTTTTCGGTTTCTGTTGTTTTGTTAATTCGGTAAAATGCAGTGGAACCAAGAAAAAACTCTTTTATTCATCGATAAATACCACAATCATCGCCAACTTTGGGATCCTACCCATTAAGATCATTTTAATAAACTGAAGAAAAACGATGCATGGGTGAAAATAGCTGCTGAAATTAATGTAGATGTGGAAGAATGCAAAATAAAAATGACCTGAATGAAATGATAAGCCTAACTAACAACACCCAAAAACTAACAACACCCATAAACAATAATTGATTTCAAATTTCTTTCCAGTCTGTCAAATTTGCCTATCATGTGTACGCGCCCGGTATGGCGCGCAGTCGTGCTCCTAACTCGCGGAATTTTTGTATTTTACACGGTTTAAGCATTGTATTATCATTAAAATGACCTAATTATGAAAGGTTACGCCATCTTTTGTCATTCCTGATGATCTTGAGCTCTTTCGACACGTACGAACTGCACAAATCGCCATTTTGCGTAGTGCACATATACGTGTTCTTCGTTCCCAAGTCGCGAGGGCACTGACGGTCGATCCTGCAGCAGCGCTATATGTTAGTGCATAATGCTCTAACACGCGGCTAATTTTCCTATATACTAGCGCTCGACGGTTGCCACTCCCGTAGGTATGCTCGGTGGTTCGGTACCTACGATTTCTTATAAGCGAAGCATGTCTTGCGCCGCCCGCGCTCTTCCCCGCGCTCGCACTTCGTGTGAAGAAGTATGTTCTTTTTTTTCAAATAATAAGTAATTTTCTTTTCGTCCAATACTGATCTAAAAGACAAATACCTAAATTTCTACCTATGCAAATTCCTAGGATGACACAAACTAGTTAATGTATTAGGCAAATGGTTCGGAAACTATATGCGAAAAATAAACAACTTTAATATTTTTGAAACAAAAAACCCTAGCGCTACAGGTCTATATACCCATGTAGGTACTAATATACTTATAAAATAAGTATGCCTTAATAATTTAGTTGTATGTGGCAAAGGGAACTGCTGACATGGCACCTAGTACCGACGGGAACAAGGTGTGACGTCACGGATGTAGATAGTAGCCAGTTCATGTTAGTCTATAAAAACAATTTTTGCAGGTGAGCAACGTGCTGTTCTTCCTGTTCCCGCCGGTGCTGATGCACCTGTTCCGCGAGTACTCTCGCCTGGTCAACCCCGCCATCAACGTGCTGTGGCTGCTGCTTATGGTGGTGGGCATGAGCTCCGCCTACTTCCACGCCACGCTCAGTCTCCTAGGTCAGTGCCCTCCTCTTGCCTCACAAGTTCCGCGAGTACTCTCGCTTGGTCAACCCCGGTCCCCGCCATCAACGTGCTGTGACTGCTGCTCATGGTGGTGTGGTGGGCATCAGCTCCGCCTACTTCCACGCCACGCTCAGTCTCCTAGGTCAGTGCCCTCCTCTTGCCTCACAAGTTCCGCGAGTACTCTCGCTTGGTCAACCCCGGTCCCCGCCATCAACGTGCTGTGGCTGCTGTTCATGGTGGTGTTCATGAGCTGCGCCTACTTCCACGCCACGCTCAGTCTCCTAGGTCAGTGCCCTGCTCTTGCCTCACAAGTTCCGCGAGTACTCTCGCTTGGTCAACCCCGGTCCCCGCCATCAACGTGCTGTGGCTGCTGCTCATGGTGGTGGGCATCAGCTCCGCCTACTTCCACGCCACGCTCAGTCTCCTAGGTCAGTGCCCTCCTCTTGCCTCACAAGTTCCGCGAGTACTCTCGCTTGGTCAACCCCGGTCCCCGCCATCAACGTGCTGTGGCTGCTGCTCATGGTGGTGGGCATGAGCTCCGCCTACTTCCACGCCACGCTCAGTCTCCTCGGTCAGTACCCTCCTCTTGCCTCACAAACCTCTTCTCTCAAACTATCTCTCACAGGGCCTTAAGGGACTTCTAACTCAAAACTTGTGTTCATACATACAAAGTCAGATACATAAATAATACACACAAGCATTTTTTAATCAATATCATAGATAAAAAATATATTTATATGTATTAACCCAGTATGACTTTTTATTAAACTAGCATATGCTTATGTAGGTGTATTATTAATAAGTCCTTTCCTTATATTAATCAAATCTTAAACATTCAAAGTTTGACTGTAAGAAATATCTGTAAGGAATAAGTCCGCCTTTGCACCTTATTTAAATGTTCTATTGTGCTTGTTACTGTTGAATGTTTCTTGGAGCAATAAAGTCTAAATAGTTTTTGAAAGGGTATCAGCATACTGGAGACACTGATTTAAAGGCTAAAGCTGGGAAATCACTAGACGGGCATGCCCGGCGGGCAGTCTATCCAGGCATGCCTGTCGCCGCAACACACTACACGGACCACTTGTTTCAGTTTCATCAGACAGACCTACGCGATATTTGTGCAAACATGCCAACACAAAGATGAAAAATTGCAATAGTTACTGGAGCTGCGTTAAATACGTTAAATAATAAGTCATTGTTCATGAACTCTTTACTTTCGTTTAATGTTTCGTTTCGTTAATGTTTCGTACGCAGCTATGAATTCCTCTCAAAAGATTTTATTTTCGTTAAAACTCATTATTTTGCATTAACACCTGCACATGCACTTCAATAGTTCGTAAAACAGAGACGTCTGTACTCGATGCTGCCGCTCCTCTGTCTGTGCACAGGCAGCCTGCGGTGAGCACACACGCTCGGACAGTCTGTGCCCGCGCAGACAAAATGGGATCGCACGGACGCACGACGGGCAGTCTGCCGGACCGCCCGCGACGGTCATACACTTGACAGACATTGGACAGACCTATAGTAGCGAGGTCCGGCGGGCCTGCCCGCGGGCAAGCCCGCCTAGTGAGTTCCCTGCTTAACCCTTGACTTCAGCCATTTCAGATAATGTTAAGCAACACAAAACTTATCTAACCCAATAACTTATGCAACTTGATATACATGCCTGAATATGTAACTTTAGTCACAGAAGTGTTAAAATATTCCTTCAATACGTAGATATTGATACATACACGCAGGCACTTTATGTCGAGATTCACAATTTGGGATCAATGATTTTATAAACTGTTTTTAATTGGCCCAGTTTTTACATTTGCGTGAACTAAAAGTTAATGAACCCACACGAGGCTCATTCACCCTAAACTGTGTTATATTTTCGCAATCAATTATCTAACAGCATGCTTGAATGCCATAATGCTAAATGTGAAAAAAGATGATACAGGTTCATTAAATAGACGCATATGTATATATATTTCTTTATTGAACGCTAATTTATACAAATTAGGCACAATAGGTGAGCTTAATGCTGTGAGGCATTCTATTCTAACCAACCTTTGGGATGTGGGAGAAGTATATGCAGGCGAACAAGAATAGTTTGTGGCAATGTATTAAGAAGAAAATAAATATGATAAACTACAAACGAATACTACATAAATACTTTAATATGCATATATATGTATATAATAGACTTACATATTATGTACATAAATCAGCGGTACCGTTAATCAACACCATCAACTGAATGACAAGAGAGAGAGAGAGAAGAGGGGAGCTAAGATAATGCAATATAAATCTATTTACTTCAGTAGGTAAGGATAGGAAAAGATTCTTCAAATTTATCTTAAATACATTCATAGACATAGTGGAGGGTAAATGCACGGGCAGATTATTCCAGAGGCGAGCTGTTTGTCAGTAGTACTAGGCAAAAGCACTTCGTATTTCCCTAACCATACCCATATTTCAAGTAATTTAACTATAATTTATATGCCTATAGTTAGGTAAAGATTCAAGGTATAATGTGAATACATTATTTTTAGTTTAATCTTATAAATTCCCTTATAAATATGTGGTTGAAAAGTGGTAAAATCGTTAAAATGCCTTTGCTATTTCCCTTGCTATTTTTTAAAAAAGGAACTATAAATACGAAAAATCTTCCATTGAGCTTAGAGTCAATAAGACTAAGGCCCACTTGCACCAACACAAATTTAAAATATAAACCAGTTTAACTCGCTAAACCAGTTTAAGCTAGCACCATTTGACTGTGGGAACCGCGTTTAAATCCATAACTCGCTACTTAACTTTAAACTCGTGTTGGTGCAAGTGGGCCTAAGAATCATCTAAATAAATTCAAACGCTTACAGAATAAATGGTTTTTCACTGAACTATCTTTGAACATTCTAAATATTGGGCCGCTGCCGCGCGCGAGCGTTTTTTGTATGGACGTATTTGTAACGAGGGTACCTAGATTTTAATAGCAAATGCATTTGCGAATGTTTTTACCACATTTCGCCCACTTATTTTTCAGAGAATTTACAAGATTATATTACAATAATCTATCTGTATCACACATTATACCTTGACCTAACTATAAGCATAAAAACTATAGTTATATCTATTGAAATATGGCTATAGTTAGGATAATGTGATGTGATGAAGGCGACACTGAAGGCGAGCTCGATATTCATAAATATGGTCGTACTTAATCCGAAAATATAACCGAATGCACAAGTTGAGAATACAGTTTAGTTTGTTGAGGAGATCCCCATTTAGGTCAAGATAACACACATCATCGGCATAATCCAGAATTGGCAATAAGAGAGATTGAACGAGCTTAATTTTTGAGCCAATGTGAACGAAGTTTTGCAAACGTTGGAGAGTGCTTACTCCCGAAGACCTTTCGACTGAAATATCACGCACGCAGTATCATTAAAGTTTCACACTTGCAGCCTGACAATTCTGTGTAGTCTTTGGGAATTTCTAATGGGAATATTAACAGTT
Organism: Nematopogon swammerdamellus; assembly: GCA_946902875.1. NCBI lineage: Eukaryota > Metazoa > Arthropoda > Insecta > Lepidoptera > Adelidae > Nematopogon > Nematopogon swammerdamellus. The sequence goes on from OX336333.1 coordinate 10,293,327, forward strand.
TTCACACAATATGGTAATGATTTATAATGAACATTTTTAACTATAAGTACATATGCATCGCTATTAAGCTACCTCCATAACAGCTGAATTTGACTGATTCAATAATGTTAAACTGTACTTTTTACCAATTTTTTATTTGACATTATTCACATATTTTTTCTTACTTCTCAACTGAACACTTTATATTACAACAAATATAATATAGTAGGAAAAGTGCAATTAACATAACATTTCCGTTTATAAAATATTTATTGATCTCAAAGAATATTTTTACACATTCGCTTACAGATATCATTATTATGTTACGGTTACAAACAGTAGAAATACTAATAAACTATTAATAAACTAATCTAATCCAAAGGGAGTCTCCCGTATAGCACCTACCTTCCCGAAGGTGATATTGCCTAGTCGGGGCATGTGCTTTGGCCCCTCTCACCCAATCACTGTATTACATAAAATAAAACTGTTTAATCTAATGTACCTACAATAGACAAAGCTACTCTATATTTAAGTATTTTGAAAACAGACAGACAGACCAACACACAGAAATTAAAACAAATAAATGTGTGCTGGTACTTTGGTCTGCCCTGCGGTTGACTGTATACCTGCTGCCTGATGATAACATAGATGAACTGAATTGACTCACTTCTCTTTTCCCTCTAGGCTAGGTATTCACTTGTATGGTAGATGTATTATTATGATAACAAGGTACCTAGGTACTTTTGTGCACAATAGTATTTGTTATCTTAGCTAAAAACTGTTCAAACATACTAACTGTAGTGTCTAACAAAACAAAAAAATTAAATAAACTCTGCCATTGTATCCCCAACCAGCAATCTATTTAATGTTTGGTCTGTATTAGTATATCAATGTCTCAACATATTCATTAAGTACCTATTATGGTTGGGGACCTGCTTGCTTTGATTATAGGATACATGAGTTTATAAAATAAAGTTTAAATTTTAAATTAAATCTTTTGATCTGTGAAATAGGCTCAATAAGCCAACCATATTTTATTCATATAAATTTAAATGATGTAATTAAAATGCACCACATAAATTATTAAAAATATATTAACCTTTTTTTTATTTTATAACACACATTCACACTCTCTCGGACATACACATTGAACAAAGTTACAACATAATGATTGTAAAAGAGGGTCACTAGGCAAGAATGATGGTTAAACCACTACCGCTTATGTAATGAAAACACATTAAAACATCACATCATATTACCCTAACCATAGTCATATTTCTAGTGATTTAACTATAATTTATATGCTTATTATAGTTAGGTAAAGATTCAAGGTATAATGTGAATACATTATTGTAATATTTCTAAATTCTCTGAAAAATTTGTGGGCGAAAAGTGCTAAAAACGTTCGAAAATGCCTTTGCTATTACAATCTACATTACAAAAAATGCTCTGTTGAGCTTAGAGTCAATGAATCATCTAAATACCTACATTCAATTTTACTGAACTATCTTTGAAGTTTCTGAATTTTGGGCCGTTGCCGTGAGTGTTACATATACATTTTTTATGGCGGCGCGCGGCCGAACACGGCTTATGCGCTGCGCCCGCGCATTTTCGAACGTTTTTGCCACTTTTCATCTACTTATTTTTCAGAGAATTTAGAACATTACATTACAATAATGTATTCACATTATACATTGAATCTTTACCTTAACTATAAGCATATAAATTATAGTTTAATGACTTGAAATATGTCTATGGTTAGGATAATACGATGTGATGTGTCTGTAGTGTAAAAGGCGAATTTATTGGAGAATGTCATTTCTTCCTGTCAACCTTGTACATGCAAGTTGTACGTACCTACAAGTTTTGTCATGATAAATTTTATGTAAAAATTTAAATTCAAAAACGTCCCTGGGATTCAAATCTCTGACCTAAGTTTAATATTTATTTGTGTAGCACCTACGGGTAGTGAGTAATTAATATTTTCTCGTTTCCAGGTCAATTATTGGATGAGTTGGCGATACTGTGGGTGTGCATGGCCGCTTTCGCTATGTTCCTCCCGAAGCGCTACTTCCCCAAGTTTATTGGTGGCAACAGGTAAATCAATAACTAGACAACAAAATATTGTTTGTTTTTTTGCCAGTCGAGTTCTTTGATTTGAATGTTTGACCAGATTCATATATTTGCATTATATCTTAAAGTTATGTAACAGTTTGAGAATATGTTTTGTCTGTTTGTTGTGTTTTGAATTTATTGCATGGTTTCCAACTGAAAACTTAGCTTAATATTCGGCGTAATTTTGTAATTTATCCCAACATTGTGCAAGTCCAATTAGTAGAGTCGCGGGCAAAATCTAGTAAACCATTTAGTTTTCTGAGTAACCCCGAGATGTGAAATAGTAATCGAAACTGCAGTAAACAAATCTCATGCGACTGTTATCAGCGTAAACAATTTACTACTCTGACGATCACAGCGACCTCGTCGCTCAGTATTTGTGTGTACCTACTAATAACGCGATATTGGAAGAGTTCATAGGATAGAAGAGCCAGGCCAGGTCATCACAATGTGTGAGCACAATGACCAAATGTCAAATATATATAAATATAATTGCGTGTCTGTCTCCATTAAGCATCCCCACTATGCCGAGCGGCATTAGCGCCCGGCATAGTGCCCGAAAAATCGCCCGGTAATGCCGAAACCGATGCACGTCTCCACACAGTACCTGTGAAAACGTGCCGGCGTGCAGACTGCGTGCTGAAAATGTGTGACGAAAACGACTTTCTTGTCGCTACCGCTGCATTATTGGTTATTTTAATTACAATCAAACATCGAAAGCCACGGCGAAAACAGAAACACGGCGGATAGACAAGTGCAGCCGCGTGACACGTCCACACTCGTGTGTCGGTCGGCACCGATCGAATGATCCGAAACGGCCTCGGTCGGTTTCGAATCGGCAGGCCGCGCGGCCCCGTGTGCCCTGTAGGTGCAACCTGCGCGGCACGTCTTCACTTGTTCGGCTATGCTGAGCGGCTCTGCCGATCGGCATAGTGGGGATGCGGCTTTACTCTTGTCGATTCGCATATTTTTATCATCATGCGTTTCACAAGCTTTCACAAGCAATAGATAGATCAATGACCACTGAGCCTTGAGATGCAACATAGCGTCCTAATAATATTGAAACTGAGTGTCCCAAAAATCGAGGGTGTGCAGTTGTCGCTCGTGGCCCTCCCCAAGGAGCGACACATGCGGCGGCCAATCGAACCCCGCGCGTGTGTTGCGTACGTTGTGTTGTATGCGCCTCCAGGGTCTATCTACCATTACTTAGATGGAAGGCGCGGTTTCTGTAGTCCGCCGGCTCAATGGTCGGTGGTATAGATTAGGTATATGAGGAATGAAGTAAAATTGTTGTACACAAGTTTTTTTACCCGTTCTTTCTCGTTGAGATAATAGAATGGGTCTATAACAAATAATGTTTACTTGCCCAAGTGTTAATACATTACTATTGCATCAATAAAAAAAATAAGTACAGAAACTATGACAATGGCACTTCCATTCCTCTTAATTCTTTTGATAAAATATGTATGTAATTGCAAGCTTAGCAGGAATATGAAATGCGTGGAGCGGAAGCTGTAAATGAATATGCACTCACGCAGATGCATGTGTGCAAGGCTGTTTGGCTTTCTAAATAAACAAAGAACTATTTAGTAATGGCGCGCATATACTTAGCCATTACTTACTGGCTTCTGTTAGGTTCATTAGGCGCATAATGCATTTTAATGAAGAAATTATATTAAATAAAAAAAAGCTAAAATGTTGATTGGTGACTAAAAAGTTAAGAGTTGAGCAAAATTTAATAAATAAAGAAGATGGTGAAGCTAATGTCTAATTAACAAGTCTTACCTCCTTTTTTTTTAATCTACATCTTGAACTGGGCGACGTGCGACGACAACCCTGCGTTTTACTAAATTACACCCTAGAACTAATATAAAATGTTTTGGCCACTTTTTCATGTTATAAAATCACCGAACTTAACCTATGATCACAATACTGCATGTCAAAGACGGCCTTGTGCAGTGTGCATAGTCATTTTTTTATTCTATTATTTGCAAGGAAATCAGTACTTACAAAGAATTGTAATTTATAACTTACAAATTTACAAACAAGACCTCCGCAGAATTTAGGATTTTATAAAAAAAATTCAAACATGTTATGTAAATGGTATGTTTGCAGGCGTATCCTAGCGTTCTACTCGAGTGTGTTCTCGGTGATCTCGACGGGGTTCCTGGTAATGCACCCAGCCGCCAACGCCTTCGCCCTCATGACTCTAGCGCTTCCTGCCATCGCCTTCCTCTTTGATGAGCTCAAACGGTAAGTATTTTTATTTTACCTAATATAGTTACCATATGTCAACTGCTAGATCCGCAATATCAACCCATTATCTACCTACACTACACCATGTTCCTGGCAGAAATAAGTATCTACCATAATCATGATTTATAGAAGTCGTCATGGGGATACGTTCCTTTGTTATATTTTGTCCTTGATTTGTAGCTTTGTATGAATTTTGTTAGCAATGCGAAGTATTGATCTTGTCAGTGCCATCTTATTCAGTCAAGCAATTGCGGCAGCGACGCAGTTGTTCATACACAGAATATTGTTGACACAAAATAAATTATATTTACAGAGTGAAGTGTGTGCGAGTACATCGCCTGGGGCTCCGCTGCGCCGCCGTGTGGCTGATGGCCGTGTTTTGCTGGATCGTCGACCGCATGTTCTGCGAAACATTCCTGTCCATAAACTTCCCATACTTACACGGAGTTTGGCACATTCTCATATTCATCGCCAGCTATACAGCTCTCGTTCTGTTCGCTTACTTCAACGTTCAAGAAGAGAGACCCGAACAAAAGCCCCAGCTGATGTACTGGCCGCGGAACAACTTCGAGCTCGGGATCCCGTACGTCGCCATCAAACACCCGTGCAAGAAGGACGATCAGGCAATTTAACTTTCCTATATCCTCGACTTTCTTCTGTGCCAACCTGTGATGTTGAAATTATTTGACTGTGCAATCTCTGCTTTAGGCATTATTTTAAAAGTGTAATAATTTGTGAAGCAGCTCGATTTAGGTAATTAAAATTGATCAGCTCGAATAAATCAAAATTTTTGAGGTAGCTTGAAATTATAAAGAGGTAATTGTGTATGGTGGCATTATAAGGGAATTTCTTAATGTTTTTTATGCTTAGCATTTTCTACCTAGTCATGAAATTGTGACAAATTTGGTCTATACTAAAATTTAAGCTAATGTGACAAAAATGAGCCATGTATGTAAGCAGCGACGTTGGAGTGTGGTGCAGGCTGACAGCCAGTGTTGCCTTCAGCTACTTCTCCGGGCGCTCCCAAACCATCTTCTGGGAAGAAAATAGATTTTAATTTGATATCATTTTCATATACCATGCACCCCCGAACCACTAGACACACTAGATGGCTCTGCAAAAACTCCAGAGGTAATTGTGCCCAAGTATTGATATTGAATGTGTGCTGATGTGCGTATGCAAGAAGTAATTCAACATTTACTTTTAGCACATATACTTCCGAGGTGAATTTTTGTTTGGCGGGAAAGAAGTACTCTTTCTATAGCAGTTTTTTTGAAAAGCCAGCAAATCATCTTATTTTAAATCAGTAAAACGTTCTTTTAGTTTTTCTAAATTACTGGTTTCAGAATGAGATAGTTTCCATAAATTTTGATACATACTAATGAAATACATAAGTGTGTGTTTTTAACTAAAATTATTTCTACATATTTAATTTATAATTATATATTTACTATTTTTACAAGCTTTTATTTATTCTTCTCACATTTTTGTGATTTGAAATTATGAATTTTAGACTGATTGATTTAAATTAGAGCAATTTTTATATATTTCACATACTTAAGTCAATTTGTTAATTGGACTTTAAGAATTCTCTGCATTATAATTATTTTGCTCACTTTAAAAGGAGAGCAAAATAGAAAAGATCAGGGTACTACCCTGAGGGTAGAAAACATTTCATAATACTTGTGTTGTGTGGTTAATGAAATATTTGTAGATATTAATGTGTAGGTACCCATTTGTATTTAACATAGTTTTTATCTAAAAATGTCACTGAAGTAAGGCTTCTATACATTTGTGTGTTGACTTTATATAAACCATCGCAAATACAATCTGTGTCTAATGCCAGCTGGGGTCAAGCTTACGCTCATTTGATATCCATTCTATGTGGGCACTTACTTTGCAGCTGCATTTATCCATTACAAACACTATCCATGGTTTCTTACTTCGATTGGTTGCTTGGATTTCCAAAACCAGATATCCGCTTATATTTTGAAGATATTCTAGTTAGTTATTGACATTTATTTATTCTAAACCAACTCCAAGGTTTTATCACACATAAGTACTTGCTGTACTTTGCCGACTCTTGCCCTTTCAATCTTCAACACATTCTGTTTAGTTAAGCAGTGGTTAAGTGCTTTGTGGTTAAGTGGGTTGCAGGTCTGCAGCCGCCCTGGCTAGAGACCAAGGGGTATTTATTGCATGAAGGCCCCTAACCAAGAGGGCCTCGTTTTTTTTTATAGAAACGCAACATTTAGCGTATGTATTAAGGATGCCGTGGACGTTCTGTTATGCACGGGGATTGCACATAGCATGTCGGCCTGACAGGAGTCTTTTTACGCTCCTTTTGAAAAACTCCAAGCTCCACTAGTCAACGCAGACTAGCTGACGAGGGCTTGAAGCGAGCCGAAACGTGAAGCATGCGCGGGAAATTTAGAGTGGCCACTCGCTAGTCCCGGCCTCGATTAATACCCTCCTCTACTGCCGATGGGCCCGGATGTGTTCGGTGAAGCCATCGTAAGCTTAGATCCACACCTTCTGTACTTAGGAGGAAATATGGGCAAGTAGTGCGCTCCACATTTCCCCGGTTATGTAAATGAATTAATCTATAGAATCCGTGGTAGGTTGATTGTATAAAGGTGCATTTCCTGCCCAATACGCGTAGTGCAGAGGGAGAAATTGCGTTGAAGAGCTCCTCTGAACACTCCCCGTGAAATAGACTATACAACACGGTTAGTCTCACGTAGACGTCCCTATGTAGTTGCAGCGGCTCTAAGTCGCAGGTGATCCACCAGTCGCACGGCACGACGCTGGATTGAGTCTAGCGGCACTAGCTGTAGTGAGCCGTCCCACAAGTGCGAGCAGTACTACAAGCACAACCTAGTCTGCAGTCTGAGAGCCGCCCCCCAAGACAAGTCCTAGCTAGGGTTCTGACTTTAATGAACAAGCTACGTCCTTCTTGGCAACATATGTACAGTGTACTCGAAGCGAGTGTGGTATAGATTGTTTGTGGAATTAATGCATCCAAATTGCAATGATTGCTCTTATTCATATAGTTCAGGGAGTAAAAATTATGCGCTTGGCTATAAAAGTGTTTCATATAGCATCCATATATCGAACTACCAATAAAGTGTGGCATGGTTCTACAGAGGTATTTGCAATTTTAAAGCCAAATTTATGCATTGTCAACAATTCAGAGATTCAATACAGATTGTGATTATTATTAGATAACACGCACATCTGTCAGAATACGTAGATTAAGAAAGAAGCTAGATATGGCTGCCAGGTACGGATTTGATATTACCTATATATTATATTTTATATAATTCCTGTATACACTCAACCATTCAATAACAACCATAGGTGGGGGGTTAGAGTTACAACAAACAATGCTAGATGTTTGCACTGCATGCCAAGAACATGGGCCAGCACATGTGGCAGATCTACTCAATAGATCACCCGGAGGTATAGCATGTACTGTATCAATCTAAATGTGAATGTGTACCCACCACGGTACTGAGTCCACGGTCAACGTGTATCCAGTTCCGAGCCTCCCAATGTGCTCGCAACGAGCTCACACACAAATCATAATTGTTTTTGCAGCTTTCGGCGACCGCATACCCTATAGCTTGGCCGTTATTTTCCCGAGCATGTAGTTATTTTATTTACAGTAGTTTTGTATTCATAGCGGCTGTTAATACTAGAGAATCGAGTTCAATTAAATTTAAAATGTATTGATTCTTTAAACTAAATTTAATTTTGGTCGTTGAAAACTCAACGACCAAATAACACCCCTCCGTTTTTTTCGTCAGGGGTTAAAAAAACGTCGACGTATTCACTACATTTCTTGCTGCTTTCCTGTCCACAAGCACACTGCGAGTGCCTTTGTACTGGCAGAAAACCCACCAAAATCTAGTTGCTTTTACGCTGCGGCTCACATAAAGCTCGCGCCACACTACTCATTTCATACAACTTCAGATTGGTACATTACATGCTAAACCTCTAAGTGAGTGCTGTAACATCCATCAAGTAGTCAAGTTGTGTGGATTTTCAATTTCTCTGGATTTTCAGTGCATAAGTTGAGTGTTGAACTTACAAGATCAGATCTATATTTTTATAGTTAATTCTCTGTCTCCTATAATACGGGTAGTCGATAGGTCTTGTGAAGGTAGCTCCAGAATATTAGGCGTTTTAAAGCATACTATTAAATGTGATATTTTTTTAAATGTTATGTAGTAAACTACCACACGATGTTTCTATCGTAGATGTTTGTAGAAATTATACCATTGAAGAATTCAATGTTTGTACCATGTATTTTATGATATTGTAGTTATAGAAATTTTATCCCAAACAAGACAAAATAAAATTATAGTCATATTATTTGAATTTTATTTACCAGTTGTGTGATTACATTGTTTATTATTGTTTACTATGTTCGCTATATATTTGTGGGCATATCCATATCCAGTAGTATATAAGGTCTTTCAAAATTAGTTCAGAGTACGCTAAGGGGGGGGGGGGGGGGGGGGGGGGGTTCTGTATCATATAGGGAGTAAAACCTATATAAATTTTTTTGGACCTTGGGCTTTTTTTTATGTAAAATATTTTTTTATGTATTTAAATAAAAAAATAGGTCGTTGATTTTTATAGCCTAATCGATTCAGTATCATAACAAAACAGTAACAAAAGTCTTCATCACCATTATGATCTAACACGTGAATTATTTCTATTCCATACTAATAAAACTAAAATTGTGGTTTTTCACAATTTCTGAAAGAAAGAGATCTATGTGTTGGAAGATTTTTTTGTTCCTGGCGTGAAACTGAAACGATTATAAAAATTTTTTTTTTTTACATTTTACATTAAAAAAAAATTTTTTGTAAAAAAAAAATTCTTTGTTCTTCAAAAGTGATTTATTTCCGATACAGAACCCCCCCTTAGCGTGCTCTGATCTAATTTTGAAAGACCTTATATAGTTAAGATGAATTTATTTATTCAACAGCAAAAATAGGTACTAAATATACACTAAAACTATAATATATAAAAAATCTCGTTATGTTCGCTTATATATAAGTCGAGAACTACTCGATTGATGCTCAATGGGTCTTCACTATTCATTCACCTACTACTAGAGCTGACAGTAATAATATTTCGGTTAACTTCGGCGGCGGCGGTGCTCTGATAATATTATGCAAATCCCTTAGGGAACGTATGTCCCATACCTCGTGACTGCATAATATTGCAGTAGTACAATTGACTTAGCCTACAACGAATTTGTATTTCAATATTATTTCAATGGTTGTATGTTGGAATTGACCAGGCGAATACTTTTTCTTGTAATTGAACAGTGCCTGTCGAGTACTTGGGGAAAATTAGTGAGAAAGAAACAAAATGAATATTGAAATGTTATTTTAAATGAAGTGTTTATTTTTGTGATTTTTAAATGTCACGTGACAGGGTGAATAGCCCCCTTCCCCCCTGTGACCTAGCGTATTTTAATAAACCCCTCCCCCCTCCCCTCCAATCGGTCACGTGGTATGGGAACATTAAATGTATCAAATACTTTTGAAGCGCCTTAACAAGCAACTTCCTGCTTATGGGCAATTGTGGATGACCTCAAAACAATTCAACTAATAGTCCGTATGCCCGCATGGAGCACTCATTTTCAGACGTACTTCCGACTTCTGATATAATGAAAACTACTCACATAATAACCGTTTAATCCTTACCTATAATAAAATCCAACGTCTGCTTTCTGTATGTCTGTCTGTCCGCTTATAACTCGAGAACCACTGAACCGATTTTAATAAAACAAAATTCTACGGATTGCTTGATTCCTCCCATCAACTATAGGCTACTTACTATCACGCTAAATGGCTTATGAGGTTAGCAGTGAAGTGAAATATGAGAGCGGGCGGAGCCGCGGGCACAGCTTGTTATCAATAATTTGCCGATTCCATTTCTATAGATAATATATTTATAAGTACCTAATTAAAGTAGCCAACATAATTATATAATTGTACCTGTTATCATATGGATACACACCACACGCTGTAACCCGGCAATCAGGGTAACCAGAGTAATCGGTGTTGTGCTGCAATATGAATATATGACATAATGATGTGGCACTGACAAAGACATCCAAAGTATTTACTAGACCAGACAACAAGAACAAAAATTGTAATCCTACTAATTGTTACCTAGGTAACAAGACGCCCATACTAGTGCGAGATGAGTTTGACACGCCCGTATGAGGTTATAGATGGCGTTATTGATGGTTCAGATCACAGTTTTTGCATAAAAATGTTCCTAATGCCCGCTCTATAACATGGTTATATTTAATCTCTTCAGGCGGTATGTAGATATGCGGCATAATAGTCAAATCTGAAGCATACCAGAAAGTGTTTTTTCCACTCATCATCTGTCACTGGTGGTGACTAATAAAATAAGTATACGCTTCCGCCATGTCATCGTCATTTCTAACTCACCTCTTGTTAATATTACACACCTTTCAGTTGTAGCCATTTATTAAAAATGTGTTTATGAAATTAATCCCTATTCCAACTTTTAAGTCTTACTTCACCTAACAGTCACTCGGAATGTAAATGATACAAAAATAATACTTACTCCTAAGGTTATTATAATAGAAACTAGTGTGCAAAGACATTTCAGTTATGTTCTTTCATGGTCAGGTTTAAAAAACAAAAATGATAAATTTCATCGTATCAGGATCCTTCTGCTTCTATCTAGAACAATATCACAGAAACTAAAAAAATTAATGTTTTGAATTTAAAACCTAAAAACACTATAAAATATTAATTTTCGTAAAAAAATTCCATACAAATATGCGTCGTACAACTGTGGCGTTTGAACATCAACATTTATGACAGCTATCAAAGTGATACAGTCACATGAATACATGATAAACGGTCATGTTTATGGTTGCCATAGGTCTCGAAGAAACCGGATTGTCAGATGTTAATGGATATATTTTTTTTATGGTGTGCACACCATAAAAAAAATATATATGTCTATATGTCATAAAAAAAATATATAAAAATATATGTCTCTCCACACATCTTCTTCTATACACTCTATCTCGCACTCTATTCTCTATAGCGTACGCAAAATCCCCTACGTGAAGTCTGAGTGGCTGGCGCATGTTGTTTTTTCACTCTTTGTAAAATTATAAAAATCTACAACACATTTGTCAAAATTCGTCATAATATACGTAAAAGAGAGTAATTATTGTCTATCTACCAGAACTTCCATTCATATACGTACATATATGCAAGAGCAACTTCAGTCTCTGGCTACCATAGTCTTTTAGAAATTAACCATCTACCTAGTCATATATGCAATGCACAATCAATATGAAAGTAAAGCATAAATGTAGCGAAAAAACACATTGGTGCAGTCGCTGGAGACAAAAGTTGCCCTTGCGCACCGGGCCTTAAAAACATTAAACTAAGTCCTCAAAACATCAAACTTTAAATTATTGTTTATCAGCCTTGAAATCTTCGATCATAAAAAATATTAAGATTCCGCATGTCAGGGCGATTCGTGCCCCACCAAAAATACGTGCAATTCAAATAATACGTGCATCGCCCGCTCATTCTGCCATCGACCGCCAGCGCGAGAGCACTTGCTTCAGCGTCTTCAATATTACACAAATGCCGGCTTCAGGCCTCTGCATAGTATACGAGAGCATCTGGCATTATATTTCAAGAGTGAAAATCCCTTCAAATACAATGTTATATAAGAAAAAGTAAAAATTTTCACTTCATACATTTAATGTGTTTGGATTAAGTGGAGATGGCTTCTTTAAAATTATATTTTTTTACGTCACCAAATTTGAAAACGGTAACACTGGATTCCCAAAAGAATTATTTTATAATATATATATTTTACTATATTAGATGGCAATTTGAAAAGCTACAATAAAATCAACAAAATACCAGAACCCTTACATGATTTTTATTTACAGATTTTTGCTTGTATTTTCTTTGTGTTTTTTTTTATTGAAAGCGCGACCTGTGGCGCCGAGGCACCCTAAGGGAGATGTCTAAGGACGCCCATGGACATTTGGTCGTATGCGGGGGTTGCGAATGCCATGCCGGCCCGACAGGTGCCTGTTCACGCCCTTCTTGAAGGACTCGAGACTGTACTTGAGAGGAAATATATAGACAGGAGAACGTCCCAGAGTTTACCGGTTCTATAGAGGAAAAATCTGCAGAAGAGGTTGGTACGCATCCACGGTAAGTCCAGCGTGTGGGGATGCAATCCTTTTTAACAAATTCCTCTTTTCAAACAAATTTCCCTTTTAAAAGCTGATATTTGGCAGAGCCATCCCACAGGTGCAAGCAGTACTCCACGCATGACCTGATCTGCGATTTGTGCAAAAGGACTTAGGTGCACAAGAAATTTACGTGTTTCTTTCTTGGTTGGTTCATGTTTGATTCTTACAGATTTTGAATAACATATTTATTTGCTTTATGAAACGTATATGACAAAGTGGTTCAAAAAAGTTAACATCAAAGGGAGGAATACGAAAATATTAAAACTGGTCTCGTTTAAATAGTTAGTGAGAAATTATTATTTAGGTTGACTGCAAAATTAAGTTTGTTTGTAATATATTTATGTATCAAAAAGGTGATGAGTGGAGGTGAGAAATGTTTTTCTTTTTATAACCAGTTTGGTGGTTCAAAAAAAATTATCAAGGTTAATTTATAGAAGATGCGTCACTACGCTCCGCATCTTCTATAAATTAACCGTAACCTAATAGGGACCATGTCGAGGCAGCCCGTGTCGTTTTTGCATACATGTCTATTCAAAATCAATGTTTTTGTAGTTAAAAAAAGTAAAGTTTTAATTTTGCATGAAAGATTAAAAATTAAAAGTTGTATGGAAACCTGTTTCTTCTTTTAAGTAAACTAAATAAACTACGCGTCCGGCAAAACATTATTTCACTAAAATTTATTTTTTAACTTCAGTCTACACAATAAGCTTACTAGCAATTTGCTAGCAAACTTCCCCACTTCAAAGCCACGCCTCCGTCGTATTTGTGCGGAACCCTCGGTTTGTGGGTTGGTCAACTTGGTCTGTGTTTTTAATGTTAGTAACATATTGGCTTTATTTCTAGTAGACACTTCACACTATTAAAGCTAAAATTTAGATATTCCTGTCATTATTGTCATTTTGAGAAAGAAAGACAGGAGATGAACGAATGATTTAATAATCTTAATTTAAGCACATCTGTCAAATTTTAGGTGATTTTAGTTGCAAGTGATATAATATAAGACACGTCTAAAGTCGACCTAAATTGACAAATGCGTTTGAATTTTTTATAAAATAATTCACTCATCGTCCATAGGTTTTCTTTCACAAATAAATGTAAATCGTAAAACTGTAGGTCCCTTCCCTCCTAATCTTACTTGGTGGTAGGGTTTAACCCGCCCGGGTTGATACCACCGCACTGAATGAAACGTCGGTTGAAACGGCTATGTAAATAGTTTGTGTTTTCCGACCAGTTCAGTGTAGCCGGCACGATCAAAGGGGGAAGCACTGACATGGCACCTAGTTCACCCGGTGTTATGGGCTGACATCACGGACGTTGTAGGTGATGTAGCCAACCGTGTCAGTTTCCATAAAAAAAATAAACGAAAAAAATTGCAATAAATGTTTTTAATAAATAATTTAATAATAAGAAGTAAAAAGCCACCTCCATAATTTTGAGCCGTTGAAGCAAGCGGCAATTTATCGATCGACTACGTGCGACATTCGCTTGTTTTGGAACACGTAAATGTTTGCGTGGAGCGTGCAGGCAAGCGATACGGGATTACTGCGCGTGGAAAAAGGATGACACAATATCACTGCGATCTCTTGAGATGGTCGGTCCTGTATTACGCGATACGCACACTACCATAACCACGGTGTCTCGTTTTAGTAATAATTGAAGTATGAAGTGCGGAGTCCAGAACTATTTTTTCTGTCTACGCTTGAAATAAGCTCAGAAATGAGTTTAGATAAAAAATACTTTGTAGAAATGTGTCTAAAATGTCCAAGATAGTTAATAATAAATCCCATAGATAAATCTTATTAGCTGCAATACTAAAAAAATAATATTTCTATGAAAATATAAATGAAGACGTACTAAAGAAAGACACTAAATTAATATTCAGTCAAAGCATTGATTTCGCCAAAGCCGTTTGAAAGAGTTGATCCCAGGAAACAAATGCGGACTATTTGTTCAGTCAGAATCAGAGGAGACGTTGTTGCGTATACGGTTGGGAGTGTCCTTGGTCCTGCGGGTGAAGGTGGAGCCGCCGCGGTACACCACGTGATTCTTCTCCGTCTCCAGGATCTTCACCTCGTGCAGCAGGTGCGGCTTCTCCATCACTTTCTGCAGCCGGTCCCAGATGAATATCGCAAGGTTCTCCGTTGTGCTCACCTGCCAACCGTGTCTCCATGAATAAATATTTCAAGGGCCATTTTAATTCTGTTATTTTTATTTTGAGATGAAAAACATTTAAACGTTTACTTAGAGCAAATTATAAAATATTTTGTAGAAGTAAACATTTCTTTATCTACATATCTAGCTAATTATCTACCAATCCAATAGGTTATTCAGGTTAGTGAGGACGGGGAACATGCTTTCGGTTTTGATAGATCAATTTCAGGCTACATATTAAAGTTTCCACTGGTTTGTGTCATTGTAGACTGTCGAAACCTAAAAGTATAATAATAAAAAAAAACCTACCACGGATTGAAAATATGGCACATCTTTGTCCAAGTTCTTGTGGTCGAGAGGGTCCATGATGGCTTGCTGCATGCACTGCTTCAGGTCATGAATATTCATCACCATGCCCGTGTGCTGGTCCACGGGCCCTTTTACTGTCACTAGAACTAACCAATCGATTAATTATAAAATAATAAGTAAAAAAAATATGAAAACCTCTGCACCCTTGAGACTTACCTACGTAGTTGTGCCCATGTCCATTGGGGTTGTTGCATTTTCCATACAATTCCAGGTTCTCTTCGTCGCTCAAGTCTGGGCTGCAAAGTGAAAAATAAATTTAAAACATACAATAAATAAAGAAAATATTTTTTTTGTTCAAAACAAATCGTACATAGAATGCTTACACATGTACAGTACAGCTATGTGTGATTGTATAATATTCCCAACCATACTCGCTGGATACATTCCCGTATCGGACATGCTAGGTTCAACTTGTGTCGCGTGCTAACTAGCTTAACAACATTAAATTAAACATATACAGCAGGCGCTCGGTAATCCGGCACCCAAATTTTTTCGCCAATGCCGGATTGCTGGAACTGCCGGATTATTGGATTTGTATGGGATATAAAGCATTTATGTATGTACATAATGTGGCACACTGCGTAATTCAACAAAACATACGCGTAGTTTCGCTGTCAAGGTCGGGGCCGGAGTGAGCGCGGAGCAAATTTTGCTATGCTCACCCGAATCCCCCCGCTCTATAATCCGGCAGTAGTGCCGGATTATAGAGCGGGTCAGCTGATGCTAAAAATGCCGGACTACTGGGCGTGCCGGACTGTCGAGTGCCAGGTTACCGAGCGCCTACTGTATAATATATCTACGTATACATATATATATATATTTTTTTTCAATTCACGTATTACCTGGTCAGCATTGGTAGGTGCAATACAAGGAGTTCACAATTTTTATTATGTACTAGTAGTAAGAATTAAGGTATTACAATAAATTTCGCTGCCAAGAATGTGTTTCTTATAATCTATAGGTCGGTATTACAATGACAAATATAGATAAGCTGTCTTAGTTTTCTATTGCGAAATACTGTTAAAACATCAGAAAAAATACAAAACAACATAGAAACAATACTCATAAAACTATAGCAAGGTAAAGTAAAAATTTTGTATTTTTTTTAAACATTACATACAATAAATTTTTACATTTTTGTTTCTTTTTTTCCACAGTAACTAGGTGTATTAACTTGTTCCAGATAGACAGATACTCGGAGGAAAGGACAAATAGTATTCACTTCCACCTAAACTGGGCATTCACTATAAAATTTTTTTACTAAATTATATTTCTTCTATGTCAGAAAAAACGTTATGAAATGGTCGCACTCGCCTCGGTTGTGACATTATTTGAGTTACGCACTCAATCGTACATACCGACCTACTCCTTCCTCACGTCGCGACTAACTGAATCAGGAATGGATGCATTTCATGCACTAACTAAAGCTCTGTTCAGTTCAGCTCAGTCCCAGTTCGTCCAGATCAAATCCCTGTGACGCAGGTGCATAGGAAAGGGAATATAACTTGAACGAGTATACTCGTAGCTGACGCCCTGGTAAGACTTTCTGAGACGGTTGCCAACTACGAGTATACTCGTTGTAATGCCTTTGTATGCAGTGGCACTGCAGTGCAGGTACCAGCAATACCTTGGCAGCCAATGTGTTAATGGAGGTACTAGGCAAAACATCACATCATATTTATTATCCTAACTATAGCCATATTTCAATAGATATAACTATAATTTATATGCTTATAGTTAGGTAAAGATTCAAGTGTTCAAAGATTCAAATAATCTTTAATGTGTGATTAATAGTCTTAAATGTTAGATTATTGTAATATAATCTTGTAAATTCTCTGAAAAATAAGTGGGTAAAAACGTTCGAAAATGCATTTGCTATTTCGTTAAAAATACGTCCATACAAAAAACGCTCGCGCACGGCAACGGCCCAAAATTTAGAATGTTCAGTGAAAAACCATTTATTCTGTAAGCGTTTGAATTTATTTAGATGATTCTTAGTCTTATTGACTCTAAGCTCAATGAAGCATTTTTCGTATTAGATGCATTTGTAAAAAATGGCAAGGGAAATGGCAAAGGCATTTTTGAACGATTTTACCACTTTTCAACCACATATTTTTAAGGGAATTTATAAGATTAAATTAAAAATAATGTATTCACATTATACCTTGAATCTTTATCTAACTATAGGCCTATAAATTATAGTTAAATCACTTGAAATATGGGTATGGTTAGGGAAATACCAAGTGTTTTTGCCTAGTACCCCCCCCCCTTAAGCAGCAAGTAAAGCAAGCAGACCCGCCTGCTGCGTGACTCGGTGGAAGGACCGTGCCAATGCGAGAGGTAGCTACCTGTCGCCCTCTAGCACGGCAGCTTGTCCTAATCCCTTTGTCGCCTGTTACAACATGCATGGGGAGAGATGCATCTAAAGACGTTAATCTTAGTAAGTATGTAAATCAACCTCGAGGCTGGAGAACTGTATTACGAACTTTTCATTACAGCTGGTTTACTCAATAAATTACAAATTTAAAAAACCCCCGACTCTTAAAAAGTCAAAAATAATTTCCGTTTACTTACTTAAAGGAGTCGGTAGACCGCTAAGTAAATTCCCGCGCAACTTTTGAGTCTTTATATTTAATTTACTTAGCGGTCCCCCGACTCCTTTAAGTAAGTAAACGGAAATTATTTTTGACTTTTTAAGAGTCGGGGGTTTTTTAAATTTGTAATTTAACTTTTATTTCAAGCTTTTTAAAAAAAACCGCATGCCAATCGGTCCACTTTTGAAGATAATAATTTTTTTTATTACTCAATTACTTAATTACTTGATTACAAACATAGCTAAGAACCATCCCGATTAAACAGGCTTCCTAATAAAAAAAAACCGCATCCAAATCGGTCCATCCGTTTGGGAGCTACGATGCCACAGACAGACACACACACACACACACACACACACACACACACACACACGTCAAACTTATAACACCCCTCCGTTTTTTTCGTCGGGGGTTAAAAAACGGACATGACAACAATAACCAAGAAACAATACCTGTGCAGCCTGTGGCAAGAACTAAACGTCTCTCTTCTCGTGATAGATACAATGGGCAGGGAAGCCATGGCACACTGAAGTAAGTAAGCTATTGCTTTTTAAAAGCAAGCGACCAACTTGAAGTACTTGAACCAGATGATTGGGCGCTGAAAGAACTGGGCGAAAAATATTTTGCCGGCACTTCACTTGGCAGCGTATTTGTGTATTTGGCAAAAATTTCCGTTTCGTCTCCCTTTAATGGCTTGTTTAGAGCGAGATAAAACTAAAATGTTTGCAACAAACACGAATCGCTAAGCCAAGTGAGTGAAGTGCCGGCCACGGCCACCACCCACTAGCGTTGTAACGAGTCGAGTGATAATACTCGTGTGACTCGAGTCAAGCCTAAAACTCGTCAACTCGAGTAGGATTCGGAGCGAAACCGAGTCGGACTCGTATTCGTACGGAAAAGCAGTCAGTCAGTCAGTCTGCTGCCCACTCGCTTCACTCGACTCGAGTGCACGCACGCACTCGGACGACTGAATACGAATGCGAGTTGACGAACGAATACAAAATACTCGACTCGCGGCCTTGAGAGACTGACTGACGGCGGCGCCACGCCGGCCGACCGACCATACTCGAGTAGACTCGAGTCGCAGTCTCTCAAGGCCGCGAGTCGCCGAGTATTTTGTATTCGTTCGTCAACTCGCATTCGCATCGCATTCAGTCATCCGAGTGCACTCGAGTCGACTGGTTGACGCGGTCTGCTGCTGCGCTGCGAGTCAGTTGAATTCATTTGATTTAACTGGTGACGCGCTGTACGAGATTAGTGACTTGTTAAGTCTTAAAATTATTTAAGGAGCTATTATTTGAGAATTAAATAATGGTTCCTTCCGAGACTAATAAATAGAAATTTTTTTTTTTTTTTTTAATGGATAGCGAGTGTTTTTGTATTCGAGTCGCAACTCGAGTTATAGATGTTTTCAACTCGAGTCACTCGAGTCGTCCATGTATTCGACTCGTAACAAGACTACCACCCACACATACCACCACACCACCAAAGAGTAAATTATGCGCACCAACTCACACGCTCCAAGTCCAAGAACCGGTGCGCCACCTGAAAGCCATTGTCGTGCCTGCTGTTCCTGCGATCCTGCGGCTCCTGCGGAACCACTCCTCGAAGTGATAAATAAATGATGTTTTGGTGGTTTAAAAAAAAATAACCAGGGTCAATATAGAAGATGCGCATCTTCTATATTTCTATATATTAACCCTAACCTAATGTTGAGGCGGTGCAAGTCGTTTTTGTTACGTTTGTATTTCCGAAAATAAAGCTTTTAGGTGGTTATAAAAAAAACTAAACATCCTAAAAAAATTTAAACACCCTAACATTGCTTAAAGAAGAAAAAAAAAGAAAAAAGATTTTGTGGGATTCGAACCCATGGTCAAAAAGTACAAACCCTACACGCTTACCACTGAGCTAACAAATTACTTAGCCGACCAAACGAATATCGGCTTCTGTGGCGAAGGAGTAGGAGTGAAGGATTAGAGGGAAGGATTTTGTACCGTGTGGGGCCGGTACTTTAAAAGAATAGCCCCACTGCATCTCTCCCCGTCTATGTCGTAAAAGGCGACTAAAGGATATGACTCCCTTCTTATATTACTAGGTGGTAGGGTTTAACCCGCCCGGGTTGATACCACCGCACTGAATGAAAGGTCGCTCGAAACGGCTATGTAAATAGTTTGTGTTTTCCGTCCAGTTCAGTGTAGCCGGCACGACCGAAGGGAAGCACTGACGTGGCACCAAGTTCACCCGGTGTTATGGGCTGACATCAACGATGTTGTAGGTGATGCAGCCAACCGTGTCAGTTTCCATAAAAAAAAAAAGAGGGATTCGAGGGATTGGATAAAGTCTTTCACGTGCCGTATCGAGAAAGTGAGTTATTTTATTACTCTATGCAGTGATGCAGTGGTGCAGTGAGTGAGTCAAGTCACGTCACCACGACCACAGATTACTTAATAGTTTTTTTTTCATTTATTTAAAGGGTTTGTTTCATTATATGAAAATGCCAACCCTCTTCATACAGACTATAGATAGCGATACTACAAGCGGTGCGGTGCGCCCAAAGTGCGCCATCTGAAAGACTTCCTGGCTCCTTCCTGGCTCCTTTAGCTCCTTTCGGCAGACTTCGGCTCGAAGGAAAGTATGGTATGTGTATGAATGATGTTTTGGTGTTTTAAAAAAAATAACTAGGGTTAATATAAAGAAGATACTCTATATTAACCCTAACCTAATGTTGAGGCGGTGCAGTGCATGTCGTTTCTGTTACGTTTTTTCGAGCCGAGTGTTCACGAAAGGAGCCAAAGGAGCTAGGAAGGAGCCAGGAAGTCTTTCAGGTTTCAAACGCCTAGGTCAAGTGAGTGACGTACCGGTACCGGTCCGCCACCTGAAAGACATTCCCGGCTCCTTTCGTGCACACTTCGGCAGACTTCGGCTCGAAGGAAAATGAGATGAGTGAGGTTTTAGCTTTGATGAAATATTATATAGATTCATCGCTCCGAGGAAATATACAGAGAAGCGGTGTTCCAGCGGCTGAGGTATGTAAGGTAGCGGGGAGGCGGAGCGCAGAGTCGAGCGAAGAGGGGACCGCGCGCGGGGCGGGAAGCGTGTGGGCGGCGCCGGCGGTCTGGCGGTCGATGTGGGGGGCTCGCGCGGTGCGGGAAGCGTGCGGGAGAGAGGCAAGGGGTAGGGAGAACGATCGCACTCGTGCGTCGGTGTGCATATTTTCTTTTCATTCTAACACTTAATCTCCAGATTCGCCATCGCACCTTTGCATCGACAAATGTATTAGTTTAAAGTAGGCGAGGCGCGATCGCAGCAGGCAGGCGACGACTGCGCACTGCGGCCTCTCGCGCTCGACTAAGAGACTTGAGGATCGTGAACCGCAACTCGGTGGAACATGTTAGTTGGCCGAGTGATTTATCTAGTATACGTAATATATATTTGTGTTTTAGTGGTTTAAAGAAAAAATTGGTTCTCTGTAAAGTCGGTTTACGGACGATAGTTTTACGTGATGACGTGGAATAATCGTAGCACATAGAGCAAAGATCAGTAATTCTATTACCAGTAGAAAGATTAATCATCTTGTGACTGGCCATCAATAAACTTCTGTTGTCTGATCTTGACAGTTTTACTTCTTAAGACGTTTCCATGGTAACTTTGACTATACCGATTGTGCCTCTCTATCGCTTGTTACGCGCTCTCGTAACTTTTTCGTGTGTGCAGCCGGTATTCATCAATTTATAAGACGTGACGTCATGACGTCAAAAGCCCCAGTTGCACTCCGGGAGTGAAAACTTTGTATTTCCGAAAATAATTCTTAGGTGTTTATAAAAAAAACTAAACACCCTAAAAAATTTAGCCACCGTAACATTGATTAAAAAGGAAAAAAAAAGAAAACAAAATTTGAGGGATTCGAACCCATTGTCAAAAAATACAAATCCTACACTCTTACCACTCTTACAAGCTCACTGGCTGACAAAACATGAAAATGTTTATTGGAAAAATTATGAAAACCTAAAAATACACTATTTCGAAATTTCAACATAATATAAAATAATCTTAAAATTTTACTATGCTGTTCCCACTTAGCACCGTTCTATAATTAGCAGATTTAAAAATATAATTATTATTTAATTCAAATACGATACTCCTGGCGCCATCTTAGGACTTAAATGAAGACTAATTTCTTGTTACCTTTAAAACGTCGCTGACGGTACATTTGATTTGACTCCCCCTATAAAATCAATGCCTCTCTATAACCTGGTTATTTTAATCTCTTTGATTTAAGTACATGACTGAAGTGCTAGATGTCGCTCCATGAAATATTCCCCAACTGTTCCCAAATTCGCCTCTACACGACCGATAAGCCGTGTGGTTTAAGACGTCGGTCACAATATATTGGTGGCAGGAACCGCGGGTTCGAGGCTCGCAAAAGACGGAGAAATATATTTTGTATTTCCTACTATTGTATATGCCTCTCTATCGCGCTCTCGCTTGCACACACAGGTCTCTATCGCGCTCTCGCTTGCACACACAGTTTTAGATGGAACGTGACACTTCTTCGTGCGTGCAGCCGGTGTTCATCAATTTATAAGACGTGACGTCATCACGTCAAAAATAAGGCATCTTCTATATACGAGGGCTACTATTTATGAATCCGGAATAACAAAAAGAAACAAACATCTATCATAAATATGGTTTTATTGCTTTTCAAAATATTCGCCATGATGATCGATGCACTTTTGCATACGTTGAAAGCAATTTTTATAGCCTTTTTTCCATTCTGATTGGGGTATGTCCAAAACGTGCATTTTGAACGCATCAACGGCTTCTTCGCGGGTCGAAAATCGTTGACCACGTGATTTATTCGTCACGCTTGGAAATAAATAGAAGTTGTTGGGTGCCAAATCGGGGCTGTACGGCGGATGACCCGTCAATTCGATCTTTTGACCTTCCAAATACTGATTTGTTTCGGCTGACGTGTGACAGCTAGCACTGTCATGATGAAGAATGTTTCTGCTAATAAAAAGGAAACCTCAGTTCTGTGCCGAATGAGAATTGGACACTGCTGCACTCCAGTGCATCTAGCCCGACTTCGTATACTTGACTCATCAATCTGCGAGTGCGGACTGGACGAAGGAACCCTAGACCATATCCTCTTTGGTTGTCCAATTACCCTCGCGGTTAATTCCCCTCCGTTATATGCCACTTTACATTTGTTTAAAGTCCCACTTCCTACTAACATACAAACGATACTGTATACTAACAATTCCCATGTTATAAAATATATATTAAAATTTATAAAATGTAATGACGTAAGACTGTAATTAATTATATATAAATATATGTATAATGTTTTAGTTATTTATTTTCATCTTCTTATTTACAACTAAGTATGTGTCTTCCAGAATTTGTGCATGCAAACTAGTAACTTCAAATGCTTCGTTCCTTTCAAAATTATTTTGTTTTATTATATTATAAAAAGTAATCACAAATTTATACCGTGCAACTCCGTCACTGGATACTGGCAGTAATAAACGAATTTCCTATTCGTTTGGTTGCCACTATTTAAAAAAAGAAGAAGAAGAAGAATGTTTCTGCGTTGTCGATTGTTCTTTCTTAATTCTTCAAAGAATTCTGGCAAACAAATGGTCGTGTACCATTCCGAATTAACCGTTTTACGATTCTCTAGTGGCACTGTAGCCACATGTCCATTTATACCAAAAAAACAGGCGACCTTTTGTTTCAAAGTGCTTTTTGCACCAACATAAGCACCATATGCACCAACCATTATGGAAGGTGGTGCCTTTTTTTTTCGCGCGGCCATCAACCAAACTTGGTTAGGTATCTTAGCGCGTCTTGCACCAACACGAGTTTAAAGTTAAGTAGCGAGTTATGGATTTAAACGCGCTTCACACATACAACGGGTGCTAGTTTAACGAGTTAAACTGGTTTATATATTAAATTTGTGTTGGTGCAAGTGAGCCTTAGTTCAGAATAATGTTACAAACAAAACTTGTTATGACATGTAATATGCCTAAATTCAGTCCGAACAAAGTTATATTATGGGTCATATTATTTATTATGTTTTTATGTAGGTTTAGTTTTTATATTTAATGGGTTTACATAGAATTGTTGAACTATGATAGTACATACATACATACATAGCGTCACGCCTGTTTCCCGGTGGGGTAGGCAGAGACAACGGATCTCCACGTGCCACGATCCTGACACACCTCTGCCGCCTCTTCCACTCCCATAATGTTCTTCATGCATGCTCGTCGGTTACGGGTACTAAGCACTTGCCCCTTTTTGAGCACATGCCCGATCTGGTCCAGGTACGTGCGTCTAGGGCGACCCTTCCCGACTCTTCCACTCACATTTGCTTCATAAATTTCTTTCGTTAGTCTCCTATCATCCATTCTTCCAACATGACCGAACCACCGAAGCATCCCTTTCTCAATCCTTGTCACTATATCTTCTTTCAACCCACAGCGCTCTCGCACTACACTATTTCTCAATCTATCTTTCATTGTAACTCCGCACATACTCCTATGCATCACTATGATAGTTTTATGATAATTATCTTTAAATCAGAGATAAAAGGTCACAATCTATTGTGACAAAAGTCAATTATTAAAAAAAAAAATAAAACTAAAAAGAATATCTTTGGTGTTAATTTAATACGAACATCATTATACGAATTTATTTTAATAACAATTGAAGACTTAGAATAAAAAAAAATTATAATAACAGACAAGGCTGCATGGTATATTACCTTTGCCTATCCCAAAAACCGGCCAAGTGCGAGTCGAACTCGCGCACCGAGGGTCCCGTATCGCCATGTCACAACTCACAGCTAGCGCTACTCACGCCATCTAGATGGCGTGTTATGAAATGCTTCATATTGGTTAATGTCATGCTTCATAATCTATTCGGTAGATGGCGCGCGCATACACTTTTTGGTTTCTTCTTTAAGAACCCCCGTGAATTTTTTACTTTTTCTTATTTTTATTATTTGTTGTTATATCGGCCATAATAACACATTTTTTGTGAAAATTTCAACGGGCTACCTATTACGGTTCAAGAGATACAGCCCTCGGACAGACGGACGGACGGACAGACAGACAGACAGACAGACAGACGGCGTAGGCTTAGTAATAGGGTCCCGTACCTGATACGGAACCCTAAAAAGGATAAAAAAACCACCAACTATCTTTGGTGGCGTTCGACACCTGAAAGACATTTCGGCTCCTTTTCGGCTCCTTCGGCTCCTTTCGTGAACACTCGGCTCGAAACGAAACGTAACAAAAACGACATGCACCGCCTCAACATTAGGTTAGGTTTAATATAGAGAAGATGTCGTGTAGCGACGATCGAATGAAGACGACGATCTTCATTTTTTTAAACCACCAAAACATCACTTTCCTTCGAGCCGAAGTCTGCCGAAGTGTGCACGAAAGGAGCCAAAGGAGCCAGGAAGGAGCAAGGAAGTCTTTCAGGAGGCGCACCGATCTTCTTCTTCTTCTTTTTTTAAATAGTGGCAACCAAACGAATAGGAAATTCGTTTTTACTGCCAGTATCCAGTGACGGCGCTGCACCTTTGACGTTTGTGACGTCTGTCGTCTTCCTTCCTTTTGGTTGGGTTGGGTTATTGGGTATTTGGGTTGGTGGGCGAAGATTTTATCAATTTCAAAGTTTATCGGTGGGTTTATTCTCTTTGGTTTATCGTAGTGGACTTTGAAACTTCATACTAAGGAGTTTTTTTTCTGCCGCGCTAAAGATCTCAACACACCATGTTTTCACCATGCACACGGCTTGTGTTCTTCTCGACTCAGGTAATTCCTATTTCTATTTCTTTATAATTAAATATTCAACTAATAAGTCTAATCGAGGTTGTAGAAAATGCATTGTTATACAATACCTACATACAGCGATGATATTTTATCTTAGTCGAGTCTTAGTACATCGAGTACCATTCCGAGTTACAACCGAGTCCAAAGATCTATTACAATCTTATGAGATCTCTCTAGCATTCTCCTCTACCCATTGAAATGGCTGGAAGCTCTCGCCTGTCTTTTAGAACGGTACAGGTTTGAGCTATTTCAAAGCCTCGATTAATTGCATTATGTTTAGCTTCGTAGACTGCAGAGTACCCTGGTGATAGCGGAACACAACAATGAGGCTCTGCTGCCATCGACACAGAACACCCTGAGTGCTGCCAAGAAGATTGGGGGAGATGTCTTCGTTCTCGTTGCTGGCACCAAGTGTGGCCCGGTGAGACTTATTATCATTAAATTGGAGTGAAGATGGTTTTGAATTGTTTTCTCATTAGGATATAGCTAAACAATAATCATAGGTAGACAAACACATTAACAGCAACAGTACAATTGCAATACATTTTTTGACGTGATGACGTCACGTCTTATAAATTGATGAGCACCGGCTGCACGCACGAAAGCGTGTCACGTTGATATTCAAAGTTACCATGGAAACGTCTTAAGAAGTAAAACTGTCAAGATCAGACAACAGAAGTTTTGATGGCCAGTCACAAGATGATTAATCTTTCTACTGGAAATAGAAATAACTGATCTTTGATCTATGTACTACGATTATTCCACGTCATCATGTAAAACTATCGTCGTAAACCGACTTTACAGACAACCAATTTTTTAAAGTAAGCAACATACTTGAAAGCTTTGTATAAAAGGTTTGTTAGCAGACATATCTGTTGTTGTTGTTGTTTGCTGCCCAGCCTCTTGGGAAGGCGGGTGGGGCATTCTCCGCACTGAGACCTCAAGACGGTCCATTGTACGTGCAGCAGACATATCTATGTTCCTTTCAAATTACATATCTTCAAGTAGGTATATTGTTGAAACTTTCAGGCGGCCGACAAGATAGCGAAAGCGGGTGGTGTCTCCAAAGTGCTCGTTGCAGAGAGCGAAGCATTCAAGGGCTTCACGGCCGAATCCCTGACTCCGCTGATCCTCGCCACGCAGAAGAAGTTCAACTTCACGCACATCCTCGCTCCGGCCAGCGCGTTCGGCAAGGCTCTGCTGCCACGGGTCGCCGCCAAGCTGGACGTGTCTCCCGTCACAGACATCATTGGAGTCAAGGACGCTAATACCTTCCAGAGGACCATCTATGCTGGTTTGTTTATTTGTTTTTTTATGACAGAATTTGTTTTGTTTTTACACAGACATTAAACGCACAGTGTGATTTGAATACTTTGTTCCATCTTTACAAGCAGTGTTTTCATAAGTAAGTACTTGTTAACCCAACTGTAGCATATGTGGGATAGAAGAGGACCTTGTTGTTGTTGTTGTTGTTTTGGGGTTGGCTCTAGGCCTGCAAACTAATCCCGCTTGGTTGGGGACCTTCGTGCAAAACCCCGCAGTCTCCAGCTACCCCAGCCAGCCTATGTCTTCCATGGAAGCCACAAGTCGACCGGGGTGTCTGCAGGCCGCTTATCCCTTAGTCGCCTTTTACGACATGCACGGGTAGAGATGCAGTGGGACTATTCTTACTAAGTACCGACCCCACACAGTACTAGAAGAGGACCTACTCCATATACTGTTGGAATGTGCCCGGAACCAAGAACTGAGGCAGAAGCTATTGAGAGACTTAAGAACTGACAGACTCAACCTGTTTTTTAAAGTACATGAAGCCTTGGGGCGAGCTCAGGGGGAGGAGTTTGAATTCATACTAAGTTTTTTTGTAAAGTCACAGGCGTTGAATCGTGCTGAAGTACAATAAAAAATCAATATAGTTACTATGGGGCTGGCATAGCCAGGAATGGCTAAAGCCCTAAACAAAATAAAGATTAAAAAAAAAAAAAAAAAAAAAGTACTTGTTAGTATTCAATATAGATGACATATACCTAGTTGTGATCGGTCAGTATTATTGTCGAAAATATTTGACATCAAAATATTGAGCATGTGCAGCCCGCGTTAGAGTTCTAAAGAAAATCTGAAGAAGCAAGAAGACATCCGTGGACTTCGCGGAACAGCCGGGCCCACGGCCGGGAGCTCCCCGAGCCGAGTGGGAAGCCAGCAGATGCTCCACATGTCGGACCCCTTTTCTCTCCTCATATCTATCTTATCAGTTTGTGGTTTTATCAAAAATTGACTGGCATAATCATTTCCATCATGAATGTCGAGGAGCTTTTCAGTGGTGGTTATGAACCACGGTACGCTAGCTAGGCTTTTAAGAATACCATATTGAAGCCACTGAATAATGCCAACATTGGAGCTGTAGTCCATAGGTCCAGCAGGATTTATTATAATTGTATACACTAGGATTTTGTTTTCTAGCGAAAGTTTGGAATTTCTGCCAATCAGCCAATAGAGATTTCTATAGTGTGTGTTTGCTTCGTCTTTTTTTGCTTTTATGCGTGTCCACTGTTCATAAGCCATCTAGGTATATGAATTATTATTTATTTATTGATTTTAGACTACGGGCCTGGGTATATTATTTTAATTTAGCATGCACTAGCTAGGAGACCCTTTCCAGCCCACAACACCCGCGCGGATCGCGGAATATATGGTTGCACATTTTCGTCATAAGGCGCATTCCCTAGGACACAGGCGCTTTTCAGCATTATTGGCTAGCTTATAGAAAATTAACGAATGAAATATTGGTATAGATTTTTTTTTAAATAATCTTTGTATTTCAGGATAATGATTTTTTTTTATTGCTTCCGTACTGGGTGGCTCTGCACGAGGTGGAAGCCTCAGGCGCAGCCAATTTCATGGTCGAGGTGGTGCCAGTCCGGCTTGTAGGTGGACTAATGTTGCTGGGGAAAGGAATTATGAATAAAACAATTATATTTATATTCTTATTTATTTACCACAATTCGGCACGACCGAAGGGAAGCACTGACGGCACCAAGTTCACCCGGTGTTATGGGCTGACATCACGGATGTTGTAGGTGATGTAGCCAACGGTGTCAGTTTCCATAAAAAAAAAAAAACCAAAAGTGATACAATAATGTAAGTTAAAAAAAACATTGAACACACTTTGTAGTAGCTCCCGGCGCACTGAGTAGCGGCAGCGTGGTAAATGGTTTCTAGTTTAACGTTGTTGTTGTTGTTGTTGCTTGGACTCGTTTTCCGCGCCTAAGCCCGCTTCCATGCAGGCCTTTTGCGCGTCCTACGGCCTTAATCCAACCAGCCGAGTTCTTCCAGGAGGCGGCACACTCTCCTTGGGTCTTGGCACGCCTCTTGAAGTGTAGTAGGGCCTCCCAGCTCCTTCGCCCTTATGTCTGCCAACTCCTCGCACTCCAACAGCACGTGGGCGGGTGTCTCGTCCGCCTGCAGGCATGCTCTGCACAGTGGACTGTCCGTTACTCCAATTACATAAAGGTGTCTGTTAAGTGTGCAGTGACCAGTAAGCATACCTATCACTATGCGTAATTTTGATCTATGGACACGGAGCAGTGTCTTGGCGAGCCGGAGGTCCGGCTTCGCCATTGCCTCCCTCGCCTGTCTGCAGTCGCTGCCCGCTGCCCATCTGTCTGTGTGTAGTTGATACGTACGTTTGTGTAACCAACTTTTTAGTTGGTTGTGTGGTAGTGGTACTAGAGGTTCGGGTCCTTCAGGTTTGCTGCTGGATCCCCTCTTCGCGAGTTCATCAGCAGCATCGTTCCCCCGGGATCCGCTGTGTCCCTTTATCCACTGTAGCGTTACCTTGTTTCTTGTAGCAATGGCCTCCAGCGCGAGGTGACATTGACGGATTAGTCCTGAGCTCATTATACTGCCGTTCAGCGCCGCTAGTACTGAGGCGCTGTCCGACAGTATCTTGATGCTGTGTCCCTCCATGTTCCGCTGGGCCACTATTGTAGCTGCTTCAATGATCCCGACACATTCTGCCTGGAATATTGAGTTGTGTTGCCCAAGGTAGGTATACCTGTTAATGTTTAGGTCCAGGGAGTGCGCTGCGGCACCTGTGCCTGTCTTCGTCTTGGAGCCATCGGTATAAATGCGTAGCTCCTCTGATTGGTCTTTGGCCTCTCCGACCAGGTTGATGGTGTATGATCTCTCAAATACGTACAGTTTGGGTATGCGGTCACAGCAGGCCGCCAATAGCGGTATCTCCGCTGTTACCTTCTGAAGAAGCTTTGTGTGCGGCAGTGTGGCGTTAGTGTGCCAGAGTCCCAGAGTTCTGAGTCTCACTGCCGCTGACGCAGCCTCCTGTTGTACATACAGGTCTAGCGGTACTAAAGATAGTATTACCTCCATAGCTGTAGTCGGTGTTGTGCGCATGCATCCTGTTGTTGCCACACACGCCAGTCTTTGGAGTCGCTGTAGCTTCTCGACTTCTGTGCTCAGCTTTGTTCTGGGCCACCAGACTACTGCACCATATGTTACCGTGGGTCTGATGACTGCTGTGTATAACCAGAGAGATATCTTTGGCTGGAGACCCCATGATTTACCCATGAGCCTCTGGCATTGCCAGAAGGATATGCTCGCCTTCTTTAGCTTATGTTCCAGATGTTTCGACCAGTTCAGTTTGGAGTCTAGGATTACGCCTAGATACTTTACTTCTGGCGATAAAGTCAGTTGTGTGTTGAAGAGTCTGGGCAGCTGCATATCGCCCAATCTCCTTTTGTTGGTGAAGAGGACCATCTCTGTTTTGCTGGGGTTAACATTAAGTGAATAGTCCTTACACCATTTTTCGACGATCCTGAGGGCGCCCTGAGTCATATTGCACAGGGTTCCCTCAAATAGTCCGTTTATTAGGATTGCCAGGTCGTCTGCGTATCCTATCGTGTAGTAGCCATTCTCGTTCAGTTGCCTAATGAGATCATCAACTACTAAGTTCCAGAGTAGGGGCGACAGTACGCCGCCCTGGGGGCAGCCCCTAGCTACCACCCCCCTCGTTGTGTCGTTAATAGTGAATTGGACGGCCCTAAGCTTGAGCATGTTATCGATCCAGTTTGTGATTGTTGGATCGACTTCAAATCTAGCTAGGGCTGCTCTGATACTGGTGAAGGTAGTTTTGTCAAAGGCACCTTCTATGTCAATGAAGGTTCCTAGGGTTGAGTTTTTATTGCTTATGGCACTTTCTATCTTTGATACCACGCAGTGTAGTGCAGATTCTGTTGATTTTCCTGGAGTGTAGGCATGCTGGTTAGCGTGAAGGGGATTTCTGACTATGGTTATGTCTCTGATTTCCCTGTCGCAGAGTCTTTCCAGGGTTTTTAGGAGAAAGGAGGTCAGGCTGATCGGTCTATACGATTTTGCCAGCGTATAGTCGTCCCTACCTGGCTTTGGAAGGAACACTACTTTTACCTCTCTCCATGGTCTGGGGACATATTTGTGCGCAAGACACGCCCTAAATATGTCGACTAGTATGGGTGTTGTGATGTCTATGGTCCACTGCATGAGCCCCGGGAAGATCTCATCGAGGCCTGCTGCCTTGAAGGTCTGGAAACTGTTTACAGCCCATCTCACCTTGTTGTCGGTGACTATTCTTTCGGCTGATGTCCATTCTGGTGCTGTGGGGGCATTGTGTTCCGGATCCACCCATTCCGCGTCCTGACTAAGGTGCAGTCCTGGGAAGTGGGTTTCCAGTAATACCTCGCATGTTTCCGAGTCGTCCTGTGTGTATGTCCCGTCTGACTTCCTCAGGTTTCCCAGGTTGCCCCTTCGGTCGTTAGAGAGTAACTTCTTGATTCTGGCTGCCTCACTTGTTCTTTTTATACCTTCACAGAAGCCTCTCCACGACCGTCTTTTGTGCACCCTGATGTCCTTGTTGTACTCCGACTGTGCCGCCTTATAGCGCCCCCAGTCTGTATCCGTTCGTGTGTTTCTTGCCCTATTAAAGAGTTTTCTTACCTTCCTTTTGAGTTGCTCCAGTTTAAGGCTCCACCAACTTTTGCTTTTGCCGGTGGTGCTGGAGCATTCCCTTAGCGGGCAGGATAGGTGGTAGTTTTCGATGAGCGTAGAAGTGATGGTATTTACCCACGATTCTATCTCATCCGTCGTTTCTATGGACCCTGGTGCTTCACCATCGCCTATTCTGTCTCGTACACCGCCAAGGAATTTGGCTTTGTCCGTTTTCCTTGGGAACCTCCTGGGTGCTGGTCCCTGAAAGCTCACATGTAAGTCGAAACAGATCCATCTATGGTCCGAGCAGGATGCATCTTCTGATACGTGCCAGCCACAGATGTGCTCAGTAGTCTCGTTTGAGGCTAGTGTGACATCTATGACTGTCTGGCATCTGGAAGTGACAAAAGTTGGTTCTGTTCCCGTGTTTAAGATGTTTAGGGTAGTGCAAAATAAGAAGTCTGAGAAATCCTCACCTCTTTTGTTTGTAGTGGAGCTCCCCCAGATCGTGTGGTGGGCGTTTGTGTCTGCTGCGACGATGATTTGTTGTTTGCCTTCCTCACAGAAGGCAACCAGGTCCACCAGTTCTTGCGTCGGAGCAGCAGCGTCTATTGGCAGGTAGGCTGAGGCTACTACCACTTGCGGTACTTCTGTCTTGGTCTCCCCCCGGACTCTGATGGATGTTAGGTCCCTGGAGCAGAACTGTGTAATCATCTCAGCCTTTATACAATTTGGCACGTAGATGCATGTTCTTGGGCCTTGGCCACTGTCATTTACATTTTGGAATATTGTGCCCCCCAAGCTTCCGAGACCACATACCTTGCCGCTCCTGATCCACGGTTCTTGGATTAGGGCAATGGTACGCGTGCTCGTCTCCAGCTGTCTGCGCAGGGTGGCCGTAGCCACCTGGCTGTGCTGAAGATTGGCTTGTATTATGTGTGTTCTATTTGGTGTGTGAGGTTTAGACGCCATTGGAACTATGGGCCTATACCCCCCCCACCTGTCTTTTGGTGCGTTCCAACCGCGTCTTCCTCCACCATGGTGTCATCCGTGTCAGTATCCGAGTCCGACCCTTGGACTGGGATTGTCTGCTCGTCCGGCTGCAACACCTCTTCTATAGCTGGGTCCGGTGTTTGCGCCGGCGAATTGAGGAGGGCATCCTCTACCATGGTTTCCTCGGCAGTGGTTGCCTCCTCCTCCGTCACCGTGTCAGTGTCTGTCTGTTCTGTGCTTCCGTCCTTGTGTAAAAAGTCCATCACTGATTTGGGCGGCTGATCGCTCAGCTTGCCCCCATCGAAGAACCTGATGTAAATAGTACCCAATTTGTAGAAGACCGTTCTGTTCCTCATCAGCACCTTTTGGACCTCCCTGAGGGGGATTCCAAAACAGAGGAAGATGCCTGGCGGGTCACCTCTGCGTTCGTGGAAAGTGAGATCCCACGAGCGCATACAGTACCAGGCATTTTGGTTCTGTAAGGCCAATTGTAGCTCCGTCATGCCACCCTCATAATCGGGCACAAACAGAGCCGCCCTGGCCATGCGCGGGATCTGATCCTGCCTGCACACCTGGAGTTTGCAGCCCTCCCATAGGGATTCAGTCCCATCGACTGTGCGCTGCAGCCACCGCAGTGTATAATCGTCCTCGCAACTCAGTTTGAGCACCCCATCCCCCACGAATGGCATACCACGGAAGTGGAGTCCCTCGGTGTTGGGGGTCAAGGCTGCGAGGAAAGCTTTGTTCTCAAGCGTCTTTTTCACTAGTTCCGCCTGTGCAGGAGTGAATTCCGCGAAAGGGGCCATCGTGACCGCCACCCTCAGGTGGGAGTTCAGCGTCTCCGCGTACGAGACCTGCCTGGGTTGGCCTGCCTCGTCTCGTTGGCGCTTAGATCCCCCCCGCGGTGATGGATCCTCATCGGTCCGATTCCGCTTGTATGGTGTGGTAAAACCACCTGTGCTGGTGCCGGGGGCCACCGGCAGTGGTCTCCCACCTTCCCGACCAATTGGGGTAGTGTGCCCCTCCCTGCCGTACTTCAGCCCGAGGGCTAATGACAGCTGGGCGGTCTGGGGGGTGGGAGGGAAGGCAGACCCTGTGGCTGGAACAGTTTGACCAGCCAACTCCTGCCTCCTTTGTTCCAACCGGTCGCGCTTTAGCGCCACCTGCTTGCGCACTCTTCTGTCGCTGGCGGCGCTTGGCACTTGCCGGTTTCTTTCGTAGGCGAGCGGTCTCTACCCAAGTGCAGAGACCTGCTTGCTCTGTAGAGATAGCTGCCGCTAGCTGTCCCATGTTGAAGGCGCTAGCAGTGGCTATCGGTAGTACGGGCTTTGTTGCGCCCGATGTATTGGCCGGGACCGTAACGGCCGTAGCCGAGGTCTCCGACATCTTTTCCTTTTTCTTTTGATTTTTATTTTTTTTATGTGACTGTTTATTTGCTTCATCCATGTGTGTTTTTTATATCTTCGCCCCCTGGCTTCCCACCCACTACCGAGTCCGCAATAGGGGATGCCTTAGCACCAGGTTCACCAGGGAGTATAGAACTCGGAACGGCTCGTCCTCCAGAAGCAAGAGGTACGAGCGGTCCACGCTCTGGGTGACCCGACCACGAGTGAGTGACAGCAGCGGAGTGGGCTAGGCAGTCACAGCAAAGCCTCAAAACCGTGCCGGCCCACTGCGGTCGCGCCTCCCTGAGGGTTCTAGCCAGCAGCCCTCCGACGGGATACCACAGCCGATTGATCGCAGTGCGGCTACACTGCGACCTCCCGTTTTGGGATGAATCTAGGGCCGAAGCAGCGTGTTGCACCTCTCTGAGATGCTCAGCTACCAGGATCCCCTTCTCCCCCCTCACGGGTCTCCACGCACGGCACAAACACGCGGGTGACGGACGTAAACGGAGTGGCTGTCACACACCACCCCGCAGCACAGGTCAGAATGGGATTGGGGTGTGGCAGGTAGGCTGGTGAGGGTTGGGTTTTGGGTTTGAGGATGGGCTGGATAGAGACCGCAGCTTTGCCGCCCGTTGCAATGCTCGCAGGTGAAGCTCTTAGTGAAGTGTTAGCTACGTTATCCTTCCACGAGTCAGTCACCAGTTCTGGTCATGAGAGGTTAAACAGTTTAACGTTATTTAGAATGCATTATTTGAATAGTAAATTCTTCATCTACACATCAATGTATGATTTGCATAGTGTAATTCGACAATTTTAGGTTAGCAAAATTCTGAAAAATTCTAAATAAGTGAATCATCACTGGTTTTACATCATTTCGTGGTTAATTTCATTGGTTATTATTAGTGCGAAGAGTTTTTCGTTCAGACTTCATTATTTTGACATGATTATTCTAGTTTCGCCCAGATTTCGCGAATTTTCCCGCGTCGATAATGGCATGAAATTCAAGAGTGGTAAGCATATTTAATTAGGTCGGAGGAAAAGGGCCGTTCTTGTAGTTGTGCCAACAGGAAATGCTCTCATGTCAACCTTTGTTATGAACAGGTAACGCTATTATGACGCTGGAAGTCAAGGACCCGGTGAAGGTGATAACGGTGCGTGGGACGGCATTCGAGCTGGCTCCGCTGGAGGGCGGCTCGGCGACGACGGAGCCCGCCCCCGCCGGGGACTACAAGACAGACCTGGTGCAGTGGGTGTCGCAGGAGCTGAGCAAGTCCGACCGCCCGGAGCTCACCAGCGCTAAGAATATTATCTCTGGAGGTGAGTGCGTGCAATGTAGCCCAGTGAACTCTGATGGTAAAGTGATGCCTAATGCCTGTGGAACAATCTCCCACCAGCCATCAGAACATCTCCAACTCTTGCCACTTTAAAAAAGCATCTGAAAGAATTTGTATCTGTCCAAGGAATAGAGGTGATTTATTTTATTATTTATAGATATGAAGTAGTTTAATGTAATGTGTGTGTACATCGAGTATTGTTAGTACATAATACATATATACTCGTAAGTATGCATCTATGTATTCTTATTTAGTATGATAATATAGTTATCCTATGTTTATGTAATATGTTTCTAGTATTGTACCTACATACATATATGTTATGCCCTTGTTTACTTTATTTTATTGTTGTAAGTATTAGTATTAAGTTTGTGTCATTCTTCTTTTCTGTTTGCTGCCCGTAAAAGTGTTCATTATTAAGTCAGGTTGACTGACAGATATTGCCTTAGGTAATAAGTCCGCCATTTGTACAATTTGTATTGGAAAGCAATGAAGTATATTTTATTCTAAAATTGCAGCAACGTTACTTGTTTAAATTAACTTGGGTGTCTTCGAACGTTGTATCAATAGACGATCGACTTGGATGTGTTCATGCACATTTGGTTCAATTGCAAGGGCAACCCATGCCCGCACTTGTAATAAAACATTAAATTGTAGCAAAAATTACAGGCATCACGCTAATTAGCGTGATGCTATTTAATATATACATAATCGGTTATTTTTCTTTATTGTGGTTGTATTTGTACTGGGGCATCTATTCCTAGGGCAGTAAGTCACGGGCAAAAAGTGAACTCGTACAAAACAGAAGCATGAGCGTGAGACAGCGAGCGCGACGGTGAAGCGAGAGAGAACTAGATAGAAAGGAAGTTGATACGAAATAAACTACTCGAGTTACTAATCGAATTTTTATGATATATGGATTTTTAAATTACCGTGGTTGTTAGACATTATTTTAAATCAAACAGCTTTACTCACGGTTTCACTCCGAGTTCTCTGCCAACCGTCGCACAAGGCAGAGTGCTCCATGAAGATGGGCCATACGCTTGGCCCGAAACGTCGAGCCACATAGCTCGGAGTGAAACCGTGAGTAAAGCTGTTTGATTTAAAATAATGAATTTTTATGATTGTCAGCACTGCTGTTACCATTCAATGCAGCGAACATGCACTGTAAGTAACAGTCAACATGCTGGTATTTGATTAGGACGAGGGCTGAAATCCGGGGACAACTTCAAGCTGCTGTACGATCTCGCGGACAAGCTGAACGCAGCGGTGGGA
Organism: Nematopogon swammerdamellus; assembly: GCA_946902875.1. Lineage (NCBI taxonomy): Eukaryota > Metazoa > Arthropoda > Insecta > Lepidoptera > Adelidae > Nematopogon > Nematopogon swammerdamellus. Next base: position 10,329,897 of record OX336333.1, read on the forward strand.
GCGTCGCGCGCCGCTGTCGACGCCGGCTTCGTGCCCAACGACCTGCAGATTGGACAGACGGGCAAGATTGTTGCACCTGTAAGTATTATCTAACCCCATTTTTTGGGTTGACAGACAGACATTGCCTTTTATAATTATTTCAAATGTTTGATGTTGTACACTACGTGAGGTCGATTCGATCCGATTCGAGTGCAGTCTAACTGCCATATGAATGATCAATAAACAATACAACAATACAAGTATTTTAATGACTAGCCACAAAACAACACTTTTTTTTTCACAATAATTCTTATTTTATAAAGAAATAAAAAATTTACGTGTATGTACTTACAAGTAAGATATTTGCAAAACAAAATTATTGGGGAGGTACAAGTAATATAATAGGAGATACGATAAGTAATGCATTGAGTAAATTTTTGAAAATTTTGTCTGTGTTTGTACTGGAAGGTTTTTTTTTATGGAAACTGACACGGTTGGCTACATCACCTACAACATCCATGATGTCAGCCCATTACACCAGGTGAACTAGGTGCTTCCCTTCATTTCATGTCGGCTACACTGAACTGGACGGAAAACACGAACTATTTACATAGCCGTTTCGACCGACGTTTCATTCAGTGCGGTGATACAACCCGGGCAGGATGTTAATGTGTTTGCGGACAACAGGACCTGTATATAGCGGTGGGCATCAGCGGCGCTATCCAGCACCTGGCGGGCATGAAGGACTCCAAGACCATCGTGGCCATCAACAAGGACCCCGAAGCGCCCATCTTCCAGGTCCGTACACTATTCTGCTTCTACTTTGGTGCCTGTGTGTGAAATTAAGGAGGTGGAAATTATCTAAGATTGCATTTAATTATCCGAGGAAAGTCAGAAAGCACCAGTACCCTGTCACACTTACTGATCAAGTGCCAAATATATGTCAAAAGGCATTGTGTTGCGCGACTATAGACCGTTCACAGTTATTTTACCTCAAGCCATCAAGTTGGCTAACCTGAGCTCTGTGTTGCCATAATTGGTGCGTAATATTTGCCTGTACGAAATATTTGAATATATTTTTAGAATAGAATAGAATAGAGACGCTTTATTGCACACAAATTGAAAGAAGAACAGTACACGACAACAAACAAGAAATGCAGGAGTGACAAAGGTGACATCACTACAAGTACAACAGGTACTTATACATAATTTCCACTACCACGGGTAGAATATTAATAGCAAGTAACCCTTTTCAGGACCGTAGTACTAGTGACAGCAAGTGGTGCCAACCTAGCGGAAGGTACAATGACATGTGTCAGAGGTAAAATAACTGTGAACGATATGTACATCGTCACATCCCTCTCGACGTTTAGTTCGGCCGGCGGCGTAGCGATTATGGAAACCCTTCCAGTATCCAGAACCTCAGTACTTCTGAGCTGCGGGAGGGTTTAAGCGATTGAACGCGCAGTTTGATGGATTAAATGCTACCCTACTTTTAGTTCTGTAATGCGGGAGGTTTTACAAACGCAATACTAGCGTTATGGATATAAATTCCTACCGCTACTCAGATTAGCCTAGGTATCCTGTTTTAGTTCTGTAATGCGGGAGGCATTACAAACGCAATACTAGCGTTATGGATATAAATTCCAACCGCTACTCAGATTAGCCTATCCTGTTTTAGTTCTGTAATGCGGGAGGTTTTACAAACGCAATACTAGCGTTATGGATATAAATTCCTACCGCTACTCAGATTAGCCCATCCTGTTTTAGTTCTGTAATGCGGGAGGTTTTACAAACGCAATACTAGCGTTATGGATATAAATTCCTACCGCTACTCAGATTAGCCTAGGTATCCTGTTTTAGTTCTGTAATGCGGGAGGTTTTACAAACGCAATACTGGCGTTATGGATATAAATTCCTACCGCTACTCAGATTAGCCTATCCTGTTTTAGTTCTGTAATGCGGGAGGTTTTACAAACGCAATACTAGCGTTATGGATATAAATTCCTACCGCTACTCAGATTAGCCTATCCTGTTTTAGTTCTGTAATGCGGGAGGTTTTACAAACGCAATACTAGCGTTATGGATATAAATTCCTACCGCTACTCAGATTAGCCTATCCTGTTTTAGTTCTGTAATGCGGGAGGTTTTACAAACGCAATACTAGCGTTATGGATATAAATTCCTACCGCTACTCAGATTAGCCTATCCTGTTTTAGTTCTGTAATGCGGGAGGTTTTACAAACGCAATACTAGCGTTATGGATATAAATTCCTACCGCTACTCAGATTAGCCCATCCTGTTTTAGTTCTGTAATGCGGGAGGTTTTACAAACGCGATACTAGCGTTATGGATATAAATTCCTACCGCTACTCAGATTAGCCTAGGTATCCTGTTTTAGTTCTGTAATGCGGGAGGTTTTACAAACGCAATACTGGCGTTATGGATATAAATTCCTACCGCTACTCAGATTAGCCTATCCTGTTTTAGTTCTGTAATGCGGGAGGTTTTACAAACGCAATACTAGCGTTATGGATATAAATTCCTACCGCTACTCAGATTAGCCTATCCTGTTTTAGTTCTGTAATGCGGGAGGTTTTACAAACGCAATACTAGCGTTATGGATATAAATTCCTACCGCTACTCAGATTAGCCTATCCTGTTTTAGTTCTGTAATGCGGGAGGTTTTACAAACGCAATACTAGCGTTATGGATATAAATTCCTACCGCTACTCAGATTAGCCCATCCTGTTTTAGTTCTGTAATGCGGGAGGTTTTACAAACGCAATACTAGCGTTATGGATATAAATTCCTACCGCTACTCAGATTAGCCTAGGTATCCTGTTTTAGTTCTGTAATGCGGGAGGTTTTACAAACGCAATACTGGCGTTATGGATATAAATTCCTACCGCTACTCAGATTAGCCTATCCTGTTTTAGTTCTGTAATGCGGGAGGTTTTACAAACGCAATACTAGCGTTATGGATATAAATTCCTACCGCTACTCAGATTAGCCTATCCTGTTTTAGTTCTGTAATGCGGGAGGTTTTACAAACGCAATACTAGCGTTATGGATATAAATTCCTACCGCTACTCAGATTAGCCTATCCTGTTTTAGTTCTGTAATGCGGGAGGTTTTACAAACGCAATACTAGCGTTATGGATATAAATTCCTACCGCTACTCAGATTAGCCTAGGTATCCTGTTTTAGTTCTGTAATGCGGGAGGCATTACAAACGCAATACTAGCGTTATGTATATGAATTCCTACCGCTATTCAGACTGAAATTTGGCTTGTTGTGTTGTTGTTAGGTTTGGGGTTGGCTCTAGGCCTGCAAACTAATCCCGCTTGGTTGGGGACCTTCGTGCAAAACCCCGCAGGCTCCAGCTACCCCAGCCAGCCTATGTCTTCCATGAAAGCCACAAGTCGACCGGGGTGTCTGCAGACCGCCGCAACGGAAGATGGGGAGCGGAGTATGTCCCTTCGTTGGTTGTCAAGCACACTGCACTCCAACAAAACATGCTCGGCCGTTTCATCCGTCGCCAAGCATCCTCTGCATAGTGGACTATCCGTAATACCCATCGTGTGTAGATGTTTATTTAGTGAGCAGTGACCGCTCATCAGACCAACGGCTATTCTTAGCTTAGCCCGGGCCAGGTTGATAAGCTTCCGAGCCAGCCTTCGGTCTGGTTTAGGAAGGGCAGCTCTCGACTGTCTGCACTCTGAGAGGCCCTTCCATCTGTCCCTGTGTTTCCGTGATGTCGACGCGTGCAACCAAGATCTCTGTGTGCTCGCTGACGGCATTATCACGGGTTCCGCTCCTATAGGTATAGTTCTGGATCCTCTTAGGGCGAGGTCATCAGCGCTGTCATTTCCGTCGTCTTCGTTGTGGCCTTTTATCCACTGGAGGATCACCTTGTTATTATTACCTGCAACCTTCTCCAGGGCTCCACGACATTGTAGCACTAGGCCTGAGGTACACCTCTTGCTCTTCAGTGCCATAAGAGTCGCTGCGCTATCTGAGAGTATCTTGATAATGTACCCTGATACGCCCATCTCAGTCACAGCGGTTGCCGCCTGAAGCACCCCGATTACTTCCGTTTGGAAAACGGTTGAGTGTGCACCAAGTGGTACTGATCTGTTGATGTTCAGCTCCAGTGAGAAAATGCCCGCACCGGTTCCGCTGCTTGTCCGTGACCCGTCTGTGAAGATTCTGAGTTCCGTCTCACTAGATGGGCCAGGGGTTTTTGGTCCTATTATGACCTCGAAATGTTTTTCGAAGACGTGGGTGGTGGGTATCCGATCGGAACCTGCCCTTAATAGGGGTAGTTCATTGCACATAGTGTTCAGGACACTTGTGTGCTTTACCGGTTCGTCCCCTTTCCATAGTCCTAGCGCATTGAGCCTTAGTGCGGACGCCGCTGCCTCCTGTCTGACAAATAGGTCCAGCGGCGTCAGACAGAGCATGGCTTCAATGGCGGCCGTGGGTGTTGTGCGCATACAGCCCGTAATGCCTATGCAGGCAAGCCTCTGCAGCTTCTCTAATTGCATCGTTGTGGTCCGCAGTTTGGATCTGGGCCACCAGACCACGGCTCCGTAAGATAGCATCGGTCTCACTATGGCAGTGTACATCCACTGAGTAATTTTGGGGGTTACACCCCACGTTTTTCCCAGCAGCCTGCGACACTGCCAGAATGAGACGGTTGCTTTTTGTATTTTTTGGTCCAAGTGCCTACTCCAGTTGAGTTTATTGTCAAGAATAATGCCCAGATACTTGACTTGCTCTGACATTGTTAGCATTGTCCCATTAAGCGTCGGGTATCTAAGGTTCCCGAGCTTCCTTTTGTTCGTGAAGAGAACCATCTCTGTCTTCTTCGCGTTCACCGACAGAGATTGTTCCTTGCACCAGTCCTCAATGATCTTGAGAGCCCCTTGCATCACTTCACACAGTATCGTTTCGAAGCTCCCATTTATGAGGATGGCAATGTCATCCGCATAGCCGACCGTGTAGTACCCGGCCTCGTTTAGGCGCCTTAAGAGGCCGTCCACCACAAAGTCCCACAACAGCGGTGACAACACCCCTCCCTGTGGGCAGCCTCTAGCGACTAGAGCCCTCGTTGTGTCTGCCACCGTCACTTGAACCGCTCTGAGCTTCAGCATGTTTTCTATCCAGCCACTGATTGTGGAATCAACACCATACTGTGTCAGAGCCTGCCCAATACTTCCGAAGGTCGTTTTATCGAACGCGCCCTCTATGTCGATGAAGACGCCTAGGGTTGACATTTTGTTTTCTAGAGCCTGCTCAATTTTGTGCACTACTGCATGTAGTGCAGATTCTGTTGAGCGGCCTGGCATGTATGCATGTTGCTGCTTGTGTAATGGATGATGTTTTAGCGTCACATCCCTAATTTCACGGTCACAAAGCCTTTCCAGTGTTTTAAGTAAAAACGAGGTCAGGCTAATCGGCCGGTACGACTTGGCAAGTGAGTACTCGCTCCTGCCAGGTTTTGGGATAAAGATTACTTTAACCTCACGCCATCCCCTGGGGACGTACTTATGGGCAATGCAGGCTCTGAAGATCCTCACCAGTATTGGGACCAGGATCTTTGAGCACCACTGCAATTGCGCCGGATAAATGCCATCTAGCCCAGGTGATTTATAAGGGAGAAAGCTCTCTATAGCCCAAACTACCTTTTCATGCGTTACTACGCGTTGAGCCGTGTCCCAGTCTACGTTGGTCGGTTGACTCCCTGTGGTTTCAACCCAGTTGATCTGGTCGGCTATACTGCACTCGGGGAAGTGTGTGTCGAGCAGGACTTTACACATTTCCGGTACGGTGTTGGTGTATGTACCATCTGGTTTCCTCAGGCTTCCCATCTGCTGATCTGGCTCTCCTGAGAGTAGTTTCTTGATTCTGGCTGCCTGTGTGGTGGTCTCTATACTGCTGCAGAACCTCCTCCAGGCATCCCTTCTTTTGGCCCTTACCCTTTTCTTGAAGTGGTTCAGGGCCTCTTTGTAATTCGCTAGGTCCGAGTTTTCTTTAGTATAACGCGCCCTGTTCTGGAGTCGTCTTAGTTTCCTTCGGAGATTCTCCAGTACTGGGCACCATTGTTTCCCTCCCTTTCCGGGGCCATCATTTGCTTCTACAAGCGGACAGGCTTCCTCGAAACTTTGGGTTAGTTCTGAAGTTAACTTTTCCACAGATAACTCGAGATCGTTGATTGTGTGTACGACTTCGGGGATGTCGAAGCACCCAAGCTTACCCTCAACCAGGCTCCTGTAATGGGCCTTGTTGGCTTTCCTTGGGTTTCTTCGTATCTCCCTCTTCGTGATGTTTGCTGTAATTTCAAAACAAAGCCACCTGTGATCGGAGCATGACATTTCTCGAGAGACATACCACCCGCGCACCATGTTGACAGTTTTGTCTGTCGCCAGTGTTATGTCAATGACTGTCTCAAACCTGGTTGTTACAAAAGTGGGCTCCGACCCCTTGTTAAGAATTTGCATTTTAGTGGTTAGTAGGTATTCGTATAGTGAGTTACCTCTGTCATTGTTACGTGCGTTCCCCCAAACCTGGTGGTGTGCGTTGGAATCGCACCCTATGATGAGGTGCTCGTCGTTGTCCTCGCAGAAGCGCGTCAGTTCTTCCATCTTGCTCGATGGAGCCGGCTCTCTAAAGTCCAGGTAGCAGGACGCCAGGATGATGCCCTTCGTGCCCGCCCCCTCGACTCCAAGGAGCCGGATGACGGTGTGGTCACAGTCAGTAAACTGGTTGAGTAGCGTTGCTGTAAAAAGACTCGGAACAAATATACAAGTTCTGTTCCTGTTAGATGCGGTGTCAAGATAGAGTTTACCGCGTAGGTTACCCAGGCCACAGACCCTGCCACCACGAACCCATGGCTCCTGCAGCAGAGCTACGGTTTCACAACATGTCTCAAGCTTACCGTGTAAGGTTGCAGAAGCCATTTGTGAGTGCTGGAGATTGGCCTGAATAACTTTGATGCTCGGACTGTGTGAGACTGCCATTCCCAAGGATCACGCGGACTCCTCACCCGAGGCAGCGAGGAGTTGCTCCTCGTCAATATCTAGGCACAGGGATTCTGCCATTACCTGTAGTGGGTCAAGCGATCCCTCCATGCCCAGGCCGTGTGGGCCCCTTAACGCCAGGTCTGCGTAGGCAGAGTCTAGCGAGAGGGTCCCCGGCATGCTCGGAAGCGGTTCCAGTCCGTAGACTGGGGCCGCTTCTTCACTTGACGCGATGGAGCACTCCCCCGCTCCCAAGGGCAGATGCCCGCCGTCCCTGTACCACTGGCGCTTCACTTTGACACCGTGGTCCGTCGCGTCATCCTTCCTCGTGAAGCACGAGAAAGGATTTGTAAGTGGTGACTTACCATGGGGTGGTGTAGTCACCATAGGTCCTGGCGTCAGTACCGGCACCACATAAGATGGCGGTGACGGTGTCGGAGTCTCTGTCGTCGGTTGAACCGTCCCGACCGCTTTTGTTCCCTCAGCTGCTGCAGTAGCTGCTGCTGGAGGTAGTGCAGGTTTCGGCTTTGGTATACCTGCGTCGGGTACGTGGACGTACACATTGGACAGCCCGTGTCCAATCCGGCGGTGGTGGCTCAGTAGCGTGCCCATCTCTGTCTCGGGTATGCCGAGAGTGATGAGCAGGCCACCTTGATCTCGTGTTGAGTTCAGCACTGTCCACCTGCCTATTTTTAGGTGTCTGTTCTGCACCCTAAAGCGGTCCATAACAGCCTTGACGCTGATGTCGGCTGGGACCCCGGGCACCTTACAGAAACACCGTACCAATTTTTGCACCTCGCTGGCTGGAATCACGGCGAGTTTAATCCCTGTAAGGGATAGCTCTGCCACCTTCTGTTCCAGCCAGTTTCTAGTGAAGTCGTTGGAACACCTAAGATTCAGGGCCCCTACTTTAAAAGTAGGGAATCCCTGGAAATTGGGTCCCGTCGGTGTGCTGTCGTCGTCGTCGTCCTCATCATCCGGAAGAGGTGCATCCGTCACCATCTTCCACAGGACGTTCTCCAGCGTCTCGCGGATCGACTCTGCTTCGTCCTTGGTCAGGGGGGCTCTGTCAGCCTTTACGATGGCCATCTCCGTATATTTAGCTGTTGCTGCAGCAGCGTACGTGAGGCCCTCTACCTTCGGCCTTTTCTCAGGTGGGGTCATGCCTGACACCCCTGGTCGGCCCCTCTTCTGATGCGAGCAGGTCGGTGCGTCGGCCTGGTCCTTCCCAGAGTCGGGCAAACATGTGGACGGGGCCGCTGCTGATGATCGCGATGGCCCGCGGTGGCCGTGCCCAGATCCCCTTAGGGGGGGTCTGACCGGCATGGTCCCGCGTGCGCCACCCCCTCGTCCACGATGCCCGGCTCTGAATGGCCCAATGGCTCCTCTCCCACGGGTGTTGGTGAAGGGGTCCTCACGACCCGTTTCCCCGGCTGCGCCCGTGGGTTGGTACTGCCCCGTGGACTCAAGCATGCGGTTAAAATGTGCGCGACGCCGCTTGTTAAGGCGGTGTCTTGCATTCTTACCCCTCTTTACTTGAGTCCACGTCTCGTCACGACTGTCCCGTCTGTCTGCCACCGGTTCGGCCGCAGCCGCAATCGGTGGTGGCGTCGTCCTTTCTCCTTGCATCGGTGGCTGTATTACTGTGTCTTTCATATTATTATCCATACTCTTCTTCCGTTTGTTGCTTCGTCCCCCAAGCATCCCACCCACCACCGAGTCCTCAAAATTGGGGATGCCCGTTTGGGCACCAGGTTAGCTGGGGGATATAGCACCCGGAACATATTGTCCAGCCCTTGATGAGTGTCAGCCACACACACCCTCCCTCTGTGAGTCCGCCACCCATCAACTGCCAGTTCAATAGGTTCACTCTTAGGATGGTCCATCTACGAGCAGGTTACGGTCACGATCGGGCCGACCCAGCCACGGTGTCGTCCCAAAGCGCTCCGGCCCGCTGCAGACAGGCCATCCTAGGGGCGCTAGCTGACATCCGTCTTACCGTGATGCCACAGCCGATTGATCGCAGTGCGGCTACATTGCGACCGCCCGTTTTGGGATGAATCTGAGGCCAAAGCAGCGTGTTGCACCTCGCGGAGATGCTCAGCTACCAGGATCCCCATCTCCCCCCTTACGGGTCTCCACGCACGGCACAAACACGCGGGTGACGGAGGGAAAAAAAAAAAAAAAAAAAAAAAAAAAAAAGTGGTCGTCACCCCACTTACTGGGATAGGACAGGATGGATTTGTGGTTTGATAGGTAGCTGGTGAGGGTTATATTCTGGGATTTTGAGGATGGGCTGGTTTCAGACCACGGCCTTGGTGCCCATTACAATGCTCGCGGGAGAAGATCTTGGTGAAGTGTTAGCTATGTTACTCTCTCACGAGTCAGTCACCAGATCTGGTCATGAAAGGTTAAACAGCTTACCACTCGCAAGCCACCACGCCTCGACAAGGCGTCTTCACTGCGTGGTGGTGAAATTTGGCTTATAGGTTTAATAGAATACGCTCGGTAAGGACTTCTTTGTAAACGAGCGAAGACTAAAGAAAGGATGTATATCATGCTAATTAGGAAATAAAAATAATTTGATTTGCATAGTAAAGATAATGTAATTAAAAAAAATACGACAATGTAATCACTAATCAGCAAACTTTTAACATTAGGCGAATCAAAAAGTTATCATGTCAATAACAAACTTAACGAGCGTTAGGCACATTCTTGCTTATATTTTTAGATGATGAATGCATCTTTTTAGGAGGTTTCCCTGCAGAGTAGAGATGCGGTTTTTGGACTTTCTGCCCACGCCTTTATATTTACCTGTAGGTTGTACCTTTATTTTTCTAGTTACTCGTCGAGGAAATTTATTTAAGACCGACTCGTCGAGCTTGCTCTGAGTTTTGTGCACTCTCGAATAATTTCGTCATCCGTTTAGCAGGTTAAAGGCCTTTCTTGACACGTGCCGCTTGCGATCTGTGATCTGGCAGCATAGCGCAGGAATCCCTCCCGCGTGTCAGATCGCACGGTGTGTCCTTGAAGACGAAGCGAGTACTTTTATGCTTTCGAGGGATCTGAGTAGAGGAAGCGTTTTAATTATTAACTCTTGAATACTACATCGGAAACAATACCCGAATCCAGATCGTTCGCAGCTCTGAATAGCGGAATGGTTTAAGGTAACATTCTGTGAATTAATGCTAGTAAACTCTCCCGCAGCTCAGAAGTACTGAGGTTCTGAATACTGGAAGGGTTTCCATAAACCCACGGAGTAGTAGTTCGCCAGAACCTTGTCACACTCACTTGTCAAGTCAGTGTGACAAGGTTCCGTCAGCGTCTGGTCGGCGGCGCCATACCTACTGTTGAATCGTCGATAAATTGAAACAAAATCGAACATTGGGATTAATAATAACATTCATATAAATGCAAGTTCATGTTATACTATGTCTAGGATCTATAATATCTACCATTTTGCCTCTATCTATGTCATCAGATCTATAAAAAAATGTATCGCGAGGGCAGGGAGCATGTTGCGATGTGCCTACCCGCTGCCATCTCCCAAACGGAATGACGGGAGCGGGCGGGCGGTTGTGCCGCTGTGGCTCTGTTCGACACAACACGACACTCGTCCGCCGCTGTTGCTGAGTGCGGAGCCCGCCTCAACTCGTCTCTTGTTACAGGTGGCTGACTACGGGCTGGTGGCAGACTTGTTCAAGGCCGTCCCGGAGCTCACTTCCAAACTGTAAACTTGATACCTTCTCGCCGTCATCTCCGAGCATAACTAATGGCCTACTCAACTAAATCCCGTTCAAGTTCAAGTCTTTAACCCTCACTACAAACACTGTTTGCTCATGACCTGTGATCTGTTTTGTTTTTATGGAGAAACATCTATAACCTGTGAGCCATTCATACTTTATCGAGTGATGGTAAAACTGCACCAATGGTTGATTGTAGTTTTGTATGTAAGAGAGAATATGTAAATAAACCATTTTATAATATCTACATTTTCTATTTCCTTTGTCAATTTCCTGATTCAATTTATTGAGAAGGGATTGATAATAATTACCCAAACCTTTTACCTATACATAAGTAAGTATAAATAAGTTTTATTAAAATCTCAGAGAGTTGCACAGAGTAGGTATCTACCTACATTATTCCTTTTGTTAGGGTTGAAATGACTACGGAACCCTCTGTGTGTAAACAATTTAATAGGCTATTTATTTTGTTGTAGTAGAACAGTTGTACCACAGTAGTAAAAATAAAAGGAGTTTAAATATTTACATAAGGTTTTAGGTAAAATAAATCTACGGTCAATCAAATATCTGGACTGAATTCAATATAAAAAAAAAAATATTTACAAATATACTTTATTTGTATATGCGGAATTAGAAGTGATAGTTGGCACAGAAATTACATATGTACCTAGTTCACCTACCTAGGTATGTACCTATTCACAAAAATAACAGTTTACATCAAAGGATCAGTCCTGTTCTGCTTAAATTAGGGCTTGGAGGGCTTACTATAACTTAAGTATCTGAATCTCAATTAACTATATTGTTATGGAAGCATCTATTAGATAGATCCTCATTCACTATCTTTAATGTAGAGGAACGGATAATTCCCCTTTCCACACAACATCCATGCTCGATTGACATGACAAGTTTGCTCACCTACTGCTTTACGAACACCATAGCATGCGGTCACAGATGAGATACATGCGGTCCCGCCGCCATTGGTGGAGCGAGCAGTCAATAGCGAGCGGGTCGGCGCGTGGAGGCAGGGCCGCGCCCCTGCCCCCCGCCGTGGCGCCCCGCCCCTCGCTCCACGCCCACGCGCCGCTGCCGCGCCGTCCGCCGCCGCGCCGCACTCCTTGTTTATTGTTGTACGCTCGCCGGCCGACAGTGAGGGCAGTGCGGTGCGCGACCGACGAGCCGACGCGACGCCGCGACCCGGCGACCCGGCGAGACGGGGACGATAGTGCGCCCGCGACTATGAGCTCGTAAGGGAGGATGCCGCGACCGTCGCGCGAGTCGTACGGCGACCAGAAGCCGCCCTACTCGTACATCTCGCTGACGGCGATGGCGATCTGGAGCTCGCCGGAGCGCATGCTGCCGCTCTCCGAGATCTACCGGTTCATCACGGACCGCTTCCCCTACTACCGGCGCAACACGCAGCGCTGGCAGAACTCGCTGCGGCACAACCTCTCCTTCAACGACTGCTTCGTGAAGGTGCCGCGGCGCCCCGACCGCCCCGGCAAGGGCGCCTACTGGACGCTGCACCCGCAGGCCTTCCACATGTTCGAGAACGGCTCGCTGCTGCGTCGCAGGAAGCGCTTCAAGCTTCACAAGGAGGAGAAGGATAACCTGGACGCGGAGCTGGCGGCGCTCGCTAATTTCAACAGGATATTCCTGGCGAGTCACCCGGGCGGTCGAGGGGCGGGAGTGGGGGCGGCGATGCCGCCTCCGACGCTGCAGCCCCCGCCGCCGCCGCCTCCCGCGTGCACCGCAGGGAGGCCGGAGCCGCAGTGCACGGCGTCGTCGTTCAAGGAGCGGCCGAAGAAGTCGTTCACGATCGAGAGCCTGCTGCGCGGGCACGAGGGGGAGGAGCGGGGGCGGGCGGAGGCGCTGCCGCCGGTGCAGTGTCTGCTGCCGTACGGGCTGGGCGCGGCGGCGGCGGCGGGCGCGCTGCTGCCCTACCGCGCCGACCTGCTGGCCGTGGCGGCCGCGCTCTACTCGCCGCACGCGCACCTCTACCACCACCACCACCACCCGCCGCACCCGCACTAGTCGCCGCGCCGCGCCGGCTTGTCTAGTTCAAATACCCCGTAGTAGCTCCTACACCCTACACTAGATTATTTCACGTGAGTAGCAATTTATTAAATCTCGTGAAGCAGCTTGTAGAAAGCACGGACTATACCTCGTGAGAAGTTGCTAGACAGACATATATTATTATTATCTAAAGTTATAGAGGTAAGTAAGTAGATCCCACCCAAAGTTTCTAATTGAAGGAGGAAACTTCACATGCTATAGGTGCCTAGATAGTTATACACAGGTAGATAGGTACTTATAGGTACCTACTGAACTTGGGTAATAACAACTATTTTAAAATATGAAAAATTGCTAGTCTGGCCAATGTAAGTTGGCGAGAGTATGGCAACTCTATTTTCTAAAAATCTGAGTCTGGCCTCACTGATAAACTCTTCTGTCTTATAAACTCTAAATAAACTTCTCATTTTTTTTTGCTATTTTGTTTGTAGGTATTTCCGAAATAAATAAATAAAATAACCTTGACTTCAGTCTAATCTGTTTTCATATGAGTTAGTCGTATCTTGCTTTTTAAAAATGTTTGTTGCCATATTCGCACCAATCGTCGGTCAGACTCTATTCGCTCTCACTTTAGATCATTTTCAAGTCTCATTTTCCCCCTTCTCTTAAAACAACACCTAGGTAACCATGCGGAGGCTGGTACACTTGTTCTACTTATTTATATCGCTACTTTTATTTCATAAATATTTGGGCATTTCAGCGGTGCCCAATGAAGCAGATTCACTTACCTTAAGGTACCTATGCACGTAGGCCCTATAAAGTTCTGTATTTTACTAGGTAGAAACTGGTCATTCACCCTGCAAACTGCAACCCTAATACTTCTCTAGATCAAACTAAGTATTTATTTTTAAATTAAAGTAACATTTTTAAATATAGATATGTTTAAAATATTATCGATCCGACAACTATTATATAAGAGGACATAGTAGAAAATGGTTAAATGGGTGAATCAACTTTTTCTTGTAACGTAACAACCAGCTGCAAAGTAAAAAAAAAAGTTTATTACAATTTATTACTTAGTTGAAAATCAATAAGTATAAAATATTTAGGTTGATAGGCAATTGAAATAAAAGTAGATAACTATTTAAAATATAACATTAAATAAATTTTTAGGGGTGACCCACGCGACAATTTTGTCCCCAGTTTTGTGTCTCAGTTGTCCTCAGGGTAACCAATATATTTTTTTAATTGCTCACAATTCTTTGTGCAGCTTCTTTTTTATTAATCAATTACTTATCTGAGAGTTGCTGTAACTATAAAAATATGGTCAATTTATCAAGATAATATCCTGTTTTCAGACAGATACCAAAAAGAAGAAAAAGTTAATTCACCCACATGCGCTATCTTTTGCTATAAGTATTCGTGAAATCACGAGATTTAACCTACACCGCCGTATTCTCCGCATCATTTTGTTTGGAGAAACGAAGTTCGCAAATCTATCATTAGAGGCGCTGCTCCGTTTCTCCATACAAAATGATGCGGAGAACACGACGTAGCGTAGTAAGTACGCGGTGTAAGTTAAATCTCGTGATTACTGATTAGGGTACAGGGCATCGCCCCACACACGGCGTCCGACCATTCTCTAGGTTGTATATAAGATAAAAATCCGTACAGTACCCGGTAGTAAATAATAAACATCGAGCTTTAGAAAGAGACAATCCGGTTGTAGAGCGTCGTCCCTGTCGCACAGAGACGTGCGAGTTCGTGCGACAGGGACGACGCTCTACAGCCGGATTGTCTCTTTCTTAAGCTCGATGTTCATTATTTAATGCCGGGTACTGCACAAAAGTGTAAATGCAATAGGTAGATAATAAATAATATATGCCTAAGGAATATGTATAGATTTGTTAGCAGATCGCGGCGAATTCATTAGGATTATATAGATTAAAATATGAGAGAACGCCTGTCGAAGTTTGTCTCCTATACTCTTCTGGCGATGCCTTTTCTCCACATAGCTACAGTAGGAGGTTCCTTGTACCTCGCAGCCCGCTACAAATTATTTGTACCTCTGAACTGTCAGTCTCTATATACACGAGCCGTAAGAGTAGTGACGCATGCAAATATTATTGTGTCTATTTTTTTTTATGGCAACTGACTGGTTGTTCACCTACAACATCCGTGATGTCAGCCCATAGCACCGGGTGAACTAGGTGCCATGTCAGTGCTTCCCTTCTATATGTGCATAACGCCGACAGTCGATTGTGTTTGTAGGTATGCGTGTGCTCAGGAACGGAGAAACTGTGTCACCTAAACGCTCTGCTTGCATTTTATATGAACATTTTCAGTTATATAAGCATTGTAAGTGTACCTAGGTACCTATACAATACACGGTGTTGCAAACTTGCAACCCCAACCGTAAAACCCGGAAGGGGGTGATTCTGTACGTGAAATAGAACAACTTTTGTTGTACGACTGTTTAATTTGAAGAAAAAATTTTTTTTTTCTCCATACATTTTGAGAATAGGCATTTAAAATTTGTATGGAAAAAATATTTTTTTTTTGTTTAAAAAAAATGTTTTCGACACAGAAGTTGTTTAGTTTCACATATAGAATAACCCCCTTATGTCAGTTAAAAATATTACGGGGGCAACTGCAGCACCGTGTATAACAAATTGTGACAAGTTGCAGTGCAGTCTTACTGTTATATGATATGAATGATCAATAAACAATAAACAACAATACACAGCAGGAATATGAACTATAATAACATAATGAAATTTCCTTATTCGAGTACCTACATATTGTTCTTATGCATACTCTCGGTAGCCATCGGAAAAGCATTATAAAAAAATCCCACACTTAACATAGGTACCTACTTATTTTTGTTTTTATTGAAATCGCCTTCAGTATGAGAGCCTTAAGAAAGTACTCACGCAGAACAAGCTAAATAAAACATTATCTGATTAGTTAGATACCTAATTACCTATGTTAATGTGTTCTTTATTTGTACGACGACAATTTCAGTGCCACCCGCGCCGGCTGTGTTTTCACAAATAGTTTTTTCCTTCTAACTAAAGTATATTTTACTTTACAATCAAAATGTTCTACGAATTTGTCGAATAAACACAGGTGCTATAGGCATATGTGTGTGCTCATTTCTCTGTGAAAATTTAAAATGCAAAGGTCTCAAAAAAGGGTAGGTAGGTAGTAGGTAGGTATGTCTGGTTGCTGCATGGCCACAAAGATATTTGAAATAATTTCAATTTATCACGAGTGCTAGTGTCACGAACAGTATAACTTGTAGCTTGGTATGGGCGGCATGCAATGCTAAATATTTATTCTTCAAATTTCTCGTCGCACGCATTTTGTTATTAGGGACGGTATTTGAACTGCCACTTTGTGCTAGAATAATGTTACGTGACATTACTGTGATTTTGTAATACTACAAGCTGTGCCCGCGGCTCCGCCCGCTCTCATACTTCACTTCACTGCTAACCTCATAAGCTATTTAGCGTGATAATAAGTAGCCTATAGTTGATGGGAAGAATCAAGCTATCCGTAGAATTTTGTTTTATTAAAATCGGTTCAGTGGTTCTCGAGTTATAAGCAGACAGACAGACATACACTCAGACACTCAGACAGAAAACAGACGTTGGATTTTATTATAGGTAAGGATAAGGAAGGATTACATTACGGGATATTCCTTCTAATACAGAGTAGAAGTTGAATTAGCGACCCAAGTTTACTGCCACCAAAACAAAACATAGACTCGCCTCTACAACACTGTCGTCCGATTTTCCCCGATTTTCGGGTTCCGAACAACAATTGTAAGCAAAAACATTTCTATTCGTGAATATTTTTAGATATGTTTTGTAAGGATGAGGTGTGGAACCGCTACCTAACTGCCTAGTTAGCTACGAGGTTGTAATGTACTGGTAGTGGTACCCATGCATGTATTATACTTAAAGAGGTATTTCCGTAATACCCAAATTGAACACGTTTGTAAATAAAAATGTTATGTTTGTCAATATAGTAAATATTTATATTATCATAAAATAAACTTGCTATAATTAACACAATGCATTTTTAGTATCGATTAATCTCTGGATTGCAATTGTAGGTAGGTAGGTTCTACCTATCATAATAAAGTGTTACCTACATCATGTGAAATGTACATAAGTAGGTAGGTACAACATTGGACACGTTAAATGAAGGCTATATGAATGAAAATTCTTTATAGACTAACCTTTGGGACGTACGAGATACGCGTGGAGGCGAATAATGCATTAAAGAAAAAAATAATTAAGTAGGTAGGAAGGACCTACTCTTACCTGCCTTACGCAAGGCTGTTCCGTTCCAATTCATTTTAAGGCGGAAACAAGACTCAAACCGTGATACACGAGCATTGATGATTGAAATACGAACCGTATGCTGATGTAAATAATTATGTAGGTGCGAGATTCATTCTACTCGTGCGGTGGCTGATACGTCGCGCTGACGATGAACGTTTGCGCGAAAATCACACATTAAATTTCACGTGTTGGGAAGATGAAAAATTTTTTTTAGCTACGATTGCAGGGAAAACTATTATCTATAACTAAACTACCTTCTATGAGGGTCTCGTATTGAAACAATTTATGCTTCTCAAGAGAATGTAACTTGAAAGTAAGTAAAATTTTCGTACTTTTCCTTATTTTTTGGAGATTTATTTAACACCTTTCCAAAGTAGTAAAATGTATTTTTTTAGCTATGTTTGTTAATTAAAGACCTATACACAACACATATTTTTTACAGATTTTTTATCTTTACCAATAGCTCATCAATTTCGTTTAAAGTTGACCTTTTGAGTCTTATTTGCGCCTTAGCTTGTTTAGCCACAAACATACACATTTTAACATAATTTAGGTAACTTCTCTAGACTAGAACACTCACCTTATGACCTAGCTCACCATTCACTAGCGCGTTAATCTCCACTGTTAAATGCACGAGTTGAATGTCACCCGCGATGTCCACAGATCAGATAATAATGAATGTAGAGATCAGAGAACGCGTACGCGGTAAATAATGCGCGTCGGGCTTTGGAGAGAGACAGTCCGATTGTACAGCACATAGTCCTGTCGCACAGATACCTGCGAGTTAGTGCGACAGAGACGACGCTCTACAACCGGACTGACTCTCTCCAAAGCCCGAGCGTATAATTTACGCCACTAGTTAGGTAATTTAATTAGGTATTAATATTACTAGCTTTCGCCCGCGGCTTCGCTCGCGTGAAATTCGTATTAAAAAGAAGAAAGTATGTAAGAAAGAAGACCGAGCTACGTTCAGATAAACAATAAACCTTCTCGATGAAAGTAAGTAACTAAGGCGAGGCCTGCTACCGTAACTTTATTTCGGCGCGTGAAACAATTTGGTTTGTATGAGAGCCACATCTTAGCGTACCGAAACTGTTAGCCTATCCCGTGTCCCGTATAGTAAAATGCGCTTCTACTCGTACTAAGTTTCATAGAATTCGGATGATCGGTTTAAGAGCTATAGAGGAACATACAGAAAAGATTTCTAAAAATCGCCAATTTAGTTTTAGTTTACAAACTCAGTATCTCATAAAACAGAGTAATTTACTCGATGACCATGCCTTAAAGATTTATTATGAATAATCAATATATATATATATATATTTATATATATACTAATAATAAATCTGTAAGGAATTGTCGTGGAGTAAGTTACTTTGTTTTATTAGATACTGCGTCTGTAGACACTATGTATGTTACTAAAACTAAATTTATAATTTTTAGAAATCTTTTCTGTATATGTACCTATGTATGTTCCTCCATATCTCTTAAACCGATCATCCGAATTCGATGAAACTTAGTACAATCATATTTGATTATACGGGACCACAGAGCATCAAATGCGCGCGCCCCTCCTAGAGGCGCCCTGAGCGCGATTTCTCTACAACGCCGTTGAAGCCTGTGGGCGTGGCCTATGACTTACATATGTGTGTTGTGCGTGTGCATTTGTTTTGTGCGTGTGCCTAACTTGCTCCTCTTTGTGTGTATTGTCGATACTAGCACACACACACACATGCGAAGCGCTAGCAGCACTGCGGGTAGTTTTTGGGTTTCAAATATTATCGCTTAGGGCGTCTCTAGTAGGGGGCGCGCGCGGTAGGTATTTGATGCTCTGTGTACGGGACACAGAATAGGCTAAATAGAATTCAGTTCCGGGATTTCATACGTACGTCTAATAATTTGGCAGTGGTGATATTCCTTCCTTGACGTGCCGGCACCTGTGTCAGACTAGGAGGTACGCCTTAATGGATACCTACCTATATGGCTTTTCCTGTCTGAAATATCTCAATTTTGTTCGTCGCGCGATAATTTACGGCTAAATAGATACGATCCTTTTCAACTTTGAGTAAGATAATATTTATTGAGCTCAAATCCAACCCTGCACATGCGCGAACTAACCCCACCATTTTCGCCGAGCGCTAACTCGTGCCGGCAACACTGTACCTACTGTACGTACATACGTAGCGCCTGTCATCGCCGCCAAAACTGGCGGCAAAGAAACTTTGACATCTACCGACCGCGCGAACACTGTGCGGTGCGATATTGTTTGCATGTTGATTTGTATGAATTTTAGCGACGCCTCCGCCGCCCGTCGCCGCTCCGCCGCCCGTGTTCCCATATCTGTATAGGTATATACCTATATACCCATATGTTTCTGATCTTTGGTTACCTATACTCTCCTGTTAGTGATCCTTACAATCCAATCTTTCTGAACCTAAGTGCATTTCCCCAAGCGCTTTAAACCAGTTCGCCACAGACACGACGGAGCCTGGACCGAACGTGCGGGGAGGGGAGAGCGGCGAGCGGAGGGAGGGATCCTGCCCGCATTCCGGGCGCTCATTACCGGACTCCACCAGTGGCCGTGCGGGGCGGCGGCGGCGCGGGCACCGCGCCCGCCACACAAACCACAGAAAAGCAAGCAAGGCAGACAGACCTTATGGGATACCTACTCTATTATACTTGCTTGTACTTATACCTTAGTACTTATTACACTTTTCTGCCGTACAGAAGGCGGACTTATTTATTTATTACAGAATATAATTTCTTCCATCCTCCTTTGTACACAGAACAAAGGCACAAGCGCAACCGCAGACAATAAAAACATATTTTTTTATAAAACACGACTACCTACGAAAAACGAATTGTATAACAAGGAAAGTTGATCGAAAATACTGTAGTGTATGTAGCTACTTCTCTATTCGAGCTCTTCTACACGCCCGGCTCCTGCATTTACTATCAACTGTCGTTGTTATATGATTCGATTTTATTAGAAGATGGGTTTTATAACATTTTCATTTAATTTTTTATTATTAAATTTAAAAAATGGCCAAATGTAGATTCGGAGAAAATAAGCTGTGACAGACGGACAGGCAGACATGAGAGTGATCCTATAAGGGGTCCTCTTTTGGTATGGAACCCTAATAAAACATAAAAACTTTATAAAACCCTTTAAAAAGGAATTATCCTTTTAGCTCTAACTAAACCATTCTAAGTGTGTAGAGGTATATTTTTTAAATCGTCTTTACAACCTCTTGACAACGATCACTCGAAAGGGCTTGAAGGAAAAAAATCGTAGTTTAACAATATGGCGCCTCGTGCAGTCATTTCGATTTTTTTTTAAAGTCGACCCTGTAACATGCACGCAACCTTCGAGACTAATCCAACAATGCCTCATATGTTGAAATTGGTTAAGTAGTTTAGGCTCTGTGAGGGAACAAACAAACATACATACATACACTGCCAAAATCATACATAACCCTCCGGACTTCTACTCCGGCTTCGCCGCCGTAGTCGGATAAAAGGAGATGACATTATTTATTATGAAGAGTAAACCCGGGATTCGTATCTCTCGCATTATTGGCCGATGTCTTCACCACATAAGACAGAAATATAGAGGCCAAAATTAACACATTATCAACTTTAATAAATTGGAAATACTAGTAGATATTCGGCGCACCACATATATGTATGGGTACATGTATACAGGTCGTCCCGGTTTGCTTACCACCACAGGATTCCTTTCAAACTCAATACCATTTTTCCTAGTAGGTACGTTAGGTTAGGTTAGGTTTAGGCTTGATTTACTCGTATTTTTCATTAAATTGAGATTGTATGCCTTAGGAAAGGGTCCCCAGAACAAACAGATTGTGATTATCTCGAAAAATGTTAAACAGAAAACAAATTTACTGAGCTTTCTTTGAAGCTTATTCAGCAAGGAATCCCCTTTAGGTGGTTGGTAATTCGGTCGAACTGTGACATCCTGTACCTAGTACTACCACAATGTTAATAATATATATTTTGCCTTATGATTATTTTAGTATCTGAAGAATGGATAGTGTTTAAAATGTGATTTTGAGTCGCTAAGGTCTGTCTCGCGCGTGGGCGGCAACGTGAAGCTACGCGGCGGCGGCGGCGGCGCGCGGCGTCAAAAGCTTCGATTTCAAAATACATATTATGTTTATTATCAGATATCGATTAATTCAGCACACACTTTATTACAATTTTATATTTCGGCTTCCACTTTTTAATGTCGACAGGCGGAGTCATTTTCGAGAATTGATTACCTATTAGCTACCTACTTGTATGTGAGTACTATCTATAGGATTGAAGTATGCCATACTCATACGGGCCGCGCTATTATCAGTGATCAATTTGTTAAAGGTAGTATTTTAGGATTTCTATAGGATATTTTTGTCTCTCTGTCAATTTTGAAGATATTTCGTAAACAACAATAATAATTAATTATCAACCACTTCTATATCTCATTATTTTAAAATTTTAACAAAAGTTTACAGGTTTACAATGATAAGCATAAAATTGAATGAACTTTGTTTTTGTCAAATTTACTTCAAGGTTCAAGGAACTAAGCCTTGCACGTCTGATGCACATTTTGTAAATTCGCATAATTGTGTTAGGGTAATTTATGTAAACTATCTTATTTTGGGGATAAGAGAACTGTAAGCCTACATATGTACTATTTGTATTACACATTTTCTGTTCTATTGAATTCTTTATGTTGAGAATAATTTATGACTTTGAGTAGGTATAGTAGTTATGAATCCGCCCAATGTAGATAAGTAAGTAGATAAAGTCTAAGATCTTTTATTTCATGCCCAGCTAGGCATGAAATAAAAGATCTTGGTATAAAAACGTTTAAACTTATTATCTGCAATATCAATCATACTGATACCTACCAAAGTATTTTAAATTAAATAAATATGAAAATATGATTAAAAACCTAAACTGTACATTTGGCTCAAGATGTTGAAGGACCATGTCACTTGCGCATTTAATCATCGCGCATAAAGTTCTGCTCGATCAGGATCAAATAGTTAGTTAGGCAAGGTTCTACATATCGTACATCAACTACGTCGGCTGAAAGGAATGGTTCCGTACCGCTAAAGGGCGGGCGACGCGACGTGAAGGAAAATTGGAGAGGCATATGTCCAGCAGTGCACGCTTACACGCTGACTGACTACACAACGCGCACCTTATTGTTTAGAAGCACTGACATGGCACCTAGTTCACCCGGTGTTACGGGCTGACATCACGGATGTTGTATGTGATGTAGCCAACCGTGACAGTTTCGATAAAAAAAAAGACTCGACGGCTCCGGCGCGACGGGGGCGGAGGCGCTGGCGGAGGCGGAGGCTGTACAATTTGATTGTCTCTACATTATTATTATGTTGGGTCGAATCTTTAGCTTTTTGTTAATAATCTACATACCTAGGTACTTTGAGATGTTCACTTTTATTGTTGCTACCTAATAATAGCGCAGATTGTATTAGTTTCCCCCGCATTTCCTATTACATTTTATGAGGACTTGACATAAAACATAAGTGCATGCTGTCAGACACTGTCAGTAGTGTTACAATGTAAGTTTTTTACATACATACATAGCGTCACGCCTGCTTCCCGGTGGGGTAGGCAGAGACAACGGATCTCCACGTGCCACGATCCTGACACACCTCTGCCGCCTCTATGCAAGTTTTTTTATGAGTTTATATTAGTATAGTTAGGTCAAAATCAAATCAAATTGAAACCGGTGTAAAAAAATCCCCTTATTAGGTGGTAGGCTCAAATTGTAGCCGACTGGATTGTTACAGCCGTACTGTATCCAATGGGAAGTCTCCGGTATGGTACCTACCTTCTCAGAGGTCATATTGGCTGCTTTGGCCCCTCTGACTCAGTCACCCATACAGGATTACATACAAAAGATAGGTAATATTTCTTAGTTATGTTGAAAGAAAATGATCATGAGAAATGTATTTTTGTTTTAAATTATTTTTGTTTTGCCTCTGAATTGAATTTCAAGATTTAGGTAAATTATTCATTAAGTTCGGACTGCTAATTTACCTTAATTAAATATATTCTTTACGAACTCCCGAATACTGGAGACGCGTTGTAAAGCGTGAGTATTTATGTAAGTGTACTTGTACGTACTATAAGCAATAGAGGAGGAAATCCTTATTAATTATTTTCATAGCAGACGGAGGAATTAAAAGGCTCCGGTGTGTGGCGAGCCGGCACTAACGAACTTCAGCGCGCGCAGGCGGGGTGCGTCGCGCCGCGCCACCTACAGAGGATGTAGGAGAAACTTCACAGATTTATTCTGAAAGTCCTATTAAACAAATTCTTCTCTATATTCTTGTATATATTTGTGAATACAATAATGTTCTTGTAATTGATATTGCTCTATATGCTGTTTACTTCTTGCATTATTTATTATTTTATTATTTAAAAAAAAAACAACCTTGATGCACAATTAAAATGTTTTCTACGTTTTTAATTAAGTAAGTAGTCATCAATTAACATAAAAATTTGATGCATACGGCGTTTTCTTCCGGTCTACCATATTTATTATATTTAGAAGTTTGTAGGTGCAAGAAGCTGAAAGTGAATGCATAATATGTACACAACAGCACAAGTAACATCAGAAGACATTATTATATTATAGTTTACATTATTATATTAGTATTGCAACAATACGCAATGTTTATTCTACTATATTCACTTACTTCCATGCTTTTTGTTTGGCAGTCCTTTTTTACGAAATGTATAGGGACGGGAGTTCAGGATTAGGATTTATTCCATGTATTACGTTTTATAGTCAGTAGTGGATAGGTATACCGTTGAGGGCTGGTCAATCTGTATTAAACGGTACGGACAGTACCACCTGCAAGATGCTGTTAACCCTCCATCCGTGGCCAACTCTCGCCTTGGCGCGGTCCTTTCATACAACACAGTAAGAGACAGTAAGTAATGAATGACAGTACATTACATAGGTAACGTCTTCGTGCCTTACACAGGTATACTTGCTGTTTGATGGTCATTGTGTCCTAATGCTTTGCCAAACGTGGTGGTAGGTGCAGTGTAATGCGTTAGTTCTCGTGAATTATTAGCAATAACACTGATTACTCTGTTCACCCCGATTTTCAGAATACGGCGCGATGGTTTGAATGAGTATTTTAATAAATCTCTCTCTCTTCCACTGTATTATCGAATCTCAAACATCGAAAGGTTGACTGTAAAAAATCTCTGTAAAGAATAAGTCCGCCTTAGCACCTTGTGTAAATTTTCTAATGTACTTGTTACTTTTTAATGTTTACTGGAGCAATAAAGCATTTTCTATCTATCTACCATTCTATCTATCTAATAGAGATTGAAAAAAAAAACAGAATTTGCTCATTTTGTCCTCGTGAATCACCCCTAAATTCTCTATGATCACCTCGGTCACTGTGTAGTAGGTAGGTAGGTGCGCTGCGCCCGCCGCCCGCCCCCGCCCCCGCCGCCGCCCGGTCGGCGCGGGCGGAGGCGCTAGCGTCGAGCCTATTACACGGCACTCCAATAAATCAATGTAATTTAATTTATTTCTTCGGCGCTCCTACGTTTTCGGGGTGCGTTTTTTGTGGAAAGCTCCTGCGCGCGACTCGGAGACTCCTCTATTATTTTCTAAACACACTCGTCTGGGAATCTCCGAAATACATTTGTACTGTGATATTATGACAATTATTAATTTATATTCCTATTTTTATTTTAAAAAATACATTTTTCTCTTTTTGCGACTCGAAATTCAAATTTTTATTTCCTTTAATGATAAACATTAATGCTTGTATTATTTATTTTATTTCATTTTACCTTATTGATAAATATATTGAAGCTCTATAATGTTTTTATGAATTTGATTTTATTGTGCTGTAGAATTCTTCTGATGGAACTTGTATTATTGTGTATTTTATTGATATATTTTGTGAATTGATATATGAAATGATATATTATGTTTAAAAATTGTAGCCTGCCTATTGCAATTTTAATCGAAGAAATATTAGCTAAATATAACAAGCGCATGACGAATCCAAGTGTTCCGTAGCTCGCGAGGGATAATCAATATACAAATATAATATTTGTATATTGAAATATTAAATAGTTTAAATGTTTCCTAAGGCTTTAGAGGTGATTTGGAGCTCTTTTATTTATGGAACGTGACATTATCATCACCTACACACTCATCACCACACTACATCCGTTGGTATTTCAGCACGTAACACCTTCGTGAACTACCCAGGTGCCATGTCAGTGTTTCCATTTGCTCGTACCGGCTACAAGAACTGGGCGGAAAAAACTAGATAACTATTTATTTTTGCCCCCTTAGACCTATTCACTTTGTTGTTACCAACCGCAGGCATGGTTAAACCCTACCACCTACCTAGTAAGGTAAGAAGGGAAGGGACCTACAGTTTTACGTGGAATCTGAACCACGGTCAGCCTCAACGGTCGAACAGTCACCCATTCATGTTCTTTCTTTTATATTGTCAGTGTTTCCCTATTGGAACTGGAACAGAGACAGAGAGAAATGAAGATTTAAATACCTATTCGGTTTCTTTTCCAACTTCCTCTTATTTAGAAATATAAGAAAATCTAATAACAATCTGAAAAATAAATTGTTTTGACAATCAAATGCATCAGCGATGCTCAATCCTTCAGGAAGATGAACCTACCTATAGTCTGCGCGATATTACTATAGGTACTGCTCGGCACAGTGGTCACGCTCCACGCTCTCCGCTCGAAGCTGCCACATTTACCGCTTTAACCGAATCGGACTAATTTAAACTAGGCGCGGCCGGCATGAGAAAGAGTTCTGCTTTTTGTAGGTAGGTAGGTAAATGTCCTGGAGAAGGCTGCGGTGTCGTCGTCGTCGGTCTCAGGCCACCCCGCGCGTCGACAATGCGCTCATCTCCGTCGCTGACGTCCCTGAAATGAGATAATGGTGTGATTTATAGAGCAAATTAAACATTTGACTTGTCATCAATGCGACGCTGAGTGAATCTGTCACGCACGATCTCCGAGCCGACCGCCGCGTACCGCACACTGCAGGCTGCTGGCTCGCTGACTGCTTGGTTGGTACACTGCGAGTAATACTTCACCTCTTTTGATGACTGGGTCGATCAAACAAAACTTCATTAATTAGGTAATCTCACTGTAGAGAATGTCGAATCGAGAGTGCACTCTACAAGTACATGCATGTGACTATCTATGTGTGTGTATGTATATGTTCTTTGTTCCATGACCGTTGTAGGTACCTAGCTGCTAGGTTATTTTTAGGGTTCCGTATCCGGTACGGGACCCTATTACTAAGCCTACACCGTCTGTCTGTCTGTCCGTCCGTCCGTCCGTCCGTCCGTCGTCGGTCCGAGGGCTGTATCTCTTGAACTCTTGAATAGGTAGCCCGTTGAAATTTTCACAGAATATGTGTTATTTTTGCCGATATAACAACAAATAATAAAAATAAGAAAAAGTAAAAAAATCACGGGGTTCCCATAGAAGAAACTAAAAAGTGTATTCTATCTACCGTCTAGCCATCTACCGAAAAGAGTATGAAGCATTTTAATGAATCATGAATTTCATAAACACGCCATAGATGGCGTGAGTGGCGCTGGACATGTCATGGCATTATGGAACCCTCGGTGCGCGAGTTCGACTCGCACTTGGCCCGTTTTTATTTTTGACTAGCTATGTAGTTGCTCTCGCTATGACGTTCTTGACTCTCACCATTCCCCATGTTTACATAGGGAAGCTTAGAGCAAACTTGGAATTAATAATCGGTATAATCCTGACATGCTGTCACACGATTTTCGTTACGGTGAACAAGTGGTAGGTTACACACACCATCAAACATAATACAACAAAACAAAAAAAGATCCATGACGAAAAATACTGAATATGCATATTATGTCCTATGTCTCAATGAAATATTGTAACGTTGTGTGTACTTTATGGTGAAATAAAGATCTGAATCGAATCTGAATATTATGTGTTTTTCTCTTCATTCCCCAGTAACTTGACTGTACTTATCACTTGGCTGGACTGGATGCCGACTCTTCTTTCTATTTTGTGGAGTTTTTATTTTGTGAGGATAAATATTGTACGATGTTACTGTTGCTGGCTGACTCCCTCCCCTCCTCACGCCGGTCTTAGCTCGCTCTTGTTGCTCGTATTCGGCAAGATTCGTGAGAACGAGCAACGCGCGCGCGACCTCGACTCACTATATTGAATGGACTTCACATAACAACACGTGGGTACGTTTTGTACCGTACGGGTACGGGTGTACCGTAAGTATTTTCAAGATTTCGACATCTAAATACGGAACATGCAGGTGGCATTATACTATATTTCATATAAGTGTACGCCAATATTGGTAACTGATTTTCGAAAGGGTCTTCGACCGAGACCTTAACCCTGTATTTGCACATTGCTCAAATGGCTCACATTGCCCCTTCCACCGCCGTCACCTTGGATTATTTTTTTTTTCTACAACCGCTCATATCTTACGTTCTTATTATTATCCTAAAGCAATCAAACTAAAATCCACCAAAAGTTGTTGAACTTGTCAGGATTTACTCTTTATTTATTTATTTATATTGCATTATTACTACAGGACAAGCCCTAAAATTTTACAATGTAGAATCAATTAAGTCTATACAAAGTTAAACTCTTCGTTGTACTCGAAGGTTGTACTGAAAAAACATTATCAGTGTTCAAAGTTGACAATATTCCGCCAAACGTTCTTTCGCCCGGTTATTACGTGCGTAGCTCTTTTCCAGTGCATCTTAGACCCCCATCCACAATTTACTATTTAAAATAGACTCCTTTTAGACCTTCGAGAAGGATTAACATTATTTCGGAAACCACCCCCGGGCCGGACAAAATGGCATATTGCAGCGGGGGAGTATATTGTGTGGATTGCACTATACGGAGGGTAATAATCCGGTACTTCTATTGATCTATTAAGATATAAGATGTTTCATGTTCAGGTCAGACATAAGTACTTAAACAAAATCACGATGCTGAACGAACTACGCGTACATCTGGTAGGTATAAGTCATTAATGTAAATAAGAAAGAACAAGGGTCCCAAGGAGGTTGCTTCCTTGGCTAACATCCGAACGCGTGTAGTATGAATCGGATCGGTAAGCTCCGTACTCAACAATCTGCTTTCTGTCACGAATTATTTAGAAAAAAAAGGTGGAAGAGTCTTGGGGCAAATCCCATAGAATATATACTATAAGTACCTATAACATACCTAGTTAGATCATAATATGCATATGCGATGCAACCACTATAATTGATTATACATAATTTCAATTAATTACTTATGTATTAAATTCAATCCAAGCATAGATCAATCATTGTCACTGCGGTGTGAAGAAACAGGTAAACATCGTAACTCTCTCGTAAAGCCGAGACGAGCGCTGAGCCGCTCACAATGAGCTAATGTGTCGACCCGAATAAGGTGTAGCGATCCATACATTAACACAATCATTTCTATACATAAAACATTTCATTATGAAGCAGCGCCTCCATTATTCAGAGATATTTATTCACGTCGAATGATTGCCTTTCTTTTGTGCATCGACAATGGCCGCTACGGGTGCGTTCCGTTTCGTCCGCGTCGCGGCGTCTCCTGTGCACGCGAGCCGACCGTTTTGTTCGACGGAACGCGCCCGTTCTTTCACGGGCCGCGCTTCGAAATTTAAAAATTAAATGGCGGGAAGATTGATGAGTTTCGACGCGACCTATGACATGCACTACCGAATAGTATAGCGATTATTTCGGTGTAGAATGTAGTTTAGACCACCCTTTTAGGCGGTAATTTATTGGACTGATAAATGTGCTGCCGAGTTTGTATGGCTGATAGAGAATGGGCCGAATTTTGTGATTAAACTCGCGTGTTTTTTTTTTTGCTATAGAGATTGTTTACTAATTTTAAGTAGCTAGCTAATGAGATGAATTAATAATGTCGCACACTTCATCTATTAAAACTAATTTTAATAAAATTTAATTAAAATATTAATTGGCATTAAATGTAAGTATAACCAAAATTATATGTTTTTGGGTGGTGCCTCCTATTATTTAGTGAATGAAAACATTAAACTCAGCAAATGTTAGACTAAATCGCCGTTGAGTTTCAATCTAATTTGACTCAAATTTGACTTCCTATAATAAACTGTTGTTAGGTAATATTTACCAGCGCACTATCAGCGGAGCCGATCTCCCGGTAAAATACAGCGGTCTATAAAAAATAGCAGTATAGATACATAGCTATAAAATATAATCAAGAGCATTAACATACGCAATAGGCTAGCGGTGGAGTCCTGTAATTTGAACACCTCCGATCGCCTACTAACACTACGTGGCCGAAATAATGAAGACAGCGAAATGCGAAGAGTAGCTGTGAGTCTCAGCTGTGAGTAGGTACGCTGCAGTTACCTACCTCTCAACATTATGTTAAGAGATGACGAGTGGACACAATGTGGACTGCTTTGAAATTATACAGGATTAACCTTTTTATGTAATCTATATCTCATCTCTATCTATATCTCTATATCTATCTCTATCTCTATATATATCTCTATCTCTATATATATATCTCTATCTCTATCTATATCATCTCTACTTCTTATAAAATCGAACGTCTGTCTGAATGTACATATTTATGTTTGAGGTAAACTCTGAAAAAATGTTTCCCATTTGATTTGAAGCTTATAAGGTGGTCGTCTCCGCTTCCTTGTCCCTGCCGAAACCGAATGACTGACGTTAGATTATAACAAAAATAAATGTTTATGTAGTTACGCGGCAAAACCTGTAATTACAGAGGCCATAAACGTCAGATCGGCGTCGGTCCGCGGTACCCATGTAGCGTCGCCGCGCCCGGCTCCATACTCTACTTATCTTGACACGGTAAGCATATCGGTTTAAAATCGGCAGTAGAGTAAGGGACGTGGCGCAGTAAGCTGGAAGCGCTCCACCGCTGCCGGACTCTCGATTCATATCTAAAACGGTAAACGCATGAAGCCGGCATCGCCATCGCCTCATAATAACAGAGTTTAGAGAGCAGAATGAAATATTAGGCACAACCCGAACTCGTAATCGTACCAATAATTGTTATTTACGCCCGCTTAGTATTTGGAAAAGAGTTTCTGCGGTCGCGGGCCCGATACGACACGCGATGTCCGGGCAACATTACAAGATATTGCTTTACAATCGCTGTGTTTAGAAGATTGATTTTTGTCTAATGGAGGGTCGGCGTCTTTGTGCAGTGATTGCTAACATCGGCGGCTCGTGGCCGCGCAAGTACGTTGCGATATCGGAATCGGTGGCTCATCTATATTGTTGCTGCTGTGTTGCTGATCAATACATATACCATCTGTATTGATCAGCAACACAGAGGCGGCGCAAGGCGTGGGCGACGTGGGCGACCGCCAACGGCCTCGCGGCCCGAGGGGCCTCGCGCCTCGAAAGTTCATGCAGCTTTGATTCATGAAAAATGTTCAGCTAGATCTATTAAAAAATACCCCGAGTAAACATGTTTAGACCTAATCATAAGCAAACTAAAGCTTACTATAAAGCCTTTATCATACACAAGATGGGAAAGTAGGACAGATGCAGTGAAGCCTGTATTATTGCAATTTGATTATGTTTACTTTTATCGACGAAAGGTATGCTGACAAAAATTTTATATTTGATCGGTATACCGAAAATCCATTTCAACAGTGAAAATCTATAAAATCCATCCTCTAGTGCCACAAGAGAGGGCTTCGCAAAATATATCTTACCCACATTAAATTTAGGTCTTGCCCCGCCGCTGCAGCAACATGTGAGAGCCTACGTAATAATACCTATACGTGATCATATGAAGGGTCTTTTAGTTGATTTATTACCTGGTTTTTTTCGCGAAGAAGATGTATTGTCACGTAATTGAGACGAAGTTGAGTGAGATGGTGTACATTGTCTCCACTTGGGCACTGATACAGGTGAGTCTCGACTCCTCTTACTAGACAAAGGGTCATCATTAGTGTCTTCCCATTCAGAAGAATCATGGCGTCGACGCGTCACCTCCAACGTTCCTGGTACATTTCTAGGTAAATCTGACGTCTGCAAGTAATCTTCACCTTCTTCTTCGTCGGTAACGACAGCTGGATCTGGTGGTACGATGACAAAATCATACTCGTTGTCGCTCTCTTCATCCACTGCTACAGCGTTAACAGCTTTATCGAGGCCGAGAAAATCGTTAGAAGCACGAAATTTTATCATAGAACTGCAAAAAGACTAAATAGGATGTTTCAGTATCACTAGTGCCCACTGTATTAAATAAAGTACACCCCAAAATCCACTTGATAACTTTATTTTTATGTTTTCAACTACTAAATATTTATTTTATAGGCCTAAGTATCTCACAAATAAAGATATTTAAAAATATATGAAAATGGGTTTCATTTGGGCGTAAATGGGTCATAGCTACAGGATTGCAGAGCTATAGATATGCCAGAGCAGGCACACGTCGCTTGCATGGCTCCAGTCATAATAATATCATGTGATGTATTTATGATAATTGATAACACTCGAAGTTAAATAACGCAATAATGAAAATGTATGAATAGCATTTCGCTTTAGTATTTTTCTAAATTTGCCTTTTTTAATTTATTTTTAAGGAAACTGACATGCTTGGCTACATGCTTGGCTACATCACCTACAACAGCCGTGATGTCAACCAATACGTTGGTGAACTAAGTGCCATGTCATTGCTTCCATTGGGTCGTGCCGGTTTGAAAAGTAGCACCTTGGTGAACTAAGTACCATGTCAGTGCTTCCCTTTGATCGTGCCGGCTACACAGAACTGGACGTAAATCACGAGCTACTTACCTACATAACTGTTTCGACCCTTTTCTTCAGTGCGGTGGTATCAATCCGGATGGGTTAAACCCTACCACCTATAGTAAGGTAAAGAGTTAAGGGACCTACAGTTTTACGTGGAATTCGAACCACGGTCAGCCTCCAACGTTGAAGCCGTCACTCATCTAAATTCTGACCGCGTCCAGGTGTGCTTATGATCACGAACGTCAGTCGACCGAGCGCACCACTGAGCTACTGAGGCTGACGGCCTGATACCGAGGCTAATTACCGGTCTTATTCCGGCAGAAAGGAAAAACAATGTTTTTTATTTTAATTTTTACAGTCTGAATGTTGCCCTATTTGAACATACATATGATTAACAAAAATGTAAGCAGGAAATCATTCCTACAACACGAAGGAAGAGTTTCAGTTACTCGCCTTTTCTGTGGAGACCCACGGAGCGAGCCCCAAGCTTTTTTGTGGGATGAGAACCAACATTAATGAACGTAATAACGTAATACGTACCTATGTACGTATCTCCACTTTTAGAGCTGTCAGCTGACTGTACATCAATAATAAAACGATCGACAGACACGACTCACATCACGTCGTGCTACCTCATAACCTTTATTTATTATTCATTTAAGAAGTTCCGCACACGCCATAGCTGGAAACCGGAAACATAGTTCAGCAGTGTGTTCGTGCATGTTCTGCATCCCTGTGTGGCACCAAGTAACATTATCCCTATAAATAAATTCAAACTATTCTTGTTCGTCTGAATGTACTTCTCCCA
Organism: Nematopogon swammerdamellus; assembly: GCA_946902875.1. Lineage (NCBI taxonomy): Eukaryota > Metazoa > Arthropoda > Insecta > Lepidoptera > Adelidae > Nematopogon > Nematopogon swammerdamellus. Next base: position 10,362,687 of record OX336333.1, read on the forward strand.
CATCCAAAAGGTTAGTTAGAATAGAATGCCCCACGGCATTAAGCTCGCCTATTGTGCCTAATTTGAATAAATTGGTGTTCAATATAAGTACATACACACACATACATGCATTTTTAGGCTATATGAGTTAATACACCTTAGAGCGTCGTTAGACATCTAGTTGACTATCCATTTAGATGTCGTCAATTTAGTTTTACTATCATACATTGAGTCCACAAACGCAATATCTCATAAAACAAAGTAACTTACTCCATGACCATCCCTTACAGATTTATTATTAGTATTGATACATAACATAATACGAGTAGTTAGGTACCTACAATTTATTGCAGGCAAATCTTTCGAAATGCAGGCCTAACCAGGGATTCCTGGAAACTTCTGTAACAGTGAAGCAAGAGTAAAACTGTTTGTGTTCAACGTCGTGTTGTCCCGCATGTAGCCGCCCGCCCTGCATGAGCCGCCCGCCCAGGCGAGCCGCCCAGGCGCGCCGCCCGCCCTCGCGTTGCCGTTATCGATATGTAAATTCATTACTTTAGCCAAACGCTGCTTCCGCTCGCCGTCTCGCCGCGTCCGCCGCCCCACCTGCCGGCTTTATCCAAGTAACAGCAAAGGTATACTATAAACAGCATATACTAGGAACACCAGTAACTACACCAGAAACTTGAAAGGTTTCGACGAGAAGAGGCTTCCAAATATACTTTTGGCTTTCTATTATATCACTTGCAAAGTATAATTACAGGATTCATGGTTCAGAAATAAGTCCATACGTTCATAAACATACCTAAATAAAAGCCACTGCTATCAAATCAAATTAATCGGATTTATTTTCGTTAAGAAACTTATTTTTCAACAAATATGTCATTAAAAGGGCCATTTTAAGATTTAGCTATGTAAGTATAAGCCCCTCTTTATAGTTGATATTGTAAGTATTAGTTTTATAACGTACTTATACTCGTACCATAACAATCTAAGGCCACTCGCTGGACGGTGGGTACCTACGAGGAAGGGGGAGGGGACCGACTGAAGCCTGTAAAGCAACCTTATCTGATCGCTGATATTATCGCTTCGTTTTACCTTACCTTCCCGCTATATTTCAGTGTAAGTAATTCTAATTTTGGGTCAATATTTATAAAAGTGGCGCAGGCAAAGTTGTAAATTATGAAGCCTCCTTTGTTTCTGCCGAAAATGCTTACTCAGAGCTAACGATAGTTTCAAGTTTCTTAGACACTTTAAAAAAGTGTGATTGATTGGTTTGTGACTTTCAACGCAGTGCCGAAAGCGCTCAGCGCGAGTCGGCCCCTCTGTGTCGGAGTTACTTGCATTTTTCGCAATATTTCGCTATCCCAGCCAGCCCCCTGCACTTTCGCCGGCGGGTGATTTATGAAGGTGGGTTGTGTGAGCGCTGTTTAATATCAACGAGCCTCTCAAGGCGTTACCCTTTGTAGATACCGCGAGAGAGATAACCTAATTAACAAACGTTATATATCATTCGCGGGCCGGCTACACCGTGCCGTCGTTGACTATAGTTTGAGGGATTACTTGTCGTTTTATTTTGTGTTCAGTTAAATGTTTATTTGTCATGAAAACATTATAATTATCTTATTTTGACAAGATTAGAATAGATATATATAGATATAGAAGAGATAGAAAACACAGTGAGAATATTAATACAACCGAATAAACCCATTGTTACGCATTATTGTAATACATAACAACTCACAGATTAATGCCTTGAAATAATTATTGTAATTACATCGCCAATTGTATGAAGTCTTCAAATGAGAGGATTTATAATATATAATACAGGTTATATATAAAAGTAAGTACTAAAGATTACCTCTTAACTTTGAACATGCATTACTCTTACCCTGATTGTCGGGATACAGCATTATGATATGTATGGAGATACATATTTATATATGTAATAAACACTTGACGTTCAGTATCTATGAGAAGCCACGCTTAAAATATTATTAAATACTTCCTATAAATCTTAACGATTCGTATTGATCAAACTAAAGTTTAATCTCAACTCGCGCAGCCGGCTCTCCAGCGCGGCGCGTCGTCGCTCACCGCTCGCCGCTCGGTTCCGCAGACGCCGCGAAACAATGCCTCGCCTCGCTCTCCGCAACGACTTGTTATTTGTATGCTGACTGTACACAACTGCACACTTATTATTACTTCCTCTGAACCGCCCGAGACATCTTAAGTCCTCAGCTTGACATAGCAATTTCAACCTTAAGTTATGCGCTCTACAGACAGGAATGATTTGAGGAAATTATTGTGAGTTATTATTAGAAAGGCTATCAAATCATTCTTAGTCGGCGTTAAAGAGAGTCGGATTATTGTTATTGAATTACATATCAGAACATTTATGAGTCTTGTAGAACTTGTTTTGACTTCGGTACCTCCGGGCGACTGTTAGGGAGTGGGCTGGAGCATGGAGTAGTGAACCATAGAGCTGGGAACTTGGTTGTGGAGTTATCTACTTATATAAACATGGCTGTTATAGTATAACAACATTATTGTTGATGTTATTATAGGCACTAATATGGGAGGCGCTAAATGAAGTAGTAAATGACGTACTATAGACAATTCGGTATATAAGTTTCGTGAGTTTAGTGTATATTTAGCAAATTCTCAAATAATAATAAAAGTTAATTGTATGCTAATTCTTGCCTATTTAGTTAATCAGCATTAGAAGAACAGAATATTTGTACTAACTTTGTTAAAGATTTTGCCCGAGACTACGCTCGTGTGAAGTCCGTTTTGGCAATAATATTCTTTGGCTAAGTCTGAATATAAAATATTCTCCATCTCCACACGAAATGTTGTATCCAGGATTAGCCTGATTGTTCCGTTTGGGATGTTTCTAGAGAAAATGTAGAGCTAACTAAAGTATGTGCAATCGATTAGCAAAGGTACTCCGCCTTCTATAGTTACCTAATAAATAAACTAATAGAATTATTTAGGTAACTATTTTTTATTTCACTTTCTACTATATATTTTCTGCTTCTAGAGTTAGGTTAAATTAAACGGATGAACTGATGCTGTCTCGTGTAATAAACTGTTCGGAAGAAACTTGAAAGACGAGAACATGGTCGCTCATGGAATGATATTATCGTGCAGCGTAGGCACAGTACAACCTCAGTTGTTCACAAATTAAGACCTCGAATTGCCCGGCGCGGCCACATCGTTAGAGCTTCAATTAAAAATCACAAAACAATGCGAATAATGAGCGAGCGAGTGCCCCTTCGGCCTGTCTGTATGTCATTAGCTAAGTCACAATACACCGCACACTAGGTGACATGTGTTCTAATTATTCACTTGTGTACAATTTGTATTCCATTGACTAATTATGTCGAAAACAATGAAAACCCGTAATTATATCGGATTACATTTTGTATTAAATGTTACTCGCATTTGTAATTAACTAGGTACCTAACTAATTATTAGTTAACAACAATATACACAAAGCGAACTCTCACGATTGTTGCTTGGACAGTGGTTTGAACACAACATTTTATTAGTTTTGTGCGTAGGTACATATAAGACTAGATAATATTATTATTATATTGGACATTTTGTTAGGAGTTCGATGATTCTGAGTAAGTATGCGTAGATTGCTTTTAATAAAAGAAAATGTAAACCAGAAATAGATAAGACGAAGAAGAATTTATACATTATTAATAATTTAACATTTAATATTTTAACTCTGTTATCCATAACTTTAAAATGTGTTAATACTTAGGTATATATACAAGCAAAAATAAAATAATAAAGTAAGTAACTAAAGGCTAGGCCGAAGGCCGAGCTGCGTTCAGGTTAACAATATTCTTTCTCGATGAAAGTAAGGACCTAAGGGCGAAGCAGGTAAACGATAAACCTTCTCCCGCCCTCGGGCCTGGCCCTTAATGACTTGCTTTCTTCGATATAATAATATAATATTGTTTCCGCGAACTCAGCTCCGTTAGGCCGCGCCCTTATTTACTTTCTTCGAGAAGGTTTATCGTTTATCTGAACACAGCTCGGCCTTCGGCCTCCCTCGCCGTCAGTTTGTTATTTACTTTCTTTGAGAAAGTTTATTGTTTATCTAAACTCAGTTCGCCCTTCGGCCTCGGCCTAAGTTACTTACTTTCTTCTTATGAAATACGAAATTCATGCGAGCGAAGTCGCGGGCAAAAGTTATCGATATTCAAATAATAAACTTCAGTTAAGTAACTATCCGCTAATATCGACTTTTAACCACTCTTTCACATAGGTCCAAATACTTTAGATACCTAACTAATTAAAATACTCCACATCTTAGCGTAACCGGAACTGAATTTTATTTAGCCTATTCCTGTGTCTCGTATAGCTATGTACGTGTACAAATTTTAAACAATTTTATAAATGATCGGCTTAAGGATGCGATATGCAAATTTTAGGAGAAAACGAGATTTTTGCAGTTTTCAAAAAAATATTTCAGAGAAACCAATACCACACAGAACAATATCACGAAAGCTAAGAATAAGGAGAACTTTATAAAAAAATAATTTACTGAAAATGTGGCTTATTTACTTAACAAACCCCCTTCAAACCCCACCTTGTCGTAAACAATTGCTAACATGGTGTTTTTAGCAGCTTTTTCCAGGGTCAACCTATACAAAAACTAAAAAAAAGGAGGATAAATAATCGTTCTCATCTTTTTCTTTTATTTCTCCAGAATATTTTCTGTATAGGTGTCTTGATTTTCGTAACAATTTCTCCTAAAAAAATGTAATATATGGTCCTCTGTCGTGTTTTTTTGTTTTGGCAAAAGTTACATGTTAAAAGAAATAAATCACTAAGCATGTTATAATTCATACATTTTTATTGAAAAGAAAAAAAAACCGATTGAAAAATATTAGTTTTCACAAGGTTTCGAAAATTATTCTAACAAATAGCACATAATATAAGCCAAAACGCTCATTGATCTTATGTTTTGCATCGGCGGATAAGGCCTTAAGTTTTATGGAGGAACGTACATACACACATTCATACATATGCCTCGCCTCGCCCCGCTGGCCCCCTCCCCGCCCCGCAGTTCAGTGCAGACAGAACATGCAGCGCGCGCGCCGCTTCTCTCATTCTCATCGTCGTCGTACCTAACTTTTAAACTATTTGTCTAAATTACTTTTTCATAACAATTAATTTAATACTATAAAATTTGCATTGTAAATACAGTATCCAATTTAAGTGTATTTATGGTTCACTATTTTGGCTATAAATAATAAAAGATAGATATAGATACCTATATGCTGCCGCGGACTTTTTTTTAGAACTGTTTAAGAGAAACGATCCCTCCATACATTATCTTCGTGTAACTTTAACGGTTTATTTGCAGCGCACGCCGAGATAGCTCTCAGATATAAGAAACCTGTGTGGATGGTGCCGTGAGTAGCGTCTACGTTTTGAAAATGGGAGATCTAGATGTGTTTCTGAAATAATTACTGGGGATGAAACATGGATATTTCAATATGATTCGGAAACCAAGAAGCGTTCGCCGGTATGGGTGTTTCCAGATGGCCAGTTGCCAAAAAATTGCAAAGACCGCGGAACATTGGCAAAAATATGGTGTCCAGTTTTTTTCAAGGAGTGGACATCTTGCAACCTTAATGATAGAGAATTATAGGACTAACGGTTTATATGCAGCGCACGCGGAGATAGCTCTCAGATGGCAGGATTTTTTCAGACTTAGGTAGGTACTTGATAATTTCTCGTTATATTTAGGCCATTTCATACAATATCTTTATAAATTATAGCCTATGTGTTATTCTTGTGCATAAGCTATATTACTGTAAAGGCTGCTCATCAAAATCCGTTTATTAGTTTTTGCACGAAAGAGGAACAAAAGTCCATACATCCACCCATCCTCACAAACTTTCGCGTTTATAATATTATATATTATATATACTACGATTAATGTAAATATGTAAATGTGTAAATAAATAGATAAAATAATAATCAATAAATTGGGGCTGGTTTTATCCTTTACCACCTTATTATTACAAATTTATCGGCATTACGACGACTCACGGTCGTCTACAAGCGATGTGGCTAAATTAACAACCACGGTGATTTAAAAACCTACCACTTTATTCTCCAGGCAGGGAAATAACAGATAGATAATTTATTTCATTGCACGGGAAGGAAAGTGATGGTACACTGGGTTTGAACCCACTGACCCTTTTGCAAACGGGACAAGGCTTGTTCGAGAGCATATTCGATTCGATACGAGGGTAAGTTTTCGTTAGCATGACTCCTGCATGCCTACTATGTTAGTTCCATTGCACTTCTCATCCATTGTTCAATGTTAGATAGAGGGTACAGGTTGTGTATAATTAGGCCTCAGGGTGTCCGTCCACGTCCCGCCTGCCCTAAGCAACACAATAAAGAGTCACTACCGATTCTGTTTGTGCCTAGCACAACAACAACGTTACTAAACATACTAAGTCATATCGAGCACGGACCTCCGACACGAAAACAGAGAGCCGTGCCATGTACGGCCAAATATTTGGCTCATATTATACACCTATTAAAAATAACACAGTTAAAGGATATTGTAGTAATTGAAACTCGAAATTAGGAAGTAGCTAATAACTCTCTCATCTAATTACCGTGTTAGGTAATGGAAGGTATATGAATAATACTGTAATAATAGCCTATATCTTACACCAAGTTCTGAACTATATTTTTTAAAGCTCCTTTCGAATTAGTTCTGTAGTTTTTACGTGATGCGTGCACAAACAAGGTCAGGGGATGCACCCCTATTCAATCGACCTACCACGGATTCGACACCAACCGGTTCTGTAGGGCCGTATTCATAGAACCGGGAAAATGCGGAACGCACGTAGTATATGTACATAAGAATATTATTTTTTTTGAGTTTAACGGCGCTAGTCATAATTATAGTACACGTATCTCAGAGCGATTAAAATCAGTTGCGCATAAATCAGCGATGGCTGAAAAAGACCCTGACGTGATCGGACCCAAATTGTACGAAAATGTTCCGGTAAAATTACATCTATAAACGTGACAATGAGTTCCAGAGTCAGCTGAAAATATTTCTTTTAGATAATCCATTTTATAAATTAAATGATTTTGTTTTTCATATTATAAATAAACAATATTGCTGACTTGGACGATTCAAATGAATCTTTTTATATGTATAAATTTGACTGAACCCTATGTTCTTTGTACTTTATTCTCTTTTTTTAAAGATAATCTTTTACTTATTATTTTTATTTTTTATTAGATGTAGTATGTAAGTTATATTTAAGCATTTTTTAAAAAAAGTTCTGTAAGGTTTCTTGCCCGATTCTTCCTTATAGATTGCATTGCTGAACGGGATAAAACAAAAACTATGACGAACTATACTGAATATGCATATGTCTCAATGTAATATTGTTATTGTTGTGTTCTTTATGGCGAAATAAATATCTGAATCTGAATCTGAATCACTCCCTGCCCATCTATTTCCTCCCAAGTATAGGTTTGCCAGATGTTCGCCATTAAAAAAACGGACAACCAAAAACTCTATTATATTTTATTTAGGTTTTTAAAGTAAAACACATGAAATTTTAAGAAAAAAAGTTTTATTCATAATTAAGTCACAACACAAACAAGTCATCATAGTACAAACAAATCAATATATCTTTTAGGACCCACCGCCCGCCGCCCGTCTGCCCCGCCACATTCCTTCCCCCAAAACGTGCGCGTGCGTAGAAAATAGCTTATGCTAGAAAGATAAAAAAAGGTTACGTATGGCGGGAATAGAAATATTGCAGTATTACCGGGCGGGAAATTTAAAAACCGGACAAAACCTGGTCACATTTTTTTACCGGGCAGGGACTTCGAAAACCGGACTGTCCGGGCCAAAACCGGACATCTGTCAACCCTAAGTAGGTACAGCTTGAGGTTTTTCAAAAGGGGTGGGAAAAGGCTCCTGTCACGCCGGCATGGCAATAGCAAAATTCGATTCAGTGAATCACAGAATGTCCATGGGCATCGTTAGATGTTAGATGGGGTCGTTAGCCACACCCACATGTCGCGCTTGCCATAAAAAAATATGCAATAAAGAATTAAAAAATCATCTCAACATTCTATTACTTATAGATATATCTATTACTTATTCATCCTCCCAATAATTTTTCTGATATGTTAAATGCACAGAAAATTAAATTTTACAATATTATTATATGTATTGATTACCTATACGTATTTATCAGTATTTTTTGTGTCATATCAATTTCAGGTTATACGCCGTCTGTTCAAAAAATAACCGAACTTTTTAAATTGCACGGCAACGAGGTATCGTAGCGTCATGCGGTTGGCAACACTGTATTCGTTATGATTTCCCGCGTAAACTGCTCTTTACGGATTGTTGATATCTCTCTTCTTTCCCGCGTTATTGCTTTTTGAATGCAAGGTGTCTAAGCGTTAGTGGCGATTTTTACAATGTGCGATTTTCGGGAGCAACGATGCAACGTGACGTTTTGCGTGAAACTGAGAAAAACTTGTACTGAAACATTTGAACTTCTGACAGAAGCTTACGGAGATGATGCACTAAGTCGTACACAGTGTTACGAGTGGTTTTGCCGATTTAAAAGTGGTCGTCAATCAGTTGAAGATGACTCTCGACCAGGAAGACCTTCGACCTCAACTGATGACACTCACATTCCGAAAATCTATGATCTGGTGCGGGCGAATCGTTGTCTGAGAACTTGCAGAAGAGGTTGTGATCTCAGGTCGTGCCATAACATTCTGACCGAGAAATTGAACATGCATTGAGTTGCAGCAAAATTTGTTCCGCGTTTGATGACCGAACTGCAGAAGGAACATTGAGTAGAAGATTGCAGTTTTGTGCCAAAAATCAAATGACTGTCCTCCCTCAACCTCCCTACTCACTAGATCTGGCTCCTTGCGATTTTTTTTATTTCCTAAATTGAAATCAGTGCTGAAAGGTCACCGCTTCGACACCATTGATGACATTAAAACAAATTCGTCACAGGAATTGAAGAACATTCCGAAAGAAGCTTACCAGGACTGTTTTGCAAAGTGGAAACACAGCTGGGAAAAGTGTGTGAATAGGGGAGGGGAGTACTTTGAAGGGGACAAAGACCAATAATATGTAAATTGAAAAATAAAACATTTAAAAATAAAGTTCGGTTATTTTTTGAACAGCCCTCGTATAATAAATATTTAATTTTCTACAATCTTACGTATATCATCATCATTACATTCTCGAATAATTTTATAATTCGACATTTAGAAACAAAGTTTCACACCCCCACAGTGGCACTACACTTGTCTATATCTCGCCAAAATTAACATACAAATCGACTCCGCCAGTGTCGCCATCAATTAACAAAATTAACGAATTAACGAAATGTTTGACATTTCACCGAAATCATTCAAGTACTGTGTAATATGGTGTAAACCAATTTAGAGAATATCGATGAGTTTTAATGAGAGACGGCTCTTGCGTTCCGTAATAAAGCATATCGACTAGCCGCCTTTATCGAGCCGTCCGGCCGCTCGATAAGCATCCGTGACGAATTCACAACACTCATGCTATACCCATGCGTTACCTCCCACTTTTGCAGAAACAGAACTCTCAGATCTCCTCGACTGTGTTACCAGCCAATCTAAAATTAACTGTATAGACACGTGTCAAGGTATATTTTTCTTAAGTAAAACTTGCGAAAGGATGGCCGACTTCTGGAAGTTCGAGGGAAACGGCTCAGATATTGGTATCGATATAAATTTATTTCCAATTATAACGCTTGGCGATCATGTTTCTCAGCTTATTTCGGCATTTAAATTATCGACTTTTCGTTCGCGTTACTTTTGAAAGTTTAATGGCGTTCTGCGCACCCCGAGAACACTCGCGTCGCGACCGATAGTTCCGCGTGAATAATGTGCACACACACACGGACTCCTTTTGGACAGTCTACATTACCGTGAAAGCGGAAAATGCGGGGACACCGATCTCAGGGTGTATAGGTAGTATAAAATTTATATATCGACGTATCGATGGAGCGGAAAGATTAATGTGAAGACACCATATATTATTAATCTAATATGCCTATGAACGTTTGAAAATACCCAATAATGTCATTTGTAATTTGCTAGAGAAAAATTTGATTTGAACATTAACTACTATAATAAAAAATTAATATATTGCTCACAAAAGTACAAAAAATGTTTACATAATTTCTTGTATGTGGTAAATTTTTGTAACAGCTATCTGTGTTTGTATTTATTTTCTTGTGCTATAGTATGCTCTCAATAATTAAAAATATATATAATAAAACTAAATAAAAAGAAGGGGCCGTGTCAGTAACCCGACCCGCAAATTTAACGTAGATATACATACATCGAGCCGAAAAGCTCCCGTAGCAGTAAAACACTAAAATATCACCCGCCTCCGCGGTCCTCAGCACTCAGCGCTATCCATTCTCTACTCTCGCTCGCCGGAAACTCGCTCAATGGACTCAGTCCGAATTCAGTGGTTGTCAGCGCCACCAACTACGTAATTAATTTGACTATAATTAATTTCACATACTTATTTCATTACAGTTTTACGGGTTCAGCAGTATACCACCCTATCCTATAGTCACTTCATACAACCAGAAACAAAAGACGTAAATCGTAACCCCCCTCACCACTTGAGATTTCATACTTGTATCCTAATAAATAAAGAGAAGTTTCTACGACCGTGAACCGTAGGTACGTCAATATATGAATATCCTTACCTATAACTCGAAAACCATTTTATCGATTTACATACGGTTATCACTGTTTCATTCTATCACTTTGTCAAGATGGTTTTAAGCTATAAAAAATTACGCTACTCGTACATCATCGGCGGCTTGAGCTGTGAGCAAAAAGTCACACGAAAGCTTGTTTTCTATAGATATGTGTACACTAAATAATTAGGCATCTCTGTCTAGATCTAGCTAGCGAAGTATTGCTCAAATAATGTTGATATCAAGATAGCATTATACATTTCTAAGTAAGTACATGGGTCCTCCGTTTAAAAGTAGACGTTGTTTGCTACTTGTACCCGGCTAGCTGCGTACAATTTCACTCAGAGTCTCGGCCACAGCGAGCGCGGCCATTATTAATGCTCGACGTTTTTGTCGCTAAAGCGGTTTCATACAAAACACTCACCACGCACGACTTTCAGGGGTGTCGAATTCTTGGTGGTCCGACTCTCGTCGCGACGACGACGACGTTGGTAGAGGCGGCGGCCGCTCGTGCGCGACGCTACGCGACAGCGACGCGACGACCGTCTACTGAATGCGTTTTTTTGCGCCAGTTCAACGCACTTCAAACCACTGGGCTATAAAGTGCAACGGTATTTATTCAATAATACTAAATTTTTTAACAGTAGATAAATACGCTTCCTTCCCAGCTAGAAAGAAGAACTACGCTCAGTGAGATAGATAGATATATAGAAATACTTTATTCCTCCAAAAATATTTTATAGAAACAAGCTCGATAGTTACATAGTTTACGCGAGGGGCAAAGGCGGACGTATCCCTTACAGGAATTTTTGCCAGTCAACCTTTGGATGTTCGAGAGTTGTAGGTATATTGTGAAATATAAATAGGTAGTATAGCGAAAGACTTGAGTTTGGGAATGTGAAATATTAATATAAGGAATATAACTATAATAAACTATAATATACTACATATAATTAAAGGTAATTAAATAGATTTAAATTAATTTTTAAAACTGTACAAGAATAGGATGGAGAAGTGAGTACTAACTATGGGGCTGATATTAACAAATTATTGTTAAAAGCCCTCAAATAAATTAATAAAAAAAAGAATACATATTAATTACAGTTTACATAATATAATAATACCTAAATGTGAGGTAGTAAATTCCATAGCCGAGTGAATAGAAAATTAATTTGCGTAAAAACCAGTTTTATGAGTGGAGACGGCTAGGATATTATCATCGCTTGACCGAAGGATGACACCGTGAGAAGATTGTTACTGGAAACGCGAAGATACGTATTCGGGAGCAGAAGGGTTGTTAGTTATAAAGGAGACCAAGGATGTGGGAATTCTTGCGGAGACGGATTGGGAGCCACTTGAGACGTCTGCGATATTCTTAAACATGGTCGTACTTTCGTAGTCCCAAGACGAAGGCAAGTCCTCGGCTACGTCCAGGTACCTACCTAACATACATCCGCATAATCAAAGGACGAGGAGAAACAGCGATTGTGCTAGAATTGTCTTTGTGGAGGTCGGAAGAGGGTTCTGCAGCCGCCTCAGGCAGTGCGCCGCAGCATAGAGAAGCAGCAGAGAGGTGTTTTTGGCTCTGTCGAATGTACCATTGGTCTCTCGGCACAGCCACCCATGTTGGTTTACATAAAAAAATACACTTTTCGACTAACCTCATTGACCAGAGATGCCATGCCGGCAGATTTGAAGCATTTAATGGTAAATAATAAATATTTTTTTTATTTTGTTATTTTTATTTAGCTATTTTACATAACATACATACATAACTCACGCTTTTGTATCCCGACAATCAGGGTAAGCAGAGTAATCGGTGTTGTGCTAAGTTCATACATACATAACGTCACGCCTGTCTGCCTCCCAGTGGGGCAGGCAAAGACAACGGACCCAACCCACGCTAACAACCCAACCCCCACGCGCCAAGATCCTGACACACTTTTGCCGCCTCTTCACTCTCATAATGTTCTTCATACATGCTCGTCGGTTACGGGTACTACGCACCTAACCCTTTTCGAGCACATTCCCGATCTGGTCCAGGTACGTGCGTCTAGGGCGACCCTTCCCGACTCTTCCACTTACATTCGCTCCATAGATTTCTTTCATTATTCTCCTATCATCCATTCTACAGACACACATACTCCTCCTATTCCACACATACTCCTCTCAACGCGCGCATTTCGACATCATTTATCCTGCTCTCATGCTTCGCCTGCCATACCCAACTTTCACTCCCATAAGTATTCTGATAAATTAAAGCACAACACCGACCACCACGTTTAGCACAGTATACGGACAAGATAACTATCAAGCAGCAAGTGAGGCACGAAGACCCACCTGCTGCATGACAAGGTGGAAGGACCGCGCCAAGGTGAGAGGTGGCTAGCCTTTCGCCCTTTAGCGCGACATCTTGTCCTTATCCCTTAGTCGCCTTTTACGACATGCACGGGGAGATATGCAGTGGGGCTATTCTTTTTAAGTACCGGCCCCACACGGTACCATAGCTATTTTAATTTAGTTAAATTGAGTTGGATATAGTAACAAACTCAAAAATAAATCAATAAAGTATTGGAACGAAGTTCCTTATTGTACGTAGTGTAACACTACGTATGTATTTGTTTATATTGCGTATATGTATATGTACTTTTGAACTTGTATGTTCATCAAATAGTTATTACTATTATCTATGTTTTATTGTTTAGTTTTGTACGCTTAAAAAAAAAAATCTCATTTAATTTTCCGCACTACCCATCTACCCTACTCACAATCCCAGGTATTACTGGCAGATAATGCCCTTAGGCTTTAAGTCCGCCTTTTGTCACTTTTTGTGCAATAAAGTATATTTTCATTTCATTTCATTTCATTTCATTTCATTTCATTTCATTTCATTTCATTTTCATTAAATTTCAAACACTTAACGAGAGCTAGGCCGACAAAAGTGTAAGTCTTCGACCGTCACGACACTTTTGCTGTAGTACGTGTGTTTGTGTGTTTACAAGCGTATGTCTATGTATAGGTATATTTATGTATTAGGTACTGAAGTATAGACGTCATTATTTTTTTTTAATTTAATTACTCTCAAACGTTGTTAATTTATTTCATTGTTCCTGTTATTTAATACATAATATACAGCGAAAGGAACTTCGTTCCAACCGTGTGTCCCACGACGACACCTCTAGTCTTTTATTATTATTAATTGCGTCAATTGGTTGTTTATAAAAATTACCCAGTTAAAATTGTACTTGTTTAATTGTTTGTAACTCCAAAAAACGTACCTAGCCTAAGTTGATAAATAGGTAAATACTAAAGTGTTAAACATAATTAATTACATACATGCATGAAATTAATCATAACATTATTTAGGTAGGTAGGTGGATTACAAAGGAGTCGCTCCGTTAATTAAATAAAGTTCTTTTCACCAAACACGGCAGAGCTACACTACGCAGCTACGTCTGCCCGTTCACGCTACAATGTGTATCGATCAAATCTCCTTTTCGAAATCACTGTAATTTACATACACTAAATAAAAAAGCGCGGTGACGTCACAAAAGAGATTTGGGAGCAATATAAACATAATATCAATTTAAATTCCTCGTTAGCAAAGTGTGAACCGACACCATTGCCGGAGCCGACGACTCGCTATTGGAAGATTTTTTAGCCAATAGAAGCGCAGTGGCGTCCCACTGTGCGGTGCGACGGGCGGGCGGCACCAAGCGGTCGCTGCCACCCCCGTCGCCTCCTCCGTTCAGTTCCGATCCGAACCTCGACGTGAAGTGACGTCGACCGGTCTCGATTTCGTTACATTATTATTCATCATTCACTCATATTACTGATTTTGCATTTTTCGAGCATCGTGTGAGTCAGTGATTGTAGACTTGAAAGTTCGACGAGAAAGTGCTGCGAGGATGCCTCGTCCGTCGCGCGAGTCGTACGGCGACCAGAAGCCGCCCTACTCGTACATCTCGCTGACGGCGATGGCGATCTGGAGCTCGCCAGAGCGCATGCTGCCGCTCTCCGAGATATACCGGTTCATCACGGACCGCTTCCCCTACTACCGGCGCAACACGCAGCGCTGGCAGAACTCGCTGCGGCACAACCTCTCCTTCAACGACTGCTTCGTGAAGGTGCCGCGGCGCCCCGACCGCCCCGGCAAGGGCGCCTACTGGACGCTGCACCCGCAGGCTTTCGACATGTTCGAGAACGGCTCGCTGCTGCGTCGCAGAAAGCGCTTCAAGCTCCGGAAGGGAGAGAAGGATGACCTCAATGAAGAACTGGCGGCGCTCGCTAACCTGAACCGATATTTCCTGGCGGAGCGCGCGGGAGCGGCCGCGGCCGGCGCGCCCGCCCCGCCGCCACCCATGATGCCGCCCAGGCTGAGTCCCGTGCCCGCCGAGGTGGCGCCGTGCGCCGACACCTACGCAATGATCGCCAAGGAGAGACCGAAGCGTTCGTTCACGATCGACAGCCTGCTGGGGAGGGACGAGCCGGCAGCGGCGGCCGAGGAGGAGCGGCGGCTGGCGGCGGCGCGCGCGGAGGAGCGGCTGCCGCTGGTGGTGCCGGCGCTGCAGTGCGCGCTGCCGCTGCCGCCGTACCTGATGCCGGGCGCGCTGGCGCACTACCACGCCGAGCTGCTGGCGGCGGCGGCGCACGCGCACGGCATGCGCTCCCCCTACATGCACCCGCAGCCGCAGCTGGCGCTCCCTCTACCGCTGCACGTGGCGTGACCGGCGGCGCGGCCGCAGCACCGCCACCTCGCGCACCACCACCAGCCGCTTCCCCCGTGCAATCGTAGCTCGTAAGCGGTGAGACGTCGGCCGCGGCGGTGCGGCGGCCAACTGACGCGGCTCTCTCCTCCGCATTCACAGGTAGATAAGAATATTTGAAGTAGGTGTAGTACAGCTTTAATTGTGTTTGTAAATAGCTTGTAAATTGACTAAATTATTAAACGAAAAGAGAGTTTGACCTAGAGATGTTTATGTCGAACCGCGTCTAGAGTTACGTGGCCCCGTGGCCTCTACGATCTTCGACGCATTGTAGAGCGATGTGTCGATAGCGTCGAGGTCGAGAGTTTATGTAGGCTTTTAGGCACATTTCAATAATGTTTTCGGTTACGCGGTACACTAAAGGCGACCTATTAAGTGGTCTTTAGTGTACCTACCGCGTAACCGAAATTATTATTGATTAAAAATAGAGCGATGTAGAGCGAGCGCCGCGGTGCGGTGGCGCGACACCACCGGGCGCGAGGCCTAAATGAATAGTGTATGTATTTATTCGTAATGACCTGCAGCGACTCGGGCGGTAGGTACGCGCGCTTGTTCACACTTAAATCTGTGTAGGAATAGTCTAAATAGCTACATACATATTATATCTGTATTCAATAGACACTCGCGTAAAGTGTTCGCCCGGCTTATTTAGTGGGTAGCTTCACCGTGGGTTCGGTATGTTATGTTGTAGCGATTAAACATCTGTGTAAAACAAGAAAAGTCTGAATGTTGATTCTAGAATAGTTTTTGCACAAGGAAGTCCTAAATAAATCAATTTCCTAAAATAATTAAACTATTAGCTTGTACATATAATTTAGTGATCTCAATTCAATTATTAGATACATTATTCAATGCTTAGTTAGTAAGGATAACGTCTATGGGTTAAACAGTAACTATGAAGCCGGTACATAATACTTATGTACTTACCTACAAATGTTCTCTATACATATATGTACATAAGATAAAGATAGCTGGTTGTAGGTGTAATAAATAATACATGTATTGTTTTATTGTCAACTCCCCTACTCTACTATGTAGAGAGTTAGTAACAAGTCCCAGTAGAATGTCTGTATGTAGATAACTGCTTAGTTCTCACTGCATAGGAACACTTAGATGAGAAAATATAAAAATATTACATTTATTATTTTCAATTATCACATTATTTTGCTATATAACTTTTGGGTTCATGTTGGAACTACGTGTTACAACTTTTCCACAGCATTTATTCCTAAAGTAGGTACCTACCTATTTAATCAAAGAAATATTAAATCAATTTAGTATGCCGCCATGTAACTTTGATAAAACTTTGTTTTATTCTTCTCTGAGTAGGGACCTACATACCTACTAACATTTCATGGCCAATATCTAGATGATGAAAAATTTTCCAGAAGTTGCGTTCCATGTGTAAAGTGATTTAGCTCTTTCCGTTCCCGGTGAAAAAAACTTTGAATGTTTAGGTAAGTAAATATAACCCACTTCACATGCCATTGAAATTAGCAGATTCTTCACTCATAGCATCTTCTTTGTTTATTGTCCAATAAATTAGTATGTACCTACCTACTGCCTTAAACGTGGCCCTCATCTACGACATTTCAAATTGTTAGTTTTATTCAGTAAACATTAATTAATAACCTAATTATAATTTATGTCTGTGTTAAATTGATTGTCACTGTTATAGTTAACAATATAAATATACCTTACATGATAGCTCACATAGCGAATTCTATAATAGAAATAGATTGACTGCGATTTAATTACTTAAAGTAGGAATGTTAAACACATAATGTATGTTATATTTACATTAAGACACATTAACTTATTGCTGCTGAAATGTAAAATTATTTGTACAAAACTATACCTAGATAGAGTCGAATATCTGCTGTAAATGTTACCTATATACCTACCTATACTATACTAGAATAGATTAAAACTGCGATTCGTGTTAATACATTGTTTTATTTCATAAGAGATTAACCTACTCGTACCTACCTACTACCCGCCGCCATGTCTCATCGTTTAAACGTAGGTAGAGTTTGTAAAACATGCATACTTAACACACGCTGTATCCCGACAATCAGAGTAAGCAGAGTAATCGGTGTTGTGCTATAAGGACTCTGGTAAATTACAGCACAACACCGACCACCCCGTTTAGTTTAGCTTGTAAAACATTTCGTAAGAAAAACCGATTAACCAGTAGAATCTCTTAATAAGAAAAAATCTGCTCAATCAAGAAAATATTCAATAATTCAATAAAATCAAGTAAGAGTGTTTGTGTACGTGTGCATAATATATTTATAATCTCTGCTAGACGATGGTTTTTCTATTAGTAGGTATCTCAGAAAATTGGTACACTTACATTGCTTTTGGACAAGTCAAATATTTTTTTTTTTATGGAAAGTGACACGGTTGGCTACTTCACCTACAACATCCGTGATATCAGCCCATAACACCAGGTGAACTTGGTGCCACGTCAGTGCTTCCCTTCGGTCGTGCCGGCTATACTGAACTGGACAGAACACACAAACTATAAATAAATAATAATAATAATTTATATGTTTTGTCTGTTCGTTCGGCGAGAAAAAACGGGCGAAACCAAATTGAGCCTGCGCAGTTATTAATATTATGGTAATAATTCGATATTATGTGATACTTGAAGAGGCGGGTGGCCGAGTGGTTTGGGCATCGGCTTCTCATGCGAGAGGTACGCGGTTCGAATCCCGTCGGCGTGTACCAATGAGTTTTTTCTGACGAAAAAAATTACGTGCATGCCTACACCTGCTGCTTCACCGTTCGGAACCGGTGTAAAACTGTAGGTTCCTTCCCTTGCCCCTTACTAGGTGGTAGGCTCAATTTGTAGCCGACTGGGTTGGTACCACCGTACTGGATGTAAGATGGCCGCATAGCAACCTCGGTTGTGTTCTCCTCTAGTCCAGTATAGCCAGCAATCCAGGGAAGTCTCCGGTATGGCACCTACCTTCTCGGAGGTGATATTGGCTGGTCGGAGCATGCGCTTTGGCCCCTCCAACTCAGCCAACCATACAGGATACATAAAAAAAAAAACTAGATGTAAACAAAGTTCATTCACTTAATCATATCTACTCTGCTCAGGGTCGGCGGCAATACCAACATATTGTGGAAAGACCATCTCACTTATGAGCATAATACCTATCATGATTTTTCATAAATTTTTCATACAAACATATCTGGAAATATTGATCGTAATGTATTTATAAAAATATAATAAATATAATGTTAGCTCAATAAACAGTAACAATTAGATATGATTTGACATACACTTTCGTCGGGAAGTAAAAATGCGTACTGCATTTAGGCCTACATAAAATTTGCTTCAATACTGATGTAAACAAACCCAAATAGGCAAATCTGCAACGCTTATATGTAGTACCTATATGAAAACGTTTCGAAAATCCTTTAAATCTACAAAACACGGAAAAGTGAAGTCTGCGGACGAGGGTTGAATCGACGTTCGATATAGTGATGTCTACTTTTAAAGCTATATTGTACAATATTATGTCGCGCATAAGTGATGAAACCACATTTTTTTTCGATAATAATTATCGAAGTTTTATTTTTATTAATTATTCGTTTTAAGGACAGCCGGCACGGGTGGCTGTGCCCAACACTTCAACGGAAATTCGGACATAATAACCAACTCCTCGCGAAACTACGCTCAGGGAGGCGCCATGCCAGCTATGAGGCGGACAAAAAGGTGGTCGTCTAATTTATTACCACGCCTTTTGAAAGTCCAGGTTATGCGTGGTACGGACACACTCACCATAAGAACGTTCCGCATTTTCGCCGTACGACATGCAGGAACGATTTCGAAGAGCGATGCGTTCTCAGTTGTTATTGACTTTTTCCATGTTTTCCGTTCAGTTCAGTGTTGCCGGCACGATCGAAGGGAAGCATTGACATGGCACCTAATTCACCAAGGCAATAAGGGCTGACATCACGGATGTAGTTGGTGATGCAACCTAAATGACGAACCTAAGTGTATCTTGTGTACCTACAGATGATGAAGAAATAAATAAAATAAAACCAAATGTGAGTTTCCATAAAAAATTTGAGCTATCTATAAAATATCAATATTAATTCCCTGTATCCCTATAATAAGCCCAAACGCTAGAGTACCTATCTATAATGAAAAGTAGGGACCCAGAACACGTCGCCGCCGACCGTCGTCGCTGTTGACGCGGACTGCACTGCATTGTTCGTTCGCGGCGTTTTTTTTTCCTGTAGACTAAATATTATCTTTAACTCTGCAGTGTTTGTAGGTTGTGTTTGTTTATTAGGCATATGATGTACCTATGTGCCTACTTACAATCAGCTCGAACAGTGGAAATAACACCTGCAGGTGACGGGTCCGTTTACACCGGTTACACTGCCAACGGCACCGGTACACGGAAAACACGGTCTTGTTAAATAAAGCCGTTTCGGCTGACTTCCATTCGTTCATTTGCTATATGTAGTTGGTGGAACGGTACCAATTCAGGGAAGTCTCCGGTATGGCACCTACCTTCTCGGAGGTGATATTAGCTGATCGGAGCATGTGCTTTGGCCCCTCCGACTCCTCCACCCATACCGGATTACATAAAAAAAATACTTATGTGTAAAATCCGACCAATTCAACCATCCGACCGCCGGCAAGGGAATTAAAGGACTTAACAGTTTTATATGTTTTAATTTTAGCCGTCGAACAACTGGTGTTCATGAAAGGAATTCAAATTGGAATCAATGTTTTATTGATAGACACCCGGCACACCCGTGAGTACCCCTATAGTCTGTTTTTTTTTCACCCTTTTGTTGTAGATGTTGGGCTTTTGAAAACAAATCATTTCTCAAAATCGTCCCTTCGTCTCACTGTTAGGGTGTGGAACTGTCTTCCGGCGAGTGTCTTTCCTAACGATAAGTCGATGGTGTTTCCTCCTTTAGCCTGGGGATCTTCTTCAATCGTCGTATCAATAGGCCCAGTGGCCAGTCAGTCCGCAATCGCTGGCATGGCGCCTTACTGAGCGTGGTTCTAGAGGACGGAGGTGAATTTGGCTCTGTCGACTGCACCATTGGTCCCTCGGCACAGCCACCCATGCTGGTATTCATAAAGAAAAAGCTGGGCAAGATTTTCACCGATTGGCCACGCCACGAGCACCGCATACCTATGTATGTAGCTAAATGGAATACTTTTCGTGTTTTGTTCAGTGTAGTGTTGTAGCCGACATAAAATGATAGGAAGCACTGACATGGAACCTAGTTCACCCAGTGTTATGGGCTGACATTACGGATGTTGTAGGTGATGTAGCCAATCGTGTCAGTTTTCAAGAAAAAAATTACTTTAAAGCATCTTTAAGGGGATCGCCTGTGGTCCGGTATTTCGAGTAAAAAAGTCCGTATCTTCGGTGGTCCTTTTCACGGCTGTTACCCCGGGCACGGTCGCCTGATTGTGCGCTAACAGGTCGTGATGCTGCCAGGACCACACAGCTTCTGCTGACTCACGGCCGAACTTTGAGACTCTGAGCTGGAAAGTATTGTGACTTAGGTACTGCTTGTTACTAGGACCTATTTGTAATACTTAAGCAAAGAAAGAGGATGATCGGATCGTATCATGTATCTTTGATGATCGATGGAAAATATGTCTCCCCTCCAGCCAGACTGAAAGCAGTTAAAATGTTTACCTGTCACGATACAATCCTGCAAATATACAAATTCACCAGTGTGTCATGTGTTCTTATTTGAAGTGCTTATTCTTAGCATATTATTATTTAGTAGGTAATGAAATATGTATTGCCAAAGAAACAAAACTTCTGCTAAAAAAAATTATTCTCAAATGTTGGTAACTAAGTCGTTCCTGTAATGTTATGCAGTTTTACGCACGGTGTAAAGAAAAGATAATTCCTACATGCAAACATATTTAATTTGATTGCTTTAATTTCGGTTATTTACTAAAGTTTGAGAATCTTTCAAATCAGGTTTACAATACACTCAACTTTAGGTACAATACGAAATAAACTAAGACTAAATAGGATTAAACTAATACAAATTAAACTAAAATACACAATCAGTATGAAAATTTCGCCCAACTCGACCGTCGTCGTCGCCGCCCAAGCGGTACCCAGCACACTGGCTGCGTTGCCCTTCTGAATTTCGAGGCTAATTCGCCGTACGAGATGAACCTTTAATTATGTAGGTATAACCTGTCTGCTTTAAGTTTGCCGGTACGCGGGTTGCGAACCTCCTGCTCAGGCCGTTCGCCGCAATCCAGTTCAGTACCGATATCAACGCCGCCCTTGCAAATAGCTAATTTCAAAAGCTTATTTTTTTATTAGTCATCCTATTTTCGTGAAACCGTATAAAGTCAAGCCGCCGGCAAACTTGAAGCAGACAGGTTATAACTACATACTTTCCTAAGAACTGAACATTAAAATTTATGACTGTGAATTTAATGCAGCGGAGAAAAATAAACCTTTTCCCACAATAACAATTTCAATGTTGCATGAACAGTCAATCCGATCTGAAAATTGGGCATCAATTTGATTGTTTCAACATCTGCCCTCAATAAATATTTATACAGACCCTTCTGCAGCTGTCCCGAAACATCCAGAAATGCCTCCCTATAATAATATTAGCTAACCCACCTTAACACTACCAGTCGCCGCCATTTTGTAAAAAAACGCGCACCTTGACTGCAAACTCGGGTAACCTGTAATTTGGAAATTAATATCTAACACATTGTGCCTACAGTATTTTCGGGGCCGCTCGCTCCGTCCATTTGCCGTTTTTATGGCTTTCCTAACACCATAACTGCTAATTATTTTTACCGCGTGCATGCCTTTGAAACTTTTGATCGCCTTAAGCGTGGACCAAATTGATCCTTATAATGTTGTAATTGAGTTCAATATAATTTTTGGAACGTTTAAATTAGTTGTATAAACCTTAGCAGACAATGTTGAACTTTGAGAGTGAGTTCTTAAGATGCTATTTATCGTGAAGGGAAAACTGTTGGGTTAAGAGCGGCAGTTGTTAGATTAAGATTGGGCATTATTTAAGCAATGAGATTTTTTATCAATATTTGTAAAGATTTGTAGACATTTAATTTGTGTGATTGCAGTGAGCGACCCGAGGGCTAGGCTCGCTCGAGGTGTTCGTGAGCGGCGGCGGGGCGGGGGCGCGGCGGGGGCGCGGGGGCCGGCCCGCTCCCGACACTATCAATATTTACTTCAAAGAGAACGGACCATTTTAAAATTATGTATTAAGGTGTTTTGAGCACTGAATCTTTGGGCAATTAGCATAGCGCCAGCACTACTAACTCGTCAGCCTCGGTAGCCCAGTGGTGCGATCGGTCGACTATCGTTCCTGATCATGAGCCCACCTGGGCGCTCTCAGAATTTGGATTGGTGATCCTTCGATCGTTGGACGCTAGCCGTGGTTGGGATTCCACGTAAAACTGTAAAAAAAAGGGATTCCCTTCTTACTTAACTAGGTAGGTTGTAGGGTTTATTAACTCGTCCGGGTTGGTACCACCGCGCTTATTGAAAGGTAGGTCGAAACGGTATGTAAAAAGTTCTAGTTTTCGGTCCAGTTCAGTGTAGCTGACACGACCAAAAGAAGCCGTGACATGGCGTCTAGTTCACCAAGGTGTTACTTTTGTTTGTAATAATTGTTTGAAGGAATTCTGCAGATGGTAGAGCAAACCCGCAGCAACTTAGGTAATTCGCCTTAACAGCTTTGTGCTAACCGCTGGCATTCTCCACGTGGGGGGTTCTGAGAACAATCCACTTAGAGTACCCACTCTGGCCGCTGATGGCTGGAGTGCAACTGAACATCATTTACAGCTATTAAGCACATAATAATATTATTACCTACGGGTGCCTATTACAGGGAAACACTTGAAATAAAGCTATATGCAGCCTGCTGCCTGGGGGCTCGGCTACAAACAAGACGACTGGAGGAAAAACATAAATACGACGGTTGAGTCTCGAAACATGTCATCGAATGGAATATAATCAATTTGTATAATAAAACTATTTGAAAAGTGGGCAGAGATTATCTGAATAAGATAAAAAAGGAACTAAGTGAACAAAAATCGAATAAGTGGAAAAATATAACTGCTGTTGTTTTTTTGTTGTTTTGGTTTGGGGTTGGCTCTAGGCCTGCAAACTAATCCCGCTTGGTTGGAAACCTTCGTGCAAAACCCCGCAGGCTCCAGCTACACCAGCTAGCCTATATCTTCCATGGAAGCCACAAGTCGACCGGGGTGTCTGCAGGCCGCTTATCCCTTAGTCGCCTTTTTCGACATGCGCGGGGAGAGATGCAGTGGGACTATTCTTATTAAGTACCGACCCCACACAGTACTAACACAGTACTAAAAAATATAACTGCATCAATGAAGAACTATGAGCTACCTATATGAACTTGATTTAGATACATCAGCCCAGGCTGCCTGTATAAAATAAATAAATATAAAAAACCCCCGACTCTTAAAAAGTCAAAAATAATTTCCGTTTACTTACTTAAAGGAGTCGGTAGACCGCTAAGTGAATTCCCGCGCAACTTTTGAGTCTTTATATTTAATTTACTTAGCGGTCCCCCGACTCCTTTAAGTAAGTAAACGGAAATTATTTTTGACTTTTTAAGAGTCGGGGGTTTTTTAAATTTGTAATTTAACTTTTATTTGAAGCTTTTTAAAAAAAACCGCATGCAAATCGGTCCACTTTTTAAGATAATTATTTTTTTTATTACTTAATTACTTTATTACTTGATTAAAAACATAGCTAAGAACCATCCCGATTAAACAAGCTTCCTAATAAAAAAAACCGCATCCAAATCGGTCCATCCGTTTGGGAGCTACGATGCCACAGACAGACACACACACACACACACACACACACACACACACACGTCAAACTTATAACACCCCTCCGTTTTTTTCGTCGGGGGTTAAAAATGGTAGTCAGCGAACCCCTGACTAAATCAACAACCAAAGAAACGTACTTATTATATGTAGGTCAATAATAAAATTTCGTGTGTATTTTAATCACTAAAATTGTTTGCTTATTGGTAGACAATTATAGGTTAAAGTAATACAAATAATGTATGTATATACCTACATACATCCCACACGCTGGATCCCGACAATCGGGGTAGTCGTAGTTGTGCAGAAAGCAGAGTAGTCGGTGTTGTACTGCAAGTATTCTTGTAAATTACAGCACATCACCGACCACAACATTTAGCAAAGTATTAGGAAAATATTATACACAGTATTCGGCGGAGAGCACACACTCTGTCGTATTTTAGTAAATACTATACCTATGTAGGTAGGTATGTATGTAGGTACTCTTTTCCGGTAACATTCAACTTTAATTAATAGATACTGATACTATCGCCTTCAAAAATTATTATAAACACCTTGTCCCCCACCGGCAAAAATAGTTTCACGGTAATTATCAATTAACATACTTATGAGAACCATTCAACCACCATCTTCGTCTCGCGCCATAGACACGACCGTCGCACCGCGCAGGCGTATTAAACGCCTATAAAATAGAATGACAAGTTTGAATCCGGAGTTCCGGTTATTGTCTATGGTTTCCGCCTACAGACGGCTCTCATTGGTCGAAAGCCTTCTGTAGCGGGGAACCGTTTTTTGTTGTTTTTCACGGGCATTCGAATTGTTTATAGGCTTAACATTGGCATTTATAATTTATTATTAAAAAATATAATTCGGGAAGTAAGGATACATACAGGAAACTTCGTATTATATTTTCCTCATTGCGATATACGGCAATAAAAGTTTCACAAGCAGTTTTATTACATAGTTGTTGTAATCTCTTTAGTACTTAATTTGGAGTTTCCATGTTCAGAACTACATACTCTACTAGGATTCAGATTCAGATATTTATTTCGCCATAAAGAACACACAACAATAACAATATTACATTGAGACATATGCATATTCAGTATGGTTCGTCATAGTTTTTGTTTTATCCCGTTCAGCACTGCAATCTATAAGGAAGAATCGGGCAAGAAACCATAAAGAGCTTCTTTTAAAAAATGCTTAATATAACTTACATGCTAATTTTACTTATGTTAACTATAACATACATAGGTACTACATCTGCCAGGTACTGCTGGTCTTAGCCTACCTGTTTAGTCATAGGCTATTTAATAAGTCTAGGTTTTTAGTTTTGTAATATTGAATACATATTTAAGTGAAATAAAAACTACCAGACCATAGGTATTGTCTAAAAGTAATCTAAATTAATAAGGATAAACTTAAACTAATAGAAATTAAAACTAAAATAATGTCAAAGTAAATATCTACCTATATACATATATATATGCTAGCGTTGGACTAACTACTGAGGTACAGTTCCCGGTAGGAAATAATGCTTGTCGAGCGTTAGAAAGAGACAATCCGGTTATATACAGGGTGACTGGAAATTCGATCTATTCCTTGAAAGGGGTTATACTAGAGGTTATTTGGAACAATTGAACCCATTTAATTTAAGTATTCAATTAAAATACTTTTATTAATCTTTATTGTAAATTTGTTTTTCATACATTTACATTAATTTTACATATTTTATATTATACAAAAACTTACACAATAATATATAAAAAGTACACAAAATTAATACAAAATCTAAATAAAAACGGTAAATTTCTGCCGGTGGCGGGAGGCAAGCCTCCAAGCGCGCCGGCGGGTGCAGGCCGTGGCTACGGAGCTCTCCGAGACGACGACGCGAGGCAAGCTACGTGCGATAGGTGGTGGTACTAGACTCGTAGGCCACCACCACCCCCATCTCGGAGAGCAACGTAAAATACTAATTATTATGCTACCTTGGTACAAAATATTGCAGCCCTTTAAACTAAAACTCAGTGGGCAAATTATACTCTAAATTAAAATAAAAAAGACATGTTTTTGATAAACAAGTAAATATACAATTTTGCCGAATTCCTTAAATTAACTAATACTTAAATTATAAAAATTAATAAATTTATATAATAATTTTATCATTATTACAATCCACATGCAGTCCCACTCTGCATTGTGGATCCCGTTTCCCCGGTGTGGTATCGGTGCGAGACTTGAATAAATTATAAAATTTATTTTTATAAAAAATTTAATAAAATACAATTTTATTATTAAAATAATTATTTATAATAAATTAAAAATAATCCACCTTCCAATTGCACACCTGAAAATTTATAGATAGACCCCTTTGTGCTTTTTATGTACCGCCTTCAACTCAAGGGTCCGAATATGAATCAAAATATTATTTAACACTTTTAAGTTCTAGTTGTTTTTTGAAGTCGGTTTTTTAAAACAGTTTTTTTTTATGTTCTAAGACCCATAACATTTATTAATACTATGTGATCCTTTCATACGTAGCGAAAATGATCAAATTAAATATTTATCATATCATTTTCTCCTCAAAAGTCGGCATCCCTTCAATCGAGCCCCCATTAGCACCTATTGTTTGCTAATAGCGGGGTTTTCGCACAAAAACCGAAACCCTGTGAGGAATGTTCAATTTCATAATTTTCTTGAAGGATAAAGTCTTGCCGCGCCGGCCAGACAAATTCAAACTCTACTACGTACCGTTTAGAGTACAACATATGGCGGTTTCGTTGAATGTTTATGACGTTTGGGGTTGTTTTGGCATGTAGGTCACGTATACTAATGGTATTCGGATTACTGCTCTATCGGCGAGTGCTGGTGTGAAATGAGGCTTTGCCGCCGCTTTGATGTGAGCTGATCTGCCGCGCCGCGCCGCCCCGCGCCCCGCCGCCGCCCCGCGCGCCGCCATGCAACGAGGTTCAGAAGAAAGGGAAGAAAGAAAACTAATAATACCTACTCGTCTCATTCACTTACTACTACATAGGTACATTCCTTAGTATTTTAAAATGAACTTTGTTCAGTCTTACGACGATTTAACACATGAGATGTATTTCGTGCTTGCTTAAAATATGTAGGCATGTAAAATTACTTATATTGCTTGAATCTGCCATAATCCTTCACACTGCACAAGCTATACTATGTACTTAATTTTTTCCAACTGTAAAGATGTTGATTCTGTAATAAATAAATAAATAAATAAATAAAATGTGTATGTACAGGTTATAGAGCAAACGCTTACCTATCTTTTGCCGTAGATTGAATAGGTAGGCCCTATATTCAATCTACGCTTTTATACTGCGTACATACCTACTCGTATGTAGGTATGTTCATTCATTATGCGGGTAGACATACCTATTATTTATTTTAGTTGTGTAGTGTACTGGTAGTTAGATGCCTAAGCCAGCTGGAAATATCGGATGTAGGGCTGCATACAATTTTACGTTGTCATTTTCAGCTTTGACTTCAAATTGTGTTTGTAAATTACTGACATTTTCACATAACCATACTAGATTATATTAGGTTTTAAAACCAAGTAATTAATCAAATAGGCCCATTTTGATATTATTTATGGCTTTTTAAATATTCTGGTTTTATTTTCACCTAACGGAACTGGCCAAAAATCCGCCCCAGGGGCCGATTTCTCTCGCCGTTGAAGCAATCAGGCGCCCACAATCCGTGCTCTCCAACCTGTTGCCGCAGAATAATTACATGGCCGAGGTGACGAGAGCGACAGTCCGTCGGCGGCGCGTCGCGGCGGCTGGCGAGGTGTGACCGGTGACGACAATTTTAACACGATTACCATCGAATAATTGGCGGTGCGACGAGTGATACGATTTTGATTGTAACTCGTTAACCCTCCAACCCTTTGTGTGCTTACCGCGGGAGTAATCACAAGTGTTGGTAGCAAGTTTACTTTGGGGATAATCGTGGTGGCCGCTGTGGCTAGCTCTTGGCTCCGATGACATATCGTTTCCTTTCGAGCAGCTGTGATAATAATAAGAGTTAATGTAGGTAGTGTACCTATGTTATGTATACCTGCATACGTCTTACGTCTTGTAGCACAAGTAAATAAGATTCGCAACTTTTAAGGCAATGCCTACAATATATGTTGGTTGAGCGTGCAATGTAAGCATTATTTTATCTACGTGGCAATACTGTATAAACGCTTTTAAAACATCTAACGGAAACTACGTAATTAAAACAATCAATAATAATTTAATAAAATGCTCTTACATTTCATTCATAGTCATGCGCCATAACTCATATGATGGCATGGCGGGTGTTGTAGAAAACAAAGGTAGATAATATACAACGGAGGGGTGAGGGGCGGAGGGAGGCAGGTGCGCTTCTCTCTGCCAATGGCAAAAGGGGGAGGATGGGTAAACTGTATCACACGATGTGCGCGGCTATAGGGAGGAAGGAGTCGTGTCGAATGTCTCCGGCCTCTGGCTGAATGTTGTGCTAGGGTGTGCGTGAGTGTGAAGTGTATGGGTGGAGGGTGTGCATTTGTTGTGTAGCTTATTGTTAGCAGAGCCACATTTTCAGTATTACATAAATATGGTGTGAGGCCTATGTCCAGCAGTGGACCGATACAGGTTGATGATGATCATGATCACATCATGATGATGGTGTGTCGCTCTAATGGTGTCAATGTACCATTTTTGCCAAACTTTATTGCTGCTCGTAGGATGTTCACTCCATAATCTTAGCTCACCTAAATGTCCCGCACTTTTCCCCATCGCACGCTCTCCCCTCTGACCTAACAGTTAACTTGCGTATTCTGTGCTTCTGCACAGCAGAGTGAACATCGTGCTAGCCGCAATGTAGCTTGTCAAAAACTGTAGGTACCTATGTACCAAACCAACGTTCCCAAAACTCTTCGGTAAAAAACTGTAATACTTTTATTTCAAACTTTTTTTTAAAAACCGCAAGCAAATCGGTCCACTTTTTAAGATATTAAATTTTTTGATTAGTTTATTACTTAATTACTTGATTTCAAACATAGCTAACAACCACCGATTAAAACACCTTCCTAATGAAAAAAACAGCATCCAAATCGGTCCATCCGTTTGGGAGCTACGATTCCACAGACAGACACACCCATACACACACACGTTAAACTTATAACACCCCTCTTTTGAGTCGGGGATTAAAAACAAAAACTACAAAGCTAGTTGATGACTGCACGCAGTAGGTTCGTCACTTATGTATTACTATGTACCTCTCACAAGTTAAATACCCTCAGCAGTGGGAGGTTGAGTAAGAATCAACTTTAATTTAAGTAGGTACTATACGTAGACTTAATTTTCTATTAAACGGATACAATTATAAATAAAAGGTTATAAGATCATACATGGTGCTGCCAGAGCTACGGCGCCAGTGTTGCCATCTACGTATATTGATTTCACGCGACATTTACCGGCGAATGAGTTACGCGCCGTCGGAACAGACAAATTGCGCGGGAGGCGGCGGCGTGCGGCGACGGAGGGGGCGGCGCGGCGGAGGCGGCGGGGGCGGGTAATGGCAAACTGGCAGTGTATTTCCTGCGTTTGTCATCTGACTGCGGGATTATTACTCCAGGATGAACCTATTACTGGGATAACTGTGGGTCGTGGGTGCTAGGGTGAGGCTGATGATATTTTGAATCCTTCTGGCAAATTAGTTACCTACCAATTCAATCTTCAAGGGCATGTACGTACATTGTGTTCGAGAATACCGTCTGAAAATCGGAGAAAGTTCTCTACAGTCGTCTCTGACTAGAACATTAATAAAATAGTGATTCGAAACATTTGAAAAAAGAATAGTTCATGTTATACCTTTTATCTGAGATATGTTAGGCACCTGCAAATTACAATGATTACATGATGATGACACAATGATTACAGACACAGTCTGTGATTACATATTTTGAATAACTGCATTGAGGTCTGACCTCCGATACACTATACATACATAGTACCCAAATTACAATTGGAACTCGTAGATTCGCTCGCCTACGAAATACATTACACAATGCCATCTAACAATATAAATACAATTAAAAAATAATAAAAGTGACATTTGACAATCGCACAGAATTTCGTTTGAGCCTACCCCACTGTTGTAATTGTACAAGTATTGTCGTCCATTCGTCACGGCGCTGCGTAAGCTGCATTTTTCCGGTTCACGCTCATTTACTAAATTATAAAATGCAATATTTGCTGTTATGTTCTTCCTTCCTTTATGTTGGATATGAAATGGCGGCGCTCTATATTTTATAGAACACATTAAATAATATCTAATACGCGTGACGTGTTGTGAGTTACAAACCTCACAGCCCCCTCACGCACGTCCCTGGCTACTATCCTCGTGTTATGTCGTGTTGTGTTGTGTTGTCGGTGAGCTTTGAAGACCGTTACTCCATTTATTATGTAGTTAACCGCATCTAATTTATATTTAGGGAAGTTAAAGTAGATACGCAGTAGGTTAGTATGCGTGTTAGTATTTTAATGTAGAAATTAAATTAATGCTACTTCATAAGTAAAAGTTATAGTAGATATATACTTTACAGTGAATTATTGTAAAATTATAGCTAGTTCGAGTATTTGGTAATTCTATTTTAGTTAGTTATGAAGGCGAATGATACACTTCTACTACTGCGTCTCCAACTACGTGAGATTGATAATGTTTCTGTATATAATATTTTTCTTTAGTAAAGCAAAGTGTCTGATAATTAATATTTTAAATTATATTTTATACATATCTAGAACTCTACGACATAAGTACTGGTACGGCCTGGCGAGAAATCCCTGGGGTCTCGCTCCCAGATCTTCAATTGTCTGTATAATTTTAAGAAAATATAGTCAAAACAGGGCAATAGTAAAATATTTTGTAATATTTTATTAATGATCTATATAGAAAGAAAAGGAAAAATGAATATTATCTCAACAGAATATTATGGCAGATGAATATTATCTATGCCATATGCCATAACACGAATATTCCAGCTCGAAAGGAGTGACACAGTAAAAAACTAGAGGATTCACTAAAATGTCCTGACGTATCCCGGTGGGCCCAACTCGGTACTCAGGGAGCTGTTACAGCTAACACGAGTGACAAAGCAGCACGTAGGTAACAGTGCCTACCCAACTAACATTATGGTGTTAAGACAGGCGTTATAAGAGCTGTTTAATAGAGGCCCATTCTTATACAGGTTAAGGTTCTTTAGTGACTTTACAATAGCGTTAGTAAGCGCTATAAGGGTGGTACAAGAGCTCTACAGTTTATAATAAGATAAGTAAGCATTAGGTACCGCAAGTCAATTAGTTTGGGAGCGGATGTTTTATTTTGTTTGAAAGTAGGCGTCCGCGGTGACTTGACTCGAGCGACTCCCGATGATCAATCAAGAGTCAACGAGAACCAAAATCAACTCGACATCATGTACAGTCGTGGTGTAAGCTGGCAGCGCGAGATCGACCGGCGGACCACGCCTCTTGTTCATTAAGTCTATAAAGATAATTACTCAGAAACTTTTAAAAGACACCGTGGAAGTTATAACAACATCTGGAGTGGACCTCAAGGTGTTTCAGCACAACAAGGCTTTCGTCGAAAAATGTTTAATATTAGGAAGGATTCATATTTTATTCTGTTCACGAAGAGCTAGACTAGGTCTAGGATGACTAGGACTATATAGGTATTTAGTAGGCAGGTACTAGCGTCATCTCTCATCTCTCTTCATGCAAAAGGTGAATAAGGGATAAGGACAAGATGCCGTGCTAAAGCGCGACATGCTAGCCACCTCTTACCTTTTCACGGTCCTTCCACCGAGTCCGACAGTTGGTGGGATTTTGTGCCTTACTGGCTGCTTTGCTATGCGTCATGGTTGGTGTTGTGCTGTAATTTACCAGAGTTTTTGCAGCACAACGCCGATTATTCTGCTTACCCCCGATTGTCGGGATACAGCGTGTCGTATTATGCATGTATGTATTTAAGTTTAATTATATTGTAATTTTTTACATCATCTAGGATCGAATTTCGATAAAACGTAACCAAATATATTTTTTAATCATCATAAAACTCGCCTACAACAGCAATGCATCTCTCACAAACAACTCGCACATCAGCGGAAAAACTCGATCACAGCAACATTGAAGTTGTCGGCAAATTGTTCACGAGCGACGTAAGTGGCCAATATACATAGTCTCGCTTGCTCCAAGCAGAGCCGCGCGCGGCGCGTCTTCCATAGACGTACCTAGCCTAGGCAGCCAGGCCTTGTCCGAGCTTGCCATACTCCGTCCCGACCCGACGCCACACTATACGATTTTTGCTCAAAACATGGTCATAATTCATATAATATGTTTTTCGTCATTATTTAATATTAATATTACTTTATTAGTTATATAAAAATTAATCGATCACTTTGCTGCTAAGTATAGGCCTCTCCCGTAGCCTCTGCATCAGTATATACGGTTTCTCTTCCTTTAATTCTTAAAATTTCTATAAATGCTTGAAATATGACTGAATAATTCGTTGTTAATTTAAAATTAATTAAGTAGGTATAAAAAGTAAGCCTTATCGCCGTAAAACATTTTATTTCTCTCCTATATACACTTTACCTGTAGTACGGGAGAAGAAAATAAATATCCATTACGTACCTACATATTTTTTTATGTACATACTTCAATAAAATATCATTTTGTTTATAAAGTGTTTAATGCAAACAAATATAAGTAAAATAATTAATAATTTATTAACAAACAATAAAATAAAAAGTAATAAACTATGTTACCTAATCAGATTGTTCTACTTTTTATATCGGTCATGCACATGTTGAGAATTTTTTAATATAGAAGGTATCTCGTAAATCCTTAGTTTTGGAAATTCACCTAGTTTTGGCACTAGACATAAATATATCAAATAGTTGTAATCGTGTATAGGACATCACGCCACGAGTACGCGAAACCGCGGCGCAACTACGGGCGTACCTGAGACAGAAAAACACAAACCCTGTATAAAGCGCATAAAATCGCATTGATATTATTAACGATCCAAGAAGACCACGAGGATCTCTATAACGTGTGATAGTTGAATTGATGGAACTCGATGGAACATACTACTAAAACTCTCGTTGAACATATGTACTTTGGTATTTTTTTTATATAAACTTTGGAATATCTTTTTCAAGGGTACATGACTGAATTTTTAAAAGATTTTGTTTTTTATATCAATGTAGTAAAGTGTAAATACCTTGAAGTGTGGTGTCCATGATGGCAGTTCACTGCACTTTTATTAAACACGATAATTAGTTGCGTATGCGCGCGGCGCCACATTTGCACTCGCGCTGCTCTACCTAGAGAGACTGTCTGTGGAAACGATACGCAAGCGCTTCGAGCCCGGAAATGAGTGGGGAAAAATCGAGCGACTATTGCTCGATCGAATTAACTTGACTTTGCATAGAATTTCAGAATATTGTTTTTCCATTTTTGACCAACCTTCTCCATACACATCGTATAGTGTGACGCCCCGCCGCCGTGGCCGCCATGTGGGAAATTAGCTATTTGTGCAGGGTTACAGTGTACTATTTTCATACCCACCAGAATAGCTATACTATAAGTCAAAAATAATAAATGAAATGCGCACCTGCAACGTAGACATCTATTGATCGCAGAACAGTTTTTCGATGAATATCGAAAAACCTACATACACATCAGGGAGTAATTCTCTATAGAATTACTCTTGTCTACTACTCGTTATCTCTATAGATAACAAAAAATTCCTTGAAAGCGCGGCATGTGTCGCTGAGCCACCCATAAGGTGTCTAACGACACTCATGGACATTCGGTCGTATGCGGGAGTTTTGAATGCCATGCCGGCCTGACAGGTGCCTATTTTCACCCCGCTTGAAGGACCCGAGACGGTATTTGGGGGGAAATATGTTCGTAGGGAGAGCGTTTCAGAGTTTACCGGTTCTGTAGAGAAAAGGTACTTACCTGTCTACGCATCTGCGTAGCGGTAAATTGCGCCTTTACTGAAAATAAATAATTTTCATTCAACATTTGGTCTCGGTTGACTAATTTCCGATATGTCAGTTTACGTATATAAACGTAGGTGGAAAATGCAAAGCTGAATGGCGCTAGGTTCACAATACGCCAACAGCGAAGATTGTCTACTGCCCTCAGTCGGGCGACTGAGTCGCGAGCCCGACTCTGGCCTGGAACGAGCGTGCATAAACGCGCAATATTCCCGACTGCGAAACGTCACTGGCAACGTTTATAAACCAGTAAAGCATTATTTTATCGCCGTTGATATAAATTATTACGTGTTACACTCAATATTTATAGATAGCAGTAGGACCACTGCGCTGGACGCGCCGCGCCGCGCCGCCCTTAGCTCGACTCGACCGACAACCTGTTTTAGACTGTCGTCGTTTTATTTGAAACGATTCTTCGAGCCTTTCCCGCGCGGCTCTTGAGTGAGACAGCTTCGCATGAATAATATGAGCGTGAGAGAGAATACGACACGATTCGGTAAGCGACACATAATT
Source organism: Nematopogon swammerdamellus (assembly GCA_946902875.1). Lineage (NCBI taxonomy): Eukaryota > Metazoa > Arthropoda > Insecta > Lepidoptera > Adelidae > Nematopogon > Nematopogon swammerdamellus. The sequence continues at coordinate 10,397,664 of OX336333.1, forward strand.
TTTTTTTAATGTAAAAAAAAAAGACTAGAAAAAGTATCTAACAACACCAAACCAATGGTTAAATACGAAGACGAGTGGATATTTTAACAATATATCAGAATAAGCTTCTAATACAAGGCGCATATTTCAGTATGTTTCCGGAAGTGAGTCGATCTAACGAAGCTTTCCCGTGCGCCGCCGCTCGCTCGCTAAGGAGGCGCGGAGTCGTCTCAGAGAGGGCGGCGGCGGCGGAGCGGAGGTGGCAGGGAAGCGATGCGCGCGGGCGCGGGAGCGGGCGCGGGTCGCGGCGGGGCGGGGGCGGCGCGCGAGCGCGTTGCTCGTACGATCTATGATTTATTTGTGTTTTATTGAGTGCTCTCCCCTAGCATTATCCGACATAATGCAACGTGCTTTGTGCCGCGCCCGCGCCGCCGCCTTCTCCTCCTCTCATCCTGGCCGCCTCCGCCGCACTATCGTGCGCCATCAAATTGTTTTAACGATACCGTAATCATGTGGGGCTGCATCCACCATTTACTGTTGAAGGTGAAATGATCTTCGCCCGTTTAGCTCTGAGTCAATTCCCATTATGATTAGAAAAAATGCGTCAAATACACCCAGCATACATGTACATACAATTACAATAATTTATAAAGTGTAATGTTTAATATTAGTTACAGCTCGAGAAACGCTGATTCAATCATGTCCGGGAATGTTTGTTAAATAGCTTTAAATACAGCAATTTTTCTCATATATAGAATATGTAGATGTAGTTAGATCAGTAGTTTTATGGAATGAATACTCGTAAATAGCCTAGATTATGTAGGCCCGAGCAGAATTTGGATGGGTGACAGTTCAACCGTTAAGGCTGACCATGGTTCGGATTCCACGTAAATTTGTAAGTTGGCTGAAAGTTGTGTGAAGCAAAAGGTTGTTGTAAGGCTCTTACCTTACTAAAGTGGTGGGGTTTAACACCCTGACATAGCACCTAGTTCACCAAGGTGAAAAACTGAGAAATATGTTCTGACAACACGGATGCTGTAGGTGATGTAAACAACAGTGCCAGTTTACATAAAAAAGTATGTAATAATCAGTGACGAAGTATTCAGAACAGTTCTAAAGATTAAATAACAAAAAGGTCAATATGTGTCATTTCCATTCATTCACTTCACAAAGGTACATTTGCCTAGAGAATAAAAGTGCCGCCATTACTGCGGCGAACAATACAATAAATGCATAACCGCATTAAGTCGCTCCCAAAGAAAAATGTCGCTCGATTGAATTAAAATTACTTCAGTTGTCGCGGCTTTAAAATGGAACATTTTGACAAGCGTGGCGGACGAGCTGTCAGCGCGGTCGACAGGCGCATTGTCTATGCCCGTTACAAGATGGCGGAAGGGAAACACGTATTTGCAATTACCTTTTGTTGTTAGAAAAGAAAGCTTGCTTTCTGTTGATAGATGACAGAGATAGGTACACATACGTACCTACCGTACGTACCGTACGTGCGTATACCCTTATAGATATATAGGTATAGGTATACCATACAGGTATCTACTGAGCTGAGGATGATCGGAGGATCCAGGCCAGGATGTGATCCTGAAGACAACCAACATTCATGATGATTTCTCGATCTTTCTAAGTCTCAAAAATAATGTTGACTTACTGAATTCACCTCCTCGGTAAATGCGACAACTGAAACTAGCGCCCATTATTTAGGTAGGTATACTAACTCAATATGGTTATTTTATAGAAAGCGTGACATGTGGCGCCGAGCCACCCATAAGCTGTTTAACGACGCCCAATGGACATTCGGTCGCACGCGAGGGTTGAGAATGCCATGCCGGCCTGACAGGTGCCTAATTCACGCCTCTCTTGAAGAACCCGAGATTATACTCGGAGGAAAATATGTGAGCAGGAAGAGCGTTCCACAGTTTACCATTTCTGTGTAGGAAAGATCTGCTGAACCGATTGGTACGCATCCGCGGTAAGTCCAGCATATAGAGATGCAATTCCTGCCGAATACGCTTTGTGCGGAGGTGGACGGCGGGACAGCGGGATCGCGTCCAACAACTCATCCGAGCACTCCCCATGGAATGAGCGATAGAAAACCCGACATTCCTACGAAGTTGCAGGGTATAGGTATCCTCGTGTAGGTAAACTGATAGGCGGGCGGTATGTTACACACGAATACAAATTGATGAAATTATTGTAAAGGTGCGCGGTCAGAACTTGGATGGGTGACCGTTTTAAGAAAGAAAGAAAAGAAAGAAAGAAATGATTTTTATTTTCTCTTAATTAATCCTTAAAAATAACAAACGGTACAAAAAAACTAAAAGAGAAAAATGGGCAGGCGCAGCCTTTGCCGCTACACACCCACTCGTCTCCGAGCTGGGAGTGTCTCCGAGCTGGGAGTGTGCGGCGCTGAATTTAAGCCTGCCCCAGGCTTTGAGGCTGCACCCGTTGAGACTGAACATGTTTCAGATAATACGTAAAACTGTAGGTTCCTTTACTTTTTATTGTGTGGTAGGGTTTAGCACGCCCGGGTTGATACCACAGAACTGAAAGCAAAGAAGGTCGAAGCGGTCCAGGTCGGTGTAGGCGGCACGACCAAGAAGAGGCGCTGACATGACACCTAGGTGTTATGGGCATTGGGCTGACCTTGGGCTGACATCACGGGTGTTGTGGGTTTTCGTTAAATGAGTTTAGTTGAATTTGAACATACAGTTTTTATCCCGAGGATACCTGGGATATGTTAGCTAATATGATAGTGGTGTTTATTGTTCGAGCTGCAGAATTGAGAACAAGGCTATATGAATGATGAATTAATAAAATAATATTAATAGGTATTTATTACGTTCGGCTCGCACGCCAGGCTATGGCCAGTATCTGCCCCGTTTAGGAGCAGAATAAATCACAAGTGGCCAGTATTGAGCGGAGTTGTAAATCGATGTTGACTTTATGGCTTCATTAGAGCGGTCGTGTGCAAACACATATTAATATCGAAATGTCTGCAGTAAAGCAAGCAAGCGCATAAATAACTTGTGTATGCCTACTATTACATATTTTGATATTGCCTGTAGGTTTCCAAATTAAATGGCCTTTTTGAGAAAAAAAATTGTATGAAAGGCAATAGCGATTATTATTTTAGGAGGGAAAACATTCGATCGAGAAATATCGGATTCAGATTGGCTGCCGACCATAACGCGAGCGGAACTGCGCCTCACATCTAGCGTATAATGCAATCACAAAACATAATTAAAAAGGTTTATAAAAACCGACTGTGAAATCCGAGAGTTCATCTTAAATAGCAGTGGAAAATGTTAAAGTTGAGCTCTGACTATATTTCAATCCATTTGAACATTTACAAATTTTCTGTTATTTTCCATTAATTCGGTACTGAAAAAAACGGAAAAAACCGAACACTGTTTCATACGAAATTGTTACTCATTTCGCGTTCACTGTGTGAAATTTTCGTCTATAACATGTTGCGAACTGTGTTTCCGGTTTCAAGAGAAAAAAAAAGGAATGGAGTCGCGAGTTACATTATATCATAGAAGCCACCACATTCATTAAATACATCAATATGAAACACATTACCCTCCTTTGCGTTTGCTGTCGGGTAAAAAATAGATATTTGAATCATTTTAGTCTTGCCCACACTAATGAAATGAAGTAATTTCTCACAGACGATAGATAAAATGGAACTGTCCCCTCGCGCCGCTAGCTATCATTACGCTACGCTTCAGCGACGACCGCGCATCCCCCCGGCCGAGTGACAATGTGATAATTATGCGTTGTAGGCAGAAAGCGGCTTCAATCAGCCTTATGCAAAAACTGGCCGTCCGCGTCGGCAGCGCTCGAGCGTATAATGTTTACTAAGAAACCGCTATATTGATCGGCTACTTGGTTGGTCGTTTGCTTATGTATGTATTTTGTACTATTAAAATATGAAGTAAACTAGCACTTAAATGTGTTACTTGATGTTGACAGCGGCTTACTCCAGTTACATTTTCGGCCTATTTGGAAATTCAGCTCTTGCAGAAAATTGCATGTTAACAAATGCTATAAATAGCGCCCTTAAAAGAGTGAGAAAAGGATACGAAAAACAATGTATAATATTAGTCAAATGATTGACTTTAGATGTGTATAGGTACATAATTTATTACTTATATTACTAGACAAAATCTATCAAACTAAGTAACAGAAAAACTATCAATTATTTAATCCTATAAACTACATACATGCATACATACCACACGCTGTATCCAGACCATCGGGGTAAGAAGAGTAATCGGTGTAAAGGACTCTGGTAAATTATAGTACAACAACGAACACCTTTATGAAAGTAATCCGGCAAGACAACTATATCAAGCAGCAAGCAAGACATGAAAACGCACCTGCTGCATGACTCGGTGGGAGGACCGTGCCAAGATGAGAAGTGGCAGGCCTGTTGCCCTTTAGCACAGCATTTGTTCCTTATCCCTTTGTCGCCTTTCTTCATCTGCTTAATGTATTAGTGAATTTTATTGTTTCATTATCTTAATTGTGTTTAGTTTAGTTAGATTAGTGTTAGTTCAGAGTTACTTTAGAGTTGACCGCAGAGTTTCACTCGGAACATCTGTCAAATGTGGTTTTATCTTCTATGTCTACACTTTTCTCCTGTTTCTATTCTATACCTTTTGTGATACTAACATATACTTACGAAAATTAAATTGTACTAACCTTCTACCTTTATTTTTGGTACCTTTATTTTTAATTCGCCTTGTCTAGCTTATAACTTTATATATTTCTCTGCAAAATGGTGGGCCCACTTCAAATCAGCAATAAACAACCCAATTGCGCCTAATTTGTCACCAATTGTTTTTTAAAATTTTATGTTTGGTTAATCTGGCGACGAATACATTTCATTTCAACAAAAATTTATTTTTTATAAATGTCAGTCAATGCCATATAATGTAATTCCACCACAGTTCGAAGTACAGGCAAGAAAATGAAATATATTAACTGAAACACTTTCATTTAATCTGCTCTATCTGCAACATAATGTGCAACACAGGACACAATGTGCGGATGGCGTACAAGTGAAAGAGAAGAAGAAGAACTGATAGAGGGAGAGGGAGAAGGCGGCTCTACTTACCAATTATGAGCTCTCTTATAAATAATCCATCACGTAACCGTGCGGAGATACGACTCCACTATCTGTCTGTAATGCGCCGCGCGCGCCGCGGACAGCGTGTTCCACTAGCAATGGCAGATATACTGAAAAAAAAAAAGAAGACGGGGATGTTTGGGCCAAATTGCAATAAAATGAGGTATGGTTAAAAAAAATGGTTATATTTTTCTTTATCAAGCTGTAAAATATCAACCCAATTCTTAATCTATAAAACGAGAAATCTTAAAAAAAAGTGTTAAAAAAAAACGATTACGATTAAACTAAATATCTATTAATGTACATACATGATTTTAAACATTTAAAAATAAAAACGCTAGCACCAAATGAATAACTCAATTAAAGTAATTAAATCCATTACAATTAACATTTTACTATTAAAAAAAATTTAACATTCACAATAATAAAAGGACGCTAGTATCTATAATATATAGTCTGTGATAAAAGGAAATAATTTATAAAGAAGAAGAGCTGTCATATTTGTCAGTTGTATTTCCGTTTCATAATATTTACAAAACATAAATAACTAGAAATCTGAAAAAGTTTCGATATTATATTGCATTATTTTATTATTTTGAAGCAAACATCAACAGCAAACCTATAGAAGTGAATTTTGAGTGGGTAATAAGCGGTGGGTCTGGTTGCTGCGCCTATGATATGTCTATAATAGTTAACCTAACTTTTACTAAATCTCTTAAAACTTTGCTCTCTGTTTTCCAAAATCTGCTAAATTTTCAATGAAGATTTAATGATATTTAGGCTATTAATTGACACTATTTTCATCTTTTTACAATCGGGCCCAAGATTGTATGAAACCGTATCCGTCTCCTTTTATTCTTGTCTTTATTTACAGTTGCAACGATATGTTACTTGATGTTGACTGCAACTGCAGCTTACTCCAGTTACATTGTCGGCCTATTTGGAAATTCAGCCTGTAAATAGTAAAGTTGAAAACACGCAATTAGCAAGCCTTTTCAATAATTAAATCGTGTACATCTCGGGATGGTTTTAGGCTATACTAGGTAAGACCGTCTCTCCGCTCGCGTGGTTTTCTGATTTAGCAATGTCAGTTTAAAGAAATTCATTTCAACTGAAAGTAAAGCAAAATTAGATTCTTAAAATAATGAAATGATAAATAAAAAACCTTTTTAAAAACTATTTACTACGATAAGTATATACTCGCTTATCAACATAGCACTGTTCAATGAAATTAATTGGTATACTTATTTATTACGTATATTCATAAGAACGTTCGGTTTAGTACATGGCTCAAATAAAAACTTATAAAAAAAAGTATTTAATTTTGTGCTTTTTAATAATATCTTTTAATATACATATATTGTCAGCCTCGGTAACTCAGTGGTGCGGTCGGTCGACCGTTGTTAAGCAACGCTGAGCGCTGTCAGTACTTGGATGGGTGAGGGGCCGAACGTTGGAGGCTGACCGTGGTTCGGATTCTACGTTAAACTGTAGGTAAGTCCCTTCCCTTCTTGGCTTACTAGGTGGTAGGGTTTATCCCGGCCTGGTTGGTACCACCACACTGAGCGAAACGTCGCCGGTCGAAACAGCTATGTAAATAGTTCGTGTTTTCCGTCAAGTTCAGTATAGCCGACATGAAATCAAGGGAAGCACTGACATGGCACCTAGTTCACCCGGTGTTATGGGCTGACATCACGGATGTAGCCAACCGTGCCAGTTTCTTTCATTTTTTTTTTACAATTTTGAGTATGCTACATTGTACTATCGCTTCGCGGCGCGGCGGCGGCGGCGGGGCGGGATAATAACATTGAGAGACTATACGCCGGACGAGCAATGGGCACATGTCGCCTTAGAGACCTTCTAATAATTGTGGAAAATATTCATCCTCAAAATAATTTATTCAATATTTAAATCAATATCATTACTTAAACCGATATGTTCGAACAAACACCTATCTACCCAATTAGCTAAGCAAAACCAACTGACCGTTCACTGCGTCCTTGCGCTTCTCATCTTCCATAGCTATTACCATTTTAAAATGTTAGTCCAAAGCCGTGATGCGCGCTCGCCGTATAGTTGCTCGGGCGCAGGTCGATCAGGAGGAGGAGGGGGAGGGGGCGGGGGGGGGGGGGCGAGCTCGTGTTTTCGTGTAGGGAGTTATTAGGCGCGGGCGCGGGCGGGTCTGTAATTACCGAGCCTTTACACTCCTCCGACACCTCGCTGAGAGACCGTTTTAACATCTCCGCCGCGCCACCGCCGCCGCCGCCGCCGCCGCGCTCCCATCGCACCCAGCACGTGGAGCCAGCGACGCTGTTGGGGAGATTCTACAGAATATTATACCAACATTTCATATATTTGTGTGTGTATAAGTGTACATGTCGACGAAGTGAACAATTTTGAATTATTGACATACTAGGTATTAACATACATATATTATACTCGTATAGGTAAGAGAGAGAATGTCATAATTGCCACGAGAATTACGAAATGTTCAGTACACTTAAAAATTATTGCATCATATATACAGTAACGGCCAGTACATTAATTTCGCCAGAGTAATCCTAAGTTTTTCGAGACAAAAAAGTAAATTAACTTTTTCTCTAAAGTGTCTAGTTTCGGAGATATTAATTTTTAAAATTTATGTTTTCGTTTAGTGTAATTTGACGCGCGCGGGGGAAGGGTGCTGGCGCGGGAACAGTAGCGCTACCACAGGTTTTGGACTTCACTTCACTTCGATTCAAGTTGCGTAAATTTCTATAGAAAGCCGTGCAGCGCCCCTAGCGTTAGATGTGATGAACTAAATTCGGTACCATGAGGCTCCTTTGACGTTTGTTGTCGTTCGACGACGACCATTTTGGAACGATCGAAAGTGTTTTTGTATGAAATTCGCTACCACGAGTGACCATATTGGTAGTTGCCATCGAACACTTCGACAACGAACGCGTTCACGCTCTACACTAGCCAGCCACTAGGTGAAACGGTAATGCCACAGGGCCGAGCGGGGTGGCGAGCGGCGGCGGGGAGCGCGGGAAGCGGCCCGCTAGCCTAGCGCGGCGGCGAGTGCGACCATACCACGGTAGTGAGCGGAGCGGCGCGGCGGCACGGCGCGGCGCCGGCGGCGGCGATATCAAATTTGTTTGAATAGACGGGACGCGCAAAAAATCGCCCGTTTCGCTAGCCCCACCATCGCTCGCCGCGCGTGGAGCCGCTAGACGCTTCCCGCGCTTGCGTGGCCTTCTAGATACATTCTTGCCGCTTTGCCGAAAGGGCGTGTTATGTTTTTTTGTTTACCTATTGAAAATATCTGAAAAATAATGCATCGGGGGTATTTCGCTTGGAGAATGTGGTTGAGGAGGCCCGGGAACAAGATCTTCGGGATAATCACCGAGAACTCCAAAGAATCCTTCTCCTATCTGAGCGAGGAGCTAAGCTCATTTAGCTATAGTTGATTAACTATTCGTGGTCTATTATTTAGCTTGATTCTATTCACTTCACAAATTCACGCTCACTCAGACGCAGTGATTATATTCTCTTTGCACGCAATCCGGCAGGCATGGCATGTTTCTACGTTTCAACAAAAACGTAAGCGACATTTAATGCGAACTAGCGCTATCCTTCTTTAACTCACTTAAAAGAAGCATAAACACTAGTACAGAACGTACCCTTGAAATGTGAGCCCGAAGTTGTTCTTAATGTTGTCTATGATCGAACGCGAGAACCTTCGAACGATCGATACGCGTTCGATGCGTTATGGATGTAACTCATGGTACCAAATCGAACGCAAACAAAATCGTACGTGATGAGTCGACAACACTTACAGTTAGTTTGACAGAAATCCTGTGGTAGCCGTACAGTCGGGGTCGAAAAACTCACGCCGCGCGCCGCCGCCGCCGCCCATCTCCTCTCTCCGCGCACTCGTCCCTACTCGCTCACTTACCGCGCGCCTTTCATTCCCACGTTCGTGCGGAACATTAATCCTTTTACACTAAATAAATCAATTAGTCTGTATGAAAAGTGTAACTTTTGATTTAAAGGGAATTCAGAAAAAAGTTATTTTACTTTTTTGTTACTACTGAACCCAATAATAATTTCCTAAATTTAATGCAGTGGCCATTACAACACCCTGTATATCTATAACGATAGTGTTTATTTCTGAATATAAGAATGCTGTTAATTTATCATTAAACCTTAAGAGAAAATTTTTGCTTGTGCTGCCGCCGCCGACACAATTCATTAGACATTTCGTATTAAAAAGATTTCAACGCACCGTGCGCTACGACCGCGTAGCAGTGCTACGGCGCGTGGCGTTAGCGCGGTTACAGACGCTGTTACAGAGCTTTTTTTTGCTATAACAATTGTTTTGTTGCTACAATAACGGTAATAGGTATGTATCGCAACGATCGCTCTTATGTCACTGTCTCATGGACACTCACAAGACATGCACGTCCAAGCTCGTTCATACTCCACGGCACCGTTCCCGGTCGCTCCAGGCGAATATTTCTCGAAAAAAAAACAAGAAGAAGTGAGAAGTCCGATGGTCGATACCGCCACCCCTCGCCCCTCCTGCGCCGCCGCGCCCCGCACTACCTCTCTCCTCTGCCGTGATGAGGTTCGCCAATGTTAAATGAAGGATGCCTACATTCATCCATCATGTCGGCTCTCTCGCAGAGTTTGAAGAGAGAACATGTTTCTAAAATATCTTGGAAAAATCCACTCTTCTTTCATGGAGTTTGGAGAGGAATGGATGAGTGAGGGACCTTAAATATTATAGAAAGGCCATTTCTGATTTCGTCATACAACTAGTACGAGTATAACCAGCGATTTTTTTAAATTCTCAGTATAGTATGAAATCAACATTTATATATAATAATTTGTTTTATACTGTAGTTGTCATAGAGAAACCATGCGTTTATTAAAATGTCTCAAAGGCAATACATAAAAACCTTCACAAGGTTCAGAATTGTAATCATCTTTCGAGTTTTGGGAAATAAATATTGTTATTAATTAGATAATAGGAATGTAAATAAATTTATCATATTGCTTAAATTATGCATCGCAAAAATACTCGTTAGATAAATCGCGTTAATTGATTAGAATGCTGAGAGCATTCTAATCAATTAACGCGATTAAGAGAATTCTAAGCAACTGTGCTGGCTATGTCCTCTGTAAAACGTGTATTAAGCAACAAAATTATTCCTATCTTTTTATCATCCTATCTCATTTTCCCAGGCAGACGGAGTTACTCAGCCGTTTCACTTTCCAGGAAAGGAGAGGAGATTACATCACACCACAAGATACGAGGATTGTTAAACTTGTAAAGCTCCAAACGATATTGAAATAAGTAATGAATATGTATGGAGCGGTGCCGCTCAGTCTCCTACCGCCGCGTCGCCGCCGCCGCACTGTCTACCTGCGCGGCGCACCCCCCGCGCCCCCGCCCCGCCCCCGCCCGCGCCCGCACACATCACCCAGGCAGCGCAGGCAGGAAGAAGAAGAATTTTATCGGAAAATTCACATGAAGCAGTAGTACGCGCATTATTTAAAGAAATCGTTTTTCAGATCTTCTCCATCCCTGAAACTATTTATACTCTTCTGTAATCGTTGTCGGTATGTAGGTACTTGAATAAAACTTTAAACGACAAATCAGTTAGATTTCAACAACAGTGAGAGTTTTTCATAAATTATTGATAGATATTGAATTTCTTTCTGACATTCTTGTCCATGTCACACGTTTTTGTCTATATTGTAAGCTTAACTTTATTCCCTCTCCAAGTACAATAGTGTATACCTACATGTAAGTACTCTCGCTGTATAACAAAAAACTAATTAAGCCAAAGAATTACATAACAGCATATCTATTTCTATAAATGGTGATTACTAATCTCAAGGACTCTTGCAGGTACTTACGCATACCGACATGTATGTATGTATTAATGCGTATGCTGTGTGTGTGTGTGTGTTTGTGTGTTGTGAGGGTGTAGTGATGATAATTGACGCCTCGTCGGCTGGTGGGAATAGGGAACCGAACTCGGTCCAAGTGCCTCCATTTAACCGTGTTTAACTTTTTAGGAACTTGCATGATTTACGCCCGCATTAAATATTCCTTTTATCGTTGTAATAATCTAATGCTATAAACTTAGTTTAAGTTTCACAGTTTGAATTATATTTTACGAGCGTAGACAATTTTAATCATTGGGGCTTATTAAACGGCGGCTAAGCTTAGATCAGGCGGAAGGAAAAACTACCCACTGAAAAATTCCTAATTGCATCTCTCAGACATATTCTCTTTTCATTTGAGATTGAATTTAATTTGACAATCAAACGAGCTAAGGAACTTGACGCGAGATTGAGCGACATTATAGAGTTTTACTAATTTACTTTTAATCTAAGTGCGCTGGGTAGATAGACTCGTGGTTAAGCCGTCGGCTTCTCATGTGAGAGATACAAATTTTGAAATAAGATTAAGTTTCCTTATTGTTTGTATGTGCCTTTTCATGAACTATTTCATGGAAAAATATGTATACCTAGGGACATTGTGCGGAAGGATGACTGAAATAAATATGATATGCAATCAATCCGTCGCCACGGTTGCACCGCATGAAGTGTCATGTCATCTGTGTACACCTCTGATTGACAGACCTAGATTACCTACATTTTAATTTGTTAAAAAAAAAAACACTTTTTTCGACTTAACGCAAGACTTCAAGCTGTTTCATCAGACCAGATTGACACTAGCGAGAGAGCAAAGGTGTATAGAAGCGACACGAACTATGCATAGTCGTACTCATCACGCGCAGTAGTGTCGGAGAGTGTTGGGCCAATTATTTTAAACGGAACATGTCGCAGTCGCCGGCAGACAAGACGGCCGCGCCGACCGACCGACACTTCATACCGTCAGCAGAACATTATTTCACTCGTGAGTGTATTTGTATAGACATACAAATACACAACAACAATTTGTAACAACACCATAGCAGGCCTCACGCACTCTATGTACTTGCGCGCGCTAACTACGCGCTAGCTGCCCAAAGAATATAAACAGCCGCGCGGAGCATACTTACGCTCGGCCGGCGCAGCTGCAAAGCAATAATCACTTTACACTCGATCGTTAAGGTACATTTTCGCACGCAGCGATTGGCGACGTGAAACAGTAGGCTATTAAAGCCCGAAGGTAGGAACTTTTTCTATGGAGTGATTTACCTGTTACGAAGTAACTATTAAGTAATCTGTGACCATAGGTTTACCTCAACAAATTAAATAAATAAATAATAAACTAAAAAAAACTTATTGTATAACATAGCAAACTGAAACAGAAATTTTACAGAAAATATAAAGTTACGTACATCTTTATTCTACGGATATCTGTATGCGAACGCCGCACCGCCCCGCACCGCACCGCACCGCACCGCACCGCACCCCACCGCGCCGCCGCGCCGCCCTGTACGAGGATAATTTATTGGATAAGGATTGAATAATTTGTATTACAAGGCAAGGCAAGTCGATGTCATAGTCCATCACAACGGACATCCGTAGGTAAAGGTTTGATCCTACATACCAACCCAATATAGATTTAAACTTATTATACTTTCACCATTGTTTAAGACTTCAGCGTCATGAATGCAAAAGTAAACAAATATTTTACTACACTAGCAAACAATCTTAAGATGGAATGTGATTTATTCGTCACCTGGAGGCTTTTACGCTCCGACCGTACGTACTAGCGGAATGTTCGAGATGTTTATTTAAACATTTTTAAATTATTATAATGGCTCTCAGCTTTGTTGACGTTCCCCGTAATTTAATAACAACGTATGTATTATGTTCGCCGAGCCGCGCCGCAGTCGGCCCCGACCCCCAACCGGACCCTCCTCTTCCTTCTTCTCTTCTCCCTGAAGGCCCGCGCCTGCGCTAACTAACATACTTTATGCAACCACCTCCTAAACGATCGAAATATGTTGTTCCTTCACCTTCACTTGTTAATCAAACAGCAAAAAAAAAAATTAAAAAAAATAAACATCAAACTAAAATATAAAAAAAACCAAGTTACATATTATAGGCAAAGTTTAACATACCGTACTCGCAAGTAGGTACACTAATTACTACAGGGCTTAATATTCGTAACATAGGTACTATTAATAAAAATAATAATAAAACTATACCTGCGTCTGTGTAAATGTTCAACCAGTCATACTCTAGCTTTAGCGCACCCTCATTGTGCGATATCATATTGTATCACTCATAAGAATACAATAAAGGAGAGTGCGCGAGAGTTAAATTTCTTTTGCTTTTAGGCCCGACTACGTAGTAATACGACTGTATTTACTCACTGAGTTTGAATAAGTTATCAATGCAAGCGAGTCCCTGCCTTACTGAGCGCTGTCTATAAACTTTTTGTATTCATAGCTGTTTGGATGTAGAATTAATTTGCTGAAACTATTTTCTTACACAGAACGCTACGCACTGAAAGGCTCATTAGGTGCCAGCCAAAACTACGAATCTGCAAAATAATGCGTTAAATCGCATTATTAAAACTTGAAAAGAGTTGAATCGATTGATTTAAAAAATTGCAAAATTTTAGTGTCGATATTTTAGTATTCAAGTATGAAATTTCCATGTAGATTCTGACATTTGCTTGAAAAAGTATTTTGACCTTTTTTACCCGACTGCGCGAAGCGAAAAGGAGGGTAATGTCTATTAGCCAAAACGGCTTGATATGTCGTTGATAACGACATATGAGGTGTCGTAAGATTCGTCTTAGTCATGGAAGTGCTATAGGCTATAAGAAAAAGAAGGCTGTGAAAATTCAAACTGTCATTGTCAAGCGCTCGAAAAGGCGATTTAAAAAAATGTAATAAAACATTTATAAAACCCGACTGCTAAAAAAATTCAGAAAACAAGGAAATATCATTAGAAAATGCTGTATTCGGGCGTTAGTTAGATTCAAATAGACATATAGCTCGAGTACAGCATTTTCTACTGATCGTTCCTTGTTTCCTTAATTTTTTTATCAGTCGGGTTTTATAATATTTTTTTTCAGTATCTTTAAGCCATTTTTGCAGATACTTTATTTTAGCTTGTCCAGGTGCCTTAATGCATTAAGGAACTCTTAAATTTGTAAATAATAAAGTAATGTAATGTGTGAGGGGTGGTGCGGGAGGGGGGAGGGACGGGGGATCGGCGACGTGGTGCGATCCCGAGCGATTTGCAACGATTCGTCGCGGTGTCCGATCCATTTTCGCAACAGTTTCGTAGATACGGTTACCATGACGTGGGCTCGTATTAACAGATAGTATTTAATTTTATTAAAAATATATTAATTATTTCTACGAACACATTATTGTAACAGTTACAGGTTTACATTATTTGGCGTGTATACAATAATATTGATGTAAAACTGAAACACAAATTAAGATAATCTAGCCTACTAAAACTACAAAGTTCATAAATAGTTCAATTAAACAATAAAATTTCTAAGTGATTTAGCTATTAGCCCTAAGAAAATTGGATGTATGTACCTAGTGGTATCCCAAAAGACAATCATAGATACGTTTGAGAAATCAAAACAAAATTATTATGTAAGTGCAGTCATTATATGTAATTGTAAGCCTCGGTAGCTCCGTGGTGCGGTCGGTTGACTGTTGTTAAGCACACCTGGGTGCGGTCAGTACTTGGATGGGTGACCGCTCGAGCGTTGGAGGCTGACCGTGGTTCGGATTCCACGTTAAACTCTAGGTCCCTTTCCTTCTTATCATGCTAGGTGGTCCTGCCCGAGTTGGTACTACCGCACTGAATGAAACGTCGAAACGGCTATGTAAATAGTTTGTGTTTTCCGTCCAGTTCAGTGTTGCCGGCATAAAATGAAGAGGAGCACTGGCATGGCACCTAGTGCACTTAAGTGTTATGGGCTGATATCATGGATGTTGTAGGTGATGTAGCCAACCGTGTCAGTTACAATAAAAATAAAAATAAAGTGCAAATTGAAACGTATTTATATCGGTTGATAACTCAAATATGTAATTAATTATGTACTTGTTTGATTTTACATCCAATAAACGATAGGTATTCTTCTTGTTCTTCTTCAATAGTTACTAAATTAGATAAGTTCATAAATACGAAATAAAATATTATTATACTCATAATATTATGTTCATAATTCCAATATAAAATAAAGCACAGCTACATACTCGTACCTCTTTTTAAAAGATAAATATGTGTTTATTCTCGGAGTACATGAATGCTGGTCACCCTAGCGCCATCAAACGTCCGCCGTCCGAAGATCATTTATCTGGTCGGAGCGCGGCCGAGGAGGGAAGGAGGGTGGGACGCAGGACTCCGCTCTGGCAGGAATTTAAATGACTTTCGTATCGTTTGAGCCAATATGCGATGGCGAGCTGTGCTAAATTTCAACGTAAGTGCGATCCTTAACGAAGTGGAGGTCCGTAGGTAGAACCTTGTCGTCAGCGCTCTTGTCAGCTATTGTCGTGTCGAGGTGTGGTGCTGTGCTGTAAGCTAATAGTGTGACTTGAATACGCAGGTCTGTGAGAGAGGGTGTGTGGGAGTGTGAGGGCTGCAGCGAGGGTGTCTGTGAGTTTAAGTTTATCTCAAAGGCTCAGGGTGTGTGCATGTGCATGTGTGTGTGTTAACGGCTTACCTTTTTTTTATTGACATATCGCACCGAGCCATCCATAAGGTGTCTAACGTAACTTCAAATGCTTCGTTCCTTTCAAAATTATTTTGTTTTATTATATTATAAAAAGTAATGACAAATTTATACCGTGCAACTCCGTCACTGGATACTGGCAGTAATAAACGAATTTCCTATTCGTTTGGTTGCCACTATTTAAAAAAAGAAGAAGAAGAAGACGCATATGGACATGCTATCCTACTATATCCATACTATTATATGAAGTAAACATTCTATTAATTAATTGTCAGCCTCGATAGCTCAGTGGTGCAGACAGTCAAATGTCGCTATTGAATGTTAAGCAACGCTGGGTGCGGTCAGTACATGGATGGGTGACCGCTGACCGTTGGAGGCTGACCGAGGTTCGGATTCCTCGTAAAACTGTAGGTCCCTTCCCTCCTAATCTTACTTGGTGGTAGGGTTTAACCCGCCCGGGTTGGTACCACCGCACTGAATGAAACGTCGGTCTAAACGGCTATGTAAATAGTTTGTGTTTTCCGACCAGTTCAGTGTAGCCGGCACGATCAAAGGGGGAAGCACTGACATGGCACCTAGTTCACCCGGTGTTATGGGCTGACATCACGGACGTTGTTGGTGATGTAGCCAACCGTGTCAGTTTCCATAAAAAAAAATTAAAAAAAAAAAAATTAAGTAAAAACTCTAACCTACTGACCGACATTGCGCTGAATATGTATCACAACATATGGAACAAGAGACTCAGACGAAGACCTGAGGTGTGAGCGTGTCGAATCGCTCCGCAAGCAACAGGCCCATTGTTGTTGCAGCTGAAACATAATTCAAGCGGTACAATAGGTTGTTGTTACACGTCCAACGTACCGCTGAAAGCAGCGGTCTTTTGATAATGTAGGGAAGGCAGCGGTCATTGGTTACGCTTTAACAAACGTATGGACGTTCGTATGTACGAGTATCTAACTAACTGTGGATACTCTCGGAGCCAGGTGGTATTAAAGTAGGATACTGTGTCACGTAGGTACATTACAGTACCCGGCGGTAAATATGGAACATCGAGCTTTAGAAAGAGATAATCCGGTTGTAGAGCGTCGTCCCTGTCGCATAGAGACGTGTGAGTTCGTGCGACAGGGACGATTGACGATCTACTATCGTAGGTGCAATTTAACTTTTCGACTGTTTTTTTTTTGTAGCTGCACTGCAGCTGCAAACACACATATGTACCTGCTGTATACATCGGTACATGAACATAATAAATACTTACACATTATTATGAAAAGTATGGGTAATATAGTAAGTATGTATAATAAGTAATAAGTATAATAAGTAAGTATGGGTAATATTATTATGAAAAGTATGGGTAATTGTCAGCCTCGATAGCTCAGTGGTGCAGACAGTCAACTGTCGCTATTGAATGTTAAGCAACGCTGGGTGCGGTCAGTACTTGGATGGGCGACCGCTGACCGTTGGAGGCTGACCGAGGTTCGGATTCCTCGTAAAACTGTAGGTCCCTTCCCTCCGAATCTTACTTGGTGGTAGGGTTTAACCCGCCCGGGTTGGTACCACCGCACTGAATGAAACGTCGGTCAAAACGGCTATGTAAATAGTTTGTGTTTTCCGACCAGTTCAGTGTAGCCGGCACGATCAAAGGGGGAAGCACTGACATGGCACCTAGTTCACCCGCTGTTATGGGCTGACATCACGGACGCTGCAGGTGATGTAGCCAACGGTGTCAGTTTCCATAAAAATAAAAATAACTTCATAAACTACATAGGATATACCTCTGGCATTGCACCATGTACCAACAGGAAAATGAACATTGAGTTGAGGAGAAGGATTGTTTGATAAGCAAGTACATGCCGGAGTGTATATTTTCTTAAAATTCGCGCGACAAGCTGGTTGAAAACAAATATAAAATCGAAACTTATTTTATAATTTTTTTAAAAAAAGGTTGTTTTTAAAAACATTTTTTAATTATTTGGTAGTTTATTTTTAACAAATCATTTAAATTTTTCATTAACCAAGGTCCTGGCGTTTTTAAAGAGTGATTAATAAAAATAATCATTATTATTATAATGATTATTTACATATGTTCGTTTAGGCTGATTATTGATGATATGTAGGCATGATTATTTACCTCTGAAATTACACCATGTACCAACAGGAAAATGAACATACACGTATACTGTTAACGGCGATGTAAAAGAAACTCTAATAAGGATTAAACATGAAACTGAGATCACATTAATTTGGGTTGAAAAGTTTTACCTACTTTAGTTTGTACACAAAAACGTTTCCACTTGTGTGCTCGACAAAAGAACAATCTGGTTAGGTTTCAATCACAAACAAATAAAAAAAAAACAAATCTAAAAAGAGCGGCTAGTCGCAGGTAGGGAAATATTTGTGAGCAATTTGTAAAGTTCACACATTACAACAAAGCTCTGTTCTTTTTTTTTTTCAAAAGCCGGACACCTGTCACTCCACACAGATCGGCTTCGCTCCCCGCGGCGCCACTCAAACGACGCCGCCGAATATATCATCATTAGAGCGGCGAGATCAAAGCGGTAATGCTGCCCCGGACCACAAGATCCCTCTAAACAATTTGTAAATACATTCCTAATCTCCTCTAGTGACATTATATCACAACTCTTCGTAGGGAGGGAATCGCTCCGGTGTTAAAACTTATCGACACGAAATACACAGGGAATGTATTTGTTCGTAGTGCAATATTTTCAAATTTGTACACATGTACAACAATAAAACAATGAAATTAGTAAGTACCTGAATCCATCCATTAGTTTTTAGTTTCATTGTACTTGAGTAGGGTAGGTATGCAATTTTTCATAAGAGCATAAAGTAAAGGATCTATAATTACTGTTCCGTCGTTTCATCAGGCTAAATGAATATTGAAAATGTAACGAATTTAATGTTAAAGTTTAAACAAATTTACTTAACTTAACTTAACTTAGGGCCAATTGCGCCAACACGAATTTAACGATATAAATCAGTTTAACTCGTTAAGCTAGTACCCGTTGACTGTGGGAACCGCGTTTAAATCCATAACTCGCTACTTAACTCTAAATTCGTGTTGGCGCTATTGGGACTTAGTCTCCAATGAACTACTACAATAATGGCGGTTAGGGTTACGCAAAAATCTAAAATTATCGATAATATCGCCTTAGGTGATTAGTTAGTGCCCGCCTTACTTCCCGAAGTGATCGGCGGCGCGGCGGCGGTGGCTTGTGAGTTTTTTTGCAATTAAAAAGTTCTCAGATTAGCTCCTTGTGTTTTTAACAAATCGGCGTTAGTGTGAGGACGTTTGCCCTCTGCTTGCGTACATCTGATTATTTATGTGTGCCAGAATTAGGAGTACCTACATACATATCTATGTTTTAAGGGTGACTAACAGGATTAAAATGCCGATGTTTGGTTTGAATTGTTTTTCCATACGGGACGTGTTTTTTTAATATTTTTTTTATTATGGATACGCGAGACACTTGGCGCCGTCAGCATGGATTGTTGAGTGTTAAAATTATTCAAATTTTAAAGGTATTCACAAAATAATTAAAGCTTCGGGAAACTGTACTGTACAGTATATAGAAAGGCCCGAAGGAAGGGGGTGCCAACCTGCTGTAACAAAAACTAGTAAAATTTTGGGCTCCATCCTTTACAAAATAATTTTGGTTAATAAATAAAAGTACCTGGGCCACCTAGCATCGCTCGGCGTCAACAGATAGGCACTACATAGCATTTTTTATGAATTGTTTTTGTGTGAAAACTGATTTTCTCAGTGATGATGACACCTACTTAAGATAAAATTGGAAAATAACACATTATGTTATTTATTACACAATTTCATCCAAATCGTTAGAGCCGTTTTAAATAAACCAATTATATATAAGACGAGCTCTTTCCCGTGGCTTCGCTCGCGTGAAATTCGTATTTAAAAAGAAGAATGTAAGTAAGCCTGCTACGGTAATTTTATCTTGGCGCGCGGAACAATTCGGTCTATGAGAGCTACATCTTAGCGTAACCGGAACTGAATTGCGTTTAGCCTATCCTGTGTTCCGTATAGTAAAATGTGCTTGCACTAAGTGTTATGGAGGAACATATACATACAGAAAATATTTCTAAAATCGTCAATTTAGTTTTAGTATCATACATAGAGTCTACAAATGCAGTATCTTATAAAACAAAGTAACTTACTCCATGACCATCCCTTACAGATTTAATATTAGTATTCACGTATATTAGCACGTACGAGGCCGAAGAAGCATCGAAGAGCTGCGTGACGTCGCCGTGCAGTCCGACGACGGATACGGAGCTCTCCGAGATGGGGGGTGGTGGTGGCCTACGTGTCTAGTACCAACCACCACCCATCGCTCGAAGCTAGTCTCGCGTCTCGTCTCGGAGAGCTCTGTAACCACGGCCTGCACCCGCCGCCGGCGCGCTTGGAGTATTGGCTCCCGCCGCCGGCGGTATTACCGTTTTTAATTTTTGTATTAATTTTGTGTATTTTTATTACTTTTGTATAATATAATGTAAAATTAATATAAAACTTTTAAATGTTAAATAAAGGATATAATATTGATTGATTTGATTAGCTCACGTAAAGTATTAAAGTAATAGGAATAATTAATTATAACATTTGATATCCAGTATCATCTTAGCCTGTCAGCCTCGGTAGCTCAGTGGTGCGGTCGGTTGACTGTTGTTTTAAGCAACCCTGAGCCCGGTCAGTATTTGGATGGGTGACCGCTCGACCGTTGGAGGCAGACGTAGCTTACTCACTTTCTTCTTTTCAAATACTAATTTCACGCGGGCGAAGCCGCGGGCAAAAGCTGTTATGATATATAACATTTGCAGCTTATTCGTTATTCCTTTTGTAAGCGAACTTCTTCTACTTGTATTGCGTTGTCCGAACACACTTCATTCGGCGACAAGAAAGCGCAAATAGAGAAGGTTGTTAGTGTCGGAACGCATTGTGCCTGTGTTAGCCCGTGAGCTCGCTCGCCACGTTTGTTCGTTTGTTTGCTGCGGCTGCGGCGGTACAGGCTGAATTAATTTGTCGTCTGTAAATTGTTCTAATGATTATTGTGTGTTAAGTATAATGTATTACTTGGTATGTTTCTTTGATTCACTGTACAATTTGCACGGAAGTATGTAAAATGTTATTTATAAGTGGTGTTTGTTTTACAAAACTACAAAACCGCAAATAATTTACTCTTCCATGGAATTTGAATAATTGAGCCGAGTGTCTAGCCTAATCCCATATCGGCCTCCTCACTCACTCACCTTCCCATTTTCATATTTTCCACAGAACCATAAACACAACGATATCCTTCCTTCAAAAGGAGCCTAAATGAGCAATAAGAAAATGATATACCAAAATCAGCCTTACCTCTTTCGGTTGTGAATGCATTTTGGTGTCAAAATGTATGTTTACGAATTCTTTTCTCTAGATGTGACTAATGAGTTAACTCATTCAAAAATTGATTTGATTTTGAACTCCAGCGCTACGGGGTGTAGGTGTAAAGTCGTGCGACACGGAGAATGGATGTTGTGGTGTGCCTGTGGGTGAAGGTAGACCGTGCGCGGCAGTGGAGGGAGCGCTGCTGGACATAAAGGCGAGAGTACACGGCGCTGTTTGTCGTCACGCCGGGTTAGCAGCCGCCGCATAAAGCATAATCCCATAAAGAGGCTGATTACAATATTTGTTGTTTGAATGTTATTTATTTTTGTGTCTTGTCAGGCCTTTTGTGCTTTGTGCGGGCGCCGACAGCCGACTCTCCCGCGGCGGCGAGTCGCGGCCGCGCTCCGCCGCGCGACCGCTCTGTCTGGCGCCTTCTGTTACCTCTGCGCGTACGGCGGCGATATCTCCTAACGTAATAAAATTAGTTACGTTTATTATAGAGTACCGAGCGAGTGGTCGTCGATCCGAGGTCCGAGCGGGGATTAAACTTATAGTGTACTTTGTAATAAAAGTTAACAAACCGACAACTTAGGCTTAGCGGGAATCGTAAAACGGACGAAGTTGCATTACGACTTTTGTGTTGAGAAAATACGCTACCAACTCAAAACTAACCTATCTAGTACGAAGAAACCATTTGTGATGTCCTTAATAGAGGCCTAAATAATTGGTCGAAATGTCTCTGTAATAAATAAATTAAAAACCTTAGCACAAGGCGATGCGGCGGCGGCAGTAGCGGCTCACTGGTGCGTCGCCGCCGCTCCGCACCGGGCGGCGCGCGGCGCGGTGGTTCTCGTTACTCACGAACGTTGCAAGTAATTGGACAATGTAAATAAACATTAGAACATTACTCTTGGTGATTTTGCTTGGCGCCCGTAGGTGGCGTGCCATTAGGGCTGCGGTCACAATGAGTCGGCCACTAGACAGTTTTTGTACAGCTGCTAGAATTAGAAGAATGAGATGCATGCTTCAGCTATAGCACACGAGCACATCATACGGCCACAACAATTTATCTATTGACGATATCTCTATCAAACCTAATAATTAACTAACCGATCTGCAAATTCTTACAAAATTCGAGACGCGTATATACACATACTCATACGTCTCGATATTGTCAGCCTCGATAGCTCAGTGGTGCAGACAGTCGACTGTCGCTATTGATGGTAAAGCAACGCTGGGCCGATCGGATGGGTGACCGCTCGACTGTTGGAGGCTGACCGTGGTTCGGATTCCACGTAAAACTGTAGGTCCCTTCCCTTCTTAACGTACTAGGTGGTAGGGTTCAACCCGCTCGGGTTGGTACCACCGCACTGAATGAAACGTCGGTCGAAACGGCTATGTAAATAGTTTGTGTTTTCCGACCAGTTCAGTGTAGCCGGCACGACCGAAGAGAAGCACTGAAATTGCACCTACTTCACCCGGTGTTATGGGCTCACATCACGGATGTTCTAGATGATGTAGCCAACCGTGTCAGTTTCCATAAAAAAAAAATGTACGCAATAGAGCTCTCGTCCCCGCACAAAACATAATGGCGACGAGAGAGAGATCTGTTTACGTGTCTCGAACTCTATATCTTCTATTGACATGTGACGGGATGTTTGGAATATGTTTGCCGTATGTTTGACGTTGCGGATGTGGAAGCCGGCCCAGTGTGCGCGGAGTGTTAACGTATAATGTACGCCGGGTTCGCGTGCAGTGGCTAGCTAGGCCTGCGCGCGATACCATCTGCCTCGAGTGTCGGCCTCCGCCGCCTCCGCCGCGCCCCGCCTCGTGCTAGTACGAGTAACATTATCGCGGTACCAAAGAATTCAAAACTATACAATTGCCATTGACACGCAGTGCTGCATGCACTTTTTGACCCGTTTACTTTGACCCGAACATAATCCATTGCACTTGACATGAGACAAGACGAGACGCGATGGTAGAGATACGCAAGCGCCACTGAGATAGATCTTAATTTTTTTATAAAAATGTTTTGTTATTTTGTTATAATAATACACTCATTATAATAACTTTTCACCTGTCCAACTAGTTGATGCCTCTTTAGCTCGGTACGATTTACTATAACGTAGATATGTCTAGCTAGTAGCTAGCCCACCGCATATTGCGCTGAAGACATATTGACTAACGATTCGGCGGAAGGGTTTAGCTTTAGTTTAGCTGCGCGTGCGCTGTGAAGAGACTTGGCCGCACCCGCACGTAATATGTATTTGATTGGGTTGGTTTGGTTTTGAAATGTTCCATTGTCAATTCTTCCTTTGCGTTCTTCTTTGTAAGTTTTGTGTTTTTAGGGTTCCGAACCTTAAAAGGTAAAAACAGAACTCTATAAGATCACTCTTGTGTCCGTCCGTCTGTCACAGATGTTTTTCTCAAAAACTAAGTAGAGTAGGAACTTGAAATTTGTCATAACGATAGATCTTGATAACGCGCTCATACGAGTATATCGCTCTATAATAAGTAGATAAAAATATATTTAAGAATTATATGGGTAGTTTGTTACCAATAAAAACCGGCCAAGTGCGAGTCGAACTCGCGCACCGAGGGTTCCGTATCGCCACGTCATGGTTAGCGCCACTCACGCCATCTATTTGTTATGAAATGCTTCATATTAGTTAAATGACATGATTAGATAAAATGCTTCACACTCTATTCGGTAGATGGCGCGCGCGCATACACTTTTTGGTTTCTTCTATGGGAACCCCTGTGAATTTTTTACTTTTTCTTATTTTTATTATTTGTTGTTATATCGACTATAATAACACATATTCTGTGAAAATTTCAACGGGCTACCGTACCGGATACGGAACCCTAAAAACAGTTTAAATTAATCGTGTGGGGTATCATTTGAAAGAACTAAAGGATTCCAATTTTTTTTTTTTTTTTCAATGCTCTTTAATAAAACCTATAGCTAAAAGATGGCAAACCTTTACGGCAATCCTCTCTTTGGCCTTGCCGGCTACATTGAACTGGACGGAAAACACGAACTATTTACATAGCCGTTTCGTTCAACGTTTCCTTGGGTGCGGTGATACCAAACCGGGCAGGTTAAAATCCACCTACCACCTAGTACGGTAAGAAGGGAAGGGACCTACAGTTTTACGTGGAATCCGAACCTTATTTAACTAAACGCGAATTAATATTCAAATTTATTATATTTGAAAACGTAATTTAATTCACAAAAGGGCATTGAGACAATAAAACTGTGGAAATATATCATTTAAAAAAGTAATGGTTGCCATGGCTGCGGTTTGACAGCATTCGTAAAGCGATTTGAAAAATAGAAATACACAAGCTGTGCCCGCGGCTCCGCCCGCTCTCATATTTCACTTCACTGCTAACCTCATAAGCCATTTAGCGTGATATTAAGTAGCCTATAGTTGATGGGAAGAATCAAGCTATCCGTAGATTTTTTTTTTATTAAAATCGGTTCAGTGGTTCTCGAGTTATAAGCGGACAGACAGACATACACTCAGACACTCAGACACTCAGACACTCAGACACTCAGACAGAAAGCAGACGTTGGATTTTATTATAGGGAAGGAAGGAAGGAAGGAAGGAAGGATAAGGACATCTCACGCATGAAACAAGTAAGTGTTTTATTTTATAAATAAAGCCAACTAAAACAAAAACAATAAGTGAAAAGGGAGCGAATGAAAACTGCTACTTCTGCAAATAAAAATATGTAAGTAAGTACTCGCAAACTAAATTGTGCCGGTCAGATGGCAAAACTATAAAATTTTACTATTCTCTTAATAAAGGGATTGGTTGTTACATATTTATAAAGTAATTTTCCTTGTAGCGCATTGTGTACTTGTGGTGCGGCCGATGTTATTTCACTTGCTTCTTTATAAAGTTCGTTTGGGCGCGTCGTAAATCACACCGCAACAAAGCCAACAAAAGTTCCGCCTCCATTGTGAGGGATATTTTGAAAAAGTCGCGACCGCCCGCGCGTTATTTCCATTAAAAAATCGCTGACTCGGCGCGTTTTAGACGTAGGGCTGCCGCGACCATCACGCGACCTTCAGGCGACCTTCACGTGTACTCAGCGGCTCCCAAGTATATGGAGGACAGTATTTTCGCAAAATGTTCTACTTTCAAACATTTCAATAATTTTTCTTTATGTAATCTGGTATGGGTGGTGGGTGGGTGGGAGGAGCCAAAGCACATACTCCGACCAGCCAATATCACCTCCGAGAAGGTAGGTGCCATACCGGAGACTTTCCTGGATTGCTGGCTATGCTGGACTAGAGGAGAACACAACCGAGGCTGCTATGCGGCTATCTTACATCCAGTACGGTGGTACCAACCCAGTTGGCTACAATTTGAGCCTACCACCTAGTAAGGGGCAAGGGAAGGGACCTACAGTTTTACACCGGTTCCGAACGATGACGCAGCAGGTGTAGGCATGCACGTAAATATTTTCGTCAGAAAAAACTCATTGGTACACGTCGACCGGATTCGAACCTAGGACCTCTCGCATTAGAAACCGATGCCCAAACCACTCGGCCACCCGCCGCTAATTATCGTAACGAAAGAACTATAAGAAATTGTATACAGGGTAGGGTAGGTATAATCAGTCCCATTACAATACAGATCAAACATTTTGTTCTTATAACATTTAGTGCAACGATAGTTTGAAAAACATAAAACATGAATGAAACTCCGGTCGAAACGGCTATTTAAATAGTTCAGTGTAGCCGACATGAAATGAAGGGAAGCACTGATATGGCACCTAACTCACCCAGTGTAATGGGGGTGACATCACAGATGTTGTAGGTGATGTAGCAATCCATTAAAAAAAATTGTTTGCCTATTCGAAATGTATAGTTGATTTAAAAGTGACATGATATTGTATATTTCTCAATGCTTTTAGCTGTGTTTGTTTGATAATTGCAAATAGCTAATGCCACTTTTGACTTATCCCTATGGAGTTTGTATTTGAATACCATTGTAACTAAGTCGTAATTTAAGTGACTTTCAAATGATTGCCACCACAGAGAAAGCGTAATAATGCTAGTGGCAACCCTATGTGGCTCGGGGCCGGTGGGGCGGGCGGCGGAGCGAAGGCGTGAGATTGCAAATGCTGTCGAATTTCGATAATGAACGAGGTCTCGGCCTTCCCGCGAGTCGACAGCTTTAGCCTAGGAGTCTAGGCGAACCAGTGCATATCTATTTTAGTTGCTTCGAATGTTGATGGTGAGCTGATATTGAATTTATATCGTAGGTACGTACAGTCTCTCTAACTGATGCATCACAAAGTATATTAATTACTATGAATTATTTTCGTATTATTTTAGATTTTTTGTTGAAAGAAAAAACTTAGTCTTTTATTTGCCATTTTTGACTGACACATTCAGGTACATTCGCGAAGGGAGACCGAGGGAACAGATTTTAATCAGATAAAATGTGCAACGTCTCGAGTTTCATATTTTCTTTCCAATAGTTAAATGTCTTGATTTTAAAATTTATTTTTTTGGTAATCAACACTATAATAAAATCGTAATAACTAAAAAGCCTTTTGGTTTCCACAGCACGCACGTTACCACGCACCACGCGCATGGTCACCGAACGCACTGGAAACCGTGTCGGCCAATTGCTAGCTAGCTACCCAGTGGATAAGTCTGGTAGCGCGACCGCCAGAATTCCTTCACACGCCACACAAGCCTGAACATTCAAAGAGAGAACGCTATGGCTATAATAAGCGTACTGGGGACCATGGCAGCCTCGCCAGACATAGAGGGGATTTTTTTATTTATAAGTTAATTATTTTAGGTTTATTTTATAATTTTTTAACTGCAATATATTAAATAATGAATAAAACACACAGATAGACAAACAGACGGATAGACGTTGCAATTAAAATTTTAATAATGTATAATAATATATAATTTTAATAATACATGTAATATTATACAAATATGTATTTAACAACAGTATTAGGTGCCTAAATATAGGTATAGAACACACTTTCTTAAATTTTTATTCCTTTTAATTTAGTATGTGTTATCTACAATATATAGATTAGCTATCAAATCCACGTGCATGGGTAGGAGTTATAGGACATTTATGTACTTACTCAATATCAAAGGAAATCGCTACCGACTGTCATACCTAACATTACAGATTGTTAAATGTTAATCACGAAATAGGGACAGGGGAGCCGCGACCCCTGGGGAAACCCGCAAGAGGGGACATATGACTCGTATAATGGAATTAATTTGTCGTAATGTAATAATGTCATATTGTCCCATCTTCCCCCACGAGCCTCCCTCCTTCGTTTGTATTCGCTGACAACGTTCAGGGGATAGCTAAGCAGTCCCAATGTAAGTATTATGTACCTGCTTACCTATCGCATAATATATTCAGTAGCATATGGAAATTGTGTTAGTGCGCATATTTACTCGTAAACTCTTGGAGTAATTATGTAGTTAAAGAAAATGGAACTGTAATAGGCGTGACATGTTTTGAAAGTTTATAACTCTAGCTAGAGAACAAAGTTAATTGTGATATCAACATATCTTTCCTGAACTCTACATACTTGTCTTTAATTATTAAACGTTTCCACCTCTCTACCAGAGAGTCACTAAGTAGTAAACCTTTCAACATCCAGTGATTGGCTAGGAAGCATAAGTGTGCATCGCGGCTCTTACAAACTAGTGGAAAATTAATGGTTTCCATTCTCCTCAGTTCGTCCTCAGGTTTAATGATTTCACGAGTAAAGATAACTTAAAACTATATAAAATTAACAAATAAAACCTTAAATACTACTTACAAAAGAAATAACTTCTCCGTTCTGTTCTCCGAGAGGCGCTGAGTGTCCTCGTTGCCCCGCGCTCATAGCCAGGCTCGATCGCTGCCTGAGGTATCCAGTTTACAAATAATAATGTTATGAATAGTTATAAGATATTCAGTGTCCATGGTTCTGAAACAACTATTATATACACCGTGGTCCAAAATAACGTTGACAAAATTTAAAAGATCATATTTCAAAAATGGAATGCGTTGCATTCCATTTTATTTTTGTCTATGGTTTTTTCATTCGTTGGCGATATTTTAATATTGTTTGTTGGCTAAAAAGTGTTAAAATATATTTATTACGCTATGTCAGAGCAGCGTGGAGCCATAATTTCATTGTATGAACGTGGAAAGCGGCAGTGTGAGATAGTGAACATTCTTGGTGTTAGTCGTCAGCTAGTTTCTTTGGCAATTAAACGCTATGTTGAGCTCGGCAACATCGGAGACCGTCCTGGGAGAGGACGTAAGCGCACTGTTCGAACTTCTAGGAACCAACACATTATCAAACAAAGATTAGTCCGGAATCCACAGACAAAGGTGAGAAAAATGTCGCGAGACATGGGGATAAGTCGCTCCACCGTGCAGCGTATAGTGAAATATGATCTCCATTTGGTACTATACAAACTCAGAAAAGCGCAATTGCTTACAGAGAAAGACAAAAAAGTTCGCCTTGAGAGATGTCGTTTGCTTAAACAACGCTCCGCTGCTTCGAATTGGAAAAATATCGTATTCTCTGACGAAATTTTTTTTTCGATAGAACAAGCCCATAATCACCGAAATGACAGGATCTGGTCTTCCACTCGTCCTGGAGCTGCTGCAGTTATTCCACGTCGCCAAAACGCGAAAACAGTAATGGTTTGGGGTGCAATTTGCGCCACTGGCAAAACTCCCCTCGTTTTTGTAGAAAAAGGTATCAAAATTAACCAAGAAAATTATCGACGAGACATCCTTGAATCTGTGGTTCTTCCTTGGAGTCAACAGCACTTTGGTAACCATCCATGGATATTCCAACAAGACTCTGCTCCAGCTCACAGGGCCTTAAGTGTTCAACAGTGGTGCAAAAGCAATTTCCCTGATTTCATCAGCTCAAAAGAATGGCCACCCTACTCGCCTGATCTGAATCCCATGGATTACAGTTTATGGTCAATGTTAGAGGCAAGGACCTGTACTACACCTCATAGAACTGTTGATGACCTGAAGGCTTCTCTTACACGCGAGTGGGACAAAATATCTGTTGATGAGGTGCGGAAAATTGTGGAAAATTTTACCAAGCGTTTGACTCTTTGTATTCGCGCTAAAGGAGGTTATTTTGAAGACAAATAGGAATTATTGTATAAAATAAGTTGTATTTTTATAATTTATAAATTAATTTAATTCAAGTTTAAAGGTAATAAAATTATTTCAAAAATCACTTGTCAACGTTATTTTGGGCCACCCTGTATTATATATATTATATTATAGAGAAGGAGTAACCAACCAAGCTATACGTGTCACGTCGCAGAACTAGACAGGCCGGTATTTACCGGTGTAGTCCGCCGCCGCGTCCACCCCGCGCCCCCAGGCCGGTCTGCCGCCCCCCGCCCCCTCGAGCGGCGTCCACCCCGCGCCCCACAGTCCGGTCTGCCGCCCCCTGCCCCCTCGAGCGGCGTCCACCCCGCGCCCCACAGTCCGGTCTGCCGCCCCCCAACCCACCTCGAGCCGTGTGATTTAAACAGCACTAAACACGCCAACCACTGAGCACTACAAATATTTGCCAACATATTAAATTTACTCACAACTTACACGAAATAACGCTGCGGAAAATTTATTAGGTAACGAATTTAATTTTCCTTGATAAATATTGTAATTGAATATCCCATAAGTTCAGGAAAATAGCTAAATGTTTTCGTCAAAGTTTTAGGCTATGGGCAAAACTAACTCACTTCCTTGTATAGAGCTCTGTAGCTACACATTCCGAAATAATCTCCGTGATGAAACAGCTTATTATAGTAAATGTTTTCGTCAAAGTTTTAGGCTATGGGCAGAACTAACTCACTTCCTTGTATAGAGCTCTGTAGCTACACATTCCGAAATAATCTCCGTGATGAAACAGCTTATAATTTTTCAGCTGAAAAAATTCTCTCTTTTTGGCTACAGGTGAGAAAAATGTAATAACTACATATTGTAATAAGCTACCCGATCATACTTACTTAGTTTCATAATACATTTTAAAAACAAAATTATAGTAATTACAATAATGGTATAATATTTTGAATGTATAGAAAAAGTTGATACTTCCCATACCTCTATTTCGATATACTCAATTTGAAACTTGACTTTCATAATGCTTGAACACGATACCATTCCATTCCATAACGTATGACTTACCATTAATATGGCGTTAAATAGAAAGAATATGTAGTCAACAGCTACATTTCCCACGCTATCGACACGATCAGGCGGCGCCAATCTGTAATGACAGAGTTCGCTCTAAAGTGACCAGAATGGAGCACATCGAACTGAAACTACACCACGCATACGTATTCTCAAATGTGTCTATTTTCAATAAAACTCGTACGGTTTTCTAAATCTGTCGGTCTAAACTCGCAAACGTTCTGGCATCGATTAAAACAATATTGAGCGGGTAAAAGCAAATTGTTTCTCGTTCGTAATCGGTCGGTTCACGCGTTTTCCAGCGCCCAATTTCCATCAGCGGCATCGATCGACGCGGTATCAAAAGCGATTTCTATTTAAATCGATGGACTATAAATTTGCCAAAGTGTATCCCCTTAATTTAAACGGATGGGGCTATAACGAACGCTTCAACTGTGTCCCTCCCCGCGCCCCGCCCCACTCCTCCTCCGCCGCGCGCCCCTCCCCCGTCCAACCCGCTCCGAATTGCCGTGCACCAGGAGCCGGCGAGCAAATGGCTAGATTATCTCGCGCCTTCAATATCTTCACCTATGTAGGTATACTTATCAAATTACTACGAACTGTCTAAAACGTTTGTTAATAGTCATTCTACGTGTTCTGTTCGTGTATACTCTCTTTCTATTAAACGTTCTAAGAATTTTTCCTATAGGCCTGCAGTTTCATCCAGCAAGAGGCTCAGTTTCATCCGTATTAAAGTGGTATTCATCTGGAATAATCCGCACTTGTATTTACGCTCCTCTGCGTCCATAAGTATATTTAAGAAATTTTTTTAAAATATTTTCCTATCCTTACTACACTAAATACTAAACTAAATATTGCATCTCGTGTTGCATACATATCTTACCTCCCATCTTAGTTCTCTAGTCATTAATTTACATAATATCATAGACTATTAAATATAATACAATATTATTATAATACTTGTATTTAGTTAGGCAGTCATATTTCTTTACAGTGAAATACATTGCCATTAAATTTTCTTGTTCGCCTACATATGTATATATACTTCTCCGATATTCCAATAGGTTAGCTGGATTAGAATATCTCAAGGAATTAAGCTCGCCTAATTGTACCTAAGTGTACCTATTTGTACCTAAAATATATTTCATATTGGGTAAATATCTCCTTATAAAACTCTACACTGTTATAGATCGACGATATTAAATAAATAATCATAACCATATCATTCCACGACACGTGCGCCGGCTCTCGGTTCGGACGTCGCTTCATTAATCATATTAATTGAGCATCTCTTTAAATGCTTTTGTTCGTGTTGTAGATTAGTGTTAATAACGATAAATAAGAGTATTCTTCTCTTGTCCTCTTCACGCTTCATTCAGAGCGAGTTAAGATGAAAGCGGTGCCGAGGACTGTTCTCGTACATCCATTCTAATCTACTTCAATTTACCTATCAATTATTTATTATTATTGTGTGCATTATGAAAACCTATTTCAAAGTTATGACCAGAAGACAAGGAGAATGTGAACCCTTATATGTATATGTATATTTACATACAAAAAAAATATTTATATGTATCTGTATATGCTCATGATGCTTATAAATTATAATAAACATTAACAAATATATTTATATATGTATATACCTAATTGAACTTTGAAAAAAAAAATATTCAAATACATATGTATTTATTTCGACATAAAGAACACACGTTAACCGTGTTGACAAATGCATGTATTCGTTCGTCAAATTGGTTTTTTTGTCCCGTTCGACAGTGTAAAAGTCATAATGAAGAAATCTAAGAGCATTTTTTTTTTCATATATAACTTACACACATACTGAACTTTATTTACGTTAATAACATACTACAATATTGTGCCCGTTCGTTTCAATTAAGAAAAGGTACTCATAAAAGTAAGTTTAATAAAAATATGTGTTTTTTTTTCAATATAGACATCACGCGAGTAGAACTAATTGAGTCTAGCAAGAAATAAGATAGTTTACCATAAAACCATGCCCAATCAATTTCTAGATCGTAATATCGATTCTAGGTTTAAATTCGTTTAATGATCGTAGTTATTACAAATATGTTGAAGCGTGTTGCTGTTGCGTGTAGGTAGTGTGATACGTGTTGAGTGTGAAGCTAGAGATTGGTCACACTCGCTCTGTGTAGCGCTTCGGAAACATTACCGCTAGATCGGACATTATTGAAATAGAAATAACAAGTGGAGTAACAACCCGCGCGTTAGTGCACTCCGACGCGGAACTGACGCTTCTCACGCTAGCGGCGAGCATAACCGCTTCCTCCTTCTGACTAGCGGCAAATATTAATTCAATCTTAAATTAAATTGAAGCGGACGCGGGGGAATATAGGATAAGAGGATTGCTCCAAATTCACAAATACATAATGGCGTATTCAAATAACTAAGACCACATTTATTCTCGGGTAACATTTGAATATGAATCTCATTTACGTTAAAAAATCAAACAAAACGTGCGGGCGGCTTCACAAAAGGAGCGAGATTCAAAAACAATGAAATCGGGCGCGGGCCATTACCGTGGGCGGTCCCGCGGTGCGGCGGCGGCGGCGGCGGCGGCCCGCGCCCGCGCCCGCGTTCGGCCCGCGCCCTTTGCGCCGCCATTTCCCCCCAAATTCGATTACCTAAAGGGCACCGAGCCGAATCGGGCAGCGCGATAGATTTATGGGTGAGTCGGAATGTCGGAGCGAGCGGCCGCGCGGGCAGTGCGGCCGACCCATACCTCACTCGGCCAAAAACGACCAAAACAAACAAGCAATATGTTGCGACAATGGCGGACCAACTCGGTTTCGGCAATCATCTTGTGGGGATAAATTAGCTCACATGACATGACATATAAACACTTTTCTTCAAATACGAAACAGAGTAGCTAAATATAATCGAGAAAAGGATGGTACGGACGGCCGTGTATGCTCGACTTGGCGGGGGCACTATCGTGCACCCAGATTTGTACCTGGATACTAGCTGACCGATAGGAGATAGAAAAAAAACATACATATATAGATATTATATATGTATACGAGTACGTTTTAATTTTTATATAATATAATCGAATGTAAAAACTACGTATTATCTCAACTCTCAAGCAAACTACTTTTCAATGGCTCATAGTTGAGTATTTTCATTCTGTCTATCTGTATTCTGTCTATTCTGTCTCTTTAGTATTTTAGCGTGTTCAGCGCACCATATTTCATCCAATTACAAGCCTCATTAATGTTACTATAGTTCCAATTACTATCAATACCATAAAACACAACGTCCCATCACACACTTACTATTGACGTGAGAATGGTCAATACATTCGTCGAGCGAGAAGCGAGGCGTATCATCACGCGCTATCACATGTGGTGTAGGCAGAGCGGTTACTCACATCGCACTCGTCACTGATAGGTCGTATAAGATGAGACGAATTATCTATGGACATTCCCTGGCCCATGTGAACACCGCTATCACTGATTTCTCAAGCCCCCGTCATGCACTCTCCTAATGCTCCCTTCGAAAATATCGTTGTTGTTGTTGTTAAAAGCTTGGTAGTTACCAAGCTTTCAAAACTAATATTTAATATTTTACAAGAAGTATTGACAAGTTTTTGCATCTCATTTGTTGTCTCTATTTGATTATATTCCTATTTTAGAATAAAATTCGATAATTATGAGCCAAATGTCCTCTGAAGCAACTACTCCTATTTCTGTGCAATAATAACTTACAAACTTTTCTCATATTGTTTTTAACAACAGAACTAAATGAAAAGTAGAGACAGCAGCGGCGAGCTAGCTGACCAATAGTACGCAAGCTGACCGACCAAGCCAGAGCACGAAGCCAGCAGATCGAATCGTAATATCCATAATAACTTATCCCATTCTACTAGATTGGAAGCAATTAAGTCTGTTTTGGTTCGGCGTTTACAAGGCAACTCTTATTAGAATTTATTTGGAGAATTAATTGGGTAGTACATTGTGGTCGAACTAGAGGTATTTTAGTAAAACGAACGAGACACGATCGAGCACTAATTGTTGAGAGTTAGGCATATTTCGAATAACAAGGAACGAATCGCTTATTGATTAACGCGATTACACGATCCGATTCAAATACTTTCATTAAAAATACATTTAGATAGTTATTTCACACGTCATACAGAATTTTCCTCTAAGAATTTCCTACGTGTGGGACCGGTACTTTAAAAGAATAGCCCTACTGCATCTCGCCCCGTGTATGTCGTAAAAGGCGACTAAGAGATATTACTCCCTTCTTATAACTAGGTGGTAGGGTTTAACCCGCCCGGGTTGGTACCACCGCACTGAATGAAAGGTCGGTCGAAACGGCTATGTAAATAGTTTGTGTTTTCCGTCCAGTTCAGTGTAGCCGGCACGACCGAAGGTAAGCACTGACGTGGCACCAAGTTCACCCGGTGTTACGGGCTGACATCACGGATGGTTATAGGTGATGGAGCCAACCGTGTCAGTTCCCATAAAAAAAAAAGTAAAATCGATTTTCCGAATTTAAAATGAATTGGTAAATTTATAATTAAATTGTTTGAATTTATAATTAAAGTGGTGCGTGTGTTTGTCGAATTTCCATCCATTCCTATCAAACATCTCATCCAGCCCATATCTGAACCTGTCGTTTCAATCGAGGTAGCTCACATGCATGCCGACTTAGCGGATATTATACAATTTTTTTTTAACTACATGCCCGATCTGGTCGAGGCACATGCGTCTAAGGCTACCCTTCCCGACCCAACATCTGCAGATGACATTGACTACATAATGGTAAGATAAATCGAAGAAGTGGGATCAATATCAATATCGTAAAAACTTTGTGACTGGTACTATTTTTTTTTTTTTATAATACCTAAACGAAAAATCCTTAAAGTTTAATAAGTCTTAAAGTTATCAGGTAGTGTATAGTATCCAAACTTTACGCAGGCGAAGCCGCTCGCAAAAGGTAGTCGTAAAATTAACGTCCCAATCATTAATTCACAAGACATTAATCCACATCAACACGTATTATAGACTTGCTTCGAATTCGTCGAGGGTATAAACGAAGTTGTTTTTCCTCTGAGGACCTTCTCGGAAGGACTCGAGTGCCGAGTTAGAGTCCATCCGTCACAACGACAGCGCGCGGGACAATAATACGGTAGCCTCGCTCGTGTGCACTCGGCCTGCGCTCGCGCGTTCTACATACATACATTACATACATATCACACACGCTGAATCCCGACGGCAAGCAGAGTAATCGATATTGTGCTGCAAGAACTCTGGTAAATTGCAGCACAAAACCGACCACCACGTTTCGCAAAGTATTGGAACAAGATTCAATCGATCAAGCAGCAAGTAAGGCACGAAGACCCACCTGCTGCATGACTCGGTGGAAGTACCGTGCCAACGTGAGAGGTGGCGAACCTGTCGCCCTTTAGCACGGCATCTTGTCCTTATCCCTTAGTCGCCTTTAACGACCTTTTAAGGACCGTGCCAATCTCAGAAGAGGCTATCCTCTTGCCCTTTAGCACGGCAATGTTTTCTTATCCCTTAGTAGCCTTTTATGACATGCACGGGGAGAGATCCAGTGGAGTTATTCTCTTTAAGTACCGGCCCCACACGGTACGGTTTTTATACGAGAGTGAATAACAAACACGAATGTTCGCACGCGGCCGTCGTTTTGTGTTCACAAAACACAGACAATAAACAAATTATTACTTATCTGGGGTTATAATGACTACTTGTCTACTTTCATGAACAATTAATTTACAAACGGACCCAACACAATATTCTAAATAAGTATAAAATGGAAGAAGCATCAACACGAAACCGATCTAACACCTGACGCCTCACACACGCACACACCCTCACCATCTACACACACGCGCACGCACACATGCCGGAATATTACACTATTTATAAGTATTTTATTTCAACATTATGCTACATTTACAAAACAAAGAAGTTGTGCTCGTATATTCTTTCATTGTTCCGAACTAAGAAAAAATAAGTCGGTTTGTTGTAGGTTTACATTGGGTGACGACGAAACCCGCGCGTTGAAATATTTTCTTTGAACAATAAAAGTAATTTTAGAAGAAATCTGAGCATTTTTAAGTAATGTGTATTTTTCGTTGATTTATATCGATACTAGTCTTCTAGTTAATCATTGGCCTATTTTATACATTTATTCGACATATTCTTTGTAAATTATGTATAAGTATATTTAACAGTTTAAAATGTTTCATCATTTATTTATAAATCTGAAATAGCGAAATAATTTTTTTTTTATTTGTATTCATACGCGAGACACTTCGCGCCGTCAGCGTGGATTGTTGAGCCGTTGATGTCCAAAGAATTCGGTTTCGAACGGGGGTTGCGAATGATGTGCCGGCCCCGGCGGTGACAGATGCCTTTTTACGCTTCTCTTGAAAGATCCTAAGCTGATATAGAAATTATCGTCAATTATTATCTCCCAAGCTGAATCTGGTACATGTAAGCCTTCGCTAAGGAGCACAGAGTGCCGCAGCCGCGAGGTGTCAATAGGATTAGACGTCGCAGCGGGGGGCGGGGCGGTGAGTCGGGGCGGCGGAGGTGCGGCGGCGGGCGGAGCGGGGGGAACAAAGAGACCGCCGAGCGCCCTCCGGATTCAATTAATGTATGTTCCGATTGTTATGATAATATCGTCTTATCGCGAGTACGGCGGGCATCGTATCGCGATCACAACAGTCCTCTGTCGATCAATATTCATAACTATACACAAGCTGATCTCTCTTTTATATAGCAACCAGCTTTTGGCCGCGGCTTCGCACACATACATAGCCTATGTCCAGGCTGAAGGTATATTTTAAATATTGGTCAAAGAATGTTTTCAATCGGATGAATATTTTCGAAGGTTACCTCCTACATTCAAACTTACAAACTTTACCTCTGTATAATATTTTAAATTATACTGTAGATAGGCGTAAAAGGTTGACTAAAACAAATCACTCCTAGTGATAAGTTAGGCTTTGCGAGCTACTGTTCCATAAGTTTCTTTATTTTTATATTGTGCATATTACAGAACAAGCTGAAATATGTTTTTTTTTGTCTGGATGTTGGTACGTAGCTACAGCATACTCGTATCAACGCAAAATAAAAAAAAACTTGGCACTATTTAAATAGTGACTCGTGTGAGTGTATGTGATGTGTGTGTGTTAGAGCGAACGTGTAGATACAGTTGGTAAAGAGCATGAGTCGGCAAACAGTGCAAGCGGGCGACCGCCCGCCACTTTGTTCACAATTAGTTCCATCTAGCGAGAGTAATGGGAGAGCGCGACGTGCAATTACTCCTCACTCTGCTGACTGTACCGCGACAGTGTACAATTATTTCGCGGACTGTACTTGCCGTGCGCCTGCGCACCACTAACGACCAATTACAGAGACCTCGCCTCCGCCAATCAGAGGCGACTGTTTAGAAAGCAGCGACAGGTTGATATATTTTGCAGGGATTCTGTAATTGAAACTGGTGTTTGAACTAATGATGCCCTTTGGTCTGTGGCTACGATCGCGACTCGAGCAGCAGTCTAACGAATTGGTTATGTGGAAAGTGTGTGCAAAACTCTGGATTAACCCATTTATTAATCTAACCTAACTTAACCGCAGTGTTCTTGATTCAATATGAAGTCCACAAATACGCAAAGAATTTTTAAATAATTAAAGCTTTTAATTATGTCTGCTCAATCATATAATCCACACATTTCAGTATTGAACAAAAGCCCGCATAATGACCTATCAAAAACGTTCAATTTAATCCATTTGATTTTCACAGAGCCCGTACATAATGGCGACCATGTCTCCGTGATTAAAAATCACGTGTCCTGCGCGTGCTTGATCATTAGCCATCATCAAGGATTGGCTAATCATGAACTGTCATCAAATAGCAGGTTAGCTAATAATCGCACAAGTATGGCTCGTGTGTAGGTGGATGTCATTTGCTCTTACCCAGTAATTATAAACATCATTGAAAACGTATCGTCAAAATTCCTCTAGATTCAGGTTCAGATTAATTCATTTCGTCACAAAGAGCACACGCTATGTTAACAATATTTAATTGATATAAATGCTTATTCAGTATGCTTCATTGTCACATTTTAAGCAATTCAATCTCTAAGGAATAGTCAGGAAAGGCAACTTATTGTGAATTTTTGTTGGTGTCTAAATTTACTTGTTGCATCCCTGCCTCATCCTTATCCTCACAACTTATAAAGTGCACAACGTCCGCCGTCTGCATGTATATATATTTTCATAACCTCCTTGAAGTTCCTACTATCAGTGAAGAAGCTGAACATATCACAATAAGATATAAACACCGGCTCTCACTTTATCCTAAAGTCCTAGCAACAACATTGACCCAACCCGCAAAGAAGAGGCGCCTGCGGCGAAAACAGATCCCGGACCTGGGCACCTAAGAATCTGGGATAGTAACAAAGGCAGAAATTTGACTCATTGCAGACAGATGTCATTTAATCGATTGGAGATGTACAATGTTTTTTATGTAAACCAGCATGGGTGGCTGTACCAATGGTGCAGTCGACAGAGCCAACAGCACCTCTCCCCGTGAAACCACGCCCACAGAGGTGCCATGCCAGCAGATTAGCCGATTGGTGCTAGGCTGTCCAGCCTTTGAAGACTGAAGACTGTTGAGGAATGTTAAACTGGAGTATTCAGTAAACAATAAAAAAGTTATAACAAATAATACGTACCTAGCATATTTCTTCACCGGAAGTTTCATCGACTCATTCACGAAGCCCTGGTTCTCAGGTACGAGAGTGAGTGGATGAGGGATTCCAGGCGGGACCCGCGGGGTAATGGCTGCGCCTCCACCTACCGGCGCGCGTGATGAACGAGCCGCCTCTACTCGTCAACGTATGCCGGGAGACGTAGAGCGCGGGAACGGGTTAGAAGTGTCATTTGTGTTGTAAAGTGAACGACATTTTAAAATTTTGGTGCAGTTTTATTTATGCAACCTAACATGGTTGCCTTCATCACCCACTACACCAGCGATAATAAGCCCATCACACCTATTCAACTAGGTGCCATGTCAGTGGTCCCGGTTGTTCTTACCGGCTACACTAAACTGGACGGAAAACAGCGTACAAAAGTGGTTGTTTTTTTTTTAATTTAAAACTTGGTGATTTTTTTTTTATTATGAGATATAGATCACTTGTTTCTGAAATTGCTAAACCTGCCCATATATTTATAAAATACTAGCTTTTTCCCACGGCTCCGCACGCGTTAATTTTTTTTCGTAAACGTTTGCCGGCACAACAACCCACCAAAGTTTCATTTGGTGGGTTGTTGTGAATCGGATGAATGGTTTACGAACGCATAGAAGACGAACGAACGAACAAATATTAAATTTTTATACCGTACAAGGAAATTCGTTCCATTCGTCGTCAGTCTTTTCTACTCGTTATTCAGTTTTCTTTTCATTTTATTGGGCATATTATACATTGTCGGCATGTGACAACGTGGAACACTTCAAAAGGCATAAATTCTATTAAAGGCACACAGAAGGCTTACATTTAGTATAGATAATAAGTTCTGTGGATGCAACCCAAAGGGAATTAATGTTTATGCAAAACACAAGCGCAAGTTGCGATGTAAGAGATGATAATGTTTGACGGCCAGGTGCGAAGCAAAGGGACGCCGACACCAGCTCTCTCCTCTGTCTCTGTCTCTCTCTCTCCCTCTCTCTTACTCACTCCTCTCCGATTACTCTGTCTCTCTCTCTCTCAGTCTCTCTCTCTTTAACTCTTCTCATTGCCCGCCTTCTGAGGCCCTTTATTTTTGGTCAATGATGTGAAGGATTGTTTATTTGTTGTATGTCTTGCTAGGCTGTGAGTAAAATAATATAGCTCATACATAATTTAGTTGAGTAACCAATGAATATGTTAAAGATAAATTACAAATTTAATAAACCCCCAACCCTGAAAAAGTCCAAAATAATTTCCATTTACTTACTATATATAAGTAAGTAAATGGAAATTATTTTGTCGAGTCGGGGGACCGCTAAGTAAATTCCCGCACTGCCCTGAGTTTTTATATTTTATTTACTTAGCGGTCCCCCGACTCCTTTAAGTAAGTAAACGGAAATTATTTTTGACTTTTTACGGGTCGGGGGTTTTTTAATTTTAAAAATTAACTTTTCTTTCAAGCTTTAAAAAAAACCGCATGACAATCGGTCCAATTTTAAAAGATAATTAATTTTTTGATTACTTAATTACTTGATTACTTGATTACAAACATAGCTAACAACCATCCCGAAATATGTTTCATTTATCCTTAGATAATGTTCAGTGTTTGTTTAAACAATTATTATTTGTTTTTTCACAATATTATACTTAACATCATCGTTCCCCGAATGTTACCTTGCCTGTTTGGGTGTAAAATGTTTCATTTTAAGAAGTGGCTGGGTCGATTTGAATTTTGAAAAATGAACTCTCGTCTCGGACGATTTGAATTTTAAATTATTCCCAGCGGATGGGCGGCGGCTTTAAGATAAATAAACTTTTAATAGCTGCTTAATGTGGGCTTAAGTTAAGGGCGGCTCGGTCGGAGTGAGTCAGAACAGTCGCAGGCTTCGACTAAACCGGTTCGTTTCTTTGTTTAAATTTAGCTTACAGTGTTTATATTAATCTACAAA
Organism: Nematopogon swammerdamellus; assembly: GCA_946902875.1. NCBI lineage: Eukaryota > Metazoa > Arthropoda > Insecta > Lepidoptera > Adelidae > Nematopogon > Nematopogon swammerdamellus. The sequence goes on from OX336333.1 coordinate 10,438,785, forward strand.
TATAAAACAGTAGATGTGATGTTTTAGCAGTGTGTATTTTTACAAGAAACCACTATGATATTATACATAAAGGTTCAATTGACCTACATTTTCCAAAAATCTAATTTCGTAACATAGAAGACAGACTACTTAAAGAATGTAATTACTTTCATTCGACCTTATTGAAGGCAACGCGCACACACCTTGTAGGTACATATTATTGTTGCTTTTTAGGTTTTATCGTGATGTTTTCCTTCACCGAAGTGTTGTTCGGAGCATACATTTACTAAGTAGTGGTGGTAATTAATCTTTAAAACACCGCCATATTTTTGAAAATGCAAATGTCCTATACGTTACTTATGTGTAACGTAAACATTGTATGCTCTACTTAGATTAATCAGTTTGATAGAGTTATGTAAACAGCGACGGAAGCTCCCTTATGTACGTAGCCGTCACGTGACGCGCGCGTGCAGCAATGGCCGCCGCACCGCCCCGGTACCCGCGACGCGCTATATTCAATATGCAAGCTGCTTTAATTCAATTTATACGCCAACCGGCCATTGGTTGAGCAGACTGTAGTGCAGTGTGGCACAACACGCACGGCCTTGTGCAACTAAATGTGTTCTCACAATTTAGAACTTGCTGACAATTTTTATATAGCATAATTAGAACTGATTGAAAGCACATCCTTTTTTTGAATATGAAACATTATTTATATTCAAGGACAGAATATCACACGGTCACAAATGCCTAAGTTTCAGTTAAAAATAATAAATATATTTTGAAAATGCTTCAGTGGTTTCAATAAAGAAGTTAGATAACGTCACTCGTCCAGGGTCTTTTAGCTATTTTTTATAAATAAACTTCTTTCGAAATGGTTTTAGTTTCTTGAGATGACTGCTTCGAGAATATCGCAGACACTGCAGGCCTGGAGGCTCTGCTCTAAACAACACAAATGAAACTGCCCGTGTAAGAGATACATAAGTAACATAAGTCAAGTGCATTGTAGATAAATAGAGCACAATACAATATACAAGTCGGTGCCTGAATAGGCCTGCCAGCGCAGCGGTCTGCCAGCCTTTTTATAGGCTTCGTAAAACGGAAACCAACAACTACTTCCTGTGCTGGAAGTTCGCATCCCACAAATTAAGCTTATAAAAGGCAAACAACATTTGTGACAGTCCACGGGTAAAGGTACCTTATGGCGGTTTCTAGTTTCGGAGATAAAATTTTAAATATCTTAGAAAGGGCTAAAAGTTAGTATAGCCAGAGCAATAACAACAACTAGATGGCAAGCTACATTTAAAAGAAGATTATCCGCCTACGTAAATAGCTGACTTCATTTGAATAATTTTATAAAATTTTACTCCTTTTCGAAATGAAGATTTACTCATTGACGTTGATGCGAAGAGTCAATCGGTTAGATATCGGTTAAAATAAAATTGTAGCAGCGCTTGGAACATATACTCGTATGTCTATGGCAAAATAATTTCGAAAATTACAATTTTATGAAACTAGATTACGTAAATTTTAGTTAATTAAATTTAAAAAATTTAATAAACCAATTCAAAAAAATATAGCTATAAAACAATTATTTAGATAACCAAAAATTTACATTTATCATTGAACTATACTTTCTAATTTTCACATAATGCAATATTAAAAGAAAAACTGTGCGTTTTCAAATGAATAACTGATAATTACGTATGATAATTTATAGTCATAGATTATATTCCATTGTTCACTTGGTTAAATGTAATTGGTAAGAAAACCGCACGGCCTAGCTAGCGTACGGATTCCATATTGCGGATGTAGTTAGTCCGCACAGCTAAGGTGCGTTAGATAATTCTCCCCTCATTCGCCATTGAATATCGTTTATCGACATCGTAGACAATAATGTTGCCATCTATAATCCGATAAATATTCGTTTAGCAGCTGTAACTGTCGATGGGCGGGCGGTAGGAGGCTCGCTCGCGTCACTTCCCGACAAAGCTAACTCGACACTAAGCCGAGTGGCCGACGCGACGAGACGGCTGGCGCATTTGGCGGAGATGGCTTCTTGCGGCTTTGAGCAGCGTTAGGTGAAACTGTTAGACGGACACATTGTAAAATCACGAATCAATCATCTCTCAGCGATATGTACAGTACAACATACCTACCTACATTATGTTGTTAGTATTCATTGTTGTATATTTAGTTTTGTTTACCAAACGTGACAATAAATTAATGAATAAACAATATCCCTTGAACTTATTTGAAGTTATAAAACTATTTAAAAAAACGTAAAGATTTAAAACTTTAAAATATTCTGAAATCGTCCTCTAAAGAATATTTATTGAGTGTTCGATATAGTGTTTACTGAAATTCAATCATTAAATATAAATAAATCGCCCAATATTTCTCAAAAAATATTCAGTGGATAATTCACATAAATCACAAACGAATATGGTCAATGAAGAAGCAGCTCTGGGGGTTTCACACAGAACAGCGATCAGTGGCCGTGTTCCCCCAGCGATACCATTTCTTGCTCTGTGGGCTTTCAGGTAGAATGATTTCAGTTATCTTTGTTGTTTAATATAAATAACTTTTATGTCTGCGCATAGTAGCATACAAGGTTTCGTTGGAATGTGGAGAACGTAATGATTACTAGATTACTGACCTATTTGGTCAAACAGCCGCAATGTCAGTTTGCGGCGAATGTCTTGAGTTATATTTCTGGAACTAGAAAAATACCTACAGTTGGGTCTAACTAACGTATACCTATAACCTACCTAGGTATATCGTATATCTATATAACCTTATGATAAGGTAAATTTTTCCCAGTAGTTCGAACAGAGTGGAACACATGTACGTACGAGTGTAATCGCTCACCCACGACACGAGGTAGCGAGTAAAGGTGCAGATCTATCTACTCTTAGATTATTTTTCAAAGATCCGACTAACAGAGTGTGGCAAACGAAATTTATAATTAACTAATTGATTAATTTTACCTAAAACTGTTAAATTAAGAAATAAAATAAAAATATTTTATATTTTTTACACTTTGACATATAATTGCATGTTGCCTTTAGGCCATCAACGGACTGTTTCGTTATCATAAATAACAAACTCGAAATGACACCATGACTAATGTATACTTTATTACTAAAAATAAATCGTTAATCAAAATCCCCGCAAGTTTAAAATTTGTCACTACATTAATTTTGGGCATATTAGAAAGAAATAGCTCGCTCTGGAAGGAAAATCGTTATTTAATTCAGTTTGCTGGAAAGGAATAGTGCATGGCGAGGAATGTATTGTGTTCAGGTAACCGTAATGGGTCCCAACTGCTCCCGCCCGAGGTGATCGCAGGGTTCCAGCCCGCACACGCGCCCGGGCCTAGCTCCTACGGGCGCACATGGCACCCGGCCTGCGTAGCCTTGGACCAAGTCTGGCCGTGATCTTGTTCATTAGTTCGAATTTGAGTATACATCAAGTATCATTAATAAGTATGAAAAAAAACGGTCAAGTGCGAGTCGGTCTCGCACACCGAGGGTTCCTAACCACCACGTAATCGGCCAGTTTTTATTATTTGTTGTTTTACTTGTGTTTACATATGAGGTTCATTGTATGACCCCTTAATTTTTTACTTTTTGCTTTTTACGTTTTAAGGAAACGGAACAATTAACTGAGTCATAAAATTTCAGGACAATTTTCAACATTCCTTATATATGTTTTAGATTCTTGTATGACTACTATTTAATAGTACTACATCTATACTATTCATATAATGCATATTCAACGTAATGTCCGCCCCAGTATTAATTAATAATTTAGTCATGGCGGCTCCCTGCGCCAGCGCATGGCCAGCGCTACCTCAACGCCCCCGCCGCCTCCGCGCCGCCTCCGCGCCGCCTCCGCAGCCCCGCCGCCGGAGTCTTTGAAGTCCGCGCCGCCGCCGCAGTACATTTGTCAATGTTAACAGAGCCTTAAAAGGTGTGAACGTTTTATTTTTTTAATACATAGTCATAATTTATGAGAGTACAATTAAGTATTATAACTTTCGGTAGATTTAATTTCACGACTAATTTCTTTTGTCTGCTTGGATTTTTGATTAGATTTGGTAATTGGCATTTAGTTGATGAGCTTCTATTAGTTGGAACCCTCGGGGTTAGGTTCAGAAATAAATTTTGTCCCGTGGGCGGGTGCAGCTGTGCTAGACGTCTCTATAAAAAATAACGTCGTTTTGTAGCACGCCTCGATCTTCGGTACACCAAAACATACAGTAACTTACTTTACGCAGTCTAACTAACTATATATTGTATGCGTTCTGCCATAATAGTGTAAAACTATGTTCACTTCTAAACTATAGTTCTGGAAAATATATTTCCGTACCTAGATGACATTCCCTAGAAACACTATAGACCGCCTACAAGTTTCTTCGGCACCATCGCGTGGTTCCAATAGGCCGCATTTGAGCTCAAATCAAGTGCTTGTGATCACGACCGACAGTCGGCCGACCGCACCACTGAGCTACCGAGGCTACTATAAAAAATAATACCTAACTACTACACCTGAGTCACCTGACGTACTAATACACGCATAGTATTTGTATGCATAGTTACAACATGCATTCCATCAATTTGTATTCTCATTTGTATTGTCCTCTGCCTCAACGACACTCCTTTCATCGATTTTTTGCCCAGTTTACTAATAGCGGTTTTTAGCCATAAAGCATGAATACACTCACACTAGCCGCAAGCAGGCCACCTGTGCCGCGTCCCGCTGAGTCCCATTCAAGCGGACTGTGACACCGAGTGTCGGCGACCATTCACAGCGAGCCTCTCACAAAAACTACAACAAAAACCATTCAACAGAGTAGAACCATGTAGAACTGCTATTACAAACACGTGCGTATACAATTAATTTTATTCGTCACCGCCGCCGAGGTAATCTGCAAAATTCACACAAGTTGCATCAGACGTCTCGTAACACGCGTGTTGCGTGAGTTCACACCAGGGTTGTTGCGAACATCAGCATCAGCATCAGCATCCGCGGAACTTCAGCATCATTTTCAACATCAGCATCGCATCAGCATCCGCATTGATCGATGCTGATTATTAATGCTGGTGTTCGAGTCGTGAATATAACATACAAACCTTCTCGGAACAGACTCGAAGCCGAAAAAGCAGCACATACAGTTCCAAATAGTTCAAAAGTTCCATTCCATACTAATAATTTAATTGCTAAGATATTTACTAAACTGGTACTGGTATCAGATTGACTCTTTTTTTTTTTATTAAATGTCACAAAATTATTAAAACACAATCTTTTATTTCAATACCAACAAAAACTTTGGATATAAATTCATAATATTCATATAGGTCAGTATTTTCCCTTTTTTTATAGAAAATAATTAAAATCAGCATCAGCATCAGCATCCGCTGATGTCAATGATAAAAAACCAGCATCAGCATCAAATGATGTGAAAAAAATATGCATCGTGTTCACACGTATGACAGATATTTTTTTATGGAACCTGAGACGTCTGGCTTCATGAGTCGTGATGTCAGTCCACCTTGTTCCCGTCGCGTCGTCGCGTCGGTAGCTTTGATCGTATCGCTTTGATAATTTCGTTTATAACGAGTTTCCGCCAGCTCAACTAGTTTATTGCCCTTTCTATGTATTTGAGTTGTTTGCCTGCAAGGATGAGGGAGGAACAGACGCGTGAGATGTGTCCGTGCGGCGACATAGGCGCAGGCGCGGCGGCGGCGGGGGCACGGTTGGAGTTTTGTTTACTGTCGCCAGTGTTGTCGTTGCCCTTTCATCGATTCTGTGTGGCCTTGGCTGGCTCTAGACTAAAATTGGGAAATTGTTAATTTTTGTGTTAAATATAAAATGTTTTAGGAGAAACTAATTGAAAAAGAACTCGCTATTTTAAAATACCTAATACACATTGGTTAACAGTAGGTAAATCATTGATTTGTCCAAGAAATGTTAATTGCCCCTATACCTAATACATACGTAGGTATAATGAATCGAAATAGACAATTATCCAGAAATAATGAAATTCCAAACTATCTATTGGTTTTATCGATAGAGATTAACTCTGTGTTGTAATCTATTTATTTTCTGGGTTTTATGTTTTTCGTCTAAAATCATCGGCTAAAAATACTTGTGGGCTGTCAAGAGACTTTTAACCTGTTTTCGACTCCTGCACAATTATCTGGGTTCTATTTAAATTATTATATTATAGTGCTGGAACACGAAGCAGCGGCAGTCACTGGTCGATTTCAGATTGCACGAATTATCTTACAAAGTCGTAATAAACCTTCGTTCAGGGGTTTATTGGGATGAGGTGTTACACCATAAAAACCTTCCAGAGTTCGAACACAGCTGGGGCGAAGTTTTGCTTTTGCTTAGGATTCCGTGAGAGGATTCCGTTCTTAATCGACTATTGTATTGCTCTAAGAGCAAAATTTTCTATGAAATGCCTCACTCACCCAGAAACTGTGAATATTTCTAGTCCATTAAATCTTTACCGAAGTTCTTCACCCCATAAATCGTAAGTTTCAATAATTTATTAATAAAATATTTATTTATAAACATAATGATAATCGAGATCGATCGAACCTAATTAAATTACATTGACAATCTATAGTATAATAAATGTAAGCAATAAATTTATATTAATTTCTATATTTATCTACCAGCCGTACGTTTTTGCAAAAGATTTCTCTCAGAATAAAGTAGTAAATTAATTGTATGCATAATATATTCATCATGGAATAAAACATATTCTGCACGATTCTCTCTAATCATACACTTCCTACGTGTTATATACACTAACTAAATGTGAATGTAATTACCCACTACGGACATTAATTTATAGGTATGCAAACTAAATTTCAATGCAATGCAGTATTTTATATATGTAATATGCAATATATTATTTATTTCCCTTTTACAACCTGTAAGGCATCACCGCCACTAGTATAATGATGATAGCAACCAAGTATGATTATAATAATGCATTCATTCCTGTGTTGATGTGACCCTGAGTGCCAGGAAGGTGCACCCTCGACCGATGCTTATTGGAAGCGGCCGCGGGTAGAGTCGGCGGCGGCGGGTGCTTGTGATACGGCGGCGGCGCGGCGGCGGCGGCGGTGTCGGATCGGAGGCTACTCATTATAAACTTGCTTCTAATAATTATGTCGTAAACGTGTTCTGCGGTCCGCTGCGGCCAGGGAGACAAATTAGGTTAGCTCCTAGCAAGTTTTGAGATGTTTGTTTACTGCGAAAGTATTTATTGTAAGGTTAGCAGTTTTAAAGGCCGTTTAGACTGGACAGATTTACAGAATAAACATATTTTTCAAACCTAAAAAATAAATTAAATGGTTCGAATAAAAGAATTTATAAAAAAATTATTGTCCGTGTAATTTAGTTTTCAGATCGATGAGACGAGACTACCGCAGAGAGAATTGCGTCCATTACAATAAATACAGGTTAATCCTTTATTGATTCGACTCTCTGCCTTACCGAATTCGTTGTTTTAGCTTGTTGGGATCGCCGCATAAGATGCGCGCGGTGCGGTGCGGTGTAGAGTGGATGTAGAGGCGACCGCGCGGTTGTTAAACGGTTATTGGTGGTAATAAAATCTTAATTACGGAATCGTTTCGGCGATCGCAATTCCGACCGCAACAATATGCATTGTCTTTCCACAACTCTAATACTAAAACTACGAGGAATAGACATTATAATAAGGCTATGATAAATAAAACGAAGTTTCTACGGGCGACCGACCATGTAAATATATGAAAAAATTTATTTGAACGGCCGGTCGCCATGAAATAATAGAATCAATATATGAACATACATATAACTCGAGAACCACCTTATCGATTTACACGCAGTTTTCACTATTACACTCTGCCACTTCTTAAAATGGTTTAAGTCTATAAATCATAACGCCGCGTCATCGGCGGCCTGACCTGTGAGCAAAAAGTACGCGACTCGACGCGGGCAAAAGCTAGTCGGAAATAAAACCGTTTTATTATTTTATATTAAATAAATGTAGTGCTATAATATTTTTATATACAAGTGAGAGAAAAACGAGGGTGACAATATAGATGTAAATTAACTTTTATGCTTGAGTTCCTCGCGAACACCTCGGGGTCCTCGGAGTCGAACTATCGCACGACCGACTAACTTTCGTCGCCATATCGAGGGTAAGACCAAGTGGCTTCTAAAAAGCTGGGCGTACTCAATGAGGTGCGATGGTACTTTACGCCGAGCTATAGGCTGCTTTTGTATAAAACGCAGATTATGTTGATACAAATTACGTGTCTAAGTTTGACAAAGGCTCTTTACACCTGATTCACTTAATTAATAAGTCTTTGTAGTCAGAACTCTCAGCAAAATTTTTAATCTTGCTCTCAAGCTGTGTTTTCGATAGACTATGGGCGATGTTATTATGTAGGTAGGTAGTCACTAAATACTTGTAAAAATATGTATAAAAAAATACCCTGCGAAGTTTCTTGACGGTTCTTATTCGTGGCTGTAATCGAACCGGACAGAACAAATTGTGACAAGTTCGAGTGCAGTCTAACTGTCACATGAATGATCAATAAACAATAAAAAAAAACAAATTAGGTACTGCTTGAAATAGGTACTCCTCATACCTGTAGAAATCCTCAGATAAATACCAGCGTGCGCCTCTGGACTCGATCCAGCGTCGAGCCGCGCGACTAGTGCGTGACCACGAGGTGTCCCGCGATCTAGAACCACTGGAAATTTGTAGGAATGTCGGTCCCTTAAGTGTGTTCTATCGCTCATTCCATGGGGAGTGCTCGGATGAGCTGTTCGACGCGATCCCGCCGTCAACTTTCTACGTCCGCACAACGCGCACTGGGTAGGAATTACATCCCTACGCTGGATTTACAGCAATGGGTTCTGCAGAACTGGTAAATTCTGGAACGCTCTCCCTGCCCACATATTTCCCCTCCCCCCCCCCCCCCACAAGTAGTCTCGGGTCCTTCAGCCCGGCGTTGTATTCGCAACCCCTGCATGCGACTGAATGTCCATGGGCGTCGTTAGACACATTATGGATGGTTCTGCGCCAAATGTCACGCTTTCTTTAAAAAAAAATTACAACTATTACAAAAAATAGGTACATAAGAATTAACTCACTATTTTTTTAATATATATTGAGGGCTAATAATGAAAAAAAAAATATAACACATTTGTAATATTTTATAAATATATCACGAATATATATATATGAAATGTTACAAATCTAAATAAGACCATTAATATATCCCTACTGATATTGCTATCAGTAGGCCAACCGATTAACGCATTTTCGTGTCCGAATTATCAAGTTGAGGCTGTCAGTCAAGTTTTATTTAACACGATGACACGCCAGATAGACGGAGGCTCGATGAACAAGTGTTTAAAGAGTCCCGCCCGCCTATCGCGGTTAGATCGTAGGGCGCCGCCCGCGCCCCGCGCCACGCGCCCCGCGCCACGCGCCCCGCGCCGCCTAATCGCTGGCGTGTCGGTACGAAGCTAGATGAGAAAATTGCCTTCAAATAACCGACATAATGCCTGGTTATGTTTCATGAAACGTTATCAGAAGTGATCGTGATATTTTTCTAAGGATGAAAATAGATATTTATAGATATTTTATGAAACTAAATTGATCAAAGTGATGAAGAAAATACTCATTTCGAATATCCTACCTAAATTCTATTGTTAATATTTTTTATATATATTTAATTCACTGAAGTGTATTATACCTAAAAGTAAATTTCAGATCTGAAAGTAATTTAGTAAAATTATTTCTTCAAATTAAAACTGGTTTTTCGCAGTGCATTATTGCTCTTACTACCATTGTACCCCACTATTTGTTCATCGTCCCGCTTCCCCGCCTCACCCCGCCACTCACCGCTACAGACCCCGACTGACTCACTTTTTATATTACCCGGTTTATCTTTCTATACCTCATTATTATTTCCGAAATCAAAACTATTTTAACCCCACTATACCGCTGTAATATCTCTGTGGGAATAACATTTAACAAGCTTTTAATTTGCTTTGCTTTGTCGGTTCTATATCATTCTACAGAAAATCGAAATAATTATTATTTGTGTCAAGGAATTTTTGGTAGCGATAGTGGATATCGAGTTGTAGAAACGAAGTTATTTGAAATTGATTATGAAGATATTGATCAATAACCATGCTGTATAACCCGGTTACGTTGCTATTAAGATTGGACCTTTTGGAATTGAACCTATTGCTGGTGAAACACGAGTGTTTCGCGGGGAAGTGGGACGCGGTGGGTCGTAGATGCGCGCATAATTTTTCACTCAGTTTCAAAGGTCCAATCTTAAGAGCAACGGAACCGGGTTATAATGCTGTCGCGTTCAAACACGACTGTTGGGGAAAAGTATTTCGTGTGTCATTGAAGTAAATACCTATGTGAAGTCTATAATATAAGATGCCTGCACTAAGCATCTACTAATAAAATAGTATCTTGAAGGAAACATCAGTTCCTGGTACCTTTCTGGGTTGCGTTGTGAAATGGATACGCGTTTACAGTTGCGTTGCATGATTAAAGCTTTTATCATGGTTTTTTTAAATTGTTATCTGCATTTACGAAAGGTGAAATTTTTTCCAAACACGATGCTTTAGAAAAGAACCACTATTTGTGTAACATTGATAACCAAATTTTAGCCAATATATAGCAAATTCGTTTAATTGTAACACAAGCTTTACATAAAGGAGGTACTTAATTATATCTAAAACCGTGAAATGTTTACTATGAATTAAATCGTTTTATTTACACCAATATTTGGTTTTTTATTTTTATAACATATATTTTGTACTTAGTAAATAAAAAAAAACACAAATATTTTATATAATATTACGACTTCTGTTAGTCTTCGTCAGATAGCAAAATTTCAAGTTTGACAAATGATGACACATCAAAATTTGTATATATATATAGGGTGTTTGATGACCATAGGTCATAAAGCAAACCAGGTACTCCTGAGCCTATTTGGAGCATATTATTTAGTTTAGTATGGAAAAAAAAAGTTCACCGTAGAACAAAATGTCATCTAACTTATTTGCTCCAAATAGGCTCAGGAGTACCTGGTTTGCTTTATGACCTATGGTCATCAAACACCCTGTATAAACGTCGAAATATTATGTTAAATAAGTGTTTTTTAAAATTTAGTATGTACAAAATATATATAATAAAAATCGGAAATGTTTACTGAAACATTACCGATTGAAATGTTTACTGAAACATTAGACTGAGATCACCTTGTAACTACAAACTAAATAAACCTCAATACTAATATTATTTGCGATTTGAAAATCTTCACTGATTTGGCAACATTCTCCATTTAGCTACGGTGTCGAGACATTAAGATAATGACAAAAACAATTTGCAAAGTATTACTGTTCAATCTGTGCGGTCCGGGGGTGCGCGCTGCGGTATGTATGTGTCCGCATCTAGGAATTCAAAAGGATAGAACAGATATTGCCATACATACATATATTGCATACAGTTCACTTTGTCTTCAACATAATCTGAAATAAAAATGCACACAATTTAATAAGACCGCGCTGTGGAGGCGGTCTATGAGTACCCGACATTAGGTACTCATATTAGTGATGTCATATTAGTGCTTACTACGGAACGTAATGATTTTTCACTTGCTCGACGACTTCATGCTTCTTCCATCACTTTTGATTTTGCGATCGGCATCGTACAAATAATTGAAGCGGTCCCCGCGCAGACGCAGGACGAGCCGGGATCGGGCGCGGCTCGGACGACAGCAATTTCTTGCCATTCCACCGCCATTAGTGATTTTTCGCGCGCGTGCGCGGATCGGTGGCGGCGCGTCTGGAAAGGCGGCACTGAGAGCGTTTCATCCGGATGCCGGATATGCACACTTGGCGATACAATTTGACATTTATGTACATATATAAACAACATAATATATAATATGATATATGTACATATATAATATATATGTACATATATAATATGATATTATCATCATTCATACAGATTTAAAAAGAAATCCCAACTGCCAAATTTGATCATTTCAGCTCCAGAATCACCGTTAAAATGGTGGTAGCTATTGCTGAATCAGCCTGTATGTATTCGTTTTCAGCACAATTTGTATGATTACTCACTACTTGTCCCGATCAGTTAGTCCTTAAAGGAAGAACTGCATTGAAAGCAAATGAAAATTGCACAACGCCTTAGCTAGTAATTACGTTTTCAACTGTATGCTGCCGCCGCGCTCCCCCCCCCCCCCCCCCCCCCCCCCTCCGCACCGCTCTGCCGCAACGCAACTCATAATTTAAGCTGAGGTCTCTTATTATTCACTTGCGAGCATATTTCCTGTACACACCGATATATCTACTATAAGCTGACTTCGCACTAGAGGCTATGTTCAATATTATCTTATTATTATATTTTATTTATATATTCTACTGATAAATAAAAAAAACAATATAGCGAGTAAGTTAACTGTTTAGCACCTATAGTACAGATAGATCATCATCATTATTTTCATCATTATAACTATTATACTACATTTTCAGCATTTTCATATTCCTGGCACGTTCTTTATAATTCATGACCTAGTATAACCTGGTTATTTAAAGAAAGGGATTGAAAATGGCGGCGTTTTACAGTACAGTCGGCATGCAAATTTTTTGCAAAGTATATATTTTTATTTGCAAATTTTTGTCTTCGAAGAATTGCTTTATTTTCTTTAGACAGCAATACTGTGTGAGGGAGAGGCAAGTAGGAAAACCTCCATTTTCAATCCCTTTCTTTAAATAACCAGGTAGTATGTACCAAGTAAGTATGTGTACCGTGTGTGTGTATCGCCCGGTGGATGCCAGGCTTGCCTCACATGTTCTGCATCCGTCTTATAAGAACCGCTTAAATTGTCACCTAGTGGCTCACGGCGAATGTGCTAATAGCGTGTCGATATGATGAACGCAGCTATCGACTGTTCTCGCCACTACAATCTACTAGTGTCGATGGGTCGCGCGGCAGAGTACTGAGTACCTTCGTATACAGATAGACCAGTTAGTTGCAATATACAGTTCCGGTTCTCTACATTAATCAATTGCAGAGAAACAGCTAACTAATAAATAATTATTATATTTAATATTTTAATTACAAGAACCTCTGACAAGTAATATTTCCACATGTTTCTTCTCACGATTCATATTTCAAATAACAATAATAAAATACGTATATGCCAATGATATTTTAGGAAAGATAGGTTATCTATATGACATTCAGTGCTCACACATGGCGCGTCCTTGAAAAGTTGAGAGGAAGAACTATAAAGTGATGCCCCGACTCGAATAGCGACGGTATTTTCGATGTGTTAGCGACTCGTGCTTAGCGGTCCGAACGCGTGCGTAGTTGGTGGGCGACTAACTTCAGACAGGACTGTGGTCTTGTATTTAATGAGCCGCTTGGGAGCTCAGATAACCTATCTACCTCCTTTTAACTTATAATATCATTGGTATATGCACAGATAGTAATGTTTGAAATATTACTTAATTAAATAATATCCGTCGTTTATTACTGGATGATTATTGCTTTAACTATTATACTATTGCTTTATTAAAGTATTTTCTGTTAAATTTATTTTTGTTTGAACCTAAGTAGCGAGCAGTTATTTTATTGCATTTAAAATGTGCTTACGTGTAGCAATGTCATGCAATCACCGGTTCTTCGTGTGCAGCATTATCATAACAATGTTATCTATCAATATTGGAGATCGATGTGTTGGTGTGTGTTATGTGCATACATCGGAATCCGCGGGGCACGAATGATTCAAGGTTGTTTAGTGATGGGACAATGTATCCACAAATATCGAAAATCGATCGTTATTTTAGAATAATATGAAATAATGTTGATTATTAAAACTAAGAGTATTTCTATAGAAAATAAGATATAATAAACAAATGTTGTATTTACTTTGTAGGTACAATACAAATCTGTTCAAACCACAATATTAGTTTTATTAGTATGGAATAGAAAGAATTTGATTTTTTTTACCAACTTACACGTGTTACATCATAATGATATTGAAGACTTTTTTGTTACTGTTATGAAACTGAATCGATTAGGCTATAAAAATCAACCACCTATTTTTTTATTTAAACACATATAAAAATATTTTACATAAAAAAAAAGGCCAAGGTCCAAAAAAATAGGTCTTACAAAATTAGTTCATAGTAAGCTAAGGGGGGGTTCTGTATCGGAAATAGATCACTTTTGAAGAACAAAGAATTTTTTTTTTTCACAAAATTTTTTTTTTAATGTTAAATGTAAAAAAAATTTTTCTTAATCGTTTCGGTTTCGTGCTAGGAACAAAAAAGTCTTCCAACACGTATATCTCTTTCTTTCAGAAATTGTGAAAAACCACAATTTTAGTTTTATTAGTATGGAATAGAAAGAATTTAATTTTTTTTACCAACTTACACGTGTTACATCATAATGGTCATGAAGACTTTTTTGTTACTGTTATGAAACTGAATCGATTAGGTTATAAAAATCAACCACCTATTTTTTTATTTAAATACCTACATAAAAAAATTTTTTACTTAAAAAAAGCCCAAGGTCCAAAAATTTTTATATAGGTTTTACTCCCTATATGATACAGAACCCCCCCTTAGCGTACTATGAACTAATTTTGAAAGACCTTATATAAATATGTATTATATTTACTTAATCGTTAACATAAAGTATACATGTACTATGTAATTTCTATGTATAAGTACTGTAGGTATATAAGTATTCAGGTCTGAAATATGACATGAATAAAATACAATAAACAAATAAATATGAGTATCGATAACAGTGTCGATTGTTTATTGATCGCCGTAGTCAATCCTTAACAAGGTCGTATTCGTGCCCCGCGGATTCCGATGTCTGGTTATGTGTGTTGCTTACGTTTATATGCGCTATAAAGGAAATTGAGAGCCTCAAATTTGGCATAGAGTGTATCTGACGTTCTTAGCGAATAAGCTAGTAAAAGCTCAATATGTTTAGACATTAAAGTGTAATATCTCTACCCCAAAGATTATTCTGTGTCATTCATCAGGCAAACCTGGAGGCAACGGTCGGTCGCGGTAGGCGCGGTTCGCTGCCCGCGGCACCAATTAACAACTGCGTCACTGTTTGACAATATTAGCGATTATTGGCGGTAAGTTTGAATATCTTACGATGCAGTGAGCCGCGGAAATTATTTATGTATGCACCACATCGACTGCAGAGAAGGAAATAACCAGAGTGTGCGTGTGACTATGTGTGGGTGCGTATTGACGAGGTTCGTATTATTTTGTTTGTTTAGATTTACAGGTGAGAATAACATTTGCATTGCATTGCATTGAATTGGTGATGTGGAAAGTCAGTCACTCGGCCCTTAGGTGTCCACAGTTGTACGTCTCTTCAATTTTTCTTCAGTCCTCCAGCCTCCAGGCTGACGAAAAATATAAAAAAAAAATTACATTATGGGCCGATAAAACGTGATACATTCCTTTTTTTATTTTTCCTTTATTTCACATATTCAAAATTTTCTATTAATTTTACATAATATATTATACAAAAAAGAAATAAAAATACGCAGAATTAATACAAAAATAAAAAACGGTAATACCAACGGCGGGTGCAGGCCGTGACTACGGAGCTCTCCGAGACGACGCGAGACTAGCTTCGAGCGATGGGCGATAGACACATAGGCCACCACCACCCCCATCTCGGAGAGCTGCGTATCCTCCGGACTGCACGGCGACGTCGTCGTCGCGCAGCTCTTTTACAATCTTCTTTATCACGCGCGCGTCGCCTGTTTGCACTACACCACCGGTAGCGGGGGCACTAGACGGGACGCGAGGTCCCGATGACCCCAAGCTGGCCGATGGTGGACGTCGCCCTCGCCGTAGTTGTCGTGGCTCGGCCGACGTCACCGCTCCATGTTCGCCGTCGATGAAATGCACCGGCGGCGGCGGCGCGGCGTGGAGCTGGGTGGTGTGGTGTGCGTGTGGTGTCCGAGAAGAAAGGCGGCTCTGGTATTGGACGACCGGCCTGGCGACGCGGTGGGCGGAGGCAGTGCTGCTGCGGGCGAGCGGTGGCGGCGTCGAAGTCGAGCGCGGTGGCGGCGGCTGGCCGTCGCTGCAGAGCCTGCTCTCCATCACGCGTGTCGCGTCCCGGGTGGTCTGCAGCCGCTTCGGTCGTCAGGCATGTCGAGCTGGTGAAGTACCGGGGACACCGATGATACCGTCACGGTGCCTCCAACCGTGCGGGTCCCTATTATGAAACCTGAGATGGTTGGCTTCACTTACTACATCCGTGATTTCAGCCCATAACACCCTGATGAATTAGGTGCCATACCAGTGGTTCCCTTTGGTCGTGCCGGCTACACTGGACTGGACGGAAAACACGAACTATTTACAAAGCCGTTTCGACCGACCTTCCATTCAGTGCGGTGGTAAAACCCGGGCGGGTTAAACTCCACCACCTAGTAAGGTAAGAAGGGAAGGGACCTTACAGTTTTACGTGGAATCCAAGTATTGACCGCGGCGAGATGTGCTTATGATCACGACCGACCGTCGACCGATCGCAACAGTGGAGCTACTGAGGCTCATGACCTGTCATATTTAGTTCATTATTATGTGAAGAAACTTGTAATTATTCTCGACATAATGAAGTCTCGTAGCACACAATGTATGTCCAACATTGGATAACCTCAAGATAAAATGAGTTGATTTCAAAAGAAGAATATAATATGATCCATTTGCGTAGTGCGTGTACGATCTAGTTTAGAAATATTTAGACATATGGCACGTAGCATGAACTCCCACGGCATAGCATGACAACTTATGAATGTATGACTTTACTGGTATAGAAATATGTAATGACGAGTATTCAGTTCTTTTCTTTATTTCGTGAGCTCACAATTCAATAGCACCTACTAACTATATTGTTCATCAAGTCACGCACTTTTTCGTAAACATGTTCCTAAAGAAAGCGTTTAGACTTAGAGCTTAGAGACTAATTTTGGATTGTCTTATTTAAATATTTTTTTATTGTGGGTTTATTTGTCGGCTAATTAAATATAGTACTAGATTTTCAGTAAATCTATTTATGCGGATTAAAAATTATGTATACCACTAAAAGCATTGCTTGGTTCGTTTGACGCGGAAGTGTCAATACCGAAAGTGATAATGTATTATTAGTAGGCAAATTGGTAATAGGTTAAGAATCTCAATGGATTGCCTCTCCATACTCGTAATGTTTCTTCTTCTTGCGCAGTTTTAACACCTTGCTTGATTGTCTTCCTTACTGCGTTCTATATTCGACGGAGTGCGCACGTGACTCACGGTGTAGAACACACCGGCACTGCCGAACATCTCGCTAAGACATATACTTACATTAAAGTACAAAATAATAACGTTGTTCCTACATCTCTCAGCTCGCATTCATATCTTCTCAGAATGCCAATGAAAAATGAGTTAATTTTCCATTTTCGCAAAAGCTCTTACTCTTTGTGTTTTCCACTTTCCCGCCGCGCCGCGCGCACTGAATATTAATATTTTCCACATTGTTGCCGCCCCCGCCCATCAGCGTGCCGCCTCCGCCGCCCCCACCGCCCCTCGCATCTCTAATATTATTTATGACGGCTGTGTCTATGGTATTAATGTCCTTTTGTGTTTCAGAATAGAGTTATTTGAGACACGCGAGCGGCGCGCGGCTCGGCGCGGGGAAGGTGGAGGGAGAGGCAACGCGTCGCTTACGACACGGTGCGTGAATTCACTTTGAATTAATAATAAATGTATTTGAGCCGGAGTTATATTTTCCGAGTCACGATTTGTTTCTGGCATCTACGGGCTGAGGCTGGCACATATTTATACGTATAAGTGATAGTTTCATTCTTTGTTTTCCGCCAAATTGTCCGGCCTACTACTATGTGCCTACGAAATCGTCGTCTTATAGTAGGCTTGCACCGGAGTAATGGGTAATACGTTAGCCCTTTCCACTCTCTTCCATTCGACGCGCACGTGCATAATTTCAGATTCAAATTATACTCATTTATGCTCAATAACTAATAAGTTCAACATCTTATGAATCCCGCAACTAAACTAATTAATGAAACGTCTATCTAAATGGACACTAATAACACAATATTTGCATAAGTATGCAAATAAATTTAAACGAGCAATAAATATGTTAACATAATGACCTCCCTGATTTTTCTGTTTTATGCTCACTGTAAATTATAGAACCTATGAATAGATTACAAGAAATATTTAACGTGTAACGTGACACACGAATTTACGTAGGTCCTCTAAGCCTAGGTAGGTACTAACCGATCTCGTTGTTTCTTAAACAGGTTTATTATTATTATTTTGAAAATAATTGACAGAAACATCGGGTAGGTATCACAGAACCACGATCGGGCCACATCGCCAGCCCCCGACAAGACCGGACTTTTTTGCTCTGCGGGTAGGTATGGAACCTGAAACGTTTCTCCTTTATAATACCGTGTATTTTGTACCGTGTGGGGCCGGTACTTTAAAAGAATAGACCCACTGCATCTCTCCCCGTGTATGTCGTAAAAGGCGACTAAGGGATATGACTCCCTTCTCATATTACTAGGCGGTAGGGTTTAACCCGCCCGGGTTGGTACCACCGCACTGAATGAAAGGTCGGTCGAAACGGCTGTGTAAATAGTTTGTGTTTTCCGTCCAGTTCAGTGTAGCCGGCACGACCGAAGGGAAGCACTGACGTGGCACCAAGTTCACCCGGTGTTATGGGTTGACATCACGGATGTTGTAGGTGACATAGCCAACGGTGTCAGTTTCCATAAAAAAAAAATCCATAGAAATGACAAAAATGTTAACTAAGTATTTCTCTGTAAGTAAAGGCAATATATTTTCTAATACCTATTTATTCTTGCAACACGCTGAACTGTTTGGCATTCAAGCACTGTGTCGATACGATCGTGACTAGCCCACAAGAGTCGATACAACCGCAGACCCGCTGTCTGTCTGTGTGTACAGAGTTAGTTTGTAATTGTATAACAATGCAATAGAGCAGCGAGCGCTGTTCCCGCGAATCCGAGTCGCTAAATGTCAAGATATCGTTTGCTTGGGGCCTTCGCTCGATAGCTCAATTTGTCTCGCTTCAAATATTATTTATCGCAAGAGTTTCGTGTGAAATCGGCTTCAATTTGGTAAATAGAAGTAGGTGTTGTGCGCACTGCAGTGCAGCTGCGTTAGTGCGGTATACATTGTGTTTCATATATTTTCTTAAAATAAAGTTTCATTGATAAGGTCAAAAGAAGTAACTAACTAAATACTAAGATCTAACTCAAAAGATAAGCTTGGCCATTCAGCGGGGGAACGCTACTTCGGTTCATAGTTATTTATTTTAATTTAGTTTTACTTTGATTTTAATCTGTTGTTATTTTTCCATTTTTAATTTGTTTTATTAATTACCAGTGTATTTTCAATAAATAAAAACATCTGAAAATAAAAAAAAAGGTCAAATGTAAATTACTTAAGTAGCTCAGTGTTTCACTTTTCTTTTACAATCTAAATATATATAAAGGCACATCTAAAAAAATTCACACCGTTAAATTTTTTTTTTTAGTTTATTTATGTACTTCACATTATTTTTAATTATCCGCTTACTACTGCTGGACCAAGTTCGAGCTCCGGCCAAAAATATGTAAACATTGCTTATTTGTACCAATAGACTTTTCTCACGTAGCATTAACTACAGCAGTATGGCAATGCTTAAATCTACTTACTATGCCTCTAATGAGTACACCGCTATGTATAGAGATTACCTACCGAATAATGGATTATTTTCACATAAACTACTTAACTAACTACACTAAGCTGCGGCCGATACCTAGGTATCTAGTATTTTTTCGACATTATAGAATAAAATATGTTTACTTACAAATTACAAATTATCTGAATAAATTGTAATAATAAATTAATTGTCTGAATAAACAAAACCGAGAACCTAAAATAACAAGAAGACATGATAATATTTTACAACTGAGTAGATGTAAAGCTTATCTTAATAATTATTTTATTTATTTATTTATTTAATATTCTTTATTGTTTCATATCAATTACATACAAACGGCGGACTTATTGCCTAAGGCAATCTCTGCCGGTCAACCGCCTTATTACACAATTTATTATGGGTATTTAAAGAAAAAACACTTAACTCCTAACATTGGCAGGCATTATTATAATTTTTCCAGTTATTTTCTTTACTCGTCATAACTGTGGGTATCTTACCGATTTATCTTAATTATACATCGCTAATATTATAATAGCGGCATCAGAGATTGAAATCATTTGATTTTCGAAATTTTTTTCTACTAGTATTACTAGTAGACAAGGCTGAAAGAACCAAATCCAGATACCAGCCACGTTCTAATGATACAGCTATAAGCTAAGATATAATACTACTACTAATAAGCTTTATGAACAAAAGTATTACTGTAACTAGAAGTGTTTTCATTTTACGAAGGCACGAGGGGTACGAGGTAGGAAGTGGTGCGAGAGGCGACCGCGCGGAGCTCAGTAGAGAACGAACTCGACTGCCACTCGAACTCGAACCCAGCCACTGCCTCCCTAACAAACACACCTTTCCCGAGCCTACAACATAAACATCTAAATTTTTTATCACATCTTTGTACTGTACCGTTGTTCTAAATTTGCCGTCAGGAGTTACCGTTTCTCCCGTGTAATATTTCAACACCAGGTTGCACTGTTCGAGTGGCAAATGTGAAAACAATCTCTCGTAAGTCCGACGTCCTATACACGTCACGGCCGAACCCGTGTCTACCTCGAGCTCCAGCCGCCTACCGTCCACTAACAGAGAAAGTGTGATTGGCCTACAGCTCTGCAAGTCGATATGGTAAAGGGGTAGGCCTGTTACCTCCGCCTCACCGTCGTCGTCGCTCGAGTCGGTTAATCCGCCGAGTTCCTGTCTTTCTACGACGTGATGGAGTCCACGCATGCCACTGCTTTGCCCGCACATGCGTTGTAGATGCCCTACTCGTAGGCATTTTCGACACGTATACGTGCGGAACTTGCATCCCGTCGTTGTGTGTCCCGAGCCGCCACACGCAGAGCACGTCTTCGTGTAGTTGTTATCTACATTACTTCTCTGATGTTTTTCCGTTGTCATGGTGGCCGCAGTGACAGGTGTCGCCTCTGACTTTCGCTGTCTGTGTACTCTATCTCCCGTTGTCGTTGAAGCTGCCGAGCGCGACAACTGTCGGTCTGCGCGTGTGCGTGCCGGTTCCGATGACGTCACTTTGTGACACCCCGCCGACCCCGCCTCACCGCTCCGTCGTTGTCCACCTATCTCGGCCGCATCCTTTTCCGCCGCCTCCATGCCGACTGCCAATTTAAATGCTTTTGCATAAGTTATTTTGTCTTCCGCAAATAACCGTTGACGAATTAGCTCGCTTTGGACACCGCACACGAACTGGTCCCGCAAGCTATCATCCAGCCAAGCTTGAAATTCGCAATAGCGCGACATTTTCTTCAGTGCCTCCGCATACTGCGCTATGGTTTCGCCCAGTCCTTGTTTGCGCTGTCGAAACTTGTAGCGCTCCGCTAAAATTGAGGGGCGCGGTTGCAGATGATCTGCCATAATCTGCACAAGTACGACATATGTGAGCTCTGCCGGTTTTTTCGGAGTGCATAGATTCACCAACAGTTCATACGCTTCGCTGCCTATTAAAGTGATGAGCGTCGGCACCTTAAGCTCCTCATCCACTTTATTCACCAGAAAATATTGTTCAAGTCGATCGCAATACAATGACCATGTGTCAGATTGTACACAAAACTCGCCAATTTTGCCGATCGACATTTTTCCAAATTTTAGGCCTCCCGGCACGAACCCACACTCTCAAACGCACAAGCACAGTCACCACAATCACGCGTAAGTTTGTTTTAAAGTCCTCGTCGCCAGAAATGTTCGTAGATATGGAAAAAGGCCACGACAAAGGAAAACCACGACTTGTCGAGAGAACAAATTTATTGCAGCAGCCAATCGATATTTGTGTTGCCATAAACATTACAGGTACCAGGTCGGTACACACGTTCTACACGTCTCCGCGTGTCGCTCCGTCGAACCGAGTCGTTCCCTACTGAGCTCCGCGCGGTGTCACACCACTTCCTACCTCATACCCCTCGTGCCTTCGTAAAATGAAAACACTTCTACTTACAGAGAAAATTCTTTTAAAATTAAAATCACTTTTCCTTCTGTATAGAGGAATTTTTGAATACAAATTTCTATTGGTTGAATAATCAATAGAATAACTTTCAGGGATAGTAGAAGTAAATACTAAGTACCGTAGCTTTTCTTAAGTTTATTTTTCAGTTGCACCGATATTGAAGTGCATCGCATCGCATCGCACTGCAAACAATAATCACGTTTGTTCTGTATTGCTCAGAAGCAGTCGTATTTACCAGAACTCCTCATTTCATATTCACTTGTAATCACATGGCTATAAGATTCCAAATTGATGAAAGATTAAGGACGCTCGACTGGCGAGGGAGAAAAATAACTTGTATGTCATGGGGAATAGGTTGAAAATGGTTTGTATGGTGGAAAGTGGAAGTTGTTTCTATTCGATCTATAAATCAGTGTGTAAGAGAACGTAGCTGTGAAATTGTTTTCATAGTGCTTATTATCTGAGTACAAAGCGGTGGTGGGGTGCGGGCCGCGGCGCGGCGCGGGGGCTGCGACGGCGCGGCGCGACGCAGCGGAGAGGCTCTGCGGACGGGACTATCGACAAAGGCTGTTGTTATTGATATCTGCGTCGGAGAAGCAACACAAAGCAGAGTGGGTGTGCCGAGTGCGCTATTACCATTCTGTTTGGAGATACAGATCGACCGACAAACTCGATTAGTGTTATAAGTGGAGCTATCGATTGACTTTGATACAAATTGATGCCTCTTTTTTGTTGCGAAGTGATCGATAAGGATGGAGTGGACTCACTGTTTTCAAGTAGTTTTATTTTTAGAGAAACATCAGGGTAAACATTTATCATATATATATATAAGTAACAGGAAAACAGGGATAAAATATGTACTTGTCGATTAATGAAAATACATATTTTTAAGTTTACATGCACTTATTCACAATACATTGTTTATTTAACACAATACCTATATTCATGATCATCATCGTGAGCCCGTATCGGTCCACTGCTGGACATAGACTTCTCCAAAGGCACGTCACCACACGTGGTCTTCCACTCTTCTATTTCATTACTCCCGGCTTCCTTTTTTTAGGTCATATGTCCACCGGTACCTTGAAACTATTTTTAAATTTAATAACATAAATAACTGAAGGTAAAAATGTAATATTACTTCTATTCTAAAACCGAAATCGAATTCATTTAAAAAAATGTCAAAACGAGGTTTTTTAGGTTGAATTATCAATAAAAATTAAACAGCTAAGTAATTATTAATTTTTTTTTACCACAATTAAAAAAGTACTATATATATATATAGCTACATTAGAGAAGCTTACACAAGAAGATATAACGCAAGCAGATGCTATTTATTTTAATTAATAACGATATTACATTGGAACCTTGAAGGAAAAAGCATACATTTCCACACTTAGTGTTATTTAATTTTCAACTCCAACTTGTATGTATGCGACGTCATGTCATGTCAAGTCAGAACATGTATTAAGGTATGTAATGTTTGCATTTTAGTTTGATCTAAAAATATAAAATATGCTGGACTAGATAGCAGGGGATTAGTCGAGGCTCGGGCTGTTTCCAGTTTGTTACAAACCACACTCTAATCGGCCGACTCCAACAAATACAAATATTTAATAATTGAAAATAAAGCAGCGCGATAGAACCCATCACGCCGCCGCCGCTCCTCCGCGCCGGCTCTGTCCGCACAGAGAACGCGGTGGACTCGCGTCTGACCCTGTCGTCGTTTCAATATATTTTTTTAAATGTATCAATTTTATTTACATTTTCTTTTGAATTTAGTGTCCATTGCTCTAGCTAGATATTGGACGATTTGAATTACCATCTTTAAGGTAAATTTACAAGCCGACAGTGTTAAGTAGAGTAGGTAGTTTTAATATGTGATTAAATGTATGAACTTGCATCGGTTTTGATTACGTTGCAGATTTTTTTTTATGTAAACCAGCTTGGGTTGCTGTGCCGAGAGACCAATGGTGCAGTCGACAGAGCCAAAATCACCTCTCCTCGCGAAACCACGCTCAGTTACCTAGGTGTCATGCCAGCAGATTTGCGGATATACATTTTCAATCAAATTTATAAGATGAGAAGTCACATTACTTATCCCTGTTCATTCAGAGTACTTCACGCGGAGAGAGTCCGCTCGCCGCCGCCGCCCGCTCGGAGCAGATCTCCGAGATTGTTAAACATTATTACAGCGGGTGTTATTTAATAGAAACAAAAATATCTAGCGGCGCGCCTCGTGTTTGATCTCGAGGTGTTTCGAGCCATCGTTATACCAATTAAGTTGGAGGTAAACATGTAATCAAGTGGGTACGGATTTCACAGTCCGGCCGCGCGTACTCTGTTATTTGGGAGGCCGCGGTACCTGCGGCGGCGGCGGCTGCGGCCGCGGAGACCCTTTGTCTGACGCGAGCACGACGCTCCCGCCGCGCCGCACCGCCCCCGCTCCGCCCCCGCTCCTTCGACTCAGCAGTGATGGAGAATATTAGGGCCGAGTGCGTTAAGATAAGGCGGCCGGTGGCGGCGCAGCGCTGCAAACGTCTGGAAAAGTGATAGCGAGTGTACACCACTGGAAACAAAATTTCCAATGGTTGAAATGGGATAATTTAAACCTTCCGGCGAACTGGGGCTTCACGGCGATATTTTACCTGAACTATATACCTACGCCTTATTCAAAATTTTATAATCCACCTTTATAGTACCACAACTCAAATTGTTGAGCCTTTATCATACGTTAATATTTCAGCCTAGGCTAGATTAGTTAGCATAGGTACATCCTCATCCATTTTTAGGCAACTCGTTCGTACGTACTACAGTAGCTCGTGCTACAGTAATGTGTGAAAGCCAGCACTTCGCACGGGTAACGTGCACGGTGCAGCCGTAGCCAATACAGCGGAATAGTTGCTTGCAACAAATAGCAGTCTAAAGATAACTCTGTGAGATATTTATTTCACTTAAACGCCGTCGTAAATTTGTGACTTCTCTTGACACCGCGCCGTCGTGCCGCCGCGCCGCCGCCTCACTCAGTACCGATAGCAACATAATTGTAGAAGATTCTAATTCACTTGGTAGAAGGTAAAGTAATAATACTTAACGCTGTAGATACTATTATTTT
Source organism: Nematopogon swammerdamellus (assembly GCA_946902875.1). Lineage (NCBI taxonomy): Eukaryota > Metazoa > Arthropoda > Insecta > Lepidoptera > Adelidae > Nematopogon > Nematopogon swammerdamellus. The sequence continues at coordinate 10,464,180 of OX336333.1, forward strand.
ACCGTTTTCACGTTCATTGTATATTCCACACTGAGCTAAGTGAAAGAGTATTACTTTATTATCGATACACTTGTAAATTAACTAATATTTTAATTTCAGCCAACATCCGTAATGTCAGTCCTTAACATCTTGGTACACCAGTCGCCAGCCACATCAGTGCTTGTGGTCGTGCAGACTACATTGAACTGTACTGAAAAAAATATATACATAGCAGCTTCGACACAACTTTCAATTAGTGACTGACTGCCGAGCGCAGCAGGCCTGTGCGTACGACCGAACACATTAAACAAGTTTATCAAATACTTTCCAGAGTCAATTGTACATGTTGTTTATATCAAACTGTGTGCATATAATGTTATAGAAAATAAAGTGAAACTGTGCTTCAGCGAGTTATAATTATTCCGACTAAGGTGTTGTTACACTGTTATTGCCAGCACCTTTGGGGCCAATTTCGTCGGTGTTTTAATTCTCCGACCTACCTATAAATCAATACTCGGCAACGTACACCGCAAGGGCCCATTACACACCGAAATGAGCGGCTTTATTGAGTGGAGCCTGTGCCTGTAAGTGCGTATAATGAGGCAGGCTCGTTCGGTGAGCTGCGCCCGAGCTCCGTCCGCGCCTGCGCGTTGTGTTTACAGAGAGGCCGCCATTTTGACGCGAGAGGCGATGGCGGATTGTTTCTGCGATAATTTGAAAATGCTCGATAAAGAAAGAACGAGCCGTGCGCGTAGAGACAGCATAAATAATTATATTTAGTTCATTACCGGCTCGATAAATGTTACAAACAAGCCGTCAAGTTTCACAAGTTGAATTAAAAATATATAAAATATAATATAGGTAATATACTTCTTTCTAGCGTAGATGTCGATAAAGAAACGAAATGAAGGGAAGCACTGACATGGTACCTAGTTCACTCGGTGTTATGGGCTGACATCACGGATGTTGTAGGTGATGTAGCCAACCGTGTCAGTTTCCATAAAAAATAAAAAAAGATGAAATTATTTTGCAAGTTGTTTGCTACACGTTGTATGTATTTATAGCCATTTCTATTTATTTTGGTGAATATCAGCAACTATCCAATATTAATCCGTGTTAAATAAAACGAGAAATTGTTTTAAATTCAATATTTTTTTAGCCAACATTGATTCGGAAGTTATAATCAGATTTAACTGACACGTTTGGCTTAAGTTAAACTGCAATTTAAAACTCTAAGTAAAACAAAGTAGGTACTTCTATCTAAACTGAATGAAATGCTGACGCTCCGGTCGAGAGCGTAACCACTGGTTGCGTGATGCGTTGTCAAATTATTTACAGGCCTTGTCTTGTACAGTCGACACTAAAAGTAGAAGACACATCTGGAGAACTTTGTAACACACACTCATTTGATTCAAGTCTTTGAACATTGAGGAGGAGGGACGCTCTGCATATGTATCTCCATCACTTTTTGAGCTGATTGTACGATGTACCACCTTGTGAATCAAACCTAGATATCTTGTGTCTCTAATAATATACCTATACTGACCTACCTATACTGATACCTATCTAATCTTTTATTGTTTATTGTTATATATATATATATATATATAATCTGGTGACGTAAAGGTAACATTTCCTAATTCCAAACATGGGTCAAGCTGAAGACCTAACGAATCTCTAAGCACTTACATAAAGTAACCATAATGTTCTACCACAACACAATTAGTTGTGTATTATACACAACTCACGCCTTTACGCGGAGGCACTTTGTTTGCTGGTATTAATGTTCTAGCGAAAAAATTTAAAAATAATTATTAACAAAATAAGTATGTAAAGAGTAATATTATTAGAAAGTTTTACGGCTTTACTCACGCTCGTTTCCGAGCTATGAAGCTCGACGTTTCGGCTGTGGTTTCGGGTCAAACGTATGGCCCATATTCATGAGTGCTCTGCCCGGTGCGGGACGGTTGGCAGAGAACTGTTAGTTCTCCGGCCGTCGCGGACGACGAAGATTGTAGCGGTCGTTCTTGGTAGCGGTGGCCAGTGCGGGTAGTCTCAGCAGACGTTCCTCCGATGCGTTCCGGATCTCTGTGTTCCTTCCGGTCGGCCGTGTCCGTCGTGTCTCTTGACTCTTGAGCGACGCTATGACTGGATTCCACTCATTTAAAAAATGATCTTAACATCATAACAATAAAATCAGGCCGGCATGGCATTCGCAGCCCCCGCATGCGACCGAATGTCCATTGGCGTCACTAAACACCTTTTAGGTGGCTCGGGGCCACTAAAAAAATAAAAAAATAAATAAATCATGAACAATAAATGGTACAATATATTAATATATTTTTACATTTCTTTTTTTCGATCCAATTACCTACCTACATTGTTTACAAAATGTGTACATACTTAATATGTTCAATGTACACACAGGCATGATTTATTATTATGATTTTAATGTATGATTTAAGGTCGCACTCACAACTTCTTGAATACAGAAAATATGTTTGATGACATTCCCACGGTATAATATGTAACTAAACTATGTAAGTATATAATACATCGTACTTACACACGCAGGCTCCTCTCACATTATATCAGTATCATATTTAAGATGTATATATATATATAACTATTATTTCACATATTTCTGTGTTTAGTTGTGAGATAATTGGTTGGACGCCACATAACCTGTCATTTGTAGTTTTAGAGGGTAGTAAGTATAAAGCTTGACAATAGAAACTAAATATGTAATTACACGTTGTGAAGTTCGCCCGCACGCCAAGCTCGATACAGTCACCTGTAGCTAGACACTTTACTATTATGTAGCATTTTAAGTTATTGAGTAGGTGTAAAACTAAAAATGGTGTGAATTTATAATAACTTTATTTGACAAATACGCACGATTTTTATTGTTATTTAAGAGAGGGTGCTTAGTTAAAAAGAACTAAAAATACATTACAAAATATATTATAAATAGTCACTAGTTTTTTTTTTTGCATAGAATTAATTTCTCTTCACTGATATTTTCAAAGAGGAATACAACGCAAGCGAAGCTACGCGGGCTACTCACTACACTCAGCTAACAAACAATATATCTGCAATAAAACTTAAAACATAAATCGATTACTTAATTTAGCATGATCTATAATCAGCGAAAAGGAAATAAAAATGTACATAAATGAATTATCGAACAATATATAATATTATGAATAGTAATTTAACTATGTAACTGGATATCTATCCAAATAGAAACTGCACGCATTAAGAGTTAACAGCATATTTATTTGCAACGAAATAGTACTCCTAAATGCGTTAGACGACTGCCGCTGCGCTGCCGCCCCCGAGTTAATAACTAAAGACGAAGCGGAAAGACTAAACGAAGACAAAACGCGGCCGCTTACGAAAGTAAGCGTTCGTGCGGCGATGAGGTTTCAAATCTAGACTTTAATTGCCAGTTCAAATAAACCGCCGGCCTTACGCCTCACAGCCGTAATGTCTGTAATTTATGTCCGAGTAGGAACCAGTCCGCGCCCGCGGACCGCTTCGCTTCTAAGGAGCCGTCTTTAAGGCGAATGCATTTCGCTCTACATATTTTGATAAAACTCATTTGAACTAGAGCAAACATTTAATAAATTTGTAAAGTATATTTAATACGTTCGTTTTAAATATTCAATAGTATAAAAGTATGTATTCCAATATGGACTGGACATTTTAAAATATAAATTCTTCGATACAATAGCCCGCAGACGGCTACAATATAAATTCGATATATTTGTATTTATTTATAGTTCTTTGGTAACGTGAATTCGCCATTGTTGTATATAACGAACGAAATATATTACGAATTCAAGTGCAAAATGTATTTGCCTACGAACGATAATAAACAATAAACCAATACATTTATACATACATTTAACATTCACACTAAATTATGATTTATAAAAGCTAAACATTATTCACAGTAGGGCTAGGAGTCTGATCGTGATCATGCAGTTATGGTTGTGCTTGAAAAAAAACCGAATACATCTCAACTATAGCCCGATCATCAGATCATCGCCTTGTGCGGAAATGTCATATACTACAATCACCTTAATATTCCTCTCGTCTATAATCATACTAAAATTATTTATTCAATAACCAGCCGAAGCTCGGCGGCTGTCGGCGCGCGGATATGAGCCGTGTATGTAAATTGTTGGCGCTACTGTACCTACTCCGCTACACTCAACAGTCCACGTCACGTCTGCCAATAACCAAAGTGGCCTAAGTAAGTCGCCAGGTCACTGTTGTCCTTCCTACGGAGGTCTGCATTGATTATAGACAGTACTGTTTATTCCAGAACTTTTTAGCCAACTAGCTTAGATTTAAGCCACTGTCGAATCTCAAAGAAAGAGTGTGGGTACATTTAGTTGTTTATACTGTATGTCTGTATGTATTGTACACGCATCAAACTTGATAATGGCTCTTTACACCATATCTGAATTTTCCTGTTTGACTCTTAGGTGTCTAAAACTGACGATAGTTCTTTATGTAGGTAGTATGTAGTGTTTACACTGCGCTTTGCACTTAAACAGTAATCATCTTTATGAAGCAGCAATAACATATCATAGATAATTTATGGTCAAGAATTCAAAGGAAGTATACTAGAAGAATTTTTTTATTTATAAGTTCATGTTCAGTTATATTTTGTTAGATGGGTAAGTTTTGTCTTAGGTTAGATTTAATTTTAATTTTCTCTATAAGTTCTTCCTGTAATTTAATTTGTATGTTCTCTTTTAGTCAATTTGAATGAATAAACGTATTTACATTTAAAAAAAAGTATTGTGATGTGGTATACTAAACTTATGAGAGAACAAAAAATACTGCAGGCGAGTGCTTCTGTCCGTCCTCGCCGGACTAATAGAATGATCGGATACAAAAATATGTTTCACGTGTTCAAGAGTAAGTATTAGGTACCAATAATTGAATTAATAAATTAACTGAACTGAACTGTTATGAAATGTTTATGAAATCTGGATATTGAGTATAGAATATGCAGGTGGCGGGAATAATCTGTAAATATTTTATTACCATTCATTCCTGTTATAATTCATCTAAAACAAATCGTTGTAGGTATCCCCGTCTATTCGTCTGAAATAATTTGGTCTCATAGTTTTTTTTTTCTACATGGAATCACCGAACAGAGGTAGAGCTCGGCAGACGGGCCGGCGCGGGCGCAGGCAGACAAGGACGCGGCGACGCGCGGGAGCGGGACGCTCGGTCCGCAGAGGTCGAAATTTAAATGTGGAATGTTTATGATTGTTGTTTCGTTTTCTTTTACTTTTTTCTTGGGCGTCCGATATTAATTATATTATTTTAATTGAAAGCGGTCGGTCGAGCGACGCGTCGAGTAAAGTGGAGTTTATTTGACTAGCAGAATTAGATACCTATATAAATATGAGATCGTAAATTTTTTAACAATAAAGTGCAATCTCATCACCAACAAAGCAAAATGTCTGCGAGTATGTGTATGCATGCTTGGTTTTGAATTTTGTTTGCTACGAAAGCGCTACGCGACACATTCGTAGCGCGTAGAGCGCTACAGGGTAATAATATAAGTCAATGACATCAACGCGCGGTCAAAAGGAAACCTTTGCACAGTCTATCGTCTCAATAATGTTGTTTGAAATCATTTGCAATACTATATTTTGCATTCGGATATATTTAGTAATCGATCACATATTCATGTATGTCGGTATGTATATTTACTTACAGACAACGATAAGTTAGTTCGCTCGTTTCGCCAGTGCAAGCGTGTGTGTGTGTGTCGGTGGGTGTGCGGGGGTGTGTGCGTGTGTGTGCTCGCTCGCTGCAGCTCCCCTCTAATTATCGCCGATCACGCCGAAAAGCTCTCGCGCGCTCTTGCCGCGCCGCACCGCACCGCTGCACAGAGAAAGCTGTGGAGACGTAAGCAAGCATTATTTACGTTTTACCTTAGCGAAAGGAATTTATTGTATTTATATTTTTTTGCTTGTAAAACACTTTAATAATGTTACACATATAGGTGTAATAACAATATTTAATGAACTTAAACAGAGTAGCGGCGGGGGCCGAGTGGTTTTAGCATCGGCTTCTCATGTGGAAGGTCCGAAGTTCGAATCCGGTCGGCGTGCACCAATCAGTTTTTTCTGACGAAAAAAATTACATGCATACCTAGACCTTATGCTTCACTGTTTGGAACCAGTGTAAAACTGTAGGTCCCTTCCCTTGCCCCTTACTACGTGGTAGGCTCAGGTGGTACGTTGTAGCCGATTGGGTTGGTACCACCGTACTGGATGTAAGATAACCGCATAGCAGCCTCGTTTGAGTTCTCCTCTTGTCCAGTATCCAGGGAAGGCTCCGGTATGGCACCTACCTTCTCGGAGGTGATATTGGCTGGTCGGAGCATGTGCTTTGGCCCATCCGACTCTGCCACCCATACCGGATTACATCAAAAAGACGGTTCTCATTGCGACCGGTATACTTTAATTTTCTTTATTTTTATTTTATCTTAAATCAGGATTAATGGTAGTCACTGATATAAATTGTAAATTTTGCCGCACAGTAGTCATCAACCTTTTCGTAATACCTACCTCTGTAAACGTTCATCCTTTTCCGTGCAATCTCTGCGTCGCCGCCGCCGCCAGCCTCAACGACGAGCGACGCCGAGACGCTACGTCTGCATCTGTCTGGTCTCGTTAGACCATCGCGTTTGTTGGCGATAATAAGCACTCGCTACGAGCAGACACGTCGACTCTCTCGCGCGGCACCTCGCTCTCGCCGCCTCCGCCGCCGCCGCCGCCGGCCTGGCCGTGCGGCGTCCGCGATGCGAAAGATACAAGCGTCATTACCCCGCGATTCGTTTCGCCGACGCTCAACGAGCGGCTTTGTTTTATTGAATACTTAAAAGTAAACCGGCTCGGCCGCAGCGCCATTGGGCGAGCTGCGGAGGGCGGCGCCTGCGCGGGCGGACCGCGCGCCCGCTCCCATCCGCCCGCGCCTTCTGCATCCGCAGCCTCCCGCGCCAGTCCGCCGGCTGCGCGCATCACCACCGACGACGGGACGACATCTTTCTCATATCTACCAGTTCCTCTCGCACTGGCGCATAGCGCAGCGCCGGCAGATCTCGCTGCGGTACTAACTTGGCCGCCCACTCAGGCACTCCGCATGTCCGAAGAGGGCTCGCTGCCGCGCCGCAGGGCGCGCTTCAACATGTACAAGGACATAATAATGTCTGTCGCACTCTAATATTATCAACATCAACCAAAAGTGAAGAGAGCCGGCAGGCGTTTGGGCTGCCACAGGTATGGTAGGTAGTGCTAATGGTATTTTTATTTTTACGCTCGTATGTTAGTACTAAGCATGTACTCGCTTTATATTTTTTCATTAGATAGATGCAAAGCGGAAAATATACCTCCCGACCAGGATTCGAACCTGGAACTCCGGCTTGAGCCGCCAGTGCGTTACCATTTCGCCATCGGGTCGATGACATATTGTATCTAAATTTTGAACATTGGCACCTTCTATTGAAGGTTTGACGCAATCTCCTGCGTTGCAATGGTATGTTTGAACAGTTGAAACTTCTTATTTCTTTAAAACATTCTATTGCCAATTGAACCTCTTCCACAGGAGCTAAGCCTCACCTTCAATACCATCTACTTATTGGCCTTGATCGTTCAATTTGTGTCATTATTCGGTTTCATAATTGTATTATTATTTTAAACTAGTTTATGTAAATAACCAATATATTTATATAGTCATAATTTATTCCTTTTTATTGAATTAAGTAGGTAGCTATTATTTATATAAATAAAATTATACATTAAAAAACCAAGATCTAATTGAAAGCCGGAGGATATTACAGTAACATAGCTTAGTAATAGGGTTCTGTATCCATTCGGAAGCCTATTACTAAGCCTGTCTGTCTGTTTGTCGGCCTGTCCGTCCGTCCGTCCGAGGGCTGTATCTTTTGAACCGTAATAGCCGGTTTTTCAACCGGCTATTACGGTTCAAAAGATGCAGCCTTTACAGAAAAACAACAAATAATAAAAAAAACCGCTAAGTGCGAGTTGGACTCGCGCACCGAGTGTTCCGTACCATCACACAATGTACGATTATGGTATTATGTACCTATGTACAAAAATAATTGTGTTTTGGAAAATCACGAAACGCCAAAAAAAAATTACAACAAAGGTCAAGCCAGTGTAATTCTTATAGTTGAAATCTCAGATCCTTTCCTGATCTAAGGTTGAAATATACCAAAATATATTTTTTATATGACAACTATAAATTTACAATTTTCGGATTTTTCCTTTCCTTGTATTATATTTATTGAGTTTTTTATTGTCATATAACCACAAATCAACAATTTTCGAACTTTGTACACCTTGCCTCTTACCAAATTTCATGATTCTATAAACGGGAAGTACCCTATAGGTTTTAATTTTATTTGCTAGTAGCAAAATATGGTGCATAAAGGGCCTATCTTGTGATTGTGTTGACTTAGAAGCTTGAATTTCTTACACCTCCTTAGTAAACGTAGACCTTAGTATTTGATACCTATTAATTTCAACTTGATACCTCTACTCATTCCTGAGAAAAAGGGTCTTGACAGACCGACAGACAGGCGGACAACGAAATGATCCTATGAGGGTTCAGTTTCTTTCCTCTTTTGTGGTACGGAACCCTAAAAAATCAAAAACTAAAAAATCATGCAATAAATGTAGTAAGAATCGATTAGTACATATTCACGCTACTAAATAATAAATAGCGTCACAGGTTCTTTGCATTGCAGACAGACAAAATTTAGACGGACATAGTATTTTGACAGGTATGGTATAGATAGAGGATCTACGAAACGGGCGAGTAAAACTCGCACTTTGTATTCGGTATGCTCAAAAAACCTATTTAATATGTTTTTATTGAATTGCCTAGCTCTTATTTATTTATTATTTATTTAAATGTAAATAACGCTGAAACAGAAATCTAGTTTAGATATTCCGTGTTCATTGACATGTAAGGATCTGCATATAAATTGCCGGAGGCTAGCTTGCGGCTCGATATTACGACAGCTGGAGGCTCGCATAAAATGAACGTGAAAGTGGTTTCATTCTAATGTTAATATCGACCAAACTGGCGAATCAGGCTACTTTCACACCTTGCCGTCTCTACGTATAAGATAAGTAATAAAACTTTACATTGAAAGTACGCTCTTTATACCAAATATCATTCAGCAGTATCTAAATTACACTCCTTGGAAAATATTTTCAACTGTTTTATATGTATTTTTATTTAATTCTAAAGCTTTCCAATGTTTTGTTTTTGTTCTAAATTATAATTTGGATGTTCCATTTAGAGCCCCAGCACGCGGTTGCACGTAGTTCACAGTCTGCGAGTTATTCATGTCGACAGGCCAGCTATAATTACATATTACACATTTTATGTTATTTTCAAAAGCATGCACTAACATTCGGTAAATATTTAGGTAAGATGGTACAATAATTTAAGCCGAAAGGCACAAATGCACCCGCATTGCCGCCACATGGACTGTCGTCGTAAACCACCGTCGTCCGGCATCCCTGTTTACGATCGGCTTCCATTGTGTCTCCAGCTTTATATCATCCATCAGAATGTGGAACTATAAATTATCTCTCTCCGAGCTACGATGATGGAGTATAGAGTGGTCAACGGCGTCGCGTACTTCGAAGTAGCTAGTTTGAAATGTAATAGGCCACGCTAATATGAATCTGAATTTACTTTTGCTCCTTGCAAATATGGTTGGGTTATAGGTGAGGTTAGGTTAGGTTAGGTTAGGTTAAATTAAATTATGATTAAAAATTATTAAAACAAGATATTTACTATAAGGATGGTTATTTTGAAAACTATGTACCTACGACATCCCTATATTCGTATATGGCCGCACATTCTCTTATAACATGAAAATAAATTAAAAAAATAATCATTTATGCATACCAATTTTAATTAAATACATATATGAGAAAAATAAATAAGAATAAAATATTTTTATTAAAGTACAAAAATACACCTGTTACATTGTTCTTACATTAAAATACATTTAATATTAACCTAGGTGCAATATCTAAATAGGTAGCGGCTCAGCATATGCCTAGCTAGGATTGCGCCCAGCTGACGCGGTTTTTCAGCCGCAACCTACCAGAGGTAATCAAAAATATAATAACATGGCGGAGATAGAGAACAAAACAAATTTACAACTACAAATAAATATACCTATAGTTGCACAAGAATATAGACAATCAACATATACAATAATACACAAAGATTAAACGAAGACACAAAACTAAAAAACTTAAAATAAACAGAATATACAAATTATACATGCTAGAACTAACAGTATCGGGCGGGTCCTTCATTTTGATTTTAATTTTTACCACTTCCCATTTTTCTGCGATTGAAGTAGGGCTATTTTACATTTGTCCCGAAAGGTGCTCAGCCGTGTAAGTAGCTTTATGGGCGGTGGTATATTGTTCCAACACTTGGTCGCGGCGTACTTGAAGCTGCCTTCAAAGGACGCAAGGTGATGTTTCGGAACTACTAACAGGTATGGGCTGCCCCGAGTTGCGTGGTTGTAAAATAATACTCTTAAATAAATTCAGTACTGTATAATATATGTACCTACATACAGCGCTTCGCTTATGATAGAAAATGATTCGTCTTGTTAAAAATAACATTAAAAGCAAAACAAGAAGTATTTTATAGCGTCGCAATATTTTGCTATAGCGTGTCATCAGCCGTATCGTCACGCCCCGCCAACTCACAAACTACTAACTACCCCATAACATTACATCCCCTAATGTAGGGGGACGCCCCGTGGAGACAGTTTATACACTTTACGCCGAAGGACTTTGTACCTTATGTCCGGTGCATAAGATTGCAAATACAACAGTGCAAAGTGACTTCAATGTGAGCCATTTATTCAGTGCTATTACGACGAGTTATGGAGTAATAAAACAAAATTGTTAGAAGGTAACACTTTTAAAGACGTTGTTTGCATGACAAATTTCTGTGAACTTTTAACCCCTGCTATCTCTGATTTTAATTTGTCCAAATAATCAAAACCTGTATATATTATTATTACTTAAGTGAACAGTAGTACTACCTACTTATATATGTCAAAAACCTTTCTTTCCAATTTATCTGAATTGAAGGCAGAATTTAAAAAGATATACTCTCAGTGAGTGCACTCATAAGTACTTACTATAATGTAATTAATTTAGGTAATTTTAGTTTCTATTTTATTTTGTAATTAAATTAAATTAAACGTCAAATATATATACACGTCTACATGAAATCATGTTTACTTCATCATAACAACTCGTGGCAAAACTTTTAAAACACAAACTATCGAGCTATTAAAAAAAAGTTAAAAATAATTTCATATTCAATCAACAGTTTGCTTGAAATCATAACAGGTTTTTTTTTATAAGTCTTTCATTAAAATTTTTAGTGGTGAGTTATCGAAAATACAGTTTGAGAGCAAGTACCTACTCTACCTACCTACAATGGCAGCCTGCACAATAGACGATAACGGCACGACCACGGCACGGTATCATTAGAGATACAAATGTATGAAATTCCGTAACAGCATGACGTAACCGTCGCCGGCCCGGCCAGTGCGAAAGTACTTCATATGTGTTCATACATTTTTGCCTGCCCTGGTGCTGTGCCGTCGCGTCGTGAGGTTAGCGTAGCAGTTTTTTTTTTTTTATTGAAACTGACATGGTTGGCTACATCACCTACAACATCCGTGATGTCAGCCCATAACACCGGGTGAACTTGGTGACACGTCAGTGCTTCCCTTCGGTCGTGCCGGCTGCACTGAACTGGACGGAAAACACAAACTGTTTACATAGCCGTTTCGACCGACCTTTCATTCAGTGCGGTGGTACCAACCCGGGCGGGTTAAACCTAGTAATATAAGAAGGGAGTCATATCCCTTAGTCGCCTTTTACGACATACACGGGGAGAGATGCAGTGGGGCTATTATTTTAAAGTACCGGCCCCACACGGTCGTGTGGTCGTGTCGTGTTGATATCGTACAGTGCGCAAGCAGTCACACGGGCACATTGTTTTCATAGTTTTGTTTGACAGTTGTGCGGTGCGGTGCGCGGCGCGGCGCGGTGCGGTGAGGCAACATAGTCGATTTGTCACCGTTACGATGGGGTTAATGTTGTGAAAGTCTTTATTGAATACAAATGATGTAGTTCGTCGAGGAGATTGCGCTTTCGGGACATTAATCACACAGTCCATTGTGTGGGATTGGACACGGTTTATTTCTGCGTTCCGCGTTTAGTGCGGTTTAACTTAGTCGTGAAGTTTCGTGAGGCGTGCGCTATGAATGTTCAGTTAATATTCGTTGTTGGCGCGCTTAAAGGCTTTGATCTCATGAGGTTATATTCAGTTGTGTATGAAAGGTTTTGTAGTGCGTGTGCCAGAACGAACAGTAGGTATATATGAAAATTCTCCACACACGAAGGATCCACAAATTCTTAGTTCAAAAGCCTTCGCCTAAAGCGAATAATGTCGACAGCAGAGCTGGACGCAGGAGCTTGCAGTCTGCAGCGTCAGAAGAACAATTTAGCGTGAAGCCAGTGATGGCTGGGTGGAAGTCTATTCTTAGTTTTCCGCGTGGAGTTTTCAATTATCCTGCTTAGCTCTTCGGGCAAACTGTCAGCATACAGATGCATTTTCACAAGAATACTATACATTAGGCACAATAAACGACCATAATGCCACAAGGCTTTCTAATCTAGATTGAACCTTGGGATGTGGGAGATTTACCTAGGAATATGTAGGCGAACGTGAGCAATGTAGAATAAGTTATAGTACAAATAATTTTATTACGTAGATATAGTAGGTTACTAGTATTTGAGGCGCAGACCAGTAAAATACATGTTTTTTGCAAAAAAAATCACGGTGTTTCGCACTTCATCTTAGAATGGTCTTAGCTATAAATAAAGGTCAAAACATTTAATGCTAAAATGTGCCAATTAAATATCTATGGATTCAGCTCTTTTCAGAGTTCTAATTCAGAGTCAAATATCGCAATTGTTTGCTAAAACCGCATTCGGCTGGTCTACGCGCCTTAACATTCTTTAATAGATACCTACTCGGATGCATGTACACTTCCATGACTGATGTTCGTATGTGCAGTGAGATGCATATATTCGAGATCTACAAGAAACTTACAAAAGTCGTGAGTAAAATTTATTACGTTTCATTTATTTTACTGATTTGCAGAACCGTGAATAGATCACCATCCCCACCCCTTCCCTCCAAGATAGGCGATACATGTAGTTCCAACCTAGGGACCTGATCTCCAGACTGACCCCGTCGTCAGTCCTCCCTCCAACAACTATATACATGTATAATCCCGATCACGCAGTATGTCATTCTTGTCTGCCACGGTAGCTCTGTGGTGCGAAAAGTGGACTGCCTTTCGTGATCTTCCACTTTAAGGGGGTCTCGCTGAGTGGTTGGGTCAAGGGCCAGATCCAGAAGGCAGCCCTGCTCGACACTGCACGCATAGTCCCGAAGTTTCTCTCTTTGGGACCAAACCATCGGTAGCCTGGGTCCGCCCCGCCGCCGGTGGTGGACACAAGCACACGTGGCCGAGGTCAGAACTTGTATGGGAGACCATTCGACCGTTGGGGGCTGACCGTGGTTCGGTTTCCACGTAAAACTGTACGTCCCTTCCCTTTTAATATTTTACGATGTGGTAGAGTTTATCCCAACCAGATTGGTACCATCGCTCTGAATGAAAGGTCGGTCGAAGCGGCTATGTATGTAAATAGTTCGTGTTTCACTTCCAGTTCAGTATAGCCGGCATAATAACGATAGGGATGCACTGACGTGACACTTAGTTCACCAAAGTATTATGGGCTGACATAACACTGATGTTGCAGGTGGTGTAGCCAACAGTGTTTCTATAAAACAATGTTATTGTATTAATAATGTACCATTTAAACTTCAAACTGAAATATGAAACCAAAATTTGATTCGAAAATGTTAATTAAATTGTATTGATGCAATCAAAATTCTTTTATAAAAATATTCTTGCTGGTAACAATTAAATATTGAATCATTAATAGAAATAAATAAGGCTCATACATAACATTATCACGACGCATCATACAAACAAGTAGGTATCAGTTAAATTTTATATTGATGCGCCAAACTCGTAACAGACGGACGAACATGATTAATTTACTCCCCACATCTGTCTGATCTTGACTCTGACCCATATTAATTTACCCTTGGATTATAGCGTAGATTGAATAAGCCGCCAGGTGCTACAATCCTTGACAGAGCATATAAGATTACAGCTCGAATGCACTGCACATGTTACCGTAAACATATGTAGTTTAAATCAGTAAGAACGCGAAAATAAGTGAAGTTTCTATCATCGGATCCGTATTGCTACGTACTAGAGTTGCGCGTACGCTATTATATGTAGCATTTAGGCGACCGAGCTTCGCTCGGCGTCTTTCGGGTTTAGCTACTCAATAACAAATTGCGCTACATGACATTTTTAACGTCAGCCTTACTTGTTGAAGTAAGGCTGACGAAGAAGAAGAAGAGATGGCGTTAGAAAAATGTTTTGTGTGTGTTTATAGATAATGTGCGACGCGATAGATAGATGATGCGATCCTTGTTTATAGACAATGCACTAACTAGAGACTATCGATCGACTAGTTTGCCTTGTCGTGACTGCGTATATATTATTAACCAGTGGTTACACAGTAAACTACTGACCCGATCAGTGCAAATCAATTCGTTGAATAAATAATACATTTGTACAGTAAACACGGCGTCAACAACTAGAGACGGGACTTACCCTATTTCACAAATACGTTGAACCAATGGCAGATCTGTATACACTGAACAAACCCCGCAATGATTGAAAATATCTTTGAATATACAGGATGTATCAAGATAGGTTTGAGAAACTTCAGGAATAGAAAGTACTCATTATTAGAAGAAAAAAATCCTTATCACTCAAATCGAAATTCCATTGTTTTTTTTTCATACAAAAGTTGGAAATTGTAATAAAAACTCGATGGACAGTGAGACTGGAGAGTGCAGTGAACTAATTCAGTCCTCTTTTTCTTTTGAGGTCATTGAACTTTCAGTGTTTGGAATTTACCTACACGCAGTTCAATTGTACTAGTTATGTGTGCAACCTATCCATTTTTATTCATGAGTTAGAATTTATTTTTTATTTAATAAAGGCGGACGTTAACCATCCACCAAATCTTGAAGAATAGATTTTCACCAAAAAGTACTGTAAAATGATCGAATCTGGGAAAAAGTTTCAGAGCTTTTCGTCTTCAAATATGGGCCCCTTTCGAACCCTGAAGTTTCGAAATCCTATCCTGAAATACCCTGTATAAGGCTTAGGGGTTTGCGCCTTTTGGCAGTTCAGTATAATTCGAAAAAGAATATATTACTTCCTAGCAACCCTCCCCATAGATCCAAGCAAAAACGAGATATAATATTATAACATTAACGACAAGATTTTCTTTTTTCGTAAATATACTTTTCTGGCCTTTGTGAAATATGTTGTCTATCTGTAATAGGGTCTATCGCTGGCCGCCAAGCTCGCACGCTGCTCCCACAGTGCTAGCCTGCTCACTTACATATGCTAAGTCAATTATTTGCTTGTCAACACAACTGAACAGCGGGCACGTAACCAACTATGCCACGAAAATAGCCCACAGAATGTTGATCAACTAGGATAGCGTAGCGCGGCTCTACTATTACATTTTAGTAAGTAGGTACTCCTTATAGGACGTATCTCAGAATACATTTACTTAGATGAGCATGTTGCTATCTCGAGTTGTGTAGCATAATGATCCCAATATATTCTTTTAATATTTTTGTTTCTAAATGAAAAATAATTAGACTACTAAATAAATATAAAAATAACCTAAACTGAAACTATTTAAAATAAACAAATAATTATAATATGATAATAAGGATAATGATTACTTATATTGTGTGCGCCAAATCAACAGACACCCAGAGTTTTCCTTTTAGAGCGCACGATACTGGCTATAAATAACAACTAGGACTAGCTACTACCACGAGTGCGTAGAGGAGCCTGCTTTTTACATCCTTTGCTCTACGAATCAAGGACGATTTAAAATAATGCGGTTCTACGAACTCTATTGTTGCATACAAAGCGTTGCTCAGTGAGTGTGCGCGTGGTGGACATCCTAAATTTGGCGTTCCTACGATTTCTTTGACCCCTATTCATATACCCTTATTGCCCTTATCGAGTTATTCAATAACCCGCCTGGTCCCCCCGCTGCCTAGGCGTGCCGTCTTCTCCCCACCCCGCCCCGCCGCCGCCGGCCCGCCGCGCCACCGCCGCTGCTCTACAATTATTAGCCTAATACTTGGTGTGCACTGCTCGATCATTAGGTCGTCTAGATAGTGCTGGGTAAATATGCTGAGAGGTTGGGGCGCGGGGAGGGTTACCGGGGCGCGGGGGTCGGGGAGCGGGGGGTGAGGTAATGGGCGCTGGCACGCGACTTGCAGCAGTTGCAGTATCGATCGGAGACCGTCTTGGCCGACTACCACTACACACGTATGTGCGCTTGCATCGCACTGTATAGAAAGTTTGTTAATGCAAACTTCGTGAGGCTTGTATGTATGCGGCGAATGTACTTTAGTATCGAAGCATCGAAAATACCGAAATATATACATTTCTATCATCCATCACTCTATTCACCCCATATCAGTTTTATCAGAATTTCAGAATATTAGATACTTTTCAAACCCCAACACATAAATAAAATTATTCTCGTTCTGCTTTCTCATAAGCACAACATTAATAACCGAGCTCCAGTACTAGAGCTGAGTCGGTTAATAGTGGAATTATGATTGTGTAGTTAATTATAAACCGCACTTTCTGTTCCCGCCGACAGCCGGTAGACTCGCCGACTGAAGTGTTGTTTCAGGAGGTCACCCCGCCGCCGCCGCGCCGCCGCTTCAGCAGTCGAGCCCGCGCACGCGAGGCTTCGTCCCGTCGCGCCCCGCAACCCGCATCGGCTAATTCAATTTCTTGTTCGTTCACGTCCACGTGCAGATAGAAATTACCTACATTCTCATGCAATGCCTTCCAGCCTACAGGTAAAGAAGCTTCAGACATGATAAAATACATGAGCACCGGGTCGGGTTCGCGGAAATCTGCACTGGCGATTCAGGAGGGTCTCAGTGGTCGAGACTAGCTTTTAGGGTTCCGTATCCATACGAAAGCCTATTAGTAGTAAGCCCATGCCGTCTGTCTGTCTGTCCGTCCGTGCGAAGATACAGATTGTACCGTAAAGTAATAGGTAGCCGGTTGAAATTTTCGCATATATGTCTACAAATAATAAAAAAAGCTAATATTTTTTTTTTAATTGTAGATACATTTATCATAATATATGTTGAAGAGCGCCATCTACCGAATGATCATTTAACTGACATTTTAACTGCAAAATTATGAACCGAAATGTATGAAAATGATCACCGATAGATAGCGATAGGGAGACACGAAGAACTCAATATTTTAATTATATTGTAAAAACCGTAATACACGCAAGCCTGAAACTTGGTGTTATTATTGTGCAAAAAAAAGTAAAACAACAAAATAAAAACCAGCTGGTGGTACGGAACGCCCGGTGCGCGAGTCCGACTCGAACTTGGCGGGTTTTATCTATGCGTAAGACTAGTCTCAATGACTGAGGCTATTCCTGATTCCTCAATGTGGATTTCCGCGAATACGGGCGCGGTCACGCCACGTGTTAAGCCGTGCGCCCCGCCGCGCCGCCGCCGCGTCTCCGCCGCCGCCGCCAGCATGCGTGACTGGTTGCATTGCAACCTTAATTATTAGCAGAATCTTGTAGTTCTTTGATTAGACCTCAGACAATAAGACTGTAGTCGTTTGCAGTAAACAATGCTGTAGTGAAACATTACATTAATCTCGGACTCTTTATATCAAGGTTTGTGGTTCGATCGAATTCGGCCGAAGTGCAACAATACATTTTTTTTTTTATTCAACAATTTTACACGCATAATTTCCACCTGCTGCTTGACCGTTCGTAACCGGTGTAAAACATAGGTCCCTGCCGTTACCCCTTGTTAGGTGATTGACTTAAATTGTAGCCAATTGTATTTGATACACCGTACTATAGTAACAGCCCCGGCTGTGTTCTTGTCTATAGCGAGCAATCCAAAGAGATGTCTCCGGTATGACACCTTCCCAGTGTTGATAATATTAGCTTGTCAGAGCGCGTGCTCTGGCCCTTCTGATTCAGTCACCCGTACAGAATTTGCATAAAAAACCGGCCAAGTGCGAATCGAACTCGCGCACCGCGGGTTCCGTATCGCCATGTCGTGGCCAGCACCCCGCCACTCACGTCATCGATAGCGTGTTTTATGAAATGCTTCATATTAGTTAAAATTCATGATTAGTTAAAATGCTTCATACTCTTTTCGGTAGATGGCGCGCATACAATTTTTAGTTTCTTATATGGGGACCCCCGTGAATTTTTTACTTTTTCTTTTTTTATTATTTGTTGTTATGTCGGCCATAATACTCGTAACACATATTCTGTGAAAATTTCAACACAGACGGACAGATAGACAGACAGACAGACGGCGTAGGCTTAGTAATAGGGTCCCTTACGACGGATACGGAACCCTAATAGGAAATAATTATCTATATTCTCTATATTACGTATTTTACCTATATTAGTCTTCAGACAAGGTATCTAATTTCATTACTTTTCTGAAAACCATTCCGTGTTAGCGTACCTAACTATGTAGTATACTTACAGGTGCCATACTGCCATCTATGTCAATCCCTCGAAATGCGAACTATTTTTAACACGTTATTTCTCGAACTGCGAACAATTTTTAACATTATTAACTCGCTCTTTAATATACAGAGTGTTTCAGGATAGGGTTTCGTAACTTGAGGGTTCGAAAGGGGTCTATATTTGAAGACGAAAGGCTCTGAAACTTTTTCCCAGAATCGATCATTTTATAGTACTTTTTAGTGAAAATCGTTTTATCGAGCTTTGGTGGACGGTTAACGTCCGCCTTTATTAAATAAAAATAAAATGACTAACTTACATACTTAACATGTAGAATTGAACTGCATGTAGGTAAATTCCAAACACTTAGATTTTAATGGCATTCAGAGGAAAAGGGGACTGGCCTAGGTCATTGCACTCCCTAGATCTACTCATCTCTGTTGCCAAATCTACCCATACTCACTGTCCATCGAGTTTTTAGTACAATTTTCAATTTTTGTATGAAAAAAAAAATACGGAATTTCGATTTGAGTGATAAGGATTTTTTTCTTCTAATAATTAGTACTTTCTATTCCTGAAGTTTCTCAAGCCTATCCTGAAACACCCTGTATATTAGAATTGATGGCAGGTCCTTTTACCTTAGCAACGTTACTCACTTCACAGTTCTAACTAGACTTTAAAAGCACATTGCTGTATAGTGTAGTAAAACGTTTTATGACGCATCGACACCGCAAAATTTAATCAAAACTTAGGCACATATCACACACGCACATGACGCACAAATTCATCTAACGTCCACTTACTTGCGAGAATATAGCACACGTTGAATGTACCTAGTAAACTGTTAGCTCGAGTCGTCGCGTCGCGTCGGTCGGATCGAAGGCTGACAGAAGCCGGAATCTAATCAACATGAACGCGTTTGCACAATACAGTAGCCGAGTTCCACGCCGCCACCGCCGCCCCGTCGTCGCCGCCGCCGCCTAGCCGCAGACCAATCAGCGTCATATTGCACACATAGTCAACAAGCGCGGGATCTGTATGATATGGTACTAGAGATGATCAGTACCCTAATCACGAGATTTGACCTACACCGCGTACTACGCTACGTCGTGTTCTCCGCATCATTTTGTATGGAGAAACGGAGCAGCGCCTCTAGTGATAGATTTGCGAACTTCGTTTCTCCATACAAAATGGTGCGGAGAACACGGCGTAGCGTAGTACGCGGTGTAGGTTAAATCTCGTGATAAGGGTACTGGCGCAGGCAGAGAGGGGCCCGCACTGGCTACATATGTACATAATCGCGGTAGTTGAATGACTAGCGAATTATTGAACAACAGTGAAATAATAACCCGAATGAGTGATTATGTAAATAGTTTGTGTTTTCCGTCCAGTTCAGTGTAGCCGGTACTACCGAAGGGAAGCACTGACGTGGCACCAAGTTCACCCGGTGTTATGGGCTGACATCACGGATGTTGTAGGTGATGTAGCCAACCGTGTCAAGTTTCAATTAAAAAAAAAAAAATTCTCTGGACTCAAATATTGGCTCTACTAGGTATGCTGTACTAATGTATTCAACGGGGAGTGCTCGGATGACCTGTTAACACGATCCCGCGATCCCCTTTCCACCTCCGCACCACGCGCACTGGGCAGGGATTGCATCCCTACACGCTGGACTTACCGGGGCTACCGCGGATGTGTACTAATCGGTTCTGCAGATCTTTCCTCTACAGAACCGGTAAACTCATATATTTCCCCCCAAGTACTCGGGTCCTTCAAGGGGCGGGAATGGGAACCTGTCAGGCCGGCATGGAATACGCAACCCTCGCATACGACCGAATGTCCATGGGCGTCGTTAGACACTTTATGGGTGGCTCGGCGCCATATGTCGCGCTTTCAATAAAAAAATTCAAAAACTAAACTTTGGACTTAAATGTACGTACCTAGGTACTTTTTTAATTCCATTTTTTTAACCGGTAATGGTTACCTAATAATTTACTACACCTTGTTATCACCCCATAACCGTGTCACCCCATGTCAGTGCGGTCAATGTCAATGTGGTCTTGCCGGTCATACTGGACTGGACGGAAAACACCAACCATTTTGGTCGAATTGGCCATCACTTCTTCCGACCTTCCATTCAGTGCGGTAGTATCAATCATCCTGATCGGGCTAAACCCTACCATCCCATCTCCCTAGTAAGGTAAGGGGAAGTTTGGCATCATTCCAATGCCATGGCTTGGGTATTTTTTCGTCATCCGAGTATCCTGCTGATGCAATTCGAAAGTTAACTCAAGCACAAATCACGACCAAACAATACGTGTGAATGTCCTCTATAAGCGCAGTCTCTGCCTGTCTGTATATCACAGGACACCCTGGCTAGAGGTTGCTTCTTCGCATCACACGTTATTTATGATAATGTAAGCGTCACCCACACCGCAGTCTAACATACGATGCTATAAAATTAGCATTGACAATCTAATCGGATGAGCGAGACGCGCCGGCCGATGCCTGCCTCCGTACCCGCCACTTTGTCGATGGAGTATAAAATACGCAATTCTGAGTATAAGATACGGCTTACTGCGGGCAGATGGAAGACGTTCCATTTGTGTGTGGAAACATCTATACTCTATTTCGCGAGACAAGCTAGTACTATTATAGAACGGTAAAAACAATGCGCAGTGAAGCGCTATTGGTCCACGTCAACTCGTTAAAGCTGCGGTCATACGGGCCGCCGGCTTGCCGCGCGCTGCTTCCACGCTCAGTCGTGTTTCCAACCTCGGACAGTGCAGACGTGTCAACATTCAGTTTTTTTCATTGTGCCGTCTGAAAGTTGGTGACATGGCTGATTCAACAACCGAATCCGCCTTTAACACGAACGAACGAACTGTGAAACGAGCAAAGCGTCCGTTGCAATCGACGGAAAAACAAATCATTTTCGCCCGCCGAGCCAAGCACACAGCACAAGTACGACAAGTATAAACGCGCCTTAACAAAATGAAAGCATTAAGCAGGCGTGGTGGGGATAATGGGCACGGTCTAACAATCAGCCGTCTCTGTCTTAGGACTATGGTAAACATGAGATAGCAACTCTCAGTACTGGCCCTGTTCCGAAAAATAAAGTATAGCAGTCTGAAGCATGTCGGCTCGGCTAGTAACAGCTCAACACTCTTCATGTTCAGGGCTCAGGATTCATTGGCGTATCTAGGGTTATTTTCCAGGGTGGGCCTGGCCTCTGAAAAGCGATGGCCGATGAAGCCGAAACCCGATGTAAAAGTCGGTAATTTGAACTTGAAGTGTTGAGCCGTATTTCGACCATTGATTTCGAAAAGTTTCTTTACCTAAATAAAATTAAACAAAAAAATGTTTTTAAAGTGTTTATTTTGATTACTTGGATGGAACTGGAATTGTATGTTGATTCCTCAGCTGTAGATTATTTAAGTGTTTTTTTGTGAAATTATTTAAGTGCCCACCCTAGAATTTTGGATTGGCAACCCAACATCCTGGGGTGGGCACCAGACACTTCTGGGGTGGGCCGTGCCCACCCGGCCCCCCCTCTATATACGCCAATGCTCAGGATACGCGACCTACACACCAAGTACCTAACACCCGCGCTACAACAGCATTAATAAATAATTAAGTACGTTTTTTAAATTTGTTTATTATGATTTTTGTATCTTTATGCGTTTACCTATATATTGTTAATATTCATAGTACCGGATAAATAAAATGTGATAATGATAACAAATAATAATGTAAAACTAACACAGCGCCCAGGCACTTTTTGTGTTTGACCAAAATCCGTCATACAAAGGTTCTTTCTAGATTAATTATTTAAAAATAACTACACGAACACGACAATAGTTATCAGTACTACATTTTACTCTGGTCAAAACTGCCAAGTGGAACGCAGCGAAGGTGCCATCTCGCCAAGTTGACTATCTCGTAAAGCAGTCAACGCGCTGACGCGACGCGACGACCGCGGCGCGGCGGGGCGGCGGCGGCGGCGCGGCGGCGCGCGGTTCGCTTCTGTTGCATATCATTTTGATTATATATCTTTTTTTTTTCGATCACTGCGTGTATTTTTGCTCCAATTTTTGTTAGCGATAACATTTGTATTACAACAAGCATAATGGGACAACATCTAGGTATACGTCAGTGTTCTTAGTACCTATTCTAAATGAAATCCGTAATCCAAGAATTCTTGTTGAGTTTTAGAAAATGTACTAGGTACAGTACGCGGCAGTAAATAATGTACAGAAAGAGAAAATACGGTTGTAGAGCGTCGTCTCTGTCGCACTAACTCGCACGTCTCTGTGCGACAGGGAACACGCTCTATAACCGGATTGTCTCTTTCTAAATCTCGATGTACATTATTTACTGTCCCGTACTGCACTTGTATATTTATTATATTTTATTTCAAATATATTTCATTAAACACCATAAGCAGATCTAAATAAAAAAAAAAGATAAAAAGCTGTAAGTATGAAATCGCGACAGGTGGGTAGAATACATTCGCTCCAAAATGCCGGCCTGAAGAGTAAACAAACATTGCTCATTGACGAGCTCCTTTCCTTTACGCGTCGCGCGCGCGCTTCGCGTCGTCGCGTCCTCTGAGAATAATTTTACTGTAGAGTCATTGTAGAGTAGAAGTGATTTGAACAAAGCGACCGACGACGCGCGATGGCCGTACCCACTACCGTGCGTTATGTGCGTTGTGCTCATTTCAAGCTCTCATACTATACATTACACATTTAACTTAGGTTCAAACAAATTTAATTATATTAAAACGGTTGGTCTAATTCAATAAATGTATTTGTGAGAAATATAGGTACTTCAGCGTGAACTTATGTGACCATTCACTAAGCTGAAACGCCAGTAGTCCCCATGAATCTACCCATACCTAAATAAGTTAGGCATATTTATAAATAGCAAATAGAATAAATTGGATTCTCGAATAAAACGTTTTAATTTATAATGTACAAAATATATTAGAAAAACACATGTTCGGTCCGATCTCCAGACTATATAGAGATTACTACTCACCGAGCATACCTACTCGAGCAATACCTACGAGGTATGCTCGGTGTTACTACCGATCACACTATACTACCGTCCGATCACAGCGGAACCCGGGAAGCAAGAGAAGTGAGGTAATTATTGTTTTTTGTTTGTTGGATTTGTCTCTTTTCGGGAGAGGCAAAGGTTAAAAGGCAACCATACAGCCTCGTCTGTTATAATTTTTTCTAGTCTGTTTTAAATTATTCTTCTCGCCAAACGCACATATAATAAGCGCTCAGTGAGGTTATAATTCTTGACGTTTCGTTCGTGCGATACAAACTGTAATTCAGCATACAATGTTCGGTGTTTATTATCATATCTCAATCAACACAGATTACAGTTAACATAAAATAAAATAATAAGAAATCTGACGAACGATTTAATGGTATTTGTGATTGATTATAGTCTTGTACGTTATTTGTTTGGTTAAAAATGATGTGTAATAGCCGGTAGGGTCCATCACAACACACGTTTTCCGACCTAAAGTGTTTATTTTGTTTATTTTATTAGCGGCGAGATGCGTCACCCTCTCTGAATAAGAACGTAACGCGGTGCATTGTTGCATGAGTGTGAAAAATGTGAGTTCATGTCAGCTCGCTAGCGGCGCGGGCGGCTGAGTGTTTGTTTAGGCGGAGATTAAACTACTTGCTACGTCAGCGCTTTGAACGGCAACGGAGTGTAGAGAATTGGGAGATCAGGCGTGCAACAACGTGGGTAAGGCACACACCAAATTATCCCGTTTTTATATGTTTGAGGAATGTGTTAAAGAAGTAAATCAATGGTTGAGATAATGTATTTTATTAATCACTAGCTGTGCCCGCCGCTCCGCCCGCTCTCATATTTCACTTCACTGCTAACCTCATAAGCCATTTAGCGTGATAATAAGTAGCCTATAGTTGATGGGAAGGATCAAGCTATCCGTAGAATTTTGTTTTATTAAAATCGGTTCAGTGGTTCTCGAGTTATAAGCGGACAGACAGACATACACTCAGACACTCAAACAGAAAGCAGACGTTGGATTTTATTATAGGTAAGGATGTATATTCACTCCAGACGAAGTAACTATTAAGTAATCTGTGCTCCAGAGCCCAAGCCCGTAATGATAACAAATGTAAATTACCTACATAATCATATACTTAATCCGCATAGCTTGGAGTTGGTAGGTAGGTAACTATATGATCTATGTTTTAATTTTAAATGAATCATATTTTGCATATATAGGTAATAACTTCTTTTGTTGTTTCTGTGACAACGGCAACGACGAAAACATGATTAAAACTTGCATTTCTAAAAATGCGTCCTAAAATATGTATGTACCTACTAGATAGATACCTAGTAGCTTTGGTCGTGCCTATGGCGTGGCTCCTATAAACGTTCTTAGATGTCCCAAATATGTATTAGGTGAAATCTGCATGTGAATTGATTGGGTAGTTCTCGAGTTATAAGCGAGGATCGAATCGAGGGCGCTGACGGCACGGTGCGTGAGTCGTTACAGATCTTGTGCTGTAAAGGTAGGTAGTATAGTATCGTGCTTGCTTATTGCTCCAGCACGCGCGGCGGCAGCGGAGGAGCTGAGCGAGCAGCACTCAAAGCCGTTGTTCATGCCTATGTACCGTGGCGGAAGTAACGATGTGCGACGGAAACCGCTCTGTTTGCAAAATCGCTATAGGGCTGGGGCTGGGGCGGACGCGGCGGCGGCAGAGGCGCGCGGGCGCGGTGTGATTTGTGGCAACACTCAAATATTAGCACAATTCACTTTGTTTCCGGAAAGTGCGGCATTATTTTCGGTAACTTGATTTATATAATCTATCCTTTATTGAGTTAGAAATACTGTTAAAGTTGGTTACACTTTTTCACTGCCATTCTGGGACCTCCATGTACCTACGAGTACATGGCACTGAGTCGACTTCATTTTGTATATTCATTCAATACTTCTACAATAGTTAGGTAACCGTTTTAATAAGCTTCTTATATAAATAATAATAATTATATACTTATTATAATATTACAATAGCCATCCTTTTAGCTTCGTAGCAGTCGGATAAAAAATGAAGATAATATATTCTCCAGAAGCACTTCGTCACTAGCTTCTCTAACTATAGATTACTCGGTGATGGAAAATATCCTGAAGAAACCTGTGTACACTATATTCTCAAAATGTTGTAGGTATACAAGGTTCACTAGAGAGAACATATTACGCAATAAGTTCACGTTCTGTGGCACAAAAAATATAAGGCCATACACAGGTAGGTAGTAGGAGCTGAGCTCGTAACAAAAAGTGAATATTTATTCATCGAGGTTTATCGCCCACTCGACGTAAGCTCACTTTCGGCGTCAATTGCCCGCGACTAATGCTGTAATGTGGTCGGTGGGGCGCGGCGGCGGCGCGGCGGCGGCGGCGCACCGGGCACACGCGGCTACTTTCGCAATAAACCCGGCAGGGCCGTGAGCCTGGACCCACGAGTGTGGATTCAGTAGCCTGATTTTTAATTAGAACCCGTCTAAATAAATCATTGTTCGTCTTTTTTTTAACTCAAAGATTATAACATACCTGGGCCAAGGATTACGTGAATATACCCATGGATTAATTTGTTCAGAAAATAGCATAAGAGAATATCTTATGATATGAGGGGAAGCACTGACATGGCACCTAGTTCACCCGGTGTTATGGGCTGATAACACGAATGTTAAAGGTGGTGTAGGCAACCGTGTAAGTATCCATAAAAAAAAACCTTCCGGTTCCCTTCCAGTGATGTCTTGAATCAAAATCCTCGTCAAAATCATCGGCTACATGAGTCAACGATTCTGTCACGAGGCACGGCTCTGTATGAATCCGTACGAGTGTTTTTGTGTAAAACCTTTATTAATAAAGTGCACCCGCCGCTAATCTCATTAATCGTTGAAGGGCAGAGAGAAAAATATACATAGTACACTACACGATACCAACATAACAGCGGTCCTCTTCATCACGTACTGTCTCTAGTGTAGACTTTTCCATGTCCTAGAAAAATGTAAATAGTTCTGAATAATCTTATTACAATGAAAAAGTTTTATTCAGCCTTTTTCGCACACGAAAGTGCCCATTTTATAGGTCCCATAAATTAATCAGCTCCGAATAAAACTTTCTATTCTTATCCCGCTCAATTTCTCCGCCCGCTCGTGCTTTTAGTGAACCAATATTTACTACGCGCAATGACTTGGAGCGGTAGTGGTTTTACTACTTTCTCATTTCCGCCCGCCCTAACAGTGAGCGCACACTACTTATAGCCGGCACCGTTGTTGGGCGGCTTGGATAAAGTGCGCCACATTGTGGATGTATTGCTGGGATTGTTATTTAACACCATCTCGGGAAAAACCATCGCAGTCAGTGAAAATTAAAACAGTTGCTCAGAAAGATAATTGAATAAAATAATCTTAATCTTTTATTTATAAGTTGTGCTTGTTGTTATTTGTTTGTTTTGAGTTTAATCATTGTTATTTTACATAAAATATAAAAATATTTGTGCATACAATGGAAACATAAAAAACTGAAATAATACTTTAGTCTTAAAAAAAATTTATTAAAAAAGAAGATATGAAACCTAAAAATAGAAAAATTATAAACCTGGAAGTCACATTGAAGGTTCCGTCTTATTTATATACATTAATATAGGCACAAATTAAATGAGACATTGGTATCGAAAACTATTTCTCATTTAATTTTCACAACAAGTTATCATTGGAGTCAGTTGAGTGAGAAATCCCAAACAATGTTTGAAAAGAAACCATAACCCACATTTCACATATACACACACAGCTCGTCTGTGAACACGTGTCGTGTGAATACTCTGAAACGCACTCTAAACACTCTTTTTTTTTTCGACACAGTCATGCAATTATTCGACCACCTAGAACATTTTGAGGCTCGTTTCAGCATTGGAATTACCTTTGATGAAATCTGAATCGACCCGCGGCGGTCCGAGATGCTATTGCGAGTCATTAGAAGAATTCAAACGCAAAGTACTTGAAGTGGAGTGACGTTGCAACGCAAAGGCACACCCCCGCTACCTGCTCGTTCTTAATTACTTTTGGATTTATTGGATTGATGATTAGGACCCACTCGGCCCTAACAAAGATGACGCGAACGCGTATACCTATACCTAACGGGCATAATGTGCGTGCTGTACAATAATTTTGTTCAAATAAAATAATGCCCTGCAGGTCTATTCTTGTAAATCCTGACAGCGGAATCAGCGCTGATGTGGCGCTGAGAGCCGCTTTGGTAAGTGGCTCTCAGCGCCACAACAGCGCTGATTCCGCTGTCAGAATTTACAAGAATAGACCTGCTGATCTCGCACAGTTCAGTTCCGGCTCTCGTTCCGGCTATGACAATAGAATTCAAATGATGTAGATACATTTACGGGTATGTTCCTAACAGCAATTTGTATGTAATATACCTACTTACGTAAGTAAGTAGTATTGCTCGAGCGTCAGTCCTATAAGGCACCGAAGTCAACAACAAAAACTAATCGTTCTGCCAAGTGCGCGAAATAATAAGCATAGTTAGCGGCTAAGTATGATAGAAATTACTAGTCTTTAATGCCTTAATGGCAGCGAAGTAACCGTGGACAATCTATGATCGTGTACGCATTTCCTACTGGCTTCTTCAATACGCGGTCGTTCAGTTAATTGCACGTACGATTATGCAGTAAATTGCCTATTCCTGACGTAGGCATTCCATAAGCGCGGGGAGTAATGTGCAATTGTGATTCTTGAAATAATTGAAGAATGGTTATGGTATAACATTATGTAAGAAATGTGATGTGATGATTCCTTCCTTCTCAATAAACGTTATATAAAACTGTTCACTTATGAATCAGTTGTAAACTGGGCAATTCCGATGATGGGCCAAACGGAGACCACTCACTTTCTAATTCTGTATTTAGATTACCAAGAAGGGACCAATTTACATTGTTTTTAACCGACTTCAAAAAAAGGAGGAGGTTTTTTTATGTTTTTTACCTCGGAATTTTCGACTGGGTGAACCGATTTTGAAAATTCTTTTTTTATTTGAAAGCTGGCATTTTAATTTGGTTAAGATCTGATTGGAAAGCGAGGCGGAATCGCGAGGCCAAAGGCCGAGCGATTCCGCCGAGTACATTAATAGCAAAAAATTACTTAAAAAACTGTGAAATAAAAAACTATTTAAAAAAATATAAAAACCGCCTTCAAAAATGTATGAAATAAAAAAAAATCGAACCCTAGAGTTGAAGGCGGTGCTAAAGAAGGCTACACAAATCACAACACCGCCTTCAACTCTAGGGCTCGATTTTTTTTTATTTCATACATTTTTGAAGGCGGTTTTTATATTTTTTTCTTAAGGTCCAATTGTTTCTTATTCAAAATAAAATTTTGACATACCTTCACATAGGTAGAAACCGCACGGTCCACCTTATGGAGGAGCATGGTTCATGCTTACAGGCGAACAATCGGTTCTCTTAGCCTGATTTATAGGTTCTACTATGGACCGTGCTTTCATGAATTGGTTTCCCTCATCACTCCTGCTGCCCCCATCCGTCTCCGCCACACCCTCCTGACACGCTCGGAACATCTGTTTTTCGTCTTCCGGTGAGTGTGTTGTGTTCCCTACCGCTTCAAAAGTCACGTCAATAAATCGACGACCTTTTTGTCCGCCTCATAGCCGGCACGACGGCGGCGCACACTGGTTCGTCTCCATAGAAGGGGCCGGACGTAGACTCCTAAAAATTTTGTTTTTCGAATTTTGTTTAATAGATAATGTCATCGTATCCCTTTAATTAAAAGCTACAAATGTTGTCATGATACACTTTTTAATTGGATTTCAATTTAAGGAGTTATTCGAAAAAAACTTTTTTTTACTATGGACAAGAATACATATAATTCTATAAAATTTGATTCCCTTCCATTTTCTTATAGACGATCCCATAAATGGATACTACTAATTAAATGTCACATTTCAACCGAAGACACTTGGTGCTAATATCGTGCAGTTTTTGAGATATATACATATATGTTATTTTTATGACGAAAAATCATTAATTGAACATTCTAGAACATTCCTTAACAGTCTAAAACATTCCAAAACACGCTATAACATTCCAGAATATTATGTAGCATTCTAGAAATTTCTCGAACATTCTGGAACATTCCAGAATGCTCTAGAATGTTCAATTCGAGAGTATTCTATAATGTTCCAGAATGTTTGAATCGAACATTCAGAAACATTCTAGAATGTTTTCTAGAATGTTTCTGAATGTTCGAGAATGTTCTAGAATGCGACAGAATGTTCTGGAATGTTAATGGCAACTTCTGGAATGTTTTAGACTGTTAAGGAATGTTCTAGAATGCTTTAAAAGATTATGGAGAATCGAAGTGAATACCTATTTTGGAATGTTTGAGAACGTTTGGAATGATTTAGAAATCGGAACCGAAAATCATAAATCTTCTGGAATATTCTCAAATCTTCTATTATCCTGTTATGGAGGGGATACGTTCCAGCTCAGATGGGTATAAAGGCGATAGTGAGACTTTTGTGATAGTTTATTTTTGACAATCGATTAGAGCGGATCCAAGGAAAAGTCAAAGTGACAGAAATAGTGAAAATTTCTAGATTCTTTGAACCCGGGCAACGCAGCTCGTATTAATTAGTTACGCTGTGTCAACGGAGTCGCACGTTTTAGCGAGTGTTCTCTGCGAGATTGCATGCATAAGCTTTTCGGTTCGTTTATATTGTGTTTTTTTCATAAAACTGTTAAGTTTATAGACAAGTGAATACAGACAAGTAGTGTAACTTCAATCGCGTGCTTTTAATGCGCTTTCGCTACGTACTTTCGTAGTTTGAAATCTTATCTCGATCTTTATGTTGCTTTAAGAGACCATGATAATCTTCGTGACTGCAATCATTGATTTGATATTTTAAAATTAAACTGCGATGTGCAATTGTGTCAAAGTATCGAAAAAGACTTAAAAAATCGGTGCCGTCGATTCTGCTACAGGAATTTACTCCAAATGGAATCAATGTAAAAAAATGAGGAACATTTTGTGAAGGCGAATTCTGTTTGGCTTGAATCTCATATTAAATGGCCAGACTAGAAAGTTATTGTTTCAAACTTACCGGACAAGGCTCAACAGTGTATTTCCGTCCAGTTCAGTGTAGCCGGCGCGAAATGAAGGGAAGCACTGACATAGCACCTAGTTCACCCGGTGTTATGGGCTGACATCACGGATGTTGTAGGTGATGTAGCCAACCGTGTCAGTTTCCATAAAAAAAAAAAAAAAAAAAAAAAAAAAAAAATTTCTGAAGATATTACGGATCAATTAATTTCACCTGCTATGTCAGATGCCTCCACCTCAACACATAAAAGTTCTCGGAAATCGTTTCAAGACCTTAGTAGTCGCCAAAAAAAGGAGACGCACTGAAGAACTTTATGCATCAAGCAGTGCTGACGAACTAACATTCTCAGTTAAATCTGCTCTACAATCAGCCGGAAGAAGTGATGTAGCCACGATCATGACCAGCCTTTTGCATAGTCCACAAAAGATCTAAAAAAATATATAGATTATAGTCAGGAAGATTACCATGGTCTCATATAGCAACATAAAGATCGAGATATGTTTTAAAACTACGAAAGCGCCTTAAAAGCACGCCATTAACTTACACTACTCGTCTGTATTCACTTGTCTATGAACTTAACAATTTTATGAAAAACACAATATAAACGAACCGAAAAGCTTATGCATGCAATCTCGTAGAGAACACTCGCTAAAAACGTGCGACTCCATTGACACAGCGTAACTAATTAATACGAGCTGCCTTACCCGGGTTCAAAGACTCTGGAAATTTTCACCATTTTACTTTCTATCACTTTGATCCGCTGTCTTTGGATCCGCTCTAATCGAGTGTCAAAAAATATACTATCACAAAAGTCCCACTATCGCCTTTATATACCCATCTGAGCTGGAACGTATCCCCTCCATAACAGGATAATGGAAGATTTGAGAATATTCCAGAAGATTTATGATTTTCGGTTCCGATTTCTAAAACATTCTCACCCTACTCACAATCCCAGGTATGACTGGCAGATAATGCCCTTAGGCTTTAAGTCCGCTTTTTGACACTTTTTGTGCAATAAAGTATATTTTCATTTCATTTCATTTCAACATTCGAAACGTTCTCAAACATTCCAAAATAGGTATTCACTTCGATCGTCCATAATCTTTTAAAGCATTCTAGAACATTACTTAACAGTCTAAACCATTCCAGAACTTGCTATTAACATTCCAGAACATTCTGTCGCATTCTAGAACATTCTCGAACATTCAGAAACATTCTAGAATACTCTCAAACATTTTGGAACATTATAGAATACTCTCGAATTGAACATTCTAGAGCATTCTGGAATGTTCCAGAATGTTCGAGAAATTTCTAGAATGCTACATAATATTCTGGAATGTTATAGCATGTTCTGTAATGTTTTAGACTGTTAAGGAATGTTCTATAATGTTCAACATAATGATTTTTCGTCATAAAAATTACATATATGTATATATCTCAAAAACTGCACGATATTAGCACCAAGTGTCTTCGGTTGAAATGTGACATTTAATTATTAGTATTCATTTATGGGAGCGTCTATAAGAAAATGGAAGGGAATCAAATTTTATAGAATTTTATGTATTCTTGTCCATAGTAAAAAAAAGTTTTTTTCGAATAACTCCTTAAATTGAAATCCAATTAAAAAGTTTGTCATGACAACATTTGTAGCTTTTAATTAAAGGGATACGATGGCATAATCGATTAAACAAAATTCGAAAAACAAAATTTTTAGGAGTCTACGTCCGGCCCCTTCTATGGAGACGAACCAGTGTGCGGCGCCTCTCTGGGCATGGTTTCGCGAGAAATTGTGTTATTGGCTGTGTCTGATCTTCCGTTGAAGTATTGGGTGCAGATACCCACCACGCCGGCTGTCTATAAAAAAATGGATTTAAGCATGTCCTCGCCGGTAGGACAACTCTCGCAGTTGCTGTCTGCAACTGCAAAATATCTTAATTACTTTTTAATGCCCGTTATTTAGAAAAGGTCGGTGCGTGCAAACTGCACCTGAAGTGGACCGCCTCGTTTACTCAGCCAGCCCGCGGCGCCGGAGGACGATGTCCTGAATAATGCATGTGAGTGCATCGTAAATAAATTGACAAAGTCGTTACAGGAATTAAAGCTCAGTTTGTTAGTTTTGTGGAAAGGTGTTTGTAACGGCTGCTGTGATGTACCTAGTCTAGGTAAGTCCATGGATGTACACGTACGTTCATTCTATCACTATCACTATATATCTATCAACCGGGATAGGACATAAGTTTAATAGTACCCAGGTATGGTTAAAACATGATAACTGCACGACCAAAGATAAGCATTGACATGGCACCTAGGTAACCGAGGTGTTATGGGCTGACATCATGGATGTTATAGGTGATGTAGCCAACCGTGCCAGTTTCCATAAAGAAACTGTAACTTCATATTGGTTCTCGGAAAAATGTGTAACTTGTACCTATGTAGGTAGGTCGCCGCGATCTTCCATCACTTTAGTTGTGATCAAGTTTACTTATCTGTTCGAAATAAATGCACCTGCCTAATTTAATTATTTTCTTTCTCGGACGTTTAGAGGAGAAGGTAGAGAGGTGAAGAATGGCGGGGGGAGGGGTCGCGACGCGGAGGCCGACACAGTTGAATGTAAACTTATTTTCCGCTCGGTGTCGGCCAACAAAGGCGTCGAAATCAATTTATCTCGTTTAAATTAAATCTAATTCATTATTGAATTCGGTTTCACGCGTCGTCCGTCGCCGGATGCGCCGCGCGGCCCGCGCGCGGTCCGCCCGCCCACGCTACGTGATACTCCGGCGCGTCTCCTTTTGTTACTTACTTCATTTCTCTTGTTGAGTATTTAGATATACCTATTACTTTTAAAATACTTTGAAGTCAGGTGCTCTTTCTAATTATAAGTAAGTACATAGTGATATCTCTGAATACATATTTGTATTATGTTATATACTGGATGTAAGATGGCGCCGAAATGCCTACGGAGTTGCAGTGGTTCTAGATCGCGGGACACGTTGGGGTCATCCACTAGTCGCAGGGCTCGACGCTGGATCGAATCCAAAGGCGCAAGCTGGTATTGAGCTGAGCCAACCCACAAGACGTGCGAGCAGTACCCCAAGAAGGACCTGTACCGTACTGGATGTAAGATGGCCGCATAGCAGCCTCGGTTGTGTTCTCCTCTAGTCCAGAATAGCCAGCAATCCAGGGAAGTCTCCGGTATGGCACCTAACTTCTCGGAGGTGATATTGGCTGGTCGGATCATGCGCTTTGGCCCGTCCGACTCAGTCGCCCATAGCGGATTACATAAAAAAATACATAATCTATGTTGCCGCCCCTGCCTGCGCACACTCACTGTAGACGATTATATGTACATACTAGATATCACTGTAAATATAGGTGTTAGAGATTTTATTCAATTTTCATTTTCTTTTATAGGTATCCTCCTTACATATAATCGTATGTACATGAACGACATTCTCTACATCCGTATCGTTATCTACATCCGCGGCTAGAGAGTGTAGAGAAAGTAAGGCGCCTATCCTATACACCTCCTTCTTAGCTTCCTACTGCTTAAAGAAAGTTAATAAGTAGGGGCCGTATGTAGACTTATTCTGTTTTGGGATCGTAAATATTAATTACCTACCTATCTATTACTAGTAGATAGTAAGTAAGCAATATGAAGGGGGCAGACATTCCTAGCTCCTAATTTAGGGCAAGGTAAGGAAGATGTACATGTAGCAAATATGTAGAAAACAGGGATACAGAACTACGGTACACTTACGATATTTAGTCCTAATGTATATTATTATGTAATTGATTTAAAAAAAAAATACAAAGAAATAAAAAGTCCTAACGTTTATTTAAAAATAAGAAAAGGATGTACAGAAAATACAGTTACAGGCAACATTACAGTTAGAATATGAATAGTAAATAGTCCAGTTTGGCCTTGCAACCTGTTTACACTTTCAACTTCCTTATCTCATTTTAATTTTTTTTTATTTGATAGGTAGTTTTAGTTCCTATTTAAATTTAATTCCATAGTAAATAATATTTAACCTAATTTAGCTGCTTCACTTCTTTCACTAAACATCCGGTGCATTAGAATTAAATTATTCCCTTTGTGTTTAAAATTTTTTTTTATTTATTTTTTTAGCTCGAGCGCTAGTCTTTCGTCTGTGTTGCTTCACTACGGTTCTCTTGGTGTAGCTGGAATTGTCGAAAATCTATTTCGTCGTATCGTAGATAGATTCAATTGAGCGGGCGCTTTGTTGTGGATTGATGGAATTCACGATGAAATCAATATTAAAGATAATTACCTATGAGGAAAGTCTGCCAGTGCATGGCCACGCTGCTAGGAAACAAGTATATGTCTATGACAACTAGTAAGCAGAACTCGTCGTTCTCGCTTCCTAATTAAGGAAGTTAGTTACTAGGACCTAGGAAAGGAGCACATGTCGCCGTGCCGCCTAAAGAATCTCCAACAACCGCGCCGCGCCGCCCCCGCCGCCGCCACCGGCGCGCCACAAACACTCAAAACCAACAGGCGGCAACACTCGCTCATTCAGCCGACGACGATCCCGTAATACTAGCTTAGCTAGAGCATTTAGGCACGCTCCGGTAGCCGGACAAAGGGTTTGTCCCCGAGAATACAAATATCGGCACTTCTGTCGGCGGAATCAAAGCGGCGGCTGTTGTGGCGGTGTCACAACAGCCGCCGCCGCGCGACACAATGCGACACAAAGCCTCCACAACTCGCCGCCCGTTAAACAAATATATGGAGCCGAGACGCCGAGACTAATCGAGTGAAACTCGCTGAAAAGACGCGGCTTTGAAACCGAGCTCGCTTTGAGGCGGAGAATAATGATGCAGAAATTACGGCTGACACCACTGGGTATAGGTATGGTGATATTTACCTGGGCTTGCTTTCACTTTGACCATCGAACGTTCGTTTTCCAATTCTTGAATATTGAGAATCTTGGACACTCATTCATTACATTATTTACTCTCTTATGATTTCATACTTCTCTCTATACAGGTAATTTAGTTTAAAAATAAATAATATTAATGTAGGTAGATAACTATAAATTTAAAACTAAACTGAATACCTACTAACTTAAAAGTAGGTAGGTAGGTAGATAGAAAATTATTTATTGCTCCACAAATATTTACAAGAAAATAATAATGAATACAGCAGCGGGAGCACACGACTTCTATTTCTATATCGACAACACGTTAAGCTTACGTAAAGGCGTCGCGCGTCGGTAAAACCATGTGCCGTCGATATATTTCCGTGTCGGTGATAGCACGCGGTTAGTCAGTCCTATCCCGCGCCATTGACACAATTTACCGACGTCATAGACTAGAATCGAGAAAATAATTATAGTTTTATCGATATCTACTAAAGGTTGGCTATAAGAAATATCTATTAGGGATATGTCCGCCTTTGCACCACATGTATTCGTTGTGTTATTTTTGTGACATATTTGTGGAGCAATAAAGAATGTTCTATCTATCTATCTACGAATTTGTTTCGTATGACGTCGCTTTAACCAACGCTAAACTTATCGGAGCCATTAGGAGGGGCCGATTTACTTGCTGAGAACACGGACGAACAAATTTAAATTGCTCAAGCATTTTACTATACCTCCTTTTATTTGGATAGAGAGGGGGCCCGGCAAGTACAAATGAAGGATCGGAAGGTCTGAGGACAAATGAAGGATCGGAAGAACTGAGGGACCACAGTAATCCATTCGTACCACACTAGTCGGAATTCCGAGATTTGTTCAGGAATACACAAAGATATAAGGAAACAACAAAACAACAGTGATCGAAAGGAAAGAATTAAATAACACAAATAATAAAACGCAACACCGGAATTTGTGACACGCATCGTTCTTCTATAACCGTTCACCTTCACTTAATCTAATCTACCTTGCTCTGTCGTCGTCGTACTCATTGAGACACTGATTCTGGGTACGCAGAGTATAATACCTACCTACCTACTTTTTAGAGAAGAGAAGGCAATATGTAGGTACCTAACCTAGGTATTGATTTCTAGTTTGGGTGATTGTTGTGATGATTTCACACAAGCATTGTTATTTATTATAGTGCACTTAGGTACACATTTCCTCAGTGTTTGTATTTTACAAGTATCTTTAAGCATGCACACAAATTTTACTTACTTACGCGTAGATGAAAAATTATAAAAATCATATTTAATTTAATAGGTACTTCATAAGTTTTCAAAGTATCCTGAAATCGTTGGATTCATCACCTACTGTATAGTATACCCGTACTGTACCTTGGTGAACTTGGTGCTATGTCACTGTTTCCCTTTGATTTTAAGTACAGGTTAGTACCTATAGGTATATAAAAAAGTTATTATAGTAAGTGAAAGTATGTGATATGTTCACTGGTAACAATTTTATTTGTCCAAATTCTGCGAATGTCTGACTAACTTTTTTTTATTATAATATGTATTTAGCTGGGTCGAAGAACAGGTCGGCCACACACATGACACACGGCGTATGAGTTTAGCTCCGCACCACCCGCTTCTACGAACTCGTCCGCCCAATCTTACAGGAAATACATAATTGTACAGCCACAGAGCAAGAAACCGATGATCACGATTATGTGCTTACAGTGAATACCTATACCTACACATTACCTAAGGCGAAGGCTACACGTAAAGTATTTATCGTGATCCATATTATTATCACCATCCGTATTGTTGGATCATTAGATGAAATTCGACTTCACAATGAAATGGATGATTACGAAAATTATTTTCGAATGCCTGACGTTTGTTTTGATAACCTTCTGAAATTGATAACACCATTTTTAACTAAACAAGACACATTAATAAAATTAGATAGTCAAGCGGCGGGTGGCCGAGTGGTTTGGGCATCGGCTTCTCATGCGAGAGGTCCGACGTTCGATTCCGGTCGGCATGTACCAATGAGTTTTTTCTGACGAAAAAAATTACGTGCATACCTACACCTGCTGCTTCAACGTTCGGAACCGATGTAAAACTGTAGGCCCCTTCCATTGCCCATTACTGGGTGGTAGGCTCAAATTGTAGCCGATTGGCTTGATACCACCGTACAGGATGTAAGATGGCCGCATAGCAACCTCGGTTGTGCTCTCCTCTAGTCCAGTATAGCCAGCAATCCAGGGAGGTCTCCGGTATGGCAACTACCATCTCGGAGGTGATATTGGTTGGTCGGAGCATATGCTTTGGCCCCTCCGACTCAGCCAACTATACCGGATTACATAAAAAAAAGTCGATTTCACCGAGAGAAAAATTAGCGTTGACATTACATAGTCTGTAGGTCCCTTCCCTTCTTACTTCTTACCTTACTAGGTGGTAGGGTTCAACCCGCCCCGGTTTGTACCACCACCGCACTGAATGAAACGTCTCGGTCGAAACGGCTATGTAAATAGTTTGTGTTTTTCGTCCAGTTCAGTGTAGCCGGCACGACCGAAGGGAAGCACTGGCATGACACCTAGTTCACCGGGTGTTATGGGCTGACATCACGGATGTTGTAGGTGATGTAGCCAACCGTGTCACTTTAAATAAAAAAAAAACATCACTTAGCAACAGGAAGGTTAGCTACTTCAAAGATAAGATTTTCGGCGATAATGTCACCAGAATCACTAAGCTAAGCCAGACCCATATCGTATGCTGTCACGATGCGTACTGACGGAATAAATACTGACACGAGTTCAATAGTTATCACAATACGAGGGATCATCAGTACGGAATTCGGAAACCTAGAAATCCTGTGATAAATATTGTTACCCGTCAATACACTAGCCTACACGATCATTAAATAGGTACTACGATATTTTGTAAATATCTGAGAACCACAGTAATTATTGAACGTGTAGCCTTCGCCTTAGACAGACAATTACACAGTTCCCCGCAGCAAATAATGCGTGTCGAGCTTTAGAAAGAGACAGTCCGGTTGTAGAGCGTCGTCCCTGTCGCACTAACTCGCACGCCTCTGTGCGACAGGGACGCCGCTCTACACTACAACCGGATTGTCTCTTCGTATTATTTGCTGCCGGGCAATGTACAAGAAAGAGGTACCTATTTACATCTCGCGTGATACAAGGAACGATGACGTTATCCGTGGTTATCGTTGTGTGTGCGTTCGTTATGCATGGCGAAATAAATATCTGAATCTGAATTAATACTCGTAGGACATTCGTTCGTAGGACCTTCATCGTTACATACTTTCGATTCCGGTCTGAAAAAATTCTTCCTCCATAATTCCATTAATTTCATTTTTCATTAACTGTGGATGTTTACCTACGTAATATACCTGAGTATGTACGTACACTACACACCTTCACCCAAGCAGCGGCTGGAGCTGGTGGGCCGATCGAATTTATACCCACTTATAATTATAATTATGTCAAATTAATATGTACCTCTATAATGCATGGTTTAGCTATAAAAAAACTTAGGAAAAAGACTTTAAAAAGTATTATCCCAACCGCAAACGTTTCGCCAACTTCCATTAAGCGCATCAAATTGCATTATTAGTCGCACTGACAAACTCCGTCCGAGTTTGCGTTCTCACTAAAAACCGCACACCCCTCACACATTCCATACTTTTTGCCTTCTGATATTTTAACCGTCGATTTTCACCAACAGACAGAGCGGTCATTAGGGCGCAATACAATTTATGGTTTTATTCTTTATTAATTTAGCGCGGAGTATTGTTGAAAGTTCGCGTGGAGAAGAAGCTTCCTTTGAAAGGTGCGGAACCGCAAGGAGAATGGTCGCGCCTTGTGTTGTGCCCTAGGCGAGCCGCGGCCCCGTGTCCGGTGCGGTGTCACGTGCGTGCGCGATGCGTTGCCTTTGTGATGGTCAGCTCGCCATGTGCTGCGCACGTTACTAAGTGGCAGAGCATGTAGGTCGCGGTGGTAGCTACAATCAACGATCGGGAAACATTGTGAAAATAATTATTGAATTACAATAAGTAAGATTAACTAAAATACAATTGCAGGAATATACTTATACTGTACGCGTACGATGTGAATGCAGCTCTGAGGGATGCGCTAGTGCTGCGACCTAATCACTGATATGTCGATAAATTAAAATAGAGAAAAAATATAACTGTCTGTTTACATGTTGCGCCGATTGCGCGCACTTGTAGGTATGTTATGTAGTTAGTAACGCTATCGATGCGCGTGCGAAAGACGTCAAGTTCAGCACTACACTGCCTGAAGGCGCGCGCGGGAGGTGTGTCGGCGGCGGAGGGGAGGTGCTCCGGCGCCTCACCTCATACCTCAAATGCACTCAGATCTTACGCGTACAATAGGTAGAATGGGCCCAAATAATAACAGTAGGTACTACGTAAAGTACCTAAGTAGGTACCTATAGGTAAGTATACCTATACTCATCGACAGGTCAACTAGAAAGCTAGAACTAACCGATATGTTCGTTTATTGTATTACAGCAATGTTTTCGGTTATCTACGCGACATACCTAAGATTACAGTTCCCGCCAGCAAATAGGTAATCCGGTTGTAGAGCGTCGTCCCTGTCGCACAGAGACGTGCGAGTTCGTGCGACAGGGACAATGCTCTACAACCGGATTGTCTCTATCTAAAGCTCGACACGCATTATTTGCTGCCGGGGACTGTACGGTCTTATGGTACCGCGTAACCGAAAATATTACTATTATAATAGAACTAAATGGAACTAACCGTTTCACAGTTTGCCAACACTAAAATAAATGGAAACATACATATAAGGTGTTTCGTTAGTCATGTCAATAACTTCGGGAGGGTTACATAAACACTCAAATAAACAGGTTACGCAAAAAGAATGATATGTTTTTAGCATTACTTTTCGAGAAATTTAACAAAACATGTTTGCTAACTAAACATTAACCTGTGTGTAAAAGTAGGTAACATGCATTGTACGGGGTCAATGACCGTACTATGTTCAAACGCAGAACAGCTGTTTG
The DNA here is from genome assembly GCA_946902875.1 of Nematopogon swammerdamellus. NCBI lineage: Eukaryota > Metazoa > Arthropoda > Insecta > Lepidoptera > Adelidae > Nematopogon > Nematopogon swammerdamellus. The sequence goes on from OX336333.1 coordinate 10,505,161, forward strand.
TTGTAAGTGAGTCACAAGGTCACTATGATTGGTTTTTACAGCTACTTATTTGATTTAATTTTTTTGTTAGGAGAAAAAATGCTCCTATTAAACATGTGTTTTTTTTGCGTAAAGTGTTTGAGTGCGTATGTAACCCTCCCGAAGTTATTGACATGACTGACGAAACACCTTATATAGGTATAGTCCGTTGGGAAACATAAACCGAAAGAATACATTTTCAAACTGCTTATTTAACTTTTCTTTATTATTATGGAACAGATACCTTCCTACCTACCTACTTGGATTTTTGGAAGTAGGGCTAGTAGACAGACATACAATAACTGTTAAAGTTAACAAACAAAAAATATAAGTAGGTAAGTACATAGGTACCTACCTACATAGTAGGTGTATGTAGGTACATCCACGCAACGGTAAATTCCGGTGTAGGTACCAACTGAGAGACTGCGACGCCATTGTATTTTCTAACACTCTTTTATGTCGAACTGAATATTTTTTATTTGCATTTATAAAAAAAATTTAGTCTGCATTTATATACGTACCTATCTACCTACCTACCTACCTGTGTTAATTAAATGTTTCAGCAAAAATAGGAACATTCTGCTCACGCAATAATTGGACCATTGGCTTTCATTTTCAACCGACTTCAAAAGGAGGAGGTTCTCAATTCGACTGTATGTTTTTCTTACATGCACTTAGTTACATGATTTTATTTATGATTTTTTTTCAATTTCAGCAGTCAAACCAATTATTAGCTAACAATATTCAGCTCTGAAAAATATCAACTACGTATGTAGTTAGGTACTAATCAAACCAAGGAGATGGTCGAATGGTACCTACCTATTGTGCAAATTTTTATTTTAAAGAAATGGGCGGATCACAGTGTTGTTGCCATGAACAGTTTTGCGTGAAAACGTCTTCGTCAAACGAATGATGGAATGTTGTGATGTGATGAGGATAGTTTTGAAGATGAAGAAAAGTTACAATAGGTAATAAATAATATACTCGCTTCACTTCGCTTACATCAAGTCACACTTCACTTCGCTTCACTTCAATTCACACTTCACACTTCGCTTCACGTGGAGCTAGTTAAGGTACCTCACAAGATGCGGACGATGCCTTTATTTAACCTGACATGTTTGACTACATCACCTACTAACACCCCTCCTTTTAGTGAACTAGGTGCCGTACTGCCGTGTCAGTGCGTGCACGCAGCTGCCAATCATCTCCAAATTCATACATACATACCACACGCTGTATCCCGGCAATCGGGATAAGCAAAGTAGTCTGTGATGTGGTGCTAGAATCTTGTAAATTACAGCACAACACCGACCACCACATTTAGCATAGTACCTATCTGGAAAAGATAACTATCAAGCAGCCAATAAGGCACGAAGACCCACCTGCTACATGACTCGGCGGAAGGACCATGCTAAGGTGAGAGGTGGTTAACCTGTCGCCCTTATGCACGGCATCGTGTCCTTATCCCTTAGTTGTTTTTTACGACATGCACGGGGAGAGATGCAGTTGCAGTGGGGTTATTCTTTTTAAGTACCGAGACCCCACTCGGTCCAAATTCAGTCTTTCTGTATTCCTTGTTTATATTTGTGTAAATCAATAAAGATATTTGTTTGTTTTGTTTGACACCGAACACTAATAAATAAGTATTCTTTGACCGAACTGGAAAACTACACGGTGCAGTCACGTAGTACAGCTAGTAGTCTTAATTCCGACAATCATAACCATGATACACGCTGTAAGAATAATGTACAATTAATAAGACATAGATTATCCAAAACGTCATTAAGCTTTATCTGTAATAGTTTTAGATTTTATAATAAACTGTCTTATATATAACATAAAACAATTAGATGATAATAATTTTAAACGACGAGAACTAATGTTAATTGAAAAGAGTTATTATACTGTTAAGGATGCGCTAACTGACCGTAATTTTATATAAGAGTCTGACTACTGTTTTCCCCACTAACAACTTTGACAATTGGATACACTTTGTATAATTAGATTTTTAATATGAGTTATTACATTTCTTTGTAATAAACGTAAAGCAATTGTTTTTATTTAACTTGATTGATATATGAAGTATCAAAATTGACGATGGCACTATACACCAGATATAGGTAATGTAAATAGGCAGAGTGGTCAGATTCTTGAGTGTTCATGCTTATGCTGTAAATATTAATGTTCTTGTGAGCGGTAGTATGCGTTAATTATTGTAAATTACTTTAATATAATACTTATAAGGTACTAACAAAACATTGTGACTTGCGAAGTTTGTTTGTCAGTTCTTCTTCGCATTGAATTTAGAACTGGCGGAATTTTTATTCAATTAAAATTTTTAATATTTTATGCATTTTATGTAAAAAAAACTGTTTATTTTATACAATAAACGATTTCTTTCTTTCTTTCTTTCGACATATCCAAGCGTAGGTGACCTACCTATGGATGAAATTATACAATAAACAATAAACAGCCAGGCTGCGGGACATGACAAAATAACCTACCCTACGCTCACACTATCCTCGTGAAGCCTGTGGTGAAGCTCCACATGCGCCGGAAGCCACGCCCCCTACAGCTGGCGGAAATAAAGGAGGGGGCCTAACAAGATGATTGGTAGCAGTGTAAACCAATCAGAGGCCGCCCTGCTTTGCGACCACCATTATTCCTTTTATGAACCGGAACAACTGGAGCAGCGGCGAATTTACACTGGCATAGTCAAAACGAGCATTTAGGTACCCATGATTGACACATTGAAAAATAATTTCCATACATAATATGGTAACCATAATTTTTAAATGGAAGCATACGTTTCCTTTCAGCTTACAGACACATCTTGATAATTTTTCATTGTTTCATAATTTTTATTTCTTCATTATCTATACATAAAATTTAAAAACAGTAGACTTCATAAGACTCAGAAAAAGAGACTTCATAAATAACCTAGTAATTTTCTTACAGAGGGCTTTACCTATTTGACCTGGCCGCGACAGTTAGAATTAAAAATTCGATCCTCATCCACGAAAATCTGGAAGAAAATAAGATAGGTAAGCATTGGCTTCCGAAAACTGAAGAAAATTTGTTAACATTTCAAAAAACAGTACCCGGCAATAAGTAATGCACGTCTCTGTCGCACAGACACATGCGGTGCGACAGAGATGACGCTCTACAAGCGGATTGTCTCTGTCGCACCGCATGTGTCTGTGCGACAGAGACGACGCTCTACAAGCGGATTGTCTCTGTCGCACAGACACATGCGGTGCGACAGAGATGACGCTCTACAAGCGGATTGTCTCTGTCGCACCGCATGTGTCTGTGCGACAGAGACGACGCTCTACAAGCGGATTGTCTCTGTCGCACAGACACATGCGGTGCGACAGAGACGACGCTCTACAAGCGGATTGTCTCTGTCGCACAGACACATGCGGTGCGACAGAGATGACGCTCTACAAGCGGATTGTCTCTGTCGCACCGCATGTGTCTGTGCGACAGAGACGACGCTCTACAAGCGGATTGTCTCTGTCGCACAGACACATGCGGTGCGACAGAGACGACGCTCTACAAGCGGATTGTCTCTGTCGCACAGACACATGCGGTGCGACAGAGATGACGCTCTACAAGCGGATTGTCTCTGTCGCACAGACACATGCGGTGCGACAGAGACGACGCTCTACAAGCGGATTGTCTCTGTCGCACAGACACATGCGGTGCGACAGAGATGACGCTCTACAAGCGGATTGTCTCTGTCGCACAGACACATGCGGTGCGACAGAGACGACGCTCTACAAGCGGATTGTCTCTGTCGCACAGACACATGCGGTGCGACAGAGATGACGCTCTACAAGCGGATTGTCTCTGTCGCACAGACACATGCGGTGCGACAGAGACGACGCTCTACAAGCGGATTGTCTCTGTCGCACAGACACATGCGGTGCGACAGAGACGACGCTCTACAAGCGGATTGTCTCTGTCGCACAGACACATGCGGTGCGACAGAGACGGCGCTCTACAAGCGGATTGTCTCTGTCGCACAGACACATGCGGTGCGACAGAGACGACGCTCTACAAGCGGATTGTCTCTGTCGCACAGACACATGCGGTGCTACAGAGATGACGCTCTACAAGCGGATTGTCTCTTTCTAAAGCAGGATAATGTTTATTACCTACTTACTGCCGGGTACTGTACGTCAATATCATTGCTTTTATAACACAATGCAAAATCAATGGTCAATACCTTGTGTAGGCATATTGACTACCTTCAATTTTATTCCTTTGATTTGTTGTACCTACTTATGTAAGCACAGCACAGCACAGACCACCAGGTTGTGTGTGTAGGTATGTAAGCACCTACCTGTGTATGTAGGTATACGTGTAACTATCTGTCCATCCCACTAGTTCCATTGACCTTGTCCATCCCACTAGTTCCATGGGACAACTTAGGTATGTATGGATATTCCATCGTAGTTTAGGTCTCCGTACTTTATTAAATGGCAATAAAGTACGCGAAAATACGTTATTACAACTTTAAGTCCAAACCAACAATGCGTGCAATGAAATGTAAACAGACAGCACCTCAGTGATCCAATCTAGTGCATAATGCAGGTGCAGTGTATTCATAAATACCTACTTCATCACTGCTGAAGCCTCAAGTGTGCAAAGAACGCTAAAAATATGTTTCAAAATTTAAATAAATAATAGGTATCTACCTACTTTTTTAGGAGAATTAGGTACCATCCATGAAATCAGAAATACGTTATTTCTTCTAAAAAAAGTTGATAACCCTAGATATACTGCACCAACCGACCGACACGCCTTCGATTGTCGAACTCTATGTTCACTTGTATAGGTGTAAGTCGAGAACTATTCAATCATTTCACATGGGATTTTCACTTAGGTACCTATGTTTTAAGTTGCATCTGCGGCGTCGCCAATAAGTAGGTATGTATGTAGGTAGGTACTTATACAATAACAGTATACACAAAGTAGGTACCTAGGTAGTATTTTCTACGGCAGTCTTCACGTGGTCTTCACACAGAAGCCGTATTGGGCAATCAATTTCATTTTAAATATACAGTTAAAGATTATTGCTATTTAAAATACAGATAAACTTAATGCTCGGTTACCATAATGCCGTAAAAGCGGCATAAATACGACGACGAAATCACTGAGCGCACACACATTGAACGTTCACAGAATTCGTGATGAGTTCGGCTTCGCATCCGAGGCAAAAAAAATACTGTTAAAAAAATAGCAAGAAGCGTGTATCCTTGCAACTTTAATAAAGAACATTAGAGCGGGCAATATGGCTGATGCCGCCAAATTATATAGCGGGAAGCGAAGAGCGCGCGATGCGACAAGCTGACAAGACCGGACACGCCGCCGCCGCCGCCACCCCGCCGCGTCGCTTCTGGATAATAGTTTTCGATTGAATTTAATGGGCTATTTGTGGGAGGAATGTGCGAAAGGAAGCGTCGCGCGCGACATCGTGGCATGGCGAAAAGTGCGACGCGGCATGACACTCCATACCTAGGTAACTACCTACCTACTTGTATTTTTGACATTGAAAATGTCTTTTCGTTCGTTCCTGTATAGGCCCCGATTTCGCGAAAAAGTGCGATCCCCTTATATCTCGAAGAGTTGTAAAGATATGATATTCAAAAAGGCTCAGAAGACGCGTATTCATGAGAGCTGTAAGGTGCAAAAAGAATTATTCGAGAAAGTAAAAAACGAAAAAAGTTATGGCCGAAATAGTGAAAAAAAATTAAATTTTTTCCGATTTTTTTATTTTGGCGCTCGATATTTTGGAAACGAAGAATGATATTAAAAATTTGAGAAAAACTCTTCACAATTTGGTCAGCTACAATTTGACCTTGGCCTTGGCCTTTGGCCTGAGCACTACTACCTACACTCGCAGAATTTTATGCTCACCGACATGTGTGAATGGATTTGTACGCCTCAGTGCCTCAGGTTAGAAAGAACGACTTTATTTATACGTACCTAATATTTTATTTTATGAGTATTTTTGCGAACGCCTTCGGCACCAAGAACAAGCTGGTCGTGTTGTTTGAGGTTCATTTCAGTCCAGACTCCAGAGGCGGGCTTAAGGGCGGGCGAACCGGGCGACTGCCGCGCCTGGGGCCCCGGGCCTCCGCACGGCTCTGCCACGAATATCGCACGCACGCATAACGCTGGCGAGCAAATGAGTGCTGAATTCGATTCCGCTCGCCACCTCATCCGCCGCCGCCTTCGAGAGCATGGTGCATTTCAGGCCATAGATTTATTGTTTCATACATTTTGCCTACGGTGCTAAGAACAAGCTATGCTGTGTTATTTGAGGTGTATTTGAGGATTTTGAGGCTAAAATGGCCAAAATGGTATTGTTTTCATAATTTTGGGGGGCGCCATGAATTAGAAAGACTGTGTTTGTTGATTCAGGTGCACTTGAGTGAGACTAAAATTCTACTTTTTTCCGAAACAAGCAGGATCGTAAACAAAGATTTGTAGGTTTAAAGTTTTATTTGTTACAAAACACTACATATATATAATAGGTATTTATTAGATCCAACCTTGGTTGAGTGTGTAGTACCTACACATCCTGTAGTACGCCCTATATCCACAATGATAAATATTTATTTCCGCCCAAAGGGCCCCAACTCCCAAGGGCTAAGGCCGCCTCTGTTTCAGAATAGTATATGAGGGGCTGGGCGCTGGCGAACAAAAGTCAATGATTTATATTTTTCAATTTTTACAGGTGAGCACATCAACTGGAAGGCATATACGACCGGACCCGTTGCTTAAAAAATGTTGAATTCCTTTTTGTTTCTATTATTGATTTAAAGTATTACAGGTGAAATAGTTAAGAAATTGATTAACGTCAAACAATTAATAAATAAATAATCGTGAAATTGGTTTTGATTGAAAAATTCTTTGCCTGCAGTGATCTTCTTTTGTAACCCGAGAAATTAGACAAAAATTAGAAGAGACGACGAGGTGAAAACGAGATGAAAATTAGATAGTTTTGGTTGAAAATTTTATTGATGCAATATTTTACGTCTGTTGATGTAGAAATCAAATTAAAATCATATAATTTTCTTAAAACAATCTATATTTCAGCGAAGATTTAGAGTTGTTAGGGTCACGCTTGAACGAAAATGCCCCGAAATTAGGGGTTGCCACGAAAAAAAATTCAAGCAAAACCAAGATCATCTAGTTTGATTGTCAGCTTTTTGCTGGTTAATTACAGTTTAATAGTAAATATTTTATTTTATCGACCTCTCGATCTGACAGGCATCTGAACGTAGGCCAACGTGTAGTGGGTAATTACAGTTTAATAGTAAATATTTTATTTTATCGACCTCTCGATCTGACAGGCATCTGAACGTAGGCCAACGTGTAGTGGGCATTGGCTAGCGCATTGGCAATCGCTTTAGCGAAAGGTTTGGCCATAGTGTAGAGCCCCCTTAGCAACGAGCGTCTCTTTGTAGTAAGCTTCGGCTTTTTGGTCGCCTTCGGCGACCAGCCTCAGCCGCTCCGGCTCACACGGGTGCCTGCGCTTTGTTACGACGGACGGGGGCTGCACTCCCTCCGCGCCGGTGTAGTTGGCAATACGTTACTTACTTATGAACAGTTCAATACAATTATAATTCAAATCGAAGGTATACTGAATTCACGGCCTTTTACTCCACTTTCTCAGGATATAACCGATTTTTTTCTTATTTAACCCCAGGGCATTTTCTAATTGGAGGTTCTTTGAATACATATCCAGAAAAGGATTTTACTAATATTCCTGAAAATAGAGTACCTACATTTCTGGCGACGATGCTCTCAGATTCATCAACACTTCTGGAAGGCATGGCATCGTCAGTACTTGACTTTACTACAGAGAATAGACCCAAATGAAAAAAATTCACAGATCTCATGCATTACATGACCTTCGGGTACATTGAAAATGACTTTTAGAACGTATTCAAATATAATCAATAGCGAGTCGCCGACTGTGGCGTGAAAATATCGTGTGGCTGAAGTGACGAACTCAAAGAGCAAACCAAAGAGTTTGTATTACGTCGCTGCAGCGACGTAATACAAACTCTTTGGAGCAAAGATTCTAACAGCGCGCACCTGCTCAATAGATAATTACTTCTACTCCTCTACATACTAACATGTACAAACGTATAAAAGCTCGACTCTGGAATAATCTGTCCATGCATTTACACTCCACTACGTCTATGAATGTATGGTAAATTTCCAAGAGTTTGTATATCGACGTAATACAAACTCTTTGGTAAATTTCAAAGAGTTTGTATTAATTACGACGCTCCGCTAAACTCTCTGGTAAATTTGAGAAATCTTTTCCTATTAACTAAGTAAATAAATTTTTACTAGCATACATACCTACTAGCTACATATTGCACTAGCTTTTACCCGCGGCTCGCAGTAAAGTCGACGATCGCTTCTTTTGTATATTCTCTCTCTCTCTCTCTCTCTCTCTCTCTCCCTGAACCCATTCTCCCGCCCTCTCTCCCTACTCTCTCGCTTCCCCTCCGTTCCCCTCCCGCCCCTCGCTCTTCTCCATCCCCCTCTTTCCCTTTCTCTTTAACCTCGTTATCTGCCTACCTCTTCCCTAATTCCCTCCTTCCCTTCTTCCTTCTCCCTCGCTCCCTCTTACTCCCCCTCTTTCCCCCATCCGCACTCCCTCCGTCCCCCTTGCTCCTTTCATCTTCCCCACCCACCTTCTTCCTACCTCTCACTCTTTCCCCACCTCCCTCTTCCTTACCCTCTTCCTCCTCCCTCCCCTCCCTCCCTCCTCCCTCCCCTGCCTCCCTCCTCCCTCTCCTCACTCGCTCCTCCCTTCCTCTCTCCCCTCTCCTCCAATTCACCCCTCTCTTCTGTATTTAATCTGTAACCAAAGGTTAGTTAGAATAGAATGCCTAACGGCATTAAGCTCACCTATTGTGCCTAATTTGTATAAATTGGTGTTCAATATAGAATATATATCCATATTTAAAAATTTTATTATAATTTACTTGCTTTTTCATACTGAAATATGTCAAGTTTGAAAAATAAAAAAAAATAAATAAAAAATAAAAGATAAAATTAAAATTCTCAATTTTCAAGTGTACACGAAAACCATTTTAACTACTTACACTTCAAGATAAAGACGCCACGAAACTCGCGTAACTGAAAATTTAAAAAAATCATAACTCCCATAATTTTCACTTTTTTCAAACAATTCAAAAAACATTTTTTTTTTTTTTTTTTTTTTTTTATGGAAACTGACACGGTTGGCTACCATCACCTACAACATCCGTGATGTCAGCCCATAACACCGGGTGAACTTGGTGCCACGTCAGTGCTTCCCTTCGGTCGTGCCGGCTACACTGAACTGGACGGAAAACACAAACTATTTACATAGCCGTTTCGACCGACCTTTCATTCAGTGCGGTGGTACCAACCCGGGCGGGTTAAACCCTACCACCTAGTAATATAAGAAGGGAGTCATATCCCTTAGTCGCCTTTTACGACATACACGGGGAGAGATGCAGTGGGGCTATTCTTTTAAAGTACCGGCCCCACACGGTACAGTACCGTAACATCCCCAGATATTTAGTCAATCTACAAAATAAAAATATAAAAGTATAAAATATATATTTAGAAATATGTTTAAAAGTGCCCTTTTTAAACCCCCTAAAAACGGCTATTTTAAGCGTTTTTTTGCGATTTTCTCAAAAATTCTCAAATGTTTTTAATATTTTTTTTCACAATCTTCTAGCTCTCGTCGATACGCGTCATTTGATACTCTAAATATTCACGTAGCCTTAAAACTCACGACCCCAAGGCCAATTCGCACTTTTCTGGAAATCGGGGCCTATACTGAAGCGATCGAAAAGACATTTCCAATGTCAAAAACCCCTAACATATGCGACGGAATGTTAATTCTCAGAAGATGATAATACTCCGCCTTTGTGGCCAGCTGGAAGAGTTGTAAAGGTTATTAAAGGAAGGTACAATAAAGTTAGAGCAGTGGAGTTCAAAACTAAGAAGGGCTCATATTCGCGAGCTATCGGTAGAGTAGCGGTTTTTCCAATTTATGAGTGAAGCCGCTGTTTTATGTGTGAACCTTTCTTAATTTTATGAGTAAAAACTAAGAATTTTATGTAATATCTTGAATTATATTATTTCGTGTTAAATTATTTTTATGTATTGTTGTGTTCATGCGCGGGCGCAGTTATGTTTACCACATACCTAGTTTAAAAAGGTAATAACGTCAAATTTAGTTATGGCACCTTGTTACAACGATGTCATTCGAAAAAGTAAAATAAATAAATAGCATTATGAATTTATGCGGTTTTTTTATATTTATTAATAATTTAGAAACAGTTCACCTCCGGCTTATAAAAACAGTCTAGGGAATAGCCACACTAACAGGTTATGTCGGGGCGGTGGATTTCGTTTTTCCCCAAAGTACATTGTCCTTTCAATGTTGTCAACACACCTTATCTATACACAATTCTTTAAGACGAACGACGAACTTGCCTCGCTTCTCGACTTTCGTTATATTCGTTGTGCGTGGCAAGGCAAGAGGCAATAAGCTGTTAGTGTGGCTATTCCCTATAGTGTTTTATAAGCCAGAGAAGAGGCAACCCTAAGTCGCTATTAAAAATAAATTCTTTTCGTGAAGTTTTTTTTTTATTTTTGGCCCCAGTTTTGATTTCCGCAGGCTAAGTCATTTCTAATAGCAGTGTTTTGTTGTTGTTTTGGCTATACGGTCACACCAACTCTGCCTTTCCGTAGAAAAAAAAAGTTTACGTTACTACAAAGAGACACTCGTGAGGCAAGCGCGTGAAGTGCGTAGTAGGTATCTCTGGTACTAAGGTAATTTTTTCACGAGTGGCTCGGGATCAATTCTGATGTCTCTCACTGACAGTTCTCCTCCTAAAAAAATTTTATTTTCGGAAATATTCGCAGAGTTGATAAATATCAAACGCCGGTATGTCCACCCCAGACCACATTTTGACATTTTTTCTATGAAATATAGAAAAGCTAATTCTGACCATTCCCGTACTATTCAAATTCAAATACGTCCTCATTATTGCTATGAAAACGTTGTCAAAAAACTCTGTTTCAATTCAGAAGCCAGTAGGTCCACATATACATTCATATCAAAATCCCATACGTCCAAACCAGCCAATCAACATCGAGCAGTCGGCCATTATGGCGGCCATTACTGTTACAAGCGGAGGCGTGTTTGGTGTCAGTCTATGACAGTTCTGTATCAAAATCAAGTAAGTCCCGCTTTATATTTTTTCAAAACCCTATACGTCCACTGGTGTATTTCAAAACCTTGTATGTCCACACCCGATTTAAAGGTTTCAACGAGTTTTTCTATGATCACCTATTATTATATTTTGACAGAGACGTTATAATAACTAAACAACGTAAAATAAATCTAAACATTTAGGTTATACGGTCTATATTACACAAAACATGAAAATGCTTATTATCTCCTTTACACTTATCAAGGACATACTGGCGTTTGATATTTATCAACTCTTTAAACTGTTTTGGTGGTTTAAAAAAAAAATAACCAGGGTTAATATAAAAAAGATGCGTCGCATCTTCACAAGACGCATCTTCTTTATATTAACCCTAACCTAATGTTGAGGCGGTGCATGTCGTTTTTGTTACAAGTTTGTATTTCCGAAAATAATTCTTAGGTGGTTATAAAAAAAACTAAACACCCTAAAACAATTTAAACACCGTAACATTGCTTAAAAAAGAAAAAAAAAGTTTAGTGGGATTCGAACCCAGGTCATAAAACTACTAGTCATAGACCCTCACCCCTGAGCCACGAAATCACTTAAACGAACAAACGAAAATCGAATTCCCTTGATTCGCTTTCGGCTCTATGACGTCACAGCTGTCAGCGAGAGCCAACAGATTTGATCCCGAGCCACTCGTATTTTTACCCAGCAGCGTCAGCTGTCAGGTGCTGACTACAAAGAGACACTCGTCGTGTTTCGTACGGTACGACACCTGAAAGCCTTTTTTAATCCTGCGAATCCCTCAATCCTGCAGTCCTACCTACTCCTTCTCCCGGAGCGAACCAACTGAAGCCTATAATCGTTTGGTGGTTTATGTAATTTGGTATAAATGCGTTCGTGTCCCTCAAATTTTTTGTTGTTTTGTTTTTTTTGTTGAAGTGTTAAAACCACGTTGAAGAGACTATTCCAAAGATTCATCCTTGCATCAATAAATGCTTGGCTTGTTGCACAAACAAAGAATAATTGTGATAGGAGCGGCATGACATGACCGCTACTTCTGTTTCACTGATTCCACCTGGGTTTCAGAACCGTTTTCGTAAAACGACCGCACCGCGGGTGTCTACCTGCATGATATGTCGTCTAACGGAAACATAGCCCAAACTCTCTTCACGTCCCCAGACAAGCCAAGTCCACAGGTAAGCGGAGAGACGGAGAACACGGCGTAGCGTAGTACCCGGTGCAGGTTAAATCTCGTGACAAGGGTACAGGTGTAGGTATGCACGTAAATTTTTTCGTATTATACAACACTATAGGTTAGGCCGGCTTCTTGCACTTGTTCTTCGTTTTGATGTTATATTTCGGCCAAATTAATCATCAGGATTCTTCGGCGAGCACAAATCACGAAACTCAACAAAACATACTTTGCCAATCTAAAAACCTAAAAACACTGAGTGTTTGTAAGAAAATTCCATACAATAAACAGCAACGGTGTTGTTGCAACGTTCAAAAGTGAATAACAATTTTATTTATTTTTTTATGGTAACTTACACTGTTGGCTACTTCACCTAGGTACTACATCCGTGATGTCAGCCCATAACACCTTGTTGAACTAGGTGCCATATCAGTGCTTCCCTTCTGTTGTGCCGCTACACTGAACTGGACGGAAAACACGAACTATTTACATAGCCGTTACAACCGACCTTTCATTCAGTGTTGTGGTACCAACCCAGGCGGGTTAAACCCTACCACCTAGTAAGATAAGAAGGGAAGGGACCTACAGTTCTACGTGGAATCCGAATCACGGTCAGCGGTCATCGAGCGGTCCATCCATCCACTGACCGCGCCCAGGTGTGCTTATGATCCGACCAACCGCACCATTGAGCTAGCTACCGAGGCTGGCATACATATACTATACTCCGTTCATCCTAGGAACTAATGCCGAGCGGTTTCTCGCTCTCGCAACGGTTATTACTCTTCTTTACACAGGACACAAGGTTGTGTTTGTGAGTCATAGGTGTATGCGAAAGTCATCTCAAAACCACAACGTCGCGTGCGCCGCTGCGCCTGGAGTTAGTTTTGCGTTTTTATTCTGAGAAGGTTTCAGGTAGCCAGGTGCAGTCGGCCGGTCAGTCGACCCATTACAATCAGTAGCCTTTCCTACGCGCCATAATAATAACGTATTAATTGTTTTGCATATTTTCACATGTTATTTTGAAGTTTTGTATATTATTTGTGTTGGTGGGTTAACTTATGCATCTACAATACAACGAACAGCTGAAGTAAGTAGATTAGGCACAAAATTTAAATAATATATAATTTTAATATAAATATTTTCAAATATAAATATTTAACTTGATTCAAAGCAAAAAATAAAAATAAACAGGTTTATTGCAAAATTTTCATTCATCAAATAAATAAACAATAATTAAATAAATTTTTTAAATTAAACTATATTCATAACCTCAGTTCACAGTCACTTCAATCACCCTTTGCGAGAGTGAGAAGTACAGAGAAAGAGAAACCGCTCGGCATTAGTTGCTATGATGAATGAACTGTAATGACCTGTCAATGCGAATACAAACAATAATGTTCTTACAGTAAGTAAAGTTACACTTTCTATCTATACATATTATCTTCCTACCACTCAAGCGCCAGCGCCGGCGCCAGCTACGCGCCACACAGCGCCGCTAGTTTCTACGTCATAGGCTCGCATGAATAAAAGCTATGAAAACTGTTTTAAAAAAAATATGTATGAACACTGACAGCAAATTTACAATGAGCCTAATCTTGACAAAATTTCCTACAAAGGTATCCATAACTTACTTTGATTCCAAATTGTGAGTTGAACATTGCGCTTCACAATGGACACATGCGAATGGATAAAAAAACCTCGAATAATAATACATTTATTTCAGACATGTTATATTCTTTCGAATTTATAAACAAACACAAGAAACCAACGACTGAAACATCAAAAATAATGTTTATTTGCGGCAGTGACGCGCAAGGCACTGGCGTCACGACTACTCGAAGAGAACTGGAAAATTTAATAATTTTGTCTTCAAAGTTGCCAACAAAGTGATTTAGATCAAGTAGGGTATATCTCACCTTTTTTTTTCAGAAGTATAATTGAACCTTATCCTCATATTGAAAGAGCGTGTATTTTAATGCCGAAAGTCGGCACTAAAATACTCTCCCCGCGCCCCAACTTACTAATCCCTCCCCCCCCTCCAATTTTCGGAACATCGGAAATCAGAATACAGAAATCTATATGTATGTACTTAGTCTGTATTAAATTATCTAGTGATAAAGGAGACCATTATCATTACAGTCGAGCGACTCTGAACACGTTCAGAACTTCGATCAAGCGCTCAACCTTATAAAGTTGGAGCAGGACATCGAGCAGTCGCTCAAGTGCGCTCAGAAGGAGATGCATCAGAAGAGGATTCAGTCGCTCAGGAAGGAGCTGGAGTACATTAACCTCACCAACTGGCAGTTTGATGCGGGCGACAAGTCTATTGGCCAATAAACAAGTCAACTTTTAACACAAAATATCCCAAAATGTTTTCCGCACTTCAAAACATATACACATATTTCTGGGGCAAGAATGAGACATCCAATGAGGAAACAGATGCAGAGTTTCTCGCTCAGGAGCTGCTTCACTTGGAAATTGAGAATACTGAGAGCGACCTATACGAGGATGCTAGCACAGCAACCCCAGGACTAAGTGACTGTTTTGAAAGAACAGGTAACTCGGCAATGTTTTTGTACCTACTTTTACTGTTCCCAATCTGTGTTTTCCTGTATTAGTCACCTACATCTGCTGACATTTATTTTATTGCAATGCTTTTTACACTTTGCCTTCCACAACACCTACGCGGGTTTTACTCATCGAATTTGGTTACGTTCCACAACACCCGCGTGGTGAACTGTGTGCATTCTATGGTTGCACGTTTTCGCTTATTGCTATTTCAGTCATTCTTTTCTATAGGAAATACAGAGATAGATCGATTGGTAATGAAATTATCTCTTCATACGGACCCAATATGCCTATAGAACAAAATGACAGCCGTCAGTGCTATTAATTTGCTGTCACCTCTTTGTTTACAAGTTCGAATGCTTGCATCGTTGCTAAAAATATTAGTTTTTTGTAGTTTTTGTGCGAAAAGGGTGAG
Organism: Nematopogon swammerdamellus; assembly: GCA_946902875.1. Classification (NCBI taxonomy): domain Eukaryota; kingdom Metazoa; phylum Arthropoda; class Insecta; order Lepidoptera; family Adelidae; genus Nematopogon; species Nematopogon swammerdamellus. The sequence continues at coordinate 10,520,612 of OX336333.1, forward strand.
TAAATTGTCTTATTTATGTGTTTTTCTACCTATAAAACATGCAGTGTGATGCCGATCGGCAATAAAAAGTAAATTTTTTATGATCTGAAAATATGGGATCCGCCTTGTTGCTACTAACTGCACAGTTCCGCGCCAGTGTTGTATTTCCTTTGTTTTCGGTAAATAAAACTTCCTGCAATTATAAGAACATGTTATTTCGGTTCCGCAACTGTCGTGGTTTGCATTTTCTACATAATTCAGCATCTTCTAGCTCAGGTGAAATTTTTTTATGTTTTTTTTTTCGGCCAACTGTATTTTTTATCTTTGAAATAACTTCCATTTTTTTGTTAGTCAGCTACACAAGGTCGATATCCAAAGTTCATATCGTATAGTCGATAGTTTCCTATGATTTTTTTTATGTAAGCCTACATGGGTGGCTGTGCCAAAGGACTAATGGTGCAGTCGACAGAGCCAAAAACACCTCTCCTCGCGAAACCATGCTCAGAGAGGTGCCATGCCAGCATGTTAGTTTTTATAGGTACTGCTGGATAGAGCTGGTAAAACTTTATTTTTGCTTGAACAGATAATATTGTATGTCTGTGAATTATGGATCCCGATTCTTTGTAAAAATAATCGATTCTGTGAATCGATCTGAATCGATAGCACAATAATCGATACACAATTTAATCGAGGAAAAAAACATCGATTCACACAGATCGATTATTTTTTCTTTTCTTCTTGTGACGGCGATGCCCAAAAGAGAATTCGGTTTCCAAAGTGCCGTAGACAGCCCGTGCCAGCTTCCTTTGATGGATTTCATGTCGTGCACTGAATAGAGTGCATTCCATAGTTCGCTAATGCGAAAAATTAAAAATTTGCTGAAGCGCTGAAGTTTGTCGAAGGTGTGGATCTAAGCTTGCGATGGCTTCACCGAACATATCCGGGCCCATCGGCAGTAGAGGAGGGTATTAATCGAGGCCGGGACTAGCGAGTGGCCACTCTAAATTTCCCGCACATGCTTCACGTTTCGGCTCGCTTCAAGCCCTCGTCAGCTAGTCTGCGTTGACTAGGACGCGGGGAAACCACCAGTCCCGCTCTCGACATCCCTCTCTCTACCTATCCATATTCTGTAGGATGCTTCCAGTGACGTTTTCGAAGCTCTCTCCATATATGAGCTTAGCGTCGATCTTGGGAGCCCTAGATTCTTGAAGAGACTGTAGAGCGACTTCGCTGGTAGTCCTCTTGCTCCGACTTCCACAGCGAAGAGATCAGTCTTGAATCCGTTTCTCACAATCCGGTCTACTAAGTTGCAGTACTTGTTAAGTTTGATGTTGTGGTCCTTCGGTATGTTACTTTCCCATGGAACTGTAAGTTCAACAAGTACTACATGCTTTGTCGCTTTTGAGAATATGAGTATATCCGGTCTTAATGCTGTGGTACAGATTTCCGAAGGCATTTGGTAATGCTTCTCATGTGTGTCCATCAACAATTCCCAATCCTTTGCTGCTCCCAAAATTGAAGAAGGTTTAGTCCTATCTTTGGGCAGCTTATTGGCTCCAGGATTCACAAATTTGACCTTCTGGAAGCCGCTACTGGTTTGCCCTTTCCTGGTCCGTGCAATTGACAGGTTGATGGCCTCTCTGATATTTGGAGGACTTTATCATGACGGTAGGAATACTGGCCTCGCTCAAGTAGTATTTTGCATCCGCATAACAAATGTTTGGCCGTGCCTACGAACTCCTTACATGACGGGCATAGTCTATTTGTAGATTTCCCCCATCTAACTAGGTTACTCGGGTCGGGGAGAGTAAGCTGGAATGCATTTAAGTAGAACTTAAGCAGCTCAGGGGACCAGTTGTATATTATGGATTTCCACTTCAATGCAGGAGGGATGCAGAAGTCACCCACTGTTAGCCAATCATTCTGCATTTCTAGGTTTAAGGCGTGAAGTTTGAAGCCTTGTTCCATGTCCTCGTGAGCAAAACCTTTCAGTATTTCTTTATCAGACTTTGCCGTTTCTATGCCCAATTCAGATCTATTGGTGCGTGTACCAACTTGGAATGATTTGTAGAAGTCGAGTCTCGATTCCAGTTCATCTGATAGTGATGTGTTGGGTAAGGCTTGAATAGCGCTATCATTGGAGTCTTTGAGTATACATCGTTTGGCTATTCTCGCCTTTTGATAAAATATCGACGATTTCTTAATGTTCAGTCCAAAGTTATTGTGAGATCTGTATAGCGTTGACGAGTCAGCCGGGTGAGCCAGTCCAAACCATGATTTCAGGAATCTGGTCACATACGAGTCTAATTTAGTCAGGTTTTGCTTTGTGAAGTCGTAGACGAGAAATGGCCATGAAAGTTTTGATGTCAGGTAGTTATCGTAAATCCATGCCTTTGTGTACCCAGGAGGGGAAGATTGTCAGTTTGGCGGAGGCTCTCTTCGAAAAGTTGGACAATATCATCAGTAGGATGCTCCTTTCCTCTGCTGGTGATCCTTTTGCCCAAGAATTTAAAAGGAGCTTCATCAGCCACGGTTGCGATTGGTTTTCCGGCTACTGTCAGACCTGGATTGCTCGAGGTAAACTTTGAACCTTTCCTGGTTAAGCTCAAACAGTAGCACTTCGCTGGTTTTATCTTCATCCCTTTGGTCCATTCACAATAGTCATCTACCACCTTAAGAAGCGCCTGATTTTGTTTTGGATTGCGGGTTAACAGCGTAATATCATCCGCAAATGCCAGGATGGCCGCCATATATGTGTCTCCATATTTGAACCTGTATCCCCATTTGTTTTCTTTTACGACAAGCGTATCAATTAGAATGTTGATAACAATGTTAAATGTGACAGGAGAGAGGCAGCAACCCTGGAAAAGTCCTATGCCGTAACGAATTTCCGGAATCTTCTCCGTTTCGCCTTTTACTTGTATTACAAAGGAAAGTTTTTTGTAGTAGGAGGCTATTATATTACAGATCAGAGTTGGCACATTATACCACTCTACGCCTTTAATAGTAACTCATGGCGCACCGAACCGAAGGCGTTTTCAAAGTCTAACCACGTGGCAGTTAATTGTCTCTCATTCTTCCTTGCATCTCTAAGACATTCAGTCAGCAAAGAATTATGTTCGAGACACCCTGCAACTCTTGGGAGAAAACCTTTCTGGTACTTCTTCGGTAAGTAGTCGTTGGTACACATGTGTTTGAGTAGTCTAGCCTGTATAATGGAGAAGAGTATTTTCGAAATTGTGTTCGTAAGGGCTATAGGTCTAACCTATAAACGATACCACTTGTTTTCTGTAACCGTAAAATAGTGTTTACACTTGTCGTCTTGGGGAGTTTTAGTGAAATGTGCCCATGCATCGCTCTTTTTTGTTGGTAGTAATTTTGAACAAATTATCAGTTTACCATAAACACTCGACACGAACTGGCCCAGTCCGACTAGATCAAATCAATGAATCACTACAGATCATTCACAGTTATTTTACCTCTGACTGACACATGTCATGTCATTGTATCTTTCGCTAGGTTGGCACCACTTGCTGTCACTAGTACTTCGGTCCTAAAAAGGGTTACTTGCTAGTCCCAACCTCGATTAACACCCTCTACTGCCAATGGGCCCAGATATGTTCGGTGAAGACATCGCAAGCTCAGGTCCACACCTTCAAAAGGAAAGGGCAAACCAGTAGCGGCTTCCAGAAGGTCAACTTTGTGAAACCTGGAGCCAGAAAGTTGCCCAAAGATAGGACAAAACCTGCTTCAATTTTGGGAGCAGCAAAGGATTGGGAATTGTTGATGGGCACACATGAGAAGCATTACCAGATGCCTTCGGAAATCTGTACCACAGCATAAAGACCGGATATACTCAAACCTAACAAGTACTGCAACTTAGTAGACCGGATTGTGAGAAATGGATTCAAGACTGATCTCTTTGTTGTGGAAGTCGGAGCAAGAGGACTACCAGCAAAGTCGCTCTACAGTCTTTTCAAGAATCTAGGGCTGCCAAGGTCGACCCTAAGCTCATACATGGAGAAAGCTTCGAAAACGTTACTGGAAGCATCCTACAGAATATGGATAGGTAGAGAGAGGGATGTCGAGAGCGGGACTGGTGTTTCCCCGCGTCCTAGTCAACGCAGACTAGCTGACGAGGGCTTGAAGCGAGCCGAAATGTGAAGCATGCGCGGGAAATTTAGAGTGGCCACTCGCTATTCCCGGCCTCGATTAATACCCTCCTCTACTGCCGATGGGCCCGGATATGTTCGGTGAAGCCATCGCAAGCTTAGGTCCACACCTTCCTTCCTTAATATTTTACCCGTGGTAGTGGAAATTATGTATAAGTACCTGTTGTACTTGTAGTGATACAGTCGTGTACTGTTCTTCTTTCAATTGTGTGCAATAAAGAGTTTCTATTCTATTCTATTCTAAAAATATGTTCAAATATTTCGTATAGGGAAATAGTACGAACCAGTTATGGCAACACAGAGCTCAGGTTAGCCAACTTGATGGCTAGAGGTAAAATAACTGTGAACGGTCTATAGGTGAACTACATACTCGTACAAACATAATCTGTCTGCATGCCTGAGGCATAATCTGTCTGGCAGGATTGTTCTTTGATACACACATGTGGGGATTCCCAGAAATATGTTTTTTGCCATGGATCGTTCTTTCATCTTCATACAAACATGCGGCAGTAAAAGTGTTGCCATTAAGAAAAGATCGGGCACCGATCTCCGATCTAAAAGAATCGATGCACGAATCAATTCAGTTTCTAAGAATCGATTTTTGCAAGTCCGATTAATCGATTTTTCGATTAATCGATCTTTTATCGGGAACCCTACTGTGTATTGGGTCATGCCCCGCCAAATACCTATGTTTTATTTTAGTACCTATGCAAAACGCAGCCACAAAATAATTTCAAATTTATTTTTGCATCAACAGTCAATGCAATTTATTTCAATTCTTCTGGATATAGACCGCATCTGATGAACTGGTATTTTTACTTTTTTATTGAAAAATTTCTTGATTTTTTGATTGAAAAAATTAAAAAGAAATTCTTCCGGTGTCCACATTGATATAACTTCATTATTTTACGAAAGATTTTAGTTTATGTCAAGGTCGGCGCTCAAGGCCGCAGCGCGCCGAAAACGCCTGGGATTTTGAAGGCACAGATATTTAATATGGCGATAGGCAAAGGGTTTAACAAATTCCACAATGGCCAAATGGTTTGATTACACACGATTTCATTTAATTTGCAGGTACAATTACCTACCTCGGTGATGGTCACGGGCTTATCGATGGAATGATGTATTTCACCAAAGACTACACTGGAAACTCGCTATTCGTCAATGAAAAAGTTAGATATTTAGCGTACAAACGTTCTGAAGATGATTCACCCAAAGTGATCAAAATCTTACAAACCCTCGGACAACTATGGGATGATGAGCAAGTTAAAGGAGATGAAAAAGAACATACAATAAAAGAGCATTCGATTGTGGGAAAGGTTGACCACAGGGATATGCGAATTGTGGTACTGAAAGAAAATGACATTAAGTTCGACTTGGACAGTGTTCACTCTAGCATAATTCCTGTAAAGGGTGACTGGTTGGAATTGACGTGTAAGATACAATGGGACAATGAATCTCCATATGACATTGAAGCGAAACAGGTGAGAAAAGATGATAATATATTTATTTGTTGCACTTGTCCATTTAGTTAATATAAATTGCATTAGAACTATTTAGAACCAATATTGCTTTCACAGACTCATCCATTGTGTATTGACTGCAGCAGGCATACTTACTTAAATAACGATTATAGTAAGTATGTATTCTCAAAATTAATAGACCTTCCTTATGCATCTCTCCCCTTGCATGTCATAAAGAGCTATTAAGGGATAAGGATAAGATTGCGTGCTAAAGAGCGAGAGACTAGCCACATCTCACCTTTTCATTGCCCGACCACCAAGTCATGCAGTAGATAGTTGCCGTGCCTTTACTACTTTTTAGTTATCTTGTCCTAATATGTAATTCACTTGAGTTCTTACAGCACAACATCGATTACTCTGCTTACGTCGATTGTTGTGACATAGCGTGTGTGGTATGTATAGATGTTTTATGTTTAATTGAAAAAAAAACAACACTATTTCAGGTATTAGAAGTGCTTTCAATAAAACCTCTGAGGAGTCGAATTGGCGCAGCTAAAGTAATACAATGGAACGGCAAGGAAGGCCACTGCACTGGACTTATCTATTTTAATAAACAATCTTGCCAATCTGGGTTTGATCCAGTAGTTGGTTCTGAAGTAAGTGCTTGAACTTTTGAACATTTTTGTTCATCAACTGCTCTTGTTGTTGTATGAAATTGTGACATGTGTCTGATAGGATTAGTAAGGTTATTATTGAGGTGCAGGTATAATCAGTTCTAAATGCAGTTTACCAACAGATATCATGTTTACAGGTTCTGGTTGAGGCAATTGAAAGTGATCAAGGAGTGTGTACATGGAGGGCTCTCACTGTGGTGCCAGATGGTGAATCATTCATCGAGAATACTCACGAAATAAGAGAGGACGAGGAATCAAACAGTTACATCATCGAAGAAGAAAAAAACATGAGCATAACAAAGAATATAACATTATCTGACGTAAACTACAATGCACGAAAATCTACAATATTAGAGATTACCAATAACAGTTCAGTCAGTTATACTATTTTGAAATGGAAATTAATGAGCAGCAGACATGCATCACAACTGATTGTCGAGCCAGTCATTAACAGAAAGATGCTTATTCATCCAAAGCAGAGTGTGAAGATCAGATTGACGTGTCGACCAAAAGTGTTAGGACACTCGCGAGAATTATTGGTGTTACTATTCGATGGCTTCAAAGTTAAAAGATATATCAATATTAGTGTTGTGGACGCTCACATGGAGACAGGGTTGAGTCCAGGCGAAAGAGGCACATCGGAGAGTTATCAGAGTACTGCATCCAATCAACGAAACATCATGAAAGAAATACAACAAAGACGAATGAACCAACCCATAGTGGCGGGGATCCGACCTGTGAAGCCGCCGGCCTTCGTCCCAGTCAAACTCGGTGTGTTCCCGATACCTGACAGAATATGGGGAGCCGTGCTCGGAGACAGCGACCAAACTATCTACAGTCAAGAATTTTCTGAAATCATACAGAGAATAGAGAAAGCAGTTCCGTGCCTGTCGGCACAACTAACCATCGGAAACTACACAGATCGGTGGCACGCCCTCCTATATATTGAAGAAATTCAAGAAAACATACACATGCGAAATTATGATATGCCAAAAGCATTTCTAATTCCCAGTGAGAGCTACTTGAGACTCGAAATTCAAGGTCTTTCCGAAAGGAGACCGTCTCTAATGATTTCAGATCGTGTCTTAGCAAAAGATATTTGGGATACCACGGTTCCCGATTATGAAGGTTACATTCACGATATAAGAGGTAACAATATTTACCTTAGGTTTCACGCAGAATTTCACGAGCGCTACACTGGTTACGATGTCAAGTTGGAATTTCACTTTTCACGATCGAATTATAGACGATGTCACCAAGGCATCAATTTAGCAATCACTCATCTAGGTCCTGACATTTTATTCCCCAGCCGCACAATGATGAAGCTACCTCAAGTAAATGCAGAAAAAATACACAATATTTCCTGGTACAATAAAAAATTAAATCCAGGCCAAATGGAAACTGTCAAAAATATTATTGAAGGGGTCTCTCGACCGATGCCATATTGTATATTTGGTCCACCGGGCACGGGTAAAACTATAACTGTAGTGGAAACTGTTTTACAAATTGTGAATGTCATCCCTGACAGTAGAATCTTGATTGCGACACCTTCAAATAGCGCAGCAAATATACTAACTGAAAGACTTCTTAAATACAAGGACAAATTAGGAGGTTCATTGATCCGCCTCATAGCTCACTACCTAGTTAATTCGGACACTCTTCCGGATGAAATAAAACCCTACTGTGCCACTCTCGATATAGCGAGGGAGTACACGGCCAAATCTAAGTACTCGAGGAACGATGACGGCATCAACCTGTCGTGCAGGTCGACGTTTGTAGGTCGACATCGCATCACCATTGGAACGTGCTCGTGCCTCGGTGCACTGGCACAGATGGAGCTGCCGCGTGGACACTTCACCCACCTAGTGGTGGACGAGGCCGGACAGGCCACCGAGCCCGAGATCATGATACCGATGACCTTCATCGACAAGGACTCCGGCCAGATCATTCTGGCGGGAGACCCGATGCAGCTCGGTCCCATCGCCACATCTAAGTACGCCGAGTACTTTGACTTTGACCGGTCTTACCTGGAGCGTTTGCTCGAGCGAGTTCCGTACCAAAAAGATTTAGAAGCCTTCGGTGAGATGGGCTACGATAAGAGATCAATAACTAGATTGACGTATAACTACCGATCCGTACCCAAAGTGATCGAGCAGCCCAGCGAAATGTTTTACGACTCGTGTCTCGTGCCGCAAGTGAGCGAGGAGGAGGAGTGGGTGGCGAGACTGTTGCGGGACATCCACGATGTGCTGCCGAGACGCGACGCCGCAGACAGACGAGGAGGGATATTCATGTACGGAATGAGGGGTGTCAACGCACGCGCAGTCGACAGTCCTTCCTGGTACAATCCCCAAGAGGCTACTATGCTGATGTTATACACCTGTAAGCTTTATAAGAGAAATGTGATCCCTGATCAAATCGGTGTCATAGCACCGTACATTGCTCAGGTATAAATGTTTTTATTTTATTTCTTTTGAACCCTTCAACCTAAAAACTATGAGACGAAAAAAAAAACTGGAGCTCGCAAAAACTGATGTGGTCAGTGATTGATGAGATGTTCTAAAATTGGTCACCAATCACTTTGGTCAAAATCTTATCCCCAGGGAAGTGCATTTGAAATTGAGGATACTGTAGACACTTTACATATATATATATTTTAATTTTTCTATGCGCCAAGGCACCCATAAGGTGTCTAACGGCGCCCATGGACATTGGTCGTATGCGGGGGTTGCGAATGCCATGCCGGCCTGACAGGTGCCCATTCACGCCGCCCCTCTTGAAGGACCGGAGACTGTACTTGGGGGGAAATATATGAGCAGGGAGAGCGTTACAGAGTTTACCGGTTATGTAGAGGAAAGATCTGCAGAATCGATTGGTACGCATCCGCGGTAAGTCCAGCGTGTAGGGATGCAATCCCTGCCCAGTGCGCGTGGTGCGGAGGTGGAAAAGGGACGGCGAGATCGCGTTAAACAGCTCCTCCGAGCATTCCCCATGGAACAAGCGATAGAACACACTTAGAAAGCAACCATCCCTGCGGAGTTACAGTGGTTCTAGATCTCGGGACACTTCGGGGTCACCCACTAGTCACACGGCTCGACGCTGGATCGAGTTCAGAGGCACAAGCTGGTATTTGGCAAAGCCATCCCACAGGTGCGAGCAGTACTCCAAGCAGGACCTGCGATTTATACAAAAGCAGCTTTTGATTCGGCGTAAAGTACCGTTGCACCTTATTGAGTACGCCCAGGTTTTAAGGGCCACCTTGGCCTTCCCCTCGATATGGCGACGAAAGTTTAGGTCGTGCGACCGTTCGAATCCAAGGACCCCGAGGTGTTCGCTTTCTAGAACCACTGCAACTATTAATATATAATATACATATTATATGCATATAATTTTGCAATTTACAATAAGTTACAATTCATCGTCTTCTATTACAGATTAAATACCTCCGGAAGCTATTTGATTCCACTGGGACTCCGCAACCGAAAATTGGGACTGTCGAGGAATTCCAAGGGCAGGAACGTAACATTATCTTGCTATCTACAGTTCGGTCTTCGGAAACACTTTTGGAGCACGATTACAAGTTTGCGCTTGGTTTTGTGAAGAATCCTAAGAGACTCAATGTTGCGCTCACCAGGGCCCAAGTTGCGGTCGTTATGTTTGGAGATCCACACCTTCTGAGTAGAGATGTGCTGTGGAGGAAAGTAATAAACCATGTTGTAAATCATGGTCAGTATGTGGGCTGCAATTTGCCAGCTAACTTAGAAAGCACTGAAAATAATGTTTAGTTATAAGATAATTACGCTATACTGCCCTGCTAAGGAAGAAAGGAGTATTTACTTACTTACTTATTTACATATTTACACTTTGTCATTTCAACTTTTACATATTGGGCATCCAGGCAACACCTGTTTTTTTATGTAATCTTCAATTTTTTAAGAGACTCCTTTGGATTGCTGGCTATACTGGACTAGAGGAGAATGCAGCCGAGCTGCAATGCGGCCATCTTACATCCAGTACGGTGGTATAACCCAGCCGACTAGAATTTGAGCCTAGTAGGTCCCTTGACCTACAGTTTTACACCGGATCCGAACAGTGAAGCAGCTGGTGAATGCATGTGCATGTGGTGTATGCATGTAAATTTTTCCATCAGAAAAAACTCATTGGTACACGTCGACTGAATTCGAACATCGGGCCTCTCGCAAGGGAAGCCGACGCCCCGAACACTCAACTACCGACTTTTGGAAAAAAATTGTCAAAAAAAGAATGACATATTTTCTAATCATGTCATTTAGGTGGAGAAAATAACAGGTGCAGCCTGACATGTGCCTAATTCACACCACTCTTGAAGGCCACACAATAAAAGTCATATCTGCTTATAGGTCCGTTATGTTTAAACAAATTAAAAATATACATTGGTAAACAGCATCATGGTAAAAGATCTTAGAAAGTCATATCTCATAGTCATTTAATTTAAAATAATACAGAAGAAAATGGTATCTAAATTTTCTATGCACTTGTTATGTATTGCAGGAATAATTCTTAAATATGCGGAAATAGAGCATATTTTCCAGTAAAATTGCAGACTAAACACCTACCTATATCTTTCTTAAGCAAGGCAGTATAGCTTGTGTGAAATACAGCAAATTTTTAATAAATATCTAAAAACTACAGACATTGCTAATTTATTTATTATTCTCTACCGGGTGTAGGTCATTGCGGAGGCACATTGCACAGGTAATTTGGAGTAAAAATCTATATTATGCAAATGGTTATTCTTCACATTTTAGGGATTTTAACTTTATATTATTGGCATCACTAAATTGTTTATGGCAATAACATTATTGTAGGTAGGTCGAAAACTTCATGAGTAGAGAAAAAAAATCCTTTTCCTGACCTACCTCCATATCATATCACATTCACATACAATCACCCTGACTTGCAACAACCAACCGGTGATAAAAGGAAATTAATCATATTATTCGGAGCAAGAACCATTCCATACAAGAAAGGGTCGACCCTGGAAACTACCGAAACCGTAAGCAGAAATAACGACAGAATCACACCTATGGAATGAAACTAAGGTCAGAAATCCAATCATCATACAGTCCACTTATCAACGTTCCAAATCACCATTTTTGATTATGAGTTATATTAATTTTTTGGCTGATTAATAAATAAACCATATATAGCAAATATAATATAGATTATTATTTAATTCATAATTTTTTTTCACACATAATAAAAAATTAAAGCAATATCTCAGTAAGTACAAAATAATCATTTAGTTATTTTTAGGTCTAGATTTAATTATTTTTGTTAATGTTATGTGTTCAATAAATTTTTTTTTTTTGTGTGTGAAAAAAAAATCATTACATTTTCGTCTCCAAATAGGTTGGGCAACATGCTGGTGAAAGGTCCGTAGTCCGCAGTGCGTCCCTATACACAACACATCCTGTATACTGATTACTGACTAATATATGTACATATGTCAGCTACACTGATCAAAATACGAGTGCCTTCCAGCACGGAGGGGCAAGCTCAGCAAATGGAAATGTCAATCAAAGAAAAATATATTGCTTTCTTAAAAAACTCTTCCGTGGCCCTCGCCTGTACGCAATATACTCCACAACTGGGATTTGACATAGCCGAACTAAAGCACACCTTCACATGTTGGCTTGGCCTGCATTGGCCACCCTCCGTAGCTCGTTGGTGGTGGTGCTATGCACAGAACTGGACAGAGAGGAGAACCTGCGACTCTGATCTCTTATCTCCAAGTTAAGCCTGGCGGCGTGGTCAGAAAGGGTGACCATTTGGCCGTGAACACGGGCCGTGGCTCCCATTTCACAAAACTGTAGGTGCCTGCCTGCCCTTCTTACCTTACTAGCTAGTAGGGTTTAACCCGCCCGGGTTGAACCATCGCAATGAATGAAGGTCGGTTGAAACACTATTAAAATGCTTTGTGTTTTCTGTCCAATTCAGTGTAGCCGGCACGACCAAAGTGAAATACTGACATAGGCTGGGCCGACATGGGTGTAGTAGGTAAAGTTGTCAACCGTTATTATTGTGGCCTTACCATTTGTACCGAGTGGGGCCGGTACTTTAAAAGAATAGCCCCACTGCATCTCTCCCCGTGTATGTCGTAAAAGGCGAGTAAGGGATATGACTCCCTTCTTATATTACTAGGTGGTAGGGTTTAACCCGCCCGGGTTGGTACCACCGCACCGAATGAAAGGTCGGTCGAAGCGGCAATGTAAATAGTTTGTGTTTTCCGTCCAGTTCAGTGTAGCCGGCACGACCGAAGGGAAGCACTGACGTGGCACCAAGTTCACCCGGTGTAATGGGCTGACATCACGGATGTTGTAGGTAATGTAGCCAACCGTGTGAGTTTCCATAAAAAAACAAAAAAAAATTCAATTAATTACTTGAAAATTCATATAATATAGCGTAGAGTAGATTGAATATAGCTGTAGTAGCTGCACAAGGAACACGCGTTGGGTAGGTAGCGTAATTTCGCACATTATCTGTGCTACGCACGCGGCGGTCATTGAACTACGGCCTTAAAACACATTTAATGCGCATCAGCTGTTCGGAAGTCGGAGAGGATGCGTAGGTACTTAATACGTGCGTATGTATGGAGCACTCGTTGCCGCCGCGTCGGGCGGGAGGAGCGAATGCATACATACGTAAGTACCTACGCACGCTCTCCGACTTCCGAACAGCTGATGCGCCTTATTGAAATTACTAATGTGTTTTAAGGCCGTAGTTCAATGACCGCCACCTGCGTAGCACAGATAATGTGCGACGTTACGTAGGTAGGTAGCTACCTGCCCAAAGTGTGTTCCTTAAAAATAAAAGATAAAAAGATATTACCCCCCTTTTTTAATAATTTTAATATGATCCATTTCCGATACAGAACACCCCCTTTACGCATCGTCAGTTAAAAAAAAGACCTTACATATTTTAATAGTAAATCACACACAATGTTAATTCTGTACATGAATATCTTTATTTATGAAATAACACTGAACAATTTTATTTTGTAATCAGTATGGAAAGTTGTGAATCTCATAAGGTTAGAATTCTTGTGCACCCCAGCGTATCTGAAACAATGATATTTACAATTATGAATCTATACAAAAAACCTTCTAACTAAAAAAATGTCTCACTGTGCCTCTCATAATATTTTTTTTATTATTGTGGTATTTGCGCCACCTTCCTCATTTTGCTGATATATGTGTGCGTTACTTAGAAACTGAGACCAGTTTCTCGGGACATGTTTCGTGTCGGTGACGTCATATTTTAGCTTACATGCATCCCCAACTTGTATTGTACCATATGAGTAAGAAATAGAAATAACCTAGAGTAAGATGTAATTCCATGTCAAAAAATTTAAATCAAATCAAATAATAATTTTGGCTTTCTATAATATGGCACACCCAGCTGCTCGGTCGCTATTAGGCACCCGCCCGCTATTAGGCACCCGCCCGCGCGCCGCGCCGCCGCCAGCCGCCGCCTGCTCGCTTAATACCTAATGCGGCGCGGCGCGCGGAACATTTCGGTTTGTATGGGAGCCACATTTTAGCGTAACTGGAACTGAATTTTATTTAGCCTATCCTGTGTCTCGTATAGGTAAATGTGCTTTTACTAAGTTTAATCGAATTCAGATGATCGGTTTAAGAGTAAGTTATGGAGGAACATACATATAAACAGAAAAGATTTCTAAAAATCATCAATTTTGTTTTTGTATCATACATTACAGTACAGAGTCTACAAACTCAGTATCTCATAAAACAAAGTAACTACTCCATCACCATCCCTTACAGATTTATTATAAGTATTGATTTCAATCCCGCTTGGGCAGTGGGAATACACAAAACAGTAAAAGTCGCCATAATAATATGACTTCATAAATCTATAGAGAAAACTTTTGCACAGTGCGAAAACTAAATCTTCAGAAACATAATTTCGTATCACCCTATTCGCACGCGTCATCATCCACCACCCCACTTTCCCGCGCCTGCACTCGTATTGCACCCCTCGTCCCCACACGTCGGCAACGCCAGAACGCGCCACGTGGCAACGGCAAGTAGGCTCTTAAGCTGTTGAGTGTACTTTGTACGTTGAGTACTTGATTCTCACCTTCTTATTTAAATTTGTGTTTTTATCATTATTATTTCAAGCGTCCCATTGGTTACATAGACTAACAAACAAACTTACAAACTTTACCTCGTTATTATATTGGTGTTGTTGTAGATAAATGATTTAGAGTCTATTGTTACCTTCCCTGTATATCTTATTTGTATTTGTGTTTTATTATATGTTTAACTTATATATCTATATATCATCATCTCTTTATTTATTCTCTGCCACTCCACACTCTTTCATGATATGATAACCCAAAGGTTGGCTGGAGGAGAACGCCTACGGCGTTTTGCAAAAAAATAATTCAAGTAAGTTATGTGCCCAGCAACACACGATTCCCGCTGACGATGCGGCGAGAGTTACAAGAACTGCGCACCGGCCAGCAAGCGACATTGCTCTCCTTATTGGAAACGAAGAATCTCTGTTATAATTAAATAAATGTTTCTTAAGGCTCAACCCTGTCTTGACTACATAATTAGTGCAATAAATACATTTTGATTTTGATTGGATTTTTTAGACTTACATCTTGATTGCGGGCTTTGTGTTTGCGTTCCACGAGCGAGGATAGAGCCTCGGAGCGCACGGAGAGAGAGTCGATCCTTTCGACCAGCTGCTGGTAGGGCGAGAGAGGCTGCGCGCCCATCACCACGTGGCCCAGCTTCGAGTCGATTTTGGCGTCGAGGCGCGCGTTGCGAATCAGGTTCACGATCCAGCACTCGGCCTCGTCCGGCTGCATGTTCAGCTTCTCCGCAAGCATACTGCAATGTTCCATTCATATTCACAAAATATCTAAAGCAGCTTCCTACAAAGCAACCTCGACAATTGGCAAGTCAAACCACACCACTAAGAACAAAATAATGGTCTAAGAACCGGCATAGAGTTTATACATGATATATGTAGAACTTATGGAGCTAACGGTCCCATTGAACATTAAAGTAAGGAAGGACCATAATATGAAAGTTAACAAATACTGCCATAAATTTTAAATTCTCAATCTGACTTAATTTTCCTAATAGACCGAACTCCCAGTGGAGTTCCGTAAGCAAAAGGGAGGCGGAGGTGGTGACAGTCATATCGAAGCCTGGGATCGCTACAATACATACCAGTAGTCAGATTGCGCCCCTCATATTTTGCAAACGACTAAACCATTGGAACCTGCACTAATCTATAAAAATTATATGCACGATTTTTTTTTATACCAATACGGTGGTCAATATACAGCGAGGTAATCTAGTCTCGCCATCTCAATCTACATGTTATCTTGTCTTATCCGAATAACAGATGAGGGTATAAAATCCTTGCGGGATCTTGTACTATTTATTAGTTAAACTTTGACTTAAAATATATGATATAAATAAATAGATACTGCAATGAATCATGATCAGGAACACACTGCTCTCAACAATCACATTTCAACATCTCTTTGACACCAATCTTACCCAATACTGATGACCTGATGGATTCTGCAGAAAGTTTCAAAGATCATGAGTCGTGCATTCTCTACGAACTCGTCCAGGCACGCGATCAGGAAGAAATCTGTCAACAGCACCGCTTGACACTCATGGAGCTTGCGCCGAGCGCCTTCGAAGTCGAAGTTTACGTACAGATGCTTGATAAACTCGGTGATTGGGTCCCTGAAATAAAATCATACAGCTGTTATGAACTGTGGTTTCTAGCCAGCATTTCTAACCAATCTGGTCAAATTGAATGACAGCAGTCATCAATTAGCTAGCCTGACTGGCAGATAAACGGGTAAAAACTAGTTTTAACTCAAAAATGCAAAAGTATGCATAATAAATATTATAGATTACACAGTAATGCACGAAAATGTACATACTGCATATTCATGTATACCACTGCTCCTGACCTACATACAGAAATGACATCTATGTTGCGTGATCGGGATCGCTAATCAAATGTATTTTGTCTTGAATCTGCAGAAGATGTAGGTACTTTTCTGTTGTACGTTACTGTTAAAACAAAACAAAAGATCTTTTGTTTTGTTTTATGGAACCCGACATGGTTGATTACATCACATACTTGACCAGTGATGTTACCTCATAACACCTTCGTGAACTATGTGCCATGTCAGTGCATTCCCCTTTGGTCGAGCCGACTAGACTAAATTGGACAGGAAACACGAACTATTTTCATATGCGTTTGGATCGACCTTCATTAAGTGCGGTGGCATCGAAGCACAGCCGTCAACCTCTGCGATCGGACGGTCACCCATCTAAAGTCCTGCTCGCCATTGCTTATCTTGGGCATTGAAACGCCCCCCCCCTCTCTGGTCAAACAGTCCTACTGACGCGGACTCCTTGTCTGAACCAGACTAGGTGGTTGCCTTCGATTTAAAATTAAACCTACCTAACACGTCATCTCTACGGAACCTATCTAACCTACCCTGTCCTACTTTAATGACGAAAATTGCAGTTTTCGTGAAAAATTAATACCGAAAGGATTACATGATTTAAATGTTGGTTTAGTTATAACTAGGCTACAGGAAAAGGAAAGAGGAAAATTCTGAAAATGTCTATGGAGGAAAAGCTGAAAGAAAGAAGGCTAAGTAAGTTTCCGCAGATTTGAATCCCGAAGAAGGAAATTAAGATTGGAGAGTTAAGAATTCGTAGAGTTTATGTGAATCATAGATTAATGATGAAGCTAGATGGGTAAAATAATCGAGAGAAGTTAGTATTAGGTTCGATTTCATTGTGGAGAAAGGCTGAAAATAAGGGGAGATAACTCGAAGCATTACGAAGAGAAGCTGTAAAGTAAAACGTTATTTCGAATTCTTTATGGAAAGTAAAGCTGTAAGAAAATTGGCTATCCGACCTCTCTCGCTGAGGTCGGCCGCGAACGGTCGCGCGTCGGACAACATTAAGAAAACCCAATCACTCGTAAAGAAAATTACGTGTGAAAACTTCCTTACGCTCGTTCGTTCTTCCTTGAAGCTCTAGAAGATTGAAGCAACCGACCCAATGGGGGTCGTTCGACATTTAGAAGAATCCGGCGTAGTTCACTTACCTTGGAAAGCTTTAGCTTTTTTTATATGTAAATACCCCTATGTATGTCTCTAACTATCCAGCGACGTCTAGACCTATCTCCTACTCTCCTCGTCGTTCTCCCTGTCTCTATTCAAGCAGTTAAATGACCTAGGGCGGCTATACGGTAAAGATATATGTATATACTTGTGTTGATGAGGTTTTTTTTTTAGGTCGCGGGACTGATACTCGTCGAATGGTGTGTAAGATTGTGTGCATTAAATTTAGATTCGGACAAACAGATATCGAAATAATAGGCAGTTTATTATATATAAGTATATGTGAAAAATATGAATATGTGCGATTATAGAATTTAGGTTTTGTTAGCAAGAAGTTACTGCTACGCCACCGTCCAAATTCCCCTACTTCGTTCCAAGGTTCGCCCAGCGCTAAGCTAGGCAGGGAAGCCTTGGAAGGAAGTGCGTAACCCGAATCCACCACAAGGTTGATTTGGGAGGGAGAGTTTTACTCAACCCCTCCCAGGTGTCAGACGACTGTGCCGAATACACCCCTTATCCAAAGTGCGGTTTGTGTGTTGGTGATGAGAGCACTGAGCGTGCTACGTAGCGAAGATAATGAACTCAGTCAGGCTAGCAAGGTTAGCAGATTCCTTTCCTCGTTCGTTGATGCGACGAAGTCGGTTTTGAACTCGGGAAGGCTGGCATGGTTGGCCGATTCCTTTCCTCATTCATTGATGCGAAGAATGGTTTTGAACTCGGGAAAGCTAGCATGGTTAGCAGATTCTTTTCCTCGTTCATTGGTGCGAAGAAAATGTTTGGAGAAGTTGTAACGAAGATCCATGGTGCTACCCCCTAAAGGTCAGACTTCATTCGATTAGCTCATCTTAACCCATCATCCGCTAATAAAGCTGTCCGAAGCGTAGCGAAGCGTAGATAGTGAGTTGAAACCGTATCCGCTATGGTTAAGCGTCAGCTCAAAACACTGTTTTCGAAGCGTAGAGTGTGATTAGTACTGACCGGCATGGTTAGCTCAATCCCAGTACCTCTCACGTTTATACGTAGCGTAGCGTAGCGAAGCGTAGCCTACCTAACCTTAAAACTAGGGTGACAACTTTACGAAGGAATGATAGATTATACGAGACCTCGACGCTATTTATTAGGGAGTGAGCAACTTCCGGTTTCCTCGTGAAGAAATTACGTTTAAGTCGTGTTGATAACGAAACATTACGTCTCGTGGGTCAAAGGAGGTGGCTTTACGCACCTAACACATTTACATTTAGTTACATACTATCCGATGCAGGCTCATTCCTTACACTTCCGAATAGATGTCGCAAACCTATACCGCTTTTCCTACATGTTTTATTTTACGAAGAGCTGTTAGCCGCCCTTGCAAAACAAATATCTAGACCCGATTGGTCGTGAAATTACTGTGTATAAATCAAGAGGAAGTTTTGATTTAATACACGGATAAGGACGTATTATGGATCAGCCGACTGTCACCTATGCTAAACCACAATGATTCTCATATTTACATTTAAAGCTACTTCTCTGGCAGCCATCAAAGCAAAGCAAAACCTTAATTCTACTTCCCTAAATACACATTCGTAACTAGACAAAGAAAAAAATAATAAAAAAACTTGACGAATAACTGAACGAATTGTGCATTATAACTATATTGTGTAGTGCTTGATCGCCTGTCTATGTGTGTTCAACCCTTCAATTACGCATTCAAACTTAGAAAAGAAATAATAAATAAACTGAACGGAAAGTGTATGAATTGTGTGGTGTGATGCTGGATAGTTAATCATGTATCTCCTGTCTATGTGTTCAACCTTTCTGATACAAAATTATGAACGAACCGAATGAAAATGTATATAAATTGTGTGATGTGTCGCTTGATAGTTAATCATGTATCGCCTGTCTATGTGTTCAACCTTTCTGATACAAAATATAAACGAACCGAATGAAAATGTATATAAATTGTGTGATGTGTCGCTTGATAGTTAATCATGTATCGCCTGTCTATGTGTTCAACCTTTCTGATACAAAATATAAACGAACCGAATGAAAATGTATATAAATTGTGTGATGTGTTATAACTAAGTGTGTAAAATAATATACATATAGAAACCATACATATCCCTACACCGTACATCCGCCTTCTACTCGCTACCTGTCTATTCCTATCGGAGTAGTGCAAATCAAATCTATCCGTAGACCTCGTCGACTACAGTTATGGCGAATCTAGCTCTTCTACTTCTATTCTACGCTAATGTAAACTCGTGACCTCGCCAAGACAGAACGGGTAACTTCACATTACATTGTTCTGAGCGGGGAAGTAAATAACTGTGGAGCCTACAATATACACATTACATCATTGACGACGAAAAATAGGCAATTGTAGCCTATTTCAGAATCGTCGATCCACCTGTAAATTACATGCAGAACAGTAACCCATTACAGGCATTTTGTTCTTACACACACGCTGGTATTATTCGCTGAAACATGACATTTTGTGAATTGAAGAACACAGTGCTGAAAAAATACACAATATTCGTAGCTTCAGGCGACTGTAGGATTCTCTCCTCCTTCTAGCTAAATAAACTGTAGGTAACCTTTGTCCCTTGCTGGAAAAAATACATGGAAGAACTCCGAAGAACAATACAAAGTTTCTCGTAGCAGAATAGATATAAAAGTAAAGAAATTAGTCTATCACTCAATACTGAGCCGATAATTCTTCTACAGGCTGATGTCATGTTCCACTCTAGTTTAATTCCGCTCCCCCGGGGGTTTACAGATTTAGTTGAGGTGAGCCGCAATACGGTCTCGCAAATAAATATTACCGACGAGTTAGGAAGGCTGCATTCAATTTGTTACTCTAAGCTCAACTCACAAGGTGGAGTTGATAAAATAATAGTTTATTTAGACATAGATAGCTTTTTTGTAAAGTTCCACGTCCCGCCGTGGCGATAGGCTCTAGCCAGGTTTTCCCTTGCAGTATGCGCCATCGTTAAATTGTCCGGAGAAAACCTACTATCTATGCCAATCTAAGTTTCGCGCACTGTTTTAATTTGGGCAGAAAAATAACAAATAATTTTGTTCCCTACAATCACTCGGCTAAGCCGATATGAATACGTGTCGCTCCTGAAGCCGTGCCCTTTCGACTGTCCCGAATCCCGCTCGTCGCGCCCGCACGAGCATCCCCGAGACCTTCTCCTACTCCTGCGCGTACGCACCCCCCGCGTCTACCCCCCCGTGTCCCGCGTTGCCTGAAAATCTATTTTTAACTCTCCCACCCTCCATCAGACTCGCAGCCTAAATATGAAATTTATAATCCTCTCGCTTGTACCTATTGAATGTAAACTATATCTGTTGCGCGTGTCTATGCGTCGACGTTTCCTATACTAATCAATACCTATGTTCACACAGCCCAGTGCTACCGAAGCCCGAACTACACGGTGCCTGTTCTACACGGCACCCTATAAATATTTGATATTATTTAAAAATAAAAAATGGAACGACCATAGGTCCGTTTCAGCATGGACGAAAATATACAATAGGACTGACAATCGCCATATTAGAAATTGTGCCTCGATGTTTAGTACCCGCTGTTACAACTAGATGTCGACAGGAGTACCAATTCAATAACAATATGACATTTTTGTTGGTGTTTGTTAACTAGGCTATCTCAGCCATAAGTCATACGTAAAAAAAACGATAGTTACATGTTAAGTATGACATATCAATATCAGACATAAGTTCATAATATTTTATTTCTTAATTTAGTTTTAATTTATTTTATTTTTATACAAGTATTGAATTGAAAGATATCCACAACGACGATAAGTCACTTCATCTATTTCTAACCTATTACATTAATGCGTATCAACCATTGATTTTATAACCCTGTCGGGACAGATAGACCACTCCATATAACAAATTTGGTAACGTTGTAAATCGTAAAACCAACAGAGGGCGTTAATAATTTTTCTTGATGTTGTCGTAAAACAAACAGGTGGCGTTAATGTTTGTTAATACTTCTATACTAAGGGCGCTATCTAGTTGAAATACAACATGTATCTAGGTACCTTTAATTGTCACTAGGCTGTAGAATTACTGCTACTAGACAAAAGATGGCGCTTTCATTTATATTTATAAAGAACATTATTTATGTAAATTCCAAAATTTTTAATTATATTTGAATAATAAAATTATGACAATTTACAATTAAACTAACACAAGAAGTGTTAGTTTAATTGTCATAATCAAATTAAATAAAATAAAAAAATGTTTTGAAAATTATTTGGTATACGGAACAAAATATTATTATGATTGTAATTTCCTGTTTGTGCGCTTTTAATAGATAGATCCACACAGAGCACGGAATACCCCCGCGCGCGCGCGCGCGGTATTCCGTGCTCTGTGGATAGAACGTATTTATTTAGTTGAACAGTTAAACAAATACTCGTCACTCTTCATTCTAATAATGTCAGCATTGTATGTAAAAAAAAATATGAAAACTGCCTTAAAAAATTTATGAAATTAAAAAAATCGAACCCTAGAGTTGAAGGCGGTGCTAAAGAAGGCTACACAAATCACAAAGGATATCATCCACGCATGTTTTCTTTCATGTATCATTTTTGCTTGCTTTAGCACCGCCTTCAACTCTAGGGTTCGATTTTTTTTATTTCATACATTTTTGAAGGCGGTTTTTATATATTTTTTTAAATAGTTTTTTATTTCACAGTTTTTTTTTGAATTTTTTGCTATTAATGTACTCGGCGGAATCGCTCGACCTTCGGCCTCGCGATTCCGCCTCGCTTTCCAATCTGATCTCGACCAAATTAAAATGGAACCACGTCATGGTTATCCCCTTTCAAACAAAAAAAAAGAATTTTCAAAATCGGCCCACAATAATTGACGGAGTAATCGCGTAACAAACATCCAAAAAAAGAAAACATACCGTCGAATTGAGAATCTCCTAGGTCTAAAGTAAATTGCTCGTGATGACAAATTCAACGAGCCCAAACACGATGGGTTTATCATGTGTAGTTTAGGAGTTCCTATGGCCACCTTCCGTCTCCATCATCAGACCAGCTCGATGGTACTCGTACTCGTATTATAATATATTAAACGCATCTGGCCGGTCGGAAAAGATTTCAAATTTAGAATATTCATGAAACAAGGGTCCGAATATGAATGACAATATCGATTCATGTATTTCAATACAATGACAGAGAAAATTTCAAAATATTAGGTACCTATTCTACCTATTTAATACTTTTTAGTTCTAGTTTATTTTTTTTAAGTCGGTTTTATATTTTTAAAACAATATTACATAAAAAACAATAATCGAAATCGAATAATCGAAATCGGTTGAAGTGGTACAGAATTATTCGCCATGTGTCAAACTGCAAATTGCTGAAAAAGCCCACATCACAAAAGTTTTGCTGAAGGTAACCACACACCAATAGTATTTTGTTGCTTTTTCATAAACCGCTCAATCAATTTCAATAAAATTTCAATGGGAGCACCTCTGAAGTATGACCTACCAAACAAAAAAAGAATTTTCAAAATCAGCCCACAATTAACACGTTGAACGCCATACGACCCACCGGTGGGCCTAGCGTACTTTTCGGTTCGGGCCAAGCCAAACTCATTATATCCGTAATTTTCATCAACTTGAGATTTTCATCACAAAGTTTATAAAATGCGGTAATTTGTAAGGAAAATAAAAATTTGCGACTTTTACCGTCTAATTTTCGAGATATAGCAGAAGGCTCACGGGTGGATCGTGTGGCCTCCTATGAAGGATTTGTATTTTTCTGTTGGCTGGAGCCGCGGGGTCACGCCGCGGCCCACCCGTTACGCGCGCGCCGCGGACGCAGCGATCAATCCCGGTCCGGCTGCGTCGACAATTGAGGATGTTTTACGCTTTTCTCGCCAAAAATGATTATTTTGAAGATTTCGAGTTAACACAAGAAGCGCTAACGCAGTTAGAAAACATCGAGATAGATCTTCTGAACCGTAGTTTCGGAATAGATTCTATGAAGACGTAGTTCAACCAACGAAAAGAAGATGCTGTCGAATTCTTTTGTCGGAGAGTGAGGATAGCGACTATGAAATGCATATAGAAAGGCGGAAGAGAATGAAACACACTCTGGAAAGGAAAGAGGGATTGGCCAGAAAAGTGAGAAGAACATGTCACCAATGTTATGCAAAGAACGTACCAATAATGGGTAGCAAACAGGCTAAAACCAAGTCGAAAAAAGTATCCACTTATTGCCAAAGCAGCCCAACTAAACCATTCCTTTGTTTGCCTTGTTTTAACATGACTCACGGATAATTCTTTATTGTTTATGGTTAAACCCTTTGAAGAAGTGTGATAATGTTGTGATTGTTCAATTTCATAAATATTTTGTTTTGTTCAATTTCATAAATTATTTTCGTAATAAATAATGTCTTCTTATTTGGCAATGAAGAAAATTTTATGTTCATTTTTATTTTGACGAATATTTTCTTATTATTTTCTGGTTTTATTAATTCTATTAATACAAATATTATTTTCTACCTTATCGTTAAGAGCAGCCCTAGCATCGTTACAATTAACTTAATAAAAAACTACAAGTTTCTATTGGATTTGAAAACCACGCCGTCCGCTTCGACTACAAGGCCATGCGGCTCACTTCCATATTGGCTTTGTAGCTGCGCTCTGTGGCTTGTAGGAAGCGTTTACGTAGGCCCTCTCACGCGGCTCACCGGTGACCCCCATGCCCTGAATGGTTCAGTAAGGAAAGGCTCACCGGTGAGCGGTGAGCCCCGTGGCCCAAACGGAAATACTGGATTTTTCATGTGGCGTTGAACGTGTAAGATTGTAATTTCCTGTTTGCGGTTTTACTCCGGTCCAAAGAATTTACAAACTCTTTGGTTGTACTTGGGTTGTACCTAGCTCCGCTTATTTGTTGTTATATCCGCTATAGTAACACATATTCTGTGAAAATTTCAACGGGCTTCCTATTACGGTTCAAGAGATACAGCCCTCGGATAGACAAACGGACGGACGGACAGACAGACTGCGGAGGCTTAGTAATAGGCTTCCGTACAGGGATACGGAAACCTAAAAATAAGGGGTGAAATAGGGGTGAAAGTTTTTGTATGGGGAATCCATGATTTCTCTAGGTAAGGATATGAAAATTTATTATCTAGGCTTTTGGCACAGATTACTCAATAGTTACTGCTTTTGGTAAGAAATAATGAATAATGGTCAGGAAGAGGAAGGGGGAGAGAAAAGAAGGGGGAGTGGGTGGGAGGTACGTTTGTCAGCCTGGGTAGCTCAGTGGTGCAGGCAACCCTGGGCGCGGTCAACACTTGGATGGGTGACCGCTCGACCATTTGAGGCTGACCGTGGTTCGGATTCCACGTAAAACTGTAGCACCCTTCCCTTCTTACCTTACTAGGGTTGGTACCACCGCACTGAATAAAACGTACGTCGAAACGGCTATGTAAATCAAAGAGATTTGATGTAAATAGTTTTTTCGTTTTTTTTCGTCCAGTTCAGTATAGCCGGCACGACATGTCCGACATCACGGATGTTGTAGGTGATGTATCCAACCATGTCAGTTTCCATAAAAAAAAGAAGAAGAGGAGGAGAGGTATGGAGGGAGGAAGGGTTAGTGAATGAGGGTAGGTGTGGGGGAGGGAGGTAGTAGAGGGAACGAGGAGGAATGGATATCGAGGGAGTGAGAGGTTGAAAGGGGGAAGGGGCGGGGTAAGAGGGGGTTGCGGACAGGATGAGGGGTAGTAGGGGAGGAATGGAATGCGAGGGTGATGGGAAGGAGGGGCGACATGAGGGGAGGAAGGGAAGTAGGGAGAGAGGGAGGGAATGGGCGAAAGGGAAGGTGGCAAAGAGGGGGTCCGTGAAGGGTGAGGGGAAGGAGGGGAGGAAGGCGGGATCGAGGAGAGAAGACCGGGAGAGAGGTGAGTGAGAGATGGGCGAGGAAGGAATCCCTTCCTTCCTCCCGAAAAAGATAGAGAATATAAGAGAAGCGATGGTTTATTATCAATTTTGCATTTAAATCAGATTTACTATTTTTTTATTTTATTCGTTGTCGTGTCGTCGTCGGTAAAATCTACAATTTTACAATTTTATATAAAATATCATTGACTTATATATTCTGTAAAGCTTATCACAAATACATTAAACCCACCCTCTTTTAATCTCTTTGGTATAACACCACCAGCAGCATCGTAGATGGAAAAAATAGCCCTGGACTCAACTTTTTTTAATTCGGTGCCCGGACTTCATACTCAAAGACATTTTGTTCATACTTCAACTATTACTAAAACGAGACACCGCGATTATGGTAGTGTGCGTATCGCGTGAATACAGAACCGACCGTCTCAAGAGATCGCATCGATATTGTGTCATCCTTTTTCCACGCGCAGTAACCCGTATCGCTTGCCTGCACGCTCCACGCAAACATTTGCGTGTTCCAAAACAAGCGAACGTCGCGCGTCGATCGATAAATTACCGCAACGGCTAAAAACTATGGAGGTGGCTTTTTACTTTCGAGCGACTGTAAGGAGAAAGGAAGTATTGTGATCGTCCAAAATGTCGAAGTTGAGAATGCGACTGATTTTTTTTTTTTTTATTGAAACTGACACGGTTGGCTACATCCCCTACAACATCCGTGATGTCAGCCCATAACACCGGGTGAACTTGGTGCCACGTCAGTGCTTCCCTTCGGTCGTGCCGACTACACTGAACTGGACGGAAAACACAAACTATTTACATAGCCGTTTGGACCGACCTTTCATTCAGTGCGGTGGTACCAACCCGGGCGGGTTAAACCCTACCACCTAGTAATATAAGAAGGGGGTCATATCCCTTAGTCGCCTTTTACGACATACACGGGGAGAGATGCAGTGGGGCTATTCTTTTAAAGTACCGGCCCCACACAGTACAGATTTGGGCTATATATCTGTCAACGATCCCAAAAAAGTGGTTTTGAGAAACATGTATGTGTGTGTGTGTGTGTGTGTGTGTCCGTCCAGCGACCTTGTGCCTAAACTGCTCAACCGATTTCGTTCAAAATTCGTATTTAGTAGTTTGAAATGATAATCTAGGGGTACCTTTTTTAGTTTTTTTTAATTAAAAAAAATAAGGGTAGCTGTCATACAAATTATTTCGTTGAGGTCGATTTTCTTATAAATGGCTAACGATTTTTATTATTATTATTATATTTAATCCATCGTGTTTGTTTCCGTTTTCAAAGGTGGTGAGGTAAAAAAATATAATTTTAAAGAAGGTATCTCCACTTTATCCTAACCGCACGCGCGTATTTGAATTGCACGCAGGTTTGGTTGGTGGGTATTTGGCAAAGACATTAAACTCACCCTCTTGGTATTTGGCAACTAAAAATATAATAAGAAATAGGCATGCCATCTATAGACAAATAGGACAACTTAACTTTGGTCTGACATCTATGATGCAGAAGCGGCGAAATTATACATTTTATCCGCCAAGCTCACGGACTGACAAAACATGAAAATATTTATTGGAAAAATTATGAAAACCTTAAAATACACTATTTTGAAATTTCTACTTAATATAAAATAATCTTTAAATTTAACTATGCTGTTCCCACTTAGCATCGTTCTATAATTAGCAGATTTAAAAATATAATAATTATTTAATTCAAATTCGATACTCCTGGCGCCATCTTAGGACATAATTGAAGACTAATTTCATGTTACCTTTAAAACATCGCTGACGGTACATCTGACTCCCCCTATAAAATCAATGGTATCAACACAGTTGCTATTTCGTACAGCCTTCAGGTGCACGTACGTACAGCGTTCGCTGTCCAACCAATTTAACAGTTTAACAGCGGATCACGAGCATGGTATGTTTTCTCTAACTCGCGGATCACGAACGTGACTCGTTTTCAAACTTTGTACTGTTTGTTCTAAAGTCACGAGCACTTCTCATGATCCTCGTGGATATTGTAGCTGAGTCTTTTAGCTACACACACATATACAATTCATCTATATAGAGTGCGCGGGTGCGGGGAGCGCCGCTGCTTACTCAGTGCGCCAAAGTGTCTTTCTCCTTTTTTTCTGTAATTACTCTTGTTTTAACAAATACCACACACAAAAAGATTACACCGGTATAAAGTTTTTTATATAATTAATTTTTTTTTCATGTAATCGAGTAAATCCAATAAAAAAATAATAAAAAAAATCGGTCCAGCCGTTTTCAAATTATTATTAATGGGTAGGTGTGTTACGTAAGAGTTTTTTTTTTTTTTTTGTAAAACATACATTTTTGTATTGCTTGTGGTAAATAAATAAGAATAAAAATACAGTTGTTTCATTTATTATCATAAAACAAAAAGATTGAACTGTTACTTAAAAAAAAAATCTATACCAATATCTTCATTAGTTATTTTTCTATAAGCTAACTAATAATGCTGAAAATCTGCTGAAATGCTGATAAAGTGTTAAATTTAATGCCTAAATACATGGCAATTGAACATCCAGGCTATGTGCCAGCGCCATCTACATTTAAAACAGGATTTTGAGCTTTTTCCGAGTTACGTTTTTTAGTATGGGGCTGTCAGTCCTCTTGTATATTTTCGTCCATGCTTGGACGATCAGACGCCGAAGCTACTGAGGCTGATTTAGATTAAATATTCAACAATATTAATAACCTGTAAGTGTAAGACTCCTGCTGAATCACTTTGACGAGATCCTTGAGTGCGTTGCGCCTCGACCGGTTGATGATGACCGCTGTGGCAAGGTAGCGCAACACGTGTGGGCACATTGTTTGTATAGCATTCAGGTAACTGAAAATACCAGTAAAGCTAAATGAATATTAATTTTTTCAAAGCACTTACATACTACAACGGCTTTTCAAGCTCTTGACAACGATAGGGGATCGTATCGAGTGGGGACTCGAAGTAGTTTGAAGAAAAATTTTAGATTTGGCATTATAAATTTTTTGTGACTCCACCTATCCTGTTACCAGGACCATCACCACTAATCTAACTATACTTCATTGGAGGAGCTGGCGAACAAGAGTGGATGATTAAAATTTTTAAATTCTACAATAGTGGACATAAACTGGTACGGCTCTTTGCTTAAGATCTTTTGTATTATTTTTGGTTTCTATTGTTGATATTATTGTTGTTAATATGAGTATTACAGTTGAAATAGTCAAGAAATTAATTAACGTCAAACAATGAATAATGAAATATTAATTAATAAAATATAATTTAAAAAATCAGTAACATGAACATTTTCTACGACACCCAAATTGAGTACGATAACCATTTGCAGCGAACACTGAATTGGCACTTAACAGCTACACTGAACAGCTGATTAGTTGAGGATTAATATTGCTATAACGAAAAATAATTATAGAACAAAATATATGATAATAAAATACTACTTTTAGTAAGAAATCATACAGTTTTGATAAAAACACCTATATTTTAGGCCTAAAAAGAGAAATAACCCATTTTTTAAAAGCAAAATAACAGTAAAATTGAATAATTTATGAAAATTATTCATTTTGGTTGAAAATTGTATAGATGAAATATTTTACGTCTGTTGGTTTAGAAATTCAATATGGATAGGTAGAGAGAGGGAGGTCGAGAGCAGGACTGGTGGTTTCCCCGCGTCCTAGTCAACGCAGACTAGCTGACGAGAGCTTGATGCGAGCCGAAACGTGAACAATGCGCGGGAAATTTAGAGTGGCCACTCGCTAGTCCCGACCTCGATTAACACCCTCCTCTACTGCCGATGGGCCCGGATATGTTCGGTGAAGCCATCGCAAGCCTAGTTCCACACCTTCCTTCCACTTGAAAAAATTAACGAAACAAAAAAAAAACAATTAAACCAAAATAAAAATCATCCAGTTTTGTTCCCCAGTTCCTCATTGTTGAAATTGGTTAAGGTGTTTGAGCTCCACAGTGAAAGTACTGGCTTAGAGAATATGGAGGCTTACGTCTGCGTATTGATTTTTTTTTTTTTGTGAAGTCACCTATCCTATGTTACCCAGACCGTCACCTCTGATCGACGATACCTCATTTGTTGAAATCGGTTGAGGAATTTGAGCTCCAAATTGGAAGGAAGAACATGAATACATACATACGGACATACCAAACACAATACCCTCCATCCCTTCGCTGTACTCAGGTAAAAAGTATACATATTTCTTCACATACGACAAAAACATTTTACATTAGTTTGTTTATTTTATGCTACATCTTATAATCTTACTACGCATAAAAAAATTATAACTGGGAACACAGGGATTTACGCACACACGATATTATCAGTGTTACAGCCTCCATATATGAACAGCTTCAAGCTGTCGCAGTTGGGCGATATGCAGTTTCAATACAAAATTCTTGTTCGCAATATACGGACCTCTCAAGCAATCCGCTTAAACTAAGAACCAAAAAATTCCATCCGCGGTAGCTCAGTGGTGCGGTCGGCCGACTGTCGATCGTGATCATAAGCACACCTGGGCGCGGTCAGTACTTGGAAGGGTGACTGCTCGACCGTGGGAAGCTATCCGTGGTTCGGATTCCACATTAACTGTAGGTCCCTTCCCTTCTTACCTTACTAGGTGGTAGGGTTTAACCCGTCCGCGTTGGTATCACCGCACCGAATGAAAAGGCGGTAGAAACGGCTATATAAATAGTTCGTGTTTTCCATCCAGTCGCTGGCACGACCGAAGGGAAGTACTGATATGGGTTGACTGTTGTAGGTGATGAAGCCAACCATGTCAGTTTCCATAAAAAAGTGACGTTTACCCGGCCCAACGAAGACCGTCAAACAGATCTCTCCCACTCTCCTCGCTGCTTCCTCTCTCTCCGTATTTATTTCCTTTCCGACTCCAACCTCAAGCCGACTGCACTCGTGCAGCTGCGACTGCTGCAAGGCAAGCTGCTCATATATGGAGGCCTTAATGAATTCACTTAAGGCGGAAATAAGACTCAAACCGTGCTACCCGAGCACTGATGATTGAAACACGAACCGTATGCAGATGTAATAGGTGCAAGATTGGTTCTACTCATGCGGTGGCTGATACGTCGCGCCGACGATGAACGTTTGCGCGAAAATCACTCTATTATATTAAATTTCACGTGTTGGAAAGATGGAAAACAAAATATTTTTCGCTACCATTGTAGGGAAAAATATTATCTATATTTCTATGAGGGTCTTGTATTGAAACAATTGATATTTCTCAAGATAATTTAACTTGAAAGTACAATTTTCGTACTTTTCGTTATTTTTTGGAGATTTATTTAACACCTTTCCAAAGTAATAAAGTATTTTTTTTTTCGCTATGTTTGTTAATTAAAGATCAATACATAACACAGATTGTTTTACAGATTTTTCATCTTCACCAATAGCTCAATAATTTCGTTTAAAGTTGACCTTTTGGGTCTTATTTCGGCCTTAAGCTGTGACAGTGAAGTACTAACAGTGGTTTGTAGAGGAACATCTCTATGATGAGGTCACGCCCCTTCACGTGGTTGAAGAAGACGAACAGGGACCAGTGCACGAGCCAGGTGCGCTGCTGCAGAGCCTGCATGTTGGTGGTGCAGTGTCCCGCTGCTCCGTTGTCTATGAACTCGCGCAGCTTCGTCAGGTCGTCCAGCGCGCCGTCCCAGTTCTGCACGAGGATCTCGCTCGCCAGCTTGCCCCACAGCACCGACAGGTAATTCTGCCAAGTTACATTTGTGATTAATCATTATTAACTTAACTGGATACTAGTGGCGGCTCTGGCCAATGAATTTTAGTGAGGCACCACCTACATAATAGCATTTTATTAATGTTGTATTGCAGTTTTCATTTTGAGGACAGGACATGCCCAAAGTCTAGCAATAAATAAACATCCATGTTGATTTTTTTTTTCTTTACCTTCAAGATAATTAAGTGAGGCGGCGTGAGGCGGCGCCTCACTTGCTTCACCTGGGGAACCGCCACTGGGATACCCATTTGCGCCCTCTGTACTAAATAAACGACACCTCTTGAAATCCTCATTTCAAGAAGACTTCTCAACTCATTGATAGATCATTAATAGATTATACTATCTGTAATGTCATATGAAAAGTATGAGCATTGAAAATGACATTACCGCCATTTTGTGACAGTTGTCGCATGTCGTCATCGCCGTCGAGTTGTCATTGTTTTTGTATGAAGAGGTAAGTGCAATTATTTTGTTTTTTTTAACTTATTTCCTAAATATTTTTTCACAATTCGATATAGATTGATCAGGTGTACGAAAAACAAATAGTCAAGTGCCTTACATTTTATTGCCATTTGTAAGATTTATGGAACGGTTTAGTTGACTGTCGTTTTTTTAGTACAGTGGGCACAAGTGATATTGAAACATCCTATTTTGTCTTTTTGCAGTTCTATGATAAAATTACACTTTGTCGAGCTGCTAACGATTTTCTCGGCCTCGATAAAGCTGTTAACGCGACAACGAGTATGATATTGTCATCGTGCCACCAGATCCAGCTGTCGTTACCGACGAAGAAAACGGTCAAGATTACTTGCAGATGTCAGATTTACCTAGAGATGTACTAAGAACGTTGGAGGTGACGGGTCGACGCCATGATTCTTTTGAATGGGAAGACAGTGATGATGAACCTTTGTCTAGTAAGAGGAGTCGCCAAGAGGAGTGCCTAAGTGGAGACAATGTACACAATCTTACTCAACTTCATCTCAATTACGTGTTCTTCACTAATAAATCTATTTATATATAATTAAATATTTCTTCGTCAAATTTTTTTTTCGAAAATGTCTGTAGGAGAAAGTTCTTTTAGTTCATTTATTACCTGGTTTTTTCGGTAATAAATGAGGAAGGTGTGGATCTAAGCTTACGATGGCTTCACCGAACATATCCGGGCCCATCGGCAGTAGAGGAGGGTATTAATCGAGGTCGGGACTAGCGAGTGGCCACTCTAAATTTCCCGCGCATGCTTCACGTTTCGGCTCGCTTCAAGCCCTCGTCAGCTAGTCTGCGTTGACTAGGACGCGGGGAAACCACCAGTCCCGCTCTCGACCTCCCTCTCTCTACCTATCCATATTCTGTAGGATGCTTCCAGTGACGTTTTCGAAGCTCTCTCCATATATGAGCTTAGCGTCGATCTTGGGAACCCTAGGGAGAACAGCTTCATCGAGGCCGAAAAAATCGTTAGCACCACGAAACAGTGTCATTTTATCATAGAACTGCAAAAAGACAAAATAGGATGTTTCAGTATCACTAGTGCCCACTGTACTAAATAAGGTACACCCCAAAAAACCAGTTGATAATTTTTTTTTTCATGTTTTCAACTACTAAATATTTGTTTTATAGGCCTAAGTATCTCATAAATAAAGATATTTAAAAATTTATAAAAATGGGTTTCATTTGTGCGTAAATGGGTTAAAATTGGAGAGGTATATGTCCAGCAGTGGACGCTTACACGCTGACTGACTGACATTAAACTTCAAAGTAATTTTATTGTTCCAGTCCCAAAAAGAGATAATAATATAAACTGGCCGGCTAAGTTATAAAAAACTACTTTTTTATTTTGGCAAATCTTTGGTTGGAGGCAAAATTGACAGCTGTCGTTTGACACCGGAGGCCTTCATCTCCAATTAATTACTATCTCGTTTCCAACCGCCTGGTGGAATTAATACATGTGTGAACATAATGCCAACAAAAATAACAATAAGTGAATTTCAAACAGGATTAGAAGTTAAGTCGATAAACATCACTATACAGAATGAAGATGAATCGCATGCAAAATATGGTGTATGGTCAAATAGAGCTGGCGTGTCGCGCCGCGAAAAATCATCGTGCCTAGTGGTAAAAATTTTAAATGGTGGAAACGAAGCCAGCCAATTAGACTTAGACCTATGTGCAAGACAATTCAGCGAAATTGAGAACGAAAACTCCTCACAAGAAAATCATGGAACAGTCTCAGTCAGGAACATCAACACTCTTCGTAACCTAGGTGATAAACTCAATGGTACCTCAACTGAAAAGAAAGACAAGGAAGGCAAATCAAATGTTTCCCAAAATCTCACTATGCAGTTTGATGCAAATTTAAGTTTTAAATTGCCCGGGGAAACTCCTAAGCAGAACATAACATCAATCTGCGAATTGTTTACCAATGAAAACGAAATGGTGCTTGATGAAGATGCATCTACTTTAGTGGAACCACTCGAATATGGCCTGAAAAAGGTAAACGAAAATAACCAGCAAATTTTAAGAAATATTTGGGCCCTTAATCGAGTCCTCAATTACACCAAGCAGAATGAAATGCTTGGAACAGTAGATCCAAAGACTGTTGGGCCATTTTCATGCAGTGACTGCAAAAAAACCTTTCTTTACGAGGCAGTACTGAGGAGACATGTAGCGAGAGAAGGTTGTGGGGAGGTGACACCCGCGCTGCACACTGTATGGCTGTGTGGCGCCTGCCACCAAGTGTGGCCGTGGCGGGAGTCGCTCGTCCAGCACGCCGAACACTGCCGCCAGACTGAGACGAAGCTCTCACGAGAAATAAAGACATCAATTCTACTGCAATGTGAGTTTTGCGAGAAAGCATTTACAAGTGTCGCTCGGCTGCTGAGACATAGCGCAAAGCATACAACCGCAAGGAACTACGAGTGTGGCCCATGCGACGCGGGTTTCGCCTCGTACAGAGCGGTGGAGCAACACTGGCAACACTGTTTGTGGCTGCACAAATGCTACAGTTTTATTTTACCTAAAATGCGCATGTGCAATGTGTGCGATGGAAAGTTTCGCAGCTATGAACAACTCTACGATCACAGGTATATCCAAATTCAAATGTAATTTGATATGGTTTGCTCATCACCTACCTCATCTACTACTACTATACCCGTGATATATAACACCTTGGTGAACTAGGTGCCGTGTCAGTGCTTCCCTTAGGTCGTGCCGGGAACACTGAACTGAACGGAAAACACAAACTATTTGCATACCCATTTTGACCGACCTTTCATTCAGTGCATTAGTACCAATCCGGACTGGTTAAACCCTACCACCTAGTAAGGATAGGAACCAAAATAATTTCACTTAAATACTGTTGAGACTGGCCGTGGTTCAGATTCCAATCTAAACCACGGCCAGTCTCAACGGTCGACAGTAACCGCACGCATCCAAGTACCGACCACGCCTGAGTGTGCCAAACTTCACGAGCGGACGTCAATACATAGCGCTATCGAGCTACCGAGGCTGACAAAGGTACTGACTTTACATAACTCACTAAGAGTTATATTGTGACTGGCCCAACCATGTAGACTGAGTCAGAGAGGCCAGAGCACATGTTCCATCACCAGTCAATATCACCTCTAAGAAGGTAGGTGCCATATCGGAGACGTCCCGGTATGGCACTTCACTTACCTTTGGGTTGCTGGCTATACTGGGTTATAACCATGTCAACTTCCACTGTTCAAAACGAGGTTTGCTTACGACATGTTCTAGATACAAGGCCGATCACTTCTTTACCAAGATCCACTACAAGAAGACTGAGAGCGGAGCGCTGGAGACGATGGTATACCAGTGTGAGCTGTGTGGGGAGGGGCTCGGCTCGTTTCCCTCACAACTGCTCTTGCACCGTCGACACTCGCACCCGCACTGCCGCATTCCATTCCACGTGAGAACTGTCTTATGCTTTACTAGCGATCCACGTCCCGGCTCCGCACAGGTGGTGCAATAGCCTAAAACCTTACCGAGGAACCAAGCTATCCAACAGTGAAAACTCCATTCGAATCCATTCAGTGGTTTTGTAGGAGAAGAGTAATAATTCGAAAAGCAACTCAAATTTAATAGTAAAGTGAATTGAAGTGATGACAATTGATTCTAATAGACTGATTTATAAATTCGACATCTGCTGTTTGTGTGTGTGTATTGTTAGCTTATAACTCGAAAACGGGTCAACCGATTTAGACGCGGTTTTGACCAATGCAATCGGACATATCTCCGAATTGATAACGGCTCATGGTAAAATCACGTTATCCATAACGCGAGTGGAGCCGAGGGCGCAGCTATTCACCTATAAATTCACTTATCACCAATGGAACTGTAATTCCGCGTAGGGAAAAAAAATATTTTCTGGGTAAAGATTTTCAGGTCTCACTCACTCAGATATGAAAAATTATAAATTTTACTTTCATAAAAATTCATACAAAAATTATTAGAAAATTAAATACTTCCCATTCTTTAATTAAGTAAACAAAGGTAAAGTCTACTTAGGATGTGATTAACGTGTAGTTGTATGTATTTGCAATAATAACTTTATTTTTGCCTTCAAAGGTTGATGGAACTTCGGAACTGGATAAGTCACGGGATCAATGATACAGCCAATTGGACAACTACAGATTGACACTTTCAGCATTCAAATGCAAGAAGAATAAAAATCCTATTATCTTTTCTTAACCCTTATCCATAGACAATTATTTAATGTATGAAATATAAATGAGTAAAAAAACACAAGTTTCATTTATTTCAAATACAAGTTATATGAAAGTGATAAGCGCTGGATGCTACACACGTGCGTACATACCTACACATAATGATTCCGATTCAGATGTGGTGTGGTGCTTAATATTAATAAGGAGCACACTCTACACCTCACACTAACATAATCTAAGGATTACTTCAACATTTCTTTGCATTGCAGTGACGAATTGCGGTGCAGCGCTCTCGCATAAGCGAGGAACGTTTGAATTGTTTGGCAATTCTCAATATTAAGGCCGACATAGCGAAGTCGCTAGACTATGAAGACGTCATAGATGATTTCGCAAATGAAGTGAAGCGTCGAAAAAAAAAATTTACTGGTGACTCATCTATACATATAATAAAATCGTAGACTTGCCGTGTCTGTACATTAACTATTTTGCAAAACAATAACTGGGGGACGGAAGGAATAAGTAATAGAAGGCAAAAAAAAATTTTTTGAAATTTTTGTCTGTCGGTTTGTTGGTTTGTCGGTTTGTTTGTGCCTTTGTCACTTGCATCACGCAAAAACCACTCATTGGATTCAAAATATAATTAATAAAAAATATGAAGCTTTATTCCGAGTAACATTTAGTGTTTATTTCATCAAAATCAACCCACAGAATCAAAAGATATTAATTTTTTAAGCTTAGTTAGAAAATATCTTATAGCACCACGCCACCGCGCCGCAGCACCGCGTCGCTCGCAGCACCGCCGCGTCGTTGCGCGGATCTTCTGTTATTATTAGTCCCATGGAAAAGAAACACGGCTGTAGACGGACGAGGGTGAAAAATTTCGTGTGTGCAGTTTTTATCTGTTTTTATTATTTATATTTATATTATTTAATAATAAAAAATATTTTTTATATTTCGACAAATTTGTCGTTTTCAGTTAAAATTGTTTATATTGTTTATATATTTAATAAATCTAATAATGAATTATAGATGGCGTTGTTATCTGGTAATTAGATTTATTAGTCTTTTATCCTTTCATTTCATCTTTCTCATTCTTTTACTAAATTATATTGTTTGACCTTCCCCATTTCAACATTCTGAAACTAGATTGTATGCGAGCTGTTATGTGTTTTTTTTTTTTGTTATATTATTACATTTTGGCAGCCTCGGTAGCTCAGTGGTGCAGTCGGTCGACTGTTGATAAGCAACCCTGAGCGCGGTCAGTACTTGGATGGGTGACCACTCGCCGTTGAAGGCTGACCGTCGTTCGGATTCCACGTTAAACTCTAGGTCCCTCCCCTTCTTACCTTACTAGGTGGTAGGGTTTATCCCGCCCGGGTTGACACCACCGCACTGAATGAAACGTCGGTCGAAACGGCTATGTAAATAGTTCGTGTTTTCCGTCCAGTTCAGTGTAGCTGTCATGAAATTAGGGGAAGCACTGACATGGCACCTAGCTCACCCGGTGTTATGGGCTGACATCACAGATGTTGTAGGTGATGTAGCCAACCGTGTCAGTTTCCATAAAAAAAAAATTTGTTTTATCTTAGCGGCTTATGTGGGGCCACGAGGTCTGCTGAACTCTGAAGTGGAAGTGGACGTGCCTTAGGCATCTGTGGGCTGCGGAGACTGATGATGAGCTGTGACTTACTGATTGGTCACTGCCATTGGTTGGGTAGCAGGCTTAGATCTAAGTTTGAGTTGCTTTCCACGCAGTCAGCTATACGTGGCTCTTTCCCGTATTAGTAATTCAAATAATGTATATGCACACATTCCTGGAAATTCTACTTCTATAGTTTACTGAGAAGCGTTATTATAGATTATAAATTAGCATTGGTTGCGGCTTCATTTATGTAGGTAATATGGAATAAAGTCTATAACCTGCCCAATTAACAAACACCAGAACAATTGAATCATACTAACGAACGGACAGACCGAGTCACGTTGTGTTTTATAACAGCCTGAGAAAGATCAAGTCCACGCGGACGTAGTCGCGGGCACAGCTAGTTCATAATAAAAACGTGTGTTATTTATTACCTTTTTTTGTTCCTCCGCTCTATAGGGGCTTCGTCTAGGGCGCAGAAATCAGAAATATGTCCCTGCCTGCACTACACATTGTCCCAATAGTCAGGTAAATAAGTGAAACAAAGTTCTACGTCGACCAAACATGCATTTGAATGAGCGCTCCAAACTTCGTAATTGGTAAGAAATATCGTTTTTTACAGCAAATCTACAGTATTAACAACAAAATATTCACTCACCCATGAAAGCCTATGGTGTCTTAGGATATTTTCACTTTTTACAAATTTGGGTTACAAATGCAAACATATATTTTTAGTGGAAACTTTTAGTGAAATTTTTTTACTTGTAAACGCACGACAGACGGTTATAGACTGTCAGCGTGTCAGCGCGCCGGTGGCGCTTCATTTTTATAGCTCATCTTCTGACATAGTCTGACAGAGCATGCGTATTGGCTCTTTAGGATTAGTGGTCGGTGTATCAGACATTATTACCCAGACGCTAAAGGGTTGACAGAGCCCTATCCTACAAATCGTTCACAGTTATTTTACCTCTGACACATGTCATTATATCTTCCGCTAGGTTGGCACCACTTGCTGTCACCAGTACTACGGTCCTAAAAAGGGTTACTTGCTATTAATATTTTACCCGTGGTAGTGGAAATTATGTATAAGTACCTGTTGTACTTGTAGTGATAAGTCTACCTTTGCGCACTTCTGCATTTCTTGTTTCTTGTTGTGTACTGTTCTTCTTTCAATTTGTGTGCATTATAGAGTTTCTATTCTATTCTATTCTAAAAATATATTCAAATATTTCGTACAGGGAAATAGTACGAACCAAATATGGCAACACAGAGCTCAGGTTAGCCAACTTGATGGCTAGAGGTAAAATAACTGTGAACGGTCTATATGTAGGTGATTATGAATATTACCTTGTCAGTGGGCGGCATGACAAGCTGACAGAAGTAGAGGTAGGAGGCCGACTCCACGTAGTTCCCGCACTCGTAGCGGTACTTGGCCAGTTGGTACATGCTGTCGATCATCTCAATTTTGAACTGAAACATTAACAGTTCATTTAACCTTTCACGATGAGTGATGATGATGACTGAAAACTTTCACTTTTACCAAAAGGGATAAAAATATTGGATTAAAATCTTTCTCTTAAATACAAATTATCAGTGCTTTGCTTGGCACGGAATAATATTGATTAGTCTACGAGAGCTCCAGTCACGGTAGCTCGATGGTGCAATGGATCGATGTGTGATCGTGAACATTAAGCACACGCGCAGTGTGGGATGGAATTCAAGGTGTTAACGAATATTCCTATCATGGCCACAGAAATGATTGCTATATACGAGGCACTCTCTTACAGCACAAGTATAGACACAGGCAAAATTGTTATTTTGACTGACTCAAAAAGTTCCCTACAGCACTTTATTGGTTGTGCGAGAGGGTCTCGTAGTAGAATAATAGCAATTGAGATAATTAAATTGTTGATGCTTTTTTTGGTCCACGCGGCTATGTAAATAGTTTGTGTGTACCTACTACATTTATAATTTTTTTTTTTAATGAACAAGCAGCTCTACCTTATGTGTTCATATCAGTTTTTTTTTTCAGATAATGAATGATTATAATGTGATGGATGTACATCCATGATGTCAGGCCATAACTCCTTGGTGAACTGTCAGTGCTTCCCTTCGGTCGTGCCGGCTACACTGAACTAGACGGAAAACACGAACCATTTAAATAGCCGTTTCAACCGACCTTTCATTCA
Organism: Nematopogon swammerdamellus; assembly: GCA_946902875.1. Classification (NCBI taxonomy): domain Eukaryota; kingdom Metazoa; phylum Arthropoda; class Insecta; order Lepidoptera; family Adelidae; genus Nematopogon; species Nematopogon swammerdamellus. Next base: position 10,560,321 of record OX336333.1, read on the forward strand.
GTACGGTAGTACCAACCCGAGCAGGTAAAACCCTAGCGCCTAGTAAGGTACGAAGGAAAGAGACCTACTCATCTACTCAAGGTTTCTATTCATCATCATCCTCTCGTCCAAGTGTAGAAGCTTCTACACCTTCTCTACATGTTTTTCAGCCTAGCAAGTACAGTACTAGTTAGTAACCTCAAACTCCTTATTGGTGGTGAGATAGTTGATGAGTGTCTTGGGGTCGCGCATGGTCTCCACTGTCTTCATGACGTCGTCTCGCTGCATCAGCCGCAGCACCGGCTCCACCGCGTCCTGCAGCTCCTGCAGCTGCGACAGCACCACTCCACGCCGCGCCTTTATCTCCTAACGCACCATGTACACTTTGTTCAAACAATCTTCCACATTCCAATAATTTCACTAGGACTTATTAATATATTTCTTTTTTCACTTTTTTACAGTTTACATGAACTTAACAAATAATGAAATTAAATTTAATCATAAATACTAATAATAAATAAATCTGTAAGGCAGTGGTGCCTTGTCGATCGCAAGAGGCTTTTAGGTCGATCGCTGAAAATATGTAGAGCAAGAAGTGACTCGTAGAAACATCGAAGAATTCATAATATTTGATGTGACTTAACATTTTCCAGGTGGTGTTGCCTTCCACAAGGACCGCAATAGTAACAAATGGGTGATTCTACATTAAGACTTCCTAGCGACGGCCACAACAAAAAACCCAACATTTTTCGAAAAATGTACACCAGGAACATAATATTTCTTTAAAATACAGCGTCTACTTTTATGGCAGTTAATTTCATCATTTCAATTTGCTTAGTTTGACTACAATCGCAAATTAACCTCGAAAAATATCTCTCCCCTGGTCTGTCCCTCAACAGTATTTTCAGTAAATCAGTAACTTTTAAGTACTTCTCAAATGATAAAATAGGTTAATATTATTAATTTTATAAACTAGAATAACTGATTAATGTTGTATATTAGTAAAACTACAAAAACATTACCTTTTTCATTAAAAAAATTCAAGACTAAACTTGTCCCCTGCATTTTGTGTCTCCTCCCCTGACATTTTTAATACCTTCAACATTGGGTAAAATAATTTCGTAGTTGCGAACCCAAAGCTGTCAACACTCAGTGTTTCACGTGAAGTTAGCAGCAAACATCACGAAAGCCATCCGCACGTTTTCATTGGCGGCCATTCTGGACACGCCTGTCGTGTTGTGAGGATGTGAACAGTGAACACGGTCTCTCCACTGGAGAGCATTAAATTGTAATTATTTATGTAAATAGATGATTTTATACGTTAATAAACTGTAATATATGCACAGATTATCATGTTTGTTTGTGGTTTCTTAATGATAAATACTTTAAAGGTAATTTGCGTTTTATCGCAAAAATTTCTCTCCCCTGCCATATTTCCCCTGCCTCGAAAGACGCCAGGGTAGAGACAAAGCGTCCAGGGGAGATATTATATATGTGAGCTCAGTAATATGTAGTAGGTATCAACATGTACTAGAACCGTTATGAGACAGTGTATTCATTTTAAATGTTCTGTGTTAGTTATTATTGTTATTATATTCGCCTTTGGTAGGCAGGCAAAGGTCACGGACCATACAGTCTGTTTCTGGCTGTATATACTAGGGTAGATCCACAAGTTCGTGGCCTAACATAGAAAGAGCCATGACATTTTTTTAAATCTACCCTCATTTGTTAGTACAATTCTTCAGTATTAAATGTGCGAAGTTTGGTTCCGATACTGCAAGCTATATTTTTTCCGTGATTAATTGTTTAACGCTATCTGACAAGATTTTCAATAATGGAGAAAATTGAACACCGAGCAGTGATGAAGTACCTCCATAAAAAAGGCATGTCACCGAAAGATATCCATCAAGATATGGTGAACACATTGGGGGAGTCTGCTCCATCGTATTCCAGTGTCAAAAAGTGGGTAGCTGAGTTTAAGCGGGGTCGGGAGAGCATTCAAGATGACGCTAGGAGCGGAAGGCCTTCGACGTCTACCACGAAGGAAAGCATCAATAAAATATGTGATCTGATACTCAGTGACCGAAGATTGACCATAAATAAGATAGCTGAGATCACAGGGATTAGTTATGGCCGGGTACAAAACATTATATCTGAAGAATTGGGGTTCCATAAGGTTTCTGCTCGTTGGGTCCCAAGATTGCTTTCAGCTGAACAAAAACGAGTTCGCTTCACAATTTCCCGCGATTGTTTGGAACTTTTTGAGGCAGATCCCGAGGATTTTTTGTGCCCTTTTTTGGATGAAAGCTGGGTTCACCACCATACTCCTGAATCAAAACAAAAATCGAAGCAGTGGAAAAGATCTGGCTCATTCACTCCGAAGAAGGCTAAGGTCGTTTTGTCGACCAACAAAGACATGGTTTCAGTTTTCTGGGATGCGACGGGGATTATTTTCGTGAATTATTTACCAAAAGGCCAAATTATCAATTCAAAATATTATTGCAACCTTTTGCGAAAACTTCGGGAAGAAATCAAAGAAAAAAGGCTGGGGTTGCTGCGGAAGAAAGTGTTGTTTCATCAAGATAATGCCGGGTTCACACTTCGGCTGAATCAATGTCTGAAATCCATAATTGTGGCTATGAATTATTGCCCCACGCACCTTATTCGCCGGATTTAGCCCCCTCGGATTACCACCTTTTTCAAAATTAAAAAAACACTAGGTGGCTCGGAAATTTATTTTTAAGGCAATATTCTGCCAATTGTTTTTAAAAGCCAATAAGTTATTAAAATGTGTTTTTTTTTTTATTTTATTTTTGTGGCAAGAAAGAATTTACGTTTAAGGCGCTACTTATTTTATTAATATGGAAAAACTGTTTGGAATGTAAGCCTGATTAATGATTAATACAAACAACTTTAATTTAAAGTTGATTCCAATAAAATTTATCAGTGCTTCATTTACAAATCTACACACGAAGTCCCTCCCCTGTTCATATTGTACCCTACCCTGTCACCATGTCCCTCCCCTGTATAAAATATCTCCCCTGGTCTCTTCTAAAACGAGAAAAAATTAAAAAAATGACTGGCCATCTTACAGAAATGCAAAAAGTAGCTGTTTAAATAAAATTATACTATTATAACTTAAATTTTAAAAGAAAATTGTCGTGCCGCCATCCCATACAACCAAGGAAGTCTTAACGTAGAATCACCCAAATATAAAGGATGTAATGAATATACTCGTAGTTTTCAATTCAAAAAAATATTAGTACAAATTATTTAACAACGAAAACCTTTGGTACAAGTGTCGATCTCACAACCCTAAATTTTTTGTAGGTAGATCTTCGTAGAAAAAATTATGGGCACCACTGCTGTAAGGGATGGTCATGGAGGAGCTACTTTGTTTTATGAGACACTGCGTCTGTGGACTCTCTGTATGGTACTAAAACTAAATGTAGGATTTTTGGAAATATTTTCTGTATGTATGTATATTCCTCCATAACTCTTAAACCGATCATCCGAATTCGATGAAACTTAGTACAAGCACATTTGATTATACTGCACACAGGATAGGTACAAAATTCAGCTCCGGTTACGCTAAGATGTTGCTCGCATACAAACCGAAATGTTCTACGTGCCAAAATAAAGGTACGGTAGCGGGCTTACATAATTTCTTCTTTTTATATACGAATTTCACGCCAGCGAGGCCGCGGGCAAGAACTATAATAAATAAAATTAATCAATCATTCAAAATTACGACGGCAGTCAATATCCAGTGATCAGAAGTGCAGTGTCGTACGTAGTGTCGGATTGTTTCAATCTATGATGAAGAAGATTACAAAATGAAAAAAAAAATACATTTTCAGTTTTACAAAAAATTATAACAAGGAAATAATTAAATTTGCTCTGTCCGAGGCGATTACTGTAAAACAAATCAAAAAAAAATATGAAAGTACTCCATTTAGTGCTCAAGGCACGAAAACTTGAAGCCTTGAAATTTTAAGTCTGTAGATGTTACCAGCAAAGAGAAAATCAATCTCACTAGCAGTTCAAGAACCCTATCAAATTTAAATATTGGATGAATCACGTAATTTTGAATGTTAACTTGAAAAGGTTCATCAATAGCACCAAATTCAATAGCGAGTGATTCGGTTTTTCCTTCCTTTATATAGGTAGCCCTTGCGGGGAGGGGTGGCCCGCACTGCGTGTGTAAATGGATACTGAGTGAACATATTTTATGAACATGAACAGGTACTTTAAGTGTGTGATTGATTATTGATAAGATTCAATTGTTTTTACAATTTTATGACGTCAACAGTCATATTTTTTTAATTCTCTCATCATCATAGTCAAGTTCACAATAAGTCCACATAAGGCCACATATTTCCTGCTCTAGGTACCTAAGCTGCTTTGATTTAGGTAGTAAGTCTCGTTTAGGTATGGTGTAGTTGTCTGTAGGTAGGTAGACACAGTGCAGGTTAACTAGGGGTTGGTATTATTACATATACTTATTATCAATGTCACATCTCTCTCCCTCTCTCTCTCTCTGTCCCTCTCCCTGATTACTATAATGTGAAATCATTATTGTTCATACTTTATTAGTACGGAATCGCTACAGAACCCTCAGCGTGTAAGCATAGTCCATACTTGACCGCTTTTTGTTCTTAATCAGTTAACAATTATTCAATTTAAATGACATTCTTTATGTAATTGTATCGTACCTCCGGGACATCTTCGTCTGGATACAGCATCTTTCTAATATCTATCACATAGTCGATCATGTTGGTTTTGCTGAGAATTTCTAATTTCGCTTGCAGCAGCTCTGAATGATCATAGGTCTGGAAATAAAATGTCAGCATCATATAAACTTCACAAAAAAGTCAGTTTACATACAATATTTCATGAATATTTCCATATTATATACATTTCTATACCAAATATGAAGATCTTCCGTTCAACAATTTGTACCTACATAATATATTATAGCTAGAATAAAGACTGAAGGATTATTAACAAGTACAGACACCATGCGTGCCACATATAGAAGCAGCACACACCACCGACACCATCAGACAAGCAACCAACCAAATGTATAGCACCAACACCACTAAATGTTACACAATTTTACACTTTTTTTTCTGTACTGTTTGTTTTAAGTATTTTTTTTTCCAGGTTTAATCTGCGATCAGTCATCAACTATGAGCAGATGGGTGGAGTGTTGGTTTGTCGCTCGGAGCTGATGATGCCGTGAGCATCTCTCCTCTTGAATGATGCTAGGGATATTTTTAATTCCCTAGTTCCATTATGTCGCGCCTTTTCTATGTCAGACGTCTACGTCTGACATAGTCCGGCATCGTCAATTGGACAGCAAGCTGGTTCGGGTGGTGTTCCAATCGGGATCTGTACTTCGTCGCCATCGATTTGATCTCTTACTTTATTGTGCGTTGGCTACATTGAACTGTATTGGCTACATTGAGTAGGCTATGCACCTCTTCATTTTTAATTAACCAGGGTGCATTGGAGCTTTGCTTCAGTTCAGTATGTAGTTTTGTACCCTTTGTATGCAGCAGATATTTGACTCGCTAGCAGAGCCCCACAGCTCAGTGGCGATTCCTTTAAGTTGGCTAGTTTAGCGCCGCCAAACCAAATAAAATGAATGCCACAATTAATATCGAAGTAAAACACAAATGTGAAAAAATAACGGGGTTATATTATTTATTATATAACCCACGATGAATAAGATAAAGCGCCAATCCTGTTACATCATTTGAAATTCCGCGCGCGTCAAACGCGGGCGACGAATGACTACGACGACGACACATCAAGACATTCATTGGCCGGTTGGCTACATTAGAAGAGTCATCGTATTCCATACAAGCGGCCGATGTCTCCCATCCCGCGCGCACGCTGATCAGCCTTTCGAGTTGGCGCAGCGGGGAGCGCATTTAGCGACTAGCGAGCTAGGCTAGGTGTGGTTGTGTGTGCGTGAGTGTGCGCGCTGCTGCGGCAGCGTATGCGTGACTGCTTTGTAAACAAAATCTCGCGAGTTAATAGCTGCATATATTCCGTTTTGTAGGTATGGACCTGTTATGGATGAATCCTGTGCTGTTTTTTATGTGATTATTTATTGATAATAATGGCAAACTCCAGTGCCAAATCGATTATAGAAGATCTTTTGGAAAAACCGTTCTGAACGAGGGCATTTTCTAAAAACTTTTAATTGTTCAAAACGGTCGCCCTTGCCCAAGTTTGTCGAGTTGAAAGTTCGTACATAAAGACAGCAAAAGGGAATAGTTGGTACATAATAATATATTATATAAACTATATCGAGATCGTTTTTGTTTTTCAACTAATTGTGGCAGAAATCAATTAACGCGTACATTATGAAATTATGAAAAAAAAAATTCTTAGCCAGAGCCAACCCAATACTCAGCACCAGGAATCGCCACTGCCACAGCTGTATGCCGTACGTCCATATCGGCTTGAGCACTGTGTTGTAAACTAGTAACTTATTGTCAGTAGACAATCAGGAGTTCCTTCCCAGCAGCCAGTAGAGACTTCTGTACTTGATGGTTATTGCATCTCTCTTTGTTAGAATTTGCATCTTCCAGGCCAGTCTACAGTCTATGTGCATTCCTCGATATTTCACTGTATCGCTGTGGGGTAGTACACAATCACCTAGTTTCACTGGAGGACAATTTTCTCTTCTCAGTGAGAAGGTTACGTGGACAGACTTTGTGGCGCTCGCTTTTATTCTCCATCTCCGAAGCCATGCATCTATTTTGTCGAGTCCATGCTGTAATGAAGCAGATGCTTTTTCTGGATCTTTGTTGGATGCCATGGCTGCTGTGTCATCTGCATATGTTGCAATTGTTACCTCGGGACACTGTGGGAGGTCAGACGTGAAAATTGTGTACAATACAGTTCCCAAAACTGATCCCTGGGGGACTCCTGCTTGTATATTGTGAAAGTGTGAGGTACAATCTCCTTCTTTAACCTGAAACAATCTCGCCGACAGGTATGATTCCAGTATTCCATAGAATGAGTGTGGCAGAAGTGTTTTTATTTTATACAGCAGGCCTTTGTGCCAGACCCTATCGAAAGCCTGCTGCACGTCTAGGAAGGCTGATGAGCAATATTCTTTATTTTCAAGGGGTTTCCTTATCACACTGCAGACTCTGTGAACTTGCTCTACTGTCGCATGTTTTTGTCTAAATCCAAACTGGTGTTGAGGTATTACTGCTTCTTCAGCCATAGCGCTTGACAATTGTTTCAATAGGATCTTCTCAAATAGTTTGGATATGATTGGCAGGAGGCTGATAGGTCTGTAGGATGTTACCTCGTTTTCTGGTTTACCCTGTTTATGTATCATGATGATTTGAGATACCTTCCACAGAGCTGGGAAGTATTCAACTCTCAACATTACATTGAAAAGGGTGGTTAAGAATGAGATGCCCTTTTTTGGGAGTTCGTCCAGTACCTTCTTGGTTATGAGGTCAAATCTAGGTGCCTTTTTGTCTTCTAAGGTTTTGATAGTTTTGATGAGCTCTTGAGAACTGACGGCTCTGAGAGGTACGTCCAATTGGAAATCTTGTTGTAGCACTGCGTCTATATCAGTTTCGTCAGTCCCTTCGGTAGCTTCATTCGGAGTAAACACTGTGGCCAAATGCCTGGCAAACACATTAGCTTTTTCTTGTTGCGTCCTTGCCCAAGTATTATTAGGAAGCTTTATTGGTGGTTTGATATTTTGAGGCTGGTTGAAGTTTTTGGTCATTCTCCAGAGGGAGTAGTTAGTCGCTTTAGTGGCTGTAAGAGATTCCAATTGGGCCTGTAGGAACTCATTTTTTGCACTTTGTAGAGTAGTCTTCAGTTTGCGAGTCGCTTTATTAAGTGCTGATTTGTCATGTGGGTTTCTACTAGAGTGCCAAATACGACGCAGTCTTCTATTCTCTAGTATTTGTTGCTTTATGGCCCACGGTACTTCGTTGTGTCTTCCGGTAGATGTCCCCTCGGGTGTGCATTCCCAACAAGCTGCTTGTATTATCTTACTGAATTCTTCTATAGCGTCCTCTATGTCTTCACTAGTATTTATTGGCATGTGCAGGTCTAGCCTATCATTTACTAGTTTGCGGAATGAGACCCAGTCAGTTAGTTTATTATGGAGTTGTGGCCGCCTCTCATTCTGTAGTACAGTTGCACTTGCTGTCATTATAACAGGGATATGATTTGAGGAGCCATCTAGGCAGGGATGAATCGAAAAGAATAGGCGAGACAAGCTTTTTATTATAAAAAAAGTCCAGTAAATTTGGCAGTTTATTTGGATCGGTAGGCCAGTGTGTGGGTTCAGCAGTTGCCATTAGAGACAGATGGTTTTTATCTACGCTTTTTTTAAGCTCCTTTCCTCTTTTAGTTATCAATCTTGACCCCCAGTGTGTGTGTTTGGAGTTCCAATCGCCTCCTGTTATAAAACGTGTTCCTAGAGACTTAAAGTATTCAGAGAACAGAGGTTCAGTTATCTTGTGTTTTGGGGGACAATAGACTGAGGACACATTAAAGTTCCCATTCTTCTCTTCTACCCTGATGGTGGTCGCTTGAATGTGCTCTGTTTTAAACTGTGGAAGTTCATGGTGTTTAATGGAAGATCTTATTACAACTGCTGTTCCGCCATGCGCTATTCCATCTGGGTGATTAGTGCTGTAGACATTGTAGTTTGGTATTTTGATTATACTCCTGTTTGAAAAATGTGTTTCTGAGATGAGAAAGATGTCCAGCTTGTGGAGCAGAAGTAAGGCCTCAACTTCATTTTGATTTGGCGCTAGGCCATTGATATTCCAGGTACCGATATTTAGAGAAGCTATTTCATTATTCTGTCCACCAGCATTATAATAAGCCCCATCAGGGTGCTAATTTGTTGGAGCAGGGTATCCATTTTTCTGATTGTTTTATCAGTATGTCTTGAATGACTTGGGTTGGCTCAACATTTGAATTATGTTGTGGTATTTCTTTAGTCGCTTCCGAGTATGTTCTCCTATTGTCTCTAAGTTTTCCAAATGTAGTCCTTTCTTCAAACGTTGGATTTTTTCTATTGTCATCAGTGGGTGGAGCGTCTGATTTCTTGGCATTGAACCCAGTGTTATTTCTGTTACTTCTTCTTGCCTTTATTTCTTGATACACTTCGCACTCTTTGAAATTGGCAGGGTGACTGCCCAGGCATAGTGCGCACTTCGCGGGTTCTGTACGATCCTTTTTTGGGCACTCTCTTCAAGAATCTAGGGCTCCCAAGATCGACGCTAAGCTCATATATGGAGAGAGCTTCGAAAACGTCACTGGAAGCATCCTACAGAATATGGATAGGTAGAGAGAGGGAGGTCGAGAGCGGGACTGGTGGTTTCCCCGCGTCCTAGTCAACGCAGACTAGCTGACGAGGGCTTGACGCGAGCCGAAACGTGAAGCATGCGCGGGAAACTTAGAGTGGCCACTCGCTAGTCCCGGCCTCGATTAATACCCTCCTCTACTGCCGATGGGCCCGGATATGTTCGGTGAAGCCATCGTAAGCTTAGATCCACACCTTCCTTCTGTTGTGTGCGCCAGCACATTTGACGCACCGATGCGGTCTTAGGCAGTTATTTTATGTGTGCCCATACTGCTGGCATCTGATGCATTGTACAATGTTTTCGCGCTTTCTAGGGTCTTCAATGGTAACCACGGTGTTGTATATGTATTTGATGTCCTTCACAGTTTTATTGTTGATGCTGGGTTCAATATAAACAAAGAATGTTGAGGAGGGTACTTTTTCTGCCCCAAAGCTAGCTTTTTTTTTTTTTTTTTTTTTTTTTTTATACTAAGCGCGACATGTGGCGCCGAGTCACCCATAAGGTGTCTAGCGACGCCCATGGACATTCGGACGTATGCGGGGGTTGCGAATGCCATGCCGGCCTGACAGGTGCCCATTCACGCCTCTCTTGAAGGACCCGAGACTATACTTGGGGGGAAATATGTGGGCAGGTAGAGCGTTCCAGAGTTTACCGGTTCTGTGGAGGAAGGATCTGCAGAACCGATTTGTACGCATCCGCGGTAAGTCCAGCGTATAGGGATGCAATCCCTGCCCAGTGCGCGTTGTACGGAGGTGGAAAGGGGACGGCGGAATCGCGTTAAACAGCTCCTCCGAGCACTCCCCGTGGAATAAGCGATAGAACACGCTTAGGGCGCCGACATCCCTACGAAGTTGCAGCGGTTCTAGATCGCGGGACACGTCGGGGTCATCCACTAGTCGCACGGCTCGACGCTGGATCGAGTCCAAAGGCGCAAGCTGGTATTTGGCTGAACCATCCCACAGGTGCGAGCAGTACTCCAGGCAGGACCTTATCTGCGATTTATACAAAAGCAGCCTTTGGTCCGGCGTGAAGTACCGTCGAACCTTATTGAGTATGCCTAGCTTTTTTGAGGCCAGCTTGGCCTTGCCCTCGATATGGCGCCGGTAGTTTAGGTCGTGCGACAGTTCGACTCCGAGGATCCCGAGGTGGTCGCTTAATTTAAGCGACGTGTCTTGGAAGCAAGGAGCTGGTGAGAACGCCGCTCTCTTCGCACTGAACGCGCAAGCTTGTGTTTTTGAAGCGTTGAACTCGACCAAATTACTTCGGCCCCATTCGGAGATAGACCGAAGCGTTTGTTCGAGTTCAGACACAAGTCTTCGCCTCTTTTCATCCACAACCTCTCGTCTGGCTGAAGGGTGACTGGTATAGGATCCGTGTGCTGTACTGTCATCCGCATAACAATGTATGTTGCCGAGTGGCAGCATGTCATTGATATGCAGAAGAAACAGTGTGGGTGACAGCACAGATCCCTGCGGTACGCCGGCATTCACTGACATGGCATCCGACGAGCAACCGTCCACTAGGACCTGTATGCTACGCCCATGTAGGAAGTCGGCGACCCAGTCGCAGAGGCCAGAAGGAAGTCCGTACGCCGGAAGCTTGCCCAGGAGCGATTTGTGCCAAACCCTGTCGAATGCCTTGGCAATATCTAGGCCAATTGCCAAGGATTCACCATGTCCTTCAAGCGATTCCCCCCAAAGGTGAGTGACGTACGCTAGGAGATCACCAGCGGATCGGTTTGGCCGAAAGCCATATTGCCGATCGCTGATGAGGTTATTTGTCTCCAGGCAGTGGCGGCTGGTGACTTCAGTGACCGGTAGTGCGCTAAGTACCTACCTACCTAAATACCAAATTTCCCAACACATTCCCGTCATGTTATTTTAAGATCGGGACTTCCGAATTCTTTAACCGCCTGCGTTTTATTATGTAAGTACCTAACTATGAATATTCTCAAGACAATCAATGAGTTGCAAAAAACAAGAAAAAAAAATCCAAACAAGTTTTTTAACTTATTTTTAGTACATTTATGAATACACCCCATAGACCACAACACTACTGCAGCTTTCAAAAAGAAAACAGTCCAAAAATACTTCAAAAAAAATATATAAAAATAAAAGCATTTGAAAAGTAGGAATTGAACCCGGGATCACCTGATTGTAAAGCCTTGCCTTTAACCAACGCTTAGGCAAATATCGGCACCACTTAATTCACAGTATCACGTGACAGAAAGCACAAAACCTAACCATATCCCATTTTAAATATTCGCGCGCTAACGGGTATGTGACATCACATGACAGCGCGCTGACGCACGCGCGGCTATTCACGATATAGCGTCCTTGTTTGGCGCTCGTGCGCCGCACGCAGAACTCCTTTCGGCCCATACTGTTTATATGAAGTATCTTCTGTCTCACGCGCCAGCGGTGTTTTGCCGATCCCCATACATTCAATATGGGAGACCCGCGTGCGATTTATATTCCGCACGGCGCGCGCGTTTACTCGCAAAAACGTGCCTTGTGATCTATAAAATAAGGTCGAATTCACATTCGTATTTATTTGGAGTACGATCTTTATGGTTTTAATGTAGTATGTTGTAAGGTATTATTTATTTTGAGTGAAGTGAAGACTTTTCGTGGTATGGTAGTGCGGCGCACGAGCGCACTTTAGGACCAGCCGCCAGTGTCTCCAGGTACGCCATGAGCTGGGCATTGATAATGCGCTCCATCACCTTGCAGAGTAGGGAGGTAATCGCTATAGGTCGGTAGTTCGAAGGGTTTGAGCGGTCGCCCTTTTTGGGGACCGCTTGAACAAATGCAGATTTCCAGGCCGCCGGCACACGGGAAGTAGAGTAAGAGAGGCGGAAAAGGCGCGTAAGCACTGGAGCCAGCTCGGGAGCACACCGTTTCAGCACCAATGCAGGAATCCTATCCGGCCCACTCGCCTTCCTGGTGTCTAGGGAGAGAAGCTCCGCCCGCACAGTTCGTTGTCAGAACTGTACTTCCGGCATGGAGTTCTCACACCTAGTTATGGATGGAGGGATGGCACCCCCATCGTCCAGGTTGGAGTTCCCCGCAAAGAGAGACACCAATAAATCGGCTTTCTCCTTTGCGGAGTGGCCAAGTGAGCCCCCAGGACACTGCAGTGGTGGAAGTGAGGAGCGGCAAAAATTCGATTCGACAGATTTGGCGAGAGACCAAAACTCACGGCTCCCAGTTGGGTGCTGGTTCAGCCTATCGCCAACTCTGCCGATATGCTCGAATTTGGCCCTGGTAATAGTCCTCTTGCAGGATCTGGAGAGGCGATTGTATTCTTTCTTCAGTTCGGATACATTTATAATCTCTCCTCTCACCTTATTGCCGGTCTTTTCTATTTCTTCTATGATGGCATCGTGTGGAGTTGTGTGATGAAGGCCCTTTATGACTATGCGATGGCATTTGTCTTCCTTCCTTGTAAAGGTGTGACCAATTAGACCCATTCTGCATACTAGGGACATCAGGTTCTTATAGGACTCTGTTGACATACTGCTGACTCTCATTTGATTTTTTGTTATAATTTTGAGTGTATAATCTTTTTTTGAGAGCACAGTTTCAATTGCTTTGATGAGTGCATTGACGTCTTGTATCCCATAGAGTATAAGTGGAAGTGGCCTGGTTTCCTTTTGCGGTTTCGCCATGTTGTTGCCATTATCATCAGTAGGCAGTATGGAGAACCTATTTCCGCCTTGAGTGTTTGTCCTCTCAGGCGATGGTGTTTTGCTACCAGTTTTTTTCCTCTTTCTATCTTGCATTGGTTGTGGTACTCTCTGCCAAGTGTAGTGTGTTTGGTTGGTCGTAGTTTCCATGTACTCAGTCGAGTCCTTTTTTCTGAGATTGTGTGGAGTCGTTCGCATTTCTGCAGGTCCAACAGAGTTACTTCTGGGTCGAGTATAGAAGAAACTTTTGTGTAGCAGTTGTTGCGTGAGGGGTTTTGGCAGGGTAGGTAGTTGATGTGGATGAGTTTAGCGCACCTGATTGGATATAAAAGGCAGGCGGCGTGTTTTGGTTGTTTTGACCAGTATTATTGCCTGTCAAGGAAGCCTGGTTTCCCACTTCCTTGGAGGTTTGGCCAGGTGCATCAACAGATATGGGGGCCTGGTTCCCTACCCCCGTGCCGTCTTCGGTGACAAAGGACCATGGGCAAAACTGTATGAAGACTGGGATCATCCACCAACAGAGATGAGATAACTGTTAATATATTTGTTCTACTATAAATGTAAAGATATCAATTCATTTTTGTGCAGAATCAATGGGGTTATTTTGTTATTAAATATTTATTGAACCGTAAATGTAAGGAGATATGTTTCTCTCCTTGCTTGCTACGTACTTATCTTTTGTCTGCAATGGTATTAAACTCGGTACCATAAGTAAAACTTGAAGTACGAACAGAGCCCTTTACAATGATATATGAATTGTCACTGTTGGCCACTGAGCCCGAATATTCTCATATGTGACTGAGCCCAATTTGGCGCAAGGTCTTTTCTCACTTAGGGGCCCGGTTACCCCCAAGCGCCGGGAGCTAGCCGGTTTGTTTTAAGTAAAAAATTTATATAACCCTATTTGTCTAACATTTCATTATCTGTCATAGTAATAAATATATCATATTATATACTATATATATATATATATATATAATATGTCAAATGTACGTATAATATGTTTAATTCTATTTCATGCTATTGACTTCAGAGCAGTGGCGGCTTTGACCACTAAATTTTAGTGAGGCAATTAAAAATCCAAAAAAATTTCATCGTTCAAACCACGCAAAAACAACGTTCAGCGTCGCGTTCCACAGGATGGGACAGCAACTTTGGCATTGAAATATGCACTCGTATAATATGAATACAAGGTTCAATTATACTTCAAAAATAGGTGAAGATTTGTCCTTCTCGATATGATTCAATATTGCAAGCAATAGTGGCGCATAGGGCATCCAATCCCGCATGTTTATTTTCAATCTCGGTATTTGCAGGATTGATGATTTTCAATCCCGCGGGATCCCGGTATTTGCAAGATCCCGCAATATAAGTGTAGTGCACCAAGCTGTGTGCCTATTTTGTATGATTGTGTAATAAGGACTATTTAATGCTATAAAAATAAAAGTCTATATACATTTACTACTTAATATGCACTTTTATTTCTGAAAAAAACTTTAATTCTAACATACATACTCGTAATATTCATCAAAAATTGTCAGTCAGTTTTAATAACAATTTTAAATCAAGTCATCTTCTGCTGAAAGTATTTTCGGAGGAAACATAAAATATCCAATGTATCGCCTGCCAGACTACTTCGAATATGGGATGATAAATAGCCGGTAGCGGAAAAAGCCCTTTCAGACTCCACACTAGTGGGTGGAATAGACTGGAGGACATTAAATACGAATTTTAAATAATTGCCCATCGAACCTCCCGACTTGTATAGGGTCATTTCTTTTTTATTATAGACTCAATGGAATTGACCCTGCTCATAGCATGCTGATTTATACTGGAAACGGAGGACAGCGTAAGTTCTAGTTCTTCTCGCAGTGACAGAACTCGGGGTCGGGATCGGGACTCGCAAATCCCGCGGATCCCGCACACGTAATCCCGTTCAGCACGGGATCAGAAAACGCGCGGGATCTAGGTATTTCGAGATCCCGGTATACCGAGATTGGATGCCCTAGTGGCGCACCTCGGCGGAAAAAAATTAATTTCTACGGTCGCACTCGGTCAGTCGCCATTGTTATTAGTGAAGTGTGTTTCTGTGTACGTGTGACCATGAATCGCGGGCGCAAATGGTAAGTAATTTTTCGTATTTTGATTTTTTTCGAAGCGCAAACTGTGTTTTTATTTGAGGTTCTTGCCATAATAAATTTGAGTGAAGTGGGTCAAAACAAAACATCACATCATCAAGTACCGCATTCAACCCAGGATTTTGAATAAAAAAAAGGTCAGTACAAATCAAGTAATAGATAACTTTGTAGGAAATTTAGAAACAATTTCAACCATACTAACTTTGCTAACAGGTGTTCATATATTTTTTTCGAAAAAAGCGTATTCTCGTAAACTTTCCCTCGCGCCCCGAGCGCGCGCAGCTTGCGCGACGCTGAGGCGTTTTGTCGAGGCGCGCACACGACGCTTGAGTGGTTAAAAAATATTAGCTGTACAAGAAAAGATAAAGAATGGATGACGAATCGGAAACTCACCTCTTTTGCAGCGAGAAATTCCAATAGAGGAAATACCATATGCCGGTCCAAGTATTGTCCATTGCGGAAAGTTAAATCGAACTTAGAATAACTCATGGTTGCGGTTGGTTTTGCAATTCACTTCATGAAAATAAAATGTTGCTGCGAGAAAATCAACCTAACCTCAAACAAACGAGCGAGCGAGACTGTGTGTGTGTGGTGTGGTGTGACCGCGACCAACCAAAGAATACTACTACTACCGCGACGCAACACCGCAACAGACACGAGAGCCTCGGGATCAATTCTGTTGGCCCTCGCTGACAGCTGTGACGTCATACAGCCGAAAGCGAATCAAGGGCCGAAAGCGATATTCGTTTATTCGTTTATGTGATTTCGTGGCTCAGGGGTGAGGGTCTAGGACTAGTAGTTTTATGACCTGGGTTCGAATCCCACAAAATCTTTTTGGTTTTTTTTTTCTTTTTTTAGCAATGTTACGGTGTATTGTTTTAGGGTGTTTAGTTTTTTTTATAGCCACCTAAGAATTACTTTCGGAAATACAAACTTGTAACAAAAACGACATGCACCGCCTCAACATTTAGGTTAGGGTTAATATAATGAAGAGGCGACGCAGCGACGCATCTTCTTTATTCTTTATTTCGACTTCTTTATTTCCTTTATTTGATTTTTTTCTTTTTTCTTTATTTCACCGAAACAGTTTGTATATTTCCGAAAATAAAATAAAATTTCTTAGGAGGAGAACTGTCAGTGAGAGACATCAGAATTTATCCCGAGCCACTCGTCGACAGACAGGACCAAAGAATGTAATACTACTGACAGGCAGGAGTGCAGGCAGGCAGGGCAGGCAGGACCAAAGAGTGACAGGACAATGACAGGACAGACAGCGCAGCCAGTGTTGCCAGATGGCCATATGATTTTCCCCCCAAGTTTTTTTTTTTTCATTTATTTAAAGGGTTTGTTTCTTTTCATTTATTCTTCATTTATTGTTGTTGGGGTTGTTGGGTTAAAGGGTTATGAAAATGCCAACCCTCTTCATACAACAACAAACATAACACAATAAAATAATAGACAACAACAACTTAAAAACTAACCAAACTAATTCGAGCGAGCAGCTCTTTCTTTCATAATAACATTATACATTTTAAACAACTTCGCAGCACCCTCGGATGCTGGATGAGCTAAATTATCTATACAAAAAACCCCAAAACAGTTTTGGCTCATTTTAGAGAAATAAAAAAAAAGTACCGTGTGGGGCCGGTACTTTAAAAGAATAGCCCCACTGCATCTCTCCCCATGCATGTCGTAAAAGGCGACTAAGGGATAAGAACAAGATGCCGTGTAAAGGGCGACAGGCTCGCCACCTCTCACCTTGGCACGGTACTTCCACCGAGTCGTGCAGCAGGTGGGTCTTCGTGCCTTACTTGCTACTTGATCGATATAATCTTGTTCGAATGATTTGCGAAACGTGGTGGTCAGTGTTGTGCTGTAATTTACCAGAGTTGCAGCACAACACCGATTACTCTGCTTACCCCGATTGTTGGGATTCAGCGTGTGTGATATGTATGTATGTATGTATGTAAAAAAAATATATTCTTTTATTAATTTATTCTAACTCTCCCATGGCATCTACTATTTCTAAACAATTATTTTTAGTTTTAGTTTTTTTTTTTCATTGTTATTGTGATTTTCTAATAAGTGAACATATTAAGACAATGAAATAAAATATAAAATAACTCAAGGTCGTCACATTATTTTCACAATCATTTAGCATTTTTATCCGTTTCATTTAACAATTAAAATGCCTACCTACGACAAGAATCGTTTCGTTCGTTCGTTCGTAGGTACCAAGTACAGTGCGACAAGGCTTGAAATGAACGTGGATGACGTTTGTGGGAGGGCGCTGTTGCAGCATTAATGTTGTCAATTTTGAAAATTTCCTTACACTAGGGGAAAATATCTTTGCAAAAGAAAATGTATGTATAGTATAATGCGCGGGGCGGATCTCGGCGTGTCGCCGCCGCAGCGGTTCGTCGGTGTTCTCCCTCGCACCCGCACCGTACTTGTACAGTGTATTCGCGTGGCGCGACGACACGCCGAGATCCGTCCCGGGCACTATAGTACCTGTAAGGTAAGTACGTACCTACTTACTTAATTTTTATTTTATGTATTGAATTTTAGGAAGACTTGCTCTCTAATAAAATAACAGATAGTCTTTGGTGTTGTTAGCAGAAATCGAAGTCTAAGAAGTGATACTAATGTACGCGTGGAAATTATTATATAGCAGGCAATATATTCTATTATAAATTTACAGCAGTTATAACGTAAGAAATATTCCACCTTCCCTGCTGTTTGCTATAATGCTGTTTCGCTATTTATACTCGTACGTACCGCCATCTAGTTAATATAATAAAAAATATTTGTAGTGTAGCCTGTAGGTATGTGAAGCTCTCGCTCGATAGAGGGCAGTGTTAGTAGTATTTTGTAACTTAACCCTTAAATACAATAACTGAAGGTTACATTTTAAATAATTAAATAAAACAGCGGACTAGCACATTAGAAATATTATAATATAATTAGACTGCTGTTTGTTAGAAACAGCAACAGCAACAATAAAACAGCAGTAGGTATAGCAGTGCGCGCTCGTTGCTTGCTATGAGCAGACTTATACAGCAGCAGCAGACAGCAGTTTATATAGCAACTTAACGTGTCTAGCAATTATTGTGTCTAGCTACAGTCTACTAGATATATTTTAATAGTAATAAAAACATGGCTTATATAATATAGTGATTGAACCATAGAATTAGCAATATTTGTGAAAATGCCGCCGAGCTGAAGATTACAATGACAAGTTGTGCAATCTTAAAATTACTGATTTATTAACCGAATAAAAATATTAAAAAACCGTTTACAAATACATAATAAATTATATAAATTTTAAAGAAATGGCAGAAAGACTCGGCATCCAAGCCAATAATTTAAAAAAAATTTACCACAGACATTACTGATCTGTCTGCCTGCTGTATTCCCGCGATTGTTATAACACTAATATTTATCTCTTATTTCAATTATGCTAGTTATTCCAACCGCGTTAGGTTCAAATTCAAACATCAGCACCAAAAACAGCAATATAGCAATATAGCACTTTGAAACAGCAGCTATATAAAAACAGCAGATCATTCTAACGTGCTGTTGAAAAACAGCCGTTATTCCCACGACTACGTGTGAACGGGGGAAACACGAGACGGTCATCTGGCAGCACTGTGGCGGCGTTAGTTCAGCTGTCACTCACGTTCATTTGAAGCCTTGTCGGACTGTAGTGGGAAAAGCTAGGTAGTTTATAGTTTATGCCCCTTTTAATCTCTTTGTTTATACCACATCACATAACAAAGAGTGTTCGCATTTTTTTTTTTTTGGTTTTTTCCCTTCTTTGAACCGACTTCAAAAAAAGGAGGAGGTTCTCAATTCGACCGTATTTTTATTTTACATTATTTTTGACGTGATAACGTCACGTCCTATAAATTGATGAACACCGGCTGCACGCACGAAAAAGTGTCACGTTCCATCTGAGCCTGTGTGTGCAAGCGAGAGCGCGTAACAAGCGATAGAGAGGCACAATGGGCCCAAGCCGAAAGCGTAGGGTTTTCTTTTCTTTTCTTGAAATTATGCTTTTGTTTTGATTTGTAAAACTTTTTATACCGTTGTAATCCTATCCTATCACACTTGACAATGGCAAAGTTCGCGCGCCAGCGCGAGTTGCCAAAAAAAAAAAATTATTTTGCAGTGTGAAAATCACTCTTTGTTTTTAATACTACAGTATAATACTACTGTTTAGTATATACTACAGTGCTTCAATTTACATTAGTCTGTGTTTTTTTTTGTTAGAAATACTAAACGTGATTTCTCAACAGAACCCAAATATAATAATCAGCGTGTTTCCAAGCCAATAATAAAAAATAATGGTTAGTAATCTTTGGTAATAAATAGGTCGCCGATAGTTAATCTGTGGTTGCGACTGCGCGAGATTTTTCCAAAACATCGTGGCGTCTTTCGACGTAATATTTGACTAAATGCATATAAAACTATTCGTGTTAAATTAATTGAAGAAAGGAAGGAAGTACTTTGTCACAACTTATTAAAAAGGATCATTTGAATGCTTTTGAAGTGTATGGAAGTCTCAAAGGAGCCCGCGGGACGCGGAGATCCGCGCGTCCCACAAGATGGCGGCTTTGTGTGTATCTCCTTCGCGCGTACCTCAGGGCTCGAAATGCGCTACGGGTTTTGAAAGAGTACATGAACTGTGAATAGAAAATATGTCTAACACTGTAATCACAAATTTTCGCGATGCAAGCGGTCCACGCTCCAGCGCCGACTCGCCGTTCGTCGTAGTGCTGGAGCGAGATGGTACGATATCACTGGACAACGCAGCGCTTGACGGACTCGTCAGTGAGTAGCGCGGGAATAGCGCTTCTTTCTATATATCTAGGCTGTCAAACCTTCCCATTTATCCCATACTTGAGCACATTCATCGTCAATATTTTAGAATTTCCACGCTACAATTTCAGTGGGAACCCGTGTTATGCCCAGAATTGTTGTTTTCAGGCGGGGATGCGTCACAGTCTAGTGGAATCAGTGTGGTTCGCGTGGGTCAGGAGGGACGGCCTGAAGACGCAACTGATTCAGAAACAGAAGATGAGAGTGTGCCTCATGTCACTCTCTCTGTTGATGGGTACTACGATGACCCCAATGGTATCGCTAAGTATGGTACGTTTGTGTTCTATACTTCCAGTCTTTATACACATTAACCCTTCCATTTCGGGAGCATTAACTAAAACAATGGCTGAGTATTAGATTAGCGATGGTAAGATCGAATATTGCTGGTATGCTTATTGTGTAGGCCGAGTTAAAAGATGAATTATAGTGAAAGAATTGTTTGCCGGAAATGCGTAGTTTCGGAGAAATTTTTTTTTGAAAAAAATATTTTTCATACAAAATTAATTTTCGATTTTTTATTAATTTTTTTTAATGCACCAAAACATTTATTTTGAATAGGAATTTATGCAAAAACGACATGCGCCTTTAGGTTAGGGTTAATTTATAGAAGATGTGTCGCGTAGCGACGCATCTTCTATAAATTAACCCTGGTTATTTTTTTTTTAAACCACCAAAACATTCACCCATACCACTTCCCTTGTTTTTACATACATTGATATTCAAAACCAATGTTTTTGTGACCTAAAAAAAAACAATTTTTTTTATTTTGTATGAAAAATTAATTTTGTATGGGAATTTTTTTTTTTTCTCCGAAACTACTCATTTCCGGCAAACAATTCTTTCACTATAATTCATCTTTCAACTCGGCCTACACAATAAGCATACCAGCAATATTCGATCTTACTGTCGCTAATCTAATCCCCCCCCAAAACAATCCCTTCCCTACGCAAGGCGGCGGCCGCGAAAGCGTCTTCACATTACTCTAGAAAAAAAATCGTTTTGGAAGATTTTTCCATGAAACTTTATGAACTAAAGAATGGATTGTATTTATATTCTAGCTATAAATTTTATTTTTTTATATGCACGGTGTTAACTTTTTTCGCGACATTTCAATTTTAATACCAAATATTAAACCATTTTGTACACTGATTATTTTGTGGTTTAAAAACATTTTTTTCGCCACAGATGTTGTTTATTTTCACATATAGAATAATCCCCTTATGTCTGTTAAAAATATTACGGGAGCAACTGCAACACCGTGTATATATATATATATATTTAAATGTATTTCAGATAGCGGCATAGAGATGTTGCAGTCACTCAGCAATGAAACTCGTGAGCACAGCCTCATCG
This sequence comes from Nematopogon swammerdamellus, assembly GCA_946902875.1. Lineage (NCBI taxonomy): Eukaryota > Metazoa > Arthropoda > Insecta > Lepidoptera > Adelidae > Nematopogon > Nematopogon swammerdamellus. Next base: position 10,581,728 of record OX336333.1, read on the forward strand.
GCTTCCAGAATGATCACTGTTACACACCTCTCATGTCTCCCAGCGACATGCTACCTACCGACTCCACCTCGGAGATCAGCTACCATGAGCTACAGCAGCCACCTAAACCTCTCGCAATTCCTAGCTCTAAGAAAATTACAATCCTCGAGCAACAGATCATTCCTAAAGGCAAGAAAATAGTATTCAACCCGACCAAAACTCCAGTTATACTGAAAGGCAACGATGTTCTCACCAAGCCACTCCCCGGCCTCGCCACCAAGTTTGGTAAGAAGCTCACGAACACGACAAGTCCTCAGGTAAATGAGAAGCTAGAAGAGCTACCCGACGACATCGCAGAAAGGACAGAATCATCCGCCACCAGCACGTCTGGTGAGAGTGTCAACGATCGAGACTCCGATTCGGACTATAAATATGCGAGAGATCATTTGTCTTCCAAATCAAAGAAAAATAAAACGGTGCTCAAAGGTGTGAAGAAAGTAATAGCTAAGAATTTCGGCAATATTAAGAATATCAGCAAATCTGTTTCAAAATCTAAATCCACAAAAAGTCTCCTTCGACAGGAAATCAAGGACAAAATTCTACATAAGAAGTCAAAGTTGCAATTAGAAAAGAAGGCCAACACATCTAATTTAGTTAAAAAGCAACCAGAAATACCTGTCGATGCGACTACAGCACCTCCTAAAGAACCAGTTAAAGTCGAACCGAAAGTGGAAACACCAAAACCTCAAAAATTGTCAAAAAAAGAAAAGAAAACTCCAGCACATATGACTGCATTGCTTTCCGATATGACTTCTCTGTTCTCCACTCCAGATGTCATCAGACGGGTGTCGACAGATGGTAAACAAAAGGGTGAAAAGGGCACTGCTGTTCCCAGCAAGGATGCGGCACCGACCAACCCATTAGAAGTTGGTGCTTTGGCGGACGCAGGAATGAGCGTCGACATTAAGGATAAAGCGGTGAGCAAGCAGCCTGTGCCCCTCAAAACATACAGCAAGCCTAAGGAGGGTGTTAATTTGACAGAAAAGATGGTGAAGGAAATGGAGTCAATTCCACAGATAGACGATGCGAGCCTGGCACAATTACTACAGGACACACCGGTCATTACGACCGGCTCCGAGACTGCGACCAGCCTGGGCGTCGCCACCACCACCGCCGCCAACCCGCTGAGCAGCCCCAACATGGGACCGCTGTCGCCCACACTTGACTTGTTGGCCGGGTTGCAGCCTGAGGAGGAAGGACTGACGGAGGATCTGCTGATGCACGTGGCGCAGCTCGTCGAGAGCTCGGAAAATTTGCAGGAGGTGATCGACAAGCAGGTGCTGGGCAAAGTAGACCCAGTGCCGTCCAAGCCGACAACACTGGCACCTCCCACGCAGACCGCTCTCACGTATTCACAGGTGTCCTCCGCCTCCAAGATAAGTCAGAGGTCCATCGGACCTCGCAAAGATCCCATCCAGATAATTCGCAGCGACGGCCGCATCATCACGCTACCCCCGATAGAGGCACCTGCGACACGCTCCTCCAAGAGGAAGAGTCTCGGCCCCGCGCTGCAGGAGCAGGAAGCCCCCGTACAAGAGATCCCGATCCCAGTTCCGGAGACCACCCTTTTGCAGGTGAACCCGAAACAGTATGCCAATAAGAAGCTTTCACTGAAAAAAAATGAAGCTCCTCAGACAAGTGGGGAAGTGACAAAGTTTTTGCAGGAATCGGACGACAGCTTGAACTCTGAGGATGACCCGTACAGGTATATCCATATCAACATTTTTCTTTTATTCTCAGTTCTGCGTTTAAAGATCAAGACTTATTTTTTGGGCCCATTACTTTGACTTCTTGAACAAGTGCTACATTGAGTGTACAGTTGATCTAACCTAACTAAATGATAATGATATGTGCAGGCTGTGGTGTATCTGCAAGCAGCCGCATAATAATCGCTTCATGATCTGCTGCGACCGCTGCGAGGACTGGTTCCACGGCAAGTGCGTCAACATCACCAAGGCCATGGGCCAGCAGATGGAGGAGCAGGGCGTCGAGTGGACCTGCCCCAACTGCATCAACAAGTTTCAGACGCCCAAAACTCTCCCAAAGGTTTGCATTCTGTCTAACGGTACAATCGAATCAAGATCAAAATCTAAGTAAAATTTTGTTGGCGGATGGTAGATCTGGTAGGTTTGGTTGCATGAATCCAACTTTTATTTGTATGTAATTGTGTTCACACTATTCCAACTGAACATTTTAAACATCATAAACCTCGTAAACATTTTAAAATTTAAAATAAATCATGAAAGTGTTTGGTTTTATTTTTTATTTAAACGTGAAGTCAACGTATCTTACGTAAATTTTAAATAAATTAAGCCGATCCGGCCAAAAATTCTCAAAAAAAATTTTAAATTCAAAACTCGAAACATACAAAAAATCAAACATACATGGGGTATATTTGGACCCCCCTGGATGTAATGAATATAAATTTAATTTTTGAATGTCAAGGTTTGGACCACCCTGTTTAAAATAACGTCACAACATTTCACATGCTTTGTTTGGTTTCACTTTAGACTATAAAGAAATTGTTCAACATAAGATGCAAATTTTCAGCTATGTTATACTATTATAATTTTTTTTGTCATAACTTTAACCATTGTCAGGCCAGTGTATGAGAAAAGCTCAACAGACAATAAACATCAAAGACAGCTCAACTACTATTAAATTAAGTAATTTTTAATAGGGCTCTACATCCCTGATGAGTATTGTATTGTATTGTTTATTGATCATTCATATGGCAGTTAGACTGCACTCGAACTTGTCACAATTAGTTCTATCGGGTTCAATTACACCCAGGAAGAAGAACCGACAAGAAACTTCCCTGAATATTATTATTTTTTATTTTTACAAGTACTTTGGCCACATAATAACACCGCCTACACTCTACGATCTATCGAAAACACAGCTTAGAGCAAGATAAACAATTTTGCGGAGAGTTCTGACTCCAGAGACTTATTAATTAAGTGTATCAGGTGTAAAGAGCCTTTGTCAAACTTTGATATGTAATTTGTATCAATATAATTATGTTAGTATATTAAACATACTACTACATAGTATAAATTGTCAAAAATAAAAAATAAAAATATATTAATATCAGACATAACTATCCAAAACCATCCATAGGGCTAAACGATGTACACATGCATGTGTTAACCCTTCAGCTCCGCAAGCATTAACTAAAAGAATTCCTCCCCTATTCAACCGGGACCTTGACATTGACTGCTTCATATTACTATAGAAAAAAAATCATTTTGTATTTTTTTTTTTCATTAAACTTTATGAACTAAAGAATGGGTTGTATTTACAGATAAATATTCTAGCTATAAATGTTCTAGCTAACCAAATTATTTCCTAAAGTTGTGTTATGTGAAATTGGCACCTCTCTTGTTTAAAATTTTTATAAATGAATTTGTAAAAAAAAAAAATCAAATTTCCAGCCCGCGTTAACCAGAAGGAGCGTCGAAGGTCCGAGAGAAGTAACTCGAGCAAGCGCATCACCGGCGACGGGGATGGTGGCACGCAAGGCATCGGAGGTCGGCGTGCCGAGTTGCATCGTGTGCGAGAAGACGGCCCGTGCTGGTAGCATCTACTGCAGCGACGCATGCATCCTGAAGCACGCGCAGGAATCCCTTGGCCCCAACGCCTCCTCCCCCACCAAAGCAGACCCTCACGACAAGTCCGACGCTAGGGTAACGTATAAGTTTTGCTTGTCTGTATTACTGAAATCAGGAACCCTATTGGTTTTATAAATTTTATTTTATTATTGTTTCTGGTTTTTTGATTTGATTGAAGCTGGTGTGTTCATAACTATGTTCACTGGTGGTTTATTTTATACTAGCTTTTGCCCGCGGCTTCGCTCGCGGGAAATTCGTATTTCAAAGGAAGAAAGTAAGTAACTAAGGGCGAGCTGGGTTCAGGTAAACGATAAACCGTCTCGAAGAAAGTGAGTAACTTTTTGAGGCCGAAGGCGGAGTTGCGTTCAGGAAGACGATAAACCTTCTCGAAAACAGTAAGTAACTATGGGCGAGGCCGAAGGCCGAGCTGCGTTCAGGAAAAGGATAAGCCATCTTTAAGAAAGAGTAAGTAACAAAGGGCGAGGCCGAAGGCCGAGCTGCGTTCAGGAAGAGGATAACCTTTTCGAAGAAAGTAAGTAACTATGAGCGGGGCCGAAGGCCGAGCTTCGTTCAGGATGAGGGTAAACTTTTCGAAGAAAGTAAGTAACAGAGGGCGAGGCCGAAGGCCGAGCTGCGTTCAGGAAAACTGAACCTTCTCGAAGACAGTAAGTAACTATGGGCGAGGCCGAAGGCCGAGCTTCGTTCAGGAAGAGGATAACCTTTTCTAAGAAAGTAAGTAACAGAGGGCGAGGCCGAAGGCCAAGCTGCGTTCAGGAAGACGATAAACCTTTTCGAAGATAGTAAGTAACTATGGGCGAGGCCGAAGGCCGAGCTGCGTTCAGGAAGAGGATAAACCATCTTTAAGAAAGTAAGTAACAAAGGGCGAGGCCGAAGGCCGAGCTGCGTTCAGGAAGAGGATAACCTTTTCGAAGAAAGTATGTAACTATGGGCGAGGCCGAAGGCCGAGCTGCGTTCAGGATGAGGGTAAACTTTTCGAAGAAAGTAAGTAACAGAGGGCGAGGCTGATGGCCGAGCTGCGTTCAGGAAAACGATAAACCTTCTCGAAGACAGTAAGTAACTATGGGCGAGGCCGAAGGCCGAGCTGCGTTCAGAAAGAGGATAACCTTTTCGAAGAAAGTAAGTAACAGAGGGCGAGGCCGAAGGCCGAGCTGCGTTCAGGAAAACGATAAACTTTCTCGAAGACAGTAAGTAACTATGTGCGAGGCTGAAGGCCGAGCTGCGTTCAGGAAGAGGATGACCTTTTCGAAGAAAGTAAGTAACTTTAGAGGATGACCTTAAGTTATGACCTAAACTTAAGAGGATGACCTTTTCGAAGAAAGTAAGTAAGTAGAAAGAGGGCGAGGCCGAAGGCCGAGCGAAGAAGACGATAAATTCTCGAAGACAGTAAGTAACTATGGGCAAGGCCGAAGGCCGAGATGTGTTCAGGAAGAGGATAAACCTTTTCGAAGAAAGTAAGTAACAAAGAAGTTACTTTCTTCGAGAAGATTTATGGTCTTCCTGTACGCAGCTCGGCCTTCGGACTCGCCCTCTGTTACTTACATTCTTCGAAAAGGTTATCCTCTTCCTGAACGCAGCTCGGCCTTCGGCCTCGCCCTTTGTTACTTACTTCTTAAAGATGGTTTATCCTATTCCTGAACGCAGCTCGGCCTTCGGCCTCGCCCATAGTTACTTACTGTCTTCGAGAAGGTTCAGTTTGCCTGAACGAAACTCGGCCTTAGGCCTCGCCCTCTGTTACTTACTTTCTTCGAAAAGTTTACCCTCATCCTGAACGAAGCTCGGCCTTCGGCCTCGCCCATAGTTACTTACTTTCTTCGAAAAGGTTATCCTCTTCCTGAACGCAGCTCGGCCTTCGGCCTCGCCCATAGTTACTTACTGTCTTCGAGAAGGTTTATCGTCTTCCTGAACGCAACTCCGCCTTCGGCCTCAAAAAGTTACTCACTTTCTTCGAGACGGTTTATAGTTTACCTGAACCCAGCTCGCCTTTAGTTACTTAATTTCTTCGTTTGAAATACGAATTTCACGCGAGCGAAGCCGCGGGCAAAAGCTAGTGTCTTTATAAATTATAGCCTTTTCGATGTATAAGCTATAGTACTCATCAAAAGGCTCATCAAAATCTGTTCAGTAGTTTTTGCGTGAAAGAGGAATATAGTGCGGCTGTTCGGTTCTCTGTTGAGTTTATAGGCCGCGCCTCCCCCGCGCCGTCGCACCGTGCCGCCACGCCGCCAACTGCCGCCGCTCGCTCGGTAAATACCTATGTATAGTACTAAGGCGCGCGGATTGAACATATCGGTTTGTATGGGAGCCACATCTTAGCGTAACCGGAACTGAATTTTATGTAGCCTATCCTGTGTCCCATATAGTTAAATGTGCTTGTACAAAGTTTCATCGAATTCGGATGATCGGTTTAAGAGTTATGGCGGAACATACATACATACATACATACAGAAAAGATTTCTAAAAATCGTCAATTTAGCTTTAGTATCATACATAGAGGCTACAAACTCAATATTTCCTAAAACAAAGTAGCTTACTCCATGACCACCCCTTACAGATTTATTATTAGTATATATATATATTGATTTGTTGTATAGTGTATTTAAATGTTGATCTAGCCTGTTCTTGAACAAATTTGTCCAAAGCAATGTGCAAATTATCGTGATTAAAAAAACAAAGTTATGATGGAAAAAGATTCTAACTTGAACAACAATCGTTTCGATCAACAATATTATACATAAATAATAACTTTCCAGGATAATATGTTCACTTGTTTATATGTATTTTTACCTTTTTTTCAGGTTATCGTATTTGAAAGAAAAACAGGCAGATGTTTGCAAGGTCCAAACGCACCCACAGCGAACAACCTGAAGGCTTGGCTCCAAGAGCACCCCACTTTTGAAGTGGTGCGACGGGAACGAGAGAACAAGCCCATGGTCAACGTTAAGAAGACTCCGGCAAGGCCGTTACAGAAAATTCAAACTACTCTAAAGTTTGATAAACAACAGAAACAGATCATACTTGTTCAACCGCAAACGAAACCGCCACAGATTGACACTAAGACTTCTCGATCAATTCCACAGTCACCGCAGGAGGATGTTCCCAGAACGCCCACAACTCCAAAACCTAACGTGTCGACGAGACCTACTATCTCTCTGAAGCAGACCTTGCTGACATCGAAGGAGGCGCCCACAACACCAAAATCAGGCCCTCCGACACCCAGGCAAGGCCCTCAAACACCCAAGCAAGGTCCTCCGATGCATAAACAAACACCTCCAACGCCGAGGCTGACCTCACCGACACCAAAAACTCCTACAAAAGTCACACTCGTTCGAACACCATCGTCAACTGAAAAGGTTGGTTTTTAATTTAAGACTTGTGTCTGAACTCGAACAAACACTTTGGTTTATTTCCGAATGGGGCCGTCCGTAGTAATTTGGTCGAGTTCAACGCTTCAAAAACACAAGTTTGCGTTCAGTGCGAAGAGAGCGGCGTTCACACCCCGCTCTTTCCTTCCAAGGCACGTCGCTTGAACTAAGCCCTAAGTGTGTTCTATCGCTTATTCCAAGGGGAATGCTCGGAGGAGCTGTTTAACGTGATCCCGCCGTCCCCTTTCCACGTCCGCACAACGGCGCATTGGGCAGGGATTGCATCCCTGTACGCTGGACTTATCACAGATGTGTACCAATCGGTTCTGCAGATCTTTCCTCCACAGAACTGGTAAACTCTGGAACGCTCTCCCTGCCCACATATTTCCCCCCATGTAAAGTCTCGGATCCTTCAAGAGAGGCGTGAATGGGCACCTGTCAGGCCGGCATTGCATTCGCAGCCCGCGCATGCGATGGGTGGCTCGGCGCCACATGTCGCGCTTACTATAAAAAAAAGTAGTTTTTTTTCATTCGTAGGTATTGCAATCATCTGATGCAAAATGAGAAATGGACTTATAAAATTTTTTTTATACAGAGGGTGTCCCAGAAACCGAGGATAATCCTTTGACAGCTGATAAGGCTGCTAATTACCTCTCAGAAAATCTAATTTTAGGTTTAGTAAAAATGGCTTAGTTTTTGAGATATTGTCATTTTTGTAAAAATCCAAAATTTTCTCCCTCAGCTCATTTTTTAAATGCCACAAGTAGAGTACGCGGCGCGTAACTTGGCCGCTGTGCGAGCGGGACAGCGTTATACCAACGATCGCATGCGTATAACGTCGTCCCTCTCGCACCGAGGCCAAGTTGCGTGCCGCGCGTTATACAAATGCATGATTTTGTTAAATATAGTTTTTGTCAAATATTCCTGAAAAGTTAGGCTTTCACACGGTAAGATTTATTTTTTCATGTTTAATCCTGCTTAGCTGAAAAACAACTTAAGAGCCACATGTTAAATTTTTTTCAGCCTCATCCCTTGAATTTGGCCCTTCGCGGTGAAAAAAAAATTACTACACTAAAGTGGCATTATGCAACAAAAATACGCCCATTTAATGTAGTTTTTAAAATGGTACATCACTTACCGATTTGCCCAATAATTTATGAGATATTGTTATTTAACTGGCAAAGGACCTCGGGATTTGATAACTGTTCTACCAACTACAAATTGGAATAAAATAAACACTTGAAGTAATTAGTCTTTATTATCCTGTTAAAGTACATGTTGAAATAGTTACCACCTGCACGAATGCTAGCTCGACATCTTCTCACAAATGCCCGGTTGATGCGTCGAGCAAGTACTCGATGCAAGTGCAGATACATCCAGCTATGCTATGTAAATAGTTTGTGTTTTCCGTTCAGTTGAGTGTAGCCGGCACGACCGAAGGGAAGCACTGACGTGCCACCAAGTTCACTCGGTGTTATGGGCTGACATCACGGATGTTGTAGGTGATGAAGCCAACCATGTCAGTTCCCATAAAAAAAAAACCTGAGCTACTGCCGTAATTCTTTCTTTGAGCTCTATCAAGTTTTCCACCGGTTTCCCGTACTTAAACTTTTTCTTTTTTCTACATCACCTACAACATCCGTGATGTCAGCCCATAACACCGGGTGAACTTGGTGCCACGTCAGTGCTTCCCTTCGGTCGTGCCGGCTACACCCAACTGGACGGAAAACAGAAACTATTTACATAGCATAGGTGGATGTATCTGCACTTGCATCGAGTACTTGCTCGACGGATCAACCGGGCATTTGTGAGAAGATGTCGAGCTAGCATTCGTGCAGGTGGTAAACTATTTGAACATGTACTTTAACAGGTTAATAAAGACTAATTACTTCAAGTGTTTATTTTATTCCTATTTGTAGTTGGTAGAACAGGTTATCAAATCCCGAGGTCCTTTTGCAGTGAAATAACAATATATCATAAATTATTGGGCAAAGCGGTAAGTGATGTACCATTTTAAAAACTAAATTAGATGGGTGTATTTTTGTTGCATAATGCCACTTTAGCGTAGTAATTTTTTTTTTTTTCACCGCGACTGGCCAAATTCAAGTGATGAGGATGAAAAAAATTTAACATGTGGCTCTTAAGTCGTTTTTTCAGCTAAGCAGGATTAAACATGAAAAAATAAATCATACTGTGTGAAAGCCTAACTTTTCATGAATATTTGACAAAAACTAGATTTAAGAAAATCTTGCATTTGTACTTGTGGCCTTTAAAAAAATGAGCTAAGGGAGAAAATTTTGGATTTTTACAAAAATGACAATATCTCAAAAACCAAGCCATTTTTACTAAACCTAAAATTAGATTTTCTGAGAGGTAATTAGCAGCCCTATCAGCTGTCAAAGGATTATCCTCAGTTTCTGGGACATCCTGTATAAAGTATAAATTTTTTTAAGAGAATCATGAAGACTGATTCCAATGATTTTGTCATTTTATTACAGCAACAGAGCACAAGGTCTGTAAGCACGCCCACAACTCGCCGAAGAGAACGAGAACCGGAGCCCAAACCGAAACCCGCTTCCACGGCACACATCAGAGAAAGTGTGAGGAGCGCCTTACGGGAGCAATTGACCCTGCGACTCGCAGAGACCAAGGGAGTCAAGTTCACCGACGATGAAATCAAGAAATTTGCCATTAACACAGAACTGGAATTGCACAACCTGTTCAAGGAAGCTTCCATGAAGTATAAGGCCAAATACAGATCACTCATTTTCAACATCAAAGACCGGAAGAATCTTTCGTTGTGGCAGAAAATTTGTGATAGATCCCTCACTCCCAAACAGCTGGCAAGTTATTGTTATGTATTGTTCTACTTTTGTGATCTCTGAATTTCTTACTTCTAAAAGGTGATCACCCCACTACGAGGACATCTATATCCTCCTAGTCATACTGATATGAACTGCATTTTCATACTGATTAATTTTTCAGAGCTATCAATGAAACTACTGGACTTGTTTTGCAAGTCTTTGATTTAATTTTTTTTTTTGTTTTTTTTTATGACTGCTACACTCCAAATATAAAATAACAAAAAGAAATATAAATTACAAGTGTTGTCAATGGCCATGAAAAAAAAACATCTGTACCAAACGTCTATACAAATTCATCACCCATTTTGTAATCTCATGGTTTAATCTTGATCTAATTTTGTGATCAATGATGTAGTAATGTGTTCAAATTGTTATGCGGTTTAGTAATGTAACATGGTTTGGCAGGTTCGCATGTCTCCTGAAGAGCTGGCGAGTCAAGAATTGGCTCAGTGGCGAGACAAGGAGGCGAAATACCAGTTGGAACTGATAAAGAAATCTGAACTGGACCTGCTGGCAGCGAACAAGACTTATGTACTGAAAACTCACAAAGGAGAGGAGGTATTTTTAGGCATCCTAGCATGGCGCCCGCGCTTCTGTTACCTTCCTCCTTCAGGGTGATGTTTGAAACAGTCTAGTCATTCTCCCACCAGAGTTATCCGGGGACGCACGCAAGCTGCTTGTGGAATCTCATTCCGCATGCGACCCTTAGTGTTTTGGCCTGCGGAATGTAGTTCCACCCTAGTGTTGTAAAAGATACCGTATTCTTTCAATGAATGTGGCCGGCCCCGACCTTGACAGCGGAACTACGCGTCTCACGTCTATATTTTTTTTTTGTTGAATTACGTAGTGTGTGCGCAAAGCGATTAGTGATCGAACACGCGCGTCGCTGGGACAAAATGGTGGACAAACTATAAGAATCTAGGTATTATAGAATTTATTTACCACATATGTACATACATAAATGCTTTATATCCCATACAAATCCAATAATCCGGGAGTTCCAGTAGTTCCACAAAAAATTAGGGTGCCGGATTACCGAGCGCCTACTGTACTTAAAAAGAATAGCCCCACTGCATCTCTCCCCGTGCATGTCGTAAAAGGCGATTAAGGGATAAGAACAAGATGCCGCGCTGAAGGGCGATAGGGTAGCCACCTCTCACTTTGGCGCGGTCCTTCCACCTAGTCATGCAGCAGGTGGATCTTTCTTCGTGCCTTACTTGCTGCTTGATAGTTATCTTGTAGGTAGGTTTTAGACTAATGCACGAAATCCACGATTAATTAGGTAGGTACTCGTTCTTTCAATGAAGATAACGTTCAAGTAATAATCGTCCCGACGATCAAATGTAGCGATCCCGACCGATGACGTTCAGTTTGGTCGGCGCGGTGCCGCACACAAACGGATGTGCGTGCCGCGTTCGTGCGAGCGAGAAATAAGTAGGTAACATTATAATATAACACAAATGGGTGTGACCAGGACGAAGTCAGGGCTGTTTGTGCCGTATGAACCACTGCTGGTATCGCAGCACAGGTGATCGTTAATTAACAAACGTAGCGAAAAAAAATCTATTTTCCAAAAAATAACGAAAAGTACGAGAATTGTACTTTCAAGTTAAATTATCTTGAGAAACATCAATTGTTTCAATACAAGACCCTCATAGAAATATAGATAATATTTTTCCCTACAACCGTAGCGAAAAAAATATTGCTTTCCATCTTTCCAACACGTGAAATTTAATATATAGTGTGATTTTCGCGCAAACGTTCATCGTCGGCGCGACGTATCAGCCACCGGACGAGTAGCAAGAATCTCGCACCTATTACATCTGCATACGGTTCGTGTTTCAATCATCAGTGCTCGGGTAGCACGGTTTGAGTCTTATTCCCGCCTTAAGAAAGCATGGACCAAACATTGATGATATTCAGTAAAAGTGAATGTTTCCCAAGTAAATGAAAAAAAAATGTACCAATATATTTTTTGTTTTTTTATGGAAACTGACACGGTTGGCTACATCACCTACAAAATCCGTGATGTCAGCCCATTACACTGGGTGAACTACGTGCCATGTCAGTGCTTCCCTTCATTTCATGTCGAATGAGTTACATAGGTATCGATACTTTTAGGGTACTGATATGAGTAGTATCGAATAATTATTATTTGAGTAGGTACTACTCATATGAATAGGTATCAATATCTTGGTGGTATTGAAAAGTCCCCAAACTCGCCCTCCGGCCTCGCTATTAGTGACATACTGAATTGGGGGAAAATACAGCGTGTTTAAGAATAGGGTTTTTCTATCAAACGCAACTATCTACACCAACGCGCAACAGAACTGTTAACGCCATCTATTACGACCATTCTACACAAAATTCCTTTCACACTATACTTTCTTTAATACTGCTCAACCCTAAGGCGATTTAGCGTGATGGTAGCCTATAGTGAGCCCCAAGAACATTTACATTGGTGCAAACCACATTAAAATCTGTTAAGTTGTTCTGGAGTTAACCCCAAACATATATACAAACATACAGACAGACGTTCCCTTTTATAAGAAGTACAGATAGATATATTTATCTGAATGCAGCTTATCCTTCGGTCCCGCCCTCAGTGACTTACTTTCATCGAGGAAGTCTTTTTTTTTCTTCAAAGCAGCTCGGCCTTCGACCTCGCTCTTGGTGACTCGCTCTCTTCGAAAAAGTACCTATATAAAATCTATGTATGGAGAATGGCAACACTTTTTTCGATCTTTTCTTTACATCCTATATAATATTTGTAGGTGATGGAAACACCAAAGCCTGTGGCAGCTGAGTTGGATCCCAACGTGGCAGTGGAGGACCTTGTTACGGCGCTCAACGACTCGACGGCGGGCGAAGAGGAGCCCTCAGTCGACAAAGACAATAAGTCCAACCACTCGAGGTTTGAAACTCACTAAGATAATCGAAATGCTCAAATTTTCTCTATGATTAAGTCTCCTAAATCTGAATGAAGTTGTAAAAATGTTTTTCGGTATTACCCAATAAATATTTTAACCATATTTAGAGCATAATTTATATACTTAACCTGATGGTTTCCGATGGGGCCGGCCACCAAACTGCTTACTACCACTGACTTCTGATGGGGCCAGTCAGCCCGAAAATTCCTCATAGAAAAATATCGCAAATAGCGACTTCAATTAATTTTTCTTATATTAGATCGAGTGAGAATGGTGGGCTGTATGGATAACACACATTCCAGGTCAAAAGAAAAACATAATTTTGACGGCTGTCAATTTATACCTATGTAATTTTTGGCAGGATGGTATACTTTGTTTCTAGTTTAACGTTATTTAGAATGCATTATTTGAATAGTTAAACTCCTCATCTACATGTCAATATATGATTTGCGTATGATGATTCGGCAAGTTTAGGTTAGAAAAATTCGGAAAAAAATGTTGGTCGTGCTTTATATTTTCTGGAGTTCAAAAAATCCATATGTGCTTCTAAATAAGTGAATTCTCACTTGTTTGGTAATTTCATTGGATTTCAGTGCTAATAGAGGTTATTGCTCTACCTTCATTATTTCACTAGAATAGGAAGAATTTGATTTTTTTACCAACTTACACGTGTTAGATCATAATGGTGATCAAGACTTTTTTGTTACCGTTATGAAACTGAATCGATTAGGCTATAAAAATCAACCATCTATTTTTTTATTTAAATACATAAAAAAATATTTTACATAAACCCCCCCATAATAGGTCTATAAAGTAGATAGTAATGTGGCTAAGTCCTTTTACCTTTAATAAAATCCAACATCTGCTTTCTGTCTGTATGTATGTCTGTCCGCTTATAACTCGAGAACCACTGAACCGATTTTAATTAAAAAAAAATTCTACGGATAGCTTGATTCCTCCAATAAACTATAGGCTACTTACTATCACGCTAAATGGCTTATGAGGTTAGCAGAGAAGTCAAATATGAGAGCGGGCGGAGCCGCGGGCATATCTAGTCCTAAATAAAATGTAAAGAAAAAAAGTATACACGAACTGGAACATGGTTTCGAGGTTTGAAATTTTTCACGGCTAACTGCGCCACATTAATGGACCTGATCAATTTTAAATAGTAGTAAATAGGTCTCCATTCTAATTTTGCAGACATAAAGACCAAATATTAAAAAAAAGTCCTCCACTGGAGACTCGGGCGCGTTCCAGCAGTCGACACAAGAGTCAAAAAGAGGAGAAGAGCAAAACGAGCCATAAGAAAGGCGGCAGAGACGACAAGGAGCGCAAAGTGGAGGAGCAGAGATCGCGACGCGACCGACACAAACCTAGGTCCAGGGACCGCGCTAGGGATAAATCCCAACAGAGGGCTGAGAAGAAAGAAACACGCTCTAAATCAGTATCAAAAGAGACGCCAAGCTCATCCGAGCAAGCCAAGACCAGATCGAGGTCGAGAGAGAGGTCCAAGCACCGGTCTCGCTCCAGAGAGCGTTCAAGGACACGGCACAGGTCCCGGTCCAAGTCCAAGAGGTCACAGTCCAAGTACAGGTCACAGTCCCAAGAGCGGCCGCACCGCTCCCTCTCCCAGGAGAATGACTACCGTTCAAAAGACAAGTACAGGTATGTGAGTTTTCATTTATTTTGTTTTGCTATCTTTGTAGGGTGATGAAATTTCCTATGTGAATTTCTTATTTATAAGAGAACCCCAATTAAGATTAAGACCAATGCCTTGAACAGACCACTGGTTTTTTACATTTTGGCAAAGACAATTGACACTCAAATTCTCCCAAGCATATAAGTAATTTTTTTTACTTATATAGCTTAACAATGATACATTAGCATTGCATTAATTAACAAAACCGGATTAGGATATAAACAAGTGAATGTAATGCAGTAAGGAGTCCGAGTTGGTGGAGCGCCCCAAGTCGGCGATGCAGAAGGAAGTGCATCCTGAATACGACCCGCACGAGCCGATGATCACGTCTGCGTTCTCGGAGGAAGACCTGCGACGGTCGCGCGAGGCCAGCTTCGAGGAACCCTACGTGGACGAGCCCATCGAGTTGCCCAGCGAGGAGTACAACCCCGCAAGCACCCTCACCCTCTCCGCAGCCAGCTCTAGTCGCGTCGACAGGATCCCCTCAGGTATCTCGCTCATTATGATTATTTTTTTTTTTTTATGGAAACTGACACGTTTGGCTACATCACCTACAACGTCCGTTATGTCAGCCCATAACACCGGGTGAACTAGGTACCATGTCAGTGCTTCCCCCTTTGATCGTGCTGTCTACACTGAACTGGTCGGAAAACACAAACTATTTACATAGCCGTTTAACCGACGTTTCATTCAGTGCGGTGGTACCAACCCGGGCGGGTTAAACCCTACCACCAAGTAAGATTAGGAGGGAAGGGACCTACAGTTTTACGAGGAATCCGAACCTCGGTCAGCCTCCAACGGTCAGCGGTCACCCATCCAAGTACTGACCGCAGCCAGCGTTGCTTAACATTCAATAGCGACAGTTGACTGTCTGCACCACTGAGCTATCGAGGCTGACGATGCTTGTTTACCTTGGCCTATAGTGACCTTGTGTCATGTCGAGGGTAAAAGAAGAGCTTTGTGTTGTGTTGCATGTTTCATAATTATTCAACATTTATTAATAGGTTTAAAAAATGCCTAGAGAAAGACTACTAAGAACCAAAGATTGAGTGTTGTCTTGTGATGATTCACAGAAGCAGAATCGGATCAGGAGCCGAGCAGTACTGTGGACTCGTCAGCGCCTCCCGTCTGGAACGGTCTTGTCAATATGGTGGATGTGGCTCGCTTCTACGTCGACGCACATGAGGTAACCTCGCTTCACACTCCTCACTGCTCATCCACTCATCACAATAGTTGACTAAACACTACTGAACCAATCCAACAGATGATGACATAGTTGTGTCAGTAACACGGCCGCCAATTTAATGCAGAATATGTGTTTTATTCATTATTATTTATTTATTAGTTTATTCGTTTATTCACACATTTTCTTTTTTATATTAATTTTACACATAAAACTTAAAACTAAAATTAATACAAATAACAAAATGGAGTTTCCACCACCGGCCGCGGGGCAACCCAGGCTACCGATGGTCGGACCCGAGAGAGAGAAACCTCCTTAGTATGAATTTATGTTTGGCTCTAATATATAAGGTCTCTCAAAATTAGTTCACAGTACGCTAAGGGGGGGTTCTGTATCATATAGAGAGTAAAACCTATATAAAATTTTTTGGACCTTGGGCTTTTTTTTTATGTAAAGATTTTTTTTATGTATTTAAATAAAAAAATAGGTGGTTGATTTTTATAGCCTAATCGATTCAGTTTCATAACAGTAACAAAAAAGTCTTCATGGCCATTATGATTGATTTTTTGATGGAATAGAAATTCTTTCTATTCCATACTAATAAAACTAAAATTGTGGTTTTTCACAATTTCTGAAAGAAAGAGATCTACGTGTTGAAGGACTTTTTTCTTCCTGGCATGAAACTGAAACGATTAAGAAAATTTTTTTTTTACATTTTACATGAAAAAAAAATTTTTTTTGTAAAAAAAAAATTCTTTGTTCTTCAAAAGTGATCTATTTCCGATACAGAACCCCCCCTTAGCGTACTATGAACTAATTTTGAAAGACCTTATATATATAAATAAATAAAACTGAAATAGAGGATTGTGTGGTTGCACAGGTGTCTGGCAACTGCACGGAGCTGGAGGAGGAGCTGAGCCCCGAGCTGGACATCGTGGGGCGCATCAACCCCAAGTCCGTGTGGGAGTACATCGGCAAGATGAAGCGGGCCGGCAACAAGGACATCCTGGTCCTGCGGCTGTCCGCCGCCGCCGGCGCCACCGTCGAGGAGCGCATGCAGTACATCGCGCTCTACAGCTACCTCAGTAGCCGCAACAGGTTCCTTCACTGTTCATCATCCTTCACTCACTACCGAACCTGCTGCTCCTTTAGAAACCCCTTCTTTGTTTATGCCTATTACAGCATTAGGATAGATAGAAGTACCGTGTGAGGCCGGTACTTAAAAAGGATAGCCCCACTGTGTCTTTTTTTGTTTTTTGTATTTTTTTATGGAAACTGACATGGTTGGCTACATCACCTACAACATCCGTGATGTCAGCCCATAACAACGGGTGAACTTGATGCCACGCAGTGCTTCCCTTCGGTCGTGTCTCTCCCCGTGCATGTCATAAAAGGCGACTAAGGGATAAGGACGAGATGTCGTGCTGAAGGGCGACAGGCTTGCCAACTCTCACCTTGGCACGGTCCTTCCACCGAGTCGTGCAGCAGGTGGGTCTTTGTGCCTTACTTGCTGCTTGAAAATTATATTGTCCGAATACTTTGCTAAACGTGGTGATCGATGTTGTGTTGCAATTTTTCAGAGTGCTTACCCTGATTGTCGGGATACAGCGTGTGTGTGTATGTAGCATTAGGATGTCTGATTTCATGACTCCAAGAACTAACAAACAGGAATACTTTAATTTACTCAAACTATTTAAATTTTCATTAATCTTATGTGTTTTCACTCAAAAATTATTAAAAGAGTGAGTGAGTGTGGTGGTATCATTTGGATTGGATGTAATGTGTGGTTAAGTGAAGCATTGCGTGTGGCAGGCTGGGCGTGGTGAAGGTGACGAACACGTCGGTGAAGGACTTCTACATCTTCCCGCTGGCGGCGAGCGCGCCCGTGCCGCCCGTGCTGCTCCCGCTCGACCGGGGACCTGGCCTCGAGGACACGAGGAACCATCTGCTGGTCGCCATCATCGTGCGCCAGAGGAAGAAGAGGCATGCCACTACCAAACCCGACACCATTCCTGCTAAAGTATGTAATGCTATACTTGAAAAATTAATATTTATATACAGGGTGTTTGACGACCATAGGTCATAAAGCAAACCAGTGATTCCTTGACTAATTTGAAGTCTAAAAGGCCCAGTAAAGTTTTGTCAGATATGCCTTAATTAAGGAGTTATTAACTAAATTAGTTTTCGCACGCAAAATACTACGGTAGTGCGACCGACCCGACGCTCTCTACATTATACATACTACCTATCATTTACGTACATTCACAAATCGATTAGCACTAAAATCATCCAATAATAACACATGTCCACCCACCCGCAGCCAGCGCACCCGCTAGTTTAGAAGTAGGTACAAATCGGCGGGCCAATGAGCTAGAAAGGGGATGGGCTACCCCTGCCATTCTCAGCGCCGCCTACGCACTGCAGACGTAGTAATATCGTAATCTCTCTCGCACCCCCTCTGTGCTCATACTGCGTCTCTCTCGCACAGCGCTTGTCAGTGTTCTCCCTCGCACCCGCACCTTACTTTATCTTCGCTCGCACCAGTGTTCATCGGTCTATTCGCACGGGAGCATTTCGTAAATGGAGTGTATTTATTTAGTTTTGTAAGGGAAAAAGAGTTCACCGTAGAACGTCATCTAACTTTTTCGCTCCAAATAGGCTCCTTACCTGGTTTATACTATGATGGGCTATAGCCTGGGCTATACCTGGTTTGCTTTATGACCTAACACCCTGTATAGCTTTAATATTTTTTTTAAATCTTAGTACAAGCATATATTTCTTCATAAGATATATGCAAAGACGAAAATGAAAAAAAAAAATACTGCCCCACATAACTAGCTTCTGCCCACGACTACTGGCCTGAAGTTAATTTATTGTCAGAAACCTGCACATCAACTTCGTAGTTTGATCATAATCAGATGAATGGTTTACGAAAATAGAAGACGACCGAATGAACAAAGAAATATTCATTTTTATATATTACATTTACATGGTTTCTGCCCGTCCGCATGATGTGTCATGTGTTTTTATTGATATTGTGTAACATTATTCCATCTCTTGTAGTAGTATTTATTATTCATATATTTAGATTTTTGACAATTATACTACGTCTTTCTCTAATTAGGTCTACGCATAATCACGAAACTAGATTCGCAAACCAAGTAGCAGTTCCGGCTACGAGGACTAGTTTTGCACAGCGCTTTGCATGGTTTCTGGGTCCGTATATTTACAACAGAGTTGATAGGGTATTAGGAATAAGGAAATTAACACGATATAATTGTAAAATAAAAGTTAATAGTTGGCTTTTTAAAATAGACTACGAAGGTACTGAACTACAACTCTCGGTTGTGGCCTAAAGGCAAAACAAGATACACGTAGGTACATGATAAATGACATACAAAAAAACTTAACATAAATAAACTCACAGTACACACCACATTACACCACAATACAACACCACACACCAGCACACCACATCTCACATTTTTATAGAATATATAATACCCAAGTGAAACTACACTTACTGAATACCTCTCCTTTATGTTACAGTCATGAAGCTAGTTTAGAGGAGAGGGACTGCAAATTGTATGTAAAATGGTATTAATAAACATTTCATTTCATTTCATTTCACATTGTAGTATGTTTAATATACTAACATACTTATGTTGATACAAATTACGTATCAAAGTTTGACAAAGGCTCTTTACACCTAATTCACTTAATTAATAAGTCTTTGTAGTCAGAACTCTCAGCAAAATTGTTAATCTTGCTCTCAAGCTGTGTTTTCGATAGACTGTAGGCGGTGTTATTATGTGGCTAGTCACTAAATACTTGTAAAAATATGTGTAAAAAAAAATACCCTGCGAAGTGTGTTGTCGGTTCTTCTTCGTGGGTGTAATCGAACCGGATAGAACAAATTGTGACAAGTTCGAGTGCAGTCTAACTGCCATATGAATGATCAATAAGCAATACAATACAATTATATTTTTCTACTCAAACATGAAGCAACATAATATTGTCCTGTGTTCAGATTAGCAAGAGCAGTGTACGCACACGTTCGTACACTCCACCGGTAGGAGGGGAGTCGTATACTCCGCCAACGAGCCCGACGCGGCGCTCGGCCGCGCTGCGACTACCCCTGCCCTTCGTGCCGCCCACGCCGGCACTCTCCTCCTCCGTCAAGGACAAGATAGCCGCTTCTCTGGGTGAGATTTCTACATGATGCTGCATTGATTTGCATAATTTGTTTGATATGGAAATAAAAAAAAATTGAATTATGATTAGATCCGAGTTAGACAGGTATACACGTCCCGCCGTTTTTTCGATGATATAAGAGCAGCTACAGCAAATGCTTAAAAAAATCTATACTTATTATTGATAAATCTCTTTCATGGAATGTGCAGATTAGCGAGGTCAGTCGCAAGGTTTTCCCGAGTGTGAACTCTCAAGTGTTTGTAAAACTCCATTCCCATCGACACAAAAATTATGCTTACTTAGCTATTTTACTCAAGGCTTGCCTGGACCGGCGATAAGCTCCTACATGGAAACTTTCCATGTAGGAGCTTTCCATTGAAAAGAGAGCCTCATACAGAATTTGGATCCATAGACAGAGGGACTAGTTCTGCTCCACGTCCTAGTCAACGTCCGAGACTAGCTGGCAAGGGCTTGATGCGAGCCGAAACATCTAGCTCTAAAAGAGAATGATCAAAATCTTGAACAAACCAATGAATGTAGCTCCACAACAAAGTATATATTATAATTTGTCCCTTTCATTAAAATACATTTCCGTTGGATTATAGAATGATAAATCTTGCCTGTCGGCCGTGGCTGTTTCTAACAACTTAAATGTATCGACCAAAATTGGCACGTGCATGCTTTACAGCGAATGTTTATGTCTACCAATAATATTTTATTGGCACATGAGCGCTTTCCTGCTATTTCATATGACGACCAAATTTGGAAGATGCACTAAGTATTTATTTGTTTAGTCTATTATAGTCACTAGAAGAATTATATCATCTGAACATTTAATACTTTGTATATGCACAATCGCCTACATATAACTTGCCCATATCCAAAGTTTAGCTAGAATACTATGCCCTATGGCAAGTTCTTGCAGCACAAATGACTGATATCCCTTATTGTAGGAATAGAGGGTGACGGATTGGATGGTGGATGTACATTTGAATGAAAGATGTACGTATGTTGAAGCGAGCGCGGAAGATGAGGAGCCGTACAGCCCGGGCTCGAGCAGCGGCAGCGGCGGCAGCGCGGGCGGCGGCGCGGCGCCGGACGCGCTGCGCAGCCGCGTCGACGAGATCAACCGACAGATCGAGGAGCAGAAGCAGCAGATCCTCAGCATGACCGCCACCGTGCAGCCATCGGTAATCACATCCTCCGTCCACTACTCTACTCTCACAAACTACTCCCACTCTCTCATCGATTGTGATGAACCGATGTAGAAACACTTGTATTCAGTATTAGACATACCTAGTTACTATTTGCTTCTGTATACCTAGTAAGAAACAGTTTGCAATGTTGAGCCGGTAAAAAAAATATGTGCAACGAACCCGCGGTAGGTGGTAGGCGCAGGAAGTCAGAAATATCACTGAAATTATTTCCAACTACTACTGTGATTAACATTTAAAACATTTAAGATAATACTTGTTGGTTGATGTGCATTTCAAACTAGAATTGTATTGTTTTCATAATTTTTTCAGGCGCCTTTGTTTAGTGCCTGCTACATTACAAACCAGATTATGTTTGTTGGTTGAGGTGCATTTCAGACTAGAATTTTATTTAATCCATAATTTTTACGAGGGTCATCTCCGCCATGAACAAGCGAGCTTGTATTTGTTAGTTTCCTTTAGTCGTGCCGGCTACATTGGACTGGGCAGAAGACAAATATAATGTTTATAGCCGTTGTTTTCGACCTACCTTCGTTCAGTGCTGGTGTACCAATCCAAACGGGTTAATACCTACCAGATAAATATGTACAGAGTAAGATAAAGGGATGAAACTACAGTTTCTTGTGGAATCCGAACCACGGCCAACTTGAACGTTCGTACGGCCACGCATCCAAAACCTGACCGCACTTTAGTAGACAATAAAATTAGATGAAAGCGAAGCAGCGGTTATGGGACCCTCGGCACGTGAACATGGTTCACTTGACAACTTTTTTTTTCACATAGTGCAGTATATCAGATTGACATCAGTACCTAGGAAATAATTTAGCCAACCAGGTTGAGGCAATATAAAATCAAAAAATTCACAACATTTCACTTCACTTCTTACATTATTTTTAAGAACGTCTGCACTTTTTTTTATGGAAACTGACACAGTTGGCTTCTCACCTGCTACATCAGCGATGTCAGCCCATAACACCTTGGTAAACTTGGTGCCATGTCAGTGCTTCCCTTCGGTCGTGCCGGCTACACTGAACTGGACGAAAAACACGAACTATTTACATAGCCGTTTCAACCGACCTTTCATTCAGTGTGGTGGTATCAACCCGGGCGGGTTAAACCCTACCACTTAGTAAGGAAGAGACCTACGTGGAATTCGAACCACGTTCAGCCTCCACTTGCTTGAATTGACACATTAATTGACTGCAACAGGAGGATGAAGCGTACTCGCCGTCGCGACCGATGACTCCGCCGCGGCCGGCGCTCGCCGACATCTCACTCCCCTCCAACCTGCAGGAAATCCTCGCAACCATCCAGCAACGCAGCGCCGCGCCGCCGCCCCCCACCGACGTGGACATGCGCGTCCCGCCGCCCCCGCCCACCGGACACCTGCACGCGCTCACCGAGGAGGAACTACTCCGCATGGTGCCCGACAACGCACACTGAACTACTCTGTGTGTTGTATGCAATAAACACCTACCACTTCACACAGTGGACTGCTTGTAGTCTCCATACGAAGCAGGAGCCCTATAGAACAGGAAGGCTCGCACCGCTGCAGACCAGGCCACATTTTGTCTTCAATACACAGTGTAAATATCGAATGAAGATGGTGTTAATTACAGAAGTGCTACACACGTGTTTAGCAGAAACTAGACACTTTCGAAAATACGCAAAAAACTTGCGGCAGATTGTACAGGTGTCAGGAACGGCGTGTGTAATAATGTTTAATAATGTTAGTTACTCATCAGTAACTGTACCTAGTGTGAATGTGACCGTAGAGATATGTATGTAGAGTTAACCCAGCTAATGTAACTGCATTTTATCTGTGTGCTGTACGAGTGTTATTGTTATACCCATATTAAATTACTCTTCATTTGCTAAATCATAGCAATGTTGAATGAGGGACATTTTTAAAATGTAGATAAGTATGTAAATAGCTCGTGATAGATATAGTTTATTATCTAAGATACATACATGTGAAAATCTATTTGGTGTATATATGAATTGTAAATACCATAAAAAATAGAATTATTTGCCACTATTTACAATATAAACTAGCATCAATTTTATTTGAGGTAGCGGAAATGTCAACATATTTATAAATAATTACATTTCTTGTACGCTGATACAAATACCATTGCAACGCCGCCACAGAAATGTGTCCACAGAAAAACAAGTCAAAATGCTCTTTGAGAATGAAGGTTGACAGATAACAACACTAAGCTGATGCAGGGGTGGATCATAAACCTACTACCCAAAGGGAACTGCTGAGACAAGAAACGAGCAAAGCGAGAGGCACCATCTATAGTCCTTTGTCTCGTTCTAATAGTGTAACCACAATTTTATTGGCAAAATTATGGACAATTTTGATTAAACCTTTGACAACCCGACGCGGCAACAATTTTAACCATTGAATTCGCATTTTTTTTGTCAGCAGCGATGCTACATCAAACACTGCAAACCCTGAGGTTCTGATAGAACTGAAATCTGA
The DNA here is from genome assembly GCA_946902875.1 of Nematopogon swammerdamellus. Lineage (NCBI taxonomy): Eukaryota > Metazoa > Arthropoda > Insecta > Lepidoptera > Adelidae > Nematopogon > Nematopogon swammerdamellus. The sequence goes on from OX336333.1 coordinate 10,605,333, forward strand.
TAGTTCTGACAAACCTGTTAGTGTATCTTTGCCATTGATCACTTCAACTAGAAGCAATGTATGTATGGTCACCCTTTTCATTTCAGATATAAAACTTTCGACACGAAATGAGGCCATTACAAACCTATGTATTTTTCTTTCATATTATCAGAACTAACCCTAGAAAATATGTTCTGAGCCAGTTCGAATGTAAAAAACTTTAATAAGGCGATTAAACCCAATGCCCATCACCATTTCTCGTAAAATTATTGCGAATTTGCTTATTAACAGTTCATGGCCTTTTTATATCGACAAATATTATTGTTTGTTGTTGCCATTATTGGAGAAATGTCGTTACCGTGAATTTGGTATTATTTTGGGAAAGTCCGTACATGGATTTCACGGCATATTTGTATTAGAAAACATTTAAAAGAAAACATTCTATATTATTTAGGGATTATTGTACATACATTTAGTGATTCTATTTTGGACTATAAAAGTTTAAGTTAAAAAGAAATAAGTAATTAGGATTAATTAAGTGTAATTAGGAATTTGCATCATTAATGATGTCAACACTAGAAAGGGACAAAGGACTATAGATGTTGCCTCTCGCTTTGCTCGTTTCTTGTCACAGCAGTGCGCGGTCCCTTTGGGTAGAGAGCGTTTCAACTAAAAGTTCCCTTCGCCGTTATGTTGGCACCACTGTCTATCTGTAATAAAAAAACAGTGCTGAGGGTTGCTATGTGTACAGATTTATCGGTATTTACCGTATTTATTATACGGTAATACTGATTACATTATTAGGTAATATAATCTTCACAATCTGGTAACAGAATTTAAGCACTGACAGTGACACTGACTGTGGAGCCAACATAACAACGAAGGGAACTTTTAGTTGAAACGCTCTCTAGTAGGTTCATGGGGTGGGTACACATTTTGTGGGTTTTCCTTATAGGTACTTACATAAAAAAGCTATAAAATGTGTTTTAAGTAATAAAAAGGATCATATTGTATGAATCAGTACCTACGACATGTGGTTTGATACACAATATAGAAAAATATTTATTTCATGTGTTCTGAATGTGCTTCCGTTCAGAGCTGTTACTTTTAAAAATAACATTCATTATCGCCCAAATACTTAATTGAATAACGGATAATCGGAAAATAAAATTTATGAAAATAAAAATAAATAATGACAAAAAAGAAAATCAGAAAATTACAATAAAAATAATAAATTAGTTATATATGTGTAGCTAAGCTGTAGTCCCTCTCTAGAAGCTTGACGCCAGAGGGGGGAACTAATAAGAGGTGTACAAAGTTCTCACTGCTAAATACGATGGCCCTGAGCTGACCCAAATGTTCATATTGAACCAAAATGTCTATCTTCGTGGCCACAGCATGAAACCAAGTCGCACCTAACACCAATATCCACAAACATTTCATAACAGAAGAGTGGTGAACGATAGACCGGAGCCTACTTCCAGGGTAAGTACCAATGAATTCATAAAATAGACTAGATAAATGCATGACAAATAAACATTGTTCTTAAAAATAATTCTCAAGAACAATTTTTTAGGGGGCGGTATTAGGCAAAAGCACTTCGTATTTTCCTAACAGTCCATACCCATATTTCAAGTGATTCAACTATAATTTATATGCCTATAGTTAGGTAAAGATTCAAGGTACAATGTGCATACATTATTTTTAATTTAATCTTATAAATTCCCTTAAAAATATGTGGTTGAAAAAAATAAATAAAAACCGCCTTCAAAAATGTATGAAATAAAAACAAATCGAACCTAGAGTTGAAGGCGGTGCTAAAGAAGGCTACACAAATCACAAAGGATATCATCCACTCATGTTTTCTTTCGTGCATCATTTTTGCTTGCTTTGGCACCGCCTTCTATTCTAGGGTTCGATTCTTTTTTATTTCATACATTTTTGAAGGTGGTTTTTATATTTTTTTAATATTTTTTTATTTCACAGTTTTTTTTTTAGTAGTTTTTTTTGCTATTAATGTACTCGGCGGAATCGCTTTCCAATCCGATCTTGACCAAATTAAAATGGGACCACCTCAGGGTTATCCCCTTTCAAACAAAAAAAGAATTTTCAAAACTGGCCCACAATTGACGGAGTAATCGCGTAACAAACATCTAAAAAAAGAAAACATACCGTCGAATTGAGAATCTCCTAGGTCTAAAGTAAATTGCTCGTGAAGACAAATGCAACGAGCCCAAACACGGTGGGTTTATCGTGTGTAGTTTAGGAGTTCCTATGGCCACCTTCCGTCTCCATCATCAGACCAGCTCGATGGTACTGGTATCATAATATATTAAGCGCATCTGGCCGGTTGGAAAAGATTTCCAATTTAGAATATTCATGACACAATAAATATTAGGTATTTAAGTAGTTCTAGTAATTATTTTTTTTAAGTTTGTTTTATATTTTTTAAACCAGTTTTTATTTCATTCTTTTTAGTAATATTACATAAAAAGAATAATCGAAATCGATTGAAGTGGTACAGAATTATTATTCGCCATATGTGTCAAACTGCAAATTGCTGAAAACGTCCACAACAAAAGTTTTGCTGAAGGTATGAAATGAAATTTTTTTAACACATAAAATCGTGCAGTGCAATGAACGATTGAACGAGTATCCTGCACTAGAAAACTTCTGTTTCGCAGAAATACTTTTTTAATAAACAAAGTGGCATATTCATTCTGCGCTCACCAATAATAACTTTAGAATATTTTTTTTACATATTTTAATCAATTTAAATTAAATTGGTAATTTAATACATGTTCATTCGTTATAATAATAAAGAAGTACCTTTTAAATAAAATAGTGATATTTTATGGTTTCATAATTTTGTTAATAAATTTATTGTTTAAATTTGGGCATTTAAAGGACAGAAAACACATATAATTTTTCATTCGGTATGTGGGGAAAATTTGTTTCAAACATTTCCTTTCAGGGTATTAACTTCATTTAATGATATTTTTTCTAGAACAAGGATACATCGTAAAATCGAATAAATTTTATTTCGTGCTGATACAATCATAAACAAAAAAGGTACAAGGGTTTAAAGCTGGGATTTTGGAAATTTTAAAAAAATTAAGAAAAAAAATTTTTTATCTCTATACCACGTGACACCTGACAAAAGGTATCATGGGTCAAAACATTGCAAATGACCCCAATTACCTACAAAAAAAATTTTGCCGGTCGATGTGCCGAACAAGTGTCTAAGGTCGGTAGACCATGTGTAAGGCTAATGTACAGACACACGAGCATCCGGGCCTTCAGTGGCTCGTATCCGAGCGGGGCGGGGCCTCGCGTGTATGTAAAATGAGCGGGCCTTGAGTGGCTCTGAGCGGCTCGCCCCGCCCCGCTCGGCTCGGCTGCGAGCCCCACATTGAGGCAGGTGCAGGAGAGGCTCACAGCGCGCACGCTCTGTGTCTATACATGCTTAAGATGTGGATGCTGAATTTTGGCGGCCGCAAAAATTATGAAACAAAATTTTAGTCTGAAATGCACCTGAAACAACCAACACAATTAGTACTTACTTCTCGGCCTCGAGAATTACAAAGACATTAAATTCTAAACTTAAAAATTCTGCTCAACTAACAAACAATCCTGATTATTATTCATTGTGCAGTTCGTGTCCGCAAGCACATTCTAAAAATGCAATACTACACCGTGACCCCCCAGCCCTGAATCTGCCCTTGGACGTTTCAGTCTCCGAGTGAACATTCTCGTTGAATCAACTTCTGCAAATATGTTACGGGGTGCAACTACATAAATGCACACATGTTTTATAGAGTACAAAATCAATTGTATATTTCAGCATGTTCTCAAGCAGAAATAAAAAAAAATTCAAGAATAAACTTTTTTTTATTTTTGTATACACCTACCGTCGCAGGTAATCCTACGTTCTGAACTTAACGCAAGTCCGTCACAGTAGTCTTGGGAAGATTGGTGTTAGGCAGGGCCGCGATACAAGCCGCGCAAGATGGGTGCCGCTTGTATCCTTCTACAGTGTATGTGGGAAGAGAACAGCACAACATGTCAGTAATAGACGGTGGGACAAGTTCAGTGAGTAACAGGCCAATATTTACTTTGAATATTTTATTATGGCTACATTTTGTTAGTATATATTCAGTAGCATGTTTGACTAGAGGGCACAAAGATTGTCTTGATCACAAATCCTACACGTATCTACTCAACAGGTTTTATAGTGATGAATCTGGACAATATGAATACAACGAGAGTGGTCGATAACACAAAAAATATGACAAATACATAGAATGTGTCCTCTGAAAATATATCAGTGAAAGCTGGGATTTGATTATAAACTTCTTCGACAACGTTGAGAACGCCCTTTTTGGATCGCGTCATTGTGTATGTAAATGCTTATTTGCGCTTCTTCCCAGTAGATTTCTTTTCTGACTTGGTTTGTATGGTGGCGACTACTTCTTCTTTGGGTGCCAATGTAGTGACGTGCTTGTTTAGGAGCTGGAGCAACTCTAGGCACGTCAAGTTACCACTATTAAATACTATGTTCTTGACCCCGACAGTTTCTGGAAAGAAATAATATATGGGTACAATTTATCACATTTAACCTGTTGCGTCATCAATCGGACAAAGAACAACAAAATATATTTTCTGTGAATTTTTTAATTAAATCATTTGTTACATTAAATAGCATCATGAAGTCATATGTGGTTAATATGGAATGTTTGAAAAGAAGCCAGCCTCGATAGCTCAGTGGTGCAGACAGTCAACTGTCACTATTGAATGTTAAGCAACGCTGGGTGCGGTCAGTACTTGGATGGGTGACCGCTGACCGTTGGAGGCTGACCGAGGTTCGGATTCCTCGTAAAACTGTAGGTCCCTTCCCTCCTAATCTTACTTGGTGGTAGGGTTTACCCGCCCGGGTTGGTAGGTACCACCACACTGAATGAAACGTCGGTCTAAACGGCAATATAAATAGTTTGTGTTTTCCGACCAGTTCAGTGTAGCCGGCACGATCAAAGGGGGAAGCACTGACATGGCACCTAGTTCACTCGGTGCTACGGACGTTGTAGGTGATGTAGCCAACTGTGACAGATTCCATAAAAAAAAAAAAAAAAAACTTCCGACGTGGCAACCATAGACAGTATGAGATGGTTCATGAAGCTATGCCCATCAAACATTACGCAATAAGCACTGAAATTAAAGATAATTTTAGATAAGATACTCACCCGCTACTGCTGGTATGATAGCGACAGTGACTTTAGGTTCGCTGCGGTCGCAGACTACATCGGTTTTTATAATACAATTCGGATTAGTAAGACCGATCTTCGGCGAGCTCAAGTAGTGCACGAAATTCCTGAAACAGAAACATTATAATATAATACACAAATATTATTTGTGTCTGTACACAAATATTATTTGTGTCTGTGTTTTGGCTTACTTTCATTAACCTCTTGGCTTCCGATGGCGCCAGTCGGCCTCCAAACGGCTTACAACCGTTGCCTTCTGATAGGGCCAGTTAGCCCAAAAAAAAATAATTGAAAAATATCGCTAATTTTCGCAAGACGAAAATGGCATGGAAGCCAAGGGGGGTGAGCATGTTTAATAATTGGGAAGCCATAAGGGCTGTGGTTTTACTGTGGAGCCGAGGTCGCAAATTGCTGGTAAGCTTAATGTGTAGGCTTATGTGTAAGCTTAGTTAAAAGACAAATTTTTGTGAAATAATTTTTTGCCGGAGATGCAGTTTTGGAGAAAAAAAATTATAAAGAAACATATTTTCCATACAAATATTTTTTTTTTACACACCACAAACATTGATATTGAATAGAAATTTATGCAAAAACGACATGGGCCGCCTCAACATTACGTTTGGTTATTTTTTAACATATTTACCCAGCCGACCCCCCTTCCCCTCTGCTCCTCTCTTCTAAGCCACCCTAATATTAATAATAAAAAAAAAAAATTCTATACAAAAGGGTGTTAAACTGAACTGTTGTTACTTCGTATTTCAGGTATAGAAGTAATAATATAACCATTTATTGGATGAAAAAAAGACACCAAAAAAACAATATAACAAAACAAACTAGAACTAAAAATAAAACTAGATAATAACTAATAAATAACAATAACAAATAAATAATCATTTTGAAGAAAAATATAGCTAAATAACATTTATAGGTAAGAACATACTTTCTTTTTGTTTTCCTTCATCCAATGGGTGAGGTTATTGCCCTATGGCAATCTCTTCCAGCAGATCTCTTCGGCAATCTCACCCATTAGATTTAAGGGCACTAATAATAATGGGGCGCAGCGAACAAGTGCTAATAACCTCCTACCTACGCAAATAACGCACCTACAGAAAAATAATAAAACACATTATGAATCAATAAAACAATTGCAAGCGTGGACGGGGGTCGAAGGAGAACAACAGATCAATGTTGCGACAGGTAAATATGTTCCCTCAGGCGTGATTTGAAAATGTGCACACTGTGCACTGCGTATGGGCTCAGGCAATGCATTCCAGAGTCGTGGAGCACGAACAGAGAGAGAGAGCGAGACATAAATTCAAACCTGTATTCCGGGATTAATAATAAGGTGGTTGATGTTGACCTCAGAGGGACTCCATGGCCAGCAAGAAGACCGAAAATATGTTTTGTGTACGTGGGTGTCACAGGGTTCGTTAGATTTGTACAGAAAAGTTAATACGTGTAGATTGTGTCGATTATCCTCTACTGTCGATTAATACCCTCCTCTACTGCCGATGGGCCCGGATATGTTCGGTGAAGCCATCGCAAGCTTAGATCCACACCTTCCTTCCCGTATTTTAAGCCACTTGAGTTCTTTGCAGTAGACTGAGACATTGTCATATTTTCTCAGTTAAAGATTTATCGAATGCAGGCATTCTGCATGCGTTCTAATTTATCTACAAATTCACTCTTTAGATCTAAATAACATATTATGTCTGCATGCATAATCAAGAAGGGGATTGCTTAAGCAAGTTGAATTTTGATATGCTTGGGTAGAAACCTTTTCATTTTACGTAGCGCAAGAAATTATTTCAGTAATATTCTTCTAACCTAAACTACAGGATAGAACTACCAGCCATATTCGATCCTGGGCGAAAGCTACTCATCCTCAGCCCTGAGCTGGGCGTCAGCGGGTGTAGCGTGAGGCGCGGTGTGCGGAAGCGCGGGCGAAGGTAACGGCAAACTCGGAACATACATGTAATAAGCGGGTGAGGCCACCAGGATCCCCAAGCCCGATCCCCTAGGGGATCCCTGTGAACTCATCAGTTCATCAAAATTTTGCGTTTTTGAGCGCCGCTAAAAGGGCCTGGGAGCCAAGGGGAGTAGTACTATTTTGAGTCAAAGGGACTCAAAGGGTTAATATATTGTAAATATTTATGTTGTAAATAATAAGTAAAAAAGTAAAAAAAAAGTGTTGTAAATAATAAACAATATTATAAATATTTATGTTGTAAATATTGTATACCGTGGATCTCTAGATAGGTACTTGATGATGAGATGACAGAAATGTGCTGTAGCTATTTTTTTTTTTTTTTTTTTTTTTTTTTTTATGGAAACTGACGCGGTTGGCTACATGACCTACAACGTCCGTGATGTCAGCCCATAACACCGGGTGAACTAGGTGCCATGTCAGTGCTTCCCCCTTTGATCGTGCCGGCTACACTGAACTGGTCGGAAAACACAAACTATTTACATATAGCCGTTTCAACCGACGTTTCATTCAGTGCGGTGGTACCAACCCGGGCGGGTTAAACCCTACCACCAAGTAAGATTAGGAGGGAGCTAACGGCCAATTTAAAAAAAAAACCTCTAAGATCGAAACAATGACGTGTTGTTTGTTGTTTGTATATGGATAGTATACATTATTTTTATTTTCTCTGAGACATTATGTATTTATAAAAATATTCAATGTGAAAGCGACTTAACCCTTTCAGCCCCACACGTTAAAATAGTACTACTCCCCTTGGCTCCCAGGCCCTTTTGGCGGCGTACTACTCCCCTTGGCTCCCGCACAAATTCGAATATCCCGCCTCAATCGATCGATCCATCAATACTCGTTATTCAGTCTTGTTTGTACTGAAATTACGCGTTCAGTAATACCAAACACTTCAGGATTCACTTATTTAGAAGCACAGACCAATTTTTTGAACTCCAGGCAAAACAAAACACACTCGACATTTTTTTTCGATTTTTTCTGACCAAAACTGTACAATTTCGTCTTATATGTCGCATACCGAAATAAGCGCATTGAAACGAACTATCGAATACCGAACTACGTTTACGGGTACAATCTTTGTCTATTCCAGGGTCAGTGGAAATGTCAGCTGCCAAAAGTGATATTTTATTTTCTGTCAACTTCATTATTTATTTTCTGTGTGAAGGTTATTGTGTGCCCAGTCGTGCCTGAGAATAGTTATTAGTAAGTTTAACCAAGAAATGATACCAGTATTCAGTGTTATGGTAGAAAATTGGTAGAATTAGATAATGAATTAAAACTAGCAGCGCGCAAAAGGCGCGCAATAAGTGGAGCGCGCGCTCCATCTGGGAGCCAACGGTCGTCGACGAAAAGTGGAGCGTGCGCTCCACTTGGGACTAGAAGGGTTAAATATATAGGCCAGGATTAAGAAACATTAACAAACATGAAGTCACCAAAGTACCAGGGCAGCAGAAATTGAAAGGAGGTTTCCATAATTTTAAATAAGTTAATCGCTATTATAATAATAATAGTGATTAACTTACACGGAAACTTATTCGAAAACGCGTATTCAATAATAGGTGCCAGGATTTATTCATTCATCCAAGGCCAGGGAGAGAATCCTGGCCTCTCCCTGGCCTTGAATGAATGAATAAATCCTGGCACCTATTATTGAATACCATGAATACGCGTTTTCGAATAGGTTTCCGTTTAAGTTAATCGCTATTATTATTATAATAGCCATTAACTTATATAAAATTATGGAAACCTTTCAATTTCTGCTGCCCTGGTAGTCTTAACAAGTAGTCTTTCGAGTTTTCATGTGGGTATATGCATACACGTTAAAAACCATTTAATTAAAATTAATAAAATATTCCTTTTTCGATTACAACTTTTACATTCGTCGTGCGTTTAAAAAAATTTTTTTTTTTTGTTTTTTTAGTTAATTATTGGTCGCCTGAAATGGACGAAATTTATTTAATTAAATTTATAATTAGTGTTGTTTTCTTTAAGATAATTTAATTTTAATTTAAGTTTTTTTAATTTTAGATCAATGTTTTTGTTCAGTGTGTAATAAATATTATACTGTTTGATTAAATGCTTTCTCCATTATTATAATTAAAACAAAGGATCTATTCAAACTTTCAATTATGTTTTTGTCGATGAATTTTGGTCTAGATTCGCTATAGGGAGACACACTACCTATGTATATACTTACTCGTATATACATAGGTATATACATTATATTTTAGGGGTTAGTCCATCCAGTTATACTATTAGTTGCATCATGTGAATGAGCCTTAACATTGCATATTCGGGTTTGGGGGATCCTGATGAACCGATGAGTTCACGAGGATCCCCTGGGGGATCACTCTAGGGGATCCAGGTGGCCTCCTTACCAGCAATTTGCGGCCTCGGCTCCCCAGTATAAAGCCACACCCCTCGGCTCCCCAGTATAAAGCCACCCCCGAACACTTACTTATGCTACTTTTGCTGCGAGACTTTGGTAAACTTGTGCGTTAGGTGTATGTACTTTGTTAGAGGTTAGTCTATGAATGTTATTATATGGCTCACCGGGTATGCTTAACGTTGTCTCCAAAAGGATCAAAGCTCACTGTAACTCTTCGTGCCGCCTTCAGATTCACTAGCTTCAACTGCTTACCAATCGCCGATACAACACCACCTGAACGTCGCAACGTACCGCTATATGCAATCGACATTTTCTTTTTATTTTTGTTTGCGCGCGTGTGCATGTGCGTGATTTATTTTTATCCATACCGAAAAACAAGGGTCTTTCGACCGTACAGCCCAAGTGTTTTGTTTGTCGGTTTGTTAATTTTCATTTGTAATTTCTTCTTTTATGCATTCAGCAGCCAAGTCTTCATTTAATTTTGTTGATTCCTTGTTAAGATAATATCTGAACAAGGAATCAACTACATATTATGTAAGGCATATTGCAATCAGTAATCGGTGTAAGGCTTTATGCCATGTGTTTGCTTTTGTTTACGGTGAAGTCCTTTTCAGTAAAAATAGTCAATAGTCTTAGATCCGAGTTCTGTAAATCTCAATTACCTGTTAAATTTATAAAGGCATATATCTGACAAAACTTTACAAGACCTTTTAGTCTTCAAATTAGCCACGGAATCACTGGTTTGCTATATGATAAGACTTATGGTCATTCGTAAAATCGTAATACACATATAAACGGTACGACACCTGAAAGCCTTTTTTAATCCTGCGAATCCCTCAATCCTGCAATCCTACTCCTTCTCCCGGAGCGAACCAACCAAAGCCAATATTCGTTTGGTCGTTTATATAATTTGGTAGCTCAGTGGCAATAGTGTAGGGTTTGTATTTTTTGAAACAAAAAATTTTTTGAGGGACACGAACCTATCGTGTCCCTCAAAATTTTTTTGGTTTTTTTTTAAGCAATGTTAAAAATTTTTTAGGGTCTTTGGTTTTTTTATAACCACCTAAGAGCTTTATTTTCGGAAATACAAACGTAACAAAAACGACATGCATCGCCTCAACATTAGGTTAGGTTAGGTTAGGTTAGGTTAGGTAAGCCAATATTCGTTTGGTCGTTTATGTAATTTGGTAGCTCAGTCAGTGGTAATAGTGTAGGGTTTGTATTTTTTGACCATGGGTTCGTGTACCTCAATTTTATTTTTTTTAAGCAATGTTAAAAAAAATTTAGGATGTTTTGTTTTTTATAACCACCTAAAAGCTTTATTTTCCGAAATACAAACGTAACAAAAACGACATGCACCGCCTCAACTTTAGGTTAGGGTTATTAACCCTGGTTATTTTTTTTTAACCACCAAAACATCACTTATTTAACACTTGCCGAAGTCGAAACTAACATGCACCGCCTACTACATGCAAGAAGCATAGGATTGCAGGATTGAGGGATAGGTCATTATTATTTTTTTAAACCACCAAAACATCACTCATACCGCATACGGACATACGGACGCTGCTCTGTGGAACTAGCATCCCTTATTCCCTGCCACCCGTCCTACCTCCGCAATATGACTCGTCTCAGAGAGACTCAGCACCCTTTTGTTGTTGACATTGGGCTTTTGAGAACCCATCGGTTCTCTAAATCGTTTCTTTGTCGCACCGCTAGAGTGTGGAACTGTCTTCCGGCGAGTGTATTTCCTGAATCCTTTAACCTGGGTGTCTTCAAGCGTCGTATTAACGGGCTAGACAGCCTAGCAATAGTCCGCAAATCTGCTGGCATGGCACCTAACTAAGCGTGGTTTCGCAAGGAGAGGTGATTTTGGCTCTGTCGACTGCACCATTGGTCTCTCGGCACAGCCACCCATGCTGGTTTACATAAAAAAAATAAAACGTTAAAAAAAACACAATTTTAATATATATTAACCCTGGTTATTTTTTTTTTTAAACCACCAAAACATCACTTATTTATCACTTGCCGAAGTCGAAAATAACATGCACCGCCTACTACATGCAAGGAGCATAGGATTGCAGGATTGAGGGATTCGCTGGATTGAAAAAGGCTTTCAGGTGGCGGACCGCGTCTTTGTTACGTTTCGTTTCGAGCCGAGTGTTCACGAAAGGAGCCAAAGGAGCCAGGAAGGAGCCGAAATGTCTTTCAGGTGTCGAACGCGTCAGTCAGTCAGTAGAGTGCGCGGGGCGGATCTCGGCGTGTCGCCGTCGCAGCGGTTCGTCAGTGTTCTCCCTCGCACCCGCACCGTACTTGTATAATGTATTCGCGTGGCGACGACACGCCGAGATCCGTCCCGTGCATTATACCTACGTATGAAGGAGACGGAGGTTACACGCTAGGTTTGGCATCAGTTCCAGCCAGATTGATCGTTTAATCTATTGACCGATGGACTGATGGATCAGACTGATGGATTTTAAAATATTCATTTTCATAGTCTATACTCCAATCAATAAAGCATTTCCACTCGACGTAATTCCTCTGTCGCTGAATCTTTGCAGTGTGATAAAGTAGGGTTTAAAATACACGTTTGACAAATTATCTAGGATTTTTTATGTTTGGAAGTTAGGTATTTATACCTAAAGATGAAAATCGCTTATAACTGCTGGTGAAAAATTGCTCCGTCCGAAGTTCCTTCCGTATATGATATTACATATTAATAAGAGTATATATATAACATTATCTATGAAAATTTCGATTTCGAATAGGCAGAAATTTGAAAATACCTATTTTGTATCACAACTTCTTCAGAAAAATTGCTCTGTCAATTTTTATTTTATTATATGTCTTAATTTATTTATATATATCGCTTTAGACAAGTATCTAGGAAATTTTCCTTATCGATCACACCTTTACAGATTTTCGGCAATAATTCGCTGTGAAAAATTGCTCTGTCCAAAATTCTTTCGGAATATGATATTATATATTAATAAGAGTATATATATAACATTATCTAGGAAAATTTCGATTTCGAACAGGCAGAAATTTGAAAATACCTATAAAAATTACTCTGTCAATTTTTATTTTTTTTCATCTCCTAATTTCTTTAAATATATCGCTTTTCATAATTATCTAGGAAATTTTCCTTATCGATCACACCTTTACATATTTTTGGCAATAACCCAAGCACTGTGAAAAATTGCTTCGTCTGTTTTTATTAACTTATTAGACACAGAACATCAAAATATAATATAATTGTATATTATCCAATAAAATTTCTCCATTAAACATGAACTTTCGAGTAGTTTCGAGTATCGCAATATAATAAAACAACGTTTAAAAAGCGCGCGCTCGCACTACACTGAACTCGGGGTGCGGGAGGGCTGCGGGGAGTGGGGAAGAATAAGCCCGCCCGCCCGCGCGCCAGCAGCTCATCGTCCCGCACCGCGACCGACGAGACGACACGCGAGCGTCGTCGATGCTCGCGGCTCGCTATTCCGCCCGCCACCTCTGTCGTCCCACTACAACGCCGCTCCGCCGCGCCGTCTTGCCGCCTATGGAACGAAAATGTAGGGCCTATCTATATAGTATTAGGAACTTTTAAAATTTAACTTTCGTTCTGTAATTTAATTTGTATGACAGTATGTCGAAACAACTTATTAAACATATTTCATGCACGTACAGTCTGTATGTAAATAAAGTGTATACATTTTTGTAAAAAAACGATTTAAAAAATTAAAAACCGCCTTCAAAAATGTATGAAATAAAAAAAAATCGAACCCTAGAGTTGAAGGCGGTCGGTTATTTTTGCTTGCACCGCCTTCAACTCTAGGGTTCGATTTTTTTTATTTCATACATTTTTGAAGGCGGTTTTTATATTTTTTTTAATAGTTTTTTATTTCAGTTTTTTTAGTAATTTTTTGCTATTAATGTACTCGGCGGAATCGCTCGGCTTTTGGCTTCGCGAATCCGCCTCGCTTTCCAATCCGATCTTGATGAAATTGAAATGGGACCACGCGGAAAGCACCAGCTTTCAAATAAAAAAAGAATCATCACAATCGGTTCACTTGGGGACGGAGTCGCGTGTGTCCGCCTGTAAGTATCTACAGGTCGCACTCAGACGACGCGGGGACAGCTCGATTGTTCGAGCACTTGAGTAGAGCGGCAGATGAAGTGCATGTAGTTTCCCTATATATATATATATCCGCGGATATGGTTCTGCTTGGGGATTTTAATGCCCATCACGAGGAGTAGCTGGGCTCCGGGAGAACTGACTTCGAGGGGAGAGCCGCCTACGACTTCGCCCTGACGCATGACTTGCCTCAACTGATAGACCAACCTACCAAAGTGCCAGACATGGACGGTCATGCACCCTCTCTGCTGGATCTTCTGCTGACGACGAACCCTGCTGGATACAAAGTCACAGTGAGCACTCCTCTTGGCTTCTCTGACCACTGTTTAGTGGGGTCCACGGTGCCATTTTTGCCTCCTTAGTCTCGTACTGGAGGAATGCGTCCAATTTGGCACTACGTGTCAGCGGATTGGGACGGGATGCGAGAATACATCACATCCTACCCATGGAGAGAGCTATGCTTCAGTTCGGATGATCTACACCTCGGATGATCTACACCTTGGCTACGGCATTGGCGCATTCCGGCAGAATGCGCCAATGCCGTAGCCGAGGTGGTTCTGGGGGGAATGGAGATGTTCATTCCCAGCGCCCTCGTGCGCCTCGGTGGTAAAAGCCAGGCCTGGTACAGCCGCGACTGTGGTGAAGCTGTCGCAGCTAATGGCGCAGCTTATCGTGCATGGTCGTGCGCTCGTACCAGACGCGATCCTAATGTATCCGAACTGAAGAAAGAATACAACCGCCTCTCCAGATCCTGCAAGAGGGCTATCGTCAGGGCCAAATTCGAGCATATCGGCAGTGTTGGTGATAGGCTGAACCAGCACCCAACTGGGAGCCGTGAGTTTTGGTCTCTCGACAAAATCTGTCGTATCGATTTTCTACCGCTCCTCCCTTCCACCTCTACAGTGTCCTGGGGGCTCACTTGCCCACTCCGCAAATGTAAATGCTCTCTTTGCGTAGAACTCCACCCTGGACGATGGGGTGCCATCCCCCCATCCATAACTAGGTGTGAGAACTCCATGCCGGAAGTACAGTTCCGACAACGAACTGTGCGGGCGGAGCTTATCTCCCTAGACACCAGGAAGGCGAGTGGGCCGGATATGATTCCTGCATTGGTGCTGAAACGGTGTGAATTGGTCTCGATATTGCCAAGGCATTCGAATGGGTTTGGCACAAATCGCTTCTGGGCTAGCTTCCGTCGTACGGACTTCCTTCTGGCCTCTGCGACTGGGTCGCCGACTTCCTACATGGGCGTAGCATTCAGGTCCTAGTGGACGGTTGCTCTTCGGACGCCCTGTCAGTGAATGCCGGCGTACCGCAGGGATCTGTGTTGTCTTGTCACCAACACTGTTTCTTCTGCATATCAATGACATGCTGCCACTCGGCAACATAAATTGTTATGCGGATGACAGTACAGCACATGGATCCTATACCAGTGACCCTTCAGTCAGACGGGATGTTGTGGATGAAGAGGCGAAGACTTGTGTCTGATCTCAAACAAACGCTTCGTTCTATTTCCGAATGGGGCCGCTGTACGCAACAGTCGTTCTCACCCCGTGGTGTTAGTGGGTGGACTGTAGTTGGGTGGGGGTGCGACTGTGCACATGCAGTATCACGCCGTCTCCGCAGCGGTACTCATATTCTGGGTTTGATAGTTTCATAAGGGGTGAAATAGGGTAAATAAGAGACGATTGGGACTTTTACAAGTTTCCCCGAGGCTGGTTTACGCGGCGGCGACGGATGTTGTCTACTGTTATCTATCAGTCAGTTCAGATCTTATTTTGCGCTTCGTGATAGGATTAGTTTGGCGTAGCGTCTGGATCCGTCTGGCTGACTTCGGAAATTCGCTTAGGTGTCGGGCTCCGTCTGGATGGCGTCGGGGAACGCAGGGCAGTATCGGGCTCCATCGGGATGGCGTCGGGGGACGTTGGGCAGTGTCGGGCTCCTTCCGAGCTGCGTCGGGATTCGTCGGACTGGCTTCGAGGCTCGCTTAGATGTCAGACCGCGTCTGGATGGCGTCGGGGGAACGCAGGGGCAGTGTCGGACTCCTTCTGAGCCGCGTCGGGATTCGTCGGGCTGGTTTCGGAGCTCGCTTAGATGTCGGACTGCGTCTGGATGGCGTCGGGGGAACGCAGGGCAGTGTCGGACTCCTTCTGAGCAGCGTCGGGATTCGTCGGACTGGTTTCAGAGCTCGCTTAGATGTCGGACTGCGTCTGGGTGGCGTCGGGGGAACGCAGGGCAGTGTCGGACTCCTTCTGAGCAGCGTCGGGATTCGTCGGACTAGCTTTGAGGCTTACTTGGATGTCGGGCTCCGTCTGTATTGTGTCGGGGAACCCCAGGGCAGTGTCGGGCTCTTTCTTAGCAGCGTCGGGATTCGTCGGACTAGCTTCCGAGCTCACTTAGATGTCGGACTCCGTCTGAATGGCGTCGTGGGAACGCAGGGCAATGTTGGACTCCTTCTGAGCAGCTTCGGGATTCGTCGGACTAGCTTCCGAGCTCACGTAGATGTCGGACTGCGTCTGGATGGCGTCGGGGGAACACAGGGAAATGTTGGACTCCTTCTGAGCAGCGTCGGGATTCGTCGGACTAGCTTCGAGGTGTAGCGCAAAGTGTGTGGTGGTGTGGTACCTCCTACCTGGATGTTGATGTCTCCGCCCGCAGCCGCACCTTCGATAGCTCGGTCCTTCAGGTGGTGGTCGTCGATCGGCACGGAAACGTCCCGGTGTCCGAGGATCTGCTGGGCCCAGCTACGCACACACTTCGGAAACTACACTCACTATACTTATGCCGTATTAGGTCGCAACAAGCCCTGAGAGCCCGCGCCGCGCTCGATCAGGGTGGATTTTATCTTTTCCAGAGCAAAATGTTTGAACAAAACCGCCCGCTCCCGCTTGTATTTTCGGACGTGTCAGATCACAACAGTCCGTCGCCTAGGCAACCGGACTCTTCTCCTTTCCGCCAGGAGGCGCTGTGTGCTTCTTGCATGAAGACCGCTGCAGGTAGAGTCTTGAGGCGAAGAGAATGGAGGAACGTTTTTTTTTTATTTTTTTTTTATTGAAAGCGCGACATATGGCGCCGAGCCACCCATAAGGTGTCTAACGACGCCCATAGACATTCGGTCGTATGCGGGGGTTGCGAATGCCATGCCGGCCTGACAGGTGCCCATTCACGCCCCTCTTTAAGGACCCGAGACTGTACTTGGGGGGAAATATATGAGCAGGGAGAGCATTCCAGAGTTTACCGGTTCTGTAGAGGAATGATCTGCAGAATCGATTAGTACGCATCCGCGGTAAGTCCAGCGTATAGGGATGCAATCCCTGCCCAGTTCATGTGGTGCGGAGATGGAAAGGGGACGGCGGGATTGCGTTAAACAGCTCCTCCGAGTACTCCCCATGGAATAAGCGATAGAACACACTTAGGGAGCCGACATCCCTACGGTGTTGCAGTGGTTTTAGATCGCGGGACACTGCGGGGTCACCCACTAGTCGCACGGCTCGACGCTGGATCGAGTCCAGAGGCGCAAGCTGGTATTTGGCAGAGCCATCCCACAGGTGCGAGCAGTACTCCAAGCAGGACCTGATCTGCGATTTATACAAAAGCAGCCTTTGGTCCGGCGTGAAGTACCGTCGCACCTTATTGAGTACGCCCAGCTTTTTAGAAGCCAGCTTGGCCTTCCCCTCGATATGGCGACGAAAGTTCAAGTCGTGCGACAGTTCGACTCCGAGGACCCCGAGGTGTTCGCTTAATTTAAGCGACGTGCCTTGGAATGAAGGAGCCGGTGTGAACGCCGCTCTCTTCGCACTTAACGCGCAAACTTGTGTCTTGGAAGCGTTGAACTCGACCAAATTGCTACGGCCCCATTCGGAAATAGAGCCGAGTGTGTGTTCGAGCTCAGACACAAGTCTTCGCCTCTTCTCATCCACAATATCCCGACTGGCTGAAGGGTGACTGGTGTAGGATCCGTGTGCCGTACTGTCATCCGCATAACAATGTATGTTGCCCAGAGACAGCATATCATTGATATGCAGAAGAAACAGCGTGGGTGACAACACAGATCCTTGTGGTACGCCGGCGTTCACTGACATGGCGTCCGACGAGCAACCGTCCACTAGGACCTGAATGCTACGCCCATGTAGGAAGTCGGCGACCCAGTCACAGAGGCCAGAAGGAAGTCCGTAAGCCGGCAATTTGCCCAAGAGCGACTTGTGCCAAAGCCGATCAAATGCCTTGGCAATATCAAGGCCAATTGCCAAGTATTTTTCATTTCATTTTTCATTTATTCATTTCCATCTTAGGTACCATCGGTACACTTGAGTTCGTCACATTTTAGTTTACCAAATTTACAATTGAAACTGTCTGGGTCTAGCCATGGTAAGGGACTAATAATTAGCAATAATATAGGTACATAACTAAAAATTATAAGAATACAGAGAAAAAAAAACTGTTTTGTGCATGAAAGGCAATTAAAACTAGAGCTAAATTAAAATACTTCGCATCAATAGAATTGTTAAAGGTTAAAAATTCAATTATGTCAATATAAAAAAATATAAAATAAAAATAAAATTAAAATAAATTAATATTCAAAATTAAAATAGGTAGCATCAATTCACCATGACCGTCAAGCGATTCCCCCCAAAGGTGAGTGACGTACGCTAGGAGATCACCAGCAGATCGTTTTGGCCGGAAGCCGTATTGCCGATCGCTGATGAGGTCATTCGTCTCCAGGTACTTCATGAGCTGCGTATTGATAATGCGCTCCATCACCTTACAGAAAAGGGAGGTAATCGCTATAGGTCGGTAGTTTGACGGGTTTGAGCGGTCACCCTTTTTAGGGACCGCTTGCAAAAACGCAGATTTCCAGGCCGCCGGCACACGGCAATTGGAGTAGGAGAGACGGAATAGGCGCGTCAGCACTGGGGCCAGCTCGGGAGCACACCTTTTTAACACCAATGCAGGAATCCTATCCGGCCCACTCGCCTTCCTGACGTCTAGGGAGAGAAGTTCCGCCCGTACAGTCCGTTGTCGAAACTGCACTTCCGACATGGAGTTCTCACACCTAGGTATGGATGGGGGAGTGGCACCCCCATCGTCCAGGTTGGAGTTCCCCGCAAAGAGAGATACCAGTAAGTCGGCTTTCTTCTTTGCGGAGTGGACAAGTGAGCCTCCAGGACACTGCAGAGGTGGAAGAGAGGAGCGGCAGAAATTTGACTCGACATATTTAGCGAGAGACCAGAACTCACGGCTCCCAGTTGGGTGCTGGTTCAGTCTATCGCCGATTCTGCCGATGTGGTCAAATTTGGCCCTGGCAATAACCTTTTTGCAGGATCTGGAGAGGCGGTTGTATTCCTTCTTCAGTTAGGATGCGTTCGGATCACGTCCGGCACGAGCGCGCGACCATGCCCGATAAGCTGCGCATTTAGCTGCGACAGCATCAGCACAGTCGCGGCTGTACCATGGTTGGCTTTTACCACCGAGGTAGACAGAGGCGCTGCGAATAAACCATTCCATTGCCCCCAGAACCACCTCGGCAACGGTATTAGCGCATTGCGACGGATCGCCCGAACTGAAGCAGATCTCTCTCCAAGGGTAGGATGCGAAGTGTTCTCGCATCCCATCCCAATCTGCTGACGCGTAGTGCCAAATTCGACGCGTTCCTCCAGTACGGGACTGAGGAGGCGAAGATGGCACCGTGGACCACACTAAACAATGATCAGAGGAACCCAGCGGGGCTCTCACTGCGACCTTATATCCAGTGGGGTTCGTTGTCAGCAGAAGATCCAGCAGAGAGGGTTCATGACCGTCTATATCTGGCAGCCTGGTGGGCTGGTTGGTTGGTGAGTTGAGACAGGTCATGCGTCAGGGCGAAGTCGTAGGCGGCTCTCCCCGCAAAGTCAGTTCTCCTGGAGCCTAGCCATGCCTCGTGATGGGCATTGAAGTCTCCAAGAAGAACCAAATCCGCGGTAGGGAACCGCTCTTGGACTTTGTCTGCCGCTCCACTCAGGTACTAAAATAACCGAGCTGTCTCTGCATCACCAGAGTGCGACCTGTACAGACAGGCGTAAACCCGCGAGACCGTTCCCAGATCCTCGTGGACCCAAAGTACTGATAGCTCGGAGTCCTCAAGGCAGCGCAGGCGACGACAGCAAATATCTGCCCTGACAAACAAGCAAACCCCGGCTCGCGACCGGAAGGCTTCTTCCAGGGTGTAGCCGGGGTAGTGCAGGTCGATATATTTGTGATTCCGTCAGGAAAAGCAAGGCCGGCTTCTTCGTCTCCAGGTGGTGATGGACGGCATTCAAATTGGTATGCAACCCCCGCACGTTGGTCGAGTCAACGCTAAATAGTGGTGTAAGGGTGTGCACCGCTGATTGAACCTTTTTTTCCTTTTTTTTCGCTGCCATGATTTTTGTAAGAGGGAGGGAAAGAGCATGAAAGGGTTGCTGTGGTGATTCACGGGCAAAGCGTGGACCATAGCTTCATCGCTTACTACTCAGGTTAGTGTTGCGCCGACACGGAAGACGGAAAGGCCCCCGGTCCCCCCCGGAAGTGGCCGCCGGAACCCCTACTCCGGTCACCAACCGGCACGACGGACCACTCCGGGATTATGCGCCGTTGACCGGGGCAGCCTCTCGCGTTGGTTAGACGCGATTGGGCTCCTGTACTACCCGGCGGGCGGCCAGCGGAATAACCGTTTAACCGGGTCTCCCTGTCAACCGTGTCGATGCGTCACCTCTGAACAGCGAATCCGCGTCGGGATCACTGGCCTACTCCTCACCACAGCCAACCCCACCTGCTACTGGGTCCCCGGGAAGTACACCGGAACACAGCGAACTGTTATGCCGGTGTAATTGTTTCTCCCGGGGTGTGGTGGCGAACCCAGCCGATCCGAAGATCTCCCACACGCTGATTGCTGTTCATTTGGCACCACCCAGGAGGCACGTGTGACTTTTATATCGGATTTCTATTATTAATAATTTTAATTTTAATAGGATTCATTTATTATGTTTCATATTATTTTATTTTCTAAATAGAAAAATTTTAAAATGTGTGAATGTTAGTTTGTGACTTGTATATTTTATTTTTTTTTTTTTTTTTTTTTTTTTTTTTTATTGGGAAAACATACAGTCATCGTAAAAAGGAGTAAGTACTAACATTAATTACACAGAGACCAGTAAAGTTTTCTACATAAAGTTATCCATATTAAGTGCGTTCATGATTAAAAATTAACCTAAAAGAAAGAAAACATCAAAAACTAACTAATACCAACACACGAAAATCAACCAATTACTTAACCATAGGAGATACGTTGATAAGAAGTACATACCTACCATGTACCTAGCAAGAAAACCAACCCAACCTACCCTCACACAATTCTCATCTGCCCGCTTTAACACCTGTTTCATCATTTACTGTTTCGATCGCTGACCTTTTGAGATGGCTGAGTGATACATGAAATAAATCAAGACAGGAGAAGAAGTTGTCATAAGTAGCACAACTCCGGTTAGTAAAAGAATTTTTACTATAATTGGTACTCACTTTGGCGATATGAAAAGTGTTAAGACATCTCGTTGCCTTAGTAGGGCAACGAAAACTTAACTTACTTAATAAATAAGGAGAATCTATGTAATAATGGATCAACTTGTATATGAAAGTAATATCCTTGATCTGCCTTCTTTTCTCGAGAGACATTATTTCAAATGTGTTATCGTCGCTCTCACTTCCCCTACGAGTTCTATAGCCAACATATTTTAAAAACTTTTTTTGAATTTTTTCTATTTCAGTTATATAGACCGCATACTGCGGGTTCCATACTATGGAGGCATATTCAATAATAGGTCTGACAAACGAGGAGTATAGGGTTATGAAAGTGGAGACATTTTTGAATACATTGCAAGTCCTAAATATAAAACCGAGTAGTTTATATGCTTTCAATGTTATTGTGTCAATATGTGATTTAAAAATTAATTTACTGTCAAGCAGAACTCCTAGGTCTCTGACTTCAGTAACTCTATTGATTAATCTATTAGAGAGATTATAATTGAAGTGAACGGTATTTTGCTTACGAGAGAAGGAAATGGTAGCGCATTTGTCAACATTTAAATGGAGGTAATTGTTTTTACAATAAGTTACCAAGTTATTCAAATCTTTTTGCAAATCATGACAATCAAGAAGTGATTTTATTACCTTAATAATCTTTTTGTCATCCGCGTATAGTAATAAAATTGAGTTTTTGACAAAATGTGTTACGTCATTAATGAAGATGTTAAACATCAGAGGTCCGAGGTGGGAACCCTGAGGGACCCCAGAAGTAACAGGAACGAAAGAGGAGCAAAAACCGCTAACTGTGACCGCTTGGGATCTATTCTGTAGGTAGGAAGTCAGCCACCGAAGTAGGTCGCCGTGTATACCAATTGATTCAATTTTTTGTAATAATAGGTTATGTGGAATTTTGTCGAAACATTTCGAATAATCAGTATACACGACATCTACCTGGTACCCGTGATCCATTGCCCCAAGAGCTATATCGATAAATTCGGCGAGGTTGGTCTCAGTCGACTTCTTACTGACAAAACCATGTTGGTTTTCTATTAGCTGTGGCTTTATGATTGGAAAAATAACGTCAAAGATAATTTTTTCAAAAGTTTTACCTAAAGTGCATAGTTTGCTGATAGGTCGATAATTAGATATATCGTGCTTATCGCCTTTTTTGAAAACGGGTGTTATGTAAGTACGCTTCCATTGACTCGGGAAAACTCCAGTATTAAGGGACTTTTTAAATAACATGCTAACAGGGAGAGATAATGATTTAGCACAACGCTGGATAAATAGTGGATGTAGGCCGTCCGGGCCAGTACCTTTATTAGGATTTATACACTTCAGATAGCGCTCAGTCTTCTCGACAGATATGTATATACTACCAAGGTTGACGCTGTTGCAGTTACTGGAAATAAGTCGAGAAGGTATATTAACTGGCGGTTCAAAGACCGACTGAAAATAGTTGTTAAAAATGTCTGATATTTCTTGTCCACCTGAAGCGTGCCGTGTGCCATGAAACATATTGGTAGGAATGCCTGTTGTATTTTGCTTAGATTTAACAAAAGACCAAAAATTTTTACAATTTGATTTAATATGGCGCTCCGCTTTAGAGATAAAGTTGTCATAACAAGCCTTTTGGACCCTTTTTTGTCGCGTTCTTAATAGTGCAAATGTATTATAATCCTCCAGATGACCGAATTTTTTCCACCTTTTGTGGAATTTCAATTTTTCTTTTGTAACTTTTATCAATGAGGAACTAAACCAAGGTGGATACTTAGAGTCGCCTTTTAAAATCTTAATGGGGACGTGTTGTTCAATAATACTGTTTAATAATAAATAAAAACTAGATACCATTCCGTCAATATTGTCAATTGTATTTATTTCAGATTGCCAATCGATACGATCGAGTGACTCGCACACCGCCGCGTAGTCGGCGGAGTGGAATAGCCGGACGGTGCGGGTGCGGGGCGGGGCGAGGGGGCACTCATCTGACACTCGCACTACGATTTCTAAAGACTTGTGATGTTCATCCTCGGGAACGAGTGGTGATGTGCAGGCGCTAACCCCACAGTTATAATTTGAAATTACTAAATCAAGGGCACGTTGATTAATATTAAATTGGTTGTTGAATTGTCGGAAATCAGTAAAGTTCAAAAATGTAGATAAAGCTAAAATTAATGTGTCATCTGATGGATTCGCGATTTTCATAGCACCGTCTTGGTCGCCTGATGGCAACCAAGATGCATTCCTAATATTAAAATCACCAAAAATTAAAAATATATCATTAGGATTTTCTGTGTGTAATTTAGAAATGAAATCATAATAATCATCTTGTAAGGATAATTGAGCAGTGCCCTGAACAAAGTATGAACAATAGATTCTGACCTTTCGGTACTTGAGTCCTTCTTTTACGGTGAGGGTCACGGCCACAATGTCCGCTCCCGGTCGAGGCGGGGGTACCGGCGCTTCAACGGACGCACAGGTGACAAGATCTCGACGAACTGCAATCAGTACTCCGCCCCCCATTGTTTGACCAAGTTCCTTATATGGACGGTCCACGCGATAAACTGAGAAACGGTCATCAAACAATTCAGAATCGAAAATTCCCGGAAGTAACCACGATTCCGAAACGCATATCACTGAATAGTCGCTGTTTAAAATATTCTCCAAGAAAGTATGGGTCTTTGTTCTTAGCCCTCTAACGTTCTGATAATAAATATTAAGTTCCATTTATTTGCGTTAAGGAAATATTATAATTCATACAAAGATTACGGGCCACGATTACGATTATGTAGCAATAATTTGTAAAATTAATTGGTGATTTAACTAGCGAGCAACGTCTTCGTAGGTAACTATCGGGTGCATTCATGATCATCATGAGTATTACATTTCCGTTTACACGCACAGATATCGAGCTACCAACGCGAGAAAGGGACGACAATAACGTATAGGCGCAAAAAGTGTACGTTGCGGAGTAAGATGAATATAGTTTCGTGCTCCGTAGATAAATCTCGCAGTAGAACCGGTTCAGGCAGATAAAGGCGACTGAAAATTGAAGCCACAAAAAACTGGTTACAGGTGTTCTCAACCATTTCAAAGCATTTTTAAACTTAGATGTAATATAAATTGATGAACTAGATGTCACAGCGGGCAAATTTAATTGCAAGAGGTATTGGTTTTCAACAGATTCAAATAATAGTCCAGCTACTTTAAGTATACAACAGTAAGATAAATTTTCTCTTCGTAGTTGATAAGATGTTAAACTATAATTTAATATAAAGTGTTGGGAGACATTGTTAATCACATTGTAAAGTATAGGTACACATATTCTGGTATTAAAATTTTCGAGTATGGGATGAGATACTAAATATAAAGAAAAGTTAACAGATTTATAAGCAAAAACATAAAAATAAACATGAACATAGCGACCTCCTAGTAAATATTTTTTAGGTCCGACTCACTCGAGATTATGATAACAGGAGAAGTATCTGATTGCCTGACCTTTATCACAGAATTTCTCACCCAGGTATATCGATATGATTTAGCTTTAGTCAGTTCCTTCACTTTGACGAGTAGCATCTTCTTGGCTCGTGTCAGGTGGTCGTTGGCGTAGATCCTTTTGTCGCCGGGGAAGCTGAGCTTGTCCACTGTGAGGGAATCTTTTTTCGCGCGGAGAGCCGCCAAGAAGTCATCTTTTCTCCATCGAGACTGAAGTTTAACTATCAAGGGTCTGGGGACCCCTTTCCGGGGGTCCTTCGGTGCAACTCGAGTGACGAAGTCGATGTCGATTCTCGGATCGAGATCGAACTCCGCAAATTGGGCCAGAGCTAGCACTACCTTGATAGGGTTTTCATCTCGTTTCTCTGGAATCCCGGTCAGCTCGATGTTGGAGCGCCTTGACCACTGTTCTTTTTGCTCCATTTGAAACTTAATGTTCTCGACCTCGGACTTCAATTCATTTATCTGGGTGACCTCTTGCTGAAGTCGCCGATGACGTCGCCGTTTTTGTCAACGGATTCCTTGAGTGAGGCAACGTCGTCCTTCAGGGTCTTCACCGCTGATGGTACAGCTGCAAGGGGCGCCAACTGGTCCAGAATTGAAGTCAGCTTTTTCATAATCGTTGCGTTGTCCCAAGTTAGCCCGGCGATATCTCCTGTGGGTGTAATCGGCGATGCCGAGCGGGAACCGGATGTTTTGCAGGCCGGACACTGCCAGGACCGCTGTCGCTTTCGAAAATTTCCTTCCGTGATTCCGGAGCAGGCGTTGCCATAGTGAAGAATGTCACGACACTTCGAACATTTCGCCCCGTCCGTTACTTCTGAACCGCACACTTTGCAATCCATCGTACGCTGTTTCAATGGGTTGGCGACCACTGACTGCAGGCTGACTAGAGGCTGACTTGACTGCGGTGAGACGGATCACCCCCACGCTGCACCACACCTCGCTTGTCGCACCTTCGCTTCGTCGTGAGCGGGACAGTTGTCGATGTATCTCTGCTGCAACCTGCGTGCGTCTGCCTTAGACCACGACACAATGATGAATGTTATGTTATACAAATAAATATTCTATTCTATTCTATCTTCAATGGTTACGTTAGGCGGCGCGGCGTAGGCACCTGCTTGGACGACGACGTCGAACTACACTCTGACGATATGTCGCGATCACTACGTAGTAGGTACATTGAGCCACGTCGAAAACAGCAATTTACTTTACTTCGCGGTCGTGAACTGACACATTCGTCGCGGTAGTGAACTGAACTTAACTTATTTATTATTAGGCGTTCTGTTTCATAGAACGTAGACATGTTTGATTTTATTTTTAGAAAAAGAACTCTTATTTCCAATGAAATAAGACTCACTATAGGTCCCCAAAGGCAAACCAACCACATAAATTGATTCCATTTTTGCAATATACCGTTTGTTTTTATTATAAATGCCAAAAAGAACCACATAAATTGGTTCCACTTTGCGATATACAGTTTGTTTTTATTATATAATGCCAAAAAGTACCAGATATCTTGGCTCTGTTTTGATAAATACTTTTAGCGTACTAAAAAGTACGCTAAAGTACTAGCGTAACAAAAAAGTCCATCTCGCTTGGATCTTTTACGCAAAAAAAAAATCTGACCAGTTAGCTAGTACCAAGTAGCATAATTCTTTTCTGCTGTTGCGATATACCTCAATTGGGCGGACGAATGTGTAGAAACCTATTAGTATATACCAAGTAGCCTGCCTGGGTCTTTTCTGCAAAAAATAGAGGGTTGATTAGCTCTCGATTGGTATATTTAACTCATTTTAACCAATTTGTGGGTTGGTGCCTTTTGGCATTTATATGGTCAATTTTCTGAAGAAGTTGTGATACAAAATAGGTATTTTCAAATTTCTGCCTATTCGAAATCGAAATTTTCCTAGATAATGTTGTATGTATACTCTTATTAATATATAATATCATATTCCGAAGGAATTTCGGACGGAGCAATTTTTCACAGCGAATTATTGCCGAAAATCTGTAAAGGTGTGATCGATATGGAAAATTTCCTAGATAATTGTCAAAAGCGATATATTTAAATAAATTAAGACATATAAAAAAATTAAAATTGACAGAGCAATTTTTCTGAAGAAGTTGTGATACAAAATAGATATTTTCAAATTTCTGCCTATTCGAAATCGAAATTTTCCTAGATAATGTTAATATATACTCTTATTAATATATAATATCATATACCGAAGGAATTTCGGACGGAGCAATTTTTCATCAGCAGTTATAAGCGATTTTCATTTTTAGGCATTCATTCATTTTAATACCTAACTTCCAAACATCAAAAATCCTAGATAATTTGTCAAACGTATATTTTAAACACTACTCTATCACACTGCAAAGTTTCAGCGACAGAGGAATTAGTCCGAAGAGCCCATACAAGGAATTTCCTCGTTTCCTGGACTACTAGCCAGGGCAGACAGGCAGACTGATGGCAGACTGATAGGGCGAATGCATTTTTGTCTGGCGTCAGTCTGGCGTCAATCTGGTCGTGATCGTGAGTGACCAAGGTCACGGACTGAACTGATGCCAATCCTAGCGTGTAACCTCGTCTATTGATTCGTAATCCACGCCACGTAGAGAGGGGGACAACGGCTGTTTTTCAACAGCACGTTATAATGATCTGCTGTTTTTATATCGCAGCTGTTTTAAAGTGCTGTATCGTTAGAATGTTGTTTTTGGTGGTGTTGTTGGAATTTGAACCTAACGCTGTTGGAATAACTAGCATATTTGAAATACGAGATAAATATTATATCACGGGAATACAGCAGGCAGACAGATCAGAAATGTGTCTATGGTCAATTTTTTTTTTAATTATTGGCTTGGATGCCGGGTCCTTCTGCCATTTCTTTAAAATTTATATAATATTTTCGACGGTATTTATTATGTATTTGTAATGGTTTTTATAATATTTTTATTCAGTTAATAAATCAGTAATTTTAAGATTGCACAACTTGTCATTGTAATCTTCAGAGAATATTGTTATTTAACCTTCCTTGTTGTTAATTAACTTTCCTTTATAATTGTATTAAGAATGTTGCGAAGGAAGATGGCGGATGAATAAGTTGGTTTGCCGCGTCGTCGTAAATAATTAAAAAGTATATATTTTTGAGATTCTCGCGATTCAAGAAGAAAACAACAGACATTAGAAGTACAACAGAAAAGGCTGTATACTTTAATTAGTTTTGCCTGTTCCGAAAAGGGACAAATAAATATAAAAAAAAATTATAAAATGTTGATTTGAGATTATTAAAAGATTTACTTGCCAACACAGACTGTTTTCCATCCATTTACGATTTCGCCAGTCTGCTGTTTATGGTTGCTGTTTCTACCAAACAGCAGTCTAGTCTATGATATATTTCCAACGTCTCGCACGTTGGAAATATATCATATCATCATCTGCTGTTTTATTTAATTATTTAAAATGTAACCTTAAGTCATTGCATTAAGGGTTAAGTTACAAAATACTATAAACACTGCCCTCTATCGAGCGACAGCTTCAAATACCTACAGGCTACAACAAATAATTTTTATTATATCAACTAGATGGCGGTACGTACGAGATAAATAGCAAACAGCATTACAGCAAACAGCAGATGTGGTGGAATATTTCTAACGTTATAAATGCTGTAAATTTATAATATAATATGTTGCCTGCTGTATAATATATTCCCCACGACTACGCCACGGTCGTCGTCGTCGTCGGTCTGTCTGTCGAAAAATTAGCAAATAATAATCTTTCTTTCGTTTCGTTCGGTTCGGTCGGTCGGTCGGTCGGTTTGGTCGGCACGAGTCGGAGCGAGCGAAGTAATGGCGCCTCAGTGAAATAGCTCGATAGTGTGTGTGTAGTGTGTCGTGTCGCGGCGAGTCGCTCCTCGCATCTGCATCATGTATCCGGTCGGGCAGCGTGAGTATTATCTACAGCCTCTCCGCGTTCCGATGTATTTCTGTTCTAACTCGGTCAGATCAGACAAACGTCTTTGTGTAATAATGAACGATGAAATTAGTGAATGATTGGCTGACTGGAAGCAGCATGCTCATTGCCTCGTCGCGCGAGGTCGCTGCCCTATACCCTCCCTCACTCGATCGCTTGGGCGGCGACAACACGCACGACTAACCTATGTATATATATTTTGAAATGCTAACCTTATATTTTTCCTCACGACCTCATTGTCTTGTTTGGCGGCGTGAGCGCGACCCACCCAACTTGCCCTCATTATGTACCTATTTCCTTGGGGCAAAACGAATAATGCAATTGGAATTCATGGTTATTTGGAACCCACTTCTCTCTAAATGTAGGCTTACCATCATTTTAAAACCTTCAAATCAAGGCTCCTTAGATGATTTTTTAACTAAACTAAATAGGTAAATCTACTATTCTCACTTGATTTAAAAAGAAACATTTACTTGAATAGCACTAGATGAAAATGTGTTACCATGTATATCGCGGCCCGCGTGGAATATATGGCCCAAACTGGTGTTCTAGAATGCAAAGAGTTAAGTAACTAACATTTACAAGATCCGTTTAAATATTAATCCTCTTTTTCATTAATACTTTGTATTTTATATTTAATTTGTTTTTTCACTTTTTTTGGTTTTATACGTATTATAATGAAAACATTTAAATTCTTGGTTCTGGCTTCCAAGAAGGACACCAGAAGAGACATCAATAACCACAAAACGTCCAGATCTTCAGCGTGAAGACCACATATAAATTGATTTTTAAAGTAAACAGTAGTGGTGATGTCATTTATCCGAATTGAGACCTCAAGACGGTCCGTTGTACGTTGGCGCCAGGGTAGTGCTGCTCCAGCCACCCGAGCTCTTTCATGAAGTGGAGCACTCTTCTTGATCGCTTCAACACTCCATGGGCAGTTCCCACGTTCCCAAGAAATCTATTTCTTATAAATATCATCAGCGAATGCTGCTAGTCTATTAAAAATAATTATCCAGCCTTGTCCACAAATGTATAGCCGCTCAGCCAGCTATGGGAAGAGCAATACTCGGCATTTCTTTCATTCATAAAATTTGTAATGAGGAAATACGATAAAGAACCAAGGTAAGAACCAATCGACATTGCTAAGAAAATTTGCAAGCTGAAGTGGCAGTGGGCTGGGCACTTCTGTTGCAGACTCAATAACCACTATTAACCGCAGTAGATGGGTGCTCGAATGGATGCTACGTACAAGAAAACAGTGTGGGATGCCGCCCGGCTAAGTG
This sequence comes from Nematopogon swammerdamellus, assembly GCA_946902875.1. Classification (NCBI taxonomy): domain Eukaryota; kingdom Metazoa; phylum Arthropoda; class Insecta; order Lepidoptera; family Adelidae; genus Nematopogon; species Nematopogon swammerdamellus. The sequence continues at coordinate 10,635,377 of OX336333.1, forward strand.
GACAGACAACCTAAAAAATGTAGCCAGAAGTGGATGGATGAGAAGACCGACTATGTCTAACAGTGGACCGATACGGGCTGACAATGATGATGACTATTAATAAGGAAGGGCAAGGAGCCGCACGGCAGGTACTTCCGGTCTCTCACAGGATCGGATGTAGACCAGTTTGCTTCCGTGCACTGGCTACGCTTCTGTGACCTCTTTGGGGAAACCATATATGTGGGCAGGGAGATCGTTCCAGAGTTTACCAGTTCTGTGGAAGAAAGATTGGTACGCATGGAATGCAATATCCCTGCCCAGTGCGGAATTACCCAATTGCCAATTGTGCGGAAGTGGAATTTACAGTTACAATCTCTTAAGTCTTTTAATGTGAATAAATGTTGTGAGTGACTGCTGAAACGCAGCTCCTGCCGGCTACAAGGAAATATTCAACTAAATCTGGGTCGCACATGTTCTGATAATGAGCTGATTAGTTGCACTTATTATTATTGGCTCTCTTTGTGAAACTCAGGTTTGTTAATGTACCTAACTGTGTACAAGTAATTACGAAGTATGGTTCAAAAAACTTGGTTTTTTTATATTTATAGTGTGATAGCTGGATGAATGGTTTTTAGGTGATTGTCTCTGCCTACCCCACCGGGAAACAGGCATGACGCTATGTATGTATGTATGTTCAATTACGTTGGTAATCCAAAGGTAAGTCTCCGGTAAGGCACCGTCTTAGAGGTGATATTGGCTGACTCAACCACTCATACCGGATTGGATTTTTAAAAAAGTACAGGAAACCGAGGCACAGTGGGCTGAAAAATGCTTGCTAAAGGGAATAAAAAAACATTCATCAGTTTTCTATCCCATAAATTTCCACTGTGCAGAGTTGCGATTTTCGAGAGTACAGCGATTATTTTAGTTTAATTTTATTGTATTAGGTTATTTTGATTAATTTAAATAAAGATAAAAAAAAAGTACAGCGATTGCATTAAAATCACCGAATGGTTACTTAATTGTAATATGAAAAAATGTGTTAATATATTTTAAGGTTTTTTATTTAGGATTTATTTTTTATTCTTTTTCATACATTGAAAACCAAAAAGTGGTATATATCTCCTGAACTATTAGACTAAAGAGGAAAACTTGTAACTCTAAAAAATGTCTGCAATAAAGGGGACAATACGTTAACACAATAAAAACATCGAAAACTTTAATTTTTTTTTATTCCTACTTCCACCAGAAGCGTTTTTCGGTCCACTGTGCGAGGTGCAGAGTATGCTCTTACACAAATGCACTGTTTTTAGCCTTAAGAGCTCTACAATGCGTGGAATCCTTCACTTTCTCCATACCTACATACTTTAGTACATGCACACAGTAAGGTACCATAGGGGCGGCCAGCTGGGAAAAGACGGCCCGAGGGTGGGGGTTGTTTTAATTTAAATAAATAAAGCCCAAAATCTGTCACATCTGACTGAGGGACGACACGCACCGTTATCGTTGTATTTTCATTTATAGGTCGAAAATTTGCCATGCGCCTTGGTTCACAAAAACAGAGGAAAACCACAAATACTTAGAAGTCCCCACTGTAATGGAAGAAACAATTGAGCGTAGCGCTTGATTGGAAAACCACGTAAACCCGCTAGCAGTGCAGCTCACACATAACAGAATAATGTAACTCGATTGAGAAGACATGATGTCCTGGAATTAAATAAACGGGACTAGTAACACCGAAGGTGGCTGATCACTGGATCACAACACCTACAAGCCAAAATGACGTTGAAAAAACCTGCTTATGGTGGAAAGACCGATCGCAAGTAGCTGTAAAATAATAATAAAAAAATAAAAGGACACTTTTAGGTTCTCGACCTATAGGTCGAGAACTATTCAAGTGATTCACATGGGGTTTTCACTGACGTGTTCTGGTACATCTAATGATGGTTATAGGATATTTTTCAGCGAAGCAAAATGCGGGGATATCTACTATTTTATATTTCATGAGTCGTCATATTGTGATTTGTTAAATGTAGCAACAGCAACTGAGTGATGAATGTGGTTTTGATGGTGTTAAGGGTCGGAACTAGCTAGCTTGTCTTACTTCTGGAAGAGTATAATATGTAAAACAGCTAATGAGTAAAGCCGCATCCCCACTATGCCGATCGGCAGAGCCGCTCAACAAAGCCGAACAAGTGAAGACGTGCCGCGCGGGTTTCACCTACGCGGCACACGGGGCCGTGCGGCCGATTCGAAACTGACCGAGGCCGGTTCGGTTCATTAGGCACAGATTCTTGAACGGAGACCACGCGAACCCTTATCGATTTTAAAGCAATCCCAACCTACCTCTAGCCTAGCCGAGATCATGGTGGACCAAACGAATATCCGATTCAGTTCAAACAGGAAATGTAAATGCAATGGTCACGTGACGTGTGTGGATTTGCCAGCCTTTCTGATGCTCTATTGACCGACTCGTAGCAATAACTATCGGAGTATTGGCATTTTAACCATATTATGCATACAAACCTAGTCATACCTCAATTATCTTACTTTTATTGGACCTTCTTATTTGTTTTGTGTTACGTAACACATAAATATGTGTGACGATAACACAAATGTAACACAAATGCAACACAAAACCTAGATTTTTACATAAATTTTAGGTTCTAATTTTTAAATTATCTCGAACTAGACACTAAGCAAATGTTTATGCGCGCTATAAACAGCAATGCTTACAAGTAAGATACAATAAATGCAAAAAAACTGTTACTTGCCTGAGAAATCTCTAAAATCCTTTTTCAATTTATCGCTGACGAAAACGTCACCCACACTTCTTGGCACTCGACCACACTGTCGAAACAACAAGGCTGACTTTTTTTTGCTTCCGCTACTTTGTGTTGCCATAATCAAAACCGTGTTTTATCTTGGTTTTCTTTAATTAATTTTTTATATTCAATATTTTTGCAAATTATTACTAGGGATAGATAGCACTTATTCCAATCTTTTAAATGTTTAAAATATGTAATTAATTAGTCAAACTTAAAATAATCATTTTATGTGCATCCGAAGTTATTGTACCAAAAAAAAAATACACGCTGTTTTTGCGCAAAATTAGGGGTCCTGACTGACAAACAAAAATATTTTTTTCACGGATTAATGCTAATATATTCAGTTTATCACTTAGAGAAGCAAGCCAACTTATTACTTGATGAATTAAATTATAGAAAAAAACATAAAACATGAATTTTTGGAGAAATCGACTTGGACATTTTGATATTCACAAAAAATTACAATTTTGGCGACCTTACCCTAATAACAACAACATACATACATAACACACGCTGTATCCCGACAATCAGGGTAAGCAGAGTAATCGGTGTTGTGCTATAAGGACTCTGGCAAATTACAGCACAACACCGACCACCACGTTTACCACAGTATACGGACAAGACAACTATCAAGCAGCAAGTAAGGCACGAAGAACCCACCTGCTGCATGACTAGGTGGAAGGACTGCGCCAAGGTGAGAAGTGGCTAGCCTGTCGCCCTTTAGCGCAGTATCTTGTCCTTATTCCTTAGTCGCCTCTTACGACATGCACGGGGAGAGATGCAGTGGGGCTATTCTTTTTAAGTACCGGCCCCACACGGTACTAAACGGTGATGGTAAACGGTAACGGTACTAACAAAAATATGAAATTTTGAAAAATCACTCTTTGAAATTGCAGCCTGGTGGTCGTGCTGTGTTTTAAAGTACTCACTATACGCGTATCTATGCTATCTATTTTCAAGAGTATCTACAATTACTTTCAAAATGAGTGTTTGGACAAATGTTTTGGAAATATTTGCTTTCTAGAGTGGCATAGACAAATAGTGAGTACCTTATGTAAAACACAGCTAGGTGACGAGGCTGCAATCTCAAAGAGTGATTTTTCAATCTACACTTAAATTTTTTTATAAATGAATTTGCTGTTTATTACATACACTGTTCCAGTTGCGAGACAAGCTAGCTAGTACCCGCCCCTCTACTCCCTGCGACAACTTTCTTTTCTATCATTTTATTTGATTTACGTTTTTGTTTATAGACGTCCAGAGATACCAGCCTTTCGGCTACAAAATCGACAGTACATTTCCCTGCGACAGTTTGAAGTGAGAGGTGGAGTGTAAAGAAAGGTGCTTGTATGCGCTCGCCTGACGCTATGTTGCTTGACCGCAGAGACGCCGTGGGCCACGTCACCGCAGGCGCCACCTACGCCGTCGCAGCAGCAGACCAACTTTGAACAATTGACATGTACGCAACCAATTGGCATTTAACGTTACGACTTACATTGGATTAATTATTTCAAATTTATTTAAAAAAACATATTTGACCATTTTACAATGGCAACTTCTGGTGATAAATACTGGGCTACTATGACGGCGTTGCTCTGATTACTTTATCTGATTCAACCGATCTCTTAAAATAATAATATTTTTTTTATCTTTGGGATCGTTCAACAATTACGTGAAAATTTTTTGCCGTTTTTTTAACCCCCCCCTATGTGATCACAGCGTAATCTTTTGTTGGACCCCCCCCCCCCCCCGCCCCCCCTCGCCTTGATTACGTAATCTTCGTCCGTGCTTAAAATGTTTGCTGTTTATTAGCACTGACATGTATGTCATGTTTCTATGGGTCTTAAATGACCTAAATTTGGGAAGAGTGTGTGTCATTTGTCAAAATGCAAAAGGTAAGAACTATAAAGTTAAATCAATGAAATAGATAGTTTCATTAGTCTTTATTGAAACGACGAAATGAAATCAACTCTTTGTCACTAAGTCTAGAAAATTTAACAAGTTATTAATTAAGTTATTATTACATATTCTAGTGTTATTCTAAATCTAAACTATGATATTAATTGTAAATAAATAAGAAAAAAATTATTTTTACCATGTACGGGTGGGAGAGCTGGATCGAGCTTGCTAAAACATTTAGTTTGGTTTCCTTAACATTATTCGTGGTAGGTGTTTCTGCGACACGGAAACGAGGCGCTCGTGTTAATTTCGCTATACGTTAAAGTTATAAAATGATCACGTAATCATGTATTCTCCCCCCCTTCCGGTGATCACGTAATTGTTGAATGATCCCTTTCGTGTCTATTCGTAACAATATAATAATATACAGTAATACCCCATTTTACGCGAGGGGTGCGTTCCAGGAAAATTGGGCTATGCTTGCATCTATATATACATATATATATACTATATAGTATTGAAGTTTGAATCAATAACAGAATATGATAGTTAATAGACTTTTATTGCTAAATTTAAATTATTCTGTCTGTTGTTTATCGGCGCACTATTATAAACTTTTAAGTAACTTAAAAAGTAAAGAGAGGTATTACTATATCTAATTGCACAAATATGCTTAGAACTGCTCAATGTAAAAGAATATTAATATTACTGTAAACTTCTTTCATTTGTTTTTATATTACAGTAGGGCCTTGACAATCTGGACGATTAAAAAACCAAGCTATGCCGGATTACCAAGGCGTCCTGATTAACTTAGTATGAAATATTTTTTTAATCTGCCTATACCAAACATTCGAAATTGCAGTGTAGCTATAACCTCTATTGATAATCTCGAGAATTAGCACTTTGTTGTTCAGTCAACAAAATATCGTACAACTGAAATTGCGACGAAACAGCAATTCAAGCGTCATATTCGCGTGCATAAAATACTCCCGATATTCAACATGCATTTTTATAGAAAATTTCGCGTCAAATTAGTGCGCCTGGTTGTGGCGCAGTGCTGGCGATGGTAGAGGGATACGACGAGCGGCACGCGGTGACCGCACCGTTCGCCGGCTGTCCGGATTACCGCGATCACCAGACTACTGGGGGTCCGAATTATCGAGGCCCGACTGTATTTAAAAATACTAGTTTTGTCTATAGTGCAAGTACATGCTGATCTTGACCCGTTGGCTTCCCAAATATTTAATGTGCTTATACTCCTAGGTTTCCATGCCATTCGCTAATTTTGGCGCACATAAACTCAAATATTTCGCAAAGTCAAAACATTAACCTCTATGGGATCTTGACAGCTAATGAAGTTCCCCACTAAACTGTATACAACAAGTGAGGATTTACTTAGAAGCACCGACAGATTTTTTAAGTCCAGAAAAATTTAAGACGCCCGACATTTATTTCCGAATTTTTCTAACCTGAAATTGCCGAATTAGAGCGCGCGGCACGTAACTTGGCCTCTGTGCGAGAGGGATGACGTTATATGCATGCGATCGTTCGTATAACGCTGTCCCGTTCGCACAGCGGCCAAGTTACGTGCCGCGTACTCTACCCTCGAAACATATTCGATGTGTAGATCATGAATTTAACTATCCAAATAACCCATTCTAAATAATGTTAGACCAGAAACCAGCCAGAGATTACATAGGTATAAAAAAAAATTTACAGCTGTGAAAATAATTGTGTTCTGATCTGGGAATATTTTTAAAGTGGGTTTTACAGGAAAGGCAAAGGTTTTGATCCGTACAGCCAGTCCTTCTCATTCGTTCTCGTAAAAAAATCATAGAAATCACAATTTGTGATTTTTTTTTGGGTCAGCCGGCCCTTCCTATTGTCAACAGATGTAAGCGTTTTGAGGGTCGGCAGGCCCTTCCGGAAGCCAAGATGTTAATTATTTTTTACATAATTACTTAGACTATGAGCACAGTAAACATTGTATTACCTATGTAAGTTAATATACCTAATTAAACATATTTGACCATGAATAATATTTATACCATATAGAACCTAATTTATTTAGAACAATATGATAAGATATTCAACGTACAACGGACCGTCTTGAGGTCTCAGTGCGGAGAATGGCCCACCCGTCTTCCCAAGAGGCTGGGCAGCAAACAACAACAACAACAACATGATAAGATATTAAACAAAATATTGAACTAAGAAATAAGACACTTGTTTTCCTATTAGCCTTGCTATGTAGGTAATGGAGGAAAGAGTTTAGAGGTGTGGAGTGTTGTGTTATGGTGTGGTGCAGCTCCTCCGAGCGGAGCGACGGGCGGCGGCGCGACGGCGGCGGGGGTGGCGGGCGGCGCGGCGACGGCGGCGGGCGGAACGGCGACTGCGACGGCGGCGAGCACACCGGGAGCGGCGGGCACAGTGGCGCTCGTGTCGCCGGCCGCGCCCGCCGTGCCCGCGCCGCCCGACCTGCCCGTCCTCACCTGCCCGCGCCGCCCCAACCTGGGCCGCGAGGGACGGCCCATCTTGCTGCGCGCCAACCACTTCCAGATCTCCATGCCGCGCGGCTACGTACACCACTACGACATAAACATACAACCCGACAAATGCCCACGCAAGGTGCTCGCCCTTTTTAATCCTTTAGTTTGAGAGTAATGAAACAAAACAACTTTCCTCAATCATTAGGTAATTAATAAATATCACTCTATACATGGCTTACTACATCCTCCCTATATGATTATGAAGGCTTGTTCCAGATTGTGGGTTATACCTAACCTAACCCATGTTTGTTTAAGTAATAATATTGCTGATTGATATAATCTATACATATAATAAAATCGTAAATGCAAAAAAGTCTGTACATTGAATATATTCGGAAAAAAACCAACCAGGTCGACTTAAAATGAGAAACTGAAAATGTTAGAACAGTTTTTAAAATTCTTGTTGTTAATAATAATTATTCAGAAATAGAAATTATTTTTTCACATAAGAAAACAAATTTCAAGTCCATCCAATCAGTAGTTTAGGAGTTATAGGCATTTATTGATTTTCGGAGCTTTTTTTGTAAAGGCTATGACGTCATCAATTGTTCATATTTGACTTATCACCTGACACCTGGTTCGCTGGGATTGGTTGAGTGGTTCCTAAGATAGTGGTATGCCGAAAGTACATTAAAAATGACAGTAGATTTTTGAAAATGGCACGGGTAAGACATGTATAATATGGATTCCAAGCAAATTTTTTTGACATAGCCATTCAGTTCAGTCAATATCCATCCGGTCCCCGGTGCTAGTGCACGGGTCTATGCTGCACCTCAATCCCGCAAATCCCGCGGATCCCGCGTAATCCCGTTCAGTGCGGGATCAGAAAAACACGCGGGATCTCGGTATTTCGAGATCCCGGTATACCGAGATTGGATGCTCTCAGTGGCGGGCCTAGGGTCTGATCGTAGAGCAAGCCGAAGCCAAATATTTCAAACAAAATATAATATAAGACTGTCCTGTCAGTCAGTAAATGAAATAAACATGCTTGTATCACAATTTTATAGAAAATGGTAATTAAAAAATCTATGCAAACCAACTGCAGTGCAGTGCAGTTACTATGAAGACTCTTGTTGATAATTATCAATAGCACACTGGAGGCATATTATGGTTGACAGAATTATTGTGACTTATCAACACATATCATACATATAGCATGCCAGAGAGAGAACGAAGAGAGAGCCGACGTCCCGCCCGCCGCCGCCGCCACCCACCATGGATATAACTAACCAAAGATTATTATTTCTTTAATTAGTAACGAACATCCTCGCGAACGTACGATCCATCACTTCAAACTTCTACGCCTACATTAGACATCAGTAGACACGTCTTTGTCGTTCTTCTATTGAAAAACTGAGATAGCACTAATACTGAGTACGCTTTCGCACTACGGAACGAATTATTCTTAGCATATTTCCTCATACTAATCGCTATACATACTCATATATTATTATACCACTATGGGTGCTTTAGGCTAAAAAATGTATGGTACTCGAGAACGAGAAGGCAATAAAATGATGCTAGAATAACAGCAGGAACAAGCGAGATGACTAATGTACGCTCGTATTGACTGATTCATCCATCGCATCGAGGCGAGAGTTCACGAGCAATTCCGAATGATACGAACGAACGACGAGTCGCCGCGTCGCATCGTCGAGACCTCGGGCGCGCGCGAATGGCACGTGGCGCGATATTTAAAATTAAATTGAAGCACTATCGACTGTTTTCGTTTTCGATTTGCTTTCGACCTTTGTTTGATTGACCTAGGGCAAGCCGGGCTTTTTGGCTTGTATGAGGGGCCCGCTACTGGATGCTCTATCTGTACCTCACGGCGACAGATTGTATTTTTTTTATTTATGGATTCCCGTGTGGGTGGCTCAGTCAGACGGTGGCCACTCTGACTCAGCACTTGCTCCGACCAGCCAATATCACCTCGGAGAAGGTACCATACCAGAGGGAGACTCTTTCGATGCTGGCATATATGGCTGGACTAGAGAACACACACGAGGCTGCTATGAAACTCAGCTATATTTCCTCCAGTACCGTCAGTTAGCTACCAGATTAACATATTGTGTGGGGTATCATTTGAATGAGGTAATTGTAAGGATTCTAAAAACTATATATTTTTTTTACAATTTTACATTCTATGTTCTTAATGGTTTTAGTTAGTAGATGTTAAGCAGTGGCGGTTCCCCAGGTGAAGCAAGTGAGGCGCCGCCTCACGCCGCCTCACTTAATTATCTTAAAGGTAAAGAAAAAAAAAATCAACATGGATGTTTATTTATTGCTAGACTTTGGGCATGTCCTGTCCTCGAAATGAAAACTGCAATACAACATTAATAAAATGCTATTATGTAGGTGGTGCCTCACTAAAATTCATTGGCCAGAGCCGCCACTGGTTAAGACGGATTACAGGAAAACTGCAGGTTTTTTTCGACAATGTAAGGGTTAGGGCAAAAAAAGTTTTTTTTATATTTTAACTACAAGATTTGACAAAGGGTTGCCTGACATTCAAATCATTGCTGTAGTTTTTATTTAGGTGTTTCGTAGTTTTCGAAAACAAAATTATTTTGGTAAACAGAAATATAATGTGTGGTGGTACAGAACCCACGGTGCGCAAGTCTGACTCACACTTGGCGACGTTTTTTTTTTCAATCATAAAGACTGCTAGACGGCGCCGACTACTCACTGCTCATAATGTGCATGAATATAATTTGACAGGTGAACCGAGAGATAATAGAAACGATGGTGCATTGCTACAACAAGATATTCGGAGCTCTGAAGCCGGTGTTCGATGGCAGGAACAATCTGTACACGCGCGACCCGCTGCCCATCGGCAACGACCGCGTCGAGCTCGAAGTCATCCTGCCGGGAGAGGGCAAGGACCGAGTCTTTCGAGTCACTATCAAGTGGGTCGCCCAGGTCTGTATCCCCTAGGATACATGCTTGTATTATGTTTGCATAATCCTACTGTTTTTATTGTTTATTGTATAATTTAATCCGCAGGCAGGTAACCTACCTTGGACATGTCGAAAATTCCGCCAGTTCTAATTCAATGCGAAGAAAAACTCACAAACAAACTTCAACAACAACAACAATGTTTTGTTAGTACCTTAGAAGTACATTAGAGCCTCGATAATCCGTACTCAGGCTAATCCGAACGCCTCTATAATCCGAACAGCGCCAAGTGACCCCCTCTCGCTGACCAATCTAGGAATGACGAATCTTTTATTTATTGACGATTCTCCTACTCCAAATGTCAAGAAAATACCCCACTTGCAAGCCATATCTGCACTTAACACTTGCTTGGACTGGGCTGACGAAAATTACCTCTTTTTATATCTGTTTTAGTTATTTAGTTATCTGAAAAGATAATGCTACGTAATTTGAGGGACAATTCTATTTATTTGTCAATAAATTGAACCCGCCCGACTAAAATAGATCAGTTTATAACTAAGTAACTGTTTTGTATGATTAAAAAGGTCACTTAATATATTTTTTCAAAGTATGCAGCTGTTTTATTGAATTTGCCTATATAGACATACTATAATCCGAACGCTTCGTGAGTCCGAACAGGGATAGTTTTTTGGTAGTTCGGATTATCAAGGCTCTACTGTATTATATTATAGTAACTTACAATAATTAACCCATACTACCGCTCAGAAGAACATTAATATTAATACTGGATTATTATCATTGGATGAAATTATACAACAAACTATATTTACAGCATAAACATGAATACTCAAGAATCTGTCAAATCAACAACAAGTTTATTACAAAGAAATGTAATAATTAAAAATATAAAGATACAAAGTGTATCTAATTGTCAAGTTTGTTAGTGGGAAAAACTGTAATCAGACTCATATATTATATAAAATTACGGACAGCTGACGCATTCCTTAACAGTGTAATAACTCTTTTCAATTAACATTAGTTTAATTTGTTGTTTAAAATTATTCTCATCTAATTTATTTATGTTTGAAGACGGTTTATTATAAAATCTAACACATTACAAATCTTTTTTGAAGTTTTAGCTATCTATGTCTTAGTAATTGAACATTATTATGTGTTTAGTATGTGCATTACTTAGAAACTAAGCATTGAGCATTTTCCCGGTACATGTTTCGTGTCAGTGATTACATGCATCCCACCTTGTACCATATGAGTAAGACGTGATTCTACGTCAAAAAATTAAGATTATATCAAATAAAAATTTGGGCATTCTATAAATAAAATAAAATATGGCGAGTGCGGGTGCGGCTGCTCAGTGCGCTTTTTATAGCCGCCGCCCGCTCACTCATACGTACCTACTCTGGCACACAGAACATTTTGGTTTGTATGGGAGCCACATCTTAGTGTAACCGGAACTGAATTTTATTTAGGCTATCCTGTGTCTCGTATAGATAAATGTGCTTGTACGAAATTTCATCGAATCGAGGTATGTTCCTCCATAACTCTTAAACCGATCATGGTTTAAGAGTTATGGAGGAACATACCTAACATATAGAAAAGATTTTTAAAAATTGTCAATTTAGTTTTAGTATCATACATAGAGTCTACAAACTCAGTATCTCATAAAACAAAGTAACTTACTCCATGACTGGGATGGTCAGACAGATTGCAGATTTATTTTAGTACTTAATGATATTTTTACCATACCTGATGTTGTTGGCCACATTACCTGCTCACATGGCATTCTTATTGGATAATGCTAGTTTAGAAAATTCTATTACACATTTAACTAATTATAATTTTTTTATAACATTTACATAATTATAATTTTTTTTAATATAAAATCCTAATGTATTATTTTTTTTACTTTTTCCAACATCCGTTTGTGATTAAACTAATGTGCCGTCCATAGGCTTGCGCTGCAATCCAGTGTAGTTGTCACGAAGGAATTAAGTAGCAGCATGAAGATTTAGCAGATTAGAGTGAGTGGGGAATGTGTTTGTGTTGGTAGGTGTCACTATTTGCGCTGGAGGAGGCGCTGGAGGGGCGTACGCGACAGATCCCGTACGATGCGATCCTGGCGCTGGACGTGGTGATGCGCCACCTGCCCTCCATGATCTACACGCCCGTCGGCCGCTCCTTCTTCTCCTCACCCGAGGGCTACTACCACCCACTGGGCGGCGGCCGCGAGGTCTGGTTCGGCTTCCACCAGTCCGTGCGACCCAGCCAGTGGAAGATGATGCTCAATATTGATGGTGAGCTCTTGTGCTTTTTTGAGAAACACTTGTTTCTGTAGTTGACAAGTATGAAACCCATATAACCCAATTTTTATAACTGTACACAGACAGCAAGGGCGTGTACTGATAGACGTCGGCGGAGAGGTGAGGAAGTAAGCAGGGCGTGAATTCAGTCCTGCCAACCTAACGACTTTGACAGCTCGAAGTGCACAGTTATAAAAATTGGGTTATACTAGGAATGATATAAAGTAGGGCCTTGATAATCCAGACTAGTAAAAAACCCGGCCAAGTGCGAGTCGAACTCGCGCACTGAGGGTTCCGTATCGCCATGTCATGGTTATCGCCACTCACGCTATCTATGGCGTGTTATGAAATGCTTCATATTAGTTAAATGTCATGATTAGTTAAAATGCTTCAAACTCTATTCGGTAGATGGCGCGTACACTTTTTGGTTTCTTCTATGGGAACGCCCGTGAATTTTTTAACTTTTTCTTATTTTTATTATTTGTTATATCGGCCATAATAACACATATTCTGTGAAAATTTCAACGGCCTACCTATTACGGTTCAAGAGATACAGCCCTCGGACAGACAGACGGACGGACAGACAGACAGACGGCGTAGGCTTAGTAATAGGGTTCCGTACCGGATACGGAACCCTAAAAAGAAACTATGTTGGACTACCAAGCCGTCCGGATTATAGTCTTTTTTTTGTGCTTGCACCATCTGCAATCGGAATGTGACCATAAGCAGATTTTATGTGTGAGGTTGGTCATGTGAGTCGAGTCATCCATAGATAACCCTCCTCGTATGTCTGGTCCTCTACGTGCTTATTTATGTCCTATCCTCCAGTGCAAGGATGTGATAGCGTTTTAGCCTATTGGTGTAGTTGCTCTCGGTCAAAAGATCGGAGGCCAGTCTGTTGGGATGCGTCACCAGTAGTTTTTTATACTTTTTGTTGAATTGTCTGATTTCATCCTTGACTGTTGGCATTTCCAGGTAATCGTGGACTTTGGAGTTTTTTGTAAACCAGGGAGCATGTGCGCTGTCTCTTACAATTTTGTTTTGGAATCTCTGAAGGATTTCCACGTTACTGTTGCTGGCTATCCCCCACAATTGTATCCCGTAGGTCCATACTGGTTTGATTATCACCTTGTATAGGAGGAGCTTGTTGTTCATTATAGTTTGAAATTATTTTATTAATCTGCTTATCCCAAACATCTTCAAAATCTCATTGTAACTATCACCTCTATTGATCATCTCGAGGAATCGCACTTCGCACACAAGTTACCAAAATATTCCGGATTACCGCGATCACTGGACTATCAGGGATCAGGGGTCCGGATTATCGAGGCCCTACTGTAGCCAGTATGGGTGGCCATGCAGAGGGACGCGATCAGCCGCCTGGGAGAAGACGGCCGCCCCTACATTATTATTATTATTCATTTATTTACACATTTCTTTTTTTATATAAATTTTACATCTTTAAACAATTAAAATCTAAAATGTATACAAAACAAACTGAGTTTCCACCACCGGCGGCGGGGTGAACCCAGGCTACCGATGGTCGGGCCCTAGGGAGAGAAACCTCCGGACGATAAGTGCAGTGTCTAGCAGGGCTGCTTTCTGGATCTGGCCCTTGACCCAACCACGCAGCGAGAACCTCTCAAGGTGGTCGTCAAGGGTCTTCGCGATCAGCCCATGCGCTGATACGACTATTGTTTACAATAGGTGTCACCGACAGTCCCCTATGCAGAGGTTGCATGGCGGAGGACGAAACAGCCACCCACGTGCTCCTGGAGTGCCCAGTGGTGGCAGTAGAACGACTGCAGTTTCTTGGGATCGTAGGAACTGCCCATGGAGTGTGGAGGCGACCGAGAAGAGTGCTCCACTTCATGAAAGAGCTCGGGTGGCTGGAGTAGCACCACCCGAGCGCCAACGTACAACGGACCGTCTAAGAGATCTCAGTGCGGAGAATGGCCCACCCGCCTTCCCAAGAGGCTGGGCAGCAAACAAACAAACAAACAAACCATCGTACGGCACGGCGATCTCGAGCGTTGCGTGCCTCGCCTCCCGGTCCACTATCACAATATCAGGTCTGTTCGCGACAATAGTCCTGTCTGTGATAGATAATGTACCGGTCCCACAGGTCCCAGTAGAGTGTGACACGACCGTTCTCGAGAACTGGCGATGGATTGTACTTATAGTAAGGCACCTTGCATACCCACAAGGTTGAACTTTAAGGCAAGTTGCTGGTGGATAATCCTGGCTACTAGGTTGTGTCTATGCAGATACTCGGTGTTGGCAAGCTGCGAACAACCGGAAATCACATGGCTGAGGGACTCGCCAGGTTGGTGGCAGGCGCGGCAGATGTCAATGGTGCCGCCCTTCATTATGTGTTTCCTATAGTTGTTCGTCTTGACAACCACATCTTGTATTGCAAAGACAAAATCCTCGGTTTTCCGTTTTATAATAATATAGCACTAACAGCTTGAAGCTGATGCGTGCATTCCACTTCTTTTTTTTTTCTCCCGAGTGCACTTGTTAATATTTTAATAAAAAAAATTTGAAGCGATTTACATTAGGCCGGACCAAAATTTTTTTGTGAGGATTTTTAAAATTTTTAAATGGAATAATTTCCAAAAGATGCATTAGTTAGCCATGTATAAAACATTTTATCGCACGTTGGCCGTTGAGTGCTGTAAATGGCAGATTACTGGACGTTCTGGACTATCTAGCGCCGGATTATCGAGGTTGTACAGTAATTTTATAAATTCAAGGCCGTTGAGCCACCTTAAAACATTATCCCAGACATGGTGAAAACTTCATGTGATAGTTTGAGGCATTCTTGAGGAAGGAAGGTGTGGATCTAAGCTTGCGATCGCTTCACCGAACATATCCGGGCCCATCGGCAGTAGAGGAGGGTATTAATCGAGGCCGGGACTAGCGAGTGGCCACTCTAAATTTCCCGCGCATGCTTCACGTTTCGGCTCGCTTCAAGCCCTCGTCAGCTAGTCTGCGTTGACTAGGGCGCGGGGAAACCACCAGTCCCGCTCTCGACCACCCTCTCTCTACCTATCCATATTCTGTAGGATGCTTCCAGTGACGTTTTCGAAGCTCTCTCCATATATGAGCTTAGCGTCGATCTTGGGAGCCCTAGATTCTTGAATAGACTGTAGAGCGACTTCGCTGGTAGTCCTCTTGCTCCGACTTCCACAGCGAAGAGATCAACAAAAATATTTTTGACGTATTTATTTGACATAATTACATGACACGCGAATTCAACGAGTCGCACGACTCGAAAATTCAAAGTGCGACAATTGAGTGCTAGAAGTCTGCAAATGTCTGCCAACTTTGGTGTATGATAGTTTGGTTAGTTATTTTATTTTTCAAGTTTTATTTTACATATTATCATATATATATGTTTGTTTTAGTGTCTGCGACAGCGTTCTACAAGGCGCAGCCGGTGATAGACTTCATGTGCGAAGTGCTGGACATCCGTGACATCAACGACCAGCGCAAGCCGCTCACCGACTCCCAGCGTGTCAAGTTCACCAAGGAGATCAAGGGGCTCAAGATCGAGATTACGCACTGTGGCACCATGAAGCGCAAGTACCGCGTGTGCAACGTGACGCGGCGGCCTGCGCAGATGCAGTCGTTAGTATTTACTCACCCCAGCTCATTTCAGTCAACATGTACACTGCAAGTCTAAACTACATGCATTATGTTTCTACAGGATGTCTCAAAACTCAACGTCAAGCGGGAACCAGGGAGTAGGCCAGTTTATGAGTACCCAGGGAAAAATAAGAAAAAAAATCGGAGTCATTTGTTTTTTATGATATGAGCATTTTTTGATAAAAAGCCTGTGACAGGAGGCACAGGAGCATTTTTTGATAAACAGTACCTAAAAATGTCAATTTTCAAAATTGACTTTTAGGTACTACGACTACAAATTTGCAAATATAATTGTTAAAAAAAAGTCTAAATAACTCTGCTATTGATCAGTATCCCAAACAAAACCAGAATGTCTAGTTTTACAAAAAAAAAAATTCAGTTCTATTTTTTTTCTAAAAAAATAAATGACTCAGATTTTTTTTTTTCTTATTTTTCCCTGGGTAGTCTTAAACTGGCCTACTCCCTGGTTCCCACCTGACGTTGAGTTTTGGGACACGATGTATGCACATCCTCATTATTATTGTATCCATTTATTTACAATGTGCACGCAGTGTTGATAAGGGCGGCTTTCTGGATCAGCCCCTCCTTTTTCAAAATTTTCAGTTTACACGAAACGTGGATTACGAACAGTGCTCGTGATTTTAGAAAGAACAGTGAAAAATCTGATGAGTCACACTCGTGAACAAACATATCATGAAAGCTGTTCATGATGTGCTGTTAACCTGTTAAGGATAAAGTATTTATTGTATAGTATATTATTCAAGTAATGTAAGGTTTCACACATATAAAAAATTCTTATCAGATACATGGTGGTTGTTTACATTTCTCGTCAACTGTACATTTCACAAATAACTCGTACAATATTTTCAAATATAAGTCACATTAAATATAACATAAAGTAAGTCAGTTGTCAGTCAACGCACATATGTATAAGCAGTCCATTGATTGAAAATGTCAATGGTAATGTTGAACGTGTGTCAGGTTCCCGTTGCAGCTGGAGAACGGGCAGACAGTGGAGTGCACTGTGGCGAAGTACTTCCTGGACAAGTACAAGATGAAGCTACGCTACCCGCACCTGCCCTGCCTGCAGGTGGGCCAGGAGCACAAGCACACCTACCTGCCTCTAGAGGTGTGCAACATTGTGCCCGGGCAGCGCTGCATCAAGAAACTCACCGACATGCAGACATCTACCATGATCAAGGCCACCGCCCGCTCCGCTCCAGACAGGTTGCTCTCATTTTATTTTGAACACTTCATTTTAGGCTCGCACCACACTGAGCTGCCGGGTCTTTTAGGTCGCGTAAAATACTCATCGCAGGATGACTGAGCCGAGATTATGCCGCATAATATTGACACTTGTAGGTCTTCTTGTTTAGCCAGTGTGTGCTTTTTTTTATATAATGCGCGACATGTGGCGCCGAGCCACCCATAAGGTGTGTAATGACGCCCAACGACATTCGGTCGAATATGGGGGTTGCGAATGCCATGCTGGCCCGACAGATGCCAATTCACGGCCCTCTTAAATGACCCAAGACTGTACTTAGGGGAAATATGTGGGCGGGGTGAACGTTCCAGAGTTTACCAGTTCTGTGGAGGAAATATTTGCAGAACCGATTGGTCCGCATGCACGGTAAGTTTAACGTGTAGGGATGCAATCCTTGCCCAGTGCGCGTTGTGCAGAGGTGGAAAGGGGACAATGGGAACGCGTCCTAAACAGATCCTCCGAGCACTCCCCATGGAATAAGCGATAGAACACATTTAAGGCGCCGACAACCCTACGAAGTTGCAGTGATTCTAGATCGCGGACATCTCATTGTCACCCACTAGTCGCACGGCTCAACGCTGGATCGAGTCCAGAGGGACAAGCTGGTATTAAGTTGGGCTTCCCACAAGTGCGAGCAGTATTCTGAACTGCCTTAGTGTGGTTGTGTGCTCTGTAACAATACTTTAACACTGTGGAAAGAGTACCTTGGCAAAATGTATTTGAAGTTCTACCTAGTTAAGTTATAAGTTATTTGTGCAAATAAAAATAAAACAGTACTTACCCACTTCCACCCAGCTTTGGGCATCTGTTCTCGACTAGTGGGATCAAGATAGGGCCTACAGCCAAAATCAATAATTTACAGTGGTTATGCCGGTGGTAACCTACAGATGTATCGCATGGCACAAAAAGACCCAACAGAGAACATAGAAAACCTTGGGGCTATCCATATATTGCGTCATTTGAAATTAGGTGGGGCATCCACTGGTATTTGCTCGTATAGTCAAGTCGCGCAGGATCTGGGGTCTATGGCGACACATCTTGGGAAACATGCCTCCATGTTCCAAGCCAACATGTATGCGATCATTGATTGCATACATGAAAACCAGCGAAGATCATACTCTGACAAAAACATCTATATCTTGTCAAATTGCCAGACTTCCCTTACGGCACTGGAATCAAATGAGCTACAGTCCAGACTCAGTTGTGTGTCCAAGCCCTAAAACACCTCAGCGCCAACAACAAAGTAACGCTGAGATGGGTGCCTGGACATGGTGGAATTTACGGTAATGAAGACGGTACGATATTGCTAGGAATAGAACTGAAAATCTACCCATCGGCCCATACTTGGAATACCAAAAAGCACATACCGGCAAGAAATACTCTCCTGGGCACACAACCAAAGCAAGCAGCACTGGTACTCTAGTAAATTCACTTCCGAAGTATTAAAACCTGAACGACATAGGAGTCCTAATAAGAACCTTAACAGTCACTGCAAACTAAACAAACACATACACCGAATGGGTATTAGCGACAGACCGGTGTGCAGGTTCTGTATGAAACGCGCCTACATATACTTTGTGAATGTGAAGTGCTCATTCACAGTAGAAGCCGTATTCTTGGGGTTATATCGATAACCCGTGCCAAATACAGGCGCTCAGCTCAATCCCAAGGATATGACTCCGTTCATATGGGAAGTCGGACTTGGGGTGACACTTATCCCTCTCCCACTAGAAGAGGTTAGCCTGTCAGCAAAACCAAACAATCAATATCTTCTTCCATTATGATGACACTATCAAAGTCCCTAGCTTGTGAGATGGCCATTTCTACTATCAAGACATCGGCATCTTCTGTTGCCTGCTTAACCGGAATCCCCTTTTCTGTGTTTTGTTATTGTGAGGCACCTGGTCAGCGGATGGGCGGACTACCCACCCACGTGGGGTGGGAATGTACATGTTTTTGGATTAGAAGAATATATTTCAGTATGTATATCTTGAAGGGGAAGAGGAGGACGTGGCTTGTAGGGGGGTCTTGGGTATGGGGGTATACGTAATATGTATAGTATACATAAATATGGTGAATAATGAAAATTATGAGGCAAACACTTGCATTTTAACTCTATTCTCCGGCTGCATATTTGTTGATGAGGTTGTAGTATGTGATGTATATGCGTGAGGCAGGGAGCGGGAGATCAACAACCTGGTCCGTCGAGCTGACTTCAACACGGACCTGTACGTGCAGGAGTTCGGCCTCACAATCTCCAACAACATGATGGAGGTGCGCGGGCGGGTGCTGCCGCCGCCCAAGCTTCAGTACGGCGGCCGCGTCTCATCCCTCGGCGGACAAGTAATGTATCCTGCACCACAGCCACCGCTCCCCTCCCTGCCCCTCCACTCTACACACCTTATTCACTGCACTGACACTGTAACCAGCACATTCTGAAACTTAGAGAGTTCACTTGCAAATATAGTTGAAATAAAAAGATGAATGCAGCAAAAAATACAAAATACTTCAATTTACTTTTTAAAATTGTGTGAATTGATGAGTCCCTCTGGCGTCGAATGTTTGACAGTTACACATGGCAGTATTTATCCATGATTACAGGACTCCCCCAACTTATATATTGGTGAATTGTGGCCATTATTTTTGTAGTTCAGATTGTATTAATGTTTCAGAGTAAACAGCAAGCATTGCCTAACCAAGGCGTGTGGGACATGCGAGGCAAGCAGTTCTTCATGGGCGTCGAGATCCGAGTGTGGGCCATCGCCTGCTTCGCTCCTCAGCGCACAGTTCGTGAGGATGCACTCAAGTTCGTTTCTTAACCTAAACATACATACGCCTGTTTCCCATTGGGGTAGGCAGAGATGATGGTTCTCGACGTGCCACCGTCCTGCTGACACATCTCTGCCACCTTTTCCACTCTCTTCATACATGCTCGTCTGCTACAGATCATCACACGCAGTGGCGTGCACAGACATTTAAGACTGGGTAGGCAGGCAACAATTAAGATTCAAAATAAGTACTTAATTTAGAAACAAGTTGAATTCATTTTAATTTTTACCTCAGCCCGGTTTTCATCTCTTACATCTTCTTCATGTCCACATGAAGATGTTCTGTCCAGCAGATTATTTTTTTTTCAATGCACCTCAGATATCCATAAAATGAATAAATTTTAATTAACTACACAATGTCATAAATACAGATACTAAGGGTGACTTTTAAAAACGCCTTTTGAGTGATTTAAACAGAACCAATCTCAATAAAGAGTATGCAGTGCAGTGCCGTATATTGACTACAAAAAGATGAAATAGAAATAAGTAGAGAAGAGGGGCGGTACTTTTCTTATTTGTAAAAACATAAACCAAAGATTATATATAACACTTCTTTATAAACTGTACCAGACAATTCACCGCGGCGCCGGCGCGCGCGCGCGGGAACGATGCTAGACCAGCTACAGCCTACACCTACGTTACGAGGCATTGTTGTGGTGTTAGTGAAAGGCAATCCTGCCCTGGCGTACTAAATCGCGCATCGAAACACGCATACACACGCAAAATTCCAGCATATAATAATGACGCAGGATTTGAGTAATAGTGTGAGTGACCGCGCGGTGGCGTTGCGTCCGCGTGAGCGGCCGCGCCAAGAGGGAGGAGCGCGTGCCAATTTTAAATCATACGTTTTGTCGTGAGCTTAGTTCTATATGTTTTAATTTGATTGTTTGGATAGGTGGAATTAGCACTTTAACTCAGGGTAGGCAGTGCTTTTCTGCCTTTATGGGATGCACGCCCCTGATCACACGTGACCCTTTTTGAGGAGATGCCCCATCTGGTCCTGGTACGTGCGTCTAGGTCGACCCTTCCCATCTCTTCCACTCTCATTCGCTCCATAAATGTCTGTCATTAGTCTCCTATCATCCGTTTTTGCAACATGACCGAACCACCGAAGTATTCCTTTCTCAATCCTTGTCACTATATTTTCTTTCAGACCACAGCTCTCTCGATTGTACTATGTCTCAATCTCTCCCGAAACACATTTTGTATGGAGAAAAATAACCTTTTGTCAGCCTCGGTAGCTCAGTGGTACAGTCGGTCGACTGTTATTTATTATGCAACCCTGGGCGCGGTCAGTACTTGGATGGGTGACCGCTGACCGTTGGAGTCTGACCATGCTTCGGATTCCACGTTAAACTGTAGGTCCCTTCCCTTCTTGCCTTACTAGGTGGTAGGGTTTATCCCGGCCGGTTTGGTACCACCGCACTGAACGAAACGTCGGTCGAAACGGCTATGTAAATGGTTCGTGTTTTCCATCCAGTTCAGTGCAGCCGACATGAAATGAAGGGAAGCACTGACATGGCACCTAGTTCACCCGGTGTTATGGGTTGATATCACGGATGTTGTAGGTAGGTGATGTAGCCAAAAGTGTCAGTTTCCATAAAAAAATAATCTTTCATTGTAACTCCACACATACTCAACACACACATTTATCCTACTTTCATGCTTCGTCTGCCATGCCCAACTTTCACTCCTGTACGTCAGTGTAGGCGCCAGCACTCCACCATGGACAGCCAAACATGCCCTAGTGGACATACTTTGGCTGCTCATAATAGCGTGCAACGCCCCCATTCACTTGATTACACTTCTTCGGCTTTCACTCTCTTTTCCACATCTCCTTCACTTGTTCCATTCCACATGAACATATTCCCCAGATATATGAATTCGTTCACTTGCTTCAGCCTCAAATCCCCAATCATTACATCTCATTCGGACACTATTTCATTCCTCTCCAGTACCATTATTACTTTAATTAAACTAAACTTTCTCCAATATTTGCTTATCATTGATGAATATTTTATATTGTCAAATTTATGCTGAACAAATTTAATGCTTAAAAATAAATTAATTTCTCTGTTCATTCCAGACTTCAATAGTTCTTAATGAGACAGAATTTTAGGTATCAAAATGGTACAAATGAACCCTTAAGGTGAGACTCCGTTGTCTGTCTATCTGTCCTCATGTCACAGAGCCTTAAGATGAGACAGAGGTTATTTTTTTCCATACAAAATCATCTTTCGGGATTTATGTTTTCCCAAACCATAAACCTTCACCGATATGTATAATTATTTTATGTATAAGTATCTTATATGTATAAGTATCTATAATTGTTTCATGATACAATCACAAGCTAAAATTTTGTTTTTTTTTTCAATGAAATTTTTTTTATTTTCAATTTGTTGATGTCATGAAGTTCATTACGCTTTATTGAATCATCATTATTTTGGATATCAAAAAAATGTTTAAGATAGGTATTGTAGATTCAACTCTCCTTGTTACAACAAAAAAATAATGTAAAAATCTGTAGATATTAGCTGAGAACGTGCAGCTGTCCTTCTTGCACTTTCAGGTGAGGTACCAGTACCAATGGAGACAGCGATACTTTGTTGAAATATTTAACATGTTATCACGTGACTAACCTCTGTCTCTGTTAACTTCTAAACCAGAAATAATGCAAAATTTTAATTTGGAATACAGTTATATTTTTCTACCGCACACATTTTACAAGTCAATTTATAAAAAAGTTTAATTAGGTAGTAATATATTCGAAACTCAGTCCCATGAACTAAAATAAAAGTTGGTTAGTATTATCTATGTATTCTCTGCTGATATAATGAAGACAAGATTTTATTGATATAGAATCCTAAGCGCGCGAGTGGACACTCACTCACATTTATTAAAATTTTCCTCTGGAATATGGATTCTGCAAAGGAAAAAGGGCACAGATTACTAAATAGTTACTTCGTAACAGATAAATCACTCCATAGAAAAAGTTCCTACCTTCGGGCTTTAATAGCCTACTGCTTCACGTCGCCAATCGTTGCGTGCGAAAATGTACCTTAACGATCGAGTGTAAAGTGCATTATTGCTTTGCAGCTGCGCCGGCCGCGCGTACGTATGCTCCCCGCGGCTGTTTATATTCTTTGGGCAGCCCATAGAAATTCACCGCCGGCGGTGCGCCGGGCGGTAGGTAGTTAGCGCGCGCAAGTACATAGAGTGCGTGAGGCCTGGTATTAGTCTGAAGACTATCATATTGCAACCGGTCTTTTTTGCGCGGTAAACCGCCCTATATAAAATAGGGCAGTCTCCGTGGCCGACTGGCTGGCGACGAAGAGCAATCACTTTGTCCGTCCTAGTTTAGGGCGGTCGCAGTGATCGAAGCCTGCTGCAGCTGCCTGTGTGTTGAAGCTGTGAATTGGTGGTGAATGTCTTGCGCCTCCTTGCTCCACCCCAATTTTCCTCAAATAAATTTTTTCATTCGCCAATTTTTAGGGTTCCGTACCTCAAAAGAGGAAAAAACGGTACCTTTATAGAATCACTTCATTTTCCATTTGTGTCAAGACCCTTTTTCTCAGCAACGGGTAGAGGTATCAAGTTGTAATTAACCTATTCGCTCCCGCGTTATAAAGCCCAAAAACCCGCTTAGTCCCCGCATGGGCGTGGCCCGCCGACGGCGCTCATGTGCGCGCGCGCACATGAGCGCCGACCTCGACATAAACGCAGATATTTCGGAAACTAATAAAGTTAGACCTATAAACTCTTCTGTCCTAGAAAGCCTAGAAAATTTCCTAAAATCCATGTGAAACAGTGAGGCTTACCTTGTTTAGAAGTACCAGATATTTTAGGTAGAAAAAAAAATCCCAATTTTTTTTTGAAAAATTCATTATAAAATAAATTCAAAACATACCTTTACAATATTTATATTAGAATACTCGTAAAGAAACATACTTTTAGAAATAGTAAAGTATAATATACGTTTTCTTTACAGAAATCGGCGAAATCGGATGTTCAACATGAACATCCTGAGAGCATCAGGACAGTCCGAGATGGCACGCGCGTGATATTTTTTACCAATTTTATAAATATATTATTTGAACTAAACCTTCTTTTATTTTGCAACTGGTCGTATGTTTGTATAATAATGCGAAGAAAATTGGAAAAATAAGCTATATTTCCATGAAAAATATGCCTTCAAAGTCATTGTTTACACATTTCATACAAAAATAAACAAACATTTTTGAGCGACGAAAAATATGACTTTTGTCGCCACCCGAACTCGTAATGCATCTTCTATTGGTAGAATAACTAATAAATAACACTATTTACTAACCTTTAGCTCATAGATGCACTTGAATACACTTATAAACATTATTTTCACGGGGCGCTCTTACTTGAAAAATACGCACACGGACAGATTATCAATATGTCCACTGACGGCAAGTTATTGTTTCCATAGCCAATATTATTGTTTCTTGGAGACATATGGAGCCTGTCTCAAAGGATTGCTGCCTGAGTCAAGAGAGGATCAGGGCGGAATAAAGTGAATTTGGTCAAATAGTGCGGCCGTAAATTGCGCATAAATCTTGTTCCCGTTCGGGAACGCGGGGACAGAGCAGAGGTCGTAATTGTTCCCCATCGGGAACCATGGGGAGCTAACAGGTATCAAATAAGGTCTACATTTACTTGGAGGTGTAAGAAATTTGTTATAATTAATGTCGAAAGTAACACGCTACAATGTTTATAAATATGCTTCGCTGTGAATAAAGAAAAGTCCCTTTCTATAAAGCTTCTATTCAACACAATCACAAGATATGGCCATTTATGTTGCATATTTTGTTACTGGCAAATCAAATCAAAACCTATAGGGTAATTTCTGTACACATAGAAAGGAAAAAGTTCGAAAATTGTAAATTTGTAGTTATATGGCATAATTATTTTTTTTATGTTGTGACCCTTTTTCTCTGGAACGGGTCAAGATATTAAATTGAATTAATATGAAATACTAATGTCAGCGGTCCCTTTGAGGTGTAGAAAATGCAAGTAAAAAATTTAGAAGCTTGCACATTTTTTTCCGGAGTGCACTTGTTAATATTTTGATTTTTTTTTGTAGAATGTATACTAATGTATACTAATAGAATGTAACTAACATTCTATTAGTTAATTTTTTTTATCCTTTTAGGTGTTTATCTAACTTGTTTTAAAATCCGTTTACACTTTTAGCACTTTATGACCTGCTGTAGCTCGTTCCAAGAGTCCACAACTTCAAGAAGTGTTTCCTCGTTTTAGAATTAAATGCTGAGTGATTTAGCTTTAAGCAGTGCCCTCTAAAATTCGCATTAGTACATATATTCGTATACTGTTCTTTACCCACAGTAGTACCTCTTTCACACAGTAGTACACTTAGAAAATAAAAAAAATTAATAACTGTCGTAAAAGGCGACTAAGGGATATGACTCCCTTCTTATATTACTAGGTGGTAGGGTTTAACCCGCCCGGGTTGGTAGCACCGTACTGAATGAAAGGTCGGTCGAAACGGCTATGTAAATAGTTTGTGTTTTCCGTCCAGTTCAGTGTTGCCGGCACGACCGAAGGGAAGCACTGACGTGGCACCAAGTTCACCCGGTGTTATGGGCTGACATCACGGATGTTGTAGGTGATGTAGCCAACCGTGTCAGTTTCCATAAAAAAAAAATAATAATAACTAAAACGTGAGTTTCCTTTTCAGAAACTTTACCCAACAACTGCAAAAGATATCGAACGACGCAGGCATGCCTATAATCGGGCAGCCGTGCTTCTGCAAGTATGCGACGGGGCCGGACCAGGTGGAGCCCATGTTCAAGTACCTCAAGTCCACGTTCGTGCAGCTGCAGCTGGTGGTGGTGGTGCTGCCCGGCAAGACGCCCGTCTACGGTGAGCTGCTGTCTTATTGCTTCATCTTTTATGTATTTGTACCATGTGCGGTCGGTACTTAAAAAGAATAGCCCCACTGCATCTCTCCCCATCGCACGTCGTAAAAGTCGACTAAGGGATAAGGAAATTCGTCAGCCTCGGTAGCTCAGTGGTGCAGTCAGTCGACTGTTAAGCAACGCTGACCGCGGTCAGTACTTGGATGGGTGACAGCTCCACCGTTGGAGGCTGACCGTGGTTCGGATTCCACGTTAAACTGTAGGTCCCTTCCCTTCTTACCTTACTAGGTGGTAGAGTTTATGCCGGCCGGGTTGGTACCACCGCACTGAGCAAAACGTCGGTCGAAATGGCTATGTAAATAGTTCGTGTTTTCCGTCCAGTTTAGTGTAGCCGACAAGAAATGAAGGGAACCACTGACATGGCACCTAGTTCACTCGGTGTTTTGGGCTGACATCACGGATGTTGTAGGTTATGTAGCCAATGGTGTCAGTTTCCATAAAAAAAAATGCATTTATGCAGAGCAGATTGCTTGTAGTCTCAATGCTGCAAATGAACCCTACAGAACAGTAGAGAGCAAGGTTACTGTTTAACGTGTGAACGGTCGCGCCACAGCTTGCTCATGATTATCCCTGGAATGTGGAGTGACCCGGCTCCACTCAGTTGTGGGATAACGAGTGAGTGTAATGAGCGGTTGCAGCGGAGGTGAAGCGGGTGGGGGACACGGTGCTGGGCATGGCGACGCAGTGCGTACAGGCCAAGAACGTGAACAAGACCTCGCCGCAGACCCTCAGCAACCTCTGCCTCAAGATCAACGTCAAGCTCGGCGGCATCAACTCCATCCTCGTGCCCTCTCTCCGCCCCAAGGTGTTTAATGAGCCCGTCATCTTCCTGGGCGTGGACGTCACCCACCCGCCCGCTGGCGACAACAAGAAACCGTCCATCACCGCCGTCGTCGGCTCCATGGACGCCCACCCCTCCCGCTACGCCGCCACCGTGCGCGTGCAGCAACACAGGTGCGACACCCGCTACTCACTACCTCACTCTCTTTCTCATCTTTCTCTATCTCTCTCTCTCTATTTGTATCCCCCTCTCTCTCTCTCTCTCTCTCTTTGTATCCCTCTCTCTCTCTCTCTCTCTCTCTCTTTGTATCCCTCTCTCTCTCTCTCTTTGTATCTCTCTCTCTCTCTCTCTCTCTTTCCTCTCTCTCTCCCTCGATCTCCCTCTCTCGCTCTCTCTCTCTCTTTCTCCACCACTGAATCTAAGTGCCATCTTGTCAAGTAACGCTTCAGACGTACCGACGGCCATCCACTCTCGCATCGCTCGCTCACACGTCGTATTACGCCCGCGCCTCCCGCGCGCCACTTGCGGTGAGAAGGTCTCCATCATAAATTAGTAAACTCGCTCCGTTTGAACGTTGTTCCGTGTCGGTCCCTGAGGACCGTTATTGACATTTGTGCTGAGATTCAGACGGTATAGACGTTGAGATGTTTGTTGATGGAATAATAATTATAACAACATAATTTGTTTTTTATGGTTTATTAATTTAAGATTGGGATCGGACTCTCCGCGAGATTACCTGTACAGGTAAGCACATAGTTCTCTCGCTTCCCCGCTACACGGCACACTCCTACAGCCACACCGACACCGGCGCCGCGCCGCCTCCGCAGGGCCCCCAGTCTGCAGCCACGCGGGTCGCTATGTTGCCACACTTTCAAATCTGTTTTAAAAAACTTCACTTTACTATCCATTTCGACACTCACACACCAACACTCACACTCACATCCTCTCCTTTTTTTTGCCTTATCCTTACGCATCACTACACCGTCACAGACAAAAACAAATTCTCTGTCGTCTTCCTAAAATTCTTAGTTTGTTTCTGTAGTTTCGTTATGTCCCTACTCCGTAACGGTATTGAAATATCATAGAGAGAGCGATGTTGCACTGTTTCGACTTTAAAAAAGTTTTCTTTTGTACAGGCTGCCTTTTTGAATGCACACAACACTGCGAGGATTTATTCTGTACTTAAAACTGAAGAACTTTTGTTTACAACCAGTATAATGTCCTAAAATTGTTCTCCCAAGGTTTTGGAACAAAAGTTATTATGTTTTAAGTTCAAAATAAACAAAATGTCCAGCGGTGAAAATGTTATCAGTGGTTGTGTCGGAAGAGTGCAGCGGCTCCTGAAACAAGAGCCAGGTAAAGTGTATGTGGTGTCGGTGCAGGCAGGAGATCGTGCAGGAGATGAGCAGCATGGTGCAGGAGCTCCTCATCATGTTCTACAAGAGCACCGGCGGCTTCAAGCCTCACCGCATCATCATGTACCGGGACGGCATATCCGAGGGCCAGTTCATCCACGTCCTCCAACACGAGCTGACGGCGGTGCGCGAGGCGTGCATCAAGCTGGAGGCCGAGTACAAGCCGGGCATCACGTTCATCGTTGTGCAGAAGCGCCACCACACTCGGCTGTTCTGCGCAGATAAGAAGGAGCAGTCGGGCAAGTCGGGCAACATCCCCGCCGGCACCACCGTTGATGTCGGCATCACACACCCCACCGAGTTCGACTTCTACCTCTGCAGTCATCAGGGCATACAGGTAACTCTTCTATAGCCCAGTCCCAATCTACATTTTATCATATCATAAAAATTCCTTTTTTTTCTTCTAATTGTTAGGGGTCATTGTTAATTCTGCAGTGACGTCGAACACCATACGAATTTAGGGAAGAGTGTTTTGTAAAGTAACTAGCCCATTATCAACTTTTGACTAAAACGATCATTTCCAAATTGGTAGGAAATTTAATTATCTGCAACTTTGTTCCATTTTCAACCTAAAAAAAAGGAGTGAAATGAAATTATTGCACGCTCATTTATTTTCAACTGTAAAAAACATTAACAAACTTTTATGGAATTAATATTTTAGGTCTTACGCCCTTAGATAAAGCATAGTAAGCCTAATCTATCCTGTGACAAATCTCAACTGGCTCAGCTAGGTAGACAAGGTCTGCTTACCCGCTTGAGCGTTGTGTGTCACCTTATGGCACTGCATTTTGAAGTGACCGAATCGTCACGTGGCATTAGCTGGCAAGGGGCGGCCGCCTTTCAACATTAAAATAACGCTCTTCGAATATGGGGATAAGGGTCATTATATACTTCTAAATAAAGGCGAAGATATGTTCTACTTGATCTAATTCACTGTGTCGCCAACTTTATTAGCAAGTCAGTCAGTCAGTAAGAACTTTATGGACTTTTCATTTGTTTTCGAGACTTGGTTTTTTTGGCGCCAACACACTCGCTTGGACAAGTCATGTGTATTTTATGCACTAACACATCTTTGGCGCAGAGCTGAAGTATTTCGTCGCCTTTAAAGACCCCCCTCGCACCACCGCCTCGCCTCCACGCCGCCGCGCGCGCCGTTCGCGTTTTGTCTATAATGTTCTTTGATCAGTTTGGATAGCTTTTTTAAATTTTCTTTCATGATATTTTGAAATGTTTTTTTTCTTTACCTTTAAGATACTCGTATTTAAGTGAGGCCGTGCTTCTTCACCTGGGTATAATGCGCGGGGCGGATCTCGGCGTGTCGCCGCCGCAGCGGTTCGTCAGTGTTCTCGCTCTCACCCGCACCGTACTTGTATAGTGTATTCGCGTGGCGGATCGCCCGCTGCGGCGACGACACGCCGAGATCCGTCCCGCGCACTATAACTGCCACTGAATTGTAGCCCTTTTAATATTACAGTGTTTGTATTATGCCTATGTTTGTAGTTAGGAATACATATAATAGATTTCGTGTTTTGTTGTTCTGTCGGGTGAAATCCATGTCCATCTTTTTCCTTGCCGATATTTAAAAAAGGTATTTGCAATATTGAGCATGTTTTCCTGTGCAAACTGGAGTAGTCGCTCTCCTCTCTCATTTCTTTCACCATAACCGTATCTTCCTAACACGTGATCTTTGTTTATTTTCCTTATTCCGATTTTACTGTTGAAGTCTCCAATGATAAGCGGATCTCGGAAGGTTTCGAGCTCTTTTTAGGACCCATTTTCAATAAAAACAAAATTAGCTGGTTTGGACCCAATGACATTTTATTTTAAGGAAGCTTCTGGCCCTCTTACCATAAAACATAGATCCTTGTAGTAAGATACCTTTGTACCGTGTGGGGTCGGTACTTAAAAAGAATAGCCCCACTGCATCTCTCCCTGTCGCATGTCGTAAAAGTCGACTAAGGGATAAGAAAATTCGTCAGCCTCGGTAGCTCAGTGGCGCGGTTGGTTAGTCAACTGTTATTAAGCAACGCTGAGCGCGGTCAGTGATTGGATGGGTGACCGCTCGACCGTTGGAGGCTGACCGTGGTTCGGATTCCACGTTAAACTGTAGGTCCCTTCCCTTCTTACCTTACTAGGTGGTAGGGTTTATCCCGGCCGGGTTGGTACCACCGCACTGAACGAAACGTCGGTCGAAACGGCTATGTAAATAGTTCGTGTTTTCCGTCCAGTTTAGTGTAGCCGACATGAAATGAAGGGAAGCACTGACATGGCACCTAGTTCACCCTGTGTTATGGGCTGACATCACGGATGTTGTAGGTGATGTAGCCAACCGTGTCAGGTACCATAAAAAAAAAAAAAAGTGAACTTCCTTTGTGGCAATAAGTGTACAAAAACTTGAATTTATTTTAATTTAGCAAATATTTAACTACAAAGCAGTCACATACAGCAATAAGTAGCGTTCATTTAAATAAAGCATGTGCACTTCATTTAGCGAAGGTGTTGAGTATGCGCGCGGTTTCATCGACGATGCAGTGAAACAACCAGTGAGGTTTTGCGTTGTTGTTTTATTTTTCTTCATGGGTCTACTGTGCATTTCACTGTGCGGGGCGGTGGATCGAGTTTCAGAATCCAGAGTCGTGGGGGATGGTGTCATTATTATCTTTTTGTTTGTTGTAACTTGTGCTTTGCCACACCGCCTATCATTTTCTTCCACATCATGGGTCTTTATATATGAAGACCCATAAGACCCATAATGTGTGTCAAGGCTGAAGTTCAATAACCGCCGTGTAGCACAGATAATATGCGCAGTTACGTAGGTAGGTAGCTACCTACCCAACGTGTGTTCCTTATGATTTTAAACTTTAATAAACTTTCACAATTATTATCTCGGTAATTATTAGAAATAGAAACATAGTTTATTAGTAAAAGGTGTTTAATATGTTTAGGAGAGTCTGTTAGTATTTTTTTTTTCAATATTTGTTAAGAGACTGTGACAGGGCGACAGACTGACATACTTGCACTTGTGGAATGGCTCAGCTAAATACCAGTTTCCGACTCAATCCAGCGTTGAGCTGTATGACTGGTCGGTGACCCTGAAATGTCACACGATCTAGAGCCGCTGCAAATCCTCAGGGATATTGGCTCCCTAAGTGTGTTCTATCGTTTATTCAATGGGGAATGCTCGAAGGAGCTGTTTCGTGCAATCCCACTGTCCCCTACATGACTGACTTACATCCTATACATGACTGACTTACCGTGGATGAACTTGTCGGTTCTGTATGTCTTTACAGAACCGGTAAGCTCTGGAATGTTCTACCTGCCCATGTATTTCCCCCCAAGTACAGTCTTGGGTCCTTCAAGAGGGGCGTGAAAAGGCACCTGTCAGGTTGGCTCCGCATCCGAACCCCCGTTATCCAAATGTTCCTGGAAACCGTTACAGTGGAAAAGTGTTGATGCATCGCTACGTATAAAAAAATTATTTCGCCCCTTTTGAGCTTTAAGTCAAATACATTGATTGTAGGGAAACATTTATTTTAGATAATTCAATTTCATACAAGCTTTAGTCAAAAGTTGAAAATAGAAGAGTTATTTAACCTGTAGGGTTCCCAAAGTTTTAAATATGCTTACTCCGTGGTTTCCATGCCATTTTCGCTGCGCGAAAATACCCAAAATTTTACCACACCCATGTGTTTCCATTCCATGGAGTTTCGAGTTGCCTACAACATGCTATGATTTATAGTAACTATAAAAACATATAATTCTAAATAAGTGCTGTCCACTGTTAAACTGTAATTTAATTGGCAATAAGTATAAGCCCGAGGACACACTTACCGGAAATTCCAGCAGGATCCACCGCACAGAGATTCACTTTCACTTGGATTCACATACCATACAATTGACTGACATTTTAGGCCCAGAAAAATGTGTTTTTTTTTTATGGAAACTGACACGGTTGGCTACATCACCTACAACATCCGTGATGTCAGCCCATAACACCGGGTGAACTTGGTGCCACGTCAGTGCTTCCCTTCGGTCGTGCCGGCTACACTCAGCTGGACGGAAAACACAAACTATTTACATAGACGTTTGGACCGACCTTTCATTCAGTGCGGTGGTACCAACCTTGGCGGGTTGAACCCTACCACCTAGTAATATAAGAAGGGAGTTATATCCCTTAGTCGCCTTTTACGACATACACGGGGAGAGATGTGTCTTACTTCTGTTCTGTTTAATTAGTGTTAAAGTGGGTTGAGTTTATTTTATTCATGATTTTCTTTCTGCACCTAAATTGCTAGTTGAATTAGTTGTGGCTAGGCAAGTATTGTGTGTACTAATGTTGAGATGATGGATCAGGGCACGTCGCGGCCGTCGCACTACCACGTGCTGTGGGACGACAACCACTTTGAGTCGGACGAGCTGCAATGCTTGACGTACCAGCTGTGCCACACGTACGTGCGCTGCACGCGTTCCGTCTCCATCCCCGCGCCCGCCTACTACGCGCACCTCGTCGCCTTCCGCGCGCGCTACCACCTCGTCGAGAAGGAGCACGACTCGGGCGAGGGCAGCCACCAGTCGGCGTGCTCCGAGGACCGCACGCCCGGCGCCATGGCACGCGCCATCACCGTCCACGCCGTCACCAAGAAGGTCATGTACTTCGCGTAATCTCACTCGACCTCCACTATTTGTACAGTTGAAGTACGACAACACCGCGCCCACGACTCGTGAGGCCACATAACTACGCCTGTTTCACCCTGCGCCTGCAACTAGAGAAAATATCGGAGATATAAGTTAGGACGTAGAAGTAAGAAATCAGTTTGAATAATGACAAATGTTACGGAACTTATGTAAAGTGGAACACATTCGATTAGAGCAGTATACATTTTATTTCATAATAATTATAGAAATTATAAACAATTGAAAACAAAAGCAAGCATTGAAAACAACAAAATTGTTGTTCTTCTATTGTGGAGATAAGAAGGAGGGGTACTTCTGTTTATGAAATGAAATGTATGCCGGTGCTTCATAGTGTGCCAATTTTCGAATGGTTTATAAAAATATAAATAACTAGGTACCTACTCAACAAATTGAGTAACAATGAACAGCTTCACTCAGGCCACAATAGTGAATGCAATTTTTTCCTGTTTTAGGTGTTATGTTGAATGTTAGTCTAATAAAAATCAATTAGAGGGATATACAAGGTAGGTGTCATGATTATCACCTTAGTGTTTTCTCGCAGTAGTAGCTAGCAGGTGCGGTACGGGGCGGCGAGCGGCACCCTGCGCGTTCCTCTACCCCGAGCACACATGTAAGCGGATAACAAAGTTTCTCCCACAGGAACCTCCATATCTTCCATTACAGTACTGTAACAGAATATTCACTGATACATTGTGTGCGGACAGCGCAAATTTTTGTAAATAATAATATCCAATTAAATCTGTAACGAATTAATAAAATTAGAGTGAAATCAATTAATGGTATACAGTGAAAGCTCCTTATTATTTAATCAGTATATTTTTTTGTGATAAAATTTGGTATATTTTTTTATTTTTAACTTTAATTTTCTCAAGTTTTAATTTCTAAAACCACAGAAGGTGAGCCTTGCGTGGCAAATGTGTGTAGCTGTAATTTTTTTAAAAGGAAACTTTTATTACTTGTATTTTATATATTGAAGTAAGGTAACCCTGCCTGCCTCCATTCCTATATTGGACTACGACATAATAGCGCATTCGAGGGTTTCAAGAGCACATGATATGCAATAAGGAGTTTTGACTGTAGACGGTGCGGTGCTCCGGCCGATATCACTGCAGTAAGCATATTTAATATCTCTAGAGCCTCCAGTGCAGCGTAACTTAGTGCAATATCGGTCCGAGTATATGTAAATATTATGTAAATTATAAAATAATACACTTAGTGGTAGGATAGGTAGAGATGACATCAGTTATTATGTATTACTTAGTGAGACATTGTCACCTGACCCTTCATTCTGAGGATGTTCATTTTATGGAAAAGTAAAGACTAAACTAACTCACCACAGCATTCTGATTCTATGCACCAGGGATACAATCAAACCAAACAAAAACTTGCGAAATGAGTGACTTTTCGAAATATGATAGAAATAGTTGTTAGTCAACCGAGCCTACCTAACAAATTGTATCGGAGGTGTTCCCTTCCGCCCATTGGCTGGCATCTTTTCGGCTCATAAGGACCATTTCCCAAAAGGACAACTTTCCAAAAGGACAACTTCCCAAAAGGACAATTCCCAAAAGGAAAACTTCCCAAAAGGACAATTCCCAAAAGGACAACTTCCCAAAAGGACAACTTCCTAAAAAGTCAACTATCAACAAAAAGATAAAGAAATGCAAATAATGTTTATTAAAAAAGAAATTAATGCTTTAACTTATTTGTAAATAAACTTAAGAGTGTGTCGTGCAAAATGACAGGCGACGGTGCTGCCACTCAAGTAAATAATATATATCTCTTAAACAAAGCCATAACTGGAAAAAACAAGCCATGAAGCTGTAGTTGATTTTGATTATGATATTCTAAGATACTGAAAACAGTTTTGTATTGCTCAGTTTATGCACAATCATTATAACGGATTTCGATGGCCACTGTATTCCGTTATAATGATTGTGCATAAACTGAGCAATACAAAACTGTTTTCAGTATCTTAGAATATCATAATCAAAATCAACTACAGCTTCATGGCTTGTTTTTTCCAGTTATGGCTTTGTTTAGAAGATATATATTATTTACTTGAGTGCCAGCACCGTCACCTGTCATTTTGCACGGAACGCTCTTAAAAGAAATGCAGATTTAATTCTTACCCAACTTACTTTTACCTTTACTGCAATACTTATTTTTTAAAATTTTATTTAAAATAGTTACATTAAGACTTAAAAGACAATTTAGCGTTTTGCCTTAGATTTTGATTTCGACTTGAGTCCCAAGTAAATTATTTTCTTCAAAAATGTATTGGGGTAATTTTAATTTCATTTAAGGTTTTTAATAGCGTGCAATATTTTTGTTCAAATGTAATATCAGCATTTCTTCGGTTTTTTTTTTTGGGTCATCAAAAAGGCTTTGTTTTAATTTCTTATCTTGATATCGACTTTCTTTTCTGAGTTTGTAGAAAAACAGAAATAGTTTGGACGATTGAACCGACTCTGTGGTCTAGTGACATTTTGGGAAGTGGTCCTTATGAGCCGAAAGGGCTGGAATATATCTAGCCACATAGTTATCACCATCAACTTGTGTGGATAACATCTGTGGGATCTAAAATTTACCATAAATATATAATTTTGTTTTAGAGAGTATCTGGTGTGAGCAAGAAAATTAAGCGGTTTTAATGCCTTCGAGTGTTGCAAAACTTCTTTCATTGTTAAATAAAAAATGGTGAGAAATAAGGAATCTGTGTGGAGCCCTGTCTTAGAATGAATGCAGCAGATGCTGCTGAGGATTGGGAGTCTACAGACGTCTACAGACGGTAAGCGCATAGGAATACCAAAAAGAAATCAAGTCCATACGAGGACATTCGCTCGACGGAACAAATATCGGAATAATCTTTATGAAGCTATAACTAGTTTTACGTGTTTATATTTATTTGTGCTTATTTTTGTACTATATTAATTAGTTGATCATTGATATAGCTCCGTTGTCAGGGGGCGCTGGCGGACACCGCACACTCCGCCGCCCCGCCTCCTGACTCACACGACGACAGCTAGGCCACTTGTACTATTTACTGATACTGATAGGTACTTACAATGTAGCTCAAAAAACCATATAGGTACCTAATCCATTACTCTTTACTGTCTCTTTCTTCGCATCAGCAATATTCGCACATTTGAATTAGGGCAATATATTGTGTGATAATAAGCGGAACAGTCTGCTCCGGCCGGCGGCAATAAAGATTGCAGAATAACTTGTATGGGAGTGGTTCTTGTTCTTGTTGGATCCGACCGAGCATGCATAGGGATGTGCATGAGTCGGCCTGTGCCTGCTCACTTTGGGCCCGTGCGTTACATCCTATACATACTCAAGGATGTGAGTATGATAGCTTAGTGTTACGTATACATTTCAGAATTGAGGACACCGGTTTTTCGCCTTATTTTTTTTAGAAGAAATCTTTTATGATCTCGATCTGTGCAAAATTTTGGTGGCACGAAAAACAAAAGCGAGTTCTCAAAAAAAGTATTAATGAGATGAATATTAAAGAAAAATGTGCTCAAGTAGGGTTCTTTACGCTTACATCACGTTCAATACCTACATATAGGTGAGTGGAAGTGAACGGTCGAGTAGACCTGTAGCACACTGCTGTTCATTTCCAACCATCTGTAACGATGTGCTTTCTTATTTTATCTTTTTTATTTTATATTTTATTATTGCGTATTACATATCAGCTTACTCGCTTCATCCACTATGAATGTGTTGTATTTTATTAGCTTTCTAGTTTTACGGTTAGCTTAAGTCACTTTAAACAAGGGATAAGTTTTACTTGGCGTCATAAGAACAAAATCAAATTACTTAAAAATAAACTGGACTTAGTAGTGGGGATGTTTCTATTCATCTTCCTGTGTTTGCTTTTATTGATGTGCGCTAAATGATTAGTTCTTCTCATGCCTTATTATAATAACTTAACTTGTGATGCGTGACAATGAAAATCAATTAATTTGTGGCTTGGCTTATGATTCTGAAATACGCTTACTTAATGATTTATGTTAAAAATCAATACGCCAAACGACTTGCATCACAAACCTTATGTGTTCAGTACAATAATTTGTAAACTATGAGATCACGCATTCGATTGTAAGCCACATCTCATTATTGTTTGTATGTCAAGTGTGTGCCAAGAGGCATGTTATAGCATGTGTTTCCTTGTGCAAGTGTTTACGTACATATTAAGAGAATTTATATGTGACTTGCCATATTTTTCAAACCAAAGTGAATGGACAATGGCAAAGCCAAAACAATTCCTAAAACTCACATTTGATATCACCTTCAAATAAATCAATTGTATATTTATAATAAAGATACAAATTGTTTTATGCACTCTACATCCTGCACCTGAACTTATTACCTAATCCTAGCAAGTGTACCTTATAGGGGTGGCTGCTGATCCTGCAAACTGTTCCCTCGCAATCAGGAGGCAACCCTTCGCGCAGTCCCCTCTGCTATTCCACCGTGCAGCCTCCACGCGCATCCCACTGTACATAGATACATATTCGAGCAGAGTGTAAGTTTTTTTAAAATAAGCAATGGCCATTCTCAACTCAGCCTTGTGAGCTTGTGAGCCGTCTGTCGTTGCGGCTCGGCTCTCAGCTGCAGTCGGTGCGACTTTCCATATGACCGTTGTGTTTGCATAACGTTGAGGTGCAGCGTGCAGCTAGGAGCTCTGTCTGCTTACTGCGATCAAGTCAGCTGCATCATTGCCGTCGATGGCAGCAACGGTTTGCACCGAGTCCTGTACTTATTGCTCTTTAGTGCTCTATCCGACAATATTGAAATATACTCCCAGATATATTCCTCTGTCACAGCAGATGTTTCAATCTGAACACAAATTTAAAAACAACTCAAAATGTAAAATTTTACATAAAATAAGATTGTAATATAATGAAAGGGCAAAAGTAATTTCGTTATCTCTATACATTCCAATTTTAATTGATTGTTGCAATATTATTCGAATGTGTACCTATCTTATATTCTATGGAGATTGTGCAGGCTGTTGCAGCAGTCATTGCACTAATTTCGGGGGCAGATTCATGGGATCAATAGAGAAAACCTTATTTCAGCCTAAATTTAAAATATGTCATACTCGATACAAATTAATTCACGAATTTAATGTATAAGCAATCTTGTTCAGCAAAAAAATAATGTTCTAATGCCATCTAATGGAGGACACTCGTTTTGGGTGCAAAGAACTTATTAGGCTTAACTCACACATAGCGCACCACAAGGACGACACACTGCTTGTGCAGCGGTCGGCTTGTGGGCGTGCCGCAGCATTGTCGCACATGTCAGTGCTATGACGTGCTTCCATTCTAATTTGCTACTACATACTTTTTTGAGCCTAAGGCGCTTTAGTT
Source organism: Nematopogon swammerdamellus (assembly GCA_946902875.1). NCBI lineage: Eukaryota > Metazoa > Arthropoda > Insecta > Lepidoptera > Adelidae > Nematopogon > Nematopogon swammerdamellus. The sequence continues at coordinate 10,673,835 of OX336333.1, forward strand.
AAGGCATATCCTTCCCTACTACTCGATACATTTTTCCACAGGTCTAAGTAAATAAATAAATAAATTGTTTAAATAAATAAATAACAAAATAGTTTTCAATAATCAAAATAACAAAAAATTACGAGGATTGACGCAAATTAATGTACTGACTGTTGCAACAGGCTGTGTGATTGGTTCTATGTTTTTGTCATTTCATCAGAATCGTAAAACAAAACTCGAGTTTGGGCTCAGAGTTACTTGGCCAGCACACGTATTTATGAGACAGTGTTGCTTTGATAAATTTAAAACATAAAAAAAAAACTCGTCATGTAAACCGGGACGGTGAGTTGAGACATGAACCAGCCAACCACCTGTAACGAGGGAATTATAATGCATGGTCCGTCAGTACAGGGCGTACTGACGGCCTGGTATTGTAGCCGTTGGTTACCACACAAGAGTAGCAAGAGTGAAAACATGTTGGAACATTCGCTAATCCTTCGCGACCTAACTTTAAGAGCAGTTCGACAGCCACGGCTTATTAGCTACCGTGTACTAAGTAATGTATACATTAGTTCCACTGTTATCCTAGCTAGATTAATTATGGTGTGTACCAAAATATCACTCCATAACAAAATGAAACGGCTGCAATTAATTTTAAGATATTTTAAAATATGTTCTATCTAATGAATTACTGAGGGAGTTCTGAATTGCAAACGTCTTTTATTATTTCGTATTTTAATTAGATAGCTTTAGTTTTCCAATAAATAAAATTGAAATTGTCGTTTAAGGATTTGTGTTATATGTAGGAGTTGTCTATAAATATGTATGATTAAGATTTTCTGCGATTAATGTAATGTTAAAAATATACCTCCAATTTGTGGCTTCTCATACATGTAAAAATATATATCACATTAGTGAATGTAAGCCAGCTAGAAATTTTTTGCATACACTGCTCGTGTGTATTGCTCCAGTATGCAACTGCACAAACTGTATGAGACGTAGGTCGATCAAAAGTGCCGCCTTCCTAGTTGTTAAGAAAGAAGCCGTTTGAGACGATGGGGTCACGACGACCGACTAACTTTCACACTGCTTTGTCACACCAGTGTGAAGGTTAGGAAAATTATTTCCCAACCTTCACATTAGTGTTAAGGATAGGAAGTCGCTTTCCTAACCTTCACACCGTTAAATTTCTTTTCTCACCGTCACAATCACGTCGGACTAACCTTCACACTGTTCAGCCAAACTTTACTGAACAGTGGTTACCTACCTACTTGTAAAAAAAAATATTTCAAAAAACTAAAACCCGACTACTGAAAAATCATGCTCTAAAAAAGTATGAAACAAGAAAATAATTCATAGTGATGTTCAGAGGATAGCCGTGGTCGTATGCCACCTACCCTAAAAAACAATACATTCTAATTTCTAACAGTAGTAAGCGATCATAAGCATACGCCGTTATCGCGGGGGCACGAATGTGACCTTCTAAATACATTAGTGTTGGCGGGGACTCTCCGCCCTATTTGAGCATAACCTTGGTTTGTTCGTGCCCCCGCGATAACGGCGTATGATCATAAGTTTTAAGGCAAAGTGGCATATGACCACGGCTATCCTCTGAACATCACTATGAATTATTTTCTTGTTTCATACTTTTTTAGAGCGTGATTTTTCAGTAGTTGGGTTTTAGTTTTTTGAACTTATTTTTTATTTAGATTACTTTGGGGTTAAAATTTCGAGATAAAGTATGGAAGATTTATTTGATATTAAATGAATACAAAATTAAAATGCTAAACAAACTACTTACATATAGTATTCAAATGACATTGATGACATCCCATAAAACTTCAATTATCTTTTTTTTTAGCACCGTCATCTGAGATATAATTGTATTCAAGTGGCCAGTGATATCATAATTTAGTAAAGAGGGTTTTAATTCGCAACGGTGTGAAGGTTAAGAAAGCGACTTCCTATCCTTAACCCTTCAGCTCCCACGATTTTAATATGCTTACCTACCGTTGACTCCCAGCCCTTTTCGCCGCGCGCAAAAACCCAAAATTTTGCCCCGCGCGCTCCCGCACAAATTCGAATATCCCGCGTCAATCGATTGATTCATCAATGATCTGTATTCAGTCTGATTTGTACTGAAATTGCGCATTCAGTCATACCGAACACTTCAGGATTCACTTATTTAGAAGCACAGACCGATTTTTTTAACTCCAGGCAAAACTAAACACACTCGACATTTTTTTTTTAATTTTTTCTGACCAAAACTGTATAATCTCCTCCCACAAGTCGCCCATCAAAATATAGGTATTGAAACGTACTCTAGAATACGGGTACACGAAATACGGTACAAGATCTGTGTATTCCAGTGTCTGTGGAAATGTCAGTCGTCATGGGAGACTTTTTTTTTTTGTGTGAAGGTGATGTGTTGCCCAGTCATGTTTGATAATAGTTATTAGTAAATTTAATACTAATGTGAACGTTAGGAAGGAAAATTCCTAACGTGGCACTCACGGTGTGAAGGTTGGGAAATAATTTTTCTAACCTTCACACTGGTGTGACAGAGCAGTGTGAAGGTTAGTCGGTCGCCGGTGTCACGTGTGGGAAGCAGGAACCAATAGTTTTACAATGTTGGTGACAGTTCGTCTCAGCTTGCACTAGTCCACTGGCTGGTTATTCTATTCGCATTGGTCCGTCGTCCTAATGATCGGAGTATGATTGAGTTGAACACGCGCTCATCGTTATATACTCTTCGTGCCCGCTTCCAACGCAAATACTCCCATCAATTTGTTTACAGAATTGTGTATGTATGTATGTTAAACACGTAAAACAAGCATAAAATTAATAAAATCTATTTAAAATGTTTTTCTAAGATTTTTCCCTAAATTATGTCGACATGGATGAGGAGTGCAAGTTCAACAAAATTAAATAATTGCTAAAAGTCTGCTCGCATCGAGTTGGCCCCTGATTGTGTAGTTTGTCCACTTTCACATAAGTAGGCAGAGACACTTACACACCTTAATTAACTAATAGGCTGCCTAATAAATATTTCCATTTTGTTTGTGTGCCTTCAAGGCATTATTGTAGCCTAGAATTAAAATATTATTCTCTCAATACATATGTACTATATGCAATAACTTGTTTTACAGTTGATAAAGAATACATTCATTGCAATGTAATAAATAACATAATTTAAATAAAATAGGTAAACTTGTACAGATCGCTCCAAACTTCTAGTCCCCTCTGAACACGAGGCGAGTCGCGTCGCAGTAGCAAAATACAGGTATCAGCGGGACGAAGGTGGCGGGCGGGGGACGACAGGGGCACGCCTCCCCTCCCCGCACCTGGCCGCTGCACCGCTCTCGCCCGCGTTTTCATGTGTAATGCAATCAGTGTTTCTATAGAGCATAATCGGAGCAAAAGTACAGACCTGCGCGAAACAACTTCAGAGCGGACTAGAAGTTTGGCACGATCTGTAACAACATTTGTGTGAGAATTTTATATTTGAGCGAAAATGTAATATGCCAGGCGACTGTAATACTAGTCAAGTCACTATTGTCCAACAAAAACTAAACCTTAACCCATTGATTGCCACCACATCTTTAATACACTACACCTACATGCCACTACATTTTATTGATGATTTAAATCAATTATTAAATAAAAATGATTTTTTTGATATATAAAAAATTTTATAATAATAAATACCCTGAAAATATGGGTGACCGCACCCTGTGCGTTGGTGGCACTGGTGAAGTATTTTTCATCAGGAGTGCCATTTTTTTTTTTTTATTTTTTTTTTTTATTGAAACTGACACGGTTGGCTACATCACCTACAACATCCGTGATGTCAGCCCATAACACCGGGTTGAACTTGGTGCCACGTCAGCGCTTCCCTTCAGTCGTGCCGGCTACACTGAACGGGACGGAAAACACAAACTATTTACATAGCCGTTTCGACCGACCTTTCATTCAGTGCGGTGGTACCAACCCGGGCGGGTTAAACCCTACCACCTAGTTATATAAGAAGGGAGTCACATCCCTTAGTCGCCTTTTACGACATGCACGGGGAGAGATGCAGTGGGGCTATTCTTTTAAAGTACCGGCCCCACACGGTACGGCCATTCAACGCACCATTTGCGTTCAAATATTATGCAACATGCAATTACTTCTTCCTATTTTTCTATTTACTGTGGCAACCAGAGAACTTGCATAGTTGCGTCGTTTATTACTTTTTAATTTAAAGAAAAAAAAATGTTTTACCCATACATTTTGAGAATAGGTATTTAAAAATTGTATAGAAAACATATTTTTTTTTTTGTTACAAAAATTTTTTTTTCGCCGCAGAAGTTCTGATGTCAGTTAAAAACATTGTGGGGGCAATTGCAACCAAAAAAGGTTATACCTAAAATCATTTACTCATCATGCATAAAACCATCCAACAAGGATTTACCCAGGTATGCCAGTGAACGCACCGTATGCGTGCATATCGTTTTTTTTCTATGATTATACAATGAAACAATGAAAATTATTGTGTAAAACGAAGAATATTGCTCATCAATTACTTCCCATAAATTTTTATAATGGACACCAGTGTATTTCTTGATTTATTTGATAATAAAAAGTAGCTCAATTCAAGCCAATTTTTTTCCAACTAACGAAACGAAACTGACAGCGCGCACCTAAAACCGACAGTGTTCTTACATGTAAAAACTATTTCCCTTAGCCTGTGTTGCCAGAAATTTAACCAAATTTGTAAATTTTTTTAACAGCGACCATAAATAGGCAAGCTCCACTTGAACGCACACGGTGCATTGGTGGCACCAAATCGAAATCTCGTTCAACGCAAACGGTGCGTTGATGGCAATGAATGGGTTAAGAAAAGAATTGAATGGAGCTTGAAAGTGGCACGTATAACAATAATGATGTCTTAGCCTAGCGCCGCAGCCTATTTTGCTTCGCGTATCACGCATCCAAATTTCTACTGCGCACTACACCGAGCGCAAAATACGTCATTATGTCGAAACACAAGTTACCTGCCTCAAAATAGGCTCATTGTGGCTCTAGCTAGGCTCAACAGCGCCTTCTAGCTTGACAGCAGGTCAGTTATTTATTCCACCCAGACGCCTAGAAATTACTTTTTTATTGCTTCCGAACTGGGCGGCTGAGCTCGAGGTCGAAGTCTCAGGCGCAGCCAATTTAATCCCCGAGGTGCCAGTCCGGCTTGAAGGCGGACTAACGTCGCTGGGGAAATTTGAAGATCCGTGGATTGTGTAGGAATAGGGAATGATATTCCCCGGAAGCCCGTTCCACAAATATGATTGTGTATTGTGCAAACTAAAGGTTGATCTGGACGGGCATCAGAGGTGGTACCGGACCTATCCCAGAACACAGCGCTCAGCACGAACACGGAAAGTTATGCAATCGATCGCGGCGCGTGCCACTAATCCTGTTTTCATTTATTTCGTCAATTGAATTTTATTTGTTGTACCTGCTTGCATAAATACACCTCTGTCGGCGGACACAGACCAGACTTTCCGTGTCGGCTGGTGCTCCGTGTCAGCCCGGTAAAGCCCGGTAACACGGTCGCCTAGAGCGCGGTCCACCGGGATCGAGTCCAACACGCTTTGCCCGTGTCGTATTTCGTGTTGAATATCGACACGGTTACCACCTCTTGACAGGCATTTATTGAGCATGAATTTACTAATAAGTTTGATTAGGCAGTAAGCAGGCAAACCGACCGACCGACATTAGGTTGTAATAATAATATCTCCTCGCATGGATGTCGATAAGGGAGCTTTTGGAGAATGAAGTAATTGAACACTAGATTAGACTAGGTTGTAGTTTGTAATGTTGTGGAGCAAATTGCCAAATCTCTCTGATCAACTTTTTCATAACATAGAGAAATATATTAGACAACATGAACTACATAGTATGTGTATTGGCTTTGTCGGTATGAATGAAATTTTATTTGTAAATTCTCGTGTATTGTAAAGATGTATTCGTGCAGGGTATTTCTATTATTCGTTTTGCATGTGTGTATTGTTGCCATAACGAAATATACAGAAACATTATATTTCAACACAAATTATATTAATTCAAATACAACAATTTTGTAATCACTTTAAAATCTATTTCATTAACATAGACTCGTGCAAACAAATTTTCAGTTGTAAGAAACTAACTCCTGGCATGGTAGGCGCATCCTAACACGCAGTGAGCATACAATACAGTAAATGAAAGTTCATAGAATCTAAGTATGAAGTTGGTCGGTTTCATATGCAGAATCACTCCCATTTCTCGCAACTCCCTCTGTATTCGATAAAGACAATACAATGTGAGGTAATGGTTATCGAATCGTGTTGTGGCAGCAGTATGCTATGTGAAAGACAATCATGAAGTGTATGTATCTATTTTGATTACAAATTATTTTCGACGTGTCTGATTCAATACTAAATTACAATTATTAATAAAAAAATAAATAAATGCATTATATTCACACGGTACGGTATGTTACTGTAATAATTGGGAAAATATCATTTTTATTGTTGTAATACACTTTATTTAAATTACCTTGGCTTTTCATTGAATTTTTCTCAGATATACATAATATGTAAAGAGGCATAAAATCCTCCAAAGACTAGAAGCTTGATCAATTCTGTAAGAGAGGATGTGTTCAGGAAGTGGCTAGTGTATATTGCGTCACAATCTCGATAACATTTGTCTCATCAATTCACGCTCAATGTATAAAAGCATCCCTAAACAATTTTTGCAATTGTGTGAATGAGATGTGCTGAAGCAGTTACCCGGTGCTAACTAATGGGACTCAAAATTAATATCCAAAATACTTCATAAAATTTTATTTCATGAACAATTACATTACATCAAAATATAAAGTACTGATCTTTCATTCAATAAATAAAGGATAGCTAAGCACTTTCAATATGTTTAAAGAAAATATGTTTTGTTTTTTAATGTTTTTATTTCTTGCATAGCCTAAGCAATATCGGCAATTACACCACACAAACATTCAATATAGAGTTCATCTGTTACCTAAACTATACAAACCTAAAGAATTTGAGAATTTTTATAAGCATACATAAGCAAGCATAATAATAAATTATGTTTTATTGTTCTGTGCATAACTGTAAGAAAATAAAATTGCTACCAAGTCTAGCTGAATCTGTGCAAAAAATTATAAGTACTTAATGGACAATTCTCACCACGTATATAAAGGCAACTCTCCCTGTTTCGAAGCCTCTTAGTTTCTAACTCCATCGTTCACATGTTATTATGAAATGCATTTGATACTGCAATGCTTCACTGTGATCAATGTAATGGCCCATTTCTGGTCACGAAGGCAACAGCTTATGTGAATAATAATGAAAAGTCCGCAATAACATAAGCTACATTCTTACGGAGTCAAATATAATTTTTTTTGCATAAAATTAAATACATACCAATTATTTCATAATATTAGGCCGGAATGTTGAAGTGGGTATTGGGGGAGTCGAACTTTCCTTTGGTGCATTTGTATTCAAATCTATTTTTCCAACATCTTAGAAATGGTTTCGGTAAATATCACAATAGCACTCGTTATACACTTGAATATTTTTTTAATGGATATGCGAGACACTTTTCGCCGTCAGCGTGGATTGTTGAGCCGACGACGCCCAAAAGCATTCGTTTTAGAACGGGGCCTGCGAATGCATTTAGCATAGACATTTTGTCAAATCAGAGAATTTTTTTAACCTACCACTTATTTAACAAAATTTCTCAAACCTATCACTGATGTAGACAATGATATTCCATAAACTCATGTAGGTATACATCAAAATGTACATTTTGATAATGGTTTACAATAAATTTAGTATTTGTAAACAGAACATTGCTCAAGTGATTTCATGTCGCTCATTGAGGATCTTGGGTAAGAAAACTTTCCAGCAGCAAGTGTTAGAATCCATCCTAATCAGATTTCAGTTTGAATGAAAATACAGGAGTCACATTGTGTAAATGTGAGATTAGTAAATAAAGGTGACAATTTATGCATGGCTATACCACATATACAATGATTTTTAACCTCGAGCCAAACAGTGATTTCTCACTTCGAGCCGAACACACAGATAGTAAATTAGTAGGTATCTGATACTGAACAAAGTACTATAACTTTTTATTTTGAAATACAAAAATTTGACTTTCTCCATACATATTTCACAATACCTACCTCCTCCCAAAATGTATGTTGTTCAGCATCAGATACTGAGGTGAGGAGTACTTGTGAGTTTGGCTAAATGTAAAAAATCTGCCTATACGTATATAGAGATGTGTAGACTGGTCGTGTGGTGTGTCGGGAGCGCGCGTGGCTGCAGGTGTGTGCACATTAAGGAACAGCCTTGTGTTCGGGGATGGTAGGGGAGGTGGCGCCGCTGGCGGAGCGGTTCGCATCGCGCAGCGCCTCGTCGAAGCTCGTGGTCGAGTTGGATCTTGATGCCACCTTTCCCTGAAATCAGGAAAACAATATTACATTTTGTCCTTGCGAGGTTTATCTTCAGCTAAGTTTTGTTTTTTATTATGAATATTAGTATAAATCTTGCTTGCCTGCTCTCAATTTGTATTTCATGGATCATTTCCTACCTATGTTCCACCTCTGTTTCGATGAGATAAAACTGCTCGCCAGTAAACTACCTAAGCAGTTTAACCCTAGAGTATTTAATTTTAATGACAGTGAATACCTTGACGCTCTCGTACGCAGTGCTGACGTGCACTGCGATAGAGCAAAAGTACTTGGAGTTGCGCATCTAGCCGAGCTTGCTGCTCTCGCCAACCGTGACGTAGTACTAGAGTGGTGAGCGGTAGTGAATACTTTGACGCTCTCGTACGCGGTGTCGACGTGCACCGCGATAGAGCAGAAGTACTTGGAGTTGCGCATCTAGCCGAGCTTGCTGCTCTCTTCAACCGTGACGTAGTACTAGAGTGGTGAGCGGTAGTGAATACTTTGACGCTCTCGTACGCGGTTCCGACGTGCACCGCGATAGAGCAGAAGTACTAGGAGTTGCGCATCTAGCCGAGCTTGCTGCTCTCGCCAACCGTGACGTAGTACTAGAGTGGTGAGCGGTAGTGAATACTTTGACGCTCTCGTACGCGGTGTCGACGTGCACCGCGATAGAGCAGAAGTACTTGGAGTTGCGCATCTAGCCGAGCTTGCTGCTCTCTTCAACCGTGACGTAGTACTAGAGTGGTGAGCGGTAGTGAATACTTTGACGCTCTCGTACGCGGTTCCGACGTGCACCGCGATAGAGCAGAAGTACTAGGAGTTGCGCATCTAGCCGAGCTTGCTGCTCTCGCCAACCGTGACGTAGTACTAGAGTGGTGAGCGGTAGTGAATACCTTGACGCTCTTGTACGCGGTGCCGACGTGCACCGCGATAGAGCAAAAGTACTTGGAGTTGCGCATCTAGCCGAGCTTGCTGCTCACGCCAACCGTGATGTAGTACTAGAGTGGTGGGCGGTAGTGGCAGTTGGTACCTTGACGCTCTCGTACGCGGTGCCGACGTGCACCGCGATAGAGCAAAAGTACTTGGAGTTGCGCATCTAGCCGAGCTTGCTGCTCACGCCAACCGTGATGTAGTACTAGAGTGGTGAGCGGTAGTGGCAGTGGGTACCTTGACGCTCTCGTACGCGGTGCCGACGTGCACCGCGATAGAGCAAAAGTACTTGGAGTTGCGCATCTAGCCGAGCTTGCTGCTCACGCCAACCGTGATATAGTACTAGAGTGGTGAGCGGTAGTGGCAGTGGGTACCTTGACGCTCTCGTAGGCGGTGCCGACGCGCTCCTCAATGGAGCGGAAGGACTCAGAGTTGCGCATCTGGCCGAGCTTGCTACTCACGCCAGCTGTGATGCCGCCCAGGATCGACGTCGTCTTCTCTGCAGTCGATTTTATCACAGATTCCGTTTTTTGGTAGCTGCCGAAACAAAGAGTTCTATTACTATTAGAGTTACTGTTACGTGAGTTTCACATCTTCATTATGCTTCATCGAGGCCTGGAAAGGGACTATTCCGTTTTAAATAGATCTCGTTTTTAATAGAACAGTTATGGAAATGTTTCGATAATATTCACATAGAAAATCAAGAGAATCACTTCAATAATGTTTATGTGTCAATATAGAAGTCTGAATAAATAATTTATGCACATAAGCAGGAATCGGCAGACATAAAACTTGTTCAGTTGGAATTTTGTGAAAAAATAGGTGTAACAAGCTGGTTAGTTTAAATTACTAAAGTTTAACATGAGATAAAATATTATGCAGATGTTACCATAAACACCCGGTATCAGTAAGAAACCGTTTTTTTACTAGTAAATACACGAATGTCTAAGAGCATCAGAAACAACACTTTTTTACTAGTACCTAAGCACTTATTAAGGCAGTTAGGTCAGTCAGTCAGTCAGTCAGTCAGCGTATAAGCGTACACTGCTGGACATACGTCTCCAATTTTCCTCCAGTCCATCCTTCAGCGACACGGAACCACTGCATTCCACCGACATACTTGATGTCATACTTGATGGCGGGTGGTCTTCCCACACTCAGTTTTCCTGTCAACGGCCGCCAGTGTAGGACACGGTGACTCCAACGGTCGTCGTCTCTTCGTCTAACGTAACGCCAGCCCACTGCCACTTGAGCTTAGCCACCTGGTGTCCAATATCGACTACTTTGGTGCGTCGGCGGATTGCCTCGTTACGCACCATATCACGTAGCGATATTCCCAGCATGGCTCGCTCCATTGCTTGCTGGGTAACTTTCAACCTTTGGACAACGTCATAACCGGGAGGACAAACTGGTCATATACGGGTCTTTAAATTTTGCGGAAGGTCAGACCTCGGGGAATTTTATCTTTCCGAAGGCAGCCCAAGCCAGTTAAATTCGTCTCTCCACCTCCTTAAGCAGATCTTGTCTACCCAACCGCAGAATTTGACAAAGATAGACATACTCTTCAACCTGTTCGATCACTTCTCCATCAATAACAATTTGTCCTCCCGTCATAGCTTAGGTAAATGCCGAATAAAATGATTAACGATGAATAATGAAATGATATATTATTTGACATTTTCATTTCAAATTCGGTTATTTACTGATATGCATTAGTAAGAAAGGGTTTTGACTGAAAAGTGCAGTAAAAAGCCGATGTAGTCATTTTATTTGGCATTTACCTTAACTGCCTTAGTAACAATGGATTCTTACTAGTGAAAACTTGTACTAGTGAATGCTTTTAGATATTTCGTGTATTTAATAGTAAAAACGGGTTCTTACTGATTTCGGGTGTTTACGGTAACTAGTCCGTAAGCCTTTGTAGGTCTATTTTACAGACCTGAACCAGTTTGAAGCTTATTCATGGATGACGTTGACGGACAGACAAATGAACTTTCATTCTTATACCAACTTGAAAACTTTTTGACTACTGTCAGGGACATTAGAAAAATAATCATGAGCAAATTCGCTAAACTGGTGCTTTAAACTTTAAACCCTCGGCTCAAAAAATTCCACATCAGCTTCTCATCTTAAAATGTCCTTCAATGAAAGACATTTTTATAGTCCCAGTTCAAATGAGGTTTGGATAATTGATTAAAATTGTAATAATTATCTACGTCTTTTCAGATTAAGTATAATGCATAATGATAAGTAAATGAGTTTCGAACTAATTCTTGGTGTGAGCTAACGCAGTGTTGAGGATGCAGTGCGAGGGCGCGGCAGTGTGGAGAAGGAGTAAGGCTCTACTCACGCGGGCGCCTCTGTCACAGCCTTCGAGATCTGTCCCACCCGACTTTCTACGTTTTGGTAACTGTTTATTGGAGGGAAATAAAACTTAAGTTACTATCGCAAATAAAAATCGTATGAACTATCAAAATACGAGCAAAGGCAGACACATTTTTTGTAATTAATTATTTTATATAGACAACCGGCACGCTTTTTTGACGTGATAACGTCACGTCTTATAAATTGATGAACACCGGCTGCACGCACGAAAAAGTGTCACGTTCCATCTGAGCCTGTGTGTGCAAGCGAGAGCGCGTAACAAGCGATAGAGAGGCACAATCGGCCCAAGCGTCGGCTTGTACACATTTATCTCTCTGGTTCTAAAGTACCAGGGCAGCACAAATTCAAAGGAGGTTACTCGAACCATAATATATTAAGCGCATCTGGCCGGTCGGAAAAGATTTACCACTTTATGACGTTATCACGTAAAACTATCGTCCGTAAACCGACTTTACAGACAACCAATTTTTTTACGAGAAATAGTGCACATACAATTTATAGATAGATATTTATTCACTCAATTCTAAAAAAGGGCAAGTATTTTGATAGCTCAAAAAACAAAACAATATTCTGTTCAAACGACACGACTGTTGTTAAGCAAACCTGAGCGCGTACTGCGATGGGTGACCGCTCGACCGTTGGAGGCTGACCGTGGTTCGTATTCCACGTAAAACTGTAGGTCCCTTCCCTTCTTACCTTACTAGGTGGTAGGGTTCATCCCGCCCGGGTTGGTGCCACCGCACTGAATGAAACGTCGCTTGAAACGGCTATGTAAATAGTTCGTGTTTTCCGTCCAGTTCAGTGTAGCCTACGTGAAATGAAGGGAAGCACTGACATGGCACCTAGTTCACCCGTTGTTATGGGCTGACATCACGGATGTTGTAGGTGCTGTAGCCAACCGTGTCAGTTTCCATAAAAAAAAAAATATTCTGGATACAATTAAAATTAAAATTTTCCCTTACATGTATTGACTTTCCATGCACAGTATTTAAAACTATCGTCAGTTTTTATGAAGCTGACATTTGCCTGACATGAGAGGAATGCACGCTTCACACAAATAGTGATTGAAGTAAATCAAAATGCTATCGATTTTTATCAATTGAAATAATCTTTAGTGTTAGTTATAATGCGACAAGTCCTGACATTAAATAAAGTAAAACAACTTTATTTTCACCACAGATTAGATACAGACTATAGGTAGAGAGCGTTTCAACTAAAAGTTCCCTTCGCCGTTATGTTGGCTCAACTGTCTATCTGTCAAAACATTGAGGAAGGGAAGGTGTGGAACTAAGCTTGCGATGGCTTCACCGAACATATCCGGGCCCATCGGCAGTAGAGGAGGGTGTTAATCGAGGTCGGGACTAGCGAGTGGCCACTCTAAATTTCCCGCGCATGCTTCACGTTTCGGCTCGCATCAAGCCCTCGTCAGCTAGTCTGCGTTGACTAGAACGCGGGGAAACCACCAGTCCCGCTCTCGACCTCCCTCTCTCTACCTATCCATATTCTGTAGGATGCTTCCAGTGACGTTTTCGAAGCTCTCTCCATATATGAGCTTAGCGTCGATCTTGGCAGCCCTAGATTCTTGAAGAGACTGTAGAGCGACTTCGCTGGTAGTCCTCTTGCTCCGACTTCCACAGCAAAGAGATCAGTCTTGAATTCGTTTCTCACAATCCGGTCTACTAAGTTGCAGTACTTGTTAAGTTTGATGTTGTAGTCCTTCGGTATGTTACTTTCCCATGGAACTGTAAGTTCAATAAGTACTACATGCTTTGTCGCTTTTGAGAATATGAGTATATCCGGTCTTAATGCTATGTGTATAGATTTACCCGTAAATATCGGTATTTACCGTATTTATTATGTATGGTAAATACCGATTACATTATTAGGTAAGGGCTCGTAACCATACTACGTGACCAATTTAGGGGGGGTTCCGAAAAATACCACGGTCAGTCACGAGGGGGGGGGGGGGGGGGGGCTGGGGTTAGTGCCAAGTCACGTAGTTACAGTTACATTTTACAATATATTTAATTGTTTATAAAAAAAAGTAATTTTAAAGTTCGATATGGGAATATCTTTTCCAAAGTTGTTGGAAAGTGTATTGTTATTTTAAATAAATGAATAAAACCATAAAGAAATACCTACCTGTACAGTGTACATGTGAGCATAGTTTTTATTTCCTGCCGCTTTACTACCTTGTACTGTTTACACCACACTAAGATCTCAAATATTGATTAAATAGGCTAAAAATAGCCATTTCTATATAAAGAAATAGCTATTTTTTATCATTTAAAATACTACGTGAAAATGGGGGGGGGGGGTCTGAGCACATACCACGGTAGGTCACAAGGGGGGTAGGAGGGGTCAAAAAGTGGGAAAAATCGGTCACGTAGTATGGGTACGAGCCCTTATATAATCTTCACAATCTGGCAACACGAATTTAAGCACTGACAGTGACACTGACAGTGGAGCGAATATAACGGCGAAGGGAACTTTTAGTTGAAACGCTTTGTACTTGTCAGTTCGTACGTATGACTCTCGTAGAATTGTAGAATGAGTCTGTCAGAAGGCCATGACAGAAATTACCATAACCAGAGTGATTGTTATATAGTAATAGAGCAAATATAAATAACATAACTACATATTTCTACAAAATATAAATTATTTTATACAACATGTGACATGTTACACCTACGAGTAGGTGTCTAACGATGCCCATGGATGTTCTGTGAAGCACGGGGAGTGCGAATGTCATGCCGGCCTGACAGGAGCCTTTTCAAGTCCCTTTTGAAAAACCCTAGGCTTTACATGGGAGGAAATAGATGGGTGTGTTCCCCATTTTCCCGGTTCTGTGAATAAACGACCTACTACTGGTAGGTGGATTGTATAGGGGTGCACCCCCTGCCCAATACGCGTAGTTTAAAAAGTTTAATAAGGATATTAGACCTATCCTATAGCCCTTACGAACACAATTTCGAAAATATTCTTCTCCATTATACAGGGCAGACTACTCAAACACATGTGTACCAACGACTACTTACCGAAGAAGTATCAGAAAGGATTTCTCCCAAGAGTTGCAGGGTGCCTCGAACATAATTCTTTGCTGACTGAATGTCTTAGAGATGCAAGGAAGAATGAGAGACAATTAACTGCCACGTGGTTAGACTTTGAAAACCCCTTCGGTTCGGTGCGCCATGAGTTACTATTAAAGGCGCTAGAGTGGTATAATGTGCCACCTGTAATATAATAGCCTCCTACTACAAAAAAAACTTTCCTTTGTGATACAAGTAAAAGGCGAAACGGAGAAGACACCGGAAATTCGGTACGGCATAGGACTTTTCCATAGTTGCTGCCTCTCTCCTGTCACATTTAACATTGTTATCAACATTCTAATTGATACGCTTGTCTTAAAAGAAAACTTTCCTTTGTAATACAATTAAAAGGCGAAACGGAGAAGACACCGGAAATTCGTTACGGCATAGGACTTTTCCATAGTTCCTGCCTCTCTCCTGTCACATTTAACATTGTTATCAACATTCTAATTGATACGCTTGTCGTAAAAGAAAACAAATGGGGATACAGGTTCAAATATGGAGAAATATTATGGCGGCTATCCTGGCATTTGCGGATGAAATTACGCTGTTAACCCGCAATCCAAAACAAAATCTGGCGCTTCTTAAGGTGACTATTGTGAATGGACCAAAGGGATGAAGATAAAACCAGCGAAGTGCTACTGTTTGAGCTTAAAAAGTTTACCTCGAACAAT
Organism: Nematopogon swammerdamellus; assembly: GCA_946902875.1. Classification (NCBI taxonomy): domain Eukaryota; kingdom Metazoa; phylum Arthropoda; class Insecta; order Lepidoptera; family Adelidae; genus Nematopogon; species Nematopogon swammerdamellus. Next base: position 10,689,386 of record OX336333.1, read on the forward strand.
CCAGGTCTGACAGTACCCGGAAAACCAATCGCAACCGTGGCTGATGAAGCCACGATATTAAATTCTTGGGCAAAAGGATCACCAGTAGAGGAAAGGAGAATCCTACTGATGATAGATAAGTGGGTGTGACACTGACACCACCTCAGCACCCTTTGGTATTGGTAAAAAGAAGGTGATGCAGATGTATAGCAGCAAGAACCCTAGTTTTTCAGAGATGTTGGCGATTTTTAAAGACCCCGAGGCAAAACCCAAATGTCAACTTGCCAGACTTCCACCAACCAGAGATGCCGCCAAGTACCACTCATTCAGGACGTACTTGCAAGTCCAGGCGTGGATGGGAAGCCAAGGGAGGCATCAGAAGTTTATTATTATTACTTTTTATTGTAAGTAAATAAATTTATAACATCCCCCAAACTCCCCGGTGACATCATATTGTGTGTACAACGTTAGGGTTTTTGGTGTGAGAAGAGGGTTCCTTATGATTTCTTACATTTTAGTTGGACTAGGAGCACTGGCGGCTGGTCCTAAGTGCGCTCGTGCGCCGCACTACCATACCACGAGAAGTCTTCACTTCACTCAAAATAAATAATACCTTACAACATACTACATTAAAACCATAAAGATCGTACTCCAAATAAATACGAATGTGAATTCGACCTTATTTTATAGATCACAAGGCACGTTTTTGCGAGTAAACGCGCGCGCCGTGCGGAATATACATCGCACGCGGGTCTTCCATACTGAATGTATGGGGATCGGCAAAATACCGCTGGCGCGTGAGACAGAAGATACTTCATAGAACAGTATGGGCCGAAAGGATTTCTGCGTGCGGCGCACGAGCGCCAAACAAGGACGCTATATCGTGAATAGCCGCGCGTGCGACACGTCGCGTCGCGAGCGATTCGTTTTGCACGAGTCCGTCTTACAAACTCTTTGCCGTCTACCTCAAAGCGAACCGTCTACCTCGAAGCGAGTCAGCGCGCTGTCATGTGATGTCACATACCCGTTAGCGTGCGAATATTTAAAATGGGATATGGTTAGGTTTTGTGCTTTCTGTTACGTGATACTGTGAATTAAGTGGTGCCGATATTTGCCTAAGCGTTGGTTAAAGGTAAGGCTTTACAATCAGGTTATCCCGGGTTAATTCCTACGTTTCAAATGCTTTTATTTTTATATATTTTTTTGAAGTATTTTTGGGGCATTACTACTGTTTTCTTTTTGAAAGCTGCAGTAGTGTTGTGGTCTATGGGTGTATTCATAAAGGTACTAAAAATAAGTTAAAAAACTTGCTTGGATTTTTTTTCTTGTTTTTTGCAACTCATTGAGTGTCTTGAGAATATTCATACTAGGTAGGTAGGTACGTACATAATAAAACGCAGGCGTTTAAAAAATTCGTAAGTCCCGATCTTAAAAAAATTTAAAAAACCCCCGACCCTTAAAAAGTCAAAAATAATTTCCGTTTAATTACTTAAAGGAGTCGGGAGACCGCTAAGTAAATTCCCGCGCAGCTCTGAGTTTTTATATTTTATTTACTTAGCGGTCCCCCGACTCCTTTAAGTAATTAAACGGAAATTATTTTTGACTTTTTAAGGGTCGGGGGTTTTTTAAATTTGTAATTTAACTTTTATTTCAAGCTTTTTTAAAAAAACCGCATGAAAATCCGTCCACTTTTTAAGATAATTAATTGTTTTATTACTTAATTACTTGATTACTTGATTACAAACATAGCTAAGAACCATCCCGATTAAACAAGCTTCCTAATAAAAAAAACCGCATCCAAATCGGTCCATCCGTTTGGGAGCTACGATGCCACAGACAGACACACACACACACACACACACACACACACACACACGTCAAACTTATAACACCCCTCCGTTTTTTTCGTCGGGGGTTAATAACATGACGGGAATGTGTTGGGAAATTTGGTAGGTATTTAAGTAGGTAGGTACTTAGCGCACTACCGGTCACTGAAGTCACCAGCCGCCACTGACTAGGAGGCACACACACGTGCGCGATTTTTTGTTTTATCGGTTGTATTTTACGCACTCGGCCGCGCGATCTACACGCACCGAATACAACGCTAGATGTGCTGTTTCGTCGCGGTTTCAGTTGTTGTAGGATATTTTGGTAACTTGTGTGCGAAAAAATGGCGCCATGTAAACACCTTTAACACTAAAGGACGAAGTGCGATTCGCGAGTAGATCAATGGAGGTGATAGTTACACTGCGATTTCGAAGATGTTTGGATTAAGCCATAGATGTCTACTTTATAGATCGAACGTCGTACGATGCAACCTTGTGCTAGAAGTCGGTACAAGTGTGCGTGCATTCACGCGCAGTATTGTGATACGTGACACGATCACTACGACGGTGCTATCGCGCTCTCGCCCCCACCCGCCAACAGATGACAAGAGCGAGCGAGAAAGACGTCATCGCTCGCCCACTGGCGCGTTTGCCTTCTTTGCGCCCACTCCCATCACCAGCAGGCAAGCGAGAACGAGAACGCGATACCACCGTCACACGGTCCTATCCGTGACAGCATGACTTCTTAACACGCCATAACATGCTCAGGCGAAACAAACAACAACGTTTGTCACTGTCACTCTTTATAACAGCAACCGGGCATGCTGCACACACGCGTCACCGACTCGATACAGACTTGCGTGCGTTCAACACGCGCCGCACACGCCGTATGAAGCGGCTGTCCGTGAAATCTGCACTATATGCAGGTCTCGCCGAGAACATATTTTTTCGGGAGTGATGTATGGGATGGGTGAATCTATAAAAAATAGACATCGATGGATTAAGCAGATTAATAAAACAATTTCATACTATAGGTAATCCAGACGCCTTAGAAATCCGTCATAGCTTGGTTTCTTGTCCGGATTGTCCGGATTATCAAGGCCCTACTGTACTCGTATGTACGAAGTAAGTACCTAGTTCCTAAGGTTATAATGGATTTGAAGTTACCTCTAATTCTCGTAAAAGGGAACGTCTGTATGTTACAGGTAAACTCCGGAACCACTGAAGAGATTTTGATCCGGTTTGCACCAATGGAAAGATAGTTATTGAGGCTCACTATCCATACTAATAATTTAAATTCGAAAGTAACTCTGTTGTCTGTCTGTCTGTCTGTCGGTCTGTCTGTCTGTTACCTTTTCACGCCTAAACCGCTGAACAGATTTCGATAAAATATTGCACAGAGATGAATTGCATCCCGAGGACGGACATAGGCTACTTTTTGTCTCAAAAAACAACCCTTAAGGGGGTGAAATAGGGGATGAAAGATTGTATGGGGAACTCAGTATTTCTTAAGTTAGGGATATGACAATTTATATTTGGGCTTTTGGTATGAAATAAAGAAATACGTGTTTCAGCGTTTTTGCTAAATCAACCCTTAAATTAAAATAGGGGTTGATTTCAAAATTAGATTTTAGGATTTTATGAAATTTTGTACGGAGCTGAATTGCATCCTGAGGAAGAACATAGGCTACCTTTTGTCTCAAAAAAACAACCCTTAACGGGGTGAAATAGGGGATGAAAGAATGTATGGGGAACCCATCATTTCTCAAGTTAGGGATATGAAAATTCATATTTAGGCTTTTGGTATAAAATGAAGAATTACGTGTTTCAGCGTTTTTGCTAAATCAACCCTTAAATTAAAATAGGGGATGATTTCAAAATTAGGTTTTAGGATTTTAAATGATTTTAAATAATTTTATCCATACTGGGGGTGGTTTTGAAGAGTGGGGTTGAGGTACGGGGGAGGAGTCCGCGGGGAGAGGGGAAGGGAGGATAATTTTATCTCTATCTTCTTTTCTCTATCTCTACTTCTTATAAAAGGAAACGTCTGTTTGCATGTATGTATGTATGTTTGAGGTAAACTCGGAACCACTTAACAGATTTTTATGCGGTTTACACCAATGTAAAGAGTAGTTCTTCAGGCTCACTATAGTAGGCTATATAGTATACCATAAAGTTAAATAGCCTTAGGGTTGAGCAGTATCAAAGAAAACGGAATTTAGTGTCGAATGGTCGTAATATATGGCGTTAGCAGTTCTGTTGCGTTGCGTTGGTGTAGTGTAGATAGATGCTTTTGGTAGAAGATACGAGTAGAATAAAGAGTAGATATCTATACTTATAAAATTGTTTGTCCTGACTGACTGATCTATTAACGCACAGCCGAAACTACTAAGTCTAGAAAGCTGAAATTTGGAACATAGGTTTATTTCATAACGTAAGAATCCGTTAAGGATTTTTTGGAAATTACAACTTTAAGGGGGGAAATGGGGACGACGACTTTGTATGAAAGTTTTTGTTTTTTTTTATGTAATATTATAGTCTTATGGTCTTCCAGAAAGTAGCTCGGCCTTCGGCCTCGCCCTTAATTACTTACATTCTTAGATAAGGTTTATCGCCTTCCTGAACGCAGCTCGGCCTTCGGCCTCGCCCTCAGTTACTTACTGTCTTCGAGAAGGTTCATGGTCTTTCTGAATGCAGCTCGGCCTTCGGCCTCGCCCTTAATTACTTACTTTCTTCGAGAACGTATATAGTCTTCCTGAACGCCGCTCGGCCTTCGGCCTCGCCCTCAGTTACTTACTTTCTTCGAGAAGGTTTATAGTCTTCCTGAACGCAGCTCGGCCTTCGGCCTCGCCCTCAGTTACTTACTTTCTTCGAGAAGGTTTATGGTCTTCCTGAACGTAGCTCGGCCTTCGGCCTCGCCCTTAATTACTTACTTTCTTAGATAAGGTTTATCGTCTTCCTGAACGCAGCTCGGCCTTCGGCCTCGCCCTTTTTTTTTTTTTTTTTTTTTTTTTTTTACTTACTTACTTTTACTACTTACTTTACTTACTTTTTGTTACTTACTTTTTTTGAGAAGGTTTATGGTCTTCCTGAACGTAGCTCGGCCTTCGGCCTCGCTTTCAGTTACTTACTTTCTTCGAGAAGGTTTATAGTCTTTCTGAATACAGCTAGGCCTTCGGCCTCGCCCTTAGTTACATACTTTCTTCGATAAGGTTTATAGTCTTCCTGAACGCAGCTCGGCCTTCGGCCTCGCCCTTAATTACTTACTTTCTTTGAGAAAGTTTATAGTCTTTCTGAACGCAGCTCGGCCTTCGGCCTTGCCCTTAGTTACTTACTTTCTTTGAGAAGGTTTACGGTATTCCTAAACGTAGCTCGGCCTTCGGCCTCGCTTTCAGTTACTTACTTTCTTCGAGAAGGTTTATAGTTTTTCTGAACGCAGCTCGGCCTTCGGCCTCGCCCTTAGTTACATACTTTCTTAGATAAGGTTTATCGCCTTCCTGAACGCAGCTCGGCCTTCGGCCTCGCCCTCAGTTACTTACTGTCTTCGTGAAGGTTCATGGTCTTTCTGAACGCAGCTCGGCCTTCGGCCTCGCCCTTAGTTACTTACTTTCTTCGATAAGGTTTATAGTCTTCCTGAACGCAGCTCGGCCTTCGGCCTCGCCCTCAGTTACTTACTGTCTTCGAGAAGGTTCATGGTCTTCCTGAACGCAGCTCGGCCTTCGGCCTCGCCGTTAGTTACTTACTTACTTTGACAAGGTTTATAGTCTTTCTGAACGCAGGTCGGTATTCTGCCTCGCCCTCAGTTACTTACTTTTTCGAGAAGGTTTATCGTCTTCCTGAACGCCGCTCGGCCTTCGGCCTCGCCCTCAGTTACTTATTTTCTTCGAGAAGGTTTATAGTCTTCCTGAACGCAGCTCGGCCTTCGGCCTCGCCCTCAGTTACTTACTTTCTTCGAGAAGGTTTATGGTCTTCCTGAACGTAGCTCGGCCTTCGGCCTCGCCCTTAATTACTTACTTTCTTAGATAAGGTTTATCGTCTTCCTGAACGCAGCTCGGCCTTCGGCCTCGCCCTTTGTTACTTACTTTCTTTGAGAAGGTTTATGGTCTTCCTGAACGTAGCTCGGCCTTCGGCCTCGCTTTCAGTTACTTACTTTCTTCGAGAAGGTTTATAGTCTTTCTGAATGCAGCTCGGCCTTCGGCCTCGCCCTTAGTTACAAACTTTCTTCGATAAGGTTTATAGTCTTCCTGAACGCAGCTCGGCCTTCGGCCTCGCCCTTAATTTACTTACTTTCTTTGAGAAAGTTTATAGTCTTTCTGAACGCAGCTCGGCCTTCGGCCTTGCCCTTAGTTACTTACTTTCTTTGAGAAGGTTTATGGTATTCCTGAACGTAGCTCGGCCTTCGGCCTCGCTTTCAGTTACTTACTTTCTTCGAGAAGGTGTATAGTTTTTCTGAACGCAGCTCGGCCTTCGGCCTCGCCCTTAGTTACATACTTTCTTAGATAAGGTTTATCGCCTTCCTGAACGCAGCTCGGCCTTCGGCCTCGCCCTTAATTACTTACTTTCTTAGATAAGGTTTATCGTCTTCCTGAACGCAGCTCGGCCTTCGGCCTCGCCCTTTGTTACTTACTTTCTTTGAGAAGGTTTATGGTCTTCCTGAACGTAGCTCGGCCTTCGGCATCGCTTTCAGTTACTTACTTTCTTCGAGGTTTATAGTCTTTCTGAATGCAGCTCGGCCTTCGGCCTCGCCCTTAGTTACATACTTTCTTCGATAAGGTTTATAGTCTTCCTGAACGCAGCTCGGCCTTCGGCCTCGCCCTTAATTACTTACTTTCTTTGAGAAAGTTTATAGTCTTCCTGAACGCAGCTCGGCCTTCGGCCTTGCCCTTAGTTACTTACTTTCTTTGAGAAGGTTTATGGTATTCCTGAACGTAGCTCGGCCTTCGGCCTCGCTTTCAGTTACTTACTTTCTTCGAGAAGGTTTATAGTTTTTCTGAACGCAGCTCGACCTTCGGCCTCGCCCTTAGTTACATACTTTCTTAGATAAGGTTTATCGCCTTCCTGAACGCAGCTCGGCCTTCGGCCTCGCCCTCAGTTACTTACTGTCCTCGTGAAGGTTCATGGTCTTTCTGAACGAAGCTCGACCTTCGGCCTCGCCCTTAGTTACTTACTTTCTTCGATAAGGTTTATAGTCTTCCTGAACGCAGCTCGGGCTTCGGCCTCGCCCTCAGTTACTTACTGTCTTCGTGAAGGTTCATGGTCTTTCTGAAAGCAGCACGGCCTTCGGCCTCGCCCTTAGTTACTTACTTTCTTCGATAAGGTTTATAGTCTTCCTGAACGCAGCTCGGCCTTCGGCCTCGCCCTCAGTTACTTACTTTCTTCGAGAAGGTTTATTTTCTTTCTAGAATACAGTTCAGCCTGAAGCCTCGCCGTTAGTTACTTACTTTATTTGACAAGGTTTATGGTTTACCTTAACGCAGCTTGCCTTCGTCCTCGCCCTTACTCGTACTTACTTTCTTAGATATGGTTTATCGACTTCCTGAACGCAGCTCGGCCTTCGGCCTCGCCCATAGTTACTTACTGTCTTCTTTGAAATACGAATTTCACGCGAGCGGAGCCGCGGGCTCAGCTAGTATCAAATAAAGTATAGATGGACGGGAGAGAGAGAACATTTATTATCATCATATTTGAGTTGAAATCGGATTTGCTATTAAACCGAGTCTACCGCGAGCAAAGCCGCAGACAAAAGCTATTTAAATTATATTTTCTTTATTTTGTTATTGTTCATCTTAATTATATGCATTAGGTAGGTACTTAGGTACCTATCTGCTAAACATGTCATAATTATTGTCACTTTTACTTTTGGTCTATTCATACTTTTTGGTTCACAGTAGGTATTCCGTAGTTGAATTTTGGCTTGTTGATTCGATTTACATTGGTCATTGTAATTTTTTCTTTTTAAGCTTTAATACCTATAATTCGTCGTCACATTCGTAAGTTACATATTTCTATTGTTTGTCCGTCTGTTTTATGGTTTATTTTTCTCATCTCTAACAAACCTTCGCCGGTGCATGTACCACTTAAACATAGGTGTTACTGTCATGTAATAATTTTACTGTTGGTTGTTGATAACAAATAAATAAATAAATACCTATGTAAATAAAAAAAAAATCGGTTTTTCTTCGCACGTGATACAACATGCAGAACTGGTGGAATTGATTTGACACGTCCGAGTGTAACTTGTCCACCTACCTACCTGTGGATTAATAACCAATACAATACAATACATTGGGAGTAGGTGGGTGGGATAAGAGAACTGGGGACTCACGCGTGGCTCTCTTTCACGTTCTTGAAGCCTTGGTTGACGTCGTCGCTGATCTCCTTCCAAACGCTGATCCCCAGCTTGCGCTTCAGTTCAGAGCTCTGGCGAACCTGCCGCCGCCACACCACACCACTTTATAAACTAATACCTAGGTACTTGTCTACATATACAGGGTTACTGGTAATTCGATGCATTCATTTCAGGGGGTTATAGTAGAGGTAATTTGTGTCTTTATAACCATATAATTCCTATTCCGAAAATGCTTGGTTTACGAGTTTATTTAAAATTTTGTGTTTTTTTTCGAAAACGTCAACCTTGCTACAATTTTTTCTTAATAAAAAAAAAACCATTGCAATTTTTTTTAGTTTTGTAATTATTTTGTAAACTACATAGCATAGCAATCAGTGGCGTACCTTTCATAGAAGCCCAAAAGCCGGGCATGCCCTATAAGATTTTCGATGTGTAAAAATTATTTAATTCGAAAAACAAACTAGGTATTTTTTTAAATAAATTCTCGCGCCGCACGCAACGCAACATCCGCACGACAGATGTATGCGGCGTCCGTCGGCCAGCAGCCCGCAGCGCAGTGCGCACCCTACTACTTAAAAACCATTCATTTGTATTTCATTTCTTCCTGCTAAATTAGTAATTGCGCGTAACATGACACAGTTTCATTATGAGTGGTCAGTCTGTATGCTTTCTCTTTCTTTCGCAAGGGAATGCAATGGGGCTTTCGCTGTCTTTTTCGCACTCATGCACGGATGCTTAGAGAACTATATACGTATAACACGAAGTTGGTGCTTATATGTCGGCATTTTGTATGGGTGATAGATAATGAATGATAAATGATGATAATCCCTGCCTACACATGAACTTCGTGCAAACCGTGGTGCAAACTACGGGGAATAGGAATGACTAACTTTACTATTGTTTGTCCTTCTCGTGCGCCGCGCACAGATGCTCGGTGGTCGCGACGCACGAATTTTTGAAAACGAAAGATTTTACGGTTAGGTTTTGTGAGTGGTTGATATGACAGTTATGTGAGTAAATATAATATTTTTGAACAATGCGAGCCTCCTATGTAGTTGGTTGTTAAGTTATGAAGTGATTGGAGCAGTTTCTGGTATGTGATAGGTACGTTCTCTCTTTTACCATAGAAAATAAAGGCTACAAAAAGATTTTTAAATATTCGAATCAATTTACAATGACGCGTTACCTACTAAACAAAACAATTCCCTGCCTAAAGTCCGAAAAAATATCACATGTGCAAAACTGAATTTACCAGCATTTTTATTGAAATCGTGAACACATTCAGACAAATTAACGACAGATACTATGCATGCAGATACTGTAATATGTTTAAAATAAAGTTCTTTCAGTTGCAAAATAAAAAAAATTATGAAAACTTTGAAATCACTTTTCCTTGTACATAACGAATTCGATTCTTTGCTCGAGAATTACGGAACTTTGATAGTCAGGTTTTAAAAAGAAAAAATAAACCTTAACGATGTTTTTACAGAATTACTGAAATTAGCGTACCTCATTGCCAGATTCATATAGGTACTTACCTAACCTACCTAAGAAAAGAAATACCTAAAAGGTCGAGGGCTTCTTTCAGATCTATTAATAATTGCAATAGAAAAATCGCTTCTACTGAAACTTAAACGAGGAACTTTCCATGAAGACCAACGAAGAAAGTAAGACAGACACTATACTATACAAGCTAGGTATGTCCTCGTCTATAGAAACTAATCATATATTTTTGAAGAGGGAGTGCCTAACCTAAAAACCCTAGGCACGTCACTGATAGCAATGCTTGATTGTACAAAATTATTAAAATGGAATGCCACAAATAAAAACAGTGCATGTTTAAACATGGAAAATACCAGAAATAAAAGCTTGGTTTCCTAATTGTACAATTTTTATTTCGAAAAATTTATACTAGGTACGTGAAGTGTAAAAATCGGTGTAAAAACATTTGCTTAAGCAGCTTTAAAATAAGATATTATTTATTACAATTAAGCATTTGGTTTCATAAATAATAACTAAATAACTTTTAAAAAAGGTGTATACAGCGTATTGAAGAAGCCGCTGCAACAATGAGGTGCTTCATTATTCATGTCAATAACTCCGGGAGAGTTACATACGCTACGCACTCAAACAAACACTTTACGCAAAAAAAACATATGTTTATAGTAGCATTTTTTCTCCTAAAATCTAACAAATAATAAAATCAAACAGCTGTAAAAACCAATTATGCTATATATAACCCTTGCAAACACAAAACGTAGGCACACACACCGCACACGTAGGTAGGTACCTACCCAGCGCGACTTCTGACGTTTCTAGTTTTAGAGCGGCGCGCGGAGGCGGCGGCGCGGTGTCGCGCTGACAAAAGGCCTAGGGACCTTGTGACTTACTTTGTCGGCATAAGCATTGCTTTGCTTGCGTGCGCCCGCACCACCGCCCCCCGCACTCACCCCGCGCGCGGCAGCGGCGCTTTCTTTGTTTTTCGTCAGTATGTTGCAATGGTTTTGCGAGAGAGCACATGTCATGTTTCGCAAATTCAAAATGCCCGTTACCGAGACTCAAACTGGAACTTTTTGCTGCTGTGTGTGGGGAATGGCGATGTACGAGCAACATACTATGTACGGCGGCTAGATTTTCATGTGTGGGGACTCTGGGGACGGGCCAAGGACCTAGTTTATTGCCAGGATGGTCACAACACCGTGGAGAATGAAGAAGAGTTGCGTGTCCAGATCGTAAACGCATTCGGTATGTGACAGTGACACTCTAGCTAGTTCGTGTGAATCAGAGCATCGTGAGGAAGGCCACTCTTTGCATTCGAGTGCAAGGTGGCTATTTCCAGCAATTTTTGTAAATGTTACTAAGGAACTTACATACTAGGTGCTTACCTAGCACCTAGTATGTAAGTTCCTAACTACTAGACTAGTGTAAGTGAAGGAAGAGTACCCGCAAATACTCACCCCGACACACGCACACACAACCTCTCACACATTTAAAAACACAACAAACAGCTGTTCTGCGTTTGAACATAGTACGGTCATTGACCCTGTACATTGTAAGTTACCTGCTGGTACACACAGGTTGATCTATTTAATGTCTAGGTAGCAAACATGTTTTGTTAATTTTCTCTAAAAGTAATGCTAAAAACATATAATTTTTTTTTCGTAACTTGTTCGTTTGAGTGTGTGTGTAGCCCTCCCGAAGTTTTTGACATGAATAACGAAGCACCTTATATAATATTATCTAAGTACTTAAAATGTTTTGTTAATCAGTAAAAAAATCATGTTTAATCGTAGCTAAAATCCTAAACAGCAAATTAAGGGAAGAACCTACAGTTTTACTCGTGATGATGGCAAAAAGTTATTTTCAAACAGAATTAGAAGAGGTTGTAAGTCGTTTGGGCATCGAATCCTTTCGCAACGCATATTGTTATTACGACTTTTCAAGGGTTATTATGATTTTACGTCCTCATGGCTCACTCTGGATGATGATTTGCTCCTGCGCAAAGGTGGGGATGAATGAGGAAGAGTTAAGACCTTGCTCTGCAGCACGGTGCGCAGGGTGGCGATCTCGTCCTCGACGCGCGCCAGCTCGCGGCTCCACTCCGCCTGCAGCGCCTCCTGCTCCTCCAGCGTGAGGCCCGCCAGCTCGGATGCCGGCGACGCGGGTCGCTCGGACCCGGGGCTCGTGCCGCCCGCCGACAGCGCGTCTTCCCCTACGAGTACGTTACCATTCATCCTGTGTTTATTTATTAATGTAGCCGGCCAGATAAGGATCCGGAAGTGCAGAATTGTGGAATGTGCTTACTGGCAAACCTTAGTCACATCTGTGCGAGTACCTACGTTCCTAACTTAAATATTATTTCGACATCTGATTCATATTTGGCTCAATCGGCTCAATTGACTGTTTCTGAATGGTATCAACTGGATTCTACTAAGAATCAGATACACAATCTTGAGGTTATACATTGCGATAAACTTAAGAGATACCTTGAAATGTATTCATGTCTACACTGCTGCGATTTCTACTAAATAAACTGCGGCCGTGTCGGACACTCACAAGCATTATTAATGTAACGTACGACGACGATACGCTAACGAAACGGAAAGATCAGTCCAGCGGGGGCCGGCGCTGGCGCGGCAGCGCAGGCACGCCTCACTCAGATCATATTCACATCGCGAAACAAAAACACGAACCTCCAGGCGTGATCCCTAGGAACTTCTTGTAGTTGGCCTGGCTCGATACTTTGGCCAGATAGGGCTTGGAGAGATCCTGGAAGGTGACGCGCACGTCGCGCATCTTATTCCTGAAGATGCGCAGGCGACGGCGGCGATTGTCTACAAAGAACTCGGTCTCGATGCACAGTGCGGAATCGACCAGGTCCGGCAGCACGAACCAGTCGCCCAGCTGGTCGGCGTCGCGCACGCACAGGCACTGCGGCCGCACTTCCTCGTCGTCCACCGCCACGTCGAAGCTCGGCGTCGAGTCCCCGTCCGGCGGCGAAAAGTATGGGTCCTCCATGTACTCAAGGCTCGCGGGCTCCGACGCCATCGTCTTCTCTCGCTCGCGATCTTCCACGGCCGCCGCCTCCGACAAGCACGCTCTCATTACAGTGGCCGAACTCGGAAATATATCAGCATGGCATCCACACGTACACGATCGGGGATCGATTTTGAAGGCGAAGACAACGAAAACCTAAACTCCCGCTACTATCATCCCCTTGCGTGACTCCTCCGTTGACATCGGTGGACTCCGATAGTATGATTAATGTTTCAATTGGCACGCGTTTCAGTTCCAAGAAGCACCCATTATACGAGGAGGTCCGCGCGGACTGAGTGTCAGAGCCGCGCCGCGTGTAGCGACCGCACCGCTGCCCCCTCCCGCCGCCGCGCCCGCACGCCTCGTCTCGCTCCGGTTAATGAGATGAGATAGCCACTTTCACCAGAGCAGCGATGCGAGCTAGGTAACTTCGGCGGTCGTGATCCATTTCAGTAGTTTAAATCTAAAAGTATAGAGAGTTAGCATACTACACTACATACTTAACATGCCTGAGCCTGACACGCGGTGGCAGGAAAGAGCATGTTATTACGTCATTCATGGTGCGGTGAGGTGCGGTGTGTGCGCTGCGCGGTGAGTTGCATTACTCGAGCAACTCGAGGTTACCTGCCGCGAGTAGAGTTTGTTGACATGATCGGCCACGAGGAGGTGGCTCGTCTGTCCGCTCCCCCGCCCGCACCTCATAATATACCTACTCACCTCTGCCTATGGGCGGCAATATATATGTTATGGACCAAGTGATTAATGAGGGCATTATATATAATGCCCGGGCATTATGAATAATGATAAGTCAAATCAGGCCAAGTGATTAATTATTAAATAAACTTCATTATTTATCATAGTGTCTGGTCATTATGAATACTGCTACGCTATCGTCGGGCAATTTGATAATTTAGGTACATTCGGCAAGGCGCGGGCGCGGGGATAGACCATGTCTATGTTTATTGGACCTAGTTCTTAGATATGCGGTTGACAGGAAAGTGGTATGGGTGAATGTTTTGGTGGTTTAAAAAAAAATAACCAGGGTTAATTTATAGAAGATGCGACGCATCTTCTATAAGTTAACCCTAACCTCATGTTGAGGCGGCGCAGGTTTTGACATGAGGGCTATTCGTAGGTTTCATTGTCGGACATTAAAAGAATCTTAAATAAAACACGTATTTTTATTATCCTGCCCAATACGAGATAGACATTATTCATAATGCCCGGGCAATTTAATTATTTCAACAGTAATCATCATATTGCCCTCTCATATTGGGCATTATGTATAATTCCCGGGCATTATGTATAATCCCAACTAGCACACAAGCTAATCAAGCAGCCTTTGTACAGCCTAACAGGTTTATAATAGCCGTTCAAAGGCTTCTGTATCCTCCCGAACATGTATAACAGAATACTAGAAAGTTCTTCAAGAGCTAGGTGGAATAGTCGCCGTAAAATGGTAACAAATTATCGCCCACGTTGTACAAAGGGATACTATGTTTCTGTTATATGGGCGTTGAATCTTAAACAGGGTTAAAAATATCTCCTCTAACACTATAAGTTCATTAAGAGAAGGTGTGAAGGCTAAAGCCTTTGAGCGGTATTCAAAACATCCTTTGAAACACTTTTGGTGTTAGAGTAGCATATATTGAAACCTATAGCTGTTAAGTTGAGTTTGTGAACGCTTTTGTAACACTTATAACTTCAGTAGAGGTATGAATCTACTTATAGCGCTGAAGGTGATACAGTAGGAATATTTATAGCGATTGTGTGATAAAAGGCTGTATTGTATATATTAAGAAAATATTTAACCACCAAAAGAATAGAAAATCCGTCAATATCGTCACTGTAGCGCTCAAGGCAGGATAAAAACTCTACCGTTTTTGACTCATACGCGCGCGCTGTCGTTTCATTCACCATGGATTTTAAATCATGGAAATAGAAAAAACAGAGTGTTTGCGTCAAGAGAAAGATATCCAGGGAATATTTAAATATCATACATAAATAATCAAGCTATTGGTTCGCTCAGCCAGGAGACAAAACGAAGTCGGAAGGAAGAATTTGATTCCGGTTGCACCAACAGTAATAATAAAAGCCAACTTCATAATAATGAGGGTTCCGTAGTTGTGAGTAGTGCGTCAATTACAAGTAACTGCAGTTTGTCCTACAGTGAGAATATTAGTGTAGTTGAGAATGTTAACAGTGACAGTGATATTTATAAAATAAAACAATGAATATTTTCTTCATATTGTGTTTTATTCAGCACCGGCATAACAGCAATTCACATGCTCATTTGAATCATGAATCTGTCGAATCGGAAAGTTTATCAGCTAACCCGTCCACCAGGAATATCCTTATTATGCGTAACGAGCATGACACTAAGGGCCAAAACATAAATACACGATACGACGTCGCAACGTGCCACGATGCACCGCACGACGTCGCACCATGAAAATTATTCAGCCGGCGCCCTGCAACAAACAATTGAAACAATGTTTATTCATAAATTTTTACATTAGTTTTTGTTTCTGAAAACGGACTCCTAAAACGTTCGATTAGAGAAATATTAGACTCTCCATTTACTCCTTGGGATCGAGAAAAGAGGGCTAGAGTAAATATTTAACTCTTCAAGAGAAGTAATCACTTTTGTACAGTAAGTGTAGGGCCTAAAGCTCCAAAAGAGCGAATACAATCGCCTCTTTATATCTGAAAGCGGTTGATTGGCGATAGTAAACTGCTAAAGCTATTGCACCGAGACGCCATTACAGAAGTTGATGAATGCAATATTCGTATGAATATTTTAATATTTTTCGCATAATAAATGCTTTGAAATTACACAACACACATAAATATTTCTCATTTCATACCCAATAAAACTCACACGAAGAGCAAAATTTTTTTTTATTAATAATAACAACGCGACCTGCATATGAAAAGCGCATTATTTATATTATTAACTGCATATTTTGGGGGCCCATGAAAAATTTACCTCAAACATATACCTATATTCACAGTAATCTGTTGTTCGCACTGATTTTTGGCTCATATAAACGAAAATCATTACTCACCTCGTAACTGGTATTCCACTTCTGTTAAAATTTAGTTTTGATCACTTGTTGTGTTGTGGCGCTCTCTTCAAATTAAATTCGAATTGTAAATATCTGCTATACAATCGAAATGCAGTCTAAGTCTGCATGCAGAGGTTAGAGAAGAACGAAATACGGTCCCAAGCTGTACAAAAGGGGCACTAGCGCATAACTTACACGCATAGGAGTACACAAGCGCTTTTGAAGAACCTTTGTATCACCTTTTGGCGAATACAAGCGCTTATATAGAACCTTTGTATCGCCATAACAGGTTTATAGAGCCACTGTAGAGCGATTGTGGCACTGAAGGTTGCATAATTTTGGGCCCTTTTTGGCGCTATAGGGGTGTTATATCCCCCTCTAACCCTACTGTAGCGCTTAATTGTACAGGCTAAGCCGTTACCCAGAACTGTTATACGGCTATTGTACGGCTATTTTGGCAGCTTGTGTGCTAGTTGGGAATGCCCAATTAATCACTTGGTCCATAACATATACATAAATTTTCACCCGGTCCGCTCCGGTCCGGTAAGAATAGAATGGAAAACGGAAGGTCGCAAAACACAATTAAAAAGTCATACTTATATCGCTATTCATACAAACAAATCCATTTTAATCCGTTCCGTTTCGTTAAGCAAGGCCGGTACCTAAGCAAGTTGCGTCTCCGTAGATCCGTCCGTGGTGCGTCCGAGCCAGGAACAACAGAAATAAACGGATGCAAACTGGTGTATGACGATGCGCCCGTTTTCCATTCTTACCGGACCTGATCTGACCAGGTGAAAACGGCATGTATATTGCTGCCCTATAGTTTCACACAAGATGGTGATAGGTAGGATAGACAATGTGGTTGTGAGGTAGCTGGCTTACGATGTACCACCGTGTACGAAATAAATATCGACGAAGATTGATTCCAATAAGCGAATTAAAGATAGATAGATAAAAATGCTTTATTGCTCCAGTAAACATTAAACAGTAACAAGTACATTCGAAAATTTACATAAGGTGCAAAGGCGGACTTATCCCTTAGAGAGATTTCTTACAGTCAACCTTTGGATGTTTGAGATTCGATAATATAGTGGAATGTAAGTAGATAGTAGCAAAAGAGTTGAGCGTGAGAATTGAAGATAAAATAATAAGAATTCTTATTAACAATTACATATGAGTAGATGCGAATTATAGAATGGGAAAATAATAAAAATCACGAACACGACTTTCAGTTGAGTGGAATAGGCCTGAAGATAGAAATTATTAATTGCTCATCAAACAATAACAAACAATGATACATGAAGTCAACATGCAGGAGAACAATTCCGCAGTAGGTGATTTAATTACTAAGCAGCCTGAAAATTAAATATTTACATAATACCTAAATAATAGTTTAATAATAAGAGTTCAATAATACCTATGTTCTCCAAGGTGCTCGAGCTTGCCATGTGCAGCAGGTTAAGAGCATATTATGACAATGACAATTTTCTTAATCCAAACCAGTATGCGTACCAAGCGGGTCGATCCTGCGTGGATGCTGCTCGTGATTTACAGAATACGGTGATGAATCATCTCGAGGCCGGGAGCCAGGTCGCCTCAGTATTTTGTGACTTATCCCGCGCATTTGACCTAGTAGATCACCCGCTACTGCTCGCCAAGCTCAAGCACTACGGAATCAGAGGTCCGTTTCTGAACTTGATCACCTCCTTCCTCTCAGACCGGGTACAGGTCGTCGACGGTGGTGGCGTGCGATCAGCTCCTGCTAAAATTGGCAACATCGCAGTCCCGCAAGGTTCAGCTGCCGGCAATTACCTTTTCTTAATACTAATAAACGACTTACCCTCCGCAGTACCGGAAGGTAAATTCCTTCTCTTCGCTGATGATGCGAGCGTAGTTGTACATGCGCCATCAGTGGATGACCTTCAGAAAAAAATTTCATCGGCAGTGAGAGGCTTGGTGGGATGGTTCCGCTCGAATGGAATGGTGTTAACTTGGAGAAAACTTACGTAGTTCACTTCTGCCTCCGTGGTGTTCCCCGCAACAAACTTACGGTTAAGTGTGATGGTATTGAAATCCCGCAGGTAGACAATGTTAAATTTCTAGGTTTGTTTGTGGACTCTGGGCTGAAGTGGGAGCGGCACATCGATCAGCTGTGTGACAGACTCGGTCGAGCTTGTTTTGCACTGTCGCGGCTTGTCCCGACGCTCGATATAGAGGATCTACTCAAAGCATATTACGGCTATTTTCATTCTTTGGCGACCTATGGAATCGAGCTGTGGGGTCGAGCTGCAGAGCGTGATAGAGTCTTTCGCATGCAGAAGCGTGCAGTTCGCATTTTAGCCAGAGTACCGTTTGATACTCCTGCGCGTGAATTGTTTCGGGACCTCGGTATCATCACATTGCCAGGCGCGTACATCATGGAGGTCGCTAAGTACGTGAGACGTAACCTCAGCCTATTTCAGAGCAACGGAGTCAGTCATAGCTACCCGACTCGATCTCGCGACCAATTACGTAGTGTAAAGCATCGTCTTACAAAATCGGAAAGGTCGGTAACTGTGATTGGGCCCACCATCTGGAATAGGCTGAGTGAATCTATTCGAAATGCTCCTTCGGACGGTATCTTCTCATCTAAGCTCAAGGAGTTTCTGGTCACCAAAGCATACTACTCTGCAGAGGAGTTCTTAGACCGTAATGATACGAGGGCGGGTCAATAAGTCCGTGACTTTTTGAATGAAACACAGGTTTTTGGATAAAATATCATTTAATTTTTCTACATAGTCTCCTTTGAGCTCTATACACTTTGTCCAAAGTTTCTCCAATTTTTTTATCCCTTCCAAAAAATAAGATTTGTCGAGGTCATCAAAATAGGTGTTTGTTTGTGAGATGATTTCATCGTTGGAGTCAAATTTCTTTCCGCCGAGCCATTTCTTCAGGTTGGGAAATAAGAAATAGTCACTCGGGGCTAAATCCGGAGAATAGGGCGGATGAGGGAGCAATTCGTAGCCTAATTCATGGATTTTTGCCATGGAAACTGCACATGTGTGCACCCATACATTGTGGTCGATTGTGAGCAAACGCGGCACCCATCTTGCGGAAAGCTTTCTCATACCCAAGTTATCATTCAAAATTGAAACCACTGAGCCATGTGAGATGCCTATAACTTCCACAATCTCTCGCACTTTCAATCTCCGATCGGCCAACACCATATCGTGATTTTTTTCAATTGTTTCGGGTGTAGAGACCTCAACTGGGCGTCCAGAACGTTCGGCATCTTCCGTGCTTGTACGGCCACAACGAAATTCAGTAAACCACTTTTTTACCATTGAAATTGATGGTGCAGAGTTTCCGTAGTATTTATCAAGCTTAGCCTTGGTTTGAGTGATGGTTCTTTTTCGCAAAAAATAATGCTTAATGAGCACACGAAATTCACTTTTTTTCCATAGTCTCCTCAAATCGCATAGTAGTATGCTATCAATGGCTGTCAAACACAAACTAAATGACGCAGCTTGTTCAAAGTTTGCCAGGAGTCAACTGACAGATGCCTGCTGACAGGAGCAGTGTTGCCCTTTCAGATAAGAGGCGGGAAATTCAAAAAGTCACGGACTTATTGACCCGCCCTCGTATCATAAAATAATAATATAAATAGGATAATAGGATAACAAATAAAAGGCCATTTAATTGGTAGTATTTTATATTGTTGAATTTTATATTCTTTTTTATGTACACTAAAATTCTATATTATTGTTCTATAATAATATAAATATATGATATTTTTAGGTGTAATAATTATTGTATGACTTGTAATATGAAAAATTATTATTAATAAAAAATCTGAAATCTGAAATCTGAATACATATTGTATAATTGGGCAGAATTACATATTCACATACATACTACTCTGTCAAGAAAGTACCGAGAAATGGTCCATAATACACAAAATATTAGTTATTCTTCCAAATTTTTGCTATCGCCTTCAAATTAGGCCCCTTCCGAAATAATACACTTACGTCAACGAATAATCAAATTATCAAAACATTTTTTAAAGGCATTTTCCGGAATCGACTTCAGTTCTCACCGCGAATTCTCTTTTCTGTCTTTTATAGAGTGAAAACGGGTGCCTCGAAGTGGTAATTTGATCTTTGGAAACAGGAAAATGTCAGCCGGAGCCATATCCGGTGAATACGGTGGTTGTTCGATGGTATTTGTTGAGTTTTTCGCCAAAAATTCGTTCACAATGATGGCCTTAAGCGATTGAGTTTTTGAAGAAAATTCAAATCTCGAGCGGCAACGTCTTTAATGCCCAAGCGATCGTTTAAAATGGTACGAATCGATTCGTGAGACACAGAAAGTTGAGCGGCTATCTCTCTCAAACTTGAATGAGGATTTTCAGTCACCATTTCCTTCACTTTAGCTATATTAACTTCAGTTGAAGACGTTGATGGCCGACCAGAGCCAGGCAAATCTTCCACCACATCTTGACCTCTTTTGAATGCACTGTACCACTCATGTACACGTGTTTTTGATAAAGTCGATTCACCATAAGCTTTCTGTAACATTTTCGGCGACTCGGAACACGAAATTCCATTTGTGATGCAAAATCTGAGACAAACTCTTTGTTCGATATTTTTATCCATTATAAAAATCGCAAAACACACTTGAGATGAACTAACAAAATCGAGCACTGTAAACAAACTAAAATGACAGATGGGGCTCAAACACCGCGCCAATATAGAAAACAGTTGTGCAAACTTAGCGACAAAAAGAATTATTTGAATTGAATTTGGAATTAGAAGTAAATTTTCAATTCCCGGTACTTTTAGGGTTCCGTACCTCAAAAGAGGAAAAATCGGAACCCTTATAGGATCACTTCGTTGTCCGTCTGTCTGTCTGTCAAGACCCTTTTTCTCAGGAACGCGAAGAGGTATGAAGTTGAAATTAATACCAAGTACTAAGGTCTGCGTTCCCTTGGAGTTGTAAAAAATTCAAACTTCTAAGTCAACGCAATCACAAGATACGGCTATTTATGTCACATATTTTACAACTGGGAAATAAAATCAAAACCTATATGGTACTTATCTTGACCTAGAATGATAAAATTTGGTAAGAAGCAAGTTTTCACAGCACACTTAAACGGGAAAATGCTAAAATAGATAATTTGTAATTATATCACATAAAAAAACATTCTACTTGTTTTGTATGTGAAGACCCTTTTTCTCAGGACCGGGTCAAGGTATCAAGTTCAAATTAATACAAAATACTTATGTCTACTATTGCTTAGAAGTGTAGGAAACTCAAGCTTCTAAATTAACACAATCAAAAGATACGGGTATTTATGTTATATTTTGATACTCGCAAACTCACTCAAAACAAATCAAAACCTATAGGGTACTTTCCGTTGACCTAGAATCATAAAATTAAGTAAGAAGCAAGGTTTCACAACACAAATAAAGGAAAAAATCCGAAAATTGTAAATTGATAGTTATATCACATAAAAAAAAAGTTTACATGTTTTGTATGTCAAGACCCTTTTTCTCATGAAGAGATCAAGATATCAAATTGAAATTAATACGAAATACTAAGGTCTACGATCTCTCTTAAGATATAGAAAATGCAAGCTTCTAAATCAACTCAATCAAAAGATACGGCCATTTATTTCATATTTTAATACTCGCAAACTCACTCGAAACAAATCAAAACCTATAGGGTACTTTCCGTTGACCTAGAATGATAAAATTAAGTAAGAAGCAAGGTTTCACAACACAAATAAAGGAAAAAATCCGAAAATTGTAAATTGATAGTTATATCACATAAAAAAAAAGTTTACATGTTTTGTATGTCAAGACCCTTTTTCTCATGAAGAGATCAAGATATCAAATTGAAATTAATACGAAATACTAAGGTCTACGATCTCTTTAAGGTATTGAAAATGCAAGCTTCTAAATCAACTCAATGAAAAGATACGGCCATTTATTTCATAGTTTAATACTCGCAAACTCACTCAAATCAAATCAAAACCTATAGGGTATTTCCCGTTAACCTAGAA
Organism: Nematopogon swammerdamellus; assembly: GCA_946902875.1. Taxonomy (NCBI): domain Eukaryota; kingdom Metazoa; phylum Arthropoda; class Insecta; order Lepidoptera; family Adelidae; genus Nematopogon; species Nematopogon swammerdamellus. The sequence continues at coordinate 10,711,187 of OX336333.1, forward strand.
TAATGAAATTTGGTAAGAAGCATAGTCTCACAGCACAAGCAAAGGAAAAATCAGAAAATTGTAAATTTGTAGTTAAGATGTCTTATAAAAAATATATTTTCATAGATTTCAATTACTCGAATGCCTGACAGTCAAACAATTGCTGTAGTGTTTATTTAGGCGTTTCCTGATTTTCCAAAACACAATTATTTTTGTACATACATAATAAAAATATATTAAGTGATAGTACGGAACCCTCGGTGTGGGAGTCCAACTCGCACTTGTCGACTTTTTTTGACAGAATGTATGTGTATGTCTATACGGTGTTTCGTTAGTCATGCCAATAACTTCGGGAGGGTTACATACGCACTGAAACACTTTACGCAAAAAAAACATAAGTTTATAGAAGCATTTTTTCTCCTAACAAAAAAATAAAATCAAATAAGTAGCTGTATAAACCAATCATAGTGACCTTGTGACTCACTTACAACAAACAGCTGTTCTGCGTTTGAACATAGTACGGTCATTGACCCCGTACAATGCATGTTACCTACTATTACACACAGGTTAATGTTTAGGTAGCAAACATGTTTTGTTAAATTTCTCGAAAAGTAATGCTAAAAACATATAATTTTTTTGCGTAACCTGTTTATTTGAGTGTGTATGTAACCCTCCCGAAGTTATTGACATGACTAACGAAACACCTTATATAATATTATTTCAATAAATAATATTTCATGAAATGAAGGGAATCACTGACATGGCACCTAGTTCACCCGGCCGGTGTTATGGGCTGACATCATGGATGTTGTAGGTGATGTAGCCAATCGTGTCAGTTTCCATAAAAAAAAATTAACACACATCCTGCTAATATACGTACGTCGGCGGAAAGCAGTGGTTCCGTATCGCTGAAGGCCAGGAGGAGTGGAAGAAAATTGGAGAGGCGTATGTCCAGCAGTGGACGCTTACACGCTGACTGCCTGACTGACTGAAAATTAAGGATTTTAATTTTTTTGTTTAATTTTTTTTTACCATTTTTGTAAATTTTTCTAAATTTACATATTTCAGTATGAAAAATGAAGTAATTTTTTTGTATTGATATTACTTTTAATATTCATAATAGGCGTACAGTATGCCCGACGCCGCGTACTGAAGGCGTAAAGCTGCTCAGTCGCACACGCACAGCGCCAGTGAGTGTACCTTGTACACTCACTGGCGCTGAGCGCTACACACATGTTGTAATTACACAATACATATGCTCTTTTCAGCTCACTGACCTGAGGCCGACTAATCGCTTCTTATATCTCAGTCAGCACGCTCACAGTCGGCGACTCACTATACGCATATATTTGAATACGCCCTAAGAGTCATTTTCAATGTACCCGAAGGTCATGTATCTGCAGCAGCACCCTCGCAAAGGTTTCGGTAGAACCGCTTTTATATTTGTTTTAGAAAAAAAAATTGTTTTATAATTATTTTATTTAAATAATTTAATTTAAAATTAAAATAAAATATTTTAAGAGATAAAGGTTTAAAATAAATTATGTTCGTTTCGACCAAACCAGTACGATATCAGTCGAAAAACACTATGTACCACGTTTGGTTCAAGAAACCATTGAAATTTCCAGACATGCCAATTTCAACAGGGAAGACAGCATGGTACTCTCTTCGTCGTTGACTCCTCTGCTGGCGAAGCATGGCTCGGATGGTAACCAGCATCAAGCTCTGGCAGCCATAGACACAGTGAGCTACGTGTGCACCGACCTTTTCCAGCAAGAGATGTCGAAACTACCCGCATCGGCCGAAGTACCCTCGCATCGCTACAGTCTACGTCAGCGGCGACCGGCAGTTGACATCTGACTGGACGACGTGTCGGGTGTTCTCCAGGTCGACGCAGTTCCGCGAGTCCTGCCGATGTCCCCGGAGCGAGGGACGAAACGTCGACTCATAAAAGTGAGTCGCTACACCTATACCGCATAACCGAAATTTTTTAAAATAAATTGTTATAATTAAAAATAAATTTAAAAAAATATAAAATTTATATTATTTATTATTTTTAATTTATTATAAATAATTTACTTGTTCACTTTATTTTATAGTTTTGTTAGTATTAAGTTTGTGTCATTCTTCTTCTCTGTTTTGCTACCCTTATATAATGCGCGGGGCGGATCTCGGCTTGTCGCCGCCGCAGCGGCTCGTCAGTGTTCTCCCTCGCACCCGCACTGTACTTGTATAGTGTATTCGCGTGGCGGGTCGCCCGCTGCGGCGACGACACGCCGAGATCCGTCCCGCGCATTATAATAAGTGTTCATTCAAGTCAGGTTGACTGGCAGAGATTGCCTTAGGAATCGTCTGCCTTTTGTAAAATGTTTGTATTGGAAAGCAATAAAGTATATTCTATTCTATACTAGAACGAGGCATCGTACGGTCGCGAGATCGGCGCAGTTGGAAGTCTCAACGATCACATTGTAACGGAATGGGGTTCTTGGGTACTAGGTCCTCGCGAGGATGAGCAGCGCCCTCACAAAGGTTTCGGTAGAAGGAGGCCGTACGGTCACAGGGCGGGTATCGTTCAATGAAAGTATCGGTATTGATATCTCGAATAATCGGACCTTCCATTGGAAAACGGTGGTCCTTGCAAATAACATCGGAAATGTGACTCAGATAATGTAATAATTATTATTAATACTGCTTAAGAAGATCTAGTATTCTATGTATAGACATATTGAAACATATTATAGGTCATGTAAAATTATCAAACTCTTGAGCTAAGTTTATAATAAAAGTTTTCTTCCGCGAATTAAAAGAAACTTTATATTATAAAATCACTGCATCAAATAAAAGCCTTATTCTGTTGTTTTTTTTTTTCGAAATAAAGGACCATGGGTAAAAAGTGGATGTTTTTTTTTTTCTTTGTACGCTTCTGGCAACCGGTTCTTAAGATTTTTTTTTATTGTAAGCCCGACATGGTTCCAATACCTCAGTTCTCATGGGCTGGGCCTGAGGTCCGCTGACAACCTACTTCTAACCATACCGGGTCACTCCAGTTTTTTTCCTGAATCCCGACAATCGGGGTAAGCAGAGTAATCGGTGTTGTGCTTCAAGAACTCTGGTAAATTTCAGCACAACACCGACCACCACGTTTCGCAAAGTATTCGAACAAGATTAAATCGATCAAGACCCACAATACTTACTTGCTGCTTGATCGATTTAATCTTGTTCGAATACTTTGCGAAACGTGGTGGTCGGTGTTGTGCTGAAATTTACCAGAGTTCTTGAAGCACAACACCGATTACTCTGCTTACCCCGATTGTCGGGATTCAGCGTGTGTGATATGTATGTATGTATGAGTGTGAAGAGAAAAAAATCGGTTAAGTGCGAGTTTTACTCGAGCACGGAGGTTTCCGTATCTCTATCCGCTATTATCCGCCTATCTTTTGTCTTTCAACATTGCAATGTATAAAAGCCTGTGGCGCCATCTATTATTCAATAGTGTGACTAATCGATTTTTCAGACGTTTGTTGTATGGGAGCCCTCCTTAATTTTTAACATTTTCTTATTTTTCTTATTTGTTGTTATATCCGCCATAGTAACACATATTCTGTGAAAGTTTCAACGGGCTACCTATTACGGTTCAAGAGATACAGCCCTCGGACAGACGGACGGACGGACGACGGAGGCTTAGTAATAGGCTTCCGTACGGGATACGGAAACCTAAAAAAGGATATGGCACATCCTATGCCGCGCCGCAACACACCAGCTCAGTACTGAGTCTGTGTGTGCGGCGCTGATTTTAAGCCAGTCCAGGTGTCAGCCAGTCATTTAAAATACATAACAATTTAATACACCGTAACTTAATGCTTAACTCATTTTTAACAAATTTTTAACTAATTTTATAATCGACTATAATACCTTACTACTAATTAATAGTAATTCTACTAATACACGCACACATATAGCCTAACACGATCACACATACATATACCCATACTTACCTATACACACAACAAACTTTCCATCAGGTAGGATTCCAAGATGGAGAAGAAGGAGTGTGGGAGAAACAACTTTATCTTGTAGAGTAGAGTAGACCCTTGTGCCATACTCTTTCGAAGGCCTCTTGGATGTCAAGGAAGGCAGCAGCGCAGTACTGTTTTTCCTCCAAAGATTTCCTTATCTTATTGCGGACTCTGTGGACCTGTTCTATTGTGGAATGATGCTATCTAAATCCAAAGTGGTGATCTGGGATAATCTGTTGGGCTGTCAGTATTGGGTTGAGGCGAATCAGTAAAACCCTTTCGACCAATTTGGAGAGAATTGGCAGCAGACTAATTGGTCGGTATGAGGTCACTAGATTTTCTGGTTTTCCCGGCTTGTGTCATCATCATCATCATCATCATCAGCATGTATCGATCCACTGCTGGACATAGGCCTCTCCCAAGGCACGCCACCACACGCAGTCTTCCGCTCTTCTCATCCATCCACTCCCGGCTACCTTTTTTAGGTCATCTGTCCACCTAGCCGGGGGGTGTCCCACGCTACGTTTGCTTGTACGTGGCCTCCATTCGAGCACCCGTCTACCCCATCGGTTGTCGGGTCTACGACAGATGTGCCCAGCCCACTGCCACTGCCCGGCTTGTGTACAATTATTATTTGTGACACCTTCCAAAGAGCTGGGAAGTAGGATACAAGCATCGCATTGTACAGGGTTATCAAGAAGGTCAGAACTTTTCTTGGCAGGTTCTTCAACACCTTAGCAGTGATCAGATCGCACCCTGGTGCCTTCTTGTCCTCCAGCTTGAAGATGAGTCTCTTAATTTCTTGAGGGGTTACAAGTTTCAGTGGGAGGTCCACTTGGAAGTCTTGATTTAGGAGAGAGTCTATGTCCCCTTCGTCTGCATCTGGTGCCCGTTGGTTCGGTTTGAAGACTCTTTCCAGGTGTTGGCCAAACAGATTTGCCTTCTCTTGACTAGTTCTAGCCCACTTATCGTCATTTTGCTTCAGCGGAGGCTTCATAGTTTGGGGCTGGTTGTGAGATTTGGTGATCTTTCATAAGGAGTAGTTAGTGGCTGGCGTCGCAGAGAGTGATTCTAACTGGGATTGTAGTGTTTTGTCGTTAACTTAATCATCGCCTTCAATTCGGCACAGGATTTGTTGAAGGCAGTTTTCTCTAGTCGGTGTCTACTGTTGTGCCATACTCTGCGAAGTCTTCTGTTTTCAGCAATTTTCTCCCTGACTGCCAGACACATGTGGATAGCTGATTTCGGAGCACGGGCTGGGGGCGTGCTTCTCCAGCATGCTTCATGGATCAGGGTGGTAATATATCTGGTTGCGTTTTCAATGTCTTCATCTGTTTTAAGGGGCATTCGGAGATTTACACTGTCTTGGAGATAGGCACTGCATACAATGCCGCGGCATACAAGCTGAGCTGGCTCCCTTTTCCTCCAAGCCCATTTTTTTTTTATGTAATCCGGTATGGGTGGCTGAGTTGGAGGGGCTAAAGCGCATGCTCCGACCAGCCAATATCACCTCCGAGAAGGTAGGTGCCATACCGGAGACTTCCCTGGATTGCTGGCTATACTGGACTAGAGGAGAACACAACCGAGGCTGCTATGCGGCCATCTTACATCCAGTACGGTGGTACCAACCCAGTCGGCTACAATTTGAGCGTACCACCTAGTAAGGGGCAAGGGATATAAGGCCCATGTGTATAATGATCTGTATTACTGATGTGAAGAGGAAATAAACGCTATTCTATTCTAGTTAGATTAGAATAGATAGAATATAAATAAATATTAACAAGGTCACAAAATTTGAAATAGTACTGACTGACTAGCTTCATAGCTAGCGTACAGACCTGACAACGATCCTGTGACCCTTACGCATGGTGGTCCATGAACTCAAGCAAATATCCGATTTTGTCAACATTTGCAAAGTTTTATTTACCTTCCCCTTGTAGCAGCGTATACAGCGAGAGAGTGTTTTCTGAGGCCGGCAATGTCTACGAGAACAAGCGTAATCGCTTACTACCTAATAATGTCGAAAAACTTGTATTCATTCACCATAATTTACCACTAGTTAATTAAAAGTATTAACCTAAGTTTGTTTGTTTGTTTGGTACGTAAATAATTAATGTAATGAATGAATGAATGAGTAAACAGTTTTCTTTTTGTAAATGAGTATTTTAATATTTTTAATCAATTATTTCCCTATCCGGTATCCGGCCGGATACTGACAACTATCCGGCCGGATACCAGATAGTAAAAAATTGCCCGGATAGGCCGGATACCGGATAGTAACCGGATATCCTCTGCAACACTACTAGTAACGGTGAAGAGTCCCACTGTCCACCTCCTGTCTCCATTATCAGACCCTCGTTACCAAGTTGAAATTATCATAAAATTGTATTGTCACGGGAACTCAATGTGTGTGCAAAGTTTCATAAGAATCGGTTCAGTAGAAGTAGTTGAAAAAGTTGTCGCAAGATTGGAAACAAACAAACAAACAAATATACGGGTTGAAGCTAAATAAAACCGTTTATAAATAGTTTCTCTGGCGTTTTGATAGACGTATTTGTACATTTTGGCACAATACTATATTTATATATTGTGAAAAAGTGAAACCAGGCACAAATCGGACACTTAATTTGTTTTAAACACAAATTAACCAAACATAAACACTGCGCGCCTTATCATTTCCAACAGTTAACTGGCGGTGCGGAGCGGCATGTATCTCAGTGACGTCACGCACTCCGCGCCGCGACTAGTCGACGATCGGCGCATTCATTTGATTGCTACTAGCTAATTTTTGGTCGTACGACAAAAATAATTATACCAATGTTTTGGATTTTTCATGGACTTCAATACTAAGTACAAAATTACAAATTTAAAAAACCCCCGACCCTTAAAAAGCAAAAAATAATTTCCGTTTACTTACTTAAAGGAGTCGGTGGACCGCTAAGTAAATTCCCGCGCAACTCTTGAGTCTTTATATTTAATTTACTTAGCGGTCCCCCGACTCCTTTAAGTAAGTAAACGGAAATTATTTTTGACTTTTTAAGAGTCGGGGGTTTTTTAAATTTGTAATTTAACTTTTATTTCAAGCTTTTTAAAAAAAACCGTATGCAAATTGGTCCACTTTTTAAGAGAATTATTTTTTTTATTACTTAATTACTTTATTACTTGATTACAAACATAGCTAAGAACCATCCCGATTAAACAAGCTTCCTAATAAAAAAAACCGCATCCAAATCGGTCCACCCGTTTGGGAGCTACGATGCCACAGACAGACACACACACACACACACACACACACACACACACACACACGTCAAACTTATAACACCCCTCCGTTTTTTCGTCGGGGGTTAAAAACTAAAAACCGCGTTGATCCTCATTCAAGTCAGTCATTCATTCAGTCAAATATTTTTATATTTGATATTTATTAATTCGTTACTTTAGTTAGACATAAGGTCAAGGTTATCTTTTTTTCTGTCTAAATTTTAGTTTAAATTTTTTAAGCTGCTTGTGTTTTTGAAAAATAATAAAAAATATATAAATGTAATACTTTTTTTATTTTGTTGAGTTAATTTTCAATGTATCTCGAAGGTCGTGTAATGCACGAGATCTGTGATTTTTTTTAATGTGATAACAACTTTTTGTTCGTCTACTTATGAGCTTATGTGATTTATTGATTATTTAACTGTGGAAGTCAACATTTAATGATGAACTTTGTTAGCTGTAAAAAACCCATAAGGGTTAATGCTCTGGCTTCATTACTTCATGAAATACCTACTTGTGAGCAGCCTCGGTAGCTCAGTGGTGCGGTCGGTCAACTGTTGTTAAGCAACTGTGAGCGCGGTCAGTACTTGGATGAGTGACCGCTCGACCGTTGGAGGCTCACCGTGGTTAGGATTCCACGTTAAACTGTAGGTCCCACTGGCGGCTGGCCCCTATGTGCGCTCGTGCGCGGCACCACCACACAACATAGCTTCACCAGAAAGAAATAAATAAATTGAAGTATTAAAAATTCTACATTATTCTGACCGACCGCAACTCGACCAAAAGAAAAAATATCAAACTGAATTCGTTTCTATTTCCTAGAACACAAGGCACAGTTTTGCGTGTACGTATCGCCGCCGCCGTGCGGATTTCAAAACGCACGCGAGTCTCTAAGCATCACTATGAAAAACTGTCAAACGCCCCTGGCGGGTGAAACAAAACACTCTAAATACAACTTGTATGGGCCAAGGTTGCATTCCGCGTGCGGTGCACGAATGCAGGGGTGGAAACTGATTCCATGTTCAAAAATACTGATTTTACTGACTAAAACCCTCTAAAATACTGACCATTTACTGACCAAATCTCTAGAATACTGACCCTTGGTCGGTCAATTTAACATCTAAATACGAATGTTAGTTTCGAAGTATATATGTTAATAAAATATGGAGAATGTTTGTGAATAAGTAAGAAAAATGGTTTTTGTGTTTGGCCTCCACCATCCCCATAGCCAATCTCACTGAAATAATTAATCACTGGGGCACGTGGCCCACATGCTTGTTCTAAAGTGATAGTGTATATCCAAAAAAAGGGATTAAGAGAACAAATTCTTTAAAAAAGGTTGTCAGCCTCGATAGCTCAGTGGTGCAGACAGTCAACTGTCGCTATTGAATGTTAAGCAACGCTGGGTGCGGTCAGTACTTGGATGGGTGACCGCTGACAGTTGGAGGCTGACCGAGGTTCGGATTCCTCGTAAAACTGTAGGTCCCTTCCCTCCTAATCTTACTTGGTGGTAGGGTTTAACCCGCCCGGGTTGGTACCACCGCACTGAATGAAACGTCGGTCAAAACGGCTATGTAAATAGTTTGTGTTTTCCGACCAGTTCAGTGTAGCCGGCACGATCAAAGGGGGAAGCACTGACATGGCACCTAGTTCACCCGGTGTTATGGGCTGACATCACGGACGTTGTAGGTGATGTAGCCAACCGTGTCAGTTTCCATAAAAAAAAAAAAAAAAAAGGTATGTTTAGTGACCTACCGAAAAGAAAAAGTGATATTACGAGATTTTTAAGGGACTCCCACTCCAAAACCGCATTTTTGTCACCTGAATCTACAGAAACCAGACCACTTTTGTAGTATCGTAGCCCCTGATCCTCAAAATACTGACTTTACTGACCATTTTTCGAAAAAACTGACTTTAACTGACCTTAGCCAAAAAAACTGACTCTTACTGACTTTACTGACCATTTTCCACCCCTGCGAATGGGAAACAAGGACGCTATATTGTGCGTAGACACGCGTGCGACACGTAGCGACCGTTTCACGAAACACGACACGAATGCTATCGAATGTGATTGTCACGTGGTCTGTCGGTCGGTCGAAGCCGCGAAGTTTCCTGTCCTGTGCAAGCGCTGAAGCTAAATGCAGCGCGCTGTTGCACGCATGCGTAGCAAAAAACATAGCGAGCGTCTATTAAGGCTGCAGCGCGTGTAATGGAATCGCCCGACGGTGCGTGGCAGTGGCGGACGGCCCATAGAAGCAAAAAAGCACGGCTTGTCTTAGCTTTCGCTAGCCGCTCGCCACCCCACTCCTGCGACGAAGCACCCAACGTGCGTGCTTCGGACCTTCATAGAAAACGCATACATTGAAACAAACGTTTGTTCCAAATGTGTGTACACATATACAACACCTACACAACTCACAAGCGTAAGCGAAAGCCAGGCTTTTCGCTGGCCTTGACTCGATCGCTTTGCTTGGTTTGGTTGCAAATGCGCATACGTTTCCTATATTCGTCGTCCTCGCTGTGGCTCCTTGTGGTTTAATGGATTCACACTTTGGGTTTGAATCAGAGGGTTGCCGGTTCAAATCTTTCTTTCACAAATTCTTTTTTTTTTCTTTTTCTAAGTTTTGTCTCAATTCCGGCTGGGTCAATATACTTTTAAGGCCCCATAACGCAAAAAAATTAAAACAGTGAAATAATTCATTTCAAATGTGACTATCATGTAGACAAACTAATGTATATTTTGATGTTACCCCAAGCAGTACAGTTTTTCCAATAATAACTGTTATTTTCAAAGATTTCTGACACGGGGAAGAAAAAAATGTCCCCTTCGTCACGAACTTAGGTTATTATTTATACAGATTAAATAAAAGAGTTTTAAGTATCTGTTCTTGCATTTATTTATGAAATCGCAATATTAATCAATATTCTTAAGAGCTTTCTTATAATAATTAACATTCTTTCAAAATTTATACTTTTTTGTCTCCTTGATCACGAAAGACAAGGCAAGCTTATGGAAAGTTTACAATAATTCTAAGAAAGTAGTTCTCAAATGCTCAATATCCTTATCGAAATATAGACTCAATACAATACTATACTGATTGTTATTAATTCTCATTATTTTCTATTTTAGTCTCTGAGTTTATGCCATTTAAGTTCTGGGGACATTGATCTAAGAACTGTAACGAAGGAGACACGAATGTGACTAAGGAGACATCTAACATCAAAAACTATATTTTATACTTCCTTAATCACAAAGTAATATTATTAATAATTAACAAAAAAACAAATAAAACTCTTCAATTATTAAACATATGTCTCTGTTGAAAAATCTCGCATATAAAACATTCTTTATAAAATTTTATCAAACAAATCAGTCAAACAAAATATAACTTCTAAGTAAATTATTTCAATTATTTATTAGAGGTAAGTTTCTTACTTTAACACCATTTAGGAAACACATACAGAAACCACATGCAAGTATTATTAAAAAATCTAGTTATTTTTCAAAAACCTCCTCCACTGGTTTATTATGGATGGGCTGTCCAGTATCCTAATGATATCGTCTAAATCTACAAAAGCAACATCATTCTCATCAATACGGAAGACACTTTTGGTTTCGTCGGCACACCGAAGAAACGTCACTTTAACTTTCGAATCGTCGAATTCGCTTTGAGCAATCCCAACGTAATTATATTGTTTATTTTTGTCTCGATGAATTTTTACTATCAAAAAAGTTCTGATAGGAATATTTCTCGGGTGGATTGCTGTTTTGCAAAGGCTAGTACCGGCGGCTGTGTTTGGGTTTTGGTTTTCTTTGTCACGAATTTGAGCCAGAGTTTCAGAGTCTGAACTGTCACTAGATTCATCGTAAATTTTTCTGAATATCTGTCCTCTCCGGCCAGAGCAAAGATTCCCAAATTTGCGATTGTAGTCAACTTCGGCAGCATCACTAAGTGCGTTATCAATGTGACTGTTTTCAACTTCCATGTTTTCTGTGTCTGGCTCACAGAAAAAATTGTACGGGTGCCTTTAATACAGGAACATGATCCAATCACATTTTCAGTCCTGCAAAAACAGCTTAGCTCACTGTACTTCATTTGCATTTCAAAAGTGAATAACAATTTTATTTATTTTTTTATGGAAACTGACTCTGTTGGCTACATCACCTACAACATCCGTGATGTCAGCCCATAACACCGGGTGAACTTGGTGCCACGTCAGTATTTCCCTTCGGTCGTGCCGGCTACACTGAACTGGACGGAAAACACAACTATTTACATAGCCGTTTCGACCGACCTTTCATTCAGTGCGGTGGTACCAACCCGGGCGGGTTAAACCCTACCACCTAGTAATATAAGAAGGGAGTCATATCCCTTAGTCGCTTTTTACGACATACACGGGGAGAGATGCAGTGGGGCTATTCTTTTAAAGTACCGATCCCACACGGTAATGATGTAATCTTCCTTTATCTTATCTCTGCGTTTTTTTTTGCTTGTTTCTCCATTTTCGTTTGATTAGTCTTTTTTCTCTCACATCCATATCTTTCACCAGTTTCTTAGTAGAATGATAACGTTCTCTTGCTTTCTTTAAATATCCTTCAAATTTTTCCTTTTCTTCCTTCTTCTTCGACCTGCCGACGTTGCCTCTCTGCAGCTGTTAGTGCCATCTTGATTATTTGAAGCACAATCCATACTGTAAAAAAACATAAAGATACAAATCCATACGAAAAATATGTTACTACTCCTAATTTTACTTTTAATATGTATCTATGCATGCTGCCACAGTCGCTTTACAGCTAGAAGTCCCCTTCGGAACTATTTGGTATCCTTCGTCACGATCAGCAATGTGACGAAGGGTACATGTGACGAAATAGACTTTTCTCATAGAAAAAAATTAAGCATTGAAACAACACATGTAATCTAAATAACTTGTATGCCAATCTAATTATAACAGTTATGTCTGTAATATCTGAAAAAGCCAATTAAATAGAGCAAATATACATACCGATAAACACCGTGACTAAGGATAACCTCAAAAAACACACGGCGCCGTTTTGACGCGCGAATTGACACTAAGCGCTGTGAATGTTGACATCAGCGCCACCTCGCGCCCTTATCGCGAACTGTGAATAATAGCTGCATTCGTTTACATGCACGGTTCCGTAAAAATGTAATTTTTTTGCAAAACTGCATTCATTTTAGGGCTTCGTTACGAAGGATACACAAAATATCGGGACAAAGTTTAGTCACGCCTTAAAAATAATTTATCTCAATATCAATTGCTTTTGTCGATAGTAGTGCAATTGGCATTAGTTTATATGTTATTCAGAATAGAAAAAGCACTTATGTTCCATATAAAATAATAATTTTATTGTGTTTCGTTGTTGATGCAACGTGATGGGGACATGGGTTTTTGGGCGACTGTGCTAACTTAAAAAAATCATTTGGATAATAAAAACCCGGGTTTTTAATAAAATTAAAATGTTACAATAAAGTACAGTCTTTTCAGTTTATTTCATAAGTTTTTCTTTCCAATATAGCTGGCGGTTAATTATTTTTTTATTTTTTAAGTTCAGGACAGCGTGACAAAACCAAGGGGGCCTTAAAAGTATATTGACCCGGCTACTTGTCTTAGTCGTCAAAGCAATTTCTGTTGATTATTCTCAATTCACTGGCCATTTTGATACGATTTGAAATTGAAAATAGTTGATCCTGAATAGGAATAAATAAAAGAATCTTCTGTTGTTATATCATATCCAATATTTTGTGAGAGTGTATGATTTGTAGCTAAAGTTATTTTGTATACTATTTTATTTTAATAGCGCTCCGGGATTTTTTTATTAGACATGAACATATATAAAAACTCATTTATATATCATGTTTCTAACGGGCCCAAATGTACCTACACTTCGTCAACATTATCGAAGACTACAAAATATGTCAATAAGTTGTGCTTGCCCTTGCTGAGAACTAGGGTTTCTTTCCCGGGTTCCCGAAACCGGGAATACACGGGAAAACTATCGTTCCCGATTTCGGGAATAAAACAAATAACATAATTCTTGGGCAAAAGGATCACCAGCAGAGGAAAGGAGCATCCTACTGATGATATTGTCCAACTTTTCGAAGAGAGCCTCCGCCAAACTGACAATCTTCCCCTCCTGGGTCCTACCTGGGTCAAATGAATAAAAAACATGGGCAGTCATAAGTACTGCCGATAGAATCCTCTTTGAAGGGTTGGTCTGGCTGGATAATATAATAATGCTTTTTGACGTGAATTCGATGAACGTCTTTTTGGTAACGAAAATCATGTTTATGTTCGACGGCTCACTGCTCAGTAAATACAAAAGATATAAAAATCACAATTATACCGTCGTATAGGTGCACTTTCCCGCAGCAGAAATATGTATATATATTTTGGAAAATATTAATTTAAAAAAGTTATGTATGTCACTTTGAAGAAGGGTCTGAAAATTAGTTTTTTCACTAATCAAATTCACGAAAACCCATCGGTAGTATCACCCAGTTTTTTTTTTATTAAATCCCGGGAATCGGGTTTTTTCATTCCCGGGTTCCGGGATCGTAAAAACCCCGGGAAATAAGAAACCCTACTGAGAACCCACCATCCGCCACTGCTAGGTGGTAGGGTTTATCCCACCCGTGTTGGTACTACCGCACTGAATGAAACGTCGGTCGAAACGGCTATGTAAATAATTCGTGTTTTCCGTCCAGTTCAGTGTAGCCGACATGAAATGAAGGGAAGCACGGGTGCGCTGTAGTATAAGTGCACATAATTAGAAAATTGCTGGTATGCTTATTGTGTAGGCCTAGATAAAAGATGAATTATAGTGAAAGAATTGTTTGCCGGAAATGCGTAGTTTCGGAGAAAAAAAATTTTGAAAAAAATATTTTTCATACTAAATAAATTTTTGATATTTTTTTAATGCACCAAAACATTTATTTTGAATAGGAATTTATGCAAAAACGACATGCGCCCCCTCAACATTAGTTTAGGGTTAATTTATAGAAGATGCGTCGCGCGACGCATCTTCTATAAATTAACCCTGGTTATTTTTTTTTTAAACCACCAAATCATTCACCCATACTACTTTCCTTGTTTTTACATACATTTATATTCAAAACCAATGTTTTGGTGCTTTAAAAAAAAATTTTTTTTTCATTTTGTATGAAAAATTAATTTCGTATGGGAAAAAATTTTTTTTTCTCCGAAACTACGCATTTCCGGCAAACAATTCTTTCACTATAATTCATCTTTTATCTAGGCCTACACAATAAGCATACCAGCAATTTTCTAATTATGTGCACTTATACTACAGCGCAGCCGGAAGCACTGACATGGCACCTAGTTCACCCGGTGTTATGGCTGACATCACAGATGTTGTAGGTGATGTAGCCAAACGTGTCAGTTTCCATAAAAAAAATTAAAAAATTTAGTTTACGTGGGTGTTTCGATAAATTCGCAAATCTTCACACTGCGAAAATGGCATGGAAGCCAAGGGGTGTAAGCGTATTAAATATTTGGGAAGCCAAGAGGTTAAAGATGGCCTAAAATAAACTTCGTTTCATGGGAACAAATTTTTTTTAACAAAAAACTAGACGTCTCCTCTCGTTGCGAGTGCTATTTTTGGAAAGGGAACATCAACCCCTACAATATCTTCAAACCCTTACGTTACCAACAGCCTGCGTTAAAATTCTATTGCCAACCCAAATGTTTCCCCTTGGCATTGGCACACACAACAGGTGGTGCTGGAGGAATAGCAATTCTCCATAACACTGCTCGTAGTGCCACGCAATTGTGCGTTTTCACGTCCAAATTGTTGAAGTGGCGAGTTTGTTCGGCATTCCACCGTGCTTGAACCTATTGTGGGTAGTAGGTAGTGTGTATCGTGCGTGAGACTACCCGTGCATGGCTGTTCGAATTACGCAGCACAAGGGATGTTCACCTTGATTCATCGTTTACTTCGCCTACTTACCAGTTTGCACACCACTCATGTCTGCCAGTGTTGTTCTGGGTTGCTGAGTATTGTTAACGTACACTCACTTAGCGAAACAAATATCTAAACAAAGCGGGCTAGTGGCAAAGAGACTAAAAACAAGCAAGTAACCACTTGGTAACCACTTTATTAGTGGCTGGCTGGGCTGGGCAGGCAGGCTCACAGGCTGGACAGCTGGCATGGCATGACTCAACCACAGATTACAGATTTATTATGGGGTCTGGCACAGAAGAGAACAAAGGAACGATGGCGCTGTAGATCAGCTGTGATTTTATGGAGGTTAAAAAAAATAACCAGGGTTAATATAAAGAAGATTCGTCGCTCCTAACCTAATGTTGAGGCGGTGCCTGTCGTTTTTGTTACGTTTCGTTTCTGCCACTTCGCGTTTACAATCAGCTGATCTACAGCGCAAGCGTTCCTTTGTTCTATCATGTGCCGCTTGCTTTATTATGTATGTCTGACTCACTCAAGACTCAACTGACCATCATGGTGGCATATAATTTGGGATCGCGTACTTTAGGTCCGATAATTTGGTACATGAAAATGTACCAAAATCCGGCCCGAGAACGTATTTTGGGTATCAATAATTTGGGTCTGATAATTTGGTCCATTGATTCTAGTACATAAAATTTGTACCAAATTATCGGACCTAAAATACGATGTACTAGAATACGGCGTCGCGCCGTACTTTGGGTATGCGTAATTTGGGTCGATAATTTGGTACATCGTATTTAGGCCGTCTACACAGCTCCATCTATGAGTGACTGGCTATACAATTACGAAACGTTGCTATTCAAACGTTCTGTTACTAGAGAAGGTTCAATTATTATTCCTACTTGCTGATGCTACTTGTTGATAGATGGCGATAGCTGGATATTTTCAATTATACATTTTGCAGTGATGATTTTCTTGGTATCTGTATTACTTTAAAACATCATTGGGTATACTACCGGTGTGAAACTGTAGGTCCCTTCCCTTGCCCCTTACTAGGTGGTAGGCTCAAATTGTGGCCGACTGGTCACCGTACTGGATGTAAGATCGACTCGGCTGTGTTATCCTCTAGTCCTCTTGGTATGGCACCTACCTTCTAGGAGGTGAAATTGGCTGTCGGAGCATGTGCTCTGGCCCCTCCGACTCAGTCATCCATATCGGATTATATAAAAAAAAACTATGGTCCTGCAACTGGATAAAGTGAATGACCCATCACTACTTGTCTCCGTCACTTGCACGCAAGTAAATAGTGCGAGTGCCGTCGCGCTCGCACAACGCGGCTGTGCGAGCGACGGCAATATTCTCTTATTTCTATGAATAAAAACGAGAACATAGAAGTAGGATATATGATAGTGGAATGGCGAGGCGGCCTTAGGTAAGTAGGTACCTACCTACCTGCGCAGTTATATATAAGTTATATAACTAGCTGTGCCCGCGGCTCCGCCGGCTCTCATATTTCACTTCACTGCTAACCTCATAATAAGCCATTTAGCGTGATAGTAAGTAGCCTATAGTTGATGGGAAGAATCAAGCTATCCGTAGATTTTTTTTTATTAAAATCGGTTCAGTGGTTCTCGAGTTATAAGCGGACAGACAGACATACATACACTCAGACAGAAAGTAGACGTTGGCTTTTATTATAGGTAAGGATTTCGAATGACAACGTTGCCAATTCGTGCAGCGCCGCACAGCAACAAACAGCTGACAGCAGCGCCGCCGCGCCGCATAGACTGAACTAAATGCGGAAGCGGCATAGCGGGATGAAACTAACCTTGTCAACATAAATACATACTTCCAATCAAACGATATCGCATTACAATACAAGCCATCAGATGCTGTGTGTGAATGAATATACACGGTGTTGCAAATTGTCCTCGCAATATTTTTAACTGACATCAGGGGGTTATTCTATATGTGAAACTAGATAACATCTGCAGCGAAAATAAAAAAATTCAACAAAAAAATATATTTTTTTCATAAAAATTCTCAAAATGTAGTTATGGGGAAAATGATTTTTTTTCTTCAAATTAAAAAGTCGTAGAACAAAAGTACAGAATTACACCCTTTCAGATATTGCGGTTGGAGTTGCAACAAACTGTATAATAGTCTTAATGCTCCTCACTCGCGTATTTGCGGACATAAGACGATAAGTTGAGCCATATAATATAACACAAGCTTCAGTCATTGCAAAGTAGCTGGCTGACTTGGTCGATGGATGACATGTTTTTTGCGGAAGTGATTTATGGGAAAGGCCAGTCTATAAAATAGACGTCGATGGCCGCATAGTGAGGAAAGAAAGACTCGTTGGTATAATGCGCGGGACGGATCTCGGCGTGTCGTCGTCGCCACGCGCATACACTACCTATACAAGTACGGTGCGGGTGCGAGCGAGGGAGAACACTGACGAGCCGCTGCGGCGGCGACACGCCGAGATCCGCCCCGCGCATTATAGACGCCGCGCCGCCGGGCGCGGGCGCCGCCGCCGCTGCCGCACCGGGGCGCGGGGCGGCGGCATCATCTACAACGTCCGTGATGTCAGCCCATAACACCGGGTGAACTAGGTGCCATGTCAGTGCTTCCCCCTTTGATCGTGCCGGCTACACTGAACTGGTCGGAAAACACAAACTATTTACATCCGTTTCGACCGATGCGTTTCCTTCAGTGCGGTAGTACCAACCCGGGCGGGTTAAACCCTACCAACAAGTAAGATTAGGAGGGAAGGGACCTACAGTTTACGAGGAATCCGAACCTCGGTCCGCCTCCAACGGTCAGCGGTCACCCACCCATCCAAGTACTGACCGCACCCAGCGTTGCCTAACATTCAATAGCGACAGTTGACTGTCTGCACCACTGAGCTATCGAGGCTGACTGTAATTTACTGATCCAAAACTCAATCTCAGTGTTTACAAATACTTTGCCAAAATAGTTAATAAATCAGAAGTGTGGGATAAACACGCGCAAGTCGTAGGACGCCGTGCCCGCCTGCGGCAACGTACAAAGGCAAAGAAGGATTTTATTCAGTACTATTCTATTACCGAAATTCGTATTTCAAAGAAGACAGTAAGTAACTGAGGGCGAGGCCGAAGGCCGAGCTGCGTTCAGGAAGACTATACACCCTCTCGAAGAAAGTAAGTAACTAAGGGCGAGGCCGAAGGCCGAGCTGCGTTCAGGAAGACGATAAACCTTATCTAAGGAAGTAAGTAATTAAGGGCGAGGCTGAAGGCCGAGCTGCGTTCAGGAAAACTATGAACCTTCCCGAAGAAAGTAAGTAACAAAGAGCGAGGCCGAAGGCCGAGCTTCGTTCAAGAAGACTATAAACCTTCTTGAAGAAAGTAAGTAACAAAGGGCGAGGCCGAAGGCCGAGCTGCGTTCAGGAAGACGATAAACCTTATCTAAGAAAGTAAGTAATTAAGGGCGAGGCCGAAGGCCGAGCTACATTCAGGAAGACGATAAACCTTATCTAAGAAAGTAAGTAATTAAGGGCGAGGCCGAAGGCCGAGCTGCGTTCAGGAAAACTATAAACCTTCCCGAAGAAAGTAAGTAACAAAGAGCGAGGCCGAAGGCCGAGCTTCGTTCAAGAAGACTATAAACCTTCTTGAAGAAAGTAAGTAACAAAGGGCGAGGCCGAAGGCCGAGCTGCGTTCAGGCAGACGATAAACCTTATCTAAGAAAGTAAGTAATTAAGGGCGAGGCCGAAGGCCGAGCTACATTCAGGAAGACCATAAATATTCTCGAAGAAATTACGCGCAACTGAGGGCGAGACCGAAGGGAGAGCTGCGTTCAGGAAAACTATAAACCTTCTCGAAGAAAGTAAGTAACTAAGGGCGAAGCCACCGTCACACCTATCCCCCCTCCCCCCCCCCCCCCCCCCCATTTATTTGTTTTGAGTAGCTATAATTATGATTTTCCTTTAAAAAAACCGATATTCCCATACAATCTTTAACACTCCGTTTCCGTTTCTCCCTCTCCCTCTCCCTCTCCCTCTCCCTCTCCCTCTCCCTCTCCCTCTCCCTCTCCCTCTCCCTCTCCCTCTCCCTCTCCCTCTCCCTCTCCCTCTCCCTCTCCCTCTCCCTCTCCCTCTCCCTCTCCCTCTCCCTCTCCCTCTCCCTCTCCCTCTCCCTCTCCCTCTCCCTCTCCCTCTCCCTCTCCCTCTCCCTCTCCCTCTCCCTCTCCCTCTCCCTCCATCTCCCTAGCCTCTCCCTCCCTTCCGTTGAGTCTGGCCATCATCGATACTTGGAGTAAATATGGCAACCCCAAAGATGGTAAACAGACAGACATACAGACATACATACAGACAGACAGAAAGCAGACGTTGGATTTTATTAAAGGTAAGGAAGAAAGGAAAGGATAAGGATAAGGGGGATTCCATCGCTCTACCTCCACCTCCCCTCCCGCCCCTCCCTCACCCCCGCCCTATATGCCTCTACTTACCCCCGTTGGATTTTATTAAAGGTAAGGAAGAACAATAATCGCCGAGGACCGGGTGAGAGGTGAGATACTACTAAACTTGCTCGAACCATTTTGACTCTTATTATTACCATGATTATGGAATGGATTACCGATTTTACGGGATACCCACGATAGATAGACATTTCGATAAGTCGTCGAATGAAACATATTAAAATTATGTATAAAATTATTTATTACATCTTCTATGATGGGGTGCTGTCGTTGGGTGCTATAATGTATAAATGCTTTACGCGTATCACAAAAGAACTCACACAAAGGAATAATATTAACAAACTGCTGCAAATACGCAGTGAATTAGTTGGATTTTATTTTAATTTTTTATTATATTATTATAAAGTTATAAAAAATTATAACCTATGTTATTGGTGCAATTAATTTGTGTAAATGTATATTTGCAATGCATGCGATTTTCTTCTGAATTTTTGGAAAAGTTTTTGATAGAAAAATACGGGTCACAAAATTAGCAATTTTTTTAATAAAAAAAAAATCAAGCAAAATTTACAAAAATACAATAAGTACGGATATACAGTATTATACGGATTTTGTGGTTGTGGTTGGGGTTGAACACCCAACCACGACCACAAAATCCGATTCTGTACATGAAACAGAACAACTTTTGTTCTTCTACGCATTGACCAAAACATGCAAATATCACTGGCCAAAACATGCAAATTTGAACGAAATGGCGGAACAACCCGCTTCATTCTTACAAAGTTTCAAAGGATTCTACGGACCCACTGACATTCTCCATTAACTGCCAGAAATAATAAATAAAATATGGTGTGATATTCACAACACAATTTAAATAAATTGATCATCACTCCGCCAGTTGTAACTCGTTAAGTATTAAGACTTAAATATAATAAAATTTTAGGCATTTGGTTTTCTTTGTTTCTCATATACATCGGCAGTAAGTATGTACGAGTACATCGAGCTTTAGAAAGAGACAATCATTTTGTAGAGCGTCGTTTCTGTCGCACGAAGCATGAATGACGTCTTATCTATCACCGTGTTAGAGAGAGATTGTCTCTTTCTAAAGCTCGATGTACATTACTTACTGCCGGGTACAGTACTTGTTTGTTGTAGGATCAACATTTTGCGAGTGGTTTTTAGAAAAATATGTGTGTGATATTTTTTTGATGAAAAAAATCATCTTTCCGCTGCTGCAACCATGGCTGCAACAAATTAACAAAACAAAACTATATGGGTCTGGCTGGGGCACGGAGGAAATACTTAGTATTTTCTCCGTGGTCTCGGGTCACAGTTCCTAACACCCCCAGGAGCGGCATTTGCTGTTGGCGAGGCACGGAAAGCGTTCGAGGTATCGAAGTCGTGGACCGGCCGATGGAAGCGTGTTCGTCTTGGCGACGACCGGCTCTGCTGTTCGGGTGTCAACGACCGGCGGCGTATCAGCTCCGGCAGCAGGTGGAGAACTGGAGACCAAGAACGCAGCGGGCGGATCGTTTGACGTACAAGGCGCAGTTGTGTTTTATAGGTCTTTCAATATTAGTTAATAGTACGCTAAGGAGCGTATGTGTATCAAATACCGATCACTTTCTCATATCCCATTAATATTTGTTCCGATATATCTATATAGTCTATTAATATAGCTAATAATAGTCTATTAAACTGAATTGTGTATCTTTTCTACCTTTATCTATGGCCCGGAGGCGCACCTCCGACCGGCCGGGCCGGGGCCTCCGGGTGGCTCCGTCCGGGCGGTCCGCGGCGGCCGGAGTCGGAGCTGGCTGGGCGGCGGCGGCGGCGAGGAGCGGCGGGCGTGGTGCGCGCGCGCGCCACTGCCGCCGCCTCCGCCGCGCCGCGCCGCTCCGCCGCGCGCCGCCGCGCGCCGCCGCCGCCCGCCCCGCGACGCTCCGAAACATGTGAGCGGCGGCGGTAGTAGGTATGTAATGTACTAATGTCACAGCATATATATGGCTATATATGCTGTGGTAATGTAATGTAATGTAGGTAGGTAGCAAGCGACCCCGACCCAAATAAACAAAATAAAGTACCGATTTCAATGTCACTGTCGTAGGTCAATGGCCGTTTGCTAACGTTTACTTGCTTTACCGAATGTGAAATGCGCGTTATTAATTATCAATCATCTTGATTTCTCATTAACCGACTTCAAAAAAAGGAGGAGGTTCTATGTTCGGCTGTATGTATTTTTTTTTTATGTATGTTCAGCAATATCTTCCCCAATTGTGAACCGATTTCGATGATTCTTTTTGTGTTCGGTTCAGTCTAGCTCCAAGGTGGTCCCATTTTTTTTGGTCAAGATCGGATTGGAAAGCGAGGCCGAATCGCGAGGCCGAAGGCCGAGCGATTCCGCCCAGTACATTAATAGCAAATAAAAATTACTAAAAAAACTATTAAAAAAAAATATAAAAACCGCCTTCAAAAATGTATGAAATAAAAAAATTAAAAATCGATCCCTAGAGTTGAAGGCGGTGGTGCTAAAGCAAGCAAAAATAACCGACCGCCTTCAACTCTAGGGTTCGATTTTTAATTTTTTTATTTCATACATTTTGGAAGGCGGTTTTTATATTTTTTTTCCATCAAACTTTACCAGGCCTTGGACTGGCAAGATTAGTGAAAAAAATCTATTCTGGTACAACGGTACATTTTTTTTACCTACATTGTCGCGCTGAGTCTTACGTGCGCGTAATCCGTATTTCCGTCTTTTCTTTGGCGCGTAGTATAGTAAGTAACGAACGCCACACACATGTAGATCATAAAGTAACTTATTTTTGAAGAAGTAGCCTGTGCCTCCCTTATTTGTTTTATTTTTCTTATTCTTATTATGTGTTGGTATATCCGCCGAGCTGACGGACGGACGGCCCGGACGGACGGACGGACAGACGGACAGACAGGCGGACGCCCGCCGCCGCGCCGCCGCCCGCCTCCGCGTTGCCGCCGCGCCGCGCCGCGCGCCCCGCCTCGTAGGCTTCAGTAGTAGTATAGTACCTAACAGACGGTTAACTATTTATCTATTTTTTCTCTATTATCTATAGGCTCCCGTACGGGTACGGAAACCTAAAAATAATCGGGGCGAGGTTTGCGGAGTGGCATCGTCCCCACACCAACCCCCCAAAGGTTCACAGTGATCGGTCCAGCAGTTTCGGAGTCTATCGGCCTCCAACAAACAGATCAACAGACAGATACCAACATCCATTTATTTTATATGTACATTTACATATACCGAGAGATATGCATACCATACTCCTATAGACCAAAGAATTATTTATCTTAGCTATAAACTTTTACATTCGTATTTAGCGATACACCGGAAATAGAGAAAGAAGTTCGATCTCTTTTCGTCTGTGTAAAAAAGAGACATGAATTTCATCTCTTTCAAGGGTTTTGTTAAAAAAGTGAATGATGTACCTACAGAATTAAAATGCCTAACAATTACATACATTAATTACTTACTGGATAATGTATGCATACCATTCATTTTATAACTCCAAAACCAATTATGCATACACAATCTAAAAAAAATATTGTCGTTTCTAGCTAGACAGGGTGTCCCGGCTGCATATTTCCAAAGTCTATAGGGTGAGTTGCTCTGATTGGTCGATGCCAGTTTGGCGGGAAATTTAAATTTCGGAAGTATTTGAACTGCACTATGCGAGTTTTCTCCGTTTTGGTGGTTTAAAAAAAATAACCAGGGTTAAATTATAGAAGATGCGTCGGTACGCGACGCATCTTCTATAATTTAACCCTAACCTAATGTTGAGGCGGCGCATGTCGTTTTTGTTACGTTTGTATTTCCGAAAATAAAGCTTTTAGGTGGTTATAAAAAAAATAAACAACCTAACATTGCTTAAAAAAAACCAACAAAAAAAAAAATATTTGGTGGGATTCGAACCCATGGTCAAAAAATACAAACCCTACACCGTACCAATGCGCCACGAAATCACTAAGACGAGCTAACGAATATCGGGTTCAGTAGGTTCGCTAGGAGTGCCGGAGGCGGAGCCAGACGAAATTTAAATTTCCCGCCAAACTGGCATCGAACAATCAACATAACTCACCTATAGATTATGGATATATACTCCTTATATTATGGCGTTGAATACGAATATGAAAGATTTTTTTTTCAGTGTAGTTAAATTTTTTTGATTGTCTATGTCTATAAATAAACTTTCAATATTTACTTCGGCCAAAATATATCTATGGGGACAGTAAAAAAAATCTCAACCAAACTGAAAAATTATTTCATATTCGTGTTGTACACCATGGAGTAGTAAATAATGAAAATTATAATCAAATATCTACACCAGATTTTAATGTTCCCTATGCAAACTGGGATACCTGTATATGCACTAAGATATAAGGGTCTTTGCATAACGTTTTTTTTTATATTTTGTCACTCTACCCTAGGGTTGAGACTTAGGACAGACGGCCATGGCCATGGAGTCCATGCACGTTCAGGAAAAAATTCATTTCTTTTCATTTCATTTCATTTAATTTCATTTCAAGTACATAAACATTTGATTCTATATTAGTATTTTTTGAAGTAAATTTACGTGCATACCTTAACCCACTGCTCCATTTCGGATTCCATGTAAAACTGGAGATCCAGCTGGTTGATTGGAGGAGATTGCCTAAGGCAATAAGTGCGCCCTTGCCACTAGTTGCCACACATTAAGTGGCATAAAGTGTACCTAATTATTATATGCATTTATTCACACGTTTCTTTTTATATAAATTTTACATATTATTTACAAACTTAAAATCTAATAGGTACTTACAAGTAAAGGCGGCGGCGCCGGCGGGGGCGGCGCCGGAGGGGGCGGCGCCGGCGGGCGGCGGTAATTTATTTCCAGCTTAATAAAAATAATATTATGTTTCAGGTAAAAAAAAAATGCTTCGGTACCTAATTAAAAATTATTGACATGCTTAAATTACGTAAGTAGGTACCTATTTATTTTACGTCGTCAACTCTAAATAACTGCCTAAAACAATGATTCGGTGAATCTGTAAATGGGCGTTTCCGCCGAAAAGTGTACATCACAGTTTTGGTACTGTCCTACCATTTCACATTTTTGTTTCTCGAAATATAAACACATAAGCACTGAGTAAATATTTTTTTCATGAAATACAACTTTTTGTTAATAAATCCTAATAATATGCAAACTATTAAAGGGTCAACTGAATAATAGTGATTGAAAAACACAATACTTAGTTTTCATTTCCATACAAAAAAGTATGTCTCATTTTCAAAATGACTCAATCAATTGGAGTTTACGAAAGAAATTTGGTGAGGTGGCATTATATTTTATTAATTACTATGACGGTAAATATGATAATCTAACTATTAAATATAATTTATATTCTTTAATTTGTGTATAAATGGTATTAAATAATTATTTAAGTCTGTCCAAGGAAATAAAACGATGTGGAATTTCTATTTTGTTACCGAAATTTTGGGGAAATAAAGATGTCAATCATATGGGGAAAAAGATCTTTCTAGGATCTAATACTGGCGCGTTGCTTGTCAGAGCTGCCATTTGCTTTTCAGGTCAGTTGTGTCAAAGTAACGCCAAAGCAAAGACGTGTCTTTCGAAAAAGCCGGAATTTTCTTCCATTTTTGTGACCAACATTCCAACGTAAGTACACAATTTTAAATTATGAATTAAATTTAGAACAGTACTATGTTTAATTAAGATCAAAGTGGAACAACTGACCACACTTCTTAACAATTGCTTATGGATTTATAAATTATTTCATTTTCGAAAATGGAAAAACGTTACTTCCACTTTGTGACTTTTGTTGTGGTAACGTTTTAACGGAATAGAAGGGTAACAAAGTGGAATAAATAAAGTTATGGTGACATAGCGTAGCTGATGAAATCTGACCATTTTCAGAATTTCTAATTTTGTACATTATTGAGACCCGTTCATTTTTGCAAGCTTTATTTAACTTGCAATGGATGTATGTTTGTGAAGATGGAATCTTGCAAGCTGAATTAGAACAACTTCCTCTGATGATGGAGACAGAAGGTGGCCATAGGAACTCCTAAACTAAACATGATGAACCCATCGTGTTTGGGCTCGTTTGATTTGTCTTGAAGAGCAATAACTAAAAAGCACAAAATAAAAAAAAAATGAAAAAATTAAAGAAGCTTTTATATTGAATAAAAAAATCAAGTATGTGATGCATGCTTGGAAGGTTAAGTTTTTTTTTTAAACTTGTGATTGTATAAGAAAATGTATGTTACTACTTACTAGCTGTTGCTCGCGGCCCCGCTCGCAGCATACTCGTTTTGTCCATACATCAAACAAACATTCATACATCCATCCTCACAAACTTTCGCATTTATAATATTAATAGGATAGGTATTTTCGAATAAAATTCTTTTGTCAATTATTTAAATTAGTTTTACTATAAAAATGTATGTAAGCTCATCTTTACACGTTCCACTTTGTTACAGTCCATTCCAGTTCCGTTACTGTCCTATTTTTGTTTTTTTTTAATTAATGAAAAACAACATAATGGCATATAAAATGAAATAGAAAATGATTACGAATTTATTCGATTTTTTATTGTCGTTTACATATGCAAACTATATAACAATATTCCTGACATTTCCTTCACAATATAAACTTTTTGAATACATTTTTTTCTAAAAGTAACAAAGTAGAAGAAACGATACCTATAAGTAATTAAAACATTTAGATATTCAACATGTTTACCACGGATTATAGAAGGTTTTGCCACGCTGAATCAATTTATTTAAAAATTTATTACTTTATGTAAAAATAAGGTTAAATTTAATAATATTTTTGGTAACAAAGTGGAATGTAATTCCTGCTCCGTGAACGATAAAAATCATTTTTTAATTATATTAGACTATTATTGTTAAACCTTCATATAAACGTGAAAATAGATTAAACATTCAAAAGATTCTGATCGTAAAAAAACACATTTTAACATTTTTTTAAATTCTTCAATTTAAATTATATGTACACTTTTCGGCGGAATCGCCCAAATACTGCAGTAAATCGTTAATAAATTATATGGCAATACTAGATATATCATGTAACTACCTACCTTTTTTCCTAAACTAGTACCGTGAAATCTTTAATGTGGAAAAACTTCTTTCACATTTATTTTAATGTAGCTAGTGACATCTAACAGACAATACATGAATCAAACTAGCAGACTAATAAGTAAGCTTGAACATGCTGATAAGTTGAAGGGAGATTGCTACTTCCCGGTAGATGTCGTCAATTATTTATTCGACACTACCCAAAGTACGGCGCCTCGGCGTACTCTAGTCCATCGTATTTTAGGTCCGATAATTTGGGTCATGATGCCTAAATTATCGTGTAC
This sequence comes from Nematopogon swammerdamellus, assembly GCA_946902875.1. Classification (NCBI taxonomy): domain Eukaryota; kingdom Metazoa; phylum Arthropoda; class Insecta; order Lepidoptera; family Adelidae; genus Nematopogon; species Nematopogon swammerdamellus. The sequence continues at coordinate 10,738,259 of OX336333.1, forward strand.
CAAATTATCGGACCTCGAGTACGCTGTACTAGAATACGGATGCCCAAAATAAGATACCTCGAATACGATGTACCAAAATACGATGAACCAAATTATCGGACCCAGAGTACGATGGACTGGAATACGATGTACTAGAATATGGTACACCGTCATCATCAGGCAACGAGACGTTATTTGTACAGCGAAGGCCGGCTCATCATCCCTGTCAACGAGAAACGAAACGCAACAAAAACGAAATGCGCTGCCTTAACATTAGGTTAGGGTTAAATTTATAGAAGATGCATTAACCCTGGTTATTTTTTTAGACCACCAAAACATTCACCCATTCCACTTTCTGCTATTTGAAGGATGATGAGGCCAGCCTTCGCTGTACGAATAACGACTCGAATCATGCATGCAATGCACAAGAGAATACCATGCACGCGCACGCGTAACGAGTGGCTCGCGATCAATTCTGATTACTCTCGCTCACAGCTGTGACGTCATAGAGCCGAAACCGAATCAAGGGAATTCGATATTCGTTTGTTCGTGTAAGTGAGTTCGTGGCTCAGGGGTGAGGGTCTAGGACAGGACTAGTAGTTTTATGACCATGGGTTCGAATACCACCAAATCTTTTTGGTTTTTTTTTTCTTTTTTAAGCAATGTTACGTTGTTTAAATTGTTTTAGGGTGTTTAGTTTTTTTTATAACCACCTAAGAATTATTTTCGGAAATACAAACTTGTAACAAAAATGACATGCGCCGCCTCAACATTAGGTTAGGGTTAATATAAAGAAGATGCGTCGCGTAGCTACGCATCTTCTTTATATTCTTTATATTGTTTTAGGGTGTTTAGTTTTTTTTATAACCACCTAAGAATTATTTTCGGAAATACAAACTTGTAACAAAAATGACATGCACCGCCTCAACATTAGGTTAGGGTTAATATAAAGAAGATGCGTCGCGTAGCTACGCATCTTCTTTATATTAACCCTGGTTATTTTTTTTTTAAACCGTCAAAACAGTTTGTATATTTCCGAATATTTCCGAAAAAAAAAGTGAGAGTAATCAGAATTGATCCCGATCCACTCGTCACGCAGCGGCAGCACGCACACGCATAAAGGTCAAACCGCATTGGCGGCAACTGAACTGCAGCGGCGCTGCGCGGCACGGCGCGGCCGCGTTTGGTAACCCGCATTGCGACTGCAGCGACGTGACATTACGCGGCAAATTTGTCCTGCAGTCATTCTTCAACCTCTGAGCAGAACGTACGGAAGTGACGTAGACGTGATGATAATAGCGTCCAGTGCTGCCAGATCTGGAGGGTTCTCTCCAAAACCGGAGGGTTTTTCGATTATGTACGGATCTGGTGCATCGATGGTGGGAAGGATTCTGGATTTCTTTCGTAAACATATAGTGGTTTTCTGGAGGTTTTAATGTTATAGAAACAATATTATGTCGTAAAGTTATAGTTAGATGATAAAAATAAAAACTTGATTGGAGGAATTTTTTTTTTTTTTTTTTTTTTTTTTTTTAATGGAAACTGACAAGGTTGGCTACATCACCTATAACATCCGTGATGTCAGCCCATAACACCGGGTGAACTAGGTGCTATGTCAGTGCTTCCCTTCATTTCGCGCCGGCTACACTGAACTGGACGGAAAACACGAACTATTTACATAGCCGTTTCGACCGACGTTTCGCTCAGTGCGAATTTTTTTTAAACCGTCAAATTTAAGATAAACGATCTGGCAACACTGAATGTGTCGCGCCAGTGCCGCTTGCCATACCGCATTGACGCGGTAGCGGCGCTGCGCGGCGCGGGGCGGCGCGACAGTTTTGCGTAGTCTTGTTACGAGTCGAATACATGGACGACTCGAGTGACTCGAGTTGAAAACATCTATAACTCGAGTTGCGACTCGAATACAAAAACACTCGCTATCCATTAAAAAAAAAAAGAAGACTTAACAAGTCACTAATCTCGTACAGCGCGTCACCAGTTCAATCAAATGAATTCAACTGACTCGCAGCGCAGCAGCAGACCGCGTCAACCAGTCGACTCGAGTGCACTCGGATGACTGAATGCGATGCGAATGCGAGTTGACGAACGAATACAAAATACTCGGCGACTCGCGGCCTTGAGAGACTGCGACTCGAGTCTACTCGAGTATGGTCGGTCGGCCGGCGTGGCGCCGCCGTCAGTCAGTCTCTCAAGGCCGCGAGTCGAGTATTTTGTATTCGTTCGTCAACTCGCATTCGTATTCAGTCGTCCGAGTGCGTGCGTGCACTCGAGTCGAGTGAAGCGAGTGGGCAGCAGACTGACTGACTGACTGCTTTTCCGTACGAATACGAGTCCGACTCGGTTTCGCTCCGAATCCTACTCGAGTTGACGAGTTTTAGGCTTGACTCGAGTCACACGAGTATTATCACTCGACTCGTTACAACGCTAGTTTTGCCTAGTTGGTCAACTTTGCCGCGCAGTGTCGCGCCGCGCAGCGCCGCTGCCGCGTGAATGCGGGTTACCCCATACGATTGCATACAAAGAATATTTTGGCCGCGTCGTGTCGCGCCGCGTCGCGCCGCCAATGCGGTTTGACCTTAAGTGCAAATAGATTATTTACTTCATCACAGCGTGATCGCAGGAGAGTTTTGCTGCAGCTGTGTGTGACCTGTGACGGACGGCACTATGCGAGTTTTCTCCCCAAACAGAGATTATTAACCTGTTTTGGTGGTTAAAAAAAAAATAACCAGGGTTAAATTACAGAAGAGCGTCGCTCGCTACGCGACGCGACGCAAATTCTTTAATTTAACCCTAACCTAATGTTGAGTCGGTGCATGTCGTTTTTTGTTAAACTCCCATAGTGCAGTTTGGCTGCTACCACACCAGCTGCGTCAATGGTCTACCCAGTGCTCTAATTGCTGCGGTCCGCCACCAGAAATACCTGCTTGATCCTACAACCGCTGCTTTAGCTCCTTCCGGCAAAGTTCGGCTCGAAGGAGGAATGTGATTTTTTTTTTATTGCTACCGAACTGGGTGGCTCTGTCCGAGGTCGCAACCTCAGGCGCAGCCAATTTCACCCCCGAGGAGGTGCCAGTCCGGCTTGGAGGTAGACTAATGTTGCTGGGGAAAGGCTATTAACCCGCGATTTGAAGATCCGTGGATTGTAGGAGTGGGGGAAGATATTCCCTGGGAGCCCGTTCCACACCTTTGCAGTGCGGCACAAGAACGATTTAGAGAATCGTGCAGTTCGAAGAAGTCTTCTGTCGACTACAAAGGGGTGTTCCGCGAGAGTATGGCGGGTTTGGCGAAGGCGAACAGGAGGAGGACGGATGAGGGAAGCAAGTTCGTCAGAGCAGCGGCCATAGTAGTACCGATAAAACAGGCTCAATGACCCAACGATACGTCTGTGCTTTAGAGGTTGAAGGTCCTTTGTGAGTACAGAGTCACCAATGAGGCGAATGGCTCGTCGCTGAATAGAATCCAAGGCTGAAAGAAGGTACTCAGGGGAACCCTCCCAAAGATGACTGCAATATTCCATCACCGGTCTTACTTGTGCTTTGTAGAGTGTAAGCAGTTGGACCGGCGTGAAAAATTGCCGACATCGGTAAAGGACCCCTAATTTTCGAGACGCTAGTTTCGCCTTGGACTCTATGAATGATCGAAAGTTCGAAACCCAACGTCCCTGGACACCTCCATACCCAGGACGCCCAGACTACCATCGTTGGGGACTTGGCTGCCCTGAAAAGTGGCTTGGAGAGGAAACGGATCAGCCTTAGTATGGTATGTATGAGTGATGTTGTGTGGTATGTATTAGTAATGTTTTGGTCGTTTAAAAAAAATAACCAGGGTTAATATATAGAGAAGATGCGTCGCGATGCGTAATGTTGAGGCGGCGCATGTCGTTTTGGTTACGTTTGTATTTCCGAAAATAAAGCTTTCTTAGGTGGTTATAAAAAAAAATAACCATAACCTAATTTTAACACCCTAACATTGCTTAAAAAAACAAAACAAAACAAATTTTGACAAAAGGGACACAAACCCATGGTCGAGACCAAAAAAATAAAAATCCTACACTCTTATACCACTGAGCCACCAAATTACATAAACAACCAAACGAATATCGGATTCAGTTGGTTCGCTTTCGAGCCGAGTCAACCCGAGCCGTGTTTCCGAAAGGAGCGTAGGTAGGAGGCGCAGGATGCGCTAGAGCTGTCAGGTATCAAACCGTCAAATAAATGTGTGGTCATCGTACGTAGTGGTTGGTTGGTATATTCTCATTTCTCTTTGTCTTTGGTCATCGTCTCGCGACTGTCGCTCGTTCGTGTATTTCATTTCTTATTTTCTCCATATTTTCTCTGTGATCTCGTCGTTCGTGGTGTTCGTGATCTCTCTCGTTCGTTTCGTCTTTGTAAAATATCGTCCAGCCGTACCTACCACAGGTTTTGTTCTCGCAACCACACAGAGTAGAATATTATTGAGTAAATTTACATTTTGTTCCGTGCTCATACCAGACCTCAGGGCTCCGCTGCGGTGAGTGTGAACGGATGCTATGTATTTAAGTACCACTGATATATTGTGTCGGTGTCGTAAATGTGCCTAACGTCTCTTGTGTCGGTTGATTAGTTTCAGCTGGGAGAGCGAGATGACTTCGGGGGCCCTATTCGGACCGAGCTCGGGGCTGGGCGGCAGCTCGGGTGGCAACAAGCACCTGGTGGAGTTCCGCGCGGGCCGCATGACGCTCAAGGGCCGCATGGTGCACCCGGACAAGCGCAAGGGGCTGCTGTACGTCTACCAGGGCGAGGACTCTCTGATGCATTTCTGCTGGAAGGACCGCACGACGGGTGAGGTGGAGGACGACCTGCTCATTTTCCCTGATGACTGCGAGTTCGTGCGCGTTGATCAGTGCACCACCGGCCGGGTCTACGTACTCAAGTTCAAGTCGTTCACCAGGAAGTACTTCTTCTGGATGCAGGTAGAGTACTCTGTTCAGTTCGGGTTTGAGGCTTTATACTGGGGAGCCGAGATAGGGGGAGGAGGCGCGGGAGGGGTATTGATTTATCCCTCACCCTATGCGAGGGGAAGGGGGGAGGGGTGTTTTTTGTATGGAAAATATAATGGGGGTGGCTTAATTTTTTTGCTAACCCTAACCTAATGTTGAGACGGCCAAAGTCGTTTTTGCATACATTTCTATTAAAAATCTATGATTTGGTGTTTTAAAGTTTTCATTTTGTATGAAAAATTAATTTTGTATGGAAAATCTATATCTCTATAATCTTTTTTTTCTCAAAAACTACATGTTTGTGGCAAAAAATTATTTCACTAAAATTCATCTCTTAACTCAGCCTACTCAAAAGCTTTGTATATATACCAGCAATTTGCGACCTCGGCTCCCCAGTATATCTTCTCAGGCAAACTAAATGTATAACCTACCTTTCATTAGATACATTTGAAATTATTAACATTGTCGCTTGACTAATATTACCTCTGTACATGTAAAGGGCTTACAACATGTGTGTGGGTTCAGGAGCCCAAATCGGACAAAGACGAGGAGTACTCCCGTCGGATCAACGAGGTACTGAACAATCCGCCGGCGGCGGGGCGGGGCGGCGCGGCGGCCGGCGGCGGCGGAGGCGGCGCGCAGGACGGCGACCTGCAGAACATCCTCAACAACATGTCGCAGCAGCAGCTCATGCAGCTGTTCGGCGGTGTTGGACAGATAGGGGGCCTCTCCTCACTGCTAGGCTCCATGGGGTACGCACTAACTCATTATTTCATTGAAAAGCTAGATACAGAAGGAAGGAATGATGCACGCAACAAATATTTTTATAATTTTATTTCCCAATTGTTAGCATACTCGCTCAGAACAGATTTCCATTAAAAAATCAACATCAACAAAACATTCCAACATTAGACGGATTAGACATTCCTATAAGTTCAAGCATTTAAAAAAAGAATACAGTGAGATCATGTCATGCAAAGATATATATAAATATATATACAGAGTGTTTGGTAATTCGATACATTCCTTCTAAGGGGTCATTCTAGAGCTAATTTGCAACAAATTTGTCCCAATGAACTATGGGTCGAAAATCAATAGTTTTTGAGTTATTTAGGTTTTAATTTTTTTTTAAATGTTCTGTCTTGTTACCACAAAAAGATAATTATAAAATAACTACTCCACTCTGGGTACTTAATCAGCTATTTTCTAATAACTGACAAATGAGAGACTACTTTAAAAAAAATATGTGCGCTGAAAATATCCGTAATCTCAGAAATAAAAGGTCATAAATCACAGGTTATGCAAAAAAAACCACAAAATTTATTTAAATCAAAGAGGATTACTAAAAGAAAATTTATGACACGTGGCATGCAAATTATGGAAAAAACTTCATCATTTCATAAGCTTTCAGAAAAGGTACAAATGTTGTACACTTGCACACAAGTTAATTTTTTTTATCAGATATCAAGTATCTGATGCAGCCATTACTGCAGGCACCACTCAAAAATAATGAACAATTTAGAACAACAACAATGAATCAACAACGTGCAATTCGTTTTACTAATTACTAATTTACTAATTTTGGCGAGAGACAAAACGGCCGATCCCGAGTAAATGTTCTCTCTGTGTCAGACGTTTCATTTTTCGTGTATTTTGAGCACCAGTGTGATACTTGATATCTGATAAAAAAATTTAACTTGTGTGCAAGTGTACAACATTTGTACATTTTCTGAAAGCTTATGAAATTATGAAGTTTTTCCCATAATTTGCATGCCACGTTTCATAAATTTTTTTTTAGTAATCTTCTTCGATTTAAATAAATTTTGGGGTTTTTTTATGCATAATCTGTGATTTGTGACCTTTTATTTCTGAGATTACGGATATTTTCAGCGCACATATTTTTTTAAAGGAGTCTCTTATTCGTCAGCTATTAGAAAATAGCTGATTAAGTACCCAGAGTGCAGTAGTCATTTTTTAATTATCATTTTTTGGTAACAAGACAGAAAATTTAAAAAAAAAATTGAAACCTAAATAACTCAAAAACTATTCATTTTCGACCCATAGTTTATTGGGACAAATTTGTTGCAAATTAGCTCTAGAATGACCCCTTAGAAGGAATGTATCGAATTACCAAACACCCTGTATAAGGTCTTTCAATAGTAGGTAATGCTACGCTAAGGGGTGTATGTGTATCAGATATTATCTGTCTCTGCCTCCCTCGCTCGCCCCCTTCCCTTCCCCTCCCTCCCTCCCCTCCTTCCCTCCCTCCTCTCCTCCCCCCAACCCTACCATTCGTCTTTCTCCTATCTACATTCCTATATCCTCCTCCCTCCCCCTCCCATCCCACCCCTCTTCCCCCTCATTTCTCTCACCCGTATCTTTCACTATCTATCACCCTTCCTCCTATCCCTGCTCTCATTACCTCCTTACGTGCTCCTTTTTTCCCTCCCTACCCTCCCTACCTCACCTATCCAGCACCCTCCCTCCCCTCCATCTCCATCTTAACCCCTTCCTCCCTCTCCCTCCCCTCCCTAACTCACCTATCCAGCACCCTCCCTCCCCTCCCTCTCCATCTTAACCCCTTCCTCTCCCTCTCCCTCCATTCAATCCACACCCTTTCACCCCACCCCTCATTTCCCCTACCATACCCCTCCCTCCCATGTCCTTCCTCTCCCTCCCCTTCCACCCCTTTACCCCCTCCCGCCCCTTACCCTCCCTCCACCATCCTCCCCTATTTCTTCCTCCGTCCCTCCACCTCTTTCCTCCATCAGCAGCGCCCTGATCCTTTCGGTTTTTATGAGAGCCACATGTTAGTGTAACCGGACCCGCACCCTTATTACGATAATGGTGCTGATGTTGCGACTGGTGTTGATGTTGCGACTGCGACGGACAAAATTGGTATTACATTATTGCGACCGGTCCCGCGGACCGACATCAAAGGTTGGTTGTTGGTTCAGGTAAGGTGCCAAATTTTGAAAGAAACTTGTAAAATTTTACTACGAATGGTAAAAGTATATATTAAAATCAATAATAAATAACGTATGTTACTTTTAACATGCCTAATATAGGAACATAAAGCAATAATAATTAATACAAGCGATTGAACGAATTATTTATTGTGTTACGGATTGCTTAGGAAAGGCGTTTCTGCCTGCAGGGCGCGGCGGTCTGTCGGGCGGTGTATGTATACATACTGATATATACACATAAAGATATGATGGCGGCCGCTTTCATGCTATCTCACTCATATTGTGTGCTTGAATTCAATGCAGGAGGTTGTGGGTTGTAATCGTGAGTTTGGTATGCTACAAAGTTATTTCTGATATTAAAAATATTTTGTCTCGAAAAAAACATTTCTGTTACAAAAGTTATTTAGCTTCACATACAGAATAACCTCCTGATGGCAGTTAAAAATATTGAGTGGGCATTTGCAACACCGTATATTATTGTACAATTTATGTAAAGTCACTTGTATTATAATTTCTATGACGCAGAAGACCAAAATGTTTTATCAACTAAAACTTAAAATTTTTTTGTTATTCCTATTACAATATAGATAATTCTATATATAGATGATAAATATGGGCGTCGTCGGCTCAACAATCCATGCTGACGGCGCCAAGTGTCTCGCGTACCAATAATAAAAAAAAAATGACCAAGTTAAAATTTTAAATATAATTAACCCTTTGGCTCTGGAAGCATTAACCAAAACAATCCTTCTGCTACACCAGGTGGCGCGCCGCGATCGGCGCCGGCGCATTACTCTCGAAAAAAAATCATTTTGGAAGATTTTTCCATAAAACTTCATGAAATAACATATGGATTGTATTTACAGATAAATATTCTAGCTATAAATGGCATTTTTTTATTTACATTACGTATTCTAGGTGACAAAATTATTTTGTAAAGTTGTTCTATGTGAAAATCGCGACCTCTCTCAGGTTTTTTTTTTTTATAAATTTATTAGACCGCCAATCGGTCATATAGTATTTTTATTATAAACACTAATAAATAACGGACGTAATCATACCTTTCTTGTGTATCAGCAGCCCCCCGTGTCGTTCACAATAAAATTTGTATGTGGAAACTTGTATGGTTTGTATTGTTTGTATGGAGAAAACTAGGTCACAAAAATTGCTTATTTCTCGTAAATGTACTCTATACAAACACTATACGGTATATATTATTTCAACTACAGGAACTAAATAACACTTCTATCACCTCACTTTATCCAGAAAACGGATTTATATCGAGAAACAAGCCTCTAAAAACAGCCGAAATTGGTACCGAAAAGGAGGCATTTTCTTAGTATTTTTACGAAAAATTCAGATCAACTCAGCACAAACAAATGCACTCAATACATCCGGAATATAATGAAAAAGAGAAAAAACATCACTTATGGGTTCATCTGCACAAAAAAACACTCAGCAAACCCGAAAACAGAAGAGCAACGTACAACGCCCTCCTATTATAACCGCTGTCTTGATGACACTGACAGGGCGGTAAATCTGACATTTCTCTATGGGGGAATGGTTGTCGCCTAAAGGGAAATTTATTCTACTATTTGAATTCGTCACTTTCAAATACACACGGCTAAGTGAGATAAAAGAATAAAATAATTTCGTTGGGGCCACCCAACAAAAGGAAGAAGGTGTGGATCTAAGCTTACGATGGCTTCACCGAACATATCCGGGCCCATCGACAGTAGAGGAGGGTATTAATCGAGGCCGGGACTAGCGAGTGGCCACTCTAAATTTCCCGCGCATGCTTCACGTTTCGGCTCGCTTCAAGCCCTCGTCAGCTAGTCTGCGTTGACTAGGACGCGGGGAAACACCAGTCCCGCTCTCGACCTCCCTCTCTCTACCTATCCATATTCTGTAGGATGCTTCCAGTGACGTTTTCGAAGCTCTCTCCATGTATGAGCATAGCGTCGGTCTTGGCAGCCCTAGATTGAAGAGCCTGTCTTGTCCGTTTCGCACAATCCGGTCTACTAAGTTGCAGTACTTGTTAAGTTTGATGTTGTGGTCCTTCGGTATGTTGCTTTCCCATGAAACCGTAGGTTCAACAAGTACTACATGTTTTGTCGCTTTTGAGAATATGAGTATATCCGGTCTTAATGCTGTGGTACAGATTTCCGAAGGCATCTGGTAATGCTTCTCATGTGTGTCCATCAACAATTCCCAATCCTTGCTGCTCCCAAAATTGAAGAAGGTTTAGTCCTATCTTTGGGCAGCTTTTTGGCTCCAGGTTTCAAAAAGTTGACCTTCTGGAAGCCGCTACTGGTTTGCCCTTTCCTTTTGAAGGTGTGGACCTGAGCTTGCGATGTCTCCACCGAACATATCCGGGCCCATCGGCAGTAGAGGAGGGTGTTAATCGAGGTCGGGACTAGCGAGTGGCCACTCTAAATTTCCCGCGCATGCTTCACGTTTCGGCTCGCGTCAAGCCCTCGTCAGCTAGTCTGCGTTGACTAGGACGCGGGGAAACCACCAGTCCCGCTCTCGACCTCCCTCTCTCTACCTATCCATATTCTGTAGGATGCTTCCAGTGACGTTTTCGAAGCTCTCTCCATATATGAGCTTAGCGTCGATCTTGGGAGCCCTAGATTCTTGAAGAGACTGTAGAGCGACTTCGCTGGTAGTCCCCTTGCTCCGACTTCCACAGCGAAGAGATCAGTCTTGAATCCGTTTCTCACAATCCGGTCTACTAAGTTGCAGTACTTGTTAAGTTTGATGTTGTGGTCCTTCGGTATGTTACTTTCCCATGGAACTTTAAGTTCAACAAGTACTACATGCTTTGTCGCTTTTGAGAATATGAGTATATCCGGTCTTAATGCTGTGGTACAGATTTCCGAAGGCATTTGGTAATGCTTCTCATGTGTGTCCATCAACAATTCCCAATCCTTTGCTGCTCCCAAAATTGAAGAAGGTTTAGTCCTATCTTTGGGCAGCTTATTGGCTCCAGGTTTCACAAAGTTGACCTTCTGGAAGCCGCTACTGGTTTGCCCTTTCCTGGTCCGTGCAATTGACAGGTTGATGGCCTCTCTGATGATTTGGAGGACTTTATCATGACGGTAGGAATACTGGCCTCGCTCAAGTAGTATTTTGCATCCGCATAACAAATGTTTGGCCGTGCCTACGAACTCCTTACATGACGGGCATAGTTTATTTGTAGATTTCCCCCATCTAACTAGGTTACTCGGGTCGGGGAGAGTAAGCTGGAATGCATTTAAGTAGAACTTAAGCAGCTCAGGGGACCAGTTGTATATTATGGATTTCCACTTCAATGCAGGAGGGATGCAGAAGTCACCCACTGTTAGCCAATCATTCTGCATTTCTAGGTTTAAGGCGTGAAGTTTGAAGCCTTGTTCCATGTCCTCCTGAGCAAAACCTTTCAGTATTTCTTTATCAGACTTTGCTGTTTCTATGCCCAATCCAGATCTATTGGTGCGTGTACCAACTTGGAATGATTTGTAGAAGTCGAGTCTCGATTCCAGTTCATCTGATAGTGATGTGTTGGGTAAGGCTTGAATAGCGCTATCATTGGAGTCTTTGAGTATACATCGTTTGGCTATTCTCGCCTTTTGATAAAATATCGACGGTTTCTTAATGTTCAGTCCAAAGTTATTGTGAGATCTGTATAGCGTTGACGAGTCAGCCGGGTGAGCCAGTCCAAACCATGATTTCAGGAATCTGGTCACATACGAGTCTAATTTAGTCAGGTTTTGCTTTGTGAAGTCGTAGACGAGAAATGGCCATGAAAGTTTTGATGTCAGGTAGTTATCGTAAATCCATGCCTTTTGTGTACCCAGGAGGGGAAGATTGTCAGTTTGGCGGAGGCTCTCTTCGAAAAGTTGGACAATATCATCAGTAGGATGCTCCTTTCCTCTGCTGGTGATCCTTTTGCCCAAGAATTTAAAAGGAGCTTCATCAGCCACGGTTGCGATTGGTTTTCCGGCTACTGTCAAACCTGGATTGCTCGAGGTAAACTTTGAACCTTTCCTGGTTAAGCTCAAACAGTAGCACTTCGCTGGTTTTATCTTCATCCCTTTGGTCCATTCACAATAGTCATCCACCACCTTAAGAAGCGACTGATTTTGTTTTGGATTGCGGGTTAACAGCGTAATATCATCCGCAAATGCCAGGATGGCCGCCATATATGTGTCTCCATATTTGAACCTGTATCCCCATTTCTTTTCTTTTACGACAAGCGTATCAATTAGAATGTTGATAACAATGTTAAATGTGACAGGAGAGAGGCAGCAACCCTGGAAAAGTCCTATGCCGTAACGAAATTCCGGTGTCTTCTCCGTTTCGCCTTTTACTTGTATTACAAAGGAAAGTTTTTTGTAGTAGGAGGCTATTATATTACAGATCAGAGGTGGCACATTGTACCACTCTAGCGCCTTTAATAGTAACTCATGGCGCACCGAACCGAAGGCGTTTTCAAAGTCTAACCACGTGGCAGTTAATTGTCTCTCATTCTTCCTTGCATCTCTAAGACATTCAGTCAGCAAAGAATTATGTTCGAGGCACCCTGCAACTCTTGGGAGAAAACCTTTTTGGTACTTCTTCGGTAAGTAGTCGTTGGTACACATGTGTTTGAGTAGTCTGGCCTGTATAATGGAGAAGAATATTTTCGAAATTGTGTTCATAAGGGCTATAGGTCTAATATCCTTGGGATCAGTAACTTCTTTCTTTTTTGGTAGAAGAACAAACACGGCTTTACCAAGACAGTCTGGCACTTCTCTGTTCGTCCAAATTCTTTTGTAGATGTTCAACATGTGTTTCCGCACTGATGGACATTTTTTGTATATGATGTATGGTATGCCATCGGGTCCCGGGGCGGAACTATTTGGTTTCCTTTTTATGTGGTATTCCAGCTATTCCATCGTCGGTGAATCAGCATCAAATGCTAGAGCAGGTTCTTTGGGTTTTGGAGCTGGTGGATCCCTGTAAGTTATATCTGCCTCCGGGGTGGTATATGTGGATTTAAAGTAGTTGAACATCTCGTCCGTACTTAACCTAATTGTACCCTGCTGTTCCTTAAAAGCTTTTTTGGCGAAATAAAAGGGGTTCTTCTCGAAAGCTGCTATATTCTGAGCCTTTCGAAATTCATTGCCAGCAACCGTAATTTGCTCAGATACTTTCTGGATGAGTTTTAGGATAGATCTCATCGCTCTGGCTAATTGGTGGCATAGATTTCTGTCTCCTGAGGCTTTAGCCTTCCTTAGCTGCTTTATCAACTCTCTCTTCCTTCTCCTAAGCTTTGCTTTGAAAGTGTTTTCTCTTTCCATTGGGTTGTGGTGATAGCGAACAGGGTACAATTCGGAGAAGTAATTGTAAATTGTTCCCTGGAAGTCATACAGCTGATCTTCGGGACTCTGCCTGCAGCCTGGGAGGTCAAGTCTTTCGGCTAGGCATCGATCATGTTGCTTCCAAGTGGTCTCGGATATGCTCGGTAAGCTTAGTCGGTCTCTGGGCGAAAATGCTTCATGGTGAGAGGAAGGTTGCGCAACACTTTGTGACGTGTGAGGTTGTACTCTGTCAATAGTGTCAGGTGGAGAACTTACAGGCGCTTTCTGCCCTGCTTCACTGTCGCTATGTTTCTCCTTCACGTGCTTTTCTAGCCAGATTTTTCGCTTATATTGTTTCCCACACTTCGAGCATTTCAAGTCCATATTCATGCCAAGGTTGTCAGAGATATCGATCGGTGAGCGGTTCATCCTCCCTCCCTCTCGGACCGCTCTGAGGGTATTTACTCTTTTGACTGTCGTAGCTTTTATTTCCTGGCGCGGTTTGCTAGGCCTAACGCCCGTCTGTCTCTCCAGCGTCACCAGTCTTTCCCGGTCGTCAAATGGACTTTCCCATTCGTCAACGGTCTTTCCCGGTCGCCAGCTGTCTTTCCAGCGTCATCCCGTCTCTCCGGGCTGTCTTGTTTCGAAGGTGTGGATCTAAGCTTACGATGGCTTCACCGAACACATCCGGGCCCATCGGCAGTAGAGGAGGGTATTAATCGAGGCCGGGACTAGCGAGTGGCCACTCTAAATTTCCCGCGCATGCTTCACGTTTCGGCTCGCTTCAAGCCCTCGTCAGCTAGTCTGAAAAAAAAGAAAAAAAAAAAAGCGGCCGATATCGGCCGCTCCATTCGTAAAGGTATAATGTATAAAGCGACCGATATCGGCCGCTCCAACGGCAAAAGGTTAAAAATCAAACAACACGAGCACAATGGTGGAAATGCAATTTCAGATAGAGAGAGAGAGAGCGAGAGAGCGAGAGAGCGAGAGAGCGAGAGAGCGAGAGAGCGAGAGAGCGAGAGAGCGAGAGAGCGAGAGAGCGAGAGAGCGAGAGAGCGAGAGAGCGAGAGAGCGAGAGAGCGAGAGAGCGAGAGAGCGAGAGAGCGAGAGAGCGAGAGAGCGAGAGAGCGAGAGAGCGAGAGAGCGAGAGAGCGAGAGAGCGAGAGAGCGAGAGAGCGAGAGAGCGAGAGAGCGAGAGAGCGAGAGAGCGAGAGAGCGAGAGAGCGAGAGAGCGAGAGAGCGAGAGAGCGAGAGAGCGAGAGAGCGAGAGAGCGAGAGAGCGAGAGAGCGAGAGAGCGAGAGAGCGAGAGAGCGAGAGAGCGAGAGAGCGAGAGAGAGAGAGAGAGAGAGAGAGAGAGAGAGAGAGAGAGAGAGAGAGAGAGAGAGAGAGAGAGAGAGAGAGAGAGAGAGAGAGAGAGAGAGAGAGAGAGAGAGAGAGAGAGAGAGAGAGAGAGAGAGAGAGAGAGAGAGAGAGAGAGAGAGAGAGAGAGAGAGAGAGAGAGAGAGAGAGAGAGAGAGAGAGAGAGAGAGCGAGAGAGCGAGAGAGAGATTTTCTTTATTATTCCTATTATATATTCTATAATATATATGTGATATAAATTCAAGACCAAGTTAAAATTATATACATTTAATAAATACTATTAAAATACAAAATTTACTACAACAACATAATTCAAACACTATAAATAAACATACGTTACTTATTTTACCCACTATAAATAAACCTATACGATGTCACCACCAAAAACACAGAAAAGATCGTCGCTCGTTAGCCGTGAATGGGTGCTATGATGCTGCTCAGGAGGAGCATCACGGATGACAGCTCGCGGGCTGCGGTCGGTCGCAAGTTTGACAGTTGTGCGACTGCAAATGCGATCGTAATACCAATATGCAGTAAAATGTATGACACATCTGCGGACTGATACCGCAATACCCGTTGCACGGACTGGTTGCATTCCAAAATCACATAAACCTGTCAGATTTGGAGCTACGGACCGGTCCGGCGGACCGGTTGCATTATCGTAATAAGGGTGCGGAACTGCATTTTATTTAGCCTATACTGTGTCACGTATAGCTAAATCTGTTTCTAAATGTGTGCTAAATTAAGTTTCATCAAATTTGAATGATCATCAACATCATACATAGGTACATACATACATGTATTTGCATAAGGTCTTTCATTAGTAGGTGACTTTACGCTAAGGGTATGTGTATCTGATACTGATCACGTTCCCATAACAGTTTTTTTTTACGATATAAAAAACCTACTCACTCCTCAAATTTATTACGTGAAGTGCGCATATTTATTTCACCTTGCAATAGGCATTCATAGGTCAATGCACTTCGCCACCACCGCGCCACGCGCCGCTGACGGGCCATAGATTAAGGTGAAATACGTCTTCACGTATTAAATTTGAGGAGTGAGTAGGTTTTTTGCACAGAGCATCAAATACCTACCGCGCGCGCCCCCTGCTAGAGACGCCCTAAGCGATAATATTTGAAACCCAAAAACTACACGCAGTGCTGCTAGCGCTTCGTATGTGTGTGGGTGTGCTAGTATCGACACTACTTACAAGGTTGACACTTAAAATCAAGTACCTCTTGAAATCTAAACAGCCCTGGTTACGTATTTCCACTTTATCTCACAACGTTAGTTCAACTACAATTTCACATTATTCACAAACCTGTCTCTAACAGCCCTAATCTACACATAAAAAACTGTTTAGTAATGTTTTTAAAAAATAAGGTTTTAAAATTTAAGGTAATCGTCACTTTTTATTGTAGTGAGTTTGTACAAATAATGTTAATTTTAATAATGTTACAATTCTAACACCACTAAAATTTTTGGTCTGGAGAATTTTTATATGTATAGGTAGTTTTTAAGGGCATGGGCAAATCTCCGGTAGTACTTTTTTTTTCACAGTATTTTTTCAAAAATTTATCAGTTTTAATGTAAACTGAACAAAAATTCACTGAAAGGGCTATAGTAACAGTACAGTGTAGGAGTAAACTTAAAAACTATTCATTACATACTACATAAATGTCTCCTCTACTTCCATACCAAATTTTATTCGATTTTGTGGAATAGATATCCAACGAGAGAGGTTAATGTGACTAAAATAGAGAAATTTCTAAGGCCCACTTGCACCAACACAAATTTAATATATAAACCAGTTTAACTCGCTAAACCAGTTTAAGCTAGCAAGCACCCTTTGACTGTGGGAACCGCGTTTAAATCCATAACTCGCTACTTAACTTTAAACTCGTGTTGGTGCAAGTGGGCCTTAGTCTTCTAAATCTTCTAAACTATTGATTTTCGAGGAACTAATGTTTTTTAAATGAGTCAACATGATGCCCTCCATCTAAAAAAAAAATTTTGAACCACTATAACTGGGCTACCCTTTATAAATACATCAACTGCACATGGTTTTATCAACTTTACCTAAGCGTATTTGTTGATATAAAATGAGTGTGCTTCCGCTGCTGACATATGACATATACCTACAATGCATGCATTCTTGAGAGGTGTTCTTGTAAATAAATTATGGGATTTGGATACAGGAGCGGAAGTCGTTCATCGGCGGGAAGCTCTCGAGGCAGCAGCGTGAGCCGCTCGGAGGCGGCACCGCGCACGCCCGCACGTAGCCGCGCCGCGCCCGCCGCCGCCGCCCCCGCCGCCACCACTCCACCGCCCGCCACCGCTGCACCCACTCAACCTAGAGGTGAGGCATCTGCGTGCATGCAGTGTAAAGACTTGATAATTTTTGTTAGATTCAATAACTTCTGTTCAGTGTTCATAAGTAATGTGTTTGGTCTAGATGTATCGCAAGCCTTCGACAGAGTATGGCACGATGTGAAAAATAAAGCTAAAATGCTCACAAGAAATGCCTATCTAATACTAAGTGCGCTTATTACTTCCTCTGGATGTTGGTTCCAGTCGTCCACCACTCTGTTATTAAATGTTTCGCGTATTGCTGTTAAAGATTGTTCGACTTAGTTTCATGCTGTGGCCTCGAAGATGAACGTTTTGGTTCAATGTGAACATTTGGATCAGCTCAGGGCAATCGTATTTACACGTCAGAATTTTGTACACCTCTATTAGATACCCTCTCTGGCGTCAAGCTTCCAAGCTTCCAAGCTTTAGCGCTTTGAGTCTCTCTTCATAGCTAAGATGTCGTAGCTCCAGTGGTATTTTTGTGCATTTTCTTTGGACTCGTTCTAGCTGTTGAATATCCTTCGAGAAGTACGGCTGCCAGATCTGAAACCCATATTCCAGTAGAGGGCGGACAAATGACTTGAACATTTTAAGCATTGTAGGCGGTGTCAAGACATGAAAGGCCTTTTTAATCAGGTATATCAGAGAGTTGGCTCTTTTGACGATTTCTGATATGTGAGGCTCCTATTTCAGATCATAGTTGATGATTAAACTGAGATCCCTCTGCGATGTAACAGGCTGTAGCTGTATGTGGTTTAGGTGATATGGTATGGTAATCTGGGGTTTTGCTTTCCTTAGTGGAGAACTCTACATTTTTGGGCATTTAGTTTTATCAGCCAATCCGAAGACCACTGCTGTATGTTGTTCAGATCAACTTGCAGTTTATTGTGGCTGGTAGTTGGATTGCATTAGTGAAGTACTTTGAATCGTCGCAGTGGCATTGCGTGAGGCGTGAAGATCAGATGTATATATTGTAGAGAGTCGTAGCAATCACTGAACCTTGGGGGACACCACTCCAGACTGTACTACTGACTACTACAATAAATACAAATAGTATGTATCACAATGCCCTCATTCTTCAATAAAACTGTACTTTCAAGTTAATACTATGTACATACTTTTATTTTACTTTAAGATGGATTATCTGGATTTTTTATTGTACGGACTACCCCTGGTTCCAATCATTCGGGATAATCGCGGTTCTACTGTATACAGGCTGTTCCAAAACTCAACGTCAAGCGGGAACCAGGGAGTAGGCCAGTTTATGACTACCCAGGGAAAAATAAGAAAAAAAAAGGAGTCATTTATTTTTTCTGGTTCCCTCCCTGGTTCCCGCTTGACGTTGAGTTTTGGGACACGGTGTATGTTTAACTAGCTGTCCCCGCGGAAACATAGAATCAATGATGGTGTGTCGGTCGGTCAGTGAAAATTTCAGTATGTCTTCGTCACATAGGTATATTTTCTAACAATTAACAAATTTAAAGCAGAATCGTCCATAATAATGGTCAGCAAGTTTCAGATTTAAACAGACAACTGATTCAAAACCTGCGCCCATTAGATTTGATATATGACTCTCCTATGAAGCCAATTAGATTCACCCTGAGTTATTTATAACACAGTAGGTATGGTAATGATGTTTCAGCGGGGCAAGGTGTGGTGCTGTCGGACCTGCAGCGATACTTCTCGGGAATGAACCGAGCGCCGCCCGGCTTCGAGACGAGCGCGCCGGTGGACCTGGCGGGCGCGCTGGCGTCCGGCGAGGTGGCGGCGGCGGCGAGCGAGCCCACCGCCGCCGAGCGGCTCGCCACGCACCTGCCCCCCCTCGTTGCTGACGGCGAGGGCCAGGACGAGGTCAGAGCTACGCTGCTCTCGCCGCACTTCGCTCAGGTATCATGCTCCATCTTACACTGTCGTCAGACACTGTTGCTTCGTGTGGTGGAAAAATTTCACTCGTGACATCGTTTTTTTCTGGTTTGGATTGGTTGCTATAAAATTGCTTTATTATACGGGTGTCCCCGGACTGGTGTATTTCCTTTAAGGAGGCTATTCTACGCTTTGTAATAGTAATTAGTAAAAACATAATTAGTAAAAGAAGTAGGGTTCTAGGTACGCCCGTTGCGGAGATATACATTTTTAAAGTTATTAACCTTTTGCCGTTGGAGCGGCCGATATCGGCCGCTTTATACATTATACCTTTACGAACGGAGCGGCTGATATGGGCCGCTTTCTTTTTTTTCTTTGTTTTGTTGGGTGGCCCCAACGAAATTATTTTATTCTTTTATCCCACTTAGCCGTGTGTATTTGAAAGTGACGAATTCAAATAGTAGAATAAATTTCCCTTTAGGCGACAACCATTCCCCCATAGAGAAATGTCAGATTTACCGCGCTGTCAGTGTCATCAAGACAGCGGTTATAATAGGAGGGCGTTGTATGTTGCTCTTTTGTTTTCGGGTTTGCTGAGTGTTTTTTTGTGCAGATGAACCCATAAGTGATGTTTTTTCTCTTTTTCATTATATTCCGGATGTATTGAGTGCATTTGTTTGTGCTGAGTTGATCTGAATTTTTCGTAAAAATACTAAGAAAATGCCTCCTTTTCGGTACCAATTTCGGCTGTTTTTAGAGGCTTGTTTCTCGATATAAATCCGTTTTCTGGATAAAGTGAGGTGATAGAAGTGTTATTTAGTTCCTGTAGTTGAAATAATATATGCCGTATAGTGTTTGTATACAGTACATTTACGAGAAATAAGCAATTTTTGTGACCTAGTTTTCTCCATACAAAGAATACAAACCATACAAATTTCCACATACAAATTTTATTGTGAACGACACGGGGGGCTGCTGATACACAAGAAAGGTATGATTAGGTCCGTTATTTATTAGTGTTTATAATAAAAATACTATATAACCGATTGGCGGTCTAATAAATTTATAAAAAAAAAAAAACCTGAGAGAGGTCGCGATTTTCACATAGAACAACTTTACAAAATAATTTTGTCACCTAGAATACGTAATATATACAAAAAAAATCCATTTATAGCTAGAATATTTATCTGTAAATACAATCCATATGTTAGTTCATGAAGTTTTATGGAAAAATCTTCCAAAATGATTTTTTTTCGAGAGTAATGCGCCGGCGCCGACCGCGGCGCGCCACCTTGTGTAGCAGAAGGATTGTTTTGGTTAATGCTTCCAGAGCCAAAGGGTTGTAGTGTAATGTTGTAATGCTCTAATCAGGCGCGCGCGGGGCGCGGGCCAGCGGGCAGCGGGAATACGGACGGAAGTGACGCGAGTGAACGCAAACAGATAGCCCGCCCCCGCTACGCCGCCGCCGGCTGCTCCGCCCTCGCCCCGCCGCCTTGCCGCTAAAGGCGCCCATACATTGTAGTACACATTTAGTTTGTTAGGAAATCCTAAAAATTTTATGAAAGCACATATACGGATGTTGTACATAGGTGATGTAGCCAACCGTGTCAGTTTCCATAAAAAAAAAAAAACCAAAAAAAATTATAAATTATTTCACCCCTACTTTTGTTACAAGGCGTAGAATAGCCTCCTTAAAGGAACTACATCAGTCCGGGGACATCTGTATAGCTTGGTTTGGAATAGCTTACAGAAAAGGCACATGCCATTGTATAATAATTTTTTTTTAAGATATTAAAGATAAGCACTCACTCTTCATGGCATCTGTATGATCAGTATTACGAGGGTGGATCCAAAAGTTCGTGGCCTAACATAGAAAGAGCCATGGCATTTTTTTAAATCTACCCTCATTTGTTAGTACGATTCTTCATTAATAAATGTGCGAAGTTTGGTTCCGATACTGCAAGCCATATTTTTTTCATCATTATTTGTGTAACGCTATCTGACAAGATTTTCAATAATGGAGAAAATTTAAAACTGAGCAGTGATGTAGTACCTCCATAAAAAAGGCATGTCACCAAAAGATATGGTGAACACATTGGGGGAGTCTGCATCCTCGTATTCCAGTGTCGAAAAGTGGGTAGCTGAGTTTAAGCGGGGTCGGGAGAGCATTCAAGATGACCCTAGGAGCAGAAGGCCTTAGACGTCTACCACAAAGGAAAACGTCAATAAAATATGTGATCTGATACTGAGTGACCGAAGATTGCCAATCATTAAGATAGCCGAGATCACAGGCATTAGTTATGGCCGGGTACAAAACATTATATCGGAAGAATTGGGGTTCCATAAGGTTTCTGCTCGTTGGGTCCCAGATTGCTTTCAGCTGAACAAAAACGAGTTCGCTTCACAATTTCCCGTGATTGTTTGGAACTTTTTGAGGCAGCTCCCGAGGAATTTTCGTTCCGTTTCGTTGCCATGGATGAAAGCTGTTCACCACCATACTCCTGAATCGAAACAACAATCGAAGTAGTGGAAAAGATCTGGCTCACCACTCCGAAGAAGGCTAAGGTCATTTTGTCGCCCAACAAAGTCATGGCTTCAGTTTTCTGGGATGCGAAGAGGATTATTTCCGTGGATTATTTACCAAACTATAAATTCAAAATATTATTGCAACCTTTTGCGAAGACTTCGGGAAGAAATCAATGAAAAAAGGCCGGGGTTGCTGCGGAAGAAAGTGTTGTTCCATCAAGACAGCAGTTAATTTTGTCAGCCTCGATAGCTCAGTGGTGCAGACAGTCAACTGTCGCTATTGAATGTTAAGCAACGCTGGCTGCGGTCAGTACTTGGATGGGTGACCGCTAGAGAATTCAAAATCCAGATTTTTTTCAAATCCGGTTTCTAAAATTTTCACCACTTACAAATCCGGATTATCCGTATTTTTCGAATTTTGGTAAAAAAATTGGCAAGCGTCCACTGCTGAACATACGCCTCTCCAATTTTCCTCCAGTCCTCCCGGCCTTCAGCGATACGGAACCACTGCTTTCCGCCGACGTACTTGATGTCGTCGTCCCACCTGGCAGGTGGTCTTCCCACACTCCGTTTTCCTGTCCATGGCCGCCAGTGTAGGACACGGTTACTCCAACGGTCATCGTCTCTTCGGCTAACGTGCCCAGCCCACTGCCACTTGAGCTTAGCCACCCGGTGTCCAATATCGACTACTTAGGTGCGTCGGCGGATTGCCTCGTTACGCACCATATCACGTAGCGATATTCCCAGCATGGCTCGCTCCATTGCTCGCTGGGCAACTTTCAACCTTTGGACAACAGCGACCGTCAGAGTCCACGTTTCACACCCGTACCTCATAACCGGGAGGACACACTGGTCATATATACGGGTCTTTAAATTGTGCGGAAGTTCAGACCTCAGGACGAATTTTAGCTTACCGAAGGCAGCCCAACCCAGTTGAATTCATCTCTCCACCTCCTTAAGCAGACCTTGTCTACCAAGCCGCAGAATTTGACTGAGGTATACGTACTCTTCAACCTGTTCGATCACGATCATCGTTTTGTCCCGGTCCATCTTCAGACCAACCTTCATCGACGCTGTATAAAGGTCTTCCAGCATGATCTGAAGCTGATCTCGGGAATTTGACAGAAGAACAAGGTCATCGGCGAAACGCAGATGACTGACAAGATCTCCATTCACGTTTGTACCCATGTAGTCCCACTCATGCGTCTTGAACACATCTTCCAATGCGTTTGTGAAGAGCTTGGGTGAGATCACATCCCCTTGCCTTACACCTTTACCAAGGAGGATGGCTTGGGTATTCCTGTGAAGCCTCACAGTCATCGTCGCGGACCGATACAGATTTCGGAGCACCTCGATGTAGCGGTGGTCGATTCTGCACCTGAGGAGGGAGTTTTCGACAGCCCATTTTTCAACTGAGTCGAACGCCTTCTCATAGTCGACGAAGGCTAGGAAGAGCGGCTTGTTGTACTCCTCGCATTTTTGCACCACTTGTCTCACAGTAAATATGTGTCCATGGTGCCGTATCCTTTCCTAAATCCAGCTTGCTCACGAGGCTGGTACTGGTCCAGCCTCTGTGTCAGCCGACTCGTGAAACATTCTTAAAACATTTGTTAGTAATTTTACATTGCACGCGTAGTTTCATGCTAAACTATTGGTCGTTTGAAGACAGGCGTAATAACAGGAACAAATAATAAGAATGTCGCGTTATGCGTGTGCGTGTTGTTGTGAGCGAAAATTTGATCGCCACGCAAAATTCGAAAAAAAAAACCAGATTTTAATGTCAAAATTCGAATTTACAAAAAAGCACACAAATCCGGATTTTTTAGTAATTTTCGAATTTCGAAGAATCCGGATTGAAATCCCTAGTGACCGCTGACCGTTGGAGGCTGACCAAGGTTCGGATTCCTCGTATAACTGTAGGTCCCTTCCCTCCTAATCTTACTTGGTGGTAGGGTTTAACCCGCCCGGGTTGGTACCACCGCACTGAATGAAACGTCGGTCCAAACGGCTATGTTTGTTCCTAATAGTTTGTGTTTTCCGACCAGTTCAGTGTAGCCGGCACGATCAAAGGGGGAAGCACTGACATGGCACCTAGTTCACCCGGTGTTATGGGCTGACATCACGGACGTTGTAGGTGATGTAGCCAGCCGTTTCAGATCCCATAAAAAAAAAAAGACAACGCCCGGGTTCAGAGTTCAGCTGAATCAATGTCTGAAATCCATAATTGTGGCTATGAATTATTGCCCCACACACCTTATTCGCCGGATTTAGGCCCCTCGGATTACCACCTAGACAGATCATCAGCTATTCCCTGCGTAGCCACCTTACAGACGCCCATTGTTAGGACAGACGCCCTATCATTATCAGTCTATGGGCAGCTGTCATTCGGTTTGGGCGTATAGAATATATAGTAAAAAAAAAGCGGCCAAGTGCGTGTCGGGCCAAGTGCAGTGTAGGATTCCGTAGTTGCGGAACCCTATCAAAATAGGTTATTTGATTATTTGTATAATTTTGTAGGGGAAATAAATAAATGTTAATTTGAAAAAGTTCTTCAACAGTGAAATGATGGCTGTCGTCCGTACATTTTATAAGTTGGTCGACTATTACTCGTCAACCTGTACAGCCTACTTAGCTGTGATAGTTTTCCTTTTAATTTGGATATATATACTATTGCTGTGAATTTTTTCACATATCTAATAACAACCGTTTAGCTGGCAGGGGGGGGGGGGGGGACACTTGACTCTAACAAAAATTTGCACTTAAAAGCTTAATAATGCGCAAACGGATCCCTAAATCGAAAAATGCTTTTCACAAACCCGCAATATTTTCAAAAGACCTATCCAACCACACCCCACACGATGGGGTAGACGTGAAAAAGAAAATTCATCCCCACTTTACGTGTAGGGGAGGGACCCTAAAAAAAAATATTTCAATATTTTTATTTTACCACTTTGTCGGCGTTATTAATAGATATCTATGCCCATACCAAATTTCTAGTACTAAGGGTCTCTGAGCTAAGCCGCGGACAGACAGACGGACGGACAGACAGACGGACAGACGGACAGACGGACGGACATGGCGAAACTATAAGGGTTCCTTGTTGACTACGGAACCCTAAAAATTTGGGAAAATATGCCGAAACCGCTGTGAAAGGGACAAAAAGGTCCTAGGAATTATCTACCACAACTTTTGTATACTTTTACGAATCCAATAGCAATGTATTTAGTGATATATTAATTAAAAATTATTGTTTTTCTGGTATGAAACAATATGGGGGTTTTGATTTGATTTGCCAGTAGCAAAATATGTAACTTAAATGGCCGTACCTATCTAGTGATTGCGTTGATTTAGAAGCTTGCACTTTCTATACCTCAAAGGGTTCGCAGACCTTAGTATTTGATATTACTTTCAACTTGATACCTCTAACCGTTCCTGAGAAAAAAGGTCTTGACAAACAGACAGACAGACGGACAACATAGTGATCCTATAAGGGTTCCGTTTTTTCCTTCTTTGAGGTACGGAACCCTAAAAATTTATTTGGACCCACTTTTCTTTCAATGTCATGGTCGGGCTTAGAAGTTTTGCATCCACCCTCGTATCATAACATGTTCTGTCTTTTCATTCCGTTACGAGATCGAAAGAGCTCAGAATGTGTGTGGCCGGCAGAGGAACTCAATGTTGAAATGTCATTCTGTTGTAATATTACATGATGCCCAAGATTCTGAAATGTGGATCAAGACAGATTTTTAAAATAACCCAATTGTTAGATTTTGCAATTTTTTTTATTAAAACCAATATGGTTGGCTGGGCCAAGGACCAGAGGTACTGCAAGTTTGCTGCTGGAATTTGATGCTAGAGTTAGTTCATCTCTGTATTATTATTATATAATCACGATTTAACTCAAATTATTACTCTAGTAAAAATTAAAATTACATATTTTCTAAATTCTTATGCTGTAAAAGATTATGGACCTTTTTTTGTTCTTTACATTTTGGTTTAGGACTTTAGCCTTATATTTTCGTTCCGTTCACTCCATCACTACATGCAACTGGTCCTCCACTTTAGCACAGAGGTTGCAATTAGGCGAATCACTTTTCCGCATCATGTGTGCACTTTTATTCAGTAGAGTGTGACCAGAATGTGACTATTATTCAGTAGAGTATGACCAGTACCAAAATTAGTACACAATCGGACCTGGAAAGTCCTGAGCCTTTACATGGACTTTGAAAAACTCAAATAAAAATAATATGTGTAGTTGCCATCTAGCTATTCTCAAATCAAAACAAACGTGCAGCTCGCACAACAAAATTTTATGGCTTAGTGAAGGGAGATTCCCTTCACTAAGCCATAAAACTTTATTATGTGAACTGCACGTTTGTTTTGATTTGAGAATAGCTTATTAACTTTTGTGATTGTCATTCTTACAATATGTGTCCATGGTGTTGGTTGGTTGGTGCAGATATTGTCTTTTGTTAATGTCGAGTGAATTCAACAAGTAAATTCTTACTACGACGTTATAAATATGTAAAAGCAGCAAGCTGTGTCGAAGAGCTAAGCTAACTCACATTCCTTTTCAAATTGCAGGCTGCATCCCTATTCTCAAGTGCATTATCATCTGGTCAGTTAGCGCCTGTTGTGTCACAGTTCGGTCTGGGCAACGACGCGGCGTCGGCGGCCAGCAGCGGCGACATTCAGGCTTTCTTCAAAGCCCTCGAAGGGCAGTCGTCCTGCGACAGCGAAAAGCCCACCGAGGCCCAAGACGAGCCCAAAAACGAGGATAAACCCAAAGAGGACAAGGACAAGGGCAAACCTAATGAGGACGACGACGAATCCATGTCAGTCGAGTAACACTACGCTAACTGCAGTACAATATAGCAATTCTTCAGCGATTAGTTGTGATTATTTGAATATATTTGTTTTTTTTTGTTGTTGTTGCAAATTGTGCTGTAACATTTATTAAATTGAGAGAATACAATTTTTACTAAAATATTTGAGTGTTTGCATAATTATTTATACCTCGCCAAAATCTCCAGTAAGTATAATATTTATGAAGAATCAGAAGGCACTGCCACGTCGAAACATCGAGCCACATAGCTCGGAGACAACAGTGAGTAAAGCTATTAATAAGGTACTGACAGCTCGCTGGTGACGATTTTGTTCAGAGTGTAGTTGAATATCCATGCCTGCATAAATGAGGACCTCGAAGGTAACTAGGATGAGTTATTAAACCGCTTGGCTTCTCAATTCTTAAATAGGCTTACACCCCTCGGCTGTCCCGTGCCGAAACAAAGTAAGCCACTTTAAACAAAATTTTCAAGAGAGCCAAATATGTGTTTTATGTTAGCTTTCGAAACCTGAAGAGACTGGCATGAAGGTGTGGAACTGAGCTTGCGATGGCTTCACCGAACATATCCGGGGTCATCGTGGCCACTCTAAATTTCCCACGCATACTTGACGTTTCGGCTCGCAACAAGCCCTCGTCAGCTAGTCTGCGTTCACTAGGACGCGGGGAAACACCAGTCCCGCTCTCGACCTCCCTCTCTCTACCTATCCATATTTTGTAGGATGCTTCCAGTGACGTTTTCGAAGCTCTCCATGTATGAGCTTAGCGTCGATCTTGGCAGCCCTAGATTCTTGAAGAGACTGTAGAGCGACCTCGCTGGTAGTCCTCTTGCTCCGACTTCCACAGCGAAGAGATCAGATCAGACGCTAGTTTTGCCTTGGACTCTATGAACGATCGAAACCCAACGTCCCTGGACACCTCCATACCCAGGACGCCCAGACTGCCATCGTTGGGGACTAGGCTGCCCTGAAAAGTGGCTTGGAGAGGAAACGGATATCGGATACAGCCTTAGTAGAGAAGGCACAAGCTTGCGTCTTGGCTACGTTGAAGTTGACCAAGTTCTTCTTCCCCCAAGAGGATACTTTTTCGAGAACCTGGTCAACCCGAGCAACAGTTTCGCGTCTCGCGTTTTCTGCTGAGGCCTCTCTACCCTTCCAGTCCTTGATGAACCCTTCGTGCACCGTGCTGTCGTCCGCGTAACAGTGTATTTCGCCGAGCGAGAGTATGTCGTTGATGAACAATAAAAACAGTGTAGGCGACAGCACGGATCCTTGTGGAACACCAGCATTGATTGAGTAGTTGGCCGAGCAGGCACCATCTAGGGTGACAAAGATCGACCGACCACTCAAAAAGCTGGAGATCCAAGTGCACAGTTTTGTAGGGACACCGTAGGCCGGAAGCTTGCTTAAGAGTCCCCGGTGCCAGACGCGATCAAATGCTTTGGATATGTCCAGAGCGACCGCCAGCGATTCCCCAAAACCATCGAGTCTTTCAGCCCATAAATGCGTGACGTACGCTAGAAGATCTCCAGTCGACCTTTGCTTGCGAAAGCCGTATTGTTTGTCGTCGAGGAGTTTAGAGTCTTCTAGGTACGTCAGGAGCGCTGAGTTGACAATACGCTCCATAACCTTACTCAAAAGTGAGGTTATCGCAATAGGGCGATAGTTCGATGGGTTCGCTGGGTCCCCCTTCTTGGGGACCGGCTGGGCCGAAGCTCTCTTCCAGCAAGAAAGCATTGATCCGGAGGAGTAGAAGCGTTTGAATAGGCGGGTGAGGACTGGCGCCAATTCCAGAGCACAATTTTTCAAGACGATCGCCGGGACGCCGTCAGGCCCACTACTCTTTGAAATATCCAACTCACGTAGTGTTTTATGGACAACTCTGGGGTGGAACCTATTATTTGCCATCATACGCCCGCAATGGGGTAATAAAGGGGGGTTGGCGCCCAGGTCGTCCATGTTTGAGTTGGATGCGAAAAGGCGTGCAAAGATATTCGCCTTTTCTTTCGCGAGTATAGCGAGCGAGCCATCTGGACGTTCCAGCGGAGGTGTAACAGGACGGCAGAAATTCCGACCGATGGATTTGGCGAGAGACCAGAAGGCGCGGCTACCCGAAGGGCTACGTGCAAGTTTCGCGCCAATTCCACGGTCGTGCCTGAACTTGGCCAAGTTTTGCGTTCGTTTGCAGGACCTCGCAACGACGTTGACCTCGTCTGTTCTCGACAGACCTATTCTGCAGCCATTTCCTATAAGCCTTGTTCTTAGTGTCAATAGCCAGTCTGCATTGACAATCAAACCGGCGGCGTATGGCGGCCGCCGATGGGAACGGTGGAGGTAGGTATGAAGAAATTCATACCCTGTGCGATCACATCGACGACCGATTGGGCACACAGGGATGGGTCTGGAGAAGAGAAGCAAACGTCGTGCCAAGGGTATGCTCCCAGGAAGGAACGGAAGTCATCCCATTGTGCTGACCGGTAGTGCCAAACTGTTCGCGTACTACGTTCACGTGCTTCCGCGAAGTGTACAGTTGGCACAGTTGAGCGTACAAGGCAATGGTCGGAGTTTCCGAGGGGAGCTTCGACCCTCACCTTGTAGCCATTTGGCTCGGTAGTCAGCACAAGGTCCAACAAACTAGGTCGATGGGCAGAGTTACCAGGTATCCGAGTGGTTCCGGATACCAACTGCGTCAACCCGTGCGCAATGGCCAAGTTGTAAGCCTCCCGGCATGGTCATTGGTCAGTGATGGGGGAGCCCAACCAGTCTTGGTGTTTAGCATTGAAGTCACCCAGCATCACTAACTCCGCCGTAGGGAACTCGCAAAGCAGTTTGTCTGCCGTACGGCTGAGATGTTCATAAAATGCCTCTGTTCTTGACGCACTGACGTTAGGGGATCTGTATGCACCCGCGTAACTCCTCACCACGTGGGGAAGATTCACGCGGATCCATAACACAGGAAAAACAGGGTCTTCAAATCGGGTGAGCCGGGTATAGGAGACACCAGATCCAACGTACAAGCAGACACCACTTCGCCATGAAACGTTCCTGAAGATTGTAACCAGGAACATCCAGGTAGTATGCGTCCGCAGGACGCCCGATCTGAGTCTCCGTAAGAAAGAGGAGGTGAGGCCTCGCCGTCTGCAGATGGCAGGCGAAGGATGAGAAATTTGTGTGTAGACCTCTTATATTGGCGAGGTCTACCTTAAACTTTGAGGGAGAACGGGCCGCTGAAGGTTTAAACATTTTTCGATTTTTTGCTCGGCTCATAATTTAGATGGGTGATTGGTTCGTGGAGTGTATCGGAATGTGCCCAGGGCGCGGTGATGCCTTGTGCAGCTCGGATAGACTCAACCAACTGACAGTCGCAGAGAGCGAGAGGACCCCCGGGCCCCCCCTCCCAGAAAAACATGTGGTCTCCCATGGTCACCAGCCCAACAATGCTCTCTGACAGGGATTTTCGCGTGTTGATAGGGCAGCCAGCACACGGATTGGTGAGGACCGTGTGCCGGGCCCCTGTACTACCACGCAGGCAGGCAGCGGTCACCTGTTTCCACCGGCTCTCCCTGACCCCTGCGGCTGTCAGTCGGTTAATAGGAGTCTGGAGTGCGAGCGACACTAGCATCCACAACCCAGGACACCCCCGACACACTCAAGTCCACCGACCGGCTAGTCGCAGGCTGACCTCCAAGTGTAGCAGAGCCACATCAGGAGTTTTTCGCCTGCGACCTGTGGTATCAACCCGGACGACATAGTGGAGGACTTGTCTACCACATAGTGAGGCTGAAAATAAATCATGTTTAGGCGCAGGATGATCGCCTGCGTCCGACATTCCTCAGCTGTTGCGACTCTGGAACGGTGGTAATGCCAAAGGCATCGTCGCAACATTGCCCAAGGAGCACGACGAGGACGTGAATGTCGGACTTGCTGGGCTCTACTTTAGTGTGACCCACCGCTGGCACAGTTGATTGCTAAATTGGTAATTTGGTGAACTCCATACAGCTCCAGAGAACACTACCTAGGCTTAACCCAGCGACCCCCTAATTTATGATGACATATACGCGTGTGATACACGTGTCGTGTACGTAAGTATAATGCGCGGGACGGATCTCGGCGTGTCGTAGCGGGCGACCCGCCACGCGAATACACTATACAAGTACGGTGCGGGTGCGAGGGAGAACACTGACGAGCCGCTGCGGCGGCGACACGCCGAGATCCGCCCCGCGCATTATACCTACGTATGCGTGCGCTCGCAATGTTAGACAGCTAATAATGAATTCTCGTACGGATGATCCAAAATTCTCATATCTGATAAAAAATTCTCATGCGGATTTGTTCTGTCAGAACAGAAATAATCCTAATATTGCATGAAAATAGATTTGTTTTAATTAATTTTACAGTTTAGTGCAAATAACATGCATTATAAAACGGACCTGCGAAGAAACTCCTTCTTATAATGGCATTTTTGCCTGTTTCGGGAGGAGACGAATCAATATAAAAAAAATAAAAAATTGGATAGGTACAAGCGTAAGTAACTATGTATCTATCTATAAGTTCTGTCTGTGTATGATTAGTACCCTGCGGTTGCGCTGCGGTGCGTGCGTACTGCTGGCCTATTATTTAGTCTATGCTGCTGGCTGCGTGCGTGCCGTCCCACAGACTTGCAGAAGGCTTGGTCATTTGAGAGCTAAGAGCAAGAAATAAATTGCCCACAGTCCGTGAAATTCTCATGCTTTCTACCTTTTACCTCATAGCTCATGTTGTCGGAGGCGTAATTCTCACAAGTGCGTGAGAATTCTCATGCATCTAACATCCCTGGTCGCGCGCTGTAGGTGATTGATTTATTATCGCGGTAGCGGTAGGTATTATGTATATATGAAGGAGTGTCTGACTGACCGACTGAAGCCTGTCCGTTCCGTAGTCGTTCGCTTGCCTCTCCCTCGCCCGACCCGCCTCGGCCTCTCACTCGCACTCGCACTCGCCTTGTTTGTGTTGTGTGTGTGTGTGTGTGCGTTGAGTGCTTCGGCACAGAGATGCTTCGGTCCGGTCGGTCGTCGGTCGGAGCCAGGCCAGGCGCTCCGCTCCGCTCGGCTCGGTCCGATCTTCTAATTTCCATCTCTCTCATGTCTTAATTCCCACCTCAGTTATTTATTATTATTATTGATTTTTTTTGTTTTTATTGATAGCGCGACATAAGGTGTCTAACGACACGACGCCCATGGACATTCGGTCGTATGCGGGGGTTGCGAATGCCATGCCGGCCTGACAGGTGCCCATTGACGCCCCTCTTGAAGGACCCGAGACTGTACTTGGGGGGAAATATATGAGCAGGGAGAGCGTTCCAGAGTTTACCGGTTCTGTAGAGAAAAGATATGCAGAATCGATTAGTACGCATCCGCGGTAAGTCCAGCGTATAGGGATGCAATCCCTGCCCAGTGCGTGTGGTGCGGAGGTGGAAAGGGGACGGCGGATTGCGTTAAACAGCTCCTCCGGGCACTCCCCATGGAATAAGCGATAGAACACACTTAGGGAGCCGACATCCCTACGGTGTTGCAGTACTTGCAGTGGTTCTAGTAGACTGGCGGAAAAATCTAAAATTCGTTCTGATTTCACCTTCTAGCGGCATCTCGTGAAACTTTTTGGCACCGGGTTTTTTTAGACTAATTAGGCCCCGCTGAATCCGATTCTGCCCGGTGCCAACCCCTCTTCCCATTCCTTCCCCCCCCCCCCCCCCCCCCCCCTCCGCCCTCCGCCCTAAAATGTATCCCTATCAGCGGTTTTTTTAATTTTATACAAAAACTGTTGGACCTATCCAAAAAATGTCTTCGGCATAAATAATCTTCATTAAATTCTCTACAATAATGTCATACAATTGGTTTTGATAGGACTAATAGTTTCTGAAATACATCTACCAAAATTTTATGTTTTTTTATTATTATTTTTTATTTTGCATTTGCACTCTATTTCTATAAAAAACCGCCGAAGCTGTGATAAAATGGTCTAAAAGAATATTAATCTTTATATTTTTACCTACCGTACGAGTATTCGTTCACGATTTACAGCTCGCAGCGTAGACGAAAAATAAAATGCTCGAGCATCACACTCGTATATTTATTTACAAATTTACAGTAATATTATATTTCCTAGGTGATATGAATTTAATGGTACTTTAAAAAATATAAAACAGTAAAAAATAATAATTACTTTACAATTTTTAATAATTTGTTTTGGTAGAAAAATGGACATAAAAAGGCAAAATAAGCCATTTTTGAGTTATGTTATGTATGAATAACATCATGTTTATACATCGCATAAGTACCTATCAAGAAAAGAAAAACAGTCGAGGCATACCTTCCTGGCCACCAACCATTCC
This sequence comes from Nematopogon swammerdamellus, assembly GCA_946902875.1. Classification (NCBI taxonomy): domain Eukaryota; kingdom Metazoa; phylum Arthropoda; class Insecta; order Lepidoptera; family Adelidae; genus Nematopogon; species Nematopogon swammerdamellus. The sequence goes on from OX336333.1 coordinate 10,770,846, forward strand.
GTATGTTTTATAGTTCACCGTTGGGACATATCCCTTTACAATAGCAGCCTGGTGTCTATTAAGTAATCTGTGCTGGTGTGCAACATTGCTTGACTTCCCGACGACAAACACAAGCTGCAGTTTTGCATCCTGCCTTACAGCCGCATGTTAGAAGGTCTTTGCAAGCCTTAAGAACGGCTTCTAAAGTGATAAGCACTGGAGTCAGCTTGTCACTATCCTGGTGCCAGCCATAGTATTTTGGAGAAAGCAGCTCGATTCTCCAACGTGCACATTTCTCCAGATGTACGCTTGATAATGCGCCCGGCGGATATGCAATCGAGCTGCATCTGAAGTTGGTGGCAGCGCCTCTTTGTGGTGACTTTTGAGTAGTGGAGATGCTTTGCTGCATCTGTTGTGTTTACAGGAGAGTTTATTTTGTATAATCTCACCATGAACTTTTCTGCGTCCGCAAGAGTTTCTTCGGTCAATGGTGATACTCCAAGAAGAGAGAGAAGGTGTCCGTGGAGCAAACTATTAGTCCTATCAAAACAAATTGTATCACATTATTGTAGAGCATTTAATGAAGATTATTTATGCCGAAGACATTTTTTGCATAGGTCCAACAGTTTTTGTATAAAATAAAATGTCCGCTAATAGGGACACATTTTAGGGCGGGCCGGGTAGTCACCGGGCAGAATCGGATTCAGCGAGGCCTAATTAGTCTAAAAAAACCCGGTGCCAAAAAGTTTCACGAGATGCCGCTAGAAATGCTCCTGTCCAAATTTTCCGCCAGTCTAGTAGGGCTGAGCTGAGGCAGGCCTCACGCACTCTCTGTACTTTACGTTACTATGTACGCTCGCCCACGCAACTGCGCGCAGCTGCAAAGCAATAACCACTTTACACTCAATCGTTAAGGTACATTTTCGCACGCAGCGATTGGCGACGTGAAACAGTAGGCTATTAAAGCCCGAAGGTAGGAACATTTTCTATGGAGTGATTTATCTGTTACGAAGTAACTATTGAGTAATCTGTGGCTGAGGGACGAACGCGTAGGAAGGAAGCAAGCACCGAGGCACACCGAGGTTGGAGCGCGTCGCGTCGTCGGGGCGGGCGCGGGGCGGCAGACGACTGGCAAAAACTGGCCAAAGACTGGTGACTCCGGTTCTTGCCGCCTGCGCCTGCCCTATTATGGGGTAGTCCTTTCATTCATAGACTTATAACGACTTCCCTTCGTAGTTCGTACAACAACCGCGCCACGGAGTATTATTCCCTGGCGTCACCACTGCGGCGCGCCGTCGCGCCGCGCCCCGCCCCTCCTCGCCGTCGTCGCCATGTCATGCAGCTCCGCCTAGAGGCTAGGGCCTAGGCCTAGCCTGTCCCGCTGCTGCTGCCGCCCCGCCATAGTACCAACTACCAACTACCAAGGTACGGTACGTAGGTACGATTCGCGTCGAGACGCGACGACACGACGACGACATCGCGGGATAAATAACGCGTCTCGTCGTCGTGAGTCATTCGTGCCGTGCCGTGCCGTGCGGGAGATGGATGGCTCTTCGCGACCGCGCCTCCGCGCCCGCCGCGCCGCCCCGCCACCGCGCGCCGCTCTTCCGCCCCGCCTCCCCCCGCCTCCGCGCAGCCACCAGGTATCTACTCAGTTCCAAAGTAAGGGCTATGATTTGGTAAGGGCATGTCTAATCAGAATCACAGATTACTGACACAGAATAGAAATGTTACTGATACAAATACTGATACGTCATTGATACAGGTATTGTTGTCTAATGAATGAGATAGGGTCACGTTTTAATGACAGTTCCCACTTAAATTGATGTGAATGAAAGATAAAGATTTCTTCATTTTATCGATGTTGTAGCTGTTACGACTTTTGATGAAATCTAAAACAAACTTTCAAATCTATAGTTACCTACTCAAAATTAATTTTATTGTCAAAATTAGCTTTTAATGTTATTGTCTTTAATTATGTAAAAAATCGTTGTAAAAAGTGTTTAGTGAAAATAATATTACGTTTTGTGGTTTTTCTTATGTACCTACCTATGTGCTATTCTAGCGAAAACGTGAAAACGCCTCATGAACCTTACCCCATACCTCAGCCCCGCTGGGACACCGCTTCTCTGTATATTTCTTCGGAGCGATAACTCACTCTAGTCAGTGATATGCTAAAGTAATATACAGGGTGTCCCAGAAACCGACGATAATCCTTTAACAGGAGATAGGGCTGCTAATTACCTCTCAGAATATCTAATTTTAGGTTTAGTAAAAATGGCTTAGTTTTTGAGATATTGTCATTTTTGTAAAAATCCAAAATTTTCTCCCTCAGCTCATTTTTTTAAATGCCACAAGTAAAAATGTAAGATTTTCTTAAATCTAGTTTTTGTCAAATATTTCTGAAAAGTAAGGCTTTCACACGGTATAATTTATTTTTTCATGTTTAATCCTGTTTAGCTGAAAAACGACTTAAGAGCCACATGTTAAAATTTTTTCAGCCTTATCCCTTGAGTTTGGCCCTTCGCGGTGAAAAAAAAAATTACTACACTAAAGTGGCATTATGCAACAAAAATACGCCCATCTAATGTAGTTTTTAAAATGGTACATCACTTACCGATTTGCCCAATAATTTATGAGATATTGTTATTTTTAACTGCAAAAGGACCTCGGAATTTGATAACTGTTCTACCAAGTACGAATAGGAATAAAATAAACACTTGAAGTAAATTGGTCTTTATTAACCTGTTAAAGTAGATGTTCAAATTGTTTACCACCTGCACAAATGCTAGCTCGACATCTTCTCACAAATGCTCGGTTGATGCGTCGAGCAAGTACTCGATGCAAGTGCAGATACGTCCACCTATGCTATGTAGTTTGTGTTCTCAGTCCAGTTGAGTGTAGCCGGCACGACCGAAGGGAAGCACTTACGTGGCACCAAGTTCACCCGGTGTTATGGGCTGACATCACGGATGTTGTAGGTGATGTAGCCAACCCTGTCAGTTTACATAAAAAAACCTGAGCTACTGCCGTAATTCTTTCTTTGAGCTCTATCAAGTTGGGCTGGCCATTACGCTAGAGAAGTGCGTAATTTTTTAGACCAAGCATATCCCCACAGATAGACCGGACGTCTAGATCACCGGATTTAAATCCGTTAGATTTTTATTATTGGGGCTATTTAAAAGAAAAAGTTTACGGGAAACCGGTGGAAAACTTGATAGAGCTCAAAGAAAGAATTACGGCAGTAGCTCAGGTTTTTTTTAATGTAAACTGACATGGTTGGCTACATCACCTACAACATCCGTGATGTCAGCCCATAACACCGGGTGAACTTGGTGCCACGTCAGTGCTTGCCTTCGGTCGTGCCGGCTACACTCAACTGGACGGAAAACACAAACTACATAGCATAGGTGGACGTATCTGCACTTGCATCGAGTACTTGCTCGACGCATCAACCGAGCATTTGTGAGAAGATGTCGAGCTAGCATTTGTGCAGGTGGTAAACAATTTGAACATCTACTTTAACAGGTTAATAAAGACCAATTTACTTCAAGTGTTTATTTTATTCCTATTCGTACTTGGTAGAACAGTTATCAAATTCCGAGGTCCTTTTGCAGTTAAAAATAACAATATCTCATAAATTATTGGGCAAATCGGTAAGTGATTTACCATTTTAAAAACTACATTAGATGGGCGTATTTTTGTTGCATAATGCCACTTTAGTGTAGTAATTTTTTTTTTCACCGCGAAGGGCCAAACTCAAGGGATAAGGCTGAAAAAATTTTAAAATGTGGCTCTTAAGTCGTTTTTCAGCTAAACAGGATTAAATATGAAAAAATAAATTATACCGTGTGAAAGCCTTACTTTTCAGGAATATTTGACAAAAACTAGGTTTAAGAAAATCTTACATTTGTACTTGTGGCATTTAAAAAAATGAGCTGAGGGAGAAAATTTTGGATTTTTACAAAAATGACAATATCTCAAAAACTAAGCCATTTTTACTAAACCTAAAATTAGATATTCTGAGAGGTAATTAGCAGCCCTATCTCCTGTTAAAGGATTATCGTCGGTTTCTGGGACACCCTGTATAAGTCGATGACTCTAGTACGCTAGTTTTGCGCTAGTCCTACCTAACTTCCACTAATCCAAAGAGTTTGTATTACGTCGCTGCGGCGACGTAATACAAACTCTTTGCACTAATCCTACTAATATTATAAACGCGAAAGTTTGTGGGGATGTATGGATGGATCTTTGTTCCTCTTTCACGCAAAAACTACTGAACGGATTTTGATGAGACTTTATAGTACTATAGCTTATACATCAGAATAGCACATAGGCTATAATTTATAAAGATATTGTGTAAATTTGCCAAAATATTACGATAAATGTCAAGTAAGTCGGAAAAAACCCCCCATCATCTCTTCTCCCAAGAAAAACAAAAGCCTATCAACGTCACATAAAAACTTCAATTTCAAATTCTGCTCTTTTTTTAAATTTGCAGAAAACAAATAATTATGGCCAGTACGGAACGGAAAGGCGCGGGGCGGTGCGGAGCGGCGGCGCGGAGCGGGCAAAAGCTAGCATAACACATGGCATAACATACATCGAAAAGCTAATAGAATATAATTTTATGGAAAGTATTATAGTTATGGAAGGTATTGTACCGTGTGGGGCCGGTACTTTAAAAGAATAGCCCACTGCATCTCTCCCCGTGTATGTCGTAAAAGGCGACTAAGGGATATGATTCCCTTCTTATATTACTAGGTGGTAGGGTTTAACCCGCCCGGGTTGGTACCACCGCACTGAATGAAAGGTCGGTCGAAACGGCTATGTAAATGGTTTGTGTTTTCCGTCCAGTTCAGTGTAGCCGGCACGACCGAAGGGAAGGCTGACGTGGCACCAAGTTCACCCGGTGTTATGGGCTGACATCACGGATGTTGTAGGTGATGTAGCCAACCGTGTCAGTTTCCATAAAAAAAAATTTTTTTTGGGGCCGATACTTAAAAAGAATAGCCCCACGGCATCACTCCCTGTGCATGTAGTAAAAGGCGACTAAGTGATAAGGACGAGATGCCTTGCTAAATGTGGACAGGCTAGCCATCTCTCCGAGCATCTCTCATCTGGCACGGTCCTTTCACTAAGTCATGGAGCAGGTAGGGCTCCGTGCCTCACGAGGTGCCTCACTTGCTGCTTGATGGTTATCTTCCTAATACTTTGCTAAACGTGGTGGTTGGTGTTATGCTATAATTGACTGCAGTTCTTGCAGTAGAACACCCATTACTCTTGATTTTACTATTGATTCTTACCCGGATTTTCAGGATACTGGCTACGCAGTTAAGCAAACTACGCAGCAAAATACCACGGTCAGTCACAAGGAGGGGGGGGGGGTTTAGTGCAAAGTCACGTAGTACCTAACCTAATAGTCACATTTTACAATATATTTGTTTATAAAAAAAAGAAATTTTAAAGTCCAATATGGGCATACTCTTGTCCAAAGTTGTGTGGAAAGAGTATTGTTATTTTAAATAAATAAATACCTACCTGCACGTACATGTGAACATTGTTTTAATTTCCTGCCGATTTACTTCCTTGTACCGTTTACACCACACTAAGGTATCAAATATTGATTAAATAGGCCAAAAATTGCTATTTATTTATAAAGAAATCGCTATTTTATTATAGTATAAAATACTACTTGAAAATGGGGGAGGGCAGGGGGGGGGGTATGAACACATACCACGGTAGGTCACAAGGGGGGGGGGGGGGGGGGGGAATGTGGGTAAAATCGGTCACGTAGTATGGGTACGAGCCCTAAGTAGTGAGCAGCTTTCTTCTTTTGAAATTTGAATTTCACTCGAGTGGCACCCGCCCACCTGCGGGTACGACATCACGTAAGTCGGCGGAAAGCAGTGGTTCCGTAGGTACCACCACTGAAGGACTGGAGGAAAATTGGAGAGGCGTATGCCCAGCAGTGTATTTATACACGCTGACTGGCTGACTGAACTGAAACCAGTCGGTAGTGCTAATATCCGACGCTCGCTTGTCGCGCTCGCGACACCGTTAGCGCATGCGCTTCGCGTAACTGTCGCGAACAAGTAACAAAGGTTAGCTTCGAAAACAATGAAGATTGACCCGTGATCAACCTAATTATTCTTTGCTTTTGTAATGGAGTGAAATCTTCAATCGCTTATCTACATATTCCCTCAAAGATACCTTCCGTACGTACGATACCCCGCCCGCGTAATTTTACGGGCAATAAATGAATTTAACGACAGCGATGCTGGCAGGAACTCTTATAAAATCGGCTAGGTGTCTGTCCGTCTGCCCGCCTGTCTGTCTGTCACTGCCATCACTGGTCACTGCCTGTACATCTTAAACCGCTTGAGATATCTTTTTGAAATTTGGAATGTTTATAGATTTCCTGAAGGCAACAACATTTAAGCGGTAATAAAAATCAGGAGTACTCAACTCTAAATGTTGTCTAAATGAATGAACTGGCTGAGCCGCCCCGCCCCGCCCGCCCGCGCGCCCCGGCTGTTTGTGGTTGTTGCGCTCGCGGCCGCCGCCGGCGCCGGCCGGCGGCGTCGCCGGCGCGGCGGCGCGGCGGCTCGCGGCTCGCGCTCACTCACGCACGACCTCACGTGCCGTTCTTGTTGGACAACGTTTACCGTGCCGCCATGCGCCAGTCAGTTTAGAAAAATCTATTACATAATCAACTAAAAACACATAAACTAAATTGAAAACTGTTGATTAAATGAAATGAAATCTATACACAAAATAATATGTAGCGCAAAGTGTGTGGTGGTGTGTGTGGTGCCTCCCACCTGGATGTGATGTGATGTCTTTGTCCCGCAGCCGCACCGCGCGGTCTGTTTGAACAAAACCGCCCGCTGCCGCCTTTGGCTGCCGCTTGTATTTTCGGCACAGATAAATAAAATAAATTTTCGGACTGTGTTTTCGGACGTGTCAGGTAACAACAGCCCGTCGCTAGGCAACCGGACTCTTCTTCTTTCCGCCAGGAGGCGCTGTGTGGTTCGCTTGCATGAAGACCGCTGCAGGTAGAGTCTTGAGGCGAAGAGAATGGAGGCACTTGTACCTATCGTGTGTAAATGATCGAAAAATACCGAACCCCCCATTGGACGCGAATTTAAAACCGCCTCTACCCGCGTGAAAACTGTCGTTAACTCTTCAAAAGCAGTGAGTAATATATTTAAGTCAATGTTCAAAAGTGAGAGTCTGCGCACCTATGATTCGTTTGAGATGAGTTTTTGCCGATTTGACTGCCGCTTCAAAAATACCGCCAAAGTGAGGCGCGCTAGGTGGATTGAACCTCCCTCTATAGCGCGATTGGTGAACTCTCTTTCGAGTGAAGCCGCTACCGCTGGCTGACGAAGGTGTCAAGTGTCGATTGCTACCGACGTAATTTGTACCGCAGTCCGATCGAATCAGCTGAGGTAATCCTCGCCGTGATGCGAACCGTGTGAATGCGCAAGAAATGTTTTAGTAGATAGGTCCGAGACGACCTCTTAATGAACCACCCGTGTGGTAAGGTAAGACAAACGAATACGCACAAATATACCTTAAGAACCTTAGCGTTCCGTAACATTGAGGCTTTGATTTGAAAAGGTCCCGCAAAATCCGTGGCTACAGCATTGAAAACACCACCCGATTGAGTGACCCGATCCACTGGGAGATCAGCCATAATTGGTTCTGAAGGCTTGGCCTTGAGCCTAAAACATGGAATGCACTTGAATAATTGGAACCGAATAGCTTGTCTTGCTGAGAGAATCCAATATTTCCGCTGGAGTATAGCTTGAAGAGCTGTAGGGCCCGGTGTATGAACAAGGATACATTTTAAAATTCAATAAATTTAATTTTGTGCTGATACAATCATAAACAAAAAAAGTTACAAGGGTTTATAGCTGGGATTTTGGTAATTTTCAAAAATAAAGAAAAAAAAATCGTATCTCGATACCACGTGACATCTGACAAAAGGTATCATGGGTCAAAACGTTGCAAATGACCCCACTTACCTACAAAAAATTTTTGTCGGTTCATGTGCCGAACACCCTGTATAATATTAAAAATTTATGAATATTTTGCATTCCTCACTCACTATTTTCATACACAAAACTTAAGAAATGAAGTCGGTTAAAAATAAAATTCAAGAATGCACATCGTTCAACGTTTTATCTAAGTATACATCATGTATACATATATAATAAAACCGTAAATGCAAAAAGGTCTGTACATTGAATATATTCGGGAAAAAAACCAAAGCGACTTAAAACCAGCGTTGTGCTAAATCATTATCTCTCCCTGTTAGCATGTTATTTAAAAAGTCCCTTAATACTGGAGTTTTCCCGAGTCAATGGAAGCGTACTTACATAACACCCGTTTTCAAAAAAGGCGATAAGCACAAGCACGATATATCTAATTATCGACCTATCAGCAAACTATGCACTTTAGGTAAAACTTTTGAAAAAATTATCTTTGACGTTATTTTTCCAATCATAAAGCCACAGCTAATAGAAAACCAACATCGTTTTGTCAGTAAGAAGTCGACTGAGACCAACCTCGCCGAATTTATCGATATAGCTCTTGGGGCAATGGATCACGGGTATCAGGTAGATGTCGTGTATACTGATTATTCGAAATGTTTCGACAAAATTCCACATAACCATTGATTTTATAGGGGGAGTCAGATGTACCGTCAGCGATGTTTTAAAGGTAACATGAAATTAGTCTTCAATTATGTCCTAAGATGGCGCCAGGAGTATCGAATTTGAATTAAATAATTATTATATTTTTAAATCTGCTAATTATAGAACGATGCTAAGTGGGAACAGCATAGTTAAATTTAAAGATTATTTTATATTAAGTAGAAATTTCAAAATAGTGTATTTTAAGGTTTTCATAATTTTTCCAATAAATATTTTCATGTTTTGTCAGTCCGTGAGCTTGGCGGATAAAATGTATAATTTCGCCGCTTCTGCATCATAGATGTCAGACCAAAGTTAAGTTGTCCTATTTGTCTATAGATGGCATGCCTATTTCTTATTATATTTTTAGTTGCCAAATAGCCACCAACCAAACCTGCGTGCAATTCAAATACGCGCGTGCGGTTAGGATAAAGTGGAGATACCTTCTTTAAAATTATATTTTTTTACCTCACCACCTTTGAAAACGGAAACAAACACGATGGATTAAATATAATAATAATAATAAAAATCGTTAGCCATTTATAAGAAAATCGACCTCATCGAAATAATTTGTATGACAGCTACCCTTATTTTTTTTAATTAAAAAAAACTAAAAAAGGTACCCCTAGATAATCGTTTCAAACTACTAAATATGAATTTTCAACGAAATCGGTTGAGCGGTTGAGGCGCAACGTCGCTGGACACATTGCCATAGACAAATTTGTATGACGGCTACCCTTATTTTTTCGAATTTTGAAAAAGTAAAAAAATTTACCCCTAGATTATCATTTCAAACTACTAAATACGAATTTTGAACGAAATCGATTGAGCAGTTTAGGCACAAGGTCGCTGGACGGACACACACACACACACACACACACATACATGTTTCTCAAAACCACTTTTTTGGGATCGTTGACAGATATATAGCCCAAATCTGTACTGTGTCGGGCCGGTACTTTAAAAGAATAGCCCCACTGCATCTCTCCCCGTGTATGTCGTAAAAGGCGACTAAGGGATATGACCCCCTTCTTATATTACTAGGTGGTAGGGTTTAGCCCGCCCGGGTTGGTACCACCGCACTGAATGAAAGGTCGGTCCAAACGGCTATGTAAATAGTTTGTGTTTTCCGTCCAGTTCAGTGTAGTCGGCACGACCGAAGGGAAGCACTGACGTGGCACCAAGTTCACCCGGTGTTATGGGCTGACATCACGGATGTTGTAGGTGATGTAGCCAACCGTGTCAGTTTCAATAAAAAAAATAAAAAAATTAGTCGCATTCTCAACTTCGACATTTTGGACGATCACAATACTTCCTTTCTCCTTACAGTCGCTCGAAAGTAAAAAGCCACCTCCATAGTTTTTAGCCGTTGCGGCAATTTATCGATCGACGCGCGACGTTCGCTTGTTTTGGAACACGCAAATGTTTGCGTGGAGCGTGCAGGCAAGCGATACGGGTTACTGCGCGTGGAAAAAGGATAACACAATATCGATGCGATCTCTTGAGACGGTCGGTTCTGTATTCACGCGATACGCACACTACCATAATCGCGGTGTCTCGTTTGAGTAATAGTTGAAGTATGAACAAAATGTCTTTGAGTATGAAGTACGGAGTCCAGGCACCGAATTAAAAAAAGTTGAGTCCAGGGCTATTTTTTCCATCTACGATGCTGCTGGTGGTGTTATACCAAAGAGATTAAAAGAGGGTGGGTTTAATGTATTTGTGATAAACTTTACAGAATATATAAGTCAATGATATTTTATATAAAATTGTAAAATTGTAGACTTTACCGACGACGACACGACGACGAATAAAATAAAAAAATAGTAAATCTGATTTAAATGCAAAATTGATAATAAACCATCGCTTCTCTTATATTCTCTATCTTTTTCGGGAGGAAGGAAGGGATTCCTTCCTCGCCCATCTCTCACTCACCTCTCTCCCGGTCTTCTCTCCTCGATCCCGCCTTCCTCCCCTCCTTCCCCTCACCCTTCACGGACCCCCTCTTTGCCACCTTCCCTTTCGCCCATTCCCTCCCTCTCTCCCTACTTCCCTTCCTCCCCTCATGCCGCCCCTCCTTCCCATCACCCTCGCATTCCATTCCTCCCCTACTACCCCTCATCCTGTCCGCAACCCCCTCTTACCCCGCCCCTTCCCACTTTCAACCTCTCACTCCCTCGATATCCATTCCTCCTCGTTCCCTCTACTACCTCCCTCCCCCACACCTACCCTCATTCACTACCCCTTCCTCCCTCCATACCTCTCCTCCTCTTCTTCTTTTTTTTATGGAAACTGACATGGTTGGATACATCACCTACAACATCCGTGATGTCGGACATGTCGTGCCGGCTATACTGAACTGGACGGAAAAAAACGAAAAAACTATTTACATCAAATCTCTTTAATTTACATAGCCGTTTCGACATACATTTTATTCAGTGCGGTGGTACCAACCCTAGTAAGGTAAGAAGGGAAGGGACTGGTGGCGCTAGACTGAACGACTTTGTACCACTAGGATCTAAGTAGTAGATTACGATTTTGTTCTTGATGTCCGGTCTATATGGAAGAGGGTGGGTTTAATGTCTTTGGCCAAAAGCCTAGATAATAAATTTTCATATCCTTACCTAGAGAAATCATGGATTCCCCATACAAAAACTTTCACCCCTATTTCACCCCTTATTTTTAGGTTTCCGTATCCCTGTACGGAAGCCTATTACTAAGCCTCCGCAGTCTGTCTGTCCGTCCGTCCGTCTGTCCGAGGGCTGTATCTCTTGAACCGTAATAGGTAGCCCGTTGAAATTTTCACAGAATATGTGTTACTATAGCGGATATAACAACAAATAAGCGGAGCTAGGTACAACCCAAGTACAACCAAAGAGTTTGTAAACTCTTTGGACCGGAGTAAAACCGCAAACAGGAAATTACAATCTTACACGTTCAACGCTTCGATCATAAAAAATATTAAGATTCCGCATGTCAGGGCGATTCGTGCCCCACCAAAAATACGTGCAATTCAAATATTACGTGCATCGCCCGCTCATTCTGCCATCGACCGCCAGCGCGAGAGCACTTGCTTCAGCGTCTTCAATATTACACAAATGCCGGCTTCAGGCCTCTGCATAGTATACGAGAGCATCTGGCATTATATTTCAAGAGTGAAAATCCCTTCAAATACAATGTTATATAAGAAAAAGTAAAAATTTTCACTTCATACATTTAATGTGTTTGGATTAAGTGGAGATGGCTTCTTTAAAATTATATTTTTTTACGTCACCAAATTTGAAAACGGTAACACTGGATTCCCAAAAGAATTATTTTATAATATATATATTTTACTATATTAGATGGCAATTTGAAAAGCTACAATAAAATCAACAAAATACCAGAACCCTTACATGATTTTTATTTACAGATTTTTGCTTGTGTTTTCTTTGTGTTTTTTTTTATTGAAAGCGCGACCTGTGGCGCCGAGGCATCCTAAGGGAGATGTCTAAGGACGCCCATGGACATTTGGTCGTATGCGGGGGTTGCGAATGCCATGCCGGCCCGACAGGTGCCTGTTCACGCCCCTCTTGAAGGACTCGAGACTGTACTTGAGAGGAAATATATAGACAGGAGAACGTCCCAGAGTTTACCGGTTCTATAGAGGAAAAATCTGCAGAAGAGGTTGGTACGCATCCACGGTAAGTCCAGCGTGTGGGGATGCAATCCTTTTTAACAAATTCCTCTTTTCAAACAAATTTCCCTTTTAAAAGCTGATATTTGGCAGAGCCATCCCACAGGTGCAAGCAGTACTCCACGCATGACCTGATCTGCGATTTGTGCAAAAGGACTTAGGTGCACAAGAAATTTACGTGTTTCTTTCTTGGTTGGTTCTTGTTTGATTCTTACAGATTTTGAATAACATATTTATTTGCTTTATGAAACGTATATGACAAAGTGGTTCAAAAAAGTTAACATCAAAGGGAGGAATACGAAAATATTAAAACTGGTCTCGTTTAAATAGTTAGTGAGAAATTATTATTTAGGTTGACTGCAAAATTAAGTTTGTAATATATTTATGTATCAAAAAGGTGATGAGTGGAGGTGAGAAATGTTTTTCTTTTTATAACCAGTTTGGTGGTTCAAAAAAAATTATCAAGGTTAATTTATAGAAGATGCGTCACTACGCTCCGCATCTTCTATAAATTAACCGTAACCTAATAGGGACCATGTCGAGGCAGCCCGTGTCGTTTTTGCATACATGTCTATTCAAAATCAATGTTTTTGTAGTTAAAAAAAGTAAAGTTTTAATTTTGCATGAAAGATTAAAAATTAAAAGTTGTATGGAAACCTGTTTCTTCTTTTAAGTAAACTAAATAAACTACGCGTCCGGCAAAACATTATTTCACTAAAATTTATTTTTTAACTTCAGTCTACACAATAAGCTTACTAGCAATTTGCTAGCAAACTTCCCCACTTCAAAGCCACGCCTCCGTCGTATTTGTGCGGAACCCTCGGTTTGTGGGTTGGTCAACTTGGTCTGTGTTTTTAATGTTAGTAACATATTGGCTTTATTTCTAGTAGACACTTCACACTATTAAAGCTAAAATTTAGATATTCCTGTCATTATTGTCATTTTGAGAAAGAAAGACAGGAGATGAACGAATGATTTAATAATCTTAATTTAAGCACATCTGTCAAATTTTAGGTGATTTTAGTTGCAAGTGATATAATATAAGACACGTCTAAAGTCGACCTAAATTGACAAATGCGTTTGAATTTTTTATAAAATAATTCACTCATCGTCCATAGGTTTTCTTTCACAAATAAATGTAAATCGTAAAACTGTAGGTCCCTTCCCTCCTAATCTTACTTGGTGGTAGGGTTTAACCCGCCCGGGTTGATACCACCGCACTGAATGAAACGTCGGTTGAAACGGCTATGTAAATAGTTTGTGTTTTCCGACCAGTTCAGTGTAGCCGGCACGATCAAAGGGGGAAGCACTGACATGGCACCTAGTTCACCCGGTGTTATGGGCTGACATCACGGACGTTGTAGGTGATGTAGCCAACCGTGTCAGTTTCCATAAAAAAAATAAACGAAAAAAATTGCAATAAATGTTTTTAATAAATAATTTAATAATAAGAAGTAAAAAGCCACCTCCATAATTTTGAGCCGTTGAAGCAAGCGGCAATTTATCGATCGACTACGTGCGACATTCGCTTGTTTTGGAACACGTAAATGTTTGCGTGGAGCGTGCAGGCAAGCGATACGGGATTACTGCGCGTGGAAAAAGGATGACACAATATCACTGCGATCTCTTGAGATGGTCGGTCCTGTATTACGCGATACGCACACTACCATAACCACGGTGTCTCGTTTTAGTAATAATTGAAGTATGAAGTGCGGAGTCCAGAACTATTTTTTCTGTCTACGGTTCAACGCCACATGAAAAATCCAGTATTTCCGTTTGGGCCACGGGGCTCACCGCTCACCGGTGAGCCTTTCCTTACTGAACCATTCAGGTCATGGGGGTCACCGGTGAGCCGCGTGAGAGGGCCTACGTAAACGCTTCCTACAAGCCACAGAGCGCAGCTACAAAGCCAATATGGAAGTGAGCCGCATGGCCTTGTAGTCGAAGCGGACGGCGTGGTTTTCAAATCCAATAGAAACTTGTAGTTTTTTATAAAGTTAATTGTAACGATGCTAGGGCTGCTCTTAACGATAAGGTAGAAAATAATATTTGTATTAATAGAATTAATAAAACCAGAAAATAATAAGAAAATATTCGTCAAAATAAAAATGAACATAAAATTTTCTTCATTGCCAAATAAGAAGACATTATTTATTACGAAAATAATTTATGAAATTAAACAAAAGAAAATATTTATGAAATTGAACAATCACAACATTATGACACTTCATTATTTAAAATAATCAATCATCTTAACCCCAAAGAGTTTAACCATAAACAATAAAGAATTATCCGTGAGTCATGTTAAAACAAGGCAAACAAAGGAATGGTTTAGTTGGGCTGCTTTGGCAATAAGTGGATACTTTTTTCGACTTGGTTTTAGCCTGTTTGCTACCCATTATTGGTACGTTCTTTGCATAACATTGGTGACATGTTCTTCTCACTTTTCTGGCCAATCCCTCTTTCCTTTCCAGAGTGTGTTTCATTCTCTTCCGTCTTTCTATACGCATTTCATAGTCGCTATCCTCACTCTCCGACAAAATAATTCGACAGCATCTTCTTTTCGTTGGTTGAACTACGTCTTCATAGAATCTATTCCGAAACTACGGTTCAGAAGATCTATCTCGATGTTTTCTAACTGCGTTAGCGCATCTTGTGTTAACTCGAAATCTTCAAAATAATCATTTTTGGCGAGAAAAGCGTAAAACATCCTCAATTGTCGACGCAGCCGGACCGGGATTGATCGCTGCGTCCGCGGCGTGCGCGCAACGGGTGGGCCGCGGCGTGACCCCGCGGCCCCAGCCAACAGAAAAATACAAATCCTTCATATGAGGCCACACGATCCACCCGTGAGCCTTCTGCTATATCTCGAAAATTAGACGGTAAAAGTCGCAAATTTTTATTTTCCTTACAAATTACCGCATTTTATAAACTTTGTGATGAAAATCTCAAGTTAATGAAAATTACGGATATAATGAGTTTGGCTTGGCCCGAACGGAAAAGTACGCTAGGCCCACCGGTGGGTCGTATGGCGTTCAACGTGTTAATTGTGGGCTGATTTTGAAAATTCTTTTTTTGTTTGGTAGGTCATACTTCAGAGGTGCTCCCATTGAAATTTTATTGAAATTGATTGAGCGGTTTATGAAAAAGCAACAAAATACTATTGGTGTGTGGTTACCTTCAGCAAAACTTTTGTGATGTGGACTTTTTCAGCAATTTGCAGTTTGACACATGGCGAATAATTCTGTACCACTTCAACCGATTTCGATTATTCGATTTCGATTATTGTTTTTTATGTAATATTGTTTTAAAAATATAAAACCGACTTAAAAAAAAATAAACTAGAACTAAAAAGTATTAAATAGGTACCTAATATTTTGAAATTTTCTCTGTCATTGTATTGAAATACATGAATCGATATTGTCATTCATATTCGGACCCTTGTTTCATGAATATTCTAAATTTGAAATCTTTTCCGACCGGCCAGATGCGCTTAATATATTCTATTACGAGTACGAGTACCATCAAGCTGGTCTGATGATGGAGACGGAAGGTGGCCATAGGAACTCCTAAACTACACATGATAAACCCATCGTGTTTGGGCTCGTTGAATTTGTCTTCACGAGCAATTTACTTTAGACCTAGGAGATTCTCAATTTGACGGTATGTTTTCTTTTTTTGGATGTTTGTTACGCGATTACTCCGTCAATTATTGTGGGCCGATTTTGAAAATTCTTTTTTTTTGTTTGAAAGGGGATAACCATGACGTGGTTCCATTTTAATTTGGTCGAGATCAGATTGGAAAGCGAGGCGGAATCGCGAGGCCGAAGGTCGAGCGATTCCGCCGAGTACATTAATAGCAAAAAATTCCAAAAAAAACTGTGAAATAAAAAACTATTTAAAAAAATATATAAAAACCTCCTTCAAAAATGTATGAAATAAAAAAAATCGAACCCTAGAGTTGAAGGCGGTGCTAAAGCAAGCAAAAATGATACATGAAAGAAAACATGCGTGGATGATATCCTTTGTGATTTGTGTAGCCTTCTTTAGCACCGCCTTCAACTCTAGGGTTCGATTTTTTTAATTTCATAAATTTTTTAAGGCAGTTTTCATATTTTTTTTTTACATACAATGCTGACATTATTAGAATGAAGAGTGACGAGTATTTGTTTAACTGTTCAACTAAATAAATACGTTCTATCCACAGAGCACGGAATACCGCGCGCGCGCGCGCGGGGGTATTCCGTGCTCTGTGGATCTATCTATTAAAAGCGCACAAACAGGAAATTACAATCATAATAATATTTTGTTCCGTATACCAAATTATTTTCAAAACATTTTTTTATTTTATTTAATTTGATAAGAAGTGTTAGTTTAATTGTAAATTGTCATAATTTTATTATTCAAATATAATTAAAAATTTTGGAATTTACATAAATAATGTTCTTTATAAATATAAATGAAAGCGCCATCTTTTGTCTAGTAGCAGTAATTCTACAGCCTAGTGACAATTAAAGGTACCTAGATACATGTTGTATTTCAACTAGATAGCGCCCTTAGTATAGAAGTATTAACAAACATTAACGCCACCTGTTTGTTTTACGACAACATCAAGAAAAATTATTAACGCCTCCTGTTGGTTTTACGATTTACAACGTTACCAAATTTTTTATATGGAGTGGTCTATCTGTCCCGACAGGGTTATAAAATCAATGACATAACCTATTATTACAAAAAATTGAATCAATTGGTATACACGGCGACCTACTTCGGTGGCTGACTTCCTACCTATAGAATAAATCCCAAGCGGTCACAGTTAGCGGTTTTTGCTCCTCTTTCGTTCCTGTTACTTCTGGGGTCCCTCAGGGTTCCCACCTCGGACCTCTGATGTTTAACATCTTCATTAATGACGTAACACATTTGGTCAAAAACTCAATTTTATTACTATACGCGGATGACAAAAAGATTATTAAGGTAATAAAATCACTTCTTGATTGTCATGATTTGCAAAAAGATTTGAATAACTTGGTAACTTATTGTAAAAACAATTACCTCCATTTAAATGTTGACAAATGCGCTACCATTTCCTTCTCTCGTAAGCAAAATACCGTTCACTTCAATTATAATCTCTCTAATAGATTAATCAATAGAGTTACCGAAGTCAGAGACCTAGGAGTTCTGCTTGACAGTAAATTAATTTTTAAATCACATATTGACACAATAACATTGAAAGCATATAAACTACCTACTCGGTTTTATATTTAGGACTTGCAATGTATTAAAAAATGTCTCCACTTTCATAACCCTATACTCCTCGTTTGTCAGACCTATTATTGAATATGCCTCCATAGTATGGAACCCGCAGTGTGCAGTCTATATAACTGAAATAGAAAAAAATCAAAAAAAGTTTTTAAAATATCTTGGCTATAGAACTCGTAGGGGAAGTGAGAGCGACGATAACACATTTGAAATAATGTCTCTCGAGAAAAGAAGGCAGATCAAGGATATTACTTTCATATACAAGTTGATCCATCATTACATAGATTCTCCTTATTTGTTAAGTAAGTTAAGTTTTCGTTGCCCTACTAAGGCAACGAGATGTCTTAACACTTTTCATATCGCCAAAGTGAGTACCAATTATAGTAAAAATTCTTTTACTAACCGGAGTTGTGCTACTTATGACAACTTCTTCTCCTGTCTTGATTTATTTCATGTATCACTCAGCCATCTCAAAAGGTCAGCGATCGAAACAGTAAATGATGAAACAGGTGTTAAAGCGGGCAGATGAGAATTGTGTGAGGGTAGGATGGGTTGGTTTTCTTGCTAGGTACATGGTAGGTATGTACTTCTTATCAACGTATCTCCTATGGTTAAGTAATTGGTTGATTTTCGTGTGTTGGTATTAGTTAGTTTTTGATGTTTTCTTTCTTTTAGGTTAATTTATTAATCATGAACGCACTTAATACGGATAACTTTATGTAGAAAACTTTACTGGTCTCTGTGTAATTAATGTTAGTACTTACTCCTTTTTACGATGACTGTATGTTTTCCCAATAAAATAAAATAAAATAAAAAATAAAAATAAAATGAGAAACGTACATAGACCTTGAAGAATGTAAGTAACTAAAGCGAGGCCTAAGGCCGAGCTGCGTTCAGGAAGAAGCTAAACCTTCTTGAAGAAAGTAAATAACTAAGGCGAGGCCGAAGGCCGAGCTACGTCCTGATAAATAATAAACCACCTCGAAGAAAGTAAGTAACTAAGGGCGAGGCCGTAGGCCGAGCTGCGTTCAGGAAGAAGCTAAACCTTCCTGAAGAAAGTAAGTAACTACTTAACTAAGGGCGAGGCCGAAGGCCCAGCTGTATTCTGAAAGACGATAAACCTTCTCGAATAAAGTAAGAAACTATGGGCCAGGTCGGAGGCCGAGCTTCGTCCGCGTAAACGATATAATATTCTATCGAAGAAAGCAAGTTGAATTGAACTACTTACCTCAAATAAATGTCCAAACTTAAACAAAATGAAACTACTTCTAAACCCGTTTTTTTCATTATTTATTAATTTTCGTAGAAGACAATTATTTTAGTTTAAATTCTCATTTTTTTCAAATTCTCATTTCTCATTTAAGTCAATAGATGCCGGCGTGCGCAGTGTTCCGTGCTGTCCCCGGCCCTCTTTCTGCTACACATTAATGTTCTGACTCCGACTCAGCCACTCATACCGGATAACATAAAAAAAAAGGGATGTCACAACTCACAACACTTACACAAATGACAGGTAGTGAGCCCATTATGGTGGAAATGCAATTCCAGAGAGAGAGATAGAAAGAGACAGAGATAAAAAGAGACAGAACTAGAAAGAGACAGAGATAGAAAGAGAGAGAGATAGAAAGAGAGAGAGATAGAAAGAGAGAGAGAGAGAGAGAGATAGAGATAGAAAGAGAGAGAGATAGAAAGAGAGAGAGAGATAGAAAGAGAGAGGGAGATAGAAAGAGAGAGGGAGATAGAAAGAGAGAGAGATAGAAAGAGAGAGAGAGAGATAGAAAGAGAGAGATATAGAAAGAGAGAGAGAGATAGAAAGAGAGAGAGAGAGAGAGAGAGAGAGATAGAAAGAGAGAGATAGATAGAAAGAAAGAGAGATAGAAAGAGAGAGAGATGAAGGAGAGAGAGATGAAGGAGAGAGATGAAAGAAAGAGAGATAAAAGAGAGCGAGATGAAAGAGAGAGAGATGAAAGAGAGCGAGATGAAAGAGAGAAAGATGAAAGAGAGAGAGAGAGATGAAAGAGAGAGAGATGAAAGAGAGAGAGAGAGATGAAAGAGAGAGAGATGAAAGAGAGAGAGAGAGATGAAAGAGAGAGAGATGAAAGAGAGCGAGATGAAAGAGAGAGAGAGAGAGACAGACAGAGAGAGTAGTAAGTAAGTAAGTAGTCAATCGAGTCAGTTTCCATAAAAAAAACCGACTTCCTAAAAAAAGGAAAAGTAAAAAACTATTTAAAATAAAAATATAAAAACCGCCTTCAAAAATATATGAAATAAAAACCTAAAAAAAAAAACGAACCCTAGAGTTGAAGGCGGTGCTAAAAAGGCTACACAAATCACAAAGGATATTATCATCCACTCATGTTTTCTTTCATGCATCATTTTTGCTTGCTTTAGCACCGCCTTCAACTCTAGGGTTCGTTTTTTTTTTTTTAGGTTTTTATTTCATATATTTTTGAAGGCGGTTTTTATATTTTTATTTTAAATAGTTTTTTAGTTTTCCTTTTTTTAGGAAGTCGGTTTTATGTTTTTTAAAACTTTTTTTTTATTTCACAGTTTTTTTTAGTAATTTTTGCTATTAATGTACTCGGCGGAATCGCTCGGCCTTCGGCCTCGCGATTCCGCCTCGCTTTCCAATCCGATCTTGACCCAATTAAAATAGGACCACGTCAGCTTCGATAGCTCAGTGGTGCAGACAGTCAACTGTCGCTATTGAATGTTAAGCAACGCTGGGTGCGGTCAGTACTTGGATGGGTGACCGCTGACCGTTGGAGGCTGACCGAGGTTCGGATTCCTCGTAAAACTGTAGGTCCCTTCCCTCCTAATCTTACTTGGTGGTAGGGTTTAACCTGACCGGGTTGGTACCACCGCACTGAATTAAACGTCGGTCGAAACGGCTATGTAAATAGTTTGTGTTTTCCGACCAGTTCAGTGTAGTCAGTACGATCAAAGGGGGAAGTACTGACATGGCACTTAGTTTACCCGGTGTTATGGGCTGACATCACGGACGTTGTAGGTGATGTTGCAGAACTTAGTAGAATGGACAGACATAAACATGTTACGGAACCCTACTTTTATTATAAAATAACCGTCGGAGGACCTTGGTTGAAAATTGTGAAATTTTGTAGAACGGACAGACATACATTTGTTACGGAACCCTACTTTTATTATAAAATAACCGTCGGAGGGCCTTGGTTGAAAATTGTAAAATTTAGTAGAACGGACAGACATACATTTGTTACGGAACCCTACATTCATTTTGAAATAAATGTTCAATTTTGTAGAACGGACAGACATGCATTTGTTACGGAACCCTACATTCATCTTGCAGAACTTAGTAGAATGGACAGACATAAACGTGTTACGGAACCCTACTTTTATTATAAAATAACCGTCGGAGGACCTTGGTTGAAAATTGTAAAATTTAGTAGAACGGATAGACATGCATTTGTTACGGAACCCTACATTCATTTTGAAATAAATGTTAAATTTAGTAGAACAGACAGACATGCATTTGTTACGGAACCCTACATTCATTTTGCAGAACTTAGTAGAATGGACAGACATAAACGTGTTACCGAACCCTACTTAACAGTTGCACTCCGGGAGTGCCGGCAGATCCCGTGCCACTCTAACTTAACCCTTAATGCAATGACTTAAGGTTTCATTTTAAAAATGACGCTGACGCGATGTCGCGAGTTATACATTTTTTACCCACCTAAAAAAGTGCCAAGCGCCGCTAAAGAAGTTTTCACTTCAAAAACCTCAGGGTTATCCCCTTTCAAATAAAAAAAAAAAAAAATTTTCAAAATCGGCCCACAATTGACGGAGTAATCGCGTAACAAACATCAAAAAAAAGAAAACATACTGTCGAATTGAGAATCTCTTAGGTCTAAAGTAAATTTCTCGTGAAGACAAATGCAACGAGCCCAAACACGATGGGTTTATCATGTGTAGTTTAGGAGTTCCTATGGCCACCTTCTGTCTCCATCATCAGACCAGCTCGATGGTACTCGGTACAGTAGGTACCGGTCAGGTACCATAATAAATTAAGCGCACCTGGCCGGTCGATGGCCGGTCGAAAAGATAAAAAATTTCAAATTTAGAATATTCATGAAACAAGGGTCCGAATATGTATCACTAGTAAATATCGATTCATGTATTTCAACAGGACAGAGAAAATTTCAAAATATTAGGTATTTAATACTTTTTAGTTCTTTTTGTTTTTTTGTTTTTTTGAAATCGGTTTAATATTTTTTAAAACAGTTTTTATTTCATTCTTTTTAGTAATATTACATAAATAAGAATAATCGAAATCGAATAATCGAAATCGATTGAAGTGGTACAGAATTATTCGCCATATGTGTCAGACTGCAAATTGCTGAATAAGTCCACATCACAAAAGTTTTGCTGAAGGTAACAACACACCATACTAATTTATCAAACTGAAAATTGCCGAATACGACCACATCACAAGTTTTGCTGAAGGTAACCACACACCATAGTATTATGCTGATTTTTCGAAAACCACTGAACCAATTTCGATAAAATTGAAATGGGACCACCTCGGAAGTATGACCTAACTAACAAAAAAAGAATTTTCTAAATCGGCCCTCAATTGACGGAGAAATCGTGTTACAAAGATACAAAAAAAAAAAAAAAAAACATACAGACGAATTGAGAACCTCCTCCTTTTTTGGAAGTCGGTTAAAAATAACACACACGCTGAATGCCGACAATCGGGGTAAGCAGAGTAATCGGTGTTGTGCCTCAAGAACTCAGGTAAATTACAGCACAACACCGACCACCACGTTTCGCAAAGCATTCGAACAAGATTCAATCGATCAAGCAGAAAGTAAGGCACAAAGACCCACCTGCTGCATGGCGTGAGGTGGCGAGCCTGTCGCCTTTTAGCACGGCATCTTGTTCTTATCCCTTAGTCGCCTTTTACGACATGCATGGGGAGAGAGAGATGCAGCGAGTCTATTCTTTTTAAGTACCGGCCCCGCAGGGTAAAAATAACGAAACCAAAAAAAAAAATCGAGTGCGGGGCCACAGATGCGGGGCGGCCATCTCTGACTACAAGCGAGGGAAGTGAGAATGTAAGTAGTGGTTGTGTACGGAGTACGGACAGCGTGCGCTGGCGCGCGCTTGTGTGAGTGCGAAATCGGCGCGCTTGTATATAAAGACGGCTATGACCTTAAAATCGGACATGTCCTTTTTAACCGACTTCCAAAAAAGGAGGAGGTTCTCAATTCATCTGTATGTTTTTTTTTTTTTTATTTTTTTTTTTATTTTTTTTTTATTTTTTTATTTTTTATTTTTTTTTTTATTTTTATTTTTTTTTTTATTTAGAAAATTCTTTTTTTGTTAGTTAGGTCATACTTCCGAGGTGGTCCCATTTCAATTTTATCGAAATTGGTTTAGTGGTTTTCGAAAAATCAGCATAATACTATGGTGTGTGGTTACCTTCAGCAAAACTTGTGATGTGGTCGTTTTCGGCAATTTTCAGTTTGATAAATTAGTATGGTGTGTGGTTACCTTCAGCAAAACATTTGTGATGTGGACTTATTCAGCAATTTGCAGTCTGACACATATCGCTCATCGAAAACGAGACTGACCTAACTCAAAATTTTCAATTTTTTAACTAATAATGTAGTTTTGATACTGGCAACACCATCTATCCGTAGATGCAACAAACGTGTTCCTATCCCACTCGTACGCAGATATATGAATATGCGCGTCTCTCTCGCACTGTACGAAATGTGTGTCATGAATGAAATCGAGACTGCCTTGTTTTAGTGTTGCGTTGGCCGAATAGAAAAGAGCACGTATTTTTCGTCCTAAAGAGCAATGTGACCATCTCGATCGAGGAGACAAGGTAAATAAACACAATTATTTTGAAGTTGTGAGGGACGCATTTCCAAATATGACCGTATCGACTTCAAATGTCGTAAACATTTGGTGTTGTAATTTAAAAAGCAACAGTATAGTTATAAATGTGTCATCTGTTGTATGAATTATTTAGCAAAGTGGCTGTCTCGAACTGACATGGAAGCGTTGCTTGGACTAAAATGTAGACACTTTTGGTTTTTTAATCGTAAAGAATTCAAATTCTATCCAAGTTTTTGTTACAATTAAGAAAGTGTTTGTTCTGATTTGAAATAATAACAAAATTTCTGTTGTACATGGCAATGCGTCGGTCTTTATTTCAAACAAAATCATAAATTATTTAAATACATTTATTTTTTTAACGTGTTTGGGCTACAGTACATAAAATCAGGAACCCTATTAGTCTCGCTTCAATGTTTTTACGTCCATCCAATTGTCTGTTTGTCTTTCTGAGTTATCATGCTTGTAAACCGTAACAGTTACATAGCCGAAACATACATATTGTAAAAGTTTGTTTAGGTTTTTACCTCTATTAGATTGTTATAGATATTATTATAACTTTAACAATGTGGTATAACAAATATAAGTAGTGTTACTTACAATGGCCTGTTTCTTTTTTTCAGGTAATAATGGAAGATAGAATAGAAGATAGATATAAACGAACTTTTGAACAAGGGTGTGATTCCGAGTTTTTATCGTGACTTTTTCAGCAATTAAAAATATATTAGCATTTAATACCACAAAAAATACAACTATACACTAATACACTAAAACTAAAACTAATCTAAAATTAATATTCAGAAAACCTACAAAAAATAAATTTCTGAAAAGTCCGCCGTAGCCCCGTCTCTGCCGACGCCACGCTCGCCGCGTTACCCCTCTGAATCTCAATACCAATCCGCCGTATAAGGAAGACTTTGGAACGACGACGGTCGCCAGTCCTCTCCGCGAGAAGCTTTCCCAGCTTCTCCGTGAAAACCTTGGTTTCAGACTACCATGGTCCCAAAGTCTCCACGGTGAAAGGTTGAAACTCAACGCGGTCACGTAGCGAGCTGTACAATCTCGTCTTGGCGGCGGTAGCCTTGTTTGCCGCGGCCCCGGCATACATGGAGGTAACGGGAACATGGCTGGGGGCCAGGGTGTCCACGCATGTGGCGTCCCACACTAGAGCCCTCCCCCGGCTCCACGGCAGTAGGGTCATGCAGTCCTGCAGGGTCATGCAGGGTCAAGCAGATTTGTAATTATGAAAATGGTGAAATAGTTTGTACTTTTTTTTGTTTTATATTTTGTTTTCTTCATAGTGTGGTGTCTAGATACTATTAGCATAACCAAATGTGATTTAGTTGTTCAAATTATCATACCAACCTCCAAAACCTAAGACTAATTTTGTTTCATAGTAGTAATTTGATCGGTAAGAGTAAATGTCTCACAAAGTCGATAACATGTTCTTAGTTTTATAATTTTATTCTATGTGAAAATACGTCATTTTCGTACCATTTCCTAAATGATATTTATGGTTATTAAATAAATATCCTGAAACAATATTTTATTGCGTTTTAATCAAATTATGATAAAAAATTATGATATTATAGAATCCTTATGCAATATATTAATAAAAAGTTAATAATATATTAAGTAGAAACACATAATACAGGTAATTAAATTAAATTATACATACTTTAATAAAAAATATATACAGTTTATGGGTCTTCATACATTTTTAATCAATTTATTTATGACTTAACTTTGAATTTGAGATAGAATATAATTCATTAACGACATATCTCATAAAAGGACACATCAATTGTTTTGAACATTTTGATTCTATAAGGTTACAAAGCCTATCGTGTCTCAATTGCTTCTATTATATTTATTTCTAGGCCGCCAGACTTAGAGTTAAGAGTGTTTTTGGTCCAGAAAATTGATTTCTTGACAAGCACAATTCTAAAAGTGTCCCAAAAAATGCTGATCAGTTAAGTCCATAGAGACACGTATGCCATTTTTCTCTCTTTAATATTTAATATAAAATTAAATACTAGATTTTAGTAATATTTTATTTACATTGATTGTAGCCGATTAAGGGTTCTTTCCAATAACCTTAATGCTTTTGATCTAGCAGCCATACATCTTAAGAAATCTAATTTTAAGGAAAAAAAAAGTTCACTGATATTTAGTTTTTTGCGATTTCCCAAAAATCACGTTTTTTGAGTTGCGTCAGTCTCGTTTTGGGTGAGCGATATGGCGAATAATTCTGTACCACTTCAATCGATTTCGATTATTCGATTTCGATTATTCTTTTTTATGTAATATTACTAAAAAGAATGAAATAAAAACTGTTTTAAAAAATATTAAACCGATTTCCAAAAAACAAAAAAAAAAAAAACTAAAAAGTATTAAATACCTAATATTTTGAAATTTTCTCTGTCCTGTTGAAATACATGAATCGATATACTAGTGATACATATTCGGACCCTTGTTTCATGAATATTCTAAATTTGAAATTTTTTATCTTTTCCGACCGGCGCTTAATTTATTATGGTACCTGGCCAGTACCTACTGTACCGAGTACCATCGAGCTGGTTTGATGATGGAGACAGAAGGTGGCCATAGGAACTCCTAAACTACACATGATAAACCCATCGTGTTTGGGCTCGTTGCATTTGTCTTCACGAGAAATTTACTTTAGACCTAAGAGATTCTCAATTCGACAGTATGTTTTCTTTTTTCTGATGTTTGTTACGCGATTACTCCGTCAATTGTGGGCCGATTTTGAAAATTCTTTTTTTTTTTATTTGAAAGGGGATAACCCTGAGGTTTTTGAAGTGAAAACTTCTTTAGCGGCTCTTGGCACTTTTTTAGGTGGGTAAAAATGTATAACTCGCGACATCGCGTCAGCGTCATTTTTAAAATGAAACCTTAAGTCATTGCGTTAAGGGTTAAGTTAGAGTGGCACGGGATCTGCCGGCACTCCCGGAGTGCAACTGTTAAGTAGGGTTCCGTAACACGTTTATGTCTGTCCATTCTACTAAGTTCTGCAAAATGAATGTAGGGTTCCGTAACATATGCATGTCTATCCGTTCTACTAAATTTTACAATTTTCAACCAAGGTCCTCCGACGGTTATTTTATAATAAAAGTAGGCTTCCGTAACACGTTTATGTCTGTCCATTCTACTAAGTTCTGCAACATCACCTACAACGTCCGTGATGTCAGCCCATAACACCAGTGCCATGTCAGTGCTTCCCCCTTTGATCGTGCTGACTACACTGAACTGGTCGGAAAACACAAACTATTTACATAGCCGTTTCGACCGACGTTTAATTCAGTGCGGTGGTACCAACCCGGGAAGGTTAAACCCTACCACCAAGTAAGATTACGAGGGAAGGGACTTACAGTTTTACGAGGAATCCGAACCTTGGTCAGCCTCCAACGGTCAGCGGTCACCCATCTAAGTACTGACCGCACCCAGCGTTGCTTAAAATTCAATAGCGACAGTTGACTGTCTGCACCACTGAGCTATCGAAGCTGACGTGGTCCTATTTTAATTGGGTCAAGATCGGATTGGAAAGCGAGGCGGAATCGCGAGGCCGAAGGCCGAGCGATTCCGCCGAGTACATTAATAGCAAAAAATTACTAAAAAAAACTGTGAAATAAAAAAAAAGTTTTAAAAAACATAAAACCGACTTCCTAAAAAAAGTAAAACTAAAAAACTATTTAAAATAAAAATATAAAAACCGCCTTCAAAAATATGTGAAATAAAAACCTAAAAAAAAAAACGAACCCTAGAGTTGAAGGCGGTGCTAAAGCAAGCAAAAATGATGCATGAAAGAAAACATGAGCGGATGATAATATCCTTTGTGATTTGTGTAGCCTTTTTAGCACCGCCTTCAACTCTAGGGTTCGTTTTTTTTTTAGGTTTTTATTTCACATATTTTTGAAGGCGGTTTTTATATTTTTATTTTAAATAGTTTTTTAGTTTTACTTTTTTTAGGAAGTCGGTTTTTTATTCCAGAAATTAATAGATTTAGTAATTTGAAATGCTAGAGTAAAACTCCCCCGCCTCTGTGACTTTTAGTTTAGGAGAAATATTTTTTTTAAATTACACTTTTTTAGTTTCGGAAAAACGAAAAATCATTCTAAAATTAAAACTAAGCTACTTATTTTAATTTCACTCAGCCTTATCAAAGACCCTTTCGAATATCCACATGCATTTGAAAAGTTATTCGAGGCTGTGAAAGTTTACAAAAATCGAGTTATATATATTTTTGATTTTTTGACGTGATGACGTCTTTTGCGAGCCTCGAACCCGCGGTCCCTGCCACCATATTGTGACCGACGTCTTAAACCACACGGCTAATCGGTCGTGTACTTATGAGAGCGAGACCACCGGAAACGAACAAGGAGGTTGATGATTGGGCGAACAACGGAGCGAGGCGCGTGATTGGCGGCGACGAAACACCGGAAACTGACCAAGAATGTTGCCAGATGATGGAAAAGTAGAATGGCTTCTTCATAAAGCTTCTTTCAAGGAAACTTCAGAAACACAACGTTCAGTTTATTGGTAGGTAAAACTTTCCATTTTTGAAGTGAAAACTTCTTTAGAGGCGCTTGGCACTTTTTTTAGATAGGTAAAAAATGTTAAACTGGCGTCGGATCTCGCGTCAGATCCGTAGCCTGATCGAAAAAGTGTAAGATTGGAAACTTCTTCAGCGGCGCTTGGCACTTTTTTAGATGGGTTAAAAATGTTAAACTCGCGTCAGATCCATAGCCTGATCGAAAAAGCCTAAGATTCGTTGAAATTAAGGATGAAAGTTGATTTTTCTGAGAAATAAACTTTTTGATGTAAAATAATTATAATAGTTCTGTAGTGTTAAATTTTTTATGTAATATAAATTGGCATGTTTGTCTACGATAGCGCAATAAATGAATATTGTATTTTACCACATAAATGATAGTACTTTTATCTTTTATACTGATAAATAAAACAATTCGTGCGAAATTATTCCCTAACCATTCCAGAATATTCAAAAATGCACAACGTTGATGTTTAAGTTTTCACTTCTGCCGGCACTCCCGGAGTGCAACCTTATTAATAGAAACTGACACGGTTGGCTACATCACCTGCAACATCCGTGACGTCATTTTTAATCACTTACTACGTGTAACAAGAAGAAACAAAAAACAACCAAAATCATAACAACCTCACTTTCGTGACACAAGAATTAACGCATGTGCGTAGTGTTCATGTACCGGGGTGTTCAAGTAGCCCCACTTTACGGTACTCGTTGCGTGTAAACCCCCTATCTATACTTTTAGTTCTTTCCTAGTGGGCACCGCGCCGGGCGGGCGGGCGGACGCCCCACGTTTTGGCACGAAAATGATAATTATTTATTTTGGGAACCCTCTGCGTTGGCGTCGCGTCGTCGCGTGTTGCATTGCAGAAAACTTGGTTAAATAAAGACATCGGCCTTCCCGCGCATCTTCCATATTTTGTATGTATGAATAAGCATTATAATGCTATAATGTATATATGTAAATACATATATGTATTTGAGCAGCGTAGGTATGAACTTAAATAAATGGAGGCATGTACGTCAAATTATACCGTAGATATGCATTAACTATACTATAATCCTAGAGCAGGTACCTATATAGGTAACTACTATCAGTAAATTCAATCAATGTGATAGTCTATCACATTGATTGAATTTTAAATAATCAAGTAACGCGTTAACTATACATATTCTGTGAGACTTTATTTCCCGCTTGCGTAGATAATGTTATGTAATATTTATTTATATATATTTCGTAACTTGAAGTGATGTTTGAACCGCAAAATAATGGTCGTTACGTTATCTCTGGAACCTACAAACAGCGATAAGAGACAGTGCGTCCCGCCCGGTCCGCACGCTCTACCCGCTCCGGTCAGCCATCCATGGCCGTTAGCTTTAATCATAGCTACGTCATTTCCAATAATAAAAATCGAGTCGTTTCCTTCAATACAAGACCGTGCCAGAAATCACGCGAATAATACCTAAGTGTGACTTTCCCGATCTTGCATTTCCATTTGTAGATTTAACATTGACCATTAGCATAATGTCCGCGCAACAGCAACACTGAGCATGATACTTGAATGAATTTCGGTACCTAAGTACATAGAGCTAGAGTAATACGAGAAGAGGTGTCGCGTCGCGTATCATGGTACTCGTATATTTTAATAGGTACGTTTATCGGCGTTATCTCACTCAACAGCCGCTATCACTGTTACCGTTGCTTGCCCGTGAACCAGTAGGTGCTGCCAACTGCCTATCTTCTCCCTCCATTCACTTCTCGGACTCGCTCGTGCATCTCCAATTCTGAGCTTTCTTTTATCATCGCCATTATCAGAGGCCTCCTGCTCCTATCGAAAAGGAACACACCGGTAATCTCCGTCGTAGTTAATATTTATGTACTCATGCATATCAGAGCCTGCGTCACGAGAAGATTATGCGATGGTAGACTGTATGTATACGCATGATCAATAACACTTTCAAATTATACGTATGATGGACTTCCTAGAATATGTGGCACGTTTGGCCGTGATTGTTGGAACAACCTGTATTTACACACTTGGATCGTCCCCGCCTAGAGGCTGAATCATCAAAATGAACGTCGGGTAGTGTCCAGTTTCATTATGTCAATATCGTGGCTGTGGATCTCAATATATAAATAAACTAGCTGACCCTGCGGACTTCGTCCCGCCGCCTTTATTACACTATAACCTTATTCCGATTATTACATACATTTTACAAATAAACAATTAGCCAAATCGGTCCAGCCAGGGGCGCCGACTTTTAGAAATCCTCGTGGGTGCTCGTGCAATTTTTTTTTTATTGAACAATAATCATCCAAGTTTTGCCGTCCACTGCTGGACTTATGCTTCTCCAATTTTTCATTAATTCTCCCGGCACCTGGCAGCATGGATTCGCAAAACGTTCGCACAATGTTTTGCATTTGCCGCATTTACACATTCGCACGATGTACCTACACATGTAGTGCTCCTATATTCTATTGCATGGTATAGAATAATATAGGAGTATTATAACGTACGCTATTCGTCGCGCCACTAAGTGCGAATGTGTAAATGTGGCCGCTCAAAGGCTTGTAAGTAAATAAAGCACTTTTATCGTAGCTCAAATCCTATTACTGATCAGTTTTTATATCTATCGTCGTGGGTGCTCCGCACCCACTACTCACCCCTCGTGGGTGCTGGAGACCCCGAGCACCCACGTAGTCGGCGCCTATGGGTCCAGCCGTTCTGAAGTGATGAACCCTTGTAATAATCGGAATAAGGTTATATAGGTTATAGTGTAATAAAGGCGGTACGAAGTCCGCAGGGTCAGCTAGCTATATTTTGAGCTTTTCCCCGCGGCTTCGCTCGAGTGAAATTCGAAAATGACACAGACCTTCGTACAGGTAATAGATGCAATGTATAAAAGAAGTAAGTCACTTAAAGCGAATCCGAATGGTGAGCAGCGTTCAGGTAAACACAGGTATCTCTATCTCTCTCGCTCTCTCTTCCCTCACTCTATCCCCTCCCACTATCACTCCCCGGCTCCCTCTCCCTAGCCCCTCTCTCACCTCCTCCTTTTCTCTCCCGCTATTAAAATAATCATCTGTCCCACATGAGGTAAGGAAAACGTATGGTCACCCTATTAAAATAAAACCATTTGGGAATAGCTTTGTCACCCCTCTACTAAAATATTGTTTTTGTCCCACATTAGTGAAGGAATAGTATGGTCATCCTATTAAAATAAAACCATTAGTCCCACATGAGGAATCGCATGATCACCCCTCTACTAACAATTTTTTTTTGGTCCCACATTATGTAAGGAAAACGTATGGTCACCCTATTCAAATAGAACCATTTGGGAATCGCATGGTCACTTCTCTACTAAATAGATTTTTTTTGTACCACTTTAGGTAAGGAACCATATGGTCACCCTATTAAAATAAAACCCTTTGGGAATCGCACATTAGTGAAGGAATCGTATGGTTACCCTGTTAATATAAAACCATTTGTCCCACATCAGGAATCGCATGGTCAGCCCTCTACAATTTTTTTTGCCCATATTGGGTAAGGAATGGTATGGTCACACTATTCAAATAAAATGATTTGGGCATCGTATGGTCACCCCTCTACTAACTTAATTTTTTTTGTCCCACATTACTGAAGGAATCGGATGGTCACCCTGTTAAAATAAAACCATTTGTCCCACATGAGGAATCGCATGGTCACCCCTCTACTAACTTCAAATAAATTTGAATTTGGTTTTTTTTAATGTCAAGTTTAAACGAAAAACTTTTCAGTCTGTACATTGACTGTACACTGTACATTGATTGTAGCCTGTACGTTGCTATGGCGAAACCGGCGAAACCATTGGAAACCTTTGAGGAAATATTATATAGAGTTATCGCTCCGAATAAATATACAGAGAAGCGGTGTTCCAGCGGCTGAGGTATGGGGTATGGTAGCGGGGAGGCGGAGCGCAGAGTCGAGCGGAAGAGGGGAGCGCGCGCGGGGCGGGAAGCGTGCGGGAGACGACGGTCTGGCGGCCGGTGTGGGGGGCTCGCGCGGGGCGGGAAGCGTGCGGGAGAGAGGCAAGGGGTAGGGAGAACGATCGCACTCGTGCGTCGGTGTGCATATTGTCTTTTCATTCTAACACTTGATCTCCAGATTCGCCATCGCACCTTCGCATCGACGAAGATGTGTAAATGTATTAGTTTAAAGTAGGCCAGGCGCGATCGCAGCAGGCAGGCGACGACTGCGCGCTGCGGCCTCTCGCGCTCCACTAAAAGACTTGAGGATCATGAACCGCAACTCGGTGGAACATGTTAGTTGGCCGAGTGATTTATCTAGTACGCTAGTACATAATATATCTTTGTTGGAGACACTCATTTCATATTTGTTCAAAACTGCTATGTGTGCTATGTACTGAGAATCTCTTCCCAAATTTTCCCCAAAATTGCGAAAAACACCCCCAATCTGGGCATATCGGCGCACTTGTCTGTGGCACCTTCCAATACACCGTCTCGATTAGAAACCCTCGATCGGCGACCTTCTAATAATTATTGCGAACGGCGAAGCTATGTAGCTCGCTGGCTGTATCGGTCTGCTTATGCGGCAGTGCTTTAGGAAAGTGCGTAGGATGAAAGCTCCAAAAGTCCGCCATCATTATCAGTTTGTCGTATTATCCGTAAATTATATAAACTAATTTTCAGTATATAAAATAATTTGGCACCAACAGAATTCATGCAGTATTATGTAGTATTATGCTTGCTTGGTATTATGTAGATTACTAGCTGCGAACCCGGCTTCCCTCGGATAAACTAAACTTGCACTGAAAGAGTTGGTATGTAGTGGATTTTTTGCCTTTTAAAAGTATACAATTAACGAACATCAAATAAATTTAACAATAAGGTTTCAAGTATAAACACTTTATTTGCTAAATTGTTTAAATTGTTCTTAAATTTTTTACAAAACATTTCAAATTCTTATTGATAGAAATGAAAAATTATTGAAGATTCTTCAATTTCCAGATTTAATGTACCATTAGAAAATTGCTAGTATAAAATGTACTTATCCTTTCTATTGCTTCTGGCACCTTGGTTGGTTCCAATTGGCACACTTTAATGTCACTTAAGCAGAATTGAGCGAATGACCTTTATATGTATACAACTGAATATTTATACGCTTTGCAATAATCAAAATTTTACTTGAGAAATGAAATGTGTCATTGTAACTAAAATAATGGTCTTCTTAAAAAAAATTAATAAATAATAAAAAATTGTGGTTTGGAAGTAGCTGTATTCATTTTGTTTAAGTTTGGACATTTATTTGAGGTAAGTAGTTCAATTTAATTTTTTAATAAGAAAATAAAGTCTAATAGTCGTTTTATTTCTCATATTTTTTATTAGTTTCCATTGCTATTCCGACAAAAACCTTTAAAAACTGGGGAAAAATGCTCGTATTCGAACTTTATGTTACTTTACTCACGGATACTCACAGGCGATAGAACTAGAAAGAAAGAGTTCTTCTTCTTCTTCTTCTTTTAAATAGTGGCAACCATACGAATAGGAAGTTCGTTTATTTATTACTGCCAGCATCCATTTTGTACCGTGTGGGGTCGGTACTTAAAAAGAATAGCCCCACTGCATCTCTCCCCGTCGCATGTCGTAAAAGTCGACTAAGGGATAAGAAAATTCGTCAGCCTCGGTAGCTCAGTGGCGCGGTTGGTTAGTCAACTGTTATTAAGCAACGCTGAGCGCGGTCAGTGATTGGATGGGTGACCGCTCGACCGTTGGAGGCTGACCGTGGTTCGGATTCCACGTTAAACTGTAGGTCCCTTCCCTTACCTTACTAGGTGGTAGGGTTTATCCCGGCCGGGTTGGTACCACCGCACTGAACGAAACGTCGGTCGAAACGGCTATGTAAATAGTTCGTGTTTTCCGTCCAGTTTAGTGTAGCCGACATGAAATGAAGGGAAGCACTGACATGGCACCTAGTTCACCCTGTGTTATGGGCTGACATCACGGGTGTTGTAGGTGATGTAGCCAACCGTGTCAGGTTCCATAAAAAAAAAAAAAAAAATCCAGTGACGCGCTGCACGGTTAAAATTACGTCAACGGTCGGTCGTCCGTCACTGCCCGTAGAATTGAAGTGAATATGCGCAGTATTGCGCAGCCAGGTGGCCTAGTGTTGCCAGAAAGTCTTCACATAAAACCGGCACGACCGAAGGGAACTGAACTGACGTGGCACCAAGTTAACCCGGTGTTACGGGCTGACATCAAGGATGTTGTAGGTGATGTAGCCAACCGTGTCAGTTTCCATAAATAACTTTTATTTCAAGCTTTTTTATAAAAAAAACCGCATGAAAATCGGTCCACTTTTTAACATAATTTTTTTTTAAATACTTAATTACTTGATTACCTGATTACAAACATAGCTAAGAACCATCCCGATTAAACAAGCTTCCTAATAAAAAAAACCGCATCCAAATCGGTCCATCCGTTTGGGAGCTACGATGCCACAGACAGACACACACACACACACACACACCCTTGTTTACTCAGTCCCGAAAGCGAGGTGGTCTGTGTTTAGTTGTTGAGAAGCACGAAAACGAGGCCTTAGTGATACAACGGTATTTCACAATGTTTTGTGTCTCTATGTGATGTATCTTGAATATAGGTACCTATACAACAATCTTTCCCATTTCTTGATAGATGGCGTATTGCATGAGATATTGCAATTTTCAGAAAAGTGCTAACACACACGAATCCGAGGCGTGCACGAAAGCGAGGCTCGAGCCTCGCTTTCGTCATTTTCAACAGATTTAGAGTGTGTATGAGAATTTTTTTTAAATGCCTCGCTTTTCGTATTTTATTTTACCTGAATCCAAGGCGGTCTCATTTTCGTATATTGAATCGCATGTGTGTATTACCCACCTCGGATTTGGAGTGTATGAAATTATTATTAGTTATCTGTTTACTTTTTTTTTGTTTTGTTGTCGTTCTTGGGATTGGTCTCGCATTTATATCTATCTTTTATATTAATAAAACTATACACCCGACTCAATCATCATCGCCCAGCCTAAACCGCAAGACCTAGAAAGCTGAAATTTAGAACACAGGTTTATTTCACAACTCAGGATTTTTGGATTTCAGATTTTAAGGTTTGGAAAATGGGGATGAAAATTTGTATGGGAGTATCGATTTTTTTTAAAGGCAGGAACTTGAAAGTTTTAATTATAGCTACTCTTCATAAAGAAATGATGACGTGTATCAGGGTTTTTGAATTTTCGGATGTTAAGGGGTGGAAATGGGGGATGAAAGTTTGTATGGGAGGGGAGTATCGATTTTTTTAAAGGCAGGAACTTGAAAGTTTTACATATAGCTACTGTTTATAAACAAATAATGACGTGTTTCAGGGATTTTGGATTTTCAGATTTAAAGGGGTAGAAATCGGGGATGAAAGTTTTTATGGAAGTATAAATTTTTTTATAGATAGGAACTTGAAAATTTTAATTGTAGCTACTTATCATAAATAAATAATGACGTGTTTCGGGGTTTTTGGATTTTCAGATTTTAAGGGATGGAAATGGGGGATGAAAGTTTTTATGGGAGTATCGATTTTTTTAAAGCTAGGAACTTGAAAATTTTATTTGTAGCTACTCTTCATAAACAAATGATGACGGGTTTCAGGGTTTTTGGATTATCAGATTTTAAGGGGTGGAAATAGGGGATGAAAGTTTGTATGGGAGTATCGATTTTTTTAAAGGCAGGAACTTGAAAATTTTAATTGTAGCTACTCTTCATAAACAAATAATGACGTGTTTCAGAGTTTTTGGATTTTCAGATTTTAAGGGGTGAAAATCGGGGATGAATTTCTTTATGGAAGTATACATTTTGTATAAAATTTTGTTTATAGATAGTAACGTGAAAATTTTCATTGTAGCTTCTTATCATAAATAAATAATGACGTGTTTCGGGGTTTTTAGATTTCAGATTTCAAGGGATGGAATGGGGGATGAAAAATTTTATGGGAGTATAGATTTTTTTAAAGGTAGGAACTTGAAAATTTTAATTGTAGCTACTCTTCATAAACAAATGATCACGCATTTCAGGGTTTTTGAATTTTCAGATTTTAAGGGGTGGAAATGGGGGATGAAAATTTGTATGGGAGAATCGATTTTTTTAAAGGCAGGAACTTAAATTTTTTTATTTTAGCTACTCTTCATAAACAAATAATGACGTATTTCAAGGTTTTTGGATTTTCAGATTTTAAGGGGTGGAAATCGGGGATGAAATTTTTTATGGAAGTATAAATTTTTTTATAGATAGGAACTTGAAAATTTTAATTGTAGCTACTTATCATAAATAAATAATAATGTTTTTCAGGGTGTTTGGATTTCAGATTTTAAGGGATGGAAATGGGGGATGATAATTTGTATGGGAGTATCGATTTTTTTAAAGGCAGGAACTTGAAAGTTATAATTATAGCTACTGTTTATAAACAAATAATGACGTATTTCAGGGTTTTTGGATTTTCAGGTTTTAAAGGGTGGAAATCGGGGATGAAAATATATATGGGAGAATCGATTTTTTTAAAGGCATGAACTTGAAAATTTTAATTGTAGCTACTTTCCGTAAACAAATAATGACGTATTTCAGGGTTTTTGGATTTTCAGATTTTAAAGGATGAAAGTTTTTATGGGAGTATCGATTTTTTTAAAGCTAGGAACTTGAAAATTTTATTTGTAGCTACTCTTCATAAACAAATGATGACGGGTTTCAGGGTTTTTGGATTATCAGATTTTAAGGGGTGGAAATAGGGGATGAAAGTTTGTATGGGAGTATCGATTTTTTTAAAGGCAGGAACTTGAAAATTTTAATTGTAGCTACTCTTCATAAACAAATAATGACGTGTTTCAGAGTTTTTGGATTTTCAGATTTTAAGGGGTGAAAATCGGGGATGAATTTCTTTATGGAAGTATACATTTTGTATAAAATTTTGTTTATAGATAGTAACGTGAAAATTTTCATTGTAGCTTCTTATCATAAATAAATAATGACGTGTTTCGGGGTTTTTAGATTTCAGATTTCAAGGGATGGAATGGGGGATGAAAAATTTTATGGGAGTATAGATTTTTTTAAAGGTAGGAACTTGAAAATTTTAATTGTAGCTACTCTTCATAAACAAATGATCACGCATTTCAGGGTTTTTGAATTTTCAGATTTTAAGGGGTGGAAATGGGGGATGAAAATTTGTATGGGAGAATCGATTTTTTTAAAGGCAGGAACTTAAATTTTTTTATTTTAGCTACTCTTCATAAACAAATAATGACGTATTTCAAGGTTTTTGGATTTTCAGATTTTAAGGGGTGGAAATCGGGGATGAAATTTTTTATGGAAGTATAAATTTTTTTATAGATAGGAACTTGAAAATTTTAATTGTAGCTACTTATCATAAATAAATAATAATGTTTTTCAGGGTGTTTGGATTTCAGATTTTAAGGGATGGAAATGGGGGATGATAATTTGTATGGGAGTATCGATTTTTTTAAAGGCAGGAACTTGAAAGTTATAATTATAGCTACTGTTTATAAACAAATAATGACGTATTTCAGGGTTTTTGGATTTTCAGGTTTTAAAGGGTGGAAATCGGGGATGAAAATATATATGGGAGAATCGATTTTTTTAAAGGCATGAACTTGAAAATTTTAATTGTAGCTACTTTCCGTAAACAAATAATGACGTATTTCAGGGTTTTTGGATTTTCAGATTTTAAAGGATGAAAGTTTTTATGGGAGTATCGATTTTTTTAAAGGCAGGAACTTGACAATTTTAATTGTAGCTACTCTTCATAAACAAATGATGACGTGTTTCAGGGTTTTTGGATTTTCAGATTTTAAGGGGTGGATAAAAATTTGTATGGGAGTATCGATTTTTTTAAAGGCAGGAACTTGAAAATTTTAATTGTAGCTACTCTTCATAAAGAAATAATGAGGTACCTATTTCAGGGTTTCTGGATTTTCAGATTTTAAGGGATGAAATTTTTTATGGGAGTATCGATTTTTTTATAGGTACTTAGGAACTTGACAATTTTAATTGTAGCTACTCTTCATAGACAAATGCTGACGTGTTTCAGGGTTTTTGAATTTTCAGATTTTAAAGGGTGAAGATAAAATTTTGTTATTTTTGCTTTGAAATTGGAATTTAAGATTTTGTTTTGCTTATTATAAAAAAATTACACACCCGATATAATATTTTCTCAAGTTTTTCGCGATTCCCGAGGTCAAGGAATGGGGTTACATACAAATTCCCAAGAAATAGCGCGCCCTTTGGGAGAAACGTGGTAAGAAAGTTTCGTTTCGCGACATCCCGCTCTGTCTCGTTTTTTTTATCTCATTCTGGTTTTTCGATTTTATAATATAGATACAGATTTCATAGAAATTACTTTTTTATTTTTTGATAAACTACAAATTTCTGCAGTTGTGTAGAAGAATTCGAATAGACAGGGAACCTAATACAACATTTTCTATCGCGCTTTCCATAATTACTTTCGTTTATGTTCGTGACGGCACAGAACAGCGATCGTCGGCCTTCTTCCCCCAACCGCTCCGCGCCGCCGCCCACCGCGCCGCCCGCTCCGCCTCCTCCGCGTCGTCGTCGTAAGACATGTAGGTACAGCTAAAGCTGGCACATACACAGTACTGAGACGTCGCACTGCATACGCATCACGAAAACCCGATCTGTCTCACTCAGTCTGTCTCACTCAGTCAGTCACTCAGTCAGTCAGCGTGTAAGCGTCCACTGCTGGACATACGCCTCTCCAATTTTCCTCCAGTCCTCCCGGCCTTCAGCGGTACGGAACCACTGCTTTCCGCCGACGTACTTGATGTCGTCGTCCCACCTGGCGGGTGGTCTTCCCACACTCCGTTTTCCTGTCCACGGCCGCCAGTGTAGGACTGTCTCACTCGCACGCGGGCAATTGCATTGGTGTGAGTACTGTGTGTGTACGTGCCAGCTTTAGTTAACCGACCTGTAGGAACTCTACAGTAACTATTAAGTAATCTGTGACTCTACTATATAAGGTACAAGCTGTGCCCGCGGCTCCGCCCGTTCTCATATTTCACTTCACTGCTAACCTCATAAGCCATTTAGCGTGATAGTAAGTAGCCTATAGTTGATGGGAAGAATCAAGCTATCCGTAGAATTTTTTTTTATTAAAATCGGTTCAGTGGTTCTCGAGTTATATATAAGCGGACAGAAAGACACTCAGACACTCAGACAGAAAGCAGACGTTGGATTTTATTATAGGTATATAAATATAATATAATATAATATATTATATATATATAAGGATTTCAAAATTAGTTAATAGTACGCTAAGGGGGGGTTCAGTATCGGAAATAGATCACTTTTGAAGAACAAAGAATTTTATTTTAGAACATTTTTTTTTTAAATGTAAAATGTAAAAAAAAAAATTTTTTCTTAATCGTTTCAGTTTCATGCCAGGAACCAAAAAGTCTTTCAACACATAGATCTCTTTCAGAAATTGTGAAAAACCACAATTTTAGTTTTATTAGTATGGAATAGAAAGAATTTGATTCTTTTTACCAACTTACACGTGTTACATCATAATGGTAATGGAGACTTTTTTGTTACTGTTATGAAACGGAATCGATTAGGCTATAAAAATTAACCACCTCTTTTTTATTTAAATACCTACATAAAAAAATATTTTACATAAAAAAAAGCCCAAGGTCCAAAACAATTTATATAGGTTTTACTCCCTATATGATACAGAACCCCCCCTTAGCGTACTATGAACTAATTTTGAAAGACCTTATATAGTAGAGTTCCTACCTACATGTCTTACGACGGGGCGGCGCGGCGGCGGCGTCGCGGCGGCGGCGGCGGCGCGGGGGCGGCGCGCGGAGCGGGCGGCGCGGTGTCCCAAAACTCAAAGTCAAGCGGGAACCAGGGAGTAGGCCGTTTATGACTACCCAGGGAAAAATAAGAAAAAAATCTGAGTCATTTGTTTTTTAAGATATGAGCATTTTTTGAAAAAAAATCGTACAACATTTTTAGGTACTACGACTACGACTACAAAGCAAATATAATTGGTAATTTTTTTTTATTGGTAGCCTAAATAACTCTGCTATTGATCAGTATCCCAAATAAAACCAAAGTGCCCATAGTTTTATCACAAAACAATATTAAGTAAAATTTCAAAAAATGCTCATATAAAAAACAAATGAGTCCGATTTTTGTTCTTATTTTTCCCTGGGTAGTCATAAACTGGCTTACTCCCTGGTTCCCGCTTGACGTTGAGTTTTGGGACACGGTGTATAATATAACGACTATTCACTAACACTGTTTGGTTGTGGTGACGGAAACGTCGCCCTAGTTTTTAGGGTTCCGTATCCGATACGGGACCCTATTACTAAGCCTACGCCCCGTCTGTTTGTCTGTCTGTCTATCCGTCCGTCCGTCCGTCAGTGTGTCTGTCTGTCTGTCTGTCCGTCCGTCCGTTTGTTCGAGGGCTGTATCTCTTGAACCGTAGTAGGTATCCCGTTGAAATTTTCACAGAATATGTGTTATTATGGCCGATATCACAACAAATAATAAAAATAAGAAAAAGTAAAAAAATCACGGGGGTTCCCATAGAAGAAACCAAAAAGTGTATATTCGGTAGATGACGCGCGCGCCATCTACCGAATAGATTATGAAGCATTTTAACTAATCATGACATTTAACTAATATGAAGCATTTCATAACACGTCATCTAGATGGCGTGAGTGGCGCTAGCCATGACATGGCGATACGGAACCCTCGGTGCGCGAGTTCGACTCGAACTTGGCCGGTTTTTATAGCTAGTTGTTAGTTTACTAGTAGGTAATAGTAGTTTGTATTGCTAGTTGGCCGGTCTACTAGTAGTATTACTTTTTATTGGTAGTTGGGTAGTCTACTAGTAATCGTAGTTTTCAGGAAGGACAAAGTTACATTCCAAGCGTTGAACGTAGATATTGGAAATGATATACCTACCAACTGATATGATAAGAAGGAAAAAATCATGATTTTGGGGCATAGCTTAAGGAGTTGATTCCGCGAACCGCTGATTAGCGCTGTCTTCAATTGGTGTACTTACCTTTGCTCCCGTAAGGGGCTTCTATTATTATTTATTACTGTAGCCTCGCTTCTTTGAGGTCTGAGTCGCGTTTCAGGCTATGTAGCATCACAGTTGGCTCGATTTTTAACCCCCGACGCAAAAAACGGAGGGGTGTTATTGTATATTTTCTTTAATATATTTTATACTTTGCATTTTACAATAAAAAAATCACAGATCTCGTGCATTACACGACCTTCGACCGAGGTACATTGAAAATGAACTCAACAAAATAAAAAAAAAGTATTACCTAAGTATATATATTTTTTATCTTACTGATCAAAAACACAAGCAGCTTGAAAATGTAAACTAAAATTTAGACAGAAAAATAGATAAGCTTGACATTATGTCTAACTAAAGTAACAAATTAATACATATCAAATATAAAAATATAATATAGGTTAGGTTAGGACGCATATTCTAACCTAACCTATATTCCTATGGCTTCCTTCCGGCTTCCGGCTCTATCATCAGGACCCTGGAAATCATATATGACTAGAGTACTTTTGCGAAGACAAATCCAACGAGCCCAACCATGGTGGATTTATAATGTGTAGTTTAGGAGTTCCTATGGCTTCCTTCCGGCTTCATCATCGGGACCCTGGAAATAACATATGACTAGAGTAGTACATGCGAAGACAAATCCAACGAGCGCAAACACGGTGGATTTATCATGTGTGGTTTAGGAGTTCCTATGGCTTCATTCCGGCTCCATAATCAGGACCCTGGACATCATATTATTATATGACAAGAGTACTTGCGAAGACACATCCAACGAGCCCAAACACGATGGGCTTATCATGTGTAGTTCAGGGGTTCCTATGGCTTCCTTCCGGCTCCATCATCAGAACCTAACTAACAAACTAACAAAGTCACCCGAGGATCTGCAGAGCCGTGATTTGATTTTTCACAATTTATTTCATACATTCGGATATTCCTCCTCGCTCTCTACGCTATTGCACTTCCAAAAGTCGATTTCACACTCTCAGCGAAAATGGGAAAAATTTGAGGGACCACCTACAGCACGAACCATCATCGACGAATGTTTTTTTTTAATGTAGCCCAAAGTCCAAATCTAAACCAATGACATATCATATTTGATCTAAACAGGTTTTTTTTAATTTTTCGATATTACATTTAGATTTTGAGGTATATAAGAGATTTAGTTCGAAAAAAAAAATATTTTTCACATTTTTGCATTTAAAAATTATTATTTTCTTTAAAAACAAAATTCACCATCTTGTAGCCCTAGCCGATACGCGTCTTTTGATTTGAGCCCTCAACCAGGGAACATACAATAATACTCCGCCTCAACCACTCGCGCAGTCGCGTAGCCCCAAAACTCGCGACACCAGGGCGATTTCACACTCTCGGCTCGGCGAAAATGGGGGGCTATACTGAAAAGCAATCGAAAAAACATTTTCAATGATAAAACAAATATTTTATTTCTGATAAATGAGCCCTTTTCATTGATATGCCACATGATGCACTTGAAAAAAATATTATTTTTAGATTTCTTTTCTTCCCAAATTCTAAATTAGGTCATTTACGCTATACGTCCGTGATCGGGTTATCAAACTTTATACCATAAT
The DNA here is from genome assembly GCA_946902875.1 of Nematopogon swammerdamellus. Taxonomy (NCBI): domain Eukaryota; kingdom Metazoa; phylum Arthropoda; class Insecta; order Lepidoptera; family Adelidae; genus Nematopogon; species Nematopogon swammerdamellus. The sequence goes on from OX336333.1 coordinate 10,813,649, forward strand.
ATGTACCAAAGTTAAACTTTTTTCGTCCAGTGGATTCGGAGAAAATAAGATGTGACAGACGGACAAACATACAGACACGAGAGAGTGATGATCATATATGGGTTCCGTTTTTTCTTCTTTTGAGTTACTTACGGAACTATGTATCACTCGTGGAATCACTATCTATACAATATTAAATGCACACATACAGTGGCTAAATTATGTAAAATAGGTACGTATGTGTACACGCTACACAACAGAAGATAATATCGGCATGTGCGTCACTGTGACTTTATACAGCTGATAAGCGTATATGAATTGTCATTGCAAATAAATTGTTTTTCATTTACATATCACCACATATCACTCAATGTGGAGTTTCTCTGCTAGTAATCAGCGCCCGCCTGCCTGCATATACTCGTACGTATACCTAACCTAACGAATCTTCCATATTTGTAGGTATAATAAATAATGCTTGCATGCGGGTAAATCGATTCCGATTCGCGCATTCATGCATTCATCTCAGAGGCATTCATGAAGCCCCCGAGGATGGCACGGCGCCGCGGCGGCGCGGCGGCGCGGCGCGGAGGACCGAGGAGGCGACGGACGTGGACGGACTCGCTCGCCATTTATCGCTAGTCGTCCCACTTTAGACCTCGCTTTAGACACACTTTACGAATAATGTATCAATACTAATAATAATTTGATAACCTACTAATTTCTGCAGGTGTGTAGAAGAATTCGAATATACAGGGAACCCTAATACTTTGAGGAAATTATTATTATTATTTATACGTTTATTGACACATTTTCTTTTTTTTATATTTTAATTTTACATAAAAAAACTTAAATCTAAAATTAATATAAAATAACAAAATGGAATTTCCACCACCGGCAGAGAGGCGAACCCAGGCTACCGATGGTCGGACCCGAGAGAGAGAAACCTCCGGACAATTCGAGCGGTGTCGAGCAAGACCGCCTTCTGCATCTGACCCTTGATCTAAGCAAGTGGCTCTAGTGAGAGCCTCTTGAGATGATGGTCGAGGCTCTTCGCTATCAGCCCATGCGCAGACACGACTATGGGCACAACGATCGTCGAGTCCACGGGCCACATGTCGGTAACCTCATGAGACAGATCGATGTATTTTAACATCCTGTCATTTTCTGCCTTCACAAGGTTCTCGAAATGCGGCACCGTGATGTCGACGAGCGCTGCGCGCCGCGCCTCCCGGTCGATTATCAGTATCACTATGTCAGGTCTATTAGCCATAATAGTCCTATCAGTGATACTGATAATCGACCGGTCCCACTAGAGCGTGATGTGAGCATTTTCGAGAACTGGCTGTGGGTTATACTTGTAGTAAGGCACCTCCGAGCCGACAAGGTTAAACTTCAAAGCAAGTTGCTGATGGATGATCCTGGCTACTAGGTTGTGCCTATGCAAATACTCGGAGTTGGCAAGTTGCGAACAGCCGGAGATTACATGTCTGAGGGATTCGCCAGGTTTGTGGCAGGCGCGGCAGATGTCAATGGTGCCATCCTTCATAATGAATCTCCTGTAATTGTTGGTCTTGACAACTTCGTCTTGTATTGCACAGACAAAACCCTCAGTTTCCCCAAAGAGGTCCCCGAAGCGTAGCCAGTGCACGGAGGCGAGTTGATCTACATCCGACCCCGTGAGAGACCGGAAGTACCTACAGTGTAGCGCCTTGCCTTTCCATACTTCCATGCGGTCATCGGTGCTCAGTACAACCATTAAAATCCTTTATTTCACATTATTAAAATTTTACATTAACTTTACATATATTATACAAAAAAGTAATAAAAATACACAAAATTAATATAAAAATTAATAACGGTAATACCGCCGGCGCGGCGGCGGGAGACAAGCCTCCAAGCACGCCGGCGGGTGCAGGCTGTGGCTACGAAGCTCTCTGGGACGACGCTAGACTAAGCTTCGAGCGATGGGTGGTGGTACTAGACACGTAGGCCACCACCACCCCCATCTCGGAGAGCTCCGCATCCGCCGGACTGCACGGCGACGTCGTCGCGCAGGTCTGTTAAACGTCTTCATCTTCGCGCGCGCGTCGCCTCGTGGTGCACCCACGAGGCGACGCGCGCGCCTACACCACCGGTAGCGGGGGCACTAGACGGGACGCGAGGTCCCGATGGCCCCAAGCTGGCCGATGGTGGACGCCGCCCTCACCGTAGTTCTTGTGGCTCGGCCGACGTCAACACTCCATCTTCGTCGTCGATGAAATGCACCGACGACGAAGATGGAACGTATAGAATTTAAAATTCTAGCGAGTAGTCGATGCGAATAGTATGTAAGCGTCCAACGGACTGGGCGAGCGAGAAGCTGTGTGTGGCAAGTGACGTCACAGCACAGCACAGTGTCGCGCGCGTCGCAGGCGCGGGCCCCGCGGCGCACACACACGAACTTCAAAATTAAATATCTCGAAAACTATTTGACGTATCGGAATAATTTTTGCACAGTATTTTTTTATTTTTAATGAAGTATACTGTGAGCTAAATATCCCAATTCGTTGATATTCTCCATTTAGTGGCATAATAACATCCTAGCGGACCCCGCCCGCCGTGCCGAGCCATGCTAGCAATAAACACGAAACACGGTGCAGGTCCGGAAACACGGCCAGCACGGAGCGGGTCCGGTTTGGTGGGGGGAGCACGCACCGCGACCGGTAGCTTGACTTTGCGTGTTCGTGCTGAAGACCGTGTTCTGGGCTAGGTCCGGTACCACCTCTGCCCCGCGCGAGCCCACAATACCGGCCGCCAGCCCGTCCGTCTCCCACTCTCCCACACGCTTCCCGCCCCGCGCGCGCTCCCCTCTTCCGCTCGGCTCTGCGCTCCGCCTCCCCGCTACCTTACCCCATACCTCAGCCGCTCGAACATATTTAACAGCTATATTTCTTCGGAGCGCTGGCTCTATATATAATATTTCCTCAAAGGCCGCAGCATATCGAATATGTTTCGAATCTTCGAATCGAAAACGACGAAGACGACGACGACGCACGCACGCACGCACGCCGCCGCCCGCCGCGACGATGATGCCGAGATGCGATCCGCGATGGCGATCGGCGGAGGAGGCTGCGGCGCGGGGCGGAGGAGGGCCGCCCGGCCGCGACGCGCCGCGCCGCGCCGCCCGGGTTCTATAATCGCGTCGCGTGTAGTATAGTATGCTATGTGAGTAGCTATCTATCTATACATCCTACATTCAGCAATACCACAGCATAAATATGCTGTGGCAATACACACTACCTACACCACACACAACCGAGCGAACGAGACAGAAACACAACGCAGCCACGCAGCGCAGCGCAGCACTTGGCGAGCGACAAATGAATCATGTACGGTACGCGGCATGGCGGGCGGCGCGGCGGAGGGGGAGGCGCCGCCGCCGACAACGACGACGATGGCGGCGCAGGTAGTCCAATCAATGAAGCACTTCCACTCGAAGTAATTCCTCTGTCGCTGAAACTTTGCAGTGTGATAAAGTAGGGTGTAAAGCGTACGTTTTTCAAATTATCTAGGATTTTTTATGTTTGGAAGTTAGGTATTTATACCTAAACATAAAAATCGTTTATAACTGCTGGTGAAAAATTGCTCCGTCCGAATTTCCTTCGGTATATATATTTTTTTTTTATGGAAACTGACACGGTTGGCTACATCACCTACAACGTCCGTGATGTCAGCCCATAACACCGGGTGAACTAGGTGCCATGTCAGTGCTTCCCCCTTTGATCGTGCCGGCTACACTGAACTGGTCGGAAAACACAAACTATTTACATAGCCGTTTTGACCGACGTTTCATTCAGTGCGGTGGTACCAACCCGGGCGGGTTAAACCCTACCACCAAGTAAGATTAGGAGGGAAGGGACCTACAGTTTTACGAGGAATCCGAACCTCGGTCAGCCTCCAACGGTCAGCGGTCACCCATCCAAGTACTGACCGCACCCAGCGTTGCTTAACATTCAATAGCGATAGTTGACTGTCTGCAGCACTGAGCTATCGAGGCTGACATTGACATTATATGATATTATATATTAATATGATTATATATATAACATTATCTAGGAAAATTTCGATTTCAAATAGGCAGAAATGTTGAAATACCTATTTTATATCACAACTTCTTCAGAAAAATTGCTCTGTCAATTTTTATTTTTTTAAATGTCCTAATTTATTTAAATATATCGCTTTTCACAATTAGCTAGGAAATCTTCCTTATCAATCACACCTTTACAGATTTTCGTGAATAGCTCAATGTGAAAAAATTGCTCCGTCCGAAATTCCTTCGGTATATGATATTATATATTAATAAGATTATATATATAACATTACCTAGGAAAATTTCGATTTCGAATAGGCAGAAATGTTAAAATACCTATTTTATATCACAACTTCTTCAGAAAAATTGCTCTGTCAATTTTTATTTTTTTAAATGTCCTAATTTATTTAAATATATCGCTTTTCACAATTAGCTAGGAAATCTTCCTTATCAATCACACCTTTACAGATTTTCGTGAATAGCTCAATGTGAAAAAATTGCTCCGTCCGAAATTCCTTCGGTATATGATATTATATATTAATAAGATTATATATATAACATTATCTAGGAAAATTTCGATTTCGAATAGGCAGAAATGTTAAAATACCTATTTTATATCACAACTTCTTCAGAAAAATTGCTCTGTCAATTTTAATTTTTTTAAATGTTCTAATTTATTTAAATATATCACTTGTTACAATTATCTAGGAAATTTTCCTTATCAATCACACCTTTACAGATTTTCGGCAATAACTCATGGGAAAAATTGCTCTGTCCGTTTTTATTAACTTATTAGACACAACATCAAAATATAATATAATATAAATAACTGTATATTATCCAATAATATTTCGCCCTTAATCATGATCTTTCGAGTATCGCAATATAATAAAACAACGTTTAAAAAGCGCGCGCTCGCACCACACCGAGCGCGGGGTGCGTCCAGGCTGCGGGGAGTGGGGAACCACCCGCACGCACCGGGCCGCATATTTCCGAAGTCTATAGGGTGAGTTGCTCTGATTCGTCAATGCCAGTTTGGCGGGAAATTTAAATTTCGGAAGTATTTGAACTGCACTATGCGAGATTTCTCCGTTTTGCTGGTTTAAAAAAAAATTACCGCGATAACGCGGTATAAAATAACGCGACGCATCTTCTATAATTTAACCCTAACCTATGTTGAGGCGGCGCATGTCGTTTTTGTTACGTTTGTATTTCCGAAAATAAAGCTTTTAGGTGGTCATAAAAAAAACTAAACACCCTACAAAATTTAAACACCTAACATTGCTTAAAAAAAAACAAAAAACTTTTGTGGGACTCGAACCCATGGTCATAAAATACGAACCCTACACCGTGCCAATGCGCCACGAAATCACTTAGACGAGCTAACGAATATCGGGTTCAGGTTCGCTAGAAGTGCCGGAGGCGGAGCCAGACGAAATTTAAATTTCCCGCCAATCTGGCATCGACCAATCAGAATAACTCACCCTATAGATTATGGATATATGCCACCGGGCCTGGCCACCGCAATATTCTCCGTGTCGTGTCCCCGCTCACTTTTATTTCATAGCGTTTTATCTTCTTAACGTAGACCGACGATGCTTACATAACATATAATTTTTTTTGGATTTCTTTCTATACATAGATAATATATTACCTGACTTGACAAACAACTATTATAGCGAATTAGCGAAGAGAAAACCATTATCTTGAAATTAAATTATACAAATTAATTAAATACTCAAACAAAGATAGCGAAGAGGTGGGGAGGCGCCACTATGAAACGAAAATGTAACCTATTAGGAATATATTTGAATACTATTTGTAAAAATATATAAAGATTTCTTTTGTATGAGAGCTATGAAACTGTTCGGAACTCTAAAGAATAATCAACCATGGTTATACTTATATGCTACGTCCGAAAAGATACCATACTGCGTAAAAACTAGATCTGGATCGGTCCGGGAACTTGAGATAATCAGGTATAAATTTTTTTTTCATACATTTTTTTCAATTCAAAATGCAGTTTACTATTTCAAAATACATTCAAACGTGTTATTTGAAACACTAGACCTGTTTATGTGTAGTCATTACCCATATTAAAAAAACATATACAATTTAAAATACATTTAATTTTGTAAATTTAGAGCAGATTCGACGTTTTTTTTTAAATTTATGCATGTGTAAGGAATAAAAGAATCCAATCCTGTGGTACGAAGATAGAAGATTTATAATAATAAAATGAAACAAAATATGTTTTGGACGGTTGTATTTATAAAACTGTGTTATTTAACAAAATATTTGGTAGCTAGTAGAATGAACAACCGTAGTGGTCGATTAGTGGCAATACTGAAGTAGGCTCAGCGTATCAGAAAGAAATACGGGATATTACAAGGAAGGATGTTAAACAATTTCGGAAACAAAACCAACCCTTTTTTTATATTAAGCGCGACATGTGGCGCCGAGTCACCCATAAGGTGTCTAGCGACGCCCATGGACATACGGTCGCATGCGGGGGCATTATATTACTAGGTGGTAGGGTTTAACCCGCCCGGGTTGGTACCACCGCACTGAATGAAAGGTCGGTCGAAACGGCTATGTAAATAGTTTGTGTTTTCCGTCCAGTTCAGTGTAGCCGGCACGACCGAAGGGAAGCGCTGACGTGGCACCAAGTTCATCCGGTGTTATGGGCTGACATCACGGATGTTGTAGGTGCAGTAGCCACCCGTGTCAGTTTCCAAAAAAAAATAAAAAAGGTGCCCATTCACGCCTCTCTTGAAGGACCCGAGACTGTACTTGGGAGGAAATATGTGGGCAGGGAAAGCGTTCCAGAGTTTACCGGTTCTGTGGAGGAAGGATCTGCAGAACCGATTAGTACGCATCTGCGGTAAGTCCAGCTTATAGGGATGCAATCCCTACCCAGTGCGCGTTTTACGGAGGTGGAAAGGGGATGGCGGAATCGCGTTAAACATCTCCGAGCACTCCCCGTGGAATAAGCGATAGAACACACTTAGGACGCCGACATCCCTCCGAATTTGCAGTGGTTCTAGATCGCGGGACACGTCGGGGTCATCCAATAGTCGCACGGCTCGACGCTGGATCGAGTCCAAAGGCGCAAGCTGGTATTTGGCTGAGCCATCCCACAAGGGCGAGCAGTACTCCAAGCAGGACCTAATCTGCGATTTATACAAAAGCAGCCTTTGGCCCGGCGTGAAGTACCGTCGCACCTTATTGAGTACGCCTAGCTTTTTAAAAGCCGGCTTTGCCTTACCCTCGATGTGGCGCCGGTAGTTTAGGTCGTGCGACAGTTTGACTCCGAGGACCCCGCCGAGGTGGTCACTTAATTTAAGCGACGTGCCTTGGAAGGAAGGAGCTGGTGTGAACGCCGCTCTCTTCCCACTGAACGCGCAAAGCATGTCATTGATATGCAGAAGAAACAGTGTTGGTGACAGCACAGATCCCTGCGGTACGCCGGCATTCACGGACATGGCGTCCGACGAGCAACCGTCCACTAGGACCTGAATGATACGCCGATGTAGGAAGTCGGCGACCTAGACGCAGAGGCCAGAAGGAAGTCCGTACGCCGGAAGCTTGCCCAGAAGCGATTTGTGCCAAACCCTGTCGAATGCCTTGACAATATCGAGGCCAATTCCCAAGGATTCACCATGTCCTTCAAGCGATTCCCCCCAAAGGTGAGTGACGTACGCTTGGAGTTCACCTGCGGATCGGTTTGGCCGAAAGCCATATTGCCGATCGCTGATGAGGATATTTGTCTCTAGGTACGCCATGTGCTGGGCATTGATAATGCGCTCCATCATCTTGCAGAGTACGGAGGTAATCGCTATAGGTCGGTAGTTCGAAGGGTTTGAACGGTCACCCTTTTTGGGGACCGCTTTTAACAAATGCAGATTTCCAGGCAGCCGGCACACGGAAAGTGGAATAAGGGAGGCGGAAAAGGCGCGTTAGCACTGGAGCCAGCTCGGGGGCACACCGTTTCAGCACCAATGCAGGAATCCTTTCCGGCCCACTCGCCTTCCTGGTGTCTAGGGAGAGAAGCTCCGCCCGTACAGTCCGTTGTCGAAACTGCACTTCCGGCATGGAGTTCTCACACCTAGGTATGGATGGGGGAATGGCACCCCATCGTTCTAGTTGGAGTTCCCCGCAAAGAGAGATACCAGTAGGTCGGCTTTCTCTTTTGCAGAGTGAGTAAGTGAGCCGCGAGGACACTGCAGAGGTGGAAGAGAGGAGCGGCAGAAATTTGACCCGACAGATTTGGCGAGAGACCAGAACTCACAACTTCCAGTTGGGTACTGGTTCAGTCTATCGCCGATTCTGCCGATGTGGTCAAATTTGGCCCTGGCAATAACCCTTTTGCAGGATCTGGAGAGGCGGTTGTATTCCTTCTTCAGTTCGGATACATTAGGATCGCGTCTGGCACGAGCGTATGACCATGCACGATAAGCTGCGCCATTAGCTGCGACAGCTTCAGCACAGTCGCGGCTGTACCAGGGCTGGCTTTTACCACCGAGGCAGACGAGGGCGCTGGGAATGAACATCTCCATTCCCCCCAGAAACACCTCGGCTACGGCATTGGCGCATTCCGACGGATCATCCGAACTGAAGCATAGCTCTCCATGGATAGGATGCGATGTATTCTTGCATCCCGTCCCAATCCGCTGACACGTAGTGCCAAATTCGACGCATTCCTGAGGAGGAGGAGGCAAAAATGGCACCGTCCCACTAGACCAGCCATTCTCAACCGGTAGTGTGTCGCGAGCATGCGTCAGGTGTCGCGAGAATTTCTAAAAATAAAAAAAATCGCCCTTTCGCCCGGTCGCCGCGCTGTCGTGCTGCACTGCCCGCGGTGGCGCGGCCAGTGCAGCACAGCTCGGCAGTGCAGCAAAGTTCGGGGTCCTCCAGGAAGCGCAAGCGACAACAGCAAATATCCGCCCTAGCGAACATGCAAACCCCGGCCCGAGGTCGGAAGGCTTCTTCCAGGGTGTAGCCGGGGTAATGCAAGTAAGTAGTGTCGGCAGGGCAGGATATTTGCGTTTCTGTCAGGAAAAGTAAAGCCGGCTTCGCCGTTTCCAGGTGATGGTGGACGGCATTCAGGTTGGAGTGCAACCCCCGCACGTTGGTCATGTCAACACTAAAATAGGTGGGGGTGTGCACCGCTGTAGAACGTTTTCCTTTCCTTTGCACTGCCATGGTTTTTTGGAGGGGGAGGTAGGCTTGAAGGGCAGTCATGACAATTTACGGGTAAAGCGCAGCTCCTAGCTTCATCGCTATCTACTCAGGTTGGTGGTGCACCGACACGGAAGACGGAAGGGCTCCTGGTCCCCTCCGGATGTGGCCGCCGGGACCCCTACTCCGGTCACCATCCGGCACGACGGACCACTCCGGGATTATGCGCCGGTTGACCAGGGCAGCCTCTCGCGTTGGTTAGACGCGATTGGGCCCCTATACTACCCGGCGGGCGGCCAGCGGAATAACCGTTTCACCGGGTCTCCCTGCCAACCGTGTCGATGCATCACTCCCGAACAGCGAATCCGCTTTGGATCCACTGGCCCGTTCCTTGCCATAACCAGCCCCACCTGTTACTGGGTCCCCGGGAAGTACACCGGAACACAGCGAACTATTATGGCGGTGTAATTGTTTCCCGGGGTGTGGTGGCGGACCCAGGCGATCCGAAGATCTACCACACGCTGTTTGTTGTTCATTTGGCACCACCCAGGAGGCACGTGTAACTTAATGACCTTAAGGTGTCACGGACGCGAACAACTTTACCCCCTAAGACTCTGATTCCGAACTGAAGTCTACTTCGGATAAGGCATCAACGTCGATAAATTCTATCTTTTCGTTATCATCACTTGGAGCTAGGATTAGAAGAGATATCATGTCTGCTGGCATAGGCAATTTTGCCTTGTCCGTTGTCTAAGGGCCCCACTCATTAACAGTCCGCCGGCGGATATCTGCCTGTCAGTTAATCGCAATAGATCACATACTCACAGTTCCCGTTAAGGTTTTGAACTGAGGGCTTATGCAAACCACGAGTGTGTGGTTGCTTGGCGACGCAGCCTGTGCCGACAGATATCGGCCGGACAGTCCGTGGCCGAACCGACAAATCTAAAACACACTTGCAGGTAAAGCCTGACCAGGAATATATGAGGGGCCGCCATATTGCGGAATTTCGTTGGAACTAATTTCTTACACTAGCCACAATTATGTTTGATGCTTGATAATCTGTTGGCAATGTCAAAATTTCATAATCTCTTGATAATATGTTTTTGCGTTAAACTATAAAATAACACTATAAAATGCCAAAAACTAGTCATAGTAGGGAGCGGAATACTGTGTACAATGGTTTCAAGTGTTTACAAGACAAAAAACGTGCAGGATGTGAAAGCATTCCTCTAAATGATGTAGTAAAGTTGGCTTCTGAACTGACATTTAGGTAAAATGTTATGTCATTGTAGTGAGATTGTCATGAATTGGCCGCCGTAATGTACAATTAGGTAATTATTTTTTGTTCTATCTAGATGTATCTCAAGCATCTATTTACCGAATAGCAAACAAAAGAGGGACGTAAATATTATTCGTTCTGAACAAAAAACACTTTTTGACTTTACAGAAATACGAAACGTCCGAATAAAAATAGCTTAGGTTAAGTTTTTCTGAACTAGAATTTTTCTTTAGAAGTTTAGTGTTTCAGCAAGGTCGATTAATAATTTTTTTAATAATTTGTACACTTTGCTTCAGGACATATCTGCAGATACATGGAAAAAATGTTGTGAACATGTAAATGTCAAGGCTAGTTCTTTTTACATTGACATCAAAATATATATAAAAGATGCATTAAATTAAAATACATTTTGTATATTTTATTGTGTATTTCAGTGCAAAAGTACATTTTGAATAAAAACATCGGCCAATTCAATATGTGCGTACTATACTGAATGTTGCTATATAAATCTAAAAATTAGCTCCATCTTGACAGCACTCATATATCCTGGTCAGGCTTTAGTCGCCTTCAGTTTTATATTTTTCAACTATGCAATAATTTTGTACCGTGTGGGGTCGGTACTTAAAAAGAATAGCCCCACTGCATCTCTCCCCGTCGCATGTCGTAAAAGTCGACTAAGGGATCGTCAGCCTCGGCAGCTTAATGGTGCGGTCAGTTATTGGATGGATGACCGCCCGACTGTTGGAGGCTGACCGTGGTTCGGATACCACGTTAAACTGTAGGTCCCTTCCCTTCTTATCTTACTAGGTGGTAGGGTTTATCCCGGCCGGGTTGGTACCACCGCACTGAGCGAAACGTCGGTCGAAACGGCTATGTAAATAGTTCGTGTTTTCCGTCCAGTTCAGTGTAGCCGGCGCGAAATGAAGGGAAGCACTGACATGGCACCTAGTTCACCCGGTGTTATGGCCTGACATCACGGATGTTGTAGGTGATGTAGCCAACCGTGTCAAGTTTCCATAAAAAAAAAAAAAATCAACCTGATTATCTCAAGTTCCCGGACCGATTCGGATCTAGTTTTTACGCAGTATGGTATCTTTTCGAACGTATCATATAACCATGCTTGATTCTGATTGAGAGTTCCGAACAGTCTCATAGCTCCCATACGAAAGAAATCTTTATGTATTTTTACAAAAATGTATACTTATATATATTTATTTATATGCAGGCTGTACCTGCATGAAATATGTTTAACAAGTTGTGTGGACATACTGTCATACAAATTAAATTACAGAACGAAAGTTAAATTTTAAAAGTTCCTAATACTGCAGGCCCTATATTTTCGTTCCATAGGCGACAGGACAGCGGCGGTGGCGCGGCGTTTAGTGGGACGACAGAGGTGGCGGGCGGAATAGCGAGCGGCGAGCATAGACGACGCGCGCGTGTCGTCAGTCGCAGCGCGGTACGATGAGCTGCGGGCGCGCGGGCGGGCGCGCGGGCGGGCGGGCTTGTGCTTCCCCACTCCCCGCAGCCCTCCCACACCCCGAGTTCGGTGCAGTGCGAGCGCGCGCTTTTTAAACGTTGTTTTATTATATTTTCTTCAAATTCTATTGGATAATAAACAATTACATTATATTTTGATGTTCTGTGTCTAAGAAGTTAATAAAAACAGACGAAGCAATTTTTCACAGTGGGTTATTGAATTAAATTAAGACATATAAAAAAAAAATTGACAGTAATTTTCTGAAGAAGTTGTTATACAAAATGGGTATTTTCAAATTTCTGCCTATTCGAAATCGAAATTTTCCTAGATAATGTTATATATACACTCTTATCAATATATAATATCATATTCCGAAGGAATTTCGGACGGAGCAATTTTTCACAGCGAATTATTGCCGAAAATCTGTAAAGGTGTGATCGATAAAGAAAATTTCCTAGATAATTGTCAAAAGCGATATATTTAAATAAATTAAGACATTTATCAAAATAAAAATTTACAGAGCAATTTTTCTGAAGAAGTTGTGATACAAAATAGGTATTTTCAAATTTCTGCCTATTTGAAATCTAAATTTTCCTAGACAATGTTATATATATACTCTTATTAATATATAATATCATATACCGAAGGAATTTCGGACGGAGAAATTTTTCACCAGCAGTTATAAGCGATTTTCATGTTTAGGTATAAATACCTAACTTCCAAACATAAAAAATCCTAGATAATTTGTCAAACGTATATTTTAAACCGTACTTCATCAGTCATCCATCATCATCACACTGCAAGGTTTCAGCGACAGAGGAATTAGTCCGAAGTGCCCATACAAAGAATTCCTCGTTTACTGGACTAAGGGGTGAGGTGCGGTGCGGCGCGGGGCGGTGGCGTGGCATGAGCGGGCGACTGCGTGGGATGTGCGGGCTCGGGCGGGGCGGTGCGGGGTGACGGGCGAGGCAGGGAGGTCGGACGACAGCCAGGCAAGGCGCCACAGCAGCCGTGCGCGCGGGCGGGCCGTGACAACTGGCAACTGGCAACTTGGCAAGGCACAAACAGTCTGCCTGTGTCCGTGTGGCGCTGCGGAAGGGAGCGTAGCTCGTTAGCTTCTGCTGTGTTCATGTTTATCACTCCGATAGTTACATACTTAACCCACTCCCCAGTGACCTTTTGCAAACCCAAAGTGACTCGTTTTGTATAAATTGCATACCTTACGCGCGCGCGTTACCTATTTCCGATACCTAGGAAAATGAAAGTTCACCCAGTCGTCGCGAGTGTCGGCCTAGTAATGGATGGCGGTGTCGTCGTTATCGGACAGGTGTAGTGTGTCTGTGTACAGTGTAACGCAGTGCGGCCATCAATGATTCACTGACGTTATGGTGCAAGGAAAGCGAAGATGCGGCCTTCCAACGTCTCTCACTGTCTATTGAGACACTTTCAAAGGGAATGCGGAGTGGAATTGTTAATTTTAAAGTAGACTCAGGTAAGAATTTGTTTATAGGTATATATTTTTTGTATTGTGTATGTAATTAGCTGATTTACTATAGTATCGGTAGGTTTACCCAGGTTCTATGAAACTGTAAGTAAAGTTAAACTATCATTTTATTCCAATAATATTAGTAGGTATAAATAAATGTTGCATCGCTCGCGCGCGCCTCGGCTCGCTCGCGCGCACGAGGGAGGGAGGCAGGTGAGTCAGTTTTTACAGCAACGAGTGGTATGCTATTATGTAGGTAGTTAGGTAGGTAGGTATGTAGATATGTATGTACTTTCATATTTGGAACTGTCGAGCAAGTCCTTTAGGTAAGTAGTAGGTAGCATGTAGTAGGTACTCGGATAATGTGGACTATAAATTCAAGGAGTAGGTATTTGGTTTTCATGTAAAGTAGGTAGGTATGTAACTACATACATTAAAACAAAATATGGAGAAAAAAAAATCACAGATCTCATGCATTACATGACCTTCGGATACCTTCATTGAAAATTACTTTTGGGCGTATTCAAATAGGTACTTAGGTATAAGAAATATGTCAATTTTGAAAAATTGACAAACAAAAATTAAAATTCTTTATTTTCAAGTACTTAGGTACGCATACACGAAAATCATTTCGAAGTACGAAGACAAAACAGGGATAATTGTTTAAAGATCTATCGGCCTCCGCCCCCAGAGGCCACGAACGTGCGCGCTAAAAGTACGTACATACAAATACGCGCACTTCACGTATTAAATTTGAGGAGTGAGTAGGTTTTTTATATCGTAAAAAAAAATCGTATGGGAACGTGATCAGGTATCGTGAGCGTATCGTTAGATATTAATGAGAGACCTTATATTAGTTACCGTATTTATAGCTACAAATCATTCCGACCAGTTCCCATTGAAGACAATGGGTCACCCCCCACCACTAGTGAAGCGGCACTGGGCATCAACTTTTGATGTCGATTATTTATTTATCGATGCTATCGACAATACCTATACATATGTAGGTATACGTATTATTTTAAGTTATTTTTAACCGACTTCCAAAAAAGGAGGAGGTTCTCAATTCGTCTGTATGTTTTTTTTTTTTTTATTTTTTTTATTTTTTTTTTGTATGTTTGTAACACGATTTCTCCGTCAATTGAGGGCCGATTTAGAAAATTCTTTTTTTGTTAGTTAGGTCATACTTCCGAGGTGGTCCCATTTCAATTTTATCGAAATTGGTTCAGTGGTTTTCGAAAAATCAGCATAATACTATGGTGTGTGGTTACCTTCAGCAAAACTTGTGATGTGGTCGTTTTCGGCAATTTTCAGTTTGATAAATTAGTATGGTGTGTGGTTACCTTCAGCAAAACATTTGTGATGTGGACTTATTCAGCAATTTGCAGTCTGACACATATGGCGAATAATTCTGTACCACTTCAATCGATTTCGATTATTCGATTTCGATTATTCTTTTTTATGTAATATTACTAAAAAGAATGAAATAAAAACTGTTTTAAAAAATATTAAACCGATTTCCAAAAAACAAAAAAAAAAAAAACTAAAAAGTATTAAATACCTAATATTTTGAAATTTTCTCTGTCCTGTTGAAATACATGAATCGATATACTAGTGATACATATTCGGACCCTTGTTTCATGAATATTCTAAATTTGAAATTTTTTATCTTTTCCGACCGGCGCTTAATTTATTATGGTACCTGGCCGGTACCTACTGTACCGAGTACCATCGAGCTGGTTTGATGATGGAGACAGAAGGTGGCCATAGGAACTCCTAAACTACACATGATAAACCCATCGTGTTTGGGCTCGTTGCATTTGTCTTCACGAGAAATTTAGACCTAAGAGATTCTCAATTCGACGGTATGTTTTCTTTTTTTGGATGTTTGTTACGCGATTACTCCGTCAATTGTGGGCCGATTTTGAAAATTCTTTTTTTTTTTATTTGAAAAGGGATAACCCTGAGGTTTTTGAAGTGAAAACTTCTTTAGCGGCGCTTGGCACTTTTTTAGGTGTGCATGTGATATCGCGTCAGCGTCATTTTTAAAATGAAACCTTAAGTCATTGCGTTAAGGGTTAAGTTAGAGTGGCACGGGATCTGCCGGCACTCCCGGAGTGCAACTGTTAAGTAGGGTTCCGTAACACGTTTATGTCTGTCCATTCTACTAAGTTCTGCAAAATGAATGTAGGGTTCCGTAACATATGCATGTCTATCCGTTCTACTAAATTTTACAATTTTCAACCAAGGTCCTCCGACGGTTATTTTATAATAAAAGTAGGCTTCCGTAACACGTTTATGTCTGTCCATTCTACTAAGTTCTGCAACATCACCTACAACGTCCGTGATGTCAGCCCATAACACCAGTGCCATGTCAGTGCTTCCCCCTTTGATCGTGCTGACTACACTGAACTGGTCGGAAAACACAAACTATTTACATAGCCGTTTCGACCGACGTTTAATTCAGTGCGGTGGTACCAACCCGGGAAGGTTAAACCCTACCACCAAGTAAGATTACGAGGGAAGGGACTTACAGTTTTACGAGGAATCCGAACCTTGGTCAGCCTCCAACGGTCAGCGGTCACCCATCTAAGTACTGACCGCACCCAGCGTTGCTTAAAATTCAATAGCGACAGTTGACTGTCTGCACCACTGAGCTATCGAAGCTGACGTGGTCCTATTTTAATTGGGTCAAGATCGGATTGGAAAGCGAGGCGGAATCGCGAGGCCGAAGGCCGAGCGATTCCGCCGAGTACATTAATAGCAAAAAATTACTAAAAAAAACTGTGAAATAAAAAAAAAGTTTTAAAAAACATAAAACCGACTTCCTAAAAAAAGTAAAACTAAAAAACTATTTAAAATAAAAATATAAAAACCGCCTTCAAAAATATATGAAATAAAAACCTAAAAAAAAAAACGAACCCTAGAGTTGAAGGCGGTGCTAAAGCAAGCAAAAATGATGCATGAAAGAAAACATGAGTGGATGATAATATCCTTTGTGATTTGTGTAGCCTTTTTAGCACCGCCTTCAACTCTAGGGTTCGTTTTTTTTTTTAGGTTTTTATTTCATATATTTTTGAAGGCTCCGACTCATCACCCATACCGGATTACATAAAAAAAATACTAAAAATGTCAAAAGGCCTTCCATTTTATTCACACTTTTATTTTAAAAGATTGCTTATTTTGTGAGAGAGATAACAAAAGATTTCCTATCCGGTTACTGCGCGCATTTTACCTACCTATGAGTGATATAACATTACTGAAAACCTTATTAGCGTTTCTATTGTGAGATCCACGTACCTTTCATATAATATATTCGTTTTAAATGTGCGCTAAATGAGTCGTGGTTGCATGGTGGTTGCATCGACATAGGTATCAGCAGCGTGACCACTGCTTCGCATCCCTATCGAAAATGACGTTTATTGCGGCACGGACTAGGAAGAAACAATTTTAGTATAGTCTCTAATTTTGCTGTTACTTGAGCGGTAACTGGTTACATTGTAGGTACCTACCTAACAAACGTTAAAAAAATATAAATACGGAAATTTACAGAAAAAGAGGGAAATTTTTACTTATATTTAGGTATGAAACTTAAGCAGTTAGCGTTGCAACCAACATCGCATTTTTTGGATTTTTTGTGGTACTTTTTTGGCATTTATCACATGAGATTAGTGTTTGGCTAGCAATGATAATGTGGTCTTTTTTATCCAGTCCTATTTCGTCGAGTACCCGTTTTTTGCCACCGGTCTTAGCAAGAGGTTTTCCGATACTTTTTTCCGCCGAATTTTTGCCTAAATAAACCTAGATGACAGTTCGAGTGAAAGCAATAGGTCTCGCTGACCTTTTTCATCTCGCCCTTCTGGATAAAGTCGTATAGTTACCATGCCACACATTTATTCATTGAAGCATTCAGTGGAAACATCATTAAGTAGTTGCCAGTACCAATTTTTCCGGTGAACACCGACACGATATGCAGATATGTTTTGGTCGAGTCTGTCGACTCCTCCCTTATGTTTTCAGAGGCACATCTAGGCTGTACCTGATTGATATCTTCTTTTTTTTGGCATGGCTCCAACGCATGGCTGAACCAATAGGTTGAGACCCTTGTCGGTTTCAATCTACACTAACCTAACCTGACCAATGTTATCTCAGCACAGTTACTTGATCGAAGCTTGCACGAACGAGGGATTTCATTTCCTTTGCAAACAAACAAGTTTCCACTCTATTTCCTCTTATGGTTCCCGTGCTATGCTTGTATGACCTGCCTTCTTCAGAGCCTCCAGCAGACAAAATAAAGTGAAGAAGTTGTCAATGAATAAACTACATTTGAAGTTATTTAAAGTTTAACCAAATCCATCACAACAGACCCATCAACACAGTTGGGTCTGTCTATATTGCCTGTGCTATCATCTTGATATGGTTCAGTTTTTTTTTTTTATGGGGAGCACGACAAATAGCGCGCGCCAGACTAACACAGAGGTGTAGTCCGACGGCGCCCACGGGCATTCGGATATTTACGGGGGCTGCGAATACCTTGTCGGCCGGCTAGGTGCACCTTCACATTATGTTTGAAGGACCCCACCCCAGACTGTACAATAGCAGTGATATGCTAAAGTAAGGATATGGCCTTCCATACAAATTCATCTCGCCATATGGGGCGTCGATAGACGCAGCGCCATCTCTTAGCGAATTCGTGAACTGCGACAGACAGCCAGCCGCTCCGCGGTTTTAGCGTTCGAAGTAGCGTTGTACCGACGTTATCTCAAGTGTTACCTTTTTGCAATAACAAAATTAATTATCATTAGTAGATATTGCAAGGAGGAATCATTAAATTAAGTAAATACAAATCATTAGTCCCATAACGTTTCGGTTATTATTATACATATAAACATTGCTAAATTAACATTCTATGTACCGAACGTCCCGTTCCTTATATGCCAATATTGCAAGACTTGCCACAAAGTAGTATGCATTTTTCGAAAGCAAAAAATTCTACTACGTTTTAAGTAAGTAAGACCCATAAGCCAGTGTTGCCATAATGATTCCTAGTACACTAGTATTATAAAAATAATTACGGTTTTCTTATCAATAATAACAAGTTGTGTAAATAAAGTAAGTATTTGTAAATGAACATCATCATTGAAAATTGGACATAGAATATCAATCTGTGTCACATGAACATTAGTTTTGGTCATATCTCGAGAACCGCTGGTCCTAGACCCATCATGTTGGTACTCAAACTGGACGTCTCGATGAAATCTAGCTATCTGTTGCATTAAAATTGGTTTTGGTCATATCTCGAGAAGCCCTGGTGTTAGACCCACCGTGTTGGTACTCAAACTTCAGGTCTCCGTGAGATATATCCATCTGTCACATGAACTTTTGTTTTGGCCATATCTCGAGAACGGCTGGTCCTAGATCCATCGTGTTCGCGCTAAAACTGGACGTCTCGATGAAATCTATCCATCTGTCACATGAACTTTTGTTTTGGCCATAACTCGTGAACCGCTGGTCTCAGACCCATCGTGTTGGTACTTAAACTTCAAGTCTCGGTGAGATCTATCCACCTGTCACATGAACTTTTGTTTTGGTCATAACTCAAGAACCGCTGGTATCAAACCCATCGTGTTGGTACTCAAACTTCAAGTCTCGGTGAGATCTATCCATCTGTCACATGAACTTTTGTTTTGGCCATATCTCGAGAACGGCTGGTCCTAGATCCATCGTGTTGGTACTTAAACTTCAAGTCTCGGTGAGATCTATCCATCTGTCACATGAACTTTTGTTTTGGTCATAACTCAAGAACCGCTGGTATCAGACCCATCGTGTTGGTACTCAAACTTCAAGTCTCGGTGAGATCTATCCATCTGTCACATGAACTTTTGTTTTGGCCATATCTCGAGAACGGCTGGTCCTAGATCCATCGTGTTCGTGCTAAAACTGGACGCCTCGATGAGATCTATCCATCTGTCACATGAACTTTTGTTTTGGCCATAACTCGAGAACCGCTGGTCTCAGACCCATCGTGTTGGTACTCAAACTTCAAGTCTCGGTGAGATCTATCCATCTGTTCAGTGGTAGGGTAGGGTAGGGTTAGGGTTAGAATAATTTACTATGGAAGGTGGCATGGGACGGCGGCCATTTTGAAAAAAAAAATCAAATTAAAGGCCAGCGATAAAACCTTCATAAATCGATAGCGAATAAATAGACAAGCATAAAATGTTATATGCCATTCATGACTTCTTAAAGTACATGTACAATTAAATATCTTAAGATGTCATAATCTTGAATTTTAACAAAAAATAAGTTATTCTCCCGAATATTATCTATTATTTTTACTAAATTGCTGCTGATTTTCCATTAGTTATCTTTTTTTCCATTTCATATTAGATAGGTATTTTATATTTTTATTAAGTATATAAAAGTTCATAAATAGCGCATAATCTAGCACTTTTTGTAAAATACTAATACTTTAATAATACTTACTTTAATACTTTAAGTTAAGTTAATGTAAGTAATAAAAAAATAAAAATATATTTAATTGTAAGCAACGAAGTGACCGTATTGCCATTTTTACCTTCAATTATCTCGGTAACGTGACACTTTAGGAAGTAATGATATATGTATATAACATTTTATGTTTGTCTATGTATCCCCTATCGATTTATCGAGGTTTCATCGCTGGCCTTTGTTTTGTTTTTTTTTTCAAAATGGCGGCCAATGACCAAGCTACAAACTTTCGAAGTCCTTTTCTCAACTTCGAATGTAGGCATTCGAACGGTCGCGGCGATCCGATTAATTTAATTGTTTTTCGGCCTTTGCATCGTACATTTATATTCAGCCGGAGTGACATTCATCCATCATGGTCCGACTGCCGCCGGACGAATTAACTCTGTATGAATTTCTACGAATGCAATTTAATTTCTACGCTTGAAATGAATTAACGCATCACTAACTACAATAGTGCGAGAGGAAGACAGACGGCATAATATATCAGGTTGAGAGAAGAAAAAAAACAAGTACCTAAATGTTGCTCTGCATCGTCCCACATAGCACATCCGCGTAGTGGGAATGAGATCGCGCATGCGGGGCGCAGCGCGGGAGAGAAAGGGAGGGAATTAAGTTATGTGGCGGTTGGTATAACTGATGATAACTACTTAGGAAGGACAACACACGTCTGAACACGCGCGTCGTTGGTGCGAGACTGACTTCTTGCACGACAATTGTCTTGGTATTAATGTGCCGCTTTGTGAGCTCGTAGAACCTATCTAACGTTTTTTTAACATATAATATAATTGATAGGTACACATAGGTAGGTATACATAGGTACCTACCTAGTTTGCAAGAAAATTAATTTTTAGCACCGTGGCGGGGCGGGGCGGGGTGGCGGCGCGGCGGGTCGGCCACTCTGGTTTGAAACTAAAATATCGCGGTCTTGGATTTTTTTCCAAATTTTCTCGAGTTTTGATGTTTTTTCGCCGATAAAGTCACGATAGCTCTAGATAAAATTGCGGCATGCATACCTAACTATTTATCCTTAAACTATTCTATTAAACCTTATAGGTAAATGTTTCACTTAAAAAATATATATTTGTATGGGAGCCCTACTTTAACTGAGCGAAGCCAATAGACAGACGCGAGAGTGGTCCTATAAGGGTTCAGTTTTTTCCTCTTTTGAGGTACGGAACCCTATAATAATGCCTGCATAATGAATATGTACGTGGAAATGTTTCCTACTACACTAACTGACGCGTGTTACTTGTAGATTGACGCTTGGCTTGCGTAATCCATTAATTACATGCGAAATCTATGCACGCTACGCTAGTGTACGAAGTCCGAGCGAACGTGTCGTCGGTCGTCGGCGTCCGTCAGCTCGACCTGCCCGCTTGCTTGGCTGTTGTGTGTGTGTTAACTGCTATACCTACCTACCTACGCATCTATACTTTAATAAATAATATTGCAGCCCGCGTGGTATGATAATATGAACGACGTTACCTATGTGTAGGTACGTGTGGAATTTTACGCACACATATGTGGGAGCTTATACATAATGACGGTGTATCTACATAATGTTGTATAGACAACGGGGTGTGTATGTAAATAGCGGCAGTTGGCGCAAGCAAGACGCACGTGTGTGTGAGCGAGTGATGTGGCGCGCGACCGGGCGGCGCGGCGGCCGGCGCGCGGCGGCGAATACGACGGAACGGAGCGGAACGCTCCGAGTCTGAGCCGGCGCGGCGGCGGAGGAGACAGGAGGCGTCCGCCAGGGCCATTGGCGTGGCGCCAGGCTGGCGGGCGGCAGCAGAGGAGCATAGGCGGCGCGGCGGCGGCGGCGCGCGGAGCGGCGGCAGCACGACCGGGCCGGGCGGCCGGGCTACGCTATGATACGGCGGGATTCCTTTGTCTTATTACAACACTCGCAGCGCAGGCGCAGCGCAGCATAGTGCAAGCAACTCCACCGTAAACCGGTGGAGTGGAATGAATGCACCTACCGAGACTGGCACTGTTCAGCTCAACAATGCTATGCTTACAATAAAGCTAGAAATTATATTGTAATGCATACTGACTACCGTTGGCGATCTATGTTTTATGCCATAGCTGCCTTAGCGACAACGTAAACACGTCACCGAGGATACCATTATAGGTCCGAGGGAAGCCAAAAGCAACTGAAGCTGTAGGTATCGAAAAATTACGGGATAAGTAGGCATTCTAATTAAAGTGTGCAGTGAACATTTACATATTCAATAGGGTCTAGACTAGACTCTAGACATCAATGGGTCCAACTAAACTAAACCACACCTCACACACACGTCTTCGTAAGTTCGTTTTAGGGTCCCCACGTAAAATGCGAAAAAGAGAAGAGGACTCTTATTGCTTTAGCAATAGCCATGCTTAATCGAAAACATTCGATTTAGTCAAGGTTTAGTCGAGGAATTCTCTAAAACTGAACTAAGTATCTTGTCGCTTGGTATTAACGATTCTGAACGGACCGGATGCGTTAACGACTCAATCAATTTGTACCTTTTATGTACGTCTCTCTTTACTCATAGGTAGGTACACAGGTGATGAGGCTGATGTAATGTGATGGATGAATTATTATGTCTATCGATGGCGAACAAAATAATGATGATCAGATTCGACGACGAATGTTGTTGCATTGCAGTACAGTCAATACTCAATACCTAAGTAGGTACCAAACGTAACTATTCCTCCAGTCGGATATTCTCGAGAGTCGCGGACATGATGCTGGTTAGCTAGATCCAGGGTAGGGTAGGTGTAAGTGGCACCCCAGATCATTAGTGCACCTACATGGAAGAAAAAGTGAAGGAAGAAACCACTGAGAATGTTGACCCAAGCTATAGATATAGGGTTTTTTATAGAAAGCACGATATGTAGTGACGAGCCACCCATAGGTGTCTAACGACGCCCATGAACATTCGGTCGCATGCGGAAGTTGCTAATGCCATGCCGGCCTAACACTCGGCCTAACAGGTGCGTATTTACGCCTCTCTTGAAGGACCCGGGACTGTACTTGAGGGTTAAATAGGTATAAAGAGCAGGGAGAGCGTTCCAGAGTTCACCAGTTCTGTGGAGGAAAGATCTGCAGAACCGATTGGTATCAATCAACAACCGAGGTTGGTATCAATCCAAATGGATGAATCCATGAATTTTGATTTTCGTTTAGGTTTTCCTGTAAAGTGTAAACTATAAGAGAGGCTCTCGAAAATCTAAATTCGTTCATTTACGCTATAGGTACGTCCGTGATTGGGACATCAAACTATTTATGTACTTGTAAGTACCAAATTTAAATTTTTTTCGTCCAGTAAATTCAGAGGAAATCTCGGAGAAAATCGAAGCTGTTACAGACTGATAGACACGAGAGTGATTCTATAAGATAAGGATTCCGTTGTTTGTCTTTTTGAGGTACGGAACCCTATTTTATTAATAGAGCGGTCCCAGAAATGTTTCGACAACACCTCAACTATGTATGCAGTAGTAGGTATGTCACCCCAAAAAAAAAAAAACTTTGAAATGTTATTATTTTACTTCGATATGGTTTCGGGTTTAATCATTCATAATGCTCGGTGTAAGTAAATACTATTTTGTTTATCCAAATGCAATTGTATTTTTCATTTTATTTATTTTTTCTACATGTAAAAATATCGAATATGAAATATCGACTTTTATCTATCACAACACAATTAACATTTTCTAAAACTGGGAAACACTAGCTGTCAAGTTTGTCGGAATATTGATTAGTTAGGTAGGCGTTGGGTCAGTCCAGTCAGACAGTCAGTACTATTAACCAGTAGCAGGGCAGGGAAAATCAAATATTTGTGCCTGCTGATGGGGGCTGATGGGTGAACAATGAAAAAAACTTTTCTGAAAACAATTTAAAGCTCACTCCACCACACATGCCCGCCACACATGGCGATGTTTTTGCGTCACACAATACAGAGAGAGACACCTGTTAGCACTGCTCGCCTCGTTCCCCGGCATCCCAGTCCTCCCTGTCCTTCCTTTCATTCGAGCTCGGAGCTAGTGGACTAGCCAAGCGAGACGCGCTCGTCGGCGCGTGCTCGTGTCTCGCTCGTCGGCGTTCCTCGCCCTCCCGCCGCCGCCGCTCCGCGCCGTGCCCGACGACCGAGCCCGTGACTCCCTCCCGACTTTGTATGAGTGTGTGTATAGATACGAAGCCGATCCTAGGCGTGCGAGCGCGTCGTCGGTTGCCGTTTCTCGAAGCAAACCGGCCGAACGGCTTGTCTCCATCCAGTTCTCGGAAAAAGTAACGCCTTCTCGGAACCCACTGTCTGCAAACAGCACAGTCGGCCGAGCGAGCGAGCGAGCGAACAGCGCGAGCGAGGCCGCCTTCTAGATTAGTACGCGTGCGGCACGGCGGCGTGCTGCCGACCGATCACTTTCATATTCCAAATCAAACAAAAATATATAAATATTGGTAGATATTGGATGCCACGTCGTCAGTACTTTATTTTGATATATTTTTGGGAGTACCGTAGTAGGCAGTAATTAAACCTCCATCGAATAGCACTCTTCAACAAATTTAGAGAAAAGATTTACACCTTCACGCTTACAAGATCCAGCTGATTCAACAGCTGCAGTGCAGCCTAACGACCATAGACAGCGCGGAAACTTGAACGGAACCAACTGGATCTTGGAACAACTGTAAATTGACGATGAATTCCAAACAAATCATCTCTACTGACGAGGCTCATTTCCACCTCAACGGCTTCGTTAAGTGAGATTTCACACACACGGTGACTTTTCTAGCGTTTTTGGTGTCAAGCGTTGGAATCACGTGGAGTCGCGTCTCCGTGTGTGGCTACCTTTAGAAGCAGAATTCTCGGATCGGGGGAGATCAAAATCGACATGCATTTCAAGAACTTCCGTTACATCACATGATACCTCGTTGGTTACATCCTCAAAAAGTGAGAGTTTGGTGCGCCATGTGGGCAGGAGGGATAATCGGACCGTACTTTTTATGAAAATGATGAAGCGATGGATGAAGTCGTGACTGTCGGCTTGCTGTCGGGCCGACAACGATTGCCGCCGACAGTGTCGGCGGCAATCGTTATTCTACCGGGCGGGACATGTTGACATTTTTTTTTTGCAAGAATTGGACGGAATGGCCTTTTAGCATCCCTTTGAGATGCGGTATCAC
The DNA here is from genome assembly GCA_946902875.1 of Nematopogon swammerdamellus. NCBI lineage: Eukaryota > Metazoa > Arthropoda > Insecta > Lepidoptera > Adelidae > Nematopogon > Nematopogon swammerdamellus. Next base: position 10,838,803 of record OX336333.1, read on the forward strand.
TCAACAGGATGGCGCCACCTGTCACACCGCACGGCGCACGCGAAACAATGGCATTGTTGCAAACCAAGTTTTCAGCTCGCATCATCTCTCGTTTCGGGGACTAAAACTGGCCGCCAAGAAGTTGCGATTTAACTTGTTTGGATTATTTTCTCTGGGGTTTTTTGAAAAGTAAGATCTATGCGAACCACCCTGAGACAGCTGAGGAACTCAAAAACATATTGCACGCCAAATTCGTGAAATCCAGCAGCCGTTACTGCTAAATATACCTACTGCAACATTTCGTCATAAGAACAAGTATATTGCATAAGAGTGCATTCCTGCCCACAGAGCAACGGTGGCCATTTAACCCTCGATTCAACCCATATTATGTAATTACTACCTCAGTACATATGAAGAAAAAAACAATGTATTAAAATTCAAGTTCTTGCTGAGACACCTACCGTGTGAGGCCGGTAGTTTAAAAGAATAGCCCCACTGCATCTCTCCCCGTGTATGTCGTAAAAGGTGACTAAGGGATATGACTCCCTTCTTATATTACTAGGTGGTAGGGTTTAAAACCCGCCCGGGTTATTAGATACCACCGCACTGAATGAAAGGTCGGTCGAACGAAACGGCTATGTAAATAGTTATACACCACGAAGAAGAACCGGCAAGACATTTCGCGGTGTATTTTTTTATTATGTGTATAAATGATTGATTATTACAATTTTTATTTAATTCTTTATCAAATACAATCTTTTGGTGCTATATATTACTTTTAGAAATTATGCTTTGTGTTTTTATTATTATTTTCTTTTTTTATTTAATTACTTGGCTATTCTACTAAGTTATTCTGTTTTAATTATTCTCCATAACTTTATGAAAACTATTTATTTACTAATATATTTTTTTTATTAAGCAAGTAGGTATTTATATTTACAACCCAATTTGTGAATTTGATGTTTGCGCAGCTTGAAACAATTATATTGCCCCACCTAGGTTCCAGGGGTATCGAAGTATCGAATAAAGTTAAAACCTTTGTCTGTTCGTTAGAGTTTGTCTCGATTATGCAGCGTTAACGACTAAAGCGCGATTGTTGCTGTGTGATTGCCGCCAAAACTATGTCGCACTAATGAGAATAAGAGAAAGTCAATTATTTATTTTTAAATTTTTAAAATAGAATACAAATTACCAGTGTCCCTAATTAAACGGCCAATCCGTGTTGTGAGAACATGTAGCACTGTATTATTGTATTAGTACAAAAAAAATCACCATAACAACCTCTCATAATATGTCAAAAAAATATCAACACCATATTATATTGTATATTATATTAACAGATTTTCACTGAAGACGAAAAAAAAGTTTAAATATTTGAATTACCTACCTGTACATTTTATTAATAATATTAATATATTAATTTATATTAATTAATTAGGTATATTAATTATTTTTATATTATTAATATATAACAATGCATTTAAAATTCAAAGAGGTTTATTGTTCAAGGATATTATTGTTTTAAAAAACGAACTCTTAAATGGCTAACATTATTCACACTAAATAAATAACAAATTCTTTTGAAAAGAAAAAAGAAAATTCACAATTCAATTTATCTGGAGTGTCCCATTAATTAGTTGACCACGAGTACCACGACTGTGTAAATATTATGTATTATTTTATATGTATTATTTTTTTGATAATCCAATAAAATTGATTTAGGTAGGTAACCTATGCTTGGATATGTCGAAAATTCCGCCAGTTCTAAATTTTTTTTTTTTTTTATGGATCCTGACACGGTTGGCTACATCACCTGCAACTTCCGTGATGTCAGCCGATAACACCGGGTGAACTTGGTGCCACGTCAGTGCTTCCCTTCGGTCGTGCCGGCTACACTGAACTGGACGGAAAACACAAACTATTTACATAGCCGTTTCGACCGACCTTTCATTCAGTGCGGTGGTATCAACCCGGGCGGGTTAAACCCTACCACCTAGTAATATAAGAAGGGAGTCCCTTAGTCGCCTTTTACGACATACACGGGAAGAGATGCACTGGGGCTATTCTTTTAAAGTACCGGCCGCACACGGTACAAAGTACCGGCCCCACACGGTGCGAATGCGAAGAAGAACTGACAAACAAACTTCGCAAGTCACAATGTTTTGTTAGTACCTACCTTATGAGTATTATATTAAAGTAATTTCCAATAATTTAACCCATACTACCGCTCACAAGTACATTAATATTTACAGCATAAGCATGAATACTCAAGAATCTGACCACACTGACTATTTAAATTACCTATATCTGGTGTATAGTGCCATTGTCAATTTTGATACTTCATATATCAAGTCAAATATAAAACAATTAGTTTACGTTTATTACAAATAAATGTAATAAATAAGTCATATTAAAAATCTAATGATACAAAAGTCAAAGTTTGTTAGTGGGAAAACAGTAGTCAGACTGTTATATAAAATTACAGTCAATTAATGCATCCTTTAATAGTGTAATAACTTGTTTCAATTAACATAATTTTAATAGAATAGAATAGAAATTCTTTATTGCACACAAAAACACAAGAGATACACAAGACAGAAGATAACATACAGAAGAAGAATAGAAGCTAACAATAATTCACACAGAAACAAGAGAACAGTAGCGTGCAAAGGCGGACTTATCACTTCCGGAAGTTTTCTTATTTTAATCCGTCGTTTAAAATTATTATCATCTAATTGTTTTATGTTAGAAGACAGTCTATTATAAAATCTAGCACTATTACAAATAAAGCTTTTTGAGGTTTTAGCTAATCTACTTCTTATTAGTTGTACATTATTCTTACACCGTGTATCATAGTTATGAACTTATGATTGTCGGAATTAAGAGAGGAATCATGAATGTATTTTCTGGCATAGCATATGTTCTGGTAAACATATGCACTTGGTAAAGTCATGCATGATTCCTATCTTCCCGAACGCTGTCCTACAAGTATCTCTAGTTTTCATATTTAAGATGTACCGCAAGGCCCTCTTCTGTAATAAAAATATTCTATTTGAATCTGCTGCATTCCCCTAAAACATAAGGCCATATGACATCATGATGCTCTCAAAATAGGCATGATAATCCATCTTTGCTGCACGAGTTCCGCATAGCTCTTTAATTTTTTTTATAGCATAACAAGCGGAACTTACCAGCTAAAGAGTTTATGTGGGCTTTCCAAGTAAAACTTATCAAATATTACCCCAAGAAAAGTTAGTTCATTAGCAAGGTTTAATGACAAGTTTTCTGCAGTTTTTAATATTATGGCATCAGTGTTATTAGATTACGTCTATGAGTACCTAGAGCAAAGTGCATAATGTTAGTTTTGTTAACATTTATTAATAGATTGTTGCACTCGAACCATGATTTTAGAGATGTTAGTCATTGTTATGTCATTGTTTTTCAGCACAACTGAGATATCATCTGCAAACATTACCATCTCTATATCGTCTGCTATACAGCTCGCGATGTCATTAACATAAGTTAGAAACAATAATGGTCCCAAGATATGTCCAAGATGGTACCCCTGTGGTACACCCATTGTAATTGATTCTACATTAGATTTTAAGCCATTGACGTCATATATTCGAGCTCTATTTTCTAAATATGATTGGAATATACGCAATTCATTGTCTCTTATACCATAATGTTCTAGTTTTAATTATTAATATTTCATTATTTACACAGTCAAAGGCTTTGGACAGGTCACAAAAGATGCCATAAGTATGCTGAGAGTCGTCTAGGGAAGTTAATATTGATTTTACCATAGAAGCTATAGCATCACCCGTTAACAGTCCTTTAAACAGAAACAGAAAGAGAACATACAAATTAAATAACAGAAATTATTTTATTTATTTATGCATAGATAATAACTAGAAAATTAAAACTTAAACTAACCTAAAATAAAACAAAATTTTTTATGACTATGATTTTTATGACTATATTATTTATATTTAATTTGAATGGCTTCAGTTTTATAGATGATATATTTTCTCAAAAGAACATTTAAAATATCTGTTCGCTTGCATGAGAAATAATATTATGATTGCGGTTACCATAACAGTATTCAATGATACATAAATATTACGAATATAATAATATTTAAGGTCGGATTAACAATTACATTAAAAAAAATATATAAGCAATATACTTAACATAGAAATAGAGAAGAAAGAGAAGGTTGACAATTTATATTGAAGGGAATAGGCACATTCGTGTTATTTATTATTAGACTTTTGAAGTTAAATATTTCTTTAGGCGCGTTATGAAAATTGGTTATGAAAATGGGAGTAAACTCAGAAAAAAACGTCATCGTCGTCTTCACGGCATACAAATTATATTTGTATGAAGGTTGCTGCAAACCGCGCGGCGGATTAGGTACGGATTATCCGGTATAGGAACGTTCATATAATTTCCATATGTTTTAAAACTAGCTTTTGCCCGCGGCTTCGCTCGCCTCCCCGCGCCTTTCCGCGCCGCACCGCGCCGTCCCGCGTCCCGCGCCGCCCCCCGCCGACCCGCGCCCCAACGCGCCGTCCCGCGCCGCCTCGCGCCGCCTCGCGCCGCTGCGCGCCTTTCCGCGCCGCTCCACGCCGTCCCGCGCCGTTCCGCGCCGACCCGCGCCTTTCCGCGCCGTCCCGCGCCGCTCCAAGCCGCCCCGTGACTTTCCGCGCCGCACCGCGCCCGCGCCGCTCCGCACCGCCCCGCCCCGCGGTGCCCCGCGCCTTTCCGTACTGGCCATATTTGTTTTCTGCAAATTAAAAAAAGACCAGAATTCGAAATTGAAGTTTTTATGTGGCGTTGATAGGTTTTTGTTTTTCTTGGGAGGAGAGTGATGGCGGGATTTTTTCCGACTTACTTGACATTTATCGTTATATTTTGGCAAGGGTCATTGGGCACAATTCGACCCAATTTGTGAAGGTTTGCCTACAGAAACAAAATTACTTTTAAATTAATAAGGTATATATCCCACTTTTAATTTTAAGTAAAAATTATTTTAAAAAACCATGGGAATAAAATATAACAAGTGATTTAAAAGTTGAATATTGTATTAAAAACACCATGCGTACAAACAAAGAGGTATTACGTACTAGCGTACTAGAGTTGATGGAATAGAAATAAATTTGTTTTTTTACAAATACAGAATTTTATTTCATCCATCATGATTTCATGAACAATTTATAGAAATTCTCTACACTATTTTATTTCTGTAGATTCTGGGTATACTTTTCGTACTAAGTGAGATAGTACGATTGCACCTGTAGATATTAATCAAGTTGAAATAAACCTCAGTAATATATTTTTATCTAAGATACAGAATTGCATTTTCTGTCTAATTCCCATTATTTATGGTAATGCGACCCATATATTCATAAACCAGAGATATATATCCAAACATCCCACATCAATTAATTTCTGTAGGTCGTGGGTAAATTTTTCATACTTAAGTGCCCCATGACCTTTACACAATATCTTTATAAATGATTATAGCCTATGTGCTATTCTGATATATAAGCTATAATAGTACTGTAAAGTCTCATCAAAGTTCGTTCAGTAGTTTTTGCGTGAAAGAGGAACAAAGATGCATACATACATCCATCATCCATCCATACATCCATCCTCACAAACTTTCGCGTTTATAATATTAGTAGGATTATCCGCGCGGATTAGCCCTAACAGTTCGGCCGCCAGCACTCGATGCTGGCTCTGAAATCTAGCACTCTAAAATTAGACGAAACGACATTTCATGCTTGAATAAAGTGTGGGACGTCATCACGTGACGGACGACAACGCGACACCACCACCACCACTCACCAGCCAATGTGCTCTCCTTGCGCGTGCGTCTGTTGCGGGTTTGACTTCCAGGACAGCTTGTATGTATTATGTTATGTATGTGTTAGTCGGGCTGCTAGTACCTACATAAATACACATCCGATTTCGCTGCACACGTAGCGATTCCCGCCGACAAATCTCTCCTGATTCGTAGGGTACGTACGCCCGTCCCGATTTCATTTATAATTGATGCTCCGACTGGTCAACACATGCGGCGATCTAGGAAGCGGTTTAGGGTGCTCCCCCACCACCCCAACATTTTCTGTATGTATTTTCATAACACTCGCCTCTGAATTGTACGTGAGGTTTATTTGTATTGAGATAATATCTGACATAGTTAGGGAGGTGAGGTCGCTAAATGGCGGCATTCTCGAGCACCGTCGAGACCTATTAAAATCGAAAGATGAAGTAATTTCGAAAAGAAAAGCTAGTATGGTAAAAACCATTTTAGCGGTGGGTTTGGCGTGTACGGTTTTTCAAAAATGTAAAAAAAAACAGTTACTTGGGCATTCTCGAGCACGTCAGATATTCATACCACGTATGCCCCAAGTGCCTCTGATAACAACGGTATACTAATCTGCCAGTTTGCGTGGTGGGGTTAGGCATACAAGATAGTCAAAAATCCGAAAAAAAAATTTACTCGAGAGCGTCAGATTTTCAGAAGGGGTGTTAAATAGGCCCGAAGGAAGCTCCCTTCATAAAAACTGACGATTTCGGCGTGACGATAACTTACGAAAAATTTTTGTAAATGCAAAAAAAAAATATTCTTTTGAAATACTCGAGAGCGTCAGATTTTTATAGGGAGGGTTTATCTCGGTGTCCTGAAAGCATATTTTCTTAATCTGACAAAAATGTTGGTGGGTTCTCTTAATCTGACGAAAAAAAGATTTTTTTTTAATTTTTCTGATAAAACTGGGAATTTAGGAATGACAATAAAGCGATAGATACAATCAACGTAAATGTAGATGAATCGTAGTAAAAATTTTATTTTTTATACAGATATGCGGAACTTTTTTTGAGTTCAGAAAAATTTTTGAGAAGCTTTAGGAAAAAAAAAGTTTGAGATATAATAAAAGTTAGATAATTTAATCATCGTTGTTTCATATAAATTTTTTTTTGTCCCTCCGTTTTCGAGATATACTCCAAAAGGTCCAAAAGTTTTGACTTTAGACAAAAATATAAAGAGACCTTTTTTGTGTAAAATAAAATTACCTTTTTTTTTATTTCAACCTTTTTTTTGTAAAATGTATCGTTTGCGATTTATATGCCGCAGCGCGTTTTTCGGAAAACGAAATGGCTCCTCCACACTTCCGGTCATGCGGAAACCGGCAGATTTTGTATTTTTGTATTAAGTTTTAGATTACATTCTTCAAAATTAAAAAAAAAATGATCGCGCTCGAGAATACCGGATTAACGTTTTTTTTTTACAAGTTCGCGACCCTATAACTTTGCGGCGTCAAGGACTTATCGTCAGATTAGTTAAATTTAGTCTTAAAACACTAAAATCAACCCCCAATATCTTAATCTGACGCGCTCGAGTATTTCAGACTATCGATTTTTTTGTACTAATATGATCGTCTATCCTAGGCGCGCGTTACTAGATAAAGAGCTAATACTTTCCAAAGTTGTTCTATTAGGTCTAAGGTATCTCTCATATCTTAAACTGATGCCCTCGACTCGAGTATGCCCGAAAAATCCCCTATTCGCCTCCCTAACTATCAGTTACCTGCACTGCAGCATACCTACTTGCTTTCAATATATTCAATAATCACTATATCGTTACCTACCTGTTAGTGGTCGGTGCCAAAGAGATCGCGTCTCCCTCCAAGTCTTATTATTGTTCAAGGTCACTCGTGTTTACGATGTCTACTTGGCGAAATATGAAACTTGATGTCCAATTCTGACTCATCATTTTCATGAACCTCAATGAATCGAAGTAAACAATATAATAACAATAAGATAGATAGAAAATACTTTATTGCTCCAAGAAATATTCAACAGTAACAATACAGATATTATGTATGACGGACGCTGCTCTGCGGAACTAGCATCCCTTATTTCCTGCCACCGGTCCTATCTCCGCATGACTCGTCGCAGGGAGACTCAGCACCCTTTTGTTCTTGACATTGGGCTTTTGACGAGCTTTTGAGAACCCATCGGTTCTCTAAATCTTTTCTTTGTCGCGCCGCTAGAGTGTGGAACTGTCTTCCGGCGAGTGTATTTCCTGAATCCTTTAACGTGGGTGTCTTCAAGTTTCGTACGAGTATTAAAGGGCTAGACAGCCTAGCAACAGTCCGCAAATCTGCTGGCATGGCACCTAACTGAGCGTGGTTTCGCGAGGAGAGGTGATTTTGGCTCTGTCGACTGCACCATTGGTCTCTCGGCACAGCCACTCATGCTGGTTTACATAAAAAAAAAACAAGCACATTAGAACATTTAGGTACATAAGGTGCAAAGGCGGACTTATCCCTTACAGATATTACTTACAATCAACCTTTGGATGTTTGATTCGATCAATATAGTGGAGTTGAACGTAAGAATTTAAGATACAATAATAATAAGAATACTTAACATGTAAGTGCTAGTTAAATAAAAAGTCTTAGATAATTATGTATAATTATATTATATATAAATGATTAAAAAAATAAAAATGTTACTAGGTAGGTACACACACAGCGCAATCAATAACAGAACACAAACTAAACAATAGGTACCTACTGTGTGTATGTAAGTAAGTATGTACATGCGTGTAATTTTTTTTATGGAACGTACCTCACCTCGTGATGGATGTGATGTCAGCACATCACACCTTGATATTTCCTAATCTTTGCCTTCAACTATGTAGGTGGGTACCATATCAGGGCTTCCCTTTCTTCTTGCTACACTAAACATAGGTACGGACGGAAACATATTTTCATAGCCGTTTCCCCGACCTTATTATTTTCAAAATCCCAACAGGTTGAATTGAAACCCACTACGCAGCACTCCGGTGTTCAGTCAGCACCTCCGGCTATCTGTAATCCAACAGTTATTTGTCGGCTATACATAATATAAATGACATTTCTCATGGCAATTGATATATGTGATACTGATAACTGGCAGGGCAGCTATTATAGCCGAAGCATCGACATCAATGAGCCGAAGCTGATGAAAAGGGCTTTTAATAATATACCGGTGAGGGAGGGGAGGGACCTATACAATGTTACGTGGAATCTGAATCACTCCCAGCCTCAACGGTCGAACGGTCACCCATCCAAAGTGTGCTTAGCTAACATGAAATGAAGGGAAGCACTGACATGTCACCTATTTCACCCGGTGTTATACTGCTGACATCACGGATGATGTAGCCAACCGTCCGTGTCAGTTTCCATAAAAAAAAAACAAACAGACGACAGACGATCGCACGCCAATGCTTCTCAAACTCAATACTGAGCTACCGAGGAGGCGAGGCTGCCATTGTAGACAGCCGGGTGGCACGGATGGTTCCTTATCATAAAACTCCACCTTGCAAAAGTTCCGATGAGTAAAGCCGCAAGCTTTATAGTGAAGAGGGCGCTGCTCGAGAGAAGGATGACAGTTAACAAACAAAGCCAACAATCTATGTGCTGGCGTGGCGCGCGCGTGGCGCCTGCGCCTCACTGCGCGCGCGTGATTTCTCGATCGAGAATTGCACTTTTTACACTTTTTCATCGTGTACTTCCGATCAGTGGCGGCTGGTGACTTACGTGACCGGCAGTGCGCTAAGTACCTACCTAGGTACTTAAATACCAAATTTCCCAACACATTCCCGTCATGTTATTTTAAGATCGGGACTTACGAATTTTTTAAACGCCTGCGTACGTACCTAGCATGAATATTCTTAAGACACTCAATGAGTTGCAAAAAAACAAGAAAAAAATCCAAACAAGTTTTTTAACTCATTTTTAGTACCTTTATGAACACACCCATAAACCACAACACTACTGCAGCTTTCAAAAATAAAACAGTAGTAATGTCCCAAAAATACTTCAAAAAGTATATAAAAATAAAAGCATTTGAAAAGTAGGAATTGAACCCGGGATCACCTGATTGTAAAGCCTTACCTTTATCCAACGCTTAGGCAAATATCGGCACCACTTAATTCACAGTATCACGCGACAGAAAGCACAAAACCTAACCATATTCCATTTTAAATATTCGCGCGCTAACGGGTATGTGACATTATCACATGCATGACAGCGCAGCGCGCTGACTCTAGGCAGACGGACTCACAAGCAGAACGAATCGCCCGCGACGTGTCGCACGCGCGTCTTTCCACAATATACTGTCCTTCTTTTTCCGTCGTGTGTCACACGCAGAATGCAACCTTGTTCCACACATAATCGTATGAAGAGTGTTTTGTTTCACGCGGCGGGGCAGCGGCGTTTGACATTTTCTCATAGTAGACGTTCGCGGTGTTTTGTAATGCACTCGGCGGCGAGCTCGGCGACGAGCTGGGCGGCGATACGTCGTATGTAGTACGTATTACGTACAGCAACATCGTGCCTTGTTGTCTAGGAAATAGGAACGAATTCAGTTTGATATTTTTACTTCGATCGGTGACAATCATGGAGAATGTTTAATATTTTAATTGATTTATTTCTTTCGGGTGAAGGCGCTATATTTTGTGGTAGTGCGGCGCACGAGCGCACTTATGGGCCAGCCGCCACTGCTTCCGATAAATTTTGGACGCTAGAAAATAAATCTCGGTAAATATTAAATACTAAGTTAACAGAAAAATGTCAACTCCATTTCTTTCTTGCTCCAAATAAGGCCAGAATCTCTGGTTTAAGTTTGGTCCATATTTGAATTATTTTAACACACTGTATTTCTCAAGCAGCGTGTGGTGGTTCATTGCAAGACGTAGGTGTATCCACATTTCCTCAAATCTCCCCAGCTGCCCTGCATTATTAAATAGAAAAAAGTGTTACTAGTTCTACTAGTTCAGCTTTCATTCAGCAATCGGAGAACCACTCTGTCTGCCTGGCACCTCGGTCCTATTTTTAGAATAACGAAAATGTTTATTTGACAAAAGCATTGGCCAACGTCAAGCGGCCATAAGGGAAGGTGCAAGAACTGACATGAATGCCGTTTAAATTATGTAGCTATCCCTCTGTCTAGCAACGTTAGTGGAGTGGTAGTTAGTTGGCCCCTTGAATATGTATTTAAACTCTAACTAAATATTCAAGGGACCCGTTGCCAGATGGATGGATAGGTAGACTAGACACACAGATCAGAGAAGTTAGACACCTCCGAGGATACACAATATCACTATACCTTATTAGGGTTCCGTATCCGGTATGGAGTCCTATTACTAAGCCTACGCCGTGTGTCTGTCTCTGTCCGTCCGAGCCCCCCTCTACCGGTCGGCTCTGCGCTCCGCCTCCCCGCTACCTAGCCTCTTACCTCAGCCTATGGGAAGCCGTTTCTCTGTATCTTTCTTCGTAGCGATAGCTCTAGTAAAACATAATACCTCGTTGTATTTTGATGCAATTTGTGAAAAGGAAACTTTTACAAGATTGTTTTGTATCAAACATAATATTGAGCTCCTAAATATGGATTTCCGAACACTGTGCGGCGCGGCTTGTTATTTCTACAGAGTGACATCATGGTGACGTAGCTCCTCCGCTCCGCTCAGACGCGACACGAGGATATCCCCCAGTCGGTCGCCCGCCACACGCCCCGCGCCCGCGTGCGTTCGTTGCGATGCGGCTGCCGCCAGAGAAACGCTGCCTTTTACCGCCTACCTAACTATGTACCTACCTACCTACCTAATCGCCTACGCGCACTGTCGAATGACTAACGCGATACGTACGTAATGTTGTCGGTGATCTCTAGAACTTAATTGGCCAGTGCAAAAACCTACCTTGGTAGTGGGATGTGATATTTGAGATAATTTATACCACCTGACAAATTATTTGCGCGGTTATCGACAATAAGGCGTTTTACATTATAGTGTACATATACGAGTATAGGTCGTTCGTTCTAACCTGAGGCGTACAAATGCATTCACGCGTGACGGTGAGCATAAAATTCTGCGAGTGTATTAGTGCTCAGGCCATCTATAGGTGCACCGTGCATGTCAAGCATTTGTATTAGAGAAATGCATTTGTGTGCGTACGTGTGTTCGCCTCAGGTTAGTCCGTCCATGCTTTACATATAGCACATCCCACCTACAATAGACGGTGAGCATAAAATTCTGCGAGTGTATTAGTGCTCAGGCCATCTATAGGTGCACCGTGCATGTCAAGCATTTGTATTAGAGAAATGCATTTGTGTGCGTACGTGTGTTCGCCTCAGGTTAGTCCGTCCATGCTTTACATAGAGCACATCCCACCTACAATATAATATCTATCACGACTAGGTATTTGCTTAGCCTACCTCTATCCAGAGCACCTCGTTGGTTAGTATAGTATACAAACTGTAAAAAGTAACCTCTTGTTCCTCCACTCATAGAGATCCATCTCTGTCTTTATGAGTGACTCTAGCTAGCCTATCTGCTCGCCCATCTGTAGACGTAGAAACACGTAAAACAGGACGTTTAGATGCTTTTAGAATCTCTTCTAATTCGTCTTGAAGAGTCGTGTTGGTTTTCCCAGTCATTCCCCGTCAGTCAGCGCATCGCCCGCTCATGCGCCCGGCGCGGTGGCGCCGCCGCGTCCCCGCGCCGAGCCAAAGTGCCGAGCAGCGCGGTGGCACGCCGCGCGCCGCCGCGCCGCACCGTGTCGTCGTCGTCGCCGCGCGGCGGGCGCCCGCCCCGCGCGCATTGCCGCCCGCGCTCCTCTCTGCCCCGCGCCCCCTCCGCACTCAGCCAGCCGCGAGCGCGAGCCGTTGCGTCACCAGCGCACTCACTTTAGTCGTCACTCGAGTCACATTTCTGAGTAAATGTGTTGAAATGAAATGAAAATATAATTTGTTGCACAATAAAAATTAGCAAAAGGCGGACTTAAAGCCTAACTAAATGCATTCTCCACCTCAGAATGCAGTCACCACATACAACACATGGGCCTTTCGTTAATCAGATAAAATACTATAACTAGGTATTTTAGTCTTTGATAAATAATTCACTTATCAAAGTTCTGCAAATGAATGTACATACATACCACTAGAAACGGGAGTTCTATAAAATAAGTAGCTGATTAGGACATTAGTATATCTATCGAATATGGCCTTAACTTAATGTAATGTTTGTTTTCTCGTAGGTATATCAAGGTGAGCAGATCCGCACCCTTATTACGATAATGGTGCTGATGTTGCGACTGGTGTTGATGTTGCGACTGCGACGGACAAAATTGGTATTACGATAATGCGACCGGTCCCGCGGACCGACATCAAAGGTTGGTTGTTGGTTCAGGTAAGGTGCCAAATTTTGAAAGAAACTTGTAAAATGTTACTACGAATGGGAAAAGTATATATTAAAATCAATAATAAATAACGTATGTTACTTTTAACATGCCAAATATAGGAACATAAAGCAATGATAATTAATACAAGCGATTGAACAAATTATTTATTGTGTTACGGATTGCTTAGGAAAGGCGTTTCTGCCTGCACGGCGGCGTGGCGGTCTGTCGGGCGGTGTATGTATACATACTGATATATACACATAAAGATATGATGGCGGCCGCTTTCATGCTATCTCGGTCTCTTTCATATTGTG